>JAUIMM010000472.1:155000-4955000 GCA_031769625.1 Taudactylus pleione
GGCATCTCCCTGGCGGCTACCCCTCCACCACCCACTTGCGTCTCCATGCCACGTAAGTAAAGTACACCACATTGTTTTATACAGCACTGTATCGCTCTCCTTTTTTACCCTTGTCAGTCTCTCTCTCTCTCTCTCTCTCTCTGTCTTTCTCTCTTCCTCTCTCCCTCCCTCTCTCTTTTTCTCCCTCTGTCTGTGTTTGTTTTTTGTTGTTATAGAGGCTCTGTTCAAGATTTATGGTGCGTACACACTAGGCGATAAAGTGGGCGACTCAGGGAGCATATCGTGTAGTGTGTACGCACCATTACACAGTTTATTTGTTTCCAAATGGTTTTGATGGAAACTGTTCTTTGTCCACAGTCCTACCACCACCAGCACCAACTGGCTGCGTCTCCCCGGCAGCTACCCCTTCACCACCCACTTGCGTCTCCGTGCCACATAAGTAAAGTACACCACATTGTTTTGTACAGCACTGTATCGCTCTCCTTTTTTACCCTTGTCAGTCTCTCTCTCTCTCTGTCTTTCTCTCTTCCTCTCCCCCTCCCTCTCTTTTTTTCTCCCTCTGTCTGTGTTTGTTTTTTGTTGTTATAGAGGCTCTGTTCAAGATTTATGGTGCGTACACACTAGGCGATAAAGTGGGTGACTCAGGGAGCATATCGTGTAGTGTGTATGCACCATTACACAGTTTATTTGTTTCCAAATGGTTTTGATGGAAACTGTTCTTTGTCCACAGTCCTACCACCACCAGCACCCACTGGCGGCGTCTCCCCGGCGGCTACCCCTCCACCACCCACTCGCGTCTCCGTGCCACGTAAGTAAAGTACACCACATTGTTTTGTGCAGCACTGTATCGCTCTCCTTTTTTACCCTTGTCAGTCTCTCTCTCTCTCTGTCTTTCTCTCTTCCTCTCCCCCTCCCTCTCTCTTTTTCTCCCTCTGTCTGTGTTTGTTTTTTGTTGTTATAGAGGCTCTGTTCAAGATTTATGGTGCGTACACACTAGGCGATAAAGTGGGCGACTCAGGGAGCATATCGTGTAGTGTGTACGCACCATTACACAGTTTATTTGTTTCCAAATGGTTTTGATGAAAACTGTTCTTTGTCCACAGTCCTACCATCACCAGCACCCACTGGCGGCATCTCCCTGGCGGCTACCCCTCCACCACCCACTTGCGTCTCCATGCCACGTAAGTAAAGTACACCACATTGTTTTATACAGCACTGTATCGCTCTCCTTTTTTACCCTTGTCAGTCTCTCTCTCTCTCTCTCTGTCTTTCTCTCTTCCTCTCTCCCTCCCTCTCTCTTTTTCTCCCTCTGTCTGTGTTTGTTTTTTGTTGTTATAGAGGCTCTGTTCAAGATTTATGGTGCGTACACACTAGGCGATAAAGTGGGCGACTCAGGGAGCATATCGTGTAGTGTGTACGCACCATTACACAGTTTATTTGTTTCCAAATGGTTTTGATGGAAACTGTTCTTTGTCCACAGTCCTACCACCACCAGCACCAACTGGCTGCGTCTCCCCGGCAGCTACCCCTCCACCACCCACTTGCGTCTCCGTGCCACGTAAGTAAAGTACACCACATTGTTTTGTACAGCACTGTATCGCTCTCCTTTTTTACCCTTGTCAGTCTCTCTCTCTCTCTGTCTTTCTCTCTTCCTCTCCCCCTCCCTCTCTTTTTTTCTCCCTCTGTCTGTGTTTGTTTTTTGTTGTTATAGAGGCTCTGTTCAAGATTTATGGTGCGTACACACTAGGCGATAAAGTGGGTGACTCAGGGAGCATATCGTGTAGTGTGTATGCACCATTACACAGTTTATTTGTTTCCAAATGGTTTTGATGGAAACTGTTCTTTGTCCACAGTCCTACCACCACCAGCACCCACTGGCGGCGTCTCCCCGGCGGCTACCCCTCCACCACCCACTCGCGTCTCCGTGCCACGTAAGTAAAGTACACCACATTGTTTTGTGCAGCACTGTATCGCTCTCCTTTTTTACCCTTGTCAGTCTCTCTCTCTCTCTGTCTTTCTCTCTTCCTCTCCCCCTCCCTCTCTCTTTTTCTCACTCTGTCTGTGTTTGTTTTTTGTTGTTATAGAGGCTCTGTTCAAGATTTATGGTGCGTACACACTAGGCGATAAAGTGGGCGACTCAGGGAGCATATCGTGTAGTGTGTACGCACCATTACACAGTTTATTTGTTTCCAAATGGTTTTTGATGGAAACTGTTCTTTGTCCACAGTCCTACCACCACCAGCACCCACTGGCAGCGTCTAGCCGGCAGCTACCCCTCCACCACCCACTCGCGTCTCTGTGCCACGTAAGTAAAGTACACCACATTGTTTTATACAGCACTGTATCGCTCTCCTTTTTTACCCTTGTCAGTCTCTCTCTCTCTCTCTGTCTTTCTCTCTTCCTCTCCCCCTCCCTCTCTCTTTTTCTCCCGCTGTCTGTGTTTGTTTTTTGTTGTTATAGAGGCTGTGTTCAAGATTTATGGTGCGTACACACTAGGCGATAAAGTGGGTGACTCAGGGAGCATATCGTGTAGTGTGTACGCACCATTACAAAGTTTATTTGTTTCCAAATGGTTTTGATGAAAACTGTTCTTTGTCCACAGTCCTACCACCACCAGCAACCACTGGCGGCATCTCCCCGGCAGCTACTCCTCCACGACCCACTTGCGTCTCCATGCCACATAAGTAAAGTACACCACATTGTTTTATACAGCACTGTATTGCTCTCCTTTTTTACCCATGTCAGTCTCTTTCTCTCTCTCTCTCTCTCTCTCTCTCTCTCTCTGTCTTTCTCTCTTCCTCTCCCCCTCCCTCTCTCTTTTTCTCCCTCTGTCTGTGTTTGTTTTTTGTTGTTATAGAGGCTCTGTTCAAGATTAATGTTGCGTACACCCTAGGCGATAAAGTGGGCGACTCAGGGAGCATATCGTGTAGTGTGTATACACCATTACACAGTTTATTTGTTTCCAAATGGTTTTGATGGAAACTGTTCTTTGTCCACAGTCCTACCACCACCAGCACCCACTGGCGGCATCTGCCCGGCGGTTACCCCTCCACCACCCACTCGCGTCTCCGTGCCGCGTAAGTAACGTACAGCACATTGTTTTGTACAGCACTGTATCGATCTCCTTTTTTACCCTTGTCAGTCTCTCTCTCTCTCTCTCTCTCTCTGTCTTTCTCTCTTCCTCTCCACCTCCCTCTCTCTTTTTCTCCCTCTGTCTGTGTTTGTTTTTTGTTGTTATAAAGGCTGTGTTCAAGATTTATGGTGCGTACACACTAGGCGATAAAGTGGGCGACTCAGGGAGCATATCGTGTAGTGTGTACGCACCATTACACAGTTTATTTGTTTCCAAATGGTTTTGATGAAAACTGTTCTTTGTCCACAGTCCTACCATCACCAGCACCCACTGGCGGCATCTCCCCGGCGGCTACCCCTCCACCACCCACTTGCGTCTCCGTGCCACGTAAGTAAAGTACACCACATTGTTTTATACAGCACTGTATCGCTCTCCTTTTTTACCCTTGTCAGTCTCTCTCTCTCTCTCTCTCTCTCTCTCTGTCTTTCTCTCTTCCTCTCTCCCTCCCTCTCTCTTTTTCTCCCTCTGTCTGTGTTTGTTTTTTGTTGTTATAGAAGCTCTGTTCAAGATTTATGGTGCGTACACACTAGGCGATAAAGTGGGCGACTCAGGGAGCATATCGTGTAGTTTGTACGCACAATTACACAGTTTATTTGTTTCCAAATGGTTTTGATGGAAACTGTTCTTTGTCCACAGTCCTACCACCACCAGCACCCACTGGTGGCGTCTCCCCGGCGGCTACCCCTCCACCACCCACTCGCGTCTCCGTGCCGCGTAAGTAAAGTACACCACATTGTTTTGTGCAGCACTGTATCACTCTCCTTTTTTACCCTTGTCAGTCTCTCTCTCTCTCTGTCTTTCTCTCTTCCCCTCCCCCTCCCTCTCTGTTTTTCTCCCTCTGTCTGTGTTTGTTTTTTGTTGTTATAGAGGCTCTTTTCAAGATTTATGGTGCGTACACTCTAGGCGATAAAGTGGGCGACTCAGGGAGCATATCGTGTAGTGTGTATGCACCATTACACAGTTTATTTGTTTCCAAATGGTTTTGATGGAAACTGTTTTTTGTCCACAGTCCTACCACCACCAGCACCCACTGTCGGCGTCTCCCCGGCGGCTACCCCTCCACCACCCACTCGCGTCTCCGTGCCGCATAAGTAAAGTACACCACATTATTTTGTGCAGCACTGTATCGCTCTCCTTTTTTACCCATGTCAGACTCTCTCTCTCTCTCTCTGTCTTTCTCTCTTCCTCTCCCCCTCCCTCTCTCTTTTTCTCCCTCTGTGTTTCTTTTTAGTTGTTATAGAGGCTCTGTTCAAGATTTATGGTGCGTACACACTAGGCGATAAAGTGGGTGACTCAGGGAGCATATCATGTAGTGTGTACACACCATTACACAGTTTATTTGTTTCCAAATGGTTTTGATGGAAACTGTTCTTTGTCCACAGTCCTACCACCACCAGCACCCACTGGCGGCGTCTCCCCGGTGGCTACCCCTCCACCACCCACTCGCGTCTCCGTGCCGCGTAAGTAAAGTACACCACATTGTTTTATACAGCACTGTATCGCTCTCCTGTCTTACCCTTGTCAGTCTCTCACTCTCTGTCTCTGTATCTGTCTTTCTCTTCGTCTCCCCCTCCCTCTCTCTTTTTCTCCCTCTGTCTGTGTTTGTTTTTTGTTGTTATAGAGGCTCTGTTCAAGATTTATGGTGCGTACACACTAGGCGATAAAGTGGGCGACACAGGGAGCATATCGTGTAGTGTGTACGCACCATTACACAGTTTGTTTGTTTCCAAATGGTTTTGATGGAAACTGTTCTTTGTCCACAGTCCTACCACCACCAGCACCAACTGGCTGCGTCTCCCCGGCAGCTACCCCTCCACCACCCACTCGCGTCTCCATGCTACGTAAGTAAAGTACAGCACATTGTTTTGTACAGCACTGTATCGATCTCCTTTTTTACCCTTGTCAGTCTCTCTCTCTCTCTCTCTCTCTCTCTCTGTCTTTCTCTCTTCCTCTCCACCTCCCTCTCTCTTTTTCTCCCTCTGTCTGTGTTTGTTTTCTGTTGTTATAGAGGCTGTGTTCAAGATTTATGGTGCGTACACACTAGGCGATAAAGTGGGAGACTCAGAGAGCATATCGTGTAGTGTGTATGCACCATTACACAGTTTATTTGTTTCCAAATGGTTTTGATGGAAACTGTTCTTTGTCCACAGTCCTACCACCACCAGCACCCACTGGCGGCGTCTCCCCGGCGGCTACCCCTCCACCACCCACTCGCGTCTCCGTGCCGCATAAGTAAAGTACACCACATTGTTTTGTGCCGCACTGTATCGCTCTCCTTTTTTACCCATGTCAGTCTCTCTCTCTCTCTCTCTCTCTGTCTTTCTCTCTTCCTCTCCCATCCCTCTCTCTTTTTCTCCCTCTGTCTGTGTTTGTTTTTTGTTAATATAGAGGCTCTGTTCAAGATTTATGGTGCGTACACACTAGGCGATAAAGTGGGCGACTCAGGGAGCATATCGTGTAGTGTGTACGAACCATTACACAGTTTATTTGTTTCCAAATGGTTTTGATGGAAACTGTTCTTTGTCCACAGTCCTACCACCACCAGCACCCACTGGCGGCGTCTCCCCGGCGGCTCCCCCTCCACCACCCACTCGCGTCTCCGTGCCACGTAAGTAAAGTACACCACATTGTTTTATACAGCACTGTATCGCTCTCCTTTTTTACCCTTGTCAGTCTCTCTCTCTCTCTCTCTCTCTCTCTCTGTCTTTCTCTCTTCCTCTCCACCTCCCTCTCTCTTTTTCTCCCTCTGTCTGTGTTTGTTTTTTGTTGTTATAGAGGCTGTGTTCAAAATTTATGGTGCGTACACACTAGGCGATAAAGTGGGCGACTCAGGGAGCATATCGTGTAGTGTGTACGCACCATTACACAGTTTATTTGTTTCCAAATGGTTTTGATGAAAACTGTTCTTTGTCCACAGTCCTACCACCACCAGCACCCACTGGCGGCGTCTCCCCGGCGGCTACCCCTCCACCACCCACTTGCGTCTCCGTGCCATGTAAGTAAAGTACACCACATTGTTTTATACAGCACTGTATCGCTCTCCTTTTTTACCCATGACAGTCTCTCTCTCTCTCTCTCTCTCTGTCTTTCTCTCTTCCTCTCCCCCTCCCTCTCTCTTTTTCTCCCTCTGTCTGTGTTTGTTTTTTGTTGTTATAGAGGCTCTGTTCAAGATTTATGGTGCGTACACACTAGGCGATAAAGTGGGCGACTCAGGAAGCATATCGTGTAGTGTGTACGCACCATTACACAGTTTATTTGTTTCCAAATGGTTTTGATGGAAACTGTTCTTTGTCCACAGTCCTACCACCACCAGCACCCACTGGCGGTGTCTCCCTGGCGGCTACCCCTCCACCACCCACTTGCGTCTCCGTGCCGCATAAGTAAAGTACACCACATTTTTTTATGCAGCACTGTATCGCTCTCCTTTTTTACCCATTTCAGTCTCTCTCTCTCTCTTTGTATTTCTCTCTTCCTCTCCCCCTCCCTCTCTCTTTTACTCCCTCTGTCTGTGTTTGTTTTTTGTTGTTATAGAGGCTCTGTTCAAGATTTATGGTGCATACACACTAGGCGATAAAGTGGGCGACTCAGGAAGCATATCGTGTAGTGTGTACGCACCATTACACAGTTTATTTGTTTCCAAATGGTTTTGATGGAAACTGTTCTTTGTCCACAGTCCTACCACCACCAGCACCCATTGGCGGCATCTCCCCGGCGGCTACCCCTCCACCACCCACTCGCGTCTCCATGCCGCATAAGTAAAGTACACCACATTTTTTTATGCAGCACTGTATCGCTCTCCTTTTTTACCCATGTCAGTCTCTCTCTCTCTCTCTCTCTCTCTGTATTTCTCTCTTCCTCTCCCCCTCCCTCTCTCTTTTTCTCCCTCTGTGTTTGTTTTTTGTTGTTATAGAGGCTCTGTTCAAGATTTATGGTGCGTACACACTAGGCGATAAAGTGGGTGACTCAGGGAGCATATCGTGTAGTGTGTACACACCATTACACAGTTTATTTGTTTCCAAATGGTTTTGATGGAAACTGTTCTTTGTCCACAGTCCTACCACCACCAGCACCCACTGGCGGCATCTCCCCGGCGGCTACCCCTCCACCACCCACTCACGTCTCCGTGCCGCGTAAGTAAAGTACACCACATTGTTTTATACAGCACTGTATCGCTCTCCTTTTTTACCCTTGTCAGTCTCTCTCTCTCTGTCTCTGTCTTTCTCTTCCTCTCCCCCTCCCTCTCTCTTTTTCTCCCTCTGTCTGTGTTTGTTTTTTGTTGTTATAGAGGCTCTGTTCAAGATTTATGGTGCGTACACACTAGGCGATAAAGTGGGCGACTCAGGGAGCATATCGTGTAGTGTGTACGCACCATTACACAGTTTATTTGATTCCAAATGGTTTTGATGGAAACTGTTCTTTGTCCACAGTCCTACCACCACCAGCACCCACTGGCGGTGTCTCCCCGGCGGCTACCCCTCCACCACCCACTGTCGTCTCCGTGCCACGTAAGTAAAGTACACCACATTGTTTTATACAGCACTGTATCGCTCTCCTTTTTTACCCTTGTCAGTCTCTCTCTCTCTCTCTCTGTCTTTCTCTCTTCCCCTCCCCCTCCCTCTCTGTTTTTCTACCTCTGTCTGTATTGGTTTTTTGTTGTTATAGAGGCTCTTTTCAAGATTTATGGTGCGTACACTCTAGGCGATAAAGTGGGCGACTCAGGGAGCATATCGTGTAGTGTGTATGCACCATTACACAGTTTATTTGTTTCCAAATGGTTTTGATGGAAACTGTTTTTTGTCCACAGTCCTACCACCACCAGCACCCACTGTCGGCGTCTCCCCGGCGGCTACCCCTCCACCACCCACTCGCGTCTCCGTGCCGCATAAGTAAAGTACACCACATTATTTTGTGCAGCACTGTATCGCTCTCCTTTTTTACCCATGTCAGACTCTCTCTCTCTCTCTCTGTCTTTCTCTCTTCCTCTCCCCCTCCCTCTCTCTTTTTCTCCCTCTGTGTTTCTTTTTAGTTGTTATAGAGGCTCTGTTCAAGATTTATGGTGCGTACACACTAGGCGATAAAGTGGGTGACTCAGGGAGCATATCATGTAGTGTGTACACACCATTACACAGTTTATTTGTTTCCAAATGGTTTTGATGGAAACTGTTCTTTGTCCACAGTCCTACCACCACCAGCACCCACTGGCGGCGTCTCCCCGGTGGCTACCCCTCCACCACCCACTCGCGTCTCCGTGCCGCGTAAGTAAAGTACACCACATTGTTTTATACAGCACTGTATCGCTCTCCTGTCTTACCCTTGTCAGTCTCTCACTCTCTGTCTCTGTATCTGTCTTTCTCTTCGTCTCCCCCTCCCTCTCTCTTTTTCTCCCTCTGTCTGTGTTTGTTTTTTGTTGTTATAGAGGCTCTGTTCAAGATTTATGGTGCGTACACACTAGGCGATAAAGTGGGCGACACAGGGAGCATATCGTGTAGTGTGTACACACCATTACACAGTTTGTTTGTTTCCAAATGGTTTTGATGGAAACTGTTCTTTGTCCACAGTCCTACCACCACCAGCACCAACTGGCTGCGTCTCCCCGGCAGCTACCCCTCCACCACCCACTCGCGTCTCCATGCTACGTAAGTAAAGTACAGCACATTGTTTTATACAGCACTGTATCGCTCTCCTGTCTTACCCTTGTCAGTCTCTCACTCTCTGTCTCTGTATCTGTCTTTCTCTTCGTCTCCCCCTCCCTCTCTCTTTTTCTCCCTCTGTCTGTGTTTGTTTTTTGTTGTTATAGAGGCTCTGTTCAAGATTTATGGTGCGTACACACTAGGCGATAAAGTGGGCGACACAGGGAGCATATCGTGTAGTGTGTAAACACCATTACACAGTTTATTTGTTTCCAAATGGTTTTGATGGAAACTGTTCTTTGTCCACAGTCCTACCACCACCAGCACCCACTGGCGGCATCTCCCCGGCGGCTACCCCTCCACCACCCACTCACGTCTCCGTGCCGCGTAAGTAAAGTACACCACATTGTTTTATACAGCACTGTATCGCTCTCCTTTTTTACCCTTGTCAGTCTCTCTCTCTCTGTCTCTGTCTTTCTCTTCCTCTCCCCCTCCCTCTCTCTTTTTCTCCCTCTGTCTGTGTTTGTTTTTTGTTGTTATAGAGGCTCTGTTCAAGATTTATGGTGCGTACACACTAGGCGATAAAGTGGGCGACTCAGGGAGCATATCGTGTAGTGTGTACGCACCATTACACAGTTTATTTGATTCCAAATGGTTTTGATGGAAACTGTTCTTTGTCCACAGTCCTACCACCACCAGCACCCACTGGCGGCGTCTCCCCGGCGGCTACCCCTCCACCACCCACTTGCGTCTCCTTGCCACGTAAGTAAAGTACACCACATTGTTTTATACAGCACTGTATCGCTCTCCTTTTTTACCCATGACAGTCTCTCTCTCTCTCTCTCTCTCTGTCTTTCTCTCTTCCTCTCCCCCTCCCTCTCTCTTTTTCTCCCTCTGTCTGTGTTTGTTTTTTGTTGTTATAGAGGCTCTGTTCAAGATTTATGGTGCGTACACACTAGGCGATAAAGTGGGCTACTCAGGAAGCATATCGTGTAGTGTGTACGCACCATTACACAGTTTATTTGTTTCCAAATGGTTTTGATGGAAACTGTTCTTTGTCCACAGTCCTACCACCACCAGCACCCACTGGCGGTGTCTCCCTGGCGGCTACCCCTCCACCACCCACTTGCGTCTCCGTGCCGCATAAGTAAAGTACACCACATTTTTTTATGCAGCACTGTATCGCTCTCCTTTTTTACCCATTTCAGTCTCTCTCTCTCTCTTTGTATTTCTCTCTTCCTCTCCCCCTCCCTCTCTCTTTTACTCCCTCTGTCTGTGTTTGTTTTTTGTTGTTATAGAGGCTCTGTTCAAGATTTATGGTGCGTACACACTAGGCGATAAAGTGGGCGACTCAGGAAGCATATCGTGTAGTGTGTACGCACCATTACACAGTTTATTTGTTTCCAAATGGTTTTGATGGAAACTGTTCTTTGTCCACAGTCCTACCACCACCAGCACCCATTGGCGGCATCTCCCCGGCGGCTACCCCTCCACCACCCACTCGCGTCTCCATGCCGCATAAGTAAAGTACACCACATTTTTTTATGCAGCACTGTATCGCTCTCCTTTTTTACCCATGTCAGTCTCTCTCTCTCTCTCTCTCTCTGTATTTCTCTCTTCCTCTCCCCCTCCCTCTCTCTTTTTCTCCCTCTGTGTTTGTTTTTTGTTGTTATAGAGGCTCTGTTCAAGATTTATGGTGCGTACACACTAGGCGATAAAGTGGGTGACTCAGGGAGCATATCGTGTAGTGTGTACACACCATTACACAGTTTATTTGTTTCCAAATGGTTTTGATGGAAACTGTTCTTTGTCCACAGTCCTACCACCACCAGCACCCACTGGCGGCATCTCCCCGGCGGCTACCCCTCCACCACCCACTCACGTCTCCGTGCCGCGTAAGTAAAGTACACCACATTGTTTTATACAGCACTGTATCGCTCTCCTTTTTTACCCTTGTCAGTCTCTCTCTCTCTGTCTCTGTCTTTCTCTTCCTCTCCCCCTCCCTCTCTCTTTTTCTCCCTCTGTCTGTGTTTGTTTTTTGTTGTTATAGAGGCTCTGTTCAAGATTTATGGTGCGTACACACTAGGCGATAAAGTGGGCAACTCAGGGAGCATATCGTGTAGTGTGTACGCACCATTACACAGTTTATTTGATTCCAAATGGTTTTGATGGAAACTGTTCTTTGTCCACAGTCCTACCACCACCAGCACCCACTGGCGGTGTCTCCCCGGCGGCTACCCCTCCACCACCCACTGGCGTCTCCGTGCCACGTAAGTAAAGTACACCACATTGTTTTATACAGCACTGTATCGCTCTCCTTTTTTACCCTTGTCAGTCTCTCTCTCTCTCTCTGTCTTTCTCTCTTCCTCTCCCCCTCCTTCTCTCTTTTTCTCCCTCTGTCTGTGTTTGTTTTTTGTTGTTATAGAGGCTGTGTTCAAGATTTATGGTGCGTACACACTAGGCGATAAAGTGGGCGACTCAGGGAGCATATCGTGTAGTGTGTACGCACCATTACACAGTTTATTTGTTTCCAAATGGTTTTGATGAAAACTGTTCTTTGTCCACAGTCCTACCACCACCAGCAACCACTTGCGGCATCTCCCCGGCGGCTACCCCTCCACCACCCACTTGCATCTCCGTGCCACGTAAGTAAAGTACACCACATTGTTTTATACAGCACTGTATTGCTCTCCTTTTTTACCCATGTCAGTCTCTCTCTCTCTCTCTGTCTTTATCTCTGCCTCTCCCCCTCCCTCTGTCTTTTTCTCCCTCTGTCTGTGTTTGTTTTTTGTTGTTATAGAGGCTCTGTTCAAGATTTATGGTGCGTACACACTAGGCGATAAAGTGGGCGACTCAGGGAGCATATCGTGTAGTGTGTACAAACCATTACACAGTTTATTTGTTTCCAAATGGTTTTGATGGAAACTGTTCTTTGTCCACAGTCCTACCACCACCAGCACCCACTGGAGGCATCTCCCCGGCGGCTACCCCTCCACCACCCACTCGCGTCTCCGTGCCGCATAAGTAAAGTACAGCACATTGTTTTGTACAGCACTGTATCGATCTCCTTTTTTACCCTTGTCAGTCTCTCTCTCTCTCTCTCTCTCTGTCTTTCTCTCTTCCTCTCCACCTCCCTCTCTCTTTTTCTCCCTCTGTCTGTGTTTGTTTTTTGTTGTTATAGAGGCTGTGTTCAAGATTTATGGTGCGTACACACTAGGTGATAAAGTGGGCGACTCAGGGAGCATATCGTGTAGTGTGTACGCACCATTACACAGTTTATTTGTTTCCAAATGGTTTTGATGAAAACTGTTCTTTGTCCACAGTCCTACCACCACCAGCACCCACTGGCGGCATCTCCCCGGCGGCTAGCCCTCCACCACCCACTTGCGTCTCTGTGCCACGTAAGTAAAGTACACCACATTGTTTTGTACAGCACTGTATCGCTCTCCTTTTTTACCCATGACAGTCTCTCTCTCTCTCTGTCTTTCTCTCTTCCTCTCCCCCTCCCTCTCTCTTTTTCTCCCTCTGTCTGTGTTTGTTTTCTGTTGTTATAGAGGCTCTGTTCAAGATTTATGGTGCGTACACACTAGGCGATAAAGTGGGCGACTCAGGGAGCATATCGTGTAGTGTGTACGCACCATTACACAGTTTATTTGTTTCCAAATGGTTTTGATGGAAACTGTTCTTTGTCCACAATCCTACCACCACCAGCACCCACTGGCGGCGTCTCCCCGGCGGCTACCCCTCCACCACCCACTCGCGTCTCCGTGCCACGTAAGTAAAGTACACCACATTGTTTTGTGCAGCACTGTATCACTCTCCTTTTTTACCCTTGTCAGTCTCTCTCTCTGTCTTTCTCTCTTCCTCTCCCCCTCCCTCTCTCTTTTTCTCCATCTGTCTGTGTTTGTTTTTTGTTGTTATAGAGGCTCTTTCAAGATTTATGGTGCGTACACACTAGGCGATAAAGTGGGCGACTCAGGGAGCATATCGTGTAGTGTGTATGCACCATTACACGGTTTATTTGTTTCCAAATGGTTTTGATGGAAACTGTTCTTTGTCCACAGTCCTACCACCACCAGCACCCACTGGCGGCGTCTCCCCGGCGGCTACCCCTCCACCACCCACTCGCGTCTCCGTGCCGCATAAGTAAAGTACACCACATTTTTTTGTGCAGCACTGTATCGCTCTCCATTTTTACCCATGTCAGTCTCTCTCTCTCTCTCTCTCTCTCTCTCTCTCTCTCTGTCTTTCTCTCTTCCTCTCCCCCTCCCTCCCTCTTTTTCTCCCTCTGTCTGTGTTTGTTTTTAGTTGTTATAGAGGCTCTGTTAAAGAATTATGGTGCGTACACACTAGGCGATAAAGTGGGCGACTCAGGGAGCATATCGTGTAGTGTGTACGCACCATTACACAGTTTATTTGTTTCCAAATGGTTTTGATGGAAACTGTTCTTTGTCCACAGTCCTACCACCACCAGCACCCACTGGCGGCGTCTCCCCGGCGGCTACCCCTCCACCACCCACTCGCGTCTCCATGCCGCGTAAGTAAAGTACACCACATTGTTTTGTACAGCACTGTATCGCTCTCCTTTTTTACCCTTGTCAGTCTCTCTCTCTCTCTCTGTCTTTCTCTCTTCCTCTCCACCTCCCTCTCTCTTTTTCTCCCTCTGTCTGTGTTTGTTTTTTGTTGTTATAGAAGCTCTGTTCAAGATTGATGGTGCGTACACACTAGGCGATAAAGTGGGTGACTCAGGAAGCATATCGTGTAGTGTGTACACACCATTACACTGTTTATTTGTTTCCAAATGGTTTTGATGGAAACTGTTCTTTGTCCACAGTCCTACCACCACCAGCACCCACTGGCGGCATCTCCCCGGCGGCTACCCCTCCACCACCCACTCGCGTCTCCGTGCCGCGTAAGTAAAGTACACCACATTGTTTTATACAGCACTGTATCGCTCTCCTTTTTTACCCTTGTCAGTCTCTCTCTCTCTGTCTCTGTCTCTGTCTTTCTCTTCCTCTCCCCCTCCCTCTCTCTTTTTCTCCCTCTGTCTGTGTTTCTTTTTTGTTGTTATAGAGGCTCTGTTCAAGATTCATGGTGCATACACACTAGGTAATAAAGTGGGCGACTCAGGGAGCATATCGTGTAGAGTGTACACACCATTACACAGTTTATTTGTTTCCAAATGGTTTTGATGGAAACTGTTCTTTGTCCACAGTCCTACCACCACCAGCACCCACTGGCGGCGTCTCCCCGGCGGCTACCCCTCCACCACCCACTCGCGTCTCTGTGCCACGTAAGTAAAGTACACCACATTGTTTTGTACAGCACTGTATCGCTCTCCTTTTTTACCCTTGTCAGTTTCTCTCTCTCTCTCTGTCTTTCTCTCTTCCTCTCCCCCTCACTCTCTCTTTTTCTCCCTCTGTCTGTGTTTGTTTTTTGTTGTTATAGAGGCTCTGTTCAAGATTTATGGTGCGTACACACTAGGTGATAAAGTGGGCGTCTCAGGGAGCATATCATGTAGTGTGTATGCACCATTACACAGTTTATTTGTTTCCAAATGGTTTTGATGGAAACTGTTCTTTGTCCACAGTCCTACCACCACCAGCACCCACTGGAAGCATCTCCCCGGTGGCTACCCCTCCACCACCCACTCACGTCTCCGTGCCACGTAAGTAAAGTACACCACATTGTTTTGTGCAGCACTGTATCGCTCTCCTTTTTTACCCATGTCAGTCTCTCTCTCTCTCTCTGTCTTTCTCTCTTCCTCTCTCCCTCCCTCTCTCTTTTTCTCCATCTGTCTGTGTTTGTTTTTTGTTGTTATAGAATCTCTTTTCAAGATTTATGGTGCGTACACACTAGGCGATAAAGTGGGCGACTCAGGGAGCATATCGTGTAGTGTTTATACACCATTACACAGTTTATTTGTTTCCAAATGGTTTTGATGGACACTGTTCTTTGTCCACAGTCCTAACACCACCAGCACCCACTGGCTGCGTCGCCCCGGCGGCTACCCCTCCACCACCCACTCGCGTCTCCGTGCTGCGTAACTAAAGTACACCACATTGTTTTGTACATCACTGTATCGATCTCCTTTTTTACCCTTGTCAGTCTCTCTCTCTCTCTCTCTCTCTCTCTGTCTTTCTCTCTTCCTCTCCACATCCCTCTCTCTTTTTCTCCCTCTGGCTGTGTTTGTTTTTAGTTGTTATAGAGGCTCTGTTCAAGATTTATGGTGCATACACACTAGGCGATAAAGTGGGCAACTCAGGGAGCATATCGTGTAGTGTGTACGCACCATTACACAGTTTATTTGTTTCCAAATGGTTTTGATGGAAACTGTTCTTTGTCCACAGTCCTACCACCACCAGCACCCACTGGAGGCATCTCCCTGGCGGCTACCCCTCCACCACCCACTCGCGTCTCCGTGCCGGATAAGTAAAGTACAGCACATTGTTTTGTACAGCACTGTATCGATCTCCTTTTTTACCCTTGTCAGTCTCTCTCTCTCTCTCTCTCTCTCTGTCTTTCTCTCTTCCTCTCCACCTCCCTCTCTCTTTTTCTCCCTCTGTCTGTGTTTGTTTTTTGTTGTTATAGAGGCTGTGTTCAAGATTTATGGTGCGTACACACTAGGCGATAAAGTGGGCGACTCAGGGAGCATATCGTGTAGTGTGTACGCACCATTACACAGTTTATTTGTTTCCAAATGGTTTTGATGAAAACTGTTCTTTGTCCACAGTCCTACCACCACCAGCACCCACTGGCGGCATCTCCCCGGCGGCTAGCCCTCCACCACCCACTTGTGTCTCCGTGCCACGTAAGTAAAGTACACCACATTGTTTTATACAGCACTGTATCGCTCTCCTTTTTTACCCATGACAGTCTCTCTCTCTCTCTCTCTCTCTCTCTCTCTCTCTGTCTTTCTCTCTTCCTCTCCCCCTCCCTCTCTCTTTTTCTCCCTCTGTCTGTGTTTGTTTTTTGTTGTTATAGAGGCTCTGTTCAAGATTTATGGTGCGTACACACTAGGCGATAAAGTGGGCGACTCAGGGAGCATATCGTGTAGTGTGTACGCACCATTACACAGTTTATTTGTTTCCAAATGGTTTTGAAGGAAACTGTTCTTTGTCCACAGTCCTACCACCACCAGCACCCACTGGCGGCGTCTCCCCGGCGGCTACCCCTCCACCACCCACTCGCGTCTCCGTGCCACGTAAGTAAAGTACACCACATTGTTTTGTGCAGCACTGTATCACTCTCCTTTTTTACCCTTGTCAGTCTCTCTCTCTCTGTCTTTCTCTCTTCCTCTCCCCCTCACTCTCTCTTTTTCTCCCTCTGTCTGTGTTTGTTTTTTGTTGTTATAGAGGCTCTGTTCAAGATTTATGGTGCGTACACACTAGGTGATAAAGTGGGCGTCTCAGGGAGCATATCATGTAGTGTGTATGCACCATTACACAGTTTATTTGTTTCCAAATGGTTTTGATGGAAACTGTTCTTTGTCCACAGTCCTACCACCACCAGCACCCACTGGCGGCATCTCCCCGGTGGCTACCCCTCCACCACCCACTCACGTCTCCGTGCCACGTAAGTAAAGTACACCACATTGTTTTGTGCAGCACTGTATCGCTCTCCTTTTTTACCCATGTCAGTCTCTCTCTCTCTCTGTCTTTCTCTCTTCCTCTCTCCCTCCCTCTCTCTTTTTCTCCATCTGTCTGTGTTTGTTTTTTGTTGTTATAGAATCTCTTTTCAAGATTTATGGTGCGTACACACTAGGCGATAAAGTGGGCGACTCAGGGAGCATATCGTGTAGTGTTTATACACCATTACACAGTTTATTTGTTTCCAAATGGTTTTGATGGACACTGTTCTTTGTCCACAGTCCTACCACCACCAGCACCCACTGGCTGCGTCGCCCCGGCGGCTACCCCTCCACTACCCACTCGCGTCTCCGTGCCGCGTAACTAAAGTACACCACATTGTTTTGTACATCACTGTATCGATCTCCTTTTTTACCCTTGTCAGTCTCTCTCTCTCTCTCTCTCTCTCTCTGTCTTTCTCTCTTCCTCTCCACATCCCTCTCTCTTTTTCTCCCTCTGGCTGTGTTTGTTTTTTGTTGTTATAGAGGCTCTGTTCAAGATTTATGGTGCATACACACTAGGTGATAAAGTGGGCGACTCAGGGAGCATATCGTGTAGTGTGTACGCACCATTACACAGTTTATTTGTTTCCAAATGGTTTTGATGGAAACTGTTCTTTGTCCACAGTCCTACCACCTCCAGCACCCACTGGAGGCATCTCCCCGGCGGCTAACCTTCCACCACCCACTCGCGTCTCCGTGCCGCATAAGTAAAGTACAGCACATTGTTTTGTACAGCACTGTATCGATCTCCTTTTTTACCCTTGTCAGTCTCTCTCTCTCTCTCTCTCTCTCTCTCTGTCTTTCTCTCTTCCTCTCCACCTCCCTCTCTCTTTTTCTCCCTCTGTCTGTGTTTGTTTTTTGTTGTTATAGAGGCTGTGTTCAAGATTTATGGTGCGTACACAATAGGCGATAAAGTGGGCGACTCAGGGAGCATATCGTGTAGTGTGTACGCACCATTACACAGTTTATTTGTTTCCAAATGGTTTTGATGAAAACTGTTCTTTGTCCACAGTCCTACCACCACCAGCACCCACTGGCGGCATCTCCCCGGCGGCTAGCCCTCCACCACCCACTTGTGTCTCCGTGCCACGTAAGTAAAGTACAGCACATTGTTTTGTACAGCACTGTATCGCTCTCCTTATTTACCCATGACAGTCTCTCTCTCTCTCTCTCTCTCTGTCTTTCTCTCTTCCTCTCCCCCTCCCTCTCTCTTTTTCTCCCTCTGTCTGTGTTTGTTTTTTGTTGTTATAGAGGCTCTGTTCAAGATTTATGGTGCGTACACACTAGGCGATAAAGTGGGCGACTCAGGGAGCATATCGTGTAGTGTGTACGCACCATTACACAGTTTATTTGTTTCCAAATGGTTTTGAAGGAAACTGTTCTTTGTCCACAGTCCTACCACCACCAGCACCCACTGGCGGCGTCTCCCTGGTGGCTACCCCTCCACCACCCACTCGCGTCTCCGTGCCACGTAAGTAAAGTACACCACATTGTTTTGTGCAGCACTGTATCACTCTCCTTTTTTACCCTTGTCAGTCTCTCTCTCTCTGTCTCTGTCTTTCTCTTCCTCTCCCCCTCCCTCCCTCTTTTTCTCCCTCTGTCTGTGTTTGTTTTTTGTTGTTATAGAGGCTCTGTTCAAGATTTATGGTGCATACACACTAGGCGATAAAGTGGGCGACTCAGGGAGCATATCGTGTAGTGTGTACGCACCATTACACAGTTTATTTGTTTCCAAATGGTTTTGATGGAAACTGTTCTTTGTCCACAGTCCTACCACCACCAGCACCCACTGGCTGCTTCTCCCCGGCAGCTTCCCCTCCACCACCCACTCGCGTCTCCGTGCCGCGTAAGTAAAGTACACCACATTGTTTTGTACAGCACTGTATCGCTCTCCTTTTTTACCCTTGTCAGTCTCTCTCTCTCTGTCTTTCTCTCTTCCTCTCTCCCTCCCTCTCTCTTTTTCTCCCTCTGTCTGTATTTGTTTTTTGTTGTTATAGAGGCTCTCTTCAAGATTTATGGTGCGTACACACTAGGCGATAAAGTGGGCGACTCAGGGAGCATATCGTTTAGTGTGTACGCACCATTACACAGTTTATTTGTTTCCAAATGGTTTTGATGGAAACTGTTCTTTGTCCACAGTCCTACCACCACCAGCACCCACTGGCGGCGTCTCCCCAGCGGCTACCCCTCCACCACCCACTCGCATCTCCGTGCCGCGTAAGTAAAGTACACCACATTGTTTTGTACAGCACTGTATCGCTCTCCTTTTTTACCCTTGTCAGTCTCTCACTCTCTCTCTGTCTTTCTCTCTTCCTCTCCCCCTCCCTCTCTCTTTTTCTCCCTCTGTCTGTGTTTGTTTTTTGTTGTTATAGAGGCTCTGTTCAAGATTGATGGTGCGTACACACTAGGCGATAAAGGGGGTGACTCAGGGAGCATATCGTGTAGTGTGTACACACCATTACACAGTTTATTTGTTTCCAAATGGTTTTGATGGTAACTGTTCTTTATCCACAGTCCTACCACCACCAGCACCCACTGGCGGCATCTCCCCGGCGGCTACCCCTCCACCACCCACTCGCGTCTCCGTGCCGCGTAAGTAAAGTACACCACATTGTTTTATACAGCACTGTATCGCTCTCCTTTTTTACCCTTGTCAGTCTCTCTCTCTCTGTCTCTGTCTCTGTCTTTCTCTTCCTCTCCCCCTCCCTCTCTCTTTTTCTCCCTCTGTCTGTGTTTGTTTTTTGTTGTTATAGAGGCTCTGTTCAAGATTTATGGTGCGTACACACTAGGTGATAAAGTGGGCGTCTCAGGGAGCATATCATGTAGTGTGTATGCACCATTACACAGTTTATTTGTTTCCAAATGGTTTTGATGGAAACTGTTCTTTGTCCACAGTCCTACCACCACCAGCACCCACTGGCGGCATCTCCCCGGCGGCTACCCCTCCACCACCCACTCACGTCTCCGTGCCACGTAAGTAAAGAACACCACATTGTTTTGTGCAGCACTGTATCGCTCTCCTTTTTTACCCATGTCAGTCTCTGTCTCTCTCTCTGTCTTTCTCTCTTCCTCGCTCCCTCCCTCTCTCTTTTTCTCCATCTGTCTGTGTTTGTTTTTTGTTGTTATAGAGGCTCTTTTCAAGATTTATGGTGCGTACACACTAGGCGATAAAGTGGGCGACTCAGGGAGCATATCGTGTAGTGTTTATACACCATTACACAGTTTATTTGTTTCCAAATGGTTTTGATGGACACTGTACTTTGTCCACAGTCCTACCACCACCAGCACCCACTGGCTGCATCTCCCCGGCGGCTACCCCTCCACCACCCTCTCGCGTCTCCGTGCCGCGTAAGTAAAGTACACCACATTGTTTTGTGCAGCACTGTATCGCTCTCCTTTTTTACCCTTGTCAGTCTCTCTCTCTCTCTGTCTTTCTCTCTTCCTCTTCCCCTCCCTCTCTCTTTTTCTCCCTCTGTCTGTGTTTGTTTTTTGTTGTTATAGAGGCTCTGTTCAAGATTGATGGTGCGTACACACTAGCCGATAAAGTGGGCGACTCAGGGAGCATATCGTGTAGTGTGTACGCACCATTACACAGTTTATTTGTTTCCAAATGGTTTTGATGGAAACTGTCTTTGTCCACAGTCCTACCACCACCAGCACCCACTGGCGGCATCTCCCCGGCGGCTACCCCTCCACCACCCACTTGCATCTCCGTACCGCGTAAGTAAAGTACACCACATTGTTTTGTACAGCACTGTATCACTCTCCTTTTTTACCCTTGTCAGTCTCTCTTTCTCTCTCTCTCTTTCTCTTACTCTCCCCCTCCCTCTCTCTTTTTCTCCCTCTGTCTGTGTTTGTTTTTAGTTGTTATAGAGGCTCTGTTCAAGATTTATGGTGCATACACACTAGGCGATAAAGTGGGCGACTCAGGGAGCATATCGTCTAGTGTGTATGCCCCATTACACAGTTTATTTGTTTCCAAATGGTTTTGATGGCAACTGTTCTTTGTCCACAGTCCTACCACCACCAGCACCCACTGGCAGCGTCTCCCCGATGGCTACCCCTCCACCACCCACTCGCATCTCCGTGCTGTGTAAGTAAAGTACACCACATTGTTTTGTACAGCACTGTATCGCTCTCCTTTTTACCCTTGTCAGTCTCTCTCTCTCTCTGTCTTTCTCTCTTCCTCTCCCCCTCCCTCTCTCTTTTTCTCCCTCTGTCTGTGTTTGTTTTTTGTTGTTATAGAGGCTCTGTTCAAGATTTATGGTGCGTACACACTAGGCGATAAAGTGGGCGACTCAGGGAGAATATCGTGTAGTGTGTACGCACCATTACACAGTTTATTTGTTTCCAAATGGTTTTGATGGAAACTGTTCTTTGTCCACAGTCCTACCACCACCAGCACCCACTGGCTGCATCTCCCCGGTGGCTACCCCTACACCACCCTCTCGCATCTCCGTGCCGTTGTAAGTAAAGTAGACCACATTGTTTTGTGCAGCACTGTATCGCTCTCCTTTTTTACCCTTGTCAGTCTCTCTCTCTCTCTGTCTTTCTCTCCTCCTCTCCCCCTCCCTCTCTCTTTTTCCCCCTCTGTCTGTGTTTGTTTTTTGTTGTTATAGAGGCTCTGTTCAAGATTTATGGTGCGTACACACTAGGCGATAAAGTGGGCGACTCAGGGAGCATATCGTGTAGTGTGTACGCACCATTACACAGTTTATTTGTTTCCAAATGGTTTTGATGGAAACTGTTCTTTGTCCACAGTCCTACCACCACCAGCACCCACTGGCGGCGTCTCCCCGGCGGCTATCCCTCCACCACCCACTCGCGTCTCCATGCCGCGTAAGTAAAGTACACCACATTGTTTTGTGCTGCACTGTATCGCTCTCCTTTTTTACCCTTGTCAGTCTCTCTCTCTCTCTGTCTTTCTCTCTTCCTCACCCCCTCCCTCTCTCTTTTTCTCCCTCTGTCTGTGTTTGTTTTTTGTTGTTATAGAGGCTCTATTCAAGATTTATGGTGCGTACACACTAGGCGATAAAGTGGGCGACTCAGGGAGCATATCGTGTAGTGTGTATGCACCATTACACAGTTTATTTGTTTCCAAATGGTTTTGATGGAAACTGTTCTTTGTCCACAGTCCTACCACCACCAGCACCCACTGGCGGCGTCTCCCCGGCGGCTACCCCTCTACCACCCACTCGCGTCTCCGTGCCGCATAAGTAAAGTACACCACATTGTTTTGTGCCGCACTGTATCGCTCTCCTTTTTAACCCATGTCAGTCTCTCTCTCTCTCTCTCTGTCTTTCTCTCTTCCTCTCCCCCTCCCTCTCTCTTTTTCTCCCTCTGTCTGTGTTTGTTTTTTGTTGTTATAGAGGCTCTGTTCAAGATTTATGGTGCGTACACACTAGGCGATAAAGTGGGCGACTCAGGGAGCATATCGTGTAGTGTGTACGCACCATTACACAGTTTATTTGTTTCCAAATGGTTTTGATGGAAACTGTTCTTTGTCCACAGTCCTACCACCACCAGCACCCACTGGCGGCGTCTCCCTGGTTGCTACCCCTCCACCACCCACTCGCATCTCAGTGCCACGTAAGTAAAGTACACCACATTGTTTTATACAGCACTGTATCGCTCTCCTTTTTTACCCTTGTCAGTCTCTCTCTCTCTCTCTCTCTCTGTCTTTCTCTCTTCCTCTCCCCCTCCCTCTCTCTTTTTCTCCCTCTGTCTGTGTTTGTTTTTTGTTGTTATAGAGGCTGTGTTCAAGATTTATGGTGCGTACACACTAGGTGATAAAGTGGGCGTCTCAGGGAGCATATCATGTAGTGTGTATGCACCATTACACAGTTTATTTGTTTCCAAATGGTTTCGATGGAAACTGTTCTTTGTCCACAGTCCTACCACCACCAGCACCCACTGGCGGCATCTCCCCGGCGGCTACCCCTCCACCACCCACTCACGTCTCCGTGCCACGTAAGTAAAGAACACCACATTGTTTTGTGCAGCACTGTATCGCTCTCCTTTTTTACCCATGTCAGTCTCTGTCTCTCTCTCTGTCTTTCTCTCTTCCTCTCTCCCTCCCTCTCTCTTTTTCTCCATCTGTCTGTGTTTGTTTTTTGTTGTTATAGAGGCTCTTTTCAAGATTTATGGTGCGTACACACTAGGCGATAAAGTGGGCGACTCAGGGAGCATATCGTGTAGTGTTTATACACCATTACACAGTTTATTTGTTTCCAAATGGTTTTGATGGACACTGTTCTTTGTCCACAGTCCTACCACCACCAGCACCCACTGGCTGCATTTCCCCGGCGTCTACCCCTCCACCACCCTCTCGCGTCTCCGTGCCGCGTAACTAAAGTACACCACATTGTTTTGTACATCACTGTATCGATCTCCTTTTTTACCCTTGTCAGTCTCTCTCTCTCTCTCTCTCTCTCTCTCTCTGTCTTTCTCTCTTCCTCTCCACATCCCTCTCTCTTTTTCTCCCTCTGGCTGTGTTTGTTTTTAGTTGTTATAGAGGCTCTGTTCAAGATTTATGGTGCATACACACTAGGCGATAAAGTGGGCGACTCAGGGAGCATATCGTGTAGTGTGTACGCACTATTACACAGTTAATTTGTTTCCAAATGGTTTTGATGGAAACTGTTCTTTGTCCACAGTCCTACCACCACCAGCACCCACTGGCAGCATCTCCCCGGCGGCTACCCCTCCACCACCCTCTCGCGTCTCCGTGCCGCGTAAGTAAAGTACACCACATTGTTTTGTGCAGCACTGTATCGCTCTCCTTTTTTACCCTTGTCAGTCTCTCTCTCTCTCTGTCTTTCTCTCTTCCTCTCCCCCTCCCTCTCTTTTTCTCCCTCTGTCTGTGTTTGTTTTTTGTTGTTATAGAGGCTCTGTTCAAGATTGATGGTGCGTACACACTAGCCGATAAAGTGGGCGACTCAGGGAGCATATCGTGTAGTGTGTACGCACCATTACACAGTTTATTTGTTTCCAAATGGTTTTGATGGAAACTGTTCTTTGTCCACAGTCCTACCACCACCAGCACCCACTGGCGGCGTCTCCCCGGCGGCTACCCCTCCACCACCCACTTGCATCTCCGTACCGCGTAAGTAAAGTACACCACATTGTTTTGTACAGCACTGTATCACTCTCCTTTTTTACCCTTGTCAGTCTCTCTTTCTCTCTCTCTCTTTCTCTTCCTCTCCCCCTCCCTCTCTCTTTTTCTCCCTCTGTCTGTGTTTGTTTTTAGTTGTTATAGAGGCTCTGTTCAAGATTTATGGTGCATACACACTAGGCGATAAAGTGGGCGACTCAGGGAGCATATCGTCTAGTGTGTATGCCCCATTACACAGTTTATTTGTTTCCAAATGGTTTTGATGGCAACTGTTCTTTGTCCACAGTCCTACCACCACCAGCACCCACTGGCGGCGTCTCCCCGATGGCTACCCCTCCACCACCCACTCGCATCTCCGTGCTGTGTAAGTAAAGTACACCACATTGTTTTGTACAGCACTGTATCGCTCTCCTTTTTTACCCTTGTCAGTCTCTCTCTCTCTCTGTCTTTCTCTCTTCCTCTCCCCCTCCCTCTCTCTTTTTCTCCCTCTGTCTGTGTTTGTTTTTTGTTGTTATAGAGGCTCTGTTCAAGATTTATGGTGCGTACACACTAGGCGATAAAGTGGGCGACTCAGGGAGAATATCGTGTAGTGTGTACGCACCATTACACAGTTTATTTGTTTCCAAATGGTTTTGATGGAAACTGTTCTTTGTCCACAGTCCTACCACCACCAGCACCCACTGGCTGCATCTCCCCGGTGGCTACCGCTCCACCACCCTCTCGCATCTCCGTGCCGTTGTAAGTAAAGTAGACCACATTGTTTTGTGCAGCACTGTATCGCTCTCCTTTTTTACCCTTGTCAGTCTCTCTCTCTCTCTGTCTTTCTCTCTTCCTCTCCCCCTCCCTCTCTCTTTTTCCCCCTCTGTCTGTGTTTGTTTTTTGTTGTTATAGAGGCTCTGTTCAAGATTTATGGTGCGTACACACTAGGCGATAAAGTGGGCGACTCAGGGAGCATATCGTGTAGTGTGTACGCACCATTACACAGTTTATTTGTTTCCAAATGGTTTTGATGGATACTGTTCTTTGTCCACAGTCCTACCACCACCAGCACCCACTGGCGGCGTCTCCCCGGCGGCTATCCCTCCACCACCCACTCGCGTTTCCGTGCCGCGTAAGTAAAGTACACCACATTGTTTTGTGCTGCACTGTATCGCTCTCCTTTTTTACCCTTGTCAGTCTCTCTCTCTCTCTGTCTTTCTCTCTTCCTCACCCCCTCCCTCTCTCTTTTTCTCCCTCTGTCTGTGTTTGTTTTTTGTTGTTATAGAGGCTCTGTTCAAGATTTATGGTGCGTACACACTAGGCGATAAAGTGGGCGACTCAGGGAGCATATCGTGTAGTGTGTATGCACCATTACACAGTTTATTTGTTTCCAAATGGTTTTGATGGAAACTGTTCTTTGTCCACAGTCCTACCACCACCAGCACCCACTGGCGGCGTCTCCCCGGCGGCTACCCCTCTACCACCCACTCGCGTCTCCGTGCCGCATAAGTAAAGTACACCACATTGTTTTGTGCCGCACTGTATCGCTCTCCTTTTTTACCCATGTCAGTCTCTCTCTCTCTCTCTCTGTCTTTCTCTCTTCCTCTCCCCCTCCCTCTCTCTTTTTCTCCCTCTGTCTGTGTTTGTTTTTTGTTGTTATAGAGGCTCTGTTCAAGATTTATGGTGCGTACACACTAGGCGATAAAGTGGGCGACTCCGGGAGCATATCGTGTAGTGTGTACGCACCATTACACAGTTTATTTGTTTCCAAATGGTTTTGATGGAAACTGTTCTTTGTCCACAGTCCTACCACCACCAGCACCCACTGGCGGCGTCTCCCTGGTTGCTACCCCTCCACCACCCACTCGCGTCTCAGTGCCACGTAAGTAAAGTACACCACATTGTTTTATACAGCACTGTATCGCTCTCCTTTTTTACCCTTGTCAGTCTCTCTCTCTCTCTCTCTGTCTTTCTCTCTTCCTCTCCCCCTCCCTCTCTCTTTTTCTCCCTCTGTCTGTGTTTGTTTTTTGTTGTTATAGAGGCTGTGTTCAAGATTTATGGTGCGTACACACTAGGCGATAAAGTGGGCGACTCAGGGAGCATATCGTGTAGTGTGTACACACCATTACACAGTTTATTTGTTTCCAAATGGTTTTGATGAAAACTGTTCTTTGTCCACAGTCCTACCACCACCAGCAACCACTGGCGGCAACTCCCCGGCGGCTACCCCTCCACCACCCACTTGCGTCTCCGTGCCACGTAAGTAAAGTACACCACATTGTTTTGTACAGCACTGTATCGATCTCCTTTTTTACCCTTGTCAGTCTCTCTCTCTCTCTCTCTCTCTGTCTTTCTCTCTTCCTCTCCAAATCCCTCTCTCTTTTTCTCCCTCTGTCTGTGTTTGTTTTTTGTTGTTATTGAGGCTGTGTTCAAGATTTATGGTGCGTACACACTAGGCGATAAAGTGGGCGACTCAGGGAGCATATCGTGTAGTGTGTACGCACCATTACACAGTTTATTTGTTTCCAAATGGTTTTGATGAAAACTGTTCTTTGTCTACAGTCCTACCACCACCAGCACCCACTGGCGGCATCTCCCCGTCGGCTACCCCTCCACCACCCACTTGCATCTCCGTGCCACGTAAGTAAAGTACACCACATTGTTTTATACAGCACTGTATCGCTCTCCTTTTTTACCCATGTCAGTCTCTTTCTCTCTCTCTGTCTTTCTCTCTTCCTGTACCCCTCCCTCTCTCTTTTTCTCCCTCTGTCTGTGTTTGTTTTTTGTTGTTATAGAGGCTCTGTTCAAGATTTATGGTGCGTACACACTAGGCGATAAAGTGGGCGACTCAGGGAGCATATCGTGTAGTGTGTACGCACCATTACACAGTTTATTTGTTTCCAAATGGTTTTGATGGAAACTGTTCTTTGTCCACAGTCCTACCACCACCAGCACCCACTGGCAGCATCTCCCCGGCGGCTACCCCTCCACCACCAACTCGTGTCTCCGTGCCGCGTAAGTAAAGTACACCACATTGTTTTGTGCAGCACTGTATCACTCTCCTTTTTTACCCTTGTCAGTCTCTCTCTCTCTCTGTCTTTCTCTCTTCCTCTCCCCCTCCCTCTCTTTTTCTCCCTCTGTCTGTGTTTGTTTTTTGTTGTTATAGAGGCTCTTTTCAAGATTTATGGTGCGTACACACTAGGCGATAAAGTGGGCGACTCAGGGAGCATATCGTGTAGTGTGTATGCACCATTACACAGTTTATTTGTTTCCAAATGGTTTTGATGGAAACTGTTCTTTGTCCACAGTCCTACCACCACCAGCACCCACTGGCGGCATCTCCCCGGTGGCTACCCCTCCACCACCCACTCGCGTCTCCGTGCCGCATAAGTAAAGTACACCACATTATTTTGTGCAGCACTGTATCGCTCTCCTTTTTTACCCTTGTCAGTCTCTCTCTCTCTCTCTCTCTCTCTCTCTCTCTCTCTCTCTGTCTTTCTCTCTTCCTCTCCCCCTCCCTCTCTCTTTTTCTCCCTCTGTCTGTGTTTGTTTTTTGTTGTTATAGAGGCTCTGTTCAAGATTTTTCGTGCGTACACACTAGGCGATAAAGTGGGCGACTCAGGGAGCATATCGTGTAGTGTGTACGCACCATTACACAGTTTATTTGTTTCCAAATGGTTTTGATGGAAACTTTTCTTTGTCCACAGTCCTACCACCACCAGCACCCACTGGCGGCGTCTCCCCGGCGGCTACCCCTCCACCACCCACTCGCGTCTCCGTGCCACGTAAGTAAAGTACACCACATTGTTTTATACAGCACTGTATCGCTCTCCTTTTTTACCCTTGTCAGTCTCTCTCTCTCTCTCTGTCTTTCTCTCTTCCTCTCCCCCTCCCTCTCTCTTTTTCTCCCTCTGTCTGTGTTTGTTTTTTGTTGTTATAGAGGCTGTGTTCAAGATTTATGGTGCGTACACACTATTCGATAAAGTGGGCGACTCAGGGAGCATATCGTGTAGTGTGTACGCACCATTACACAGTTTATTTGTTTCCAAATGGTTTTGCTGAAAACTTTTCTTTGTCCACAGTTCTACCACCACCAGCACCCACTGGCGGCATCTCCCCGGCGGCTACCCCTCCACCACCCACTTGCGTCTCCGTGCCACGTAAGTAAAGTACACCACATTGTTTTATACAGCACTGTATCGCTCTCCTTTTTTACCCATGTCAGTCTCTCTCTCTCTCTCTCTCTGTCTTTCTCTCTTCCTCTCCCCCTCCCTCTCTCTTTTTCTCCCTCTGTCTGTGTTTGTTTTTGTTGTTATAGAGGCTCTGTTCAAGATTTATGGTGCGTACACACTTGGCGATAAAGTGGGTGACTCAGGGAGCATATCGTGTAATCCTACCACCACCAACAGCAGCACCCACTGGCCCAAGACTTTCCTCAATCAGAGCGTGGTTTGCCGCCCTGAATAAGTAGCGTGCACTACTGTACTGTACATTGTGCTCTCCTTTTTACAGTGCCTCTCTCTTTCTCCTGTACTCCAAAGACCCATCTCCAACCTCTTCTCCTTACACACTCATTGTATCTGTACTTGTGTAACAGGAATATTTGTTTTTTTTCCCCACAGTGTGGGAACGTGATAGGCCACAGCCCCCCACTGGCCAGTTGCCTCAACATGGGACAAGCAGGCCTCACAGGCCGTGTAAGTACTGTACCCTACACAACTGTACAGTACATTGTCTTCTTCTGTACTGTCTCTCTCTCCTTTTTTTGTTTTCACAGCATCTTTCTCTCTCTTCTGTACTACAAAGACGCATCTCCAACCTCTTCTCCTTACAGACTTTGTGTTTTTATTTTTGTTTTTATAAAGGACATCACTCTAAAGGTGCCCATCCACTTAAAGATACCGGTATGACAACCACTGCATGATTACGACATTGTAATTGTGCAGTCGGTTGTCAGTACATTATGTGATGAGCCTACTCCGAACAAGCAGTTGTTCAGTGCAGGGTCATCAATCATTTGCAAATATGCTTTGCAGATACTGTACAGTAATAGTCATTAAATTGTGGGAGGTTACTGAACTGTATCTACACCGCACCAAAAGTATCCCTCTGTCTGCCATCTTCAGTCAGTATAATCACCTTTGGTGTAGCAATGTTTAAACTGTATAGTACTTTTCCTGCATTGTACTGTACTGTAGCCATAGTATTGTTCTGTTTGTTTATGTACTGTACAGTACTTTGTTAGGAGCTACAGTAGCCAAACCATTTACAGTAGCACCATACCAAATAAAGGTAAATACAGCACTGTTAATGTGAATATATTTTTTTCCAATACAGTCTTCAGTCATGGACCCTCAGGGAGGCAGGGACCCCAAGGGAGGCAGGGACCACGCCTGACTCGAGGTAGAGTACAGTATTTACGTTAGTGTCAAGATTGCACAATATTGTATATTAGTGTTGTAATACTGTACCCTTTTTTTTCTCTCCACAGAACAAATTATGTTCTTTTTAGGCCTCTATCGGCAGATGGCCCACCACCTGGTGGATCTGTTTTTTAATTTTTTGGTCACCTTATTTTTGTTTATATATGATTTTATTAAAATTTGTTTTATTCAGTACAACGTTTTCTGTCTTTACTTGGTTCTGTGGATAAAGTACAGTATACTGTATTTACATTTATTGATACTGTAACAACTAAAATGTAAGAAAATACAGTACAGTAAGTCACCCATTCAGTACTTTTATTAATTGCACACCACTCTTAAGGGGTGATTTAATAAAGCTTGGAGAGAGAAAAAATTGGAGAAACTGTAAATACAGTAGCACCAATTAGCTACTGTACTACAGTAACGGTCATTTTTCAAACACAGCCTGTACAGTGACAGTTAGGATCTGATTGGTTGGTGCTATTTATATACAATTTTATCTGTCTAAGCTTTAACTAAATTAATACACAACAACAGTAAACGTTTTTTAGCCAATCACGTGTTTTTGCTCCAATGGGTGAAAAAGTGCCAACCAATGTGCTCCCAACTGTCATCTCACAGGCTGTGTTTGAAAAATGACAGTTGGGAGCTGATTGACTGACACCTTATCACTTTTCACTCTGTCTCCTAACACTGCTTAGTACAGTAAATAGACCCCTTGGAGTCAAAAGATGAGACCGGCTAAAAAAAGTAAATAGACCACCCCTAAATTGAAAACGTCCCTCAGTGTATACAGTACTGTATGTCTACTGTACTGTATTCTACTGTAAGTGCCGGGCAGCTGTGAAATCACTGTGATGGGCAACAGGGATACTGTACAGTATATGACTGTGGATGGCAACCCCCATCGGCCGGCGCGCCCCTGGTGAGTGAAATCCTGGCCAATAGGACGATACACCCCTGCATCTGTATGTTATTGAGTTTTTGTACCTTTTTAATGACAGATGCACGTGTTGGGTCTCAGGCGCACTTAAAGACTGAATTACATACAGTACAAACACCAATTGTATAAATTAATGACAATTTTTATTTAACCTACAGTAACATGCTTTACAGAGGGGGGGGAACTTGTTTAGCTTTCCACCCCCGTAGTCCTCTACTGTCCCCCGCTTCTTTCTTCTGCCGCTGGCATGTCCTGGAATTCCAAGCTGGACACGGACATGACTACTGTACAGTACCTAGGAGGAAAGAGATAACGTGAGAACAGTCCTTCCTAAATGCCGACCGATACGCCCTACTGGACCGAGGACTACACAAAAAGATTAGGCTTTTAAGTTAAAATCATCACTGGCACTTTTGGCCTCAGATGCAGAGTTTCACCTACTGTATACCAGGTGCAGACTCTACCGTGCATCAGAGTGCAAGGTCCACTGTACGCCCTGAAGAAAGGAGGATAGCCAGAGATGAACAGACAGTAAAAGACAGACACACAGGTACGGTACATACAGTACTCACCGGAGATACTCTTTTCTTTGTCCCGCTCAATCCCACACAGAGGTCCCTGTAGGAGAGAGAATATGCCATGCAAGGCCCTTTCCTGCTCTAATAGTGTCACACTAATCTACTGTAACATTAATATCAGCCTTACTGTATCTCACCAGCCTAACAAACTACAATATAAATTAATGTACAGTACAGTTGGCCTCACTGAGGGCCTACCGGTACCTGTTATGGTGGAAGAGGCTTTGAGGGGTGGAACTTCTTCAGCTCTTTTGCTTTCCACCCCTTTAGTCCTTTCCTGTCCTCTGCTTTTCTCTTCACATGGGTCTTCCTCTCTTCAGACCTGTTGGTCTACTGTAGGTTGGTTTAATGTTCCGTTGGCCTCACATAGGGCCTATCTGTTATGGTGGAAGAGGCTTTGAGGGGGGGAACTTCTTTAGCTCTTTTGCTTTCCCCCCCTTTAGTCCTCTCCTGTCCTCAGCTTCTTTCTTCTGCCGCTGCCACGTCCTGGACAGCGGCGGCACCGGGTCTTCCTGTCTTCTGACAAGTCCCTTCAAGTCGTGTTTGTTGATTGCAGATCTGTACTTGTATGCGTGACTGTCCTCCATGCATGTTTCCTTTGCATGCGCAGCACCCCATTCAGCATGTCCTTTATCCAACTAAGTTCTTCTCTTCCAATCCTGAATCTTGTCCGGCATCTTGAGAGGACATCTTCTCTTAAATTGTTGGGGATTGGCACTTTCTTCCGACTTCCATCAAAGTTCACCCGCTTCGTCCAATTGCAATACAGGTCGTAGGGCACGTGTTCCTGAAATATTGCTTGCACATATCGATGCAATTCAGCTCTGTAAATTTCATTGTCCTTCTCAACGTTGATCACAGCCAGTGGTATATCTGGTAAGGGTGTTCCAAATACAGTCAGTGGTGCTGGCATGCTTGACATGACAGGCATTCCTGGTGAAAGTACAGGCATGCTTGCATTGTTGATCCTTGATTCTTCAACTGACCGTTCAGGCAGGCGATGTGATGCCACTGGTGTACTCTCCCACTGAGGCAGGCTGCATGATGGCACTGGTGTCATGTCCAAGTGCTCTGATGCCACTGTATTGTCCATATGTAGCAAGTGAAAGGATGGGTCAGTCTCCAAGTTTAAATCATTGTCGTTCTCCTCAGGCTCAAATTCATCCGGTGTGACCATTTCATACTGGATTGCCTGGTCATGTCTCTTCCTGGTACTCTGGGCAGTGGCCTCTTGCCATTCTTCTTTACTTTGCCGGATTGCTTCTTTCATTGCTTCTGCAATGGTGTCCTTCAGCCCTTCCTTCAGCTCTTCTTTCAAGTTGTCAATTTTCGCTTCCAGTTGACCAACTTTTCCGACGAGGTCTCTCACCATCCTTGCACAGCTACATGTGCATGCGTTATCTTCTTGGAATGACAGTTTTCGCCGAGTAGGTGAGTAGGATACATCTTCAACAAGAGGCTCAAAGGTGTCCAATTCTTCTGGCCCATAAATGACTGGTGTTTCCTCCTGGTTCGGGACGTTCATGGGTTGCTCCACGTTCCCTGGTCCATTTTCTCCAATGTCCACTTGCAAAGTGTTGTTCTTCGCCTTTGCATTCTTCCTTGCCTTGTCTAGAAGAGGTACCTGTAAATTTTCCTTACCTGTTTTCTTCTTGGAAGGTTTGCTTGTAGACCGTTGTGGGACTAGTGCACTCAGCCTTTTGGTCAGTGGAAGTGGGCAAGTTTCGTTTCCGTTGTAAAAACCTTTGCTCTTCACCATTTTGACAGTTCGGTGCACTCTGAAATACACAAGTATAAAGACACTAAATACAATGTTAAGTAAAATAGTGGAAATACATGTACTGTATACAGTAAATGTTTCACATTACAACACTGTAAACAATTACAGTACTCTTTCTGTCTCCTAAGACTGTGCGTGTGTTATACAGTATATAGAGGTAAATATAGGAGATTACACAGCGCTAAAACTGTTAAAGCACTAACCACTATTGTGAGATTGTATAGAGGCACAAGATAATAAATATGATAAATACAGGTGTATAAAAAACACTCCCTAATTATATACTGTACGGTAAGGTACAGTTGGTGTCAGCTCAACAGTAATAAAATGTGTGAATATCTCAACTGATATACAGTACAGTACTGTAAAGTACAGCGCCAAATTTACTATTTTTATAACATAAATCAAAACTTAGTGTGTACATGACCATTAAAACCATTAGTCTCAAAGTTAAATTTGCAAAGTGGTGCAATAATGCAAACACACGTTAAACACAGCAATATAGCGACTGAAACAAAAATGGCCACCGAGCAAAACAAGATGGCGGTGGTCAGTCACGGGCAACGGAAGGCTAGGAACGATCGGTATGTGTGTGTGATAGTTACTGAATTCACAAGTAAGCCTCTACGGGGATGGGTGAAGGACGGGGCATACCGAGGCAGCGGGACGATAAACACAGCAATATTGCGACTGAAACAAAAATGGCCGCCGAGCAAAACAAGATGGCGGCGGTCAGTCACGGGAAACTATGAGGGGCAACGGGAGGCTAGGAACGATCGGTATGTGTGTGTGATAGTTACTGGATTCACAAGTAAGCCTCTACGGGGATGGGTGAAGGACGGGGCATACCGAGGCAGCGGGACGATAAACACAGCAATATTGCGACTGAAACAAAAATGGGCGCCGAGCAAAACAAGATGGCGGCGGTCAGTCACGGGAAACTATGAGGGGCAACGGGAGGCTAGGAACGATCGGTATGTGTGTGATAGTTACTGGATTCACAAGTAAGCCTCTACGGGGATGGGTGAAGGACGGGGCATACCGAGGGTGAAGGACGGGGCATACCGAGGCAGCGGGACGATAAACACAACACCTCGCTATGCAAATCAGCGTCTAACACAGCAAACCGCAAAAATATAGCAAGCTACCGTACTTACAGTACCAGCGAGTTGATACTGTAGGAAACAGCTGTAGAAGCTCACAGTACAGCAACAAAGGTGACTCGGAAGTCAGCCAGAGTTGCAGAGGTAGATCACGGTAATGAGCAGCAACAACAGCGACTTAGAAGTCAGGCAGCGTTGCAGGTAGTAGTACAGTATCTCAAGGGTTCATACTGTTGATACGTGCCGATGAGACAATCCGAGCAGCAAGTCCATACAGTTAAGTAGCAGATTCACAGTGTGGATAGCTAGTGCAGTCTGAGATGCTTTTTTATGCTACCAGAGACAAAGAAAACCTTGCCGCCGAAACTCTGCCATGCCATTGGACCACAAGGAAGTGCAATGTTCAAATACACCAATCAGCGGCCAGATTTTCTGCGGGAAGGAATTCTTTTGTCTCTGGTAGCATAAAAGAGCATCTCAGACCACACTAGCTATCCACACTGTGAATCTGCTACTTAACTGTACGGACTTGCTGCTCGGATTGTCTCATCGGCACGTACTGTATCAACAGTACGAACTCTTGAGCTACTACTACTACTACTACTACTACCTGCAACGCTGCCTGACTTCTAAGTCGCTGTTGTTGCTGCTCATTGCTGTACCCTGAGCTTCTACAGGTGTTTCCTACAGTATCAACCCGCTGGTACTGTAAGTATGGGAGCTTGCTAGGTTCACGGTCATTTTGCAGTTTGCTGTGTTAGACGCTGATTTGCGCAGTGACTTTTCAATGCATATGCGGTACCATTTTGTTTTGCTCCGCGGCCATTTTAGTTTCAGTTGCAATATTGCTGTGTTTATTGTGCCGCTACCTCGGTATGCCCCGTCCTTCACACATCCCCGTAGAGGCTTATTTGTGTATGGAGTAACTATCACACACACAACGATCATTCCCTAGCCTCCCACTGCCCCTCATAGTCTCCCGTGAGTGACCGTCGCCATCTTGTTTTGCTCAGCGGCCCTTTTTGTTTCAGTCGCAATATTGCTGTGTTTATCGTCCCGCTGCCTCGGTATGCCCCGTCCTTCACACATCCCCGTAGAGGCTTATTTGTGTATGGAGTAACTATCACACACACAACGATCGTTCCCTAGCCTCCCGCTGCCCCTCATAGTCTCCCGTGAGTGACCATCGCCATCTTGTTTTGCTCGGCGGCCATTTTTGTTTCAGTCGCAATATTGCTGTGTTTATTGTCCTGTTTGTCTCCTTCATACGGTAGATGCATATTTGCATATTTAGGGGCATACTGTATGAAAGCTTGATGTGAGATTAAATTGGGAAATATATATCACAAATTAGCTCAAAACTATCATTTATTAAACACAGCTTGCAAAATTAAATTTACTAGCTGGTTATACTGTACATGTTATGGCTGATGTACAGAAAGAATGTAATAACCCCCTGTGTTTAAGATACTGAACATTAAATTATGTACTGTATACTGTACTCAGTCTGTATACTCAGCAACAGTACTGTAACGTATTTCTCTTGTTCTTTACACAGATTTTGTCGTCAAACATGGCAAAAATCAGCAAAGCCATCAGCAAGATAATTGCAAGCATGAAAAAAGAACACAAAACAACAAGACAGATCCATGCCTGGCTGAAAGAGTGTGGTGTTCTTGTTAGTTTACAGACTGTGCGCTATCATGCATTTGAGAGAACGCGGACCAGATATAGATTTCCTTCTAAATGCACATGGTAGGTACTTTACATCAACCTTTTTTTATTACAGTATACTGTATGTTGCTAGATTGGTACTGTATTGTGTTAGAATTTCAACACTAACTGTCCAATAATTGCTATATGCTCTGTATGTGTTCTACCGTAGGAGCGTCAAAAAGATTGTGCACAAATTGACTTGTGAGGATGATGAGCGTACAGCTTTACAAATCAAATGTATTCTAAAAGCAGATTGTGACCTGGACATCTCCTGTTCCAGCATCAAACGGATGTGTAAGGAACTGGGATGGACTTTTGGCCCTACAAGGTACTGTACATACTGTAAAATATATATACTGTATATTAATAATGCACTGATTTTACATGACAGTAAACTAAAACTTGGTTTTATTTCACAGGATAAATCCCATGATAAGGGATGTTAATAAAGTAAAGAGAGTTGAACAAGCACGACGGTGGATAGATAGTGTAGAGAATTTTAATGACGTCATTTTCACAGATGAAACTTTGGTTTCTCTCGAGAGGTTCTCAAGACTGTCCTTCCGACACCGTTCACATCTCTCACTTAAACCACGTCCGAAGCATCCGTTAAAAGTCCATGTATGGGGAGGTATATCTCGTTGGGGTGCAGGACCGATCTATATTTTTGACGGTGCAGTACAGTAATGCTTGTTCTAAAAATTATTTACAGTCCTGTACAGTGTATGCTTGTTACTGACAATTTCTCATCTCTTTAGGCATCATGGATAAGACCTTCTTCCAAGAAAAAATAGTAGATTGCTGTATGGTGCCATTTGTGAGAAAATGCTTCCCATCAGGACATCGATTATTCCAGGATAATGATCCCAAACATTCGGCCTCAGCAAAATTCATGGAAGAGAGAGGGATAAATTGGGAACGCACACCACCAGAGTGAGTATTGTCCTATAGTACTGTATTAACTGTTTATTGTACAGTACCAAGCAGTAATTATTCTAGTACACTTTTTACTAAAGTACAGTACTGTGACTGAATATTTTTTTTTTTACTTACCTGTAGGTCACCGGACATGAATCCCAATGAAATGGTCTGGGCCCAGTTGAAGAGGTTCATCAGGTCTGATGTGAAACCAACAACTAAACAGGAACTTTTGGATGGGATAATGAAGTTTTGGAGAACAGTATTGACACGTGCCCAGTGTAACAATTATATTGATCATCTCCATAGAGTCTTACCAGTTGTCATCGAAAGAAACGGTCAAGCAACTGCTATGTAGCTTATACTGTACTGTATATAATTTGTAATGTGGAGGAGGGGTTTAACTTCCTCTTTTCAGTTTGTGATCCGGACTGCTAAGTACTGTGTCCATACTGTATGTACAGTATTGTGGTTGTGCTTTCTGTCCCTACATTATACAGTATTCTCCTAATTTATTTTATAAGCTCTTTGTCTACAATAACTTTCCCTTACTGTACCTTATGTACTGTACTTCATACTTTTCCTCTTTTCCTTACACCTACTGTACATTGACCCCTGTTCCAAGGCACACATTGGCATCGTCACAGATTGTGCTGCAGCTGCCACTTTCTGCTACTGCGCTTGATGTTGCCATTTGTAATGCAGATGTTTCAAGTTTTCAGGTTCCTTTAGTTCATATACAGTACAGTAGTAGTGGCTGCTTCAACATCCACATCCATAGTTGCAGACATACAGTAATGGGTGCACCATGAATTGAGAGACAGGCTTCTACTGTACATCTACTGTATGGTTAGAGCGGCGGTCCCTTCGACATCAGGATAAGGTGAGATTTTTGGTAATGTTAGTGCTCTGTTATCGTATTCACACAGCTGGTGTTCACCTCCATCTGGGGTACCCAAATACTGTCTTGTTTCATGTATTTTTTTTTTTATCGTTATATTATGGGCTGTGGGCCTAGGGGCACTGCTTACAGTATTTCACCACCAGGCTTAATTACAGTATAATACAAATTACTGTAGTTATTAATAAAATTGTTAGTCTGGTTAGTTAGGGCATATATTAATGTGGAGAAGTGGATTAGTGTCACACTGTTAGAGCAGGGAAGGGCCCTGCACAGCGGATTCTCTCTCCTACAGTACAGGGTGTGTGGGATCAAGCAGGATGAAGAACAAGAGCATCTCCGGTGAGAACCTGTGTGTCTGTCTTTTACTGTCTGTTTGTCTCTGCCTATCCTCCTTTCTTCAGGGCGTACAGTGGACCTTGCACTCTGATGCACGGTAGAGTCTGCACCTGGTATAGGTGAAACTCTGAATCTGAGGCCAAAAGTGCCAGTGATGATTTTAAATTAAAAGCCAACTCTTTTTGTTTAGTCCTCGGTCCCCCAGTAGGGCGTATCGGTCGGCATTGAGGAAGGACTGTTCTCACGTCATCTCTTTCCTCCTACTGTAGGTACTGTACAAGTAGTCATGTCCGTGTCCAGCTTGGAACTCCAGGACATGCCAACGGCAGAAGAAAGAAGCGTGTGACAGTAGAGGACTACAGGAGTGGAAAGCTAAACAAGTTCCCCTGACCCCCCCTCTGTAAAGCATGTTACTGTAGGTTAAATAAAATTGTCATTAATTTATACAATTGGTGTTTGTACTGTATGTAAATCAGTCTTTAAGTGCACCTGAGACCAAACACGTGCATCTGTCATTAAAAAGGAACTGTACAAAAAGTCAATAACACACAGATGCAGGGGTGTATCATCCTATTTGCCAGGATTTCACTCACCAGGGGCGCACAGGCTGATGGGGGTTGACGCCCACAGTCATATACTGTACAGTATCCCTGTTGCCCATCACAGTGATTTCACAGCTGCCCGGCACTTTCAGTAGAATACAGTACAGTAGACATACAGTACTGTATACACTGAGGGACGTTTTCAATTTTGGGGTGGTCTATTTACTGTTTTTAGCCGGTCTCGTCTTTTCACTCCAAGGGGGTCTATTTACTGTACTAAGCAGTGTTAGACAGTGAGAAGTGATAAAAAAAGTTATAAGGTGTCAGTCAATCAGCTCCCAACTGTCATTTTTCAAACACAGCCTGTGAGATGACAGTTGGGAGAACATTGGTTGGCACTTTTTCACCCATTGGAGCAAAAACACGGGATTGGCCAAAAACAGTTTGGGAGATTACGTCATTTTGCCACGCGTGAAATTATCGCTGTATTCAATTTGAAAGCTTTTCTGCCTACTGTAGGCGGGAAGTCAATGCAATGTACAGTAAGACAGTATGTAAAAAAGTTTCGCCTACTGTATGAATAGCAGGCGGAAAAATTTGGTGAATTGGGGTGCAATGTTGCGGGAAGCCTTCAACGTCCCCTAAAGGTACTGTAAACTGCGTAACTTTAAAAAAAAAAAAAATCAGAACACACTAAAAATTCACTTTCATTTTGGGGGCGGAAGAAAAAAATTGGGGGGAAAAAGTGAAACTTGTAGGGGTAAATTTACTAAGATGGGAGTTCTATTTAAGAAGTTACTGTACTGTATGTTGCCCATAGCATCCAATCAGATTCTACTGTACTTAGCATTTATCTACAGTAGCACCTTCTAGAAGATACTGTACAGTAATACCTGGAATCAGATTGGTTGCTATGGGCAAAATCACTTAATAGCACTACCATCTTAGTACATTTACCCCCTAATATATAAAATGTACTGAGTTTAGTAAAAAAAAAAAAAGCACTAAATGGGTATACAGTAGATCTGGGCATGCGCCTGAGATACGATGACGTACAGTATTGTAGGAAACACTCAAGCCAGGTGCAAACTTGGTTTTGCAGGCGGCTGTAGTGTAATGGTAAATAATCAAACCAATACATTACTTTAGCCAGGGGCTGCACCAACTATCAAGTTTCAACTCTTCTTACTTTACACAGTGGCTGCACCAACTATCAAGTATCAACTCTTCCCTTAATTCAGCCAGTGGCTGCACCGATTATCAAGTATCAAATATACTTACTTCAGCCAGTGCTGCACCAACTATCAAGTATAAACTCTTCTCTTACTTCAGCCAGTGCCTGCACCAATTATCAAGTGACTTTTCTTACTTCAGCCACTGGCTGCAATAATTATCATGTATCAACTCTCCTTACTTCAACCAGTAGCTGCACCATCTATCAACTATCAAATTTACTTCAGCCAATCGCTGCAACTATTTTCAAATATAAACTATTCTTACTTCAGCCAGTGACTGCACCAATTATCAATTATCAACTTTTCTTACTTCAGGCAGTGGCTGCACCAATTATCAAGTATCAACTCTTCTTACCTCAGCCATTGGCTGCACCAATTATCAAGTATCACCTCTTCTTACTGCAGCCAGTTGCTGCACCAAATATCAAGTATCTACTCTTCTAACTTTAACCAGTGGCTGAACGAATAATCAGTTCTTCAGCCAGCAGCTGCACCAATTATCAAGTATCAACTCTACTTACTTTAACTAGTGTCTGGACCACATATCAAGTTTCAACTCTTCTTACTTCAGCCAATGGCTGCACCAGTTGCTGCGCCAATTATCAAGTATCAACTTGACTTACTTCAGTCATTGGCTGCACAAAGTATCAATACTTCAGCCACTGGCTGCAGCATCTATCAATTATCAACTCTTCTTACTTTTGCCAGGGGCTGCAACAACTATCAAGTTTCAACTCTACTTATTTTACACAGTGGCTGCACCAACTATCAAGTATCAACTCTTCTCTTACTTCAGCCAGTGGTAGCACCAATTATCAAATATTCTTACTTCACCCAGTGGCTGCACCAATTGTCAATTCATCAGCCAGTGGCTTCACCAATTATCAAGTATCAACTCTTCTTACTTCATTCAGTGGCTTCGCCAACTATCACTTCTTACTTCAGCCAGTGCCTGCACCAAATATCAATTCTTCAGCCAGTAGCTGCACCAATTACAGTATCAAGTATTAACTCTTTTACTTCAGCCAGTGGCAAACCAATTATCAAGTATCAGCTCTTCTTACTTCAGCCAGTGGCTGCACCAATCATCAAGTATCAACTCTTCTAACTTCAGCCAGTGGCTGCACCAATTATCAAGTATCAACTATTCTTACTTCAGCCAGAGGCTGAACCAATTATCAATTATTCAGCCAGTGGCTTCACCAATTATCAAGAATCAATTCTTCTTACTTCAGCCAGTGGTTGCACCAATTATCAAGTATCAATTCTTCTTAATTCAGCCAGTGGCTGCACCAGCTTTCAAGTATCAACTATTCTTTCTTTAGCCAGTGGCTGCGCCAACTATCGACTATCAATTCTTACTTCAGCCAACAGCTGCATCAATTATCAAGTATCAGCTATTCAAACTTCAGCCAGTGGCTGCACCAATTATCTTGTATCAACTCTTCTTACTTCTACCAGTGGCTGCATCAATGATCAAGTGTCAATTCTTCTTTCTTTAGCCAGTGGCTGCACCAACTTTCAAGTATCAACTCTTCTTACTTTTAGCCAGTGGCTGCACCAACTATCAAGTATCAACTCTTCACTTACTTCAGCCAGTGGTTGCACCAATTATCAGGTATCAATTCTACTTAATTCAGCCAGTGGCTGCACCAGCTTTCAATTATCAACTATTCTTTCTTCAGCCAGGGGCTGCGCCAACAATCGACTATCAATTCTTACATCAGCCAACAGCTGCATCAATTATCAAGTATCAGCTATTCAAACTTCAGCCAGTGGCTGTACCAATTATCTAGTATCAACTCTTCTTACTTCTTCCAGTGGCTGCAACAATGATCAAGTGTCAATTCTTCTTTCTAAAGCCAGTGGCTGCACCAACTATCAAGTATCAACTCTTCACTTACTTCAGCCAGTGGCTGCAACAATTACCAAGTATCAACTCTTCTTACTTCAGCCACTGTCTGCACCAATATCAGGTATCACCTCTTCTTACTTTAGCCAGAGGCTGCACCAATTATCAAGTATCAATTATTCTTACTTCAGTCAGTGGCTGCGCAACTATCAACTATCAATTCTTACTTCAGCCAGTAGATGCACCAATTATCAAGTATCAACTCTTCTTACTTCAGCCAGTGGCTGCACCAATTATCAGTTCTTCAGCCAGTGGCTGCACCAATTACAGTATCAAGTATTAACTCTTTTTACTTAAGCCAGTGGCTCACCAATTATTAAGTATCAATTATTCTTAATTCAGTCAGTGGCTGCGCAACTATCAACTATCAATTCTTACTTCAGCCAGTGGCTGCACTAATCATTAAGTATCAACTCCTCTTACTACAGCCAGTGGCTGCAAAAATTAACAAGTATCAACTATCCTTACTTCAGCCAGTGACTGAACCAATTTTCAATTATTCAGCCAGTGGCTGCACCAATTATTAAGTATCAATTCTTCTTACTTCAGCCAGTGGTTACACCAATTATCACATATTAATTCTTCTTAATTCAGCCAGTGGCTGCACCAGCATTCAAGTATCAACTATTCTTTCTTCAGTAAGTGGCTGCGCCAACTATCGACTATCAATTCTTACTTCAGCCAACAGCTGCATCAATTATCAAGTATCAACTTCTCAAACTTCAGCCAGTGGCTGCATCAATCATGAAGTATCAACTCTTCTTACTTCAGCCAGTGGCTGCACCAATTATCAAGTATCAACTATTCTTACTTCAGCCAGTGGCTGTACCAATTATCAATTCTTCAGCCAGTGGCTCCACCAATTATCAAGAATCAATTCTTCTTACTTCAGCCACTGGCTGCACCAATTATCAAGTATCACCTCTTCTTACTGCAGCCAGTTGCTGCACCAAATATCTAGTATCAACTCTTCTAACTTTAGCCAGTGGCTGCACGAATAATCAATTCTTCAGCTAGCAGCTGCACCAATTGTCAAGTATCAACTCTACTTACTTTAACCAGTGTCTGCAACAATTATCAAGTTTCAACTCTGCTTACTTCAGCCAATGGCTGCACCAGTTGCGGCGCCAATTATCAAGTATCAACTCGACTTACTTCAGTCATTGGCTGCACCAAGTATCAATACATCAGCCACTGGCTGCAGCATCAATCAATTATCAACTCTTCTTACTTTAGCCAGGGGCTGCACCAACTATCAAGTTTCAACTCTTCTTACTTTACACAGTGGCTGCACCAACTATCAAGTATCAATTCTTCCCTTACTTCAGCCAGTGGCTGCACCAATTATCAAGTATCAAATATACTTACTTCAGCCAGAGCTGCACCAACTATCAAGCATAAACTCTTCTCTTACTTCAGCCAGTGCCTGCACCAATTATCAAGTGACTTTTCTTACTTCAGCAACTGGCTGCAATAATTATCATGTATCAATTATTCTTACTTCAGTCAGTGGCTGCGCAACTATCAACTATCAATTCTTACTTCAGCCAGTGGCTGCACCAATTATCAAGTATCAACTCTTCTTACTTCAGCCAGTGACTGCACCAATTATCAATTATCAACTTTTCTTACTTCAGGCAGTGGCTGCACCAATTATCAAGTATCAACTCTTCTTACCTCAGCCATTGGCTGCACCAATTATCAAGTATCACCTCTTCTTACTGCAGCCAGTTGCTGCACCAAATATCAAGTATCTACTCTTCTAACTTTAACCAGTGGCTGAACGAATAATCAGTTCTTCAGCCAGCAGCTGCACCAATTATCAAGTATCAACTCTACTTACTTTAACTAGTGTCTGGACCACTTATCAAGTTTCAACTCTTCTTACTTCAGCCAATGGCTGCACCAGTTGCTGCGCCAATTATCAAGTATCAACTTGACTTACTTCAGTCATTGGCTGCACAAAGTATCAATACTTCAGCCACTGGCTGCAGCATCTATCAATTATCAACTCTTCTTACTTTTGCCAGGGGCTGCAACAACTATCAAGTTTCAACTCTACTTATTTTACACAGTGGCTGCACCAACCATCAAGTATCAACTCTTCTCTTACTTCAGCCAGTGGTAGCACCAATTATCAAATATTCTTACTTCACCCAGTGGCTGCACCAATTGTCAATTCATCAGCCAGTGGCTTCACCAATTATCAAGTATCAACTCTTCTTACTTCATTCAGTGGCTTCGCCAACTATCACTTCTTACTTCAGCCAGTGCCTGCACCAAATATCAATTCTTCAGCCAGTAGCTGCACCAATTACAGTATCAAGTATTAACTCTTTTACTTCAGCCAGTGGCAAACCAATTATCAAGTATCAGCTCTTCTTACTTCAGCCAGTGGCTGCACCAATCATCAAGTATCAACTCTTCTAACTTCAGCCAGTGGCTGCACCAATTATCAAGTATCAACTATTCTTACTTCAGCCAGAGGCTGAACCAATTATCAATTATTCAGCCAGTGGCTTCACCAATTATCAAGAATCAATTCTTCTTACTTCAGCCAGTGGTTGCACCAATTATCAAGTATCAATTCTTCTTAATTCAGCCAGTGGCTGCACCAGCTTTCAAGTATCAACTATTCTTTCTTTAGCCAGTGGCTGCGCCAACTATCGACTATCAATTCTTACTTCAGCCAACAGCTGCATCAATTATCAGGTATCAGCTATTCAAACTTCAGCCAGTGGCTGCACCAATTATCTTGTATCAACTCTTCTTACTTCTACCAGTGGCTGCATCAATGATCAAGTGTCAATTCTTCTTTCTTTAGCCAGTGGCTGCACCAACTTTCAAGTATCAACTCTTCTTACTTTTAGCCAGTGGCTGCACCAACTATCAAGTATCAACTCTTCACTTACTTCAGCCAGTGGTTGCACCAATTATCAGGTATCAATTCTACTTAATTCAGCCAGTGGCTGCACCAGCTTTCAATTATCAACTATTCTTTCTTCAGCCAGGGGCTGCGCCAACAATCGACTATCAATTCTTACATCAGCCAACAGCTGCATCAATTATCAAGTATCAGCTATTCAAACTTCAGCCAGTGGCTGTACCAATTATCTAGTATCAACTCTTCTTACTTCTTCCAGTGGCTGCAACAATGATCAAGTGTCAATTCTTCTTTCTAAAGCCAGTGGCTGCACCAACTATCAAGTATCAACTCTTCACTTACTTCAGCCAGTGGCTGCAACAATTACCAAGTATCAACTCTTCTTACTTCAGCCACTGTCTGCACCAATATCAGGTATCACCTCTTCTTACTTTAGCCAGAGGCTGCACCAATTATCAAGTATCAATTATTCTTACTTCAGTCAGTGGCTGCGCAACTATCAACTATCAATTCTTACTTCAGCCAGTAGATGCACCAATTATCAAGTATCAACTCTTCTTACTTCAGCCAGTGGCTGCACCAATTATCAGTTCTTCAGCCTGTGGCTGCACCAATTACAGTATCAAGTATTAACTCTTTTTACTTAAGCCAGTGGCTCACCAATTATTATGTATCAATTATTCTTAATTCAGTCAGTGGCTGCGCAACTATCAACTATCAATTCTTACTTCAGCCAGTGGCTGCACCAATCATTAAGTATCAACTCCTCTTACTACAGCCAGTGGCTGCAAAAATTAACAAGTATCAACTATCCTTACTTCAGCCAGTGACTGAACCAATTTTCAATTATTCAGCCAGTGGCTGCACCAATTATTAAGTATCAATTCTTCTTACTTCAGCCAGTGGTTACACCAATTATCACATATTAATTCTTCTTAATTCAGCCAGTGGCTGCACCAGCATTCAAGTATCAACTATTCTTTCTTCAGTAAGTGGCTGCGCCAACTATCGACTATCAATTCTTACTTCAGCCAACAGCTGCATCAATTATCAAGTATCAACTTCTCAAACTTCAGCCAGTGGCTGCATCAATCATGAAGTATCAACTCTTCTTACTTCAGCCAGTGGCTGCACCAATTATCAAGTATCAACTATTCTTACTTCAGCCAGTGGCTGTACCAATTATCAATTCTTCAGCCAGTGGCTCCACCAATGATCAAGAATCAATTCTTCTTACTTCAGCCACTGGCTGCACCAATTATCAAGTATCATCTCTTCTTACTGCAGCCAGTTGCTGCACCAAATATCTAGTATCAACTCTTCTAACTTTAGCCAGTGGCTGCACGAATAATCAATTCTTCAGCTAGCAGCTGCACCAATTGTCAAGTATCAACTCTACTTACTTTAACCAGTGTCTGCAACAATTATCAAGTTTCAACTCTGCTTACTTCAGCCAATGGCTGCACCAGTTGCGGCGCCAATTATCAAGTATCAACTCGACTTACTTCAGTCATTGGCTGCACCAAGTATCAATACATCAGCCACTGGCTGCAGCATCAATCAATTATCAACTCTTCTTACTTTAGCCAGGGGCTGCACCAACTATCAAGTTTCAACTCTTCTTACTTTACACAGTGGCTGCACCAACTATCAAGTATCAATTCTTCCCTTACTTCAGCCAGTGGCTGCACCAATTATCAAGTATCAAATATACTTACTTCAGCCAGAGCTGCACCAACTATCAAGCATAAACTCTTCTCTTACTTCAGCCAGTGCCTGCACCAATTATCAAGTGACTTTTCTTACTTCAGCAACTGACTGCAATAATTATCATGTATCAATTATTCTTACTTCAGTCAGTGGCTGCGCAACTATCAACTATCAATTCTTACTTCAGCCAGTGGCTGCACCAATTATCAAGTATCAACTCTTCTCACTTCAGCCAGTGGCTTCGCCAACAATCAATTATTCAGCCAGTAGCTGCACCAATTACAGTATCAAGTATTAACTCTTTTTACTTAAGCCAGTGGCTCACCAATGATTAAGTATCAATTATTCTTACTTCAGTCAGTGGCTGCGCAACTATCAACTATGAATTCTTACTTCAGCCAGTGGTTGCACCAATCATTAAGTATCAACTCCTCTTACAACAGCCAGTGGCTGCAAAAATTAACAAGTATCAACTATCCTTACTTCAGCCAGTGACTGAACCAATTTTCAATTATTCAGCCAGTGGCTGCACCAATTATTAAGTATCAATTCTTCTTACTTCAGCCAGTGGTTACACCAATTATCACGTATTAATTCTTCTTAATTCAGCCAGTGGCTGCACCAGCATTCAAGTATCAACTATTCTTTCTTCAGTCAGTGGCTGCGCCAACTATCGACTATCAATTCTTACTAGAGCCAACAGCTGCATAAATTTTCAAGTATCAACTACTCAAACTTCAGCCAGTGGCTGCACCAATTATCAAGTATCAACTATTCTTACTTCAGCCAGTGGCTGTACCAATTATCAATTCTTCAGCCAGTGGCTCCACCAATTATCAAGAATCAATTCTTCTTACTTCAGCCACTGGCTGCACCAATTATCAATTCTTCTTAATTCAGCCAGTAGCTACACCAACTTTCAAGTATCAACTATTCTTACTTCAGCCAGTGGCTGCACCAACTATCGACTATCGATTCTTACTTCAGCCAATGGCTACATCAATTATTGAGTATCAACTCTACTTACTTCAGCCAGTGCTACACCAATATCAAGTATCAACTCTTCTTATTTTAGCTAGTGGCTGCACCAATTTTCAATTTTTCAGCAAGTGGCTGCACCAATTATCAAGTATCAAATCTTCTTACTTCAGTGGCTGTGCCAACTATCAACTATCAATTCTTACTTTAGCCAGTGGCTGAAACAATTATCAATTTTTCAGCCTGTGGTTGCACCAATTACAGTATCAAGTATTAACTCTTTTTACTTCAGCCAGATGCTCCCCAATTATGAGGTATCAACTCTTCTTACTTCAGCTAGTGGCTGCACCAATCATCAATTATCAACTATTCTTACTTCAGCCAGTGGCTGCACCAATTAACAAGTATCAACTATTTTTACTTCAGCCAGTGGCTGAACCAACTATGAATTATTCAGCCAGTGGCATCACCAATTATCAAGTATCAATTCTTCTTACTTCAGCGAGTGGCTGCACCAATTATCAAGTATCAACTTTTCTCACTTCAGCCAGTGGCTGCACCAGTTATCAAGTATCAAGTCTTCTTTCTTCAGCCAAATGCTGCACCAGATATCAATTTTTCAGCCAGTGGCTGCACCAATTTTCAAGCATCAATTTTTTTTACTTCAACCAGTGGCTGCGCCAATTATCAATTATCAACTCATCTTAATTCAGCCAGTACCTACACCAATAATCAATTCTTCAGCCAGTAACTGCACCAACTATGAAGTATCAACTCTTCTTACTTCAGCCAGTGCTGCACCAACTATCATGTATAAACTCTTCTCTTACTTCAGCCAGTGCCTGCACCAATTATAAAGTGACATTCTTAATTCAGCCACTGGCTGCAATAATTATCATGTATCAACTCTTCTTACTTCAACCAGTAGCTGCACCATCTATCAACTATCAAATTTACTTCAGCCAATGGCTGCAACTATTTTCAAATATAAACTGTTCTTACTTCAGCCAGTGACTGCACCCATTATCAAGAATCAACTCTTCTTACTTCAGCCAGTGGCTGCACCAATTATCAAGTATCAACTTGTCAGCCATTGGCTGCACCAATTATCAAGTATCACCTCTTCTTACTGCAGCCAGTTGCTGCACCAAATATCAAGTATCAACTCTTCTAACTTTAGCTAGTGGATGCACGAATAATAAATTCTTCAGCTAGCAGCTGCACCAATTGTCAAGTATCAACTCTACTTACTTTAACCAGTGTCTGCAACAATTATCAAGTTTCAACTCTGCTTACTTCAGCCAATGGCTGCACCAGTTGCTGCGTCAATTATCGAGTATCAACTCGACTTACTTCAGTCATTGGCTGCACCAAGTATCAATACATCAGCCACTGGCTACAGCATCTATCAATTATCAACTCTTCTTACTTTAGCCAGGGGCTGCACCAACTATCAAGTTTCAACTCTTCTTACTTTACGCAGTGGCTGCACCAACTATCAAGTATCAACTCTTCCCATACTTCAGCCAGTGGCTGCACCAATTATCAAGTATCAAATATACTTACTTCAGCCAGTGCTGCACCAACTATCAAGTATAAACTCTTCTCTTACTTCAGCCAGTGCCTGCACCAATTATCAAGTGACTTTTCTTACTTCAGCCACAGGCTGCAATAATTATCATGTATCAACTCTCCTTACTTCAACCAGTAGCTGCACCATCTATCAACTATCAAATTTACTTCAGCCAATGGCTGCAACTATTTTCAAATATAAACTGTTCTTAATTCAGCCAGTGACTGCACCAATTATCAATTATCAACTTTTCTTACTTCAGGCAGTGGCTGCACCAATTATCAAGTATCAACTCTTCTTACCTCAGCCATTGGCTGCACCAATTATCAAGTATTACCTCTTCTTACTGCTGCCAGTTGCTACACCAAATATCAAGTATCAACTCTTCTAACTTTAACCAGTGGCTGCACGAATAATCAGTTCTTCAGCCAGCAGCTGCACCAATTATCAAGTATCAACTCTACGTACTTAAACCAGTGTCTGCACCAATTATCAAGTTTCAACTCTTCTTACTTCAGCCAATGGCTGCACCAGTTGCTGCGCCAATTATCAAGTATCAAATTGACTTACTTCAGTCATTGGCTGCACCAATTATCAATACTTCAGGCACTGGCTGCAGCATCTATCAATTATCAACTCTTCTTACTTTAGCCAGGGGATGCACCAACTATCAAGTTTCAGCTCTTCTTACTTTACACAGTGGCTGCACCAACTATCAAGTATCAACTCTTCTCTTACTTCAGCCAGTGGCAGCACCAATTATCAAGTATCAACTCTTCTTACTTCAGTCAGTGGCTTCGCCAACTATCAATTCTTACTTCAGCCTGTGCCTGAACCAATTATCAATTCTTCAGCCAGTAGCTGCACCAATTACAGTATCAAGTATTAAATCTTTTACTTCAGCCAGTGGCAATCCAATTATCAAGTATTAGCTCTTCTTACTTCAGCCAGTGGCTGCACCAATTATTAAGTTTCAACTCTTATAACTTCAGCCAGTGGCTGAACCAATTATCAATTATTCAGCCAGTAGCTTCACCAATTATCAAGAATCAATTCTTCTTACTTCAGCCAGTGGTTGCACCAATTATCAAGAATCAATTCTTCTTAATTCAGCCAGTGGCTGCACCAGCTTTCAAGTATCAACTATTCATTCTTCAGCCAGTGGCTGTGCCAACTATCGACTATCAATTCTTACTTCAGCCAACAGCTGCATCAATTATTAAGTATTAGCTATTCAAACTTCAGCCAGTGGCTGCACCAATTATCTAGTATCAACTCTTCTTACTTCTACCAGTGGCTGCATCAATGATCAAGTGTCAATTCTTCTATCTTTAGCCAGTGGCTGCACCAACTATCAAGTATCAACTCTTCACTTACTTCAGCCAGTGGTTGCACCAATTATCCAGTATCAATTCTACTTAATTCAGCCAGTGGCTGCACTAGCTTTCAATTATCAACTATTCTTACTTCAACCAGTGGCTGCGCCAATTATCAACTATCAACTCATTGTACTTCAGCCAGTAACTACACCAATAATCGATTCTTCAGCCAGTGACGGCACCATCTATGAAGTATCATCTCTTCTTACTTCAGCCAGTCCTGCACCAACTATGAAGTATAAACTCTTCTCTTACTTCAGCCAGTGCCTGCACCAATTATCAAGTGTAAACTCTTCTTACTTCAGCCACTGGCTCCATTAATTATCATGTATCAACTCTTCTTACTTCAACCAGTAGCTGCGGCAACTATCAACTATCAATTTTTACTTCAGCCAATGGCTGCAACAATTTCAAATATCAACTGTTCTCACTTCAGCCAGTGACTGCACCAATTATCAAGTATCAACTCTTCTTACTTTAGCCAGTGGCTGAACCAATTATCAAGCATCAAGTCTTTATATTCAGCCATTGACTGCACCAATTATCAAGTATCACCTCTTCTTACTTCAGCCAGTTGCTGCACAAAATATCAAGTATCAACTATTCTAACTTTAGCTAGTGGCTGCACAAATAATCAATTCTTCAGCCAGCAGCTGCACCAATTATCAAGTATCAACTCTTCTTACTTCAGCCAGTGGCTGCACCAATTATCAATTCTTCAGCCAGTGGCTGCACCAATTACAGAATCAAGTATCAACTCTTTTTACTTCAGCCATTGGCTGCACCAATTATCAAGTACCATCTCTTCTTACTTCAGCCAGTTGCTGCACCAAATATCAAGTATCAACTCTTCTAACTTTAGCTTGTGGCTGCACGAATAATCAGTTCTTCAGCTAGCAGCTGCACCAATTATCAAGTATCACCTCTTCTTACTTCAGCCAATAGCTGCACCAGTTGGTGCGCCAATTATCAAGTATCAACTAGAGTTATTGGCTGTACCAAGTATTAATACTTCAGCCACTGGCTGCAGCATCTATGAAGTATCAACTCATCTTACTTTAGCCAGGCGCTGCACCAACTATCAAGTTTCAACTCTTCTTACTTTACGCAGTGGCTGCACCAACTATCAAGTATCAACTCTTCTCTAACTTCAGCCAGTGGCTGAACCAATTATCAAGTTTAAAATATTATTACTTCACCCAGTGTCTGCACCAATTGTCAATTCTTCAGCCAGTGGCTGCACCAATTACCCAGTATCAACTCATCTTACTTCAGTCAGTGGCTTCGCCAACTATCAATTCTTACTTCAGCCAGTGCCTGCACCAATTATCAATTCTTCAGCCAGCAGCTGCACCAATTGCAGTATCAAGTATTAACTCTTTTACTTCAGCCAGTGGCAAACCAATTATCAAGTATCAACTCTTCTTAATTCAGCCAGTGGCGGCACCAATCATCAAGTATCAACTCTTCTTACTTCAGCCAGTGGCTGCACCAATTTTCCAGTATCAATTCTTCTTAATTCAGCCACTGGCTGCACCAATTGTCAATTATTCAGCCAGTGGCTGCACCAATTATCAAGTATCAACTCTTCTTAGTTCAGTCAGTGGCTGCGCAACTATCAACTATCAATTCTTTCTTCAGCCAGTGGCTGCACCAATTACCAATTCTTCAGCCAGTGGCTGCAGCAATTACAGTATCAAATATTAACTCTTTTTACTTCAGCCAGTGGCTGAACCAATCATTAAGTATCACCTCTTCTTACTTCAGCCAATAGCTGCACCAGTTGCTGCACCAATTATCAAATATCAACTTGACTTACTTCAGTCATTGGCTGCACCAAGTATCAATACTTCAGCCACTTTCTGCAGCATCTATCAATTATCAACTCTTCTTACTTTAGCCAGGGGCTGCACCAACTATCAAGTTTCAACTCTTCTTACTTTATGCAGTGGCTGCACGAACTATCAAGTATCAACTCTTCTTTTACTTCAGCCAGTGGCAGCACCAATTATCAAGTATCAAATATTCTTACTTCACCCAGTGGCTGCACCAATTGTCAATTCTTCAGCCTGTGGCTGCACCAGTTATCAAGTTTCAACTCTTCTTAATTCAGTCAGTGGCTTCGCCAACTATCAATTCTTACTGCAGCCAGTGCCTGCACCAATTATCAATTCTTCAGCCAGTAGCTGCACCAATTACAGTATCAAGTATTAACTCTTTTACTTCAGCCAGTGGCAAACCAATTATCAAGTAACAGCTCTTCTTACTTCAGCCAGTGGCTGCACCAATCATCAAGTGTCAACTCTTCTTACTTCAGCCAGTGGCTGCACCAATTATCAAGTATCAACTATTCTTACTTCAGCCAGAGGCTGAACCCATTATCAATTATTCAGCCAGTGGCTGCACCAATTATCAAGAATCAATTCTTCTTACTTCAGCCAGTGGTTGCACCAATTATCATGTATCAATTCTTCTTAATTCAGCCAATGGCTGCACCAGCTTTCAAGTATCAACTATTCTTTCTTCAGCCAGTGGGTGCGCCAACTATCGACTATCAATTCTTACTTCAGCCAACAGCTGCTTCAATTATCAAGTATCAGCTATTCAAACTTCAGCCAGTGGCTGCACCAATTATCTAGTATCAACTCTTCTTACTTCTACCAGTGGCTGCACCAATGATCAAGTGTCAATTCTTCTTTCTTTAGCCAGTGCCTGCACCAATGATCAAGTGTCAATTCTTCTTTCTTTAGCCAGTGCCTGCACCAATTATCAAGTGTAAACTTTTCTTACTTCAGCCACTGGCTGCAATAATTATCAAGTATCAACTCTTCTTACTTCAACCAGTAGCAGCGGCAACTATCAACTATCAATTTTTACTTCAGCCAATGGCTGCAACAATTTCAAATATCAACTGTTCTCACCTCAGCCAGTGACTGCACCAATCATCAAGTATCAACTCTTCTTACTTTAGCCAGTGGCTGAACCAATTATCAAGTATCAACTCTTCTTACTTCAGCCAATGGCTGCACCAATTATCAAGTATCACCTCTTCTTACTTCAGCCAGTTGCTGCACCAAATATCAAGTATCAACTCTTCTAACTTTAGCTAGTGGCTGCACGAATAATCAATTCTTCAGCCAGCAGCTGCACCAATTTTCAAGTATCAACTCTTCTTACTTCAGCCAGTGGCTGCACCAATTATCAATTCTTCAGCCAGTGGCTGCACCAAATATTAAGTATCAACTATTCTTACTTCAGCCAGAGGCTGAACCAATTATCAATTATTCAGACAGTGGCTGCACCAATTATCAAGAATCAATTCTTCTTACTTCAGCCAGTGGCTGCACCAATTATCAAGTATCAACTCTTTTTACTTCAGCCATTGGCTGCACCAATTATCAAGTATCACCTCTTCTTACTTCAGCCAGTTGCTGCACCAAATATCAAGTATCAACTCTTCTAACTTTAGCTAGTGGCTGCACGAATAATCAATTCTTCAGCCAGCAGCTGCACCAATTTTCAAGTATCAACTCTTCTTACTTCAGCCAGTGGCTTTACCAATTATCAGTTCTTCAGCCAGTGGCTGCACCAATTATCAAGTATCAACTATTCTAACTTCAGCCAGAGGCTGAACCAATTATCAATTATTCAGACAGTGGCTGCACCAATTATCAAGAATCAATTCTTCTTACTTCAGCCAGTGGTTGCACCAATTATCAAGTATCAATTCTTCTTAATTCAGCCAGTGGCTGCACCTGCTTTCAAGTATCAACTATTCTTTCTTCAGCCAGTGGCTTTGTCAACTATCGACTATCAACTCTTACTTCAGCCAACAGCTGCATCAATTATCAAGTATCAGCTATTCAAACTTCAGCCAGTGGCTGCACCAATTATCTAGTATCAACTCTTCTTACTTCTACCAGTGGCTGCACCAATGATCAAGTGTCAATTCTTCTTTCTTTAGCCAGTGGCTGCACCAACTTTCAAGTATCAACTCTTCTTACTTTAGCCAGAGGCTGTAACAATTATCAATTCTTCAGCCAGTGGCTGCACCAATTACAGTATCTAGTATTAACTCTTTTTACTTAAGCCAGTGGCTCACCAATTATTAAGTATCAATTATTCTTACTTCAGTCAGTGGCTGCGCAACTATCAACTATCAATTCTTAAATCAGCCAGTGGCTGCACCAATTATTAAGTATCAATTCTTCTTGCTTCAGCCCGTGGTTGCACCAATTATCAAGTATCAATTCTTCTTAATTCAGCCAGTGGCTGCACCAGCTTTTAAGTATCAACTATTCTTTCTTCAGACAGTGGCTGCACCAACTAATGACTATCAATTCTTACTTCAGCCAACAGCTGCATCAATTATCAAGTATCAACTATTCAAACTTCAGCCAGTGGCTGCATCAATCATCAAGTATCAACTCTTCTTACTTCAGTGAGTGGCTGCACCAATTATCTAGTATCAACTATTCTTACTTCAGCCAGTGGCTGAACCAATTATCAATAATTCAACCAGTGGCTGCACCAATTATCAAGTATCAATTCTTCTTACTTCAGTGAGTGGCTGCACCAATTGTCAAGTATCACTTATTCTTACTTCAACCAGTGGCTGCGCCAATTATCAAGTATCAACTCATCTTACTTCAGCCAGTAACTACACCAATAATCGATTCTTCAGCCAGTGACTGCACCAACTATGAAGTATCAACTCTTCTTACTTCAGCCAGTGCTGCACCAACCATCAAGTATAAACTCTTCTCTTACTTCAGCCAGTCCCTGCTCCAATTATCAAGTGTAAAAAATTCTTACTTCAGCCACTGGCTGCAATAATTATCATATATCAACTCTTCTTACTTCAACCAGTAGCTGCGCCAACTATCAACCATCATTTTTACTTCAGCCAATGGCTGCAACAATTTTCAAATATTAACTGTTCTCACTTCAGCAAGTGACTGCACCAATTATCAAGTATCAACTTTTCTTATTTTAGCCAGTGGCTGAACCAATTATCAAGTATCAACTCTTTTTACTTCAGCCATTGGCTGCACCAATTATCAAGTATCACCTCTTCTTACTTCAGCCAGTTGCTGCACCAAATATCAAGTTTCAACTCTTCTAACTTTAGCTAGTGGCTGCACGAATAATCAATTCTTCAGCCAGCAGCTGCACCAATTATCAAGTATCAACTCTTCTTACTTCAGCCAGTGTCTGCACCAATTAACAGTTCTTCAGCCAGTGGCTGCACCAATTACAGTATCAAGTATTAACTCTTTTTACTTCAGCCAGGGGCTCACCAATCATTAAGTATCAACTCGTCTTACTTCAGCCAGTGGCTGCAAAAAATTAACAAGTATTAACTATCCTTACTTCAGCCAGTGGCTGAACCAATTTTCAATTATTCAGCCAGTGGCTGCACCAATTATCAATTCTTCTTACTTCAGCCAGTCGTTGCACCAATTATCAAGTATCAATTCTTCTTAATGCAGCCAGTGGCTGCACCAGCTTTCAAGTATCAACTATTCTTTCTTCAGCCAGTGGCTGCACCAACTATCGACTATCAATTCTTACTTCAGCCAACAGCTGCATCAATTATCAAGTATCAGCTATTCAAGCTTCAGCCAGTGGCTGCCCCAATTATCTAGTATCAACTCTTCTTACTTCTACCAGTGGCTGCACCAATGATCAAGTGTCAACTCTTCTTTCTTTAGCCAGTGGTTGCACCAACTATCAAGTATCAACTCTTCTTACTTTTAGCCAGTGGCTGCACCAACTATCAAGTATCAACTCTTCACTTACTTCAGCCAGTGGCTGCACCAATTATCAAGTATCAACTCCTCTTACTTCAGCCAGTGTCTGCACCAATATCAGGTATCACCTCTTCTTACTTTAGCCACTGGCTGCACCAATTATCAAGTATCAACTATTCTTACTTCAGCCAGTGACTGAACCAATTATCAATAATTCAACCAGTGGCTGCACCAATTATCAAGTATCAATTCTTCTTACTTCAGTGAGTGGCTGCACCAATTGTCAAGTATCACTTATTCTTACTTCAACCAGTGGCTGCGCCAATTATCAAGTATCAACTCATCTTACTTCAGCCAGTAACTACACCAATAATCGATTCTTCAGCCAGTGACTGCACCAACTATGAAGTATCAACTCTTCTTACTTCAGCCAGTGCTGCACCAACCATCAAGTATAAACTCTTCTCTTACTTCAGCCAGTTCCTGCTCCAATTATCAAGTGTAAACTCTTCTTACTTCAGCCACTGGCTGCTATAATTATCATATATCAACTCTTCTTACTTCAACCAGTAGCTGCGCCAACTATCAACCATCATTTTTACTTCAGCCAATGGCTGCAACAATTTTCAAATATTAACTGTTCTCACTTCAGCAAGTGACTGCACCAATTATCAAGTATCAACTTTTCTTATTTTAGCCAGTGGCTGAACCAATTATCAAGTATCAACTCTTTTTACTTCAGCCATTGGCTGCACCAATTATCAAGTATCACCTCTTCTTACTTCAGCCAGTTGCTGCACCAAATATCAAGTTTCAACTCTTCTAACTTTAGCTAGTGGCTGCACGAATAATCAATTCTTCAGCCAGCAGCTGCACCAATTATCAAGTATCAACTCTTCTTACTTCAGCCAGTGTCTGCACCAATTAACAATTCTTCAGCCAGTGGCTGCACCAATTACAGTATCAAGAATTAACTCTTTTTACTTCAGCCAGGGGCTCACCAATCATTAAGTATCAACTCGTGTTACTTCAGCCAGTGGCTGCAAAAAATTAACAAGTATTAACTATCCTTACTTCAGCCAGTGGCTGAACCAATTTTCAATTATTCAGCCAGTGGCTGCACCAATTATCAATTCTTCTTACTTCAGCCAGTCGTTGCACTAATTATCAAGTATCAATTCTTCTTAATGCAGCCAGTGGCTGCACCAGCTTTCAAGTATCAACTATTCTTTCTTCAGCCAGTGGCTGCACCAACTATCGACTATCAATTCTTACTTCAGCCAACAGCTGCATCAATTATCAAGTATCAGCTATTCAAGCTTCAGCCAGTGGCTGCCCCAATTATCTAGTATCAACTCTTCTTACTTCTACCAGTGGCTGCACCAATGATCAAGTGTCAACTCTTCTTTCTTTAGCCAGTGGTTGCACCAACTATCAAGTATCAACTCTTCTTACTTTTAGCCAGTGGCTGCACCAACTATCAAGTATCAACTCTTCACTTACTTCAGCCAGTGGCTGCACCAATTATCAAGTATCAACTCCTCTTACTTCAGCCAGTGTCTGCACCAATATCAGGTATCACCTCTTCTTACTTTAGCCACTGGCTGCACCAATTATCAAGTATCAACTATTCTTACTTCAGCCAGTGACTGAACCAATTATCAATAATTCAACCAGTGGCTGCACCAATTATCAAGTATCAATTCTTCTTACTTCAGTGAGTGGCTGCACCAATTGTCAAGTATCACTTATTCTTACTTCAACCAGTGGCTGCGCCAATTATCAAGTATCAACTCATCTTACTTCAGCCAGTAACTACACCAATAATCGATTCTTCAGCCAGTGACTGCACCAACTATGAAGTATCAACTCTTCTTACTTCAGCCAGTGCTGCACCAACCATCAAGTATAAACTCTTCTCTTACTTCAGCCAGTTCCTGCTCCAATTATCAAGTGTAAACTCTTCTTACTTCAGCCACTGGCTGCAATAATTATCATATATCAACTCTTCTTACTTCAAACAGTAGCTGCGCCAACTATCAACCATCATTTTTACTTCAGCCAATGGCTGCAACAATTTTCAAATATTAACTGTTCTCACTTCAGCAAGTGACTGCACCAATTATCAAGTATCAACTTTTCTTATTTTAGCCAGTGGCTGAACCAATTATCAAGTATCAACTCTTTTTACTTCAGCCATTGGCTGCACCAATTATCAAGTATCACCTCTTCTTACTTCAGCCAGTTGCTGCACCAAATATCAAGTTTCAACTCTTCTAACTTTAGCTAGTGGCTGCACGAATAATCAATTCTTCAGCCAGCAGCTGCACCAATTATCAAGTATCAACTCTTCTTACTTCAGCCAGTGTCTGCACCAATTAACAATTCTTCAGCCAGGGGCTCACCAATCATTAAGTATCAACTCGTCTTACTTCAGCCAGTGGCTGAACCAATTTTCAATTATTCAGCCAGTGGCTGCACCAATTATCAATTCTTCTTACTTCAGCCAGTCGTTGCACCAATTATCAAGTATCAATTCTTCTTAATGCAGCCAGTGGCTGCACCAGCTTTCAAGTATCAACTATTCTTTCTTCAGGCAGTGGCTGCACCAACTATCGACTATCAATTCTTACTTCAGCCAACAGCTGCATCAATTATCAAGTATCAGCTATTCAAGCTTCAGCCAGTGGCTGCCCCAATTATCTAGTATCAACTCTTCTTACTTCTACCAGTGGCTGCACCAATGATCAAGTGTCAACTCTTCTTTCTTTAGCCAGTGGCTGCACCAACTATCAAGTATCAACTCTTCACTTACTTCAGCCAGTGGCTGCACCAATTATCAAGTATCAACTCCTCTTACTTCAGCCAGTGTCTGCACCAATATCAGGTATCACCTCTTCTTACTTTAGCCACTGGCTGCACCAATTATCAAGTATCAACTCTTCTTACTTCAGCCAGTGGTTGCACCAATTATCAATTCTTCAGCTAATGGCTGCACAAATTACAGTATCAAGTATTAACTCTTTTTACATAAGCCAGTGGCTCACCAATTTATAAGTATCAACTCTTCATACTTCAGCCATTGGCTGCACCAATCTTTAAGTATCAACTCTTCTTACTTCAGCCAGTGGCTGCACCAATTAACAAGTATCAACTATCCTTACTTCAGCCAGTGGCTGAACCAATTTTCAATTATTCAGCCAGTGGCTGCACCAATTATCAAATATCATTTCTTCTTACTTCAGCCAGTGGCTGCACCAATTATCAAGTATCAACTCTTCTAACTTTAGCTAGTGGCTGCATGAATAATCAATTCTTCACCCAGCAGCTGCACCATTTATCAAGTATCAACTCTTGTTATTTTAGCCAGTGTCTGCACCAATTAACAAGTATCAACTCTTCTTACTTCAGCCAATAGCTGCACCAGTTGCTGCGCAAATTATCAAGTATCAACTCGACTTATTTCAATCAATGGCTCCACCAAGTATTAATACTTCAGCTACTGATTGCAGCATCTATCATGTATCAACTCGTCTTACTTTAGCCAGGGGCTGCACCAACTATCAAGTTTCAACTCTTTGTACTTCAGCCAGTGGCTGAACCAATTAACAAGTATCAATTATCCTTACTTCAGCAAGTGGCTGAACCAATTTTCAATTATTCAGCCAGTGGCTGCACCAATTATCAATTATCAATTCTTCTTACTTCAGCCAGTGGTTGCACCAATTATCAAGTATCAATTCTTCTTAAGTCAGCCAGAGGCTGCACCAGCTTTCAAGTATCAACTATTCTTTCATCAGCCAGTGGCTGCGCCAACTATCGACTATCATTTCTTACTTCAGCCAACAGCTGCATCAATTATCAAGTATCAGCTATTCAAGCTTCAGCCAGTGGCTGCACCAATTATCTAGTATCAACTCTTCTTACTTCTACCAGTGGCTGCACCAATGATCAAGTGTCAATTCTTCTTTCTTTAGCCAGTGGCTGCACCAACTATCAAGTATCAACTCTTCTTACTTTTAGCCAGTGGCTGCATCAACTATCAAGTATCAACTCTTCTTACTTCAGCCAGTTTCTGCACCAATATCAGGTATCACCTCTTCTTACATTAGCCAGTGGCTGCACCAATTATCAAGTATCAATTATTCTTACTTCAGTCAGTGGCTGCGCAACTGTCAACTATCAATTCTTACTTCAGCCAGTGGCTGCACCAATTATCAAGTATCAACTCTTCTTACTTCAGCCAGGGTCTGCACCAATTATCAATTCTTCAGCCAGTGGCTGCACCAATTACAGAATCAAGTATTAACTCTTTTTACTTAAGCCAGTGGCTCATCAATTATTAAGTATCAACTCTTCTTACTTCAGCCAGTGGCTGCACCAATCATCAAGTATCAACTCTTCTTACCTGGGCGTGTGGCTGCACCAATTAACAAGTATCAACTAACCTTAATTCAGCCAGTGGCTGAACCAATTTTCAATTATTCAGCCAGTGGTTGCACCAATTATCAAGTATCAATTCTTCCTACTTCAGCCAGTGGCTCATCAATTATTAAGTATCAACTCTTCTTACTTCAGCCAGTGGCTGCACCAATCATCAAGTATCAACTCTTCTAATCTGGGCCAGTGGCTGCACCAATTAACAAGTATCAACTATCCTAACTTCAGCCAGTGGCTGAACCAATTTTCAATTATTCAGCCAGTGGCTGCACCAATTATCAAGAATCAACTCTTCTTTCTTCAGCCAGCGGTTGCACCAATTATCAAGTATCAACTATTCTTTCTTCAGTCAGTGGCTGCACCAACTATCAACTATCAATTCTTACTTCAGCCAACAGCTGCATCAATTATCAAGTATCAACTATTCAAACTTCAGCCAGTGGCTGCATCAATCATCAAGTATCAACTCTTCTTTCTTCAGCAAGTGGCTGCACCAATAATCAAGTATCAACTATTCTTACTTCAGCCAGTGGCAGAACCAATTATCAATTATTCAGCAAGTGGCTACAGCAATTATCAAGTATCAATTCTTCTAACTTCAGTGAGTGGCTGCACCAATTATCAAGTATCAACTTTTCTCACTTCAGCCAGTGGCTGCATCAGTTATCAAGTATCAACTCTTCTTACTTCAGGGAATTGCTGCACCAGAAATCAATTTTTCAGCCAGTGGCTGCACCAATTTTCAAGCATCAATTTTTTTAGCTTCAGCCAGTGCCTGCACCAATTGCCAAGTATCACTTATTCTTACTTCAACCAGTGGCTGCGCCAATTATCAAGTATCAACTCATCTTACTTCAGCCAGTAACTACACCAATAATCGATTCTTCAGCCAGTGACTGCACCAACTATGCAGTATCAACTCTTCTTACTTCAGCCAGTGCTGCACCAACTATAAAGTATAAACTCTTCTCTTACTTCAGCCAGTGCCTGCACCAATTATCAAGTGTAAACTCTTCTTACTTCAGCCACTGGCTGCAATAATTATCATGTATCAACTCTTCTTACTTCAACCAGTAGCTGCGCCAATTATCAACTATCATTTTTTACTTTTCAAATATCAATTTTCAAATATCAACTGTTCTTAATTCAGCCAGTGACTGCACCAATTGTCAAGTATCAACTCTTCTTATTTTAGCCAGTGGCTGAACCAATTATCAAGTATCAACTGTTTTTACTTCAGCCATTGGCTGCACCAATTATCAAGTATCACCTCTTCTTACTTCAGCCAGTTGCTGCACCAAATATCAAATATCAACTCTTCTAACTTTCACCACTGGCTGCACGAATAATCAATTCTTCAGCCAGCAGCTGCACCAATTATCAAGTATCAACTTTTCTAATTTTAGCCAGTGTCTGCACCAATTATCATGTCTCAACTCTTCTCACTTCAGCCAATAGCGGCACCAGTTGCTGCGCCAATTATCAAGTATCAAGTCGACTTACTTCAGTCATTGGCTGCACCAAGTATCAATACTTCAGCCACTGGCTGCAGCATCTATCAAGTATCAACTCTTCTTACTTCAGCCAGTGTCTGCACTAATATCAGGTATCACCTCTTCTTACTTTAGCCAGTGGCTGCACCAATTATCAAGTATCAATTATTCTTACTTCAGTCAGTGGCTGCGCAACTATCAACTATCAATTCTTACTTCAGCCAGAGGCTGCACCAATTATCAAGTATCAACTCTTCTTACTTCAGCCAGTGGCTGCACCAATTATCAATTCTTCAGCCAGTGGCTGCACCAATTACAGAATCAAGTATTAACTATTTTTACTTAAGCCAGTGGCTCACCAATTATTAAGTATCAACTCTTCTTACTTCAGCCAGTGGCTGCACCAATCATTAAGTATCAACTCTTCTAACTTCAGCCAGCGGCTGCACCAATTAACAAGTATCAACTAACCTTACTTCAGCCAGTGGCTGAACCAATTTTCAATTATTCAGCCAGTGGCTGCACCAATCTTTAAGTATCAACTCTTCTTACTTCAGCCAGTGGCTGCACCAATTATCAAGTATCAATTCTTCTTACTTCAGCAAGTGGCTGCACCAATTATCAAGTATCAACTCTTCTTACTTCAGCCAGTGGCTGCACCAATTATCAATTCTTCAGCCAGAGGCTGCACCAATTACAGTATGAAGTATTAACTCTTTTTACTTAAGGCAGTGGCTCACCAATTATTAAGTATCAATTATTCTTACTTCAGTCAGTGGCTGCGCAACTATCAATTTTTACTTCAGCCAGTGGCTGCACCAATCAATAAGTATCAACTCTTCTTACTTCAGCCAGTGGCTGCACCAATTAACAAGTATCAACTATACTTACTTCAGCCAGTGGCTGAACCAATTTTCAATTATTCACCCATTTGCTGCACCAATTATCAAGAATCAACTCTTCTTACTTCAGCCAGCGGTTGCATCAATTATCAAGTATCAATTCTTCTTAATTCAGCCAGTGGCTTCACCAGTTTTCAAGTATCAACTATTCTTTATTCAGTCAGTGGCTGCGCCAACTATCAACTATCAATTCTTACTTCATCCAACAGCTGCATTAAACATCAAGTATCAACTATTCAAACTTCAGCCAGTGGCTGCATCAATCATCAAGTATCAACTCTTCTTTCTTCAGCCAGTGGCTGCACCAATAATCAAGTATCAACTATTCTTACTTCCGCCAGTGGCTGAACTAATTATCAATTATTCAGCCAGTGGCTACACCAATTATCAAGTATCAATTCTTCTTACTTCAGTGAGTGGCTGCACCAATTATCAAGTATCAACTTTTCTCACTTCAGCCAGTGGCTGCATCAGTTATCAAGTATCAACTCTTCTTACTTCAGGGAATTGCTGCACCACAAATCAATTTTTCAGCAAGTGGCTGCACCAATTTTCAAGCATCAATTTTTTTAGCTTCAGCCAGTGCCTGCACCAATTGTCAAGTATCACTTATTCTTACTTCAACCAGTGGCTGCGCCAATTTTCAAGTATCAACTCATCTTACTTCAGCCAGTAACTACACCAATAATGAAGTATCAACTCTTCTTACTTCAGCCAGTGCTGCACCAACTATAAAGTGTAAACTCTTCTCTTACTTCAGCCAGTGCCTGCACCAATTATCAAGTGTAAACTCTTCTTACTTCAGCCACTGGCTGCAATAATTATCATGTATCAACTCTTCTTACTTCAACCAATAGCTGCGCCAACTATCAACTATCAATTTTTACTTCAGCCAATGGCTGCAACAATTTTCAAATATCAACTGTTCTTACTTCAGCCAGTGACTGCACCAATTATGAAGTATCAACTCTTTTTACTTCAGCCATTGGCTGCACCAATTACCAAACATCACATCTTCTTACTTCAGCCAGTTGCTGCACCAAATATCAAGTATCAGCTCTTCTTACTTCTACCAGTGTCTGCACCAATGATCAAGTGTCAATTCTTCTTTCTATATCCAGTGGCTGCACCAACTATTAAGTATCAACTCTTCTTACTTTTAGCCAGTGGCTGCACCAACTATTAAGTATCAACTCTTCACTTACTTCAGCCAGTGGCTGCACCAATTATCATGTATCAACTCTTCTTATTTTAGCCAGTGTCTGCACCAATTATTAAGTATCAACTCTTCTTACTTCAGCCAATAGCTGCACCAGTTGCTGCGCAAATTATCAAGTAACAACTCGACTTACTTCAGTCATTGGCTGCACCAAGTATTAATACTTCAGCCACTGGCTGCAGCATCTATCATGTATCAACTCGTCTTACTTTAGCCAGGGGCTGCACCAACTATCAAGTTTCAACTCTTTTTACTTTATGCAGTGGCTGCACTAACTATCAAGTATCAACACTTCTCTTACTTCAGCCAGTGGCAGCACCAATTATCAAGTATCAAATATTCTTACTTCACCCAGTGGCTGCACCAATTGTCAATTCTTCAGCCAGTGGCTTCACCAATTATCACGTATCAACTCTTCTTACTTCAGTCAGTGGCTTCGTCAACTAACAATTCTTACTTCAGCCAGTGCCTGCACCAATTATCAATTCTTCAGCCAGTAGCTGCACCAATTACAGTATCAAGTATTAACTCTTTTACTTCAGCCAGTGGCAAACCAATTATCAAATATCAACTCTTCTTAATTCAGCCAGTGGCTGCACCAATCATCAAGTATCAACTCTTCTTACATCAGCCAGTGGCTGCACCAATTTTCCAGTATCAATTCTTCTTAATTCAGCCACTGGCTGCACCAGTTGTCAATTATTAAGCCAGTTGCTGCAACAATTATCAAGTATCAACTCTTCTTACTTCAGTCAGTGGCTGCGCAACTATCAACTATCAATTCTTACTTCAGAAAGTGGCTGCACCAATTATCAAGTATCAACTCTTCTTACTTCAGCCAGTGGCTGCACCAATTATCAAATCTTCAGCCAGTGGCTGCACCAATTACAGTATCAAGTATTAACTCTTTTTCTTCAGCCAGTGGCTCACCAATTATTAAGTATCATCTCTTCTTACTTCAGCCAGTGGCTGCACCAATCATTAAGTATCAACTCTTCTTACTTCAGCCAGTGGCTGCACCAATTAACAAGAATCAACTATCCTTACTTCAGCCAGTGGCTGAACCAATTTTCAATTTTTCAGCCAGTGGCTGCACCAATTATCAATTATCAATTCTTCTTACTACAGCCAGTGGTTGCACCAATTATCAAGTATCAATTCTTCTTAATTCAGCCAGTGGCTGCACCAGCTTTCAAGTATCAACTATTCTTTCTTCAGCCAGTGGCTGCGCCAACTATCGACTATCAATTCTTACATCAGCAAACAGCTGCATCAATTATCAAGTATCAGCTATTCAAGCTTCAGCCAGTGGCTGCACCAATTATCTAGTATCAACTCTTCTTACATCTACCAGTGGTTGCACAAATGATCAAGTGTCAATTCTTCTTTCTTTAGCCAGTGGCTGCACCAACTATTAAGTATCAACTCTTCTTACTTTTAGCCAGTGGCTGCACCAACTATCAAGTATCAACTCTTCACTTACTTCAGCCAGTGGCTGCACCAATTATCAAGTATCAACTCTTCTTACTTCAGCCAGTGTCTGCACCAATATCAGGTATCACCTCTTCTTACTTTAGCAAGTGGCTGCACCAATTATCAAGTATCAATTATTCTTACTTCAGTCAGTGGCTGCGCAACTATCAACTATCAATTCTTACTTCAGCCAACAGCTGCATCAATTATCAAGTATCAACTATTCAAACTTCAGCCAGTGGCTGCACCAATTATCTAGTATCAACTCTTCTTACTTTTACCCAGTGGCTGCACCAACTATCAAGTATCAACTCTTCACTTACTTCAGCCAGTGGCTGCTCCAATTATCAAGTATCAACTCTTCTTACTTTTAGCCAGTGGCTGCACCAACTATCAAGTATCAACTCTTCACTTACTTCAGCCAGTGGCTGCACCAATTATCAAGTATCAACTCTTCTTACTTCAGCCAGTGTCTGCACCAATATCAGGTATCACCTCTTCTTACTTTAGCCACTGCAGGGCCAGATGAACAATGGGGCAGATGGAGCTACAGCTCCAGGCCTCCACATAAAAATAGGCCCATTGCCATGACAACATGATGTTGACTGGCCATCTGCTGTCCACACAGTCAGCCATAAATCATAAGTAGCAAAATTGTATTTCTATTTACCTCACAAAATGAAGCATTTTTTTTCTTTTACATATTTAGGGAGACATTTGGGCTGAGAGTATAGGGGTGTACATGCCCACATGGCACTGGCCACACCCACACAGCACTGGTCACACCTCCTCTGCTTCTCATAATAGGCCCTTGGTCATTTTCAGCTCCAGGCCCATGTGGCCCTCAATCCGGCCCTGAGCCACTGGATGCACCAATTATCAAGTATCAACTCTTCTTACTTCAGCCAGTGGCTGCACCAATTTTCCAGTATCAATTCTTCTTAATTCAGCCACTGGCTGCACCAGTTGTCAATTATTCAACCAGTGGCTGCACCAATTATTAAGTATCAACTCTTCTTACTTCAGTCAGTGGCTGCGCAACTATCAACTATCATTTCTTACTTCAGAAAGTGGCTGCACCATTTATCAAGTATCAACTCTTCTTACTTCAGCCAGTGGCTGCACCAATTATGAATTCTTCAGCCAGTGGCTGCACCAATTACAGTATCAAGTATTAACTCTTTTTACTTCAGCCAGTGGCTCACCAATTATTAAGTATCAACTCTTCTTACTTCAGCCAATAGCTGCACCAGTTGCTGCGCAAATTTTCAAGTAACAACTCGACTTACTTCAGTCATTGGCTACACCAAGTAATAATACTTCAGCCACTGGCTGCAGCATCTATCATGTATCAACTCGTCTTACTTTAGCCTGGGGCTGCACCAACTATCAAGTTTCAACTCTTCTTACTTTATGCAGTGGCTGCACTAACTATCAAGTATCAACTCTTCTCTTACTTCAGGCAGTGGCTGCACCAATTATCAAGTATCAAATATTCTTACTTCACCCAGTGGCTGCACCAATTGTCAATTCTTCAGCCCGTGGCTTCACCAATTATCAAGTATCAACTCTTCTTACTTCAGTGAGTGGCTTCGCCAACTATCAATTCTTACTTCAGCCAGTGCCTGCACCAATTATCAATTCTTCAGCCAGTAGCTGCACCAATTACAGTATCAAGTATTAACTCTTTTACTTCAGCCAGTGGCAAACCAATTATCAAGTATCAACTCTTCTTAATTCAGCCAGTGGCTGCACCAATCATCAAGTATCAACTTTTCTTACTTCAGCCAGTGGCTGCACCAATTTTCCAGTATCAATTCTTCTTAATTCAGCCACTGGCTGCACCATTTGTCAATTATTAAGCCAGTGGCTGCACCAATAATCAAGTATCAACTCTTCTTACATCAGTCAGTGGCTGCGCAACTATTAACTATCAATTCTTACTTCAGAAAGTGGCTGCACCAATTATCAAGTATCAACTCTTCTTACTTCAGCCAGTGGCTGCACCAATTACAGTATCAAGTATTAACTCTTTTTACTTCAGCCAGTGGCTCACCAATTATTAAGTATCAACTCTTCTTACTTCAGCCAGTGGCTGCACCAATCATAAAGTATCAACTCTTCTTATTTCAGCCAGTGGCTGCACCAATTAACAAGTATCAACTATCCTTACTTCAGCCAGTGGCTGAACCAATTTTCAATTATTCAGCCAGTGCCTGCACCAATTATCAATTCTTCTTACTACAGCCAGTGGTTGCACCAATTATCAAGTATCAATTCTTCTTAATTCAGCCAGTGGCTGCACCAGCTTTCAAGTATCAACTATTCTTTCTTCAGCCAGTGGCTGCGCCAACTATCGACTATCAATTCTTACATCAGCCAACAGCTGCATCAATTATCAAGTATCAGCTATTCAAGCTTCAGCCAGTGGCTGCACCAATTATCTAGTATCAACTATTCTTACTTCTACCAGTGGCTGCACCAATGATCAAGTGTCAATTCTTCTTTCTTTAGCCAGTGGCTGCACCAACTATTAAGTATCAACTCTTCTTACTTTTAGCCAGTGGCTGCACCAACTATCAAGTATCAACTCTTCACTTACTTCAGCCAGTGGCTGCACCAATTATCAAGTATCAACTCTTCTTACTTCAGCCAGTGTTTGCACCAATATCAGGTATCACCTCTTCTCACTTTAGCCAGTGGCTGCACCAATTATCAAGTATCAATTATTCTTACTTCAGTCAGTGGCTGCGCAACTATCAACTATCAATTCTTACTTTAGCCAATAGCTGCATCAATTATGAAGTATCAACTATTCAAACTTCAGCCAGTGGCTGCACCAATTATCTAGTATCAACTCTTCTTACTTTTAGCCAGTGGCAGCACCAACTATCAAGTATCAACTCTTCACTTACTTCAGCCAGTGGCTGCACCAATTAACAAGTATCATCTCTTCTTACTTTTAGCCAGTGGCTGCACCAACTATCAAGTATCAACTCTTCACTTACTTCAGCCAGTGGCTGCACCAATTATCAACTTTTCTTACTTCAGCCAGTGTCTGCACCAATATCAGGTATCACCTCTTCTTACTTTAGCCACTGGATGCACCAATTATCAAGTATCAACTCTTCTTACTTCAGCCAGTGGCTGCACCAATTTTCCAGTATCAATTCTTCTAATTCAGCCACTGGCTGCACCAGTTGTCAATTATTCAGCCAGTGGCTGCACCAATTATCAAGTATCAACTCTTCTTACTTCAGTCAGTGGCTGCGCAACTATCAACTATCAATTCTTACTTCAGAAAGTGGCTGCACCAATTATCAACTCTTCTTACTTCAGCCAGTGGCTGCACCAATTATCAATTCTTCAGCCAGTAGCTGCACCAATTACAGTATCAAGTATTAACTCTTTTTACATAAGCCAGTGGCTCACCAATTATTAAGTATCAACTCTTCTTACTTCAGCCAGTGGCTGCACTAGTATCTGCGCCAATTATCAAGTATCAACTCTTCTTACTTCAGCCAATAGCTGCACCAGTAGCTGTGGCAATTATCAAGTATCAACTCGACTTACTTCAGTCATTGGCTGCACCAAGTATCAATACTTCAGCCATTGGCTGCAGCATCTATCAAGTATCAACTCTTATTACTTTAACAAGGGGCTGCACCAACTATCAAGTTTCAACTCTTCTCTTACTTCAGCCAGTGGCTGCACCAATTATGAAGTATCAAATATTCTTACTTCACCCAGTGGCTGCACCGATTGACAATTCTTTAGCCAATGGATGCACCAATTATGAAGTATTAACTCTTCTTACTTCAGTCAGTGGCTTCGCCAACTATCAATTCTTACTTCAGCCAGTGCCTGCACCAATTATCAATTCTTCAGCCAGTAGCTGCACCAATTACAGTATCAAGTATTAATTCTTTTACTACAGCCAGTGGCAAACCAATTATCAAGTATCAACTCTTCTTAATTCAGCCAGTGGCAGCACCAATCATCAAGTATCAACTCTTCTTACTTCAGCCAGTGGCTGCACCTATTTTTCAGTATCAATTCTTCTTAATTCAGCCACTGGATGCACCAATTGTCAATTATTCAGCCAGTGGCTGCACCAATTATCAAGTATCAACTCTTCTTACTTCAGCCAGTGTCTGCACCAATATCAGGTATCAGCTCTTCTTACTTTAGCCAGTGGCTGCACAAATTATCAAGTATCAACTCTTCTTACTTCAGCCAGTGGCTGCACCAATTATCAATTCTTCAGCCAGTGGCTGCACCAATTACAGAATCAAGTATTAACTCTTTTTACTTAAGCCAATGGCTCACCAATTATTAAGTATCAACTCTTCTTACTTCAGCCAGTGTCTGCACCAATCATTAAGTATCAACTCTTCTTACTTCAGCCAGTGGCTGCACCTATTTTTCAGTATCAATTCTTCTTAATTCAGCCACTGGATGCACCAATTGTCAATTATTCAGCCAGTGGCTGCACCAATTATCAAGTATCAACTCTTCTTACTTCAGCCAGTGTCTGCACCAATATCAGGTATCAACTCTTCTTACTTCAGCCAGTGGCTGCACCAATCATTAAGTATCAACTCTTCTTACTTCAGCCAGTGGCTGCACCAATTAACAAGTATCAACTATCCTTACTTCAGCCAGTGGCTGAACCAATTTTCAATTATTCAGCCAGTGGCTGCACCAATTACAGTATGAAGTATTAACTCTTTTTACTTAAGGCAGTGGCTCACCAATTATTAGGTATCAATTATTCTTACTTCAGTCAGTGGCTGCGCAACTATCAACTATCAATTCTTACTTCAGCCAGTGGCTGCATCAATTATCAAATATTAACTATTCAAACTTCAGCCAGTGGCTGCATCAATCATCAACTCTTATTTCTTCAGCCAGTGGCTGCACAAATAATCAAGTATCAACTATTCTTACTTCAGCCAGTAGCTGAACCAATTATCAATTATTCAGCCAGTGGCAACACCAATTATCAAGTATGAATTCTTCTTAATTCAGTGAGTGGCTGCACCAATTATCAAGTATCACCTTTCTCACTTCAGCCAGTGGCTGCATCAGTTATCAAGTATCAACTCTTCTTACTTCAGCTAATTGCTGCACCTGAAATCAATTTTTCAGCCAGTGGCTGCACCAATTTTATAGCATCAATTTTTTTAGCTTTAGCCAGTGCCTGCACCAATTGTCAAGTATCACTTATTTTTACTTCAACCAGTGGCTGCTCCAATTATCAAGTATCAATTCATCTTACTTCAGCCAGTAACTACACCAATAATCGATTCTTCAGCCAGTGACTGCACCAACTATGAAGTATCAACTCTTCTTACTTCAGCCAGTGCTGCACCAACTATAAAGTATAAACTCTTCTCTTACTTCAGCCAGTGCCTGCACCAATTATCAAGTGTAAACCCTTCTTACTTCAGCCACTGGCTGCAAAAATCATCATGTATCAACTCTTCTTACTTCAACCAGGAGCTGCGCCAACTATCAAATATCAATTTTTACTTCAGCCAATGGCTGAAACAATTTTCAAATATCAAATGTTCTAACTTCAGCCAGTGACTGCACCAATTATCAAGTATCAACTCTTCTTATTTTAGCCAGTGGCTGAACCAATTATCAAGTATCAACTCTTTTTACTTCAGCCATAGGCAGCACCAATTATCAAGTATCACCTCTTCTTACTTCAGCCAGTTGCTGAAACAAATATCAAGTATCAACTCTTCTAACTTTCACCACTGGCTGCATGAATAATCAATTCTTCAGCCAGCAGCTGCACCAATTATCAAGTATCAACTTTTCTTATTTTAGCAAGTGTCTGCACCAATTATCATGAATCAACTCTTCTTACTTCAGCCAATAGCTGCGCCAGTTGCTGCGCCAATTATCAAGTATCAAATCGACTTACATCAGTCATTGGCCGCACCAAGTATCAATACTTCAGCCACTGGCTGCAGCATCTATCAAGTATCAACTCTTCTTACTTTAGCCAGGGGCTGCACCAACTATCAAGTTTCTACTCTTCTTACTTTACACAGTGGCTGCACCAACTATTAAGTATCAACTCTTCTCTTACTTCAGCCAGTGGCTGCACCAATTATCAAGTCTCAAATATTCTTACTTCACCCAGTGGCTGCACCAATTGTAATTTCTTCAGCCAGTGGCTGCACCAATTATCAAGTATCAACTCTTCTTACTTCAGTCAGTGGCTTCGCCAACTATCAATTCTTACTTCAGCCAGTGGCTGCACCAATTACAGTATCAAGTATTAACTCTTTAACTTCAGCCAGCGGCAAACCAATTATCAAGTATCAACTCTTATTAATTCAGCCAGTGGCTGCACCAATCATCAAGTATCAACTCTTATTAATTCAGCCAGTGGCTGCACCATGTATCAAGTATCAACTCTTCTTACTTCAGCCAGTGGCTGCACCAATTATCAATTCTTCAGCCACTGGCTGCACCAATTACAGTATCAAGTATTAACTCTTTTTACTTCAGCCAGTGGCTCACCAATTATTAAGTATCAACTCTTCTTACTTCATCCAGTGGCTGCACCAATTAACAAGTATCAACTATCCTTACTTCAGCCAGTGGCTGAACCAATTTTCAATAATTCAGCCAGTGGCTGCACCAATTATCAAGTATCAATTCTTATTAATTCAGCCAGTGGCTGCACCAGCTTTCAAGTATCAACTATTCTTTCTTCATCCAGTGGCTGTGCCAACTATCGACTAACAATTCTTAATTCAGCCAACAGCTGCATCAATTATCAATTATCTGCTATGCCAGCTTCTGCCAGTGGCTGCACCAATTATCTAGTATCAACTCTTCTTACTTCTACCAGTGGCTGCACCAATGATCAAGTGTCAATTCTTCTTTCTTTAGCCAGTGGCTGCACCAACTATCAAGTATCAACTCTTCTTACTTTTAGCCAGTGGATGCACCAACTATCAAGTATCAACTCTTCACTTGCTTCAGACAGTGGCTGCACCAATTATCAAGTACCAACTCTTCTTACTTCAGCCAGTGTCTGCACCAATATCAGGTATCAACTCTTCTTACTTTAGCCAGTGGCTGCACCAATTATCAAGTATCAACTCTTCTTTCTTCAGCCAGTGGCTGCACCAATTATCAATTATTCAGCTAGTGGCTGCACCAATTACAGTATCAAGTATTATCTCTTTTTACTTAAGCCAGTGGCTCACCAATTAACAAGTATCAACTATCCTTACTTCAGCCAGTGGATGAACCAATTTTCAATTATTCAGCCAGTGGCTGCACCAATTATCAAGTATCAATTCTTCTTACTTCAGCCAGTGGCTGCCCCAATTATCAAGTATCAACTCTTCTTACTTCAGCCAGTGGCTGCACCAATTATCAATTCTTCAGCCAGTGGCTGCACCAAGTACAGTATGAAGTATTAACTCTTTTTACTTAAGGCAGTGGCTCACCAATTATTAAGTATCAGTTATTCTTACTTCTGTCAGTGGCTGCACAACTATCAACTATCAATTCTTACTTCAGCCAGTGGCTGCACCAATCATTAAGTATCAATTCTTCTTACTTCAGTCAGTGGCGGTACCAATTAACAAGTATCAACTATCCTTACTTCAACCAGTGGCTGAACCAATTTTCAATTATTCAGCCAGTGGCTGCACCAATTATCAAGAATCAACTCTTCTTACTTCAGCCAGTGGTTGCACCAATTATCAAGTATCAATTCTTCTTAATTCAGCCAGTGGCTGCACCATCTTTCAAGTATCAACTATTCTTTCTTCAGTCAGTGGCTGCGCTAACTTTCGACTATCAATTCTTACTTCAGCCAACAGCTGCTTTAATTATCAAGTATCAACTTTTCAAACTTCAGCCAGCAGCTGCATCAATCATCAAGTATCAACTCTTTTTTCTTCAGCCAGTGGCTGCACCAATACTCAAGTATCAACTATTATTACTTCAGCCAGTGGCTGAACCAATTATCAATTATTCAGCCAATGGCTACACCAATTATCAAGTATCAATTCTTCTTACTTCAGTGAGTGGCTGCACCAATTATCAAGTATCAACTTTTCTCACTTCAGCCAGTGGCTGCATTAGTTATCAAGTATCAACTCTTCTTACTTCAGTGAATTGCTGCACCAGATATCTATTTTTCAGCCAGTGGCTGCACCAATTTTCAAGCATCAATTTTATTAGTTTCAGCCAGTGGCTGCACCAATTGTCAAGTATGACTTATTCTTACTTCAACCAGTGGCTGCACCAATTATCATGTATCAACTCATCTTACTTCAGCCAGTAACTACACCAATAATCGATTCTTCAGCCAGTGACTGCACCAACTATGAAGTATCAACTCTTCTTACTTCAGCCAGTGCTGCACCAACTATCAAGTATAAACTCTTCTCTTACTTCAGCCAGTGCCTGCAACAATTATCAAGTGTAAACTCTTCTTACTTCAGCCACTGGCTGCAATAATTATCATGTATCAACTCTTCTTACTTCAACCAGGAGCTCCACCAATGATCAACTATCAATTTTTACTTCAGCGAATGGCTGGAACAATTTTCACATATCTACTGTTCTCACTTCAGCCAGTGACTGCACCAATTATCAAGTATCAACTCTTCTTACTTTAGCCAGTGGCTGAACCAATTATCAAGTACCAACACTTCTTACTTCAGCCATTGGCTGCACCAATTTTCAAGTATCACCTCTTCTTACTTCAGCCAGTTGCTGCACCAAATATCAAGTATCAACTCTTCTTACTTCAGCCAATAGCTGCACCAGTAGCTGTGCCAATTATCAAGTATCAACTCAACTTACTTCAGTCATTGGCTGTACCAAGTATCAATACTTCAGCCATTGGCTGCAACATCTATCAAGTATCAACTCTTCTTACTTTAGCCAGGGGCTGCACCAACTATCAAGTTTCAACTCTTCTTACTTTACGCAGTGGCTGCACCAACTATCAAGTATCAACTCCTCTCTTACTTCAGCCAGTGGCTGCACCAATTATGAAGTATCAAATATTCTTACTTCACCCAGTGGCTGCACCGATTGCCAATTCTTCAGCCAGTGGCTGCACCAATTATCAAGAATCAACTCTTCTTACTTCAGTCAATGGCTTCGCCAACTATCAATTCTTACTTCAGCCAGTGCCTGCACCAATTATCAATTCTTCAGCCAGTAGCTGCACCAATTACAGTATCAAGTATTAACTCTTTTACTTCAGCCAGTGGCAAACCAATTATCAAGTATCAACTCTTCTTAATTCAGCCAGTGGCAGCACCAATCATCAAGTATCAAGTCGTCTTACTTCAGCCAGCGGCTGCACAAATTTTTCAGTATCAATTCTTCTTAATTCAGCCACTGGATGCACCAATTGTCAATCATTCAGCCAGTGGCTGCACCAATTATCAAGTATCAACTCTTCTTACATCAGTCAGTGGCTGCGCAACTAACAACTATCAATTTATACTTCAGCCAGTGGCTGCACCAATTATCAAGTATCAACTCTTCTTACTTCATCCAGTGGCTGCACCAATTATCAATTATTCAGCCAGTGGCTGCACCAATTACAGTATCAAGTATTAACTCTTTTTATTTCAGCCAGTGGCGCACCAATTATTAAGTATCAACTCTTCTTACTTCAGCCAGTGACTGCACCAATCATTAAGTATCAACTCTTCTTACCTCAGCCAGTGGCTGCACCAATTAACAAGTATCAACTATCCTTACTTCAGCCAGTGGCTGAACTAATTTTCAATTATTCAGCCAGTGGCTGCACCAATTATCAAGTATCAACTTTTCTCACTTCAGCCAGTGGCTGCATTAGTTATCAAGTATCAACTCTTCTTACTTCAGTGAATTGCTGCACCAGATATCTATTTTTCAGCCAGTGGCTGCACCAATTTTCAAGCATCAATTTTATTAGTTTCAGCCAGTGGCTGCACCAATTGTCAAGTATGACTTATTCTTACTTCAACCAGTGGCTGCACCAATTATCATGTATCAACTCATCTTACTTCAGCCAGTAACTACACCAATAATCGATTCTTCAGCCAGTGACTGCACCAACTATGAAGTATCAACTCTTCTTACTTCAGCCAGTGCTGCACCAACTATCAAGTATAAACTCTTCTCTTACTTCAGCCAGTGCCTGCAACAATTATCAAGTGTAAACTCTTCTTACTTCAGCCACTGGCTGCAATAATTATCATGTATCAACTCTTCTTACTTCAACCAGGAGCTCCACCAATGATCAACTATCAATTTTTACTTCAGCGAATGGCTGGAACAATTTTCACATATCTACTGTTCTCACTTCAGCCAGTGACTGCACCAATTATCAAGTATCAACTCTTCTTACTTTAGCCAGTGGCTGAACCAATTATCAAGTACCAACACTTCTTACTTCAGCCATTGGCTGCACCAATTTTCAAGTATCACCTCTTCTTACTTCAGCCAGTTGCTGCACCAAATATCAAGTATCAACTCTTCTTACTTCAGCCAATAGCTGCACCAGTAGCTGTGCCAATTATCAAGTATCAACTCAACTTACTTCAGTCATTGGCTGTACCAAGTATCAATACTTCAGCCATTGGCTGCAACATCTATCAAGTATCAACTCTTCTTACTTTAGCCAGGGGCTGCACCAACTATCAAGTTTCAACTCTTCTTACTTTACGCAGTGGCTGCACCAACTATCAAGTATCAACTCCTCTCTTACTTCAGCCAGTGGCTGCACCAATTATGAAGTATCAAATATTCTTACTTCACCCAGTGGCTGCACCGATTGCCAATTCTTCAGCCAGTGGCTGCACCAATTATCAAGAATCAACTCTTCTTACTTCAGTCAATGGCTTCGCCAACTATCAATTCTTACTTCAGCCAGTGCCTGCACCAATTATCAATTCTTCAGCCAGTAGCTGCACCAATTACAGTATCAAGTATTAACTCTTTTACTTCAGCCAGTGGCAAACCAATTATCAAGTATCAACTCTTCTTAATTCAGCCAGTGGCAGCACCAATCATCAAGTATCAAGTCGTCTTACTTCAGCCAGCGGCTGCACAAATTTTTCAGTATCAATTCTTCTTAATTCAGCCACTGGATGCACCAATTGTCAATCATTCAGCCAGTGGCTGCACCAATTATCAAGTATCAACTCTTCTTACATCAGTCAGTGGCTGCGCAACTAACAACTATCAATTTATACTTCAGCCAGTGGCTGCACCAATTATCAAGTATCAACTCTTCTTACTTCATCCAGTGGCTGCACCAATTATCAATTATTCAGCCAGTGGCTGCACCAATTACAGTATCAAGTATTAACTCTTTTTATTTCAGCCAGTGGCGCACCAATTATTAAGTATCAACTCTTCTTACTTCAGCCAGTGACTGCACCAATCATTAAGTATCAACTCTTCTTACCTCAGCCAGTGGCTGCACCAATTAACAAGTATCAACTATCCTTACTTCAGCCAGTGGCTGAACTAATTTTCAATTATTCAGCCAGTGGCTGCACCAATTATCAATTATCAATTCTTCTTACTTCAGCCAGTGGTTGCACCAATTATCAAGTATCAAGTCTTTTTAATTCAGCCAGTGGCTGCACCAGCTTTCAAGTATCAACGATTCTTTCTTCAGCCAGTGGCTGTGCCAACTATCGACTATCAATTCTTACTTCAGCCAACAGCTGCATCAATTATCAAGTATTAGCTATTCAAGCTTCAGACAGTGGCTGCACCAATTATCTAGTATCAACTCTTCTTACTTCTACCAGTGGCTGCACCAATGATCAAGTGTCAATTCTTCTTTCTTTAGCCAGTGGCTGCACCAACTATCAAGTATCAACTCTTCTTACTTTTAGCCAGTGGCTGCACCAACCATCAAGTATCAACTCTTCACTTACTTCAGCCAGTGGCTACACCAATTATCAAGTATCAACTCTTCTTACTTCAGCCAGTGTCTGCACCAATATCAGGTATCAAATCTTCTTACTTTAGCCAGTGGCAGCACCAATTATCAATTATTCTTACTTCAGTCAGTGGCTGCGCAACTATCAACTATCAATTCTTACTTCAGCCAGTGGCTGCACCAATTATCAAGTATCAACTCTTCTTACTTCAGCCAGTGGCTACACCAATTATCAATTCTTCAGCCAGTGGCTGCACCAATTACAGTATCAAGTATTAACTCTTTTTACTTAAGCCAGTGGCTCACCAATTATTAAGTATCAACTCTTCTTACTTCAGCCAGTGGCTGCACTAGTAGCTGCGCCAATTATCAAGTATCAACTCTTCTTACTTCAGCCAATAGCTGCACCAGTAGCTGTGGCAATTATCAAGTATCAACACGACTTACTTCAGTCATTGGCTGCACCAAGTATCAATACTTCAGCCATTGGCTGCAGCATCTATCAAGTATCAACTCTTATTACTTTAACAAGGGGCTGCACCAACTATCAAGTTTCAACTCTTCTTACTTTACGCTGTGGCTGCAGCAGCTATCAAGTATCAACTCTTCTCTTACTTCAGCCAGTGGCTGCACCAATTATGAAGTATCAAATATTCTTACTTCACCCAGTGGCTGCACCGATTGTCAATTCTTTAGCCAATGGCTGCACCAATTATGAAGTATCAACTCTTCTTACTTCAGTCAGTGGCTTCGCCAACTATCAATTCTTACTTCAGCCAGTGCCTGCACCAATTATCAATTCTTCAGCCAGTAGCTGCACCAATTACAGTATCAAGTATTAACTCTTTTACTTCAGCCAGTGGCAAACCAATTACCAAGTATCAACTCTTCTTAATTCAGCCAGTGGCTGCACCAATCATCAAGTATAAAATCTTCTTACTTCAGCCAGTGGCTGCGCAACTATCAACCATCAATTCTTACATCAGCCAGTGGCTGCACCAATTATCAAGTATCAACTACTCTTACTTCAGCCAGTGGCTGCACCACTTATCAATTCTTCAGCCAGTGGCTGCACCAATTACTGTATCAAATATTAACTCTTTTTACTTCAGCCAGTGGCTCACCAATTATTAAGTATCAACTCTTCTTACTTCAGCAAGTGGCTGCACCAATTAACAAGTATCAACTATCCTTACTTCAGCCAGTGGCTGAAAAAAATTTTCAATTATTCAGCCAGTGGCTGCACCAATTATCAATTATCAATTCTTCTTACTTCAGCCAGTGGTTGCACCAATTATCAAGTATCAATTCTTCTTAATTCAGCCAGTGGCTGCACCAGCTTTCAAGTATCAACTATTCTTTCTTCAGTCAGTGCTGTCCCAACTATCGACTATCAATTCTTAATTCAGCAAGAGCTGCATCAATTATCAAGTATCAGCTATTCAAGCTTCTGCCAGTGGCTGCACCAATTATCTAGTATCAACTCTTCTTACTTCTACCAGTGGCTGCACCAATGATCAAGTGTCAATTCTTCTTTCTTTAGCCAGTGGCTGCACCAACTATCAAGTATCAACTCTTCTTACTTTTAGCCAGTGGCTGCACCAACTATCAAGTATCAATTCTTCTTACTTCAGCCAGTGGCTGCCCCAATTATCAAGTATCAACACTTCTTACTTCAGCCAGTGGATGCACCAATTATCAATTCTTCAGCCAGTGGCTGCACCAATTACAGTATGAAGTATTAACTCTTTTTACTTCATGCAGTGGCTCACCAATTATTAAGTATCAGTTATTCTTACTTCTGTCAGTGGCTGCGCAACTATCAACTATCAATTCTTAATTCAGCCAGTGGCTGCACCAATTAACAAGTATCAACTATCCTTACTTCAGCCACTGGCTGAACCAATTTTTAGTTATTCAGCCAGTGGCTGCACCAATTATCAAGAATGAACTCTTCTTACTTCAGCGAGTGGTTGTACCAATTATCAAGTATCAATTCTTCTTAATTCAGCCAGTGGCTGCACCATCTTTCAAGTATCAACTATTCTTTCTTCAGTCAGTGGCTGCACCAACTTTCGACTGTCAATTCTTACTTCAGCCAACAGCTGCATCAATTATCAAGTATCAACTATTCAAACTTCAGCCAGTGGCTGCATGAATCATCAAGTATCAACTCTTCTTTCTTCAGCCAGTGGCTGCACCAATAATGAAGTATCAACTCTTCTTACTTCAGCCAGTGGCTGCACCAATTATCAATTCTTCAGCCAGTGGCTGCACCAATTACAATATCAAGTATTAACTCTTTTTACATAAGCCAGTGGCTCACCAATTATTAAGTATCAACTCTTCTTACTTCAGCCAGTGGCTGCACCAGTAGCTGCGCCAATTATCAAGTATCAACTCTTCTTACTTTCTTACTTCAGCCAATAGCTGCACCAGTAGCTGCACCAATTATCAAGTATCAACTCGACTTACTTCAGTCATTGGCTGCACCAAGTATCAATACTTCAGCCATTGGCTGCAGCATCTATCAAGTATCAACTCTTATTACTTTATCCAGGGGCTGCACCAACTATCAAATTTCAACTCTTCTTACTTTACGCAGTGGCTGCAGCAGCTATCAAGTATCAACTCTTCTCTTACTTCAGCCAGTGGCTGCACCAATTATGAAGTATCAAATATTCTTACTTCACCGAGTGGCTGCACCGATTGTCAATTCTTTAGCCAATGGCTGCACCAATTATGAAGTATCAACTCTTCTTACTTCAGTCAGTGGCTTCGCCAGCTATCAATTCTTACTTCAGCCAGTGCCTGCACCAATTGTCAATTCTTCAGCCAGTAGCTGCACCAATTACAGTATAAAGTATTAATTATTTTACTACAGCCAGTGGCAAACCAATTATCAAGTATCAACTCTTCTTACTTCAGCCAGTGGCTGCACCAATTTTTCAGTATCAATTCTTCTTAATTCAGCCACTGGATGCACCAATTGTCAATTATTCAGCCACTGGCTGCACCAATTATCAAGTATCAACTCTTCTTACTTCAGCCAGTGTCTGCACCAATATCAGGTATCAGCTCTTCTTACTTTAGCCAGTGGCTGCACCAATTATCAAGTATCAATTATTCTTACTTCAGTCAGTGGCTGCACAACTATCAACTATCAATTCTTACTTTAGCCAGTGGCTGCACCAATTATCAAGTATCAACTCTTCTTACTTCAGCCAGTGGCTGCACCAATTATCAATTCTTCAGTCAGTGGCTGCAACAATTACAGAATCAAGTATTAACTCTTTTTACTTAAGCCAGTGGCTCACCAATTAATAAGTATCAACTCTTCTTACTTCAGCCAGTGGCTGCACCAATCATTAATTATCAACTCTTCTTACTTTAGACAGTGGCTGCACCAATTAACAAGTATCAACTATCCTTACTTCAGCCAGTGGCTGAACCAATTTGCAATTGTTCAGCAAGTGGCTGCACCAATTATCAAGTATCAATTCTTCTTACTTCAGCCAGTGGCTGCACCAATTATCAAGTATCAACTCTTCTTACTTCAGCCAGTGGCTGCACCAATTATCAATTCTTCAGCCAGTGGCTACACCAATTACAGTATGAAGTATTAACTCTTTTTACTTAAGGCAGTGGCTCACCAATTATTAAGTATCAATTATTCTTACTTCAGTCAGTGGCTGCGCAACTATCAATTCTTACTTCAGCCAGTGGCTGCACCAATTTTTCAGTATCAACTCTCCTTGCTTCAGCCAGTGGCTAAACCAATTTTCAATTATTCAGCCAGTGGCTACACCAATTATCAAGAATCAATTCTTCTTACTTCAGCCTGCGGTTGCACCAATTATCAAGTATCAATTCTTCTTAATTCAGCCAGTGGCTGCACCAGCTTTCAAGTATCAATTCTTGCTTCAGCCAACAGCTGCATCAATTATCAAGTATCAACTATTCAAACTTCAGCCAGTGGCTGCATCAATCATCAACTCTTCTTTCTTCAGCCAGTGGCTGCACAAATAATCAAGTATCAACTATTCTTACTTCAGCCAGTGGCTGAACCAATTATCAATTATTCAGCCAGTGGCTACACCAATTATCAAGTATCAATTCTTCTTACTTCAGTGAGTGGCTGCACCAATTATCAAGTATCACCTTTATCAACTCTTCTTACTTCAGCTAATTGCTGCACCTGAAAACAATTTTTCAGCCAGTGGCTGCACCAATTTTCAAGCATCAATTTTTTTAGCTTCAGCCAGTGCCTGCACCAATTGTCAAGTATCACTTATTCTTTCTTCAACCAGTGCCTGCTCCAATTATAAAGTATCAATTAATCTTACTTCAGCCAGCAACTACACCAATAATCGATTCTTCAGCCAGTGACTGCACCAACTATGAAGTATCAACTCTTCTTACTTCAGCCAGTGCTGCACCAACTATAAAGTATAAACTCTTCTCTTACTTCAGCCAGTGCCTGCACCAATTATCAAGTGTAAACTCTTCTTACTTCAGCCACTGGCTGCAAAAATTATCATGTATCAACTCTTTTTACTTCAACAAGGAGCTGCGCCAACTATCAAATATCAATTTTTACTTCAGCCAATGGCTGAAACAATTTTCAAATATCAAATGTTCTTACTTCAGCCAGTGACTGCAGCAATTATCAAGTATCAACTCTTCTTATTTTAGCCAGTGGCTGAACCAATTATCAAGTATCAACTCTTTTTACTTCAGCCACTGGCAGCACCAATTATCAAGTATCACCTCTTCTTACTTCAGCCAGTTGCTGAACCAAATATCAAGTATCAACTCTTCTAACTTTCGACAGCGGCTGCAGGAATAATCAATTCTTCAGCCAGCAGCTGCACCAATTATCAAGTATCAACTTTTCTTATTTTAGCAAGTGTCTGCACCAATTATCATGAATCAACTCTTCTTACTTCAGCCAATAGCTGCGCCAGTTGCTGCGCCAATTATCAAGTGTCAAATCGACTTACTTCAGTCATTGGACGCACCAAGTATCAATACTTCAGCCACTGGCTGCAGCATCTATCAAGTATCAACTCTTCTTACTTTAGCCAGGGGCTGCACCAACTATCAAGTTTCTACTCTTCTTACTTTACGCAGTGGCTGCACCAACTATTAAGTATCAACTCTTCTCTTACTTCAGCCAGTGGCTGCACCAATTATCAAGTATCAAATATTCTTACTTCACCCAGTGGCTGCACCAATTGTCATTTCTTCAGCCAGTGGCTGCACCAATTATCAAGTATCAACTCTTCTTACTTCAGTCAGTGGCTTCGCCAACTAACAATTCTTACTTCAGCCAGTGGCTGCACCAATTACAGTATCAAGTATTAACTCTTTAACTTCAGCCAGCGGCAAACCAATTATCAAGTATCAACTCATTAATTCAGCCAGTGGCTGCACCAATCATCAAGTATCAACTCTTATTAATTCAGCCAGTGGCTGTACCATGTATCAAGTATCAACTCTTCTTACTTCAGCCAGTGGCTGCACCAATTATCAATTCTTCAGCCACTGGCTGCACCAATTACAGTATCAAGTATTAACTCTTTTTACTTCAGCCAGTGGCTCTCCAATTATTAAGTATCAACTCTTCTTACTTCATCCAGTGGCTGCACCAATTAACAAGTATCAACTATCCTTACTTCAGCCAGTGGCTGAACCAATTTTCAATTATTCAGCCAGTGGCTGCACCAATTATCAAGTATCAATTCTTATTAATTCAGCCAGTGGCTGCACCAGCTTTCAAGTATCAACTATTCTTTCTTCATCCAGTGGCTGTGCCAACTATCGACTAACAATTCTTAATTCAGCCAACAGCTGCATCAATTATCAAGTATCTGCTATGCCAGCTTCTGCCAGTGGCTGCACCAATTATCTAGTATCAACTCTTCTTACTTCTACCAGTGGCTGCACCAATGATCAAGTGTCAATTCTTCTTTCTTTAGCCAGTGGCTGCACCAACTATCAAGTATCAACTCTTCTTACTTTTAGCCAGTGGATGCACCAACTATCAAGTATCAACTCTTCACTTGCTTCAGACAGTGGCTGCACCAATTATCAAGTACCAACTCTTCTTACTTCAGCCAGTGTCTGCACCAATATCAGGTATCACCTCTTCTTACTTTAGCCAGTGGCTGCACCAATTATCAAGTATCAACTCTTCTTTCTTCAGCCAGTGGCTGCACCAATTATCAATTATTCAGCTAGTGGCTGCACCAATTACAGTATTAAGTATTAACTCTTTTTACTTAAGCCAGTGGCTCACCAATTAACAAGTATCAACTATCCTTACTTCAGCCAGTGGATGAACCAATTTTCAATTATTCAGCCAGTGGCTGCACCAATTATCAAGTATCAATTCTTCTTACTTCAGCCAGTGGCTGCCCCAATTATCAAGTATCAACTCTTCTTACTTCAGCCAGTGGCTGCACCAATTATCAATTCTTCAGCCAGTGGCTGCACCAAGTACAGTATGAAGTATTAACTCTTTTTACTTAAGGCAGTGGCTCACCAATTATTAAGTATCAATTATTCTTACTTCTGTCAGTGGCTGCACAACTATCAACATTCAATTCTTACTTCTGCCAGTGGCTGCACCAATCATTAAGTATCAATTCTTCTAACTTCAGTCAGTGGCGGCACCAATTAACAAGTATCAACTATCCTTACTTCAACCAGTGGCTGAACCAATTTTCAATTATTCAGCCAGTGGCTGCACCAATTATCAAGAATCAACTCTTCTTTCTTCAGCCAGTGGTTGCACCAATTATCAAGTATCAATTCTTCTTAATTCAGCCAGTGGCTGCACCATCTTTCAAGTATCAACTATTCTTTCTTCAGTCAGTGGCTGCGCCAACTTTCGTCTATCAATTCTTACTTCAGCCAACAGCTGCATTAATTATCAAGTATCAACTTTTCAAACTTCAGCCAGCGGCTGCATCAATCATCAAGTATCAACTCTTCTTTCTTCAGCCAGTGGCTGCACCAATACTCAAGTATCAACTATTCTTACTTCAGCCAGTGGCTGAACCAATTATCAATTATTCAGCCAATGGCTACACCAATTATCAAGTATCAATTCGTCTTACTTCAGTGAGTGGCTGCACCAATTATCAAGTATCAACTTTTCTCACTTCAGCCAGTGGCTGCATTAGTTATCAAGTATCAACTTTTCTTACTTCAGTGAATTGCTGCACCAGATATCTATTTTTCAGCCAGTGGCTGCACCAATTTTCAAGCATCAATTTTATTAGCTTCAGCCAGTGGCTGCACCAATTGTCAAGTATGACTTATTCTTACTTCAACCAGTGGCTGCACCAATTATCATGTATCAACTCATCTTACTTCAGCCTGTAACTACACCAATAATCGATTCTTCAGCCAGTGACTGCACCAACTATGAAGTATCAACTCTTCTTACTTCAGCCAGTGCTGCACCAACTATCAAGTATAAACTCTTCTCTTACTTCAGCCAGTGCCTGCAACAATTATCAAGTGTAAACTCTTCATACTTCAGCCACTGGCTGCAATAATTATCATGTATCAACTCTTCTTACTTCAACCAGGAGCTCCACCAATGATCAACTATCAATTTTTACTTCAGCCAATGGCTGGAACAATTTTCACATATCTACTGTTCTCACTTCAGCCAGTGACTGCACCAATTATCAAGTATCAACTCTTCTTACTTTAGCCAGTGGCTGAACCAATTATCAAGTACCAACACTTCTTACTTCAGCCATTGGCTGCACCAATTTTCAAGTATCACCTCTTCTTACTTCAGCCAGTTGCTGCACCAAATATCAAGTATCAACTCTTCTTACTTCAGCCAATAGCTGCACCAGTAGCTGTGCCAATTATCAAGTATCAACTCAACTTACTTCAGTCATTGGCTGCACCAAGTATCAATACTTCAGCCATTGGCTGCAGCATCTATCAAGTATCAACTCTTCTTACTTTAGCCAGGGGCTGCACCAACTATCAAGTTTCAACTCTTCTTACTTTACGCAGTGGCTGCACCAACAATCAAGTATCAACTCTTCTCTTACTTCAGCCAGTGGCTGAACCAATTATGAAGTATCAAATATTCTTACTTCACCCAGTGGCTGCACCGATTGCCAATTCTTCAGCCAGTGGCTGCACCAATTATCAAGTATCAACTCTTCTTACTTCAGTCAATGGCTTCGACAACTATCAATTCTTACTTCAGCCAGTGCCTGCACCAATTATCAATTCTTCAGCCAGTAGCTGCACCAATTACAGTATCAAGTGTTAACTCTTTTACTTCAGCCAGTGGCAAACCAATTATCAAGTATCAACTCTTCTTAATTTGGCCAGTGGCAGCACCAATCATCAAGTATCAACTCTTCTTACTTCAGCCAGCGGCTGCACAAATTTTTCAGTATCAATTCTTCTTAATTCAGCCACTGGATGCACCAATTGTCAATCATTCAGCCAGTGGCTGCACCAATTATCAAGTATCAACTCTTCTTACATCAGTCAGTGGCTGCGCAACTAACAACTATCAATTTTTACTTCAGCCAGTGGCTGCACCAATTATCAAGTATCAACTCTTCTTACTTCATCCAGTGGCTGCACCAATTATCAATTATTCAGCCAGTGGCTGCACCAATTACAGTATCAAGTATTAACTCTTTTTATTTCAGCCAGTGGCGCACCAATTATTAAGTATCAACTCTTCTTACTTCAGCCAGTGGCTGCATCAATCATTAAGTATCAACTCTTCTTACCTCAGCCAGTGGCTGCACCAATTAACAAGTATCAACAATCCTTACTTCAGCCAGTGGCTGAACCAATTTTCAATTATTCAGCCAGTGGCTGCACCAATTATCAATTATCAATTCTTCTTACTTCAGCCAGTGGTTGCACCAATTATCAAGTATCAATTCTTTTTAATTCAGCCAGTGGCTGCACCAGCTTTCAAGTATCAACGATTCTTTCTTCAGCCAGTGGCTGTGCCAACTATCGACTATCAATTCTTACTTCAGAAAACAGCTGCATCAATTATCAAGTATTAGCTATTCAAGCTTCAGACAGTGGCTGCACCAATTATCTAGTATCAACTCTTCTTACTTCTACCAGTGGCTGCACCAATGATCAAGTGTCAATTCTTCTTTCTTTAGCCAGTGGCTGCACCAACTATCAAGTATCAACTCTTCTTACTTTTAGCCAGTGGCTGCACCAACCATCAAGTATCAACTCTTCACTTACTTCAGCCAGTGGCTACACCAATTATCAAGTATCAACTCTTCTTACTTCAGCCAGTGTCTGCACCAATATCAGGTATCAAATCTTCTTACTTTAGCCAGTGGCAGCACCAATTATCAATTATTCTTACTTCAGTCAGTGGCTGCGCAACTATCAACTATCAATTCTTACTTCAGCCAGTGGCTGCACCAATTATCAAATATCAACTCTTCTTACTTCAGCCAGTGGCTGCACCAATTATCAATTCTTCAGCCAGTGGCTGCACCAATTACAGTATCAAGTATTAACTCTTTTTACTTAAGCCAGTGGCTCACCAATTATTAAGTATCAACTCTTCTTACTTCAGCCAGTGGCTGCACTAGTAGCTGCGCCAATTATCAAGTATCAACTCTTCTTACTTCAGCCAATAGCTGCACCAGTAGCTGTGGCAATTATCAAGTATCAACACGACTTACTTCAGTCATTGGCTGCACCAAGTATCAATACTTCAGCCATTGGCTGCAGCATCTATCAAGTATCAACTCTTATTACTTTAACAAGGGGCTGCACCAACTATCAAGTTTCAACTCTTCTTACTTTACGCTGTGGCTGCAGCAGCTATCAAGTATCAACTCTTCTCTTACTTCAGCCAGTGGCTGCACCAATTATGAAGTATCAAATATTCTTACTTCACCCAGTGGCTGCACCGATTGTCAATTCTTTAGCCAATGGCTGCACCAATTATGAAGTATCAACTCTTCTTACTTCAGTCAGTGGCTTTGCCAACTATCATTTCTTACTTCAGCCAGTGCCTGCACCAATTATCAATTCTTCAGCCAGTAGCTGCACCAATTACAGTATCAAGTATTAACTCTTTTACTTCAGCCAGTGGCAAACCAATTACCAAGTATCAACTCTTCTTAATTCAGCCAGTGGCTGCACCAATCATCAAGTATAAAATCTTCTTGCTTCAGCCAGTGGCTGCGCAACTATCAACCATCAATTCTTACATCAGCCAGTGGCTGCACCAATTATCAAGTATCAACTACTCTTACTTCAGCCAGTGGCTGCACCAATTATCAATTCTTCAGCCAGTGGCTGCACCAATTACTGTATCAAATATTAACTCTTGTTACTTCAGCCAGTGGCTCACCAATTATTAAGTATCAACTCTTCTTACTTCAGCAAGTGGCTGCACCAATTAACAAGTATGAACTATCCTTACTTCAGCCAGTGGCTGAACCAATTTTCAATTATTCAGCCAGTGGCTGCACCAATTATCAATTATCAATTCTTCTTACTTCAGCCAGTGGTTGCACCAATTATCAAGTATCAATTCTTCTTAATTCAGCCAGTGGCTGCACCAGCTTTCAAGTATCAACTATTCTTTCTTCAGTCAGTGGCTGTCCCAACTATCGACTATCAATTCTTAATTCAGCAAGAGCTGCATCAATTATCAAGTATCAGCTTTTCAAGCTTCTGCCAGTGGCTGCACCAATTATCTAGTATCAACTCTTCTTACTTCTACCAGTGGCTGCACCAATGATCAAGTGTCAATTCTTCTTTCTTTAGCCAGTGGCTGCACCAACTATCAAGTATCAACTCTTCTTACTTTTAGCCAGTGGCTGCACCAACTATCAAGTATCAATTCTTCTTACTTCAGCCAGTGGCTGCCCCAATTATCAAGTATCAACACTTCTTACTTCAGCCAGTGGCTGCACCAATTATCAATTCTTCAACCAGTGGCTACACCAATTACAGTATGAAGTATTAACTCTTTTTACTTTATGCAGTGGCTCACCAATTATTAAGTATCAGTTATTCTTACTTCTGTCAGTGGCTGCGCAACTATCAACTATCAATTCTTAATACAGCCAGTGGCTGCACCAATTAACAAGTATCAACTATCCTTACTTCAGCCAGTGGCTGAACCAATTTTCAGTTATTCAGCCAGTGGCTGCACCAATTATCAAGAATGAACTCTTCTTACTTCAGCGAGTGGTTGCACCAATTATCAAGTATCAATTCTTCTTAATTCAGCCAGTGGCTGCACCATCTTTCAAGTATCAACTATTCTTTCTTCAGTCAGTGGCTGCACCAACTTTCGACTGTCAATTCTTACTTCAGCCAACAGCTGCATCAATTATCAAGTATCAACTATTCAAACTTCAGCCAGTGGCTGCATGAATCATCAAGTATCAACTCTTCTTTCTTCAGCCAGTGGCTGCACCAATAATGAAGTATCAACTCTTCTTACTTCAGCCAGTGGCTGCACCAATTATCAATTCTTCAGCCAGTGGCTGCACCAATTACAATATCAAGTATTAACTCTTTTTACATAAGCCAGTGGCTCACCAATTATTAAGTATCAACTCTTCTTACTTCAGCCAGTGGCTGCACCAGTAGCTGCGCCAATTATCAAGTATCAACTCTTCTTACTTTCTTACTTCAGCCAATAGCTGCACCAGTAGCTGCACCAATTATCAAGTATCAACTCGACTTACTTCAGTCATTGGCTGCACCAAGTATCAATACTTCAGCCATTGGCTGCAGCATCTATCAAGTATCAACTCTTATTACTTTATCCAGGGGCTGCACCAACAATCAAATTTCAATTCTTCTTACTTTACGCAGTGGCTGCAGCAGCTATCAAGTATCAACTCTTCTCTTACTTCAGCCAGTGGCTGCACCAATTATGAAGTATCAAATATTCTTACTTCACCGAGTGGCTGCACCGATTGTCAATTCTTTAGCCAATGGCTGCACCAATTATGAAGTATCAACTCTTCTTACTTCAGTCAGTGGCTTCGCCAGCTATCAATTCTTACTTCAGCCAGTGCCTGCACCAATTGTCAATTCTTCAGCCAGTAGCTGCACCAATTACAGTATAAAGTATTAATTATTTTACTACAGCCAGTGGCAAACCAATTATCAAGTATCAACTCTTCTTACTTCAGTCAGTGGCTGCACCAATTTTTCAGTATCAATTCTTCTTAATTCAGCCACTGGATGCACCAATTGTCAATTATTCAGCCAGTGGGCTGCACCAATTATCAAGTATCAACTCTTCTTACTTCAGCCAGTGTCTGCACCAATATCAGGTATCAGCTCTTCATACTTTAGCCAGTGGCTGCACCAATTATCAAGTATCAATTATTCTTACTTCAGTCAGTGGCTGCACAACTATCAACTATCAATTCTTACTTTAGCCAGTGGCTGCACCAATTATCAAGTATCAACTCTTCTTACTTCAGCCAGTGGCTGCACCAATTATCAATTCTTCAGTCAGTGGCTGCAACAATTACAGAATCAAGTATTAACTCTTTTTAATTAAGCCAGTGGCTCACCAATTAATAAGTATCAACTCTTTTTACTTCAGCCAGTGGCTGCACCAATCATTAAGTATCAACTCTTCTTACTTTAGCCAGTGGCTGCACCAATTAACAAGTATCAACAATCCTTACTTCAGCCAGTGGCTGAACCAATTTGCAATTATTCAGCCAGTGGCTGCACCAATTATCAAGTATCAATTCTTCTTACTTCAGCCAGTGGCTGCACCAATTATCAATTCTTCAGCCAGTGGCTACACCAATTACAGTATGAAGTATTAACTCTTTTTACTTAAGGCAGTGGCTCACCAATTATTAAGTATCAATTATTCTTACTTCAGTCAGTGGCTGCGCAACTATCAATTCTTACTTCAGCCAGTGGCTGCACCAATTTTTCAGTATCAACTCTCCTTGCTTCAGCCAGTGGCTAAACCAATTTTCAATTATTCAGCCAGTGGCTACACCAATTATCAAGAATCAATTCTTCTTACTTCAGCCTGCGGTTGCACCAATTATCAAGTATCAATTCTTCTTAATTCAGCCAGTGGCTGCACCAGCTTTCAAGTATCAATTCTTACTTCAGCCAACAGCTGCATCAATTATCAAGTATCAACTATTCAAACTTCAGCCAGTCGCTGCATCAATCATCAACTCTTCTTTCTTCAGCCAGTGGCTGCACAAATAATCAAGTATCAACTATTCTTACTTCAGCCAGTGGCTGAACCAATTATCAATTATTCAGCCAGTGGCTACACCAATTATCAAGTATCAATTCTTCTTACTTCAGTGAGTGGCTGCACCAATTATCAAGTATCACCTTTATCAACTCTTCTTACTTCAGCTAATTGCTGCACCTGAAATCAATTTTTCAGCCAGTGGCTGCACCAATTTTCAAGCATCAATTTTTTAGCTTCAGCCAGTGCCTGCACCAATTGTCAAGTATCACTTATTCTTTCTTCAACCAGTGCCTGCTCCAATTATAAAGTATCAATTCATCTTACTTCAGCCAGCAACTACACCAATAATCGATTCTTCAGCCAGTGACTGCACCAACTATGAAGTATCAACTTTTCTTACTTCAGCCAGTGCTGCACCAACTATAAAGTATAAACTCTTCTCTTACTTCAGCCAGTGCCTGCACCAATTATCAAGTGTAAACTCTTCTTACTTCAGCCACTGGCTGCAAAAATTATCATGTATCAACTCTTTTTACTTCAACAAGGAGCTGCGCCAACTATCAAATATCAATTTTTACTTCAGCCAATGGCTGAAACAATTTTCAAATATCAAATGTTCTTACTTCAGCCAGTGACTGCACCAATTATCAAGTATCAACTCTTCTTATTTTAGCCAGTGGCTGAACCAATTATCAAGTATCATCTCTTTTTACTTCAGCCACTGGCAGCACCAATTATCAAGTATCACCTCTTCTTACTTCAGCCAGTTGCTGAACCAAATATCAAGTATCAACTCTTCTAACTTTCGACAGCGGCTGCACGAATAATCAATTCTTCAGCCAGCAGCTGCACCAATTATCAAGTATCAACTTTTCTTATTTTAGCCAGTGTCTGCACCAATTATCAAGAATCAACTCTTCTTACTTCAGCCAATAGCTGCGCCAGTTGCTGCGTCAATTATCAAGTATCAAATCGACTTACTTCAGTCATTGGCCGTACCAAGTATCAATACTTCAGCCACTGGCTGCAGCAACTATCAAGTATCAACTCTTCTTACTTTAGCCAGGGGCTGCACCAACTATCAAGTTTCAACTCTTCTTACTTTACGCAGTGGCTGCACCAACTATTAAGTATCAACACTTCTCTTACTTCAGCCAGTGGCTGCACCAATTATCAAGTATCAAATATTCTTACTTCACCCAGTGGCTGCAACAATTGTCATTTCTTCAGCCAGTGGCTGCACCAATTATCAAGTATCAACTCTTCTTACTTCAGTCAGTGGCTTCGCCAATTATCAATTCTTACTTCAGCCAGTGCCTGCACCAATTATCAATTCTTCAGCCAGTAGCTGCACCAATTACAGTATCAAGTATTAACTCTTTTACTTCAGCCAGTGGCAAACCAATTATCAAGTATCAACTCTTATTAATTCAGCCAGTGGCTGCACCAATCATCAAGTATCAACTCTTCTTACTTCAGCCAGTGGCTGCGCAACAATCAACCACCAATTCTTACTTCAGCCAGTGGCTGCACCAATTATCAAGTATCAACTCTTCTTACTTCAGCCAGTGGCTGCACCAATTATCAATTCTTCAGCCAGTGGCTGCACCAATTACAGTATCAAGTATTAACTCTTTTTACTTCAGCCAGAGGCTCACCAATTATTAAGTATCAACTCTTCTTACTTCAGCCAGTGGCTGCACCAATGAACAAGTATCAACTATCCTTACTTCAGCCAGTGGCTGAACCAATTTTCAATTATTCAGCCAGTGGCTGCACCAATTATCAATTATCAATTCTTCTTACTTCAGCCAGTGGTTGCACCAATTTTCAAGTATCAATTCTTCTTAATTCAGCCAGTGGCTGCACCAGCTTTCAAGTATCAACTATTCTTTCTTCAGCCAGTGGCTGTGCCAACTATCAACTAACAATTCTTAATTCAGCCAACAGCTGCATCAATTATCAAGTATCTGCTATTCAAGCTTCTGCCAGTGGCTGCACCAATTATCTAGTATCAACTCTTCTTACTTCTACCAGTGGCTGCACCAATGATCAAGTGTCAATTCTTCTTTCTTTAGCCAGTGGCTGCACCAATTATCAAGTATCAACTCTTCTTACTTTTAGCCAGTGGCTGCACCAACTATCAAGTATCAACTCTTCACTTACTTCAGACAGTGGCTGCACCAATTATCAAGTATCAACTCTTTTTACTTCAGCCAGTGTCTGCACCAATATCAGGTATCACCTCTTCTTACTTTAGCCAGTGGCTGCACCAATTTTCAAGTATCAACTCTTCTTACTTCAGCCAGTGGCTGTACCAATTAACAATTCTTCAGCTAGTGGCTGCACCAATTACATTATCAAGTATTAACTCTTTTTTCTTAAGCCAGTGGCTCACCAATTTTTAAGTATTAACTCTTCTTACTTCAGCCAGTGGCTGCACCAATTAACAAGTATCAACTATCCTTACTTCAGCAAGTGGCTGAACCAATTTTCAATTATTCAGCCAGTGGCTGCACCAATTATCAAGTATCAATTCTTCTTACTTCAGCCAGTGGCTGCCCCAATTATCAAGTATCAACTCTTCTTACTTCAGCCAGTGGCTGCACCAATTATCAATTCTTCAGCCAGTGGCTGCACCAATTACAGTATGAAGTATTAACTCTTTTTACTTAAGGCAGTGGCTCACCAATTATTAAGTATCAGTTATTCTTACTTCTGTCAGTGGCTGCACAACTATCAACTATCAATTCTTACTTCAGCCAGTGGCTGCACCAATCATTAAGTATTAACTCTTCTTACTTCAGCCAGTGGCTGCACCAATTAACAAGTATCAACTATCCTTACTTCAACCAGTGGCTGAACCAATTTTCAATTATTCAGCCAGTGGCTGCACCAATTATCAAGAATCAACTCTTCTTACTTCAGCCAGTGGTTGCACCAATTATCAAGTATCAATTCTTCCTAATTCAGCCAGTGGCTGCACCATCTTTCAAGTATCAACTATTCTTTCTTCAGTCAGTGGCTGCGCCAACTTTCGACTATCAATTCTTACTTCAGCCAACAGCTGCATCAATTATCAAGTATCAACTTTTCAAACTTCAGCCAGCGGCTGCATCAATCATCAAGTATCAACTCATCTTTCTTCAGCCAGTGGCTGCACCAATAATCAAGTATCAACTATTCTTACATCAGCCAGTGGCTGAACCAATTATCAATTATTCAGCCAATGGCTACACCAATTATCAAGTATCAATTCTTCTTACTTCAGTGAGTGGCTGCACCAATTATCAAGTATCAACTTTTCTCACTTCAGCCAGTGGCTGCATCAGTTATCAAGTATCAACTCTTCTTACTTCAGTGAATTGCTGCACCAGATATCTTTTTTTCAGCCAGTGGCTGCACCAATTTTCAAGCATCAATTTTATTAGCTTCAGCCAGTGGCTGCACCAATTGTCAAGTATCACTTATTCTTACTTCAACAAGTGGTTGCACCAATTATGATGTATCAACTCATCTTACTTCAGCCAGTAACTACACCAATAATCGATTCTTCAGCCAGTGACTGCACCAACTATGAAGTATCAACTCATCTTACTTCAGCCAGTGCTGCACCAACTATCAAGTATAAACTCTTCTCTTACTTCAGCCAGTGCCTGCAACAATTATCAAGTGTAAACTCTTCTTACTTCAGCCACTGGCTGCAATAATTATCATGTATCAACTCTTCTTACTTCAACCAGGAGCTCCACCAATGATCAACTATCAATTTTTACTTCAGCCTATGGCTGGAACAATTTTCACATATCTACTGTTCTCACTTCAGCCAGTGACTGCACCAATTATCAAGTATCAACTCTTCTTACTTTAGCCAGTGGCTGAACCAATTATCAAGTACCAACACTTCTTACTTCAGCCATTGGCTGCACCAATTTTCAAGTATCACCTCTTCTTACTTCAGCCAGTTGCTGCACCAAATATCAAGTATCAACTCTTCTTATTTTAGCCAGAGTCTGCACCAATTATCAAGCATCAACTCTTCTTACTTCAGCCAATAGCTGCACCAGTAGCTGTGCCAATTATCAAGTATCAACTCGACTTACTTCAGTCATTGGCGGCACCAAGTATCAATACTTCAGCCATTGGCTGCAGCATCTATCAAGTATCAACTCTTCTTACTTTAGCCAGAGGCTGCACCAACTATCAAGTTTCAACTCTTCTTACTTTACGCAGTGGCTGCACCAACTATCAAGTATCAACTCTTCTCTTACTTCAGCCAGTGGCTGCACCAATTATGAAGTATCAAATATTCTTACTTCACCCAGTGGCGGCACCGATTGTCAATTCTTCAGCCAGTGGCTGCACCAATTATGAAGTATCAACTTTTCTTACTTCAGTCAGTGGCTTCGCCAACTATCAATTCTTACGTCAGCCAGTGCCTGGACCAATTATCAATTCTTCAGCCAGTAGCTGCACCAATTACAGTATCAAGTATTAACTCTTTTACTTCAGCCAGTGGCAAACCAATTATCAAGTATTAACTCTTCTTAATTCAGCCAGTGGCAGCACCAATCATCAAGTATCAACTCTTCTTACTTCAGCCAGTGGCTGCACCAATTTTTCAGTATCAATTCTTCTTAATTCAGCCACTGGATGCACCAATTGTCAATTATTCAGCCTGTGGCTGCACCAACTATTAAGTATCAACTCTTCTTACATCAGTCAGTGGCTGCGCAACTAAAAACTATCAATTTTTACTTCAGCCAGTGGCTGCACCAATTATCAAGTATCAACTCTTCTTACTTCAGCCTGTGGCTGCACCAATTATCAATTCTTCAGCCAGTGGCTGCAGCAATTACAGTATCAAGTATTAAATCTTTTTATTTCAGCCAGTGGCGCACCAATTATTAAGTATCAACTCTTCTTACTTAAGCCAGTGGCTGCACCAATCATTAAGTATCAACTCTTCTTACTTCAGCCAGTGGCTGCATCAATTAACAAGTACCAACAATCCTTAATTCAGCCAGTGGCTGAACCAATTTTCAATTATTCAGCCAGTGGTTGCACCAATTATCAAGTATCAATTCTTCTTCATTCAGCCAGTGGCTGCACCAGCTTTCAAATATCAACTATTCTTTCTTCAGCCAGTGGCTGTGCCAACTATCGACTATCAATTCTTACTTCAGCCAACAGCTGCATCAATTATCAAGTATCAGCTATTCAAGCTTCAGCCAGTGGCTGCACCAATTATCTAGTATCAACTCTTCTTACTTCTACCAGTGGCTGCACCAATGATCAAGTGTCAATTCTTCTTTCTTTAGCCAGTGGCTGCACCAACTATCAAGTATCAACTCTTCTTACTTTTAGCCAGTGGCTGCACCAACTATCAAGTATCAACTCTTCACTTACTTCAGCCAGTGGCTGCACCAATTATCAAGTATCAACTCCTCTTACTTCAGCCAGTGTCTGCACCAATATCAGGTATCACCTCTTCTTACTTTAGCCAGTGGCTGCACCAATTATCAAGTATCAGTTATTCTTACTTCAGTCAGTGGCTGCGCAACTATCAACTATCAATTCTTACTTCAGCCAGTGGCTGCACCAATTATCAAGTATCAACTCTTCTTACTTCAGCCAGTGGCTGCACCAATTAACAAGTATCAACTATCCTTACTTCAGCAAGTGGCTGAACCAATTATCAATTCTTCAGCCAGTGGCTATACCAATTACAGTATCAAGTATTAACTCTTTTTACTTAAGCCAGTGGCTCACCAATTATTAAGTATCAACTCTTCTTACTTCAGCCAGTGGCTGCACCAATCATTAAGTATCAACTCTTCTTACTTCAGCCAGTGGCTGCACCAATTAACAAGTATCAACTATCCTTACTTCAGCCAGTGGCTGAACCAATTTTCAATTATCCAGCCAGTGGCTGCACCAATTATCAAGTATCAATTCTTCTTACTTCAGCCAGTGGCTGCACCAATTATCAAGTATCAACTCTTCTTACTTCAGCCAGTGGCTGCACCAATTATCAATTCTTCAGCTAGTAGATGCACCAATTACAGTATCAAGTATTAACTCTTTTACTTCAGCCAGTGGCTCACCAATTATCAAGTATCAATTATTCTTACTTCAGTCAGTGGCTGCGCAACTATCAACTATCAATTCTTACTTCAGCCAGTGGCTGCACCAATTTTCCAGTATCAATTATTCTTAATTCAGCCACTGGCTGCACCAATTGTCAATTATTCAGCCAGTGGCTGCACCAATTATCAAGTATCAACTATTCAAAATTCAGCCAGTGGCTGCATCAATCATCAAGTATCAACTCTTCTTTCTTCAGCCAGTGGCTGCACCAATAATCAGGTATCAAGTCTTCTTACTTCAGCCAGTGGCTGCACCAATTATCAATTCTTCATCCAGTGGCTGCACCAATTACAGAATCAAGTATTAACTCTTTTTACTTAAGCCAGTGGCTCACCAATTATTAAGTATCAACTCTTCTTACTTCAGCCAGAGGCTGCACCAATCATTAAGTATCAACTCTTCTTACTTCTACCAGTGGCTGCACCAATGATCAAGTGTCAATTCTTCTTTCTTTAGCCAGTGGCTGCACCAATGATCAAGTGTCAATTCTTCTTTCTTTAGCCAGTGGCTGCACCAACTATCAAGTATCACCTCTTCTTCCTTTAGCGAGTGGCTGCACCAATTATCAAGTATCAATTATTCTTACTTCAGCCAGTGGCTGCAACAATATTCAAATATCAACTGTTCTCACTTCAGCCAGTGACTGCACCAATTATCAAGTATCAACTCTTCTTATTTCAGCCATTGGCTGCACCAATTATCAAGTATCACCTCTTCTTACATCAGCCAGTTGCTGCACCAAATATCAAGTATCACATCTTCTAACTTTAGCCAGTGGCTGCACGAATAATCAATTCTTCAGCCAGCAGCTGCACCAATTATCAAGTATCAACTTTTCTTATTTTAGCCAGTGTCTGCACCAATTATCAAGTATCAAATCTTCTTGCTTCAGCCAATAGATGCACCAGTTGCTGCGCCAATTATCAAGTATCAACTCAACTTACTTCAGTCATTGGCTGCACCAAGTATGAATACTTCAGCCACTGGCTGCAGCATCTATCAAGTATCAACTCTTCTTACTTTAGCCAGGGACTGAACCAACTATCAAGTTTCAACTCTTCTTACTTTACGCAGTGGCTGCACCAACTATTAAGTATCAACTCTTCCCTTACTTCAGCCAGTGGCTGCACCAATTATCAAGTATCAAATATTCTTACTTCACCCAGTGGCTGCACCAATTGTCAATTCTTCAGTCAATGGCTGCAGCAATTATCAAGAATCAACTCTTCACTTACTTCAGCCAGTGGCTGCACCAATTATGAAGTATCAACTCTTCTTACTTCAGTCAGTGGCTTTGCCAACTATCAATTCTTACTTCAGCCAGTGCCTGCACCAATTATCAATTCTTCAGCCAGTAGCTGCACCAATTACAGTATCAAGTATTAACTCTTTTACTTCAGCCAGTGGCAAACCAATTATCAAGTATCAACTCTTCTTAATTCAGCCAGTGGCTGCATCAATCATCAAGTATCAACTCTTCTTTCTTCAGCCAGTGGCTCCACCAATTTTCCAGTATCAATTATTCTTAATTCAGCCACTGGCTGCACCAATTGTCAATTAATCAGCCAGTGGCTGCACCAATTATCAAGTATCAACTATTCAAAATTAAGCCAGTGGCTGCATCAATCATCAAGTATCAACTCTTCTTTCTTCAGCCAGTGGCTGCACCAATAATCAAGTATCAACTCTTCTTACTTCAGCCAGTGGCTGCACCAATTATCAATTCTTCATCCAGTGGCTGCACCAATTACAGTATCAAGTATTAACTCTTTTTACTTAAGCCAGTGGCTCATCAATTATTAAGTATCAACTCTTCTTACTTCATCCAGTGGCTGCACCAATCATTAAGTATCAACTCTTCTTACTTCTACCAGTGGCTGCACCAATGATCAAGTGTCAATTCTTCTTTCTTTAGCCAGTGGCTGCACCAACTATCAACCATCAACTCTTCTTTCTTTTAGCCAGTGGCTGCACCAACTATCAAGTATCAACTCTTCACTTACTTCAGCCAGTGGCTGCACCAATTATCAAGTATCACCTCTTCTTACTTTAGCCAGTGGCTGAACCAATTATCAAGTACCAACTCTCCTTACTTCAGCCATTGGCTGCACCAATTTTCAAGTATCACCTCTTCTTACTTCAGCCAGTTGCTGCACCAAATATCAAGTATCAACTCTTCTAACTTTAGCCAGTGGCTGCACGAATAATCAATTCTTCAGCCAGCAGCTGCACCAATTATCAAGTATCAACTCTTCTTACTTCAGCCAATAGCTGCACCAGTTGCTGCGCCAATTATCAAGTATCAACTCGACTAACTACAGTCATTGGCTGCACCAAGTATCAATGTTTCAGCCACTGGCTGCAGCATCTATCAAGTATCAACTCTTCTAACTTTAGCCAGGGGCTGCACCAACTATCAAGTTTCAACTCTTCTTACTTTACACAGTGGCTGCACCAACTATCAAGTATCAACTCTTCTCTTACTTCAGCCAGTGGCTGCACCAATTATCAAGTATCAAATATTCTTACTTCACACAGTGGCTGCACCAACTGTCAATTCATCAGCCAGTGGCTGCAGCAATTATCAAGTATCAACTCTTCTTACTTCAGTCAGTGGCTTTGCCAACTATCAATTCTTACTTCAGCCAGTGCCTGCACCAATTATCAATTCTTCAGCCAGTAGCTGCAAAAATTACAGTATCAAGTATTAACTCTTTTACTTCAGCCAGTGGCAAACCAATTATCAAGTATCAACTCTTCTTAATTCAGCCACTGGCTGCACCAATTGTCAATTATTCAGCCAGTGGCTGCACCAATTATCAAGTATCAACTCTTCAAACTTCAGCCAGTGGCTGCACCAATTATCAATTCTTCAGCCAGTGGCCGTACCAATTACAGTATCAAGTATTAACTCTTTTTACTTCAGCCAGTGGCTCACCAATTATTAAGTATCAACTCTTCTTACTTCAACCAGTGGCTGCACCAATCACTAAGTATCAACTCTTCTTACTTCAGCCAGTGGCTGCACCAATTATCAGTTCTTCAGCCAGTGGCTGCACCAATTACAGTATGAAGTATTAACTCTTTTTACTTAAGGCAGTGGCTCACCAATTATTAAGTATCAATTATTCTTACTTCAGTCAGTGGCTGTGCAACTAACAACTATCAATTCTTACTTCAGCCAGTGGCTGCACCAATCATTAAGTATCAACTCTTCTTACTTCAGCCAGTGGCTGCACCAATTAACTAGTATCAACTATCCTTACTTCAGCCAGTGGCTGAACCAATTTTCAATTATTCAGCCAGTGGCTGCACCAATTATCCAGAATCAACTCTTCTAACTTCAGCCAGTGGTTGCACTAATTATCAAGTATCAATTCTTCTTAATTCAGCCAGTGGCTGCACCAGCTTTCAAGTATCAACTATTCTTTCTTCAGTCAGTGGCAGCGCCAACTATCGACTATCAATTCTTACTTCAGCCAACAGCTGCATCAATTATCAAGTATCAACTATTCAAAAGTAAGCCAGTGGCTGCATCAATCATCAAGAATCAACTCTTCTTTCTTCAGCCAGTGGCTGCACCAATAATCAAGTATCAACTCTTCTTACTACAGCCAGTGGCTGCACCAACTATCAAGTATCAAATCTTCTTACTTTTAGCCAGTGGCTGCACCAACTATCAAGTATCAACTCTTCACTTACTTCAGCCAGTGGCTGCACCAATTATCAAGTATCAACTCTTCTTACTTCAGCCAGTGGCTGCACCAACTATCAAGTATCAAATCTTCTTACTTTTAGCCAGTGGCTGCACCAACTATCAAGTATCAACTCTTCACTTACTTCATCCAGTGGCTGCACCAATTACAGAATCAAGTATTAACTCTTTTTACTTAAGCCAGTGGCTCACCAATTATTAAGTATCAACTCTTCTTACTTCAGCCAGAGGCTGCACCAATCATTAAGTATCAACTCTTCTTACTTCTACCAGTGGCTGCACCAATGATCAAGTGTCAATTCTTCTTTCTTTAGCCAGTGGCTGCACCAATGATCAAGTGTCAATTCTTCTTTCTTTAGCCAGTGGCTGCACCAACTATCAAGTATCACCTCTTCTTCCTTTAGCGAGTGGCTGCACCAATTATCAAGTATCAATTATTCTTACTTCAGCCAGTGGCTGCAACAATATTCAAATATCAACTGTTCTCACTTCAGCCAGTGACTGCACCAATTATCAAGTATCAACTCTTCTTATTTCAGCCATTGGCTGCACCAATTATCAAGTATCACCTCTTCTTACATCAGCCAGTTGCTGCACCAAATATCAAGTATCACATCTTCTAACTTTAGCCAGTGGCTGCACGAATAATCAATTCTTCAGCCAGCAGCTGCACCAATTATCAAGTATCAACTTTTCTTATTTTAGCCAGTGTCTGCACCAATTATCAAGTATCAAATCTTCTTGCTTCAGCCAATAGATGCACCAGTTGCTGCACCAATTATCAAGTATCAACTCAACTTACTTCAGTCATTGGCTGCACCAAGTATGAATACTTCAGCCACTGGCTGCAGCATCTATCAAGTATCAACTCTTCTTACTTTAGCCAGGGACTGAACCAACTATCAAGTTTCAACTCTTCTTACTTTACGCAGTGGCTGCACCAACTATTAAGTATCAACTCTTCCCTTACTTCAGCCAGTGGCTGCACCAATTATCAAGTATCAAATATTCTTACTTCACCCAGTGGCTGCACCAATTGTCAATTCTTCAGTCAATGGCTGCAGCAATTATCAAGAATCAACTCTTCACTTACTTCAGCCAGTGGCTGCACCAATTATGAAGTATCAACTCTTCTTACTTCAGTCAGTGGCTTTGCCAACTATCAATTCTTACTTCAGCCAGTGCCTGCACCAATTATCAATTCTTCAGCCAGTAGCTGCACCAATTACAGTATCAAGTATTAACTCTTTTACTTCAGCCAGTGGCAAACCAATTATCAAGTATCAACTCTTCTTAATTCAGCCAGTGGCTGCATCAATCATCAAGTATCAACTCTTCTTTCTTCAGCCAGTGGCTCCACCAATTTTCCAGTATCAATTATTCTTAATTCAGCCACTGGCTGCACCAATTGTCAATTAATCAGCCAGTGGCTGCACCAATTATCAAGTATCAACTATTCAAAATTACGCCAGTGGCTGCATCAATCATCAAGTATCAACTCTTCTTTCTTCAGCCAGTGGCTGCACCAATAATCAAGTATCAACTCTTCTTACTTCAGCCAGTGGCTGCACCAATTATCAATTCTTCATCCAGTGGCTGCACCAATTACAGTATCAAGTATTAACTCTTTTTACTTAAGCCAGTGGCTCATCAATTATTAAGTATCAACTCTTCTTACTTCATCCAGTGGCTGCACCAATCATTAAGTATCAACTCTTCTTACTTCTACCAGTGGCTGCACCAATGATCAAGTGTCAATTCTTCTTTCTTTAGCCAGTGGCTGCACCAACTATCAAGCATCAACTCTTCTTTCTTTTAGCCAGTGGCTGCACCAACTATCAAGTATCAACTCTTCACTTACTTCAGCCAGTGGCTGCACCAATTATCAAGTATCACCTCTTCTTACTTTAGCCAGTGGCTGAACCAATTATCAAGTACCAACTCTCCTTACTTCAGCCATTGGCTGCACCAATTTTCAAGTATCACCTCTTCTTACTTCAGCCAGTTGCTGCACCAAATATCAAGTATCAACTCTTCTAACTTTAGCCAGTGGCTGCACGAATAATCAATTCTTCAGCCAGCAGCTGCACCAATTATCAAGTATCAACTCTTCTTACTTCAGCCAATAGCTGCACCAGTTGCTGCGCCAATTATCAAGTATCAACTCGACTAACTACAGTCATTGGCTGCACCAAGTATCAATGTTTCAGCCACTGGCTGCAGCATCTATCAAGTATCAACTCTTCTAACTTTAGCCAGGGGCTGCACCAACTATCAAGTTTCAACTCTTCTTACTTTACACAGTGGCTGCACCAACTATCAAGTATCAACTCTTCTCTTACTTCAGCCAGTGGCTGCACCAATTATCAAGTATCAAATATTCTTACTTCACACAGTGGCTGCACCAACTGTCAATTCATCAGCCAGTGGCTGCAGCAATTATCAAGTATCAACTCTTCTTAATTCAGTCAGTGGCTTTGCCAACTATCAATTCTTACTTCAGCCAGTGCCTGCACCAATTATCAATTCTTCAGCCAGTAGCTGCAAAAATTACAGTATCAAGTATTAACTCTTTTACTTCAGCCAGTGGCAAACCAATTATCAAGTATCAACTCTTCTTAATTCAGCCACTGGCTGCACCAATTGTCAATTATTCAGCCAGTGGCTGCACCAATTATCAAGTATCAACTCTTCAAACTTCAGCCAGTGGCTGCACCAATTATCAATTCTTCAGCCAGTGGCCGTACCAATTACAGTATCAAGTATTAACTCTTTTTACTTCAGCCAGTGGCTCACCAATTATTAAGTATCAACTCTTCTTACTTCAACCAGTGGCTGCACCAATCACTAAGTATCAACTCTTCTTACTTCAGCCAGTGGCTGCACCAATTATCAGTTCTTCAGCCAGTGGCTGCACCAATTACAGTATGAAGTATTAACTCTTTTTACTTAAGGCAGTGGCTCACCAATTATTAAGTATCAATTATTCTTACTTCAGTCAGTGGCTGTGCAACTAACAACTATCAATTCTTACTTCAGCCAGTGGCTGCACCAATCATTAAGTATCAACTCTTCTTACTTCAGCCAGTGGCTGCACCAATTAACTAGTATCAACTATCCTTACTTCAGCCAGTGGCTGAACCAATTTTCAATTATTCAGCCAGTGGCTGCACCAATTATCCAGAATCAACTCTTCTAACTTCAGCCAGTGGTTGCACTAATTATCAAGTATCAATTCTTCTTAATTCAGCCAGTGGCTGCACTAGCTTTCAAGTATCAACTATTCTTTCTTCAGTCAGTGGCAGCGCCAACTATCGACTATCAATTCTTACTTCAGCCAACAGCTGCATCAATTATCAAGTATCAACTATTCAAAAGTAAGCCAGTGGCTGCATCAATCATCAAGAATCAACTCTTCTTTCTTCAGCCAGTGGCTGCACCAATAATCAAGTATCAACTCTTCTTACTACAGCCAGTGGCTGCACCAACTATCAAGTATCAAATCTTCTTACTTTTAGCCAGTGGCTGCACCAACTATCAAGTATCAACTCTTCACTTACTTCAGCCAGTGGCTGCACCAATTATCAAGTATCAACTCTTCTTACTTCAGCCAGTGGCTCCACCAATTTTCCAGTATCAATTCTTCTTAATTCAGGCACTGGCTGCACCAATTGTCAATTATTCAGCCAGTGGCTGCACCAATTTTCAAGTATCAACTCTTCTTACTTCAGTAAGTGGCTGCGTAACTATCAACTATCAATTCTTACTTCAGCCAGTGGCTGCACCAATTATCAACTCTTCTTACTTCAGCCAGTGGCTGCACCAATTGTCAATTATTCAGCCTGTGGCTGCACCAATTATTAAGTATCAACTCTTCTTACATCAGTCAGTGGCTGCGCAACTAAAAACTATCAATTTTTACTTCAGCCAGTGGCTGCACCAATTATCAAGTATCAACTCTTCTTACTTCAGTCTGTGGCTGCACCAATTATCAATTCTTCAGCCAGTGGCTGCACCAATTACAGTATCAAGTATTAAATCTTTTTATTTCAGCCAGTGGCGCACCAATTATTAAGTATCAACTCTTCTTACTTAAGCCAGTGGCTGCACCAATCATTAAGTATCAACTCTTCTTACTTCAGCCAGTGGCTGCACCAATTAACAAGTACCAACAATCCTTAATTCAGCCAGTGGCTGAACCAATTTTCAATTATTCAGCCAGTGGTTTCACCAATTATCAAGTATCAATTCTTCTTCATTCAGCCAGTGGCTGCACCAGCTTTCAAATATCAACTATTCTTTCTTCAGCCAGTGGCTGTGCCAACTATCGACTATCAATTCTTACTTCAGCCAACAGCTGCATCAATTATCAAGTATCAGCTATTCAAGCTTCAGCCAGTGGCTGCACCAATTATCTAGTATCAACTCTTCTTACTTCTACCAGTGGCTGCACCAATGATCAAGTGTCAATTCTTCTTTCTTTAGCCAGTGGCTGCACCAACTATCAAGTATCAACTCTTCTTACTTTTAGCCAGTGGCTGCACCAACTATCAAGTATCAACTCTTCACTTACTTCAGCCAGTGGCTGCACCAATTATCAAGTATCAACTCCTCTTACTTCAGCCAGTGTCTGCACCAATATCAGGTATCACCTCTTCTTACTTTAGCCAGTGGCTGCACCAATTATCAAGTATCAGTTATTCTTACTTCAGTCAGTGGCTGCGCAACTATCAACTATCAATTCTTACTTCAGCCAGTGGCTGCACCAATTATCAAGTATCAACTCTTCTTACTTCAGCCAGTGGCTGCACCAATTAACAAGTATCAACTATCCTTACTTCAGCAAGTGGCTGAACCAATTATCAATTCTTCAGCCAGTGGCTATACCAATTACAGTATCAAGTATTAACTCTTTTTACTTAAGCCAGTGGCTCACCAATTATTAAGTATCAACTCTTCTTACTTCAGCCAGTGGCTGCACCAATCATTAAGTATCAACTCTTCTTACTTCAGCCAGTGGCTGCACCAATTAACAAGTATCAACTATCCTTACTTCAGCCAGTGGCTGAACCAATTTTCAATTATCCAGCCAGTGGCTGCACCAATTATCAAGTATCAATTCTTCTTACTTCAGCCAGTGGCTGCACCAATTATCAAGTATCAACTCTTCTTACTTCAGCCAGTGGCTGCACCAATTATCAATTCTTCAGCCAGTAGATGCACCAATTACAGTATCAAGTATTAACTCTTTTACTTCAGCCAGTGGCTCACCAATTATCAAGTATCAATTATTCTTACTTCAGTCAGTGGCTGCACAACTATCAACTATCAATTCTTACTTCAGCCAGTGGCTGCACCAATTTTCCAGTATCAATTATTCTTAATTCAGCCACTGGCTGCACCAATTGTCAATTATTCAGCCAGTGGCTGCACCAATTATCAAGTATCAACTATTCAAAATTAAGCCAGTGGCTGCATCAATCATCAAGTATCAACTCTTCTTTCTTCAGCCAGTGGCTGCACCAATAATCAGGTATCAAGTCTTCTTACTTCAGCCAGTGGCTGCACCAATTATCAATTCTTCATCCAGTGGCTGCACCAATTACAGAATCAAGTATTAACTCTTTTTACTTAAGCCAGTGGCTCACCAATTATTAAGTATCAACTCTTCTTACTTCAGCCAGAGGCTGCACCAATCATTAAGTATCAACTCTTCTTACTTCTACCAGTGGCTGCACCAATGATCAAGTGTCAATTCTTCTTTCTTTAGCCAGTGGCTGCACCAATGATCAAGTGTCAATTCTTCTTTCTTTAGCCAGTGGCTGCACCAACTATCAAGTATCACCTCTTCTTCCTTTAGCGAGTGGCTGCACCAATTATCAAGTATCAATTATTCTTACTTCAGCCAGTGGCTGCAACAATATTCAAATATCAACTGTTCTCACTTCAGCCAGTGACTGCACCATTTATCAAGTATCAACTCTTCTTATTTCAGCCATTGGCTGCACCAATTATCAAGTATCACCTCTTCTTACTTCAGCCAGTTGCTGCACCAAATATCAAGTATCACATCTTCTAACTTTAGCCATTGGCTGCACGAATAATCAATTCTTCAGCCAGCAGCTGCACCAATTATCAAGTATCAACTTTTCTTATTTTAGCCAGTGTCTGCACCAATTATCAAGTATCAAATCTTCTGGCTTCAGCCAATAGCTGCACCAGTTGCTGCGCCAATTATCAAGTATCAACTCAACTTACTTCAGTCATTGGCTGCACCAAGTATGAATACTTCAGCCACTGGCTGCAGCATCTATCAAGTATCAACTCTTCTTACTTTAGCCAGGGACTGAACCAACTATCAAGTTTCAACTCTTCTTACTTTACGCAGTGGCTGCACCAACTATCAAGTATCAACTCTTCTCATACTTCAGCCAGTGGCTGCACCAATTATCAAGTATCAAATATTCTTACTTCACACAGTGGCTGCACCAACTGTCAATTCTTCAGCCAGTGGCTGCAGCAATTATCAAGTATCAACTCTTCTTACTTCAGTCAGTGGCTTTGCCAACTATCAATTCTTACTTCAGCCAGTGCCTGCACCAATTATCAATTCTTCAGCCAGTAGCTGCAAAAATTACAGTATCAAGTATTAACTCTTTTACTTCAGCCAGTGGCAAACCAATTATCAAGTATCAACTCTTCTTAATTCAGCCACTGGCTGCACCAATTGTCAATTATTCAGCCAGTGGCTGCACCAATTATCAAGTATCAACTCTTCTTACTTCAGCCAGTGGCTGCACCAATTATCAATTCTTCAGCCAGTGGCCGTACCAATTACAGTATCAAGTATTAACTCTTTTTACTTCAGCCAGTGGCTCACCAATTATTAAGTATCAACTCTTCTTACTTCAACCAGTGGCTGCACCAATCACTAAGTATCAACTCTTCTTACTTCAGCCAGTGGCTGCACCAATTATCAGTTCTTCAGCCAGTGGCTGCACCAATTACAGTATGAAGTATTAACTCTTTTTACTTAAGGCAGTGGCTCACCAATTATTAAGTATCAATTATTCTTACTTCAGTCAGTGGCTGTGCAACTAACAACTATCAATTCTTACTTCAGCCAGTGGCTGCACCAATCATTAAGTATCAACTCTTCTTACTTCAGCCAGTGGCTGCACCAATTAACTAGTATCAACTATCCTTACTTCAGCCAGTGGCTGAACCAATTTTCAATTATTCAGCCAGTGGCTGCACCAATTATCCAGAATCAACTCTTCTAACTTCAGCCAGTGGTTGCACTAATTATCAAGTATCAATTCTTCTTAATTCAGCCAGTGGCTGCACCAGCTTTCAAGTATCAACTATTCTTTCTTCAGTCAGTGGCAGCGCCAACTATCGACTATCAATTCTTACTTCAGCCAACAGCTGCATCAATTATCAAGTATCAACTATTCAAAAGTAAGCCAGTGGCTGCATCAATCATCAAGAATCAACTCTTCTTTCTTCAGCCAGTGGCTGCACCAATAATCAAGTATCAACTCTTCTTACTACAGCCAGTGGCTGCACCAACTATCAAGTATCAAATCTTCTTACTTTTAGCCAGTGGCTGCACCAACTATCAAGTATCAACTCTTCACTTACTTCAGCCAGTGGCTGCACCAATTATCAAGTATCAACTCTTCTTACTTCAGCCAGTGGCTCCACCAATTTTCCAGTATCAATTCTTCTTAATTCAGGCACTGGCTGCACCAATTGTCAATTATTCAGCCAGTGGCTGCACCAATTTTCAAGTATCAACTCTTCTTACTTCAGTAAGTGGCTGCGTAACTATCAACTATCAATTCTTACTTCAGCCAGTGGCTGCACCAATTATCAACTCTTCTTACTTCAGCCAGTGGCTGCACCAATTGTCAATTATTCAGCCTGTGGCTGCACCAATTATTAAGTATCAACTCTTCTTACATCAGTCAGTGGCTGCGCAACTAAAAACTATCAATTTTTACTTCAGCCAGTGGCTGCACCAATTATCAAGTATCAACTCTTCTTACTTCAGTCTGTGGCTGCACCAATTATCAATTCTTCAGCCAGTGGCTGCACCAATTACAGTATCAAGTATTAAATCTTTTTATTTCAGCCAGTGGCGCACCAATTATTAAGTATCAACTCTTCTTACTTAAGCCAGTGGCTGCACCAATCATTAAGTATCAACTCTTCTTACTTCAGCCAGTGGCTGCACCAATTAACAAGTACCAACAATCCTTAATTCAGCCAGTGGCTGAACCAATTTTCAATTATTCAGCCAGTGGTTTCACCAATTATCAAGTATCAATTCTTCTTCATTCAGCCAGTGGCTGCACCAGCTTTCAAATATCAACTATTCTTTCTTCAGCCAGTGGCTGTGCCAACTATCGACTATCAATTCTTACTTCAGCCAACAGCTGCATCAATTATCAAGTATCAGCTATTCAAGCTTCAGCCAGTGGCTGCACCAATTATCTAGTATCAACTCTTCTTACTTCTACCAGTGGCTGCACCAATGATCAAGTGTCAATTCTTCTTTCTTTAGCCAGTGGCTGCACCAACTATCAAGTATCAACTCTTCTTACTTTTAGCCAGTGGCTGCACCAACTATCAAGTATCAACTCTTCACTTACTTCAGCCAGTGGCTGCACCAATTATCAAGTATCAACTCCTCTTACTTCAGCCAGTGTCTGCACCAATATCAGGTATCACCTCTTCTTACTTTAGCCAGTGGCTGCACCAATTATCAAGTATCAGTTATTCTTACTTCAGTCAGTGGCTGCGCAACTATCAACTATCAATTCTTACTTCAGCCAGTGGCTGCACCAATTATCAAGTATCAACTCTTCTTACTTCAGCCAGTGGCTGCACCAATTAACAAGTATCAACTATCCTTACTTCAGCAAGTGGCTGAACCAATTATCAATTCTTCAGCCAGTGGCTATACCAATTACAGTATCAAGTATTAACTCTTTTTACTTAAGCCAGTGGCTCACCAATTATTAAGTATCAACTCTTCTTACTTCAGCCAGTGGCTGCACCAATCATTAAGTATCAACTCTTCTTACTTCAGCCAGTGGCTGCACCAATTAACAAGTATCAACTATCCTTACTTCAGCCAGTGGCTGAACCAATTTTCAATTATCCAGCCAGTGGCTGCACCAATTATCAAGTATCAATTCTTCTTACTTCAGCCAGTGGCTGCACCAATTATCAAGTATCAACTCTTCTTACTTCAGCCAGTGGCTGCACCAATTATCAATTCTTCAGCCAGTAGATGCACCAATTACAGTATCAAGTATTAACTCTTTTACTTCAGCCAGTGGCTCACCAATTATCAAGTATCAATTATTCTTACTTCAGTCAGTGGCTGCGCAACTATCAACTATCAATTCTTACTTCAGCCAGTGGCTGCACCAATTTTCCAGTATCAATTATTCTTAATTCAGCCACTGGCTGCACCAATTGTCAATTATTCAGCCAGTGGCTGCACCAATTATCAAGTATCAACTATTCAAAATTAAGCCAGTGGCTGCATCAATCATCAAGTATCAACTCTTCTTTCTTCAGCCAGTGGCTGCACCAATAATCAGGTATCAAGTCTTCTTACTTCAGCCAGTGGCTGCACCAATTATCAATTCTTCATCCAGTGGCTGCACCAATTACAGAATCAAGTATTAACTCTTTTTACTTAAGCCAGTGGCTCACCAATTATTAAGTATCAACTCTTCTTACTTCAGCCAGAGGCTGCACCAATCATTAAGTATCAACTCTTCTTACTTCTACCAGTGGCTGCACCAATGATCAAGTGTCAATTCTTCTTTCTTTAGCCAGTGGCTGCACCAATGATCAAGTGTCAATTCTTCTTTCTTTAGCCAGTGGCTGCACCAACTATCAAGTATCACCTCTTCTTCCTTTAGCGAGTGGCTGCACCAATTATCAAGTATCAATTATTCTTACTTCAGCCAGTGGCTGCAACAATATTCAAATATCAACTGTTCTCACTTCAGCCAGTGACTGCACCATTTATCAAGTATCAACTCTTCTTATTTCAGCCATTGGCTGCACCAATTATCAAGTATCACCTCTTCTTACTTCAGCCAGTTGCTGCACCAAATATCAAGTATCACATCTTCTAACTTTAGCCAGTGGCTGCACGAATAATCAATTCTTCAGCCAGCAGCTGCACCAATTATCAAGTATCAACTTTTCTTATTTTAGCCAGTGTCTGCACCAATTATCAAGTATCAAATCTTCTGGCTTCAGCCAATAGCTGCACCAGTTGCTGCGCCAATTATCAAGTATCAACTCAACTTACTTCAGTCATTGGCTGCACCAAGTATGAATACTTCAGCCACTGGCTGCAGCATCTATCAAGTATCAACTCTTCTTACTTTAGCCAGGGACTGAACCAACTATCAAGTTTCAACTCTTCTTACTTTACGCAGTGGCTGCACCAACTATTAAGTATCAACTCTTCCCTTACTTCAGCCAGTGGCTGCACCAATTATCAAGTATCAAATATTCTTACTTCACCCAGTGGCTGCACCAATTGTCAATTCTTCAGTCAATGGCTGCAGCAATTATCAAGAATCAACTCTTCACTTACTTCAGCCAGTGGCTGCACCAATTATGAAGTATCAACTCTTCTTACTTCAGTCAGTGGCTTTGCCAACTATCAATTCTTACTTCAGCCAGTGCCTGCACCAATTATCAATTCTTCAGCCAGTAGCTGCACCAATTACAGTATCAAGTATTAACTCTTTTACTTCAGCCAGTGGCAAACCAATTATCAAGTATCAACTCTTCTTAATTCAGCCAGTGGCTGCATCAATCATCAAGTATCAACTCTTCTTTCTTCAGCCAGTGGCTCCACCAATTTTCCAGTATCAATTATTCTTAATTCAGCCACTGGCTGCACCAATTGTCAATTAATCAGCCAGTGGCTGCACCAATTATCAAGTATCAACTATTCAAAATTACGCCAGTGGCTGCATCAATCATCAAGTATCAACTCTTCTTTCTTCAGCCAGTGGCTGCACCAATAATCAAGTATCAACTCTTCTTACTTCAGCCAGTGGCTGCACCAATTATCAATTCTTCATCCAGTGGCTGCACCAATTACAGTATCAAGTATTAACTCTTTTTACTTAAGCCAGTGGCTCATCAATTATTAAGTATCAACTCTTCTTACTTCATCCAGTGGCTGCACCAATCATTAAGTATCAACTCTTCTTACTTCTACCAGTGGCTGCACCAATGATCAAGTGTCAATTCTTCTTTCTTTAGCCAGTGGCTGCACCAACTATCAAGCATCAACTCTTCTTTCTTTTAGCCAGTGGCTGCACCAACTATCAAGTATCAACTCTTCACCTACTTCAGCCAGTGGCTGCACCAATTATCAAGTATCACCTCTTCTTACTTTAGCCAGTGGCTGAACCAATTATCAAGTACCAACTCTCCTTACTTCAGCCATTGGCTGCACCAATTTTCAAGTATCACCTCTTCTTACTTCAGCCAGTTGCTGCACCAAATATCAAGTATCAACTCTTCTAACTTTAGCCAGTGGCTGCACGAATAATCAATTCTTCAGCCAGCAGCTGCACCAATTATCAAGTATCAACTCTTCTTACTTCAGCCAATAGCTGCACCAGTTGCTGCGCCAATTATCAAGTATCAACTCGACTAACTACAGTCATTGGCTGCACCAAGTATCAATGTTTCAGCCACTGGCTGCAGCATCTATCAAGTATCAACTCTTCTAACTTTAGCCAGGGGCTGCACCAACTATCAAGTTTCAACTCTTCTTACTTTACACAGTGGCTGCACCAACTATCAAGTATCAACTCTTCTCTTACTTCAGCCAGTGGCTGCACCAATTATCAAGTATCAAATATTCTTACTTCACACAGTGGCTGCACCAACTGTCAATTCTTCAGCCAGTGGCTGCAGCAATTATCAAGTATCAACTCTTCTTACTTCAGTCAGTGGCTTTGCCAACTATCAATTCTTACTTCAGCCAGTGCCTGCACCAATTATCAATTCTTCAGCCAGTAGCTGCAAAAATTACAGTATCAAGTATTAACTCTTTTACTTCAGCCAGTGGCAAACCAATTATCAAGTATCAACTCTTCTTAATTCAGCCACTGGCTGCACCAATTGTCAATTATTCAGCCAGTGGCTGCACCAATTATCAAGTATCAACTCTTCTTACTTCAGCCAGTGGCTGCACCAATTATCAATTCTTCAGCCAGTGGCCGTACCAATTACAGTATCAAGTATTAACTCTTTTTACTTCAGCCAGTGGCTCACCAATTATTAAGTATCAACTCTTCTTACTTCAACCAGTGGCTGCACCAATCATTAAGTATCAACTCTTCTTACTTCAGCCAGTGGCTGCACCAATTATCAGTTCTTCAGCCAGTGGCTGCACCAATTACAGTATGAAGTATTAACTCTTTTTACTTAAGGCAGTGGCTCACCAATTATTAAGTATCAATTATTCTTACTTCAGTCAGTGGCTGTGCAACTAACAACTATCAATTCTTACTTCAGCCAGTGGCTGCACCAATCATTAAGTATCAACTCTTCTTACTTCAGCCAGTGGCTGCACCAATTAACTAGTATCAACTATCCTTACTTCAGCCAGTGGCTGAACCAATTTTCAATTATTCAGCCAGTGGCTGCACCAATTATCCAGAATCAACTCTTCTAACTTCAGCCAGTGGTTGCACTAATTATCAAGTATCAATTCTTCTTAATTTAGCCAGTGGCTGCACCAGCTTTCAAGTATCAACTATTCTTTCTTCAGTCAGTGGCAGCGCCAACTATCGACTATCAATTCTTACTTCAGCCAACAGCTGCATCAATTATCAAGTATCAACTATTCAAAAGTAAGCCAGTGGCTGCATCAATCATCAAGAATCAACTCTTCTTTCTTCAGCCAGTGGCTGCACCAATAATCAAGTATCAACTCTTCTTACTTCAGCCAGTGGCTGCACCAATTATCAATTCTTCAGCCAGTGGCTGCACCAATTACAGTATCAAGTATTAACTCTTTTTACTTAAGCCAGGGGCTCACCAATCATTAAGTATCAACTCTTCTTACTTCTACCAGTGGCTGCACCAATGATCAAGTGTCAATTCTTCTTTCTTTAGCCAGTGGCTGCACCAACTATCAAGTATCAACTCTTCTTACTTTTAGCCAGTGGCTGCACCAACTATCAAGTATCAACTCTTCACTTACTTCAGCCAGTGGCTGCACCAATTATCAAGTATCAACTCTTCTTACTTCAGCCAGTGGCTCCACCAATTTTCCAGTATCAATTCTTCTTAATTCAGGCACTGGCTGCACCAATTGTCAATTATTCAGCCAGTGGCTGCACCAATTTTCAAGTATCAACTCTTCTTACTTCAGTAAGTGGCTGCGTAACTATCAACTATCAATTCTTACTTCAGCCAGTGGCTGCACCAATTATCAACTCTTCTTACTTCAGCCAGTGGCTGCACCAATTATCAATTCTTCAGCCAGTGGCTGCACCAATTACAGTATCAAGTATTAACTCTTTTTTCTTCAGCCAGTGGCTGCACCAATCATTAAGTATCAACTCTTCTTACTTCAGCCAGTGGCTGCACCAATTAACAAGTATCAACTATCCTAACTTCAGCCAGTGGCTAAACCAATTTTCAATTATTCAGCCAGTGGCTGCACCAATTATCAAGTATCAATTCTTCTTACTTCAGCCAGTGGTTGCACCAATTATCAAGTATCAATTCTTCTTAATTCAGCCAGTGGCTGCACCACCTTTCAAGTATCAACTATTCCTTCTTCAGTCAGTGGCTGCGCCAACTATCGACTATCAGTTCTTACTTCAGCCAACAGCTGCATCAATTATCAAGTATCAACTATTCAAACTTCAGCCAGTGGCTGCACCAATTATCTAGTATCAACTCTTCTTACTTCTACCAGTGGCTGCACCAATGATCAAGTGTCAATTCTTCTTTCTTTAGCCAGTGGCTGCACCAATTATCAAGTATCAATTAGTCTTACTTCAGCCAGTGGCTGCACGAATTATCAAGTATCAACAATTCTTACTTCAGCCAGTAGCTGCACCAATTGTCAATTCATCAGCCAGTGGCTGCACCAATTATCAAGTATCATCTCTTCTTACTTCAGTCAGTGGCTGTGCCAGCTATCAACTATCAATTCTTACTACCAATTATCAAGTATAAACTCTTCTGACTTCAGCCAGTGGCTGCACCAAATTTTAATTCTTCAGCCAGTGGCTGCACCTATTATCAAGTTTTAACTTTTTACTTCAGCCAGTGGATCACCAATCATCAAGTATCAACTCTTCTTACTTTAGCCGGTGGCTGCATCAATTATCAATTCATCTGAATTCACCCAGTGGCTGCACCAACTTAGGTATCTTTCACCCACAACCAGACATGGGTTATAACTTCAGGGTCTACCCCTAAGGTTGATGAGAAGGTTGTGTCTATGTTAGGTACTGCTGATTACTCCCACAGTTCTGAACCCCACTCTAGCACCCTAAACCAAATACTTAGGACTTTTGTGGAGTCTCCGGGAAGAGACCAGGAGGGCTTCCTGCCGCATCACCTCTTTGCGTACCACGAGATGCCTCAGGAACCCACTGGCTTCTCACCCTCTGGACTCCTATATGGGCACAGGGGGTGCAGCCCCTTAGATTTGGTTAGAAAAGAGTGGTAAGGTAAATTAATTCCCCCTGAAACATCAGTGGTGTCGTACATGGTGACGTTCAGGGAGGAGTTGCAGTCCCTAAGGGGAATGGAGCAGAATGACCTGAACCCTGCACAGAAGCTCTTGTATGACTGGTATGACTGCAGCATGAGGGAGGGCACCTTTGAGTTGGGCCACAAGGGCCTGGTGCTGAGCCCTATGCAGCTGACCAAGCTACAGGCTGCCTGGGAAAGTCCCCAGCTAATAGTGCCACAACCCCATGATGTCAATTATGTGTTAGCAGCAGGGGAGGGATGGAAGAGCAAGACTGTGTGCTTGGCATGACATGGAAACTTGTGTAATAGCCTTGTGTTGCCCAAATGAAAATGACCAGAAACCTAACCCTTTGGTGGATTTAGCAGCTGCTGCTAAAGAGGCAGATGGGTGTTGCAATGAGAAAACATGGTAGTGGGGGTCACAGAAGAGAATGTGATATGTGGATCACTGTCTCTCCTGTGCCCATCTTCAGGGGGAGGTGTGATGAATATGCCCTCACAAATTATGATATTATATGATGTGTGATGTTCTGTCATTTTATATTCCGTATAAACATGGTGTGTCAATTGCTATTCGGTGTGCAGGTTGGGAAGGACTGGGTTTAACAAAAGGTGAATTGTAAATAAAGTGGATGGCTTGCAGATAACAAAATAATGCATATCCCTCACAGTGTGAGGTCATGTGTGAACAACTAGCCCTCTCCATTTTTATGACCCCTAGATCATAATCCCAGAAACAGACCTCTTTTTACTTCACTGCCCAACCTCTAAAGACTCTTGTTATGCTATAGAGGCTGAGATAAAGATTCTGGTATTTACTATAGGTCTGGAAGGGGGAAGTTGAAGAGTGAGTTATATTGTCACATATCTTTAAAGCAGATACCCTGTCAGTTTGGCCAGGTAACCCTGTATTGGAAATCTATTGATTTCAAACCCTATTGACCTGATAGGGAGACCCTGTTAAGTATGAACAAAGAATTAGGGATGTATAAAAAAGGAATATCATCCAGCATTCAATGTTCACTCCTTGGGGATCAGACGTCAGTTATGGGAGTGCATCAGGATATTCCTGTGGGTGAGATCCCCCATCCCATCAGCAGTGCTAAGAACTTTATTCTGAGTTTTCTCTTATTTTTTGAAAATATTTACATTATAATCTGTTTGTTATTTTATTAATATTTTTGTAACTAAGCCTTGAAAATATTTTTTGGATTACACACATTTAATCTAGCATATACTCCGTGATTCTTACTGAATTTGCGTGCCTGGATAGGCCCATGCTACATATTTGTGTGTCATTTCAATGTGATATATTATTAATCTGTTGGGAGATCGCAGACCTCCATAGAACAGTCTGCATGGTGGCAGAAGAACCGTGTATTTTGGTAAGTGACCGCAGTGCGCCGGCATCACAACCAGCTGATCCAGATTGTTGTATCTGTGAGTCAGCCCAGGTTTGTGACACTGACCAATAATCTTTGGACTATGATGGAGCATACGCAGAATCCAGCACAAATTCTGGCAGCTCGAATTAAGACTCTTACTCAAAAAGTTCATGAACTCTCACTTCAAGTTGAAGATGTCCATACCTCCTCGTTACAAGTTGCTCTTAAGGAGCCCAAAATGAACTTACCAGATCGTTTTTCTGGGGACAGAAACTTTCCGTGAGAGTTGTAAACTTTATTTCCACATGCGTCCAGTCTCTTCAGGTTCTGAGACACAAAGAGTTGGACTTATTATTTCCCTGCTTCAGGGTGATCCACAAACATGGGCATTTGGACTGCCTTCCTCGCATGTTGCCCTTCAGACTGTGGATGCTTTTCTCCTCCAGCTGGGCCTGTTGTATGATGACCCAGACAAGGTGTCGCTTTGCTCTCTTAAACAAGGACAAAAAGCTGCAGAGGATTATTGTTCTGAATTTCATAGATGGGCAATGGAATCAGGCTGGAATGATTCGGCTTTGCGTAGTCAGTTTTGGATTGGACTTTCTGTAGTCATAAAGGACATTCTTGTACAACATTCCCCGGCTAAGACTCTGGATGACCTCGTGCAGACAGTTATCCGTATTGACCATCATTTATGTGAAAGACGGAGAGAGCAACAGTTGCTTACTAGGTCTCCCCGATCTTCTTCGTGGTTTCCTTCACTGGATCGTAAGGAGCATATGCAAATTGGAGTTTCTCGTCTGTCTCTGGGAGAAAAGCATAGAAGACGTTCACAAGGTCTCTGTATGTATTGTGGGGACAAGGCTCATTCCATAAAAGACTGTCCTTTGATATCAGTTAAAGATAGGGCATAAGTGTATGGGAGGAATTACACTTAGGCCTATCTTCTACTTCCTCCAAGAATTTAGTACGTGTTCCTGTAGACATTCATTCATCTAATAAAGAGTTCAAGACACAGGCTTTTTTAGATAGTGGAGCAGCAGCTAATTTTATGGACTTTTCGTTCTTTCATAAGTTAAAGATTCCTGCAGTTCCATTAAAGCAAGAAGTTTCCATTTGTGGCCTGGATGGAGGCTTAATCTCTAAAGGAACTCTTAAGGTGCCCACACACATAGTGATCTGCACACGATCAGCCGATGTGTACGATTTCCCTTGATACTCTCCCCGGCAGCTCTGCACATGATCTCCACATGATCTGCACATGATTTGGTGTCCAATCTTCATACGATCTCTTCTGCATCCAGACTTTCACAGTGCATCACTTTTCTAGATTGTCAGATCTGCCCTACTTCAAGGCAGATCTGACTATGCGATGTGCGACCAGCGGGGACGCGCATCGCATCTCGATCATGAGTGGGGACTTATGATTTACTCAGGATTTGGCCATATTTTACACGATCTGTTGTTCCAATGTGTCGGAATTGGTCAGATCAGATAAGACACCTCTTATTCGGTTTACCATTGGTGTTTTACATACAGAGCTCATTTAATTTTTTCTTCTGCATTGTCCTTTGGTTCCAGTTGTATTGGGCCTTCTGTGGTTTAAATTACACAATCCTTCCATTGACTGGTGCTCTGGGAAGATTATTAAGTGGAGTCCTGAATGTCAGTCCTCATGCCTTTCACTCCCTGTGCAGATGCTACAATGTTCTGAAGTTTTGTCTGCCTGTAGCATTCCTCCTCAATATTTGGATTTTGCTGATGTGTTTTCTAAACAAATTTCTAATGCATTGCCTCCACATCGACCTTATGATGGCTCCAGGAACAAGATTGATGGTGCAAAGTTGCTTGAGGGTCGTTTGTATTCTCTGCCCATTCCTGAAAGTAAAGGTATGGAAGATTAAATTAAAGAGGATTTAGCCACAGGATTTATTCATCCATCCAAGTACCCGGTTGGAGCAGGCTTCTTTGTTGTCCAAAAGAAGGATGGGTCTCTATGTCCATGTATGGACTTTAGAGGACTTAACAATATAACCATCAAGAACTCATACCTGCTACGTCTTATTTCTTTGCTTTTTGATCAACTCTGAGAAGCAACCATTTTTTCCAAAATTGATCTCAGAGGAGCTTATAACCTTATTTGCATTAAAGAAGGTTATGAGTGGAAGACTGCTTTCAACACTCATTTAGGTCACTATGAGTACATCATCATGCCATTTGGACTCGCTAATGCTCCTGCTGTTTTTCAGGATTTAATTAATTAGTCAGAAGAGCTCCATGTTCAACATGTTTATTTGGTTTTGCAACAGCTTTGTGAGCATCATCTTGTTGCTAAATTGGAAAAATGTGAATTCCACATCGCTCAAGTATCCTTTCTGGGTTATGTCATCTCTACTGAGGGATTTTGGATGGATCCCAGTAAAGTCAAAGCAGTTCTTGAATGGGTTCAGCCTAATACTTTGAAGGGCATCCAGCATTTCCTTGGATTTGCTAATTATTACCGGAGATTTATCAATTCTTTCTCTACCATTGTGGACCTTACCAAGAAAGGAGCGGATACAGCTAATCGGCCTTTGAAGGCTATTCAGGCCTTTGAAGATCTGAAGACTGCCTTTACTCATGCTCCTTTTCTATGTCATCCTGATCCTGAGTTGCCATTTATTTTGGAAGTTGATGCATCAGAGATCGGGGCTGGAGCAATTCTTTCTCAAAGAAGTCCTTCAGATAATTAATTGCATCCACGTGCATTTTTTTCACGCAAATTTGCCACTGCTGAACATAATTACGATGTGGGGAACAGATAATTGCTTGCCATTAAATGGGCTTTTGAAGATTGGAGACACTGGCTTGAGGGGGCCAAACATCAAGTCACAGTTCTAACTGATCATAAAAATCTGGCCTATATTGAAACAGCTAAGCATCTCAAATCCAGACAAGCACGTTGGGCTTTATTTTTAACTCATTTTCATTTTGTTATTTCCTTTTGTCCTTGTTCTAAATATGTTAAAGCTGACGTTCTCTCCAGAAGTTTCTTGCATGACCAACAAGTCTCCATTTCTGAAGAACCCATCATTCCTAAAGATTTCATTAATTTTGCCCTATCCCAGACTCACTCCAGAGATGCCAATCCAAAGCTCCATCGAATGCTCCTGCTCATCTTCTATTCATTCCTGAGAGACTTAGACAATCTATCCTTTTAGATTTTCATTCTAAAAAAGCCTTTGGTCATCCAGGCATTACTAAGACTGTGGACATTCTCTCTCATTCTGTCTGGTGGCCATCCTTAGCCAATGATGTCCATGAGTTTGTGTAAGCATGTGAAGTGTGTGCCCATAATAAGACTCCTCGGACAGCTCCTCCTGGTCTTCTTCCGTTGTCTACACCTAAGAGACCTTGGATGCACATTGCCATGGACTTCATTATGGATCTTCCAGTTTCCTCTGGATGTTCGGTTATCTGGACGGTTGTGGACCAATTTTAGTAAATGGCACACTTTGTTCCTTTGTGCAAGCTGACATCAGCCAGAGAATTTTCTTCACTATTTAAACAACACATCTTTAGACTTCATGGATTGCCTTTAGATATTGTGTCTGATCGTGGCACTCAATTCATTACACAATTCTGGAGAGCATATTGCTCCTCGATGGGTATTTCTGTCAGTTTCTCTTCAGGGTATCATCCACAGTCCAATGGTCAGACAGAATGTGCCAACCAGTCTCTGGAGCAATAATTATGTTGTTTCATTTCTAAATGTCATTCAGATTGGGTCCTGCATTTGCCTCTGGCAGAATTTGCATTCAACAATGCTTGTCATTCAGCTTCATCTGTGACTCCATTTTTCTTTGTCACCAGAGTTAACTCCTTTGAACCTAATGTTTCCAGTGTGTCTACTCCACCATCTGTGTCTCGGCTTTGCTGTATTTGGAACAAAGTTCATGAAAGTCTCTGCAAAGTTTCTCTTCATTCAAAGAGTATTGCTGACATGCATCGAAGACTGTGTTTATTCAAAAAGGGAGATTTGGTCTGGCTTTCTACTAGGAATATCAAGCTGCGCCAACCTACTCATAAATTGGGACCTAGATTTATCAGACCTTTTTGCATTATTGCTCAAGTGAATCCCATCACTTTCAAATTGCAACTACCCAATTCTTTGCGTAATAACAACACTTTTCATTGCTCTCATTTTTTTCTTCCGCGACATTTGGAACTAAGGGCCTCATTCAGACCCACTCGCAAGCAGCTGTCCGCTCGCAAGTGGGTCGATGGTGTGCACTGCACATGCGCACGACGGAGGGAGCTCCGTCGTGCGCATGCGCCAGATGCGATGAGCGAAGGACTTTCCTTCACTCGTTGTGTCTGATCAAAGGGGGCGTGCTGTCGCAGTTGATTGACAGCATGCCCCCTTTGGTGGGCGTGCCGGGGGCATGCCTCCCAGATGGGGGCGTTCCCAAGGGAACACCTACCGTCAGAAGCCGGCCCACTGACATCATTAGTGATGTCAGTGGGAGTGATTTTGGCTCTGATAGAGCCAAAATCACTCCGGGCCTTGCGGTTGAGAAACTCAACCGCAGGCTCCGGCTCGCAGTGGCGATGGTCGTGATGGTCAAGACCATCGCGGCCATCAACCTGCACACTCGTATAGGCTGTGGGTGGTGACCCAAAGCTATACGAGCGTCCAGGAGGCCGCTCCATATTTATGGAGGACGGCCCTCATTCAGAGCGTGCGCTCTGCTCAGAGCATCCGGCTCTGAATGAGGGCCTAAGTCCAGTTCCAAAGGGTTTCAGAAGATGCACTCCATGCTCCTAGACTGAAAATACTTTTCTTTCAGAAGTTTCCTGATAAACCTGGATCTGGGGCTTCTTCAACCCTGTGTCAAGAGGGAGGGGGTTCTGTTACAAGTCCAGTCCAGTACTTGTCTCCTGACAGTATTCCTCCTGCTCCTGACCATGCTTCTAGATTGCCAGTTGCTAGGAGATCCAGACATCAGAGGATTTCACGTTTCCTCCTAGTGCTGCCTGATTGGCAGCTGATCCTATTTGAACTTCCTAGACTGTGGCCGCCCTGTCAGCTAAAGAATTTTCATGTGGAACTTTTGGTTATGCAACTTGCTTTCTGTGCATCCAGACTTCTAGTTATAATCACCACATGCTGTGTATATCTGCTCACCAGCTTCTAAGTGACCCAAGTACCCCGGTGTCAGCCGCATTGCTGTGTACTAAGCCCTCCAGGCCATCCAGCAATCCTGCTTCTATAACATGTTTCTGTTACTATTGTCTGAGGCTCCAGACAAGAAGAATAGCTTAAGGAGTGAGACACCAGGAGACGTAGGGTGAAATCAACATAAGTGACTTTATTGTCACAAAAAACAGGCAAGAACGTATGAAAGAATAGTTCAAAATACAACTGGTGTGGCTGAACACCGATGGTGTGGCTGAATGCCGATGGTATGGCTAGGGAGCAGATGGTGCAGCTAAGGAGCTGATGGTGCGGCAAGGTGCCGATGCTGTGGCTGAAGAGCCAGTAGAATGACCGGAGGTCGATGTTGTGGCTTGGGAGCCGATGATGCTGCTTAGGAGCTGTTGATGTGGCTGGAGAGCTAGTAGAGTGGCCGGTGGCCGATGTGGCTAGGGAGCCAATGATGCTGCTTAGGAGTCGTTGATGTGGCTGAAGAGCCGTAGAGTGGCCGGAGGCCGATGTTGCAGCTAGGGAGCTGATGATGCAGCTTAGGAGCCATTGATGTGGCTGGAGAGCCAGTAGAGTGGCCGGAGGCTGAAGTTGCGGCTAAGGAGCCGATGGTGTGACTAAGGAGTTGTTGGTGCGGTGAGGTGCTAATGCTGTGGCTGAAGAGCCAGAAGAATGACCAGAGGTCAATGTTGCGACTTGGGAGCCGATGATGCAGCTTAGGAGCCGTTGATGTGGCTGGAGTGCCAGTAGAGTGGCCGAAGGCCGATGTTGCGGCTAGGGAGCCGATGATGTGGCTTAGGAGCTGTTGATGTTGTCTGAAGAGCCAGTAGAGTGGCTGGAGGCCAATGTTGCGGCTAGGAAGTCGATGATGCGGCTTAGGAGCCATTGATGTGGCTGGAGAGCCAGTAGAGTGACCAGAGGCTGATGTTGTGGCTAGGGAACTAATGATGCGGCTTAAGATCCGTTGGTGCGGCAAGGTGCTGAGGATGTGGTTGAAGAGCCAGTAGTGGCCGGAGGCCAATGTAGTGGCTTGGGAGCTGGGAAACAGTCTGTGCAATGGTGCAGCTTGGAGGCTGGGAAACAGTCTGTGCACTGGTGCAGCTTGGAAGCCAGGAATCACAGTCTGTGCAATGGTGCAGCTGGGAAGCTGGGACAATTACTCGATAAACAGGAACTGTAAAACTTGGAAGACTGGCTAGAACCTCTGAGAACAGCCCAACAAACACAGCATGTCAGTCAATATAACAGGCAGTAAGTGCAGGTCTGGTTGCATACTTATGAGATGCAGGATCCAATCAGAGACAATTCCTGGAAAGTAGTTCCTAATTAAAGGCATGTGTGTACCTGCTCTGCAGACAGACAGCTAGTTAATTAAGGAGCACATGAGATCAGTACACAGACAGGCAGGAATGACAGACTATGAGGTTTACACAGACAAGACAGGATTAGATGCAGTATCCCAGTCGCAACTATGGCTGGAACCTGCCACCAAGATGATCCACTACTTGTAGATCCTAACAGTACCCCCCCTTGAGGGTGGACACCGGACACCCAAAAGTCAATAAGGGAAGCAAGCATCTTGGTGTAACAGAAAAATTATCATTGTCATCTATGATGTCTCTTCTTCTTCCCCACTTGCTTAGGCCTAGCAATGGGTACCATAAAGATGTTATTACTGTCCACAGGAAGCACAGAAAGTTCTTCCAAGAATCTTTCATCTGCTACTGGAAAGTAGTCAGTACTAGAGTCATCATCCAAAGGCAGAACCATCCCCTTACTATTGGGATTGGAAGGCTTCATCGATAGAGAAGCTAATGACTTCCTAATTTCCAAATTGATTGGAGATCCTATCCCTGGGTAAGTTAACAAGCATCCAGAGTGAAGATATATAGGATGTCACATGTGGAGATGAGGAGGTAGCACACTCCTGAGGAAGTTGAGACTTGCTGGCTGATTTAGCAGATCTTGATTTGGATAGTCTTTTGGAGGTACAAGTAGAACTTCCAGAAGGTTCAGCAATCACTATGTCTGGACCCCAAAACCCACTAAGGACAGCACAGACAAACAAATCAAGATCATGGAAAATGGAGTCAGTAGATCTAATGTAGGGTTCAGACCATCTCTTAGATTCTCCTTTAAATGCCAAAAGCAGGAACATAATTTTTTTCATATTGAGAAAGACTTGGAGGAAGCACCTGCTTTTCAAGCACTAAGTCCCGAAATTGTTCCAATTCCTCATTGAAGATCAGGCAATCAGGGTCCTGTTCTGGCTTCACCAATTGAGGATCCCCAGCTGGAATAGATATATCAGGCTGACCTCTTGGGAATGGAACATCAGACTTCTCTTTCGGGGTTGGTAAATCGAACTCCTGTCTTTGTGTCAGTACTTCACACCACTCCTCTGAACGTTGGTACATCAAACGCCTCTCCTGGGAGCGGTAATCCAGAGACCTCTTCTGAGGGCGGTGCATCATGCACCTTTTATGAGATTAATACATCGGATTCCCCTGCTGGTGTCAGTACCTCACACCTCTCCTCTGAGGTTGGTACATCAAACTCCTCTCCTGGGAGCAGTACTACGGAGACCTCTTTTGAGGGTGGTACATCAGGCACCTTTTCTGAAGTCAATAGATTGAGCTCCCCTCCTGGTGTCTGTACTTCAGGCACCTCTTCTGAGGTTGGTACATCAAACTCCCCTCCTGGAGCTGGTACTTTGGAGACCTCTTCTGAGTGCAATACAACAGGCACCTTTTCTGGGTTGATACATCGGACTCCCCTCCTGGGGTCTGGATGACTGAAACATAGGGAACCCCTTCAGGATTAGGTACATCGGACACCTCACTTGAGGTTGGAATATCAAATTCCTCTCCTGGGGTCTGGAAGTCTGGGACATCGGGAATCACTTCAGGAGTTGGAAGATCGAACTCCTCACTTGAAGTCAGCACATCAGACTCCTTTACTGGAGTTGGTACTTCCGACACCTCTTCTGAGGTTGGCATATCGAAGTCCTCTCCTGAGGTCTGGACGACTGAGACATCGGAAACGGAACAGGCAGAATCCGGGACAGGACTGGAACAGTCAGAGTCTGGACTGGGGGCCTGATTCAGACCTGCTTGCAAGCGCTCGCAAGCGGGTCGATGTTGCCCAAGTGCACATGACGGAGGCGGCTCTGTCGTGCGCATGCGTGAGTCCCGAATAATGACGGCCAAGCCGTCGTTATGGGTCTCGCACCAAAGGGGGCGTGCTGTTGATGGTGATTGACAGCACGCCCCCTTTGGTGGGTGTGCCGGGGGCGTGGCTGCACAGACAGAGGTGTTTCCATGGGAATGCCTAACGTCTGGGGCCGGCCCCACTGACATCACTAGTGATGTCAGTGGGAGTGCTTTTGGCTCTGATAGAGCCAAAAGTACTCCAGGGCTTGTGGCAGCGAGACCCTACCGCAAGGGTCTCGTCGCAAGCCCGATGGTCACGATGGTCTTGACCATCCCGACCATCTTTTTGGCCGCTCGCTATAGCTGTGGGTAGTCACCCACAGCTAAGCGAGCGGCCAGGAGGCCACTCCAAAAAGGAGAAGGGACGGCCCTGATTCAGAGCGAGTGCTCTGTCAGATTGTCCGGCTCTGAATCAGGGCCTGGGACTGGAACAGGCAGAATCCGGGATCAGACCGGAACAGGCAGAATCCGGAACGAGACCGGAACAGGCAGAGGAGACCTCTCCTGGTTATGAGAGATTTATCGAATTTAATATTGGAAGTTCTTCCCGCAAAATAACCAACTGAACCTTTGCTAGTACACTGAGAGTCTTTGTTTAATTGGTTCCCCAACCTGAGATTTGGTCCCCTAGTGATGGGACCCCAAGTATAAATAATTGGCTCTTTTTGAGGGGCCTTGGCACCTTTATCAGGAATTAGAATCTGTGGCATGCATAGGCTTACAAAGTGAATTGCTAACTTGAGGCCTAGGACTTTGAGGCTTGTCATCTTTTCTGGGTTTATATAAAGCACTGTTTCCAATAAAATGATCAGCACTCCCACAGTACAAGCAGAGGAGATTTTCCCTACGCCGTTGCCACTCAGCTTCAGAGAGACTGGGTCATAAGTAGCTCTGATAACCTCATTCCTTCTGCATAGAGGAAGACATTGAAGAAATAGGGAGAATGGAGACCGTCACCTCTTTGGTTACTGTTGGGAAGGATGGAGTCTTTTCAAAGTCTGGTGAATCCCCACAAAATTTTTGTATTAACAGATTGGTACCATACAGCAAATTTTGTTCTGCCTTCAAACGAAATTCCTGTAATAACTCAGGGTTCATTAATTCAGACAACTGAGGTGTTGTAGAACAGTTTACAGTTTGGGTGCCGTCCAAATTTTCCTCCACAGATGGATTTTTGCAATGGCTAGCTGCATCCGATGAATTCTGGGAGGCTTGCATAATTTGCTGCTGCAGCACATCCACACGAGATGATAATCCAAGGAAGGCTTGTAGCAGCAGCGTTTGCATGCTCTCTAGGTTCAGCATTTTGTTTGGCAGTCCCATTTCAGGATTTGACAGGACAGAAACCATATTGAAATCACTCCAGTAGTGTCTGTTTTGTTGGCCAGTTATAATGTTACTGTTGTCTGAGGCTCCAGACAACCAGAATACCTTAAGGAGTGAGACACCAGGAGACATAGGGTGAAATCAACATAAGTGACTTTATTGTCACAAAAAGCAGGCGAGAACCTATGAAAGAATAGTTCAAAGTACAAACGGTGTGGCTGAACACCGATGGTGCAGCTGAACGCCGATGGTATGGCTAGGGAGCCGATGGTGTGGCTAAGGAACTGATGCTGTGGCTAAGGAGCTGTTGGTGCTGCAAGGTGTCGATGCTGTGGCTGAAGAGCCAGTAGAATGACCGGAGGTCGATGTTGCAGCTTGGGAGCCGATGATGCTGCTTAGGCGCCGTTGGTGCGGTAAGGTGCCGAGGATGTGGTTGGAAAGCCAGTAGTGGCCGGAGGCCGATGTAATGGCTTGGGTGCTGAGAAACAGTCTGTGCACTGGTGCAGCTTGGAGGCTGGGAAACAGTCTGTGCAATGGTGCAGCTTGGAAGCTGAGAAACAGTCTGTGCAATGGTGCAGCTTGGAAGCTGGGAAACAATCTGTGCAATGGTGCAGCTTGGAAGCTGGGAAAATTACTCCATAACCAGGAACTGTAAAACTTGGAAGACTGGCTAGGACTTCGGAGAACAGCCCAGCAAACACAGCATATCAGACAATATAATCGGCAGTGAGTGCAGGGCTGGCTGTATACTTATGAGATGCAGGATCCAATCAGAGACAATTCCTGGAGAGTAATTCATAATCAAAGGCATGTGTGTACCTGCTCTGCAGACAGACAGCTAGTTAATTAATGAGCATATAAGATCAGTACACAGACAGGCAGGAATGACAGGCTATGAGCTTTACACAGACAAGACAGGATTAGATGCAGTATCCCAGTCACAACTATGGTTGGAACCTGCCACCAAGATGATCCGCTACCCACAGATCCTAACAGTTCAAACATCGCTCTCTACTAGGCGCTCCAGGCCATCCAGCAATCCTGTTTCAATACCACATTTCAAGCATCGCTGTCTACTAGTCCCTCCATGCCACACAGCAATCCTGCTTCTATACCATGTTTCAAGCATCGCTGTGTACTAGGCCCTCCAGGCTATCCAGCAATCCTGTTTCAATACCACATTTCATGCATCACTGATTACTAGGCCCTCCACGCCATACAGCAATCCTGCTTCTATACCACATTTCAAGCATCTATCTCTACTCGGCCCTCCAGCAGTCCTGTTTCAATACCACGTTTCAAGCATCGCTATCTACTAGGCCCTCCAGGCCACCCAGCAATCCTGTTTCAATACCACATTTAATGCATCACTGTCTACTAGGCCCTCCAGGCCACCCAGCAATCCTGTTTCAATACCACATTTAATGCATCACTGTCTAATAGGCCCTCCAGGCCACCCAGCAATCCTGTTTCAATACCACGTTTCAAGCATCGCTATCTACTAGGCCCTCCAGGCCACCCAGCAATCCTGTTTCAATACCACATTTAATGCATCACTGTCTACTAGGCCCTCCAGGCCACCCAGCAATCCTGTTTCAATACCACGTTTCAAGCATCGCTTTCTACTAGGCCCTCCAGCAATCCTCTTTCTATACCACATTTCAGGCATCGCTGTCTACTAGGCACTCCAGGCCATACAGCAAACCTGCTTCTATACCACTTTTCAAACATCCATGTCTACTAGGCCACCCAAGATATCCAACAATCCTGTTTCAATACCATGTTTCAAGCATCGCTGTCTACTAGGCCCTCCAGCAATCCTGTTTCAATACCACATTTCAAGCATCGCTGTCTACTAGGCCCTCCAGGCCATACAGCAATCTTGCTTCTATACTACGTTTCAAGCATCGCTGTCTTCTAGGCCCTCCAAGGCTATCCAGCAGTCCTGTTTCAATACCACGTTTCAAGCATCGCTGTGTACTAGGCCCTCCAGCAATCCTACTTTTATACCACATTTCAAGCATCACTGTCTACTAGGCCCTCCAGAAATCCTGCTTCTATACCATGTTTCAAGCATCACTGTCAACTAGGCCCTCCTGGCCAATCAGCAACTTTAGTTTGGGCTGTAAATCTATATTCTATTGACTGTCCTATTGTATCAGCTCCTTACTGCACCACTGAAATGTTGTGTTTGTACTGGCCCTCCAGGTCCACAATATCACTTATAAAGTAAACTGCACTGATTTTAATATTTTGCTTGTGACTGTTCTTCAATGTGCCTCATATCTCCAATATCTCCATGTCGGTCCTTGCAATTGCTAGAGGATTGTAACACATGCAAACTCACTTATATCTACTTTGAATTAGTACTGCATGTGTATTTTTGATGAAAAGGACTTGGTATAAAGTCGCAGATTAAGCATAGCAATGCATGGTGCAAGGCATGGCATGGGTCACTTGTATCGGACTTTTGGCTTTTGCCTTTGTACCCAGACTGAGTACTTTTCCTGAATATTGCATCTTAATTCGATTATACTGTAGGGCCTGATTCACAGATGTACGTTTACTCTGTATTAACTCACATCTCTGATGGTCTATACATGTGCGGATGCCACACTACACATGTGCAGATCTCGTTACTACCAGGGGACAAGGACCATTATACCAGTGACCATTATACAGTACTAGTGTACGTGACTTGGAAATTACTGCCAGGAGACAAGGACCATTATACCAGTGTCTGTGACTTGGATGTTACTGCCAGGAGACAAGGACCATTATACTAGTGTCCGTGACTTGGATGTTACTGCCAGGAGACAAGGACCATAATGCTAGTGTCCTGACTTGGAAATTACTGCCAGGAGACAAGGACCATTATACCAGTGTCTGTGACTTGGATGTTACTGCCAGGAGCCAAGGACCATAATGCTAGTGTCCGTGACTTGGATGTTACTGCCAGGAGACAAGGACCATAATGCTAGTGTCCGTGACTTGGAAATTACTGCCAAGAGACAAGGACCATTATACCAGTGTCTGTGACTTGGATGTTACTGCCAGGAGACAAGGACCATTATACCAGTGTCTGTGACTTGGATGTTACTGCCAGGAGACAAGGACCATAATGCTAGTGTCCGTGACTTGGAAATTACTGCCAGGAGACAAGGACCATTATACCAGTGTCTGTGACTTGGATGTTACTGCCAGAAGACAAGGACCATTATACCAGTGTCTGTGACTTGGATGTTACTGCCAGGAGACAAGGACCATTATACCAGTGTCTGTGACTTGGATGTTACTGCCAGGAGACAAGGACCATTATACCAGTGTCTGTGACTTGGATGTTACTGCCAGGAGACAAGGACCATTATACCAGTGTCCGCTACTTGGATCTTACTGCCAGGAGACAAGGACCATAATATCAGCGTCCGTGACCTGCATGTTACTGCCAGGGGACAAGGACACTCAATAACTAGTTCTTAACCATAAGCACTTAAGGGATTCATCATTATAACAAGAAACAAAATAAACTGCGCTCCAATACTAAAGTGGGGACGTCAATATGGCACAAAGTCAAATGTTAACAAATAATATTTTAATCAATATAAATGAACCACTAATAATATACAGCAATGAAAATAATATTAATAATAAAAAATAATGATTGCATCATTATACCAACTTCTTCACAGGCAAGTCAATAATATGCAAAGATCAAGATTTGAACGCACACAATTTTGGTGTGCACGAGCAGTATCTCATGCAAAATAAATGAGTGTACGTTTAACTTTAAATGAGACCCAAAAAGGCACCACTAGATATTTATAGAGGCCATACTTGCTGAAAAATTCTGTTTTCCAGTAAGTCAACTCATCTGTGGCCGTGGTCCAGTTTAGTAAAACATGAAATTCCTTTGATAATATGAGAGTTAATTAGCAAGGTCTGATCATTTTTCACAGTGATGTTGTTGAGAGAAGGATAGTCTATGTATTACGTAAAAGGCCAGTCCTCCTTTAGAATATGGAAAAAGCCAGTTAGTTGTTATAAGCAACCAGCGATGCCCATATACCAGGATAGTACACAGACACTTCTCCACTCCATCATCACTACCAGCCTCTGGTTCTTAAACTAACTACATACTATACAATTATTGGTCTGATTTGCCAATAATTGGGTGATTGGCCTGATATATAGAACAGTGTGATGGATGATCGCTTTAGCGTTTCACGGATAAAATTGTTAAAAAACATCCACAAACGCATTCTTTTGATTATTTGATTGATCGGCCAAGAACAAAAATTTTGGCCTCAATTTCCTGATATCGAGCAGTGTGTGCATTTTCAATAATCTGCTGATATTTCCTATGTTGTCCTGTCACTATGTCTTCCTCCTTGTCGGCGTACATTTGCAAAATGAGTGTGGTGTGGTGGAAAACCGGTAGCTTCTAATAAAACATTGCATAATGTGTAGCACAGATAATGGGGCTGGCAAATTGCCCCGTTTCTCGTCCCGATCAAAAAAATCTGACAGTGTATAGCTAGCTTTAGTTAAGAAAACTTGTAAATATTAGACACAGTACTGAGCCCTTTACTGTATTAAAATAGGATAGTACCAATCTATCCCATCAAAAGAAACTAAATGCTGCTCCCATATGAGGGGTACACAGAAATGGGTGCTTGGTGTTGGCCAGTCGTTCCATAAAAAAAGGGAGCATTTTAAATGTAATCAATATATGAATAGCAAACTTCTAATTTATATTTGTTTATTTCTATTTTACTTTCTTGTTTTCTTACCATAAAAATATCTTGCTGTTCTTTACTATAACTATTTGTTGGAAGACACATCAAAGGGTCATACTAAAATTATCTTGAATCTGCTCTGCCCAAGTGCTTCCATAGGAAAAGCTATATACAGTTTGCAGGGGCGTTTCTAGAGAGGAGGGGGCCCGTGTGCAGTCTCCAACATGGGCCCCCTCCTCTTCTGCCCCTTGCGCACTGAGTGGTGCGCGGCCAGCGCCACACTTATAGATTCCGGGCACTAGAGTGTGCCCAGAGTCTATAGCGCATGCACAGGTCACGGGGAAAATTTACCCTGTACTGCGCATGTACAAACGATGGGAAAATGGCCACGGCAGCCATTTTCCATCTGTTTTTACAGGCGCAGACACCGGAGCTGACGTGGGACTCCGAAGAGGTAAGTTTTATGCACACCCTGCACCCATTATAAATACGCCCCTGACAGTATGTCTTACATCCATTTGTAGTCAGATCCTGTTAGTTGTGCTTTAATACAAGCGGGATTAATGTGACTTAAGGCCCCCATACATCAGAGATGGCTTGCAGCGATCGGATCAGAAACACTGATCTGCCGGTCAGAAATGCCGACCGGCAGACATCGATGTTCCGCAATCTGTCGCAGGATCTGTTAAATTCTACATGTTAAATTTCACCAATCTGCCAATCACGATCATTTTTTGATCGTGATCAGCAAATCTGTGAAATCTAACATGTTGGATTTCACCGATCTGCCGACCTGGCATATCTGGATCGCCGCATCGAGGCGAGCGTCTTTGTTGTGTGGGGGCCTTCAGGGTGAGAGAAAGATCCTAGAATGTCCACACCTGGTTCAAGGTTGATCATTCTGACCTCTATTACAGGAATTTCACATTATTAATAGTACATTATTAAGAACTTATGGCCTGATTCAGAGTTGGAAATAGAGTGTGATATCTCTCTCAACTGTGAACCTGAACAAACCATATTGCAATGCAAGGGGTGTAAATAATACATACATTTTTTTACATGTGGGGTAAACAGGGCCGGATTAACGGGGGGGTGACAGGGGCGATCGTCCCTGGGCCCCCACACATTAAGGGCCCCCACACCCATCGGGGTTAAAGTGGACCGGAGAGGGCGGAACCAGTTCCGTCTCCTCCGGCCAACCTAACCCCGGCGCCGCAGGGAGGCTCCTATTACCAAGCGCCCACTGTAAACAGCGGGCACCCGGCTCCCTCCCCGCAGCGGCAGTCAGAGTCGGAGGCCTGAGCTCACATGAGCTCCAGCTTCCGGCTCACGCAGAGCACTATGGCAGAGACGTCATGACGTCTCTGCCATAGTGTGGAGGAGCAGCCGAGCAGACTGCAGCGGACGCGGGGCTAAGGTTAAGGTAAGTATGAGCTTTATTTTTTTTTTAGTGCATGCAGCCTACTGGGGTCATTACTGGCGGGGGGCATTACTAAAGGGGACATTACTCGGGGGGGGAGCATTACACATTACACCTGGGGCATTACTCGGGGAGGGGGGAGGCATTACTACTGGAGGCATTACTGGTGGGGGGCATTATTCAGGGGGGAGCATTACTACTGGGGCATTACTCGGGGAGGGGGGAGGCATTACTACTGGGGGCATTATTCAGGGGGAGCATTACTACTGGGGCATTACTCGGGGAGGGGGGAGGCATTACTACTGGGGGCATTACTGGCGGGGGGCATTATTCAGGGGGGAGCATTACTACTGGGGCATTACTTGGGGAGGGGGGAGGCATTACTACTGGTGGCATTATTCAGGGGGAGCATTACTACTGGGGCATTACTCTGGGAGGGGGGAGGCATTACTACTGGGGGCATTTCTGGCGAGGGGCATTATTCAGGGGGGAGCATTACTACTGGGGCATTACTCGGGGAGGGGGGAGGCATTACTACTGGGGGCATTATTCAGGGGGGAGCATTACTACTGGGGCATTACTCGGGGAGGGGGGAGGCATTACTACTGGGGGCATTATTCAGGGGGGAGCATTACTACTGAGGCATTACTCGGCAAGGGGGGAGGCATTACTACTGGGGGCATTACTGGGGGGGAATTACTACTGGGAACATTACTCGGGGGGGAAGCATTACTGCTGGGGGCATTAATCAGGGGGCATTTCTATTGGGGGCTCTACTAGAGAGGGAGCATTAGTATTGGGGGCACTAATAGAGGGGCATTACTACTGGGGGCATTTCTACAGAGGTCTGTACTAAAGGGGGAATGACTACTGGGGGCATTACTATTGGGGGCACAACTGCATGGGTATTTCTACTGGGGGATTTATACAGGGGACATTACTACTAGGGCATTACTATTGGGCACATGCCCAATTACTACTGGGGGTCATTACTATTTGGGGCACAACTACAGGGCCCTACTGGGGGCATTTATACAGAGGGCATTACTACAGGGGGCACTACTAATGGGAGTATTGCATAGGGGCACTGCATAAGGGGCACTACTACTGGGTACACTGCATACGGGGCACTACCACTGTGGGCACTGACACTACTGGGGGCTCTGCATAAGGTCCCCATTGCGCATACCCTCAGTTTGTCACATTTAATAGGGGCCCCCACATGTTTGTTGCCCAGGGGCCCCCACAGACCTTAATCCGGCCCTGGGGGTAAATACTGGCTGCTTTTGCATGTAGCTTACAAATACTGCACAGCTCTATTATTACTCTACAGGTTAGATGTCAGTTTGAAAACACTCCTCCCAAATCTAAATCTCTCTGCACATATTAAATCTGCTCCACCTGCAGTGCAGCATGGTTTCACCAAGATGATCAGTTGAGAGAGATATCTCTCTCTATTCCCAAGTCTGAATCAGGCCCTTAGTACATAGCTTTAAAACAGCAAGTTGGGAAACAGCAAGCTGGGAAACAGCAATGCATTTTGTTGTTTGAAAATGGAAAAGCTCTCTAAATGATTTATAATATGGTGACTTTTAGCTAAATATTTGTGTTTCTTAGAAACACTGCGAGAATAGTTAGCATATTAACTTTAATGATGCCTAATTTGTTTATAATGTTGATAATGCATAATTTTAACAGCAATTATGTTGCATCCTTGTGCCTTTAACGCAATAAATTATTTGATAGGCTTTGAATCAGAACCAAAGCATTTTAAGTGTTTAGCGATTGGCCCTTCAAATTGTAATGCTTTCAGGTTTTATTGAACAGGATACTATCTTTTTGGATGTGGATTGCAGTCATTCGTTATTTTTTTAGGATTAACAAAAAATTCCTTCTAGACAGCTAATTTATTCCTGTAGTGAGTGCAACCATATTGCTCACAGATGCTGTGGGTATTTGTCTTGCTTTAGATTTCAGAGCCGAGACATATTTCCAGCTCTTTCCTTTGCACATTTCATTTGTTTCCCACGCAACAGACAGAACAATAAAACAAAAATGACCTGCAGTGAGATTCTGTGCTGCATATATTAGAATACAGAATGTGCATATATGTTATTAGCTGTAAGGAGTAACTGTATGGCTATTCCATATATTAGCAATTATTTATAATTATTCTGCTTCAGACAACTGCATTAGTTTGTCTAATTATATAAAGTATGTGATACCCCTAAAGTGCCTGCTATTCAATTCATATATGTATTAAATTCATTATAATCCTCATTGTCAGGAAAATAGTTAAAATATGTATATTCATATACTGTATGTACACTGAAAGAAAACATGTTTATCTGCATGTTTGTGTATTTACACAGCATTAACTAGTAAAAAAATAGGCTGGTTAATGTGTATGTGCAGTTCATTCATTCACGTGTCAGCAGCCCTCGCAGAGAGGACATTGGAGCAGGCTGCCCTGGCTGGACTGTGGGCGCTGAAAGGGCACGCGGCACAGGACGCAAGGATGTGCTTCCCAAGTAGGGTAGAACTGTCCCTTTAGAGGGACCAGGGAGTACAGGGGCAGAGTGGCGCGTGCAGCCGGCGGGAAGCGGACTCTCACGCGACCACTTGATTTATACAGGGGTATTCAATATAGGTGCGATAACATCGTTTTTGCGTTAATATCGCAATTATGATGTCATTATCGCAGGTTTTACTTTTACACTGTATTCAATATCAAAGACTTATCGCATTTTTGAAAAGTCGAAGTTAAAAAACGGGGATAAGTTTTCACCACTGAATAGGTGTCGAAAAAAAGTGCAGAATTGGGGTTTAGGGGTGCAGGCTTAAAAAAAATAGCCTGCACCCTTCAGAATGACCCCTTGAAACGATCTGTGTCAAAAAAAAAAAAATCGGGACACCCCAAAAAAAAGCACTTTGAATTTGGGGGCCAAAAAAAAAAATGTTGGGGAACAAAGTTAAAAAATAGCGAACTTGACTCTGGGGGGGTCCCCAAGTATGCCCCAGGTGTTTTTTTCATTACAGCTCCTTGCGCAAGTGGGTTTTTCATGATTTTTTCAAGTCTGTTTAGCAACTTTAAAATATGCTGACCCCCATTTTCAAGTACCCCAAATTTGCTGGGCATAGTTATTTTTCCCCCAAAAAAATTCTAAATGCTCTTCTGCACCACTTTCTTCAAAGTCGCATTGATGCACTTGCCGCGGCTATTAGAAAGCCCGACTTCCTTCAGGAGTTAAAAATGGGGGTACCCATAGTGATCCCCCATGTCTAGACATCATTAGGGGGGTCCCTAGAATATTTCCAGAAAATTCCTGTTTTTGTTAACCTGTTAAAAAAATGTGTAAAAATTTTGAAAAAAAATGACATAAAGTCCCCCCCCAAAAGCCAAACCAGCCCCACGCTTGCCAGCCAGTGGTGGTTTCTAAAAATACGGGGAACAAAATGTGTAGGGTTCCACCGTATTTTAGAAACCAACACCAGGCTGCAGGGACTAGTGCTGGTTTTAAATATAGGGGGAAAAAACGACGTGGGGTACCCCCTATATTTAAGACCAGCACCAGACCCAACCGACCGGGGTGTAATGCCACAGCCCGGAGACCCAATCACCGGGGCTCCAGGTCCAAAGCATTACACCCCAAGTCGGTCAGCGCAAGCCGGTGATCTCGGGGGAGTCGGGGACCCCGCAAAAAAGGGTCCCCCCTCTCCCGAGCACCACAGGCTTACGCTGAAGCCTGGGGCTCTTCCCCATACCCCTTGCTTGGTGGGTATGGGGGTAATAGGGGGGCTAAATAATGTAACACTATTGTACTTTACAATGGAACTACAAGTGCCAGAATGCCTGCCATTTTGCACTTGTGGAACTACAAGTGCCAGCAGACATGCGGCACCTGTAATTTCACTGTAAAATAAATAGTTAAAAAAAGACAAAACACACACACCGCGTCCAGTATAAGTTTATTACATACACCTACCCATTCACACATACTTACCTATACCAGAAGTTTCTGTCCCCTTGTCCAGTAGAAATCCATGGTAGCTGGCCCTGCAAGAAAGATTTCATACTCATCTACATCCAGCGCTGGTCTCCGCAGTAATCCATGGGAGTTTTAAAACAAAAATACGTTTTACACGATCCACGCTACAAGCTATGTGTATGTGTGTTGTCACACATACACATAGCTCCCGAATGGCCGCTGCCGGGACTTCATGGGGCATTGCAGTCCCATCAGCCAATCAGCGGCAGCGCTCCAGGGGTATGGGGATGAGCTCCAAGCTTCAGCGTAAGCCTGTGGTGCTCGGGAGAGGGGGGACCCTTTTTGGGGGGGTCCCCGACTCCCCCGAGATCACCGGCTTGCGCTGACCGACTTGGGGTGTAATGCTTTGGACCTGGAGCCCCGGTGATTGGGTCTCCGGGCTGTGGCATTGCACCCCGGTCGGTTGGGTCTGGTGCTGGTCTTAAATATATGGGGTACCCCACTTCGTTTTTGCCCCCTATATTTAAAACCAGCACTAGTCCCTGCAGCCTGGTATTGGTTTCTAAAGTACGGTGGAACCCTACACATTTTGTTCCCCGTATTTTTAGAAACCACCACTGGCTTTAACAAAAACGGGAATTTTCGGAAAATATTCTAGGGACCCCCCTAATGATGTCTAGACATGGGGGATCACTATGTGTACCCCCATTTTTAACTCCTGAAGGAAGTCGGGGTTTCTAATAGCCGCGGCAGGGAAAAACACCTTGCAAAGCTATTTAAAAACCAGACTTTCTTAAGCAGGCAAAAACGTGGTTACCCATAGTGATACCCCATGTCAGGACATCTTTAGGGGGGTCACAGGCATATTTCCCGAAAATTCCCGTTTTTTTTCCTTAAATGGGCTCTAGGGTCATTTTTTGAAAAACAGGGATAATTTTTCTAAGCACTATAGCAAGTGAAAAAAAAAGCAGAATAGGGGTTTGGGGGTGTAGGCTTATAACAAATAGCCTGTAGTTTTGGGAATGTCCCCTTAAAAGGAAATGTTCAAAAAAAAATGTCCTACAAAAAATCGGGACACCCTTTAAAAATAAATTTGGGTTTAAAAAAAATAGGGACACCCCAAAAAATTAATTTAAAAATTGGGGTGAAAAAAAAAATGGGAAAAAATTGTTTAACAATAGGGAAATAGGTTCAGGGCTATTCTGCAAGTATGCGGCAGGTGTTTTGAAGAATAGAATTATAGCGGCAGGTGCACAAATGCAGAATTTTTAAAAACTTACTTTAGGGACTTGAAAATATGCTAGTACCCATTTTCATGTACCCCAAATTTGATGGGGCCACTTAAAAAAACGAAAAAAATAACCTAAGTGCTCTTCTGCAACACTTCTTCAATGTCGGGAAAAAAACACCTGCTGCGGCTATTTAAATCCCTGACTTTCATTTAAAGGCTAAAACGGGGGTATTCATAGTGATCCCCCATGATTTTACAACTTTAGGGGGGTCTTACAATTTTTTTATGGAAAAAATCGTAACTTTACGCAAATCCAACTTCGGAGGTTCCCGTTTTCGACGATTTCAAATTGAATATGGGGATACGCAGGAGCGCGCCCGATACTTTAACGCAGAAAAAAACTCCGATATGAAACGTAAACTTCGGCAGTGAAGTTAACGTTTCATATTGAATACCCCTCATAAAGGGACTACCGCAGGGGCTGCTGGATAGAGCCTGAGGTGACAGGACTGAAGCAGGAGCGCTACTTGAGGCGAGGGAGAATGGGACTCACTGGTGCGCGCTGTGCGGTCTCATCGCAGCCGGAACACAGACAGCCAGAGAGCTGTGAGGACACTGCACTGCTGGGAGGAAGCAGTGTCGGTGGGAGCCACCCCCAAACCTTCCCTCTTCAGAGTGACAGACATGTGGAAGGCTGTGCTGGGATCACGTGTTTGATCCCAGCATCAGCAGAGGTGCAGGGGCAGGCAGAGGAGATGTGTCCTCTGCGGGACACATCTGTTGCCGGCGCTGGGACAGTAATGTCCCTAGCGTCAGTGCAGACACCGCGGGCACCTGGTGAAGGGACCACCTGGTCCCTTTCATCAGTGCCGGCGGTACTGTGGCGCCGGGAGAAGCTTGGCTCCGGGCGTAAGCTCAGCAGAGCTTGGCGCCCGGCAGCCAAGAAGCGGCGGGTAGCCGGCGCTGGGACAGAGTACCTGCTCCCAGCGCCGGTCAAGCGTTGGGCGCGGCGTTCCTTGCGGCGGGCGTTTGGCTCTGGCCGCGAGCCAAACCTGGCTCGCGGGCCAGCAGCCAGAGGCGGACGAGATGAGCCAATCCGGTGCAAGGATGGATCTTCGCCTGGTGCGTGAGTACCGATAGGTGAAAATTCGGGATCTGAGGCCAAAAGTGCCAATGATGATCTTCACTTAAAACCTCAATTTATCCCCCGGTTCGGTAGGGTGCGTCGGTCGACGTGAGGAAGGACGGTACTCACCTCGTCTCCTTCCCCCTAGGTCATCGTGTCCGTGTTCTATTTGGAGGTTCCAGGACCGTCTGTTCAACACACGGCCTGAAGGTGAGAGAGTGCGATGCAAGGTAAGGAACAGACGTACACCTGCACGGCAGCAGGCACTGCACCGCACCCACCCCTCACATTTTGGCGTAGTCGGCAGGATCACGGACACGATGTGGACCACCGGCAAGAGGACCCCCCTACGGACAGCTCCGGAGTGGAACCATCCCCGGGCGTATGAGGACAAGAGTGACTGGATTACGGTGTCGGGAGAAGACATCATGAAGATGGTGCAGCGGTCGGTACAGCGCGGCAAGGAAGAGCGTCGGGAGAAGGGGCGCAAGAAATCCGCTGTGACCCCCTGCAAGACGTGTCAGCGGCTGGGACATGATGCCAGCGAATGTCCCTGGCATGAATTTAGGGCGACAGAAGAGGAAGAAATGTCCCAGTTGGAGATTACACAGATGGCCCAGCAAGTGGTCCAAAGATGTGGTCAGAAGAACTCTGTGAAGAAGAGACTCTGGTGTATGCTCTGCGGCACCTACGGGCATGAGCATAATAGCTGTCCACGTGATGAAGAGTGGCCCCAGGAGGACGAAGAAATCCGGTGTGAAGGACGTGGAGATCCAGAGCATGAGCTTCAAGATTGTCCGTGGGACGAAGACCGGATGATCTTGGATGGCAGAGCCCAGAAGTGGATAGAAGAAGCCAGGGAAGTGGAGCAGAAGAGCCTGCTGGAAGTACGTTTGCAGGTGCCCATTGTTCCTGAGCAGGAGCCGAAGGGTAGAGATCCCTTTGTGATGAAGATGGCAACAGCACCCCCGTGCTGGAAGTGTCGGCGGCAGGGACACTTGGCCCATGAGTGTCCCTGGGAAGATGCAGTGGCACTGTTATGCCCCGAAGAGGTCCCAGTGAAGAAGAATCCTTGCCCGCAGAGGACGGATGTGGATGACTGGGAGGTGAAGATGCTGCGCTATAGGGAAGAGCGTGAAGACACAGTGGCAAAGAAGTCTAGGATCTCCCCATGCTGAGTCCGCGACCTGGATACCCGGAGATGTCAGCGGAAGAGATGGAGTACGCTGAAGAAGGAAATTGTCGCCTGCTGCAGGAGTCTGTGGAGAAGAGTCCAGATTCTTGTAAAATGTCGGCAGAGACCCGGGAAGAAGAGGATGCCCCGGAGGAAGCGACTATTGGGTGGTGGTTAGTGCCACACCCTGAATGCAGTGAAGATGCCCCAGACAAGTTGGAAGAAGAGTGGGTGGCTGCGTCACCCTTAGAAGAAAATTCCCCATGGTGGCCCATCGTGAGTGGCACTTCCGAGTTGCCACTCCCACAGAGGATCCGCAGACTGAAGTCAGGAGGTATGAAGATGGAGAGGCCGGAGCCAGTGGAGAAGGAACGTGGGGTCATAGTTGGTCCCGGCTGGGCCCTTGAACAGATCCTCGCTGGAGGTACCATAGAATACCCTGACCTGCGGACGATAGAGATGGAAGAAGACTTTGTAGGGACTACAAAGGAAAAAGGGGGGAAATGTGGAAGGCTGTGCTGGGATCACGTGTTTGATCCCAGCATCAGCAGAGGTGCAGGGGCAGGCAGAGGGGATGTGTCCTCTGTGGGACACATCCGTTGCCGGCGCTGGGACAGTAATGTCCCTAGCGTCGGTGCAGACACCGCGGGCACCTGGTGAAGGGACCGCCTGGTTCCTTTCATCAGTGCCGGCAGAACTGTGGTGCCGGGAGAAGCTTGGCTCCGGGCGCAAGCTCAGCGGAGCTTGGCGCCCGGCAGCCAAGAAGCGGCGGGTAGCCGGCGCTGGGACAGAGTACCTGCTCCCAGCGCCGGTCAAGCGTTGGGCGCGGCGTTCCTTGCGGCGGGCGTTTGGCTCTGGCCGCGAGCCAAACCTGGCTCGCGGGCCAGCAGCCAATCAGAGGCGGACGCAACAAGCCAATCGCGGCTCGCCGCATCATAGCCCCGCCCACTCACGGGAAAAGTTAATTCGGCGGCGGAGAGGGAGGAGAGAAGACCTCCCGAAGAGCGGAAGATCGGCGCAGCAACAGGGGCGGCGGCCGCGGAAGAGGCCAGAAGACGCCGCTGTCAAGAAAGTAGACAGGCGGCGCCGCCTGGAAGAAAAGAAGAGGCGGCGCCGCTGGCAAGGACGGGCCAGCGGCCGAAGAATGCGGCTGAGGACCGGAGAGGACTGCGGGGGAGGGAAGTGAAAGAGCGTCACAAAGTTCCCCCCCGCAGCCTCTTCCAACGTAGCAGGTAGGCCCTCCGTGAGGCCCACCATATACCCCCCTCCCTAGACCGCCAGGGTTGTCAGGCGCTAAGCCCGTGGAGCATTGTCGGGCACTAGGCCCGTGGGCAATTAGTCGGGCACAAGGTCCGGGGCACAGTAGCGGGCATTAGGCCCCATAAAAGGAATTCCCCTTAAGTAGGTGTAAGAGGCCTGGGTACTAGGCCCAGGTCACTAAATAATCGAGTAGGCGGGCACCAGGTCCGTGGCCATAAATCAGGCATAGGCCTGTACCCATACAGGAGGGCACTAGGCCCTATATATGAGCCCCACAGATAGGCAGGCACCTAGGCCTGAGCCGCAGGTAAGACCCTGGGCGTTAGGCCCAGGGCCCTGAGCCCATTAGCTGCAGCGCTAACATAGAGGCGGATGATTAGAGGTGTGAGCAGTGGTGGAGTGCTATACGGCTCCCACCAATGAGGTAGTGGTTTCCCCAGTCACAGAGAAGAGGAGCTGGCCAGCTCTGGATAGGTAGGTAACAGACATTAAAGAGACAGCACCGTGTTTTGCTCTTGTATATTTAGTCTGTGATTGGTGTTCCGTGCAGGGCAAAAGTTTAGTTGTTGTTATAGCTGTCGCACTACACACACTGTAGGTTGAGGGTGATGCTGTTTTAATATGTGTAGTTGCTTGACATAGGTTTAGGCACTGCACGGCTGTGTTGTGTACCTCCTTACAGGGACCTGTAGGCGAGTGAGCGGACGAAGAGCAAGAGTGGACACGGTGAGGAATATCTGTGTGTACTGTCTCTCCCTGTTTGTCACTATCTATCTCTCCTTCCTTCTGGGCGGACGGCGAACCTTGCAACCCGGTGCAAGGACGGATCTTCACCTGGTGCGTGAGTACCGATAGGTGAAAATTCGGGATCTGAGGCCAAAAGTGCCAATGATGATCTTCACTTAAAACCTGAATTTATCCCCCGGTTCGGTAGGGCGCGTCGGTCGACGTGAGGAAGGACGGTACTCACCTCGTCTCCTTCCCCCTAGGTCATCGTGTCCGTGTTCTATTTGGAGGTTCCAGGACCGTCTGTTCAACACACGGCCTGAAGGTGAGAGGGTGCAATGCAAGGTAAGGAACAGACGTACACCTGCACGGCAGCAGGCACTGGACCGCACCCACTCCTCACAGACAGCTGGGTCCAGAGAGGAGGAGCTACCGCTATCCTGGGTGCTGAGGCGAAAAGCAGGTTTCTCCAGGACCACCTGATCCTCAGAGTCGCAAGTCAGGGAGTTTGGAAGGCGGAGCAGTGAGTACTATCACCTCCTATGCCTCTACATACACACCCCTCTAATACTGAGTTCAGTGACGGATCGTAGTCAGTATTTGGAATGCACCACAGCGCACCTCTAGAGAGTTATGCTGGCCACACACATAGCAATATTTTACCCGATCTGGACGATTCCGACACATTGGAACAACAGATTGTGTAAAATATGGCCAAATCTTGAGTCCCCACTCACGATCACAATGCAATGGGTGTCCCCACTGGTGGCACATCGCATCGTCAGATCTGCGGTGTAGTAGGGCAAATCTGACAATCTAGGACACGATGCACTGTGAAAGTCTGACTGCAGGAGAGATCGTTTGAAGATTGGACACCAAATCATGTGCAGATCGTGTGCAGAGCTGCCGGTGAGAGTTTCAAGGGAGATCGTATACAAATCGTACACATCGGCTGAACGTGTACAGATCGTCATGTGTGTGGCCAGCTAAGTAGTCATAGACTGATAAATTAATAAGGTCATATTTGCAAGATCTGTAGTACCTGTGAACAGGGGTGCCGAGAGGGGAGGGGAGCGGGTAAAGATTACCCGGGCTTCCTGAGGGGCCCGGCGGGGGCCCGGGTCTGGCGCCGCTCCCCCTCCCTCACAGCAGCCCAGCACACAGCGTGTGCTGTGCTGCAGTGGAGACTGCTCGTGGCTGCTGAGCAGCAGCCACAGCAGTCTCCTAAGCCTGTGGGGGGAGCGATCACACTGATCGCGCGCCCCCTGGCTTTGCGCCGGGCTGAGAGGGCTCAGAGCGCCTTTGAGGGACCTAAAGCTGGGTATACACCTGAAAGATATATCTGTAGATGATGGTTGTTCATACACACTGAACAACCGTCATTGCCATCTAAAGATATATCTGTTGTGAGGACATTGGCCAATTAATCTTTTACTCCGTACACACTTCCAGATTGTCTTTATAAAATGTGGCAAATAATCCTGTAATTTACATAGTGAGCTGGCCTATTGAAGATCAAGGAAAGGAAATAAGCCCTCTATTCTCCTGTTACCCTCTGCTGCTCTACCAGCATCTGTGTCATAGCACCTTTGTCACGCTTGGTGCTGGGGGAGTGGAAACTCTGGGTCCGGGTTGCAGGAGGAAACGAAGGCGAAGGGCCTGGATATATGTTCTCCTCATCCACAGCTCTCGAGTGTTGACGAGACCTGGGCAATGGTGCAGAGTCTAACCCACAGGATGGTGTTCGCCAGTGACCCCTCCAATCGGGATTTGGGCTTAGCTGCACCATGTGAGCAGGTCGCGGTCCTTTGACCAGGTAACCGAGCTCAGTGGGAATTGGAGACAAAAATAACCGTGGCCCTAATAAGAGATGCCTAAGGTTTAAGGCACTGTGGAGTGATCCACAAACAACGTAAAGAAGTCTGGCAATACTGTAGCACAAAGTTCACTAGTGACACGTTTAACACACAGGCAGATATGGTAATTCACTGTTGTATGAAGTTCACTAGAGGCTCGTTTAGCAAACAGGCAGATGGTAAAACACTGTTGCATGAAGTTCACTAGAGACACGTTTAGCACACAGGCAGATGGTAATTCACTGTTGCACAAGGTTCACTAGAGACACGTTTTAGCACACAGGCAGATGGTAATTCACTGTTGCACAAGGTTCACTAGAGACACGTTTAGCACACAGGCAGATGGTAACTCACTGTTGCACAGGGATCACAGTAACGTCTTGGCACACAGGCAATGATGGAACACACTGTAGAGGAAATAGAAATAGAGGAACCTGGACCGGAACTCAACTAGGGACTAGGAGACAACCGTTGTTCAGGCAGTTTGCAGAAAGGTGGAAGCAGGCTATATACCCCACAGAACCCTTTGATAGGTGCACAGCGATCAGCTGACGCTCACCTATCCCAGGCCAGAAGTACAGTCACATGGGCTGACTGACATGGCGGCGCCCATGCCGGGAACCCTGAGTCCAGACACCGGACCGCCCGCAGTCCCCTACGCATGGGGAGAATGCTCAGCGTCCTCTCAGCCGCCGCGCCAGCTGCCCGACCGCCCGGGAGATCAAAGGAAGCCGGCGAGGAGGTAAGGCCGCGCTGATCCCCGGCAGAGCCCTGACAACCTTTTGTCATAAGGCAAATAAATATAAATACTATCTATGTTTAGATATACTTTAAAAGATGAAGGTATAGGTCAGGGGTGTGGCTTTGGGAACCCTAAGATGGCGGCCACATTAGTGCAGCTCTACCGTCACAATTTTAAAAATTTATTTTTCTGCTTCACACTTCAAGCTGCAAACAAAATAGTAAAACTGTAAAGTATAAGTAGTATATGTGCATGGGTTATACTAGGAGAAAGCAGTAGCATATGTTCTTGGCAACACCAGGAGAGAACAGTTGTATATGTGCCTGGGTTACACCAGGAGAGAACAGTAGTATATGCACCTGGGTTACTCCAGAAGAGAACAGTAGTATATGCGCCTGGGTTACACTAGGAGAGAACAGTAGTATATGTGCCTGGGTTACACCAGGAGAGAGCAGTAGCATATGTTCTTGGTAACACCAGGAGAAAACAGTTGTATATGTGCCTGGGTTACACCAGGAGAGAACAGTAGTATATGCACCTGGGTTACACCAGGAGAGAATAGTAGTATATGTGCCTGGGTTACACCAGAATAGAACAGTAGTATATGCGCCTGGGTTACACTAGGAGAGAACAGTAGTATATGTGTCTGGGTTACACCAGGAGAGAACAGTAGTATATGAGCCTGGGTTACACTAGGAGAGAACAGTAGTATATACGCCTGGGTTACACTAGGAAAGAACAGTAGTATATACGCCTGGGTTACACCAGGAGAGAACAACACTTTAAAAAAAAAAAACACACAGAATTCTAATTCAATAATTTTTATTTGAACGTCATTATTTATATTGTTACACTATGTAAACATGGATATGCCAGTTGAGTATCTGAAATCCAAAGTTCTGTTGTCTAAAATATTCCGTAATTCTAAGGGGTCTATTTACTAAGCAGTGTTAGGAGACAGAGTGAAAAGAGATAAGGTACCAGCCAATCAGCTCCCAACTGTCATTTTTCAAACACAGCCTGTGACATGGCAGTTGGGAGCTGATTGGCTGGTACCTTATCTCATTTCACTTTGTCTCCTAACACTGCTTAGTAAATAGACCCTCTTGAGCACAACTGAGAGTATTAACTTTGCTTGGTTTCATCAATCAAAATTTTATTTCACAAAAATTATTTTTTATATTTTAAATTGGGCAGTAGGGAAGATTTTTTTTTTTTTTTTATAAAAAGAATACTAATGTCTCCACCGATTTAAGGTGTCCTTTTATTGGTTTATAGGACCAGTCTCTGTATTATAGGTTTTCTAAAATGGCTGTCGGAGGGCTTCTCCACCCAGGCTTGTAGTTGTATTGGGGTGTGTACTACACAGTTGATAGATAATAGTTTTTTTGCACAGAGACCGCTGGTCAGGATGCTGGCATCGGGATTCTGACAAGTGTCGGGATCAGGCGCCAGCATTCTGACCACTGGAATTCTCTTGCTTGGGATATTGACCGCATACTGTATATATAATATTTTTTTTTGCACAGAGGCCGCTAGTTGAGTCACTGTAGGCTCCCTCTGACAGTGACTCATGATGGTCGTATCTCCCCCCTCCTGCCCCCATAGGTCACAGCTCCAAGCTGGCAGGGGGTCATAGCTCCAGGCTGGCAGGGGCTCACACTGAGGACTGCTGCTCACTTTGCACTCACACTGAGGGCCAGGGGCAGATCCAGTGGGTAACAGGGAGAGGGTGACAGGGGAGAGCTATTGGGAGATAGAGAGGCAGTGGATGATGGGAAAAGGTGAAGGGGCGAGACAGTGGGTGTCAGGAAAGGGTGATGGGAGAGGCAGTGAGTGACAGGAAAGGGTGATGGGAAAAGACAGTGGGTGACAGGGAGATAGTGACGGGGAGAGATAGTGGGAGACAGAGAGGCAGTGGGTGACAGGAAAGGGTGATGGGGAGAGGCAGTGGGTGACAGGAAAGGGTGATGGGGAGAGGCAGTGGGTGACAGGAAAGGGTGACAGAGAGCAGCAATGGGGATACAGGTAACGGGGGGAACACTAGGCTGGAGAAGAGGGTACACTGGGCTGAATGAGGGGGACACTGGCTGGGGGGTCTTGCTCAGAGGCAGTGGGCTGGTTGGGGGAGGGAAGGGGGAGACACTGGGCTGGCAGAGTGGAAGCTGGGATGGGGGGTTAGGAAGAGGTCAGTGAGAAAGTCAGCGGGAAAGTGAGAAAGGGGTGGGAGATGGGCACAGTGAGGCGTGTCAGTAATGGTTGGGTACACTGGGCTTGACAGTGGAGCAGTCAGTGGCATAGAGTGGGGAGCAGTCAAAGGAATGTCAGGGACATAGGTAGCTGTCAGTGGCACAGGAAGCAGTCAGGGGCCAGCAGGGCAGAACGGGGCTGCAGGGCATGGGGCGGTACCAAGTGACCCGTGGGTGTACCTCCAGCAAGCAGAGACAGTGAGTGACTAAGCTTAAAGAGCAGCACAGAGACAGCAACAGCACCAGTCCGCGACCCAGCGGACTGGTGTGTCCCATGCTGCGGCACCTCTAACTTCCTTTCCCCGAGGATATCTCTGCAAGGCACGGAACCCCTGCTGATGTTGGGATTAGAGGATCTCTTGCAGAGGTGGACGCTGGTCCATGGGGAGTGGCCAGCCACCTGTAAGAGGCTGGCCCGACAATGTGGAGCTGGCTCTTCAGGCTGGTGCAATGATCTTTTAGCTATAAACTCTGCAGTCAGCAGTCCCCCTAAGATGTCGGCCTCTCCCCCCCTTCCAGCTCCCGCTGACAGGGCTGGTGGCTCCTGCACAACACTCACTGCTGGCTGCCTCTGACCGTGCCTCCCAATGATTATATTCCCCACCACCATCCCACAGGTCAAAGTTCCCTCTAAACTGGCTTTCCGACATCTGCCTCCCCTCCATCAGTGTCCCGGCCCCCCTGGCTGTAATCTACTCACCTCCAGTGGGATCCTGTCTGTGCATGCTGAACCTCCTGTCCCACGGCGACGAGCGCTCAGCTGCACTGCAGAAGCTGCTGCTGCGGAGCTGCTCCAACACGGACTCCAGGAAGATCATTTGAATAACCCAGCCCATCCAGGTGCTGCGCTGAACGCCCAACCTATTGTTGCTCGGCGGGTCGGTCATACACACAGCGTGATGCCACAATATATCTGCAGATATATTGGGCATCGGCCGTGCAGCACAGCCAACGCGATATGTCTGTGAACGACATAGTTCACAGACATATCGTTTGTACACACTGGCAGACAGTCACAAAATATATTGGCCGATCAATTGATCAGCCAATATATCTGCCAGTGTGTACCCACCATAAGAACTCCTAAGACTTATAATCTATTGGAGCATAGTTAGCTTATAATGTTATTTCTCTTATTGCAGATATAGAGTTATTTAAATGTAGGGTTAACCTATTTTCTCAACAGTACAAGAACAGAAGTGTTCCTGATTAATAAAATTCCAGCCTACAATGTGTGAACTACAGTTTCTATCGTTATATGTGCGACAATATTGTTATTGTTATAACTGATTGCTACAGTACCTTGATAACTAACATTTGTTGAATAAATGCACCCTATGGTTCAATCATTTGCCTGTATCCGACTTGAATAATTTGAAGGACTTCCAGACAAACCAGAGACCGTGTGTTGGTAAGCAAACTATTACACCACACCTAGCATTACCTGTGTAAAGAAGGGGGTACCACATATACCCATCATTACACTCATGTTGATGTTATCTAAATAATTTGATATTTAAAATAGGACTTACTGTATGCCTGAAACCTGTTGAAAACTTACAAACTTTCTGGAGGTCATTAATGAAGTGCAACATGGCTGCTTCATATCACAGCTACAACTTTGCATCCACTCTCTAGGGGACTAATTCTGAGTCACATGCTAAGTGGCTACAGTTGCGGGCAGCCATGGAAAGATGACTTAGTAGCTTATGCTAATGCGGGAATCCATAGGGACAATGTAGGTGTATGTGTATTTGATCCCAATCTTGTGTCAAAGAAATATAAAACTAATGAGCACATGTTGTGCTTCTACATGTAGGCTGCAGAGGCATGCTGATTTTTGCCTATATCAGACCTGTGTGGATTAGCCTAGGACTGCTTACTGCAGGAGTGGGAGGTTCCTTGCATATCGTCCCAGTTATAGAGAAAAACAGCCAAAGCTGTCTAGCTCTGGTTGGGTGAGGATTTGGGGGCATTATTCCCCCCCCCCCCCTTAACTCTCTCTACTTTTGAAAACGTATTTCATGGAGATTGTTAAAGCAACACCTATGAGTGTGGCGGTAAAGTGGGCGTGTACTGCTACATCTGAGAGGCGTGTCCTAAAACTGACTTACATCCAAATGTAAATGAGCCCCAAAGCAGTTAGTAAGATCTACTTGTTGATGAAAACACAGTGATACTTCTCCGAAAATACATGTAACCATAGGGATCATTGGGCCTTATAACCAATGCAGGGATATTATACTAATCATCCCATTTGAATGTATATATCTGTTTTTTCTTTTATATAACAGCTACATAATGGGGGTAAGGTGAAATGAGGGAGATTGGTAGACTTTTCAGGGAGACAGGGAGATTGCTGCTATTTCAGGGAGTCTCCCTGACAATGAGCGAGAGCTGGCAAGTATGCTCCTAACTATTCATGGTGACTGAGATTGTCAAATCTGCCCTACAGCACGGCAGCTCAGAAGATGCGATGTGCGACCTGTGGGGACGCGCATCGTGATTGTGAGTGGACACTCTCGATTTGGGCATTTTTTACATGATTTGTCGTCACAATGCGTCGGAATCGGGCAAATCGCGTAAAATATCACTAAGTGTGTAGGCACCTTTACTCATAGTTGTGTTGTGACTATATGCAGCGTCCTCTGCTACTGCACAGTGACACATGTATGTAGACATGATACTGTGATTCTATTCTACATGGCATAGATACTTGTATGTATACATAACATGAGCAAGCAATACACACATACATAACACAGTGACATACATTTGTTGACATGAGAGACACACTTTTGATAAATTTGAGTTATACACTTACAGTATGTATATATGACAGCAACACACACACACACACTATATATACTTGACAGACACATATATATTTATAACAAAGCAATACTAATTGATATACAAAAGTAATCAGACACAGCAAATTATACAATTATATATGTGAAACAATGACATATACAGCACATGACACAGCAATACATACACTGATATACAGTACATGACAGTGAGTCTCATATACATATGACACAATGATATACAGCCAGAGCGCCTGCACTAACCTCTAGTCTGTTTAATATAAATAGACTTACTATTACATAAATATTGTCATGATATGTGATGATGATTACTACATTACAGATGGACCACTCTCTGCCCGGGCAGCACCCTGGTTCCTTTCCCTGCTCCTTGTCTCTGAGAGGAGGAGCAAAAGGGAAAGTACAGTACTAGGGGGCAGGCGATTGGCTGGCAACCGAGTGGTACGTAACACTTTATGCCACCAGCAGGCTGCAGCTCTGAGGCCCAACTTGTGACAAAGCAGGCAGGCAGCCTGCCTGCCTTGAACCCTGATGCTGCGGCTGGAGGGGCTGGCCAGGGAGAGAGGACACAGTGTGCGTGTACACTGGAGCACTGACGCTGCTGCAGTTACACTGTCTGTCTCAGTCCCAATTTTACATAGGGCCTGATTCAGAGTTGGGAATAGAGAGAGAGATAGCACTTAACTATGTACCTGGACAAACCATATTGCAATGCAAGGGGTGTAAATACATAATTTTTTGCATGTGGGGTAAATACTGGCTGGTTTACATGTAGCACACATATACTGCACAGCTTTATTATTACGCTACAATATAGATGTCAGTTTGGACACCTTCCTCCCAAATCTAAATCTCTCTGCACATTTTATATCTGCCCCACCTGCAGTGCAGCATAGCTTCACCAAGATGATCAGTTGAGAGAGATATCTCTCTCTATTCCCAATTCTGAATCAGGCCATAGCGCGTTGACCATGGCCTGCTTCACAAGTGTCACAGCCACCGCTCGGACACATACGGGGGTGGCCTGTCTGTGACTATGCCTGGAGTGGACAACATAATGCTGCTCCTGGTCCGATCTATGCTGGGGATAGGCTGCTGCTGCTTTTCCAAAAATCGGGTCGTAAATAAGGTAAGGAAATATTGTAACTATTCTGTTGTGCAGAAGGGCAGGTGTGAAGGAAGTTGGTCCACTTCCAGGGGCAGGTTTGAGGAACATGGGGGAATAGTTGATAAAAGCAGGTGGGCACAGGCAAATTTTTATGATAAAATGGTGAACAGGAATGCGGCATGTTAGTGGTAAACTGGGAAACGGGGAATGTGTGGTAAGCTGGTATGAACAGGGATATGTATTTGGCAAGCTGGGGAGGGGGACATGTACATACAGATACTGGGGGAGTAGGGAGCACAATACCGAACATACACACAGGAGAGGACAGCACAAAAAAGATTGTATTATATCAATAATAATCTTAACAGAATATATTTAACAATACTATATAAATATATACACCTTATAATCATAGTAACCGACATTTTGGCAGCCCCCTTCGGTCAGTGCAGAAGGAGGGGTGGGGGTGGCTGAAGTTGGCAGTGAGGGGTTGCCTGTAACCCCATTCCATTGTTCCTGAAAAGGACCCCACTGTTTTCTAACATGCATGCAAACAGTGGCATATACCGTGGGTGCAAGGGATGAGGCTGCTATGGTGCCTGAGCTGCCTCTGTGGCCCACCACTCCCCCTGCACCCAGTCATGCACACAAGGTGGGCTGGTCCAGTCAGGGCCACCAAGGGGGGCCTGGGTGTCAGCAGTGTTGAGTTCAGCTGGCGCACCAGCAGGCAGATATGGATAGATAGCACTGCCGGTCAAGAGGCAATCAGAGCTTGTACCGGCAGTGGCAGCTCCTGATTAGCTGCCAGTCTGCAAGCTCAGATTGGCTCATGGCCAATGCCAGATTCAAGTTGTGATGGTGCTGTCTGCCGGTGGCAAAGAGTGCACCAGCTGTAATTAGCTTGCAACCTGGCACCAAATCCACATCTGCTGGCTGCTGTTGACACACGGGGAGGTGAGAGTCTGCTGGAGGGACACAGGGAGGTGAGTTGCTGGGGGGAAGGCATAATGTGTAAGGGGCATTACTGTATGGCTTAATGTGTAAGGGGCACTACTATTGTATGGACCAATGTGTTATATGGGGCACTACTACTATGTGGCATAATCTGTCGAGGGCATTACTGTGTGGCATAATGTGTAAGAGGCATTACTGTGAGGCATAATGTATAAGGGGAACTTCTACTGCATGGCATAATATGTATAAGGGGTACTATTGTGGCATAACCTGAATAGGCTCTGTGTGGGGGAAATTGTATGTGTTTTTGTTTACCTCTGGGGGGGCTTTTAAGATTTTGTTATGTGTCCCACAAAGTTCTGACTAATATTTATGGTCACTTAAAAAGGACTAACTCTGGATTTAATATGAACTAGCATGAGTCATACAGTCTGACAATAACTCAGACTGTGAGGTTAAAAAGATACAAAGTTCAAACCTAGGGAAAAACCTAATCCTGGTCAAACTACATCACCATGCCAAATTTGGTGGAGCTAAGTCCAAAACTCTGGCTGTGCATAAAAGACAAACAGACAGACATGCTTTCTCGCTTATTATATAGATTAAGGAGAATGTGACTGAAGGTAAGGTGGCCTGGCGCAGAGGGGATGGGGAAGGGGAGGAGATGTGTGATCTCTCTGCCAGGTCTCAAAGAGGAGAAAGCTACAAGAAAGAAAAGCCAACAGAGAGGGGTAGGTGCCTCTCCAGCCCAGTGCCCGGTGATGACAAGGCAGCACCATTACATCTGCTGAGGTCCTAATTTCAAACTCCCATGACTCGTGGATTTCTCAGGAGAGTCCCAGGTTTTGGTACTTGAAATCTATATTTTCCAAGACCAGACTTTTGGTGCAGCTGAAGGGGTTGTCTGTGACAAGGTGGTCTGTGATTCCTCAGTCTTAATGGTGTGGTTCATCTCAGTGGACGAATCAAGCTCGCTTGTGTCATATTCATAAGAAAGCAGCAGCGGTGAGGCAGGGTTGGGTTGGCTACTGGGCATGCTTTGTTGACTGTCCTGGCTGCATTCCCCACAGAGTTGTGACTGGTGGTGGCAGATATAGAAGATGACAGGCTGGCAGGATTTGTTTGGGCAGAGTTGCCAAAACCACTGTAACAAATTGTAATCCTACCATTCCATTCTTTTTGCACCGCTTTTCTTTCGTTTATTGTTGTGGACTTTTGTAAACATCTGCACAGAAAGTTCAACTTTTTTACTACTTGCTGCAAAGATCTTTTTATTCCCCTGCTTGCCAGTATATTGGTAATGTTATTATATATAGTGGCATCCTTCACCGTGCCCATCATCTGACGTCTGATCTCCTCCTTGCCCTTGATGTTTAGGAGCTCCCGGATGTCCTCATCAGACAACATTGACATGCTGCTGCTGTTGCTCACCCAGCTCTCTCTCAACAGACAGCATGTCTGCTTCTCCTGTCCAGGCCTGTGTACCCAGTGCTTAGCTCTCCAAGCTGTCCCCCAGCTCCTCAAATGCAAGCCTCACCCAGCTCCCTCACCAGACAGCATTGCTGCTTCTCCTGTCCAGGCCTGTGTGCCCAGTGCTTAGCTCTCCAAGCTATCCCCCAGCTCCCCAAATGCAAGCCTCACCCAGCTCCCTCACCAGACAGCATTACTGCTTCTCCTGTCCAGGCCTATGTGCCCAGCGCTCAGCTCTCCTGCTGTCTCATAGCTCTCGAAAAGTGCCCAGCTCTCCACCTCTACAAAAGACAGCCTCTCCCAGCGTGGACACATCTCCTCGCAGGGTCTCTGGGTGATGACATCACCAGCCAGTGCCCAGGAAGGTCCAATCAGTGGTTTTTGCTGTTATCCGGGTCAGAAAACCTGGGTAGGAACTGTTTCCACTGAGTCATACCCATGTCTTACCCACTTAAAACCTTGCTCAAGACCCGGCGAGAAATGCAGGTTTTTTTCTAGGAGCCGTTTCTGCTGGGCCATGAGGGGAAGTCCTTATGTCTGCTAATTGTTTGTCAGTATATTGTTATTAATTAACTATTGGAAGTTCAATTAATGTAAAAGTGCCTGAACTTTGCTAAAGTTGATGCTGCAGAGTGCTCTATTACTGTGTTAATGCAGTACTTGCTTCCAGATGTTTGAACAAGTGTTTCATGCTATGTTATTGAATGCTTATTTATTCTAAAAGTGCATGGTATCCATGCTTGACCACAGGTGACTTAATTAGTACCTCAATTTTATTTAACCACTTGTGCTCAACCATGGATTTCTCTAAAACCTGAACTGTTTGGGAGCCTTGAGAACCATTTTTGGGGACCTCTGTCTTAGTGATTCACCTGCATTGCAACACCATAACCTGAACTGTTTAACATTACCTACTTGAAACAGAGGGCCTGATTCAGAGCCGGACGCTCTGACAAGAGCGCTCGCTCTGATTCAGGGCCCTCCTACCTAATATTGGAGCGGCCTCCTGGGAACGCCTCCGTCTGGGCAGCAACGCCCCAGGCACGCCCACCAAAGGGGGCATGCTGTCAATCAACATCGACAGCACGCCCCCTTAGGTGCGAGACCCATAGCGACGGCTTGGCCGTCGCTATTCGGGTCTCGCGCATGCACACGAAGGAGCTCCCTCCGTCGTGCGCATGCGCACTAGGGCACCATCGACCTGCTTGCGAGCGCTCAGCGCTCGCGAGCGGGTCAGAATCAGGCCCAGAGACTTCTTCAGCTTGTGTATAGCTGACATGCTCAACTCCTTAGTGATTCACCTGTATCTTTGAAATACATGTCTACATACTGATGGTCAACTTGATGATCATGTCCACCTTCTGACTGTTGACCTTCAGAATGAGTTGACATTTTTATTGTCGACCAGTCAACTGGATACCGTTTCTTGTTATATAAAACTTAAAATCCTTTCTTATAAACACAATTTAAAAACCAAACAAACAAATCATCCGCTAAAATGTGAGAAATACAAAACACTTTGCTGGTAGATATGGCCTACTACAGAGAGAGTGTAACAGCTAACTAATCAATCATGTAGTACGCCATGTTGGATCGGAGAGAATCCGTAACCTTTCCTTTCATACACAACACTCTCTACTGCTTTAGTTGGTAAGAATCCTTCCTACTACTTTTTAACAAATGTTTACAAATGTTTGATTGTGATTTGAAGTTGAATAAATCCTCTGTATAAGTGTATAGGACAGCAGTCTATGAATATTCCTTTTTTTCTAATTTGACCCTATATTGGTTGACTACCTGGAGAGAATACGTACGCATGTACACACCCTGCAGCATATAAGAGGTGTATAAGATTTGTTTACATGCTGATGTACAAGTGTATCTCAGTAAGATAGGGGTCTTCATCCTGAGGGTAGTGGAACAATTATTACTGTTCTGTGGTGGACAGAATTTACCTTACCTGAGGAATAAGCATTGCCCACTTTAGGGATTCTTAAATACTTATCACAGTGTAACCAGATTTAACACACCCTATATAAGTGTTATACATAAGAGGAAGATCATGTAGTGGTCATTTTAATCTTTACTGGTGGTTTGTGGCAAGGGAAGGTTCTTCATTGAATTACACATATCATTGTGTTTGTATTTCACCATATTAGTTTACTCTTTATTGCATTTTAGTCCATGCCAGGTGTCAGTCACACTCATCTTTTGTATTTTCATTTATTTGGTTCTTAGATGGATCCAGGTAGCACACAAGCTGCAGTCATTGTTGAAGCCCTTTTATTGTGACATATATTCCAGCCTCTGCAGTGTGTAGTAGAACAGACCTTGCTCATAAGATCAGTCGCCAAACTGATCCGAAGTGCCTTGAACTGGTAATGCTGGTTCTGAACCACAAACCAGAGAATGCACAGATGATCCTCCCCATATGGGACATGTAAATCTGTGTCTTTGATGTTAATAGTTGCCATGAAGCCACCCTTCTACATACTGTTTATAACTGACCTCAGAGACTCTGGCCCATATTCAATTTGAGGTGAAAAGCTGGAATCCACAGAAAAGTTTAGCCGATGACGTCATATCGCCAGGCGGAAAAGTATCGCCACATTCAATTTGAAAGACTCTCCGTCTAGGCAGAAAGTCAGTGCAATGTAATAGGCGGAAAAGTTTCGCCTATGACGAGCAGGCGGAAAAAAGTGCAGAATTGGGGTTTTGGGATGCAACGTTGCAGGAACCCTCGTGCAGCCTTCAGACAGTCCCCCAAAGGTAAACTGCATCAAAAAATGTAAAACAAAAACACTTAAGAACACCCCAATAATTGACTTTGGCAAAAAAAATAAATATTGGAGACAAAGTTAAAAACTAGCGAACTAGACTCTGGGGGAATCCCCAAGTTTGCCCCATGTGTTTTTTTCATTGCAGGGGCTTGCGGAAGGTGGATTTTTCACGATTTTTTCAACTTAACTTTAGCAACTTTAAAATATGCTGGCCCCCATTTTCAAGTACCCCAAATTTGCTGGGATAAGTTATTTTCTGCAAAAAATACTCCTGAATACTATTCTGCACCACTTATACAAAAATGCTACGTAGCAGCTATTGAGCCCTTTTAAAAGCACCAAATACCTTCAGCAAGCCAAATCGGGGGTAACCATAGCTAACCCCCATGTCAGAGCATCTTTTGAGGGGTGTCAGGCTGATTTCCCCAAATCTGACAGTACTTTCCGCCTGTTCTAGTTTCGCCGGGTCCCGTTTTCACGTACTTTCAAATTCAATACGGAGATACGCGGGCACGCGCGCAATACTTTTCCGCCTACAAAACACGCTATGTAGGCAGGAAGTCCAGGAGGTGGAAAAGTCTTGCGGGTCCGCTCAAATTGAATAGGCTCTCTATCTGAAAACTTATCCAGAACTGAATGTTCAAGTTCAGAATTAGACAAAAATAGTTGTTTGCTCTAGGAAGAAATCACAATATAACCCCAACCTCTTGTCTCTCCAGAACTGGCACAACAATAACTGAGAGACTAAAGACTGAATTACTTCTCACTGAGGGCTTCATTCAGAAATACTGTATGAGCTAATGCCACCATTGCTGCTGATTTGTGCTGGATCTGAGATTGCGGAGCTATTCTCACTATGTACAGGATCACAGTCCCAGGCAGATATACACCCAGAAAATAGTCAGGAAACATCTAAGTTTGAGTCACCACCTCCCCATTGCCACTAGTTCCTGTTGTGAAAAACTAGAGCTATGTGTTTGTTAACTGTAGCAATAATGTTAGCTTGCATCAACAAGTAATAAATCAATAAAACAATAAAAATAGCATTAAAGCGAATAAAAGCAAGAAAATTAGTTGCTGATTAGCAATAATGTTAAAGCACTTTTCCAATACTTTCTGTGCCTCTAAGTAACTGGGTGAGTGTGGGAATAGGTCATTAGTGGCTGGAAAGCTTCCTTACCCTAACCTTGCCCAAGAATTCCCACCGGTTCTTCTTCCTGCTGATGTTTCCAGTCTCTGAGCTCCACACTTGGCAGGAGTTAGGGGAGGCTGGATGGTGTCATCAGTATTGGGAGTATTCAGTTCCAATGCATTTTGTACTTGGTGTACTTTATCATGGATACCGATAAATTGCTGCTCTAGCGTGGACCAGCAAAAGTCTTGAATACAACTCACAAACGATTCCTGCCTGTCAATCCATTTGCAAATAAATCCTCACTGCGAGAGACATCGGTAATGAAACCTGACGCAATCGCAATGTGACTCACACATGTGAAAAACATGAATAATCGCTCAACTACATAAACATCTGCGTTGCGTTCATCTCTGAATCAGGCCCAGAGAAAGAGTAAAAACAAACAAAAATCTGCCCGTCTGCTGATCCCGTGAAAGGAGAGATGGCTAACCTAAAGGACTGACTCCTGAGGGATGAAATGATCGTGATCTGGAGCGTCTAAGTCTAAGGGTATTAACCAGCAAGAAAGAACTCCTTGCCGACCCCACATCCTTGTAATATTGTTATCCAGCTATGGACTTAATAAAACCCCACCTGAGAAGGGAAGTCATTTCCGGGACTTAAGTCACAGGGTACAGCAAGCAGAGACTGCTAATACAGAAATGCTTGCCATCACATGAACAGCATCCAATCCCACTCACCCTGGTACTTCAAGGTATCCTGAGAATGCTCCACCAAGTTAAGAAACTCTGCTCTTAACCTACTGGCCTGTAAGACCTCAGAAAGCTCTAGCATTCAGTTGTCCTGTGCCTAAGTGTTCCACAAGTAAGCCATAATAGGCCGAAGGACAGTCCCAGCCATGACATAAATGAATGCAAATAGGCTTTCACCCTGCAATCAACCTCTGGAAATTGAAGCAAAACCTCCCAAGTGGCTGTGACATTATTACACACCAACTGGACAAGCTGAGCAGTGGAGTCATGTACCTGTCATGAACTCAGGCTGGTTCTGTAACTTTGGATGGAGCACACCCCTAGCCCAGGGGACACCTGAATCCCAGACTTGCAGGCTGTGGAAAGGGCAACAGGTCCTGGTTACCCACTGGAAATTCAGCATGGCATTTGGGGCAGGTTGCGCCTTTGATAGCCTTTGCTCATTTGCCTGACATAATAAAATGAAAACAACCAAAAGCCACAGGACAATAGCAGAACAGAATCAGAAAAAGTGAACCTTCAAGACAGCTCACAAAGTTCACTAAATCAGAAGGAACTAACTAGACAGAAAACCAGGGCAGTTTGTCAGAGAGGGGGGTAGCTGATGCTATTTATCCGGGCCCGGGCCTGTTGAAGAAGCCCAGCGGGGGCCCAGGTCCTGCAGCGTGCCCCCCTCACCGCCGCTGTTACTTTTTGAGCAGGGACAGAGGGGACTGACTGTTGCTGCAGCAGCCTCTCTCCCCAGCCCAGCACACATGCTGCTGTCATGCTGTGTGCTGGTCTAGGGACAGAAGCTGCTGCAGCAGCAGTCATTTCTCTCTCCCTGCATAATATGCTGGGGGTGGGAGCGATTGCGCCCCCACCCCTGTACACCTGCGCCTCCTATTTTTTTTTGTAAGGAGGGGGTCTGGTCACACCTCCCTGGTTGGACACACCCCCTCCCTGTACCTGGGCCCACCAGAGCTGTTGGCAGCTCTGCAGTTTGTAGACGATATGGCTCTCAGTGCAAAGTCAAAATGTGCCCGTCCTCCCGCCCAGGGGTATTTTCAAAATTGATCATATCTTTCTATGCCAAGCATAAGATCGTACCTTTATGCACATTGAAAAAGGGGCGTGGCCTGAACCTTGTTCCCCCTCAGATTGGCCACCAAAGTAAAAAAGCACACACATAGCCATGTTTATTGCTGATGACCACGATACTGTTTCTAACTATTTCTATTGTTATTATATCTTTCTGACAATTTAATAATAAAAATACATTTTGCACTAAAAAGAACACACATTGGCCCCCACAGGAAAAATAAAACACTGACCCTGATAGGAAAGCAAACACATCGGTCTCCACAGAAAAAAACAAATACAATGGCCCCCACAGTAAAAAAAAACAAAAACACTATGGGCCTGATTCAGAGCCGAACGCTCTGACCAGAGCGCTTGCTCTGAATCAGGGCCCTCCTCCATGAAAATGGAGCGTCCTCCTGGACGCTCGCATAGCTGTGGGTGACCACCCACAGCTTATGCGAGCGTCCATGATGATGGTCCATGATGATGGCTTGCGACGGAGACCCTGTGGTAGGGTCTCGCTGACGCAAGCCCAGGAGTGATTTTGGCTTTATCAGAGCCAAAATCACTCCCACTGACATCACTAGTGATGTCAGTGGGGCCGGCTTCAGATGGTAGGCGTTCCCATGGGAACGCCTCCGTCTGGCAGCCACGCCCCTGGCACGCCCACCAAAGGGGGCGTGCTGTCAATCAACATCGACAGCACGCCCCCTTTGGTGCGAGACCCGGAGCAACGGAGAGTCTATCGCTATCCGGGTCTCGCGCATGCACACGACGGAGCTACCTCCGTCGTGCACATGCGCAGTGGGGCAACATCGACCCGCTTGCGAGCGTCCTGCGCTCGCGAGCGCATCTGAAAGACCCCCTATGTTCTCTACAGTAAAGAAAAGACTAACCTGACCTGTTGGCAGCACTGCAGAGGAAAGCTCCCACTCTCTGGACCTGATTCGGTGAGCGCTCGCAAGCGGGTCGATGATGCCCAAGTGCGCATTTGCACGACGGAGGCGGCTCCGTCGTGCGCATGCGCGAGACCCAAATAACAACGGCCAAGCCATCGTTATGGGTCTCGCACCAAAGGGGGCATGCTGTCGATGTTGATTGACAGCACGCCCCCTTTGGTGGGCATGCCGGTGGCGTGGCTGCCCAGACGGAGGCGTTCCCATGGGAACGCCTACCGTCTGGGGCCGGCCCCACTGACATCACTACTGATCTCAGTGGGAGAGCTTTTGGCTCTGATAGAGCCAAAAGCACTCCAGGGCTTGCGGCAGCGAGACCCTACCACAAGGTCTTGTCGCAAGCCCGATGGTCGCGATGGTCTTGACCATCGCTACCATCATTTTGGTCGCTCGCTTTAGCTGTGGGTGGTAATCCACAGCTATGCGAGCGGCCGGGAGGCCGCTCCTAACAGTAAGAGGGCCGGCCCTGATTCAGAGCGAGCGCTCTGTCAGAGCGTCCGGCTCTGAATCAGGGCCTGTCTCTTCCTCAAATGCAGGAAGCAGCAGCTAGAGCAGCAATACAGCAGCAGAGATGCAGAGCAGCTGTAAGAACCACCTTTCCCGTAACCTACCCGTCTAAGGTTTGTACACCTAATGGTCCCAAAGCCCACAGTAACTGGTACAAGAAAAGGCCCTCTCCCAGAAGTGTGAGAGGGGTAATGGGGCCCACCCGTCAGCAATCAATTGGGACAATTCTGCATTTTGCAGATGATTGAGTACAAAAAAAACAACGACCATAACGTGATCGAAATCGGTGAATCAGGTTGTCCAACATGTTGGATTTTGCTGAGCAATCAGGGCTGTATATTGCTATCTAGCAGACTGTTACTAGTAAAATTATGAGCCTTTCACGATTAGCAGATCCATTCTTTGGTAAAAATGATCTGCAAATTGCGGGTACATATTGCTGAATCATATGTCAGGGGAAAAATGTAGAATGTTAATTGTTGATTGATGTATGGGCTCCATAACTCACTTAGGTCCACTGTCTTCCCTAACAGTGAGCACACTCACCCAGAAAATCAGCATTACAAGCGGGCCACGTAGTGAATGCGCCGCTATGGCACCTCCATTCCTGCTCCTGCCAGAGGGCCTGATTTACTACCGATCGTAACTGCGATTGCAATAGTGATTACGTACGCAGTTCAACTGCGATAATATGCTAAAACATTGTGATCAATATGCCGCAACACCACTATATAAGGACGCCCACTTTACCTTACACACATCCGTAATGTTTAGCAAGACTGCGAAAACATTGTTAAAATCAAGTATCATCGCAGCCTCACGCACACTTGCACAAGGTCTGACCTTACTCAGAAATTTCTAACTACGTCGCACACTATGAGGCTACGTAGGGCATCACAGTGGATAATTTATGCACGCCCCTGCAACATCGTTCAAAATGCACTTGCACACCTGCATTTTGCTGACCACACCCCCTGTCACCACCCACAAACGGCACTTCCTGTCAGTCACTCTGCTATGGGTCTCTGTAGTCATGGCGATCACAGTCCCTATAGCAGTGGCCGGCTTGCGCACGCGTACTGTGTTGCATACGCTGTACGAAACAATTGGCCAATTGTGTGCATATTAGCAACTGCGATCAAAGCTGAATCAGGCCCAGAGCTGCTGCCGAAACTGATCACAGCTGTAGTCTGTAGTTTTAAAAAAAGAATCAACATTGACTTCAATGTTGGGAACCAAAAGGTTACTAAAGTGCATTCCTACCAAGTCAATGGGGGAAACCTCTCATTAGCTCGCCTCTATCAGCCAACGAACATTAAGCCAATGCATTTCTATGGGAAATGCAGCAGCGGAAGCGTCATTCGCAAAGTACCGTCCTTAGAGGGCGGTACTATGTCGCGGTGTTCATTTTTTTTATTTTAAGAAGACTGTGGTTGCAAACAGGGAAGGATGAGTACAAGGGGTAGGTATGTTTCTTTTTTTACAGGTACTGATGTGGATTTTACTGGAGAAGGGGGACAGACCAGTGCTAGGGACAAGGTAAGTATGTAGTGTGAGTGCAGGTGAGTGTGAGTGAGTGTATGTGTAATGAAATATTAAAACCTTTGGTGTGGGATTCCCGGCCTGGGCTGGCTAGTGTGGGGTGCGAATGCTTTGGCCGGGGGACCTCTTGAAGTGGGTCCCACGAGTGTGGCATTACACCCCCACTAGAAAGAGTACGATGCTGCTTGTGGCTAATAAGGGGGTCCCCTAATCATTTTGTCCTCCATATTTCCACAACCAGGACCAGTCCTTTTTCCCCCATATTTTCACAACCAAGACTGGTTCACACAGCCCAGTGCTGGTTGTGCTTTTAGGGGGGGACCCCATGTCATTTTTTATTTGTTTTAACAATTTAATCTTTTTACAAACAGAAGCTTTCATGGATCTCACTGATTTGTGAAGGCTTCTGTCTAACTCTGACCTGCTCAGGCTATACTCGGTAGCCTGAAGCAGGCCTATTATTTTGCGAGTTTTATGTAAGTAATTTTGTGCAAATTAAAAACTTGCACTCTTTTACATTGGCAGAGTTGTATGTTTTCCATGGGAAAACATCTGGATGCGAGTTTGGCCACTGTGAGTTGCTGGAATGCAAGAAACATGCAAGTTTGCATGTGCTCGCTCTCTAATGCATGTGCGAGTTGTAAAAAATTTTTTTACATCTTGCACCCTATTACATTCTGCCCCATATATTAAATTGGTGTTTCATTTGGATTAAATTTCCAAATGAATTGCTTGCATCTTGTATCCATATCACTTTGTTGTGGAGATTTCAGGTGACTGGAGCAACAGTTTGCAGCCAGCTGGCATTTGCACTTTGACTTTGATTTTCAGATATCTTAAAGTCGTGTTACTGGGAGCTTTTGTACAGGCACCTGTAGCCCTACAAAACAAAAATGGGCAGCAATATATTAAAACAGCTATGTATAGTAAATCAAAACTACTTGTTTAAAATTAGTCTTGCTGCAAATTTGCCTAGAAAACTACTTGGCAGAACTGCCAGGCAGAAATATAGTTCATACAATAGATAATATTTAGTATACAGTAAAACCTTGCAGAGATTTCTTTAAGCAAATTGAATGTTTGGACAAGTGAACTGTACACGTGCACAAGTCATGATTATGTAAGTTTGCACTGCAATCTACTACACAACACAGCTGGCCAGACAATTTACAATTCTGCATCTCTTACCGATCGATCAATGTCTAATTTTGACATATAAATATTTGTCCAAACTTGATAATCCCCCAAGGGCGATGTGGTGTAATAGATCAACAGTCAATAGATCAACAGTCTATAGGTTGACACCAGATGGTTGATAGACAATTGTCGGCATGGGCAGAAAGTCAAAATGGGCAATTGTCGACTGGAAAATGGTCAACAATGCAGGTTGACAGGGTTAAAAGTTGACAGGTTTAAATGCTCAACACAATATAACCCTAATCCTAACCCTCCCTCTAGTGCCTAACCCTAACCATCCTCCTAGTGTCTAAACCTAACCCTAACCCTCCCCCTAGTGATTAACCATAACTGTCCTCTCCAGCAACCTAACTAACTCTTCCCCAAGTGCCTAACCCTAACTCTAAAAATGTTGAAAAACCATGGAAAAACATATAGATAATTTTTGAGACGACCATTTGAACCTGTCAGCCTTTTAACAATGTCGGCCATTTGAACCTGTCAACATTTTGACCATGTCGACTTATTGCATGTCGACCATATGGTATGACCTATTTACTGCCGATCTATTGACTATCAATCTTCCATCCGGGTAACCACCAAAGGGATCAGCAACAGGTTCACTTCCAAGGTCATAGGAGTTTGCTAGTGTAGCCTTTAGAGGACTGCATTAATAGGCAAATGATCATTTATCGAAATCGAGAAGGCCATTATGCCAATTGTCTGGTATCACCTGCATATTGCAGTGTGTGGCCAGCATTAGAGATGGTCTGCTTTTAACATTTCATTTATGCTATCCACAAATCTGAGCAAAAACACAGAACTCAGGGCCTGATTCAGAGCCGGACGCTCTGAACGAGCGCCCGCTCTGAATCAGGGCGTTTTTTTTTTTGGTGAGCCCTCCTGGACGCTCGCATAGCTGTGGGTGACCACCCACAGCTTATGCGAGCGTCCATGATGATGGTCGCGATGGTCAAGATAGATGCTCTATCAGAGCCAAAATCACTCCCACTGACATCACTAGTGATGTCAGTGGGGCCGGACCCAGACGGTAGGCGTTCCCATGGGAACGCCTCCGTCTGGGCAGCCACGCTCCGGCACGCCCACCAAAGGGGGCGTGCTGTCACTCACCATCGACAACACGCCCCCTTTGCTGCGAGACCCCGAGCGACGGCTTCCCCATCGCTCCCCGGATCTCGCGCATGCGCACAACAGAGCAGCCTCAGTTGTGCGCATGCGCATTTGGGTACCATCGACCCGCTTGCGAGCGTCCTGCGCTCTCGAACGAGTCTGAATGAGACCCCCAGTCTAGTGTTAGTTTAATGATGAACAAAGAAACAAACAAAAAAATAGATTTCCAAATATACTGTATAGTTAGAAAAGTCCTAAATCTTAGTTATAAGGTGTAGTGGGAAATAAAATTAAATTATTTATTAAAATAAAAAAATATCTTTGAGCCTTACAAAGTTATCCTGTCATTGTTTACCAAGGCTTCCTTATCTACTATGAAGGTAGTTCCATTAACCCTAAGAAATCACAAATTAATGTTATATATCAGGATGTAGCTGTTTTGTAAATTTCTTAATACACAACAATTAAAAGTCAAATACTGACATTAAAATGACTGCAGATTGTAAAGAAAACTAGTTCATAAAAAGGCTTTCACTGTTGTATTTCATAGTTTATTAATACAAAATCATATTTTTATTTTTCAGGAAAAGTAGGACTTTCTTTTTGTAGTTTTGGCTCTCAGACCTTTCCTAATGCCCCACTATTTAATGGATCTCTTCACTGAAACAAAGGGAGGCAAGGACTAAGCCACAGTAAATCTCTGTAGCCAGATCATCATCACGGAGTTCAGGCATGTTGCCCTAAAAGCAGCGGTCCCACACTAGTCAGAGGCCAGCCAGAAGGGGACCACTCTTGATGGCTGATTACATACTTGGCCATAGAGGAAGGTGCAGACATCCCTGATGTCCATCAGGATGCCCTACAAGGAGGTAGGGGCTTTCCTGCACAAAGTCCAAAGGTTGCAGTCTTCAGATCTGTCCCTTGGTATGGCAGTCTCTGGAGTGGTCTGGAGGCCGACCATTGGTCTCTGGAGTGGTCACTTGAATGGCCTTGAGACAGGGCCATGATCTTTGGGGCAAAATGGAGAATGGTCAGCTGTCTCTGGAGCTTCTGGAGGCCAGTCAGTAGTTTGTGGGGCAAGCTGGAGACTAGCCAGTAGTTTCTGGAATGGGCTGGAGGCTGGCCAGCAAGTATTTCAAGTGCAATGAAGGCCGGACAGCGGTCTCTGAAGTGGCTAGAGGTTGTCTGACAATCTCTGGATATAGATGGAGGCCATGCAGTGGTCTCTGGAGTTGACTGAAGGCCAGCCAGTAGTATTTGGAGTGGGATTGAGGCAATTCTGCAGTCTCAGGGGACAGCTGGAGGCTAGCCAGCAGTCTCTGCAGTGGGCTGGTGGCAGACTTGTGGTATTTGGGGCAAGCTGGAGGCTGGCCAGTGGTCTCTGGTGCAGCCCCTGGAGTGAGCTTAAGCTGGCAGCAGTCTCTGGAGCTAGGTGGAGGCCATACAGCAATCCCTGGAGTAGGCTGGAGGCCAGGTTTTGGTCTCTGGACAAGCTGGAGGCCAGACATGTCTGGAGTGGACTGGAGGCAGGGCAGCAGTGTCTAGAGAAGACCTAGATCAAGGCCGGAGACTGTAGATATAATTCAGTATTTTTTTTTCAGTCCAACGAAAGTGTCCAGCTAGTGGGGTTTATGGAACTGATCTTCATTGTGTGCCAGGAACATTTTGATACAGTTATGTCTAGTGGGCTCCTGTTGTTTAGGAAGGTTCAAAATGACCTTCCTCAATATCCCTCTTTTTCCATCTAGACACGTACCGCTGCATAAGCGAAGCCTGACAGTATCCCAGCACTGATGCCAGCCCCCAGCATGATGAATACTTGTGTTTGTAAAGTGATTGGTGGCATCTACAAAGGCTGCTTCAGTGTTCCTTGTTCTGGACCCATACACTGGCGGCTTGTGATTGTGTCGGGAGCCCATGTGGTCCACCTCTGACAGGCCCCACTTGTCCACTAGGAGTTGAAAGACCTCTGTGTGGAGAGACAGCTGAGGAAGTCCGCTTCCCAGTTGAGAACTCCCATCATGAACACCGCGAAGATGGCCGGGAGGTGACCTTCTGCCCATGCAAGAATGCGTGACACTTCTGCTATTACTGACCGACTTCGAGTGCCTCCTTGGGGATTGATGTAAGCCACTGCTGTGGTGTTGTCGAACTGCCCTTGTACAGGCTTGCCCTGAAGAATTTCCTGCGCCAGAGTGAGGGCTCTGTAGATGGCTCAGAGTTCCAATACATTGATTGGCAGGGTCGGCTCAACCGATGTCCAATGGCCCTGGAAGGAGTGTTGACCGGTCACTGCACCCCAGCCCTGGTGGCTTGTGTCCATTGTAAGGAGTACCCACTATGGGATCCAAAAGGACTGACTCTTGGTTAGGTTGGACGCCTGTAACCACCAGGAGAGGGACAGACAAACCTCTGGAGAGAGAATCATTGTCTGGGATCTGATCCCATGGAGTGGATTAGGTGTTGCAGTGGCCTGGAATGGAACGAAGAGTACTCCACCATGTCGAAGGTGGATACCATGGATCCCAGAGTCTGCATTGTTGAGTGAACTGAGACTCTGCCACTGTGGAGTAATCTGCGCACTCATTGTTGAAATGTGGAGATCTTGTCCATTGTCAGGAAGATTCTCTGAGCATGGGAATCCAAAAGAGAACCCAGATGGACCATCCTTTGTGAAGGGTTCAGAGAGGACTTTTTCCAGTTGATTAACCAGCCGTGTCTCTGTAGGAAGGCAATGGTTATCTGAAGATGGCATTGAAGAACCTCTGGGTTGCGTGCTAAGAGCAAGAGGTCATCCAGATATGGTAGCAGCCTGACTCCCTGACAACGCAGGTGGGCTGCCATGACCACGATAATTTTGGTAAAGACCAGTGGAGCTGTAGAAAGTCCAAAGGGCAAAGCCTGAAATGAGAAATGTTGCTGTAGTACAGCAAACCAGAGATATCGCTGATGAGAGGGCATTATAGGTACATGTAGGTAAGCATCCTGAATATCAAGAGGTACCGAAAAGTCCACCTGATGTCCTGTTTCCAAATCTAAGGACAAACCTTCAGCCTGACGGGGCTGAAGGTTTGTCCTCAGATTTGGAAACAGGACATCTGGTGGCCCAGGTCCGCTGGGCTTGGAGGCCCTTGTGGAAGCTGATTGCCGAGGAAAGGACTGGTCCTTAGGCTTTCCCTGGGGACAAAAGGACCTGAAGGACATTGTCCGAGGCTTTGCAGTAGTTGCTGAGGGAACAGATTTTGATGCTGCCAAAGTGGCTACAATCTTGTCTAGATCTGGGCCAAACTGGATCTCACCAGTGTAAGCTAATGATTCTAAGGCCTTCTTAGAGTCTGAATCCGACTTCCATGACTGTAGCCAAAGAGTGCGGCAGGCAGACACTGATGTAGCCAATGATCTAGAGCAACATTTTTCAACCACTGTGCCGTGGCACACTAGTGTGCCGTAAGCGTTTGTCAAGTGTATCGCGGCTGTCAGCTCAGCGCACTTGTACTGTAGTGTATTTTATTCCTGAGGAGGCCAATGTAGTGAGTTTTATTCCTGTGGAGGCCAATGTAGTGTGTTTTATTCCACTGGAGGCCAATATGTGTGTATTTTGTTTATGTAGGAGCCAGTGTGTATGCTTTTTCATTGGTCACACTTGGTGCATCGCCGGATGGTGTGCCTTGGCAATTTTGTGTAGTGTGCCTTGAGTTGAAAAAGGTTGAAAATCACTGATCTAGAGGCCAGGAGACTAGCATCCAAGGTCGCTTCTCTGATATAGGAAGTTGCATCTCTTATGTGAGCAATATAAGACATCTGATCCCTAGAGGCCTCTAGGGAGAAAGACTCTTCAAGGGATTCTGCCCAGCTTTCAATTGCTTTCGCCACCCAGTCAATAGCCATGGTTGGGTGAGCAATGGCTCCTGAAAGGGAATACATAGATTTAAGGCCAGTTTAAATTTTTCTATCCGTAGGGTCCTTTAATGAAGAAGCTGTAGGGATACGTAATGTGGAGCTTTTAATCAATCGTGTAACATGGGAATCTACAGCTGGGGGAACCTCCCATTTTACACAATGAACTGCAGGAAAAGTATAATAATAGGTCAGGGATCTTTGCAGCTGAAACCTCTTACCAGGCATCTGACAAGCTGCTGCCATGTTATGGATTCTAATAATCCTCTATACCTTAAATGTCGCTGTTTAGCGTTGCACACAATAATAATTGCAGACCAGCCCAATTGTGTTTCCAAAGCACAAATAGTTATATTATTCAACAAAAAGAAATAATACACGCTTTGATCTAGACACTGAGCGTAAATACAATTATAATACAAGGTTACAGCCAAATACATACGCTTGCGCCCCGGTACCAGATCCCAGCCGATCAATCCAGATGTCTGTGGTCATCAAACAGGTGACGACTACTGGCCTAGCTTATTGCGCAAACATATATTCTCTTACAAGATGTATCAGAACCAGAAACCTGCAAAGAAACAAAGCATCAGTGTGCTTACATTGTTCTATACCGTAGATATCAAATACATGCATTTCTTATTATAACTTATATTTCTAACATAAACCATATTGTGCAGGAACCTTTTAGAAGTGTAAATATGTGTATATGATTGTGGTCGCTAATGTGCGTCTGTATTTAAACAAAGGAAATGTTCTTGAAGGTGTATATACCTCAGTAAGCTCACGTGCGTCCATGGGCACTTAAATAAGTATATATACAACTAGCAATGTGTGTATATTTATGATTATATGTAAGTATGTGTTCGCATGTAAGTGATGACGCCCGTGAACGTCCATGTGTACGCATGTGGTTACACATACAGTCAGGTGCATAAATATTGGGACATTGACAGAATTTTCATATTTTGGCCTCTATTCACCACCACAATGTCTTTGAAATGAAACAAACAAGATGTGCTTTAACTGCAGACTTTCAGATTTAATTTAAGGGTAATTACATCCAAATCAGGTGGACGGTGTAGGAATTACAACGGTTTCTATATGTGCCTCCCACTTTTTAAGGGGCCAAAAGTAATGGGACTATCAACTCAAAAGCTATTTCATGGACAGGTGTGGGCTATTCCTTCGTTATTTCATTATCAATTAAGCAGGTAAAAGGTCTGGAGTTGATTCTAGGTGTGACATTTGCATTTGGAATCAGTTGCTGTCGACTTTCGATATGAGATCCAAAGAGCTGTCACTATCAATGAAGCAAGCCATCATTAGGCTGAAAAAGCAAAACAAACCCATCAGAGAGATAGCAAAAACATTAGGTGTGGCCAAATCAACTGTTTGGAACATTCTTAAAAAGAACGAACCCATTGGAGAGCTCAGCAACACCAAAAGCCCCGAAAGACCACGGAAAACAACTGTGGTGGATGACAGAGGAATTATTTCCCTGGTGAAGAAAAACAGTTGGCCATCACAACAGTTGGCCAAATCAAGAACACTCTCCAGGAGGTAGGTGTATAAGTGTCAAAGTCAACAATCAAGAGAAGACTTCACAAGAGTGAATATAGAGGGTTTACCACAAGATGTAAACCATTGGTGAGCCACAAAAACAGGAAGACCAGATTAGAGTTTGCCAAACAACATCTAAAAAAGCCATTACAGTTCTGGAACAACATCCTATGGACAGATGAGACAAAGATCAACTTGTACCAGAGTGATGGGAAAAGAAGAGTATGGAGAAGGAAAGGAACTGCTCATGATCCAAAACATACCACCTCATCAGTGAAGCATGGTGGTGGTAGTGTCATGGCGTGGGCATGTATGGCTGCCAATGGAACTGGTTCCCTTGTATTTGATGATGTGACTGCTGACAAAAGCAGCAGAATGAATTCTGAAGTGTTTCGGGCAATATTATATGCTCATATTCAGTCAAATGCTTCAGAACTCATTGGACGGCGCTTCACAGTGCAGATGGACAATGACCCGAAGCATACTGCAAAAGCAACCAAAGAGTTTTTTAAAGCTAAAAAGTGGAATGTTATGCAATGGCCAAGTCAATCCCCTGACCTCAATCCGATTGAGCATGCATTTCACTTGATGAAGACAAAACTGAAGGGAAAATGCCCCAAGAACAAGCAGGAACTGAAGACATTTGCAGTAGAGGCCTGGCAGAGCATCACCAGGATGAAACCCAGCGTCTGGTGATGTCTATGCGTTCCAGACTTCAGGCTGTAATTGCCTGCAAAGGATTTGCAACAAAGTATTAAAAACTGAAAGTTAGATTTAGGATCGTTTAGTTTGTCCCATTACTTTTGGCCCCTTAAAAAGTGGGAGGCACATATAGAAACCGTTGTAATCCTTACACCGTTCACCTGATTTGAATGTAATTACCCTCAAATTAAATCTGAAAGTCTGTAGTTAAAGCACATCTTGTTGTTTCATTTCAAAGCCATTGTGGTGGTGAATAGAGGCCAAAATATGAAAATTCTGTCAATGTCCCAATATTTATGCACCTGACTGTATGAGGTCAGGTATGAACCACCCATAACAACACCTGTATTAGGGCAGAATGAGAGGAAAAGTATAGTCATAAACTGACAGATAGAAAAAAAGACACAGATAGCGCCAGCCCAAGTCACATACAATGCAGGAAAGACGCTGCATAGCGGCACTATACTAAACTACACGCAGTGTCTGGTAGAAAATAGAACTACATACGCTGACTCTGGGGAGAGGTATGCAGGGGGACCAGACCACGCTGTCCCGGGAGAACTGCAACTGCACCAGAGAAAATGGCCGTCGGAGACCTCAGAGAGGGTGTGTCCGGAGGAGAGCAACTCAGGGAAGCCAGACCGCAGTGGAAAGGCGCGCTGAGCTGAGGAGCTGCTTAAACAGGGAAGCTCTCTCCCCTGGCCTGGTATTAACCCCTGGGATGCTGGTTTCCTGCACCGATAAGTCCCTGGTGGTCCAGTGGAATGCGATAGCCGGAGTCTGCATCCACACCCAGCGCGTCCGTTCTGTCCCCGGAGACCAGAGGTAACGACTGCCATAACATGCGGGGCACTGCGAGCGCGACCCACCTTTCCTGTCCCCTGATGTCTGGGCACAGTCTGGGTCCTCTCTGGGGGCCCTGGCTAGCGGTGACCCCCGGAACGCCCACCGAGATCCCCAGATCAATACTGGCGTCGCGGCACCAGAGGGGTGGCGGAGCAGCAGTGCAGATGTCCCATGGACAGTCTGCTGCTGCATGCTCTAGTTGTAAAACTAAAATAAAAAAAAAATAAGCTTTAGGGGCTGTCTACACAGCCCCTTGTGAAATGGTAACCCGACTCCGGCCGGCCACCAACGGAACTGAGGTGCCTCTGGCTCGGAGGCGGGGTATAGGTAGAGTGGACCCAATGCATCCAGGGAGCTGTAAAGCTTTAACTGCGTGGTGCTTGGATTGGTTCCCATCACCTACACCCCAAGGAGCCTATGGACCCTGTGGAGCCTATGGATACTGAAGAAGAAATTAATTTTAAGACCCTTGGGTATGAGAGTACCCATCTGGTAAAAAAATATTATTCTTTAGAGATTATATTAAAGTTTTCTACCCTCCAATGTATTTAACCAATTTAATCCCTACAAATTATAGGCTTGTAGGGCCCTTGTTAATATTCCTAATATGCTCAGAAACGCTCACTCTTAATTTCCTAGTATAACCATCTATAAACTGAATTCCCTTTGGGAATTGTAAAATAAATGACATCTATTGTATTGCAGATGATGCCATCTTCAATCCTGAATCCTAGTTTTGTGGCGTTTCTGAGACAATACCTTTAATACGGGACCCAACGCCGGCATCCCGACAGGTTTAGGATACCAACACCTGTCGGTCGGTATTGTAACCATCTCTTCTCGTTGCCTAAGCCTAACCTCCCCGCACCCTAAACCTCCTCCCAACCATGCTACTTATCTTTGGGATTCCGGCGCCGGGATTCAAACAGGTATTGGGATTCTGGCACTGGCATTCTGACTACTGGAAACCTATCTGTTGGGATATTGAATGTATCCCCTTTAATAGGTTTAGTTATTTCAGACAGATGGCTCCAGGTATAGGCTGGTGCAAAGGCGCTCGGATAGCTACTTTCAGGAGCACATAGATGAAAGTGGTGCTGCTGCATATATAGGTGGAGATCCACATAAGAGCAGGAGTTCAGAGTCAGCTCCACTGGAGAGATTTATACACTTCCTTACAGAGGTTCTCCTCATCAAACAATGAGACTGTTCTTTTAACATTAATTATACTGGGCCGCACATTCCTAAGTGATTGTGCCACTTAAACAAATATTGGAGCAGCTTACAACACCTGATAATAATCTCTGTGGACTGTGCAATATTCACGTTGCTATAAGATACTGTCAATAAGATAAAAGATTTTGCTGGATCTATTGTAGCATTGTATTTACGCACATCAGATATTCTAATCCAGTGTTGGCTAACCTTGACACTCCAGCTATTATGGAACTACATAACCCAGCATGCACTGCTACAGTTTTGCTATTAGGGCATGCTAAAACTGTGGCAGGGCATGCTGGGATATATAGTTCCACAACAACTGGAGTGTCAAGGTTAGCCAACACTGTTCTAATCTATATAGATGTAATAGGGCTTTAGGCAAGTAAGCGCACATTAGGAGACATTGAATGCTGGTTTATGTATGTGTATTTATGATGTGAATATATATTAATTTTTTCATCTAAATTCTGATTAACCGAGACATGCTTACTAATTTGAGACAACGCAACCTTTTCTCCTACCATTTTGTGTATCTATAATGGGTGCAGGGTGTGCGGTCCAGGGGTGCCCACGCAGCACACCCTGCACCTATATAATAATTATACTTACCTCTCTGGAGTCCCGCGTCGCCGGTGCTGCAGACACTAATCATTGAAAAAGGTGCGCCTGCAATTTTTACGGTGATTTGTGCATGCGCAGTAGAGACGTCTCCAGGAACATAATGTGGGCACCTTGCTCCTGGACACCAGCCAAAGTGCAGTAGACTCTAGTACAAAGCCAGAGTTTACTGCATTGCTGGAGAGGAGGGAGCCCGCATGTAAGCTGTACAAGGCCCCCCTCCTCTCTTAAATCTCCCGTCTCTTACTATCGTTTTACTTGAAAGGAATTGCACGTACCTTTAGGAAGCAGCGTCTCATTAGTATATTTAGCGCCACGTCTGACATATTTTTCACTTTTGAAGAAATGGGCCCTAGACTGCACACCCTGAATATATAATATATATATATATATATATATATATATGCTCCAATTAGCCTGGCACTCCAGATGATATTGACAACAGCGGGGTGCCTTCCTCCACAAATATATACTCCAAAGGTTCCAAATATAAAGAACAAGGCGGCACTCCCAATGATAGGTGTAAATCAAAAAGCTGTATTTCAATAATGTGAAATCTGCATCGACATTTCAAAGCCCATAGGCTTTTTCATCAGGATTGGTCACAAAAATATTCTCGTGACCATCCACGGCGTGAACACCCTGGCAGTGCAGATATTTGTTGCCTTGCCTCTGCCTGGCACTTACAGTCAGCCACGTTACAGCCTAAGCCGAGCCAGTTACGCTGTCCTGGTGTGAACTTGGCTCCTAGATCAGCAGTAAGTAAAGTTTAAAACTTATGTTTAGACACACTCCGACTGTCACAGTGTGTAATTGAGCGCCCCCGCCTGCCAGCCACCTCACATTGAGGAGGGATGGGCAGAAATGAGTTATTTAATCTGCTAAAGAACATTTTAGTGTTACACATAGTAAGTTGGTAGCTCCACTCTTATAGCTGTCCTCAGAAACGTGTCGCTCTGTTATAGCGGTTAGCGCATTTTACAGTCATATACTTGGTTACTGCTAGAATAAAAAAAAAATGTGGTTTTGTTATTAGGGTTTTACAATAAACAAGTTAGATAAGCTATTGGGAAATAATAACGTGTAATAATGTGTGATTGAATGGGCTCCATACAGAAGGTCGACATGGAAGGTCGACGTGACAAAAGGTCAACAGTACCGAAGGTCGACAGGTATAAAAGGTTGAAAGGTTCAAAATGTCGACTTTTTTTTAAGCTTCAGGGTTAGACACTAGGAGGGACAGTTAGGGTGAAGATTAGGGTAAGTAAAAAAAAAAAAAAAAAGTGTCCACCATTTCAATGTCGACCTTTTGAAACTGTCGACTTTCTGTACTTTCTCATGCCAACCTTTTCAAAGTCAACATTTTGGTGTCAACCTCTATTATTTACCTTTTGTATCACACCCGATGATATATGATGGGCAGTCTGTGTGGCAGACAAGGGATATTTAGAATTGGTCTTTTAGGGCATTGTACATTTATTATTTATTTATTTATTAACAGTTTCTTATCTAGCGCAGCAAATTCTGTTGCGCTTTACAATTTGAATCAACATTAACATTATACTGGGTTGTAAAAGACATACATACATGACATACATAAGGATAAGAGGGCCCTGCCTGCAAGCTTACAATCTATAGGGAAATACTGTAGGTGTTGATACACAAGGAGAGCTGCTACATATTGCAAATTGGTCCAGCCCAATTGCAGATATTCTTGGTGGACTGTATAATCCAATCACACGGGAAAGTTGGCCTAGGATTAGGAGGATATTAAATTGAAGAAAGAGAAGATGTGATAGGTGTTTACTATAAGAGAGTTAGATAGAGAGCTATAAAAGGTTAGGTGGGCGGTCCAGGATTCTGATAAGCTTGTCTAAAGAGGTGTTTTCAGAGAACGCTTGAATGTTTGGAAACTACTGGAAAGTCTTATTTTGCATGGGAGGGCATTCCAAAGTCCTGTAACCGTGCAAGGGAACAAGTAATGCACGGGGATGAGAGACGCAGATCTTGTGCAGAACGGAGATGTCGGTTTGGAAGATATTTTGAGATAAGTGAAGAGATGTATGTTGGTGTGGTTTGGTTAATAGCTTTATGTGTGAGTGTAAGTATTTTAAATTGAATAGGGTAGAAGACCGGCAGCCAATGGAGGGACTGACAGAGTGGATCAGCAGACACTGAACGGTGAGAAAGATCAACCTCGCAGCTGCATTCAAAATGGATTGTAGTGGGGAGAGCCTGTTTTTGGGAAGACCAATAAGGAGACTATTGCAATAGTCAATGCAGGAAATTATGAGTGTGTGTATTAAGAGTTTTTGCAGTGTCTTGCGTAAGATATGGTTGAATTTTGGCTATGTTTTTTAGATGTATGTAACAGGATTTAGAGACAGATTGAATGTGGGGAACAAAAGACAGTTCAGAGTCAAGGATGACACCTAGGCAGCGAGCTTGTGGGGTGGGGTTGATTGTCGAGTTGTCAACAGTAATAGAGATATCAGGTTGGTAACTGCTATTGGCCGGTGGAAATATAATTAATTCTGTTTTGGATATATTAAGTTTGAGGTGGCGAGATGACATCCAAGATGAAATGGCAGAGAGACATTCAGTGACACGGACCAGCACAGATGGTGACAAATCTGGGGAGGATAGGTAAATTTGAGTATCGACTGTGTACAGATGATACTGAAAACCAAAAGAGCTGAATAGTTTGCCAAGAGAGGTGGTATATATTGAGAAAAGCAGAGGACCTAATACTGAACCTTGTGGCACTCCAGCTGCTAGAGGTAGTGAAGTGGAGGTAGAATCAGAAAAGCAAACAGTGAAAGAGCGATTAGATAGGTAGGATGAGAACCAAGAAAGGGCTGTGTCTTGAAGACCTATGGATTGTAGTGTTTGTATGAGAAGAGAGTGGTCAACAGTGTCAAAGGCGGCTGAGAGATCTAGAAAAATTAGAAGTGAATAATGACCTTAAGGCCTTGGCAGTGACCAGATCATTTACTACCTTAGTCAGTGCTGTCTCAGTGGAGTGTTGGGAACGAAAGCCTGACTGAAGTGGATGCAATAAGTTGTGGGTGTTAAGAAAGTGTGAGTCGAGTGTAGGCAAGTCTCTCCAGTAGTTTGAAGGGGCAAGGTAGCTGGGAGATAGGAGGGTAATTTGAGATAGTGTTAGGCTCAGAATTTTGTTTTTTCAAAATGGGAGTGATCACTGCACGCTTGAACAGTGATGGAAAGATACCAGTAGAGAAAGAGAAATTACAGATTTTAGTTAAGTGTGGAATGAGCACAGGAGACAGAGCTTTACTGATTTGTGAGGGTATAGGATCAAGAGGAGAGGTAGTAGAGTAGGAGGATGAGAAGAGTGTAGCTACTTCATCTTCATTAGTGGGGTCAAATTATGAGAACGTGCCACTGTGTTCAGGTAGGGATTTGAACAAGACCCTGGCTGAGGAAGTGCATACCATTTCATTTCGGATATTATCAATCTTGTTTTTGAAATAGGAAGCAAGATCTTGTGCACTGATAGTAGCAGGTGGGTTGGGTGACGGAGGGGTAAGAAGTGATTTAAATGTATTAAAAAGTCGCTTGGGGTTAGGGACTTGGGCAGAGATAACAGATTGGAAATATGTCTGTTTGGCATTATCCAGTGCATTACGATAAGAGTGGTAGATTGTCTTATATGTGAGGAAGTCACTTGGAGTATGAGACTTTCGCCACTGACGTTCTACTTTACGTGAGAGTTTTTGTAGGTGTCTTGTGAATTTGGGCTAGTTCTAGGGTCTGGTTCAGGTGTGATACAGCAGTCTCAGGAGAAGTGAAATTAGAAATAGGCAAGAGTGATTGTTGCAGAGAGGTGGATAGTTGTTCAAAATTAATAGCATTAATATCTCTGCGGGTTTGAGGAGGTTTGGTTGATTTGCTTGGCATTGAGGTTGATGTAATGGAGGAGAGTGTGCAGGTGATATGGTTATGATCTGAGAGAGGGAAAGGAGAATTAGTGAAATCAGAGACTGAGCATAGTCTGGTAAATACAATATCAAGGCAGTGGCCATCTTGATGAGTAGAGGAGTCAGTCCATTGGGAGAGGCATAGAGAAGATGTTAAGGAGAGAAGTTTGGAGGCATGAGGGGATTGTGGACTGTCAACGGGGATATTGAAATCACCCATAATAATGGTGGAGATGTCAGAGGATAGGAAGTGAGGGAGCCAGGCAGAAAAATGTTCCAGAAATTGATTGGGTTGTCCAGGTGGACGATAGATAGCAGCAATGCGCAGAGAGAAAGGAGTGAAAGTCCTAATAGAATGTACTTAAAATTATGTAAATGTAAGGGATGGTACCTGTGGAATAACTGTGTATGTAAGATTGAGACAGTCTTATTCCTACTCCACCTCCTTTACTATTACCAGGCCTGGATGTGTGTGTGAAGGGTAGGCCACCATGGTAGAGTGCTGCAGGGGAGGCAGTGTCTGTTTGTGTGAGCCATGTTTCTGTTAATGCCAGAAGACGGAGGTTATTTGTACATGGATACTTCTGGTACTGGGGCATAGTGTGGGGGTTGTTGCTGCATGACCATTCACGGTCATTGTCCATTTCAGCTGTTTCATATACTAGCCGTTTCAAATGCACCTGCTTTTCCATTGGTCACACCTACAATTTGTTCCCATATGTAAGAGGCCAGTTTTAGATTTTTTTTTTCCAGCAGCGGTTTTAAATTCCCAATTTACCAGTGTGTACTACGAAGAATGTTCCGTGATACCTACTTCTCACAACCCTGGATATTCTGGAATCAGGGGTGGAACTCCATCTACAGTACCCATTGTTTGGACAATGAGCCCTCTTTTAATTTATTTAATTTAATGGGACCAGATAGTTTATAGCTACCACTAGTTATGGTGGAGATAAGATATAGATGATTGTTCTCCATTTACATCACTTATCTAAAATAAGAATTTACCTTAACAAAATACCTATGGCTAGATTTCACTCTCTCCAATATTTACCTCTTTCCTCCTCCTCTACTGTGAACTGCCTCCTTACCCTCACTCCCTCTACACAGTCTGTCCAGGCTAGTACCTTTCTTTTCATCCCAGTTTTCTTATATAATTATTGCAGTTATTTGGTGAGTGGGATCCCAGCAATAAGCAAACTGTTTAGTCACAGTGTAACTAACTGACTGACTACTTGGGGCATATCCAATCAGCCGCGGGTTGTACCCTGCAGCTAATTGACAACCCGGACATATTCAATTGAGTCCTGCATCCCCGTGCAAAACAATGATATTTCCATGACTGGCAGTTCAATTTCAATCCCAAAACGGGTGTGGTGTCACACAGTATGGGCCTGCATAGAGACTGTTGGGCTGTTGACTATATACAACTGTAAATAACATGAATAACACATGGGATATAATTTATATTATATTTATGTATATGTATATCTTATAGCTGTGAATTAAAAGGATAGAAGTTACAGAGCCATGTTTATACTGCTCATGAAACAGTGCAGCACCTCTATTATAAATTATTGAGGACAAAACACAATATTATAAAAGTGGAGAAAGTGCAAATATGGAGCAAATGATCAGCTCTAGACTTGCGGGTAGGAATACCCCTTTAAATGCTCCATCCCAACCTCTTTAGCACAAAAATAATTCTGTCAACATTGGTGTGAGTAAAATGAGTTGGGAGAACATGTGGTGGTGCTAAAAAAGTGGATGAGGCTTGATCTGGGAAGAATTCATGCATCCACATAACCCATTGTTAGGAATAACTTTGTTTTTCCATGTGGCATAAGAACGGATGTGGTCCACATCCATTGTGCCCCTTGAAAGTCCACAGAGGTGGACCAGATGTGTGCTGCCCTTGTTCAAAGTCTATTGTGTCCAGTCAGCCCGGTGTCTTTATGCACTTTAACACCGTCTGCAATACTATGGAGACCCACACAGACATGGCTTCACTTCTACAGCCTGCGGGTCCTACAGCTGGAGTATGCACACCGAGATAGAAGACCCAAGCGCCTGGGTAGCTGACAGCTGCTACAACACAGTCTACATCCAGTGAAGTCACAGTTATAGCTCCTGGCTTCAGTGGTACACTAGGTCTTTAATAACCAGCTCTGTCCATCTTGCAAACAGCTAAGTAAGCAGGTAATAGAACAGATTGATTTATTGGAACTTATGTCTGGTGTACAGTGGAATTCCTAACATAAGGATACTAACTGCAGAATTACCAGATATTGTTATTATGACTCCTGCTGCTATATTTATGCAGATATAATCAATCTATATGCAATCTGACTAGACACATTTTATCGAATACAGACAGGATGCACATTGTCTGAGTTTTTTCAGTATCAAAAACAGTATATGCCAAATGCTTTAATGTAACAATTTAAAACTTATCTTTTTAATATTGTGTTATATGTAAATGTATCAGATTATGTTGAATACTATTAATATAGCTCCATATGCCTGGATCAGTTATATATAGTTTTATCTAATTAGGTTGTTTTTAATATATTTTTTTGTCATAATACAAAGGCTGATCATTGATTATTATACCAGCGCAGTTTATGACGATTTATGACTGAATATTACTTTGCCCAACATGGATGGTAACATACTTATGGCACCCACTTTTAAATGAAGCAGTATAATAATATAGCCTGTAATGAAAACTGTTTCTTGCGGGAGGAGTTATGTTGGCACAATATAAATGTCAATAATCATCTTTGGGTAAAGCTTTATTTCATACTAGTCTAGCATCTGCTCTACAAATTCGACCAACAACACTTCTTAAATTTGGCAGAATTGCATTACAGATACAATAAGTGAGGTGTTGCATCCAGACCCCCGTGATGCAAAATGCATACCGTTTGCTCCAAATATCTTCTATACTACATTACACCAAGCTTAGAAACATTTTCAAGTGTTGCATTAAATCATACAGTTTGCAGCTGTACTCCTTTCTGCGCACACATTTTTTGGTAAATGAGCTCATTATATGCATAGCGTTACATGATTTAGTGTAATTGGGTAGCAACTAAACAGCTCCCCTGAGAATGTCCTGTCAAATGTATCATTGCCGCTAGTCATGTTTGCAAGTTACAATCTATAGACTCCTTAGGGTTATGTCCGTTGGGACTTCAATTTATGGTATAAAACAGCTACAAAATATTTTTGAACTGTGATTTCATGGTTTGAATAGCCCTCAACAGCCTGGGGAATTTCTAATTAAAGCTGTGCTGGGCAGATACTGTATGCCTCTGTTTTAACCTGCACAGTGGTTTGTATTAAACATTCTGTATGTGGGACAAAACTTAAGTTTTATGGGTCAGTCAAAAGATCACCCAAAACACAACTACTGTGTATGATACCCAAAACACTTCTACTAGTTGTGGTATTAAGGGCCTGATTCAGACCCACTCGCGAGCGGCTGTCCGCTCGCAAGTGGGTCGATGGTCTGCACTGAGCATGCGCACGACGGAGGGAGCTCCGTCGTGCGCATGCGCCAGACGCGACGAGCGAAGGTCTTTCCTTCGCTCGTTGTGTCTGATCAAAGGGGGCGTGCTGTCGATGTTGATTGACAGCACGCCCCCTTTGGTGGGCGTGCCGGGGGCGTGCCTCCCTGACGGGGGCGTTCCCAAGGGAACGCCTACCGTCAGAAGCTGGCCCACAGACATCACTAGTGATGTCAGTGGGAGTGATTTTGGCTCTGATAGAGCCAAAATCACTCCGGGCCTTGCGGTTGAAAACCTCAACCGCAGGCTCCGGCTCGCAGTTTCGATGGTCGCGATGGTCAAGACCATCGCGGCCATCAAACTGCACGCTCGTATAGGCTGTGGGTGGTGACCCACAGCTATACGAGCGTCCAGGAGGACGCTCCATTTTTATGGAGGGCGGCCCTCATTCAGAGCGTGCGCTCTGCTCAGAGCGTACGGCTCTGAATGAGGGCCTAAGTTCACAATTGGGGCAGGAAGAGAAAAAAATCTTAAATATTAAAATTGTCATTTAAGACAGTGTTCGTGGTACCGTGAAATAATGGGGTTATTGGTTAATATAATTTTTAAGTGTATCATGCTTAGAAAATAATTTAGAAGTTGCTGACTGGATGCTGCCATACTATCAGTGTCTCTGACTTGTAAAAGTAAACAAATTTTTCTAGTTATAAAATAGTCAACTTTCATTTTACTAATTCATGTCTCACAATAACACAAAAATAAAAATGCACTAGATATTAAGCATAATTAAATTAATTTGTATTATGTAAGGAAGTTGTTGAAACATGGCAAGATGGCAGATTTAACAAGATCAGAACCTTTCCAAAAGAAAAACAGGATCAGTTGTTTTAGAAGTCTACATATACAGCCCTTAAAGTTGCAAAGCTAGCTTTGGCAATTTGTTTGTGCTTTGCATTATTTGTAGGTTTTTTGGTTACAGTTATTAACGAGTACAAAAAAGTTGGCACAAAAGGTCATTTTATTCTTCTCAAGCTTAGAAAACATAAGTACAAATTAATAAATCAGAAGTAAACTTGACCTTGAAATAAACTGCATTTACATTATACTATATACAAGAGACAATGGAGTGCATTGGCATCTGATAATACAGCAGGGTTTGTAGACATTTCCCAGCATGTCCGCTACCAACTGAGCAGAGTTGGTCAATTGTAACTAGTTTGGTCACTTGTTGGCTAGCCACATGTATATTCCACATCATCCATCATTGTTTAATTATGTTCCACCAGCACAGGTGCCTCCTGGATTTGGCCCTGAAAAATGTAGCATTTCACAGAATAAGGTTACTTAGATTTTCAAAATCAAAAAAAAAAAAAAACAACAATAAAAAACCTTGCATATTTTAAGTAATATCAACTTTGTATAGGGAAAAGGGGATGAGGATATCCTAAGCACTGGTGGGACTACTGACAGAATCACTTGTATAGTAGAAGTATTCCAAAATAAGTATACTATGTGGGTCAAAATCCCAAGAAGTCTGTCTATGGAGGTGCACCCTCGAGAGTTGTATTATATGAGAAGAAAAAGAAAGATAAAGATACTCTCTTTTTGTGGGGCACTCAAACTACTATAATATATAAAACTTAGCTTTTAATATGTATGCTATTAAAATAATGAAATAATGTGTCAAACATCTATACGTGAACACTGAAAAAACAAAAAACAAACACAACATGTAATCTGGGCCACAGTCGGTCCAGTTATGAGTGACTGATAAGAGATAGGGAAAAAAGTTTTATATATATCCGATCTCTAAATCCCAATATGGGTCAGACACAAAAATTATGACACTGTGGTCAAAAAGGCAAAAATATGTATATATTGAAAGGGATTTATATAAGGAAATATAAAGGATATCTGCCCTTCAATGTAATAGTCGGTGACTACCTAGCTAACTCCCTGTAAATAGGGGTAGTTCCAAAATTGCTGTCTATACTGATAAATTTCATACATGAAGCATCATCATATGGGAACAAATGTATAAATGTATAATACCACACTAAATGATTTATCAAAATAACATGCGAGCAGAAAAATACATAGACCACAAAAATTACAGTTGTTCTCCAAATTGCTATCTAAATTGATAAATTTCATACATGGAGCATCATCATATGGGAACAAGTGTATAATACCACAATAAATGAAATATAATGTGCAAGCAGAAAAAAAAAAAAATTGAACACATGAATTGTAGTTATTCTCCTGGGCACAGTGTATGTATATAAAAAACTGCACACACATATACAGTATACACATATGTATATAGATAGTACTTTCTGATATATAATATCAGTGATCTTAGGACAATTTCATTCCAAGTGTGATAGAAAGCAGGATAGTTTAAAGGAGGAAAGGCTCTCCATTATTGTATGGGAAAAATGGCTGCTGCAGAGTGTCTTGCATAGGCATAGGACACTGTGTGAGCGGATTCCACCCTATGGGGATAGAAATAATAGGACACAGGCATCTGCTGTTGGACAGGGCGTTTATAGGGCGAATCTGATGACTCACTCTCCTGCGCCTTGCACAATGAGAGTACCTATAGCAGATAACATGTATGAAATTTATCAATTTAGATAGCAATTTGGAGAACAACTGTAATTTATGTGGTCTATGTATTTTTCTGCTTGCATGTTATTTTGATAAATCATTTAGTGTGGTATTATACATTTGTTCCCATATGATGATGCTTCATGTATGAAATTTATCAGTATAGAAAGCAATTTTTCGAACTACCCCTATTTACAGGGAGTTAGCTAGGTAGTCACCGACTATTACATTGAATGGCAGATATCCTTTATATTTCCTTATATAAATCCCCTTCAATATATACATATTTTTGCCTTTTTGACCACAGTGTCATAATTTTTGTGTCTGACCCATATTGGGATTTAGAGATCGGATACATATAAAACTTTTTTCCCTATTTCTTATCAGTCACTCATAACTGGACCGACTGTGGCCCAGATTGCATGTTGTGTTTGTTTTCTCAGTGTTAACGTATAGATGTTTGTCACATTATTTCATTATTTTAATAGCATACATATTAAAAGCTAAGTTTTATATATTATAGTAGTTTGAGTGCCCCACAAAAAGAGAGTATCTTTCTCTTTCTTCTCATATTTTAAGTAATAACAAAAACGAACAGCTTTTCCTGTTTTTCCATTAGAAGAACAGGCTAAACCAGAGGTTCCCAAACGCGGTCCTCAAGGCTCCCCAACAGTTCAGGTTTGCGAGATATCCATGGTTGAGCACAGGTGGTTAAATCAGATTAAATGAGGTACTAATTAAATCACCTGTGGTCAACATGGCTATCCTTAAAACCTAGACTGTTAGTGTGCCTTGAGGACTGAGTTTGGGAACCCCTGGGCTAAACAATGTATCATTATTATACTTTCTACTTAACAAGAGGGCATATGACACACTGACAGTACTAGCAGACATGACAAACACGGCCTGATTTAGGCAAGGGTCATGATCACTTTTATTGTCATCCTAAAAAAACGAAACATACTTTACCGTATTATGGTGTATCTGTTAACTAAAAACAAAACAAGAAAAACCACAGATCTAAACCTGCATCATGTTATTGATGCCAATTTGATTGCAAAATGAGAATAAATGACTCAAAACAAAGCGCACACAAAAATAGCAAATCTCATTTATTTGCACATGGAAAGTAGTAAGAGCAAAAGATGTGGAATCCTGACAGGCATACTGTATAAGCCTGTAGATCTGCATAAGCCGCATCTGTCTGAACACACCCTTATTCCACATGTACATAACCCTTTACTACACTGTTCAGCTTCTCCAGCCATAAGGAGACAACTGTAAAGCCGGATATATAGCACAATATTTCGCTCTGATACGGATCACAACAATATATTGTGCGGATCGTACATTGTGTACAATTGATCCCGCGTGCATGCTGGTTGATCATTGCATTGTCCCAACTGCTGTGCTGCACAGCAGATGGGACAATGCAATGAACAACGTCAAGCTGTAAAATGCAGCATGGAACGATACATATTGCGCGGTCGTACACCAGATTGTATGTGTATGGCACGCACAATATATCGTGCCGTCACTGTATACCCAGCTTTTAGCTGCATTGGCATATGTGCAAGTGTTCTTTTTGGGGCATGCGCAATGCAAATTTGTGCAATTTATGCAAACTTAAATAACATCAACTCAGATATAAAAAATTACCAAACATTTAACTTAAGTAGGCCTATCCATAATTACTCGATATTTACTGTGCTTGTCATCAATTGATCCGAAATAAGGGGGAACTACTAACCCCACCAATAAAAAATACATACAAACCATTCCGCTGTACTAGAAAGAGAATAGTGATTAGTTTGTAAAAAAATAAAAACTATGAAGCTTTCTTTAGTTGATTTAATAAATCAATATCACACACCAAAAGTTATTTTTATTGTGTGTGATTCTGATGTGTTATTTAAACTATTAAAACAATGTAAAGGCTTCATTGTTTTAAGAATTATTGTTCATATATTTGTGCAACTCCATATTTTATATGTATTAGAAGATCAACTTCACATCAGACATACATAATTCTGAACCTAACCATTATTGTGTGTGGCAGTACATTTGTTTTTTTTTTACATTTTTAAGAGCGACACTGTTATAGTAGCAGATTCTTCCACCTATAGTGGAAGTATGAAACTAGTACCTTTACTTACTACGGTATATTGAGTCCTCTCTTCATTAGTAAACCACATAACTCTAAAGTTGCATACACACACAACGATTTAGTAAATGAACGATTTTAGTAAACGATTTTCGTTCATTTTTTCAAGGAAAAAAATTAAAGAATATCGTTTACTAAAATCGTTCATTTATTAAATGTAATAAACGATTTTTTTTAACAAAATATTTTTGCATATTCCCTTACTGAAAATCGTTGAGTTGGTCAGTCTGACTGAACTACAAACGTGAACGCGCATGAACGATAATCGTTCATCGTTTTAACTCAGAAAGAGAACGATTTTTTCAACGATTTAACGATATCGTTATCGATAATCTTTCAAATGAGAAGTACAGTCCGCCTATAAAGGAGTTGTTCGATGTAAAAATAACTTCTATGGGCCTCCACTGATAAACTTGAGGTATGGTGCATTTTCTATATGTAGAGTTGAATAGAGTCGCATGTTGTGAGGGAGAAAGTTTTCTTCCTCACAACATACGAGACTATTCAACTCTGACGGTCACATATTCAAATTTTTTTCCCCTCTTTCTCATATATAGATTCACCTCCAAGTCACCAGACTATGGCGACTTCCTAGTATATTAAACATCAACAGATTTAGGCTAGTGGAATATATTCAGCTTTAACTATTTATTCTTAATTATTTTTATTTATATAAATATCCACATAATATTTATGTTGTATATTATATGCTCACTTATAAGGGTCAGTTGATTTTTTTTTTTTTTCTTAATATCAAGTGATATTTGTTCTCTTCTCGATTTAATTGACGGTCACATCAAGTATCAGAAATCCTGATCTATAGATATTTATCAATTCTTCTTAAATTATTATTTATCTCTTTTTCTGTCTATTTTCTTTTATTATGTTTTCTCCTCTGAAGAAATGACCAGGTGCTAAGGTCGAGAAACGAGTTAGAAGTAATTGTGATGGTCTCTCCTAAACCATGGTTCTCTGTAGCGGAACTATAACTTTTTAGTGTAAAGCAAGTCTCTATGGAACATCCAGCTGCAATGCCTAAAAGCGCTATGTAATAAGTGCTATAAGAACCGGATACTATCCGCCGTGAAGGAAGGAGACTCAGGGGTGAGAGGCGGCCGCCAATTCCTTCCAATCACCATCCAGATCAGCCTCCTGCACATCAAAGAGGACTTACTAAATCCTACTAACAGCCTGGACGACAGCCAGCTAAACTACTTACGGTTCTCATCCTCATGGTTTGAGATACCACCCCGGTCTGTACGTTGCAAGTGCAGCATCGGTTTATGTTTCAAATCATACCCTCTTTTTACCCCTCATATTACTGGGGCAATGTTTGGATTTAAATCCCGGAATTGTTAAATATAATTGATGATAAACTTTCTATCTTTTATTGAATAAACTATACGATATATACAAACTTTTATTTGGATGCAAATTACTGGAGTTCCCAACAAGAGACATCTAGAAAACATGCACTAGTCTGAAAAGAATCTTTTTCTTTGAACTAATTTTTTACAGGATTTATCTTATTTTTATGCTATTTTTTTATTCACTATAAGCTTATATGTTTGACCGTTTAGTGGTCTCAAGGGAGTGTTATTGTTATTATTGTTATTTAATTCATTACTGCATCATATGCATTAATTCTAATAAAAGCCAATATGACAAATATACATTAATATATTATTTAATTTATAATCCCTATTGAATTGTTTTAAATAAGTTGGGGCACATTAATTGAAGTTAAATTGTCAGAGCTTAATTGCGCTTCCACTTTTTTCAGCATATTCTTGCTAATTGACTTTGCTACTTAAACCGGTTCTTGGTGCATGCGGGCTATGGGTCTCTATAGTGGTAGCTATGCAGCGATTGTCTTGACAATCAATCCAGACCAAAACGTCGACTACTTGTTATGTGATCTGTAAGTATTTAAAGAGTAAACTTTTTCTAGACACACATATACACACAGAATACCATAACAGAGAGTGAAAGAGGAACTGCACGGGTTATGACAGGTGCTAGAATGAACAAAATTATATATTATATTTATAAAAAAATATATATAAATATTAGATAGATAGTTGAAGATGCCAGCACTCACTGTCTCTGCTTCCAACTTCCCCCGATGCCCATTAAAAAATTAAGAAATGGCACTCAGGGTCCACAAAAGGCAATATATCAACTGAAATTTGGCATTGGTGCTGCATGCCAAATTTCTGGGGAAAAAAAAAAAATGAGGATTTGGGAGTAATCTAAAGTTCCAACTGTCAGTTTTTTTCTGACACTCAGTTAGGACCACTTTTCTGCTGTTCTCTATGGGGGATTTTTGGGAAGGCATAAGTCAGGGTACAAGACAAATTTAGACGTGAGGTTTGTATTATTAGGTAGCTATTGTTCCAGGGTAGGTGCTTTTGGGGTTCAGGTAAATTAGAAAGTTACAGTTTTTAAACTATTACCTCACAAATGTGCCATTGTACAGATAGGGAGCTTCAACTTTTTGCGCAGCCTCAGTAGGTGTCTCCAGCAGGGGGACCCGGGGAAGGTAGCGGGTGTTAGCGGCGGCGGTGCAAGCATTAGCGGCAGCACGGATGACTGTGGTGTGGGCAGGGGAGGTAGCTGACGTTAGTGGCAGATACAGGCTCGGATCAGGAAGACGCATCTGTGTATAAATAAACACAGAAGTACGGATGGGATCAGTGACATCCATCTGTGCTTCTGTGTTTAAAATAAATAAATGTAACCTGTGTACAAAATAATGGAATGCCCCCCCCCCCCCCTTTCCCCAAAAAAAGAAAAACTAGCCCCAGGGCTTGGAGACCCAGTACTGGTTGTGCTAAATACAGGTGACAAACTGCATAGGGGTCCTTTATATTAAGCGCAACCAGGACTGGGCTTTTCAGAACCAGTCCTGGTTGCCAAAATGCAGGGGGAAAAAAATGCATAGGGTACCCCTCTATTTACCAGAACCAGCACCGGACCCTTTCTAGCAGGGGGTAATGCCACAGCCAGGTAAACCCTTTCACCGGGTCCCCCAGCGGAAGCATCACCCCTGACCGCTAGTCAGCCCAGGCCGGTGATCCCTGGTGAGGTCGGGACCCCCCCCCCCAAAATGAAGGGGTCGCCCTCTCCAGGGCACCCCGGGCCTGGGCTGATAGCATGGGGCTGTCCCAGCACCCCTGGGCTGTGGGTGCGGGGTTGATTGTGTATGAATGTGGTGCATAAGAGTTAATATATTGTCTTTTGCTGTAGAGGTACAGGTCCCAGCAAGCCTCCCCCGCATGCTGGTACTTGGAGAACCACAAATACCAGCAAGTGGGGCATTAAGGCCGCTGGTACCCATAGTACCCCTGTAAAAGAATTATTAAAATACGCTAGAAAGGGTCCGTTGCTGGTTATGGTTAATACAGGGGACCCCTACACTTTTTGTCCCCTGTATTTCCAAAACCAGGACGGGCTCAGCTGAGCCCAGTGCCGGTTGCGCTAGATACAGGGGACCCCTACATCTTTTGTCCCCTGTATTTTGGCAACCAGGTCTGGCTCTAAAAAGCCCGGTGAGGGTTGTGCTAAATACAGGGGACCTCTATGTCGTTTGCCCCCTGTATTTTCACATCAAGGAACGGCTGTAAAAATCCTGTGGCTGGTTGTGCTTTAGAGAAGAGGGGGGGGACATGCCATTTAAAAAAAAAAATGTACACAGATGCATGGATGGATCTCATTGAATATTTTTTTTTTAAACACAGATGCATGCATCACAGGTCTCACTGATCTGTGCATGCAGTCAGCTATCTTTATATCTTGCACGATAGTTCTTATGTTAAAATGTGTTGTTTAGCCACCATATCGTGTCCTAGAGTGCCGGGGAGTGTTCAAGGGAAATTGTTCATGATATCGCATCGTGAACACATTGTTCTGTGTGTAGGGGCCTTAAGAAGCAGGGCTGGGACCATCAGTGCCAGTGAGCCCCTTTGTCCCCCACTGCTCCACACCCCCGCTGCTGCCCCTGTGTACTGCCCCACACGCCTGCAGTCTTCCCCAAGCAGCAGTCTCTCCCTCTGCACCTCTGAACCACCACCTGTGTGCTGTCCTCTTTACCTCCAGTTGTTGCCCTTCTCCCCTGCTAGTGGCCCGATTTGTTACTTCCATCCCTGACGGTTAACAAATTATAAAAAAAAAGCAATGAAATTCCATAGACAAAAAAACTTACGGTTTCACATGTCCCATTAAGGCTTCTTAGACATTATCTGAAATTTCACAAAACCTACTGAATTTCTGACATTCAAACTAAAAAAGCAATTAAATTCTGATCATTAAGGCTGATGCCTTAATGGACGTGCTCCTTGCACAATACAGATATGGTATGCCATCACACCCTGTTGTAAACTGCAGATTCAGCACTCTCACAGAGTGAGATTGCTATCACTCACAAAATGGTGGAGCTGCTAATTCACAGAATTGTGTGCTCATTGGAATACACACATGCAGTCTATGCAAATGAGGTCTGAGCAGTTATGTGGCACACACATCCCACTCAGAGACCAGATATAACACATTGGGATCGATCTTTGAACTGAGATAAGCCTATTGCTCTATTTTGTACCTTTCTGCAAATAACTTATGGGATTTTGTATTTGTTTTGCTTATTTTTTACTAAATGACTTCTGTTTTTATAGTCACTGTAATACATTTTGACTACCAATTTTAACTACATTTATTCATATATGCAATAGGGAATTTGTAAGCACTTTAATCTGTTGAAAACAGCACTAGTAGGCACTCCCATCCATTGTATTGTTTGCATGTCTCTGTACTTCTATTTATTTTAAGAGCTGAAACCCAATTTGTTGAGGGGAGTGATTGTGGCTTCATGACATATTTATGACTTGACAGAGGTCTGTAATATGACCGAAAAGTTATACTTTTCACTATTGGCACTTTTGGTATGTAATAATCCTTTTTTTTTACTGCAATGATGAGTTCCCTGTCATCATTTTTTGTTTATGTGAGCCAGATCACAGATTTTTGTGGTGTCACTGAGGAAGCATCCCAGACAGATGAATAGATAAAGATTATATATATGTGTGTGTATGTATATATATATATATATATATATATATATATATATATAGAATATACTGGTAGGTTAATTGGCTCCCAACACAAATTAACCCTAGTGTGTATGTATGTGAGCATGTGATAGGGAATATAGACTGTAAGCTCCACTGGGGCAGGGACTGATGTGAATGGCCAAATATTCTCTGTAAAGCGCTGCGGAATATGTGTGCGCTATATAAATAACTGGTAATAATAATAAATAATATATATATATACACACACATACACACACAGGTATATATATATATATATATATATATATATATTAGGGATGTGCAGGCTCGGATAGGTTCGAGTTTGCACGTGGAGTTCGGATTTTTCCCTCCAAAAAAACGGAACTCAGAACGAGGCAAAACGTCATCTTACATGGACGAACATCATCATTCCTGGACAAAAGACCAGGAATGATGATGTTCGTCCATGTAAGATGACGTTTTGCCTCGTTCTGAGTTCCGTTTTTTTGGAGGGAAAAATCCGAACTCCACGTGCAAACTCGAACCTATCCGAGCCTGCACATCCCTAATATATATATACACACACACACATTATATATATATATATATATATATATATATATATAATCTTTTGGAGAACATTCACAAATATATTTATATAGGTGCATACACGTAATGATTTTTTTAACGATTTAACTATAACAACGTCGTTATCATTCAATCGTTGACAAAATCGTTCAGTTTTTGAGTTATAACGATCACTGATTATCGTTCATACATGTTCAAGTTTGTAGTTTATTCTGACTGACCAACTGAACGATTTTCATTAAGGGAAGTTACAAAAATCGTTTGTAGTTCAAAAAATCGTTCATTACACTTTAAAAAAATCTGACAGATAATCTGACAGAAAATCATTCATAAAATCGTTGTGTGTGTATGCAGCTTATCTTTTTTAAAGAACACTAATTGGCACCTTTGATCACCTGCTGCATATATATATATATATTATATATACACATACATACATACACACACACATATACAGTATCAGTCAAAAGTTTGGACACACCTTCTCATTCAAAGGTTTTTGTTTATTTTAATTATTTTCAACATAGTAGATTAATACTGAAGGCATCAAAACTATGAAAGAACACATATGGAATTATGTTGTAAACAAAAAAATGTTAAACAGATCAAAATATGTTTTATATTTTAGATTCCTCAAAGTAGCCCCTTTTTGCTTTGATGACAGCTTTGCACACTCTTGGCATTCTCTCAATCAATTTCATGAGGTAGTCCCCTGGAATTTTTTTGAATTAACAGGTGTTCTTTGTCAGGAGTCAATCTGTGGAATTACTTGCATTCTTAATGTGTTTGAGACCATCAGTTGTGTTGTGCAGAGGTAGGGTTAGTACACAGTGGACACCATTATTTGACTACTGTTGTAATCCATATTATGGCAGCAACCACTCAACTCAGTAAAGAGAAACGACAGTCCATCATTACTTTAAGACATGAAGATCAGTCGATATGGAAAATTTCAAGAACTTTGAATGTATCCTCAAGTGAGGTTGCAAAAACCATCAAACGCTATGATGAAACTGGCTCTCATGAGGATATGTGCATACAGGGTGCACATATCCATTGCAGACCGCCTTTAGGGGTGAATACCCGTGCATGACGCGGGTGAAATGGAGGAGCACAAGGAGAGGTGGTCAATGCCGCCAAGGTACAACCAAGAGGCAGAGCCAGTGGGCCCCAAGAAATAAGTACGGTATTCAATCTGTCATCAAGAGTTTTTTCTGATATAGAAACAAGAGTACTTAACAAAGGATTGAGCTTCATTCCTACCACTCCCTTTGACAATTTTGATTGGAAAATTTAACAAAACTCTTACATCGATAATTAAAACGCAAAGAATTTTTTGCCACGGAAATAGCAGCCAGATCCACAAATGTACAAAAGAAAAATGGAGGTTGCTACAAATGCAAGGGTTGTATGACCTGTGGCCATATGATTACAGGCAAATCCTTACACATTCCCACACAGGAAGTAAATTCCCCATCAGACATCCACTCACTTGCTCTAGCTCTTTTGTCATATCTCTCATCAAGTGCATGTGCGGGCTCTGTTATGTGTGTAAGACCATCCGCTCCTTTAACGAACGGATGGCTCTGCATAGGTCCACGATTAGAATGGCACTTAGTGGCAAATCATCTGAACAACTGGTGACTAGGCATTTCTATTTGATCTATTGTAACTTGATGTATAATTACAAATGGTTGTACAGTTACAATTTGCCTGGCTCTAACTTTTTTATTAGATGTCAACATAGACTGTAATACTTTGCAAGGGCATATGTTTAACTCAGTGTCAGTATATTCATTAGTATGTTACCAGCTGTAGTTTTACTATTAATTTTTTCATATATTAGTTGAATATTGTTGCACGGGTGCCGTGCGTCTGGTTGCCTAGGTGATGCGACGACTCCCATGACGTCATCGGTAGTTGCCGAGTATCTAACGGGAGCCGGAAGCTGGGCTGGGAGGCGCCAGATGCACATGCGGGGGTGGGAGAACAGGTTTATATAAAGGTAAGATCTTAAGCACTGCTTTATATATCCTGATGACGAGTTTACAATCAACTCGAAACGTTGACCTGAGACACGTTTGTTATTGTGATTTGTTGAAGACCGGAGAGTGACACCTAAGTCTTGTGATATATATATATATATATATATATATATATATATATTAGGGATGTGCAGGCTCGGTTCTACTCGGTTCCGTTCGGTTCTTTTTACCGAATCTTATTGGCTATCCAAAACTCGTGACAGCTGAAACCCAATAAGATCCGGTAAAAAGAACCGAACGGAACCGAGTAGAATCGAGCCTGCACATCCCTAATATATATATATATATAGATATATATATATATATATACATACACACACACACACACATACATATACACATACATACATGCACGCACACACATTATATATACACATTTACACAGAAACTGACACACTTTATTAGAGAGCCAATACAAAAAGCAATTATAGTTATATTTATTGATCAACTAGCTGGAGTACCCGGCTTTGCCCGGGATTTTAAGAATACTTGTTTACACATCATCCTCCAACAAACCTCTCCTTAGGCAGGCCTCACCAAAAGTGTGACAAACTTCCCCATCCACAGTCCTAAGGTCTTCGAAGGAAGTAGGACCTGTAACGGTGTAAAGCAAACTTCGGAGGAAGAAACATTCAAAATTTGTTGGATGTACAGTGTAAACACGGCCAAGAGCTTCGGCTGCTCTGATACCAGGATGACTGTGTACTTCCTGGTTGCTGGATCGCACTATGAAATGCACAGCAACTACAATCAGTTCCTTGTGCAGTTTCCAGCGTTCAGAGTCTCCACGGTGTATAAGATTCATTCAATCGGTTTTACCCTTCAGGGGCTAATAAAGGAATGAACCGGAAATAGCCTCTGTGCGTTCCAGCAACCAAGGAGGTAGACAAAAAAAAAGTTTGGTTGACACCATCTAGTTGTGTAAGCTCATGCATGAGCAAGTATAAATAAAAATTTGTGCTGCAGAGCTGCGTTTTTGCATCCCAGTATAGTTGCCATCTTTATGGGCCTGATTCTAAATCAGATTGCTATCTGCATCCATGAGGAGAGATCCATTTTTACCATATTCAGACTCATAATAAGCCTGGCTTAATATCAAGTGGTTATAAATTCATACAGCATTTAAAAAGGTACTGTAAACTACACGCGAGAGCCATAGTAAATGATGTTCAGAGACTTAGATTATATGCTACAGAATAAATTCCATAATTCCTTAGTATGTAACAAAATGCATGTTCTAAAGTCAAATTATGAAATTAAACGAAAATAACATTTTAATATTTTTATTATTGACCTTGCAGATGGCCCAAGAAGAATGGTGTCCAAATCTGCATCTAACAATAAACCAAACAGGACAATGCTTTTATTCTTCTTTGGTGTCTTAGGTGTAGAACCATGAGAGATCTTGGCTTGTAAACTGTGGATTTGTATAGAAAGACAGAAGGAAAATTTTTGCTTTTATATAGTAGATAGTAGAGATAGAAAAGAAAAAATAGTAGATAAGCTAAATCCTTTTCTAATTCCGTACCTCCCTGTAGAGGGCGAATGCTATGCAAAAATTGTGGTTATTAATGAATGAAAAATTTAGACTTCAAATTTTTTTAGTTGCCTCCGCCGTGTTCTAATACGCTCGTAAAATTTCACGATCTTGGCTTGTAAACCGTGGATTCGTATAGAGAGACAGAAGGACACATTTTCGCTTTTATATAGTAGATAACGAAAAAAAAAAAAGAGAAGCTCATATTACATTAACAAGGGTTAGGTCTATTGCCAAATTATTCAATCCTGTTGCAAAGCAAGGTTTCTAATATGATGCTGCAGCTGGCTTTTTAATATTTCTATTAGGTAAAAAATACTTGCAGTATAATGTTTTGGGGCATCTTCGTGCCATAACCAATGTGGTTTTTAATTGATAGCTGAAGTCAAGACAATGGTGTCCACAGTGGACAGACAAACATTGACATCTCTACCCTCTAATCAAGGGGCGCCCAACCAGTCACAGACAAAAACACTCAAATAGCCTTGCCCTTTAGTTAGATCTTCTCATATGTAAATCAGACCTCCCAATATGGGCCGTATTCAAATAGGTGCGAAAAGTCTCGTTTGGCGAAAAGCGGTCACCGATGCAAATATTTTGCACATATATGTGCAATCCAAATGCCGGAGTGGTCACATGTGCCAAAACTCCATAGGCAGAGACTGGCAAAAAAGTATTCACCTTCTCGGAGGCAGGTGATAAAATGTGCAAAATCTCTATTGTTGACTAAAAATGTGGGGACTTGGTTCAGAACCCTTTGGACACCCGACCCCCCCCCCCCCATGACTAATTCGACAATAAAAAATTTTTAAGTTACAGTAGCTTAATTCCCCTAGTAATGACATGGCATTTTTGGGGTGAAAATGTAAAAAGTGCTGGAAAATGGGTTTAAAGTACTGGGTCAAGTATTTTGGGGGGCTGTATGGATGGGACAGGTGTTTTTATGATTGCAGATGGCTGTAGCAGGTGTATTTTTAACATTTAAAACTGCACTTTATAGACACAAAAATATAGTAGCACCCATTTTAAATTGTACCCCCAATTTAACTACAGCAATTATTTTTTCCAAGAGAAATCGCTTTATATCATTTTTCTACACTTATGCATAAATAATGACTCACTTTAAGAAGCCAAAATAGTTTTATTAGGGCTATTAATACACTTCTATTTTGATTTCCAGTGTTTGGCTTTTTATGGGGTACAGACTGATTCCCTAAAATGTGCTGTACTTTTCGTTAGTTTTGCCATGCGCAATCACATATGCGTTTTTTGCAATTGGATAGGGCGAAAAGCGGGAGCGCACATTGAGAAAGTACGGAAAAAGATTGCATCCAAACTGGCGAATGCGGCAATAACTTCGCTATTCTCCTAAACTGGAAACCCCTTTTTATTAAAAAAAAATAAAGTTTAAATCAAGAGGTTTTAACTTACCTTTTCTATAGCCTACAGCTTGTAGTTGCTACCAGCAGGTACGGACAGGAGTTTAAAAGGAGCAATCATTAAAATGAAAATCTATTTCTGAGCATGTGCGTACATTTATACTAAGTGGCTATTCTACACATATGAAAAGGTTTGCACACCTAGCATGTAAAAGCAAACAGCAGCACATCCTGACTAAAGAATACAATGTTTGGATGCTAGATAGAGATGTCAAGTGTGGAAATCCAGTGGTTGTAAAATCTGCTCGAGAATAAAATTAAGACAGGAGTTCAAACAGTAGAAGCATGAAAAACAAAAACTGGATGCTACTGCTCTTTCAGCTGTAATGCACAAAAAAAACCAAGAAAAACAAAAACAACTATTGTTTAAAGTCACCACACAGTTGACATATTAACACATATATTGTGCAAAGAAATGGAAGCTGAGTGAACTATTTGCTTAGTACATGAAATGTATAAAATACATAGAAAAAGGCAAATTCCTGGTATAACACACATTTTCAATGTGTTTAGATTTATGGAAAAACAAACAGACAAGGGAAGCCACACATTGTGCATTAAATGTAAAGATAAAAGTCTATTTGGGCAGTTCATTCCAAGTGACGTTACAACACTCACCACTTCACATATTTTCCAGTGCAACCCTATGGGGAGTGAAGTGTAGGTGAAGTTGGGGTGATGTAACATCACCTGAAATTTAATTGCCCCCTGTATTATAAAAAGACAGTGACATTCATGTGTACCAGATAGTGAATAATATTGTTAATCAAACTCAGTGCTTTTATCTTTAGTGTTTGTATAGCAAACCATAAAATAATCGTATTTCTCAGAAAAATTCAGTTCACCTTTATTTTTTCAACAGTTTTGTACATATTACACGTATTTTGTATATATTGTTTATTCCTTTCTGATTATTCTGCATTGTTTAGAAGATTTATATTAAAGTTGCACAGAATTAACATGAGGAACACTATATTTTAATGTTTGGTACCCATTCTGGAAGGATTCCCGTTCAGCAAGTTTGATTAGCACACTATTATTCACTATGCAGCAGGAATATCAGGGCCTTAAAATATACTTTTATTTTTAATTTAATGTAGTGTGTGTACCTCAATAATATTTACACTGTTTTTTAAGGTGTCACAGGACTTTACTGCGCTTGACAGTGAAAAAATAAAACAAGATCATATAAAGGCAGGCAAAATAAGTGCAGACCTGAAAACACAGATTAGGAACAAAATTTGCAATCTAATACAGGTTGAGTCTCCCATATCCAAATATTCCGAAATACAGAATATTTTTAGCATGACTGAGAAAGTGAAACCTTTGCTTTCTGATGGCTCAATGTACACAAACTTTGTTTAAAGCACAAAATTATTAAAATACAGTATAAAATAACCTTCTGTGTATGAGGTGTATATAAAACAAATGAATTTCGTGTATGTACACAAATGTTTATTCACAAAATTATTAAAAATATTGTATAAAATGACTTGCAGGCTGTGTGTATAAGGTGTATATAACACAAATGCATTCTGTGTTTAGATTTGGGTCCCATTCTCAAGATCTCATATTAGTATGCAAATATTCCGATATCCAAAATACACCTGGTCCCAAGCAGTTTTGATATGGAAAACTCAACCTGTAGATTGTAATGAAAGTTGTGTTCTCTTATGAGCCATTCGGACTCTGGGTTGCACCCTAAAGCATCACCGGGTCAAAATTAACAAAATGGATACTTTTGGTACAATTTTCTCCAATAAACAAATCCTATATATTTTAGATGTTTCTTAACACAGCAGTATGTTTTTTTTAAATAATAATTAAAAAAATCGAAATTTAGATTTTCTCCAAAAGACATGTTTTTAAAATTTTGAAAAAAAAAAACAAAACTCAATTTTTTCATACTATTAATGAATTCCCAAATTTTTATTTTGGGATCATTTGCTACAAGGCTTCACTTTGGACTGTTTGTTAAAATAATGAAAATGTAGGCCTGTCCATTACTTTTAATTTATCTCCTTAAACAATCCCTTTGATGTATATTAAAATATGTGAAAGACATAAAATCACAAAAGTTTTAAATAGTATTAACATACTGTGTCAATGTACATAATATACATCAAAGGGATTGTTTAAGGAGTAACAATAAAAGTAATGAACAGGCCTAGATTGTTAGTTCTCATTTTCATTATGTTAACAGTCTAAGTAAAATCTCTGGTAGCAGATGATCTTATCATGATCCCCCCCCTTTGGAGATAAACATCAGTGTGAACAAGTTTTGAGATTTTTTTCAAAATCTTGGCTTTTTTAGAAAATCCAAATTTTGAAAATTTCCTTTTTTTATTGAAACATACTGCTGTGGTATATATCATATGAAAGCCCATCATTTTTTTAAAAAATGAGACCTTGCCCAACTCTAGCTCAATTATGTGAGCTGCAAATGCAATAGCAATTTTTTTGAAAAAAATTGCAGCTTTAAAAGGCATATAAGTTCACAACCAGAGTACATATCCATCTTAAAATGTGAGGGTTTTATTTATTTAATTAGAGATTGTAAGGTAGAATTTTATCGAAAGTTGTGTTGATTTAATGTGGTAAGGTAAAGTAAGATTTTTTTTTTTTCCCATGATGAAAAAAAAAAAAAGAAATTTGCAAACTTTATGGCCACAAGAAACCAAAATCTCCTGGCTAATCAGGCAAAAAACACAGTATCCACATACAAATTAAAAGGTTTAGAGTGCACAGATGTTTTCAATGATTGCAAATACAGGTATGAGTCCAATAATCCAGAATGCGTGGGTCAAAAAGAAAAACATTATCTAAGACGATGCCTAAAAACTCTAGATTACGTTTAAAAATTGCCCAGAAGTTTACCCATACAGCCATAGTGGATACAAGCTGGCTGTTGATGGTCATGACATTATCAGCAAGTAATTACTTTTTACTATTCTGGTTTTGGGGAAGTTTTCTGACCAAGAAATCTGTAGTACAGTATAATAGCTCCCATAACTATAATAGCTAACAGGTTACATTTTAATATGTATTCATTTGTGATGTATTTGCAATTTTTAAGCTCTAGACTGTTTTATATACAGTACATATGTTTACAGAGATCTGTTAATTGCAGAGTAGCATATGTTCACTTAAATTATCAAATTATTTCCATATCTGTTCACTGAAAAGTAATTCCATATACAAATCATGCCTATGTCCCTGCTGTGTACTTAAGCGAGATAAAAAAAAAAAAAAGTGAACTCGGAGAAAATAAAATGTGATAAGGAAAGAGTAAAGAGTTAGATAATTAGTAAAAAATAGAGTTTAATAATTCTGGAACCTTAGAAAGCACTTAAAGTGTTTGCTTATACACAGCAATGACATTTAACTGAAATGATGAAAGCTTAAATCTTACTAACCACTTGTGTTCCCTTTATCTAGATACTTTGCTAGTTCACCATTTCATGAAATATTGACGAGGAGGAGTACATTTATCAAAATAGACTACTCTTTGGAAAGCAAACTGCAATTCAGAACCATACACTGATTTTCACAAACATAACTGTGTTCCTATAATACTAATACAATGTTGACAAAAGAAAAAAAAATTATGTTTCTCGTTTGCACAAAGTAATTGAATAAGCTAATGAAATATTTTTACAAACACTACAAAATAAATATAAGCAAATGTTTGAGGCTAGAAAACCTTTTATTGATCGTCAGAGACTAGTAAAAAAAAATTTAAACTTTATTTGTTGTCTCAGCACATGTTCAGGAAGAAAGTGTAATGGCATTAAACTATACCATATCTAAACACTTACACAAGTGACTAAAAATGCATCGTCATTCAGCAACATCAGCCCTTCTTGATTTGGGGGCAGTCAACCAAATCAATAAAATATTAAATATATAGTAACGAAAAAAAAATATTCCTTGTTTTCTTGGTGCTCATTATTTAACCAAAGCACAAAATTACAAAAAAATAAATCCCCAAGAAAGCAGCATGTATTTCCATACATCAACATAAAACTTTAGCACAAGTCCTGAAGAAAAGGGGCACAATTTGGTAATCTCTCAAATGAATTGTGTCATTTCACAACACAGTGAAGTGTTGTACTTGTTCAGCATGTGACGCAAAAGCATGGTTCAGTGATTTGCCAAAGTAATATCAATGTTCGAAAGCTTCAATAACATTTCACTGCCCAATACATAGGCAGATTCAAAAAGATCAAAAGGTGTGCACAGTAATATCAGGAGACTGCATCCAGAATATACCATATATCCTACTTTGTTTACACATCTCCAATTGATTCACAGGTTATTCCAGCAATTTTTCAAAATCCAACTATTGAAAATACAGATTTGTTTGAAGGAGGCAGTCTATAGCAATAATGAAATACAAATTCAACTACAAAAAAACAACTTAATTATCTGGGTAAACATTGTTACTGTCCTCAAATAAATGTTTAGCAAGTTGAAATTATTGTCACTGTACACCAGGAAGTGATCATCACACAGTGCAAGCTTATCACAGGGTTTGACAGATGTTCATTGTAAATGATGAACAGTGTTACAGGTGGTCACACAGAGCTGAGCTTTACAAGACCACGCACCGAATCTTCATGCAAAGAGTCTTGGCTGACAAGGTTCAGGACATGCATGGTATGGCTATGAGTCACAGAGCTGTTTGCAGGCAACATTCCAGGTGGTGATGGCGCTTCTTCTGGAGTTAGAAATTGATGGTTTCCAATGTCCTCTTTTAAGGGTATGATGTCTGTTAAAACAGTTTCCGAGTTAAGATTTGGCATTGAAGATGGTGGTGTTGGCTGCCCAAGGGTCAAAGAGGGACACGGTGCACTTATAGTCGTCTTTCCAGGCAATGGCGGCTCCTCGGTAGTTACCGTGGTCTCTGTCTGTAGAAGCGGTGTGGCTGCAGCCTGCAAAACGAATTTGGTGCTCTGAATGCACTGGTCTTGGTCACACTGCAGGACGGAAGGGTATGGAGGAATACAAGTATAAAAACAAAGGGAATTCCAAGAAAATAAATTGAAATATGGGCAAAAGTGAAGGTTGTTGAATTAAAAAAGGAAAAATAAAAAAGGCATGAAGAGAAAATATAGAAGAGTTAGCAGTATCTTCATAGGATGTTAACAATGGTCCTCAAAGCAATGCAAAAAACCTCTAAGTGGTCAAAAGTTTAGAATCAAGTTAAGGGGTAATCAATTAGCAGCGATGGCTGTGATGTGTCAGAAAAACTGCCAGAACACCAGTATCTCATGGCCACCATCATCACACATTATCCCTCACACATCGTAGAGGGCGTAGAAGTTTGCAGCCGCACATTCAACTGCACATCCCCGATAACTAAATTTCCCCTTAAGTGTTACAAAAATTATAATGATGCAAAAGTGTTTAGATTTACATTACAGAACAGTTAGGTGCCACAATGAACTGGTTTAAAAGCCACTACTCTAAAGGTGCACACACACGAAACTATTTTTGTTACAAATGATTTTCGTTAACGATTTTCCCTTGAAAAACGTAACAATTTTTTAATATGTAATGAATGATTTTTTCAACAATTTTCTGAACGATGAACGAAATTAGATGTAAAATGCAGTTGAAATAGAAAATCAGTTCAAGGAGTGGCCATCGTTAATCATTCATTCTGTCAAACATGAACAATTTTCTGAACGAAAATTGTCATGTTGGACAGTCAGAAGGGACGATGAACGAAAACTACAAACGGGAGCGCGCATTTGTGATTTTCGTTCATCATTATAACTCAGAAACTGAACGATTTTGTGAACGACGTCGTTAAAAAAAACGTTGCGTGTGTATGCACCATTAATCTACACAAAAGCTTTGCTTTAACTATATATATATTATGAAGACTTCTCAATGAAAGACATTAACATTAAACCAGAATATCATCTCTTGCCCTGATGTACTTCATGCCCAGATTTGGATTTAACAATTGCATATTCCTTGTAACATATCTATAATAGTAGCTATATATAATAAATGTGCACACATCAACATTTGTATTATAATCAAAGGGGAAATGTAAACTTATATGAATTTATAAATACATTTGCGAAATGCCAGAAAACGTTAGTTTCACAGACCAAGGTTTAAGGCTGGGTACACACCTAAAATTTTTATATCCAACTAGTTGATTGGTTGGAGTGAAAATCTGGTAATGTATGGGAGTAACTGCATACTTGCCTACTTTTGAAAAAGCATTTCAGGGAGATTGTGAAAGCACCACCTATGAGCGCACGTTAAAGGGGGCGTGTACTGCTACATCTGTCATGAAATTTACTTACATACACATGTAAACGAGCCTAAAAGCAGTTAGTAAGATCTATTTGTTGATAAAAACATACTAATACATTTCAGAAAATGCATGTAGCCATATGAATCACTGTGCCTTATAACCAATGCAGGAAAATGATACTAATGATCCTAATTTGAATTTATATATCTATGTTTTTTTTTTTTTTTTACTGTAACCGCTTCATAATGGGGGTAAGGTGCAATCAGGGAGATTGCCGGACTCTTCAGGGAGACTGCTACTAATTCAGGGAGTCTCCCTGACAATGAGGGAGAGTTGGCATGTATGAGTAACTGATGATCAGCAATTTGCTCTTAAATGCCAGAAAACAGATGAAAATGGACGTTCAGACAAGTTTGTTAAATGTTTGATCTAAACAATTTGCTCAAACAACAGTTTTTGTCCATTTTCCAACGTTTGGGAGCAAATTGCTGATTGTCAATTGCTTTCATACCTTACCAGATTTTCATTCCAACCAATCAACTAGTTGGATGGTTCGACAGAAAATCTTTAGGGGTGTACCCAGTCTAATGGCGCATACACACGGTCAGATTTTTCTTCAGATCTGAACAATAACTATTTAAAAAAATTGTTCAATCATTCATATCTGAAGGAAAATCTGACATATCTAACATGTCTGAGCGATGACCGATGCGCGTTCCCGATGGTCAGATAATGATATCTGACGTCTGATGTGTTTGCAGTCAGGTTTGAACGATTCCATTCATTTTAATGCAGTAAAAAATCGTTCATAGTTCAAATCGTTCATCTGACAAATCTGACCGCGTGTATGCTCCACAAGTGTAATACAAGTTTTCAGGAGCTTATGATACTGACTATAACTTGGAATTTACTATTACATCAAACACTCACATACTATATATATATATATATATATATATATATATATATATATATATATATATATATATATATATATATATATATATATATATATATATTAGGGGTGAGCGGGTTCGGATTTCTGAAATCCGAACCCCCCCGAGCCCCCCCGATCCGAGTCCGATCCGAGTCAGGCTCGACTTTTCCCGCCTGACTCGGATCTGACATCGAGGCAAAACGTCATCATCCCGCCTTCCGAGTCTCGCGGGTTTTGGATCCTATATAAGGTACCCGCGTCGGCGCCATTTTCTCACTCGGCTGTGGACAGTGAAGAGGGAGGGTGGGAGTTAGTGCTGTGTAGTGTAGTGTAGTGTAGTGCTGCTGTTGTCCACTACTTCAAAGTCCATAGGGGCTGGCTGTGTTGTGCTGTGCTGCTGTTGTTAATAGGGGCTGTGTCCACTACTTCAAAGTCCATAGGGGCTGGCTGGACTGTGTTGTGCAGTCAGTTCTCCATAGGGGCTGTGTCCACTCCAAAGTCCTGTGCAGTGTCCCAGTCCTAAAGGGGTGCTGTAGTGTTGTCCAGGGGGTGCTCTGTCCATCAGGGGTGCTCCCCCCAAGTGCTAAAAAAATAATATATTTTCTGTGTTTGTGAATTGTGTGCGCAGTAGCCGCACGTGCATCAACAAAGTAGTGCCAAGCGTGCGCCTGTGTCATAAGTAAAGGGCCGGCTGGCTTGACCGTTAAGGGTGCTGTAACCCCCGAAAGTACACTCCAGTCCAAACCAAAAAAAAAATTATTTTCTGTGTTTGTGAATTGTGTGCGCAGTAGCCGCACGTGCATCAACAAAGTAGTGCCAAGCGTGCGCCTGTGTCATAAGTAAAGGGCCGGCTGGCTTGACCGTTAAGGGTGCTGTAACCCCCGAAAGTACACTCCAGTCCAAACCAAAAAAAAAATTATTTTCTGTGTTTGTGAATTGTGTGCGCAGTAGCCGCACGTGCATCAACAAAGTAGTGCCAAGCGTGCGCCTGTGTCATAAGTAAAGGGCCGGCTGGCTTGACCGTTAAGGGTGCTGTAACCCCCGAAAGTACACTCCAGTCCAAACCTAAAAAAAAATTATTTTCTGTGTTTGTGAATTGTGTGCGCAGTAGCCGCACGTGCATCAACAAAGTAGTGCCAAGCGTGCGCCTGTGTCATAAGTAAAGGGCCGGCTGGCTTGACCGTTAAAGGGTGCTGTAACCCCCGAAAGTACACTCCAGTCCAAACCAAAAAAAAATTATTTTCTGTGTTTGTGAATTGTGTGCGCAGTAGCCGCACGTGCATCAACAAAGTAGTGCCAAGCGTGCGCCTGTGTCATAAGTAAAGGGCCGGCTGGCTTGACCGTTAAGGGTGCTGTAACCCCCGAAAGTACACTCCAGTCCAAACCTAAAAAAAAATTATTTTCTGTGTTTGTGAATTGTGTGCGCAGTAGCCGCACGTGCATCAACAAAGTAGTGCCAAGAGTGCCCCTGTGTCATAAGTAAAGGGCCGGCTGGCTTGACCGTTAAAGGGTGCTGTAACCCCCGAAAGTACACTCCAGTCCAAACCAAAAAAAAATTATTTTCTGTGTTTGTGAATTGTGTGCGCAGTAGCCGCACGTGCATCAACAAAGTAGTGCCAAGCGTGCGCCTGTGTCATAAGTAAAGGGCCGGCTGGCTTGACCGTTAAAGGGTGCTGTAACCCCTGAAAGTACACTCCAGTCCAAACCAAAAAAAAATTATTTTCTGTGTTTGTGAATTGTGTGCGCAGTAGCCGCACGTGCATCAACAAAGTAGTGTCAAGCGTTCGCCTGTGTCATAAGTAAAGGGCCGGCTGGCTTGACCGTTAAGGGTGCTGTAACCCCCGAAAGTACACTCCAGTCCAAACCAAAAAAAAAATTATTTTCTGTGTTTGTGAATTGTGTGCGCAGTAGCCGCACGTGCATCAACAAAGTAGTGCCAAGCGTGCGCCTGTGTCATAAGTAAAGGGCCGGCTGGCTTGACCGTTAAGGGTGCTGTAACCCCCGAAAGTACACTCCAGTCCAAACCAAAAAAAAAATTATTTTCTGTGTTTGTGAATTGTGTGCGCAGTAGCCGCACGTGCATCAACAAAGTAGTGCCAAGCGTGCGCCTGTGTCATAAGTAAAGGGCCGGCTGGCTTGACCGTTAAGGGTGCTGTAACCCCCGAAAGTACACTCCAGTCCAAACCTAAAAAAAAATTATTTTCTGTGTTTGTGAATTGTGTGCGCAGTAGCCGCACGTGCATCAACAAAGTAGTGCCAAGCGTGCGCCTGTGTCATAAGTAAAGGGCCGGCTGGCTTGACCGTTAAAGGGTGCTGTAACCCCCGAAAGTACACTCCAGTCCAAACCAAAAAAAAATTATTTTCTGTGTTTGTGAATTGTGTGCGCAGTAGCCGCACGTGCATCAACAAAGTAGTGCCAAGCGTGCGCCTGTGTCATAAGTAAAGGGCCGGCTGGCTTGACCGTTAAGGGTGCTGTAACCCCCGAAAGTACACTCCAGTCCAAACCTAAAAAAAAATTATTTTCTGTGTTTGTGAATTGTGTGCGCAGTAGCCGCACGTGCATCAACAAAGTAGTGCCAAGAGTGCGCCTGTGTCATAAGTAAAGGGCCGGCTGGCTTGACCGTTAAAGGGTGCTGTAACCCCCGAAAGTACACTCCAGTCCAAACCAAAAAAAAATTATTTTCTGTGTTTGTGAATTGTGTGCGCAGTAGCCGCACGTGCATCAACAAAGTAGTGCCAAGCGTGCGCCTGTGTCATAAGTAAAGGGCCGGCTGGCTTGACCGTTAAAGGGTGCTGTAACCCCTGAAAGTACACTCCAGTCCAAACCAAAAAAAAATTATTTTCTGTGTTTGTGAATTGTGTGCGCAGTAGCCGCACGTGCATCAACAAAGTAGTGTCAAGCGTGCGCCTGTGTCATAAGTAAAGGGCCGGCTGGCTTGACCGTTAAGGGTGCTGTAACCCCCGAAAGTACACTCCAGTCCAAACCCAAAAAAAAATTATTTTCTGTGTTTGTGAATTGTGTGCGCAGTAGCCGCACGTGCATCAACAAAGTAGTGCCAAGCGTGCGCCTGTGTCATAAGTAAAGGGCCGGCTGGCTTGACCGTTAAGGGTGCTGTAACCCCCGAAAGTACACTCCAGTCCAAACCAAAAAAAAAATTATTTTCTGTGTTTGTGAATTGTGTGCGCAGTAGCCGCACGTGCATCAACAAAGTAGTGCCAAGCGTGCGCCTGTGTCATAAGTAAAGGGCCGGCTGGCTTGACCGTTAAGGGTGCTGTAACCCCCGAAAGTACACTCCAGTCCAAACCTAAAAAAAAATTATTTTCTGTGTTTGTGAATTGTGTGCGCAGTAGCCGCACGTGCATCAACAAAGTAGTGCCAAGCGTGCGCCTGTGTCATAAGTAAAGGGCCGGCTGGCTTGACCGTTAAAGGGTGCTGTAACCCCCGAAAGTACACTCCAGTCCAAACCAAAAAAAAATTATTTTCTGTGTTTGTGAATTGTGTGCGCAGTAGCCGCACGTGCATCAACAAAGTAGTGCCAAGCGTGCGCCTGTGTCATAAGTAAAGGGCCGGCTGGCTTGACCGTTAAGGGTGCTGTAACCCCCGAAAGTACACTCCAGTCCAAACCAAAAAAAAATAATTTTCTGTGTTTGTGAATTGTGTGCGCAGTAGCCGCACGTGCATCAACAAAGTAGTGCCAAGCGTGCGCCTGTGTCATAAGTAAAGGGCCGGCTGGCTTGACCGTTAAAGGGTGCTGTAACCCCCAAAGTACACTCCAGTCCAAACCAAAAAAAAATTATTTTCTGTGTTTGTGAATTGTGTGCGCAGTAGCCGCACGTGCATCAACAAAGTAGTGCCAAGAGTGCGCCTGTGTCATAAGTAAAGGGCCGGCTGGCTTGACCGTTAAAGGGTGCTGTAACCCACAAAGTACACTCCAGTCCGAACCAAAAAAAAATTTATTTTCTGTGTTTAGCCGCACGTATATATCAAATCGATATAACATAAATGGAGGACCAAACTTTCTCCGATAAAAATAAAATAGAGAAAGATCAAGAACCACTTCCTCCTAGTGCTGAAGCTGCTGCCACTAGTCATGACATAGACGATAACATGCCATCAACGTCGTCTGCCAAGGCCGATGCCCAATGTCATAGTAGAGGGCACATACAATCCCAAATGGCAAAGTTCAGGAAAATGACCTTGAAAAAGACATTTAAATCAGCTGAAGAGAAACGTAAACTTGCCAATATGCCATTTACGACACGGAGTGGCAAGGAACGGCTAAGGTCGATCCCTAGTATGTTCATGACTAGTGGTTCAGCTTCACATGACGATGGAAGCACTCCTCCCACTAAAAAAATCAAAAGAGTTAAGCTGGCAAAAGCACAGCGAAGAACTGTGCTTTCTAAGAAGATATCACAAATCCCCAAAGAGAGTCCAAGTGTGGTGGTGGTTGCGATGCCTGACCTTCCCAGCACTGGACGGGAAGAGGTGGCTCTTTCCACCATTTGCACGCCCCCTGCAAGTGCTGAAAGGAGCACCCACAGTCCACTTGCTGATATGCAAATTGAAGATGTCACTGTTGAAGTACAACAGGATGAGGATACTGGTGTAGCTGGCGCTGAGGAGGAAGTTGGCGAGGAGGATTCTGATGGTGATGTGGTTTGTTTAAATCAGGCTCCGGGGGAGACAGTTGTTGTCCGTGGGATGAAAAAGCCCATCACGGTCATGCCTGGGCAGAAGACCAAACATTCCACCTCTTTGGTCTGGCAATATTTCTATCCAAATCCGGACAACAACTGTCTTGCCATATGTACCATATGTAAAGGTGAAATAAGTAGGGGTAGGGACGTCAACCACCTAGGAACATCCTCCCTTATACGGCACCTGCAGCGCGTTCATAAAAAGTTACTGTCAAGTTCAGAAACTTTGGCTCAGACCGTAAGCAGTCCAGGGACACCTAAATCCCGTTGTCCTGTTGTATCCAAGCGCCTGCAAACCACACCGTCAACTCCCTCCTCGTCAATTTCCTCCTTAGTCAGGATCGGAAGTAGTCCTGCAGGCCATATCACTGGCATGACTGACTCTCCTATCCGGGATTCCTCCGGAGGATCCTGCATTGCTACGCCTACTGCTGCCGCTGCTGCTGTTGCTGCTGCTGCTGGGAGTCGTTCATCATCCCAGAGAGGAAGTAGGAACACCACTACTTTTACTAAACAATTGACCCTCCAACAGTCCTTAGCGAGGAGGATGAAGTACGACAGCAGTCATCCTGAAGCAAAACGTATAACTGAGGCCTTGACTGCTATGTTGGTGTTAGACGTGCGTCCGGTATCCGCCATTAGTGCAGTGGGATTTAGACAATTGATGGAGGTAGTGTGTCCCCGGTTCCAAATCCCGTCTAGATTCCACTTCACTAGGCAGGCGATACCGAGACTGTACAGAAACGTCAGAAAAAGTGTCCTCAGTGTCCTGAAAAATGCCGTTGTACACAATGTCCACTTAACCACGGACATGTGGACAAGTGGAACAGGGCAGACTAAGGACTATATGACTGTGACAGCCCACTGGGTAGATGTATCACCTTACGCAGCAACAGCAGCAGCGTCACCAGTAGCAGCATCTCAGAAACGCCAGCTCGTTACAAGGCAGGCTACGCTGTGTATCACCGGTTTCAGTAAGAGGCACACCGCCGACAACCTCTTAGAGAAACTGAGGGAAATCATCGCCCAGTGGCTTACCCCACTTAGACTCTCCTGGGGATTTGTGATATCTGACAACGCCACCAATATTGTGCGGGCATTACATCTGGGCAAATTCCAGCACGTCCCATGTTTTGCTCACACAATAAACTTGGTGGTGCAGAATTTTCTGAAAAGCGACAGGGGCGTGCAGGAGACGCTTTGGGTGGCCCGAAAAATTTCTGGCCACTTTCGCCATTCAGCGACTGCGTGCCGAAGACTGGAGCGCCAGCAAACACTCTTGAACCTGCCCCGCCATCACCTGAAGCAAGAGGTTGTGACGCGGTGGAACTCAACCCTCTATATGCTTCAGAGGATGGAGGAGCAGCAAAAGGCCATACAAGCCTATACATCCACCTATGACATAGGCAAAGGAGGGGGTATGCACCTGACTCAAGCGCAGTGGAGAATGATTTCCGTGTTGTGCAAGGTTCTTCAGCCCTTCGAACTTGCCACACGTGAAGTCAGTTCAGACACTGCCAGCTTGAGTCAGGTCATTCCCCTCATCAGGCTTTTGCAGAAGCAGCTGGAGAAAGTGAAGGAGGAGCTAAGACGGAGCGATTCCGCTCGGCATGTGGGACTTGTGGATGAAGCCCTTCATTCGCTTTGCCAGGATTCCAGGGTGGTCAATCTGTTGAAATCAGACCACTACATTTTGGCCACCGTGCTCGATCCTAGGTTTAAAGCCTATGTGGTGTCTCTCTTTCCGGCCGACACAAGCCTGCAGAGGTGCAAAGACCTGCTGGTGAACACACTGTCAGCTGAAGCGGAACGTGACACGTCAACGGCTCCTTCTTCATTTTCTCCCGCAACTGGGGCTGCCAGGAAAAAACTTAGGTATCCTAAGCAACCCGCTGGCGGTGATGCAGGGCAGGCAGGACCAAGTTTGGACATCTGGTCCGGACTGAAGGACCTGGCAACAATTTCTGACATGTCTACTGTCACTGCATATGATACTGTCACCATTGACAGAATGGTGGAGGATTACATCGGTGACAGCATCCAAGTAGGCATGTCAGACAGTCCATACCTGTACTGGCAGGAAAAAGAGGCAATTTGGAGGCCCCTGTACAAACTGGCTCTATTTTACCTGAGTTGCCCCCCCTCCAGTGTGTACTCCGAAAGAGTGTTTAGTGCAGCCGGGAACCTTGTCAGCGAAAGGCGTAGGAGGTTGCTTCCACAGAATGTGGAGAAGATGATGTTCATCAAAATGAATTATCAGCTCTTCCAGGGAGACCAGCCTCCAGAAGGTACAGAGGGACCTGTGGTGGTGGATTCAAGTGGGGACGAATTAATACTTTGTGAGGATGAGGATGTACACACTGAAGAGGGTGAGGAATCGGTGGATGAGGAGGATGAGGATGACATCTTGCCTCCGTAGAGCCAGTTTGTGCAGGGACACATTAATTGCCAGCTTGTTTTGTGGGGGCCCAAACGAACCAATCATTTCAGCCACAGTTGTGTGGCAGACCCTGGCGCTGAAATGATTGATTTGTTAAAGTGTGCATGTCCTGTTTATACAACATAAGGGTGGGTGGGAGGGCCCAAGGACAATTCCATCTTGCACCTCTTTTTTTCTTTGCATTATGTACAGTTTGGGGCCTAGTTTTTCTAACTGCCATCCTGCCTGCCACTGCAGTGTCACTCCTAGATGGGTCACGTGTTTGTGCCGCCCACTCGTGTCGCTTAGCATAGTCATCCAGCTACCTCGGTGCAACCTTTTGGACATAAAAACACTATTGTGAGGTGTGAGGTGTTCAGAATAGACTGGAAATGAGTGGAAATTAAGGTTATTGAGGTTAATAATAGCATAGGAGCAGAAAAACCTACAAATTCTGTGATTTTAGCTGTTTTTATGCTTTTTTTCAAAAAAATACAGATCCAAAACACAAAACCCAGAACCCAAAACACGGAAGGGTGGTTTTGGCAAAACCAATCCAGATCCAAAACACGAAGAAAGATCCAGATCCAAAACCAAAACACAAAACACGAAAAGTGGCCGGTGCACACCCCTAATATATATACGCACACATATACACACACACACACAGGTTTGACATACTGAAGGTGCCTATTTGCTATTTTGCAGCCGATTAGATATTTGTAGACCTCACAGTCTGAAGTGGCAATAGTGGCAAGATCAGTCTGTGTACGGTCACCTTAAACTGGAGGGGATGATATACTAGGCAAATTGTCTTTTAACAATGCCACAGTCTACCAGCTATTACAATATTTCTACAATTTAAATGAAATACTATGGAGAACTTCTAACAAACCAATCCTATTTTGAAAACCAGAAACTGTAATAATAGTTGCTAGTATTTTGGTATTTAAAAAAAAAAAAAAAAGACTTGCTTTTGGCCTGGGCACTAAAATGTCTCATCAAATATGCTTTGCTATATAATCCTGCTGTATAAACATGTACTAATAGTTATATGGGCTTTTATTGTAAACTTACCAAATGCACATCATTATAAAGGGTATTTTAATTTCCCAGTTTAATCAATATTCCAAGCCTAGTTACAACACTAAAATTATGAGCAATATCATACTCCTTAAATACAAGACTTAACATATCATCTGTCATTGCCTTAAATCAGCGGTAGCCAACCGGTATACAATCGGGAAACCGGCTGCCTTAATACAGACAGCCGGCTTCCCGACTGTCATATCCCGGCAAGGGTGAAATGCCGGGCGTCTAGATGTAGACGACTGACATTTCCCCGGCGCCCGGCATCCCGATCGAAGGGATGCCGGGCGCTGCGAGCGGACAGCCGCGGGGGGAGGGTTAGGTTTAGGGCACCTGGGGGGGACTTAGGGTTAGGCACCCCCCCCCCAGGAGGGTTAGGCAGCGGGGAAGGGGGGGGTTAGGCACTTGGGGGGGGGAGGTTAGGGTTGGGCACCCCTAAGGAGGGTTAGGGGGTTAGGTTAGTTTATACTTACCTTAGTGACGATTAGGATTTCCAGCGCTGTCGGGCTTCCGCTGCCGGGAACACTGCTTTTGTCGGCAAGGCGCTGCCGGAAACCGGCTGGATTTCATACCGATTCCAGCCAACCTCAGTCCTCGAGAGCTACTAACAGTTCATGTTTTACAGACCACTTAGCTGATGTACAGGTGTATTCATTACTCACTAACATATTTGAAAAGATCCAAAAGGTGTAGATAATTATCTCACCTGTGATTCTGTGAGGACACCTGCAAAACATGCACTGTTGGTAGCTCTCGAGGACCAGGCTTGGCTACCCCTGAGTTAAATGAACCATGAATCACAGCAGCACTTTCATTTTACATAGATTATCACAGTGTCCTCGTCCTGCACAGACTATCCTTGTGCCAGTTCTAATAAGCCCTTGTAATCGACATTTTCTTTTTTACAGATTTTCCAATAAATATGAATTCTAATTAGGGATTCATATTTGGTTAAAATATCTATTTTACCAGACTCTTAATACATGTTAAAAAGAAGCCTACCACCTAGACTGCATATATAAATTATTTAGGAGTAGCATTTACACTAGATGCACAAAAAAAAAAAAAAGAGAGGAACTCCAAATTTGAAGATAAAATTGTGACATAAGTAGTTGCATTATTTTGTGGCAATTACCAATGATATTGAAGGGTAATAGCAAAAAGAGGAACACAAATGACCTTACAGAAGTGGCCCACAACATGTCAAAATAATTGGATTACTAGTATAATTAGACTAATACGAATTAGATGAGGCAAGCACATCTACAGAGAAGAGTCCGAAAATAAAACCTATATGAAACACACAATGTAATGATGATAATATACCACACAGTAAATCAAACCAACTTACTGTAGGCAAGGTACACATCAGAACGACGTGTATCCCAGCTGGCCTGACGCCTGATGGAAGTATATATAGAACGGCACGATCAGGTGTACGACCGCGCGATATACCCTTCCATCCCACATTCACCTACATACAGTCAGCATGGTCAGCCCAATATGATGTGCAGCATATCAGATGGGACAACCCCACTGACTATGTATGTGAACGCACGACTAAGCGATCAAACTATGAGATGTGGATAATATGTTGTGTCAATTTGCCTGAAAACGACATATTACCAAATACATAGCCTAAGTACAATATAGACTAGGCTCTCACACCACAGTGTCCAGACCGTAAAATACAATAATGCAGATTGAAAAATACGTTTCTGGACACGAAAAATGTTTATGTAACTGCACAAAAATATAAAGTTTACTTGAATCTTACAAAGTCAATTTAAAAAAAATATGAAAAAAAAACAGTTGTCAAAGCAACAATTAGTGTACATTCTGCAAATGAGACATTCCCTGATCATATAATTAATAAGTAAAAGAGCATCTGTTCTTCCCAGTTCTGAGCTAATGATCTGTCAGCAGAAAGGAATCACTGAGGCCATTCTTCGATATGGCTTGCAGGGCAACATAGAACTTAATTACTATTTCTATATGGACCTTGACTTATTTGTTGTCTGACAGACAAATAAAGCAGGTGCTAAATGGGGAGGTCCATGCCTGCGGCATCGATATATATATATATATATATAATACATAATATATATACAAATACAATGTCAATACGTATTATGGTCCTCAGAATTAGGGACATGTCACATGTTTAAGGACAGGTATCCACTGTCATTTGAACAATTCACTTTCAAAAGCAAGTGAAACCGCATGTCAAACATAGTGGTCAAGTTGCAATTTTAAACTAACTGAATGGAACAAGCAGCATTTAGACCTGTTGTCAACTAGTGTAAAATATACTAATACAACAAACTAAGTGACACCAGAGGGTGTGAGGGCTTATATAAATTGAATATCAATTTTAAATGACCATAAGATAAATATTTTAAAATACAAGCCTTATGTGGCAGATGGTATACATAAGTTATTGTAATACTGCAATGTTGGGAAATATGCACAGTGAGCATTATTCCCAATAGGTTACCATAAGTAAGCAGCCTTAAACAATGGCGGTTCTTACCTTAAAACCGTGGAGAGGCTGCCCGGGATGCAGCATCCCCTCGCCTCAACTGCAGTATGGCCCCTATCCACTGCGCATGCGCAAAGAAAAATGAGGGAAAAAAACCACAGTCAAGCCTCGCGAATGTGCAGTAAATACAGCATTGGCTGCATCAGCTGCAGTTCCTAGAAGCAGAATAGGGCTGCTATAATAAAAGCAGAAGAGGCTTCCAATTGGAAGTGCTCTATCTGCTAATGGCAGTCCGGACTGGCAGCCCCAGTGAGGGAGAACTGTCTGAAGTATGATTAGCAGAAAGCGCTTCCAATGGGAAGCAACTTCTACTTTTATTTTAGTGGCCACAGGAGGAAGGTAGGAACCGCCGCTGTAGTGGGGGACTGGGGTCTCACAGGGGATTGTTGGACTTCCCTGGGGGGGCTGCAGCCCTGCAGACTAGAAGTAAAAACCACCACTAATCTTAAAGGATTAGTTGTTGTATCATAACTCTGCCCAGAGAAACAAAATACTACTCCAATGCCACAAGCTCCTTCCACATCAAGTAACTAGTGAGTCCTGGTGGCAGAACTAAACAAGTAGAGGTGTTTCATCTAAATGAGAGAAGAAAGTACAGAGCCTGATTAATCATTAGGCTGCAGCTTACAGTGCCAGGACTTGGTGGGTGACCACACAGTTGGCAGCTGGGGAATAAAATGAAGACCTAATTCATACTACATTGGTGGCGGCCGCACAATTTACCAAGGCGTGTTGAGGGAAGTTCTTAAAGTGACTACCAGATGGCTGAGACAATGTGACCATGTAACTTCCTGCTAAAACCTTTACTTTATGTACTTAATGTGTTACTGCACCATATGGGTAGCCTGAAAAGCTGCATAAGGTTATCTGTAGAGTCTTCTTCTCATAACCTAAAGCCTACTTTATATTTCGCAAACATCATTAGATGCCACAAGATCAAACATGTCCATTGTATAACCTTTGTAACCTGCACATATGCAGTGTGAGGAGCGATTTCCTGAACATGCATACACACGTTGCTCTGCGTTTAGCAGCATTACAGGGGACGGTACAAGTGTACAGCCTAGGCTGGCATCCAGGAGCCTTAATCATGACTGATACATTCTCTTTGCATGATTTGCATACTCTAGCCATTGTGGCGAGGACTCACCATGCTGATCAGGGTAATTCTATTCGTTGCAGATTGCTGCACGTAACTATCAAATACAAGTAGATATATTACTACACTGTCAAATAATAATAGTCTTTGCGCTTTACACATACATTTCTTTGTACGGTGGCCTGCAAACATCACTGGACAGGTATATAAGGTAAAGTAATGCCCATCTTACCATATTGCTCTGGGATTGAGTAGACCCATACATAGTCAATCCATTAGATGGTGCTGCTGCTTGTGCCATATCAGCTTGTACAATTCCTCTTCGGTCAATTAAGCTAAAAAAAAAAAAAAAACAAGAACAAAATAAAAATTGCAAATACTTTTAAAATGTGATAATGAAAGGTTTAGGATTCAGCTATTTTTTTCTTCTTTTTAAATTTAAAAACATTTCAGAAAAGGAACATTGAGCACATGCAGGTTATAGGCAATGCTTGCCGGTGGAGATTGCAGGTTTGTAAAGGGCAGATCTCTACACTTTGCTCCTCTGCCGCATCCCAGTTGTCCATGCTTCCATCCTAGCAACCAGTTCCTCCAGATCACGCTAACAGTATATCACTGCCTCGGGTTGGGTATGGTATGCCAGCGATCAGAATACAGACAGCGACATCCCGACAGTCAGAATCCCGACACAAGTAGACTAAACCCATCTTTCCCACAGCCTAACCCTAGCTTCCTCCCCCTCACACAATGCAACCTCATTGTTTTCACACAAGGGGGCTAGTCTCAGCAATATGTTGTGGAGTTCTTCCAGAAATATTTTAAAGGCACTCTCTGGCGATGTAGCTTTGCTCATTTACCTTTGTGCCACATAGTAGGGAACAGGAAAATGAGAGGGGTTTCCTTAGAAAAAGAAGTGGCAATGTACGCAGTTGGACATTACAGTGATGTCAGGTGGCACATGGCCAAGAACTGATAAGCCCACTATGTAATTTATCTACCCACACTCTAAAGGCCCCCATACATCAGAGATGGATTGCAGCAATCGTGCAATTTGCAATCGATTGTGTATAAAAATCTGCAATGTATGGGCTTCACAGATCGCAGATTGCAACCAAAATTGATTGGAATTGTTTAAACAGATTGTCCAACATGTTGGATTTCACAGATCGATTGGGGCTGTAGATTGCTAGTGTATGGACATGATCAGCAGATTTGCAGACCGTTTCTAGCAAAATGATGGGTCTTTCAAGATTGCCAGATCTGTGTTTGCTGCAATCGATCTGCAAATCACTGAAAAAGATCTGTAGTGTTTCGCGCAGATTGCTCGATTGGGAAATTCTAAGATCGGGCAATAAATCTTCAAATTGTTCAATTGTGGTTTTCAGATTGCTGATGTATGGGGGCCTTAACAAACTAAACTCAATTATAAAATGTAGAATAATCAGAAATATAAACTAACATGTATTTTTTTAATAATATTTACCTTGCTCAGTAAATAGAATGATTTAGGAAAAAATACAAATGGTATAGGAAAATGCACAATATTGCATTACTCAAATAAAAAAATTCTTGCCATGATCTAACTGTTCTATCAAGGTTTGCCAATTTTATATAAAAAAACAATCTGGTAAATTCACTATGGTCCTGATCAGGGTGAATACACACTTGCACGATACTGGCCCGATTTGCCCGACTTGAGCAAATAGAACAACAAATCGGGCATATCTTGCAGGGTGTATGCCCGACTGCGCGGTCCTGTGGGTTGCATGTAATATTGTGTGATTGGCTGTACTGCACAGCCAATCACACGATATCGCATTCGGGGGTATGTAGTTTAATGAAGGATGGAACGAGTGCTTGTTCATTCGTTCATTAAATCTTTCTAGTGTGAACCAGCAATCTTGCATGGTCCGGGGCATAGAATGATCGCCCGACCAACGGCAAGATTGCAGATCGTCTAGTGTGTACCCCACCCTTAAGAGTTCTACAGACGCAGGCCAAAATGCGTGCTTCGAAATTAATGTGGATTTTTGGCCATATTCACAGTTGTACCCATCTATGCGGCACTACAGGATGCAAAAGATCAGTCTGAAATCACGCCCACGGCACGTCCTCAGAACACATAATTGCCAACACCCAGCTGTCCCTCATACACTGCAAGAGGAGATGCATAAGACTCTCAATGGCCCTTAGTTCATCATAACTTTCAGACACATGCGCACTATACAAATAGATTATTGTTCGCAAAATGTACTTGTGTTCAACTCTGTATGAGGCCTTTTCTAAAAAGCAACTAGAACAATGTATACCAGTGTTTTTCAACTACTGCGCCGTGGCACACTACGGTTGTCAAGTGTGCCGCGGCGGTCAGCTCAGCGCTGTACTGTAGTGTGTTTTGTTCCTGTGGAGGCCAATGTGTGTGTATATTTTTTTTTATGTGGGAGCCAATGTATATGTTATTTCATTGGTCACGCTCGCTGCGCCGCAGGATCATGTGCATTGGCAATTTTAAAATCTTGTGTAGTGTGCCTCGAGTTGAAAAAGGTAAAAAGCTGATGTATACAATAAGAAGCTTAACTCTTGACCAGCAAATCTATGATCAGGAAATTCCCAACTTATTCAGTAACCGTAAATGCATCAATGGCAATGCACTCATGAAAACTATATGCTTGTGTCAGGTTTGTAACACTCTGGTCCTGCTATTGCAGCCGCGACTTTTCTGCCTTCCCCTTGCGTACTGCAACTGCTGGAGAATGCACGCCCTGAGATGCCCGCATTCAATCCTCATGGACAGTACAACTCTGTCCGGTGGTTCTGAACATTCCACCAATGACACACCATCGATCTATGGCAGGTGCAGTCTCTCCTTCTCAACTCCGTATAAACATGGCCTCCGCTGCTGCAGCTCTGCGACTGAGAACACAGTCATGTTCACAGACACAACCGCGACACTCCCATAACACACACACCTGAGATGGCCTTTTATTGTGTTCACTTCAGGCCACCTCCCAGTCACCACACACTAATGCCCATGTTTTTGCCTCATTGTACCTTATGCCAGCAATCCCGTACGCAACCGCGTACACTTAGTGGAATGCATGTGCCATACGGGTTTACAGTATTTTTTGAGCAGTAGCACATAATTGCTCAACTCTGCCAACATCGGCATTGCATTCAGTTTGCGTTCACCACTAAAATCAGTTACACTGTATCAGCATGTCTCTGGTACAGCAAGACCCTTACCTTGGGTGCATTGGTCCACAAAGTGCAGCACAGCAGTTCGTGATAATATTGCCATAGCTATATGGATTATAGTTTTCTTTTCCTCTTTTACTTGACCAGGAACCTTTAATCTGTAAAAGTGATAAAATGTTAACATAAACCGAATCGTTACTGGGAGATCATTCTAACAAAATATACAGTACATAATAATTAAGGTAATCTCTAAGCCATGCCAGGAGATTTAATTAGTGGGGTATATCCCGAGCATTAAACTACAGTAGTGGACTTTTCCTTGCAGCTTCAGAAGCTGGAGGAAAAAATTAGCAAGAAAAGGCACCCTCTGGGGGTTAACATGCAGGGAAAACCGCTGATTTCGGGGAATGCCCTTGTATATGTTATACCACAAATCGAGATTTATAAACCGGTCATTAAAGCCTGATGGCTGCCAGGATCTACTAATAAGACCAGAAGAGTCATCTGAAGGACATGCAACATGATTAGTGACACCTTCTGTGACATATTATGCCTGAATCAGACAAGGCTACTGTCATTCTAAAAAGTGTATTAAGCATCTACAACAAAAAGTTACACATTTTATGCAAGTTTCCAAATTCCTCATGTAAGATTACAGAGGTCATCAACACACACTGAACTCAAGTGAACCTGTTTTCATGGAGTTGCAAACAAAATACAGTGTAAATGAATATGGCATATATACCCAATGTAAAATTAGGACATTTAAAATGAAAGCAGCCTCAGTTTCCCCTTACTGTCATTAGATGTGCACCTCACAATTAAGAGTCAAAGTGTGCAGAATCTGTGGGGGTGGTGAGCAGTAAATAAAAATAAAGGGGGTGTTGCACATTTAATGTTGGAAACTGCTTTGAGATACACATTTTATGAAGAGCCTGCTCACAGTGTAGAAATGTGCAATGAGGAATGCACTTTAATATTTCCTTTTCGGAATTGCATTTTCTCGTCAATGACCACAGGAACTATTATTTCATTGCCTTGATCTATTAATAGAGGCATAGTAAAGGAATGACTTACATCTTCATTGGTAGTTTGATTTGAACTGATCAAATATGTATGGAAACCTGACAAGCCAACAATCGACCAGACAGAGAAGAAACACACCACAGCTTCCAGAACAGTGATCCAAAGTCAAGGAAGATACACTTCAGTGCCAATATATTACACAAAGTGTTTAGCAGAAATTCGAGTCTTATGCAACATTAGGATTTAAAAAAAAAAGTTTCTTATAACATGAATGCAACAGGAGAAAAATGTTTGGCTCAGAACTTTAAAATAAAAGAAAATTTAAACTAGGTGTGAAATTAAAAATCTTGAAAGAGAAATAACAAAAAAGGAACTGTAAATTGTGAAATGTAAATTGTTTTGTCAGTACTCAACAAAACAAGATCTGTGGGTATACATAGACCCAGGGCCTGATTAAGTTAGGAATAAGAGTAAAAAAATTAAGCAAGGACCGCAATAACTTTTTTCTTTTCTGCATGCAGAAAAAAAGAGAGTTACGGTAGACTTACCTTTGATAACTTTTTCTACGAGGTCCATAAGGTTCACAGGAACTACTGTACTGTATATAATTTGTAATGTGGAGGAGGGGTTTAACTTCCTTGATGTTGCCATTTGTAATGCAGATGTTTCAAGTTTTCAGGTTCCTTTAGTTCATATACACTACAATAGCAGTGGCTGCTTCAACATCCACATCCATAGTTGCAGACATACTGTACAGTAGTGGGTGCACCGTGAATTGAGAGACAGGCTTCTACTGTATGGTTAGAGCGGCGGTCCCTTCGACATCAGGATAAGGTGAGATTTTTGGTAATGTTAGTGCTCTGTTATCGTATTCACACAGCTGGTGTTCACCTCCATCTGGGGCACCCAAATACTGTTTTGTTTCATATATTTTTTTTTTTTATGTTATATTATGGTGCACTCTGATGCACGGTAGAGTCTGCACCTGGTATAGGTGAAACTCTGAATCTGAGGCCAAAAGTGCCAGTGATGATTTTAAATTAAAAGCCAACTCTTTTTGTGTAGTCCTCGGTCCCCCAGTAGGGCTAAAGAAGTTCCCCCCCTCTGTAAAGCATGTTACTGTAGGTTAAATAAAAATTGTCATTAATTTATACAATTGGTGTTTGTACTGTATGTTTACGTCATTTTGCCAGGCGTGAAATTATCGCTGTATTCAATTTGAAAGCTTTTCTGCCTACTGTAGGCGGGAAGTCAATGCAATGTACAGTAAGACAGTATGTAAAAAAGTTTCGCCTACTGTATGAATAGCAGGTGGAAAAATTTCGTGAATTGGGGTGCAATGTTGCGGGAAGCCTTCAACGTCCCCTAAAGGTACTGTAAACTGCATAAGTTTTTTTTTAAAAAAAAAGTCAGAACACACTAAAAATTCACTTTCATTTTGGGGGGTGGAAGAAAAAAAATTGGGGGGAAAAAGTGAAACTTGTAGGGGTAAATTTACTAAGATGGGAGTTCTATTTAAGAAGTTACTGTACTGTACAGTATGTTGCCCATAGCATCCAATCAGATTCTACTGTACTTAGCATTTATCTACAGTAGCACCTTCTAGAAGATACTGTACAGTAATACCTGGAATCAGATTGGTTGCTATGGGCAAAATTACTTAATAGCACTACCATCTTAGTACATTTACCCCCTAATATATAAAATGTACTGAGTTTAGTAAAATGCTAAATGGGTATACAGTAGATCTGGGCATGCGCCTGAGATACGATGACGTACAGTATTGTAGGAAACACTCAAGCCGGGTGCAACCTTGGTATTGCAGGCGGCTGTAGTGTAATGGTAAATAATCAAACCAATACATTACGCTGCCTGTACAACCCTTTTGCGGGTTCGAAGCTTGAAAGGTTACACTTTTTATTTTTTATTAACAAGGTTAGACTTTTTGGTCAAAGTACTGTGGCATAGAAATACCAGAATTTCTGGATAATGTACTGTATTAGTGAAGATTTAAAACAAAATAAAATTACCGTATAAAGTATGTACTTTAAAGGTCTCGAACCAGCGGGACAAGAAAATGGTAGATGCAGTAGGGCTAGGCATTAGCCCCCTAGACTACTGCATCTACTGTACTGTAGTTCCTAGAGTCAGGGAATCACTACAATGTCTACCGTATTGTACTTACAACTACAGTTATAAGTACCGTATAATACAGACAACTGGGCATGCGCAGTGCTATGAGACTCAATACGCCACAGTGTAGCGCACAACAATGCGGTATACTGTATGGCGTACCGTATGGAGCAACAAACTACAGTACTGTACGATGACGTACAGTACTCAGGCGTCTGTAGCGTAGAGGTAAGAAATCGTACTTCTACATTGCAGACGTCTGTACAACCCGGGTTCGAAACCAGGAAGCTTAATAATGAAGCTTTTCATTATTATTAGACAGTCAAGGTTACACTTTTTATTTTTAATATTATTATTACACAGTCAGTGTAATAATAACACACTTTCACTGTGTGTGAATCATGACCTGGTACTGTACAGTATGATATTCCATACTGTACACCATGGCGTACAGTACATAGCCATAGCGCTACAAGGGTATGGCTATGGCGCAGCACCACTGGCAATGCATTGCAACCCCCGCCACTGGGCACAAGCCAGAGATCCTATTTGTACCGTAACCCATCAGAACTGTGCTGACAGTTGACGCAATTTTGCGGTTTAAACGCCGAGTCAGTTTGTACTAGAGAGACCCCTCTCTTATACACAGTCAACTATCAGTTACTAAACATATTAAATTAATAATGTTACCAAGTCTAAGCCAGCATTTTCATTGACGCAAGTTTGCGCTCTGCATCTGCCCTACAAACTGCTGTTAGTCCACTACTGTAGCACCTTATGTACTGTAGTAATGAATTTACTATTGTGTATACTGTGCGGTACTGTAAGTCTCGGACAGTGCAGAATGGCACTAGTGTGAAAATTCAACAGTACTGTTGGCAATACAGACAACTGGGTATGTGCCATAAAATAGCGCAACTTAATGTATGGCTTGGCTCCACTGGACATGGGGCACACATTCCATTGTGATTAAAATCTGACCACTGGGCACGCGCAGACATTGACGCAATTTTGCGGTTTAAACGCGCAGTCAGTTTGATATACAGAAACCAGTTTCTTTAACAGGGCCCATTGCCGCTTGATGGTCATAATAAATAACTATAATGTCCGCGTTCATGTCAGCGCCGGCATTGACGCAAGTTTGCGTTCTAAGGTACAGTACTGTATGTACAATAATAAAAATCCTAGTTTCGCTGTTTGACTCCCGAAGCACTGGGCAGACATGCGCTCCACATGTACTGTATTGAATACTGAATATTTTAAGTGAAGATTTTAAAAATAAATAAAAAAAACATACTGTATTTTCAAGGTCTTGAACCCACGGAACAAGAAGAGAGGAGAAGCAGTGAGACTAGGCATTAGACCGCTAGGCCACACGCTTCACCCATTAATAGAGTTCTGTAGTTTGTAAAGTCTAATGTCTAAGCTTCTGTCAAACAATCATCGGCCGGTGATACAGAACATACCGTACGGTACATTGCAAAGTGACACCTGGTGGGCAAAATGTTGTATTACACATCATGAAATCACACGCATGCGCTATGTAGTTTAGGAAAAGTGACACCTGGTGGGCAAAAAGTTGTATTACACTTAATGAAATCTGACGCATGCGCTATGTAGTTTAGGAAAAGTGACATCTGGTGGGCAAAATGTTGTATTACACGTAGTGACTTTTTTCACTAATAAACTTTCTTTGTGGCGCGACTCATGGCGTGGTGTGTGGCGCGCCATACGTGGCGTGAGAGATAGCGCTGTGATGCCACGTTATAGCTGGGCACATCAGTACCTTGGGGAACATGCGGTTCGGAGGAAACCCGGCACCAGTCAACTCTTTCCGGTCCCGGGATGCGCTGAGTCCTCCCCTATATATACACCTTGCCTCCGGCCACAGGTCCTCAGTTTGTGAACAAGCCCACTGGCAGAAGAATGAAAATGGAGAAGGAAGTACACATTACACTAGAAACACTCCTACAATAAAGAGGGAATCAGTGACAAGAAGGAGCAGATCCCACTGAAGCCAGGTGCATCAAGGAGGGTGCCCTGTGGAACCTATGGACCTCAAAGAAAAAGTTATCAAAGGTAAGTCTTCTTCAGGGTCCACAGGAAATACCATGGGGATGTCCTAAAGCAGTTCGCTTAAGGGTTTGGACACTTCTGAGTCAACAGGAGGATCTGCCGCCCAAAGGAAGAATCCTGGGAGGCAAAAGTATCAACTGCATAGATTTTGATAAAAGTTATGGACGGAAGACCAAGTTGAATGTGCAGTCACCCTGCTCGGAACAGGGAGATCAGCCTGCATATAAACTTGAGAAATAGTCATACGCAGCCACCGAGCCAGAGTCTGCTTGTTAGCTGGCCAACCACATTGGTGAAAGCCATACAAAACAAAAAGTGCTTCCGATTTCCTGATGGAGTTGGTACGATCCACGTAGATCCGAAAGGCTCGAACCACATCCAGTGAACGCTTCACTAGCAGAAAGGCCTGAAGACTTGAAAGCCGGTACAACAATTTCTTCATTTATATGAAAAAGAGATACCACTTTTGGAAGATAGCCTGCCTGCGTACGATAGACAGCTCAATCCTTGTGGAAGATTAAATATGGGGGCGAAACGAAAGTGCTGCCAAATCAGAGACTCTGCGAGCTAAGGAGATAGCGAGGAGAAAAAAAAGTGTATTCGCTGTCAACACTTGAGGTGCCCGGTATTCAAAGGGTGGAACCTGTAGCCCCATGAGAACCAAAGACAAATCCCACTGTGCCACCAGAGGAACAAAAGGCCATTGCAGATGGAGAACACCTTGCAAAAATTTCCTAACATCCAGCAAGGGAGCAATTCTACGCTGAAACCAAATTGACAGCGCAGAAACCTGTACTCTCAATGTGGCCAGGCAGAGACCAAGGTCTAATCCAGACTGGAGAAAAGCCAGAACTCGAGAGACCCTACAAACCTTAGGATCAACTTTTTCTATGGGAACACCATAGAAAAAAGGAATGCCAAATTCTGTAATAGATGCGGGCAGCAAGTATCTTGCCGCAAGCATCGTATGAATCACAGAGTTGGTAAACCCTTTGGCTCCTAAGATGGAAGACTCAAGAGCCAAGCCGTCAAAGACAGACGAGGTAGGTCCGGATGTAAGCAGGGATCCTGCACTAGCAGATCCGGCCATAGAGGTAGTGTGAGCAGAGTATATATGGAGACACATCAGGTCAGTGAACCAATGGCGCCTGGGCCAAGCGGGAGCTATTAGAATCACCCTGCCGCCCTCTTGCTTGAATTTTCTGAGAATTCTTGGTAGAAGAGACAATGGAAGAAACAGGTAAGCCAACCTGAAATCCCACCCCACTGCCAGCGCATCCACAAAGGCGGCTGAGAGGTCTCTTGTCCTGGACCCGTACCTGGGGACCATGTAATTGTGCCAAGAGATCCACATCTCCTTGTCCACTAGGAGCTGGAAGAACTCTGGGTGGAGAGCCCATTCTCCAGCATGTATGCCCTGACGACTCAGGAAGTCTGCTTCCCATTTGTGGACTCCTGGGATGAATATTGCTGAAATATGACATTCTGCCCAAGTCAGAATGTTTGCCACGTCTCGCATGGCTGCTCGACTTTGCGTGCCTCCCTGATGGTTGAGGTAGGCTACTGCGGTCACATTGTCAGACTGGATCTGGACAGGCCTGCCTTGAAGGAGGCCTCGTGCTAGAACTAGCGCCCTGTATACTGCCCAGAGTTCCAAGACATTTATGGGCAGGTGACTTTCCTGAGACGTCCACCTTTCCTGGAAAGTGCGATAACTTGTCACCGCACCCCATCCAAGACTGGCGTCCGTGGTGAGGAGTACCCACTTTGGGATCCACAGAGGGCGACCTTTGTTTAGATGAGCCGTCTGAAGCCACCAGGCCAGGGAGAGCCGAACCTCTGAGTAGAGAAAGATTGTCAGACTTTATCCACCGATACTGACCGCTCCAACAAGACAGATTCAATAGCTACAAGGGCCTGGAGTGGAACTGGGCCTATTCCATCATGTCGAAGGTAGAAACCATGGACCCCCGGACCTGCATTGCTGCGTGGACTGATACTCTTTGATTGTGTAGCAATTGTGCACCCGCAAATGTAGAGCTGCAATCTTCTCTACTGGCAAAAAGATCCTCTGCGCCTGAGAATCCAGGAACGCTCCCAGATGTATCATCCGCTGAGTTGGAAAAAGTGACGAATTTTTCCAATTGACAATCGAGCCGTGTACCTTTAGGCAGGCCACTGTCAGCTGGAGATGATGTAAAATATCCAGAGATTGTGCCAATATAGGGAGATCGTCCAAGTATGTCAGTATTCTGACCCCTTGTCATCTGAGATGAGCCATCATGACTGCCATTATCTTGGTAAACACCCTGGAGGAGCTTTGGACAGACCAAAGGGTAGAGCCTGAAATTGGTAATGTTGCTGACGTACAGCAAATCGTAGAAACCTTTGATGGGATAGTACATGCAGGTATGAGTCTTGTATGTCTAGGGAAATCATAAAATCCCCAGGTTCCATTGCCAGCACAATTAACCGTAGGGTTTCCATATGGAATTTGGGTACATGAATACATTTGTTGAGATGCTTTAGATTCAGGATAGGGCGATGTGACCCATTCGGTTTCTGAATCAAGAACAGATATGAATAATATCTGCTTCCTTGTTGAGCCAAGGGAATCGGAATGATAACCCCTGAATCCAGCAAAGTCTGAATAGCTTCCTGGAGGGCTAGGGCTTTGACAGAGCTTGATGGGGGATTTGTGCAAAAGAATTTAGGTGATTGCATATCCCCGAGAGACCACTTCTCTGACCCAGGCATATGTAGTCTGATGCCAGGTGAAGCAAAAATTAAGAAGTCAACCTCTCACCTTGAGGTCCCCCAGGGGAAGGCCAGCCGAGTCAGGCTAAAGGTTTGTCATCCGGCTTGGCAGCTGGATGTCTGACTGACCAGGACTACTTCTCTTGTTGTGGCTTGGCAGTCCTTCGGGAAGTTGACTGCCTGGAAAAGGACTGTCCCTTTGCCCTTCCCTGAGGGTGAAAGGAAAACTGCCTCTTGTAAGTGTTTGTTGATGGCAACCCAGCAGATTTGAAGTTGCAAACGTAGCCACTATCTTATCCAACTCTGTATCAAACCATCTTTTACCCGAAAAAGGTATGGATTCCAGAGCTTTCTTGGAACCCACATCTGCCTTCCAGGACCTTAACCAGAGGGATCTGCATGCCAAAAATGAGGCTGCTGTTGCCTTTGACGCTATAATTCCTGCGTCCACTGCCGCAACCCCAATGTAAGATGCTGCCTCACGTATAAGAGAGAAATAAGATAGTTGTTCTCTCGTAGCATCTGGCATAGTCTCTTCTAATACTGCCGTCCACTCTTCTATTGCCTTGGCTAGCCAGGCCGTCATGATAGCTGGCTGCGTGATTGCACCAGATAAACAAAAAACTGATTTCAAACAGGTTTCCAATCTTTTATCAGTAGCATCCTTAAGAAAGGATGCGAACAGAATGGGCAACGTGGAACTCTTCATTAAATGAGTCACGTGATCATCCACTGTAGGAGACCTCCCACTTATCAAATTCACTTACTGGAAATGGATAGAACGAGAATAACTTCTTTGTAACATGTAACCATCTATCTGGAGTGCTACATGCCTCAGCCATGAGTTCTGAAAGTTGTTCAAACTGAGGGAAGTCATCCTTAACCACCTTCTGTCATCTAAAGAGCGGAGCTTTAGAACTAGGAGGTGCCTTCTCATCCTCTTTAATATGAATTTAACCACTCTCACCAGAGAGGGAACATCCACGGAGGCATGACAATCCTCCTCCTCAGATACAGATTCTGAGGAGGAACCATGTGCAACATCCGATTTAGCTGATGATGCATCTGAGTCTAAAGCCTGGTCGGAATGACCTCTTCCGTCCCTGAACCTTAGTGGTTACCAATCTATCCATTTGTCTAGGTTGAAGATCGGCAGACTGTTGAACCATACTCTGAAGAATGAGCATAAGCATTTACCCAGGATGGATGTATAAGGGGTACACACATAGCAGGTTGCAACTGTTTAGGGAATCCCATAGTAGGAGGCAGTATAGGTGCCACCAAACTGTCCACTAAATGCGTTAGAACCTGCGAAAATAGCACACCCACGGTGGCTCTTGCGCCGGACCTGGTACACCGGGTTGAGGAATTTTAGAACAATAAATGCACAAACCATCCTGAGGAGACAGGCCTGCCTGACAGGATTTACATGATACCAGCACTGGGGCCTCAGCCTCAGGTTTCCCTTTGGCCTTAGACATATAAGGTACAAAAGGTACAAAGTAATGCAAATGCGACTTTTTCCTATTTGATATACTAATATTAGTAAACAGTGAAACTTTATAGAAATCCAACCCCACCACATGTACAGAGGGATGAGGAAAAACAGTGATAGAAATAACTGACAGTAGAACACAGCAGCGCTAACACAAAGTCACATTCAATGCAGATACAATCTTTAGTTGCAAATGGGCTCTGAATCAACTACTCAAAACCCTAACAGAGTTGATTGATAGGATATAGAGTGCTATATACCTGGCGCCTGGGGGAGAGGTATACAGGGAGATCCCAACACCTCCTGAGACCAAACCACTTTTACAGAGCACAGAAATGTGGTCAGTGTCTCATATACAGAGGTGGGCGGAGCAACCCAGGCACGCAAAACTTCCATAACCCAGCGCCTGGGTTGCGAGAGGGGCTGCCGGGGTGAGAGTTTTCCTCCCCTATGCTGCATAACTAATCGGGATGGCTGGCCTCCCAGCAACAGAAAGAGTCTGAAGCTTGTCCCCAGTGCCAGGAGATATGGCCCCGGGGGTCTAGTTTGGGAGCGGACTGAACCGTGCCTCACTGCAGCAGCTTCCATTGCATCTCCCACGCTGGAAGCCAGGACTGCCTCGCTCTTACCTGACTTCCCCGTGTTCTCCGGTTGCAGTCCAAGTCACGGCATCATAGCTAGCAAGCTCAGCCGCGACCCTGCCAAAATCACCAGACTACAAAGGTTACTGGCGCTTGCGGCTCCAGGTGGGGGTAAAAGGAATTGCAGCACAGGCATCTTATAAGACGCTCTGCTGCTAAACTCCTGCCGCACCAAACAAAATACTGGGAATCTGTGGCCGGAGGCGGGGTATATATGGGGGAGGACCCAGTGCATCCTGGGACCGAAATGAGTTGACTGTTTGGTGCCGGGTTTCCTCCAAACCACATATTCCCCAAGGTAGTTCCTGTGGACCCTATGGACCCTGAAGAAAATACTCAGTTTATGTTTTAGTGTAAAAACAAAGCAAAGACTCACCTTTACCACTTGTAAATCTCTCTGCACGTTTTAAGTCTGCTCCACCTGCAGTGTAACATATTTTTAACTTAATTAAGCTAACTCCCAACTCTATCAGCCCCCTTCCCCCCCAGTTTCTGAAATCTCTTAAAGCCCCCATACACGGTGCAATTTTTCACACGATGTGGACGATATTGATCGATCGTAACGATCAATCATGCACATCATGTGTTGTTTCTGCACCGTTACGATGCCGATGCGCGTCCCCGCCATCGTCTAGTTGGATCATAGATCTTACGGGAAAGCCGTAAGATTACGATCTATAGTGTACTATGTGACATACATCGTATGCTGTTTGTCACATCGTACACGATAGAGATGCATGTAGCATGGACCAGGGAGATCCGTGCTACATGCATCTGTGTGAGTGACACACAGCACGGACGGGATCAGTGAGACCCGTCTGTGCTGCTGTGTATTTCAATGACACGGATGCACGCACGGACCTGGAGATCCGTGCTACATGCATCTGTTTTATTGATAGAGCACGGACAGGATCAGAGAGACCCATCTGTGCTGCTGCGGTAAAAAAAAGTTCCCCTGTATTTCCAGAACCAGATCACAGCCCAGTGCTGGTTGCGCAGAATACGGGGGACCCCTACGGCGTTTGCCCCCTAAATTTAAGCACACCCAGCACTGGGTCACTAAAAGCTCGGGTATAGTTGTTCTTTTGGTGGGGGCAGGCCTTTTTTTTTGTTTGTTTTAACGTAGCAGCACAGACGGGTTTCACAGAACCGTCCGTGCTCTGTGTCAGTGACACAGATGCAAGTAGCACGGATCTCCAGGTCCGTGCGTGCATCTGTCTCTTTGAAATACACAGCAGCACAGACGGGTCTCACTGACCCGTCCTTGTTGTGTGTCAATCACACAGATGCATGTAGCATGGATCTCCAAGGTCAGTGCTACATGCATCTGTGTCAGATCGTACACGATCTAATGATTATGCAAATCATTAGATTGTGTACGATCGATTGGGTGAACATTGTACAGCTTTTGCTGCACATCATTCACTTCAACTGCCAGAGAGATTTCAAGGGCGATTACATACGATATCGCATCGTATGCAAATCACACAGTGTATGGGTGCCTTTAGACATTGTTTTTACAATCCGTCTGCAACAAAACAGCAGCTCTCCCCACAAAATTTAGAGAGATTTCAGCAGGGCAAATAGATTTAAAATCTTTAAGGCACAAATAACTAGAAATTAAACCCTTATACATAAAAGTAGAGGGCAAGAAATGCATTTCGAGTCAAGTTTAAGTCTTACATGGCTGCTTCTAGGATTAATTTCTGAACAAATACACAGACATCATATATTGAATTTGCATACACCAAAACATAAAACATTTGTTAAAGGATATCTTGCTGGATTGTCCTTTAAGGCATTAAGAAATCCTGTTTGTTGAGAGCCTAAAATTGCATGAAAGAAGAAAAATAAGAGAAAGAACAAAAAAAAAAAAATACTGCATACATACTACACATTCACAGATTATAATAAAAAACAACTACCTAAGTTTGCTGATATTGTTAAATTAACATAGCATTCTGAAAAGAACAATAATAAAAAAGTTAATTGGTGAGGGAAAATACCATAAGAGACCAATGAATCAATCTCCTGAACTCGAAATTCTCTATTTAACGCCAGATTTTGATGGTACTATCAGTTTCTTATAACAAACTATAACATGAATTAGGGATATTTTCTGATCCATTTCCTGGATCCCCAAAGTTTCTCTGGGACAGCGCCTTCTATTGTACGTCACTGCATTAAAATCAAATTAGCAAAAGGTAATACGAGTTTCCTGATGCAAGAATAAATATACCAATGAATATTCATATGCCATATGTATATCGAATTCAGCATATTAAAGGGTAAATATTAGGAAAAGCAGCATTTACTTTGCCTACATGAAGTTACTGGGCTCAAAGAATAATGAAAGAAAAGCTGGGAAAATGCTGGTCGATCACGAGTTTATTGCTCAGATTTATTTTAATTATTAAAAAAGAAAAATAGTCCAGAAATTAGCCCAGCAAAAAAGCTTTGGGTGAAGAAGAGAAGATCTCTTATTGTCTAGATCCCCATGATAGCAAGACTCAGGTATTGCATACTTGCCTACCCTCCCGATACGGTCGGGAGCCTCCCGAAAATCAGGTGCTGTTCCCGGCCTCCCCGGTAACAAAGGAAACCCTAGCACCAGGGGCAGTGACCATGATTCATTCTGAATCGCATCATTTTGGCCCATTCCCTTGCTTCACAATACCGGTAATCTCAGCATTGTGTAGCGGCAGCGGTGCCAAAATGATGTGATCGCCCACAAATACAGGGTAAGCTGTGCGGCCCCGCCCCCTTGTCGGCCACGCAACCCTGCTATGCCGATCTGGCTGCCCTCCTGGAAGGGGCAGCCAGAATGTTGGCAACCCTGAGGTATTGACAGTAGCACAATAGAACCTCTTTGCATTTGCACTTCAGAAAGAAAACCTTTATCCCTGGGACAGTTGGTTATCAGAGAGCTGCCCTGGATGAAGGTTGATACATTCAGATTAAAACATTAGTATTGTGGATGACTTGTGCCAGAAGTGTTTGAAATTTGTGAAGACCAGGGATATGCAGCCAGGGGAGTTAGAACTGTTCAACTTCAGTTCCATGATGTGGTCGTTTATAGATAGAGAATTTTATCCTGGCATTTCTCTGCCCTATTGGTGTAAGTAATCTAAAACACACTCTCAGCAATGAGGTTATAAAATGGAAATAATAGAAAACAAGATCATAGTGTATACTGTTGTACAGTCAGTGCCAGATTAAGGTTCACACAGGCCTGGAGCTGAAATTTATGAAGTTTTTTTGGGGGTACATGCAAATATTAAGCATCCTCATGATTTTAGAAGGAGGTGCCGCTGCAGATATCTCCAATATCTGCAGCGCTTCCTCCATATCCGACCATAACGCAGCTCCTATAAGTTTCTATGGTGGATGCTATGCTGCCTGATTTACCAAGTTCTGGAAAGTGAAGCCCAGTATAGCCAGGACTTGGAGCTCGAGGCTGCAGGAAGAGATGTGTGCAGCATGTATGTAAGCATATGGGGGCAGGGTGTGTGTGTGTGTCTGTGAGAGTATGGGGGCAGTGTGTGTATGAGGGTGAGTGGAGGCATCCCAAGGGAAAATCCCTGGGCTTCACATGGTCTAGAACTGGCTCTGTATACTGGAGCAAAACAGAGCAGCAGAGGGGGCGGAAAAGCGAATAGAGGGAGCAGGACAGTGGATAGGTGTGTGTGCGTATTATATTATATATATATACACATATATACAGTTACACACACAGCCTCAGTGTAGGATCACAACACTCAGTGCAGAGCAGCACCAGAAATTACACTAACCTGTGGGATGCATTATGACTTCACCTCACAGATGGTGACAGCTGCCCAGTGTCTAGGTGTTCTTCAGCCAGGTATCATCCATCACTCTACTTCTCTAAAGCTCATACTTTGTGGCTCCTTTTTTCTCAAAAATTCAGTGCCCAGGTGCCTGCCAACTCAGTTGCCGAGGTAGGGATGGCCATCAACCATCGATGATTCATAATCATCATTGGTTTATGGCCGATGTCAAATGTTTTTGACATCTATGGGGGTGAACCAGATAGTTTCCCTCCATCGATGTAAAAGCATAACCAGATTTTTTATTTTTATTTTACCAAGTGCCAGGACACTTAGCAAAGCTCTGCCCCCGGCACCCACGAAGCCCCACGGGCCAGTCAGTCAAAAGACAGGGATGACCTTCGGTTGGGTGAAACCATCGTTGATCATCCAGTGAATAGTTTGTAACCATCGATGGCTACACCACCGATGGCCATCCCTATGCCTAGGAACTCGGGAGTGATTGAGGAAATTAATGTGCAGGGATATAGGCGACATGGGGCGGGCCTATGGTGTCATGAGTAGGTGTGGCTCAATGTGCAGCAAGTGGGCAGAGCTTCATTAGACATGAATGAATGGACGGGACTTCTGACTGCTAGATGAATGGGCAGTGCAGCCAGTGCTTTGGACCTCGCAATGCAGGAATTTTTTTTTTCCATGTAATCACTGTCTAGACTACAGAAGATCCTGTGGGCCTATGATCAATGGAAGTCCTGGAACTGTAGCTCCACCCCCCCATTGTCAATCTAGTCCTTTGTACAGTGGTGTAGGTGTATGGTAAAATTTAAACACTCGCATGATCTGGTTTTATTTTCTTTCATTTAATAATAACCACATTGCTGAGATGAGTTATATTACTTATGAACAAAAATAAGACAGAACACGCGCCAGGGTTAAAATATTGTGGATATCGATGGGATCATTGGAGGTGTTAGTCTGAATGTATTGGGACATTAAAGCAAATCTGAATGGATGAGCAAAGTTCCCATTTAGGGTACCTTTCATTTCAACCGAAACCATGGAGACGTGAATCGAAGAGACCCCAGTAAAAACAAGCAAAATTTAACAGAGAGCAACAAATCGCAATCATTGGGCAAAATTTACTAAGCGGCGGGTTCTAAACCCCGACTGTTTGGCGGTGGTTTTGGTATCTGAAGTTTTTCAAAGGCCAAAACCACTGCAAAACACATTTTTGAATAGAATAGAACAGGGCTGTCATTTAGAAACTGCTGCAAAACCACCACCTAACCCCCGGGGTTTAGAGAAGAATAGAACCCGCTGTCAAACCGCCACCAACCTGCAGGGGATTAGAACCCGCCGCTTAGTACATTTTGCCCATTGAGTGCTACAATGTGTGGTGTTACACAAGTCATTTTTGGGAAAAGTCTCTGAATACTGTGTTTCCACTATAATCCATCTGAAAAAATAGTAGCAATATCTTACAAGTCTCCATTATTAATTGTATTAAAAAGTTGTCAATTACCATTTCTTTAGCAGAAATAAACTGCCAAGTAGTATTTAAGATACATTAAACATACATCTTGAATATATTTTTGACCCATGGTAAAACCATCAATTAAATATTCCACTGATCTACACAATGCACTGCAGTAATATTTAAACCATTAACAAAATTTGTCTAAATTAATCTTGCAATATGTTGCTTGTCTGAACAGTTGCATTAGGACCAGAAGGTGTTAAAAGTTATAATTTAAATAATGCATTACATTTAAAAAAAAGTGCAAAATAATGAAACACTTCTATAATGCACTTGACAAGTATCTTTTGTTTGGTGTTCAGCATGAACAAAAAGCTAGCTACCCAGTGGAGTTCAAATGCAGCATTTTTTAATGCAAAAGCATTGCAGTAAAAATAGATCCAATTCCACATGCTCATATGCAAGTTTTGCATTAATAGTTGTGTGTGCGTGTGCTTGTATTATGGCTTTCTGTTCGATTTTAGTGCACTGAAAGTATGTCACCCACTGTAAAAAGTTAATTGATCCCTATAGAAAATTGCTCGTCTAGCCGCCAGGTCCCTTTGCTAGCGTTAGACGCATTTGTGACAAAAAAAGTCATCCAAGATGCAATGTGGCTAGGATGCAACAGGGGACTGTGCTGAATAATTTGGTATGCAGCACTTGTATATCTGTGTGCAACTGAGGGGTCTATCTACTAAGCAGTGTTAGGAGATAGAGTGAAAAGTGATAAGAAAGTGATAAGGTGCCAGTCAATCAGCTCCCAACTGTCACTTTTCAAACACAGCCTGTGAGATCACAGTTGGGAGCTGACGAACGATGTATCAGCCGACGAACAATGTATCACTAAGTGCATGTGTACAGCCAATATGTCTGTGAGTGATGTTTCCCGAAACAGAGGCCAGGCCTGGCCTGCCCAGCTCACCACCCCCTCAAACGGCTTTGGGGAACTGCGGGAGATCTCACTGTAGAAGACAGGCGCATGCACAGTGCAGATCCTGCGTATGTGCCAAACTTCTAACATCAGAACTTCTAACCATCGGTTTGCGTACTACTCTGAATCAGGCCCAGAGGTGTCATTCAGATTATTATTAAGCATGTAGTCAGCGAGGCCCTTCTTTAAGACAGACCTCACATCTGCGGAAGTTTAAAGGTGGAGGGGAGAGGCACCTTCGAGGATTGATGGAAAAGATTGATAGAGCTTCCAATCTCTGAAGAGAGGTGCATGGTTGGACCATGTAATCGGGAGTATTTTAAGGGAAGTAGAGTGCTGTAGGGTCCCATTTGTCTAAAATAATTACATTAACAGGGAATAAGTGTTGCACACTAAAGAAAAGAAAGCGTAAACTGTCGCTTAGGGTCTTGCACCCTCCAAATATCACATAAATCACATTTGCCTAACAATTTGCGATTCAACAGGGAGGCTCCAACTACCATAGACATGGGATGAGGGGCAGAGCAGTATTTTTTATCCAAAAAGGGGTCTAGCTTGAAATTGAATTCCCCCAATAATACCAAATGTCCTCTCTTTGAAGACTTGTTCACAAACCTTTTGTATTAAAGGTACCTTCAGGGAATTGGGACCATAATGGGAAACTAGAGTTATCCACACAAGCTTAAGTTGTTCCAGCAGTCATTTTTTCTTGAATTTTATAATGTAGCGTAAAAGGTATTTTAGAGCTAAAAAGGATGGACACAGCATTACACTTGAAAGGGACCCTGTCTGAAAAACAGGTGTGATATCGATTATCTCTAAAAGCAGAGGTTAACTACTTTTTCTAACCCAAACGAGGCGGTTTCATATGTTTGAGCTGGCCAGGCACCCGACGGAGTAATTCAATTGTTGCTCCATTCCGGCGTGAACAGCCGCCGGCATTTCTGTTTATCCCCTGGGGAGGTAAGCAGAAATATGTGAATAGTCTGTGCTTTGGGTGCCCAAACGTTAGTTTGGGTGCCCTAACCAGGACTTTAGACGGGTTTAGCAGTTATACACAGCTAAACGCTGTCTAATTGGGTGCGACAAGCGTGAAAATTAATGAGTGCCCAAAACAATTGATTTGCTTCAATGAGCACTCATTAATTATCGTGGTGCCCAAAACAATTGACTCTCCGACACAGAGCGTTAATTAAAATGTATTAATGAGAGATTACAAAAGGGAGTCCCAGTACTAGCCCCTCAACACCAGCATTTCCCCTAAGAATTAGGGTGGAAAACCACTTGTGATTGGCTGGGCAGGACAGTCAAATTAGTTCAAATATTCTATGGCTAAGTTTGAGTCTTTTTTTTCTCTTTGATTTCTATGGCTTGAAAGTGGCAAACATTTCCATTTTGGGTTGAAAATGTAATAAAGCTCCTTTCAAATAACATTGGGAGGACAAAAATATTTGTAAAATAATAAAGTATATGTGGTGAATTAGGGTATTGCGGAAGGTTTTTCATTTTTTAAATGTGTGTGTTTTTAATTACTTTGTTTTAAACTATAACTTGTATAATGGGTAGGGAGGGGGGGAGGTGGAGCTCATTTGTAGCATTTTACATTAAATCTGGGTCTGCTAAAGGTGGCAAAGTTGTCATTCCAGGAGTCTTAATACTCATTTACCCAGTTTTCCACAGAGCTTCTAGCACAGGGTTGGCATTCTTCTGGGGGAAAGGGAAAGAATCTGCTCCATTGATGTTCTGCCCCATGCTGATGAGGCTAGACTGGTTAATCTATGACAGAGGACCCCTTTGCTGCTTGCTTCCCTCTTAATAGTGTGGACAAAAACAGGCTGTCAAACACATGGGCTGCTTAAGGAATTTGAGTTAGGGGGTGGTCACATTGCCCACTTTTGTTTATTCTGTAGAGGAGCAACGCATGTCAGAAAGGTGGATGATTGGCATAAAGAGGCTTCATTATAGCTGGGTGCCATTTCATTTTAGTTCAGTGTAAGGCTGCCCCAATACATACAGTCAGGTCCATAAATATTGGGACATTGACAGAATTTTCATATTTTGTCCTCTATTCACCACCACAATGGCTTTGAAATGAAACAAACAAGATGTGATTTAACTGCAGACTTTCAGATTTAATTTGAGGGTAATTACATCCAAATCAGGTGAACGGTGTAGGAATTACAACGGTTTCTATATGTGCCTCCCTCTTTTTAAACTAAACAATCCTAAATCTAACTTTCACTTTTTAATACTTTGTTGCAAATCCTTTGCAGGCAATTACAGCCTGAAGTCTGGAACGCATAGACATCACCAGACGCTGGGTTTCATCCCTGGTGATGCTCTGCCAGGCCTATACTGCAAATGTCTTCAGTTCCTGCTTGTTCTTGGGGCATTTTCCCTTCAGTTTTTTCTTCATCAAGTGAAAATGCATGCTCAAATGGATTCAGGTCAGGGGATTGACTTGGCCATTGCATAACATTCCACTTTTTAGCCTTAAAAAACTCTTTGGTTGCTTTTGCAGTACGCTTCGGGTCATTGTCCATCTGCACTGTGAAGCGCCGTCCAATGAGTTCTGAAGCATTTGACTGAATATGAGCATATAATATTGCCCGAAACACTTCAGAATTCATTCTGCTGCTTTTGTCAGCAGTCACACATCATCAATAAATACAAGGGAACCAGTTCCATTGGCAGCCATACATGCCCACGCCATGACACTACCACCACCATGCTTCACTTATGAGGTGGTATGTTTTGAATCATGAGCAGTTCCTTTCCTTCTCTTCTCTTCCCATCACTCTGGTACAAGTTGATCTTTGTCTCATCTGTCCATAGGATGTTGTTCAAGAACTGTAATGGCTTTTTTAGATGTTGTTTGGCAAACTCTAATCTGGTCTTCCTGTTTTTGTGGCTCACCAATGGTTTGCATCTTGTGGTGAACCCTCTATATTCACTCTTGTGAAGTCTTCTCTTGATTGTTGATTTTGACACATATACATCTACCTCCTGGAGAGTGTTCTTGATTTGGCCAACTGTTGTGAAGGGGTTTTTCTTCACCAGGGAAATAATTCTTTTGTCATCCACCACAGTTGTTTTCCGTGGTCTTCCGAGTCTTTTGGTGTTGCTGAGCTCTCCGGTGCGTTCTTTCTTTTTAAGAATGTTCCAGAGTTGATTTGGCCACACCTAATGTTTTTGCTATCTCTCTGATGGGTTTGTTTTGATTTTTCAGCCTAATGATGGCTTGCTTCACTGATAGTGACAGCTCTTTGGATCTCATATTGAGAGTTGGCAGCAACTGATTCCAAATGCAAATGTCACACCTAGAATCAACTCCAGACCTTTTACCTGCTTAATTGATAATGAAATAATGAGGGAATAGCCCACACCTGTCCATGAAATAGCTTTTGAGTTGATAATCCCATTACTTTTGGCCCCTTAAAAAGTGGGAGGCACATATAGAAACCGTTGTAATTCCTACACCGTTCACCCGATTTGGATGTAATTACCCTCAAATTAAATCTGAAAGTCTGCAGTTAAAGCACATCTTGTTTGTTTCATTTCAAAACCATTGTGGTGGTGAATAGAGGCCAAAATCTAAAAATTCTGTCAATGTCCCAATATTTATGGACCTGACTGTATGTATTATTTATGTAATGTATTCTAAGATTTTTTTTCTTGTGTAGTTTTTATTATTTAATAGTGAAGACGACATAGTGATACGTAAACAAGCAAATAATATCTTTACTATTCTTCATTTCAATGCTGTGAAGCAGCATCAGTGGAATAGCTTATAAACTGATTACATGCATCATGCAAAGTAAATAAATAAAAACACTGTAAAATAGCAACACAAAGCTGTAGATGGTAAAACTAAAAAAAAGAGAACGGATACACACCATCTCTCACTTCAGCCCAGAGACTGCAGAGATGCACATTGTGTGATTGGGGTAGCAGGGTGTAAATTGTAAATGCCTAAATATACTCCAAAACAATCCATATTTGTTAGGTAGCCACAGACTAAGAACATGATTAGCCAGAAAGACATGTATTCATTACGAATACAGGTTTATAAAAAAATATATATATATTTACACAAAACCATTAAAAGAAAATCTGTTACCATGTTCAAGTATACTATTTATTCATGTAGTATGTTCTATTGTGGACAAGTTGAGCTGCACAATGTGTTGATATCTCACCCAGTGGGTCATAAGTGAGAGGGGGAAATGTATCAAGCCTTATGCCGCGTATCCACTACGCGACATTACTGAGTGATTGCATGTTTAAGACATCGAAATCGTGCAATCGCTCAGTAATCGTCCACATATCAGGCAGTTTAAAGTAAAAAACGACCAGCGATGCGCGCTGGTCGTTTTTGACATCTATCATTGCCCGAACATGCTGGTCAACCGGACGACATCGTCAGGCTGACCATATTTGGGGATGACTGATTTGCCTACGCAGAACGAATGATCGTTCAGTGCAGGCTTATCACAGACTGTGGAACAACTGCACGATTACAAAGTCGTAATCTTGCTCTCGTTTCACAGTCGCCTAGTGGATATGCGGCATAAGAGAGAAAGTGGAGAATGGGTCCATAGCAGCCAGTAAGCTTCTATCATTTATCTAGCACATTTGAAATGATAGTTAGAAGCAGATTGGTTACTTTGGTCAACTCTCAACTTTATGTCTCTCCAAAGCTTGATACATCCTGTCCACAGCCAACATGCTACACAAGGGGCCTGATTCTGAGGTGGGAGTAAAGCAAAAAAAAAAAAAAAAAGTGTATGTAATTGGGCACCTTGGCAAAACCATGTCACACTGCAGATTGTACATATTTTCAAATTTCTCCCGAGATTTTGATTCAAAAGGGGTGTGTCCAAACGCAAATCTAAATTGCAGTGTAAAAAATAAAGCTATTCAGCATTTGTTGGCTACATACAAAAGCAGCCAGTATTTACCCTGCATGCAACAATAAATGTATTTGCACCCCTTGCATTGCTACATAGTTTACACGGGATGTAGTTAAATGGCCAGCGGCCGCAATGCCGCTGGTCAAAATCCAGCAGGCTAATGCCAGACGGTGGATTTAAGAAAGGCATTGAAATGCCGACGCCTATCTTAATCCCGACACCGGAACACAGAAGAACGCTGCGCTCTTAGTGTTAGCCGTGGGAGGGTTAGCTTTAGGCACCCCAGGGGGGACTTAGGGTTAGGCACCACTGTGGGGAGGTTATGGTCAGTCACCCCCCGGGAGGGTTAGGTTTAGGGTGCAGGAAGGGGGACTTAGGGATAGGACCACCACAGGAGTTTTAGAGTTAGGCACCCCTGAGGGAGGGTCAGGAGGGGGACAAGGGAAGATTAGGGTACTTACCAGCCCCAGTCGGGATCTTCATCCTGCCTGGCATCCGTAGTCTGTACTTGAACTGGCTAAACAGCCGCCGGCATTTCAATACCATTCCAGTTTACAAGGTGCACAGTTATACCCCTTTTACACTAAAGTCCCGGGTCCGACACAGGATTTTGAACATGGATCCAAACCGGACCCCGGCTTCATATGCCTTTTCCACTGCACTTCAACCCGGTTAATTCACAGGTCAGCCGCGTTCACACTGCACCCGTGTGCAGTAGAAGTCTTCGTTCTGCGCTTGGAGATGACCTCTCCAAGCGCCGGGAAATCCGGATCTCACCATGCTGTAAACAGGATCCGGGTTACCCGTTCCCACTGTCCCTTATCCTGGGTCCTAGTCGTATCCAACCATGCAAGCTTCCTGGGTTGGATTGCAGGGTCACAGGACCGGGGGTTATTTATTTGGGAGCCTGACCCGGATTAACTCGGCAATGACCCAGGATTTTTACTCAGTGGGAAAGTGGTATTTCATGCTTTACTTCCACCTCACAATCAGGCCCTAGGGCTGGAGGAACTGCATGAAGTAGCAGCTCTGAAGAGAGCAAATAGTAGTAATGCTGGACAGATTATACAATTATCTGGGTGATCCGTCCAATATCGGTGGATCGCCCAGATATTTGTACTGTGTATGCCCAGGACAGATCTGAAAACATTGATCGGTCGGGCATGCCGGGTTGTTCTGAATGTACGTCCGATGCTATATTTTGTAAGTCAATAGTCAGCGCATCTGGCAGAGTATCCACTGCTGCAGCCGACCAACAGATATTTCCCCTGTTCCTTCACAGGGAAATCTCCCCTCCCCAGGGAAGAAGTGCAGATATCGAGTGCCATACACTGAAATATTTCACAGGGTATGCCCATGATATCTGTTGGGTGTCAGGCTGCCAGATAAAAAGGCCTCTTGGTCTGACAGGCATTTTACTGGTCAGTGTATGCCCAGCATTATTCTTGGAAGCAGAGTGCAAATATATATATATATATATACAAACATTTTTGTACATGGCACTGTGAAATGTATTATTAAAAAGGAAATACAGAACTTGGTGAACACCAAAAACTATACAAAGTATGTTGATTACATTTATGTATAACACAAAATATAAGTTATGGGTCATTCCATGTTAAGGGGACCAATTTTGAAGATCGTCCCCACCTGCTAATTGGGGAGTCAATGACAGTTGCACCCATCCCAACAACCTTGAGGGCCATAGTTTTCCTACATATTGTGAACTAAAATATTCCCAAAGTTAGTCTGACATATATGCCAGCTTTCATGTAAAATGTTATCAATATTGGAGATGGTCAGGTGCTGACACTTGGTCCACTTAATATGGAATCGCCCTTATGTTGTATTGGGGATTGCAAGAGTTTTATTTTGTGCACAGTGGTAAGTATTGCTGCATCATATTGCTGGGTCAAGGCCCCATCTTTGTAAAGTATGTATGCGCACTCCTTGTTGGTCTTGTTTCTGCTCCACTGGGGAACTGATATTAATTACTAAATATTATCAGCACAGTACTGGCTGTATTTATGTAGGTGCGCTATATAATAATGATTAATAAATGGGTTCACACATGTTGTGGTTTCGAAGTTAAGTAATACAGTAACTAAGGAATAACAAATAGAGTAAACAATGCACACATACTATTCCTAGGAATTATTATATGCCAGGTTACAGTGTTGTACTGCTTCATGTTGCTGAGAAATATACATCTATGTAATTTTGTTTATTATACAAGTTACCGAGGTTAGGTTGGTGAAACATTAAAAAGAAATGAAAAATGTTTCAGTACTTTTAAGGAGGTTAGCTAATTTTTGTCTACTACAAAACAAGATGTGTCCTAAATAGAGATTTTCTGTTGAAATTATTCAATTATGTAATGCTTAATTTGCACAAAGCTTTCGGTTTTCTGCATGTGGATATATAGTTGTCAATAAGTACATTCCATAGTAAAAAATAAAAAACTGTACCAACTTTGGCTTAAAAATGTTTCTTCAACAAATGATTTCTTTATACTATACAAGTTTTCACATGACTATAAAACAAAACCCGGACATAAACAAAGCAACAAAAAATGGCTATCCCTAGTACAGAGCATACTTACGAAGTATTACGTGTGTGATAACGAATGCAAATATAAACACTGTCAGAAAGGACAGCGATAAAATGAACATATAAAAAAATCTGTAGTTTCTTTTCCCCACGCAGTTCCCCACCCAGGGACAGTGGTGATCAAAGCGCTCTGAAATGAGAGGCAAAAAGAAAAGAAAATATATATAATGGCACATAATTAATCAAAAGCTTTTTTTTCAATGAAAAAAACATGCATGATGATATGCATGATGTGATGATATTTAGTAGTGCTAAATTTACCAAAAATGCATTTTGTTTAGGATGTGGAGATTAAGGATCCAAACTTAAAATATTACAACCAGGTTATCTGAACCATAAATTGCAATCACTTACACCTATCTTCAAATCGCACAAAATAGCCCCATGTTGTGTGCCACAGACTTTGCAACTAAGCCACGCTATGAGCCTCGCCAAAGCCTTTTTCACAAAATACGCACGTGTCATCGTGGCACTGATAATGTTCCAAAATTGCAATGTACGGGTACCATGGACACTGGTGCTGGCAGTAGATACAGGTGCTGTGTGCAACTCAGGTGCTAACCTGGATACAAGGGAAAGAGACAGAGGTCCGACACGTGTGAGCCGCACCATGTATCGCTGTACTAAATCTGATTTTAAACCAATTCCTTTGCAAAAAAAATGCTAATCCTAACTGTTAATTAGTACACTATAAGTATTTGGATGCAGCTACAGTGTGAATAAGAACTACTAGGTCTATGCATATGTCAGTGAAAAGCCTTTTATTAGTGATAACAAGGCTTTTCACTGCTTCACCATATTCATAGAAGGGGAGCAATTCACATAAGCTCTGCTTTTTGTAAAAAAAAAAAAACAAATTTGCCAGCTCAGGATAACGTAATAAGCCTCCTGACAGCAGAAAAGCAGAGAAGACAGCTGTCTTCCTGCCCTCCGAACTAACTCCAGCCAATATATAGATTTTATCGGTAAAGCTGGTGCTTGCTGCAGGAATGGGGAGGTGTGTCGGACACGTAATGGTATGCTGGCTGTGTCCATCTCTCCTTTCCCTACCCAGGCTGCTGCATTCCAGGCCCTAACCCTAAACCCCTGCCAGTCTCGCTGCTGGTGGTGCTGCATCCAAGTTTGCCGAGACCACAATATGACTGAGTACTGCACATCACCAAAGGATCACAGAGGGGCCAGCTTTTTGAATCGCTTCTTCGGATAGGCAAGTATATGTGAATAACTACTATATATCGAATCAATATGATGCGATATATAGTGATAATAAACACTGTATGTACTGAAATCTACATGAATAGACCACTATATTTAGTAGAAAGGGGTCTATTCATGTAAAACAAGGACTGGCTACCGAAAAATATCACTATATAGTGCATCACAGCGATGCAATATATAGTCATGTTTTGTAGCCATTCATGTAAACTTACCTGTTCAACGACATCCTCTGTTAAATGGCCCCTCCGCGACCTCGGGAAGCAGTGCAAAGACAGACATATCGAGAGTCCAATATGTCTTCTTCTCACTGCGCATGCACCGGCGTCTGAGACTAGCAGGTCACATCAGACCTGCTGCAAAGGAGCCTGACCCAGACAGGGGGCGAAGCAAGCACAGAATAACAGGCAGAGAGCAGGGAAGTATGCAAATTCCTTGCTCTTCTAATTTCGAAGAACAGATTAAGGCATTCTGAGATGGCGAATCTGTATGCAGCAGAGGAATGAAAAGCTGAACTGTCCGTTCTCTGAATCGCCCTCCCCATTGTACAGTGGTGGGGGCACCACTGTAGAAGTCATCAACTTCTCCATGTAACCCCCTTCCTGAATAGATAGAAGCACTGAAAAGCCCAGTTTTCAGTCTAAGGCAGTGTTTCCCAACTCCAGTCCTCAGGGACCCCTAAGGGCTATTTCACACACAACGGTTTTGTCCGTCCGGCAAAAAAACAGACACATTTTTACAGTTATTAAACTGCAGTTACAATACATTAGGGCTTCCACACTCCACGAACACGGCACGGTCGCCATATTATAGCCGTGATAACCACCGACTAGGAATGCTGCCGTCCATGGTTTCAGTGTTAAAGATTGAAAAGAGATTTTTACACATGTCAAAAACATCATACGGCACAAAACCGTTGTGGGTGAAAGGGACTGAACCACAGAAAAAAAAAAAATAAGTCAGATTATTTTCTGTCCGGACAAAAACGTTGTAAAAAGGAACTAACAGTGCACATTTTACAGATCTCCTCAGTATCACAATTGAAATAATTAACTCCACTTGTGGATCTTTGGAAATGTGTCAATCAGTAATGAATACACATGTGCACCAACTAGTAGATCTGTAAAACATGCGCTGTTAAGGCCCCCATACATCAGCGACGGATTGCCGCGATGTTGCGATCCTGCAACCCGGCATCGCAGGATCACTGAAATCCAACATGATGGATTTCACAGATATGCAGATCCGTGAAAATTAACATGTAGAATTTCACCAATCCTGTGACAGACCGCAGAACATCGATGGCCGCCGGCCGGCATTTCCGATCCGTTCGCAGGATCGCGCAATCCCCCTTCAGATGTATGGGGGCCTCTAGGAGTCCCTGAGGATTGGAGTTGGGAAACACTGGCCTAGAGTTTTATTAAGAGTGCATAACAGGTCATTAATATAAATTAGGAATATGTATTGTGCTGTATGTAGGGCTGAATTGAGTAACAAGTAAATTTACAAGATTTACTGTGATCACATTGACCAGAACATATCCCGCTATCTGAGCAATACAACCTAATCCACTCATTAGTACACTACCTTTTATATGGTGCAACTGTATGCAAAACACAAATGTGCAAATAAATGTGATCATATAAAGTTGTACATTAGATATCTGTAACATTCAGGTTTTTTTAGCCACCTGCCCGATTTTAACTATTGAGCTGACACCTCTACATTGTTTAACTCAACCTTTAGGCATTTACTTTGTTAAAATATTTCCTTTATATGCGCCCCCATGGAGAAAAAAAAAACCTCAAAACCCCACTTTTTAAGGGGCCAAAAGTAATGGGACTATCAACTCAAAAGCTATTTCATGGACAGGTGTGGGCTATTCCCTCGTTATTTCATTATCAATTAAGCAGGTAAAAGGTCTGGAGTTGATTCTAGGTGTGACATTTGCATTTGGAATCAGTTGCTGTCGACTCTCAATATGAGATCCAAAGAGCTGTCACTATCAGTGAAGCAAGCCATCATTAGGCTGAAAAATCAAAACAAACCCATCAGAGAGATAGCAAAAACATTAGGTGTGGCCAAATCAACTGTTTGGAACATTCTTAAAAAGAAAGAACGCACCGGAGAGCTCAGCGACACCAAAAGACTCGGGAGACCACGGAAAACAACTGTGGTGGATGACAGAAGAATTATTTCCGTGGTGAAGAAAAACTCCTTCACAACAGTTGGCCAAATCAAGAACACTCTCCAGGAAGTAGGTGTACATGTGTCAAAGTCAACAATCAAGAGAAGACTTCACAAGAGTGAATATAGAGGGTTCACCACAAGATGTAAACCATTGGCGAGCCTCAAAAACAGGAAGACCAGATTAGAGTTTGCCAAACAACATCTAAAAAAGCCATTACAGTTCAGGAACAACATCCTATGGACAGATGAGACAATGATCAACTTGTACCAGAGTGATGGGAAGAGAAGAGTATGGAGAAGGAAAGGCACTGCTCATGATCCAAAACATACCACCTCATCAGTGAAGCATGGTGGTGATGGTAGTGTCATGGCTTGGGCATGTATGGCTGCCAATGGAACTGGTTCCCTTGTATTTATTGATTATGTGACTGCTGACAAAAGCAGCAGAATGAATTCTGAAGTGTTTCGGGCAATATTATATGCTCATATTCAGTCAAATGCTTCAGAACTCATTGGACGGCGCTTCACAGTGCATATGGACAATGACCCGAAGCATACTGCAAAAGAAACCAAAGAGTTTTTTTAAGGCTAAAAAGTGGAATGTTATGCAATGGCCAAGTCATTTCCAAGACCTGAATCCGACTGAGCATGCATTTCACTTGATGAAGACAAAACTGAAGGGAAAATGCCCCAGGAACAAGCAGGAACTGAAGACATTTGCAGTAGAGGCCTGACAGAGCATCACCAGGGATGAAACCCAGCATCTGGTGAGGTCTATGCGTTCCAGACTTCAGGCTGTAATTGCCTGCAAAGGATTTGCAACAAAGTATTAAAAAGTGAAAGTTAGATTTAGGATTGTTTAGTTTGTCCCATTACTTTTGGCCCCTTAAAAAGTGGCAGGCACATATAGAAACAGTTGTAATTCCTACACCATTCACCTGATTTGGATGTAATTACCCTCAAATTAAATCTGAAAGTCTGCAGTTAAAGCACATCTTGTTTGACAAAATTTTCACCACCACAATCTCTTTGAAATGAAACAATATTTATGCACCTGACTGTATTACCCAAAAGTTTACATTACCTACTGACAAACCAAACCATAATGCACCTCAACATTATCCTCTTTTACCACCATTATAATCGGCACACTTTTTATGGAACTGTATGCTAAGATTTGAGGTAAATCTAATTGAAATATTAATATTTAGTAATTACTATGGCTTCCAAACACCCCTTTATCGGTCATATAACAACTGACCAAAACAAATAATAAGACAAGTGATTATAACAATGGCTCCGGCACTACAACAACCAAGTTACAGTTCAGACTCTCTATAAAACACCACACATGTAAAGGGATGGGGCCACATTCCACAGTTATGCAATGCAATTTATACTGAACAGAGAAGTTAACAGCTTTTGACCATGGGAACTGCAAGTAGAATTTTGTGAATTTCTACTCTTAACTTTGCTCATTATAACTTTTATTTCCATATAATAGCAATACTGCTGTTCAATTCATGCAGTTCCTTCCTTACAGTAACTTACAGTAACATATCAATTTTATCAATTTTAAAGACAAACGTGTAAGGTAAACAATAAATAAGCAAATATCCTCACAAATATGGAAGAAACTATGGGTGGTGTGCTGGATTGAAGGGTAAAGCTGGGAGCACAATAGATACACAGTCAATCTACTTCCAGGGATTTAAGAGTCGATTTTGATTAATTTTGTGCTACTGATCATGAATACGCCATGCTTCATTTTCAATTGGTCTTTAATATTTAGGAAAAATTAAATTACACAATGTTAAAAATAGTTAAGAGTTTTTTTTATTCTGATTAAATTTGATTCGTAAAATGTTATAAATAGACAGAATTACATACAGAAGTGTTAGGAAGCTATGAGAACTGTTTTTTGTAGGATTTTCTTTTGTATTCTTGTTGCGGGCAGTCCCTCTGCAGACTCCAATAGTAATCTGCCATCATATGACGAGCCCACCTTCCTTGATATCTTTCTTCCATTACCTGAATATCCTGGTGGAACCGTTCACCCTGCTCTTCGCTTAAATCTCCTAGATTGGACGGGAAGTGATCTAAATGGCTATACAAAAAATGTACTTTAATACTCATGTTGGCACCTACTTTTTCGAAAGATTTTAGCATGTTGTGGACAAATTCATGATAGTTGCTTGCCTTGTGATTGCCTACAAATTTTGAATGACAGACACATAACTCATAACCAGATTCGGTTTCAGTCACAGATGTGGTAAACTTTGGATCCTTCACCAGTTTCCATATCTTTGGGCCGTCAAAAATTCCTGGCTTTCATATTTCAATACTAAGAGATGGAAATGTTCGACAAATATACGTGAAACAATCACCTGACTTGTCCAATGCTTTTACAAATAGGTTCATCAAACCCAGTTTGATATAGAGAGGCGACAGTACGGTTTGCTGCCAGTGCTTTTGTTTTGCACGACTATCCCATAAGCATGTGTGACAAGAATACTTAGTATATCCATTTTGCTGCCCAAGAAGAAAGTTTACCATTTTTAAATCGACACAAACAGACCACTGATGCTGAGAATAAGCAATTTTTCCTAAAACTAACTTGCTATTTTCATACTGTTCTTTAATTTTTGTTGAATGACCGATAGGAATCGACGCAAATGTATTCCCATTGTACAGTAATACACATTTTCAGCTCCTTTTAGAACTATCCAAAAAGAGCTGCCAGTCTTCTTCTCGATATTCTAGTAAACCAATCACCTGGAGAAGTTCCAGAATATTGTTGCAATACACAAGATTGTTATCTTGGCTAAAGAACGGCAGTATGGCTTGCTCTCTATTTCGATACGACGTTATAGTAACAACCGGCTCAAGACAGTGCTTTTCTTGAAGTCTGTATGCTAAAAGCTCAGCTCCTTTTTTCAATAAATGCAAATCAAATTAAATAGTTCAGTTCCTTTTGAGAAAATTTGTTTGGAGTAGAGGAACTTTCTTCAAACTCAATTTCATCTGTGTTCTCACTTGCACTGGATGAAATTAACATTTCCACATCATCACATTCAACTTCGCACAAAAAACTGAATGATGGTACAGGTAAATCTTCGCTATGTGATATTGGTTGTTTTGCAGAATTCATACTTGGGTATTCCCATTTGCGTTTCTTAAATCGATTCATACCCTTCACATTTACAGCACAAAAATAGCAGTCACTCAAATGATCTTTTGGCTCACACCACATCACAGGTATGCCGAAATTAAGTCCTTTTCGATCACCTTTAGTCCAATTGCGAAGTGATTCCACGCAGGTTTTACAAACTTTGTCTTACGAATACAGTTATGTTTTTTCTTTCTTTTGCAACACTACATTTGCCACAAATATAACAAAAAACATCAGGGTTGTTAGTACACCAAGAAGAACTCATTTTTACTGCGAAAACGTTTTGTTTCACACACTCGGTGCTAACTCCCAACAAAAGCAGAGGACGTACAAGCCCAAACGGTGGGAAATTGGTTGTGGTGTGACAAAGAGATAGCCTAACAAAGGAATAGGAGGTGTGCTAACTGCGCCACTGGGACCTCTCCGTTGCTTCTCTCTGTATGCTGGGAGGAGGCATGGCTGTGGTCTGAGGATGTCCCAGCAGGCTCACCAGTGTTAGTGAGGAGATTTGAATGTGTTATGTGTCTCAAACATGACTACCAGCTATGTTATCACAAATAAAACAAATTCTTGTTATTGTTGAAAGAGGGTAGTTGTTAAAAAAGCTAAACTAAGTTGATTCTGTTATGTAAAGCATGCCTAGACTAGTAAGGTACTTCAAATGGAGAAAATAATTGAATTTTATAGTTTTTCAATAATTTGAAACTGGAGCCAATTCAGCTATAGCGAAGACATAATGCGAAAATAGGACCTGCGAGTACTCTCAAACTGATCTTAAATCCTTGGCAAGAAAAAAAATATTTTTTTTTTGTTCCCCAGTGTAATATATTGGACGATTTGCCAATTTTCAACAAATCGGAATGACAAATCAACATCGTCCAGTGTGGACGATGTGGATCCGCGTACTATTGCGCGTACCCACAAGTCGTTCACAGCATCTTCAGATAGGCCTGCAGTGGAGGCCAATCTGAAGATTCGAGGAACCACACCATGCTTCTGGATGTGTCAGGGGAACAACATATCAGGTGGTCATCCACCAGATCGTGCAGTGTGTACGGACCACCCGATATATATCGTCCAGTCGCATCAGCAGTCGCTGGATACACACAAATCGTCTAGTGTGTACCCAGCTTTAGATATCAAGTGACACAGACAGTGTCTGGTGGCTACTGTGCAGATTGGGTTCAAACAGTGTTAGCCCATGCCTGCTATGTACCTAGCTAGTAAAACATGTAGGCAATACAGATGGTGAGAGAGTGCTAGTAAAAAGATCAGGAAAAGAAAGAGGAAGGAGGTGAGAGGTGCCAAGCATATGGGACATTCCACTGCTACTCCACCATACTAGTACAAGGAATAGCCGAAGTGTGCACGTCTAACTCACCAACAGTAATCCTTCAGGGACTCTGCTGTGGCAGTATTTAATGCCACAGCAAGAAGATCTATTTGATTCATTTAATTTAACCTTCAGCAACTGTCAGGGTAGGTTGAGGTTGTGATACCACCTACAAAGTAATGTGTTTGCTGGATACAAATACTGAAAAATACTCGCATGAGAAAAATCTTCTACTGCAGATTCATCAGTGTGGTTTGGAGTTCTTCCTGCCACCTTACCAAAAAGGGTTAAACAGCTATATCCCTCTAAGAGAGGCGAGTTATGTTTTAAACTAAAAACATAGATGTTTCTTAGAGCACTGTCTCATACAGACATCAATTAGCATTAGTACCAGTATTCAATTTCACTCAACATGTTACAATGAGGAAGTTACGCATATGCAATGAAGGCGGGAAGCTATGCAGTAAAGGATGGACTGTACGTACAGCATCAGGTGATTCAAGGTGATCCAGGGAGCAACTTACTATAGGAATGAGGGATTTCTGAAAAGTGTATTGCTTCCAACTTGCCCTCTAACTTCCCAGGCCTTTGAGCAAGGATGGACAAACTGAGGATTCAACATACAGTCAGTCTATTCAGGGAACAGTCAGAATCTCTTGAGTAGTTTGATATTCATGAGAATGGATGCACATCTACTCAATGACTCCCAAAAGCTACCCACCAGCAATAATTTTTTAGGCACATGGGTAAAATGGCTACTGTGAATTGTCGAGCTCTACTGTACCTAATAGATCATCTACATTGACTCTATACATGTGACTGTCATGGATACAATACCTGAACATATACATTTCATGGTTTAGTGGACCTTTAAATCTTTTATTTAAGAAATCATGACACGTATGGATGTATTGATGTTAGATCAATAAAAAAAATAAAAAAACAAAGGGGCACTAATAATGCACCATATCATTCTGACACATCTGCAAAGCAAATACTAAAGGGCGTAACTTGGAATATCTTGCTTAACATTTTAATACGTTTTTTTCTTATCAGCCTCCGAGTGCCGCAGTTTTTTGTTTTCATTTGTATACGTGTTATATACATATAGGTGGCTTATCGGAGTGTCTGAAAAAAAAAAAAAAAACCTCTAGATGCCTAGTCTCATGTAGGATCCTGGCGAAGTGCAGCAACTCAACTAGGCATCGATTCCACAAGTGGATGGAAGACCTCTTAAAAGATGTTGACCCATACTGTCTGGATAGCTTCCTACAGCTCCCAGATATTTGTAGGTGCAGGATCATGGGTGCTCGATTGGGTTCATGTCGGGCGAACATGGTGGCCACACCATTCGTTGGAACTCTCCAGAATACTCCTCTAACCAATTCTGGACATCTTGGGACCAATGACACAGTGCATTATTCTGCTGGAATATTCCATCGTTCCATCATTGTAGGGGTACATGAAGTCCATGAAGGGATGCAAATGGCCATGAAGCAATGCAAAGCAGCGGTGAATGGTCTATGACGTGTTCCAGCAGAGCAGTAGATCCAACTTATGCCACATGAACACACCCCACACCATTACGAAACCACCACCAGCCTGCACGGTGTCTTGTTGGCAACTGGGGTCCATGGCCTCAGGGTCTGCACCACATTGAAACCCTACCATCAGTCTGAAACAACTGGAACCATGACTCATCAGACCACGCCACATGTTGTCAGTCCAAATACAGATGTCATGAACCCAGGTGAGGTGCTGTGTCTTCTGCTATCCCAAGGAAGCTAAACAACTGAACTGAACTGCTGGATATGCGTCTGGTACCTCCTGCATTGAATGTTGAAGTGATGTGAGCTAGTGTCTCTTGTCTGTTATCACGGACAATACTGGCCAGACATACTGCTCACGAGCATTAAGCACCCATGGTCGACCACTGCACTGTCCACGGTGGGTGATCACACCCTTCATGAGGTATTCCCGATACACATGTGACACTGTAGATCGAGGAATGTTGAATCTCAACACAACTTCGGAAATGAAATGTCCCATTCGAACTATCATGCTCCATTCGAACGCTGATATTTCACGTCACCTTTGCATCAGCAACCTAGCCAGTGTTCAGTTTGACTTATGAGATGTCAGATTACAACTGATGTAGGTTTGGGCATTTCCAAAACTTTAAGGGTGGTTGAAACGGCTGTCAGGCGCCTGCAATGTTGCCCTGTTCGAGGTTTGTTCTTCAATAAACATCATCAAGCTAACTGTGAGTGCTGGTCTGTGCTTTATTCGAACGGATGGGGTAAGTGTTCTTAGATAGATAGATAGATAGATAGATAGATAATGAGGGATATGGTAAGAACTTACCTTTGTTATCTCTCTATCTTCGAAGTCCATAGGGTTGACATTGGGGTATAGCTGGTTCTGGATCCACGGGCACCACGCAGTTAAAGCTTTAGCTGCTCCCAGGATGCACTGGGTCTATCCTCCTCTATACCCTGTCCCCGAGCCACAGGCACCTCAGTTGGTAAGTAGCCAAGGCTGGAGGAGGAAAAACAGAGAGAAGGAAGACTGGAACACATAAGAACCATACTCACAGAAAGGGAGACGGAAAACCAGTGACCAGCCACACAGCCCATATGAAGTCAGGTGCGTCAGGGCGGGCGCCCTGTGGAGCCTATGAACTTCGAAGAAAGAGAGATAACAAAGGTAAGTTCTTACCATATCTCTAATTCTCTTCTTCAGGGTCCATAGGGTTGACCTTGGGGATGTCCCAAAGCAGTCCAACTAAGGGCGGGGACGCTCTTGTGATGAAAGGATAATCCGGCACCCGAAGGAAGCAGCCTGAGAGGTGAAGGTGTCAAAAGCATAGAACCTCAAAAAGGTTTGGATGGAAGACCACGTGGCCGCCTTACACAGCTGAACAGCCGAGACGCCACGGCTAGCTGCCCACGAGGGGTATACAGACCGAGTAGAATGAGCCTTAATAGAGGATGGGCAATCCCTCCCGTGTATAAGCCTCACAAATAACCAAACAAAGCCAACGGGCAATAGTTTGTTTGTTGGCAGGCCAACCCCTCTTGTGAAAACCAAAGAGGACGAACAAGGAATCCGACTTCCGAATGGAACTAGTCCGGTCCACATAAACCCTAAGAGCACGGACCACATACAAGGAAGTATCACCAGCTCAGAGATCAGGTGATTGAAAGGCCGGCACAACAATTTCTTGATTAATGTGGAACTTAGAAACCACCTTAGGAAGAAAACCGGGATGAGTGCGAAGCACTGCCCTATCCTGGTGAAATATCAGAAAAGGAGGACAACAGGAAAGCGTCCTCAATTCTGACACCTTCCTGGCCGAAGCAATTGCCAGGAGATTAGCAGCAGTTAACAGTTAACCACTTGAGTTCCACCGACTCAAGCGGTTCAAATGGAGGACACTGTAGGGTCCGAAGCACCACCGCCAAATCCCAAGGAGCCACTGGTGGAACAAAGGGAGGCTGAATCCTGAGAACACCCTGGAAAAAGGTGCGGACATCTGGCAGTGTAGCTATCCTATGCTGAAACCACATAGACAATGCAGACACATGAACTTTCAAAGTAGCGAGGCATAAGCCTAAGTCCAAACCAGACTGAAGGAACGCCAAAATCCTAGAAACACGAAACACCTGAGGATCGTAGTTTCTGGACACACATCACTGGAAATAAGTATGCTCCACACTGTGGTAAATTCTGGCGGAAGCAGGCTTGCGCACCTGCAGCATCGTGCTGATGACTGAGCTGGAAAAGCCCTGGGACCTTAAGATGGATGTCTCAAGAGCCACGCCGTCAAAGACAGATGACCCAGATCCGTGTAAAGGCTGAGACAACAGGTCCCGACGTTGAGGCAGAGGGAACGGAGCGTCGATGGAGAGGCTCCGAAGATTGGAGTACCAAGGACGTCTGGGCCAAGCCGGAGCCACCAGCAGAAGTGTTCTGCCGTCCTATTTGAATTTCTGAAGGACTCGAGGGAGCAGGGATATCGGAGGGAATAGATACGCCAGCTGAAAGCTCCATTTCACTGACAGTGCGCCGACATCTCTTGTCCTGGACCCGTACACAGGTAAATTGTGATTGTGAGGGGAGGCCATGAGGTCCACCTCCGGCAGTCCCCACCTGTCCACGAGTAGCTGAAATACCTGTGGGTGAAGCGACCATTCCCCTGGATGCACGTCGTGACGGCTGAGGAAGTCCGCTCCCGATTGAGGACTCCTGGAATGAAGACTGCCGAGATGGCCGGAAGGTGGCACTCTGCCCAAGACAGGATGACATCGCCGCACGACTGCGAGTCCCCCCTTGATGGTTGATGTACGCCACCGTGGTGGCATTGTCGGACTGAACTTGCACGGCCCTTCCTTGAAGAGCGTGACTGGACAACTGGAAGGCCCTGTACATGGCCCGAAGTTCCAGAATGTTGATGGGAAAAACCGCTTCCAGTCTAATGGCTCTGAAGTGAAAGTGGACCCACCACTTTATCCCAACCCCGGAGACTGACATTTGTCATGAGCAGAACCCAGTCTGGGATCCAAAAGGGGCGACCCTTGGTGAGATGAGATGTCTGAAGCCACCAAGCCAGCGACAGGCGCACCTCCGGAGACAACACCAGCATCTGAGACCGGATCCGGTGTGGTAACCCGTTCCATTTGGATAGAATCAGTCCTTGCAGGGGCCTGGAATGGAACTGGGCATATTCCACCATATCGAACGCCGACACCATGGACCCCAGAACCCTCACACCTGGCAACTCCTCAGGCAACTGCACACTCGTAGTTGTAGGGAGGAAATAATTTCTGGAGTCAGAAAGATCCTTTGTGGATGAGTCTCCAGAAGGGCTCCCAAATGAACCATCCTTTGTGACGGAATCAGGGAGGACTTTTTCCAGTTTATCAGCCACCTGTGTGCTTGCAGACAAGCAATCGTCAGGTGCAGATGTTGTAGAAGTACCTCCAGAGAGCCTGCCAGCAATAGGTCATCGTCCAGATACGGCAGGAGCCGTATACCTAGGCTCCGCAGATGGGCAGCCATGACAGCCATAATTTTGGTGAATGCCCTTGGAGCCGTGGAATGGCCAAAGGGCAGAGCCTGAAACTGGAAGTGATGCAGGCGTATATCAAACCTCAGATACCGCTGGTGTGAAGGTGCTATAGGAACATGGCGGTAGATGTCCTGGATGTCCAGGGAGACCATATAATCCCCCGGTTCCATAGTCAGAATGATGGAACGCAAAGTTTCCAACCTGAATTTGGGCACTCTGAGGAACTTGTTCAGCGACTTCAGGTTGAGGATAGGCCGATGAGACCTATTAGGTTTCGGGACCAGAAACAGAGTAGAGTAGTAACCATCCCGCATTGAGAAAGCGGAAGGGGAACAATGACCCCTGTTTTCAGCAAGGACTCTATGGCTCCCTGAATCTGCAAGGCCTTGATCTTGTCCTGTAAAGACACGTGCAGAAGAGCTGTTGAGGGGGGTCTGTGATGAAAGGAAAGGGCATTTCCCTGAGAGACCACTTCTCGTACCCAAGCATCCGTGGTGGTATTGCACCAGCACTGGGCAAATTGAAGAAGTCAGTCTCCCACTTTGGGATCCCCCAGAGAGAGGCCCGTCCCATCAGGCTGAAGGCTTATCCTCTGGCTTGGAAGCAGGGAGTCTAGTGCTCTAGGCCTGCTTCTTTGGTTTAGGGCCGGCCTTGGTTGACCACTGTTTCGGGAAAGACTGACCCTTGGACTTCCCTTGAGTACGAAAGGACCGAAAGGCCGAGGTCCTAGCCTTAGAAGGCGCAGCCGCTGATGGCAGAAAAGCAGACTTAGACTTTGCCAGGAAATCAACAATTTTGTCCAGGTCTGGGCCGAACAAAATCTCCCCATTAAAAGGGTAAGGCCTCCAGGCCTTTCTTGGAATCCGCATCTTATCTCCAAGAACAGAGCCACAAAGACCAGAGAGCAGACACAGCTGCCACCGATACTCAAAGTCAGAAGACTAGCATCCAAAGACGATTCTCCAATATAGGAAGCGGCATCCCTCATCTGTCCCACTAAAGCTGTCTGAACCTCAGGAGCTTTATCAGAAAAAGTATCTTCCAGTACATGGGGCCAGCTCTCAATGGCTTTAGCCACCCAAGAGATGGCCATGGACGGATGGGCCACCGCCCCTGAGAGAGAATAAATTGATTTTAAAGAAGTCTCCACTTTCCTGTCGTGGGATCCTTTAGGGATGAAATGGAAGGCATAGGCAAGGTAGCACTCTTGATTAAGCGAGTAACATGAGAATCCACCACAGGTGGGGTTTCCCACTTTTTGCAACGACCTGCAGGAAACGGATAACTAGATGCCAATCGTTTTTGCGGCTGGAAGCTTTTACTAGGTGACTGCCAGGCCTCCGCAATATGATCAGTCAGCTGGTCAGAGAGGAAAAACAGCCGAAATCACTTTTGCCTGCTTAAAATTTGGATACTTGGATTTAGGGGCTGGTGCGTCATCCTCTATATCAAGAATGGACCGCACCGCCCTCGCCAATGCCGGCACATTAATGGAAGATTTTGTTTCCACTTCCCAGACAGGGGAAACAGAGTCAGAGTCCTCAGGCAATTCCCATCATCCAAGGACACATCAGAGTCTGATAGTTGCGCAGACTGGGATGACATAACAGGGCGTTTAGAAGCCTGCTGAGACTTCTCACTACGTAACATTGTTTAAAAGTCTGAAGATGAGGCCGCCAAACTCTGGACTTAACTGGAGAACACATCCACCCATGGTGGTTGACCCGCCTGCGGGAGACCCTGAAAGGGAATGACGGACTGCTGTGTCACCGGAGGAGACTGAATATACATCGGTAACCCCGTATATAGATTAACAGCCTGAGACCCAGGGGGAGACTGCAATAAACGCGGTATACCCTGTGAAGAGGGGATGGCTGGCAGTGTTCGCAAATAGCGCGTATTTTACCTGATATCGGGCACTGGGGACTCACTTTTTTAAAGTACCCAGGTCCCCGAGGACGCGCTGTGCTGTGGCCAATCCCTGACAGCTGGCTGCAGCACAGCGCATCCCCCTGCAGAGACAGACATAACGCTGTCTGTTAGAGCAGCCAATGAGAGTCAGAGAGACTCTCATTGGCTGCTGCTGTGGAAAGCTGTGCTGGGATCAAGTGTCTGATCCCAGCATCAGCACAGCATCCCTGCCCGGCGCTGGGACAGTGTTTGTTCCCAGCGCCGGGTAAGCCGCCGCGGCGGCTACCTGGTGATGAGACCGCCTGGTCCCTTCCACCAGTGGCGGCGAGAGAAGCTTGGCTCCGGGCGTGAGCTGAGCGGAGCTCGCTGCCCGGAAGCCAAGTAGCGGCGGCGGTTGTTTGGCACTGGCCGCTCGCAGTCCAGCAGCTGATAGGAGGCAGACGAGACGAGCCAATCGTGGCTCACCGCATCACAGCCCCGCCCACTCGCGGCGTCTTGAATAGACGCCGCTGAGCGGGAACGTTCAGTCCATCGGCGGAGGGGAGGAGTGAAGACCTCCCGAAGACAAGAGAAGAGCGGTGCGGCAACAGTTCCGGCGGCCGCGCAAGAGGCCAGAAGACGGCGTGACCAAGAAGGAAGAGGTGGTGCCGCTGGCCAGGACGTGCCAGCGGCAGAAGACTGAAGCTGTGGACTGAAGAGGACTGCGGGGGAGGAAAGCAAAAGCGCTAACGAAGCGCCCTCCCGCAGCCTCTTCCACCGTACTGATAGGCGGCCTTGGGCCACCGGTATTTTACTCCTTCCTAGACCACCAGGGTTGTCGGGCACTAGGACTGTGGGATAAATTCAGGCCTGTGGGTCTATAGGCGGGCATAAGGCCCGGGCAACATAGGGGACATTAGGCCCAATTGAAGGTATATGCCCCCCAAATAGGTGTGTGACTTGGGCATTAGGCCCAGGTCACTAGAGGCCCCACCTATTTACCCTTTAGTGGCCTGTGCCTAATGCCCAGGACATTCACTTACACCTATTAGGGGGGAAGATACCTTCATTGCACTGCATAGGTGGTGTGACAGGCATACGGGGGGCTCCTGGGGGTAATGCATAGGGGGACTGCTACTGGGGGCAATGCATAGGGGGACTGCTACTGGGGGAAATGCATAGGGGGACTGCTACTGGGGGCAATGCATAGGGGGACTGCTACTGGGGGCAATGCATAGGGGGACTGCTACTGGGGGCAATGCATAGGGGGACTGCTACTGAGGGAAATGCATAGGGGGACTGCTACTGGGGGAAATGCATAGGGGGACTAAAGGGCATTAATGTGCGGCATAATGTGTAAAGGGCATTAATGTGCGGCATCATTTTGTAAGGGGTATTACTGCATGGCGTAATGTGTAAAGGCTGGGCTTTGCTGTATAAAGGGCATTAATGTGCAAAATAATGTGTAAAGACCGGGCATTTATCCTTTGATAAATATGCCTATTACCTAAAGTGGCTAACCATAATATCACTTTAAAACGGGACATGCAAATTAATTACAAAGGTTCTGTGACTGACTGACTTCATGCCTAGATTTCACCTGGTTTTAGTGAGCCACAGAACCTGTGTAATCCAGGAGTGTCCCAGTTTAGAGGGATGATATGGTAAGCCTACTTATTCACTATGGGTTTTGGGAACAGACAAGTCATATTACCTGAAAGATCATGCAGGCATTAAAACATGCATTTAAGGGGCTTGTGGGGACATCTGATGCTGTTGGGGGTATCAGATGTGCATTTTAGGGGCATGTGGGGATGTGTGGTGGCATGTGGGGAGGTCTGAGGCATATGGGGGAGTTCTAAAGCATAAATTATGGTGGGACCCAGAAATGGTCAGGTAGGACCCCATTTTTTTTTAAAGTGGACCCACAAATTTTGTCGCTCACCGCGATCACTGGCTGGTTGGGGTAACCCCCTATGGGGGAGAGCAGTCGGGACCACCAGACGGTCCACGACGGAAGCCAGCACCTGAGAATAACTGACGGCACCTCACACAGCCCATCCTGTGATAAAAACTATATATATATATATATATATATATATATATATATATATATATATATATATATATATATATATATATGGTTAACAGAGAAGGAGGGCACTCACCGGGTAAAGTAGTAAAATAAAATCACATCTTTATTACTTATCTTGATTAAAACATTATACTCGACGTTTCAATCCACTTAGGGACCGTCATCAGGACATAAACAAACAGCCACTGAGACCTGTTTGTTTATGTCCTGATGACAGTCCCTAAGTTGATTGAAACGTCGACCATAATGTTTTAATCAGGATAAGTAATAAAGATGTGATTTTATTTTACTACTTTACCTGGTGAGTGCCCTCCTTCTCTGTTAACCCTGTGTTTTGGATGCCTATTGGATCCTTGAGGAGCACCACACTGCTGATTAACATTTGCATTGAGTGTGGACACTAACATCAACACAATAGGGAAGTCCAGTGGCACACTCTTGGCGCACCCACAAGCATGCAGCACACAGATCCACAGATATGGCACCGTGTAGCACACAACTGTATGTGAGCAACCTCACGAATACATGAATTTATTTAAGTGAGATCCGAGAAAAGCCCTTCCCTCACACACCTGCCAGGGCCATAGGAGCAGGAAAGGGATAGGTATAGACTGACAGTAAGTAGAAATAAAGCACAGACAGTCAGCACTAGCAAAAGTCACATACAATGCAGAAAGTTAATACTCACTGCACCTTTTCACTACATTCACCCTGCCCAGATTCAGTATCTGGGAGGGCTATAGTGCTATGTACGCTGTCCTAGCAGGGGAGAGGTACACAGGGGGGCCAGTCCGCACGATGCCTGAGAGATCTGCGATATGCCAGGGAAGATGGCTGCCGGAGACCTCAGAAGAGTAGTGGCCTAAGGAGGAAACAGCTCAGCATCACCAGACGCGAGCGGAAAGGCGCGCTGAGCTGAGGGAGGAGCCGCTAGACAGAGAAGGCTGCCTCCCCTGGCTAGCAATTAACCCCCGGGATGCCGGCTCCCGCTGCCACTGTAATCCCTGGTGGTCTTGTGGACCCGCGGTGTATGTCTCCATGGAGGGGGAGCCCGCTAGCGCCTCCGGTCTGTCCCCAGAGACCGGAGGCTGAAGACTGCATTTTCACAGGTGCGGGTCACCGCCGCGCCTTACCTGCTCCCTGGCGATCCGGCAGAAGCCTAGGGATTCTTCCAGAGTCCGGCTAGTACAGACTGTGGGGTCCCGCTGCGATCCCCAGATCTGTACTGGCATTGCAGCGTTGGCGGGGTGTAGGAGCGGCAGCATGGACGTCCAATGGACAGTCCGACGCTGCCGCTCTGAAGAGTTAGTTAAAAGTAAAATATAAACTCAAGACTCTAAGCAGCCTCCCTGCGCTAAGGGTGACCCGACTGCGGCCAGGCACAAACTAAACCGGAGGGGCCTGTAGCTCGGGGGCGGGGTATAGAGGAGGATGGACCCAGTGCATCCTGGGAGCAGCTAAAGCTTTAAGTGCGTGGTGCCCGTGGATCCAGATCCAGCTATACCCCAAGGTCAACCGTGTGGACCCCCTATGGACTCTGAAGAAGATAGATAGAGCACTCCCTAAGATAGTGTGAAAACTTCTGTGTAATCCAACGTGTGTGTATGTGGGCGTATGCGTACACACACATTTTACAAAATAATTAATAAGAAAAAACAGGATTTGTTAAATGTTCTACAGACCTGCTGATAAGGCAAATCCTAAAAAGACTGATACTAAAGCATCAATGCAAAGCAAGTAGATAACCACAAGAATGCCCATCAAAAATACCTTCTATGGGTGCCAGCAGCTGAATGGCTAAGATTTATACAATGACTAGGTCATTTTTCAAATTACCACCTTCCACAGTCTCACATCAAACTAATGAAGCCACAACACTGGTAGTTGCACACGGATGCCCATAACAGCTGGTGGCTGCTAATGCTTCTGTCCTGTGGAAGTGCCAAAGTATCTTAAATAGAGCAAAACCAAACCCTGCAATGCAAGAGGCACCCAGCACTACTTTACAATTATAACTCAATAGGCTGTGTTTAGAATAATTAAGATTGTTACAAGTACATCATATTTATGATGGCTCACTGCTAGTTGAGATGCACGCTGCAACTTATCTGATCTTTCTGCATAGCGCGAAGGTGCAAGAAGGCAAATTCTATCCACCACTTCCTTCAAAGAGTGCTGTGCATGGTTCCAGGGCCACAACATTTGTATTCCAAGTAATGTTGAGACAGCAAAATGTTGGGGCCAAATGTGATGTATACCTTTCCAACTACTACCTTAAAAGATCTTAAAGAAAAAAAGTGACTTGGAATCAGAGTACATTCACTGCTCTGCCCTCCGCTCCTTCAGAGAATAAGCTATAACTGCATCCAACACCTGTAACCACATTGCTTGTTCTAATGCAGTGGGAAGGGTCTCTGTTGTATAGTGTTCAAACAACAGACAGAGCAGCACTCCAATGTGTACAATTTGTCCTTTAAATTAAACTAAACAAACAAACAAACATAAGCACACTAGAGCAGCCAATGTAAAAGCAATTCCCAATCAAAGTAGCTTAAAAATGATACAAGAATACATTTGGTCATGCAGTGCAACACACAAGATTTATATAAATTTGCACAAATGAAATGTATTACCATTGACAATTTCCGCTAACCTCTCACATACATTTTAATTTGAAAGTAATGTGTAAATATTGCAATGTGGGCCATGTAGCACAAGAGCCCTCACAGGTAAACCAGCATAGCAAAACAGGAAAACAAATTCTATCAGAATAAATGATGGATCTCACAAAAGGGATAGAGAATAGTTTTTGAACTGAAAGTGACACGATAAACAAGATAAGTGAGTGGTATTATAGGGCAATAGTAGCAGTAGGTGTATGCAGGATTAATACAGGAGAATAGAAGAATGCAGCGCCAAGTAGTAAATATGACAAATCTAAGTAATGGAAAGATAATGTGCACGTGTAGCTCTTGATGCTTATGAGATTGATAAATAAGTGCTAAAGAAATTAGGTTATGGGAATGAATATGAAAGGTGGACAAGAAAGGTATAGCTAGTAGCTTGTCTGTTAAATTATCTGTGAATAATAATAATAATAATAATAATAGACTGGGGGATAAAAAAAATCAGAAGCTCCCATTTATAGAAGCTTATACTACTATTCCATAATAAATCTAACCAATCAATGCTGCATTACTGGAACTGTAAATGGCATCTGCTGTGAAGGACATAAATTAACACAATTTCCAAACTGAACAGTCAAAAACATAACTGAAAAAAAATAAAATCATAACTATTTATAAAAAAAACAACCAGGCTATTGGCAAAAGCAGCAGAACCTTCTTAGAAAACTTTTAGATAAATTTTTTTCTTTTACTTTGATTGCAAGACAACTTTCTTTCAACTATCTCCAGTAAGTGATGCACAACAGGCAGCCTTGGACCCTTCACAAGCTCACACAACATTCATCCTGAAAAAAATCTGAAATACTATCAAAATGTTATTTAAGGTTTGAACAAAATGCTGCAATCCAAATATTTCCTGCTGCTTTGTCATTTCACTTGTGCTCTAGTATCATATAATCGTCCTTGAGGGAGTCTAAGTCCAAACGCGAGACCCAGAAATGAATCATGTTTTCCGGAATTACACAACCAACTAAGGATCAGTAACAATCCCATTGCACATGTCCGGTGATAACCACACTACAACATGGGTGGAATAAGTGTTTAATAAAATCAACTTCCAATTCGTACAGCAACTATAACTTTGACTTTCAATTAGGGTGTGTGTGTAAAAAAAATAAATAAATATATATATATATATATATACATACATACACATACACACACACACACACACACACACACACACACATCTATATATCATACTGCACTGATTCTTACCTACACAGTTGTCACACAAGCTGCAGTGTGAGGCACGAGGTGGGCGGAAGATTTTGCAGGTAAAACAATATTTCAGTTTAACGGTTTGTCCATTTATGACTACTTCTTTAGTTCGGGGAGGAGGTCGATAGCCACCTGAAGTGGACCCATTGGCAACATCTACAAAAAAAACAAACACACAGTAGCTATGATTCCTGAATACACATTGATGTAAAACCGATCCCAAGTGACTAGAAGTCAGAATGACTTGATGGCCTCAAATTAAGGAATTGTTTTTTTTCTCTCCACAAGCAGATTTACGGTCACTAAAACAACATTGCGTTATGCAATGAAAACCATATCACTAACCCTATTCCAGGCAAAACATTTTCCTAACTGCTTTACTATTTCTGTTGGACCAATGTTATGACTCATCGGCCTCAATTGGCATTTATTTACCCTTCTTAACCAGTGGTTCCTATTAGTGTTAGGGGTCTAGTTATAAAGCAGTGATAATACCTTCCTACATCTCTCTTTGCCAGAGAAAAGGGTATTCACGGCTACCTCATATTTAAGAAGAGGTATACCACAGAGAATTGTCTTGATTAAAAAATACAGGTTAGCGCAACCTTCATTGGATACCGAAGTAAAGAACCTTCTAGTTCCTATAGTTATAGGGGTACCTTAATACCACTCAGATTTTTCAATAAAGTCAAAAAAGTATAAAAGGTATCCCAATAGTTATTTCATCCTTAATCAAATGCGAAAATCCAATATTATATCCTTCACGTTTCCTTCAGTGCAGAGTCTGTTTCTGGTTTTCTTTTGTTCCCTTATAGACATGGGTACCCACCCACATATAAACATAAAAGGGAAAACAAAAGAATCTCCAAAAGTGAAAGACCCATTATTTTAAAATGTGGATAAAACATAAAAAAAATATGCTTTCTTTCAGCTTGAGAAATATACGCTCTATTAAATGACATGTAGTGAAGAATCTGATTAAACTCTCAGTTATATAAAAATGAACTATGCTACATGACTAAACGCATGTGGACAACCCTTCAGATTAATGTGTTTGGCCATTTCAGCCACTCCAGTTGCTCACATGCACATAAAATCAAGCATACAGCCATGCAATTTCAGATATTAGCAGTAGAATGGGTCTTACAGAACAGCTCAGTGACATCAATTGTGGTACTGTGATATGATGCCACCTTTCTAACAAGCCATTTAATAAAAAGTCTGCCCTGCTAGAGCTGCCCATGGTCAACTGTAGCTGTTATTGTGACGAGGGAACATCTCTGAGCAACTACATCTCTCTAGCAAAGCAGCAGGCTACACAAACTCACAGAACAGGACCACTGATTGCTCAAGTGCACAGCATGTAAAAATCTTATGAGCGGTATCCAATTAGCCCAGAACATTGGGCAAGATTCAGAGTTGGGAATAGAGTGAGATCTCTCTCTCAACTGTGAACCTGAACAAACCATACTGCAATGCAGGGGTGTAAATACATACTTTTTTTTACATGTGGGGTAAATAGTGGCTGATTTTGCATGTAGCCCACAAATACTGCACAGCTTTATTATTACTGTACAATGTAGATGTCAGTTTGGAAACACTCCTCCCAAATCTAAATCTCTCTGCACATTTTATATCTGCCCCACCTGCAGTGCAGCATGGCTTCACCAAGATGATCAGTTGAGAGAGATATCTCTCTCTATTCCCAAGTCTAAATCAGGCCCATTGTTCGGGCACTAATTGATCCCGCCGATCGGCGAACAACTGGGATTTTTTCGTCGATTATCACCAATGTTTTTTTTCACCCTATCCTATTATTTTGGTCGAAATAATAGGATAGTTCTCCTGAAAACACATAGGTGCAGCGATAAGCTCGTGGACCTATCTGTTTCGCCTTTTTTCAGGTGAAAAAAAGGCATCGTGGATTATTTTTCGGGACACATCAGTGTCCCGAAACCCCCCCCCCCGATAAGTGACGGCGTCGGCGCTAATTGGACAGCCTCGGGCGAGGTAATTAGTCACAGTAATTTACCGAGGCTGATTGAATACCCCCTTATGTCTGTTGCAAACTGCACCTGGCAGCAACTTAGGATGAGAACTTTAACAATGGGAGCTTCACAGCTTGGGTTTCCAAGGCCGAAAAGAGACACAAAAACCTCAGATTATCATGTGGAATACCAATTGTTGGCTTTAGTGGAGTACAGCATACCACCATTGGACTCTGGAGTGATGAACCATGCTTCACCATGGCAGAAAATTTCACTGCTACTGCATCTACCGATATCCTTGAATAGTGTGCTTGCAAGATTGTGAAAACAGTTTGGGGAAATCCCTTGCCTGCTTCAGCATGACAGTGCCACCGTACACAAAGCTAGGTCCATAAAAAATTTCAACTCCATCGAGTACAACTCTGAATTATTACACAAAATTGTTGTACCAGTCACCAAACCCAGTGAATTATGATTTTATAAATATGAAGCTTTCATAGCAATTTTAAACACTATAAAAGGAAGCTTGTTTTTTCTTTTTTGTAACTGACGCAACATTCTTCTTTGATGACCACCTCTAATGGTGGGTACATACTGGGCGATATTACTGAGCGACTGCACGATTACGACATTGTAATAGTGCAGTCGCTCAGTAATCGTGCACAAATTGTGCACCTTTATGTCGGAAACAACCAGCGATGCGCACTCCCGCTGGTCGTTTCCGACATTGTCCATCGCCTGAACATGCAGCACAATCTGACAATAACGTCAGATTGGCATGTTCAGGAATGATGGACAGTGCCTGCACTGAACGACTGATCGTTCAGTGCAGACACTACAGGGGATCAGGAACGACGGTACGATTACGATGTCGTAATCGTACTGTCTTTCCTGATCGCCTAGTGTGTACACACCTTAACTCTTACCAACAAGACATTGCCCAAACTGCTAGCCACCTAAGGAATTTACTACAACATCAGATCAGAATATCCCCCCATACTTCGAATCTTTAAATTCCATCTCAAATCTAATCTCTTTACTAGAGTCAGCAAGCACCAGCAGACATACAGTCAGGTGCATAAATATTGGGACATTGACTGAATTTTCATATTTTGGCCTCTATTCACCACCACAATGGCTTTGAAATGAAACAAACAAGATGTGCTTTAACTGCAGACTTTCAGATTTAATTTGAGGGTGATTACATCCAAATCAGGTGAACTGTGTAGGAATTACAGCGGTTTCTATATGTGCCTCCCACTTTTTAAGGGGCCAAAAGTAATGGGACAAACTAAACAATCCTAAATCTAACTTTCACTTTTTAATACTTTGTTGCAAATCCTTTGCAGGCAATTACAGCCTGAAGTCTGGAACGCACAGACATCATCAGACGCTGGGTTTCATCCCTGGTGATGCTCTGCCAGGCCTCGAATGCAAATGTCTTCAGTTCCTGCTTGTTCTTGGGGCATTTTCCCTTCATCAAGTGAAATGGATGCTCAATCAGATTCAGGTCAGGGGATTGACTTGGCCATTGCATAACATTCCACTTTTTAGCCTTAAAAAACTCTTTGGTTGCTTTTGCAGTATTCTTCGGGTCATTGTCCATATGCACTGTGAAGCGCTGTCCAATGAGTTCTGAAGCATTTGACTGAATATGAGTATATAATATTGCCCGAAACACTTCAGAATTCATTCTGCTGCTTTTGTCAGCAGTCACATCATCAATAAATACAAGGGAACCAGTTCCACTGGCAGCCAAACATGCCCACGCCATGACACTACCACCACCATGCTTCACTGATGAGGTGGCATGTTTTGGATCATGAGCAGTTCCTTTCCTTCTCCATACTCTTCTCTTCCCATCACTCTGGTACAAGTTGATCTTTGTCTCATCTGTCCATAGGATGTTGTTCCAGAACTGTAATGGCTTTTTTAGGTGTTGTTTGGCAAACTCTAATCTGGTCTTCCCGTTTTTGAGGGTCACCAATGGATTACATCTTGTGGTGAACTCTCTATATTCACTCTTGTGAAGTCTTCTCTTGATTGTTGACTTTGACATATATACACCGACCTCCTGGAGAGTGTTCTTGATTTGGCCAACTGTTGTGAAGGGGTTTTTCTTCACCAGGGAAATAATTCTTCTGTCATCCACCACAGTTGTTTTCCGTGGTCTTCCGGGTCTTTTGGTGTTGCTGAGCTCTCCAGTGCGTTCTTTCTTTTTAAGAATGTTCCAAACAGTTGATTTGGCCACACCTAATGTTTTTGCTATCTCTCTGATGGGTTTGTTTTGATTTTTCAGCCTAATGATGGCTTGCTTCACTGATAGTGACAGCTCTTTGGATCTCATATTGAGAGTCGACAGCAACTGATTCCAAATGCAAATGTCACACCTAGAATCAACTCCAGACCTTTTACCTGCTTAATTGATAATGAAATAACGAGGGAATAGCCCACACCTGTCCATGAAATAGCTTTTGAGTTGATAGTCCCATTACTTTTGGCCCCTTAAAAAGTGGCAGGCACATATAGAAACCGTTGTAATTCCTACACCGTTCACCTTATTTGGATGTAATTACCCTCAAATTAAATCTGAAAGTCTGCAGTTAAAGCACATCTTGTTTGTTTCATTTCAAAGCCATTGTGGTGGTGAACAGAGGCCAAAATATAAAAATTCTGTCAATGTCCCAATATTTATGCAGCTGACTGTATATGGTGCTTTCTGTTTTAAAGATTGAAAATGAGAGTGCTATTCTTTTGAGGGTTTTTTTTCTCCATGGGGGTGCATATAAAGGAAATATTTTAACAAAGTAAATGTCTAAAGGTTGAGTTAAACAGTGTAGAGGTGTGAGCTCAAGAGTTAAAATCGGGCAGGTGGCTAAAAAAACTGAATGTTACATATATCTAAATGTACAACTTTATACGATCACATTTATTTGCACATTTGTGTTTTGCATACAGATGCACCATATAAAAGGTAGTGTACTAATGAGTGGATTAGGTTGTATTGCTCAGATAGCGGGATATGTTCTGGTCAATGTGATCACAGTGAATCTTGTAAATTTACTTGTTACTCAATTCAGCCCTACATACAGCACAATACATATTCCTAATTTACATTAATGACCTGTTATGCACTCTTAATAAAACTCTAGGCCAGTGTTTCCCAACTCCAATCCTCAGGGACTCCTAAAGGCCCCCATACATCTGAAGGGGGATTGCGCGATCCTGCGAACGGATCGGAAATGCCGGCCGGCGGCCATCGATGTTCTGCGGTCTGTCACAGGATCGGTGAAATTCTACATGTTAATTTTACGGATCTGCATATCTGTGAAATCCAACATGTTGGATTTCAGTGATCCTGCGATGCTGGGTTGCACTTAAAAAGTGGGAGGCACATATAGAAACCGTTGTAATTCCTACACCGTTCACCTGATTTGGATGTAATTACCCTCAAATTAAATCTGAAAGTCTGCAGTTAAAGCACATCTTGTTTGTTTCATTTCAAAGCCATTGTGGTGGTGAGCTGGGACCTGCATGGCCAATCTTGTTTTTCCAGCACATCCCGCAGATGCTCGTTCGGATTGAGAGCTGGGAAATTTTTCAGTGTGGCAAGATGCAATATCCTGCTGAAAGAGGCCATAGCGATCAGAACAATACCATTGCCATGAAGGGGTGTGGTCTGTAACAATGTTTAGTTAGGAGGTACATGTAACATCCAGATGAATGCCAGGACACAAGTTTCCTAGTACATTTCCAGGACATTACACTGTCCGCTGGCTTGCCTTCTTCCCATAGTGCATCCTGGGGCCATCTTTTCCTAAACAACGCACTCACACCCGGCCATTCACATTAGGTCAAAGGAAACATGATTCAACAGACCAGGCCACTTTCTTCCATCGCTCCATGGTCCAATTCTGAAGCTCACATGCTCATTGTAGGCAAATTTCTGTAGTGGATAGGGGTCAGCATGGGCACTCTGTCAGTTTATGCAGCCCTGTACACAACAATCTGCAATGAGCTGTGTTCTGACACCTTTCTATCAAAGACAGTTTTAACTTTTTTTAGCAATTTGTGCTACAGTAATTCTTCTGTGGGACTGGACCAGACAGACCAGCGCATCAATGAGCCTTTGGTGCTTATGACCTTGTCACTAATTCATCTGTTGTCCTTCCTTGGACCACTTCCACTAGGTACTAACCACTTCTAACCAGGAACAACCCAAAAGCCCTGACTTTTTGGAGATGCTCTGACTCGGTCATCTAGCCAATACAATTTGGACAATCAATCAGATCCTTTTTTTCCTGCTTCCAACACATCAACTTCAAGAACTGACTATTCAATATATCCCAACCCTTGTAATGAGATAATTAATGTTATTCATTTCATCTGTTAGTGGTTTTAATGTTATGGCTGATGAGTGTACTTTTCAAATCAGTAAACCTTTTATGAATATGTTTAGTATTTTCTTTAATATTGAGATGATCGTCCACTTAGTAGCTTCCCAATAGGGTAGGTTAGACTGCACTAGAAAAATAAAACTAAAAAAGTCATAAAAAGCATTGGCATGTGCAGCACATTTTGTTAAGGTGTGCACCCAGTGCAATCTAGAGAGATATATCCTCTGCCAAGGGGTGTCCAGTACCACTCAGCCACATGACTAGCACTATCTCCATGTCAATTGCCCCTCCTAATATCATGTCCCTCCATTTCATATCTCACCCCATCACCCCCATATTATATGAACTAATAATCCCCTGATTACTTATCTATGACATTAACAGGACTCAGAGCGGTATTCAATTGTATTGCCCCCTATGCGCCCAACAGGAGCTATTCAATTGTTGCTCCTGTCGGGCGCAATCAGCTGCCAGTGCACCATTTCAGCTCGCAGCCCCAGGGGGGTGCGAGCTGAAATGGGCGAAAGGTGACCCAATTGGGCTCCCAAATGGCACTTTTCGCTATCGCGTCCAGCACTTTGGTCGGCTGTAGCTATTTTACGCGGCTAAACCCGACCACTATGGGCGTGATCAGTGCGACAATGGTCATCAATTGAATAGCGCCCCGCGATCTCCTGTCACTTTAGACGGGAGATCAGGCGCACTTAAACAATTGAATACCGCCCATATTATGCCAAATAACATTGAATCGTTTATTTTATATAGTCAATATACACTTAATTGCATTGAGGATTACAACCAGAGATAATGGTTATCTCCCAGAAAAATAATCTTTCAGATTCTTGCCCACTCCCTGCCTAATCCCTAAAAGTTGTTTTCATAAATATCAAATTCTAGTTCAGTGCTTTGGGTTTCTATTTATTACTGAGTTATGACAGGGTGGTGAGGAGAGGAACTGCATACTGCTTACTCCAGGAGATAGTTTCCCGACAACAAACAAAAGAACATCAGATCATGGATCATTACATCCACCAAGACCTACTGTAGCGGTAACAATACAGTAACAGGATAGAAGTAGGGGGCTATGAAGAAAACATATTTTAAGGGATAAACAATTGGAGTTAGGGGCGAGAACTACAGACATGTGAATAAGAGCACATTAAAAAGATGTACATTTCAACATTTGCATTCAAACTTCTTCATAAAAAATATTTGTGCAAATGAATTCCATTTCCATAGTAATACTTTGTTAGATTTAATAGAATTCAGAAATAAAAAAAATAATATTCTCAAATGCAGAAAGATAGCAGGATTATCTATTAATTCAACCCTTTTCCCACTGAGTATGATAATGGGTAACTAACTTTGCAGACAGATACCCCTCTACCAACAAGTAAAGAACATCTACTTATCCATATGTGTAACCTAAAGCTTATATCCTGGACGTCAAGACCTGTAGTGAATAGCCTTTGGGAACCAGGTTGTAGCCATGATATTTCATTACTAGAACATTTAGCTCCTATTTAGTTACAAAAAGGTTATAATACGGAATGTATTGAGGTTAATAACACATTTAGAAATTAATTTCAGATTAATTTAAGGTTAAGCTTTATTACAGAAATATCCACTTTGCCTTAGAAGTTATGTCCTCAAGGCAAAGCCTATATACTTTGCTATCCAAACGGTCCAAAGTATTATGTAGATGTTGTTTGTTAGGGACTGTTCTTTTCTTTGTTTGTCTTTCACACAAGGAATTTAATTTAAAGTTCTCCAAGATAGATATATATCTACATATGAATCTATGGGCTCGATTCTATTCTGCGCGAAATGAATAGCTCCGGGAATCAGCTCACGGAGCTATTCAATACACCGCACAGCTAACCCCGACTAAGGATTTCTTCTCGCACCCCTCCGGGGATGCGAGCAGAAATCCGACAAAAGTCCCGGCGCGAGTCTGTTTTCTGCCCTTCGCGCCTGGAAAACAGCATCGCGCCGGGCAGTTAGATCGGGGAATGCCTGAGCCTTAAACAGGGTGTTTATAGTTGCGAAAACGGGCATTCTCCGACTGAACACTGCGCACAATTGAATAGCTCCAGGAGTTATCTCCCGGTGCTATATACATCACGGGCAATTGAATCGAGCCCTTTATGTCTACCTATCCACATATCCATCCACTATTACCAAATGTCCTTTTCTTAAATAGTGTCAAAGGCATTAACAGGATTTTTAACCATGTCTTGAAGTTCTGTTTAACAATATATATATATATATATATATACCTATAGAAACAAACTTTAAAAAAAAAAAAAATCATGAAAGTATTTTTAGTCACCTATTTGTCTTTCCAAATCTGCTGCTTCATCGGAAGTGGCACGAGGGAGAACACCCGGATCACTAAAGCTAGTTCTCAGTAAGGTCCCCATCACAAAGAATACAAGGATTCCACCTATCACAGGAATTGCAGGAGTAATCTCCACTGCCAAATAACGACAACTGCAAGGAAGAAGATGATACAGTTATGTAAAATGTTCTAGACAAATGTTAGTGCAAAAGGTAGAATACCACATGAATTAGTAGTTCTATTTTGTAAATGTAATTGCTGGCCTATTTACTGTCAGTTGGTTGTTTGCATCCAACATTACCTGATTCCTAACTAATTTAACCTTCAGTTCGACTGGATTAAAATTAGTCCTCTAATTACTTCTGTACCAATGCAATAGGTTGTGGAGTACAAAACACAATAAAAAGATAGATTAAGGTACACTGAGGGCAAGGTATATGTAGAAGGATAATGCCCACACCCTCAGATATCTGTCCATTCTACCCCCATCTCTCTCTCCCTCATTTGTTCCCCCTCTGTCTCATTTCTCTTGTCCATCACTCAACTCTGATTTTATATACTATACTTTGAAACTTTTTATAGATATTTTTAGATATTTCTTGTGTATATTTACATGTATTATACAGAATTTAAAAATATTGTACATTTAATATCCTATTAGCAATGAATGTCACTTTTCCAATTAGATCATGTTTATAATCAATTAATAGAAATTTAACACTATAAAAACAATCTTCAGCACAACTGATTTCTTCTTATTGATACTGTTCTGATGAATGAATCAAGCATTTATATTTAGGACTCATTTGTGTAACCATAAAACCTCATCAGGAATTTAGCATCTGTATGGATTAATTTCCTGTTTGCTGTATCTGGGACAATGGTGAGGGCCATTATTACTTTTATGGTAATAACTGTAATTGATCACAAAATAAGTTAAGAAGCAAAAGATAGTGGCATGAAGAACTCATTTTACATGTCAAGAAGAACTTTTACAGAAAGATAATTTCAACTTTCCTCAATATTAAACCTCACAGAAGTAGACGAGTAATACAAATTCAGGATTAAGAACTCTCATTCATACAGGATTCATTCTAGCACCCTGCATTAGTCACAACCCACACAGTTCCTCTTTCCTGCCTGGGGTATTGCACTCTGCTCTGGTGCTTCTAGCACACTCAGCTGAAGCAACACACTGCTGAGATCAAAGTGTGCTGGAAGCACCAGAGCAGAGAGCAACACCCCATGCAGGAAATAGGAACTGCACGGGTTGTTACAGGTGCAGGGTGCTAGAATGAATACTATTATATAGTGTGTACAATAATTTTTTTTTCTGTTTACCTTGGCCTAAGAGATTTTTTATATGGGAAATATATTCAGTTACGTACTAACAGTAAATTAGGAGCATATGTCTTTTTTTTTTTTATACATATTCTTTGACTTGAGCACCGAACATTAATTATTCACTGAGAAATGGTGACCAACCCCCAACTGGGTTTGGTGCCCAACTTCCAACGGGGTTCTTAAGTGTACAGCAACAATATGCATACAAATGTATTATATTACTACATAAATACACAATGTTAAATAATAATGTCAGAATAAAATAATAATGAAGCAAAGGTATGTTGCTCCCCATTGGACTGTGGGACTTCATCAAGTAAAAATTCAATTAAGTACTACTAGTGAACCCAAGGGCTACAGTAATGACATTAAAAGTCCTATATTGATTTTATTTGAATTTTTTATTCAATATAGCTTTGCTGCCCATTATATCTGAAACAACAAAACAGTTCAGTGCTGTCAGCATACTTGCATTAAAATGTATATTCACTTCTCAACAATGCAGTATTCCAAACTACAGCAAATTTATTTTTTCAGTCATCGATTTTTCATGTAGGAGATCATGACAGGAGCTAGTTTTACAATACAGATGTCTATACACTAATACAACAGATATCAGTAAATATATCCCCAATAACAGTTTATTGTGTATAATCGTCAAACCATATAAATTATTTCTACACAGTCAGGTGCATAAATATTGGGACATTGACAGAATTTTCATATTTTGGCCTCTATTCACCACCACAATGGCTTTGAAATGAAACAAACAAGATGTGCTTTAACTGCAGACTTTCAGATTTAATTTGAGGGTAATTACATCCAAATCAGGTGAACGGTGTAGGAATTACAACGGTTTCTATATGTGCCTCCCACTTTTTAAGGGGCCAAAAGTAATGGGACTATCAACTCAAAAGCTATTTCATGGACAGGTGTGGGCTATTCCCTTGTTATTTAATTATCAATTAAGCAGGTAAAAGGTCTGGAGTTGATTCTAGGTGTGACATTTGCATTTGGAATCAGCTGCTGTCGACTCAATATGAGATCCAAAGAGCTGTCACTATCAATGAAGCAAGCCATCATTAGGCTGAAAAATCAAAACAAACCCATCAGAGAGATAGCAAAAACATTAGGTGTGGCCAAATCAACTGTTTGGAACATTCTTAAAAAGAAAGAACCCATCGGAGAGCTCAGCAACACCAAAAGACCCGGAAGACCACGGAAAACAACTGTGGTGGATGACAGAAGAATTATTTCCCTGGTGAAGAAAAACCCCTTCACAACAGTTGGCCAAATCAAGAACACTCTCCAGGAGGTAGGTGTATATGTATCAAAGTCATCAATCAAGAGAAGACTTCACAAGAGTGAATATAGAGGGTTCACCACAAGATGCATACTCTCTGTAAAACGTTGCGGAATATGTGTGCGCTATATAAATAACTGGCAATAAAGATGTAAACCATTGGTGAGCCACAAAAACAGGAAGACCAGATTAGAGTTTGCCAAACAACATCTAAAAAAGCCATTACAGTTCTGGAACATCATCCTATGGATGGATGAGACAAAGATCAACTTGTACCAGAGTGATGGGAAGAGAAGAGTATGGAGAAGGAAAGGAACTGCTCATGATCTAAAACACACCACCTCATCAGTGAAGCATGGTGGTGGTAGTGTCATGGCGTGGGCATGTATGGCTGCCAATGGAACTGGTTCCCTTGTATTTATTGATGATGTGACTGCTGACAAAAGCAGCAGAATGAATTCTGAAGTATTTCGGGCAATATTATATGCTCATATTCAGTGAAATGCTTCAGAACTCATTGGACGGCGCTTCACAGTGCAGATGGACAATGACCAGAAGCATACTGCAAAAGCAACCAAAGAGTTTTTAAGGCTAAAAAGTGGAATGTTATGCAATGGCCAAGTCAATCCCCTGACCTGAATCCGATTGAGCATGCTTCACTTGATGAAGACAAAACTGAAGGGAAAATGCCCCAAGAACAAGCAGGAACTGAAGACATTTGCATTAGAGGCCTGGCAGAGCATCACCAGGGATGAAACCCAGCGTCTGGTGATGTCTGTGCGTTCCATACTTCAGGCTGTAATTGCCTGCAAAGGATTTGCAACAAAGTATTAAAAAGTGAAAGTTAGATTTAGGATTGTTTAGTTTGTCCCATTACTTTTGGCCCCTTAAAAATTGGGAGGCACATATAGAAACCGCTGTAATTCCTACACCGTTCACCTGATTTGGATGTAATTACCCTCAAATTAAATCTGAATGTCTGCAGTTAAAGGACATCTTGTTTGTTTCATTTCAAAGCCATTGTGGTGGTGAACAGAGGACAAAATATGAAAATTCTGTCAATGTCCCAATATTTATGCACCTGACTGTATACATGGCAAAAAAAACAATAAAGCAACTGGTAAATTAAATTACTATTTCTACTAAGCAAAATATAAATGTATGCTTGCAACAGATTATTCTAGAACAGAGAGTTATCCAAGAGGATATTTAATTTTTAAAAATATTAGCTTAGCTTTAATAAGCAGTATCTGGGAAAGGTCTTTCAAGGGGCACATCCGCTAGCAGACATAGAAACTACTGCACGATTACGACATTGTAATCGTGCAGTCGTTTCACAGTCTGTGCTGTGCCTACACTGAACGCTCAGTCATTCAGTGTAGGCACATCAATCATCCCCTAACATGCTCAACCTGATTTTGTCAGGCTGACCAGCATGTTCGGGCGATGATTGATGCCGGAAACGATCAGCTGGAGCGTGCATCGGCTGGTCGTTTCCGACATTTACATCCCTGATGTGTGCCCGATTACTGAACGATTGCACTATTAAGATGTCGTAATTGTGCAATCGCTCTATGTTATCGGGTAGTGGATACGCGCCACTAGACATTGGATATCCCAGCTCCTTATTGAGGATAAGGAGCTCTACAAAACCTTGTGAGAATTTTTAAATACTTCAACAGATATTTACTAAGGGTTAAACTCACACACACACTATATTTCCTTCTATTAATGGAAATCAGCAAAAATATAACAGGACAAAATTTTTATATAACCCACACTTACAATATAACTTGCACGATTAATACATGTGTATAGTATACAACAGTTTTACTAATCAAGTGCCGAAAAAAAGCGAAAAAAAAAAAAAGAAATCACTGAAATCATTAGTGATGCAATCGTCCATCACTCTGTTTACAATGCAGCAGGGGACTAATTCCACCACGTGTGTGAGGAGCACATCAATATAATACCCATGTATATGGGGCACAGCGTCCAGTATGCAGTGTTCTGGGAAACCAGTTGTGACTTAATAGGCCAACACCAGGGCTATTTTTCTTGAAAAGTTGGTTCAGAAACTGCAGGTGGAGGTCAAGAACAGAGTTCCTGCGCCAGGAATCTGATTGGTGTCGGGATTCTGGCGCCGGCATTCTGAGCGTCAGCATCCCAACAGCCGGGATGATAACTACATCCCCATTACACTTGTATGTACATTCTCTTTCTCTTGCAATAAAAAACAATGTTTAAAAGAAAAAAAAAGCTACTGCAGCGGTCTCCATTTTTAACCCTTTGAAGAATTGAGTTGCTCGACTACCAATTGGTAGTGACTGGGATGATGTATAAATATATGCTGTTAAATGCTCCGATATTGAAAAAAAATATTGCTAAAATGAACTCAAATTAAAATGGACTAATACACAAATCACAGGAGCAGTGGATTAAAATGAAAATACATTTCCAACTGTTATCATAATGCAAGAGCTACAATAAACAAATCTGAAATAAGTCACGTCATGATGACATGTTTGGAATGGTTTCATTTCATTAGCTATGACAGAAAGCCAATGAAATATTGATTCCTGATCTGGCTTTTTAGATGAAAGTGAAAAAGCACCTTACAAACTTCTTTGCGAGATTCATTCATCATTTGGAGCTTTAAAAAAAACAGTATTTTTGCATACTGAAAAAACCTTATACTACCTTTAGGTCCCAATGACTTTATATATTTTTAAACAGACTTACTCCACCAGCTGATACCGAACGGGGAGTTACTCTTCTTGAGCAGCCAGAGTGGGCTAACTTCTCCACTCCTGGGATATAGTTTCCCTCTAAAGGGATTATAATGAGCGATTGAACGATAACATCGTTATCGTTCAATCGCTCATTAATTGTTCACAAAACGGGCAATAAAATGTCAAAAACCACCAGCAATGCACGGTCCCGCTGGTCGTTTCTACATCAATCATCGCCTGAACATGCAGGTCAATCTGCCGATAAAGACAGATTGTGCATGTTCGGGGATAAGGGCGGGTACCTACACTGAATGACATATCGTTCAGTGTAGGCACTGCAGGGGAAGAGGAACGACTGTACGATTACAATGTTGTAATCGTACTGTTGTTCCTCTATCGGCAAGTGGATACGCACCTTAACAGTTAGTAACCACTTGTTACTGACTTCATTTTTGTCATAAGAGGATAATGGGTCTATGTACTAAAACTCCACTTAGCATGGAGATAAAGCAGCTCCTGCTTCGCTTGCTACAGCTGCAAAGCAGGAGACTTATCGCAACTGTTACTAAAAATAGACCCGCCGAGGAGAGTGAACGTTAAGTCACTTCCTCGGTAGTAACAGCTGAGACCCCTTGCCCCTGACTCTCGGTCGGGAGCTGCAGCAGTAACCTTTTTCTTTTTAAAAAAAAACTTTATTAATGGGAAAAATTACAAAAAGCATTTCCTACTTCTCCAGTGACGAGAAGCAGATAACGCCAGCAAGGTAAGAGAAGGCACTCAATTCTAAGTGACCTCTCCTATTAGTAATAGGTGGCTATGGCAGCTTTAAGTGACCCAGGTGCAGCGCGATACTTTAGCCTGCACTTAGCGCTGGTAGGCTGCAGAGAGAGAAAATCCCTTCCATACTGAGAAGCGGTATGTACAGGGAGTTCCCATGCCTTTACCCTTTTTCTCCCCTTAGTACATAGACCCCCTAACTCGCTGCCACCCACAGGCTCCTACACTGTCAACTGGGACCACTTTTTTCTGGGTATGTGTAGCTACACTGCTGCAACATATCCTGGATGTCTGCAAACTATGGAAGAGTTCAGCTCAAAGTCAGATGGAATAGAACCATCAAGATGGTCAAGGTGATATACATAACTTTATAGGTTTTTGCAGGTTTATTTACTAAATGTCGGGTTCTAAAATTCGGCACTTCAGATCGGGTTTATGACTGAAATTTAAAAAGGCCAATAATTTTACTAATAAAACATGGTTAGTAAGAGTATTGCACTTTTAAATTTCATACATAAACGGGATCGGAAGTGCCAGGTTGTAGAACCCAACGCTTAGTAACTAAATCCCTCAGAGTAAAGTAGGAGTAATTCAGTCCCTATCTCTCTAAAGCAATCTATATGGATGCATGCAAATCATTTACGACATTCGTATTCATATCGACATTTAGCATGAAAAAGTTAAATTGACAGCAATCTGTCAATTGTGGTCATCCTTTGAATACAAAACAGGGATGAACACACAAACCCCTATGCTAAGATACTACACTTAATCAATTATCTATTTGGGTTTAAACTACATTGACAGCAAACATTTGAATTCATCTTTGGAATAGTTGGTTTCAACAGCAATTTCATTTAACACATAACTGTATCCTTTCTTATGGAAGACATCCCTAGAAAACTACAAAATACAGGAACACAAAAAATACGGGATGTAGTCAGCATCCCGGCATACGGTATGATGATGGTCTATATACCGGCACAGACAGCATTGGAATCCCGGCTCCAGTATACCGACCGCTGGCATCCCGAAGGTAACTTTCAGGGGTTAGGGGAGGGTTAGCTTTAGGGCTATGCACTAGGGGCAGGGTTAGGCACTAGGGGCAGGGTTAGGGTTAGGCACTAAGGGGGGGAGGGAGAAGGTTAAGTTCAGGGTACGGGGAGGGGGAGGTTAGGTTTAGGCACCGTGGAGGCATGTTAGGATTAGTGGTACTATACTTACCTATGGGTGCCTGGATTCTGACTGTCGGGATGCCACTGTCGGTATTCTGACTGACGGCCGGGAACCCATACCCGACCCCAAGAAAACAAAGGCAACATTGTCCCCAGAGCAAATAAATGATCAAACAATTAACATGTTAATTAGCTATGTCTGTGTGACACAAAAGGCTTCCCTTTAAAGTATATGTTGCCACTCCATGCAGAAACTTTAAAAAAAGGAGGCATTCAATACGTTTAAAAATAGTGCTGGGACTAAATACAACAATTTATTAAAGATGTACATATCTAAATATACTTTTCACAACAAGATCGATCAATAGATAGATATTCAGTCCACATCAGGCGCATAGTGCAAACACCACCCCTTGATGGTGCTACAGCACAAAAGTTTTGCATTTGCACACAATGGTGGCAATTTTAGCTGCAGGTCTCATGTCACTTGGCCCCACATGTATTTTTATTAGTGCTTTTAATGCTACCAAAACCCATGTAAGCACGTCTGATGTCAGAAAGAATTTTTCCTCAGACATCATCACCCTGAAAAGGACACAAATATAACATGTGGTCTCTTCGTGTACCAGCCACTCCATTGTGTGGTCCTGACAGCTCACAAGATAGTTCAGTGACAAGAAAATATAGCCCACATTTGTCATGTGTGAACATCAAAAAATATAGAAACAGGGTTTAAATATTTAGGTTTAAACTACAAACTACACTGGCAGCAATCAATTGACTTCATCTTTTGGAGTATTTGAATTTTAACAGCAATTTCATTTAACACATAACAGTCTCCCTTCTAATGGAAGACATCCCTAAAAAACTTCAAAGCCCCGGAATGCAAAAAAACAAAGGCAAATGATTAACAAATAATTAACTTGTTTTAAGTAAAACCAAAAGTTGCTGTAAAATTGACCATACCAACTTTGTTTTCCAATAAAATATAAAAATTTGATCAAAATCAAACCAAGGAAAAAAAAAAAAAAAAAAAAAACATGAATATCATGCAAGAACACCACATATATTACAATGACCTTTTACAAAAGACAATCATTTGGTTTTGTAATGAAATATATACATGTAAACTACATCTACAAACAGACCAACAGAGGGCTTTTTAATAGACACTGTAGGGCTGATTTGGGTTTGGCCACTGCAGTGTCTGTCTTAGGCACTTGCAAGGGGGGTGAAGGTTAGACACTTGGGGGGGCGGTTAGGGTTAGGCATCCCTAAGGGAGGGTTAGTAATAGTAAAAAAAAAAACTTACCTGTTGGGATCTTCTGTTACCAGTCTTCCATGCGTCCGGCAGTATGTCATACCGAACCCAAGAAACTTTGGATACAGTGTGTACATACATATGCATGCACTTTGTGGTTTTTTGTAATGACTCAGATACAGTGGAAAAAAAAAAAAAACATCGACCATTTGCGCGGATATTGGCATTGCGTGCGACTCTGAATCAGGTGCAGTGAGAAGAGTTAATACCTGACAGCCTTGGATCAGGTGTGCTCAGCCAACTTACACCAGTTTTAGGGCTGAATTACCACCAAATAAGCTCAGCATCTACTCAGTTGTAGAAATGGCTTAGACTACATTTGTCGGAGAATATCGTGAAGGAGGATTCATCGGTCCATCTCACCTGCACCTGAGCTCCCAAAACGCACTCTGCAAAGTGTTTTAAGTGGGACATGCATCACGATATCCTGCCCTGTGACATTGAGAAGATTATTTATAAAACTAGCTGTTTGCAACAGAGGTTAAAGTTTTGTAAAATCAAAATTGCTCATCTGTTTTTGCCTTGTGCTTCAAATTACTACATAGATATTATGAGACATGCATGTCATAATTATAGTCAAAGAAGGGCCGTCCTTTTACTTTTCATGGGGGGGGAAATTAAATTGTTTTTTGGCCTCCTGTAGTAATGGGCACCCAACACGCAAATTCCTGAGGTGGAGAGCAGAAATGTGCGAAAAGCAACCCCCTCCCTGCACACACTACACTACCGAAACTACCCTGCAGTCCCCTCTCCGCACACACTACACTTACCTTCTCTGGGCAGCTTCAATCTTCATGTAGTAGCCGGTACAGCGATTGGAGGATGCAGCAGCCATGCACAGATGACAGCGGACATCCAGAGCAGTAGAGCTCTTCTTTTTTTTTTTCTCAGAATGCAGGGTTTTCAACGCAGAAAACCCCTGTGTGAAGTTTTTAAAAAAATTAGATACCGCGGGTAACCAGGAGCACGCATACCCGCAGAAATCCACAAATGGTCACATGGTTCGGGGATTTTTTTTATGTGGAAAACCTCACTGCCAATTGAATATGCCCTTTCGTGTCCTACCTGTACAATTGTGCATTTTGCCCTGAGCCCATAGTGTAGACCAGGCATGTCAAACGCAAAATCCCAACCGGGCCGAATATTCAAGGTCCAAGAGTATGTGGGTCGCAAGAAAGAAAAAAAAAAAGTGGTGCAATTCCCCCATATATATGACTGTACGGTCCCCTCCTCCAGTCAAGCAACATGCCGGTCACCTCTCCCTTATATAATAATACTACATATCAGTGTGTGCTGAGAGATGTGTAATTCCCCCTCATATCACTATACAGTCCCCTCTCCCCTATATAATACCACATATCAATATATGCCGGGAGCTGTTATTCCCCTCATATATCGCTGTATGGTCCCCCTCCTCCAGTCCAGCCACATGCTCCGTGTCCCCACTTCCAGTTAAGCTTCTTCCTAATCATACACAGCCATCTAGTGTTCACTCTTGCTCCAGCGCGAGGCAGGGCGCCGGAGCTAGAGAGGGCACGTTCGTGCGCGCGTCCGAGAAGGGGGCGTGGTCATCGAAAAGGGGGCGTGTCTATAAGATGCGTCCCCTTTTCGTCACTCTTGTGGGCGTGCCCGGCACTTATGGAAACGCCGGGCAGCCCCCAAGCCCTGCAGACAGGGAGAATAGATACCGGGCACATGCGCCCGGCGTCTATTCTCCGGCAGTGACCGGGTCACAGCACATTTCTTCACCCACGGGACACTGCGACCCGCGGGTGAAGACAGTTCCCGCAGGCTGTTAGGGCAGGGTGCTTTTTGCCCTCCTTCTGGAGGGCAGGGCTCTTTTTGCCTTCCAGAAAGAGGGCAGGGCGCCGCGCCCCGCAGAAACAGCCTAGCGGGAACGCTAGCCATCTGCTCCTCTTAGAGCTCCTGCTCTTCGCGGGCAGCTGACACACTGAGGGCGCGGACGTCTTCAGTGCTCCTGAGCAGGCGGGATGTGATGTGGGGGGGACAGAGTAGGAACAGCCAAGGCATGCAGAGTACATTTTCCAGTCTCTGCCATAGTGCGCATGTACAGAACGGTGAATGCTGCCCGACTTTTGGCACTTCACTGTAGTATCAGTCTACACCAAACGTGTCAAACTCCCTCATAATTGTAGGTGCAGGATCTCCTGAATGCTCCTCGAGCCAATTTCTTGACAGATTGGAACAGATGATACGGTGTATTATCTTGCTGGAATGTTCCATTGTTGTGGGGGTACATGAAGTCCATGAAGTGTTGCAAATGGTCATCAAGCAATTTAAAGTAGCAGTGATTGGTCAATGACATGATCGGGCGGACCAGCGGACCCAAACCATGCCACGAAAACACACCCCCGCACCATTATTGAACCACCACCGGCCCGCACTGCGCCTTGTTGAAACTTTGAAACTGGGGTCAATAGTCTCGGGGTCTGTAACTCACTGTAAAATCTCTTCCTTGAAGTCCATCTGGGGCATGCTATTACTCCTGGGTTATGCATAGTGAGGTGTGAAGTCAGGCACTAATTAAGATTGGCTCTCACCCTCTATATAACCCCTCCCCTTCTGCTAGAACCTCTGTCTATGTTTAACAAAGCTGGAGAAAGACTCACGGAAGAACTGAAAAACCAGAAACGAACAGAACACTAGTATGAAACCAAACAAGGGAGGAATCCCGGCATCCCCCAGATGGACTCCAAGGAAGAGATTTCATTTTGAGTAAAAATCTAATTTCCTTTTTCATGCCAAAACTTATTGGATATACCAAAGCAAGCCAATTGGGGGGGGGGGGGGGGGGGGGGAATTGGTGTCGAAACCAACTGCTCAAAGAATTTTTAGCCCAACACTGGCGTCCCTTGCTCCAAATGTATGGAAGCGGTAACATTTTGTAGAAGTGTGTATGGATGATCAGCTGCTCAACTGAGGCACCATGCCACACAGCCCAAGAAGCCATGACACCAGTAGAGTGGGCCCGAATTGAGGCCAGAGCAATCACATTTGAAGACAAATATGTCTGCCAAATGGCAGAAGTGACCCATCTAGCGACTGATCCTTTCGAGGCCAGCCTCTTTTTGGTGCATCAACCATCAGCAAAGAATCCATACGCAGTGCGTTCCAAGTAAATGCGTAACGCATGTACCAAATCCAACAGTGCTAAGGAAGAAGCAGCACTAGTCACTGATTCCTGGCGAAAAGCTGGAAGGACAAAGCCTTAGTGCGTAACACTATCCTCATGAAAAATGAGAAGCGGAGATTTACAAGAAAGAGCCGCTAACTCAGACTTCTGGACGGGGCAATGGCAAAAAGGAAAACAAGCTACAAAGTGAGATATCTCAATTCTACAGATTCAAAAAACTCAAACTGTGTCTTTTGAAGTGCCTCCAAAACTAAATTCAAGTCCCAAGGAGGAACCGGCGGGACATAAAGAGGCTGTATGCGAAGAAACCCCTGCAAGAAGGTCTGAACTTCAGGAACGGAGGCCAATTTCCTCTGAATAGGATAGATAAACGAAATTTGTCCCTTAAGAGAGGACAGTCTAAGACCCCTTAACCAAACCCTTTTGCAGAAAAGACAAGAGACGAGACACTCGGAAACTTTCAGGTTTGAACTTGTGTCGTTCACACCAAGAAATATATATCTTCCATATCCAATGATAAATCTGGGAAGGGACTGGTTTGCAAGCCTGTATCATGTTTTTTTAACAACAGATTCTGAAAACCCTTTTGCCCTCAATATATTGGATTCAAGAACCATGCTGTCAAAGCCAAGTGAGGCAAATCGGGATGACGACATGGACCCTGAAGTAACAGATCTAGACGCAGTGGCAGACTATACGGAACATCTGCCAGCATGTTCCGAAGAACTGTGTACCAATGACGGTGCAGCCAGTCTGGAGCCACCAGAAAGACCGGCCGCGCCACTGATCGAATCCACTGAATTACCTTTGGTAACATTAACAGAGGAGGAAAGATGTATCCCAGCTGGAACACCCAAGGTGCTGTCATGGCATCCACCAGAGATGCCGGAGGATCCAGGGACAGAGATCCGTACCTTGTAAGTTTCTTGTCAAGTCGAGAAGCCATTAGATCTATGCCTGGAGATCCCCATCTGGAAACTATTTCCGCAAACACCTCCTGGTGTAATTCCCATTTCCCTGGCTGCACACTGTGGCGACTTAAGAAGACCGCCTCCCAGTTGTCCACCCCTGGAAATGTAAATTGCTGAAATAGCTGGAACCCAATTTTCTGCCGAATCAAGGATGTGAGAAACCTCCCTCAATGCTTGCCAGCTGCGTGAGCCACCCTTTGTGTTTGAATTCGCACTGCTAGGCTCCTTAGATGGAATTGGAACTGAACCAATGCATACCAAATCATCCTTAATTCCAGTATATTGATGGAAGGAGAAGCTTCCTGGACAGCCCAAAGACCCTGTAGGTGCCTGTCTAGAACCACCTCCCCCCAGCCTGTTAGGCTGGCATCTGTGGTGACAATAGCCCAATTTATTACAGACTATTGGCAACCCATGTTCAGATTTGCATCCTGTAGCCACCATAGAAGTGACTGACTGGTGTGGAGAGATAATCTGAACATCTGCCTGTTTAATTGAGGTCTGACTTCATCCATCCATGAAGCAATTGGTTTTGCAGTGGTCGGGGATGAAATCTGGCGAAAGGATCGGCTTTGAATGAAGTCACCATTTTTTACCAGTAATTGCATAGCCCTGAGAACTGAAATATGAGGCATCTGTAAAATGATCCTTATTTTGGATTGAAGATCCTGAATCTTTGCCTGCGGAAAAAACACTCTGACACTGGGTGTTGAAGAGAAGACCCAAAAATACCATTCTCTGAGATGGAATTAAATTTGGTTTGGGAAAATTGAAGATCCAGCCGAATCTCTGGAGCATGCCTAAGGTAATCTGAAGATGTTGTTGCAATAGGGCTATGGAGGGTGCCCTTAGCAACAAGTCATCCAGATAAGCCAACACATTGACTCCCCCCACTCCTGAGTAGGGAGATCATGTGTGCCATAACCTTTGTAAAGACTCTGGGAGCGGTGGACAAACTGAATGGCAGTGCTGGAACTGAAAATGCTGGTGCCCCACTGCAAACCGCAGACGGTAGGCAACCTTGACATCTATGGAGGCCTGAAATTTCCAATCCTCCATGGAACAAATAACTGACCTTATGGACTCCCTTGAATTTTTCCAAGTGGAGATAAGCATTTAACCCTGTGAGGTTAAGAATGTGACAAAATCACCCGTCCGGTTTGTCTACCAAGAAAAGACTGAAGTAGAACCCCAGGCCTTACTGTAGTACTGGAACCAGAATAATTACTCAGGAATCGGAAAGCAGAGAAATTGCCTGTATAAGAGCCGCCTTTCTGCAACCATTCACAGGGAGAGAAGTGGATAAGAATATTTCTGGAACAGGACCCTCCAAATCTAAAATATAACCTCTTGTTACTAGTCGATTTATTGAAAAATCTGGATTGGATTGAATCCAAGTTTCCCGGAATATGACTTGGCGGCCTCCCACCAGAGGATGGGTCCCAGTCCCGTGACAGTCATGTGGATTGACCTGCTGACTTAAAAGCAGGGCGACGGATGTCAGGGACAGCACGTCCCCCGAAGGCACCTCTACGGGGACAGCTAAGTATACCTCCGGAAGTCCTGAAAGTTTCCCCTGCCTTGAGTCCGAAACCTAGGAGATTGTGGTTTTGGTGTTGTTATGGGAAGGTAAGGACTTTTCCTCCTGTGACCTGAGAAATTATTTTAGTTACTTCTGGACCAAACAAAAAATCCTCCTTCAAAAAGCAATGCCTCTAAAGCATGTTTGCCTTCCATGTTTTAAGCCATATAGAACATCTGGCGGAAAGGGCCAAAGCAGAAATATGAAACTGTACATGAATAGTATCTATTAAATCATCACCTATATAGGTCAGAGCTTTCTAAATCTGTTCAGCTAAAGCACTAGCTTCAGACAAATCCAGATTGAAACCCAGCAATCATCTGGTTCATCCAGGAACTGATAGCCTTTATCACCCAGGCGCAGTGAAACTCCTGATAAATTGAATATAGATTTAAAGTACAGCTTCATTTTTTCTATCCATATGATCTTAAGTCACCCATTTGTTTTACCATTCTTTTTGTTAACTTATCTTAACCTAAGCCTAGAAATGAACACACTGACAAATGTAATGCAATTAAAGAGGTCACAGCCAGAATTTATTGATCGAATTGAAATTAGAAATAGGTGGCAGGAAGAAAGCAGTGCTCCGAGGCCACAGCCCTATGGAAATCAATAATAAATAACAGGGGCGGATCCCCGCCCTGCGCAGCCCGACCTGAGGAAGTACCATCCCACCTTAATTGGCACAGCCTCGGCCCTTCCCTTGGACAGGGACCAGGTCCCCCCTTTGGGCGGTGACCAACTTGCCGCTCTCAAAGGAAAGAATGCTCCCCAGGCACTCCTGCGCTAAATAATAGGCCGCCCAGGAGCACTGCTTCCCGCCAAAGCCCGGTTCATAGAACCAGGCCCGCCACCAAACTGTGACCCTTTGAGACCTACAGGAAACTGCAGAGGTCGCTGATAAAGAGCTCTAGCCCCACTCCCGTGAGGTGTACCCCGTCAGGCCTAAAGAAGCTCTCCTCGTAACGCAACGTATGACGCGGCCCCCCATGCTAAGGACAAAACGGCCAATTGCCATATTGACCTTTCCGCGAACTCCATCCAATGCCTTGCCAGTCTGGGGTCCACGCCAAAATCGACATGGGACAATGTCCGACCATGTGACGCTGACGTTGGGCCAACGGTTAACAAGCACTTGCAAGTCATTCCTAATAGAGTGTATCAGCTCAATGCCCTTGCACGTGCCCAAATCGCTCCCCCCCAAGTGAATGACCACCCAGTCATCTTCTGCCATCCATAAGGCATCCAGCAGGCGCTTACGGCGCATACCACGAAACCCAGCCAATGGACGTCACTTGCACCCAACAAATGCGGGGCCTGCAATGCTAAGGGGTGCCCAAAATTTGAATGACCACACCCGACAGTTAGCATTCCTGGGCAACCCTGCAAGAAAAGTTACCCAGCCAGAAATTCATTCTTACATAATAACACTACCAGAAATTAATTCTTACATAATAACAAACTAACCCGCGGGAAGGGAAACAAATAGTTGGGTGACCCATCTGAAGATGAAAAACAGCAAAACCTCTTTGAGGGCAAAAAGCTGAAAATCCTTTCAGAATCCCTAGCGGCAGTAGGCATAAGGCCCCTGGGTTTCCCAACAAACTCGCAAGAAGCGCAGCTACTTAAGCAACTTATCCCCCCATAAATAAGTTTTATAAGCTGATGACTTCCACCGACCCAACTTTTGTAAGGTGTCGACCGAAGCACCATCAACCGCTGCGCAAGTTGCTGCCCCTATCCTACATGAATGCGTCCCAAAATGTTCTGTGGGCAAGCCTAAAGCGAATAAGACAATTCTGAAACAGCCTTGTAAACTGAAACCTGGACAAAGGTGTAAGATTAACATGGATAAGTCACTGCGCACCCCCTGGCGGGCGAAGAGTATTAAATCGCCCCGCCAGAGCAACTGGACAAATTACTACATCTGAATGTTCTGTGATAGAAATCCAACGCCCCCCACCAAGTTGATCTGTCTTGGACCTATGTATTTTACGCAATATCAATGTCGGCTTAATTACCACGTGTTTAAACATTAGACCCGTCGATGTGGAAGTTTTATTAGATGCCACGAGCTCACCGATTCTAAACGCCCCAAAATATGCTAATGAAAATTCTAAACTAAAAAGGGGGCGATTCATATTCGCCTAACGCAACCCCCGATACTGCCACAATCAAATCTTTAAGTAGGGCCGGGTCAACTGGTCTACGTGCATCGCCTGTGCTAGGGTGTTCCTTCGCCCACCCCTTCATCGCCTTGATTAGAGGGAACGAATTTGTGGGATCTGCCATACCATGCAACTTAGAAAAGTAAGCGATACCAGATAGCGCTGCAGACATAGCCGCCTTAGAACGACCCCCTTCCTGCCAGTTCCAAATAAACTCTGCCATACAGTCATCAAACCGTCTTACCCCCCACGCTTGGAAGCCAAGAAACCCTGCCAAGCGTCCCAAGCCGCTTTGTAGGTCTTTAATGTGCCAGGGGCCAGAGACCTCAGTGCGAAGACTCTGATGCCGGCACAACAATCTGCCCGACATGGGAGTGGCAGGTTAAACCATGAAGAGAAGCGTAAGGAGCGAGCGAACGAAACCTGTCCCACTGTGAACGAGATAAGGAATCTGCTATCTCATTAGAAACACCCGGAACATGCTGTGCCCTAAACTCAATGTTCCTTCGCAGGCAAAGAAGTGTCAAGTGCCTCAACAACTTCAAAGCCAACAACGATTCCGCCCTCTGATTATTCACCGCCTGAACCACGCCCGAATTCGCACCAGAAAAGGATCTGCCTATTACAAAGCCTGTGGGCCCACAGCTCAACAGACACCACAATAGGGAACAGCCAGAAGCAGAATGTTCCTAGTAAGGCCTAAAACCCCCCCAAGCTTCCGGCCAAGGCTCCACGCACCAGTCCCCTTCGAAAAAGGCGCCAAACCCGACGGAACCGGACGCGTCCGTAAATAGTTGAAGCTCGGAATAAGCTACAGGGGCCTGGGCCATATCCGAAAGCCATTGAAATTACACAGGAACAGCAACCAAATGCGAAGGTCCTCCCTCAGATTTTGGGATATGCGAACGAGGTGATGGGACTTCTTAACCCCCTCCATGGCTCTTTCCAGCCGCCTACCAGAAACCCGTCCCATAGGAATGACTCTACATGCGAAATTAAGGAGGCCTAGCAAGGACTGCAACTGCTTCAGCGAGACCTTTTTCGCTAAAACAAATGCTTTCAGCAACTCTCCCAAACGTCGCGCCTTCTCAATCGGCAAACTGCATAAACCTAGCACGGTGTCTATTTCTATACCCAAATACGATAAGCGTGTAACCGGACCCTCCGTCTTGTCCTTGGCAACAGGAACACCTACCACTGCGAACAAGGCCTGCAAGGAAAACAGCAAATCCTCGCAAACCTGGGTATCCGCTGGCCCCACCAACAGAAAATCATCTAGGTAGTGGGACACACCAGCTTGCTCTGTACCCGCCTGTAAGCACTATTGCAAAAAGGAGCTAAAACATTCAAAAAAGGAACACGAGATGGAACATCCCATCGGCAAACCTCTATCAACATAATAGAGCCCCGCAACTTTAAAACTCATGTACTTAAAAGATTCGGGGTGAAGGGGCAACAGCCGAAAAGCGGACTCGATATCCACCTTGGTTAATAAAGTGCTCCTACCAAAAATCTGTACTATATCTAGAGCCTACTCAAAGAATTGATAAACGACCCGGCAATCCAATGGATCTAGCGCGTCGTTGACCGACCCTCTCTCTGGGTAAGAAAGATGCTGTATCAGCCTGAACTTAGCCGGTTCCTTCTTTGGTACAACCCCTAAAGGCGATACGCACAAACCCTCCAAAGGGGGGGGAAGAAAAAGGGGCCACAACCTGCGCCCCAACCCGACCTCGGCTTCAATCTTAGCTCGGACTACGTCCGGGTGGACGCGGGCCGACTTAAGATTTCTCTTAGCAACAACTGAGATGTCCTGTGTCAAAGGCAACCTAAAACCCTTACTAAACGCATGTAACAAAAAGGCCTCCCTGAGAGGATAACGACCCAACCAACTCTTCAAAGCCCCTAGGACGACCGGCGAAGGTGTTTTACTTAACACCGCCTCGCGGCTCATCGCGCTGATCGCCCCGACTCTCCGTAGTACCACTGAGTTGCCCACAATCTTTAGCCGGGTGCCCACTCCCACAGAGCTTGCATATGTGCCTATACCGATAGCCCGATCCTTTATTACATTGGGCGTTATTAAATGCATAGCATTTCCCTCTGCCGGCTCTGGCACCACCTGTACGGGCCAGAAAGGGCTGCTTGCGTACCGCCGAAGGCTCCGAAGGCGCGCCAGGCAGTTGGTTAACTTCGAGCCAAACTTCTACGTCCTTGAAGCCGCATTGAAAAAACTGCCTGTCCTTCCTGTGTTTTACGAAATGTCTCGTCGTAATGCCTCCAAGCTATACTCTTGCCTGACGAGTGCATACCACGCACCATATGCATACACTTGAGGACATTCATGTACTCCCACGGGCGTGATTCAAGGTAGCAAGCTGCGAAAACAAACATCCCTGCTCCCAATTTTGGAACGAATGGAAGTTTCCCTCAGCGCCTCTCCCTAACCTTAGACCGCAAACCCCTAAGGATAGCCGTGTTTGCGCAGTGTACCATATCCCCCGTAGCATCTGGAACCTTAGCTGCCGACACTGTGCTGGCCCTCTTGGGACTTCGTTTTCCCTTAATCTTGTGCGCTACGTATCGCATAAGCTTACGCGGCCTCTCTGATGAACTTGCAGAATCGCTATAATCAGTGGAAAATGAGTGTGTGTTGTGCAACATGGAAAAACATGCTCACCGGAAACTGCTGCCAAAGGACCGGCCACTTCCTCCTGAGTGTTCGCCAACAGTCCCTCGCTGCGCGGTGCGCCCACCACGACTTGACTCGTTGATGCCACCTCACCGTCCGTCCTCTGGATCTCAACAACCCGACTGGAATGAACAGAAGCTGCGACCTGGGGACTTGACACAATCACTGGTGACTCAGACCGCACAGCAACTCCTTCCGTGGAACGAGGGGCATGGGGGAGTGCGGGTGGCAGGTGTGTATGAACAGTTGCAGGTGGCTGGGCGAGCAGGGGGGGCGGAATGGAAAGGGGGAGGGGGGGTATGCATGGACTGGGGATGTGCAGCCGAAGTGGCCAGGGGAAGGTAAAAAGGTGGCGACAGGACTTGGTAATATGGCCTGAACCCTTGCGAAAGGGGGCGGGCCCGGGGGTTGTTGCGGGGGGGGCATACTGGAACATAGTGGGTGTATTTGAAAATTGGGGGGGGGGGGGAGGATGGGGAGGATGGGGGCCAGGGGCATAGAAATATGGGGACCAGCTGGGCTGCTGCGCTGCTAAAGAGTTGAAATGGGGGGGGTTGCTGCACATTAACACCGTCCCAAGGCGAAGGGGTAGGACCCCCACTCCTAGATGCAGGGGGGGGGCATCGGGAAATAATGCGCTGGGAGGGACACTTAGGGCCCTAGATATAATGGACCCTGCAGCTGATCCTACACTACTGGGGGAACCCTGGTGGCTGGAAAGTAATGGTGAGGGTTGAGGAGGAGGAGGCCCCCCTGCTACTGAAGCAGTGGGGCGGAGGGGGGTGATGCAGGGATGTGCAGGGCTCCCTGTGCGGTGTCCGGGGCTAAAATGGCCGCCACGACCCTGTGGGCGGGGCCAACCGCCGATACAGGGCGCGGGCTGGCTGTGAACTGTGGGGGGAAAGGCGCTGAGTTGCGGCCGCCCGCGGTGCCGCCGGAGAGCCGGGCGGCCATCAGCTGTGGAGAGGCAGCAGGGGAGGACAGGGAGCGGGGGCCGGCGGAGGGCGTGCGGGATCGCGGCCTGCAGCATGGCGCGACCCGCGCCAGGCTGGGGGAGAGGCAGCGAATGTGACCAGCCTGGAAGCCTACATAAAGCGGCGAGGGGGTGGCGCTGAACGGCGAGCCTGGGCACAATGCAATGCAGGGATGAGGGAGGGGGAGTTGGACAGGGGGGGGGATAAAACAAAGCAGGGATGAGGTGAAAAAAAAAAAAAGGGGGGGGGGGGGGGGAGTGGAAAGGAGCTGAAAGGAAAGAAGTAAGGGAAAGAGAAGAATAAAAAGATAGATAGGATGTGAAATAAAAAGAATTGGACAAAAGAAATAAAGCTATATAAGAAACTGTGTGATACTTAGCCAGCCTGTTTGCAGAAACTGGAAAAGAGGAAATGGCTCCTCTGACCAGGCTATTTATATGGGTACCCTGAACACTCCCACAAATCCTACGATAGGCCTATCTCCCCCAAATGACCACTACCATAACCACACCTTCGCCCAAGCCTTAACCCTTAACTAACTAACAAAACTAAATATCAAACAGGGTGCTTATCTATCCTCAAACTTAATTAAGTATTCGGATGCATTTAGGAGCTAGACTGTTGTGGGAATAAAATTATTCCTGAACAACCTAGTAATAGGAGCATCCACCATAGGTGGAATTTCCCAAAGCTTGGTATCTGAAAAAGGATAAAGATACCTAAATTTTTTCGGAATGTGAAATTTGGAATCAGGTTTTAACCAGGCTTCTTTTAATATCTCCGCAAAATGTGAAAATTCTGGGAAGACAGATACATGTTTCTTCATAAATTTAAAGAAACTGAACTAGTTACTGGAATAGCTGTTTCCTGTAGATGCAAAGTCTCCCTGACCGCATCGATCAACATAGAAACTCCTGAATCAGATTGGGAATCATCCTCCCAGTTTGAGGAGTCTTCCCAGTATAATCCAATTCCCCTTCTTCCTGGCCTGAATGTCTCTTAGCAGCTGTGGCCCCTGCTGACATTACCATTTTATTTAGGGACATTTCCATCTGAGCGAGACATTGTCCCATATCTTGGGCCCATCTGGGCTCTACCGAGGGATCAGACAAAGTAGGAGCTTGAGCACAGGGTAACATATAATTTGCCTGAGAGTGTCTTCATTCACCTATGGCCTCAGCCATAGACCTGGCCCAATCAGGCATCACCGACTGTTCAGCCGAACATCCCGGTAATGAATCCCCGTGAACAACCAGCACAGCGCGACCATCGGTCCGTACCATTTGCCAATTTTTTATCACATTTTGTACAAGTATAAAAAGTGACTGATCCCTGTTTTTTGGAACCCTCATCTGGCTTCTCCATACTAAGGGGTAAATTTACTAAGAATCGACTTGGTTAAGTTTTTAGTTTTGTAAACTCACTTTGCTTCACCAGAACTCGAGTGAGTCTTCCCTTTCACAACTCGCAAATTTACTAAGAAGCAAGTTTAGGTGAAAGTGAGTTTTTCAATGGTGAAGCAGATCGAGTTTTTTCTCCAAATTGCGAGTTTAGAGGAGAGTTTAGATGAGATTACTCACCCGAGATTGCAGTGTTTTCTCTCTCTTCCAAACTCACCCGAGCAAGCAGCCTGCACATATCAGTGAGATATGTGTAAGCTGCTTGTGTGTTAAGACTTGTAAAAAACGGTATTAAATATTAAATATTTAAAAATACTTGCCAGCCTGTCCTGGTACCTACAATTACGGGGAACAAAATGAGTAGGGTTCCATCGTAAATAAGGTACCAGCACCAGGCTGCAGGGCCAGTCCTGGTTTTTATTATAGGGGGTAAAAATTTGCATAGGGGTACCCCTATAATTAAAACCAGCACTGGACCCTTTCTAGCGGGGGGCTGATGCCACAGCCAGGGGAGCCCTTTCACCGGGCCCCCCAGTAGCATCATCAGCCCTGATTGCTAGTCAGCCCAGGCCAGGGTTCCCTGGGGAGTTGGGGACCTCTCCAATAAAGGGATCCCCCTCTCCAGGGCACCCCTGGCTTAGGCTGATAATTGTGTTTAACCTTGTGGTTACATTAATGATACAATGTAGCGGCTCTGGGGAGACACGCTGACCGCATACAGCCAATCAGTGAGCTGCTCCAACGGAGATGCTCGCTGATTGGCTGGCGGCTCCTTCAATGACAGGGCACACGTGTGCCCCGGTCATTTGCGTGGAGTAAAGCTATGTGTATACACATACCTTTACTCAGTCCGCTTGGATTCGGGTACACTTGTGTTCTTATTTTAACCCTTTGGATGCCTACTTGGAGAAGAGGATGTGAACTACGCATATGAGAGGTGAGTATGGATTTTTTTTATAGGTACCCCTAAGGAATACTTCGGATACTAGGCGAGTATGTGTGATAGTGAGTGTGAATGTATGTTATAATAAAATTTTACTTTCACGGTGTATGTTGTGTTTATTTACGTATTGCTTTAGTTGTAGAGTTACAATTGCCAGCGGGCCCGTAATGCCCCACATGCCGGTATTTGTGGTTCTCCATATACCAGCATGCTGGGGAGGCTTGCTGGTATGTGTAGTTCCTCAACTAAAGACAATATTTAACCATTGATTTTACACTACACACTAACACTATCAACCTGGCACCCACCGCCCTAGGGTGCCGGGGATAGCCCCGCGTTATCAGCCTAGGCCAGGGGTGCCCTGGAGAGGGGGACCCCTTTACTGGAGGGGTCCCGAACTCCCCAGGGATCCCTGGCCTGGGCTGACTAGCGGTCAGGGCTGATGCTGCGGCTGTGGGGCCCGGTGAAAGGGTTACCCTGGCTGTGACATCAGTCCCCCCGCTAGAAAGGTCCTGGAGCTGGTTTTAAATATACGGGGGACCTCACACCATTTTTATTCTCTGTATATTTAAAACCAGGTCTGGCACTACTGCTGGTGCTGGCTATTAAATTATGGTGGAACTTTATTCATTTTGTTCCCCATAATTTTAGGAACCAGGACTGGCTGGCAAGTCTGGGGCTGGTAATGCTTTTGGGGGGAGACCCTATGTCATTTTTTTAAAAATAAAAACACTTTAAATTAGGTATACAGGCAGAAACATATACAAATCACACTGATCTGTGATTGTTTCTGCCAAACTTGCAGCTCAGGAGGTGGTCTATTTGAAACATCTACTTCACAGTGAGTTTGCTATAATCTCACACGAGATTGGAAACTCAATTCTTAGTAAATTTGCGAGTTGCTTCTTTTTCATCTAAAGTACTTCCTATTTTGGACGATGGCGAGTTTTTTCGAGTTTGCAAACTCACATGAGTTTTAACAGTGAAAAAAGAGAACTCACTTCCAAACTCACTCGAGTTTGTCTTTAGTAAATTTGCGAACTGAAAAAAATGGCAAAACTCAACGCGAGAATGCAATCTCACCAAAACTCACACAAACTCGACTTTTAGTAAATTTACGCCTAAGAGAGAAAGACAAGTCTAACCAATACAGATCGCTACCTAAATTCCTCTGGAAAAAGTGTAGCACTGTTTGAATAGGAAAAAAAAAGTTTATTGGTTTTGTTTTGTTTTTTAGAACAACCACAACCGATTCTGAAATGACCGCAAAAGTGAAGAGGTTAATAAGAATCTAAATCACCTGTTTAAGTGTAAAAAAAAACGGACCCCCTGAAATCCACAATCACTTGCAAAAAAAAACCCAAAGGCAAACAAAGAAACTTTAGTACAACCATGTATGTTACTGCCTAGATTCCTAAGAAACAGTGCAGTAAAGGTGCTTATATATACATAATTGTTATAGCATGAAATAGAACACTAGGTTAATACCCAAAAGTAATAATCACAGTTTAACTGCTTGTTTGATAATAGACAGCCATCCCCCTTTAATTTGCAGTGAGTCTCAGCCAAGCAGAACTCCAGCAGCACTCAACACCGACTAAATAATGTTTGGGCGTGGCTCTGAAGCAACGTGAGCCTGCTCTCACTCAAATACATGGAGGGGGTTCGGTCAGGCACGCCGTCAGCGTTCTGCTTCATTCAGGACGCCTGACGTCATCCTAGGCCCAGAGAACCACAGAGCTCTGATGTTGCAGAGTCTCATTGTGATGACATCACAGATGGCACACTTGAATGAGCAGCGGCGCTGTGTCCTGGGGATGCTCAGCAAGGCTCCCACTCCCACAAAAGCCAGCAGCATGTTCCACTCTGTAATCTCAGCCGGCGGTCCCCCGGTAGGAACAGGCAGGTCATCTAGCGATGGTTGAAAGCGGCAGGTGCTGCGGAAGCCCAGGAAGGTGGAGGCACATGTAACAGTACCTACAGCTGCTGCCACAGGAGTAATAACATGCCCGGCCGCTCTTCTTAAAAGCGGCGTGCCGGGAAGCAGATAATACAGCAACAATGTATTTTACATATAAAATATATCAAACTTACCTTTTTTTCCAGCGGCCCCCTCATGTGTGCCTGGTATGTAGAGATACCCAGGGACTGTGTAGTTTGGGTCTCTCCCAGGTGCCGTCTTTAGAGTGGGATACAGGGTTCACACAAACCTATATTCTATATATCTAACTCCCACTCTGCTATTGCTCGTCACCTGTTGCCAGGAACTATGCACCCAAACCAAACCATAAAATAAAGAAATTAAACTTAACTTAAAGCTATGACCTAGCTAGTGCCTTACACCAAGGCACTAAAAACAAGACTGAGGTTCTAGCGGAAGGGGAGGGATTATATTGGGGGTGCGGAGCCAGTCTTAATTAGTTAGGGCCCAACTACACACCTCACTATGCATACCCCAGAAGTAATGGCATCCCCCAGATGGATGAAAAAGGAAACTGGAACAGACCACACCACATATAGCCAGTCCTCCATGGTCCAATTATCGTCGTCACAACCCCAGGCGAGGTGCTGTGTCCGTAGTGTTAACAGGGGCACTCTGGTGGTTCTTCTGCTTACATATCTCATGGAAGCTAAGAACACTGCACTGACCTGCTGGGTCCTCATGTATTGAATGTGGATGTGATTTGGGTCACCGTCGCTTGTTTGTTACCACAGACAATTCTATCCAGATGCTGCTGGTCACAATCATTAAGCACCAGTGGTCAGCCATAGAACGCGGAATGTTGACTGTCCGCACAACTTCGGAAATGTCCCATCCGTCGAGCACCCACCTATTATGCCTCGATCGAACGTCAATATTTCACGACGCCTTGCCATGAGCAGGCTAGCCGATGTTTAAACTGACTCGCATGATGTCAGATTACAACATGCAGGTCTGATGCCACCTACCATTACCTTTACATACTGTTATCCCATGACGTTTGGCACCTCAGTGTATAACAGTGCACAACAATGAAAATGTTTCCGATGTAAAAATAGTTACTTCTAATTGATTTCAGCATGCAAAGAATGAATATGACATTTAAAACTCTCAGTCAGCTCTGAGTTCCGAGATATAGCCCATTTATGACGATTTAGAGCTATTCCTAGTGAAGTGGGCAGAATGGAGAGAATCTTAACAGCAATCTGCGTTCTGCGCAGAGGGGGCGGGGCCTAATGACCCAATTAAATTAATCAGTTATTTGTCCCCCCCTCTATTCAAATATATGCGATTCACGGGATTACCCACACAAGATAACTGTGGTGCACTGAGTGACAAGCATAGTGAGCGATTCCACCAAGACATTTCAGCAATGGAACAAAGATATCAGGGTAGGTGAATCACTACTGTTGGACAGTGACAAGAGATGCCCCAGAAGAGGAGTACAAGCGACAAGCAAAGAGAAAGCACCCCCATGAATAGGCCACTATATTAGTACTTTCGTATGCTGTATGTTTGTTTCGTTTTGTGTTCTTGTTTGCTATTGATAGAAAATAAATAAGTTTTAATTCAATCAAGAAAATATCAGATTTTAAAATAGCTTTTCACTATGACTATATTACTAATGTACATACAGTATAGTGCAAGTAGTGTAGCTCAAAAAATAGAGCTAGTAAAAACAGTCTGAAATAATTTTAGTTTTTCTTGACCTCAAATTAGTAATGTATGACTATTTTTAGAAAGGAAACAAAAGTATTAATTTGTTGTACAGTGTAATTAGACACAAATAAAATAGAAAATGTTGGCCCCATTTATCAATAAAGGAAAATGGATAATGTGGAAAAACACATTTTTTTGTCAGAGAAACAGGAGAATTGTATATTTTAAGACAAATGTGTGGGCTAACACAAAAATTAGATGTGACTTCCAACTGGCTGATGCAACAATAGTTGCTATAGGCAACAAGCGATAAAAGGCTATTGCCTAGCAAAACTATGTATAGTTTTAAAAATGATAAACTGTATCTTACAGTATGTAAAAGAAATGTCTTCATTCAAGCATTAACCACTTATTAATGTGCTGTGGAACAAAGCTGGAGGCAAATCCATCTAGCAAATGTATTAGCTTCTGGTTAATGCTTTTTCACCAAGTGTCTATCAATTAATTTCATTATAAAACCATAAAAAAAAAAAAAAATGCACGCTGAAATATGAAAACACTGACAGCCCATTAGTGGCTTATTTTGAGAAGTTAGAAAATGTAATCATATGGACTGCTTAAGTGATTTACTTAAAACATATTCATGATTTACAGGGAACACAGGCATGGCCATATGACTTGCAGAGAAGCTAAAGTATTTGTTCTATATCTGATCTCTTAACTTTGCTGTCTTACAGATACTACAGATTGGGTTATTTATATTTGTAGACCCAGTATGGACGAAAGGAAAAAGCTGAACTGTGTAAATGCAAATAATACCCTTTGTTTCCTATACACAGTTCATATTGATGGCGTCTAAAATAGTTAACCAAGCACATCATGACAATAAAAAACAGAACAAAAACAAATACAAATAAAACACACATATTGATGGCTTCTAAAATAGTTAACCAAGCACATCATGACAATAAAAAAACAGAACAAATACAAATAAAACACACACACACACACTAACATTCCTTAGGTATAAAAGTAGGCATGCGTTACATGCACACACAATTGGGTAATACACACCTAAAGAGACTGCTGGTCAAGGATCAGTTTAAAAAAAATAATAATCATCAACGTGGCACGCACACATTTAAAAATACAGAGACTGATATGAAACAAACACAAGATGACATTTTAAAACCCAGTGGCCCTGAGAAAGGCCATTGCAAAGATAGAATTATCAGTTTAATCAGAAAACATTATCCGACAGAAACAAGCTTCAAAAAGAGCAAAAACAGCCTGCAGTTGGGAATAAGGACTCAGCACTGGTCCACGTCATGCTCTGAATACCCATGGGATAAAGTATGTGACTGAAAGATGCCATGGAAATGGCATTTCCCTGAAGTATATACTCCTGAAGGCTTTTTTGCATATTCAAACTTAGTGTAAATGTAATCTATTTTTTTTTTCTGTTTATGAAGAAATCCTTAAAAAACCCAGATGAAAGTTATGCAGGGAAATTTAGGTCAGCAAGTAACCAGGCTGCTTCCTTCTGCTGCATTTCCACCCATGGGAAAAGCTTAAGTAGTCACTTTCAGGGAGATCTTATGTAAGAATATGCATCACAAATGTAGGTCAATTGCACATCTTACAGAGCAGTGGCTATACCTAGCATAGACACTCCTATATTTTGAATGCATAATGTTATAAGCTTGCCTAAAAATAAACACGAAAGTTGAAGTGGCAATAAGATTAGTATTCTATGGTACAAGAAAATAATATGTCTGTTTTCAGGCCAGTCCTTTCTAAAGATTTACTTCAGTTTGTTAGGTTACATGCACATGTGTAAGTCATTGCCTATTCTCAAACTGCGTGATAACCACAATAATAGAGGAACATTATTCCCTATAACAAACACTGCACTTTTGTTAAAATCTATGCTCTAAAGTAGGGGTGGCAATGAGTGGCCCTCCAGCTATAGAACTAAACATCCCAGCATGCCCTGCCACAGTTTTGCTTTTTGGCCATGCTAAAACTGTTGCAAAGCATGTTGGGATTTGTAGTTCAACAACAGCTGGAGGGCTGCTTATTGCCCACCTCTGCTCTAAAGTGTTGCAACTGCACTTCAGCAAGTAGTAAAAGGTGAGCAAGAAGGTGCACCATGACCATAGGGAAAAGTTGTCTGGTTCCATGCACACAGTAACCAATATTTGTATACAACTTCAGAAGACATGGGGCTATATACACACAAAACTGAACCTCCAAGGTTAGGGGAGACGGGCCTCCTCCTTAGCACTCCTATTGGTGGACAAGGGAGCCTTAGAAGCAGTACAACACTGATAGATGTGCCCTCTTCCCCACCAGGAGTTTTCAATATTTATTTACTGTATACTTTCACAGTTGGGAAAAAAAAAAAAAAAAAGGACAAATCCATATATGACCTATTAAGGTGCTGAAGTGCGGGTCCTTAATCCTTCTGACACTGCATCGTTGGACATTATAAATTTGGCTTGGGTGTGGTGCTGTAGATTGTTTTAATTGTTACTTAAAATTAGATCCAAATACAATTGTACTAAACCACACATTTCTACTATATCTGACATAATGGGCTCGATTCAACTGATCAATTCTGCGCGCTGTTAGGTCGGGGAATGCCCGTTCTCCCGCCCCTCGCGCCTTAAACAAAGTGTTCAGTCGCGAGAAACGGGCATTCTCCATCTAAACTTGCCTGTGCGAGGCTGTTTTCCCGGCGCTAAGGGCAGAAAACAGCATCACGTCTGTACCTTTGTCGGATTTCTGCTCACACCCCTGGAGTGGTTCATGAATAAATCTTTACCAGCACGCTTAATTGAATAGCGCCGGGAGCTCCCTCCCGGCACTATTTACTTCACGATCAATAGAATCAAGCCCAATGTATTGCAAAACTTAATTTACAAGATACATGTTAAAACAATTTAACTATTTAAGCATTTACCAGGAAAAGACCCTTCGGGAATGTATGGAAATTGTACTTGAATCCCAGCCTTAATAGGTTTCCTGAAATGACCAAGCATAGCGTGCATGCATTCCCCAGGGACTATGCTATAATGGGCTTTAAATTAATGATTCATTTCACAAACTTTGGAAGAGATTCAAAAAGGAATATAGGAAGCTTGAGCCTGAATATCTACAGTATTTGATCTCTAGGCTTCTTTAATAAAACCATCCTCAAATATACATTGAATTTAGCCAGCTAAAGAGAGAGCAAAAAATATGTATAGCAATAATTAAAAAGACTAACCAACAAAGTAGATGTAGGAGGACCAAGTATATCTCATAGCGGAGAGTTTTTAATAAGTTCCTATTAACTTTGTACACCAGGGGCTAAATTTACTAAATCAAGAGTTTTTAGAAGTGGAGATATTGCCCATAGCAACCAATCAGATTCTACTTAACAATTAACTAGCAGCTACTAGACGATAATAGCCATCAACATCTCCACTTCTAAAAACTCTCACTTTAGTAAATTTACCTCTTGGACATTGCAATTCTATATTACGCTTGTGAGGTGATCTCCTGTGCACAGCCTTGGATTTTTTGCTTCCATCTTGGCTGTGTCTTCCAGCTTATCTGTGCCCCATAGCTAAAATTTAAAGAATATTGAGGACGTCACTTTTAGATCCTTGCAAAAATTACTGCAGCTCCTGTAAAATTACCAACAGCAAACATGACTCATGCTAATTTTTTTCCATTTCATTTAATTAAAGCTCAGTTGTTTTTTTGTCTTGGGAACTAATGGGATGTAGTCTGGAACCCGACGGTCTAAACGCCGACCGCCGGCTTCCAGACTGCTTTATCCCGACTAGGGACAAATGACAGGCGTCTATATGTAGACGCCTGTAAAATCCCGACGTCTGGAGACCGGCGCCCGGCGACACGCTGCTGTGTGCTGGCTGCGGTAGGTCCAGGAAGACCAGGAGTCTCTCCCCTGCCTGCACCTGATATGAGGGGGAGGAAGTGATCTCTATTGTTCATGGCTATTCAAGAAACTTAACACACACATCGTCACATTCCATATGACCTTGCCCTTCTCCACCTCCCTCAGACGTTTAACTGGGGAAATCAATTCTGCATTTGTGCAGAACTACTTTACTCCAGCTCATCTGGCTCCTCAGCAGTGATGTAGTGGTCTCTGACCGATGACATCACATTTATATTTCAATGGAGACATGGACACTGGTGGCTGGGGGAGGGTATAATGTTACAATGGGGTCATATTTTACACTGGAGGGGTGATACACACCCTGTAGGCATATTGATTTCACTGAAATAGTTAAACATGTTCTTAAAAAGATGTGCTAGACAGAAATAATAGTACAAAAAATACTTTTGATGACAGATTTCTAAATAAATAATAGTCAGATAAGTGGTTAATGTTTTGCAGACACACCTTTCTGGTTTAACAAAGGCTGTAATAGAAGAGTTAAGAACACCTCATTTACCAAGCATCCAGTAGGGACTCAGTTAAGATTGGAATTACAACAATCATTAGCTCACTAAGGGGCATATTCAATTTGAGGTGAAAAGTCCAAGGTCGGGATCGGCGAAAACGGGACCCGGCGGAAAGGTAAGTATCGAAAACTCCTGTCACTTTTGGGAAATTCAGCCCGTCACCCCGCCCCCCCAAAAGATGGTCTGACATGGGGGATCACTATGGGTACCCCCGATTTGGCCTGCTGAAGGTAATTGGCGTTTTTAAAAAGCCGCGGCAGGTGCATTAACGGGTCTTTGAAGAAGTGGTGAAAAGCATTTAGCTTTATTTTTTTAACTAGTCCCATCATAAATGGGGTACATGAAAATGGGTGCAAGCATATTTTTAAGTCCCTAAAATGATTTTTTAAAAATTCTTAAAAAATCCACCTGCCGCAACCACTCGCAGTCTAAAAAACACCTCCCGCATACTTGGGACCATCCCCCCCCCCCCCCCCCAGAATACTTCAAAGGGACATTCCAAAGGCTTCAGGGTACTTTTTTTTTTTTTTTTAATTCTACACCCCAGAACCCCAATTCTGCACTTTTTTTCGCCACCTATGCAGTGGTGAAAACTTAGCCCCGTTTTTTTACAAAGAATTCACACCTGCGAAAAGTCTTTGAAATTGAATATGGTGATAAATTATCGCCAATAATGGACTTTTCGCTCCAAATTGAATATGGCCCCAGGTGACGGTGAGCACGGAAGCCCAGGGCGAGGGCCCGGGTGGAGTAACCAACAAAGTAAATGTAGGAGGTGTGCAGATCTTGGTGGCAGTAACAAATATTCAAACGAGACCTTTGAAGGCCAAAGAGGAGAATGGTTGAACAGCAGTTGAATCAAATCGGTCCTAAGACAGTGGCAGGTGGGAAGTTACTTGTGCAGTACACCTGTCCAACCGTAACGCAGTTGTCCTAAGGCGAGCTCAAGGAGGACAGAAACCTCCCGTGGAGCAGAAGGGCACACATTTGAAGACAGTAGTTCAAAGGTTGCATATGGAAATAGTAAATTTTAGGGTTTCAATGACAGAAAAGTATTTTTTTTTTCTTAATTTTACATCGACATGACTTGATGCATATTACCCATGCCACCAAGCACAAATACATTTTTTATATGATTGCTCAGTGGAGCGATGACCCGCCTTACCTGTCCCCTTGTGTCCAGGCTGCAGTCTGGGTCCGTCCGCGGGGCCAACTAGAGAGGACCCCGGGATGCCCACCTTAATCCCCAGCCAAAGCTGGCGCTGCGCCGCCCGGAGGGGTGACGGAGCGGCAGCGCAGACGTCCTGTGGACAGTCTGCTGCAGTTCGCTCAACAGGAAACAAAAAAAATAAACAAATCATATAAAAAAAGCTTTTTGAGCTGCATAAGCAGCCCACTGCATAATGGTAACCAGACTCCGACCGGGCACCAACAAATCTGAAAGCTTTAAAAGATGCCCACACACATACCGACTTGCTCCCAATTAGCCGATGTACAAGATTTCCCCTGAAGTCTCCCCAAGCAGTCGTGGTCACGATTTGGAGTTAAAAATGTCCAATCTGACTTAAGATCTATCTTGCAGTCAGTGCATTGTATCCCAGATTGGCTAATCCGCCCTACAGCACGACAGATCTGAAGATGCGAGGTACGACGAGCATCGGCATCGTGATCAAGAGTAGAAACTCACGATTTGGCCATTTTTTACATGATCTGTCGTCATGATTCGTCGAAATCGGCCAGATTGGATGAAAAGTCGGCATGTGTGTGGGCACCTTAAACTGTGTGGTGCCCGGTCCTCAACCACCACCTACACCCAAAGGCCTCCCTGTGGAGCCCTATGGACCCTGAAGAAGAAATATAAAATATCATGATTAGAATGAAATGGAACAGAGCATCAAGTAATCAATTTACGATAAGTAATACACAATACCCACGTAGCTTTTAACACTATCTGCAGGAAGAGAACGACTTCAAGTTTGGTTTTTATTGAATATCCCGTTTAGTATATTCTCGTTGTTTGGATGTGCAGAGGTTGGGTCATTTCCATTTCTTGTATTTGGTTGATATCTATTATAGGAGGTTGGTGATCACCTCCTGGTTATTTCCCACTTTGCTGCTCCTGGGGCGCAGTTGTCCATCGTATTAATTGTTCTTTTAAAGCAATAGTTTTCTAACACAACATTTCTCAAATATTAAGAGTATCAAAAGAAAAATGCCCATTAATCTTCATCTAAAGTGTGTTTGAATAGGACATTTATAAAATAATCGTGGATGGTCTGTCCCATCTCCAACATGTGTAGCTGGAGTCGGGGCGCACACACCCTTTCCAACTGCTAGTACAGCAGGGAATAAAGGGGAACTGCCAAAAGGCAGCACTGCGGGGCCCAATAAGCTAGTCTATCACTTTCATATGCTCCTCTGTGGGTTGGAATAGAGCAACCTGTAACCAATTAAAACAGAGTGTTCATAGCAAGAGAGTACAGCAATTGAAGAGGGGTGCAATCCTTTTTTGGCAGGGGAGGGGGGGTACAGACACAGAAGGGCATTACCAGAATTTTTCGCAAACAAGATTTGGTTTGTGGTTGCTGAATTCACAGAATAGGTCAAGAGAGTAAGTACCCAAAATTAAAATGTAAGCTTTGCCTTATTGGGAGGGGTGGGGTGGAATTTAATTATTTAGCATTGATGCAATGTTACATTCGAAAATGGTACATCATGTCCACTAAAACTGCATTTTTTGCCCTCACGTAGCATAGAGGAGTAAGGGAAAACTTGCAATGTCGGCTCTACTATAAGTGCCCGTTATTTGCACAGCCTGACTGCACATCGTACAGAATTGAACTTCCCCCTACTTTATTGAATGCATAGCACATGTGGCAGGCAGTATGAACATACATAAGGGAAGTGGTTGAGACACAAAGCCACAGACAGTTTGATAGTGGAATAATGAAGGTCTCACACCCCGAGCTTCAGGTATATGTAAATATGGTGTAACAAAGTTCATACAATTAAGGCCCAACACCTTAATCTCAAAAAGGCACTAAAGCTGGATACAGAGTGGAGTGATGGCATTCTAATTTGCCGATTTGGCCAAATCGGAACAACAAATCTTGCATATCACGCAATGTGTATGCACGATATGTGCGCATCAAACCTGACGATATCGCATGTGGGGCCCTGCAGTGTAATGAAGGATGGAACAAGTGATTGTGCCATCCTTCATTACATCGTTCTGATGTGTACCCAAGATTGCTCAGTGTGTACCCAGCTTAAAGCATTACCAGAATTTTGTGTCAACAAGATGTGTTTGTGGTTGCTGAATACAGAGTGGGTCAAGGGAGTAAGTACACAAAATTCCCTAAAATTAAAATGTAAGCTTTTCACATTACCAAGAGGATTTTCTTTTTAAATAAACATTTCTGTGTAATCGGTTCTCATGCCCATAAAATGCATTGGTGTCTTGTTTTGCTAGTCTACACAGCTATGACCATGGATCTTGTTTCAGAATGTGAAGACTGTGGCCTAGGAAACAAACATTTACATTTTAACATTCTACATCTACAGCGTTCATGTTCCTTGACATTTTAAAATGTCTGCAATTAATTGGGCCATCAACCAATAACAGTTGAAATGATTCTACAAACATATGCACTACCCTTTGTGATGCCCTATTCCTCCTGCCAGATAACTCCAAGGTTACAAGTTTCCCATAACTGCAAACATACCACATTTGAATCTCTTATTGGAAAATAAGTGGAACAGTCTGTTTTATGAGCTTCCTACAAGCTACCAATTAAATTAAAACATCTTTTTATTTAGCCAATGTAGCCTTCAACAAACCATTGGGGTTACAGGTGCATATAAGTAGAAAAGCCTAACTACTAAGATACGTATATAGAGGACAGAACATATTTTAATATATTAATTTTCAACTAGAGGTTTTTCCAAATTGGTAAAATAAATTAATTAAAAACAGATTATTGCAGATCCTCAGATATGTCATCATTAGCCAGACCTTTCTTTCACATTTGTAGCTGTGAACACAGGAATAAAGGGCCTGATTCAGAGATGGACGCTAATGTGATCGAAGCTGCGTTTTTGTAAGCAACGCAGCTGCAAAAATATGCTAATGTATACCAAGATCACTCGAGCAGAAAGACAACCATTGTTGCCTTCTTACCTGCGTGTGACAACGCATACCTGTGTAAATATCAATAACATAGACGCACATCGAGAGGCCATCTTGCCCTTGCTGCAGGTCTGACCAGCCGTAGACTCGGCAGCTCTTCTCGCATGCAGTGAGCTCTCATGCTTCATATGCAATCGCAGTGGCTAATTTATGCACGCCCATAAAACTGCGTTCTAACGTACATAAGTCTGCGTTTTTCTGACCACCCGTTACCATGCCCAAACGCAGTCCCCATCAGTAACTTTGCGAAGGATTCCTATGTGCGTCCATAATCACAATGCGATCGCCGTGCATGAGCAGTGTGGCTTATACACATGCGCGATGGCAAACAATCTGCGTATGTAATCGCCATTGCGTTCATCTCTGAATCAGCCCAAAGTCTGGTACATCTTGATAACCATTGGATCTAAATATGGAATTCCAGTGATTCTATTATATTTGGGGGAGGGGCATTAGCTACTGAGTTCTGTTAGAGCATAACTTATTTGTTTGTTGATTTAAGGGAGTTTGCAAGTACCCTAAAAATCAGTACTGTAAGTCTATGTGAATTTTATGCATATTACATTGCAAAATTATGCACATTGTATAGTTTCTACAGAAGCCAATTTGCAAAGGCATTGTGTAGCAATTCCTCTCTTGACCATTAAAATGAATTGTTTGTGTTCACATATGACAATGAATTTGGACATGCAAACGTGAACATCTTCCACACAGAAATCATTCCTTAGAGCCGTAAATCTGCCTGTACTGTTCAAGTTGTCATATCCATTTATATTTCCACTTAAAGGCTCATAGTTACTCATAGACCAAATAGAGAATTGATAATTTTTACAATCTTAAATCAGTCAGTTGCTAACAAGGCAGGATAATGGTGGCAAGTGGATCATTTTACTTTTTAGACCTAAATTACTTTGATAGGGCACACAAAAACAAACATAGGACAATTTGACACTCTGAGGAAGAAATGTATATATTTTTTTTTAAATAGTAACAATGCTTTTTTTTTTTTTTTTTTTAAACCAGAAGAGCCAGTTATAGTTAATGTTCAATCAATTACCAATTAATATCTATCATACACTTTTCCATAGTAGCACCCACTGCTTAGTAATGCAGGTGTGACAAAAACTTTGTAAATTTAAGGTTACATGGGACGGCATGTAGTCATAATGTCGACATGTGAACTGTCAACATCCACGGATACCAGGCGGTTAGGGTTAGGCTGCAGGAGGGGATGGTTAGGATTAGGCTACTGGAGGGGAGGCTATGGTTAGCAATACTCCCTGCCGGAAAGCTACGCAGGACCTGCCGGAAGTCACCAGGAGGTCACCGCTGAACCAGGTAACTCACCACTAGACCTCCAGGGACGTTTTGTCGACATTCTAATCATATTAACATTTCAATAGTGTTGACAAGATGTTGACGTGGTCAATGTCGACATGACGAACATGTCAATATTATAAATGCCAACAAAATATACCACACCCAGAGTGGGCACAATTAGGGCCAAACTCCATTAACCTCTTTAATTAAAAGATAATGAAAAAGGGTAGAAGCCTCCTGCTTTAACACCTGGGGTTATTCAATTACAGAAAAAAACCCTTTTTAACACCCGTTAAATTAACGTGTCAACGGGCGTTAATACATAGAATTCGTGATAAGTTCACGGACCTAAGCTTTAACAGGGTCGCAGCACCCGTTACCATGCAAATTTCTTTATGACCCCCCCCCCAAAAAAAAACAACAACCCGTTAGAGTGCAGCCTGCTGGCTGACGTCAGGGCTAATTGATTTGCCCCGGGGGATTAACAAGCCTGCATTAAATTATTGTGGCTAATTGAATTCCCAACTTACATTATTTAAGAAGCTATTAAAGTAAAATTGAGCATATATTAATTACATATATATGCGTTTTGAAAGAGTATTTTTTGTCAGAGCCCTTACGAGAAGGGATTGGTGTAATTTAAAGCTACAAACTGTATTATTATCCTGCAACAGTTATCACAATTATCTTAAAAAGACGGAGCAATAGGTTTGACAGATCCCAATGTGGGGAAAACAAATGAAGCTGGCACCTGTCTTTTGCGGGTCATTCATATACAATCCACTACTAATGCAACTTTCAGATGCTGACAAGTTTCATGGGCTCACTCCCACCATAGGGGGGGGGGGGGGGGAGGTAATCCAATTAGTAGTGCTAAAGTAGTGCTTCAAATTGATCGCGGCGGGACTATCCAATTAGTCCAGAAGTGCCGCCCAGCGCCTGCACTTATCGCGGGTATTTTTCAGGACCTGATGTGTCCCGAAAAATAATCCACGGTAAGTGCTGTTTTTTTCACCACCTAAATGGCAAAAACACATAGGTCCGCGAGCTTATCCAATATAGCCCGAATAATGTTCGGGGCTAATTGGATAGCACTTGATCTAAAATATAACAAATTTAAACAATGCATTAAAAATGTTACAATATGGCAAACCACATTTCTCAAGTTGCTAATGAACATGCGTGTGTAAAATATATACACACATACAACGTTATTCTAGTAAACGGCAGTCTACGCGACACACATATAGATTTCCACTGAAATAATCTCATAAAATAGTAATATGCTGCTGAACATCCTGCAGGGTTTGGCTGCGTACATATCCGCCAAATACGGTTGGCTCAATATCACTTATTTCCTGCGCATCTCAATAGGGTGTGAGCAAAATTAGTGATGTTGCTGCCCACGATATTCTGTTCTGCTAAGGAACGATATCATTTGGAACAGTGGACTATTCTCTAAAGGAGTTAATTGAAGCCAGGATGGGAAATCTATTCTCCAACCTTTGGACCACATAATGATTTCTGCAGTGCAAGGATGTTCTCTGGTGACAACATGATCATCAGAAAATAACCTCTAGAGTCACAAAATATGTAACTGAAACACATAAAATGTGTAGAAGTAACAGGGTAGCTCAAAAACGCATACCATTTTGAAAATCAGACAATGTATCATATCAAATGAGGAGACCCCTGCGTTTATTGCGGAAATCTGGGCATTAGAACACTCCCTCTCTGGATTTCCGAATACTTACTACAACATAGGATGTTATTACTAAAAGGAAGTACAGGTTTATATTGTTTGATGATAATAGGCAATCACCAAATAACAACCACTAGTAGACCACTTATAATTTGAAAAAGGCGATTTTCATCTTTCAAATGCAGGGGTTTCTTTGGTAATAATATATGAACACCATCTCTGGGTTACAGAATATAAAAGAGGAGACCCCCCCCCCCTATTTGGTACAAGTGTACCTGTGAGAAATTGGGGGAAATAGGGGAGAGAGATTTTAAAAAGTGCACTCTCCCCCATTTCCTGGTTTGTAAAAATGTGACATGAAGGGGAGACGGTTAATGATGTAATTTTATTTTTGCAGTTATTACATCAAAACCCTCCCTGACCCGGTCTGAGCAACCGCAACTATATGGAGGAACATTTAGTTAAGTCCCCACCCAATTGAACTCCTGCAGTGCTGAGGATGAGCCCCACTTGTCACAAAGATATATTATTTCTTTCATTACATTCCTCAGGCAAAAGACATAGGGAATCTAACTTCAAGGAAGAATTCAGAACAATAAGTAGGAGATTGCAGACATGAAAGAGTCAGTTATGTGTGACCGCAACCAATATTGACATTTCTCACTAACAAATTAGACCAAAGCTATAATTGCAGACACTAACATGCTATATTTAAAAAGCATAAAATTCTTAGGAGTATGGCCGCAAGCATGTTATCCTTGTGACCAGTCTCCTATGGAAAAATGTTGAATATGCATTCACTACCATATGTGAACTCACTCACATGGAGTAAAGAAAACAAAACCTATTTCTAACATTATGGTGCATACAAACATTTACCGTAAACATGAAAAAGAAATAATTTATGTTTGGGATGGATAGTGCTTCTAGAAGGCCTTCTCAAATCACCCGCCCAGGCAGTGGGCACTTACTCTGGAAACCCTAACCATAACCTCACAACCACTACAGTCTCTGTGCTTTGCAGGCACAGGGAGACCCAGGGGCAAATCAAACCATTGTCAAATATGTAACACCCCGCTAATATGTCCTTTTGTATATTTCAGAGAGGTAAGGAAGTAGATGCAGACAAGCTTATTGATAGCATTGCTTCAAATAATAATCAGCAATTTATTGAAAGACACTTTTTCACAATGTATTATTCTTTACAAACAATTTCAAACAACTTAACATAACAATACCATTTTCAATTTAGAGCGAATAGCACACTTTTATGATCTAAATATTTTATTGCACAGGATCACTGGAACCATGGCAAGCCTTCGATAAGCTATAAGTGAATAGGTTAGGTACATACACACACGACCAGTAACAAAGTCAGCAGACAGTTGGCAATGAAATTAACTGCACATACAATACTAGATACTAAAGTATCTCGCAGTTAAGAAGAAACAATAATAATAGGTTCACCAATACTATACATTAAACCGATTACTATTTTCAAGATAAACTTAATTCAGTTTTATTAGAGTCCCAAAGTCCTGACTGCATGCATGCAACCCCTACAGCTGATTCTCTACAGGTGGTGCACTTGCTGTATTTATTGCTTTATTCCTAGATAGGACAGTTAACAACTGCAAATCCTGTTATAATTCGTTGCCCGGAATGATAGAAGAAATTATAACTCCCGAAATATTAGTTTCCTCGTCAATTAAAGCTTGCTATTTCAGATGCACTTTAAGTACTATATAATTGTCTCTGTCCTTGGTTAAGGTGCAACACCTTCCCTTTTCCTGCATCCAATTCTACTGCCCACTCACATATGGCATAAGCTGTTTAGTCTCTATGTAACTGGTACTGTATGTAGGGCTGTTTTATTATGGGAAGGATTTTCTGTTGTATGCACTAATGCAGCTGCCAGTATCTTACAAGGTTATACTGCAGTGGTGGGTCTGAGCTAAATCCCAGCCCCTTATAGAAAGAAGAAAGTTTCTGATACTGTCCACTGGATCTATTCAAGGTGTGTTTTCGCCTTCTTACCAGCCTCCTGAAGTGCTGCTCACCGTCTCCCCCTTTATATCTGAGCCTTTTGCACTGGGCAGGAGTACAGTGGCTGGCTGTTTGTCTCCTTGGTCTGCCTTGCTCCGCCTTTGGCTCTACCCACTTCAGGGGAGCCGCGCCCTCAGACTGTCTCCTTTACTGAGGGGAATGAAGAGGAGGCTTACGCTGGTGTCACCAGTTTGACTCTGGCTCCTTCTTCACCTGTCGCTCTCTGGCTAACGACTGTGCTGATGTAAAGCCTCTCTCATCTGCCACTCCTGCTCCGTGATGTCTCTGGTAACTGCCGTCAGTCAGCTGCCTCCCCGTGCCTGGCCCCTGCTCTCCAACGGTTCCTCACAACAGCCACTCTAAAGTCAGTACAAGCCCCTCTGGTCACAGGGCACTGTCTGTCTATCACATTGGAGGTCCAGTCTCACCAGCCGTGCACCAGCTCCTGAAGCTGGATACATTGTCCACTGTCACCAATTAATGCATTAAAATGTCCAGCAACACATATATAAGGGTACCCAACACATGAGGTACTCCCAGGTTCTGGGGTACCACAAATAGATTGGGGTCAAGGACCCCGTCCTCTTTCCCCGACGGCAGGCAGCAGAATGACCGCTGACCACAGCAACAGTAGACTATAGGCACTAGTCTACCATGGATGTTTAAAAAACAGCCACATGTCAATAGTGATCAACTGATTTGTGATAACTGTAGGAAACAAATTAAAAGGGATTCTTTAACTGCTGAAGGACCAAGCACATCAATTGATGAGGAAAGTGACACAGAAGTGGCAACATGCAGAACGGAATCATCTTTGCAGTCTATGCGGGTGATTAAATTGTTTTATCACTCCATATCTCCCGTCTAAAGTGACGGGAGATCAGGGTGCGATATTCAATTGTGTTTGGGCACCCATGCATGTCGCGCCCAAACAGAAAGGGATTAGCCACGCAAAGCGGCTAAAGTCGTCTAAATTCCTGCTTTGGGTGCCCAAACCCTGTTTGGGTGCCCAAAGTGCTGACTTATCGGACATTTCCGCTGGCAAAATGTATGCTCCCGCCGCTGTACGCGCCCATACAGAGCAACAATTGAATTGCTCTGGCGAGCACCTGGCATAAGTTATAAAGAAAAAAAAAAAGATATATTCCATATTCCAGCTGAGGAACCTGTGTCTGATAATTTTCTACAGCTGCGCTTCATCGCATCAAGGCCCTGCCCCCTGCTTTCAATGTCGATATCAGCATTGTGTAGCGGTGGCCAAAATGACGTGCTCGCATGGTCAATCACGCCTTTCCGCTTCTAATGCCAAGCCCCCTATGCTGTGCTATGCTCCCCGGAGGCAAGCATGTCTTCTATCACTAGTAGGGTGACCAATCCCAGGCGGTGTTTTCAATCCTGGAATTCGGGAATGAAATAAGCTCCTCATTCAAGTGTTCCTCAAACAGAGGAGAAGAATATGTTGTTGGAAAGGTTTTTATACATATAGACAAATGTATATCGCTTACTTACATGTAGGATTGTGTAGTCAGTCTCCCCCTTGAAGATATAGCATTAAGAAATTCTGCCTCCTTGGACTCCTCTTATGAACACCAGTTGCTCCTTTCAAATCTTATCCAAATCATCAGTTTCTCAAAAGAAGTAATAACGGGGAACAAACAGTGTAACTCTGACACATTTATTTAACACCAAAATGCTTAACACACACACAAACATAAAATAGAAATGGCCACGTAGCAGATGGGGCCTTCAAACCAAGGCAGGGAAATACATGAAAAAGTGAATGAGTACCCGGGTTCAAGTCACCTCCCAGTGGTCCGGTAGGGTTACCCAACGTCAGCGGTCCCCTCAGTCACACTAATTTGAGCCTTTCTCAAAGTGTGATTGATCTGAAGACATACCCTGTTTAAATAGCGGTGACTAGACTCTGCCTTACTTACCAATCATTTCTCTTACAAGCCTTTTTGTGTAACAAACCTCCCATATGGTATCTTTGATATTCCTAGGAAGGGTGACTGCTAATATTACATATGAATACCTCAAATTATACATACATTGTACATAAAAACATTATCACCAATCAATTGGGGGTGTGATTTCATAATTATGCCGTCTGAAGGCAGTGATATGCAAATAGAGTCTCTAAATAAAAGGTGTTCCATTCCAAAGTATGTCCTTTAGCGTGAGTACATACCCCTTATGATGTGATGAACTACAAACTCCACCTAGCCACGTGGCTGCGGACCAGAAGTGGCGCGTAATTGATGAACTCATCTACCTGGACAAATGAATAAACATCCTAACGAAGTGAAACTGCGGACCGGAAGTGACACTAGTTCAAAATCCGGCCCGTCTGCGACACAGTCTCGATGGACTACTTCATGGAGCACAATGCAAATAGGTAACATACCTGAAGATTATTACCAGAAGTGACTTCACATAATAGATATGGTTACATTCCAAAAGTAAAAAAAACTGTTACAAATAGGCATAGGTCCACATAAAATCAATAAAAAAAATTATTAAAAAAATAAGTTAGAAAACATCCGATACATAAAATCAACAAGTATCTAAAAATAAATAAGATCACTGGTTATTAAAAATATTAAAATCAACAATGCTCTGATTTACAAAAACCACTTAAATTCAAAGTCATTGTTTAGCCCATTAGGTTCTAAAGTTTTAAACTCATAAATGAACTTCAGCTCAGCCTGGGCTAAGGCTTTTTCACTCCTAGTTATCCAGTTTCCCTCCACTTTTTTAATCCCTACAATAGACCTAATATCTGATATAGAACATTGGTGTTTTGTCTTTTGTGGATACGATAGATGTGATAAGAAAATTGAAAACTTTTCCGAACCCTCTGAAGATTTTTTTTTTTAGTGACGGCTGATGTTGGATTGATGTATACGATTATCAAACATGAAGTGGGTCTTAGGGCATTTGTATACGCCTTCGACAAAGAAGAATATATCCTAGACCAGAAAAAAGTTGATTTTTATTAAAGAATCGATTATATTTATTTTAACTAATTTTTCTGGTCAAATAGCCAATACTATAAGCAAAATAGAGGTACGGCTATGGGAACCTGCTTTGCACCATCCTATGCAAACCTCCTCATGGGCTGGTGGGAGGACCTTGTGGTCTGGAATAACAATCCTTTTATTGACAATATTGCACTGTGGATTCGTTATATTGACAACAGTATATCTTTTTTATATGAGAAACACTAAATAATTTTAAGATTGTTTTAACTTTTGATATTAATGAAAAAGTAGTGAGTTTTTTAGATCTTTTAATCTATAGAGATGGAAATACAGTGTCCACTAAGAACTATACAAAACCAACTGATAGTACGTAATTCATACATTAATGTTACCAGCCACCACCACCCACATTGGCTTTGTAATATTCCTAGAGGCCAGATCCAACGCATTCACCGTAATTGTACAGATGTTAATGTTTTTGAGGAAAAAGCAAGTAACCTAAAATCAAAATTTGTATCAAAAGGGTACGGCGAAGGAAAGATTGACTGTACCATTGATGAGATGAAGAATAGTCTACAAGAAAAACTCCAGGAATATAAAGATACTTCCAAAACAACTGATCAAACCTTTCTTCCATTTATTACGACATACAAAAATCAACATTGCATGATTAAGCAGATTTTTAAAAGACACTGGTATATTCTCACTTAAGATCCCAGTCTTGGAGGTATAGGCCCTCATTCAGAGCCACTCGCTAGCGGCAGTACGCTCGTTCCGAGCGATGTTCGCACATCTGCGCATGCGTACGGTTTGTAGTACGCATGCGCGAACCAGTCAGTGCGGCCAAAAATCATTTGTACGCAATATAGCGAGTGCCTGCTATTTTGAGTGACAGAATGAGGCGTATGTGGGTGGTAACAGGGGAAGGTGCTTGAAAACGGGGAGTGGAGATCCGATCGCAGGCGTGCTTAAAGGTCAAAACGGGCGTTTTATGGGTGTGCTTATTTAAAACAGCAGCGTCAATGACCACGTCACTTGTTTTTTTTTAACTCAGAACTGCTCGCAAAATAGCGGTTGAAAAAACCAACCACAAGAATAGCGAGCAGTTCATATCCTGTTCGATGTACTCGATTAATCTAATAAATAGCGGACATGACGTATGGTGCGAGCGGACAGGGGGCGTTTTTATCAAATAAACGAGCGTATGTTTTGCTCGCTCGTTCAGACTTAGAGGTGTGAACAGACTGCAATGTGCGAACGGATCATTTGCATAGCCACCCCTTGTTTTTGAACGAACGCAAATAGCGAACGGCTCTGAATGAGGGCCATAATTCCTAAAAATCCCTGTATATCTATAAGAAAGCCCCCAATTTGAGAAACCACTTTTTTAAAAGTGCTATCCCAGAAAGAAAAACTGGGCGGACTATAACAAAGGGTTTTCATAGATGTGGTTCGTACATTGTATGCACGTCACATAAGCAACAACCAAGCAAAATGGATGAGAAATTTTATATACTTGCTGAGTGGTATTGGAAACTAAGAGTTCATGACTTGCAATACCACTAATTGTATTTATGTCATAGAATGTAAGTATGGCTTACAGTACATTGGTAAAACTAAAAGGTGGCTAAGAGAAAGGTGGGCAGAACATCTTCGGAATATTAAAAAAGGTTTTGATAAGAATTCACCTCTCTGTACTTTAAGACAAAACACCAATGTTCTCCACTTCCAGGCCGCAGCCACGTGGAGTTTGTAGTTCATCGCGTCATAAGGTGTATGTACTCACGCTAAAGGACATACTTTGGAATGGAATATCTTTTATTTAGAGACTCTCTATTTGCATATCACTGCCTTTGGGCAGGCATAATTATTAAATCACGTCCCCAATTGATTGTACATAAAAACATGATCACCAATGTATGTATAATTTGATGTATTCATATGTAATATTAGCAGTCACCCTTCCTAGGAATATCAAAGATACCATATGGGAAGTTTGTTACACAAAAAGGCTTATAAGAGAAATGATTGGTAATTAAGGCGGAGGAGCTACTCAGAAGAAAAGACCGTATGAGATTCTTTGAGATTCTGGACCTCATTTATCTATTCATCACCATTATTGTGTGTGTGTATGTATATATATATATATATATATATATATATACACACATACACACACACATACATAAATACATATACATATATACACATACATACACAGTCAGGTCCATAAATATTGGGACATTGACCGAATTTTCAGATTTTGGCCTCTATTCACCACCACAATGGTTTTGAAATGAAACAAACAAGATGTGCTTTAACTGCAGACTTTCAGATTTAATTTGAGGGTAATTACATCCAAATCGGGTGAACGGTGTAGAAATTACAACAGTTTCAATATGTGACTCCCTCTTTTTAAGGGGCCAAAAGTAATGGGACTATCAACGCAAAAGCTATTTCATGGACAGGTGTGGGCTATTCCCTCGTTATTTCATTATCAATTAAGCAGGTAAAATGTCTGGAGTTGATTCTAGGTGTGACATTTGCATTTGGAATCAGTTGCTGTCAACTCTCAATATGAGATCCAAAGAGCTGTCACTATCAGTGAAGCAAGCCATCATTAGACTGAAAAATCAAAACAAACCCATCAAAGAGATACCAAAAACATTAGGTGTGCCAAATTAACTGTTTGGAACATTCTTAAAAAGAAAGAACGCACTGGAGAGCTCAGCAACACCAAAAGACCCGGAAGACCACGAAAAATAACTGTGGTGGATGACAGAAGAATTATTTCCCTGGTCAAGAAAAACCCCTTCACAACAGTTGGTCAAATCAAAAACACTCTCCAGGAGGAAGATGTATATGTGTCAAAGTCAACAATCAAGAGAAGACTTCACAAGAGTGAATATAGAGGGTTCACCACAAGATGCAAACCATTGGTGAGCCACAAAAACAGGAAGACCAGATTAGAGTTTGCCAAACAACATCTAAAAAAGCCATTACAGTTCTGGAACAACATCCTATGGACAGATGAGACAAAGATCAACTTGTACCAGAGTGATGGGAAGAGAAGAGAAGGAAAGGAACTCCTCATGATCCAAAACATACCACCTCATCAGTGAAGCATGGTGGTGGTAGTGTCGTGGCGTGGGCATGTATGGCTGCCAATGGAACTGGTTCCCTTGTATTTATTGATGATGTGACTGCTGACAAAAGCAGCAGAATGAATTCTGAAGTGTTTTGGGCAATATTATATGCTCATATTCAGTCAAATGCTTCAGAACTCATTGGACGGCGCTTCACAGTGCAGATGGACAATGACCCGAAGCATACTGCAAAAGCAACCAAAGAGTTTTTTTAAGGCTAAAAAGTGGAATTTTATGCAATGGCCAAGTCAATCCCCTGACCTGAATCCGATTGAGCATGCATTTCACTTGATGAAGACAAAACTGAAGGGAAAATGCCCCAAGAACAAGCAGGACCTGAAGACATTTGCAGAAGAGGCCTGGCAGAGCATCACCAGGGATGAAACCCAGCGTCTGGTGATGTCTATGCGTTCCAGACTTCAGGCTGTAATTGCCTGCAAAGGATTTGCAACAAAGTATTAAAAAGTGAAAGTTAGATTTAGGATTGTTTAGTTTGTCCCATTACTTTTGGCCCCTTAAAAAGTGGGAGGCAAATATAGAAACTGTTGTAATTCCTACACCGTTCACCTGATTTGGATGTAATTACCCTCAAATTAAATTTGAAGGTCTGCAGTTAAATCACATCTTGTTTGTTTCATTTCAAAGTCATTGTGGTGGTGAATAGAGGACAAAATATGAAAATTCTGTCAATGTCCCAGTATTTATGGACCCGACTGTATAATATTATATATATATATATATATATATATATACATATACATATACACACACACATCTCAGAGAAAGGAGCACTTGATGCATTGTATTTTTGCTATTGGGAAAGAGGTATTCTACTATAGACATAATTCCTTGGGCAAGATGGAGGATGAGAAGGTTACAGTGGAACCTACTTCGATACAGCTGTCCTATCAAATAAGCATACATCAAGATACAAGGGATTCTTTATCTTGGTGTACAAATGTAGAGGCAATCTCCAGAACACCACCATTGTCAGAAACTCCAGGTTTAGTTATAACCACCGATGCAAGCTCAGTAGGATGGGGAGCGCAGCGGCTGGAACAAAGTCAGCAAGGAATCTGGACTATGGGTAATTCCATGCCAAATCATCAGCGCTTCCGACCCGATTTTCGTGAAATTTTGTAGGATGATAGACGGCATAAAGTAACCTTCATATGCAAAATATTAGCCCTCAGTGATGCACGGTCTTCATGCACAAGGGCTGTATATATATATATATATATATATACAGCCCTATGTGTGTGGATATATATATATATATATATATATCCACACACATATATGTATCATGTGGTGGGGACCATATCGTTATCAGGCAGCACTTTCTATTTTTGTGAGTGCGGGAGTCATAATATTTTTTCATAATAATTCCCAATAGACTAGATCCAAGGCGCAACGGCATTGTGTCGCATACCTGAACAAAAGAGGTTAAGTTCTGAATCTTTTCGCATCTTTCTTCTAATAGTGCAATTACATATCTTAGGGTGTCTACCTGCACACCCAGAAATTGTATTTGATGACTTGGATTTAACAGGCTATTCTCCCCATTTATAATCCAACAAGGACATTGAAGGAAATTTATCGTTCGGTCTTCTGCTTTTTGTACAATTTCTTTTGAGCTTCCAGCGAGTAACAGGTTATTTATATACAGCCAGATAGTTATTACTTGGTCTCTTAAATGAGCTATAAGTTACCAGGACCTTTGTAAATCTACTTGGGGAAGTTGCCAGGCCAAAAGGAAGATAGGTAGATGTTTTCAGTGGAAGCATAATCTTAGAAACTTTTGAAGTCTTCTATCCACTGGAACATGGAAATAGGCATCCTTTAGATCTATTGAGCCAAAAAAGTCCTCTCTTCCTATACCCGTCAGAATGGATTTCAGTGTTTCCATACAAAATTTCTTCACTTTCACAAATCTGTTAAATTGCCTGAGGTCCAGTATTGTTCTGAAACCCCCTGAAGGTTTTTCTACCAGAAATATTGGGGGAATAGAAACCTTTCCTTTCTTCCAACCACAAAAACTCTATTGCTCCTGAGCAGATCATTCCTGACCACTGAAACTCTTGATTCCCCAAACTTGTTATTTTTTGGCATTTCTGAAAATTCTATTCGATACTCCCGAGACACTACTTCGAACACCCACTTGTCTTGAACAGTAATTCTCCATTGGTTGGCAAATCTTAGATGTGTCATAAAGCGATTGCAAATTGTTTAAGATATATCATATGCAGCAAGCAACCTCACAATGCTTCTGCTGGAATCTCAATAGGGGAGGGCTTGTCTAGGTAGTATAAAAGGCAGCATCCATTTTAGAGCTTGGCACACTCTGCTCTGTGACTAGTGAGGCTTGGTTTTATACCCTGCTGAACGCTGTACATTGTGATTGTGCTTTGTTTTGGGCTTGCCTTTAACAAAGTGTTTTCTTTACTACATTTTGTGGTGATGGATTCCTATCGCCATTATTTTCTGTTAGCCTATGGCTATCTGAAGCTGAAAGGTGATGGAGCTGAGGAGAGGAGGAGGAGGTCTAGCTGGACCAAGGGAGTGGCTGATGAGGGAGATTCGCTCCAATATGCCCCTGTTGATGGAGATTAGGGAGAACAACCCGGACGATTACCGGAACTACCTGCGTATGGATGATGCCACCTTCCAGGAGTTGCTGCGTGTGGCGACCCTCTATATTCAAAGGCAGGACCCCAGCATGAGGAGGGCCATCCCGGCTGAGGAGAACCTCATTGCTACCCTGACGTACCTGGCTACAGGAAGGTCCTTTGAAATCCTGAAGTTTGGGAACCTCATTTCCCCCTAGGCTTTGGGGCGCATCATCCCGGACACCTGTGATGCCATAGTCAATGTCCTGAAGTTCCACTACTTTAAGGCGAGTAAAAACACTACACTTTTTTCTGGTGAAAAAAAAAGGTTTATTTAATTTTTTAGGGAAAAAAAAAATAAAAAAATCAACCAACATGGCTGTAAATATCAATAAACATATTTTTTACTAAAAACAAAACCAACATGGCTTCTTTTTAATGTTTACCAAAACCAAGATGGTTTTAAATGTATAAAAACTGCAATATCAACAAGTTTTATTTCTCCCAATAGCTAGGCAGCTGCATGGTATATGGTGTGTGAGACGGCGGACTGAATAGGTCAAGAAGCACATAGCACAAGTCCAGATTGAGGCCCCGGCATTCCCCAATCTGTCCTTGCGCCATGCGTTTAGTGACCCTGTCCAATCTGTCTCATCCGCTCTGTATACCGCTATTGGGAGAGATAAAAAGTGTTGATACTGAAGGCAAAAACCTTCTGAAAACTATTTTATCTTTTTCAGGACTCAACATATTTTTAATAATGTAAATTATCTGCTATATCAAAAAGTTTTCTCCCCCAACGGGGGGGTGCAGTGTTTAATATGCATAGGTGGCAAATACGCAATTGGGGTGCAGTGGTTATTATGCATTGGTGGTGCAGGGGTTATACGAATTGGAGGTGCAGGGGTACATTGGTGGTTCAGGGTGTACATAGTAGAATACAGGCGATTACTCACTTTTTATATGCAAACCTCCGCAAAAGACGATGCTGCTGCGTCTCACTTCTCCTGTCGACTTTCACAAAATGGAGGAGGGGAGTGGCCAGGGACATCGTAAATCGCACATCACAATCATATCAAGCTAAACACTGTACGATGTATGTCAAATCCTACACGATAGGTTGAAATCTTACTGCAGGTCCAGTTGATCTGCAATGCCGATACACAACGCCGGGAACCAGTGGCGTAACTAGGGCAGGGCGAGCGGGTGCGTGCCCTGGGCGCCGTTGGACTGGCGGCGCGCCGCCGGCCACGGTACCGGCCCGCCCACCCTAGTTAGCCAGTGTAGCGCCGACCACATTTACACATGACCGGCGCTAGGCTTCCAGCGCCGGTCCTGTGCTGCACTCCTGAGCCCGTTCCCTCCCCCTGAGCGCTTGCCCAATAGCACCAGGAGGCGGACTCAGGCTGTGCATAACACACGTATCGCCGCCAGCGCTGCCGGCGATGCGTGTGTTAAACAGCAGCCAATGAGAGTCAGATAGACTCTCATTGACTGCTGCAGCACCCACTGCAAGAGCCGGACTTCAGTCCGACTCCTGCAGTGGGTAATGGGACTGACGTCATGACGTCTGTCCCATAATGCTGAGCGCGCCAGCCCGGGCGGGAGCGGCGTCGCGAGCAGGACCAAGAGCAGAGATTCAGGTAAATATATATATATAAATATATATATATATATTGTTTTTTTTTTAAACCTATCTGCACAACGGGGGAGGGGGGTGGCTACTACTGGGGGGACCTACTCTACTGGGGACTACTACTTGGGGGGGAACTACCACTGGGGGCATTATAAAAGGGGCCTACTACAAGAGGCACTGCACTCGGGGGACCACTACTGGGGGCAATAATAGAAAGGGCCACTACAGGGGGCACTGGATAGGGGGGATCACAACAGGGTGCCTGCATAAGGGGACCACTACTGCTGGGAGCACTATATAAAGGGTACTGCATAGTGGGGGGGGGGGGGGACTACTACTGGGGGCACCATATAACCATATAAAGGGCACTGCATAAGGGGATAGCGCTACTGGGCGCACTGCATTGTGGGGACTGCTACTGGGGGCACTGCATAAGGGGGAACACTACGTGGGGCACTGCATTTGGGGGGGCCACTACTGGGGGCACAGAGTAAGGAGAACTACTTGGGGGCTGTATAAGGGGGACCACTACTGGGGATACTGTATAAGGGGCACTACTATGGGCCTGCATAAGAGGGACCACAACTGCATACTGGGGGTACTGTATAAGGGGTACTACTGGGGTTAAGGTGCATATGGATAGGAATGTTCAGCGTGAAAATAAAGGGGTGTGTCATGTTGACACGCCCCATTTTTAAGTGATCACGCCCATTTTTTGAGACATGGAGATCCGGGCGGCAGCGCTAGTGGTGAAAATTAATGGGGCGCACACTGGAGCCCATACATTTGTAGCACACATCAGCCTCTCCCTAGGGTGCCGACCCACTTCCAGATCACGGCTATAAGAGGACTATTAACTGAGCATAATTTGAGGTAAGTCCTAGAGCTGATAAAATAAACTTCCCTACACTGTCTGTACTAGGAGAAAGAAAAAGAGACTAGAGAGGAAGAGGAGGGAACCTATATACCCTAAGTGGGCAGTCCCCAAGGGGGAAAAAACTTCCCATCTAATAATAGGAGGATGGTATGTAAACCCAGAGTAATGGCTGCCATGAAGTACGAAGAAAAAATTATTATGTATTGGTAAGGCTAATGAGAAATACTCATTTAGAATTACAATATGAGTTTGTATGTAAAGCTCGCTCCCTTTCTTTTTTTCCCTCACTCACAATTGAGGAGTTTGACAATAACACATGCACATCATGGAAAATCCCAGCTGATCCTTACTACATACAGAAAGAAAGCTACACTATTACAATAGTATTGTCTACTTAAGTTTAGGGCACATTAAAGCACTTTGTAACATCACCTTTCAATTTCTTATCATGAAGATGTATAATACTAATTTCATGGAATTATTTCACATTTCAAAAGACTTAACAAGAATATGAAGCATGAAACATGACAGTTCAATAGCAGTTTCTATGGCAACAAATGGTTTGAAGCAGTAGTTCCCAAACTTACTTGGTTGCAGTCACCCTTAGTGCATCAGTCATTTTTTACAGTACCCCTAGGAATCTATGTGGAGCAGGGGGAAAACAGCGACATTAGAGGTAGCGAGGTGCCAGAGAAACTGATGGCACCTTGTAAACATTGCAACTAATTGAATACTGTGTACTACTCTGTGTTAACCTTTAAATAAAAAGTTAATCAAAATCTTTACTAATAATTTATTTTGCATATTATTTGTTCAGAAAGGTTTCAATACACACTCCTCTGTTCCATAACACAATTCCACATATTATTTGGAATATTGATGTATTTGAAGGTTTGGTCAAACTACAGGTACTGAACAAAAAATCACCTAGTCATAATCCTAGTCTAGCAATCCGGTCTTTGTCATATCCTATAGGACTAGTAGCAAGTCTATTCAAACACCACCAGTTGGAATCTGACTACCGAGGTATTAAAAAAGCTAAAAAAACAAAACATAACTTAAAGATCACTATTTTCAAGTGTCCCTAATTATCTCAAGTTTTGGGAAGACTCTGAAGAAAGATGCTCAAAAAGGAGTCCGCACACAACTTCTTAGGCTACAGGAAGCGTGCGGCCCATCATACAAGCTTGCTGTTGGACACCTGCAACACCAATGTGCACCGTGTCGCAGTTTGGTTTTATACAGTATAGCCCAGCGGATCCCAGAGTCCATGGCATTTCTCGTGCCTAATGCCGGGTACACACTTAGTCTCCTCAGCCTCCCCCCCTCTGAGTTGAGCCGCTGCACCGTTTGGCACAGCCCGGAGACCGCGGGACCCGGAAGTCTTGGGCCACAACAGCGTGGAGCTCCCTCTCCTCGGCTCGTCAGCACTCGGACGGTGCGCCGCGCCAGAGAGCTCCAGGACCAGAAGATAAGGACCGTCGACACTCCTACCGGAGTCCACCAGGAGGTGGTCACAGAGGACGCTTGAGGGTGAGTACTGTGTACCTGGGGGAGCCGGGACGCCGCCCCACCAGAACACTACTCACACACCTCGCGTAAGCGCTCATGGACATAATTTTAGACTACATTCACTCCCAGCCCAGCCTCTGAGGTCGCTGGGCCCACCGCACCTACCAGAACTTTTTAGCCCCTTCCCCCCCCCCCCTCCCCTTGCTTCACTACCACTTATACTGCACAACAATATTTAGACATTTCGACATTCTGATCATTTTATTTTTCCGGAAGACTACTGGCATATCAGCAGTGTCTGTCAGGATCTGCACCATCTGGAATATATTAACCATTTATTCAGCACCCGCAAGTTTCTTTTACTAATAAAAGACAGTATTTTCCCCACATAAAGTCTTCTCTGTCACTATCAGATCATTACACACACCTGTTGATATACCCTTTTGAGAGATACTACCACAGTACAATAGGCAGGGTGCGCTGGTGTCCACTGCACACATTTCCAGCACGCTGGAAATAGATGTGAATTTTTGCTGTAATTATCTATTCCACGTGAGCTTGAGGACTGCTCTCGACATCTAGCTGCCCCTACCTCTTTCAGTCTGCATCACACACACTACGGCTCAGAGCGCTCGTCCCGCATTATTTACATAATCCTAGTCTAGCAATCCGGTCTTTGTCATATCCTATAGGACTTGTAGCAAGTCTATTCAAACACCACTAGTTGGAATCTGACTGCCGAGGTATCAAAAAAGCTAAAAAAACAAAACAAAAAAAAAACAAAACAAAACTTAAAGATCACTATTTTCAAGTGTCCCTAATTATCTCAAGTTTTGGGAAGACTCTGAAGAAAGATGCTCAAAAAGGAGTCCACACACAACTTCTTAGGCTACAGGAAGCGTGCGGCCCATCATACAAGCTTGCTGTTGGACACCTGCAACACCAATGTGCACCATGTCGCAGTTTGGTTTTATACAGTATAGCCCAGCGGATTCCAGAGTCCATGGCATTTCTCGTGCCTAATGCCGGGTACACACTAGAGAATGGTTAGTGCGTACCGACCTCATAAGCGATGGGACCCGGCATACACACTTGCTGATGCCGGCAGCGACGATGTTGCCAACGATGTCAACTATGCCACCCATCAGATCTGCGATGTCGCTGACGATGTGCAGCAGCGCGCATCAGTGACATAGCGGATAAACACTAGACGATATGGCCGATATATCGTCTAGTATGTGAATTGTTTACATAAGCCAGACAATGCTTTAGTCTAAGGTAGTGTCCCAATGCTCTGCATTTCCACTAGTTTATTTTATTTTTTTTAAAAAGGCAAAATAGATAGTATTTCTAGAAAAGGTTTGTTTTCCTTACATTATATGAATATTAAGATAGATATAAGCTTAAACCTTTAAACCATAACTATTATACAGTGAAATGCGTTTTCCATATATGTCCTTTTTTAGTATATGAAATGAGACAATTCCCAACTACTTTAGTGGGGTTCAGTGTTCAGGCTCTCCTGCTAGTGCCACAACAACATTTACCATTGTGCTTAGCTCTGATTTTTTTCCACACGGGGGACATGCAAGAACAAGGATTGCAGGACGCTGGACATCAGAATAAGTAACTGCCAGATATCAGGATTTACAAACTTGGGTAGAATTATCTTTTACATGAATGAGCAAGTTTCTATTTTCCAGCAGAGGAAGCCAATAACCAAAGGAATTCAGCGGTCAAATTGTAATAGGAAAATGTTACAACATATGAAGAAACAACTATTAAGCTATTAATGTGAAATAACCTATTAGGATAAAGCTATTAAACAATGTGAATACATATGATTTAAAAAAATCCCAAGAACATTGTTAGAAGTAATCTTCTCTTGATATAGTCATGGCTTGGTGAATTTTACATTAATTGTGAGTTGCAGTGATTTCATTTCTATTCTGAACGGCATCATAAATATGTATACCGTAAGAACCCATTAAAAATGCAAAAACACATTGGACAAGGGGAAAGACTAATGTAGGGTACACACGGTCATACTGCTCGACGGTGAGCTAACAATCGTTATCTGATCGTCCTGCATGTGCTGGATCGCACATCCAGCAACCCCCCAACTAGTATAAAGACCCGCGATCACCGATCGATCGCGGATCCCTATAGTTAACAGGCTAACCTGGTCGATATCTAGCAAGTTGGCCTTCATGCACGGGTGATGGTTGATAACGTTATCGACCATTCATGCCTGCGCATAGACCATCGTTTGGTTGTTTGAGGGGGCCATAAACTTGACAAGTTAAACGATAACGATATGATCGTTATCGTTTAAATAGTCAAGTTTATCTGACAGTGTGTATGCATCATAACACAATGGGCTTGATAGAGTTCAACGCGATGCTGTATAAGCACCGGGAGGGATCTCCCGGAGCTATTCAATTCAGCGCACTGTTTGGTCCCACAGTTGCCAGTTAAGTCAGAGAATGCCGGTTCTCGCGACTTTAAACACCCAGGTTAAGTCGCAAGAAACGGCATTCTCAGACTAAAGTGCCGGCTGCTAGGCTGTTTGCGCCGCCATAAATAGGAAAACAGCCTTGCACCCGGCATTTTTGTCAGGGGGGGTGAGAGATGAAATCCTTTAGTAAGACCAAACAGCGCGCTGAATTGAATAGCTCATGGAGCTCCCACCCGTGACTATTCAGCATCGCGCTATATTGAATTGAGACCCTTATGTGGCACACAGAGAGCTATGTAGTATACAAATTCTTAAAGAACCTGGAGACAAAAAGTACAAAATTAAAATTTTAAAGAAAAAGAGAAAATATGGGGAAGTCATCAAAAAAAACAGGATTGACAACTTTGCATTTAAAATCAATTTGTAATAGACTAAGGAGTATATGTATCAAAGCTTGATGTGAGATAAAATTGTGAGATATATATCACCAACCAATCAGCTTCTAACTTACATTTTGCAGGTTGTGTTAAAGAAATGATAGTTTGGAGCTGATTAGTTGGTGATATATATTTCACAATTTTATCTCACATCAAGCTTTGATAATTATGCCCCTAAATCTCCATTTAAACTGATCATCAAAAGTGAGAAATAGGCCAAGATCAAGGAATTTTGCACATTAGGATTAAAACACCATTGCAAAACAGCAGAAGAGCAAGATAAATATGTATATGACAGAGTGATTTTTTGTTTCAAAGATACCCAAATAAGCACTTAAATATTTTATATTTGGTAGGAGGGTATTTTTTTCCCCTTTCCTTTAACAGTGAAGTGTACAGAGAAATTAAATGACTAGTGTTACCTCCCCACATATAACTGGAAAGTAGCATCCTCAGTCAAATCAAATAAGAGTTAGCTTTGTTAACTCTTCTTCGAGGTCCATAGGGTCCACAGGGCTACCATGGGGAAATGTGGTTGGAGTGACCAAGGCACCAAACAATTAAGCTTTCAGCTCCCAGGATACCTTGGGTCCTCCTCCACATATACCCCGCCCCTGGCCACAGGCATATTTTGTAAACAAGCCCAAGACAGGAGAAGAAAGGAGAATGAAGGACAATGTACACCACAAACGCTTTCAAAGAAGAGGGAATTAGTAAACATGAAGAAAAAAAAAAAATTACCCAATGAAGCCAGGTGCGTCAGGGTGGGTGCCCTGTGGACCTTATGGGCCTCGAAGTAAAAAGAAAAAAAAAAGTTAACAAAAAGGTAAGTCTACCATAACTCTTATTTTCTTCTTCAGGTTCCATAGGGATACCATGGGGACGTCCTAGAGCAGTTCCCCTTAGGGTGGGGATGTTCCTGAGCATATAGGAGAATCTGCCACCCAAAGGAAGCCATCCTGAGAGGCAAAAGGTGTCAAAAGCGTAAAACCTGAAAAAGGTGTGGACAGAAGAGGCCAGCTTTGCACAATTGTTCAGCAGAGGCACCAAGTTGAAACGCCCACAATAGTCCCACAGACAAAGTAGAATGTGCCATCACCGTGTTTGGCACAGGGAGATCAGCTTGCATGTAAGCGTGAGAGATAGCCATGCGCAGCCATCGAGCCACAGTCTGTTTGTGAGCTGGCAAGCCTCTTTTGTGAAATCCATACAACACAAAAAAGAGCGTCTGATTTTCTAAAGACGTTTGTACGATCCACATAAATATAGAGAGCATGAACAACATCCAGGGAGGCTTAACCTGCTGAAAGGTCTGAAGACTGGAACCACAATCTCATAATTGACATGAAAACGGGATACTACCTTCGGAAGGTAACCCGCTGGTGTACGAAAGACTGCTTTATCCTGGTGAAAAAATAAAAAAAGTGGGAGCGACAAGAGAGCGCTGCCAAATCAGAGATCCTGCGGGCAGAGGAGATAGCGAGGAGAAAAAGTGTCTTCGCTGTCAACCACTTAAGGTCTACTGAGTCCAGTTGTTCAAATGGAGGAGCCTGTAGAGCCTTGAGGACCAAAGACTAATCTCACAGTGCCACCGGAGGGACAAAAAGGTGGCTGAACTCAGAGAACACCCTTAAAAGAAAGTTCTAACATCCGGCAGAGAAGCGATCCTTCACTGGAATCAAACTGTCAGGGCAGAAACCTGTACTTTCAGGGTGGCCAGGCAGAGACCAAGGTCAAACCCAGCCTGGAGAAAAGCAAGTACCCGGGGAAACACTAAAAACCCTAGGGTCATAATTTCTGACAGACGAGGTAGGTCCGGATGCAAGCAGGGACCCCGCGCTACAAGATCCGGCCATAGAGGAAGAGGAAACTGAGTGTCTATGAATAGACTCCATAAGTCGGTGAACCAATGGTGGCTGGGCCAAGTAGGAGCTACCAGTATTACTCTGCCGCCTTCCAGCTTGAATTTCCTGAGCACCCTTGGGAGGAGGGAAATCGGAGGAATGAGGTACGCCAGTTTGAAGTCCCACCTCACTGCTAGCGTGTCCACGAAGGCGGCTGAGGGGTCTCTGGTCCTGGACACGTACCTGGGTACTTGCAGTTGTGATGTGTGGCCATGAGGTCTACATCTGGTAGGTTCCATCTGTTCATCAGGAGTTGAAAAACTTCCGGATGGAGCACCCACTCTCCAGGGTGTCAGTCCTGACGACTTAGGAAGTCCGCTTCCAAGTTAAGTACTCCGGGGATGAATATTGCCGAGATAGCCGGAAGATGACATGTCTGCCCAGACCAGAATGTTTGCCACTTCCCTCATGGCTGCCTGACTTCACGTGCCTCCCTGGTGATTGAGGATAGGCTACTGTGGTCGTGTTGTTGGACTGGATCTGGACCGGCCTGCTTGGAGGAGGTCTTGTGCCTGAATGAGCACCTTGTATACTGCACGAAGCTCCAGGATGTTTATGGGCAGGTGACTTTCCACAGTTGTCCATCTTCCCTGAAAGGTATGATGACCTGTCACTGCGCCACATCTACGAAGCATGGCATCTGCAGGGAGGAGCACCCAGTTGTGATTCAGAAGAGGCGACCCTTGTCCTTATGAGACCTTTGTAGCCACCATGAGAGAGACAGCCAAACCTCCAGAGTCAGAAGGATCCTCTGGGTCCGTATTAGATTATACTGCCCGTTCCAGCAGGAGAGAATAAATTGTCGCAGAGGCCTGGAGTGGAGCATAACCCAACATGTCAAAGGTGGATACCATGGACACCAGGTCCTGTATCGCTGAGTGGATGGATAACCTTTGATTGAGGAGTAATTTGCACTGTAGGGCCAAAATCTTGTCCCCTGGAAGAAATACCATTTGTGCCTGAAAATCTAGAATTGCCTTCAGCTGTACCATCCGCTGTATTGGAGAAAGGGAAGACTTAGGCAAGCAAAGTTCAGTTGGAGATGGCGTTGTAAAACAGCTGGAGACTGTGCCAATATCAGGAGGTCATCTAAGTATGGCAGTACCCTGACTCCCCGACGCCTAAGGTGGGCCGTCATAACTGCCATTATTTTGGTAAAGACCTGAGGGGCTGTTGAAAGACCAAAAGGTAGTGCCTGAAATTGGTAATGTTGCTGCAAGACAGCAAACCGTAGAAATCATTGTTGGAATGGCGTAATAGGCATATGCAGATACGCATCCTGAATGTCCAGGAAAACCATAAAATCCCCAGGTTCTATTGCCAGAACAATTGACCGGAGGGTCTTCCTACGGAACTTGGGCACATGGATAATTGTATTGAGGGGACTCATTTGGTTTCTGAATTAAAAACAGATTGGAATAATAACCCATTCCTTGGTGAACCGAACAGCTTGCAGCTTTGTAGCACTGCACGAAGCTCCAAAATATTTATTGGCAAGTGACTTTCCTGAAAGATGTGATGACCTGTCACCGCTCCCCATCCTCGCAGACTTGCATCCGTGGTGAGGAGTACCTAATCTGGGACCCATAACGGATGACCCTTGTCTAAATGAAATGTCGGCAGCCACCAAGCTGGGGAGAGCCTCTGGCGAGATGCGGATCATCTGAGACTTTATCTGATGATACGGACCATCCCAATGAGACAGAATGCATTGTTGCAGGGACCTGGAGTGGAACTGGGCATAAGTCACCATGTCGAATGTGTATACCATGGAGCCCAGCACCTGCATTGCCAAGTGAACCGACACTTCCTGCTTGCAGAGTAGACTGCTCTCACAAGATTGTAGTGCAGCAATCTTGTCCGCTGGTAGAATCCTTTGGCCTAGAGAGTCCACAGCAGCGCCCCAAATGCACCATCTGCTGATTTGGAGAAAGAAGACTTTTTCCAAATGATTATCCAGTCGTGCTCTTGTTAGCAGACAATGGTCATCCGGAGATGACATTGTAACATCTCCTAAGATTGTGCTAATATCAGAAGGTCGTCCAAATATGGCAGTATCCTGACTCCTGGTCTTCTGAGATGAGCAGTCATTACTGCCATTATTTTGGTAAATACTCGAGGGGCTGTGGCCAGACCGAAGGGTAGAGCCTGAAATTGTTAATGTTGCTGATCTACAGCCAATCTGAGAAATCTTTGGTGGGATCGTACAATAGGAATATGCAGATACGCATCCTATATGTCCAGGGAGACTATGAAATCTCTCCATTGCTCCAGGCTTCATTGCCAGCATAATTGACCGTAGGATTCAATACTGAACTTGGGCACATGGATGAATCTGTTGAGACTTCAGATTCCAGATAGGGCGATGCGAACCATTTGGTTTCTGAATCAAAAACAAAATTTGAATAACCACCCCTTCCCTGTTGTGTCACTGGAACAGGGATTATGACTGCCGATTTCAGGAGGGCCCCAATAGCCTCCAGGAAGGCCAAAGCCCTGACCGGATCTGAAGGAAGGGTTGTACCAACAAACCTGAGGGAGATGCCTCAAGAAAGTGATCAGGCATCTGTAGTCGTCTGATGCCAGGCATGAGAAAACTGTACAAGTCGGCCTCCAACCCTGAGATCCCCCAGGAGGCCCACCCCATCATCAGGCAGTGGGCTTACCGTCCGGCTTGGACGCAGGACATCTGGTTGACCAAGATTTCCTGGTCTGCGGTTTCTTGTAGAATTTATCCTGTCTAGAGGAAGACTGCCCCTTTGTCCTACACTGTGGACGACAGGACCGAGCTGACTGCCTATACTTAGTAGTCGTAGATGGCAACCCAGCAGATTTAGATGTTACCACAGAAGTCACTAGGTCATCCAGCTCTGGTCCAAACAGTACTTTTCCTACAAAAGGCAGAGACTCCAGGGCCTTCCTGGACCCTTTATCCGCCTTCCAGGTTTTTAGTGACAGGGTTCTTTGAGCTGCAACCGAAGTTGCTGATACCCTAGAAGCCAAGATACCTGCATCAATGACCGCTTCCCCCATATACAAAACTGTTTCTCGCATCTGACAGATGAGACAGCAGTTCTCTGGTAGCATCAGGCATGCTATCTTCCAGAGACCTCGTCCATTCTTCCATAGCTTTGGCTACCCAGGCTACTACCAACTCTGGTCTGGAAATAGCTTCAGATAATGAAAACATGATTTCAAACAGTTACCCAGTTTTCTATCTGTAACCTTTTAATGAGGATGCTGCAGAAATGGGTAATGTACAGACTCCTGATCAATTCAGTTACATGAGCATCTACCGTTGGAGGAACTTCCCATTTGTTACATTCCCCAAGTGTAAATGGGTATCAAGTGGTTAAATTCCTTGTAGCTTTAAAAGTCTTATTTGGAGTACACCATGCTTCAGACATGAGACTCGTCAGTTGCTCAGACTGAGGAAAATAATCTTTAGCCACCTTCTGACGCCTAAAGACCGGAAACTTAGTATAGAGGAAGAGGAGGTTCCACTGAAATCTGAGGACAGATCTAACCACTCTCACCAGAGGGGGGACATCCACAGAGGATTAATGGTCTTCTACTGAGTAAGACCCAGAACTGTGAATGTCAGTCTTATGCCCCTGCTTTACTGCCACTGGTCTATTTGCCTTCATTACCTGCTGAGGGGCTATAGACAGCAGCATACTCTGACTAGAGTGAACAGAAGAATCAAACCAAAAGGGATTCATGGGAGACATATACATAGAAGGATGCAAATGCTGTAGCTAGCCCATAGCAGGAGGCAGGACCGTAGCAGGAGCTCATGACGCTGCAGCAATGTCCACTAAATGTGGCAAAACCTGAGACCAAGAGGCCACCCAGGGTGGTTCTTGTGCTGGTGCAGGTGTACAAGATAGAAAAGGTGTCTGTTTACAACAGACACTACACAACCCATCTTGCACAAAATCCTGCCTAGACAGGCCTGCAAAACAAGATTTACATGATTTCTGCACAGGAAGCTCATCCTTTACCTTTAGACATGGCAATGTGTAACATGTATAAAGTATAAATTTAAACGTGACCTCTTCACAAATGAAAGAACCCCACACACCTTTTCAGAGGAATGAGGAGGAAAGCAGTGATAGATATATCTGACAGTTTTGAAAACAAAAGGCAGTATAAATACAGCAGCTAGCATTACAGTCACATACAATGCATAAATACATTCAAATGTTAATGCAGATGAGCTCTGAATCAACTGACCAGCCCCTCAGGGGTATTGGTATGATATAAAGTGCTATATACCTCTGAGACCAACAGGTTTCAGCAGTGCACCCAAGGTGGACTGTGAGCATTTCACACACAAGGTGGTCAGAAGTGGCAAACCAGACTTGGGAATCCGTAACCAGAAGTTGCGTCTGGGTTGGGGGAGGAGCGCCTAACCCCCCATAGCTGCGATTTTGATGGCAAGGGTACGCTGGCCTCACAGTAGTAGACGCTACCTAGTGCGTCTACTACCCGTCTCCGGCGACAGACGATATGGCCCCGGCCGCCTTAGTGAGGCCAGGTTAAACAAGACCTTCACCTGCAGCCACCGCCGATGAGTCTCCTACACCAGAAGCCCGGACTACCGCGCACGATTCCCCTCACAACAAATAGTCTTACCTGCCATCTCAGTGAATCCGATCGCAGTCCGGACCCCAGCAATGCAGCTAGCTAAGCCTAGCTGAGGCCCACCGAAATCCCCAGGGCATATAGTGGTACTAGCGGTTCAGCATTGGCAGAGGTAGGATTCCCGCAGTCCCACTGTTAAAAACGGTGCATCTGGATACTTGCCGCGCACCAAACAAAAAAAACAAATGCCTGTGGCTGGGGGCAGGGTATATAGGGAGGAGGACCTGTGCATGCTGGGAGCTTTAAAGCTGTAAGCAGTTTGTTGCAATGGATCACTCCAACTACATACCCCGAGGTAGATCCTGTGGATCCTTATAGACCCTGAGGAAGAAACTTAGATTCCTTATCACCAGAGAATGGTTTATCACATGCAGGGCAGATACTGTAAATGTCTGGTGCTTTATACAAATCATCGTCTTGGCTCCTGAAGCTGGAGACACACTGCAGGTTAGGAAAGTAACTATCACTACATACCCTAACTACCATATATATTAGCAGTGCCCTCTATGAGGACTTACAGGCTTTGGGGAGAAGGCTCTCTATCCATATTTGAGGACACAGGATCAATCCAAGTCCAAACTGTTAGTGGAGGGCAAAAGCAGCTCCATGATAATCATTGCATCAGCGTCATTTTAAGTCCTCCAGGCTCCTGACGTATGTGCAGTGGCTGCTTTACAGAACCCTGGGAACAGCAATGTCATAGGCAATTCCGCCCGCCGTTCCCAGCAGAGCGGCTTGCCATTACAAGAAGCACTACTTCCGCCAACCACACCAGTGACGCGGGCACTACCGCCCGCACCTGCTTGAAGAACGGGGGGCATGGAGAGCAGACAGCAGCAATATTGGTCAGCGGTCCACGAGGCAGTGTGTTTAACAGCCGCAGGCGCAGCAGAAGCCAGAATAAGTCGAGCACTCACCGGAGCCCATATGACACATTCACTTTTCCCCGGGGAGCCAGTCCTCCCTTCCAGATCACGCCTGCAAAGAGGCGCATTTACTGGGCATATAAATGAGGTAAGTTCAGGATTAAAAATAACAAACTTCCCTACACTGTCATAGCTAGGAGACAGGAAAAAAAAAAGACTAAGGAGGAAGGGGAGGAGTGAGCCTATATACCCTAAGGGGGGCGGTCCCAAGGGGGAAAAACTTCCTGTCTATTAATAGGAGGAAGGGATGTAAACCCACCTGTAATGGCTGCCATGTAGTAGGAAGAAAAGAAAAAAAAAAAAGATACATTTTCCACAAATTCTGAAGGAATGAAGTATTGGAGACATTATATATGTAATGCAGGAGGGGATGCAATCGGGAAGCCGACCGCTGGCTTCCCGGCTGTGCAATCCCAACAGGGGACTAATGAAAGGAGTCAAAATCCCGACGCCTATCATTATCCCTATGGCGGTGACTTCGGGTTAGGTACCCCCCTCAGGAGATCTCACTGAATTTGGACAATAGGCTGGATCACAGGACAGTTCTCTGCAGCTGGAAAGGTAGGCTACATACATGATGTAGCCACACCAAACAGACATGATATGGCCTGCATACAAAGAACGAGAACCACCTTTAGCACTTGCAGATATGGTTTATGAACCAGAGAGCTAAATACAATGTACTATATAGGTGGGTGCGAGAAGAAGTCCTTTAGCCTCCCAAACAGCGCATTGAGTTGAACAGCTGCGGGAAGCTCCCTCCCGCGGCATATTGAACATCGCACGGAGATTGAGAGAGGAGACCCTTGATAATCAAGTCTGACATTTTTCAGAGGAGCGGCGGTAAATTTCTATTTTTTCACCTGATGTTTCTCTGTCTGCAAGAGAGCGTTACACATCAGCACTTACTGTATATAATGAAAGCTAACAAGCAGGGCCCTCTCTACACCGTGCATGCTCTTATTCTGCATTGTTCTATATTTATATGATTTGTCAGAATGAACATCTGGCACAGTGGCGTTTTGTTGCAGATTACAAATAGCCGACGAACACGTGTCACAGTGAGGCCTCCTCTTATTTCACAGAGTTCCAGGTTCTAACATGTTCTATAGTGCTGCATTTGATGCACACACTAGTGGAAACAAGTACTACCATACAATATTAAAGATTCACGATAGCTTTATTGAAATTCAGGAACCAATTTCAATAAAAACTGTTTCTTTTATGAAAACAGTTTAAATAAAGATAAAATTAAGTAGACTGAGACCAATGCAAAAGGCAGGGAAAAGACAGCCTAGGCACCAGTGCATTTTTCTGCCCTTCGCCAAAAATTTTATAAAGATGTAGATGTAAATATATAGTATCCAAAGAACTGTGATAAATGTCCCCTAAAAATGTCTATCTTTCAAACCTTCATTAAGAAGTTAATCTATAAAAGTGAATATTTTTCTAAAATATTGTTTCAGCTCTAATGGGGCACATCCACTAGCAGACATAGAAACGACTGCACGATTCCGACATTGTAATCGTGCAGTCGTTTCACAGTCTGGTGCGGTGCCTACACTGAACGATCAGTCGTTCTGTGTAGGCACATCAATCATCCCCAACGTTATCGTCAGATTGACCAGCATGTTCGGGGGATGATTGATGTCGGAAACGACCAGCGGAAGCGTACATCGCTGGTCGTTCACGACATTTACATCGCCGATGTGTGCCCGATTACTTAACGATTGCATGATTACGATTTCGCAATCGTGCAATCACTCTATTGTAATCGAGTAGTGGATAACCGGCATAAAAGGTCTTAAATTGATGTTTGAGTAATAAAAAAATATTTGCACTCTAATCAAGAGATATTTATATCTGATAACATCTATTACTAAATATGCACATTTAGCAGTATTTAATCTGAGAGCTATAGAAAGTATGCTTAAGGACTGCCTCTACACGTTCAGAGACTATAAAAAGTTCTTGGCATAGCTGTGGTTTCCTTCTCTCAGAGGCAGTACATGTACAGTACAGGCTTTACCAAGTCCTGACCAGATAGGTTAAACCTAATTGAACTTACAAGTATCGTATGCATGTAGGGAAGCCAATCTCACCTCATTTTCTCATTCCCAGCATTCGGGATTGAAAAATCTTAATCCAAGGACTCCGGGATTTTGTTGATCAATGAAAATATTATTAATGGCCATAAATTAATGGGCCATGATTGTTTCTTTATTCCTGTGGTGTGGGGGCCATGAAAGTTTTATTTTTTCCTGTGGCCTATGCACAGGGCCGCAGGAAATTTTATAATATATATATATATATATATATATATATATATATATATATATATATATATATATACACACACACATACACTTTCATTGCCTTCAGCCCCAGCCTCCCACAGGAATAAAAATGGGATTTTGGTACCTACCGGTAAATCCTTTTCTCTGATTCCACAGGGGACACTGGAGATGCTTACGCTGGGTATAGAGGCGTGGATAACTGGAGCTGGCACTTTAAATAATTTAGAAGTGTGAAGCTCCTCCCCCTCTATGCCCCATCAGCCCTCAGTTTAGAAAATGAAGACAGAGAGGAGATGGAGAACAAGCGGCGTGAAAAGCAGAGAAGAACACACAATAACCAAATCTTACAACATACGGAACGAACCGAACAGGCAGGCAAAGAGCACAGAGGTGGGCGTCCAGTGTCCCCTGTGGAATCAGAGAAAAGGGTTTACCGGTAGGTACCAAAATTAAATTTTCTCTTTCATCCGCTAGCAGACACTGGAGGTGCTTACGCTGGGTACGTCCCAAAGATTTCCCCACAGGCGGGAGCGCTCTGAGGAGCCTGCAGAACAAGGCAGCCAAAACGAGATGCCGAAGCAGCAAACGTATAAAATCTGTAAAATTTTACAAACGTGTGAACTGAAGACCAAGTGGCCGCACGACACAATTGTCACGTGGAGGCGCACCTACCAGCCGCCTATGATGCATCCATAGAACGTGTAGAATGAGCCAAAATGGACGAAGGAGGCAGACGGTCAGCACTAACATAAGCGTGATGAATAGTCAGCCTGATCCAACGTGCCAACCCCTCCGAACAGCATCATAGAGGACAAAAAGAGACTAGAATTTATGGAGAAGGTTGTCCTGGCAAAATAGATGCGGAGAGCTCTAACCACATCCCAGATAGAAGAACCACCGGAGTCCAAAGACGGTACCGCAATAGGCCGATTGATTTGGAAAGCCGACACAACCATGGGAAGGAAGGTGCCTACCATCTGGAGTTCCGCCCCATCAGCATGAAACACAAGGTAAGGTGGCTTATGGGACAGAGCATCCAATTACGAAACTCTACAAGCCGAAGCTAGAGCCAGGAGGAGAACCATCTTCCAAGACAAGTACTTAATTCAACTTCTTCCAAAGGTTCAAACATGGACAACTGAAGAAACAGAAGCACCAAGTTCAAGTCCCAGGGAACTATCGAAGGTACAAAAGGAGGCTGCTAACGCAAGACCACCTGAAGAAACGTCTGCACCAATGGAAAGGGCAGAAACCTGCACCTTTAAAAGTTCCAAGGCGAAGGCCAGAATCCAATCCAGTCTCGAGAAAAAGCAGAAACCGGGACAACCGAAAAGTCCTAGACGGAAGTCCCTGACTGAAACACCATGAGATAACTGGCTTCCTGGCGCACAGCATGGTGAGAACAACAGAGTCTGGGTTACCCCTTCGTCTTAAGATATCGGTTTCAAGAGCCACCTCGTTAAGCATAGTTGCGCTAAGTTGGGGTGGACAAAAGGACCCTGCTATAGAAGATGCGGACGCAGAGGAAGGGGCCACGGGTCGTCTACCAAGAGGGGCCGAAGGTCCGAGAACCAACTTCTCTGAGGCCAGTTCGGAGCCATGAGAATGACCAAGGCCGACTCGTGTTTTATCCTACTTATAAGACGCGGAAGAAGTGGAATCGGCGAGACTTTAGAAACTCTGTTGCTTCTATTAGAGCATTGTAAATCGCTCTGAGTTACAACATATTTTATGGGCCACTTCTGTTCCAGAGGGGACCATCGACCCTGAAAGTGATGATCGAGGACTACTGCTCCCCATCCTCGAAGGCTGGTATCCGTTGTTACGATAATCCAGTCCCACACTCAGAATCTTCGGCCTGCTAAAAGATTGTTGAAGTGTGTCCACCAGAGGACCAGCAGCTACCATCTTCCCCAAGAGACCCAGACAAAAAAGTAGGGACACCTTTCTTGGTCGGAGGACCAGCTGAAATAACAACCGGATATCCAGAGCTTTGTCTATCGGAAGGAAAACCCTCTGTGATGCCGTATCCAGGATCATGCCCAGAAACAGGAGCTTCTGGGACGGATAGATTTGATTTCTTGAAGTAGATTATCCAACCGTGTTGGATTAGAGTGTGATATGTCAGTAAGGCATGGCTTGAGAGAAGGGTTACCGATGGAGCCTTGAGTAACAGGTCATCCAAATAAGGGATTATGGGCCTGAGTCAGAGACGGACGCTCTGAAAGAGCGCTCGCTCTGAATCAGGCCTTTTTTTTTTTCTTTATGCGGCCTCCTGGCCGCTCGCATAGCTGTGGGTGACCACCCACAGCTATTGCGAGTGGCAAGGTGATGGTCGCGATGGTCTCAACCATCAGGGCTTGCGATGAGACCCTTGCGGTAGGGTCTCGTCTGCCGCAAGCCCCAGAGAGCTTCTGGCTCTAATAGAACCGGAAGCTCTCCCACTGACATCATTGGTGATGTCAGTGGGGCCACTGACAAACGACAGGCGTTCGCTTGGGAACGCCTCCGTTTGTGAAGCCACCACCCCCGCCATGCCTACAAAACGGGGCGAGCTGTCGATCAACATAGATAGCCGCCCCTTTTGTAGTGAGCCACGGAGCAAGAGAATTTCTCTCTCGCTCCGGGGCTTGCGCACGCTCATTGCGGCCGCTGCGCGTGCGCAGAGCCCACCATCGACCCGCTTGCGAGCGGATCTGAATCAGGCCTTATGTTCACTCCCGATGACAAAAAGAGAGCAATCAGGACTGACATGAGCTTGGTGAAAATGCGGGGAGCAGAGGATAACCCGAATAGCAATGCTCGAAATTGATAGTGTTTCTGCAGTATAGCAAACCGCAGGAAGGCTTGATGTGGTTCCGAAATGGGAACATGGAGATAGGCATCCTTGATATCCAGGGATAATTGTAACTCTCCTGGTACTAAGCTCGCAATGACGGACTGCACAGATTCCATTTTGAATCGATACATCTTGAAATACAGGTTTAAGGACTTGAGGTTTAAGATGGGCCTGACCGAGCCATTTGGTTTGGGCACCAAACACAGGTTTGCGTAAAACCCCATACCTCGTTGATGCTCCGTAACCAGAACTAGCACAGATGATACTATTAGAGACTGGATAGCCTCCTGTAGAACCCTGGCCTTGTCTGCAGGTATTGGCAGACTCGTAGTGAAGAATCGATGTGGAGGGGGGACTTCGAAGTCTATACGGTACCCCAGGGAAATAAGTCTGCGAAACCACGGTTCTGAAGAGGTCTGGTTCCAAACTTGTTGAAATTTCTGCAAGCGGGCTCCCACCGCAGGGGACCCCAGGTGGGACGGAAGACCATCATGCCACCTGTTTTTCAGCTGGTTTAGGCTCCTGTCGACGTGCAACAGTGTGTGGGCGACCTCTACCTCTGCCGCTTCTTGCTTGCATGGGAGCACCTCTGGCTCTACCACAAACGGAATGTGGCACACGAAAAGAATGAAACGAAGGTCCAGTGTAAGATCTTCTGGGAGCCGGAGCAGCTGACGGAGGGAAAGAAGACTTACCCCTCGTGGCCTGGGATATCCATTTATCCAATTTCGGGCCAAAAAGCATGTCCCCAGTGAATGGCGCACGCTTGAATTCTGCATCCGCTTGCCAAGCACGCAACCAGAGGGCTCTGTGGCCCGAAATAGCAGAAACAGATATGCGAGCACTAATCTGAATGATATCCTTAGAAGCTTCACCCAGGTAGACTGCAGACTCTCGGATGTGTTCTGCTAGTAGACATAACTCTGCTCTGGAAGTACCTGAGCCCAAACCTGTAATCAACTGGTCAACCCAGCAAACCACAGCCTTGTTAACCCAGGCGGTATCAAGGGTAGGTCTAAGTTGAGCTCCCGCTGCAGTACAGATAGAACTTAGTGTTGTCTCCAACTTACGATCCAAAGGGTCTTTTAGTACTGTAGCTCCCGATACTGGAAGTGATGTCTTTTTTGAGAGACAGGAGACCGATGCATCGACAGGAGGAAGTGTTTCCCACTTCTCTATCATGGATGATGGAAAAGGATAGCTAGACTGAAACAGACGTGGAATTTGGAACCACTTATCCGTTTGTTTCAAGGTCACTGAGAGCTGCTGAAGTTGTTGTGAGAACGGAAAAACAGCCAAGCTCTTTGGCTGTTAATGAAATAATTCACACTCCTGGGATGCAGGAATTATATTCTCAGGTAAATTAAGGATTTTTCTAACCGACAAATTTAGAGATTCCACCCTGGGAGAGGCGGACTAACTCTAGAGGGGTACTGTCCTGTAAAGCTTCCTCCAATTCACCTTATTCGGTATCCTCCGTAGCGAGGAATTCTTCGTCTGACTCCTCTGACTGGAGAACAGTTGATAGAGGACGCTTTTGTATCGGTCTTTGGTTAAGAAGTACCCATAACCTGTACCAGGGTGTCTAGAGACTTGGTTAACCCAGCTACCCAGGAAGGTTGAGACTTACGTGCCTCAGCTAACTCTGACGTTGAAGTCTAACATAACTCCTACCAAGTCAGCGGCCCATGGAGGAGAAGGGGAGTCAGTAATAGTCATAGAAGGATCTATTGCTATACAAGCATCACAACACATGGACCCAGTGGCATGCAGCTTGTTTAGTTTGCAGTTACACTTAGAACAGACAAACATCTTTTGAGAAGCCTTTGTTCTGTTTGACATTGATACACACAGAGGGACAGAGCATAAACAGAAGTAATGAAACAGTAGGCTGGTTTGGGACACAGAGGAGATACACCCCACTCCTTTCCCACAAATAAGATTCCCTGCACTTACACCTCAGTGATTTAATCACAGCCTCTGTACCAGGTATGTAGTCAGGTCAGCCTTCTGTATGCGCTTCACACCTGTAAACTTGCAGCTGCACTCTGCCTATGTGTAGGGAGAGAATGCAGGCATTCAGCATAAAAACTGGCAACACGTCGTTTGTAACAGCTCACTTGCCGCATTTACAGTGTGAAGGGAGAGAGAGCCCGCGCTGCTAGGCTCCGCCCCCCACCTTCATCCCGTCCAACATGGCTGCTCCCCGTCTAATGGAGGAACCCACGTCCTAATAATAGCCCCGCAGAGGCTCCATCACTCTGCAGCCGCCAGCAGGGACTGAAGGAAATGCCTTGTCTGCTGAAGCAGCGCACCACACAGCCGCTGCACTGACATGGCACCGGCAGACAAAGACCCCCAGGGGCAGGCGTGGGGCTGAGCAGTGTGACCTCTGAAGTTGAGCGCAGATACACAGCCTGGCTAGTGTCTGAGCCGAGTGCTAACCGCTACCCGACTGAATACAAATGTGCGCATGCGTAATGTAACCCCAAAAATCCCAGGATTGGAGGCACCAATGCCGGAATTCAAATCCCAGCGTTTTTGGGCCAAAATCCCGGGATCCCGATCCTGGGATTGGCCTCCCTAGGTGGATGTTACGGTCACCCTTTTTTTTTTTCAATACGATAGGTGCCCTTTTCTTAGGCTCTGAACATGGAAGATCCGTAGTCATAAACAGTGTATGAGCACTAGGTCACATCCTGAAATCAGAAAAAAAAAAAAATAGGATTTTGGTACTTACCGATAAATCCCTTTCTCCGAATCCATAGGGGACACTGGCATATACACAATGGGGTATAGACGGGTGATAAGTGGAGCCTGGCACTTTACATTTTTTCAGAAGAGTAGCTGGCTCCTCCCCCTCTATACCCCACCTGAACTCAGTTAAGGTTAACCAAGCTGAGCAGAGACGGAGAGCAGACCTATAGAGGAGGAGAGACAAGGAGATGGAGGAACAAACTACTATGGTCCAAGACCGAGAACCACCAACAGAGGTGACAAAAAACAAAAAACTGACACGCTGCAGACAATCAAAAAGCAGCTGAGAAAAAAAAAAAAAAAAAACTCTCCAGGAACAGAATAAGGAACCGCGTTGGGAGGGTGTCCAGTGTCCCCTATGGAGAAAGTGATTTATCGGTAAATACCAAAATCCTATTTTCTCCTCCATACACTAGGGGACCACTAGAGTATACACAATTGGGATGTCCCAAAGCTGACCCTCTCCCTGGGTGGGAAGATGCGGGGAACCTGCAGAACCCTGCGACCAAAAGAATAGTGGTCGCCAGAGGAAAAAAACAGTAGAATATAACAAGAATGAACTGTGGACCCAAGAGCCACAAGGCAAGACAATATTCTTTCCAACTATCCTGGAGAACCCCACTGAACACAGTGCAGCAAAGAGCAGCACCAAATCTGTAATAAGAGATATGGTAAGAACTTCCCTCGTTATCACTATTTCTACGAGGTCCATAGGGTCCACAGGTAACCTTGAGGTATAGGTGATACAAGGTCATCTGGGCACCAGGCAGTTAAATTCTTCTCCCAGGATGCACCGGGGTCTTCCCCTAGACCCCGCCCCCAGGCCGGGAGCTCCTCAGTTACGTAACAAGCCATAGGCCAGAGGAGGAGAGAGAGGGAAGGAAGTCTGGAACACTCAAGAATTACATGAAGAGACGGAAGAACCGATGACCAGAGCGAGGCCCATGTTCTTACCATCTCTTATTTTCTACTTTGGGTTGCATAGGAGGTCCACAGGTAACCTTAGTGATTTCCCAAAGCAGTTATCCACAGGGGTGGGGGACTCTCCTGTACATAAAGGAGAATCTGCCGCCTGAGGGGAGCATCCTGAGTGGCAAACTAGAGGTCTGAATAACAAACCACGTGGCCATCCTACCAAGCTGTATGGCTTAAATGTAGCCTAACTGGCCATTCTCTTGTGTGAAAACTAAAAAAGAATAAACAAGGAGTCTGAATTTCAGAGAGAGAACTGATACGATCCCCATGAATCCTGGGGGTACATCCTAAAACAAATGAGTCTGTCACAATAATTTCTGCATTAAAGTGAAAAATTAAAGACTACCTTAGAAAGGAACCCAGGGCAAGTTTACAACACTGCCCTGTCCCTGCGGTCATTTGAAATCCACTAATCCTGTGGTTCAAATGGAGAGCCCTAAAGGGCCCTAATGATCCTGGACACGATGTCCACCTCTGGCAGACCCCATCTGTCCACAAGGAGCTGAAACACTACCAGGTGAAGAGACTATTCACCTGAATGTATGTTCTAATGGCTGAAGAATCAGTCTAACCATTTAGCCTCCTAGTATGAACGCCACCCCAATTTCCTGGTGGATGATCCTATGTCAGAGTGCAAGACACCGCTGTCATAGACTTTGGGTGACGAGCTAAATAAGCCACTGTTGTGGCATTGTCTGACTTTACAGACCCTCCGTGAAGTATCAGCCTCTTAAGTCTTTACACAAAGAGTATGAGGAAGCCATATTTATGGAAAGGGCATTCCCCAGAGAGACTAACTCTCTCACCCAGGCATGCATGGTAGCCCTGGGTGAACTGAAAAGGTCAGCCTCCCACCCTGGGACCCCTCCGGATGAGGCCCGACCAGTCAGGCGGAGGGCTTGTCATCAGGCTTAGGAGCCGGATGCCTGGTACTCCAAGGTTGCCTACCAGGCCCGGCCACCCTTCTGGTATTAGATGGCCTGGGAAAGGTCTGAGGCCTGGCTCTGTCCAAAGTCCGACGGAGTCCAAGTCCCTGAAGTGGCTGGAGCTGAAGGCAAACAAGCCGTTCTGGCTGTAGCCAAGTTACTGACAAATTTGTTTAACTCAGAGCCAAACAAGAGCTCCCCATCATAAGGTAAACCCTCCAATCCCTTCTTGGATTTAGCATCCATTGTACAAGAACGGAGCCACAGGGATTGTCGAGCTGCTATGGCTGCTGTAGAAACCTTGGCCTGTAGCATGCCAATGTCTAAGGCTGCCTTATTTATATATTTAGTGGAATCTCGAAGATCCCCCACTAAATCCAGCTGTACCCTGGTAGCATTAGAGGCTAAGGAATCTTCCAGACCTTTAGCCCAAACCTCCATGGCTGGAGCCACCCAGCAAATAGCCATAGCTGGTCTGCATGCAGCCCCCGAAAGGGAATAGGCAGATTTAAGGCAGCTCTCTATTCTCTTATCTGTAGGTTCCTTAAGAGACGACATGGAAGGCATCGGAAGAGAAGCGCTCTTTACTAAGCGTGTAATATGCGAATCCACAACCAGTGGAGTTTCCCATTTGGAGAAAATGGTCAGCAAATGGGTAAGTTGAGGCCAGATACCTCTGCGGCTAATAATGCTTCCCTGGTGTCTTCCACGCATTCTCTAAGTAATTCACTAGTTGATCAGACAACGGGAATACATGTTCAACCATCTTTTCTTCCATAAAATATGCATGTCTAGATTTAAGCGCGAGAGGCTCATCCTCCTCACTAATCAGGACTGCTTTAAAAGCCTGTATTAGCCCAGTAATATTTAAACTTGACCTCCACTTCCTGAGAAGGGGACTCAATGTCAGACTCATCAGGGAGTAGACCCTCATCTGATGTTACATCCTCATATAGATTGGCCTGTGAGGGCCACCTGATCCTTTTCCTAGGCCTAGTGCTAGGTGCGTAAACCTGCCGCACCTCGGTCGTACCTTGTAATGCCAAAGGGAACTGTATTAATCCACTGTGGGTGTAGTACCTGTATGGGTACATGTATCTGCGGCAAGACCTGGGCTGGCAAAAGACGTTCTGCCATCTTTGTCAGTAGCCCTGATACATAGTCCCCTGGTAGCGGCTGTTTTGCAGCAAGAGTCGCAGAGGAAGCTGGAGGGGTATAACATTGCATACATAACTGTTCAGAGGTTATGTCTCCTATTCTTAAAACTGCTGTACATTTCTTGCAATGCAGTCTATTAGTTGTCTGTCCCCCTGAAACATAGTTTCCTGGCTGCCGCTGCTGTGCATCAGAGGACGCAGACAAAATCGGGGGTCCATAACAACGCAGACATACCTCCTCAGAGATTCTGTCTCCTGTCTTTAAAACTGCTGCACATTTCCTGCAAAGCAGTCTAGTAGTTGTTAGTCCCTCATAGTTCTCTGGCTGTGGCTGCTGTGCTTCAGAAGCCACAGACGAGGCTGGAGGGCATAACACCGCAGACATAATTTTTTGGAAACTGTCTCCTTCCTTTAAAACAGCTGTACATTTCCTGCAAAGCAGTCTATTAGGAAGTCGAATTGATATATCACTCTCACTACCAGACATAGTGAAGAGGATTACCACTCAATAGCTGTGATTGAAAAAGGGCCACATCCTTGTGATTTTAACCACACCCACATACCACCAGTGCTTATGGCTCAAAATAGGACAAAGTACAGGGATAGCAGAAAATCACTGACAGTTGAAAGGAGAAATTTCAGACAGAGCTAGCATACAGTCACAGGTAAATGAAGAATACATTACAATAGCTACATTTAAATGGCACTTACTGGTCAACTATAAATACTTCTTTTATGCATCCAATAGGACAAAAGTGCTACATACACTAACCAGCCGCAGGAGAGGTATGTAGGGGGGACCCGTGCTTCACACTGCCCTCTGAGATCTGCAACACGAGGAGAAGCACTCGTTGGGGGTGGAGCCGGAAGGAGGAAGCAGTCACAGATTTAGACAGACCACAATGGTACAGCGGGGATGAGCAGCCTGTAAGACAGGAAAAGCAAACTCCCCTGGCCAGCGTTTAACCCCCAGGACAATGGGAGTATAACGGCAAACTCCAGCCCGCTGTCCCAGGCGGCTTAGTGTGGACACAGGACTCAGTGCCTGGCTATACTTACTGTCAACCCCAGGGAGTCCCCAGCCCTGGAGGAAAAAGAGTGCGCATCGGCACGCACCACTGCGGCACGTGTCGCTTACCTGTGTCCCTGTTGTCCAGCCGCAGTCTAGGGTAACTCCGAGGTTTCTGCCAGCTAAAACCTCAGAGGCCCGCTGCGAAGCACGGATCAGTACCGATGATCCAGCACCGGCAGGGTGAAGACGCAGTAGTGCGAACTTCCACTGGACTGTCTGCACTACTGCCTATAATGAAGAACTTCAGGGCTGTTTGCACCAAAAAGCCCCACTGCGTGTTCACTGACCGACTCTGGCCGGGCACCTAACGAAACTGAGGAGCTCCCGGCCTGGGGCAGGGTATAGGGGAAGGCCCCGGTTCATCCTGGGAGAATTTAACTGCGTGGTGCCCAGATGACCTTGCATCACCTATACCCCAAGGTTACCTGTGGACCTCCTATGAAACCCGAAGTAGAAAATATGGTATCATGACATCAATAAGAGACGAAGACGACTCAAGAAACCTAAGCACATGCAGAAAATGCAGCAGCCGCCAACCAAGGAAAATTCCCCAAGGATGAACTATGTGGAAAGCCCATCTAAGTACCAACCGGGAAGGTTTTCATGCTAAGTTCATTCAGATTGTAATGAGAAAAAACAAAGTAGAGAGAATGACTAGAGAAAGTCGCAAAGTCTGACACCACCAAATGAGAGCAAGAGTCAACCACAGAAATGCTGTACAGGACCTTACTTGAGGTACCTGTAGACTAGGAGCTCAAACCAATCGATTGAAGAGATAGAAAAAAAGGCTTCATATAGGAAAACACCCTCAGGATGAAACCTCATCTAACTGTAGAAGGTACCAAGATGACTGGACTTAAGGACCCCCTACCTGGTAGCAGGGCAACTGATGTTGAAAATATACAGAGAAGTTAAAATCTGCACCTCAGCAAACCCCGGCGAAGACTAGCATATGCCGTCACCTGGGTAAACCACAGCCAGGACCGCCGGAACAAGAACAAAGAATACACTGCGTATACTGCGACTATAGCATCTCCCAATGTGCCTGACAGGTGTCAGAACACCAGCTTCCTGGCCCAAGTCCAAGTTGCAACAAAAAAGACAACCGGCACACGAGTTTCTCAGGACCACGGCTGTAACCACCACACCGGTAACGAAGATATAGCAGGGTTTGGATATAAACAAAAACTGGTAGTCTCTTGCCAAGTAACACCCCAGGAAGGTAAACCCAGGGGACCAGTAGGACTAATAACAACACTAGAAAAACCTGAGATCCTAATAGAAACCAAACTTGGAGCGCACGTGCGCCAATCAAGTATGATTGATAACCATCAATATAACGCAGAGCCGGTCAGATGGCAGCCGGACCAGGAATTCTTATTTCTCTGTTATCTGAAAAACAACCTGGTAATGAACAGGACGTATACAGCACGTGACGAGTGAGAAACTGAACGACCTAGAATGTAATAACAAAAAATAAATAAATTATACCGACCCAATAGAGGTGAGCCAGAATAAAGTATACCAACTCAACAGAGGTGAGCTAGAATAAATAATTCCTCCAATCCCCTCGAATAGATGAAAAGAAAAAGAATATAAATTGACAGACAACTTGTCCCAGCAGGATGGATTAATAGCGCTTCCCAAGGAAGACATGGCTATATCATATAATTATGTGAGAGATTGGACCTGCCAACATGGCTGATCAAGCCTCCATGCACAACCTACGCCCTAGCAGTGAGCCTATCATTGGTAATAATGGCAGAAATATCCAGCCCCATAATCAGACAATGTGTGTTCGAGGAAGGAGAAAGCAGACACAGGAACAGAAAAATACCCTGGAATGTCTGACCAGTCCATGAACATGTGCGGATAGACCTCGAGGAATAAATCGACCCTATAATTAAAATCCCAGTATCTGTACACCAGAGAGCAGGGTGAGGAATGAGGTAAAAGGAAAAGGCTTAGGGGGTAAATTTACTAAGATGGGAGTTCTATTAAGAATTGATGTTGCCCTTAGCAACCAGATTCCAAGTATTATCTTCTGGAAGGTGCTAGATAAATGAGAAGTAGAATCTGATTGGTTGCTATGGGCAACATCACTTCTTAAATCGAACTCCCATCTTAGTAAATTTACCCCTTAGAGAGTGTAGATGCTAGAAGGAGGTACCCTATTGGGACAATTATCTGCTCTACTAGTAAATTTGTAATGTGATAGGATAGATGTGCCCTATTGCCCAGAGCTAGTTTCCCGTGTAAAGAAATCTGTCTTTAGAGTCTGCCTAGGATTCTGGAGCAAACCAGTTTACCTGTGAGCGATCAAAGCCACTTGGATCCCTGTTGTGGGTAGGCTGACCTCTATACAACGTTGCAGACCCAGCACTCTTCTTGCCTACACTCTATATCCTAGTCCCGAAGACTGAAGCTGCTTCAGTAGAAAATGCGACCTGCATAAAGACACTAACAAAGTGGTTAGTGAAAAAATGTATGGTCACAGTAAGGGACCAAGGTCTATAACTCACAGGATCATAACAGTGCAAAAATTCTCAATCCTTCCAAGGATGAGAAAAAAAGGAAACTGGATCCGAGATAACCCAACAATAGAGTAATCAGAGTTCTCCATAGAGATGTATGTGTACAGAAATATACCTATACAACCAAACGTTCTCCAAAAAGCAAACTATTTGCGGAGAAGCTAGAGCGTGCTCATCTCATCAGTAGGTAGAGATAGGCTAATGGAGTTAGTCATATGGCAACAATCCTTGTAAAAACATACTGTATGTATAATCCCTGCGTTCTAACAAGGGTTTCCTGAAAAACTTACAAACACAGGTCGAATAAAACACCATATATAGTAAAGTCCACTGAGAAGCAACCACCCAATTGTGCCTTTAAGTCCACAACTCAAAAAAAAAAAAATATACATTATATATATATATATATATATATATATATATACACACACATATATACACACATATATACATACATGCATACATACACACAGTCAGGTCCATAAATATTGGGACATTAACAGAATTTTCAGATTTTGGCCTCTATGCACCACCACAATGGTTTTGAAATGAAACAAACAAGATGTGCTTTAACTGCAGACTTTCAGATTTGATTTGAGGGTAATTACATCCAAATCAGGTGAACGGTGTAGGAATTACAACAGTTTCAATATGTGCCTCCCACTTTTTAAGGGGTCAAAAGTAATGGGACTATCAACTCAAAAGCGATTTTTATGGACAGGTGTGGGCTATTCCCTCGTTATTTCATTATCAATTAAGCAGGTAAAAGGTCTGCAGTTGATCCTAGGTGTGACATTTGCATTTGGAATCAGTTGCTGTCGACTCTCAATATGAGATCCAAAGAGCTGTCACTATCAGTGAAGCAAGCCATCATTAGGCTGAAAAATCAAAACAAACCCATCAGAGAGATAGCAAAAACATTAGGTGTGGCCAAATCAACTGTTTGGAACATTCTTAAAAAGAAAGAACGCACCGGAGAGCTCAGCAACACCAAAAGACCCGGAAGACCATGAAAAACAACTGTGGTGGATGACAGAACAATTATTTCTCTGGTGAAGAAAAACCCCTTCACAACAGTTGGCCAAATCAAGAACACTCTCCAGGAGGTAGGTGTATAAGTGTCAAAGTCAACAATCAAGAGAAGACTTCACAAGAGTGAATATAGAGGGTTCACCACAAGATGTAAACCATTGGTGAGCCTCAAAAACAGGAAGACCAGATTAGAGTTTGCCAAACAACATCTAAAAAAGCCATTACAGTTCTGGAACAACATCCTATGGACGGATGAGACAAAGATCAACTTGTACCAGAGTGATGGGAAGAGAAGAGTATGGAGAAGGAAAGGAACTGCTTATGATCCAAAACATACCACCTCATCAGTGAAGCATGGTGGTGGTAGTGTCATGGCATGGGCATGTATGGCTGCCAATGGAACTGGTTCCCTTGTATTTATTGATGATGTGACTGGTGACAAAAGCAGCAGAATGAATTCTGAAGTGTTTCGGGCAATATTATATGCTCATATTCAGTCAAATGCTTCAGAACTCATTGGACGGTGCTTCACAGTGCAGATGAACAATGACCCGAAGCATACAGCAAAAGCAACCAAAATGTAACTCATAACAGAATGCCCATAATCACTTTGCTTAATTAGTGTATAGACAGAAATTATATAAAGGTATATTATAATTGACGATAAATATAGTTGGTTCTCGGCTGTTTTACAAAAGTCTTGTGACACTGTATATTGGGCAGAATTACATTGTCTAGTGCATTTGTCTTGGTTGTTTTGGAGAGATCACATTTTTAAATATGGGAAAATGTACTATCGCGACACTTATGCATCTATAGCTCTTCCTGCTTCGCCTCTTATTGAGGCAAAGCAATAACGCCGATATGTACAAGGATGGTTCAATAAGTGATGTAACAAGATCTTTCACGTGTGTATTGTTCTCCATTTCATTCTAATATTGAGCCAAGCCAGAGCAGGTAGACTGCTTCCCCTCACATCCATTAGACTATGTCTCATATCAGTCAGTCATACTGTCCCAACATCAGTTATAAGATGGTGGGGCTGGTGGAAACATGGTAAACCATTGAGGTGTGTAGTGTGAACAGATTTCTGCATCTAAAGGGCACATTAGCAGCTGAAATTCATCGCCAACTTGTCAAGGTGTACGGTGATAACGTCATGTCACGGACACAGGTTTGGATTTGGTGCAGGACGGCAGGACAGATGTTCAAGATGACCAGAGTTCCAGCCAGCCAAGCACGTCCACCACAGTTGACAATTTGAAGGTCTGATTCAGAAGGACAGAAGCATTCTAGTTGATGATATTGCTGACAAACTGAACATCTTAGTGGGTACTGTGCACAACATCGTTCACTTAGACAACTATGGGGACTATGTGTAAAAATAATCTGTACCAAGGACATACTAGGTCGTTATGTTATTTATCGAACCACACTTGTATTAATATGTCAGTCGCCGGAGTGGGGGAGAGAAAACTCCCCCCTAGACCCCACAGTGAATCAGCCTAGTGCTGATGCGTTGTCTCTCAGCCTCCTGGCTCGGCCCTATTGTGCATACACGAAATCTCATGTGCATCCTGAGACCACGGAGGATGCCACCCCAGCCATGTACATATACCAGCATTACTCTTGCCAATATGTGGAAAAAAAGGCCTGTGTGTGCTTATTTTTTAATAACTTAAGAATGATTTTCAAAATATTTAGATATTTGTAGATAACAGAGAAAAAAAAAAAACTTTCTCCTCTACATTATTCTGCATTCATTCATTCCAAGGTTCAATGTAAGTGTCAAACTCTTCTTACATCTCATCCTATAGGAGTAAAAAGATTACATAGTTTAGAACTGGAAAACAATACAGAAGCAGCACATACTCAGATCTAATATCTCTGGCAAGTAGACAACACCAATAATGGTTACAAAAGAGTACATCAATACAACTCAACATAATGGCAACTAATGCACTAAGATGTTTTTTTAAACTATCTGCTATACCAGTGGATCTCAAATTGGGTGTAGCGGGGCACCTGCAGGGGTGTCACAGATTTGTGTTCCAGGACCAATAGGCTAAACCAGTGCTGGTGGCTGCCATTTATAACCTCTGTTGACAAACAAAAGTGCACCCCTGAACCCAAGCATGACAGGTATTCACAAATTACTTCAATTATCTTTGTTCCAAATCTCTCAATAGAAAACTTTTGGCCTAGGGGTGCCATAAAAAATTTTATACTCTAGAGAAGCGTTTCCCAAACTCATTCCTCAGGGAGCACTAATAGTGCATGTTTTCCTGGTCTCCTCACAGACCACAAGTGAAATACAGTTTGAGTCTCCCATATCCAAATATTCCAAAATACGGAATATTCCGAAATACGGAATATTTTTAGCATGACTGAGAAAGTGAAACCTTTGCTTTCTGATGGTTCAATGTACACAAACTTTGTTTAAAGCACAAATTATTAAAAAATATGGTATAAAATAACCTTCAGGCTGTGTATAAGGTATATATGAAATATAAATGAATTTCATGTATGTACACAAACTTTTTTTGATGCACAAAATTATGAAAAATATAGTATAAAATGACCTTCAGGCTATGTGTATAAGGTGTATATAATACATAAATGCTTACTGTGTTTAGATTTGGGTCCCATTCCCAAGATATTTAATTATTTTATGCAAATATTCCAAAATACGGAATATTCCGATATCCAAAATACCCCTGGTCCCAAGCATTTTGGATATGGGAGACTCAACCTGTAATTAGCTCCATATGTGAATCATTTAAAATGTGTCAGCCAGTAATGAATACACCTGTGCACAAACTAGGAAAAATTGAATCCATCACTCTTAAGGGGCCCATAGACTAGGCGACTAAATGCTCGATTATGCGATCGGAAACACCAATCCGCCGGTCGGAAATGCCGAACAGCAGCCGTCAATGTGCCGCAATCAGTGGCAGGATCTGTGAAATTCTTCATGTCAAATTTCCTCGATTTGCAAATCACGATCAGTGTTCTCCCCAGGCTGTTTTCTGCGGGCACATCGCCCGGCAGAAACAGCCTACCGCCCGGCACTTTTCCCCGCCGAACCCTGCCCCTGCTGTGGAATGCTGGCCTCTGAAATGACTGGAGGCTAAAAAAAAAAAAAAAAGCCTCCGATCGCTTCAGAGGCAAGTGTTCCCAGTGATGCACTGCGCGGATGACGGCATGACGTCACCCGCGACGTGAGGAGCCTGCCCCGCGCGCTGGTTGATCTAGTTAGATCCAGTCAGAACGATGCAGCGGGAGAGCGAGCGGCGATCAAGTTAAGGTAAGTTCTGGGCTGGGACCAGTCTGGGGACACTGCCTAAGGGGTCCAATTTATGCCTTGGGCACTGCATAAGGGGCCAGCCTGGGGGCACTGCATAATGGACACTATTTAAGCTTGGGGGCACTGCATATGGGACACTATTTAAGTCTGGGGGCACTAATTCAGCCTGGGGGCACTGCATAAGGGCAAAGCAAAACTACAGGGGGCAATGCATAAAGGGGAAAACTACAGGGGGCACTGTATAAAGGGCACAAATACAGAGGGCACTGCATATGGGGATAACTACAGGGGGCACTGCATAATGGGCACATTTGACTGAGCGCCAGTGGAGGAGCAGCCTGAGACCTGTCGGGCTGGAATGGTAAGGGAGATACCCCTTTTCCCGGCGCGCGCATTATTGCGAAGGACCCCACCTGGCTACTTTTCTTGATGCCACCCAGCTGGAAAAAAATTCTGGGGAGAACACGATCATATTTTGATCGTGATCGGCAAATCAGTGAAATTCAAAATGTTGGATTTCACCGATCAGGCAACCTGGCATCTCCAGATCGCAGGAACGCAACCAGTCGCTAGTGTATGGGGGCCTTTTGTACTTCATGAGAAATGAGGTTGGGAAACACTACTCTAGGACGCCGTGATTCAAGAAAACACATACCATCAAAACTCAAGCACAGTTTGAGATTTATTGGGTACACCCCAACTTAGGGCCGTATTCAATTAGAAGCGGAAAGCAGTTTTCGCATGGTTTTAGTGATAATTTTGCCTTTTTTTTTTTTAACTCCATATTCATTTCCATTTTCGCCTATGTCGGAAAGTCAAGGCACTGAAATAGGCGACTTTTTTTCTCCCGCTATTCTATGGAGAAGGTGGGGTGCAGATGTTAGGAAACCACTCAAAACCCTTGGACACAAAACCCCCCAAAAAAAGAATTCAAAATGACAAAAGTGGTGGGACAACTTCAAAAACTAGCAAATAAGCTTCTGGGGGTGCTCTAAGAAGGGGCCAAGTGTTTTTGGGATTGCAGGTGCTTGTATAATGGAGGAATTTCACTGTTCTAAAATTTCACTTTAGAGACATTACAATATGCTTGTACCCATTGTCAAGCACCCCAAATTTGATGGGACTACTTATTTTTACAAAAAAAACTGCTTAATGCCATTCTTCACCACTTTCGCAAGGACGCTAATTACAAGGATTTTAAACAACTTCAGTACCCCAATTAAATTTATTAGGGCTATTGGAACACTTCAACATCCCCAATGTTAGTGCATCTTTTTTGGGGGGTAAGGCTGATTTCCCCAAGTCTGACAGTACTTTCCGCCTGTTCTGCATTCGCCGTTTTTGCCAGTTTTGGAACTGAATACGGCGGAAAGCGGGGACGCACACGATAAGTTTACGCATCCAAAAAACATGTCGTCAGCGAAAAGTCTGGCAGGCAAAACTTTTCCGCAGGTGCGAAACTAATTGAATACCGCCCAAAGTAGGTGAGCTTAGCAAATATTTGATTTATAATGGTGTGTGGAATTTTATTATGCGTCAGAAATAATACACTATGACAGTGGTTCCCAAACTGTGTGCCTCGGGACATTTGCAGGAGTGCCTCAGCTTGGTGGTCCAGCACCCAATCAAATTATTTATGGTCAATGTAATGTAAATATGTGGACAAATAGAAGTGCAAGCCTGTCCAACACCACATAACTGACCCCAAGGATGACAGGTAAGCACAAATTACTTCACTTTACAACATTTTCTTCCGAATTTCTCAAACAAACTTATGGGTGCCATCAAATCAATACTGATACTCTAGGGCGACGTGATTCAAAACAAAGGTTTGGGAACCACTGCACTATGATCTTTATCTGAAATAACTTTAGTTTAGGCATGTTCTGAAATGTATTCTGAAATTTGGCAACATATTATAATCTATTACGCAAATGTTAAAGCAGTACTGTACATTACTATAGCCATGGCCAAAAGTTGAAAATGGCAAAAGTATTGGTTTTCACAAAGTTTGCTGTTTGTGTTTTTATTTTTTAGACCTTTTTGTCAGATGTTACTATGGTATACTGAAGTAAAATTACAAGCATTTCATAAGTGTCAAAGGCCTTTATTGACAATTACATTAAGTTTATGCAGAGAGTCAATATTTGCAGTGTTGACCATTCTTTTTCAAGACCTCTGCAATTCGCCCTGGCATGCTGTCAATCAAATTCTGGGCCACATACTGACTGATGGCTGCCCATTCTTGCCTAATCAATGCTTGGAGTTTCTCAGAATTTGAGGGTGTTTGTGTTTCCACCCGCCTCTTGAGGATTGACCACAAGTTCTCAGTGGGATTAAGGTCTGAGGAGTTTCCTGGCCATGGACTCAAAATTTCGATGTTTTGTTCCCCGAGCCACTTAGTTATCACTTTTACCTTATGGCAAGGTGCTCCATCATGCTGGAAAAAGCATTGTTCGCCACCAAGCTGTTCTTGGATGGTTGGGAGAAGTTGCTCTTGGAGGATGTTTTGGTACCATTCTTTATTCATGGCTGTGTTCTTAGGCAAAATTGTGAGTGAGCCCACTCCCTTGGCTGAGAAGCAGCCCCACACATGAATGGTCTCAGGATGCTTTAAATATCCCCCTAATAACCAATGGGTCAGGGGCTGATGTGAATAGCAACTGAGGGTGCCCAAGATGGCTGCCTCACCCTCTATGATAATATGTAATGTCTGCTTATATGCTTACTTTATTTCATACCTCTGGTGTAAAGGAGCATGGCAGCTTCGGAGGTGGAGCTGCAGCACAGTCCATTATTCAAATAAGGGAGCCACACAAACTGTGACCCCCAACTGCTGCCAAACATCACTGACTTGGTGTGGCTCCCCTATTTGAATAGTGGACTGTGCTTCAGCTCCACCTCTGAAGCCGCAATTTCGTCCCAATGAGCTTACAGTCCCACAGCACTTGTGACATGTTGCTTTGACACCCAATCACCTCGGTCGAGAGGAAACATTTTTCTACTTTTCACCCCCTTAAGGGGGTTGAATTATTCCTAGTTAGTGGCTTACGTCATGGAAGGAATATACTCCCCAAATTTTCTATTTCTAGGTCAAAGGGTTTGGGCAGGGTGATGAGTCAGTCAATCAGGACATTGTACAGGGGGAGAAAACATTTTATCCCTTTTCACGCCCTAAGGAGTCGAATTTTGAAAAATCCCTGCTCAGTGGGTGCTTGCATCATGGAAGGAATATACTCCCCGATTTTCATCTTTCTAGATCCAGGGCTAGTAGTTGATGAGTTATGCTGGCCATACACGCTACAATTATCGGGGCGATCCGCCTGATATCGGCGGATCGCCCCGATAATTGTAGCGTGTATGCAGGCGACCGAGGGTTAAATATTGCTCGGTCGGGCATGCAGGATTGTCCAGCATGCCCATCCGATGCGATATTTACCCAGTAAACTGTCGGCGGCATCGGGCAGTGTATGCCCAGCGCGGCCGACAGACATTTCCTGTGTTCCTTCCCACGGAAGGAACAGGGAAATGTCTCCTCCCCCGGGGGCGGAGCGCAGATGTCTGCCGAATACACTGAGAGAAATCTCACAGTGTATGCCGAAGACATCTGCAGCTGGCCAGATAAAATGTCTGTCGGTCTGACAGACATTTTATCTGGCCGTGTATGCCCAGCATTAGTCAGGACATTTTAATATAATAGAACATATAAAATACAAATATCCTATGTTTGCACTATATTTAACAACATTTACACAATAAATGAATACACAATATACAGATTAGCAGCTTCCCTAGGGGTGGTCCTTTGTCGGTCAAAAGAACCCAAATGTCCAAAAACAAATTTATAAAGAAAAGGTCCCTGGGAGCACTTATTTATAAATATTGTAAAGTGGTGATCCCCACTTTTCCTAAGACTGTTATATCTCCTTTCATAAGGTATAGGTTTCTGGGTAAGTGGGATGGTTAGGTCTTCTTTTTCTGAAATAGAACCCTCGCACCAAGATCACCTAACAAATCGTAATCAGCCTTTCAGTCTTGTAAAAACGTATTAATATAAAAAAATAAATAAATTTAAAACTGTCCTTACATTCATAGTAATACAGCTTTCTGCTGAAAACATCTCTTCAAAATTATCAAACGCGTTTCGCCAACATTTTGACTTTGTCAGGGATATTTATACTGTCCTGATTTCTCAAGGCTTTTAGCAGCCACAGAGGATGTCTCTCATGTACTAACATACTGCTTTTATTCTGATGTCTCCAGATAATTGAAATATTATGTACCCTTCCCCAGATTTGTGCCTCGAGACAATCCTGTCTCAGAGGTCTACAGACAATTCCTTGGACTTCATGCTTAGTTTGTGCTCTGACATGCACTGTCTAATGTGGGACCTTATATAGACCGGTGTATACCTTTCAAAATCATGTCTAAAAAACTAAATTTACCACAGGTAAACTCCAATTAAGTTGTAGGAACATCTCAAGGATGATCAGTGGAAACAGGATGCACCTGAGCTCAATATTGAGCTTCATGGCAAAGGCTGTGAATACTTGTGATTTTAGTTTTTTTTTATTATTCAATTTGCAAAAATCTAAAAAAAAAAAAAAAACTTTACACAGTCATTATGGGGTATTGTGTGTAGAATTCTGTTCCCTTAGTCCAGAGGTTCCCAAAACGTGGTCCTCAAAAGGCTCCCCAACAGTTCAGGTTTTAGAACTATCCATGGTTGAGCATGGAGTGGGAACCTCTGCTTTAGTCCATCACAGAATCGCATAACTATGCCAACCCAAGAAAAACAAACAATCCAGCCCATACTTTTAGGTTCTGTGTGCGCTTAAACATCATTATGCTATTCACAGTCGAGCTGAAATAGCATTCTCTGTATTACATTTGCTTTCAGCATCTTCCACACTCTCTTTCACATTCCTCGAGAGACACTGCAAGGGTGATAAAGGGATAGTAACACCACTGACTTCTTTGAAAGCACATTTTTCCAATACCTTACGAGGTTGGGACTTCTCCATATAAAACTACTTAAATCCCCTGTGTGAAATCTGCAGAAGTAATTTAAATGGAAAGGAACACAGATTGGAGGTAGCACTGGGCAAGCATTATGTAGCAAGAAGGGGGAACAATATGACCTATGGAAAATGTATGCATCAGTCAAGAAGGATGGCTGGGAGAGACCTAATGAGGATTTTTGTTAGACTGTCTAACTATATAGCTTAAGTAATATTCACAATATATTGCTCCCATTTAGCTTTAGTAAGAAAAATGGTACCCAATAGCAGACATCTGTTCACCATACAGTGCAGACATCCCTTTGTAACCTCGGCATCACATAACCTACCTATTACAAGGAAGCATTATAGATCAGATGGATCACTGTACACCAGGTAAATATAGCATGACAGAGACACCCATTATTATTCTAAAGTAGGAATATTTTCTAAATCCACAAATACCTTACATGCCACTGCAATATTTTAGATTAAGCTTCAGCATTGACTCACCGCATAATGCCTAACAATTAACACCAGCATCTACAAGCCCAGTTTGGTTACATATTCTTGGCAATACTCTGAACCTAATAGCACAGACTACACTGTCCGATACAGGGTTGAAAAGCCACCACCATTTTACTTAAACCTCAAGCTGTAAAGATAAATCCTTGACCGTTTTCCACATAAATCGTGAAATACACTAACTGCGAAGAACGTTCCCATCAATAACTGCCAGCCGTGTACAGTAAAAGGCACAGGTTTATTATGGACACTACAAGATACTGTAGTATACTCATGACTTCAAGATTATGTCAAATACACAGGTAACATTTTTTAAAAGTTTCCTTCCATATACAGTACTGTACATCAAGGCACGCTTAGTAATGGAACTGGCTGTCATATGCTGCCACACACAATACCGCAAGCGAAACGGATGATTACCAAGTATGCCGAGCCAAAATGGCTGCAATGCCCAATGTGATCCTATTATAGTTTAGGATATTTGGATCCTATAAACAATCCTAGCAATTAAAATTGATATGAATACTATCTAGCATGTTGGTATATGAGATCTGAAGATATTGGATTGCGTCTGTGGCCATCTTTTAGACATGTTAACGGGCCACAGCGAAGTTAAAAGTAAAAGCGCCGTGTGGCATGAGTACCAGGAAGCCAGAAACTCAAAAGCAGTTTAAGAAAATATCCATTAGATACTAAATATATACATTCTTACATGTAAAGGTAAATTTGTAGATCACAAAAGTATTAGGATACACAGAACAAAAACAGGTAAACTATTTTACATAAAGCACAAATTAATAAGAAATATTGCAGTTTTCCACATTCTAAAATTTTAAACCTTGAATTAAAATTTTAGAATACAAATGGTGGGAACTGTAGCATTGACTATTATTTTTTAACAATCATTTGCAAGAAAAAAAAATTAGTTTTTTTTTTTTTTTTTTACAGCAAACAATTATAGGAAACACAGTTTGGCACGAAAATTAAAACAAAGACAATACTTACTCAAAGGCAAAGAAGAGTCCACTTGTGACCAGGATTAAGATCAGTGTGAGATAGAATACTCCAGTTTGCCTGGCCACAATAATCCTGCCATTGCAGTAGAATTTGTTCCTCCCTGGAAAAACCTCCCATTTTCTCTTAACAACAGTTTTCTTCTTCTTGTTAGGAGACTCCATGGGGGAGGTTCCACGAGTGTTAATTTCACTATATCCACACTCTTTCATGGGACCACCTCCTGGAGTCATCAATAAAAAAAAAAATATATATATATATACAGTTGCAAAACAACAATCCAGTACAATCCAGGAAGTTGAAAAAAAAAAAAAAAAATCAAACAAGCCTAATAAAAGGCAATCCACAATTGGGTAGTAGTTCAACTTAGGAACAAAATTCAAGAGGATAAATAATATAAGCAAACAAAATTTCAGTATGACTTAACAGATCTCGCTTTTTTCCTATTGTTTTTAACATTAATATAGAAGCTTAGGGCCTTTAAGAAACAAGGTCCCTGTGAACCAGTTATTCAGAGATTTGCTTTACCATTCGAGGAAATACAAAATACATAAACAGTTAAGGGGGAATGAAGCCAGGTTTATGAGCTATGCAGTGTAGCGTACACCCAAGTTTGTTCCTTTGGTTTTGCTGAAAATGCTTGCTCACTGTGCCACTCATATGAGCGGCAACAAAAACCCCCAGCTTCTTTTCCAGGGTGCTCTGTGGACTCTCACTGTTCTCCAGAGGTCCCGACAGACACCACACTGTTTCCAATGTACCTTCACCATCACCACAGTTTTGTTGAAAATATCTAAGAATTATAGAACTGAAGACATGCTCCTGAAATTCCTGTTAAAGAACTAGCTTGCTCTCAACAAATAATGCTGGAGGGTGATTTCTGATTTTGAAAATAATTAAAAAAAGATGGCCCATCTCCTAATCCAGACTGGAGTAGAAAAACAAAACAAACAAACAAAAAAAAACGAGAGGCTATTTATAGCAGCAAAACAAAATGAAGCTGTGGTAAAACCAATTTTCTCTTGAGACTTGTTGAAGAAGAAATATCTAGTTAGGCTGTTTCCTGTTACACCATAATCTTCACCCTTCCTTAACAACTGACAAAGCACTGCCATTACATATTGGAGGAAGCAGCAGCAACAATCCAAAATGAAAAGCACATCTGATTTCAGCTTTTGAGACTACAATGGTTCATATCCCTCCTGGAATAGTTCATGTCTCTGAGACTGTCAACAAAAAATGCAAAATTCAGAGAAAGGTTTGTCTTCCAATGGCATCAGTAAGAATCTGTGTAAATCCTTTTACTCCTCACAGTATGCACTGGTTTCCACAAGCATTTAGTCTGTCTTCTTTCAAGCAACGAGACTTGAGACAGCAGCTCCTGATCCCAAAAACATCCATGTCTTGTACTACAGAATAAAAGAAAAAAATAAACAGCAATAAAATAACATGAAGGCATTCTAATGGACATTACAGAAATGTGGGGATGTAGTTATAATCCCGACAGACAGGATGCTGGCTCTTATAGCGGGGCTTAGAATGTCAGCGCTGGAATCCTGCCACTTGTCATAATCCCGCCACCAGCATCCCGTAGGTAAGCACTGAGGTTAGGGGGAGGGTTAGGCACTAAGGGGAAGAATAGGTTTAGGCACTAAGGGGGGGGGGGGGTTGGGTTTAGGAATAGGGGAGGGAGGGTTAGGATACTGACCGAAAGGTGTCTGTATACAGGTTGAGTCTCCCATATCCAAAATGCTTGGGACCAGGGGTATTTTGGATAACGGAATATTCCGTATTTTGGAATAATTGCATATCATAATGAAATATGTTGGGAATGGGACCCAAATATACACACAGAATGCATTTATGTTTTGTATACACCTTATACACACAGCCTGAAGGTAATTTTATATAATGTTTTTAATAATTTGTGCCTTAGACAAAGTTTGTGTACATTGAACCATCAAAAATCAAAGGTTTTATTATCCGAGTCATGCCAAAATTATTCCGTATTTCGGAATATTTGGATATGGGAGACTCAACCTGTACTAACTCGGTCAAGATGCGGCATCAGGATTCTGACTGCGGGGATCCAGAGTGCCGACATCCTGTACCCAACCTGAAACGAGCTATCGATAATAACCAGTAGAATTTCTTAACAAAACTATATATTAACATATGACTGCACAGTGGGGGCAAATCAATGGTTTTACCATGGCTTTACCATACCACTTTGCATGGCTAAACCCGATGCTTCTGGGCATGCACACACGACACTCGCGCCCTAACTTAGGAACAATTGAATTGTTCCAGTGGGCGCCCAAAAAACAAGCAAATTGCCCCCAGTGTGTTTCCATAGCTTAACGTCAGTTATAAAGCTGTCTTCTTAAAGCCTCAGCTAAGTAAACTTAATTCAAAGTAATAGGCAAGCTATGCTATACCGGAACAGAACATCTTGTATCGCAGCATCAAAACTTTTACCTCACACCCCAAGAGGTATGAGGGAAAACTTGCAATGTCAGCCCTACCACAAATAGCCAATATGTGCGCAGCACATCACATTGAATTGGCTCCTAAGATCCCTTCCTCGTAATATATTTCTAAGTATTATAAAAAAAAAATTTAAAAAAAGGGGGAGGAAGAAAAAAGGAAACCAGGGACCCCAAGTGTAATGGTGCATACACACGATCAGATTTTTTCTTCAGATATGGACGATAACGATTTAAAAATCGTTCAGTCGTTCATATCTGAAGGAAAATCGTTCATATCTGACATGCCTGAACGATGGACGATCAACGATGCGCGTTCCCGTTTGTCAGATAACGATATCTGACATCTGATGGGTTTGCAGTCAGACTTGGACGATTCCATTCATTTTAATGCAGTCAAAAATTGTTCAATCGTTCAAATCGTTCAAATCGTTCAGATCGTTTAATCGTTCAATCGTTCATCTGACAAGTCTGACAAATCTGACCGTGTGTACGCTCCATTATGGTGCATACACACGGTCAGATTTTTCCTTCAGATATGAACGATAACGATTTAAAAATCGTTCAGTCGTTCATATCTGAAGGAAAATCGTTCATATCTGACATGCCTGAACGATGGACGATCAACGATGCGCGTTCCTGTTTGTCAGATAACGATATCTGACATCTGATGGGTTTGCAGTCAGACTTGGACGATTCCATTCATTTTAATGCAGTCAAAATCGTTCAAAACTTTGGTAAAATCGTTCAAATCGTTTAATCGTTCATCTGACAAGTCTGACAACTCTGACCGTGTGTACGCTCCATAAGAGTGTCATAGTTTTAAACAGCGAGTCCTCACAAACTTTCGGTAACCCCACAAGGGCTTTAAATCCACAAATGCATACCATTACCCAGTACCTTTCAGAGCTTTGAAAGATTAAATAATAATGAAACAGTGCTTCTTCACCTGACATCCACTGAATATAATTATAACAGTAATAGTCTTCTGTGGGTTACTTTAGACAACTGTAGCAGGAAATGAGCACAAGACAGGCTACACGGATATAGCATGAAGACTAGCAACCCTGACTAAGAATTGGGATTGTGGTGCAGGTAGTACAGGTATACAGCGGATATTGGGAATAAGCAGGGGACGCCGGCATAGAGAGTACTGACGAGGGATCTTCCCTGCATTCACAAGAACAGCAGCACTTCGTACAGATGAGTCAGAGCATTATCAGCCAGATAGATCTGCACACACAGTAATATGTCATATCATTACTCGACCAACAGCAGAACTATGTATAACAATGAAGTATGTGTAGGGGGCGGGGGGACTGTAATTACCCCCCAGAAGCAGCAGTAACGCACATACCTCTACATCACACCTCCTGCGTACGGCTAGGGTCACACCGCGCACAGTGCATGGCTCCGGTCTATGCAGCAGTAGCGCAGGCCAGTATCAGACAGGAGCCGGGGCGCACTTGAGTGCATGGGGCCAGACTTCGGCCCCGCCTCACAGGTCAACAACGCACCTTTCTGCTCCCCCGGGTGACCAAGTTCCCGCTACCGCTTCTCTCTCTCCGCCTCCTGCAGGCGACTGAGCAGCAGCGCTGCACACCTACACTTACTAGCGGCAGGGATGACAAGTTCCGTCCCGCCCAGCACAGAGGAGGAGCTGCAGGCAGAGCAGTACGTTCCCGGCCAGCAGTCACCGCCCTGCTGCTCTCCCCCCTGGCGGACTACACTTCCCAGTACGGCCCTGCGCTAACACGTAATAACTTCTGTCTCTGACTGCACTCAGTGGGAAGTGACAGCTCTCTTGTGTGTCCTAGTGTCGCTCTGTCCCTGCGTCATCTCTCCGTGCATCTGCGGCTGATGCTGCTGCCTTGCCAGTTCCCTCGTCCTCCTCAGCCGCCGACTGCAGCAGCGGTCACACGGGGCCCTAAGGAGAACGCGGGGATTGGCTGGATTCTGAGTTGCCAGAGATACAAATGAAAGAAAGAACTGTCCTTATCGATCATTATATTGGAATACCGGGTTGCCCATATATTTACTGATAACTTTGTAAAACGTTACTACTAGAATTATCTTATTATTACTTTATGGGACATATTTATTAAAAGATGTGGCAATAAGGAATCCTTATTTGCCTAAACAAACAATTACTGAGTTACCGGGACAAGAGCCTGTCTATGCGATCAGTAAAAGTAATGTAATTATATCCGATATCAAATTTTATTTTGGCTAGCTGTGCTTGAACCCGATGGTCCATGTGTGAGTGGGCACAAGCTACAATGGGATGGCGTTAACTGCTGGGGCCAAGCAAAGCATTTTGGAACTTGGTAAATCTGACAAGTTCGCATGCCCCCATAGAAACCTTTTGGGGCTGCGGCTGCTGTTGGAAATAGAGGGACTGCGGCAAATGTGGAGAATTCTGCTGTGGTCCTTCAATGGTACATTGGTTAATATTTGTGGGTACCCCAAAAAAATGAGTGTTTTGGGGAGATATCCTGCAAATGATAAATCGGTCTCTATGTCTGTTTCTTAATCTTGGTTCTCAAGGCAAACTAATGCTGGGTGCATACTATGCTATATGTCGTTCATTCAGCCAACGAACGATATATCGCTGTGTACAGACAAAGGGGCATATTCAATTTGGAGCGAAAAGTTAGGTTTTGCCGTCGAAAAGTTATCGCGCTCGTCCCCGTATTCAATTCCAAATCTGCGAAAACGGGAAAAAAGTCCTGTCATTTTTGGGGAAATCAGCCTGACACCCCCTAAAGATGCTCTGACATGGGGGTTCACTATGGGTACCCCAGAATAGCCCTGCTGAAGGTATTTGGGGTCTTTAAATGGTCTTAATAGCTGCTTTTTAGCGTCTTTGAGAAAGTGGTGAAGAATAGCATTTACCTCTGTTTTTTGGGAAAATAAGTAGTTTCATCAAATTTGGGCTACATGAAAATGGATGCAAGCATATTTAAAAATCGCTAAAGTCAAGCATTAAAAAACGTAAAAAAAACCACCTTCAGCTAACACCTGCAATAAAAAAAACACCTCCCCATACTTGCAGACCCCCCCAAAGGCTATTTCACTAGTTTTTGAATTTGTACCCCCACTTTGAGCTTTTTCACCAACATTTTCAAAGTGCTTTTTTGGGGGTGTCCTTTGTTCAGACAAATTGGTTAAAAAAAAAATTTTTTTTAACCAATTTGAACTTTTTGTTTTTGTCCTTTTTTCAGTGTTTAAAACCATATGATCGACTGTCATTTGCTCTCATACATTACCAGGTTTTCATTCCAACCAGCCAGATTGGACAGATATCTGGCAGAAAATTGTATAGTGGATGGCCATCTTAACAAAACCTAATTCTCATTGACTGCAATGTGTTATTATATTTATTATTATCTTTTGTGTTTAAGGCGCCACAAAGTATTTGCAATACCGTACAAATAATGTAAAGAGAAACAGTGTAACTTGAAATATGATAATTACAATATATGTAAATAGATATAGTTTCGGGACAACACACAGCAATAAAAAACAGACTATGGACAAGGAGAAGAGACGAGCGTAGGTCAGCTCCCTGCATCCTGTAGGGCAACCAGTGGGAAGTTGCAGGGAGGAAAAGGCAGCTTAGCACTCATTGCACCTGTACTGAATTTAAGAATGGGCATACAGTATCAGAATCGCTGATGGTGACAAAAGTCAAGGAGCTGAACGGAAAACTAGAAGCAATAGGGTTCTACCTGTGAGAGCTAAGGGGAGGGGTGAAAGCTTTGTCCTTTGAAAATGATTGCACCAAAATATTGTTAAAGAATGTCATGCTTTGTGTTAGTTAAATGTTCTTGCATGCAATACTTCCCGCCACTCATTGCATGCATAGAGGTGTTTATTAACACCGTATGCATGAATAAAAATGCAAAGGCAGCTCTTCTGATAAGTCCTACTGCGCGGAAGGTTTAGCTCTCCGGAGTTTGGTGCATACCGGCACGTCGTAGCCTCATAGAATTCTATAGGGACTGTAGTGCCGACGGGCATCAGCGGTAATCACCAATATCTGCTGCAGACCACATAAATACATATGGGAATTGTGGTAAACTTCAGAAAACAGCAGTTTGTGGAGGTTTGACTGCATTTGTATCGTTAATACATCCCACCTAAATGTTAAATGAACATTGAAGCACTCCCAAATAACCTTTAGGAGTTTTCACAGGGCCATGGCCAGGTGATCACAGTAGTGTAGAAGGTTTGCACATAACTCTTTTTAGATTTTATACAATTTGCAAATGAAGGGTGAGCACCTATTTGTCTTTAATTCCTGCATGGAATTGTTGTGGAACAATCTACAGCAACTAACACTTTCTGGACTGCTAACTGCATATTGTTTCTTCGCTACATTTACGTCCTGTTCCTGTGTATTATTGATTTGTGTGTGCTATTAAAAGTAAATCATATCTGTTTCATCTGCTCATTGTCTAGGTGAGTAAAAAATCCCTGTATCCTAATATTTGTTAGAAGAGCTGGTCTCCTGTGATGCGGCTGGTCTCAGTCACAGATTGGCTGGGAGTGAGCCACACAGTAATAATGTCACCGAGCAAAGCGCTCCTAGCCTATCAGTGACTGAGAGCAGCCGCATCATGGAACTCCATCTACGGGCAGCTGGGAGAGCCTGGAAGGACCGGATATAGGGGCAGATGTACTAAGCTCTGGAAAGTGATAAAGTGGAGAGCGATAAATCACCAACCAATCAGCTCCTAACTTTCATTTTTCAAGCACAGCCTGATAGATGACAGGAGCTGGATTGCTGGTCTTTTATCACTCTCCAATTTATCACATTCCAGACCTTAGTACATCTCCAAGCAGGGCTCTCTTCACTCATGTGCTTTGCCATGCCTTACTTATACCATCATCTCCACCCCACTGCCTACAATGGCACCTATTCCTTTGGGGGAATTAGTTGGCATCTGGCGGTCAGAATCCCGGCACCGGAATCCTGACAGCAGTCTGAACCCTGGCTCCAGAATCGTGATTGCTTACATCCTGAGGGTATTGGGGTTAGGCACTAGGGGGAGGGTTAAGCTGCGGGAGGGCTAGGGTTAGGCTGCGGAGGGGGGAGGGCTAGGGTTAGACAGCGGGAATGTTGGGTTAGGGGGATGGTTAAGGTTACTTACCAAATTCTGTTGGGATTCCAAATTTCAGGATGACACTGTCGGTATTCTGACCGCCGGGATTCTGTACCCAATCCCCTGTGGGTATTATGACTGCTAATGCAGCATAGTTTATGAACCATGTCCTGCAATGTTCTGTACTATAAGTGACCTTGTTCTTGTTTTGTTCATAGTGTTTCGGTCTTTGTAAGAAGCTGCAGGCCCTTTGTGACGCCATATCAATAAAGGATAATAATTCTTAATGAGACCAGAACCGAGAAGGCAAGTATTGTCCCACTGCCCAAGGCAAAAAAATCTAAAGGGTTCCTAGCGGTTTCCACCATTGATTTCAAGGGTGAGAACCACTAAGGCAACTTAAGGTTACTTTCTCGGTCCTCACCATTGAAGTCCATAGTGGGAACGGCTCATTGGCTGAGAGGTGGAAGGCTTACCTTTCTCGGCCAATGAGCGCTCAGCACTGGGATTTCTATAGCGAACTCCCGGGGCTGACCGGTCATTCGGGTAGTACTGTCCTTAGAGGACGGTTCCAATGTCCGCTGGCCCGTGAATTTTTGTTTTGCCAAGCCTGTGGATGTCTACATGGAAAGAAGAGGACTTGATCAACGCATAGGGACAGGTGAGTTTGGAATTTTTTTTACAGGTACACGTAGATTATCTACTTGGAGAAGTGGACATGATTGGCTTCAGGGATACTAGGTGAGTATGAGAGTGAATGTGTGTGTGCATGTATGTTTTAATAAACATTTTCTTTCACTGTGTGTGTGTACTGTGTTTATTTTAATATTTATTTGCAGTGCAACTACAGGTACCAGCGGGCCCGTAATGCCCAGCATGCTGGTACTTGTGGTTCTCCAAGTACCAGCATGTGGGGAGGCTTGCTGGGATCTGTAGTTCTACTGCAAAAGATAATATACAGTATTTTACTTTTTCAATTGCACCACACAATCAACCTGGCACCCACTGCTCCAGGGCTATCAACCTAGGCCTGAGGTGCCTTGGAGAGGGGGACTCCCGCCCGGGATGTGAGCAGAGCTCACATCCCGGGCGGGAGAGCACTGAGAACCCTGCAAAACAACACGGCCATACTGTGAAGCAGATGCCACAAACGTGTAAAAATGGTAAAACTGCAAAAGTATGCTGGCCTGACCAAGTGGCTGCCCGACAAAGCTGGGTCAGGGAATATGCTGTGATTGAAGTAGGAGGTTTTGATGCAGCCAGATAGGCTTGTCTGATTGTCAGACGAATCCATCTAGAAATAGTTGCCTTAGAAGCCGGCCGGCCCGGACGCGCCATAGCATATCGAACAAACAGCGTATCCGACTTCCGGAGGGATGCAGTCCTATCAACATAAATCTGAAGAGCCTGGACAATGTCTAGGATCTGGAAGCCGAAGAATCGTCTTTAAACACCAGAACCACAATCGGTTGGTTGATGTGAAACGCAAACACTACCTTAGGCAAAAAAGATAACTGCGTACATAGCTCAGCCCTATCCTAATGAAAAATGAGGTAAGGTGGACAACAAGAAAGCGCCCCTAGCTCCAACACACCTAGCAGAGGCGAACGCCAAAAGGAGAACCACTTTCCATGATAAAAATTTTAATTCCACAGTCATTAAATGTTCTAATAGGGAAGACTGGAGAAAAGAGAGGACCAAATCCCATGGGGCCGTTGGCGGTACAAACGAAATGTCTGGACATCCGCCAATAATGCTAGTTTCTTCTGAAAGAAAATCGACAGCCGATATTTGAACCTTCAAAGATCCCAGACGAATACCTGCTGATAAACCAGCCTGTAGAAAAAGAAGCAGCCTGGCTAATTTGAATTCTGACGGTGGCGCACCCTTGCGTTCACACCAAGAGACATACGCCTTCCATATACGATGATAGTGCTTTGAGGTAACTTCCTTTCTAGCCCTTAACATAGTAGGAATCACCCTGGAAGGGGATACCCTTTCTTCTTAAGATAGCCCTTTCAACAGCCACGCAGTCTAACAAAGTCGCTTTAAGTCCTGATAAATGGACCCTGTTGTCGTAGATCTTCTTGTAAAGGAAGAGGCCAATGGGTCGTCTATCAGTAGAAGACGTAGATTAATACCACACCAGTCTGGAGCCACTGACAACCTTTACCTTTTCTCATTTGATTCTTTGAAGCAGACGAGGAAGTGGTGGAAACAGGTAAACAAACTGAAACCACCAAGGAGTTGTTAGAGCATCCACTGCCACCGCCTGTGGATCTCTTGTCTGTGAGCAGTAAAGTGGCAGTTGATGGTTCAATCTCGACGCCATGAGATCTACCTGAGGGAGACCCCCAACACTGAATCAGTTGTTGAAACACCTGTGGATTGAGCATCCATTCTCCCGGAAGAATGTCTTGTCGACTGAGGTAGTTGGCCTCCCAATTTTCTACCCCTGGGATGAAAATGCTAATATTGCTACAGCAAATTCCTCCGCCCAGAGAAGAATGCAGCTTACCTCCCTCATGGCGAACCAACTCTCACTGCCCTCCATCCTTTCAGACTGGCATCTGTGGTGAGGAGAATCCATTCCCACATTGCAAACCACTTGCCTGCCAATAGGTGAGAGGAATTCAGCCAACAAAGGAGAGATGTTCGAGTCCTGGGTGACACTTGAACTCGCTGGTGAAGAAAAAGGTGGGACCCTGACCACTGAGAGAGGAGGTCCAGTTGGAATGGACAGCATGGAATCTCCCGTATTGGATGGACTCGAAGGTCGCAACCATCTTCCCCAGAAGGCAAATACACAGGTGTACTGACACCATGCGATGACGCAGTATCAATCACACCATGTGTTGGATGGAGGTGACCTTTTCTTGCGGAAGAAATACCTTCTGCTCCACCGTGTGCTGAGTAGGCTGTAGATGAGATTTTTGGTAACTCAGGATCCATCCATGTTGTAAAAGAAGACTGTGTTTCCCGGATGTCCTGCAGTAATTGAGTGACGGAGCCTTGAGAAGCAGGTCGTCCAAGTACGGGACGATAGTAACCCCCTGAATCCGAAGAAGGGCCATTATTACTGCCATGACCTTCGTGAACACTCTTGGTGCTGATGAAAGACCTAAAGGTAAGGCCTGAAATTGAAAATGAGGCCTGCACTATGAACTTAAAGGAATGCCTGATGAGGAGGCCAAATGGGAATGTGGAGATAGGCATCCTTTATGTCCCAGGATGCGAGAATCTCGTCCCTCTCAAGCCCTGCAATGACAGACTGCAGGGACTCCATTTTGAACTTGAAGGTCCACAAATAAGGATTGAGATGTTTCAAGTTCAGAATGGGTCTCACTGAGCTGTCCAGCTTGGGAACTACAAACAAGCTGGAATGAAAGCTTTGACCCTGCTGATGGATAGGGACATGCACTATTAATCGAGAAGACAGTAGCTTTTCTATTGCTTCCTGTATCATAACCCGTTTGTCCGCTGATTCCGGCAAACCGGTTGTGAAAAAACAAGGTTGGATCTGAAAATCCAACTACAGCCCCTGAATAATGATGTCCCGGACCCACGCGTCCTGGGAAGACTTGAACCAAACTTCTTTGAAATTGTGAAGGCAAGCTCCCACCCTGGGGTCCCCCAGGTGAGAAGGGAGCGCATCATGCCGGAGGCTTAACTGATGACTTATCCTGCTGGGAGGAGGATGCAGTGGCTCTGCCTCTGGAACCATGGGAGATAGCGGGAGCTCCTCTGCCACGACACCTGATCTCCCTGGGATACGAAATGACGGTCCAGCAAAGGGCTTCCTAGGAGGAGGAGCAGCAGATGGGAGATAAGTGGACTTACCACCTGTGGCTTGAGATATCCACTTATCCAGTTCCGTTCCAAACAGAGCTTCCCCTGTGAATGGAAGCGCTTCCATGGCTCTTAGATTCCGCATCCGCCTGCCATTTTCTCAACCACAGGGCTCTGCGGGGTGAGACAGCCAAAGCCGAGAATCTAGAGGAAAGACTACAAATATCTTTTGAAACCTGTGCACATACAAAAAAATGTTTATAATCCGAGCGCTTCACGAATATGAGGAAAATGCTGCAAAGGTACAAGGTGTACACCCACAAAAACAGCCCCAAATAGACAGAGAAAGGAATAGGTGCACCTTGCGCAAAAAACTATAGGGCATATGTTTTTCAATAAAAGTCTGTTCAATTGACAATAAATATCACCACCTAATTAAAAGTTCCTGAATTAGTTTCTTCCAAAAGAATAGTGTAAATAATAAATAAATCCAATGTCACCATCAATAATCCATTGGTCCAGTTAAAAAAGTTCCTTCACGATAAAATGGTACAGGTAAACGTCTTCCTTCTACAGTACACTGGTCTGCCCAAAGTCACAAAAGCCACTCTATTTCCTCTTCAAACACACTAGGATACCTCTTGTTCCTCAAACATAAAAACAAGGGAAACAGGAAAATCGCAATAGTGTGATAAAGTAATTTTATTTTTAGTGACAATTAAAAGTGATTATGAGGCTGCGTACCAGACATCAGGGTGTATAAAAACACCATCAAGCATTTGAAGAAATAACTGGGTACAAGAATCCACCCACTGTGCTTTTGGTCTGGATCTGCTCCTCCTCAAACATCCTCCAACGCGTTTCAGCTTAAAGAAAGCCTTTATCAAGGTGTAATGGGCTAGACCAAATGCTCCTGTTTGTATCCCCCCTCCTATAATTTCATTGGTCCACACTATCCATGTGTGGTTTATAGGGATAGCTCTTAATCCTTACAGAAATACGGTTATACACAGTGTTTGATAAATAACAAATTTCCAAGGTTACCTTTGTGTGCTCCCATCTGTTGGTTGTTTTAAAAGACAAATACCCGTCCTTATACTTATTTTCGCGTGCGTTCCACCGCAATGCGCGTGTGGAACGCATGAACTTCCGGGTACTTCCGCTGGAAGTTATACTCAAAGAATGCGTGCCGAGCATCATCTATAATCAAAAGTGATGCGTTCCACCGCACTGTCTGCGTGGAACGCATACCTCTGTGGTTGCCACCGCCGGAAGTGCTTATTTCACTCTGCCAATCGTGGGAACAGTGCTACACCGTGCCCCCCGACTGAACCGCCCGTGCTTTCTATTCTCTCCGCCAGAAACTCTAATATCCGCCGGGGTCTACATAGAAGCAAAGCGCTCCACTGCGGTGGTCACGTGGGGTCCATAAACTTCCGGTAATTATTGCTGGAAGTGAATTCCCCTGGTGATCTAACATCTCCTGTGTTCCGCAATTATCCTGGAACGCATGTGTCTTAGACCCAACATGTATAATTAATACATGTTTAGATCTTGAGTGGGCCTATCTATATTAATAGCCCATGTCTGTCACATTTAACATGGTATCCAATATTTATATGATGAATGGTTTGTTGAAACCCTTCGGGTCTGGTAGGTAACAATATGGGGACCACAATTACAAAATATTAAAAACCATCCAAATAAATAATACATATATAAAGTGCATTTTGAAGAATAATATAGGCGACAAAACTGTTGTGGTGCTCTTTAAAATGCTGAGATAATAAATGTTTCTCGAACCCCTTTTTTATATTTCTTACGTGCTCAGACCATCTTTCTTTTAAGGATCGGGTAGTTCACCCTATGTACTGAAGTCCACATTTACATTCAATTAAATGAATACAATTAGTACTATTGCATGTGATAAATTGTGTAATTTCATAGTTAACTCCTGTATGACTGGAGCTATTTTGTACTGATTTATTTGATTGTGTCAAGTGATTCTTGCACATCTGGCACAATCCACACCGATAAAAATCTTTCGATTTAATCCTATTATTCCTTTTTAAAGGGACTGCACTTTTCACCAATTTATTTCTTAGGTTATCTGCTCTTCTATATATAAAACGGTTTCTCTGGGATCAAAAGTTTTAAAATAGGGTCTTTTTGTAAAAGATACCAATACTTCCTTATTCATTGTTCCACTAATTTATATTGTCCGTTAAAAGTGGTAATGAAGGGTACTTTTAATTTCTTTTCATCCATTTTCTTAGTTTTAGGCAGTAATAATACTTCTCTGTTGACTTCCATTTCCTTGACTGGTATTTCCAATTCTTTTCTAGAATAACCTTTAGCCCCAAATTTCTTATGTAGGGCCTCTACTTGTTCAGAGAAAAATTCCCTCTCAGTACAGTTTCGTCTAATTTGGCCTTTCGGTATATTATTTAGCCACACTGGGTGATGGCTACTCCTCATGTTAATATATGCATTGCTATCTGTTGGTTTACTGTAATTTTTAGTGTGTATATGATTATCCTTAATATATATAATAAGATCTAAAAAAAACTATTTCTGATTTACTGTAATTAAATAAAAGCTGGATATTAAAATCATTTTGATTAAGTTTATCACAAAAGGTTTTTAATTCTTCTCCCCCTTTCCAAATTAAGATAATGTTGTCTATAAATCTGTACCACAATGCGATATTCTCTCTATATTCATTATTTGTCCATATGTGGTTTTCTTCCCATAAGCCCATGAATAAATTGGCGTACGAGGGGGCAAAATGGGTCCCCATACCGGTCCCTCTTTTTTGTTAATAAAAAGTGCCTTTGTGCCAAAAAAAGTTATTGTTTAAAATGAAATAAATACTGTCCAGAATAAAATCAATTTTATGCTTACTAATCTCACTTTGATCTAAAAAGAATTTGGTGGCTTCTATACCCTTGGTGTGTTCTATAATGGTATTAAGACTACTGACATCCGCTGTTACTAACATGTAGTTGTCTTGCCATTCTATATCTTTGATTTTGGTAGGGATGTCTGTGGTGTCCTTAATATATGATTTTAATTTTATTACTTCTGGTTGTAAATGATGATCTGTAAAGTGTGACAAATTAGAGGTCACTGACTCCGTTCCGGCCACTATGGGTCTTCCTGGGGGATCATCTAAACTTTTGTGAATTATAGGTAATACATAAAAAACTGGAAAGGAGGGGTTATCTCTGATGATATATTTGGTTTCATTTTCTGTAATTGTATTATCTCCTTTATACCTATTCAACAGTTTAACCAACTCTCAATCCTTTCACTCGGATTTGTTTTGAGGGGTTTGTATGTGGTTCTGTCACTTAGTTGACGTAAAATTTATTTTTTATATTTGTTGGTATCCATAATCACGATACCTCCCCCTTTGTCTGCTGGTTTAATTGTGATCATTTCATTGCTTTCAAGGTTCTTAATTGCTTCCCTTTCTTTTCTGTTCATATTGCACTTGATTTTCTGCCATGTGGGTTTAATCTCATCTAACTCTTCGCAGACAGCTTTTTGGAAACTCTCAATAAAACACCCACGATTATATGTAGGGTTGAAATTGGATTTAGGTTTAAATATTTCTATTTTGTTATTTTCAATTCCTATCTAGTTATAAAATATTTTTTTAGGGATATTTTTCTTACAAATTTTTGAAAGTCCATGTAGGTTTGGAATTTATTTAATTTTGAGGCCGGGGCAAATTTTAATCCCTTTAGTAGGGCTGATTTTTCCTCTTGAGAGAGTTCATATGTAGGCACAGAAACAGACAAATCTCAGGTGCACAACTCCAAATTATTAATAATATATATAAATGCAATAAAATTTTGCAATCAATAGAGGTTTTTAGCATAATCATGGCCAAGGTTATGGGCCTACCCACCATATCAAAGTAACCTCTTCGGGTAGGTCCCTAACATACTAGGGTTCAAATCCAGAGCGCAGGACCCCCCAAAACTGGCCCAGCCAAGCTGCCCCAGGGCACCACCATAGTAAGAAAAGTGCAGTGTAAAGAGATAGGAGCAGCTGCAGCTGCATATAAAGAATGAAAATAAAAAAGTGAAGTACATATATATTAAACACACACAGTGAAGGGTTAAAATGTGTTATAAAGGAAAGTGTGTTATAATGCGGTGTCCTGAGACAGATTAACCAACGCAATCCAGGGGGACACACACCCCAAAAATGAACCATAGTTGCACTACAGTGTATAACTTGTAGGACTTACCTAGAATTGTGTCCAATACAGTGTGCATATACATTACCATACTCCATGCTTTGAAACCAATAAGGAAGGGTGCTAGTCCAAAAAGAGGGCGTCTCCTTTACCTCAGATGTGCAAAAAAGCACATTAAATGGAGTATATGGGAAAGATTTCTGGACTGCACAACCTGACTATATATATAATGGGAGGTGCTACCTGATGAGACTAATTGCTGGCACAGAAACAGACAAATCTCAGGTGCACAACTCCAAATTATTAATAATATATATAAATGCAATAAAATTTTGCAATCAATAGAGGTTTTTAGCATAATCATGGCCAAGGTTATGGGCCTACCCACTATATCCAGGTAACCTCTTTCGGGTAGGTCCCAAACATACTAGGGTTCAAATCCAGAGCGCAGGACCCCCCAAAACTGGCCCAGCCAAGCTGCCGAAGGGCACCACCATAGTAAGAAAAGTGCAGTGTAAAGAGATAGTTAGGAGCAGCTGCATATAAAGAATGAAAATAAAAAAGTGAAGTACATATATATTAAATACACACAGTGAAGGGTTAAAATATGTTAGAAAGGAAAGTGTTATAATGCGGTATCCTGAGACAGATTAACCAACGCAATCCAGGGGGACACACACCCCAAAAATGAACCAAAGTTGCACTACAGTATATAACTTGTAGGACTTACCTAGAATTGTGCCCAATACAGTGTGCATATACATTACCATACTCCATGCTTTGAAACCAATAAGGAAGGGTGCTAGTCCAGAATGAGGGCATCTCCTTTCCCTCAGAAGTGCAATAAAGCACATTAAATGGAGTATATGGGAAAGATTTCTGGATTGCACAACCTGACTATATATATAATGGGAGGAGCTACCTGATGAGACTAATTGCTGGCACAGAAACAGACAAATCTCAGGTGCACAACTCCAAATTATTAATAATATATAAATGCAATAAAATTTTGCAATCAATAGAGGTTTTTAGCATAATCATTGCCAAGGTTATGGGCCTACCCACCATATCCATGTAACCTCTTTCGGGTAGGTCCCTAACATACTTGGGTTCAAATCCAGAGCGCAGGACCCCCCAAAACTGGCCCAGCCAAGCCGCACCTGGGCACCACCATAGTAAGAAAAGTGCAGTGTAAAGAGATAGTTAGGAGCAGCTGCAGCTGCATATAAAGAATGAAAATAAAAAAGTGAAGTACATATATATTAAACACACACAGTGAAGGGTTAAAATGTGTTATAAAGGAAAGTGTGTTATAATGTGGTCTCCTGAGACAGATAAACCAACGCAATCCAGAGGGACCCACACCCCAAAAATGAACCAAAGTTGCACTACAGTATATAACTTGTAGGACTTACCTAGAATTGTGCCCAATACAGTGTGCATATACATTACCATACTCCATGCTTTGAAACCAATAAGGAAGGGTGCTAGTCCAGAATGAGGGAGTCTCCTTTCCCTCAGAAGTGCAATAAAGCACCTTAAATGGAGTATATGGAAAAGATTTCTGGACTGTACAACCTGACTATATATATAATGGGAGGTGCTACCTGATGAGACTTATTGCAGGCACAGAAACAGACAAATCTCAGGTGCACAACTCCAAATTATTAATAATATATATAATTGCAATAAAATTTTGCAATCAATAGATGTTTTTAGCATAATCATGGCCAAGGTTATGGGCCTACCCACAATATACAGGTAACCTCTTTCGGGTAGGACCCTAACATACTAGGGTTCAAATCCAGAGTGCAGGACCCCCCAAAACTGGCCCAGCCAAGCCGCCCCAGGGCACCACCATAGTAAGAAAAGTGCAGTGTAAAGAGATAGTTATGAGAAGCTGCATATAAAGAATGAAAATAAAAAAGTGAAGTACATATATATTAAATAGACACAGTGAAGGGTTAAAATGTGTTATAAAGGAAAGTGTGTTGTAATGTGGTGTCCTGAGACAGATTAACCAACGCAATCCAGTGGGACCCACACCCTAAAAATTAACCAAAGTTGCACTACAGTATGTAACTTGTAGGACTTACCTAGAATTGTGCCCAATACAGTGTGCATATACATTACCATACTCCATGCTTTGAAACCAATAAGGAAGGGTGCTAGTCCAGAATGAGGGCATCTCCTTTCCCTCAGAAGTGCAATAAAGCACATTTAGTGGAGTATATGGGAAAGATTTCTGGACTGCACAACCTGACTATATAATGGGAGGCGCTACCTGATGAGACTAATTGCAGGCACAGAAACAGACAAATCTCAGGTGCACAACTCCAAATTATTAATAATATATAAATGCAATAAAATTTTGCAATCAATAGAGGTTTTTAGCATAATCATTGCCAAGGTTATTGGCCTACCCACCATATCCAGGTAACCTCTTTCGGGTAGGTCCCTAACATACTAGGGTTCAAATCCAGAGCGCAGGACCCCCCAAAACTGGCCCAGCCAAGCCTCCCCAGGGCACCACCACAGTAAGAAAAGTGCAGTGTAAAGAGAAAGTTAGGAGCAGCTGCAGCTGCATATAAAGAATGAAAATTAAAAAGTGAAGTACATATATATTAAACACACACAATGAAGGGTTAAAATGTGTTATAAAGGAAAGTGTGTTATAATGCGGTGTCCTGAGACAGATTAACCAACGCAATCCAGGGGGACCCACACCCCAAATATGATCCAAAGTTGCACTACAGTATATAACTTGTAGGACTTACCTAGAATTGTGCCCAATACAGTCAGCATATACATTACCATACTTCATGCTTTGAAACCAATAAGGAAGGGTGCTAGTCCAGAATGAGGGCGTCTCCTTTCCCTCAGAAGTGTAATAAAGCACATTTAGTGGAGTATATGGGAAAGATTTCTGGACTGCACAACCTGACTATATATATAATGGGAGGTGCTACCTGATGAGACTAATTGCAGGCACAGAAACAGACAAATCTCAGGTGCACAACTCCAAATTATTAATAATATATAAATGCAATAAAATTTTGCAATCAATAGAGGTTTTTAGCATAATCATTGCCAAGGTTATGGGCCTACCCACCATATCCAGGTAACCTCTTTCGGGAAGGTCCCTAACATACTAGGGTTCAAATCCAGAGCGCAGGACCCCCCAAAACTGACCCAGCCAAGCCGCCCCAGGGCACCACCACAGTAAGAAAAGCGCAGTGTAAAGAGATAGTTAGGAGCAGCTGCATATAAAGAATGAAAATAAAAAAGTGAAGTACATATTTATTAAACACACAGTGAAGGGTTAAAATATGTTAGAAAGGAAAGTGTGTTATAATGCGGTGTTCTGAGACAGATTAACCAACACAATCCAGTGGGACCCACACCCCAAAAATGAACCAAAGTTGCACTACAGTATATAACTTGTAGGACTTACCTAGAATTGTGCCCAATACAGTGTGCATATACATTACCATACTCCATGCTTTGAAACCAATAAGGATGGGTGCTAGTCCAGAATGAGGGCATCTCCTTTCCCTCAGAAGTGCAATAAAGCACATTAAATGGAGTATATGGGAAAGATTTCTGGACTGCACAACCTGACTATATATATAATGGGAGGTGCTACCTGATGAGACTAATTGCAGGCACAGAAACAGACAAATCTCAGGTGCACAACTCTAAATTATTAATAATATATAAATGCAATAAAATTTTGCAATCAATAGAGATTTTTAGCATAATCATTGCCAAGGTTATGGGCCTACCCACCATATCCAGGTAACCTCTTTCGGGTAGGTCCCTAACATACTAGGGTTCAAATCCAGAGCGCAGGACCCCCCAAAACTGGCCCAGCCAAGCCACCCCAGGGCAGCACCATAGTAAGAAAAGTGCAGTGTAAAGAGATAGTTAGGAGCAGCTGCATATAAAGAATGAAAATAAAAAAGTGAAGTACATATATATTAAACACACACAGTGAAGGGTTAAAATGTGTTATAAAGGAAAGTGTGTTATAATGCGGTGTCCTGAGACAGATTAACCAACGCAATCCAGGGGGACCCACACCCCAAAAATGAACCAAAGTTGCACTACAGTATATAACTTGTAGGACTTACCTAGAATTGTGCCCAATACAGTGTACATATACATTACCATACTCCATGCTTTGAAACCAATAAGGAAGGGTGCTAGTCCAGAATGAGGGTGTCTCATTTCCCTCAGAAGTGCAATAAAGCACATTTAGTGGAGTATATGGGAAAGATTTCTGGACTGCACAACCTGACTATATATATAATGGGAGGTGCTACCTGATTAGACTAATTGCAGGCACAGAAACAGACAAATCTCAGGTGCACAACTTCAAATTATTAATAATATATATAAATGCAATAAAATTTTGCAATCAATAGAGGTTTTTAGCATAATCATGGCCAAGGTTATGGGCCTACCCACCATATCCAAGTAACCTCTTTCGGGTAGGTCCCTAACATACTAGGGTTCAAATCCAGAGCGCAGGACCCCCCAAAACTGGCCCAGCCAAGCCGCACCAGGGCACCACCATAGTAAGAAAAGTGCAGTGTAAAGAGATAGTTAGGAGCAGCTGCAGCTGCATATAAAGAATGAAAATAAAAAAGTGAAGTACATATATATTAAATAGACACAGTGAAGGGTTAAAATGTGTTATAAAGGAAAGTGTGTTATAATGCGGTCTCCTGAAACAGATTAACCAACGCAATCCAGGGGGACCCACACCCCAAAAATTAACCAAAGTTGCACTACAGTATATAACTTGTAGGACTTACCTAGAATTGTGCCCAATACAGTGTGCATATACATTACCATACTCCATGCTTTGAAACCAATAAGGAAGGGTGCTAGTCCAGAATGAGGGAGTCTCCTTTCCCTCAGAAGTGCAATAAAGCACATTAAATGGAGTATATGGAAAAGATTTCTGGACTGTACAACCTGACTATATATATAATGGGAGGTGCTACCTGATGAGACTTATTGCAGGCACAGAAACAGACAAATCTCAGGTGCACAACTCCAAATTATTAATAATATATATAATTGCAATAAAATTTTGAAATCAATAGAAGTTTTTAGCATAATCATGGCCAAGGTTATGGGCCTACCCACAATATACAGGTAACCTCTTTCGGGTAGGACCCTAACATACTAGGGTTCAAATCCAGAGTGCAGGACCCCCCAAAACTGGCCCAGCCAAGCCGCCCCAGGGCACCACCATAGTAAGAAAAGTGCAGTGTAAAGAGATAGTTACGAGAAGCTGCATATAAAGAATGAAAATAAAAAAGTGAAGTACATATATATTAAATAGACACAGTGAAGGGTTAAAATGTGTTATAAAGGAAAGTGTGTTGTAATGCGGTGTCCTGAGACAGATTAACCAACGCAATCCAGTGGGACCCACATCCTAAAAATGAACCAAAGTTGCACTACAGTATATAACTTGTAGGACTTACCTAGAATTGTGCCCAATACAGTGTGCATATACATTACCATACTCCATGCTTTGAAACCAATAAGGGAGGGTGCTAGTCCAGAATGAGGGTGTCTCCTTTCCCTCAGAAGTGCAATAAAGCACATTTAGTGGAGTATATGGGAAAGATTTCTGGACTACACAACCTGACTATATATATAATGGGAGGTGCTACCTGATGAGACTAATTGCAGGCACAGAAACAGACAAATCTCAGGTGCACAACTTCAAATTATTAATAATATATATAAATGCAATTAAATTTTGCAATCAATAGAGGTTTTTAGCATACTCATGGCCAAGGTTATGGGCCTACCCACCATATGCAGGTAACCTCTTTCAGGTAGGTCTCTAACATACTAGGGTTGAAATCCAGAGCACAGGACCCCCTAAAACTGGCCCAGCCTAGCCGCCCCAGGGCACCAGCATAGTAAGAAAAGTGCAGTGTAAAGAGATAGTTAGGAGCAGCTGCATATAAAGAATGAAAATAAAAAAGTGAAGTACATATTTATTAAACACACAGTGAAGGGTTAAAATATGTTATAAAGGAAAGTGTGTTATAATGCAGTGTCCTGAGACAGATTAACCAACGTAATCCAGGGGGACCCACACCCCAAAAATGAACCAAAGTTGCACTACAGTATATAACTTGTAGGACTTACCTAGAATTGTGCCCAATACAGTGTGCATATACATTACCATACTCCATGCTTTGAAACCAATAAGGAAGGGTGCTAGTCCAAAAACGGGGCATCTCCTTTACCTCAGAAGTGCAATAAAGCACATTAAATGGAGTATATGGGAAAGATTTCTGGACTGCACAACCTGACTATATATATAATGGGAGGTGCTACCTGATGAGACTAATTGCAGGCACAGAAACAGACAAATCTCAGGTGCACAACTCCAAATTATTAATAATATATATAAATGCAATAAAATTTTGCAATCAATAGATGTTTTTAGAATAATCATGGCCAAGGTTATGGGCCTACCCACCATATCCAGGTAACCTCATTCGGGTAGGTCTCTAACATACTAGGGTTCAAATCCAGAGCGCAGGAACCCCAAAACTGGCCCAGCCAAGCCGCCCCAGGGCACCACCATAGTAAGAAAAGTGCAGTGTAAAGAGATAGTTAGGAGCAGCTGCATATAAAGAATGAAAATAAAAAAGTGAAGTACATATATATTAAATACACACAGTGAAGGGTTAAAATATGTTAGAAAGGAAAGTGTGTTATAATGCGGTGTTCTGAGACAGATTAACCAACACAATCCAGTGGGACCCACACCCCAAAACTGAACCAAAGTTGCACTACAGTATATAACTTGTAGGACTTACCTAGAATTGTGCCCAATACAGTGTGCATATACATTACCATACTCCATGCTTTGAAACCAATAAGGATGGGTGCTAGTCCAGATTGAGGGCGTCTCCTTTCCCTCAGAAGTGCAATAAAGCACATTAAATGGAGTATATGGGAAAGATTTCTGGACTGCACAACCTGACTATATATATAATGGGAGGTGCTACCTGATGAGACTAATTGCAGGCACAGAAACAGACAAATCTCAGGTGCACAACTCCAAATTATTAATAATATATAAATGCAATAAAATTTTGCAATCAATAGAGGTTTTTAGCATAATCATTGCCAAGGTTATGGGCCTACCCACCATATCCAGGTAACCTCTTTCGGGTAGGTCCCTAACATACTAGGGTTCAAATCCAGAGCGCAGGACCCCCCAAAACTGGCCCAGCCAAGCCGCCCCAGGGCACCACCACAGTAAGAAAAGTGCAGTGTAAGGAGATAGTTAGGAGCAGCTGCATATAAAGAATGAAAATAAAAAAGTGAAGTACATATTTATTAAACACACAGTGAAGGGTTAAAATATGTTATAAAGGAAAGTGTGTTATAATGCGGTGTCCTGAGACAGATTAACCAACGTAATCCAGGGGGACCCACACCCCAAAAATGAACCAAAGTTGCACTACAGTATGTAACTTGTAGGACTTACCTAGAATTGTGCCCAATACAGTGTGCATATACATTACCATACTCCATGCTTTGAAACCAATAAGGAAGGGTGCTAGTCCAAAAAGGGGGCATCTCCTTTACCTCAGAAGTGCAATAAAGCACATTAAATGGAGTATATGGGAAAGATTTCTGGACTGCACAACCTGACTATATATATAATGGGAGGTGCTACCTGATGAGACTAATTGCAGGCACAGAAACAGACAAATCTCAGGTGCACAACTCCAAATTATTAATAATATATATAAATGCAATTAAATTTTGCAATCAATAGAAGTTTTTAGAATAATCATGGCCAAGGTTATGGGCCTACCCACCATATCCAGGTAACCTCATTCGGGTAGGTCTCTAACATACTAGGGTTCAAATCCAGAGCGCAGGACCCCCCAAAACTGGCCCAGCCAAGCCGCCCCAGGGCACCACCACAGTAAGAAAAGTGCAGTGTAAAGAGATAGTTAGGAGCAGCTGCATATAAAGAATGAAAATAAAAAAGTGAAGTACATATATATTAAATACACACAGTGAAGGGTTAAAATATGTTAGAAAGGAAAGTGTGTTATAATGCGGTGTTCTGAGACAGATTAACCAACACAATCCAGTGGGACCCACACCCCAAAAATGAACCAAAGTTGCACTACAGTATATAACTTGTAGGACTTACCTAGAATTGTGCCCAATACAGTGTGCATATACATTACCATACTCCATGCTTTGAAACTAATAAGGATGGGTGCTAGTCCAGAATGAGGGCGTCTCCTTTCCCTCAGAAGTGCAATAAAGCACATTAAATGGAGTATATGGAAAAGATTTCTGGACTGTACAACCTGACTATATATATAATGGGAGGTGCTACCTGATGAGACTTTTTGCAGGCACAGAAACAGACAAATCTCAGGTGCACAACTCCAAATTATTAATAATATATATAATTGCAATAAAATTTTGCAATCAATAGAAGTTTTTAGCATAATCATGGCCAAGGTTATGGGCCTACCCACAATATACAGGTAACCTCTTTCGGGTAGGACCCTAACATACTAGGGTTCAAATCCAGAGTGCAGGACCCCCCAAAACTGGCCCAGCCAAGCCGCCCCAGGGTACCACCATAGTAAGAAAAGTGCAGTGTAAAGAGATAGTTACGAGAAGCTGCATATAAAGAATGAAAATAAAAAAGTGAAGTACATATATATTAAATAGACACAGTGAAGGGTTAAAATGTGTTATAAAGGAAAGTGTGTTGTAATGCGGTGTCCTGAGACAGATTAACCAACGCAATCCAGTGGGACCCATACCCTAAAAATGAACCAAAGTTGCACTACAGTATGTAACTTGTAGGACTTACCTAGAATTGTGCCCAATACAGTGTGCATATACATTACCATACTCCATGCTTTGAAACCAATAAGGAAGGGTGCTAGTCCAAAAAGGGGGCGTCTCCTTTACCTCAGAAGTGCAATAAAGCACATTAAATGGAGTATATGGGAAAGATTTCTGGACTGCACAACCTGACTATAAATATAATGGGAGGTGCTACCTGATAAGACTAATTGCAGGCACAGAAACAAACAAATCTAAGGAGCACAACTCCAAATTATTAATAATATATAAATGCAATACAATTTTGCAATCAATAGAGGTTTTCAGCATAATCATGGCCAAGGTTATGGGCCTACCCACCATATCCAGGTAACCTCTTTCGGGTAGGTCCCTAACATACTAGGGTTCAAATAAAGAGCGCAGGACCCCCCCAAACTGGCCTAGCCAAGCCACCCCAGGGCACCACCATAGTAAGAAAAGTGCAGTGTAAAGAGATAGTTAGGAGCAGCTGCACCTGCATATAAAGAATGAAAATAAAAAAGTGAAGTACATATATATTAAACACACACAGTGAAGGGTTAAAATATGTTATAAAGGAAAGTGTGTTATAATGCGGAAACCTGAGACAGATTATCCAACGCAATCCAGGGGGACCCACACCCCAAAAATGAACCAAAGTTGCACTACAGTATATAACTTGTAGGACTTACCTAGAATTGTGCCCAATACAGTGTGCATATACATTACCATACTCCATGCTTTGAAACCAATAAGGAAGGGTGCTAGTCCAGAATGAGGGCATCTTCTTTCCCTCAGAAGTGCAATAAAGCACATTAAATGGAGTATATGGGAAAGATTTCTGGACTGCACAACCTGACTATATATATAATGGGAGGTGCTACCTGATGAGACTAATTTCAGGCACAGAAATAGACAAATCTCAGGTGCACAACTCCAAATTATTAATAATATATAAATGCAGTACAATTTTGCAATCAATAGAGGTTTTTAGCATAATCATGGCCAAGGTTATGGGCCTACCCACCATATCCAGGTAACTTCTTTCGGGTAGGTCCCTAACATACTAGGGTTCAAATCCAGAGCGCAGGACCCCCCAAAACTTGCCCAGCCAAGCCACCCCAGGGCACCACCATAGTAAGAAAAGTGAAGTGTAAAGACACAGTTAGGAGCAGTTGCATATAAAGAATGAAAATAAAAAAGTGATGTACATATATATTAAACACACACAGTGAAGGGTTAAAATGTGTTATAAAGGAAAGTGTGTTATAATGCGGTGTCCTGAGACAGATTAACCAATGCAATCCAGGGGGACCCACACCCCAAATATGAACCAAAGTTGCACTACAGTATATAACTTGTAGGACTTACCTAGAATTGTGCCCAATACAGTGTGCATATACATTACCATACTCCATGCTTTGAAACCAATAAGGAAGGGTGCTAGTCCAAAAAGGGGGCGTCTCCTTTACCTCAGAAGTGCAATAAAGCACATTAAATGGAGTATATGGGAAAGATTTCTGGACTGCACAACCTGACTATATATATAATGGGAGGTGCTACCTGATGAGACTAATTGCAGGCACAGAAACAGACAAATCTCAGGTGCACAACTCCAAATTATTAATAATATATAAATGCAATACAATTTTGCAATCAATAGAGGTTTTTAGCATAATCATGGCCAAGGTTATGGGCCTACCCACCATATCCAGGTAACTTCTTTCGGGTAGGTCCCTAACATACTAGGGTTCAAATCCAGAGCACAGGACCCCCCAAAACTTGCCCAGCCAAGCCACCCCAGGGCACCACCATAGTAAGAAAAGTGAAGTGTAAAGACACAGTTAGGAGCAGTTGCATATAAAGAATGAAAATAAAAAAGTGATGTACATATATATTAAACACACACAGTGAAGGGTTAAAATGTGTTATAAAGGAAAGTGTGTTATAATGCGGTGTCCTGAGACAGATTAACCAATGCAATCCAGGGGGACCCACACCCCAAATATGAACCAAAGTTGCACTACAGTATATAACTTGTAGGACTTACCTAGAATTGTGCCCAATACAGTGTGCATATACATTACCATACTCCATGCTTTGAAACCAATAAGGAAGGGTGCTAGTCCAAAAAGGGGGCGTCTCCTTTACCTCAGAAGTGCAATAAAGCACATTAAATGGAGTATATGGGAAAGATTTCTGGACTGCACAACCTGACTATATATATAATGGGAGGTGCTACCTGATGAGACTAATTGCAGGCACAGAAACAGACAAATCTCAGGTGCACAACTCCAAATTATTAATAATATATATAAATGCAATAAAATTTTGCAATCAATAGAGGTTTTTAGCGTAATCATGGCCAAGGTTATGGGCCTACCCACCATATCCAGGTTAGCTCTTTCTGGTAGGTACCTAACATATTAGGGTTCAAATCCAGAGAGCAGTACCCCCCAAAACTGGCCCAGCCAAGCCGCCCCAGGGCACCACCACAGTAAGAAAAGTGCAGTGTAAAGAGATAGTTAGGAGCAGCTGCAGCTGCATATAAAGAATGAAAATAAAAAAGTGAAGTACATATATATTAAACACACACAGGAAAGGGTTAAAATGTGTTATAAAGGAAAGTTTGTTATAATGCGGTGTCCTGAAACAGATTTACCAACGCAATTCAGGGGGACCCACACCCCAAAATTGATCCAAAGTTGCACTACAGTATATAACTTGTAGGACTTACCTAGAATTATGCCCAATAGAGTGTGCATATACATTACCATACTCCATGCTTTGAAACCAATAAGGAAGGGTGCTAGTCCAGAATGAGGGCATCTCCTTTCCCTCAGAAGTGCAATAAAGCACATTAAATGGAGTATATGGGAAAGATTTCTGGACTGCACAACCTGACTATATATATAATGGGAGGTGCTACCTGATGAGACTAATTGCAGGCACAGAAACAGACAAATCTCAGGTGTACAACTCCAAATTATTAATAATATATAAATGCAATAAAATTTTGCAATCAATAGAGGTTTTTAGCATAATCATGGCCAAGGTTATGGGCCTACCCACCATATCCAGGTAACCTCTTTCAGGTAGATCCCTAGCATACTAGGGTTCAAATCCAGAATGCAGGACCCCCCAAAACTGGCCCAGCCAAGCCGCCCCAGTGCACCACCATACTAAGAAAAGTGCAGTGTAAAGAGATAGGAGCAGCTGCATATAAAGAATGAAAATAAAAAAGTGATGTACATATATATTAAACACACACAGCGAAGGGTTAAAATGTTTTATAAAGGAAAGTGTGTTATAATGCGGTGTCCTGAGACAGATTAACCAACACAATCCAGGGGGACCCACACCCCAAAAATGAACCAAAGTTGCACTACAGTATATAACTTGTAGGATTTACCTAGAATTTTGCCCAATACAGTGTGCATATACATTACCATACTCCATGCTTTGAAACCAATAAGGAAGGGTGCCAGTCCAGAATGGGGGCGTCTCCTTTCCCTCAGAAGTGCAATAAAGCACATTATATGGAGTATATGGGAAAGATTTCAGGACTATACAACCTGACTGTATATATAATGGGAGGTGCTACCTGATGAGACTAATTGCAGGCACAGAAACAGACAAATTTCAGGTGCACAACTCCAAATTATTAATAATATATATAAATGCAATAAAATTTTGCAATCAATAGAGGTTTTTAGCATAATCATAGCGAAGTTTATGGGCCTACCCACTATATCCAGGTAACCTCTTTCGGGTAGGTCCCTAACATACTAGGGTTCAAATCCAGAGCGCAGGACCCCCCAAAACTGGCCCAGCCAAGCTGCCAAAGGGCACCACCATAGTAAGAAAAGTGCAGTGTAAACAGATAGTTAGGAGCAGCTGCAGCTCCATATAAAGAATGAAAATAAAAAAGTGAAGTACATATATATTAAACACACACAGTGAAGGGTTAAAATATGTTATAAAGGTAAGTGTGTTATAATGCGGTGTCCTGAGACAGATTAACCAACGCAATCCAGGGGGACCCACACCCCAAAAATGAACCAAAGTTGCACTACAGTATATAACTTGTAGGACTTACCTAGAAATGTGCCCAATACAGTGTGCATATACATTACCATACTCCATGCTTTGAAACCAATAAGGAAGGGTGCTAGTCCATAATGAGGGCATCTCCTTTCCCTCAGAAGTGCAATAAAGCACATTAAATGGAGTATATGGGAAAGATTTCAGGACTACACAACCTGACTATATATATAATGGGAGGTGCTACCTGATGAGACTAATTGCAGGCACAGAAACAGACAAATCTCAGGTGCACAACTCCAAATTATTAATAATATATAAATGCAAAAAATTTTGCAATCACTAGAGGTTTTTAGCATAATCATGGCCAAGGTTATGGGCCTACCCACCATATCCAGGTAACCTCTTTCGGGTAGATCCCTAGCATACTAGGGTTCAAAGCCAGAACGCAGGACCCCCCAAAACTGGCCCAGCCAAGCTGCCCCAGGGCACCACCATAGTAAGAAAAGTGCAGTGTAAAAAGATAGTTAGGAACAGCTGCAGCTGCATATAAAGAATGAAAATAAAAATGTGAAGTACATATATATTAAACACACACAGTGAAGGGTTAAAATATGTTATAAAGAAAAGTGTGTTATAATGCGGTGTCCTGAGACAGATTAACCAACGCAATCCAGGGGGACCCACACCCCAAAAATGAACCAAAGTTGCACTACAGTATATAACTTGTAGGACTTACCTAGAATTGTGCCCAATAGAGTGTGCATATACATTACCATACTCCATGCTTTGAAACCAATAAGGAAGGGTGCTATTCCAGAATGAGGGCATCTCCTTTCCCTCAGAAGTGCAATAAAGCACATTAAATGGAGTATATGGGAAAGATTTCTGGACTGCACAACCTGACTATATATATAATGGGAGGTGCTACCTGATGAGACTAATTGCAGGCACAGAAACAGACAAATCTCAGGTGCACAACTCCAAATTATTAATAATATATAAATGCAATAAAATTTTGCAATCAATAGAGGTTTTTAGCATAATCATGGCCAAGGTTATGGGCCTACCCACCATATCCAGGTAACCTCTTTCGGGTAGATCCCTAGCATACTAGGGTTCAAATCCAGAACGCAGGACCCCCCAAAACTGGCCCAGCCAAGCCGCCCCAGGGCACCACCATACTAAGAAAAGTGCAGAGTAAAGAGATTGGAGCAGTTGCATATAAAGAATGAAAATAAAAAAGTGAATACATATATTAAACACACACAGTGAAGGGTTAAAATGTGTTATAAAGGAAAGTGTGTTATAATGCGGTGTCCTGAGACAGATTAACCAACGCAATCCAGGGGGACCCACACCCCAAAAATGAACCAAAGTTGCACTACAGTATATAACTTGTAGGACTTACCTAGAATTGTGCCCAATATATTGTGCATATACATTACCATACTGCATGCTTTGAAACCAATAAGGAAGGGTGCTAGTCCAGAATGAGGGTGTCTCCTTTCCCTCAAAAGTGCAATAAAGCAAATTTAGTGGAGTATATGGGAAAGATTTCTGGACTATACAACCTGATTATATATATAATGGGAGGTGCTACCTGATGAGACTAATTGCAGGCACAGAAACAGACAAATCTCAGTTTCACAACTCCAAATTATTAATAATATATATAAATGCAATAAAATTTTGCAATCAATAGAGGTTTTTAGCATAATCATGGCCAAGGTTATGGGCCTACCCACTATATCCAGGTAACCTCTTTCGGGTAGGTCCCTAACATACTAGGGTTCAAATCCAGAGCGCAGGACCCCCAAAAACTGGCCCAGCCAAGCCGCCCCAGGGCACCACCATAGTAAGAAAAGTGCTGTGTAAAGAGATAGTTAGGAGCAGCTGCATATAAAGAATGAAAATAAAAAAGTGAAGTACATATATATTAAACACACACAGTGAAGGGTTAAACTGTGTTATAAAGGAAACTGTGTTATAATGCGGTGTCCTGAGAAAGATTAACCAACGCAATCCAGGGGGACCCACACCCCAAAAAAGAACCAAAGTTGCACTACAGTATACAACTTGTAGGACTTACCTAGAATTGTGCCCAATATATTGTGCATATACATTACCATACTCCATGCTTTGAAACCAATAAGGAAGGGTGCAAGTCCAGAATGAGGGTGTCTCCTTTCCCTCAAAAGTGCAATAAAGCACATTTAGTGGAGTATATGGGAAAGATTTCTGGACTGCACAACCTGACTATATATATAATGGGAGGTGCTACCTGATGAGACTAATTGCAGGCACAGAAAAAGACAAATCTCAGGTGCACAACTTCAAATTATTAATAATATATATAAATGCAATAAAATTTTGCAATCAATAGAGGTTTTTACCATAATCATGGCCAAGGTTATGGGCCTACCCACCATATCCAGGTAACCTCTTTCGGGTAGGTCCATAACATACTACAGTTCAAATCCAGAGCGCAGGACCCCCCAAAACTGGCCCAGCCAAGCCGCCCCAGGGCACCACCATAGTAAGAAAAGTGCAGTGTAAAGAGATAGTTAGGAGCAGCTGCATATAAAGAATGAAAATAAAAAAGTGAAGTACATATATATTAAATACACAGTGAATGGTTAAAATGTGTTATAAAGGAAAGTCTGTTATAATGCGGTGTCCTGAGACAGATTAACCAACACAATCCAGGGGGACCCACACCCCAAAAATGAACCAAAGTTGCACTACAGTATGTAACTTGTAGGACTTACCTAGAATTGTGCCCAATACAGTGTGCATATACATTACCATACTCCATGCTTTGAAACCAAAAAGGAAGTGTGCTAGTCCAGAATAAGGGCGTCTCCTTTACCTCAGAAGTGCAATAAAGCACATTAAATGGAGTATATGGGAAAGATTTCTGGACTGCACAACCTGACTATATATATAATGGGAGGTGCTACCTGATGAGACTAATTGCAGGCATAGAAACAGACAAATCTCAGGTGCACAGCTCCAAATTATTAATAATATATAAATGCAATAAAATTTTGCAATCAATAGAGGTTTTTAGCATAATCATGGCCAAGGTTATGGGCCTACCCACTATATCCAGGTAACCTCTTTTGGGTAGGTCCCTAACATACTAGGGTTCAAATCCAGAGCGCTGGACCTCCAAAACTGGCCCAACCAAGCCGCCCCAGGGCACCACCATAGTAGGAAAACTGCAGTGTAAAGAGATAGTTAGGAGCAGCTGCAGCTGCATATAAAGAATTAAAATAAAAAAGTGAAGTACATATATATTAAACACACACAGTGAAGGGTTAAAATATGTTATAAATGAAAGTGTGTTATAATGCGGTGTCCTGAGACAGATTAACCAACGCAATCCAGGCGGTCCCACACCCCAAAAATGAACCAAAGTTACACTACAGTATATAACTTGTAGGACTTACCTAGAATTGTGCCCAATATAGTGTGCATATACATTACCATACTCCATGCTTTGAAACCAATAAGGAAGGGTGCTAGTCCAGAATGAGGGTGTCTCCTTTCCCTCAAAAGTGCAATAAAGCACATTTAGTGGAGTATATGGGAAAGATTTCTGGACTGCACAACTTGACTATATATCTAATGGGAGGTGCTACCTGATGAGACTAATTGCAGGCACAGAAAAAGACAAATCTCAGGTGCACAACTTCAAATTATTAATAATATATATAAATGCAATAAAATTTTGCAATCAATAGAGGTTTTTACCATAATCATGGCCAAGGTTATGGGCCTACTCACTATATCCAGGTAACCTCTTTCGGGTAGGTCCATAACATACTACAGTTCAAATCCAGAGCGCAGGACCCCCCAAAACTGGCCCAGCCAAGCTGCCCCAGGGCACCAACATAGTAAGAAAAGTGCAGTGTAAAGAGATAGTTAGGAGCAGCTGCAGCTTCATATAAAGAATGAAAATAAAAAAGTGAAGTACATATATATTAAACACACACAGTGAAGGGTTAAAATATGTTATAAAGGAAAGTGTGTTATAATGCGGTGTCCTAAAACAGATTAACCAACGGAATCCAGGGGGACCCACACCCCCAAAATGAACCAAAGTTGCACTACAGTATATAACTTGTAGGATTTACCTAGAATTGTGCCCAATAGAGTGTGCATATACATTACCATACTCCATGCTTTGAAACCAATAAGGAAGGGTGCTAGTCCAGAATGAGGGTGTCTCCTTTCCCTCAAAAGTGCAATAAAGCACATTTTGTGGAATATATGGGAAAGATTTCTGGACTGCACAACCTGACTATATATATAATGGGAGGTGCTACCTGATGAAACTAATTGCAGGCACAGAAACAGACAAATCTCAGGTGCACAACTCCAAATTATTAATAATATATAAATGCAATAAAATTTTGCAATCAATAGAGGTTTTTAGCATAATCATGGCCAAGGTTATGGGCCTACCCACCATATCCAGGTAACCTCTTTCGGGTTGGTCCCTAACATACTAGGGTTCAAATCCAGAGCGCAGGACCCCCCAAAACTGGCCCAGCCAAGCCGCCCCAGGGCACCACCATAGTAAGAAAAGTGCAGTGTAAAGAGATAGTTAGGAGCAACTGCATATAAAGAATGAAAATAAAAAAGTGAAGTACATATATATTAAATACACAGTGAAGGGTTAAAATGTGTTATAAAGGAAAGTCTGTTATAATGCGTTGTCCTGAGACAGATTAACCAACACAATCCAGGGGGACCCACACCCCAAAAATGAACCAAAGTTGCACTACAGTATGTAACTTGTAGGACTTACCTAGAATTGTGCCCAATACAGTGTGCATATACATTACCATACTCCATGCTTTGAAACCAAAAAGGAAGTGTGCTAGTCCAGAATAAGGGCGTCTCCTTTACCTCAGCAGTGCAATAAAACAGATTAAATGGAGTATATGGGAAAGATTTCTGGACTACACAACCTGACTATATATATAATGGGAGGTGCTACCTGATGAGACTAATTGCAGGCATAGAAACAGACAAATCTCAGGTGCACAGCTCCAAATTATTAATAATATATAAATGCAATAAAATTTTGCAATCAATAGTTTTTTTTAGCATAATCATGGCCAAGGTTATGGGCCTACCCACTATATCCAGGTAACCTCTTCAGGGTAGGTCCCTAACATACTAGGGTTCAAATCCAGAGCGCAGGACCCCCAAAACTGGCCCAACCAAGCCGCCCCAGGGCACCACCATAGTAAGAAAAGTGCAGTGTAAAGAGATAGTTAGGAGCAGCTGCAGCTGCATATAAAGAATTAAAATAAAAAAGTGAAGTACATATATATTAAAAACACACAGTGCAGGGTTAAAATATGTTATAAATGAAATTGTGTTATAAAGAGGTGTCCTGAGACAGATAAACCAATGCAATCCAGGCGGTCCCACACCCCAAAAATGAACCAAAGTTACACTACAGTATATAACTTGTAGGACTTACCTAGAATTGTGCCCAATACAGTGTGCATATACATTACCATACACCATGCTTTGAAACCAATAAGCAAGGGTGCTAGTCCAGAATGAGGGCGTCTCATTTCCCTCAGAAGTGCAATAAAGCACATTAAATGGAGTATATGGGAAAGATTTCTGGACTGCACAACCTGACTATAAATAATGGGAGGTGCTACCTGATGAGACTAATTGCAGGCACAGAAAAAGACAAATCTCAGTTGCACAACTCCAAATTATTAGTAATATATATAAATGCAATAAAATTTTGCAATCAATAGAGGTTTTTAGCATAATCATGGCCAAGGTTATGGGCCTACCCACTAAATCCAGGTAACCTCTTTCGGGTAGGTCCATAACATACTAGGGTTCAAATCCAGAGCGCAGGACCCCCAAAAACTGGCCCAGCCAAGCCACCCCAGGGCACCACCATAGTAAGAAAAGTGCAGTGTAAAGAGATAGTTAGGAGCAGCTGCATATAAAGAATGAAAATAAAAAAGTGAAGTACATATATATTAAACACACACAGTGAAGGGTTAAACTGTGTTATAAAGGAATGTGTGTTATAATGCGTTGACCTGAGACAGATTAACCAACGCAATCCAGGGGGACCCACACCCCAAAAATGAACCAAAGTTGCACTACAGTATATAACTTGTAGGACTTACCTAGAATTGTGCCCAATATAGTGTGCATATACATTACCATACTCCATGCTTTGAAACCAATAAGGAAGGGTGCTAGTACAGAATGAGGGTGTCTCCTTTCCCTCAAAAGTGCAATAAAGCACATTTAGTGGAGTATATGGGAAAGATTTATGGACTGCACAACCTGACTATATATATAATGGGAGGTGCTAAATGATGAGATTAATTGAAGGCACAGAAAAAGAAAAATCTCAGGTGCACAACTTCAAATTATTAATAATATATATAAATGCAATAAAATTTTGCAATCAATAGAGGTTTTTACCATAATCATGGCCAAGGTTATGGGCCTACCCACCATATCCAGGTAACCTCTTTCGGGTAGGTCCCTAACATACTAGAGTTCAAATCCAGAGCGCAGGACCCCCCAAAACTGGCCCAGCCAAGCCGCCCCAGGGCACCACCATAGTAAGAAAAGTGCAGTGTAAAGAGATAGTTAGGAGCAGCTGCAGCTGCATATAAAGAATGAAAATAAAAAAGTGAAGTACATATATATTAAACACACACAGTGAAGGGTTAAAATATGTTATAAAGGAAAGTGTGTTATAATGCGGTATCCTAAAATAGATTAACCAACGCAATCCAGGGGGACCCACACCCCAAAAATGAACCAAAGTTGCACTACAGTATGTAACTTGTAGGACTTACCTAGAATTGTGCCCAATACAGTGTGCATATACATTACCATACTCCATGCTTTGAAACCAAAAAGGAAGTGTGCTAGTCCAGAATAAGGGCGTCTCCTTTACCTCAGAAGTGCAATAAAGCACATTAAATGGAGTATATGGGAAAGATTTCTGGACTGCACAACCTGACTATATATATAATGGGAGGTGCTACCTGATGAGACTAATTGCAGGCATAGAAACAGACAAATCTCAGGTGCACAGCTCCAAATTATTAATAATATATAAATGCAATAAAATTTTGCAATCAATAGAGGTTTTTAGCATAATCATTGCCAAGGTTATGGGCCTACCCACTATATCCAGGTAACCTCTTTTGGGTAGGTCCCTAACATACTAGGGTTCAAATCCAGAGCGCAGGACCCCCAAAACTGCCCCAACCAAGCCGCCCCAGGGCACCACCATAGTAAGAAAAGTGCAGTGTAAAGAGATAGTTAGGAGCAGCTGCAGCTGCATATAAAGAATTAAAATAAAAAAGTGAAGTACATATATATTAAACACACACAGTGAAGGGTTAAAATATGTTATAAATGAAAGTGTGTTATAATGCGGTGTCCTGAGACAGATTAACAAACGCAATCCAGGCGGTCCCACACCCCAAAAATGAACCAAAGTTGCACTACAGTATATAACTTGTAGGACTTACCTAGACTTGTGCCCAATATAGTGTGCATATACATTACCATACTCCATGCTTTGAAACCAATAAGGAAGGGAGCTAGTCCAGAATGAGGGTGTCTCCTTTCCCTCAAAAGTGCAATAAAGCACATTTAGTGGAGTATATGGGAAAGATTTCTGGACTGCACAACTTGACTATATATCTAATGGGAGGTGCTACCTGATGAGACTAATTGCAGGCACAGAAAAAGACAAATCTCAGGTGCACAACTTCAAATTATTAATAATATATATAAATGCAATAAAATTTTGCAATCAATAGAGGTTTTTACCATAATCATGGCCAAGGTTATGGGCCTACCCACTATATCAAGGTAACCTCTTTCGGGTAGGTCCATAACATACTACAGTTCAAATCCAGAGCGCAGGACCCCCCAAAACTGGCCCAGCCAAGCTGCCCCAGGGCACCAACATAGTAAGAAAAGTGCAGTGTAAAGAGATAGTTAGGAGCAGCTGCAGCTTCATATAAAGAATGAAAATAAAAAAGTGAAGTACATATATATTAAACACACACAGTGAAGGGTTAAAATATGTTATAAAGGAAAGTGTGTTATAATGCGGTGTCCTAAAACAAATTAACCAACGGAATCCAGGGGGACCCACACCCCCAAAATGAACCAAAGTTGCACTACAGAATATAACTTGTAGGATTTACCTAGAATTGTGCCCAATAGAGTGTGCATATACATTACCATACTCCATGCTTTGAAACCAATAAGGAAGGGTGCTAGTCCAGAATGAGGGTGTCTCCTTTCCCTCAAAAGTGCAATAAAGCACATTTTGTGGAATATATGGGAAAGATTTCTGGACTGCACAACCTGACTATATATATAATGGGAGGTGCTACCTGATGAAACTAATTGCAGGCACAGAAACAGACAAATCTCAGGTGCACAACTCCAAATTATTAATAATATATAAATGCAATAAATTTTTGCAATCAATAGAGGTTTTTAGCATAATCATGGCCAAGGTTATGGGCCTACCCACCATATCCAGGTAACCTCTTTCGGGTAGATCCCTAGCATACTAGGGTTCAAATCCAGAACGCAGGACCCCCCAAAACTGGCCCAGCCAAGCCGCCCCAGGGCACCACCATAGTAAGAAAAGTGCAGTGTAAAGAGATAGTTAGGAGCAGCTGCATATAAAGAATGAAAATAAAAAAGTGAAGTACATATATATTAAATACACAGTGAAGGGTTAAAATGTGTTATAAAGGAAAGTCTGTTATAATGCGTTGTCCTGAGACAGATTAACCAACACAATCCAGGGGGACCCACACCCCAAAAATGAACCAAAGTTGCACTACAGTATGTAACTTGTAGGACTTACCTAGAATTGTGCCCAATACAGTGTGCATATACATTACCATACTCCATGCTTTGAAACCAAAAAGGAAGGGTGCTAGTCCAGAATAAGGGCGTCTCCTTTACCTCAGCAGTGCAATAAAGCACATTAAATGGAGTATATGGGAAAGATTTCTGGACTACACAACCTGACTATATATATAATGGGAGGTGCTACCTGATGAGACTAATTGCAGGCATAGAAACAGACAAATCTCAGGTGCACAGCTCCAAATTATTAATAATATATAAATGCAATAAAATTTTGCAATCAATAGAGGTTTTTAGCATAATCATGGCCAAGGTTATGGGCCTACCCACTATATCCAGGTAACCTCTTCAGGGTAGGTCCCTAACATACTAGGGTTCAAATCCAGAGCGCAGGACCCCCAAAACTGGCCCAACCAAGCCGCCCCAGGGCACCACCATAGTAAGAAAACTGCAGTGTAAAGATATAGTTAGGAGCAGCTGCAGCTGCATATAAAGAATTAAAATAAAAAAGTGAAGTACATATATATTAAAAACACACAGTGAAGGGTTAAAATATGTTATAAATGAAATTGTGTTATAAAGAGGTGTCCTGAGACAGATTAACCAATGCAATCCAGGCGGTCCCACACCCCAAAAATGAACCAAAGTTACACTACAGTATATAACTTGTAGGACTTACCTAGAATTGTGCCCAAATAGAGTGTGCATATACATTACCATACACCATGCTTTGAAACCAATAAGGAAGGGTGCTAGTCCAGAATGAGGGCGTCTCATTTCCCTCAGAAGTGCAATAAAGCACATTAAATGGAGTATATGGGAAAGATTTCTGGACTGCACAACCTGACTATATAAATAATGGGAGGTGCTACCTGATGAGACTAATTGCAGGCACAGAAAAAGACAAATCTCAGTTGCACAACTCCAAATTATTAGTAATATATATAAATGCAATAAAATTTTGCAATCAATAGAGGTTTTTAGCATAATCATGGCCAAGGTTATGGGCCTACCCACTAAATCCAGGTAACCTCTTTCGGGTAGGTCCATAACATACTAGGGTTCAAATCCAGAGCGCAGGACCCCCAAAAACTGGCCCAGCCAAGCCACCCCAGGGCACCACCATAGTAAGAAAAGTGCAGTGTAAAGAGATAGTTAGGAGCAGCTGCATATAAAGAATGAAAATAAAAAAGTGAAGTACATATATATTAAACACACACAGTGAAGGGTTAAACTGTGTTATAAAGGAAAGTGTGTTATAATGCGGTGACCTGAGACAGATTAACCAACGCAATCCAGGGGGACCCACACCCCAAAAATGAACCAAAGTTGCACTACAGTATATAACTTGTAGGACTTACCTAGAGTTGTGCCCAATATAGTGTGCATATACATTACCATACTCCATGCTTTGAAACCAATAAGGAAGGGTGCTAGTACAGAATGAGGGTGTCTCCTTTCCCTCAAAAGTGCAATAAAGCACATTTAGTGGAGTATATGGGAAAGATTTCTGGACTGTACAACCTGACTATATATATAATGGGAGGTGCTACCTGATGAGACTAATTGCAGGCACAGAAACAGACAAATCTCAGTTGCACAACTCCAAATTATTAGTAATATATATAAATGCAATAAAATTTTGCAATCAATAGAGGTTTTTAGCATAATCATGGCCAAGGTTATGGGCCAACCCACTATATCCAGGTAACCTCTTTCGGGTAGGTCCCTAACATACTAGGGTTCAAATCCAGAGCGCAGGACCCCGAAAAACTGGCCCAGCCAAGCCACCCCAGGGCACCACCATAGTAAGAAAAGTGCAGTGTAAAGAGTTAGTTAGGAGCAGCTGCATATAAAGAATGAAAATAAAAAAGTGAAGTACATATATATTAAACACACACAGTGAAGAGTTAAACTGTGTTATAAAGGAAAGTGTGTTATAATGCGGTGTCCTGAGACAGATTAACCAACGCAATCCAGGGGGACCCACACCCTAAAAATGAACCAAAGTAGCACTACAGTATATAACTTGTAGGACTTACCTAGAATTGTGCCCAATATAGTGTGCATATACATTACCATACTCCATGCTTTTAAACCAATAAGGAAGGGTGCTAGTACAGAATGAGGGTGTCTCCTTTCCCTTAAAAGTGCAATAAAGCACATTTAATGGAGTATATGGGAAAGATTTCTGGACTGCACAACCTGACTATATATATAATGGGAGGTGCTACCTGATGAGACTAATTGAAGGCACAGAAAAAGAAAAATCTCAGGTGCACAACTTCAAATTATTAATAATATATATAAATGCAATAAAATTTTGCAATCAATAGAGGTTTTTACCATAATCATGGCCAAGGTTATGGGCCTACCCACCATATCCAGGTAACCTCTTTCGGGTAGGTCCCTAACATACTAGAGTTCAAATCCAGAGCGCAGGACCCCCCAAAACTGGCCCAGCCAAGCCGCCCCAGGGCACCACCATAGTAAGAAAAGTGCAGTATAAAGAGATAGTTAGGAGCAGCTGCAGCTGCATATAAAGAATGAAAATAAAAAAGTGAAGTACATATATATTAAACACACACAGTGAAGGGTTAAAATATGTTATAAAGGAAAGTGTGTTATAATGCGGTGTCCTAAAATAGATTAACCAACGCAATCCAGGGGGACCCACACCCCAAATATGAACCAAAGTTGCACTACAGTATATAACTTGTAGGACTTACCTAGAATTGTGCCCAATAGAGTGTGCATATACATTACCATACTCCATGCTTTGAAACCAATAAGGAAGGGTGCTAGTCCAGAATGAGGGCATCTCCTTTCCCTCAGAAGTGCAATAAAGCACATTAAATTGAGTATATGGGAAAGATTTCTGGACTGCAGAACCTGACTATATATATAATGGGAGGTGCTACCTGATGAGACTAATTGCAGGCACAGAAACAGACAAATCTCAGGTGCACAACTCCAAATTATTAATAATATATAAATGCAATAAAATTTTGCAATCAATAGAGGAGTTTAGCATAATCATGGCCAAGGTTATGGGCCTACCCACCATATCCAGGTAACCTCTTTCGGGTAGGTCCCTAACATACTAGGGTTCAAATCCAGAGCGCAGGACCCCCCAAAACTGGCCCAGCCAAGCCGCCCCAGGGCATCACCATGGTAAGAAAAGTGCAATGTAAAGAGATAGTTAGGAGCAGCTGCAGCTGCATTTAAAGAATGAAAATAAAAAAGTGAAGTACATATATATTAAACACACACAGTGAAGGGTTAAACTGTGTTATAAAGGAAAGTGTGTTATAATGCGGTGTCCTGAGACAGATTAACCAACGCAATCCAGGGGGACCCACACCCCAAAAATGAACCAAAGTTGCACTACAGTATATAACTTGTAGGACTTACCTAGAATTGTGCCCAATACAGTGTGCATATACATTACCATACTCCATGCTTTGAAACCAATAAGGAAGGGTGCTAGTCCAGAATGAGGGTGTCTCCTTTCCCTCAAAAGTGCAATAAAGCACATTTAGTGGAGTATATGGGAAAGATTTCTGGACTGCACAACCTGACTTTTTATATAATGGGAGGTGCTACCTGATGAGACTAATTGCAGGCACAGAAAAAGACAAATCTCAGGTGCACAACTTCAAATTATTAATAATATATATAAATGCAATAAAATTTTGCAATCAATAGAGGTTTTTACCATAATCATGGCCAAGGTTATGGGCCTACCCACTATATCCAGGTAACCTCTTTCGGGTAGGTCCATAACATACTACAGTTCAAATCCAGAGCGCAGGACCCCCCAAAACTGGCCCAGCCAAGCCGCCCCAGGGCACCATCATAGTAAGAAAAGTGCAGTCTAAAGAGATAGTTAGGAGCAGCTGCAGCTGCATATAAAGAATGAAAATAAAAAAGTGAAGTACATATATATTAAACACACACAGTGAAGGGTTAAAATATGTTATAAAGGAAAGTGTGTTATAATGCGGTGTCCTAAAACAGATTAACCAACGGAATCCAGGGGGACCCACACCCCCAAAATGAACCAAAGTTGCACTACAGTATATAACTTGTAGGATTTACCTAGAATTGTGCCCAATAGAGTGTGCATATACATTACCATACTCCATGCTTTGAAACCAATAAGGAAGGGTGCTAGTCCAGAATGATGGTGTCTCCTTTCCCTCAAAAGTGCAATAAAGCACATTTAGTGGAGTATATGGGAAAGATTTCTGGACTGCACAACCTGACTATATATATAATGGGAGGTGCTACCTGATTAAACTAATTGCAGGCACAGAAACAGACAAATCTCAGGTGCACAACTCCAAATTATTAATAATATATAAATGCAATAAAATTTTGCGATCAATAGAGGTTTTTAGCATAATCATGGCCAAGGTTATGGGCCTACCCACCATATCCAGGTAACCTCTTTCGGGTTGGTCCCTAACATACTAGGGTTCAAATCCAGGGCGCAGGACCCCCCAAAACTGGCCCAGCCAAGCCGCCCCAGGGCACCACCATAGTAAGAAAAGTGCAGTGTAAAGAGATAGTTAGGAGCAGCTGCATATAAAGAATGAAAATAAAAAAGTGAAGTACATATATATTAAATACACAGTGAAGGGTTAAAATGTGTTATAAAGGAAAGTCTGTTATAATGCGTTGTCCTGAGACAGATTAACCAACACAATCCAGGGGGACCCACACCCCAAAAATGAACCAAAGTTGCACTACAGTATGTAACTTGTAGGACTTACCTAGAATTGTGCCCAATACAGTGTGCATATACATTACCATACTCCATGCTTTGAAACCAAAAAGGAAGTGTGCTAGTCCAGAATAAGGACGTCTCCTTTACCTCAGCAGTGCAATAAAGCACATTAAATGGAGTATATGGGAAAGATTTCTGGACTACACAACCTGACTATATATATAATGGGAGGTGCTACCTGATGAGACTTATTGCAGGCATAGAAACAGACAAATCACAGGTGCACAGCTCCAAATTATTAATAATATATAAATGCAATAGAATTTTGCAATCAATAGAGGTTTTTAGCATAATCATGGCCAAGGTTATGGGCCTACCCACTATATCCAGGTAACCTCTTCAGGGTAGGTCCCTAACATACTAGGGTTCAAATCCAGAGCGCAGGACCCCCAAAACTGGCCCAACCAAGCCGCCCCAGGGCACCACCATAGTAAGAAAACTGCAGTGTAAAGATATAGTTAGGAGCAGCTGCAGCTGCATATAAAGAATTAAAATAAAAAAGTGAAGTACATATATATTAAAAACACACAGTGAAGGGTTAAAATATGTTATAAATGAAATTGTGTTATAAAGAGGTGTCCTGAGACAGATTAACCAATGCAATCCAGGCGGTCCCACACCCCAAAAATGAACCAAAGTTACACTACAGTATATAACTTGTAGGACTTACCTAGAATTGTGCCCAATAGAGTGTGCATATACATTACCATACACCATGCTTTGAAACCAATAAGGAAGGGTGCTAGTCCAGAATGAGGGCGTCTCATTTCCCTCAGAAGTGCAATAAAGCACATTAAATGGAGTATATGGGAAAGATTTCTGGACTGCACAACTTGACTATATAAATAATGGGAGGTGCTACCTGATGAGACTAATTGCAGGCACAGAAAAAGACAAATCTCAGTTGCACAACTCCAAATTATTAGTAATATATATAAATGCAATAAAATTTTGCAATCAATAGAGGTTTTTAGCATAATCATGGCCAAGGTTATGGGCCTACCCACTAAATCCAGGTAACCTCTTTCGGGTAGGTCCATAACATACTAGGGTTCAAATCCAGAGCGCAGGACCCCCAAAAACTGGCCCAGCCAAGCCACCCCAGGGCACCACCATAGTAAGAAAAGTGCAGTGTAAAGAGATAGTTAGGAGCAGCTGCATATAAAGAATGAAAATAAAAAAGTGAAGTACATATATATTAAACACACACAGTGAAGGGTTAAACTGTGTTATAAAGGAAAGTGTGTTATAATGCGGTGACCTGAGACAGATTAACCAACGCAATCCAGGGGGACCCACACCCCAAAAATGAACCAAAGTTGCACTACAGTATATAACTTGTAGGACTTACCTAGAATTGTGCCCAATATAGTGTGCATATACATTACCATACTCCATGCTTTGAAACCAATAAGGAAGGGTGCTAGTACAGAATGAGGGTGTCTCCTTTCCCTCAAAAGTGCAATAAAGCACATTTAGTGGAGTATATGGGAAAGATTTCTGGACTGTACAACCTGACTATATATATAATGGGAGGTGCTACCTGATGAGACTAATTGCAAGCACAGAAACAGACAAATCTCAGGTGCACAACTCCAAATTATTAATAATATATAAATGCAATAAAATTTTGCAATCAATAGAGGTGTTTAGCATAATCATGGCCAAGGTTATGGGCCTACCCACCATATCCAGGTAACCTCTTTCGGGTAGGTCCCTAACATACTAGGGTTCAAATCCAGACTGCAGGACCCCCAAAACTGGCCCAACCAAGCCGCCCCAGGGCACCACCATGGTAAGAAAAGTGCAGTGTAAAGAGATAGTTAGGAGCAGCTGCAGCTGCATATAAAGAATGAAAATAAAAAAGTGAAGTACATATATATTAAACACACACAGTGAAGGGTTAAAATATGTTATAAATGAAAGTGTGTTATAATGCGGTGTCCTGATACAGATTAACCAACGCAATCCAGGCGGTCCCACACCCCAAAAATGAACCAAAGTTACACTACAGTATATAACTTGTAGGACTTACCTAGAATTGTGCCCAATACAGTGTGCATATACATTACCATACTCCATGCTTTGAAACCAATAAGGCAGGGTGCTAGTCCAGAATGATGGCATCTCCTTTCCCTCAGAAGTGCAATAAAGCACATTAAATGGAGTATATGGGAAAGATTTCTGGACTGCACAACCTGACTATATAAATAATGGGAGGTGCTACCTGATGAGACTAATTGTAGGCACAGAAACAGACAAATCTCAGTTGCACAACTCCAAATTATTAGTAATATATATAAATGCAATCAAATTTTGCAATCAATAGAGGTTTTTAGCATAATCATGGCCAAGGTTATGGGCCAACCCACTATATACAGGTAACCTCTTTCGGGTAGGTCCCTAACATACTAGGGTTCAAATCCAGAGCGCAGGACCCCGAAAAACTGGCCCAGCCAAGCCACCCCAGGGCACCACCATAGTAAGAAAAGTGCAGTGTAAAGAGTTAGTTAGGAGCAGCTGCATATAAAGAATGAAAATAAAAAAGTGAAGTACATATATATTAAACACACACAGTGAAGGGTTAAACTGTGTTATAAAGGAAAGTGTGTTATAATGCGGTGTCCTGAGACAGATTAACCAACGCAATCCAGGGGCACCCACACCCTAAAAATGAACCAAAGTAGCACTACAGTATATAACTTGTAGGACTTACCTAGAATTGTGCCCAATATAGTGTGCATATACATTACCATACTCCATGCTTTGAAACCAATAAGGAAGGGTGCTAGTACAGAATGAGGGTGTCTCCTTTCCCTTAAAAGTGCAATAAAGCACATTTAATGGAGTATATGGGAAAGATTTCTGGACTGCACAACCTGACTATATATATAATGGGAGGTGCTACCTGATGAGACTAATTGAAGGCACAGAAAAAGAAAAATCTCAGGTGCACAACTTCAAATTATTAATAATATATATAAATGCAATAAAATTTTGCAATCAATAGAGGTTTTTACCATAATCATGGCCAAGGTTATGGGCCTACCCACCATATCCAGGTAACCTCTTTCGGGTAGGTCCCTAACATACTAGAGTTCAAATCCAGAGCGCAGGACCCCCCAAAACTGGCCCAGCCAAGCCGCCCCAGGGCACCACCATAGTAAGAAAAGTGCAGTATAAAGAGATAGTTAGGAGCAGCTGCAGCTGCATATAAAGAATGAAAATAAAAAAGTGAAGTACATATATATTAAACACACACAGTGAAGGGTTAAAATATGTTATTAAGGAAAGTGTGTTATAATGCGGTGTCCTAAAATAGATTAACCAACGCAATCCAGGGGGACCCACACCCCAAATATGAACCATAGTTGCACTACAGTATATAACTTGTAGGACTTACCTAGAATTGTGCCCAATAGAGTGTGCATATACATTACCATACTCCATGCTTTGAAACCAATAAGGAAGGGTGCTAGTCCAGAATGAGGGCATCTCCTTTCCCTCAGAAGTGCAATAAAGCACATTTAGTGGAGTATATGGGAAAGATTTCTGGACTGCACAACCTGACTATATATATAATGGGAGGTGCTACCTGATTAAACTAATTGCAGGCACAGAAACAGACAAATCTCAGGTGCACAACTCCAAATTATTAATAATATATAAATGCAATAAAATTTTGCAATCAATAGAGGTTTTTAGCATAATCATGGCCAAGGTTATGGGCCTACCCACCATATCCAGGTAACCTCTTTCGGGTTGGTCCCTAACATACTAGGGTTCAAATCCAGAGCGCAGGACCCCCCAAAACTGGCCCAGCCAAGCCGCCCCAGGGCACCACCATAGTAAGAAAAGTGCAGTGTAAAGAGATAGTTAGGAGCAACTGCAGCTGCATATAAAGAATTAAAATAAAAAAGTTAAGTACATATATATTAAACACACACAGTGAAGGGTTAAAATATGTTATAAATGAAAGTGTGTTATAATGCGGTGTCCTGAGACAGATTAACCAACGCAATCCAGGCGGTCCCACACCCCAAAAATGAACCAAAGTTGCACTACAGTATATAACTTGTAGGACTTACCTAGAATTGTGCCCAATATAGTGTGCATATACATTACCATACTCCATGCTTTGAAACCAATAAGGAAGGGTGCTAGTCCAGAATGAGGGTGTCTCCTTTCCCTCAAAAGTGCAATAAAGCACATTTAGTGGAGTATATGGGAAAGATTTCTGGACTGCACAACCTGACTGTATATATAATGGGAGGTGCTACCTGATGAGACTAATTGCAGGCACAGAAAAAGACAAATCTCAGGTGCACAACTTCAAATTATTAATAATATATATAAATGCAATAAAATTTTGCAATCAATAGAGGTTTTTACCATAATCATGGCCAAGGTTATGGGCCTACCCACTATATCCAGGTAACCTCTTTCGGGTAGGTCCATAACATACTACAGTTCAAATCCAGAGCGCAGGACCTCCCAAAACTGGCCCAGCCAAGCCGCCCCAGGGCACCACCATAGTAAGAAAAGTGCAGTGTAAAGAGATAGTTAGGAGCAGCTGCAGCTGCATATAAAGAATGAAAATAAAAAAGTGAAGTACATATATATTAAACACACACAGTGAAGGGTTAAAATATGTTATAAAGGAAAGTGTGTTATAATGCGGTGTCCTAAAACAGATTAAACAACGGAATCCAGGGGGACCCACACCCCCAAAATGAACCAAAGTTCCACTACAGTATATAACTTGTAGGATTTACCTAGAATTGTGCCCAATAGAGTGTGCATATACATTACCATACTCCATGCTTTGAAACCAATAAGGAAGGGTGCTAGTACAGAATGAGGGTGTCTCCTTTCCCTCAAAAGTGCAATAAAGCACATTTAGTGGAGTATATGGGAAAGATTTATGGACTGCACAACCTGACTATATATATAATGGGAGGTGCTACCTGATGAGACTAATTGCAGGCACAGAAACAGACAAATCTCAGGTGCACAACTCCAAATTATTAATAATATATAAATGCAATAAAATTTTGCAATCAATAGAGGTGTTTAGCATAATCATGGCCAAGGTTATGGGCCTACCCACCATATCCAGGTAACCTCTTTCGGGTAGGTCCCTAACATACTAGGGTTCAAATCCAGAGCGCAGGACCCCCAAAACTGGCCCAACCAAGCCGCCCCAGGGCACCACCATAGTAAGAAAAGTGCAGTGTAAAGATATAGTTAGGAGCAGCTGCAGCTGCATATAAAGAATTAAAATAAAAAAGTGAAGTACATATATATTAAACACACACAGTGAAGGGTTAAAATATGTTATAAATGAAAGTGTGTTATAATGCGGTGTCCTGATACAGATTAACCAACGCAATCCAGGCGGTCCCACACCCCAAAAATGAACCAAAGTTACACTACAGTATATAACTTGTAGGACTTACCTAGAATTGTGCCCAATACACTGTGCATATACATTACCATACTCCATGCTTTGAAACCAATAAGGCAGGGTGCTAGTCCAGAATGATGGCATCTCCTTTCCCTCAGAAGTGCAATAAAGCACATTAAATGGAGTATATGGGAAAGATTTCTGGACTGCACAACCTGACTATATAAATAATGGGAGGTGCTACCTGATGAGACTAATTGCAGGCACAGAAACAGACAAATCTCAGTTGCACAACTCCAAATTATTAGTAATATATATAAATGCAATAAAATTTTGCAATCAATAGAGGTTTTTACCATAATCATGGCCAAGGTTATGGGCCTACCCACCATATCCAGGTAACCTCTTTCGGGTAGGTCCCTAACATACTAGGGTTCAAATCCAGAGCGCAGGACCCCCCAAAACTGGCCCAGCCAAGCCGCACCAGGGCACCACCATAGTAAGAAAAGTGCAGTGTAAAGAGATAGTTAGGAGCAGCTGCAGCTGCATTTAAAGAATGAAAATAAAAAAGTGAAGTACATATATATTAAACACACACAGTGAAGGGTTAAACTGTGTTATAAAGGAAAGTGTGTTATAATGCGGTGTCCTGAGACAGATTAACCAACGCAATCCAAGGGGACCCACACCCCAAAAATGAACCAAAGTTGCACTACAGTATATAACTTGTAGGACTTACCTAGAATTGTGCCCAATATAGTGTGCATATACATTACCATACTCCATGCTTTGAAACCAATAAGGAAGGGTGCTAGTACAGAATGAGGGTGTCTCCTTTCCCTTAAAAGCGCAATAAAGCACATTTAGTGGAGTATATGGGAAAGATTTCTGGACTGCACAACCTGGCTATATATATAATGGGAGGTGCTACCTGATGAGACTAATTGAAGGCACAGAAAAAGAAAAATGTCAGGTGCACAACTTCAAATTATTAATAATATATATAAATGCAATAAAATTTTGCAATCAATAGAGGTTTTTACCATAATCATGGCCAAGGTTATGGGCCTACCCACCATATCCAGGTAACCTCTTTCGGGTAGGTCCCTAACATACTAGAGTTCAAATCCAGAGCGCAGGACCCCCCAAAACTGGCCCAGCCAAGCCGCCCCAGGGCACCACCATAGTAAGAAAAGTGCAGTGTAAAGAGATAGTTAGGAGCAGCTGCAGCTGCATATAAAGAATGAAAATAAAAAAGTGAAGTACATATATATTAAACACACACAGTGAAGGGTTAAAATATGTTATAAAGGAAAGTATGTTATAATGCGGTGTCCTAAAATAGATTAACCAACGCAATCCAGGGGGACCCAAACCCCAAATATGAACCAAAGTTGCACTACAGTATATAACTTGTAGGACTTACCTAGAATTGTGCCCAATATATTGTGCATATACATTACCATACTCCATGCTTTGAAACCAATAAGGAATGGTGCTAGTCCAGAATGAGGGTGTCTCCTTTCCCTCAAAAGTGCAATAAAGCACATTTAGTGGAGTATATGGGAAAGATTTCTGGACTGCACAACCTGACTTTTTATATAATGGGAGGTGCTACCTGATTAAACTAATTGCAGGCACAGAAACAGACAAATCTCAGGTGCACATCTCCAAATTATTAATAATATATATAAATGCAATAAAATTTTGCAATCAATAGAGGTTTTTAGCATAATCATGGCCAAGGTTATGGGCCTACCCACCATATCCAGGTAACCTCTTTCGGGTAGGTCCCTAACATACTAGGGTTCAAATCCAGAGTGCAGGACCCCCCATAACTGGCCCAGCCAAGCCGCCCCAGGGCACCACCATAGTAAGAAAAGTGCAGTGTAAAGAGATAGTTAGGAGCAGCTGCAGCTGCATTTAAAGAATGAAAATACAAAAGTGAAGTACATATATATTAAACACACACAGTGAAGGGTTAAAATATGTTATAAAGGAAAGTGTGTTATAATGCGGTGTCCTAAAACAGATTAACCAACGGAATCCAGGGGGACCCACACCCCCAAAATGAACCAAAGTTGCACTACAGTATATAACTTGTAGGATTTACCTAGAATTGTGCCCAATAGAGTGTGCATATACATTACCATACTCCATGCTTTGAAACCAATAAGGAAGGGTGCTAGTCCAGAATGAGGGTGTCTCCTTTCCCTCAAAAGTGCAATAAAGCACATTTAGTGGAGTATATGGGAAAGATTTCTGGACTGCACAACCTGACTTTTTATATAATGGGAGGTGCTACCTGATGAGACTATTTGCAGGCACAGAAAAAGACAAATCTCAGGTGCACAACTTCAAATTATTAATAATATATATAAATGCAATAAAATTTTGCAATCAATAGAGGTTTTTACCATAATCATGGCCAAGGTTATGGGCCTACCCACTATATCCAGGTAACCTCTTTCGGGTAGGTCCATAACATACTACAGTTCAAATCCAGAGCGCAGGACCCCCCCAAAACTGGCCCAGCCAAGCTGCCCCAGGGCACCACCATAGTAAGAAAAGTGCAGTGTAAAGAGATAGTTAGGAGCAGCTGCAGCTGCATATAAAGAATGAAAATAAAAAAGTGAAGTACATATATATTAAACACACACAGTGAAGGGTTAAAATATGTTATAAAGGAAAGTGTGTTATAATGCGGTGTCCTAAAACAGATTAACCAACGGAATCCAGGGGGACCCACACCCCCAAAATGAACCAAAGTTGCACTACAGTATATAACTTGTAGGATTTACCTAGAATTGTGCCCAATAGAGTGTGCATATACATTACCATACTCCATGCTTTGAAACCAATAAGGAATGGTGCTAGTCCAGAATGAGGGTGTCTCCTTTCCCTCAAAAGTGCAATAAAGCACATTTAGTGGAGTATATGGGAAAGATTTCTGGACTGCACAGCCTGACAATATATATAATGGGAGGTGCTACCTGATGAAACTAATTGCAGGCACAGAAACAGACAAATCTCAGGTGCACAACTCCAAATTATTAATAATATATAAATGCAATAAAATTTTGCAATCAATAGAGGTTTTTAGCATAATCATGGCCAAGGTTATGGGCCTACCCACCATATCAAGGTAACCTCTTTCGGGTAGGTCCCTAACATACTAGGGTTCAAATCCAGAGCGCAGGACCCCCCATAACTGGCCCAGCCAAGCCGCCCCAGGGCACCACCATAGTAAGAAAAGTGCAGTGTAAAGAGATAGTTAGGAGCAGCTACAGCTGCATTTAAAGAATGAAAATAAAAAAGTGAAGTACATATATATAAAACACACACAGTGAAGGGTTAAAATATGTTATAAAGGATACTGTGTTATAATGCGGTGTCCTAAAACAGATTAACCAACGGAATCCAGGGGGACCCACACCCCCAAAATGAACCAAAGTTGCACTACAGTATATAACTTGTAGGATTTACCTAGAATTGTGCCCAATAGAGTGTGCATATACATTACCATACTCCATGCTTTAAAACCAATAAGGAAGGGTACTAGTCCAGAATGAGGGTGTCTCCTTTCCCTCAAAAGTGCAATAAAGCACATTTAGTGGAGTATATGGGAAAGATTTCTGTACTGCACAACCTGACTATATATATAATGGGAGGTGCTACCTGATTAAACTAATTGCAGGCACAGAAACAGACAAATCTCAGGTGCACAACTCCAAATTATTAATAATATATAAATGCAATAAAATTTTGCAATCAATAGAGGTTTTTAGCATAATCCTGGCCAAGGTTATGGGCCTTACCCACCATATCCAGGTAACCTTTTCGGGTAGGTCCCTAACATACTAGGGTTCAAATCCAGAGCGCAGGACCCCCCAAAACTGGCCCAGCCAAGCCGCACCAGGGCACCACCATAGTAAGAAAAGTGCAGTGTAAAGAGATAGTTAGGAGCAGCTGCAGCTGCATTTAAAGAATGAAAATAAAAAAGTGAAGTACATATATATTAAACACACACAGTGAAGGGTTAAACTGTGTTATAAAGGAAAGTGTGTTATAATGCGGTGTCCTGAGACAGATTAACCAACGCAATCCAAGGGGACCCACACCCCAAAAATGAACCAAAGTTGCACTACAGTATATAACTTGTAGGACTTACCTAGAATTGTGCCCAATATAGTGTGCATATACATTACCATACTCCATGCTTTGAAACCAATAAGGAAGGGTGCTAGTCCAGAATGAGGGTGTCTCCTTTCCCTCAAAAGTGCAATAAAGCACATTTAGTGGAGTATATGGGAAAGATTTCTGGACTGCACAACCTGACTATATATATAATGGGAGGTGCTACCTGATGAGACTAACTGCAGGCACAGAAAAAGACAAATCTCAGGTGCACAACTTCAAATTATTAATAATATATATAAATGCAATAAAATTTTGCAATCAATAGAGGTTTTTACCATAATCATGGCCAAGGTTATGGGCCTACCCACTATATCCAGGTAACCTCTTTCGGGTAGGTCCATAACATACTACAGTTCAAATCCAGAGCGCAGGACCCCCCCAAAACTGGCCCAGCCAAGCCGCCCCAGGGCACCACCATAGTAAGAAAAGTGCAGTGTAAAGAGATAGTTAGGAGCAGCTGCAGCTGCATATAAAGAATGAAAATAAAAAAGTGAAGAACATATATATTAAACACACACAGTGAAGGGTTAAAATATGTTATAAAGGAAAGTGTGTTATAATGCGGTGTCCTAAAACAGATTAACCAACGGAATCCAGGGGGACCCACACCCCCAAAATGAACCAAAGTTGCACTACAGTATATAACTTGTAGGATTTACCTAGAATTGTGCCCAATAGAGTGTGCATATACATTACCATACTCCATGCTTTGAAACTAATAAGGAAGGGTGCTAGTCCAGAATGAGGGTGTCTCCTTTCCCTCAAAAGTGCAATAAAGCACATTTAGTTGAGTATATGGGAAAGATTTCTGGACTGCACAACCTGACTATATATATAATGGGAGGTGCTACCTGATGAAACTAATTGCAGGCACAGAAACAGACAAATCTCAGGTGCACAACTCCAAATTATTAATAATATATAAATGCAATAAAATTTTGCAATCAATAGAGGTTTTTAGCATAATCATGGCCAAGGTTATGGGCCTACCCACCATATCCAGGTAACCTCTTTCGGGTAGGTCCCTAACATACTAGGGTTCAAATCCAGAGCGCAGGACCCCCCATAACTGGCCCAGCCAAGCCGCCCCAGGGCACCACCATAGTAAGAAAAGTGCAGTGTAAAGAGATAGTTAGGAGCAGCTGCAGCTGCATATAAAGAATGAAAATAAAAAAGTGAAGTACATATATATTAAACACACACAGTGAAGGGTTAAACTGTGTTATAAAGGAAAGTGTGTTATAATGCGGTGTCCTGAGACAGATTAACCAACGCATTCCAGGGGGACCCACACCCCAAAAATGAACCAAAGTTGCACTACAGTATATAACTTGTAGGACTTACCTAGAATTGTGCCCAATAGAGTGTGCATATACATTACCATACTCCATGCTTTGAAACCAATAAGGAAGGGTACTAGTCCAGAATGAGGGTGTCTCCTTTCCCTCAAAAGTGCAATAAAGCACATTTAGTGGAGTATATGGGAAAGATTTCTGGACTGCACAACCTGACTATATATATAATGGGAGGTGCTACCTGATGAAACTAATTGCAGGCACAGAAACAGACAAATCTCAGGTGCACAACTCCAAATTATTAATAATATATAAATGCAATAAAATTTTGCAATCAATAGAGGTTTTTACCATAATCATGGCCAAGGTTATGGGCCTACCCACCATATCCAGGTAATCTCTTTCGGGTAGGTCCCTAACATACTAGGGTTCAAATCCAGAGCGCAGGACCCCCCAAAACTGGCCCAGCCAAGCCGCCCCAGGGCACCACCATAGTAAGAAAAGTGCAGTGTAAAGAGATAGTTAGGAGCAGCTGCAGCTGCATTTAAAGAATGAAAATAAAAAAGTGAATTACATATATATTAAACACACACAGTGAAGGGTTAAACTGTGTTATAAAGGAAAGTGTGTTATAATGCGGTGTCCTGAGACAGATTAACCAACGCAATCCAGGGGGACCCACACCCCAAAAATGAACCAAAGTTGCACTACAGTATATAACTTGTAGGACTTACCTAGAATTGTGCCCAATATAGTGTGCATATACATTACCATACTCCATGCTTTGAAACCAATAAGGAAGGGTGCTAGTCCAGAATGAGGGTGTCTCCTTTCCCTCAAAAGTGCAATAAAGCACATTTAGTGGAGTATATGGGAAAGATTTCTGGACTGCACAACCTGACTATATATGTAATGGGAGGTGCTACCTGATGAGACTAATTGCAGGCACAGAAAAAGACAAATCTCAGGTGCACAACTTCAAATTATTAATAATATATATAAATGCAATAAAATTTTGCAATCAATAGAGGTTTTTACCATAATCATGGCCAAGGTTATGGGCCTACCCACTATATCCAGGTAACCTCTTTTGGGTAGGTCCATAACATACTACAGTTCAAATCCAGAGCGCAGGACCCCCCCAAAACTGGCCCAGCCAAGCCGCCCCAGGGCACCACCATAGTAAGAAAAGTGCAGTGTAAAGAGATAGTTAGGAGCAGCTGCAGCTGCATATAAAGAATGAAAATAAAAAAGTGAAGTACATATATATTAAACACACACAGTGAAGGGTTAAAATATGTTATAAAGGAAAGTGTGTTATAATGCGGTGTCCTAAAACAGATTAACCAACGGAATCCAGGGGGACCCACACCCCCAAAATGAACCAAAGTTGCACTACTGTATATAACTTGTAGGATTTACCTAGAATTGTGCCCAATAGAGTGTGCATATACATTACCATACTCCATGCTTTGAAACCAATAAGGAAGGGTGCTAGTCCAGAATGAGGGTGTCTCCTTTCCCTCAAAAGTGCAATAAAGCACATTTAGTTGAGTATATGGGAAAGATTTCTGGACTGCACAACCTGACTATATATATAATGGGAGGTGCTACCTGATGAAACTAATTGCAGGCACAGAAACAGACAAATCTCAGGTGCACAACTCCAAATTATTAATAATATATAAATGCAATAAAATTTTGCAATCAATAGAGGTTTTTAGCATAATCATGGCCAAGGTTATGGGCCTACCCACCATATCCAGGTAACCTCTTTCGGGTAGGTCCCTAACATACTAGGGTTCAAATCCAGAGCGCAGGACCCCCCATAACTGGCCCAGCCAAGCCGCCCCAGGGCACCACCATAGTAAGAAAAGTGCAGTGTAAAGAGATAGTTAGGAGCAGCTGCAGCTGCATTTAAAGAATGAAAATAAAAAAGTGAAGTACATATATATTAAACACACACAGTGAAGGGTTAAAATATGTTATAAAGGAAAGTGTGTTATAATGCGGTGTCCTAAAACAGATTAACCAACGGAATCCAGGGGGACCCACACCCCCAAAATGAACCAAAGTTGCACTACAGTATATAACTTGTAAGATTTACCTAGAATTGTGCCCAATAGAGTGTGCATATACATTACCATACTCCATGCTTTGAAACCAATAAGGAAGGGTGCTAGTCCAGAATGAGGGTGTCTCCTTTCCCTCAAAAGTGCAATAAAGCACATTTAGTGGAGTATATGGGAAAGATTTCTGGACTGCACAACCTGACTTTTTATATAATGGGAGGTGCTACCTGATGAGACTAATTGCAGGCACAGAAAAAGACAAATCTCAGGTGCACAACTTCAAATTATTAATAATATATATAAATGCAATAAAATTTCGCAATCAATAGAGGTTTTTACCATAATCATGGCCAAGGTTATGGGCCTACCCACTATATCCAGGTAACCTCTTTCGGGTAGGTCCATAACATACTACAGTTCAAATCCAGAGCGCAGGACCCCCCCAAAACTGGCCCAGCCAAGCTGCCCCAGGGCACCACCATAGTAAGAAAAGTGCATTGTAAAGAGATAGTTAGGAGCAGCTGCAGCTGCATATAAAGAATGAAAATAAAAAAGTGAAGTACATATATATTAAACACACACAGTGAAGGGTTAAAATATGTTATAAAGGAAAGTGTGTTATAATGCGGTGTCCTAAAACAGATTAACCAACGGAATCCAGGGGGACCCACACCCCCAAAATGAACCAAAGTTGCACTACAGTATATAACTTGTAGGATTTACCTAGAATTGTGCCCAATAGAGTGTGCATATATATTACCATACTCCATGCTTTGAAACCAATAAGGAAGGGTGCTAGTCCAGAATGAGGGTGTCTCCTTTCCCTCAAAAGTGCAATAAAGCACATTTAGTTGAGTATATGGGAAAGATTTCTGGACTGCACAACCTGACTATATATATAATGGGAGGTGCTACCTGATGAAACTAATTGCAGGCACAGAAACAGACAAATCTCAGGTGCACAACTCCAAATTATTAATAATATATAAATGCAATAAAATTTTGCAATCAATAGAGGTTTTTAGCATAATCATGGCCAATGTTATGGGTCTACCCACCATATCCAGGTAACCTCTTTCGGGTAGGTCCCTAACATACTAGGGTTCAAATCCAGAGCGCAGGACCCCCCATAACTGGCCCAGCCAAGCCGCCCCAGGGCACCACCATAGTAAGAAAAGTGCAGTGTAAAGAGATAGTTAGGAGCAGCTGCAGCTGCATTTAAAGAATGAAAATAAAAAAGTGAAGTACATATATATAAAACACACACAGTGAAGGGTTAAAATATGTTATAAAGGAAAGTGTGTTATAATGCGGTGCCTAAAACAGATTAACCAACGGAATCCAGGGGGACCCACACCCCCAAAATGAACCAAAGTTGCACTACAGTATATAACTTGTAGGATTTACCTAGAATTGTGCCCAATAGAGTGTGCATATACATTACCATACTCCATGCTTTGAAACCAATAAGGAAGGGTGCTAGTCCAGAATGAGGGTGTCTCCTTTCCCTCAAAAGTGCAATAAAGCACATTTAGTGGAGTATATGGGAAAGATTTCTGGACTGCACAACCTGACTTTTTATATAATGGGAGGTGCTACCTGATTAAACTAATTGCAGGCACAGAAACAGACAAATCTCAGGTGCACAACTCCAAATTATTAATAATATATAAATGCAATAAAATTTTGCAATCAATAGAGGTTTTTAACATAATCATGGCCAAGGTTATGGGCCTACCCACCATATCCAGGTAACCTCTTTCGGGTAGGTCCCTAACATACTAGGGTTCAAATCCAGAGCGCAGGACCCCCCAAAACTGGCCCAGCCAAGCCGCCCCAGGGCACCACCATAGTAAGAAAAGTGCAGTGTAAAGAGATAGTTTGGAGCAGCTGCAGCTGCATTTAAAGAATGAAAATAAAAAAGTGAAGTACATATATATTAAACACACACAGTGAAGGGTTAAACTGTGTTATAAAGGAAAGTGTGTTATAATGCGGTGTCCTGAGACAGATTAACCAACGCAATCCAGGGGGACCCACTCCCCAAAAATGAACCAAAGTTGCACTACAGTATATAACTTGTAGGACTTACCTAGAATTGTGCCCAATATAGTGTGCATATACATTACCATACTCCATGCTTTGAAACCAATAAGGAAGGGTGCTAGTCCAGAATGAGGGTGTCTCCTTTCCCTCAAAAGTGCAATAAAGCACATTTAGTGGAGTATATGGGAAAGATTTCTGGACTGCACAACCTGACTATATATATAATGGGAGGTGCTACCTGATGAGACTAACTGCAGGCACAGAAAAAGACAAATCTCAGGTGCACAACTTCAAATTATTAATAATATATATAAATGCAATAAAATTTTGCAATCAATAGAGGTTTTTACCATAATCATGGCCAAGGTTATGGGCCTACCCACTATATCCAGGTAACCTCTTTCGGGTAGGTCCATAACATACTACAGTTCAAATCCAGAGCGCAGGACCCCCCCAAAACTGGCCCAGCCAAGCCGCCCCAGGGCACCACCATAGTAAGAAAAGTGCAGTGTAAAGAGATAGTTAGGAGCAGGTGCAGCTGCATATAAAGAATGAAAATAAAAAAGTGAAGTACATATATATTAAACACACACAGTGAAGGGCTAAAATATGTTATAAAGGAAAGTGTGTTATAATGCGGTGTCCTAAAACAGATTAACCAACGGAATCCAGGGGGACCCACAACCCCAAAATGAACCAAAGTTGCACTACAGTATATAACTTGTAGGATTTACCTAGAATTGTGCCCAATAGAGTGTGCATATACATTACCATACTCCATGCTTTGAAACCAATAAGGAAGGGTGCTAGTCCAGAATGAGGGTGTCTCCTTTCCCTCAAAAGTGCAATAAAGCACATTTAGTGGAGTATATGGGAAAGATTTCTGGACTGCACAACCTGACTATATATATAATGGGAGGTGCTACCTGATGAGACTAATTGCAGGCACAGAAAAAGACAAATCTCAGGTGCACAACTTCAAATTATTAATAATATATATAAATGCAATAAAATTTTGCAATCAATAGAGGTTTTTACCATAATCATGGCCAAGGTTATGGGCCTACCCACCATATCCAGGTAACCTCTTTCGGGTAGGTCCCTAACATACTAGGGTTCAAATCCAGAGCGCAGGACCCCCCATAACTGGCCCAGCCAAGCCGCCCCAGGGCACCACCATTGTAAGAAAAGTGCAGTGTAAAGAGATAGTTAGGAGCAGCTGCAGCTGCATTTAAAGAATGAAAATAAAAAAGTGAAGTACATATATATTAAACACACACAGTGAAGGGTTAAAATATGTTATAAAGGAAAGTGTGTTATAATGCGGTGTCCTGAGACAGATTAACCAACGCAATCCAGGGGGACCCACACCCCAAAAATGAACCAAAGTTGCACTACAGTATATAACTTGTAGGACTTACCTAGAATTGTGCCCAATATAGTGTGCATATACATTACCATACTCCATGCTTTGAAACCAATAAGGAAGGGTGCTAGTCCAGAATGAGGGTGTCTCCTTTCCCTCAAAAGTGCAATAAAGCACATTTAGTGGAGTATATGGGAAAGATTTCTGGACTGCACAACCTGACTATATATATAATGGGAGGTGCTACCTGATGAGACTAACTGCAGGCACAGAAAAAGACAAATCTCAGGTGCACAACTTCAAATTATTAATAATATATATAAATGCAATAAAATTTTGCAATCAATAGAGGTTTTTACCATAATCATGGCCAAGGTTATGGGCCTACCCACTATATCCAGGTAACCTCTTTCGGGTAGGTCCATAACATACTACAGTTCAAATCCAGAGCGCAGGACCCCCCCAAAACTGGCCCAGCCAAGCCGCCCCAGGGCACCACCATAGTAAGAAAAGTGCAGTGTAAAGAGATAGTTAGGAGCAGCTGCAGCTGCATATAAAGAATGAAAATAAAAAAGTGAAGTACATATATATTAAACACACACAGTGAAGGGTTAAAATATGTTATAAAGGAAAGTGTGTTATAATGCGATGTCCTGAGACAGATTAACCAACGCAATCCAGGGGGACCCACACCCCAAAAATGAACCAAAGTTGCACTACAGTATATAACTTGTAGGACTTACCTAGAATTGTGCCCAATATAGTGTGCATATACATTACCATACTCCATGCTTTGAAACCAATAAGGAAGGGTGCTAGTCCAGAATGAGGGTGTCTCCTTTCCCTCAAAAGTGCAATAAAGCACATTTAGTGGAGTATATGGGAAAGATTTCTGGACTGCACAACCTGACTATATATATAATGGGAGGTGCTACCTGATGAGACTAACTGCAGGCACAGAAAAAGACAAATCTCAGGTGCACAACTTCAAATTATTAATAATATATATAAATGCAATAAAATTTTGCAATCAATAGAGGTTTTTACCATAATCATGGCCAAGGTTATGGGCCTACCCACTATATCCAGGTAACCTCTTTCGGGTAGGTCCATAACATACTACAGTTCAAATCCAGAGCGCAGGACCCCCCCAAAACTGGCCCAGCCAAGCCGCCCCAAGGCACCACCATAGTAAGAAAAGTGCAGTGTAAAGAGATAGTTAGGAGCAGCTGCATATAAAGAATGAAAATAAAAAAGTGAAGTACATATATATTAAACACACACAGTGAAGGGTTAAAATATGTTATAAAGGAAAGTGTGTTATAACGCGGTGTCCTAAAACAGATTAACCAACGGAATCCAGGGGGACCCACACCCCCTAAATGAACCAAAGTTGCACTACAGTATATAACTTGTAGGATTTACCTAGAATTGTGCCCAATAGAGTGTGCATATACATTACCATACTCCATGCTTTGAAACCAATAAGGAAGGGTACTAGTCCAGAATGAGGGTGTCTCCTTTCCCTCAAAAGTGCAATAAAGCACATTTAGTGGAGTATATGGGAAAGATTTCTGGACTGCACAACCTGACTATATATATAATGGGAGGTGCTACCTGATTAAACTAATTGCAGGCACAGAAACAGACAAATCTCAGGTGCACAACTCCAAATTATTAATAATATATAAATGCAATAAAATTTTGCAATCAATAGAGGTTTTTAGCATAATCATGGCCAATGTTATGGGTCTACCCACCATATCCAGGTAACCTCTTTCGGGTAGGTCCCTAACATACTAGGGTTCAAATCCAGAGCGCAGGACCCCCCATAACTGGCCCAGCCAAGCCGCCCCAGGGCACCACCATAGTAAGAAAAGTGCAGTGTAAAGAGATAGTTAGGAGCAGCTGCAGCTGCATTTAAAGAATGAAAATAAAAAAGTGAAGTACATATATATAAAACACACACAGTGAAGGGTTAAAATATGTTATAAAGGAAAGTGTGTTATAATGCGGTGCCTAAAACAGATTAACCAACGGAATCCAGGGGGACCCACACCCCCAAAATGAACCAAAGTTGCACTACAGTATATAACTTGTAGGATTTACCTAGAATTGTGCCCAATAGAGTGTGCATATACATTACCATACTCCATGCTTTGAAACCAATAAGGAAGGGTGCTAGTCCAGAATGAGGGTGTCTCCTTTCCCTCAAAAGTGCAATAAAGCACATTTAGTGGAGTATATGGGAAAGATTTCTGGACTGCACAACCTGACTTTTTATATAATGGGAGGTGCTACCTGATTAAACTAATTGCAGGCACAGAAACAGACAAATCTCAGGTGCACAACTCCAAATTATTAATAATATATAAATGCAATAAAATTTTGCAATCAATAGAGGTTTTTAACATAATCATGGCCAAGGTTATGGGCCTACCCACCATATCCAGGTAACCTCTTTCGGGTAGGTCCCTAACATACTAGGGTTCAAATCCAGAGCGCAGGACCCCCCAAAACTGGCCCAGCCAAGCCGCCCCAGGGCACCACCATAGTAAGAAAAGTGCAGTGTAAAGAGATAGTTAGGAGCAGCTGCAGCTGCATTTAAAGAATGAAAATAAAAAAGTGAAGTACATATATATTAAACACACACAGTGAAGGGTTAAACTGTGTTATAAAGGAAAGTGTGTTATAATGCGGTGTCCTGAGACAGATTAACCAACGCAATCCAGGGGGACCCACTCCCCAAAAATGAACCAAAGTTGCACTACAGTATATAACTTGTAGGACTTACCTAGAATTGTGCCCAATATAGTGTGCATATACATTACCATACTCCATGCTTTGAAACCAATAAGGAAGGGTGCTAGTCCAGAATGAGGGTGTCTCCTTTCCCTCAAAAGTGCAATAAAGCACATTTAGTGGAGTATATGGGAAAGATTTCTGGACTGCACAACCTGACTATATATATAATGGGAGGTGCTACCTGATGAGACTAACTGCAGGCACAGAAAAAGACAAATCTCAGGTGCACAACTTCAAATTATTAATAATATATATAAATGCAATAAAATTTTGCAATCAATAGAGGTTTTTACCATAATCATGGCCAAGGTTATGGGCCTACCCACTATATCCAGGTAACCTCTTTCGGGTAGGTCCATAACATACTACAGTTCAAATCCAGAGCGCAGGACCCCCCCAAAACTGGCCCAGCCAAGCCGCCCCAGGGCACCACCATAGTAAGAAAAGTGCAGTGTAAAGAGATAGTTAGGAGCAGGTGCAGCTGCATATAAAGAATGAAAATAAAAAAGTGAAGTACATATATATTAAACACACACAGTGAAGGGCTAAAATATGTTATAAAGGAAAGTGTGTTATAATGCGGTGTCCTAAAACAGATTAACCAACGGAATCCAGGGGGACCCACAACCCCAAAATGAACCAAAGTTGCACTACAGTATATAACTTGTAGGATTTACCTAGAATTGTGCCCAATAGAGTGTGCATATACATTACCATACTCCATGCTTTGAAACCAATAAGGAAGGGTGCTAGTCCAGAATGAGGGTGTCTCCTTTCCCTCAAAAGTGCAATAAAGCACATTTAGTGGAGTATATGGGAAAGATTTCTGGACTGCACAACCTGACTATATATATAATGGGAGGTGCTACCTGATGAGACTAATTGCAGGCACAGAAAAAGACAAATCTCAGGTGCACAACTTCAAATTATTAATAATATATATAAATGCAATAAAATTTTGCAATCAATAGAGGTTTTTACCATAATCATGGCCAAGGTTATGGGCCTACCCACCATATCCAGGTAACCTCTTTCGGGTAGGTCCCTAACATACTAGGGTTCAAATCCAGAGCGCAGGACCCCCCATAACTGGCCCAGCCAAGCCGCCCCAGGGCACCACCATTGTAAGAAAAGTGCAGTGTAAAGAGATAGTTAGGAGCAGCTGCAGCTGCATTTAAAGAATGAAAATAAAAAAGTGAAGTACATATATATTAAACACACACAGTGAAGGGTTAAAATATGTTATAAAGGAAAGTGTGTTATAATGCGGTGTCCTGAGACAGATTAACCAACGCAATCCAGGGGGACCCACACCCCAAAAATGAACCAAAGTTGCACTACAGTATATAACTTGTAGGACTTACCTAGAATTGTGCCCAATATAGTGTGCATATACATTACCATACTCCATGCTTTGAAACCAATAAGGAAGGGTGCTAGTCCAGAATGAGGGTGTCTCCTTTCCCTCAAAAGTGCAATAAAGCACATTTAGTGGAGTATATGGGAAAGATTTCTGGACTGCACAACCTGACTATATATATAATGGGAGGTGCTACCTGATGAGACTAACTGCAGGCACAGAAAAAGACAAATCTCAGGTGCACAACTTCAAATTATTAATAATATATATAAATGCAATAAAATTTTGCAATCAATAGAGGTTTTTACCATAATCATGGCCAAGGTTATGGGCCTACCCACTATATCCAGGTAACCTCTTTCGGGTAGGTCCATAACATACTACAGTTCAAATCCAGAGCGCAGGACCCCCCCAAAACTGGCCCAGCCAAGCCGCCCCAGGGCACCACCATAGTAAGAAAAGTGCAGTGTAAAGAGATAGTTAGGAGCAGCTGCAGCTGCATATAAAGAATGAAAATAAAAAAGTGAAGTACATATATATTAAACACACACAGTGAAGGGTTAAAATATGTTATAAAGGAAAGTGTGTTATAATGCGGTGTCCTGAGACAGATTAACCAACGCAATCCAGGGGGACCCACACCCCAAAAATGAACCAAAGTTGCACTACAGTATATAACTTGTAGGACTTACCTAGAATTGTGCCCAATATAGTGTGCATATACATTACCATACTCCATGCTTTGAAACCAATAAGGAAGGGTGCTAGTCCAGAATGAGGGTGTCTCCTTTCCCTCAAAAGTGCAATAAAGCACATTTAGTGGAGTATATGGGAAAGATTTCTGGACTGCACAACCTGACTATATATATAATGGGAGGTGCTACCTGATGAGACTAACTGCAGGCACAGAAAAAGACAAATCTCAGGTGCACAACTTCAAATTATTAATAATATATATAAATGCAATAAAATTTTGCAATCAATAGAGGTTTTTACCATAATCATGGCCAAGGTTATGGGCCTACCCACTATATCCAGGTAACCTCTTTCGGGTAGGTCCATAACATACTACAGATCAAATCCAGAGCGCAGGACCCCCCCAAAACTGGCCCAGCCAAGCCGCCCCAAGGCACCACCATAGTAAGAAAAGTGCAGTGTAAAGAGATAGTTAGGAGCAGCTGCATATAAAGAATGAAAATAAAAAAGTGAAGTACATATATATTAAACACACACAGTGAAGGGTTAAAATATGTTATAAAGGAAAGTGTGTTATAACGCGGTGTCCTAAAACAGATTAACCAACGGAATCCAGGGGGACCCACACCCCCTAAATGAACCAAAGTTGCACTACAGTATATAACTTGTAGGATTTACCTAGAATTGTGCCCAATAGAGTGTGCATATACATTACCATACTCCATGCTTTGAAACCAATAAGGAAGGGTACTAGTCCAGAATGAGGGTGTCTCCTTTCCCTCAAAAGTGCAATAAAGCACATTTAGTGGAGTATATGGGAAAGATTTCTGGACTGCACAACCTGACTATATATATAATGGGAGGTGCTACCTGATTAAACTAATTGCAGGCACAGAAACAGACAAATCTCAGGTGCACAACTCCAAATTATTAATAATATATAAATGCAATAAAATTTTGCAATCAATAGAGGTTTTTAACATAATCATGGCCAAGGTTATGGGCCTACCCACCATATCCAGGTAACCTCTTTCGGGTAGGTCCCTAACATACTAGGGTTCAAATCCAGAGCGCAGGACCCCCCAAAACTGGCCCAGCCAAGCCGCCCCAGGGCACCACCATAGTAAGAAAAGTGCAGTGTAAAGAGATAGTTAGGAGCAGCTGCAGCTGCATTTAAAGAATGAAAATAAAAAAGTGAAGTACATATATATTAAACACACACAGTGAAGGGTTAAACTGTGTTATAAAGGAAAGTGTGTTATAATGCGGTGTCCTGAGACAGATTAACCAACGCAATCCAGGGGGACCCACTCCCCAAAAATGAACCAAAGTTGCACTACAGTATATAACTTGTAGGACTTACCTAGAATTGTGCCCAATATAGTGTGCATATACATTACCATACTCCATGCTTTGAAACCAATAAGGAAGGGTGCTAGTCCAGAATGAGGGTGTCTCCTTTCCCTCAAAAGTGCAATAAAGCACATTTAGTGGAGTATATGGGAAAGATTTCTGGACTGCACAACCTGACTATATATATAATGGGAGGTGCTACCTGATGAGACTAACTGCAGGCACAGAAAAAGACAAATCTCAGGTGCACAACTTCAAATTATTAATAATATATATAAATGCAATAAAATTTTGCAATCAATAGAGGTTTTTACCATAATCATGGCCAAGGTTATGGGCCTACCCACTATATCCAGGTAACCTCTTTCGGGTAGGTCCATAACATACTACAGTTCAAATCCAGAGCGCAGGACCCCCCCAAAACTGGCCCAGCCAAGCCGCCCCAGGGCACCACCATAGTAAGAAAAGTGCAGTGTAAAGAGATAGTTAGGAGCAGGTGCAGCTGCATATAAAGAATGAAAATAAAAAAGTGAAGTACATATATATTAAACACACACAGTGAAGGGCTAAAATATGTTATAAAGGAAAGTGTGTTATAATGCGGTGTCCTAAAACAGATTAACCAACTGAATCCAGGGGGACCCACAACCCCAAAATGAACCAAAGTTGCACTACAGTATATAACTTGTAGGATTTACCTATAATTGTGCCCAATAGAGTGTGCATATACATTACCATACTCCATGCTTTGAAACCAATAAGGAAGGGTGCTAGTCCAGAATGAGGGTGTCTCCTTTCCCTCAAAAGTGCAATAAAGCACATTTAGTGGAGTATATGGGAAAGATTTCTGGACTGCACAACCTGACTTTTTATATAATGGGAGGTGCTACCTGATGAGACTAATTGCAGGCACAGAAAAAGACAAATCTCAGGTGCACAACTTCAAATTATTAATAATATATATAAATGCAATAAAATGTTGCAATCAATAGAGGTTTTTACCATAATCATGGCCAAGGTTATGGGCCTACCCACTATATCCAGGTAACCTCTTTCGGGTAGGTCCATAACATACTACAGTTCAAATCCAGAGCGCAGGACCCCCCAAAACTGGCCCAGCCAAGCCGCCCCAGGGCACCACCATAGTAAGAAAAGTGCAGTGTAAAGAGATAGTTAGGAGCAGCTGCAGCTGCATATAAAGAATGAAAATAAAAAAGTGAAGTACATATATATTAAACACACACAGTGAAGGGTTAAACTGTGTTATAAAGGAAAGTGTGTTATAATGCGGTGTCCTGAGACAGATTAACCAACGCAATCCAGGGGGACCCACACCCCAAAAATGAACCAAAGTTGCACTACAGTATATAACTTGTAGGACTTACCTAGAATTATGCCCAATATATTGTGCATATACATTACCATACTCCATGCTTTGAAACCAATAAGGAAGGGTGCTAGTCCAGAATGAGGGTGTCTCCTTTCCCTCAAAAGTGCAATAAAGCACATTTAGTGGAGTATATGGGAAAGATTTCTGGACTGCACAACCTGACTATATATATAATGGGAGGTGCTACCTGATGAGACTAATTGCAGGCACAGAAAAAGACAAATCTCAGGTGCACAACTTCAAATTATTAATAATATATATAAATGCAATAAAATTTTGCAATCAATAGAGGTTTTTACCATAATCATGGCCAAGGTTATGGGCCTACCAACCATATACAGGTAACCTCTTTCGGGTAGGTCCCTAACATACTAGGGTTCAAATCCAGAGCGCAGGACCCCCCATAACTGGCCCAGCCAAGCCGCCCCAGGGCACCACCATTGTAAGAAAAGTGCAGTGTAAAGAGATAGTTAGGAGCAGCTGCAGCTGCATTTAAAGAATGAAAATAAAAAAGTGAAGTACATATATATTAAACACACACAGTGAAGGGTTAAAATATGTTATAAAGGAAAGTGTGTTATAATGCGGTGTCCTGAGACAGATTAACCAACGCAATCCAGGGGGACCCACACCCCAAAAATGAACCAAAGTTGCACTACAGTATATAACTTGTAGGACTTACCTAGAATTGTGCCCAATATAGTGTGCATATACATTACCATACTCCATGCTTTGAAACCAATAAGGAAGGGTGCTAGTCCAGAATGAGGGTGTCTCCTTTCCCTCAAAAGTGCAATAAAGCACATTTAGTGGAGTATATGGGAAAGATTTCTGGACTGCACAACCTGACTATATATATAATGGGAGGTGCTACCTGATGAGACTAACTGCAGGCACAGAAAAAGACAAATCTCAGGTGCACAACTTCAAATTATTAATAATATATATAAATGCAATAAAATTTTGCAATCAATAGAGGTTTTTACCATAATCATGGCCAAGGTTATGGGCCTACCCACTATATCCAGGTAACCTCTTTCGGGTAGGTCCATAACATACTACAGTTCAAATCCAGAGCGCAGGACCCCCCCAAAACTGGCCCAGCCAAGCCGCCCCAGGGCACCACCATAGTAAGAAAAGAGCAGTGTAAATAGATAGTTAGGAGCAGCTGCATATAAAGAATGAAAATAAAAAAGTGAAGTACATATATATTAAACACACACAGTGAAGGGTTAAACTGTGTTATAAAGGAAAGTGTGTTATAATGCGGTGTCCTGAGACAGATTAACCAACGCAATCCAGGGGGACCCACACCCCAAAAATGAACCAAAGTTGCACTACAGTATATAACTTGTAGGACTTACCTAGAATTGTGCCCAATATATTGTGCATATACATTACCATACTCCATGCTTTGAAACCAATAAGGAAGGGTGCTAGTCCAGAATGAGGGTGTCTCCTTTCCCTCAAAAGTGCAATAAAGCACATTTAGTGGAGTATATGGGAAAGATTTCTGGACTGCACAACCTGACTATATATATAATGGGAGGTGCTACCTGATGAGACTAATTGCAGGCACAGAAAAAGACAAATCTCAGGTGCACAACTTCAAATTATTAATAATATATATAAATGCAATAAAATTTTGCAATCAATAGAGGTTTTTACCATAATCATGGCCAAGGTTATGGGCCTACCCACCATATCCAGGTAACCTCTTTCGGGTAGGTCCCTAACATACTAGGGTTCAAATCCAGAGCGCAGGACCCCCCATAACTGGCCCAGCCAAGCCGCCCCAGGGCATCACCATGGTAAGAAAAGTGCAATGTAAAGATATAGTTAGGAGAAGCTGCAGCTGCATTTCAAGAATGAAAATAAAAAAGTGAAGTACATATATATTAAACACACACAGTGAAGGGTTAAACTGTGTTATAAAGGAAAGTGTGTTATAATGCGGTGTCCTGAGACAGATTAACCAACGCAATCCAGGGGGACCCACACCCCAAAAATGAACCAAAGTTGCACTACAGTATATAACTTGAAGGACTTACCTAGAATTGTGCCCAATATAGTGTGCATATACATTACCATACTCCATGCTTTGAAACCAATAAGGAAGGGTGTTAGTCCAGAATGAGGGTGTCTCCTTTCCCTCAAAAGTGCAATAAAGCACATTTAGTGGAGTATATGGGAAAGATTTCTGGACTGCACAACCTGACTTTTTATATAATGGGAGGTGCTACCTGATGAGACTAATTGCAGGCACAGAAAAAGACAAATCTCAGGTGCACAACTTCAAATTATTAATAATATTTATAAATGCAATAAAATGTTGCAATCAATAGAGGTTTTTACCATAATCATGGCCAAGGTTATGGGCCTACCCACTATATCCAGGTAACCTCTTTCGGGTAGGTCCATAACATACTACAGTTCAAATCCAGAGCGCAGGACCCCCCAAAACTGGCCCAGCCAAGCCGCCCCAGGGCACCACCATAGTAAGAAAAGTGCAGTTTAAAGAGATAGTTAGGAGCAGCTGCAGCTGCATATAAAGAATGAAAATAAAAAAGTGAAGTACATATATATTAAACACACACAGTGAAGGGTTAAAATTTGTTATAAAGGAAAGTGTGTTATAATGCGGTGTCCTAAAACAGATTAACCAACGGAATCCAGGGGGACCCACACCCCCAAAATGAAGCAAAGTTGCACTACAGTATATAACTTGTAGGATTTACCTAGAATTGTGCCCAATAGAGTGTGCATATACATTACCATACTCCATGCTTTGAAACCAATAAGGAAGGGTGCTAGTCCAGAATGAGGGTGTCTCCTTTCCCTCAAAAGTGCAATAAAGCACATTTAGTTGAGTATATGGGAAAGATTTCTGGACTGCACAACCTGACTATATATATAATGGGAGGTGCTACCTGATGAAACTAATTGCAGGCACAGAAACAGACAAATCTCAGGTGCACAACTCCAAATTATTAATAATATATAAATGCAATAAAATTTTGCAATCAATAGAGGTTTTTAGCATAATCATGGCCAAGGTTATGGGCCTACCCACCATATCCAGGTAACCTCTTTCGGGTAGGTCCCTAACATACTAGGGTTCAAATCCAGAGCGCAGGACCCCCCATAACTGGCCCAGCCAAGCCGCCCCAGGGCACCACCATAGTATGAAAAGTGCAGTGTAAAGAGATAGTTAGGAGCAGCTGCAGCTGCATTTAAAGAATGAAAATAAAAAAGTGAAGTACATATATATAAAACACACAGTGAAGGGTTAAAATATGTTATAAAGGAAAGTGTGTTATAATGCGGTGTCCTAAAACAGATTAACCAACGGAATCCAGGGGGACCCACACCCCCAAAATGAACCAAAGTTGCACTACAGTATATAACTTGTAGGATTTACCTAGAATTGTGCCCAATAGAGTGTGCATATACATTACCATACTCCATGCTTGAAACCAATAAGGAAGGGTGCTAGTCCAGAATGAGGGTGTCTCCTTTCCCTCAAAAGTGCAATAAAGCACATTTAGTGGAGTATATGGGAAAGATTTCTGGACTGCACAACCTGACTTTTTATATAATGGGAGGTGCTACCTGATGAGACTAATTGCAGGCACAGAAAAAGACAAATCTCAGGTGCACAACTTCAAATTATTAATAATATATATAAATGCAATAAAATGTTGCAATCAATAGAGGTTTTTACCATAATCATGGCCAAGGTTATGGGCCTACCCACCATATCCAGGTAACCTCTTTCGGGTAGGTCCCTAACATACTAGGGTTCAAATCCAGAGCGCAGGACCCCCCAAAACTGGCCCAGCCAAGCCGCCCCAGGGCACCACCATAGTAAGAAAAGTGCAGTGTAAAGAGATAGTTAGGAGCAGCTGCAGCTGCATTTAAAGAATGAAAATAAAAAAGTGAAGTACATATATATTAAACACACACAGTGAAGGGTTAAAATATGTTATAAAGGAAAGTGTGTTATAATGCGGTGTCCTAAAACAGATTAACCAACGGAATCCAGGGGGACCCACACCCCCAAAATGAACCAAAGTTGCACTACAGTATATAACTTGTAGGATTTACCTAGAATTGTGCCCAATAGAGTGTGCATATACATTACCATACTCCATGCTTTGAAACCAATAAGGAAGGGTGCTAGTCCAGAATGAGGGTGTCTCCTTTCCCTCAAAAGTGCAATAAAGCACATTTAGTGGAGTATATGGGAAAGATTTCTGGACTGCACAACCTGACTTTTTATATAATGGGAGGTGCTACCTGATGAGACTAATTGCAGGCACAGAAAAAGACAAATCTCAGGTGCACAACTTCAAATTATTAATAATATATATAAATGCAATAAAATGTTGCAATCAATAGAGGTTTTTACCATAATCATGGCCAAGGTTATGGGCCTACCCACTATATCCAGGTAACCTCTTTCGGGTAGGTCCATAACATACTACAGTTCAAATCCAGAGCGCAGGACCCCCCCAAAACTGGCCCAGCCAAGCCGCCCCAGGGCACCACCATAGTAAGAAAAGTGCAGTGTAAAGAGATAGTTAGGAGCAGCTGCAGCTGCATATAAAGAATGAAAATAAAAAAGTGAAGTACATATATATTAAACACACACAGTGAAGGGTTAAACTGTGTTATAAAGGAAAGTGTGTTATAATGCGGTGTCCTGAGGCAGATTAACCAACGCAATCCAGGGGGACCCACACCCCAAAAATGAACCAAAGTTGCACTACAGTATATAACTTGTAGGACTTACCTAGAATTGTGCCCAATATATTGTGCATATACATTACCATACTCCATGCTTTGAAACCAATAAGGAAGGGTGCTAGTCCAGAATGAGGGTGTCTCCTTTCCCTCAAAAGTGCAATAAAGCACATTTAGTGGAGTATATGAGAAAGATTTCTGGACTGCACAACCTGACTATATATATAATGGGAGGTGCTACCTGATGAGACTAATTGCAGGCACAGAAAAAGACAAATCTCAGGTGCACAACTTCAAATTATTAATAATATATATAAATGCAATAAAATTTTGCAATCAATAGAGGTTTTTACCATAATCATGGCCAAGGTTATGGGCCTACCCACCATATCCAGGTAACTTCTTTCGGGTAGGTCCCTAACATACTAGGGTTCAAATCCAGAGCGCAGGACCCCCCATAACTGGCCCAGCCAAGCCGCCCCAGGGCATCACCATGGTAAGAAAAGTGCAATGTAAAGAGATAGTTAGGAGCAGCTGCAGCTGCATTTAAAGAATGAAAATAAAAAAGTGAAGTACATATATATTAAACACACACAGTGAAGGGTTAAACTGTGTTATAAAGGAAAGTGTGTTATAATTATAATGCAGTGTCCTGAGACAGATTAACCAACGCAATCCAGGGGGACCCACACCCCAAAAATGAACCAAAGTTGCACTACAGTATATAACTTGTAGGACTTACCTAGAATTGTGCCCAATATAGTGTGCATATACATTACCATACTCCATGCTTTGAAACCAATAAGGAAGGGTGCTAGTCCAGAATGAGGGTGTCTCCTTTCCCTCAAAAGTGCAATAAAGCACATTTAGTGGAGTATATGGGAAAGATTTCTGGACTGCACAACCTGACTTTTTATATAATGGGAGGTGCTACCTGATGAGACTAATTGCAGGCACAGAAAAAGACAAATCTCAGGTGCACAACTTCAAATTATTAATAATATATATAAATGCAATAAAATTTTGCAATCAATAGAGGTTTTTACCATAATCATGGCCAAGGTTATGGGCCTACCCACTATATCCAGGTAACCTCTTTCGGGTAGGTCCATAACATACTACAGTTCAAATCCAGAGCGCAGGACCCCCCAAAACTGGCCCAGCCAAGCCGCCCCAGGGCACCACCATAGTAAGAAAAGTGCAGTGTAAAGAGATAGTTAGGAGCAGCTGCAGCTGCATATAAAGAATGAAAATAAAAAAGTGAAGTACATATATATTAAACACACACAGTGAAGGGTTAAAATATGTTATAAAGGAAAGTGTGTTATAATGCGGTGTCCTAAAACAGATTAACCAACGGAATCCAGGGGGACCCACACCCCCAAAATGAACCAAAGTTGCACTACAGTATATAACTTGTAGGATTTACCTAGAATTGTGCCCAATAGAGTGTGCATATACATTACCATACTCCATGCTTTGAAACCAATAAGGAAGGGTGCTAGTCCAGAATGAGGGTGTCTCCTTTCCCTCAAAAGTGCAATAAAGCACATTTAGTGGAGTATATGGGAAAGATTTCTGGACTGCACAACCTGACTATATATATAATGGGAGGTGCTACCTGATGAAACTAATTGCAGGCACAGAAACAGACAAATCACAGGTGCACAACTCCAAATTATTAATAATATATAAATGCAATAAAATTTTGCAATCAATAGAGGTTTTTAGCATAATCATGGCCAAGGTTATGGGCCTACCCACCATATCCAGGTAACCTCTTTCGGGTAGGTCCCTAACATACTAGGGTTCAAATCCAGAGCGCAGGACCCCCCAAAACTGGCCCAGCCAAGCCGCCCCAGGGCACCACCATAGTAAGAAAAGTGCAGTGTAAAGAGATAGTTAGGAGCAGCTGCATATAAAGAATGAAAATAAAAAAGTGAAGTACATATATATTAAACACACACAGTGAAGGGTTAAACTGTGTTATAAAGGAAACTGTTATAATGCGGTGTCCTGAGACAGATTAACCAACGCAATCCAGGGGGACCCACACCCCAAAAATGAACGAAAGTTGCACTACAGTATATAACTTGTAGGACTTACCTAGAATTGTGCCCAATATAGTGTGTATATACATTACCATACTCCATGCTTTGAAACCAATAAGGAAGTGTGCTAGTCCAGAAAGAGGGTGTCTCCTTTCCCTCAAAAGTGCAATAAAGCACATTTAGTGGAGTATATGGGAAAGATTTCTGGACTGCACAACCTGACTATATATATAATGGGAGGTGCTTCCTGATGAGACTAATTGCAGGCACAGAAAAAGACAAATCTCAGGTGCACAACTTCAAATTATTAATAATATATATAAATGCAATAAAATTTTGCAATCAATAGAGGTGTTTAGCATAATCATGGCCAAGGTTATGGGCCTACCCACCATATCCAGGTAACCTCTTTCGGGTAGGTTCCTAACATACTAGGGTTCAAATCCAGAGCGCAGGACCCCCCAAAACTGGCCCAGCCAAGCTGCCCCAGGGCATCACCATAGTAAGAAAAGTGCAATGTAAAGAGATAGTTAGGAGCAGCTGCAGCTGCATTTAAAGAATGAAAATAAAAAAGTGAAGTACATATATATTAAACACACACAGTGAAGGGTTAAAATATGTTATAAAGGAAAGTGTGTTATAATGCGGTGTCCTGAGACAGATTAACCAACGCAATCCAGGGGGACCCACACCCCAAAAATGAACCAAAGTTGCACTACAGTATATAACTTGTAGGACTTACCTAGAATTGTGCCCAATATAGTGTGCATATACATTACCATACTCCATGCTTTGAAACCAATAAGGAAGGGTGCTAGTCCAGAATGAGGGTGTTTCCTTTCCCTCAAAAGTGCAATAAAGCACATTTAGTGGAGTATATGGGAAAGATTTCTGGACTGCACAACCTGACTATATATATAATGGGAGGTGCTACCTGATTAAACTAATTGCAGGCACAGAAACAGACAAATCTCAGGTGCACAACTCCAAATTATTAATAATATATAAATGCAATAAAATTTTGCAATCAATAGAGGTTTTTAGCATAATCATGGCCAAGGTTATGGGCCTACCCACCATATCCAGGTAACCTCTTTCGGGTAGGTCCCTAACATACTAGGGTTCAAATCCAGAGCGCAGGACCCCCCATAACTGGCCCAGCCAAGCCGCCCCAGGGCACCACCATAGTAAGAAAAGTGCAGTGTAAAGAGATAGTTAGGAGCAGCTGCAGCTGCATTTAAAGAATGAAAATAAAAAAGTGAAGTACATATATATTAAACACACACAGTGAAGGGTTAAAATATATTATAAAGGAAAGTGTGTTATAATGCGGTGTCCTAAAACAGATTAACCAACGGAATCCAGGGGGACCCACACCCCCAAAATGAACCAAAGTTGCACTACAGTATATAACTTGTAGGATTTACCTAGAATTGTGCCCAATAGAGTGTGCATATACATTACCATACTCCATGCTTTGAAACCAATAAGGAAGGGTGCTAGTCCAGAATGAGGGTGTCTCCTTTCCCTCAAAAGTGCAATAAAGCACATTTAGTGGAGTATATGGGAAAGATTTCTGGACTGCACAACCTGACTTTTTATATAATGGGAGGTGCTACCTGATGAGACTAATTGCAGGCACAGAAAAAGACAAATCTCAGGTGCACAACTTCAAATTATTAATAATATATATAAATGCAATAAAATGTTGCAATCAATAGAGGTTTTTACCATAATCATGGCCAAGGTTATGGGCCTACCCACTATATCCAGGTAACCTCTTTCGGGTAGGTCCATAACATACTACAGTTCAAATCCAGAGCGCAGGACCCCCCCAAAACTGGCCCAGCCAAGCCGCCCCAGGGCACCACCATAGTAAGAAAAGTGCAGTGTAAAGAGATAGTTAGGAGCAGCTGCAGCTGCATATAAACAAAGAAAATAAAAAAGTGAAGTACATATATATTAAACACACACAGTGAAGGGTTAAACTGTGTTATAAAGGAAAGTGTGTTATAATGCGGTGTCCTGAGACAGATTAACCAACGCAATCCAGGGGGACCCACACCCCAAAAATGAACCAAAGTTGCACTACAGTATATAACTTGTAGGACTTACCTAGAATTGTGCCCAATATATTGTGCATATACATTACCATACTCCATGCTTTGAAACCAATAAGGAAGGGTGCTAGTCCAGAATGAGGGTGTCTCCTTTCCCTCAAAAGTGCAATAAAGCACATTTAGTGTAGTATATGGGAAAGATTTCTGGACAGCACAACCTGACTATATATATAATGGGAGGTGCTACCTGATGAGACTAATTGCAGGCACAGAAAAAGACAAATCTCAGGTGCACAACTTCAAATTATTAATAATATATATAAATGCAATAAAATTTTGCAATCAATAGAGGTTTTTACCATAATCATGGCCAAGGTTATGGGCCTACCCACCATATCCAGGTAACCTCTTTCGGGTAGGTCCCTAACATACTAGGGTTCAAATCCAGAGCGCAGGACCCCCCATAACTGGTCCAGCCAAGCCGCCCCAGGGCATCACCATGGTAAGAAAAGTGCAATGTAAAGAGATAGTTAGGAGCAGCTGCAGCTGCATTTAAAGAATGAAAATAAAAAAGTGAAGTACATATATATTAAACACACACAGTGAAGGGTTAAACTGTGTTATAAAGGAAAGTGTGTTATAATGCGGTGTCCTGAGACAGATTAACCAATGCAATCCAGGGGGACCCACACCCCAAAAATGAACCAAAGTTGCACTACAGTATATAACTTGTAGGACTTACCTAGAATTGTGCCCAATATAGTGTGCATATACATTACCATACTCCATGCTTTGAAACCAATAAGGAAGGGTGCTAGTCCAGAATGAGGGTGTCTCCTTTCCCTCAAAAGTGCAATAAAGCACATTTAGTGGAGTATATGGGAAAGATTTCTGGACTGCACAACCTGACTTTTTATATAATGGGAGGTGCTACCTGATGAGACTAATTGCAGGCACAGAAAAAGACAAATCTCAGGTGCACAACTTCAAATTATTAATAATATATATAAATGCAATAAAATTTTGCAATCAATAGAGGTTTTTACCATAATCATGGCCAAGGTTATGGGCCTACCCACTATATCCAGGTAACCTCTTTCGGGTAGGTCCATAACATACTACGGTTCAAATCCAGAGCGCAGGACCCCCCCAAAACTGGCCCAGCCAAGCCGCCCCAGGGCACCACCATAGTAAGAAAAGTGCAGTGTAAAGAGATAGTTAGGAGCAGCTGCATATAAAGAATGAAAATAAAAAAGTGAAGTACATATATATTAAACACACACAGTGAAGGGTTAAACTGTGTTATAAAGGAAACTGTTATAATGCGGTGTCCTGAGACAGATTAACCAACGCAATCCAGGGGGACCCACACCCCAAAAATGAACGAAAGTTGCACTACAGTATATAACTTGTAGGACTTACCTAGAATTGTGCCCAATATAGTGTGTATATACATTACCATACTCCATGCTTTGAAACCAATAAGGAAGTGTGCTAGTCCAGAAAGAGGGTGTCTCCTTTCCCTCAAAAGTGCAATAAAGCACATTTAGTGGAGTATATGGGAAAGATTTCTGGACTGCACAACCTGACTATATATATAATGGGAGGTGCTTCCTGATGAGACTAATTGCAGGCACAGAAAAAGACAAATCTCAGGTGCACAACTTCAAATTATTAATAATATATATAAATGCAATAAAATTTTGCAATCAATAGAGGTGTTTAGCATAATCATGGCCAAGGTTATGGGCCTACCCACCATATCCAGGTAACCTCTTTCGGGTAGGTACCTAACATACTAGGGTTCAAATCCAGAGCGCAGGACCCCCCAAAACTGGCCCAGCCAAGCTGCCCCAGGGCATCACCATAGTAAGAAAAGTGCAATGTAAAGAGATAGTTAGGAGCAGCTGCAGCTGCATTTAAAGAATGAAAATAAAAAAGTGAAGTACATATATATTAAACACACACAGTGAAGGGTTAAAATATGTTATAAAGGAAAGTGTGTTATAATGCGGTGTCCTGAGACAGATTAACCAACGCAATCCAGGGGGACCCACACCCCAAAAATGAACCAAAGTTGCACTACAGTATATAACTTGTAGGACTTACCTAGAATTGTGCCCAATATAGTGTGCATATACATTACCATACTCCATGCTTTGAAACCAATAAGGAAGGGTGCTAGTCCAGAATGAGGGTGTCTCCTTTCCCTCAAAAGTGCAATAAAGCACATTTAGTGGAGTATATGGGAAAGATTTCTGGACTGCACAACCTGACTATATATATAATGGGAGGTGCTACCTGATGAAACTAATTGCAGGCACAGAAACAGACAAATCTCAGGTGCACAACTCCAAATTATTAATAATATATAAATGCAATAAAATTTTGCAATCAATAGAGGTTTTTAGCATAATCATGGCCAAGGTTATGGGCCTACCCACCATATCCAGGTAACCTCTTTCGGGTAGGTCCCTAACATACTAGGGTTCAAATCCAGAGCGCAGGAACCCCCATAACTGGCCCAGCCAAGCCGCCCCAGGGCACCACCATAGTAAGAAAAGTGCAGTGTAAAGAGATAGTTAGGAGCAGCTGCAGCTGCATTTAAAGAATGAAAATAAAAAAGTGAAGTACATATATATTAAACACACACAGTGAAGGGTTAAAATATGTTATAAAGGAAAGTGTGTTATAATGCGGTGTCCTAAAACAGATTAACCAACGGAATCCAGGGGGACCCACACCCCCAAAATGAACCAAAGTTGCACTACAGTATATAACTTGTAGGATTTACCTAGAATTGTGCCCAATAGAGTGTGCATATACATTACCATACTCCATGCTTTGAAACCAATAAGGAAGGGTGCTAGTCCAGAATGAGGGTGTCTCCTTTCCCTCAAAAGTGCAATAAAGCACATTTAGTGGAGTATATGGGAAAGATTTCTGGACTGCACAACCAGACTTTTTATATAATGGGAGGTGCTACCTGATGATACTAATTGCAGGCATAGAAAAAGACAAATCTCAGGTGCACAACTTCAAATTATTAATAATATATATAAATGCAATAAAATTTTGCAATCAATAGAGGTTTTTACCATAATCATGGCCAAGGTTATGGGCCTACCCACTATATCCAGGTAACCTCTTTCGGGTAGGTCCATAACATACTACAGTTCAAATCCAGAGCGCAGGACCCCCCCAAAACTGGCCCAGCCAAGCTGCCCCAGGGCACCACCATAGTATGAAAAGTGCAGTGTAAAGAGATAGTTAGGAGCAGCTGCAGCTGCATATAAAGAATGAAAATAAAAAAGTGAAGTACATATATATTAAACACACACAGTGAAGGGTTAAAATATGTTATAAAGGAAAGTGTGTTATAATGCGGTGTCCTAAAACAGATTAACCAACGGAATCCAGGGGGACCCACACCCCCTAAATGAACCAAAGTTGCACTACAGTATATAACTTGTAGGATTTACCTAGAATTGTGCCCAATAGAGTGTGCATCTACATTACCATACTCCATGCTTTGAAACCAATAAGGAAGGGTGCTAGTCCAGAATGAGGGTGTCTCCTTTCCCTCAAAAGTGCAATAAAGCACATTTAGTGGAGTATATGGGAAAGATTTCTGGACTGCACAACCTGACTATATATATAATGGGAGGTGCTACCTGATTAAACTAATTGCAGGCACAGAAACAGACAAATCTCAGGTGCACAACTCCAAATTATTAATAATATATAAATGCAATAAAATTTTGCAATCAATAGAGGTTTTTAGCATAATCATGGCCAAGGTTATGGGCCTACCCACCATATCCAGGTAACCTCTTTCGGGTAGGTCCCTAACATACTAGGGTTCAAATCCAGAGCGCAGGACCCCCCAAAACTGGCCCTGCCAAGCCGCCCCAGGGCACCACCATAGTAAGAAAAGTGCAGAGTAAAGAGATAGTTAGGAGCAGCTGCAGCTGCATTTAAAGAATGAAAATAAAAAAGTGAAGTACATATATATTAAACACACACAGTGAAGGGTTAAACTGTGTTATAAAGGAAAGTGTGTTATAATGCGGTGTCCTGAGACAGATTAACCAACGCAATCCAGGGGGACCCACACCCCAAAAATGAACCAAAGTTGCACTACAGTATATAACTTGTAGGACTTACCTAGAATTGTGCCCAATATAGTGTGCATATACATTACCATACTCCATGCTTTGAAACCAATAAGGAAGGGTGCTAGTCCAGAATGAGGGTGTCTCCTTTCCCTCAAAAGTGCAATAAAGCACATTTAGTGGAGTATATGGGAAAGATTTCTGGACTGCACAACCTGACTATATATATAATGGGAGGTGCTACCTGATGAGACTAACTGCAGGCACAGAAAAAGACAAATCTCAGGTGCACAACTTCAAATTATTAATAATATATATAAATGCAATAAAATTTTGCAATCAATAGAGGTTTTTACCATAATCATGGCCAAGGTTATGGGCCTACCCACTATATCCAGGTAACCTCTTTCGGGTAGGTCCATAACATACTACAGTTCAAATCCAGAGCGCAGGACCCCCCCAAAACTGGCCCAGCCAAGCCGCCCTAGGGCACCACCATAGTAAGAAAAGTGCAGTGTAAAGAGATAGTAAGGAGCAGCTGCAGCTGCATATAAAGAATGAAAATAAAAAAGTGAAGTACATATATATTAAACACACACAGTGAAGGGCTAAAATATGTTATAAAGGAAAGTGTGTTATAATGCGGTGTCCTAAAACAGATTAACCAACGGAATCCAGGGGGACCCACACCCCCAAAATGAACCAAAGTTGCACTACAGTATATAACTTGTAGGATTTACCTAGAATTGTGCCCAATAGAGTGTGCATATACATTACCATACTCCATGCTTTGAAACCAATAAGGAAGGGTGCTAGTCCAGAATGAGGGTGTCTCCTTTCCCTCAAAAGTGCAATAAAGCACATTTAGTGGAGTATATGGGAAAGATTTCTGGACTGCACAACCTGACTTTTTATATAATGGGAGGTGCTACCTGATGAGACTAATTGCAGGCACAGAAAAAGACAAATCTCAGGTGCACAACTTCAAATTATTAATAATATATATAAATGCAATAAAATGTTGTAATCAATAGAGGTTTTTACCATAATCATGGCCAAGGTTATGGGCCTACCCACTATATCCAGGTAACCTCTTTCGGGTAGGTCCATAACATACTACAGTTCAAATCCAGAGCGCAGGACCCCCCAAAACTGGCCCAGCCAAGCCGCCCCAGGGCACCACCATAGTAAGAAAAGTGCAGTGTAAAGAGATAGTTAGGAGCAGCTGCAGCTGCATATAAAGAATGAAAATAAAAAAGTGAAGTACATATATATTAAACACACACAGTGAAGGGTTAAACTGTGTTATAAAGGAAAGTGTGTTATAATGCGGTGTCCTGAGACAGATTAACCAACGCAATCCAGGGGGACCCACACCCCAAAAATGAACCAAAGTTGCACTACAGTATATAACTTGTAGGACTTACCTAGAATTGTGCCCAATATATTGTGCATATACATTACCATACTCCATGCTTTGAAACCAATAAGGAAGGGTGCTAGTCCAGAATGAGGGTGTCTCCTTTCCCTCAAAAGTGCAATAAAGCACATTTAGTGGAGTATATGGGAAAGATTTCTGGACTGCACAACCTGACTATATATATAATGGGAGGTGCTACCTGATGAGACTAATTGCAGGCTCAGAAAAAGACAAATCTCAGGTGCACAACTTCAAATTATTAATAATATATATAAATGCAATAAAATTTTGCAATCAATAGAGGTTTTTTCCATAATCATGGCCATGGTTATGGGCCTACCCACCATATCCAGGTAACCTCTTTCGGGTAGGTCCCTAACATACTAGGGTTCAAATCCAGAGCGCAGGACTCCCCATAACTGGCCCAGCCAAGCCGCCCCAGGGCACCACCATAGTAAGAAAAGTGCAGTGTAAAGAGATAGTTAGGAGCAGCTGCAGCTGCATATAAAGAATGAAAATAAAAAAGTGAAGTACATATATATTAAACACACACAGTGAAGGGTTAAAATATGTTATAAAGGAAAGTGTGTTATAATGCGGTGTCCTAAAACAGATTAACCAACGGAATCCAGGGGGACCCACACCCCCAAAATGAACCAAAGTTGCACTACATTATATAACTTGTAGGATTTACCTAGAATTGTGCCCAATAGAGTGTGCATATACATTACCATACTCCATGCTTTGAAACCAATAAGGAAGGGTGCTAGTCCAGAATGAGGGTGTCTCCTTTCCCTCAAAAGTGCAATAAAGCACATTTAGTTGAGTATATGGGAAAGATTTCTGGACTGCACAACCTGACTATATATATAATGGGAGGTGCTACCTGATGAAACTAATTGCAGGCACAGAAACAGACAAATCTCAGGTGCACAACTCCAAATTATTAATAATATATAAATGCAATAAAATTTTGCAATCAATAGAGGTTTTTAGCATAATCATGGCCAAGGTTATGGGCCTACCCACCATATCCAGGTAACCTCTTTCGGGTAGGTCCCTAACATACTAGGGTTCAAATCCAGAGCACAGGACCCCCCATAACTGGCCCAGCCAAGCCGCCCCAGGGCACCACCATAGTAAGAAAAGTGCAGTATAAAGAGATAGTTAGGAGCAGCTGCAGCTGCATTTAAAGAATGAAAATAAAAAAGTGAAGTACATATATATTAAACACACACAGTGAAGGGTTAAAATATGTTATAAAGGAAAGTGTGTTATAATGCGGTGTCCTAAAACAGATTAACCAACGGAATCCAGGGGGACCCACACCCCCAAAATGAACCAAAGTTGCACTACAGTATATAACTTGTAGGATTTACCTAGAATTGTGCCCAATAGAGTGTGCATATACATTACCATACTCCATGCTTTGAAACCAATAAGGAAGGGTGCTAGTCCAGAATGAGGGTGTCTCCTTTCCCTCAAAAGTGCAATAAAGCACATTTAGTGGAGTATATGGGAAAGATTTCTGGACTGTACAACCTGACTTTTTATATAATGGGAGGTGCTACCTGATGAGACTAATTGCAGGCACAGAAAAAGACAAATCTCAGGTGCACAACTTCAAATTATTAATAATATATATAAATGCAATAAAATTTTGCAATCAATAGAGGTTTTTACCATAATCATGGCCAAGGTTATGGGCCTACCCACTATATCCAGGTAACCTCTTTCGGGTAGGTCCATAACATACTACAGTTCAAATCCAGAGCGCAGGACCCCCCCAAAACTGGTCCAGCCAAGCCGCCCCAGGGCACCACCATAGTAAGAAAAGTGCAGTGTAAAGAGATAGTTAGGAGCAGCTGCAGCTGCATATAAAGAATGAAAATAAAAAAGTGAAGTACATATATATTAAACACACACAGTGAAGGGTTAAACTGTGTTATAAAGGAAAATGTGTTATAATGCGGTGTCCTGAGACAGATTAACCAACGCAATCCAGGGGGACCCACACCCCAAAAATGAACCAAAGTTGCACTACAGTATATAACTTGTAGGACTTACCTAGAATTGTGCCCAATATATTGTGCATATACATTACCATACTCCATGCTTTGAAACCAATAAGGAAGGGTGCTAGTCCAGAATGAGGGTGTCTCCTTTCCCTCAAAAGTGCAATAAAGCACATTTAGTGGAGTATATGGGAAAGATTTCTGGACTGCACAACCTGACTATATATATAATGGGAGGTGCTACCTGATGAGACTAATTGCAGGCACAGAAAAAGACAAATCTCAGGTGCACAACTTCAAATTATTAATAATATATATAAATGCAATAAAATTTTGCAATCAATAGAGGTTTTTACCATAATCATGGCCAAGGTTATGGGCCTACCCACCATATCCAGGTAACCTCTTTCGGGTAGGTCCCTAACATACTAGGGTTCAAATCTAGAGCGCAGGACCCCCCATAACTGGCCCAGCCAAGCCGCCCCAGGGCATCACCATGGTAAGAAAAGTGCAATGTAAAGAGATAGTTAGGAGCAGCTGCAGCTGCATTTAAAGAATGAAAATAAAAAAGTGAAGTACATATATATTAAACACACACAGTGAAGGGTTAAACTGTGTTATAAAGGAAAGTGTGTTATAATGCGGTGTCCTGAGACAGATTAACCAACACAATCCAGGGGGACCCACACCCCAAAAATGAACCAAAGTTGCACTACAGTATATAACTTGTAGGACTTACCTAGAATTGTGCCCAATATAGTGTGCATATACATTACCATACTCCATGCTTTGAAACCAATAAGGAAGGGTGCTAGTCCAGAATGAGGGTGTCTCCTTTCCCTCAAAAGTGCAATAAAGCACATTTAGTGGAGTATATGGGAAAGATTTCTGGACTGCACAACCTGACTTTTTATATAATGGGAGGTGCTACCTGATGAGACTAATTGCAGGCACAGAAAAAGACAAATCTCAGGTGCACAACTTCAAATTATTAATAATATATATAAATGCAATAAAATTTTGCAATCAATAGAGGTTTTTAGCATAATCATGGCCAAGGTTATGGGCCTACCCACCATATCCAGGTAACCTCTTTCGGGTAGATCCCTAGCATAGTAGGGTTCAAGTCCAGAACGCAGGACCCCCCAAAACTGGCCCAGCCAAGCCGCCCCAGGGCACCACCATACTAATAAAAGTGCAGTGTAAAGAGATAGGAGCAGCTGCATATAAAGAATGAAAATAAAAAAGTGAAGTACATATATATTAAACACACACAGCGAAGGGTTAAAATGTGTTATAATGGAAAGTGTGTTATAATGCGGTGTCCTGAGACAGATTAACCAACGCAATCCTAGGGGACCCACACCCCAAAAATGAACCAAAGTTGCACTACAGTATATAACTTGTAGGATTTACCTAGAATTGTGCCCAATACAGTGTGCATATACATTACCATACTCCATGCTTTGAAACCAATAAGGAAGGGTGCTAGTCCAGAATGGGGGCATCTATTTTCCCTCAGAATTGCAATAAAGCACATTAAATGGAGTATATGGGAAAGATTTCTGGACTATACAACCTGATTATATATATAATGGGAGGTGCTACCTGATGAGACTAATTGCAGGCACAGAAACAGACAAATCTCAGTTGCACAACTTCAAATTATTAATAATATATATAAATGCAATAAAATTTTGCAATCAATACAGGTTTTTAGCATAATCATGGCCAAGGTTATGGGCCTACCCACTATATCCAGGTAACCTCTTTCGGGTAGGTCCCTAACATACTAGGGTTCAAATCCAGAGCGCAGGACCCCCAAAAACTGGCCCAGCCAAGCCGCCCCAGGGCACCACCATAGTAAGAAAAGTGCAGTGTAAAGAGATAGTTAGGAGCAGCTGCATATAAAGAATGAAAATAAAAAAGTGAAGTACATATATATTAAACACACACAGTGAAGGGTTAAACTGTGTTATAAAGGAAACTGTGTTATAATGCGGTGTCCTGAGACAGATTAACCAACGCAATCCAGGGGGACCCACACCCCAAAAATGAACCAAAGTTGCACTACAGTATATAACTTGTAGGACTTACCTAGAATTGTGCCCAATATAGTGTGCATATACATTACCATACTCCATGCTTTGAAACCAATAAGGAAGTGTGCTAGTCCAGAATGAGGGTGTCTCCTTTCCCTCAAATGTGCAATAAAGCACATTTAGTGGAGTATATGGGAAAGATTTCTGGACTGCACAACCTGACTTTTTATATAATGGGAGGTGCTACCTGATGAGACTAATTGCAGGCTCAGAAAAAGACAAATCTCAGGTGCACAACTTCAAATTATTAATAATATATATAAATGCAATAAAATTTTGCAATCAATAGAGGTTTTTACCATAATTATGGCCAAGGTTATGGGCCTACCCACTATATCCAGGTAACCTCTTTCGGGTAGGTCCATAACATACTACAGTTCAAATCCAGAGCGCAGGACCCCCCCAAAACTGGTCCAGCCAAGCCGCCCCAGGGCACCACCATAGTAAGAAAAGTGCAGTGTAAAGAGATAGTTAGGAGCAGCTGCAGCTGCATATAAAGAATGAAAATAAAAAAGTGAAGTACATATATATTAAACACACACAGTGAAGGGTTAAACTGTGTTATAAAGGAAAGTGTGTTATAATGCGGTGTCCTGAGACAGATTAACCAACGCAATCCAGGGGTACCCACACCCCAAAAATGAACCAAAGTTGCACTACAGTATATAACTTGTAGGACTTACCTAGAATTGTGCCCAATATATTGTGCATATACATTACCATACTCCATGCTTTGAAACCAATAAGGAAGGGTGCTAGTCCAGAATGAGGGTGTCTCCTTTCCCTCAAAAGTGCAATAAAGCACATTTAGTGGAGTATATGGGAAAGATTTCTGGACTGCACAACCTGACTATATATATAATGGGAGGTGCTACCTGATGAGACTAATTGCAGGCACAGAAAAAGACAAATCTCAGGTGCACAACTTCAAATTATTAATAATATATATAAATGCAATAAAATTTTGCAATCAATAGAGGTTTTTAGCATAATCATGGCCAAGGTTATGGGCCTACCCACCATATCCAGGTAACCTCTTTCGGGTAGGTCCCTAACATACTAGGGTTCAAATCTAGAGCGCAGGACCCCCCATAACTGGCCCAGCCAAGCCGCCCCAGGGCATCACCATGGTAAGAAAAGTGCAATGTAAAGAGATAGTTAGGAGCAGCTGCAGCTGCATTTAAAGAATGAAAATAAAAAAGTGAAGTACATATATATTAAACACACACAGTGAAGGGTTAAAATATGTTATAAAGGAAAGTGTGTTATAATGCGGTATCCTAAAACAGATTAACCAACGGAATCCAGGGGGACCCACACCCCCAAAATGAACCAAAGTTGCACTACAGTATATAACTTGTAGGATTTACCTAGAATTGTGCCCAATAGAGTGTGCATATACATTACCATACTCCATGCTTTGAAACCAATAAGGAAGGGTGCTAGTCCAGAATGAGGGTGTCTCCTTTCCCTCAAAAGTGCAATAAAGCACATTTAGTGGAGTATATGGGAAAGATTTCTGGACTGCACAACCTGACTATATATATAATGGGAGGTGCTACCTGATGAAACTAATTGCAGGCACAGAAACAGACAAATCACAGGTGCACAACTCCAAATTATTAATAATATATAAATGCAATAAAATTTTGCAATCAATAGAGGTTTTTAGCATAATCATGGCCAAGGTTATGGGCCTACCCACCATATCCAGGTAACCTCTTTCGGGTAGGTCCCAAACATACTAGGGTTCAAATCCAGAGCGCAGGACCCCCCAAAACTGGCCCAGCCAAGCCGCCCCAGGGCACCACCATAGTAAGAAAAGTGCAGTGTAAAGAGATAGTTAGGAGCAGCTGCATATAAAGAATGAAAATAAAAAAGTGAAGTACATATATATTAAACACACACAGTGAAGGGTTAAAATATGTTATAAAGGAAAGTGTGTTATAATGCGGTGTCCTGAGACAGATTAACCAACGCAATCCAGGGGGACCCACACCCCAAAAATGAACCAAAGTTGCACTACAGTATATAACTTGTAGGACTTTTCTAGAATTGTGCCCAATATAGTGTGCATATACATTACCATACTCCATGCTTTGAAACCAATAAGGAAGGGTGCTAGTCCAGAATGAGGGTGTCTCCTTTCCCTCAAAAGTGCAATAAAGCACATTTAGTGGAGTATATGGGAAAGATTTCTGGACTGCACAACCTGACTTTTTATATAATGGGAGGTGCTACCTGATGAGACTAATTGCAGGCACAGAAAAAGACAAATCTCAGGTGCACAACTTCAAATTATTAATAATATATATAAATGCAATAAAATTTTGCAATCAATAGAGGTTTTTACCATAATTATGGCCAAGGTTATGGGCCTACCCACTATATCCAGGTAACCTCTTTCGGGTAGGTCCATAACATACTACAGTTCAAATCCAGAGCGCAGGACCCCCCCAAAACTGGTCCAGCCAAGCCGCCCCAGGGCACCACCATAGTAAGAAAAGTGCAGTGTAAAGAGATAGTTAGGAGCAGCTGCAGCTGCATATAAAGAATGAAAATAAAAAAGTGAAGTACATATATATTAAACACACACAGTGAAGGGTTAAACTGTGTTATAAAGGAAAGTGTGTTATAATGCGGTGTCCTGAGACAGATTAACCAACGCAATCCAGGGGTACCCACACCCCAAAAATGAACCAAAGTTGCACTACAGTATATAACTTGTAGGACTTACCTAGAATTGTGCCCAATATATTGTGCATATACATTACCATACTCCATGCTTTGAAACCAATAAGGAAGGGTGCTAGTCCAGAATGAGGGTGTCTCCTTTCCCTCAAAAGTGCAATAAAGCACATTTAGTGGAGTATATGGGAAAGATTTCTGGACTGCACAACCTGACTATATATATAATGGGAGGTGCTACCTGATGAGACTAATTGCAGGCACAGAAAAAGACAAATCTCAGGTGCACAACTTCAAATTATTAATAATATATATAAATGCAATAAAATTTTGCAATCAATAGAGGTTTTTAGCATAATCATGGCCAAGGTTATGGGCCTACCCACCATATCCAGGTAACCTCTTTCGGGTAGGTCCCTAACATACTAGGGTTCAAATCTAGAGCGCAGGACCCCCCATAACTGGCCCAGCCAAGCCGCCCCAGGGCATCACCATGGTAAGAAAAGTGCAATGTAAAGAGATAGTTAGGAGCAGCTGCAGCTGCATTTAAAGAATGAAAATAAAAAAGTGAAGTACATATATATTAAACACACACAGTGAAGGGTTAAAATATGTTATAAAGGAAAGTGTGTTATAATGCGGTATCCTAAAACAGATTAACCAACGGAATCCAGGGGGACCCACACCCCCAAAATGAACCAAAGTTGCACTACAGTATATAACTTGTAGGATTTACCTAGAATTGTGCCCAATAGAGTGTGCATATACATTACCATACTCCATGCTTTGAAACCAATAAGGAAGGGTGCTAGTCCAGAATGAGGGTGTCTCCTTTCCCTCAAAAGTGCAATAAAGCACATTTAGTGGAGTATATGGGAAAGATTTCTGGACTGCACAACCTGACTATATATATAATGGGAGGTGCTACCTGATGAGACTAATTGCAGGCACAGAAAAAGACAAATCTGAGGTGCACAACTTCAAATTATTAATAATATATATAAATGCTATAAAATTTTGCAATCAATAGAGGTTTTTAGCATAATCATGGCCAAGGTTATGGGCCTACCCACCATATCCAGGTAACCTCTTTCAGGTAGATCCCTAGCATACTAGGGTTCAAGTCCAGAACGCAGGACCCCCCAAAACTGGCCCAGCCAAGCCGCCCCAGGGCACCACCATACTAAGAAAAGTGCAGTGTAAAGAGATAGGAGCAGCTGCATATAAAGAATGAAAATAAAAAAGTGAAGTACATATATATTAAACACACACAACGAAGGGTTAAAATGTGTTATAAAGGAAAGTGTGTTATAATGCGGTGTCCTGAGACAGATTAACCAACGCAATCCTAGGGGACCCACACCCCAAAAATGAACCAAAGTTGCTCTACAGTATATAACTTGTAGGATTTACCTAGAATTGTGCCCAATACAGTGTGCATATACATTACCATACTCCATGCTTTGAAACCAATAAGGAAGTGTGCTAGTCCAGAATGAGGGTGTCTCCTTTCCCTCAAAAGTGCAATAAAGCACATTTAGTGGAGTATATGGGAAAGATTTCTGGACTGCACAACCTGACTATATATATAATGGGAGGTGCTTCCTGATGAGACTAATTGCAGGAACAGAAAAAGACAAATCTCAGGTGCACAACTTCAAATTATTAATAATATATATAAATGCAATAAAATTTTGCAATCAATAGAGGTGTTTAGCATAATCATGGCCAAGGTTATGGGCCTACCCACCATATCCAAGCAACCTCTTTCGGGTAGGTCCTTAACATACTAGGGTTCAAATCCAGAGCGCAGGACCCCCCAAAACTGGCCCAGCCAAGCCACCCCAGGGCATCACCATAGTAAGAAAAGTGCAATGTAAAGAGATAGTTAGGAGCAGCTGCAGCTGCATTTAAAGAATGAAAATAAAAAAGTGAAGTACATATATATTAAACACACACAGTGAAGGGTTAAAATATGTTATAAAGGAAAGTGTGTTATAATGCGGTGTCCTGAGACAGATTAACCAACGCAATCCAGGGGGACCCACACCCCAAAAATGAACCAAAGTTCCACTACAGTATATAACTTGTAGGACTTACCTAGAATTGTGCCCAATATAGTGTGCATATACATTACCATACTCCATGCTTTGAAACCAATAAGGAAGGGTGCTAGTCCAGAATGAGGGTGTCTCTTTTCCCTCAAAAGTGCAATAAAGCACATTTAGTGGAGTATATGGGAAAGATTTCTGGACTGCACAACCTGACTATATATATAATGGGAGGTGCTACCTGATGAGACTAATTGCAGGCACAGAAAAAGACAAATCTCAGGTGCACAACTTCAAATTATTAATAATATATATAAATGCAATAAAATTTTGCAATCAATAGAGGTTTTTAGCATAATCATGGCCAAGGTTATGGGCCTACCCACCATATCCAGGTAACCTCTTTCGGGTAGATCCCTAGCATACTAGGGTTCAAGTCCAGAACGCAGGACCCCCCAAAACTGGCCCAGCCAAGCCGCCCCAGGGCACCACCATACTAAGAAAAGTGCAGTGTAAAAAGATAGTTAGGAGCAGCTGCATATAAAGAATGAAAATAAAAAAGTGAAGTACATATATATTAAACACACACAGTGAAGGGTTAAACTGTGTTATAAAGGAAACTGTGTTATAATGCGGTGTCCTGAGACAGATTAACCAATGCAATCCAGGGGGACCCACACCCCAAAAATGAACCAAAGTTGCACTACAGTATATAACTTGTAGGACTTACCTAGAATTGTGCCCAATAGAGTGTGCATATACATTACCATACTCCATGCTTTGAAACCAATAAGGAAGGGTGCTAGTCCAGAATGAGGGCATCTCCTTTCCCTCAGAAGTGCAATAAAGCACATTAAATGGAGTATATGGGAAAGATTTCTGGACTGCACAACCTGACTAAATATATAATGGGAGGTGCTACCTGATGAGACTAATTGCAGGCACAGAACAGACAACTCTCAGGTGCACAACTCCAATTTATTAATAGTATATAAATGCAATAAAATTTTGCAATCAATAGAGGTGTTTAGCATAATCATGGCCATGGTTATGGGCCTACCCACCATATCCAGGTAACCTCTTTCGGGTAGGTCCCTAACATACTAGGGTTCAAATCCAGAGCGCAGGACCCCCCAAAACTGGCCCAGCCAAGCCGCCCCAGGGCATCACCATAGTAAGAAAAGTGCAGTGTAAAGAGATAGTTAGGAGCAGCTGCAGCTGCATTTAAAGAATGAAAATAAAAAAGTGAAGTACATATATATTAAACACACACAGTGAAGGGTTAAAATATGTTATAAAGGACAGTGTGTTATAATGCGGTGTCCTGAGACAGATTAACCAACGCAATCCAGGGGGACCCACACCCCAAAAATGAACCAAAGTTGCACTACAGTATATAACTTGTAGGACTTTCCTAGAATTGTGCCCAATACAGTGTGCATATACATTACCATACTCCATGCTTTGAAACCAATAAGGAAGGGTGCTAGTCCAGAAAGAGGGCATCTCCTTTCCCTCAGAAGTGCAATAAAGCACATTAAATGGAGTATATGGGAAAGATTTCTGGACTGCACAACCTGACTATATATATAATGGGAGGTGCTACCTGATGAGACTAATTGCAGGCAAAGAAACAGACAAATCTCAGGTGCACAACTCCAAATTATTAATAATATATATAAATGCAATAAAATTTTGCAATCAATAGAAGTTTTCAGAATAATCATGGCCAAGGTTATGGCCCTACCCACCATATCCAGGTAACCTCTTTCGGGTAGGTCCCTAACATACTAGGGTTCAAATCCAGAGCACATGACCCCCCAAAACTGTCCCAGCCAAGCCACCCCAGGGCACCACCATAGTTAGAAAAGTGCAGTGTAAGAGATAGTTAGGAGCAGCTGCATATAAAGAATGAAAATAAAAAAGTGAAGTACATATATATTAAACACACACAGTGAAGGGTTAAAATGTGTTATAAAGGAAAGTGTGTTATAATGCGGTGTCCTGAGACAGATTAACCAACGCAATCCAGGGGGACCCACACCCCAAAAATGAACCAAAGTTGCACTACAGTATATAACTTGTAGGACTTACATAGAATTGTGCCCAATACAGTGTGCATATACATTACCATACTCCATGCTTTGAAAACATTAAGGAAGAGTGCTTGTCCAGAATGAGGGCGTCTCCTTTCCCTCAGAAGTGCAATAAAGCACATTAAATGGAGTATATGGGAAAGATTTCTGGACTGCACAACCTGACAATATATATAATGGGAGGTGCTACCTGATGAGACTAATTGCAGGCACAGAAACAGACAAATCTCAGGTGCTCAACTCCAAATTATTAATAATATATATATGCAATAAAATTTTGCAATCGATAGAGGTTTTTAGTATAATCATGGCCAAGGTTATGGGCCTACCCACCATGTCCAGGTAACTTCTTTCGGGTAGGTCCCTAACATACTAGGGTTCAAATCCAGAGCACAGGACCCTCCAAAACTGGCCCAGCCAAGCCGCCCCAGGGCACCACCATAGTAAGAAAAGTGCAGTGTAAAGAGATAGTTAGGAGCAGCTGCAGCTGCATATAAAGAATTAAAATAAAAAAGTGAAGTACATATATATTAAACACACACAGTGAAGGGTTAAAATATGTTATAAAGGAAAGTGTGTTATAATGCGGTGTCCTGAGACAGATTAAACAATGCAATCCAGGGGGACCCACACCCCAAAAATGAACCAAAGTTGCACTACAGTATATAACTTGTAGGACTTACCTAGAATTGTGCCCAATACAGTGTGCATATACATTACCATACTCCATGCTTTGAAACCAATAAGGAAGGGTGCTAGTCCAGAATGAGAGCGTCTCCTTTACCTCAGAAGTGCAATAAAGCTCATTAAATGGAGTATATGGGAAAGATTTCTGGACTGCACAACCTGACTATATATATAATGGGAGGTGCTACCTGATGAGACTAATTGCAGGCAAAGAAACAGACAAATCTCAGGTGCACAACTCCAAATTATTAATAATATATATAAATGCAATAAAATTTTGCAATCAATAGAAGTTTTCAGAATAATCATGGCCAAGGTTATGGCCTTACCCACCATATCCAGGTAACCTCTTTCGGGTAGGTCCCTAACATACTAGGGTTCAAATCCAGAGCACAGGACCCCCCAAAACTGTCCCAGCCAAGCCACCCCAGGGCACAACCATAGTAAGAAAAGTGCAGTGTAAGAGATAGTTAGGAGCAGCTGCATATAAAGAATGAAAATAAAAAAGTGAAGTACATATATATTAAACACACACAGTGAAGGGTTAAAATGTGTTATAAAGGAAAGTGTGTTATAATGCGGTGTCCTGAGACAGATTAACCAACGCAATCCAGGGGGACCCACACCCCAAAAATGAACCAAAGTTGCACTACAGTATATAACTTGTAGGACTTACATAGAATTGTGCCCAATACAGTGTGCATATACATTACCATACTCCATGCTTTGAAAACATTAAGGAAGAGTGCTTGTCCAGAATGAGGGCATCTCCTTTCCCTCAGAAGTGCAATAAAGCACATTAAATGGAGTATATGGGAAAGATTTCTGGACTGCACAACCTGACTATATATATAATGGGAGGTGCTACCTGATGAGACTAATTGCAGGCACAGAAACAGACAAATCTCAGGTGCTCAACTCCAAATTATTAATAATATATATATGCAATAAAATTTTGCAATCGATAGAGGTTTTTAGTATAATCATGGCCAAGGTTATGGGCCTACCCACCATGTCCAGGTAACTTCTTTCGGGTAGGTCCCTAACATACTAGGGTTCAAATCCAGAGCGCAGGACCCCCCAAAACTGGCCCAGCCAAGCCGCCCCAGGGCACCACCATAGTAAGAAAAGTGCAGTGGAAAGAGATAGTTAGGAGCAGCTGCAGCTGCATATAAAGAATGAAAATAAAAAAGTGAAGTACATATATATTAAACACACACAGTGAAGGGTTACAATGTGTTATAACGGAAAGTGTGTTATAATGCGGTGTCCTGAGACAGATTAACCAATGCAATCCAGGGGGACCCACACCCCAAAAATGTACCAAAGTTGCACTACAGTATATAACTTGTATGACTTACCTAGAATTGTGCCCAATACAGTGTGCATATACCTTACCATACTCCATGCTTTGAAACCAATAAGGAAGGGTGCTAGTCCAGAAAGAGGGCATCTCCTTTCCCTCAGAAGTGCAATAAAGCACATTAAATGGAGTATATGGGAAAGATTTCTGGACTGCACAACCTGACTATATATATAATGGGAGGTGCTACCTGATGAGACTAATTGCAGGCAAAGAAACAGACAAATCTCAGGTGCACAACTCCAAATTATTAATAATATATATAAATGCAATAAAATTTTGCAATCAATAGAAGTTTTCAGAATAATCATGGCCAAGGTTATGGCCCTACCCACCATATCCAGGTAACCTCTTTCGGGTAGGTCCCTAACATACTAGGGTTCAAATCCAGAGCACAGGACCCCCCAAAACTGTCCCAGCCAAGCCACCCCAGGGCACCACCATAGTAAGAAAAGTGCAGTGTAAGAGATAGTTAGGAGCAGCTGCATATAAAGAATGAAAATAAAAAAGTGAAGTACATATATATTAAACACACACAGTGAAGGGTTAAAAAGTGTTATAAAGGAAAGTGTGTTATAATGCGGTGTCCTGAGACAGTTTAACCAACGCAATCCAGGGGGACCCACATCCCAAAAATGAACCAAAGTTGCACTACAGTATATAACTTGTAGGACTTACATAGAATTGTGCCCAATACAGTGTGCATATACATTACCATACTCCATGCTTTGAAAACATTAAGGAAGAGTGCTTGTCCAGAATGAGGGCGTCTCCTTTCCCTCAGAAGTGCAATAAAGCACATTAAATGGAGTATATGGGAAAGATTTCTGGACTGCACAACCTGACTATATATATAATGGGAGGTGCTACCTGATGAGACTAATTGCAGGCACAGAAACAGACAAATCTCAGGTGCTCAACTCCAAATTATTAATAAAATATATATGCAATAAAATTTTGCAATCGATAGAGGTTTTTAGTATAATCATGGCCAAGGTTATGGGCCTACCCACCATGTCCAGGTAACTTCTTTCGGGTAGGTCCCTAACATACTAGGGTTCAAATCCAGAGCACAGGACCCTCCAAAACTGGCCCAGCCAAGCTGCCCCAGGGCACCACCATAGTAAGAAAAGTGCAGTGTAAAGAGATAGTTAGGAGCAGCTGCAGCTGCATATAAAGAATTAAAATAAAAAAGTGAAGTACATATATATTAAACACACACAGTGAAGGGTTAAAATATGTTATAAAGGAAAGTGTGTTATAATGCGGTGTCCTGAGACAGATTAAACAATGCAATCCAGGGGGACCCACACCCCAAAAATGAACCAAAGTTGCACTACAGTATATAACTTGTAGGACTTACCTAGAATTGTGCCCAATACAGTGTGCATATACATTACCATACTCCATGCTTTGAAACCAATAAGGAAGGGTGCTAGTCCAGAATGAGAGCGTCTCCTTTACCTCAGAAGTGCAATAAAGCTCATTAAATGGAGTATATGGGAAAGATTTCTGGACTGCACAACCTGACAATATATGTAATGGGAGGTGCTACCTGATGAGACTAATTGCAGGCACAGAAACAGACAAATCTCAGATGTACAACTCCAAATTATTAATAATATATAAATGCAATAAAATTTTGCAATCAATAGAGGTTTTTAGCATAATCATGGCCAAGGTTATGGGCCTACCCACCATATCCAGGTAACCTCTTTCGGGTAGGTCCCTAACATACTAGAGTTCAAATCCAGAGCGCAGGGCCCCCCAAAACTGGCCCAGCCAAGCCGCCCCAGGGCACCACCATAGTAAGAAAAGTGCAGTGTAAAGACATAGTTAGGAGCAGCTGCAGCTGCATTTAAAGAATGAAAATAAAAAAGTGAATTACATATATATTAAACACACACAGTGAAGGGTTAAAATGTGTTATAAAGGAAAGTGTGTTATAATGCAGTGTCCTGAGACAGAATAACCAACGCAATCCAGGGGGACCCACACCCCAAAAATGAACCAAAGTTGCACTACAGTATGTAACTTGTAGGACTTACCTAGAATTGTGCCCAATACAGTGTGCATATACATTACCATACTCCATGCTTTGAAACCAATAAGGAAGTGTGCTAGTCCAGAATGAGAGCGTCTCCTTTACCTCAGAAGTGCAATAAAGTACATTAAATGGAGTATATGGTAAAGATTTCTGGACTGCACAACCTGACAAAATGTGTAATGGGAGGTGCTACCTGATGAGACTAATTGCAGGCACAGAAACAGTCAAATCTCAGGTGCACAACTCCAAATTATTAATAATATATATTAGTGATGAGCGGTTCGGATTCTGAGGAATCCGAACCGCTCCGAACAGGTGGAATCCGAGTCCACCCGAACGCAAGTTCGGGTGTTCCCGCCTGACTCGGATTCCACCTCGAGGCCGAACGTCACCCGTCCGGCGTCGGATTCTCGCGAGAGCCGAGTGACGTTCGGCCTCAATAAAAAGGCACGGCGCCCGGCAGTCGGCGCCATTTCTCGCGTGACGCGTAGTTAGGTAGTTAGCTAGTGCGCTGTCTGTTCTAGTGTTAGATAGATTAGAGTAGGCAGTGCTCTGTGACTTTACTGGGCATAAGCCCTTGTGTGTGCTCCGTGACTGGGCATAATAAGCCCACTGTGTGTATGTGTACTCTACTACTCACTGTATTATACAAGCTCCGTGACAACTGACAGGGCATAGCCCACTGAGTGTATTATACAAGCTCCGTGACAGGGCATAGCCCACTGAGTATTATACAAGCTCCTTGACAGGGCATAGCCCACCGTGTCTATTATACAAGCTCTGTGACAGGGCATAGCCCACTGTGTCTATTATACAAGCTCCGTGACAGGGCATAAGCCCACTGAGTGTATTATACAAGCTCCGTGACAGGGCGTAAGCCCACTGAGTATTATACAAGCTCCGTGACAGGGCATAGCCCACTGAGTGTATTATACAAGCTCCGTGACAGGGCATAGCCCACTGAGTATTATACAAGCTCCTTGACAGGGCATAGCCCACTGTGTCTATTATACAAGCTCTGTGACAGGGCATAGCCCACTGTGTCTATTATACAAGCTCCGTGACAGGGCATAGCCCACTGAGTGTATTATACAAGCTCCGTGACAGGGCATATGCCCACTGAGTATTATACAAGCTCCGTGACAGGGCATAGCCCACTGAGTGTATTATACAAGCTCCGTGACAGGGCATAGCCCACTGTGTCTATTATACAAGCTCCGTGACAGGGCATAAACCCACTGAGTATTATACAAGCTCCGTGACAGGGCATAGCCTACTGTGTCTATTATACAAGCTCCGTGACAGGGCATAGCCCACTGAGTGTATTATACAAGCTCCGTGACAGGGCATAAGCCCACTGAGTATTATACAAGCTCCGTGACAGGGCATAAGCCCACTGAGTATTATACAAGCTCCGTGACAGGGCATAGCCCACTGTGTCTATTATACAAGCTCCGTGACAGGGCATAGCCCACTGAGTGTATTATACAAGCTCCGTGACAGGGCATAAGCCCACTGAGTATTATACAAGCTCCGTGACAGGGCATAAGCCCACTGTGTCTATTATACAAGCTCTGTGACAGGGCATAAGCCCACTGTGTCTATTATACAAGCTCCGTGACAGGGCATAGCCCACTGAGTCTATTATACAAGCTCCGTGACAGGGCATAAGCCCACTGAGTATTATACAAGCTTCGTGACAGGGCATAGCCCACTGAGTGTATTATACAAGCTCCGTGACAGGGCATAGCCCACTGTGTCTATTATACAAGCTCCGTGACAGGGCATAAGCCCACTGAGTATTATACAAGCTCCGTGACAGGGCATAGCCCACTGAGTGTATTATACAAGCTCCGTGACAGGGCATAGCCCACTGTGTCTATTATACAAGCTCCGTGACAGGGCATAAGCCCACTGAGTATTATACAAGCTCCGTGACAGGGCATAGCCCACTGTGTCTATTATACAAGCTCCGTGACAGGGCATAGCCCACTGGGTCTATTATACAAGCTCCGTGACAGGGCATAGCCCACTGAGTGTATTATACAAGCTCCGTGACAGGGCATAGCCCACTGTGTCTATTATACAAGCTCCGTTACAGGGCATAGCCCACTGAGTGTATTATACAAGCTCCGTGACAGGGCATAGCCCACTGTGTCTATTATACAAGCTCCGTGACAGGGCATAAACCCACTGAGTATTATACAAGCTCCGTGACAGGGCATAGCCTACTGTGTCTATTATACAAGCTCCGTGACAGGGCATAGCCCACTGAGTGTATTATACAAGCTCCGTGACAGGGCATAAGCCCACTGAGTATTATACAAGCTCCGTGACAGGGCATAAGCCCACTGAGTATTATACAAGCTCCGTGACAGGGCATAGCCCACTGTGTCTATTATACAAGCTCCGTGACAGGGCATAGCCCACTGAGTGTATTATACAAGCTCCGTGACAGGGCATAAGCCCACTGAGTATTATACAAGCTCCGTGACAGGGCATAAGCCCACTGTGTCTATTATACAAGCTCTGTGACAGGGCATAAGCCCACTGTGTCTATTATACAAGCTCCGTGACAGGGCATAGCCCACTGAGTCTATTATACAAGCTCCGTGACAGGGCATAAGCCCACTGAGTATTATACAAGCTTCGTGACAGGGCATAGCCCACTGTGTCTATTATACAAGCTCCGTGACAGGGCATAGCCCACTGAGTGTATTATACAAGCTCCGTGACAGGGCATAAGCCCACTGAGTATTATACAAGCTCCGTGACAGGGCATAGCCCACTGTGTCTATTATACAAGCTCCGTGACAGGGCATAGCCCACTGGGTCTATTATACAAGCTCCGTGACAGGGCATAGCCCACTGTGTCTATTATACAAGCTCCGTGAAAGGGCATAGCCCACTGTGTGTATACAAGCTCTGTGACTCCAGTTCATAGTGATAAAGTAATATGGATCACGAGAATGAACTGAGAGGAGAGCAGAAACAACATGTAAATGCTAGCATTGCAGCGGCTGGAAGTCCATCACTTTTATCTAAAGCTGATGCTCAAGGGCGTAGAGGCTTTAAAACCTTAGGGAACCTGAAATCAAAAAATTTAGATTTTACAGGGGTAAAGACAAAAAAAAAACCTCTAAAGACTACTACTTTTGCAGAGAAACAGAAAATTGGCAACATACCATTCACCACACGTAGCGGCAAGGAAAGACTCAGGCTTTGCCCTTTATTTCTGAGTGGTGGTTCTGCAGCTGTCAGTGAGGCATCTTGTGCCTCTCGTGATGATAAAAGACCTTTTCAATCAGACTATAGAAGTGTGAAAAAATTTAAAACCAATAAGGCAGTCGAACAAACTGTATTTTTTGAAACACAAATGTCAGAAATCCCTGAGGAGAGTCTAAGTGGGTCCACAAGTGGCATTTCTATGTGTAAGCCTGACCTTTCAGAGAAGCCGCCCTCCACAGTTTCTTTTCCATCTGTAGTTGTGGGGATGAGCAGTATTGCCGAGGACATAGAAATTGAGGATGCCACCGTGGAATTGCAAGAGGATGAGAGGAATATATGTGCAGCTGAAGCTGGCACTAATGAGGATGTTGAGGATGAGGATATTATTTGTATAAGTCAGGCACCAGTGGAAGCAGCTCTTGGCCAAGATAAGAAGGCCATTGCCATGCCTGGGCATAGAACCAAGAAATCCACATCTTTTGTGTGGAATTACTTTTACCCAAACCCTGACAACGTTTGTCAAGCCATTTGTAGCCTCTGTGAGACCACAGTTAGTAGAGGTAGGGACGTTAAACATCTAGGAACCTCTACGCTATTACGTCATCTGCAGCGAGCTCATGACAGGTGTTTGATAACAGAAACTACTGCAAAAAAAATAACAACAAGCAGTCCAGCATTAGCTAGATGCCTTCTCTCTACTAAATCCCAGCACCTGCAATCTCCGCCGACAACACCTTCCTCCTCAATATCCTCAGGAATGATCAGTGGTAGTACAACATCCAATTTATTAGTGCTAAGTCACGGTGACTCCTCCAATTTCCAGGACACCTCAGAAGAAACTGAATCTTTGAGCGCTAGGCCTGCTGCTGCTGCTGCTGGTGGATCTTCATCCCAGAAGTGGACAAAGAAGACTACTAGTAGTATACCAAAAAAACAATTGACTGTTAAAGAATCTCTTGCAAGGGGAAGCAAGTATGACAGCTCTCACCCTGTCGCACAGCGGATCACTGACGCCATGACAGCTATGCTAATATTAGATCTGCGTCCAATATCCTCAATTAATGCAGTGGGATTTACACAGCTAGTTGAGGTCATGTGTCCCCGGTACCAAATTCCATCTCGGTTTCATTTTACCCGAAAAGCCATTCCTCGGCTGTACCAGGACGTTAAACAGAACCTAATTATTGGTCTGCAAAATGCTATTGTACCCACTGTCCACTTAACCACAGATATGTGGACAAGCGGTAGTGGACAAACTAAAGATTACATGACTGTGACAGCCCACTGGGTGGGTGAATCGCCTTCAGCAGCAGCAGTATCTAACAAACAACACCAGCTCATTCAGAGGCAGGCAACTCTGTGCATCACCGGATTCAATAAGAGGCATACCGCTGACAACCTCTTAGAAAAACTAAGAGATGTCATAGAAACATGGCTTACCCCACTTGGACTCTCCTCAGGATTTGTGATTTCTGACAATGCTACAAATATAGTGAAAGCATTACAGCTGGGTGAATTCCAACACATCCCCTGTTTTGCTCACACAATAAACTTAGTGGTGCAGGGTTTTTTAAAAAACGACAGGGGCGTTCAGGAGATGCTGTCTGTGGCCCGAAAAATTTCGGGACATTTTCGGCATTCAGCAACAGCGTGCAGGAGATTGCAGCACCTGCAAGAGCAGTTTAATTTGCCCTGCCATCAACTGAAGCAAGAAGTGGTAACGAGGTGGAACTCAACCCTGTATATGCTTCAGCGGATGGAGGAGCAGCAAAAAGCCATCCATAGCTATACGACAAGCCATGACATTGGGAGAGGAGGGGGAATGTACCTTACCCCAGCACAGTGGAGAGTACTTTCTGTCTTGTGCAAGGTGCTCAAACCATTTGAAGTTGCCACTTGTGAAGTGAGTGCTGACACTGCTAGCTTGAGTAAGGTGATTCCCCTGATTTCGCTTTTGGAAAAGCAGCTGGAGAAATTGAAGGATGATATTAAACAAAGTGATTCCGCAAAGTATGCTGGACTGATAGATCAAGTCCTTTGTTCGCTTCGCCAGGATCCACGGGTGGCCAAGATCTTGAAATCTGATCATTATATTTTAGCAACCATTCTTGATCCTAGGTTCAAGTCATATGCTGTGTCTTTCTTTACAACTGACCCAGATCTTAAAAGAACCAAAGCGCTCCTGGTGAGCAAGTTGGCAGCTGAAGTGACACATGGCACTACGATGACGTCTCCTCCTTCGGTTTCTGCAGCAGCAGCCAGAAAAAAATGCACCTTTTCCAAAAGACCCAGATGTCAACATTTTGACATCTGGTCGGGTCTAAAAGATTTGCCCAACACCAGTGACACCTCTACCGCAACTCCATCTAATACGATTACCATCCAAAGAATGGTGGAGGATTATTTTCAGGACACCATACACGTAGACATGTCACAGAGTCCCTTCGAATATTGGAAGAAAAAAAAGGCAATTTGGAGACCCTTGTATAAACTGGCTTTGCATTATTTAAGCTGCCCACCCTCCAGTGTGTACTCGGAGAGAGTTTTCAGTACAGCCGGGAACCTTGTGAGTGAACGACGAAGGAGGCTACTTCCACAAAATGTAGAAAAAATGATGTTCATTAAAATGAACTGGAAATTTCACGAGGAAAACCTTTCCCACCAATCACGTCACAGTACAGATACTTCTGTAATGGTAGATTCCAGCGGGGATGAACTGATATTGTGTGAGGAATCGGATGATGTACACACTGATGAGGGTGAGGATGGCAATGATGGTGACATCATGCCACTGTAGACCTGTTGCCTTTAGTAGATTGGAAGATTTTTTTGTGGGGGCCCAAACAAACCAAGCACTTCAGCCACAAAGTGGCAGTACCTGTCGCTGAAATGCTTTGTTTGTTAAAGTGTGCATGTCCTTTTTAAGATCCAACATAAAGGGTGGGTGGGAGGGCCCAAGGACAATTCCATCTAGCACTACCTTTCATTTCTGCCACTGCTGTGTGGCATAGTTTCATAGATGTGCTTTAAACTGTGGTGTCACTGCGCCGCTGCTCTGACGCTTGGTCACCAGTCAGCTCACTGCAACCTTTGGCCAATAATGGTGAAACCAATAATTTAAGCTGTGAGGTGGTCTAAATTGACTGTAAATGACTGGAAATTAATGTTATTGAGGTAAATAACACTCTAGGAAGAAAAAAAAGCCCAATTTATGTAATTTTAGCTTTTTTTGCCAATTTTGGCAAAAAATCCAAATCCAAATCCAAAACCAGTCACCGCAGTTTGGCAAATCCAAATCCAAAGCCGGATGACGAATTAGAACCAAATCCAAATCCAAATCCGGCAAAAATGGTCCGGCGCACATCCCTAATATATATAAATGCAATAAAATTTTGCAGTCAATAGAGGTTTTTAGCATAATCATGGCCAAGGTTATGGGCCTACCCACCATATCCAGGTAACTTCTTTGGGTAGGTCCCTAACATACTAGGGTTCAAATCCAGAGCGCAGGACCCCCCAAAACTGGCCCAGCCAAGCCGCCCCAGGGCACCACCATAGTAAGAAAAGTGCAGTGTAAGAGATAGTTAGGAGCAGCTGCATATAAAGAATGAAAATAAAAAAGTGAAGTACATATATATTAAACACACACAGTGAAGGGTTAAAATGTGTTATAAAGGAAAGTGTGTTATAATGCGGTGTCCTGAGACAGATTAACCAACGCAATCCAGGGGGACCCACACCCCAAAAATGAACCAAAGTTGCACTACAGTATATAACTTGTAGGACTTACCTAGAATTGTGCCCAATACAGTGTGCATATACATTACCATACTCCATGCTTTGAAAACATTAAAGAAGAGTGCTTGTCCAGAATGAGGGCGTCTCCTTTCCCTCAGAAGTGCAATAAAGCACATTAAATGGAGTATATGGGAAAGATTTCTGGACTGCACAACCTGACTATATATATAATGGGAGGTGCTACCTGATGAGACTAATTGCAGGCACAGAAACAGACAAATCTCAGGTGCTCAACTCCAAATTATTAATAATATATATATGCAATAAAATTTTGCAATCGATAGAGGTTTTTAGTATAATCATGGCCAAGGTTATGGGCCTACCCACCATGTCCAGGTAACTTCTTTCGGGTAGGTCCCTAACATACTAGGGTTCAAATCCAGAGCACAGGACCCCCCAAAACTGGCCCAGCCAAGCCGCCCCAGGGCACCACCATAGTAAGAAAAGTGCAGTGTAAAGAGATAGTTAGGAGCAGCTGCAGCTGCATATAAAGAATTAAAATAAAAAAGTGAAGTACATATATATTAAACACACACAGTGAAGGGTTAAAATATGTTATAAAGGAAAGTGTGTTATAATGCGGTGTCCTGAGACAGATTAAACAATGCAATCCAGGGGGACCCACACCCCAAAAATGAACCAAAGTTGCACTACAGTATATAACCTGTAGGACTTACCTAGAATTGTGCCCAATACAGTGTGCATATACATTACCATACTCCATGCTTTGAAACCAATAAGGAAGGGTGCTAGTCCAGAATGAGAGCGTCTCCTTTACCTCAGAAGTGCAATAAAGCTCATTAAATGGAGTATATGGGAAAGATTTTTGGACTGCACAACCTGACAATATATGTAATGGGAGGTGCTACCTGATGAGACTAATTGCAGGCACAGAAACAGACAAATCTCAGATGTACAACTCCAAATTATTAATAATATATAAATGCAATAAAATTTTGCAATCAATAGAGGTTTTTAGCATAATCATGGCCAAGGTTATGGGCCTACCCACCATATCCAGGTAACCTCTTTCGGGTAGGTCCCTAACATACTAGAGTTCAAATCCAGAGCGCAGGGCCCCCCAAAACTGGCCCAGCCAAGCCGCCCCAGGGCACCACCATAGTAAGAAAAGTGCAGTGTAAAGAGATAGTTAGGAGCAGCTGCAGCAGCATTTAAAGAATGAAAATAAAAAAGTGAATTACATATATATTAAACACACACAGTGAAGGGTTAAAATGTGTTATAAAGGAAAGTGTGTTATAGTGCAGTGTCCTGAGACAGAATAACCAACGCAATCCAGGGGGACCAACACCCCAAAAATGAACCAAAGTTGCACTACAGTATGTAACTTGTAGGACTTACCTAGAATTGTGCCCAATACAGTGTGCATATACATTACCATACTCCATGCTTTGAAACCAATAAGGAAGTGTGCTAGTCCAGAATGAGAGCGTCTCCTTTACCTCAGAAGTGCAATAAAGTACATTAAATGGAGTATATGGGAAAGATTTCTGGACTGCACAACCTGACAAAATGTGTAATGGGAGGTGCTACCTGATGAGACTAATTGCAGGCACAGAAACAGTCAAATCTCAGGTGCACAACTCCAAATTATTAATAATATATATAAATGCAATAAAATTTTGCAGTCAATAGAGGTTTTTAGCATAATCATGGCCAAGGTTATGGGCCTACCCACCATATCCAGGTAACCTCTTTCGGGTAGGTCCCTAACATACTAGGGTTCAAATCCAGAGCGCAGGACCCCCCAAAACTGGCCAAGCCATGCCTCCCCAGGGCACCGCCACAGTAAGAAAAGTGCAGTGTAAAGAGATAGTTAGGAGCAGCTGCATATAAAGAATGAAAATAAAAAGTGAAGTACATATATATTAAACACACACAGTGAAGGGTTAAAATGTGTTATAAAGGAAAGTGTGTTATAATGCGGTGTCCTGACACAGATTAACCAACGCAATCCAGGGGGACCCACACCCCTAAAATGAACCAAAGTTGCACTACAGTATGTAACTTGCAGGACTTACCTAGAATTGTGCCCAATACAGTGTGCATATACATTACCATACTCCATGCTTTGAAACCAATAAGGAAGGGTGCTAGTCCAGAATGAGGGCATCTCCTTTCCCTCAGAAGTGCCATAAAGCACATTAAATGGAGTATATGGGAAAGATTTCTAGACTGCACAACCTGACTATATATATAATGGGAGGTGCTACCTGATGAGACTAATTGCAGGCAAAGAAACAGACAAATCTCAGGTGCACAGCTCCAAATTATTAATAATATATATAAATGCAATAAAATTTTGCAATCAATAGAAGTTTTCAGAATAATAATGGCCAAGGTTATGGCCCTACCCACCATATCCAGGTAACCTCTTTCGGGTAGGTCCCTAACATACTAGGGTTCAAATCCAGAGCGCAGGACCCCCCAAAACTGTCCCAGCCAAGCCACCCCAGGGCTCCACCATAGTAAGAAAAGTGCAGTGTAAGAGATAGTTAGGAGCAGCTGCATATAAAGAATGAAAATAAAAAAGTGAAGTACATATATATTAAACACACACAGTGAAGGGTTAAAATGTGTTATAAAGGAAAGTGTGTTATAATGCGGTGTCCTGAGACAGATTAACCAATGCAATCCAGGGGGACCCACACCCCAAAAATGAACCAAAGTTGCACTACAGTATATAACTTGTAGGACTTACCTAGAATTGTGCCCAATACAGTGTGCATATACATTACCATACTCCATGCTTTGAAACCAATAAGGAAGGGTGCTAGTACAGAATGAGGACCTCTCCTTTCCCTCAGATGTGCAATAAAGCACATTAAATGGAGTATGTGGGAAAGATTTCTGTACTGTACAACCTGACTATATATATAATGGAAGGTGCTACCTGTTGAGACTAATTGCATTCACAGAAACAGACAAATCTCAGGTGCACAACTCCAAATTATTAATAATATTTATAAATGCAATAAAATTTTGCAATCAAAAGAGGTTTTTAGCATAATCATGACCAAGATTATGGGCCTACCCACCATATCCAGGTAACTTCTTTGGGTAGGTCCCTAACATACTAGGGTTCAAATCCAGAGCGCAGGACCCCCCAAAACTGGCCCAGCCAAGCCGCCCAAGGGCACCACCATAGTAAGAAAAGTGCAGTGTAAATAGATAGTTAGGAGCAGCTGCATCTGCAAATAAAGAATGAAAATAAAAAAGTGAAGTACATATATATTAAATACACACAGTGAAGGGTTCAAATATGTTATAAAGGAAAGTGTGTTATAATGCGGTGTCCTGAGACAGATTAACCAACACAATCCAGGGGGACCCACACCCCAAAAATGAACCAAAGTTGCACTACAGTATGTAACTTGTAGGACTTACCTAGAATTGTGCCCAATACAGTGTGCATATACATTACCATACTCCATGCTTTGAAACCAATAAGGAAGGGTGCTAGTGCAGAATGAGGGCATCTCCTTTCCCTCAGAAGTGCAATAAAGCACAATAAATGGAGTATATGGAAAAGATTTCTGGACTGCACAACCTGACTATATATTTAATGGGAGGTGCTACCTGATGAGACTAATTGCAGGCACAGAAAAAGACAAATCTCAGGTGCACAACTCCAAATTATTAATAATATATAAATACAATAAAATGTTGCAATCAATAGAGGTTTTTATCATAATCATGGCCAAGGTTATGGGCCTCCCACCATACCCAGGTAACCTCTTTCGGGTAGGTCCCTAACATACTAGGGTTCAAATCCAGAGTGCAGGACCCCCCAAAACTGGCCCTGCCAAGCCGCCCCAGGGCACCACCATAGTAAGAAAAGTGCAGTGTAAAGAGATAGTTAGGAGCAGCTGCAGCTGCATATAAAGAATGAAAATAAAAAAGTGAAGTACATATATATTAAACACACACACTGAAGGGTTACAATGTGTTATAAAGGAAAGTGTGTTATAATGCGGTGTCCTGAGACAGATTAACCAATGCAATCCAGGGGGACCCACACCCCAAAAATGAGCCAAAGTTGCACTACAGTATATAACTTGTTGGAATTACCTAGAATTGTGCCCAATAGAGTGTGCATATACATTACCATACTCCATGCTTTGAAAACATTAAGGAAGGGTGCTTGTCCAGAATGAGGGCGTCTCCTTTCCCTCAGAAGTGCAATAAAGCACATTAAATGGAGTATATGGGAAAGATTTCTGGACTGCACAACATGACTATATATATAATTGGAGGTGCTACCTGATGAGACTAATTGCAGGAAAGAAACAGACAAATCTCCAGTGCACAACTCCAAATTATTAATAATATATATAAATGCAATAAAATTTTGCAATCAATAGAGGTTTTTAGCATAATCATGGCAAAGGTTATGGGCCTACCCACCATATCCAGGTAACCTCTTTCGGGTAGGTCCCTAACATACTAGGGTTCAAATCCAGAGCGCAGGACCCCCCAAAACTGGCCCAGCCAAGCCGCCCCAGGGCACCACCATAGTAAGAAAAGTGCAGTGTAAAGAGATAGTTAGGAGCAGCTGCAGCAGCATTTAAAGAATGAAAATAAAAAAGTGAATTACATATATATTAAATACACACACTGAAGGGTTACAATGTGTTATAAAGGAAAGTGTGTTATAATGCGGTGTCCTGAAACAGATTAACCAATGCAATCCAGGGGGACCCACACCCCAAAAATGAGCCAAAGTTGCACTACAGTATATAACTTGTTGGAATTACCTAGAATTGTGCCCAATAGAGTGTGCATATACATTACCATACTCCATGCTTTGAAAACATTAAGGAAGGGTGCTTGTCCAGAATGAGGGCGTCTCCTTTCCCTCAGAAGTGCAATAAAGCACATTAAATGGAGTATATGGGAAAGATTTCTGGACTGCACAACCTGACTATATATATAATTGGAGGTGCTACCTGATGAGACTAATTGCAGGAAAGAAACAGACAAATCTCCAGTGCACAACTCCAAATTATTAATAATATATATAAATGCAATAAAATTTTGCATTCAATAGAGGTTTTTAGCATAATCATGGCAAAGGTTATGGGCCTACCCACCATATCCAGGTAACCTCTTTCGGGTAGGTCCCTAACATACTAGGGTTCAAATCCAGAGCGCAGGACCCCCCAAAACTGGCCCAGCCAAGCCGCCCCAGGGCACCACCATAGTAAGAAAAGTGCAGTGTAAAGAGATAGTTAGGAGCAGCTGCAGCTGCATATAAAGAATGAAAATAAAAAAGTGAAGTACATGTATATTAAACACACACAGTGATGGGTTAAAATGTGTTATAAAGGAAAGTGTGTTATAATGCGTTGTCCTGAGACAGATTCACCAATGCAATCCAGGGGGACCCACACCCCAAAAATGAACCAAAGTTGCACTACAGTATATAACTTGTAGGACTTATCTAGAATTGAGCCCAATACAGTGTGCATATTCTTGACCATACTCCATGCTTTGAAACCAATAAGGAAGGGTGCTAGTCCAGAATGAGGGCATCTCCTTTCCCTCAGAAGTGCAATAAAGCACATTAAATGGAGTATATGGGAAAGATTTCTGGACTGCACAACCTAACTATATATATATAATGGGAGGTGCTACCTGATGAGACTAATTGCAGGCACAGAAACAGACAAATCTCAGGTGCACAACTCCAAATTATTAATAATATATATAAATGCAATAAAATTTTGCAATCAATAGAAGTTTTTAGAATAATCATGGCCAAGGTTATGGGCCTACCCACCATATCCAGGTAACCTCTTTCGGGTAGGTCCCTAACATACTAGGGTTCAAATCCAGAGTGCAGGACCCCCCAAAACTGGCCCAGCCAAGCCACCCCAGGGCACTACCATAGTAAGAAATGTTCAGTGTAAGAGATAGTAAGGAGCAGCTGCATATAAAGAATGAAAATAAAAAAGTGAAGTACATATATATTAAACACACACAGTGAAGGATTAAAATGTGTTATAAAGGAAAGTGTGTAATAATGCGGTGTCCTGAGACAGATTAACAAATGCAATCCAGGGGGACCCACACCCCAAAAATGAACAAAAGTTGCACTATAGTATGTAACTTGTAGGACTTACCTAGAATTGTGCCCAATACAGTGTGCATATACATTACCATATTCCATTCTTTGAAACCAATAAGGAAGGGTGCTAGTCCAGAATGAGGGCATCTCCTTTCCCTCAGAAGTGCAATAAAGCACATTAAATGGAGTATATGGGCAAGATTTCTGGACTGCACAACCTGACTATATATATAATGGGAGGTGCTACCTGATGAGACTAATTGCAGGCATAGAAACAGACAAATCTCAGGTGCACAACTCCAAATTATTAATAATATATGTAAATGCTATAAAATTTTGCAATCAATAGAAGTTTTTAGAATAATCATGGCCAAGGTTATGGGCCTACCCACCATATCCAGGTAACCTCTTTCGGTTAGGTCCCTAACATACTAGGGTTCAAATCCAGAGCGCAGGACCCCCCAAAACTGGCCCAGCCAAGCCACCCCAGGGCACCACCATAGTAAGAAAAGTGCAGTGTAAGAGATAGTTAGGAGCAGCTGCATATAAAGAATGAAAATAAAAAAGTGAAGTACGTATATATTAAACACACACAGTGAAGGGTTAAAATGTGTTATAAAGGAAAGTGTGTTATAATGCGGTGTCCTGAGACAGATTAACCAACACAATCCAGGGGGAACCACACCCCAAAATTTAACCAAAGTTGCACTACAGTATATAACTTGTAGGACTTACCTAGAATTGAGCCCAATACAGTGTGCATATACATTACCATACTCCATGCTTTGAAACCAATAAGGAAGGGTGCTAGTCCAGAATGAGGACCTCTCCTTTCCCTCAGATGTGCAATAAAACACATTAAATGGAGTATGTGGGAAAGATTTCTGTACTGCACAACCTGACTATATATATAATGGGAGGTCCTTCCTGATGAGACTAATTGCAGGCACAGAAACAGACAAATCTCAGGTGCACAACTCCAAATTATTAATAATATATATAAATGCAATAAAAATTTGCAATCAATAGAGGTTTTTAGCATAATCATGACCAAGATTATGGGCCTACCCACCATATCCAGGTAACTTCTTTGGGTATGTCCCTAACATACTAGGGTTCAAATCCAGAGCGCAGGCCCCCCCAAAACTGGCCCAGCCAAGCCGCCCCAGGGCACCACCATAGTAAGAAAAGTGCAGTGTAAATAGATAGTTAGGAGCAGCTGCATATAAAGAATGAAAATAAAAAAGTGAAGTACATATATATTAAACACACACACAGTGAAGGGTTAAAATGTGTTATAAAGGAAAGTGTGTTATAATGCGGTGTCCTGAGACAGATTAACCAACGCAATCCAGGGGGACCCACACCCCAAAAATGAACCAAAGTTGCTCTACAGTATATAACTTGTAGGACTTACCTAGAATTGTGCCCAATACAGTGTGCATATACATTACCATACTCCATGCTTTGAAACCAATAAGGAAGTGTGCTAGTCCAGAATGAGAGCGTCTCCTTTACCTCAGAAGTGCAATAAAGTACATTAAATGGAGTATATGGGAAAGATTTCTGGACTGCACAACCTGACAAAATGTGTAATGGGAGGTGCTACCTGATGAGACTAATTGCAGGCAAAGAAACAGACAAATCTCAGGTGCACAGCTCCAAATTATTAATAATATATATAAATGCAATAAAATTTTGCAATCAATAGAAGTTTTCAGAATAATAATGGCCAAGGTTATGGCCCTACCCACCATATCCAGGTAACCTCTTTCGGGTAGGTCCCTAACATACTAGGGTTCAAATCCAGAGCGCAGGACCCCCCAAAACTGTCCCAGCCAAGCCACCCCAGGGCTCCACCATAGTAAGAAAAGTGCAGTGTAAGAGATAGTTAGGAGCAGCTGCATATAAAGAATGAAAATAAAAAAGTGAAGTACATATATATTAAACACACACAGTGAAGGGTTAAAATGTGTTATAAAGGAAAGTGTGTTATAATGCGGTGTCCTGAGACAGATTAACCAACGCAATCCAGGGGGACCCACACCCCAAAAATGAACCAAAGTTGCACTACAGTATATAACTTGTAGGACTTACCTAGAATTGTGCCCAATACAGTGTGCATATACATTACCATACTCCATGCTTTGAAACCAATAAGGAAGGGTGCTAGTACAGAATGAGGACCTCTCCTTTCCCTCAGATGTGCAATAAAGCACATTAAATGGAGTATGTGGGAAAGATTTCTGTACTGTACAACCTGACTATATATATAATGGAAGGTGCTACCTGTTGAGACTAATTGCATTCACAGAAACAGACAAATCTCAGGTGCACAACTCCAAATTATTAATAATATTTATAAATGCAATAAAATTTTGCAATCAAAAGAGGTTTTTAGCATAATCATGACCAAGATTATGGGCCTACCCACCATATCCAGGTAACTTCTTTGGGTAGGTCCCTAACATACTAGGGTTCAAATCCAGAGCGCAGGACCCCCCAAAACTGGCCCAGCCAAGCCGCCCAAGGGCACCACCATAGTAAGAAAAGTGCAGTGTAAATAGATAGTTAGGAGCAGCTGCATCTGCATATAAAGAATGAAAATAAAAAAGTGAAGTACATATATATTAAATACACACAGTGAAGGGTTCAAATATGTTATAAAGGAAAGTGTGTTATAATGCGGTGTCCTGAGACAGATTAACCAACACAATCCAGGGGGACCCACACCCCAAAAATGAACCAAAGTTGCACTACAGTATGTAACTTGTAGGACTTACCTAGAATTGTGCCCAATACAGTGTGCATATACATTACCATACTCCATGCTTTGAAACCAATAAGGAAGGGTGCTAGTGCAGAATGAGGGCATCTCCTTTCCCTCAGAAGTGCAATAAAGCACAATAAATGGAGTATATGGAAAAGATTTCTGGACTGCACAACCTGACTATATATATAATGGGAGGTGCTACCTGATGAGACTAATTGCAGGCACAGAAAAAGACAAATCTCAGGTGCACAACTCCAAATTATTAATAATATATAAATACAATAAAATGTTGCAATCAATAGAGGTTTTTATCATAATCATGGCCAAGGTTATGGGCCTCCCACCATACCCAGGTAACCTCTTTCGGGTAGGTCCCTAACATACTAGGGTTCAAATCCAGAGTGCAGGACCCCCCAAAACTGGCCCTGCCAAGCCGCCCCAGGGCACCACCATAGTAAGAAAAGTGCAGTGTAAAGAGATAGTTAGGAGCAGCTGCAGCTGCATATAAAGAATGAAAATAAAAAAGTGAAGTACATATATATTAAACACACACACTGAAGGGTTACAATGTGTTATAAAGGAAAGTGTGTTATAATGCGGTGTCCTGAGACAGATTAACCAATGCAATCCAGGGGGACCCACACCCCAAAAATGAGCCAAAGTTGCACTACAGTATATAACTTGTTGGAATTACCTAGAATTGTGCCCAATAGAGTGTGCATATACATTACCATACTCCATGCTTTGAAAACATTAAGGAAGGGTGCTTGTCCAGAATGAGGGCGTCTCCTTTCCCTCAGAAGTGCAATAAAGCACATTAAATGGAGTATATGGGAAAGATTTCTGGACTGCACAACATGACTATATATATAATTGGAGGTGCTACCTGATGAGACTAATTGCAGGAAAGAAACAGACAAATCTCCAGTGCACAACTCCAAATTATTAATAATATATATAAATGCAATAAAATTTTGCAATCAATAGAGGTTTTTAGCATAATCATGGCAAAGGTTATGGGCCTACCCACCATATCCAGGTAACCTCTTTCGGGTAGGTCCCTAACATACTAGGGTTCAAATCCAGAGCGCAGGACCCCCCAAAACTGGCCCAGCCAAGCCGCCCCAGGGCACCACCATAGTAAGAAAAGTGCAGTGTAAAGAGATAGTTAGGAGCAGCTGCAGCAGCATTTAAAGAATGAAAATAAAAAAGTGAATTACATATATATTAAATACACACACTGAAGGGTTACAATGTGTTATAAAGGAAAGTGTGTTATAATGCGGTGTCCTGAAACAGATTAACCAATGCAATCCAGGGGGACCCACACCCCAAAAATGAGCCAAAGTTGCACTACAGTATATAACTTGTTGGAATTACCTAGAATTGTGCCCAATAGAGTGTGCATATACATTACCATACTCCATGCTTTGAAAACATTAAGGAAGGGTGCTTGTCCAGAATGAGGGCGTCTCTTTTCCCTCAGAAGTGCAATAAAGCACATTAAATGGAGTATATGGGAAAGATTTCTGGACTGCACAACCTGACTATATATATAATTGGAGGTGCTACCTGATGAGACTAATTGCAGGAAAGAAACAGACAAATCTCCAGTGCACAACTCCAAATTATTAATAATATATATAAATGCAATAAAATTTTGCATTCAATAGAGGTTTTTAGCATAATCATGGCAAAGGTTATGGGCCTACCCACCATATCCAGGTAACCTCTTTCGGGTAGGTCCCTAACATACTAGGGTTCAAATCCAGAGCGCAGGACCCCCCAAAACTGGCCCAGCCAAGCCGCCCCAGGGCACCACCATAGTAAAAAAAGTGCAGTGTAAAGAGATAGTTAGGAGCAGCTGCAGCTGCATATAAAGAATGAAAATAAAAAAGTGAAGTACATGTATATTAAACACACACAGTGATGGGTTAAAATGTGTTATAAATGAAAGTGTGTTATAATGCGGTGTCCTGAGACAGATTCACCAATGCAATCCAGGGGGACCCACACCCCAAAAATGAACCAAAGTTGCACTACAGTATATAACTTGTAGGACTTATCTAGAATTGAGCCCAATACAGTGTGCATATTCTTGACCATACTCCATGCTTTGAAACCAATAAGGAAGGGTGCTAGTCCAGAATGAGGGCATCTCCTTTCCCTCAGAAGTGCAATAAAGCACATTAAATGGAGTATATGGGAAAGATTTCTGGACTGCACAACCTAACTATATATATATAATGGGAGGTGCTACCTGATGAGACTAATTGCAGGCACAGAAACAGACAAATCTCAGGTGCACAACTCCAAATTATTAATAATATATATAAATGCAATAAAATTTTGCAATCAATAGAAGTTTTTAGAATAATCATGGCCAAGGTTATGGGCCTACCCACCATATCCAGGTAACCTCTTTCGGGTAGGTCCCTAACATACTAGGGTTCAAATCCAGAGTGCAGGACCCCCCAAAACTGGCCCAGCCAAGCCACCCCAGGGCACTACCATAGTAAGAAATGTTCAGTGTAAGAGATAGTAAGGAGCAGCTGCATATAAAGAATGAAAATAAAAAAGTGAAGTACATATATATTAAACACACACAGTGAAGGATTAAAATGTGTTATAAAGGAAAGTGTGTAATAATGCGGTGTCCTGAGACAGATTAACAAATGCAATCCAGGGGGACCCACACCCCAAAAATGAACAAAAGTTGCACTATAGTATGTAACTTGTAGGACTTACCTAGAATTGTGCCCAATACAGTGTGCATATACATTACCATATTCCATTCTTTGAAACCAATAAGGAAGGGTGCTAGTCCAGAATGAGGGCATCTCCTTTCCCTCAGAAGTGCAATAAAGCACATTAAATGGAGTATGTGGGAAAGATTTCTGTACTGCACAACCTGACTATATATATAATGGGAGGTCCTTCCTGATGAGACTAATTGCAGGCACAGAAACAGACAAATCTCAGGTGCACAACTCCAAATTATTAATAATATATATAAATGCAATAAAAATTTGCAATCAATAGAGGTTTTTAGCATAATCATGACCAAGATTATGGGCCTACCCACCATATCCAGGTAACTTCTTTGGGTATGTCCCTAACATACTAGGGTTCAAATCCAGAGCGCAGGCCCCCCCAAAACTGGCCCAGCCAAGCCGCCCCAGGGCACCACCATAGTAAGAAAAGTGCAGTGTAAATAGATAGTTAGGAGCAGCTGCATATAAAGAATGAAAATAAAAAAGTGAAGTACATATATATTAAACACACACACAGTGAAGGGTTAAAATGTGTTATAAAGGAAAGTGTGTTATAATGCGGTGTCCTGAGACAGATTAACCAACGCAATCCAGGGGGACCCACACCCCAAGAATGAACCAAAGTTGCTCTACAGTATATAACTTGTAGGACTTACCTAGAATTGTGCCCAATACAGTGTGCATATACATTACCATACTCCATGCTTTGAAACCAATAAGGAAGTGTGCTAGTCCAGAATGAGAGCGTCTCCTTTACCTCAGAAGTGCAATAAAGTACATTAAATGGAGTATATGGGAAAGATTTCTGGACTGCACAACCTGACAAAATGTGTAATGGGAGGTGCTACCTGATAAGACTAATTGCAGGCAAAGAAACAGACAAATCTCAGGTGCACAGCTCCAAATTATTAATAATATATATAAATGCAATAAAATTTTGCAATCAATAGAAGTTTTCAGAATAATAATGGCCAAGGTTATGGCCCTACCCACCATATCCAGGTAACCTCTTTCGGGTAGGTCCCTAACATACTAGGGTTCAAATCCAGAGCGCAGGACCCCCCAAAACTGTCCCAGCCAAGCCACCCCAGGGCTCCACCATAGTAAGAAAAGTGCAGTGTAAGAGATAGTTAGGAGCAGCTGCAGCTGCATATAAAGAATGAAAATAAAAAAGTGAAGTACATATATATTAAACACACACAGTGAAGGGTTACAATGTGTTATAAAGGAAAGTGTGTTATAATGTGGTGTCCTGAGACAGATTAACCAATGCAATCCAGGGGGACCCACACCCCAAAAATGAACCAAAGTTGCACTACAGTATATAACTTGTAGGACTTACCTAGAATTGTGCCCAATACAGTGTGCATATACATTACCATACTCCATGCTTTGAAACCAATAAGGAAGGGTGCTAGTCCAGAATGAGGGCGTCTCCTTTCCCTCAGAAGTGCAATAAAGCACATTAAATGGAGTATATGGGAAAGATTTCTGGACTGCACAACCTGACTATATATATAATTGGAGGTGCTATCTGATGAGACTAATTGCAGGCACAGAAACAGACAAATCTCCAGTGCACAACTCCAAATTATTAATAATATATATAAATGCAATAAAATTTTGCAATCAATAGAGGTTTTTAGCATAATCATGGCAAAGGTTATGGGCCTACCCACCATATCCAGGTAACCTCTTTCGGGTAGGTCCCTAACATACTAGAGTTCAAATCCAGAGCGCAGGACCCCCCAAAACTGGCCCAGCCAAGCCGCCCCAGGGCACCACCATAGTAAGAAAAGTGCAGTGTAAAGAGATAGTTAGGAGCAGCTGAAGCTGCATATAAAGAATGAAAATAAAAAAGTGAAGTACATGTATATTAAACACACACAGTGATGGGTTAAAATGTGTTATAAAGGAAAGTGTGTTATAATGCGGTGTCCTGAGACAGATTCACCACAGCAATCAAGGGGGACCCACACCCCGAAAATGAACCAAAGTTGCACTACAGTATATAACTTGTAGGACTTATCTAGAATTGAGCCCAATACAATGTGCATATTCTTGACCATACTCCATGCTTTGAAACCAATAAGGAAGGGTGCTAGTCCAGAATGAGGGCATCTCCTTTCCCTCAGAAGTGCAATAAAGCACATTAAATGGAGTATATGGGAAAGATTTCTGGACTGCACAACCTAACTATATATATATAATGGGAGGTGCTACCTGATGAGACTAATTGCAGGCACAGAAACAGACAAATCTCAGGTGCACAACTCCAAATTATTAATAATATATATAAATGCAATAGAATTTTGCAATCAATAGAAGTTTTTAGAATAATCATGGCCAAGGTTATGGGCCTACCCACCATATCCAGGTAACCTCTTTCGGGTAGGTCCCTAACATACTAGGGTTCAAATCCAGAGTGCAGGACCCCCCAAAACTGGCCCAGCCAAGCCACCCCAGGGCACAACCATAGTAAGAAAAGTTCAGTGTAAGAGATAGTAAGGAGCAGCTGCATATAAAGAATGAAAATAAAAAAGTGAAGTACATATATATTAAACACACACAGTGAAGGATTAAAATGTGTTATAAAGGAAAGTGTGTAATAATGCGGTGTCCTGAGACAGATTAACAAATGCAATCCAGGGGGACCCACACCCCAAAAATGAACAAAAGTTGCACTATAGTATGTAACTTGTAGGACTTACCTAGAATTGTGCCCAATACAGTGTGCATATACATTACCATATTCCATTCTTTGAAACCAATAAGGAAGGGTGCTAGTCCAGAATGAGGGCATCTCCTTTCCCTCAGAAGTGCAATAAAGCACATTAAATGGAGTATATGGGAAAGATTTCTGGACTGCACAACCTGACTATATATATAATGGGAGGTGCTACCTGATGAGACTAATTGCAGGCATAGAAACAGACAAATCTCAGGTGCACAACTCCAAATTATTAATAATATATATAAATGCAATAAAATTTTGCAATCAATAGAAGTTTTTAGAATAATCATGGCCAAGGTTATGGGCCTACCCACCATATCCAGGTAACCTCTTTCGGGTAGGTCCCTAACATACTAGGGTTCAAATCCAGAGTGCTGGACCCCCCAAAACTGGCCCAGCCAAGCCACCCCAGGGCACAACCATAGTAAGAAAAGTTCAGTGTAAGAGATAGTAAGGAGCAGCTGCATATAAAGAATGAAAATAAAAAAGTGAAGTACATATATATTAAACACACACAGTGAAGGATTAAAATGTGTTATAAAGGAAAATGTGTAATAATGCGGTGTCCTGAGACAGATTAACAAATGCAATCCAGGGGGACCCACACCCCAAAAATGAACCAAAGTTGCACTATAGTATGTAACTTGTAGGACTTACCTAGAATTGTGCCCAATACAGTGTGCATATATATTACCATACTCCATGCTTTGAAAACATTAAGGAAGGGTGCTTGTCCAGAATGAGGGCGTCTCCTTTCCCTCAGAAGTGCAATAAAGCACATTAAATGGAGTATATGGGAAAGATTTCTGGACTGCACAACCTGACTATATATATAATGGGAGGTGCTACCTGATGAGACAAATTGCAGGCACAGAAACAGACAAATCTCAGGTGCACAACTCCAAATTATTAATAATATATGTAAATGCTATAAAATTTTGCAATCAATAGAAGTTTTTAGAATAATCATGGCCAAGGTTATGGGCCTACCCACCATATCCAGGTAACCTCTTTCGGGTAGGTCCCTAACATACTGAGGTTCAAATCCAGAGTGCAGGACCCCCCAAAACTGGCCCAGCCAAGCCGCCCCAGGGCACCACCATAGTAAGAAAAGTGCAGTGTAAAGAGATAGTTAGGAGCAGCTGCAGTTGCATATAAAGAATGAAAATAAAAAAGTGAAGTACATATATATTAAACACACACAGTGAAGGGTTAAAATGTGTTATAAAGGAAAGTGTGTTATAATGCGGTGTCCTGATACAGATTAACCAACGCAATCCAGGGGGACCCACACCCCAAAAATGAACCAAAGTTGCACTACAGTATGTAACTTGTAGGACTTACCTAGAATTGTGCCCAATACAGTGTGCATATACATTACCATACTCCATGCTTTGAAACCAATAAGGAAGGGTGCTAGTCCAGAATGAGGGCATCTCCTTTCCCTCAGAAGTGCAATAAAGCACATTAAATGGAGTATATGGGAAAGATTTCTGGACTGCACAACCTGACTATATATATAATGGGAGGTGCTACCTGATGAGACTAATTGCAGGCACAGAAGCAGACAAATCTCAGGTGCACAACTCCAAATTATTAATAATATATAAATACAATAAAATGTTGCAATCAATAGAGGTTTTTAGCATAATCATGGCCAAGGTTATGGGCCTACCCACCATATCCAGGTAACCTCTTTCGGGTAGGTCCCTAACATACTAGGGTTCAAATCCAGAGCGCAGGACCCCCCAAAACTGGCCCAGCCAAGCCGCCCCAGGGCACCACCATAGTAAGAAAAATGCAGTGTAAAGACATAGTTAGGAGCAGCTGCAGCTGCATATAAATAATGAAAATAAAAAAGTGAAGTACATATATATTAAACACACACAGTGAAGGTTTAAAATGTGTTATAAAGGAGAGTGTGTTATAATATGGTGTCCTGAGACAGATTAACCAATGCAATCCAGGGGGACCCACACCCCAAAATTTAACCAAAGTTGCACTACAGTATATAACTTGTAGGACTTACCTAGAATTGTGCCCAATACAGTGTGCATATACATTACCATACTCCATGCTTTGAAACCAATAAGGAAGGGTGATAGTTCAGAATGAGGACGTCTCCTTTCCCTCAGATGTGCGATAAAGCACATTAAATGGAGTATGTGGGAAAGATTTCTGGACTGCACAACCTGACTATATATATAATGGGAGGTGCTACCTGATGAGACTAATTGCAGGCACAGAAACAGACAAATCTCAGTTGCACAACTCCAAATTATTAATAATATATATAAATGCAATAAAATTTTGCAATCAATAGAGGTTTTTAGCATAATCATGACCAAGATTATGGGCCTACTCACCATATCCAAGTAACTTCTTTGGGTAGGTCCCTAACATACTAGGGTTCAAATCCAGAGCGCAGGTGCCCCCAAAACTGGCCCAGCCAAGCCGCCCCAGGGCACCACCATAGTAAGAAAAGTGCAGTGTAAAGAGATAGTTAGGAGCAGCTGCAGTTGCATATAAAGAATGAAAATAAAAAAAGTGAAGTACATATATATTAAACACACACAGTGAAGGGTTAAAATGTGTTATAATGGAAAGTGTGTTATAATGCGGTGTCCTGAGACAGATTAACCAATGCAATCCAGGGGGACCCACACCCGAAAAATGAACCAAAGTTGCACTATAGTATATAACTTGTAGGACTTACCTAGAATTGTGCCCAATACAGTGTGCATATACATTACCATACTCCATGCTTTGAAACCAATAAGGAAGGGTGCTAGTCCAGAATGAGGGCATCTCCTTTCCCTCAGAAGTGCAATAAAGCACATTAAATGGAGTATATGGGAAAGATTTCTGGCCTGCACCACCTGACTATATATATAATGGGAGGTGCTACCTGATGAGACTAATTGCAGGCACAGAAACAGACAAATCTCCAGTGCACAACTCCAAATTATTAATAATATATATAAATGCAATAAAATTTTGCAATCAATAGAAGTTTTTAGAATAATCATGGCCAAGGTTATGGGCCTACCCACCACATCCAGGTAACCTCTTTCGGGTAGGTCCCTAACATACTAGGGTTCAAATCCAGAGCGCAGGAGCCCCCAAAACTGGCCCAGCCAAGCCGCCCCAGGGCACCACCATAGTAAGAAAAGAGCAGTGTAAATAGATAGTTAGGAGCAGCTGCATATAAAGAATGAAAATAAAAAAGTGAAGTACATATATATTAAACACACACAGTGAAGGGTTAAAATGTGTTATAAAGGAAAGTGTGTTATAATGCGGTGTCCTGAGACAGATTAACCAACGCAGTCCAGGGGGACCCACACCCCAAAAATGAACCAAAGTTGCACTACAGTATATAACTTGAAGGACTTACCTAGAATTGTGCCCAATAGAGTGTGCATATACATTACCATACTCCATGCTTTGAAACCAATAAGGAAGGGTGCTAGTCCAGAATGAGGGCATCTCCTTTCCCTCAGAAGTGCAATAAAGCACATTAAATGGAGTATATGGGAAAGATTTCTGGACTGCACAACCTGACTATATATATAATGGGAGGTGCTACCTGATGAGACTAATTGCAGGCACAGAAACAGACAAATCTCAGGTGCACAACTCCAAATTATTAATAATATATAAATACAATAAAATGTTGCAATCAATAGAGGTTTTTATCATAATCATGGCCAAGGTTATGGGCCTACCCACCATACCCAGGTAACCTCTTTCGGGTAGGTCCCTAACATACTAGGGTTCAAATCCAGAGTGCAGGACCCCCCAAAACTGGCCCAGCCAAGCCGCCCCAGGGCACCACCATAGTAAGAAAAGTGCAGTGTAAAGAGATAGTTAGGAGCAGCTGCAGCTGCATATAAAGAATGAAAATAAAAAAGTGAAGTACATATATATTAAACACACACAGTGAAGGGTTAAAATGTGTTATAATGGAAAGTGTGTTATAATGCAGTGTCCTGAGACAGATTAACCAATGCAATCCAGGGGGACCCACACCCCAAAAATGAACCAAAGTTGCACTACAGTATGTAACTTGTAGGACTTACCTAGAATTGTGCCCAATACAGTGTGCATATACATTACCATACTCCATGCTTTGAAACCAATAAGGAAGGGTGCTAGTCCAGAATGAGGGCATCTCCTTTCCCTCAGAAGTGCAATAAAGCACATTAAATGGAGTATATGGGAAAGATTTCTGGACTGCACAACCTGACTGTATATATAATGGGAGGTGCTACCTGATGAGACTAATTGCAGGCACAGAAAAAGACAAATCTCAGGTGCACAACTCCAAATTATTAATAATATATATAAATGCAATAAAATTTTGCAATCAATAGAGGTTTTTAGCATAATCATGGCAAAGGTTATGGGCCTACCCACCATATCCAGGTAACCTCTTTCGGGTAGGTCCCTAACATACTAGAGTTCAAATCCAGAGCGCAGGACCCCCCAAAACTGGCCCAGCCAAGCCGCCCCAGGGCACCACCATAGTAAGAAAAGTGCAGTGTAAAGAGATAGTTAGGAGCAGCTGCAGCTGCATATAAAGAATGAAAATAAAAAAGTGAAGTACATATATATTAAACACACACAGTGAAGGGTTAAAATGTGTTATAATGGAAAGTGTGTTATAATGCGGTGTCCTGAGACAGATTAACCAATGCAATCCAGGGGGACCCACACCCCAAAAATGAACCAAAGTTGCACTACAGTATGTAACTTGTAGGACTTACCTAGAATTGTGCCCAATACAGTGTGCATATACATTACCATACTCCATGCTTTGAAACCAATAAGGAAGGGTGCTAGTGCAGAATGAGGGCATCTCCTTTCCCTCAGTAGTGCAATAAAGCACAATAAATGGAGTATATGGAAAAGATTTCTGGACTGCACAACCTAACTATATATATATAATGGGAGGTGCTACCTGATGAGACTAATTGCAGGCACAGAAACAGACAAATCTCCAGTGCACAACTCCAAATTATTAATAATATATATAAATGCAATAAAATTTTGCAATCAATAGAAGTTTTTAGAATAATCATGGCCAAGGTTATGGGCCTACCCACCACATCCAGGTAACCTCTTTCGGGTAGGTCCCTAACATACTAGGGTTCAAATCCAGAGCGCAGGAGCCCCCAAAACTGGCCGAGCCAAGCCGCCCCAGGGCACCACCATAGTAAGAAAAGAGCAGTGTAAATAGATAGTTAGGAGCAGCTGCATATAAAGAATGAAAATAAAAAAGTGAAGTACATATATATTAAACACACACAGTGAAGGGTTAAAATGTGTTATAAAGGAAAGTGTGTTATAATGCGGTGTCCTGAGACAGATAAACCAACGCAGTCCAGGGGGACCCACACCCCAAAAATGAACCAAAGTTGCACTACAGTATATAACTTGAAGGACTTACCTAGAATTGTGCCCAATAGAGTGTGCATATACATTACCATACTCCATGCTTTGAAACCAATAAGGAAGGGTGCTAGTCCAGAATGAGGGCATCTCCTTTCCCTCAGAAGTGCAATAAAGCACATTAAATGGAGTATATGGGAAAGATTTCTGGACTGCACAACCTGACTATATATATAATGGGAGGTGCTACCTGATGAGACTAATTGCAGGCACAGAAACAGACAAATCTCAGGTGCACAACTCCAAATTATTAATAATATATAAATACAATAAAATGTTGCAATCAATAGAGGTTTTTATCATAATCATGGCCAAGGTTATGGGCCTACCCACCATACCCAGGTAACCTCTTTCGGGTAGGTCCCTAACATACTAGGGTTCAAATCCAGAGTGCAGGACCCCCCAAAACTGGCCCAGCCAAGCCGCCCCAGGGCACCACCATAGTAAGAAAAGTGCAGTGTAAAGAGATAGTTAGGAGCAGCTGCAGCTGCATATAAAGAATGAAAATAAAAAAGTGAAGTACATATATATTAAACACACACAGTGAAGGGTTAAAATGTGTTATAATGGAAAGTGTGTTATAATGCAGTGTCCTGAGACAGATTAACCAATGCAATCCAGGGGGACCCACACCCCAAAAATGAACCAAAGTTGCACTACAGTATGTAACTTGTAGGACTTACCTAGAATTGTGCCCAATACAGTGTGCATATACATTACCATACTCCATGCTTTGAAACCAATAAGGAAGGGTGCTAGTGCAGAATGAGGGCATCTCCTTTCCCTCAGAAGTGCAATAAAGCACAATAAATGGAGTATATGGAAAAGTTTTCAGGACTGCACAACCTGACTATATATATAATGGGAGGTGCTACCTGATGAGACTAATTGCAGGCACAGAAAAAGACAAATCTCAGGTGCACAACTCCAAATTATTAATAATATATATAAATGCAATAAAATTTTGCAATCAATAGAGGTTTTTAGCATAATCATGGCAAAGGTTATGGGCCTACCCACCATATCCAGGTAACCTCTTTCGGGTAGGTCCCTAACATACTAGAGTTCAAATCCAGAGCGCAGGACCCCCCAAAACTGGCCCAGCCAAGCCGCCCCAGGGCACCACCATAGTAAGAAAAGTGCAGTGTAAAGAGATAGTTAGGAGCAGCTGCAGCTGCATATAAAGAATGAAAATAAAAAAGTGAAGTACATATATATTAAACACACACAGTGAAGGGTTAAAATGTGTTATAATGGAAAGTGTGTTATAATGCGGTGTCCTGAGACAGATTAACCAATGCAATCCAGGGGGACCCACACCCCAAAAATGAACCAAAGTTGCACTACAGTATGTAACTTGTAGGACTTACCTAGAATTGTGCCCAATACAGTGTGCATATACATTACCATACTCCATGCTTTGAAACCAATAAGGAAGGGTGCTAGTGCAGAATGAGGGCATCTCCTTTCCCTCAGTAGTGCAATAAAGCACAATAAATGGAGTATATGGAAAAGATTTCTGGACTGCACAACCTAACTATATATATATAATGGGAGGTGCTACCTGATGAGACTAATTGCAGGCACAGAAACAGACAAATCTCAGGTTCACAACTCCAAATTATTAATAATATATATAAATGCAATAAAATTTTGCAATCAATAGAAGTTTTTAGAATAATCATGGCCAAGGTTATGGGCCTACCCACCATATCCAGGTAACCTCTTTCGGGTAGGTCCCTAACATACTAGGGTTCAAATCCAGAGTGCAGGACCCCCCAAAACTGGCCCAGCCAAGCCACCCCAGGGCACAACCATAGTAAGAAAAGTTCAGTGTAAGAGATAGTAAGGAGCAGCTGCATATAAAGAATGAAAATAAAAAAGTGAAGTACATATATATTAAACACACACAGTGAAGGATTAAAATGTGTTATAAAGGAAAGTGTGTAATAATGCGGTGTCCTGAGACAGATTAACAAATGCAATCCAGGGGGACCCACACCCCAAAAATGAACAAAAGTTGCACTATAGTATGTAACTTGTAGGATTTACCTAGAATTGTGCCCAATACAGTGTGCATATACATTACCATATTCCATTCTTTGAAACCAATAAGGAAGGGTGCTAGTCCAGAATGAGGGCATCTCCGTTCCCTCAGAAGTGCAATAAAGCACATTAAATGGAGTATATGGGAAAGATTTCTGGACTGCACAACCTGACTATATATATAATGGGAGGTGCTACCTGATGAGACTAATTGCAGGCATAGAAACAGACAAATCTCAGGTGCACAACTCCAAATTATTAATAATATATGTAAATGCTATAAAATTTTGCAATCAATAGAAGTTTTTAGAATAATCATGGCCAAGGTTATGGGCCTACCCACCATATCCAGGTAACCTCTTTCGGTTAGGTCCCTAACATACTAGGCTTCAAATCCAGAGCGCAGGACCCCCCCAAAACTGGCCCAGCCAAGCCACCCCAGGGCACCACCATAGTAAGAAAAGTGCAGTGTAAGAGATAGTTAGGAGCAGCTGCATATAAAGAATGAAAATAAAAAAGTGAAGTACGTATATATTAAACACACACAGTGAAGGGTTAAAATGTGTTATAAAGGAAAGTGTGTTATAATGCGGTGTCCTGAGACAGATTAACCAACACAATCCAGGGGGAACCACACCCCAAAAATTAACCAAAGTTGCACTACAGTATATAACTTGTAGGACTTACCTAGAATTGAGCCCAATACAGTGTGCATATACATTACCATACTCCAGGCTTTGAAACCAATAAGGAAGGGTGCTAGTCCAGAATGAGGACCTCTCCTTTCCCTCAGATGTGCAATAAAACACATTAAATGGAGTATGTGGGAAAGATTTCTGTACTGCACAACCTGACTATATATATAATGGGAGGTCCTTCCTGATGAGACTAATTGCAGGCACAGAAACAGACAAATCTCAGGTGCACAACTCCAAATTATTAATAATATATATAAATGCAATAAAATTTTGCAATCAATAGAGGTTTTTAGCATAATCATGACCAAGATTATGGGCCTACCCACCATATCCAGGTAACTTCTTTGGGTATGTCCCTAACATACTAGGGTTCAAATCCAGAGCGCAGGCCCCCCCAAAACTGGCCCAGCCAAGCCACCCCAGGGCACCACCATAGTAAGAAAAGTGCAGTGTAAATAGATAGTTAGGAGCAGCTGCATATAAAGAATGAAAATAAAAAAGTGAAGTACATATATATTAAACACACACAGTGAAGGTTTAAAATGTGTTATAAAGGAGAGTGTGTTATAATATGGTGTCCTGAGACAGATTAACCAATGCAATCCAGGGGGACCCACACCCCAAAATTTAACCAAAGTTGCACTACAGTATATAACTTGTAGGACTTACCTAGAATTGTGCCCAATACAGTGTGCATATACATTACCATACTCCATGCTTTGAAACCAATAAGGAAGGGTGATAGTTCAGAATGAGGACGTCTCCTTTCCCTCAGATGTGCAATAAAGCACATTAAATGGAGTATGTGGGAAAGATTTCTGGACTGCACACCCGGACTATATATATAATGGGAGGTGCTACCTGATGAGACTAATTGCAGGCACAGAAACAGACAAATCTCAGTTGCACAACTCCAAATTATTAATAATATATATAAATGCAATTAAATTTTGCAATCAATAGAGGTTTTTAGCATAATCATGACCAAGATTATGGGCCTACTCACCATATCCAGGTAACTTCTTTGGGTAGGTCCCTAACATACTAGGGTTCAAATCCAGAGCGCAGGAGCCCCCAAAACTGGCCCAGCCAAGCCGCCCCAGGGCACCACCATAGTAAGAAAAGTGCAGTGTAAAGAGATAATTAGGAGCAGCTGCAGTTGCATATAAAGAATGAAAATAAAAAAGTGAAGTACATATATATTAAACACACACAGTGAAGGGTTAAAATGTGTTATAATGGAAAGTGTGTTATAATGCGGTGTCCTGAGACAGATTAACCAATGCAATCCAGGGGGACCCGACACCCGAAAAATGAACCAAAGTTGCACTACAGTATATAACTGGTAGGACTTACCTAGAATTGTGCCCAATACAGTGTGCATATACATTACCATACTCCATGCTTTGAAACCAATAAGGAAGGGTGCTAGTCCAGAATGAGGGCATCTCCTTTCCCTCAGAAGTGCAATAAAGCACATTAAATGGAGTATATGGGAAAGATTTCTGGCCTGCACCACCTGACTATATATATAATGGGAGGTGCTACCTGATGAGACTAATTGCAGGCACAGAAACAGACAAATCTCCAGTGCACAACTCCAAATTATTAATAATATATATAAATGCAATAAAATATTGCAATCAATAGAAGTTTTTAGAATAATCATGGCCAAGGTTATGGGCCTACCCAACACATCCAGGTAACCTCTTTCGGGAAGGTCCCTAACATACTAGGGTTAAAATCCAGAGCGCAGGAGCCCCCAAAACTGGCCCAGCCAAGCCGCCCCAGGGCACCACCATAGTAAGAAAAGAGCAGTGTAAATAGATAGTTAGGAGCAGCTGCATATAAAGAATGAAAATAAAAAAGTGAAGTACATATATATTAAACACACACAGTGAAGGGTTAAAATGTGTTATAAAGGAAAGTGTGTTATAATGCGGTGTCCTGAGACTGATTAACCAACGCAGACCAGGGGGACCCACACCCCAAAAATGAACCAAAGTTGCACTACAGTATATAACTTGAAGGACTTACCTAGAATTGTGCCCAATAGAGTGTGCATATACATTACCATACTCCATGCTTTGAAACCAATAAGGAAGGGTGCTAGTCCAGAATGAGGGCATCTCCTTTCCCTCAGAAGTGCAATAAAGCACATTAAATGGAGTATATGGGAAAGATTTCTGGACTGCACAACCTGACTATATATATAATGGGAGGTGCTACCTGATGAGACTAATTGCAGGCACAGAAACAGACAAATCTCAGGTGCACAACTCCAAATTATTAATAATATATATAAATGCAATAAAATTTTGCAATCAATAGAAGTTTTTAGAATAATCATGGCCAAGGTTATGGGCCTACCCACCATATCCAGGTAACCTCTTTCGGGTAGGTCCCTAACATACTGAGGTTCAAATCCAGAGTGCAGGACCCCCCAAAACTGGCCCAGCCAAGCCGCCCCAGGGCACCACCATAGTAAGAAAAGTGCAGTGTAAAGAGATAGTTAGGAGCAGCTGCAGTTGCATATAAAGAATGAAAATAAAAAAGTGAAGTACATATATATTAAACACACACAGTGAAGGGTTAAAATGTGTTATAAAGGAAAGTGTGTTATAATGCGGTGTCCTGAGACAGATTAACCAACGCAGTCCAGGGGGACCCACACCCCAAAAATGAACCAAAGTTGCACTACAGTATATAACTTGAAGGACTTACCTAGAATTGTGCCCAATAGAGTGTGCATATACATTACCATACTCCATGCTTTGAAACCAATAAGGAAGGGTGCTAGTCCAGAATGAGGGCATCTCCTTTCCCTCAGAAGTGCAATAAAGCACATTAAATGGAGTATATGGGAAAGATTTCTGGACTGCACAACCTGACTATATATATAATGGGAGGTGCTACCTGATGAGACTAATTGCAGGCACAGAAACAGACAAATCTCAGGTGCACAACTCCAAATTATTAATAATATATATAAATGCAATAAAATTTTGCAATCAATAGAAGTTTTTAGAATAATAATGGCCAAGGTTATGGGCCTACCCACCATATCCAGGTAACCTCTTTCGGGTAGGTCCCTAACATACTGAGGTTCAAATCCAGAGTGCAGGACCCCCCAAAACTGGCCCAGCCAAGCCGCCCCAGGGCACCACCATAGTAAGAAAAGTGCAGTGTAAAGAGATAGTTAGGAGCAGCTGCAGTTGCATATAAAGAATGAAAATAAAAAAGTGAAGTACATATATATTAAACACACACAGTGAAGGGTTAAAATGTGTTATAAAGGAAAGTGTGTTATAATGCGGTGTCCTGAGACAGATTAACCAACGCAATCCAGGGGGACCCACACCCCAAAAATGAACCAAAGTTGCTCTACAGTATATAACTTGTAGGACTTACCTAGAATTGTGCCCAATACAGTGTGCATATACATTACCATACTCCATGCTTTGAAACCAATAAGGAAGGGTGCTAGTCCAGAATGAGGACCTCTCCTTTCCCTCAGATGTGCAATAAAGCACATTAAATGGAGTATGTGGGAAAGATTTCTGTACTGCACAACCTGACTATATATATAATGGGAGGTGCTACCTGATGAGACTAATTGCAGGCACAGCAACAGACAAATCTCAGGTGCACAACTCCAAATTATTAATAATATATATAAATGCAATAAAATTTTGCAATCAAAAGAGGTTTTTAGCATAATCATGACCAAGATTATGGGCCTACCCACCATATCCAGGTAACTTCTTTGGGTAGGTCCCTAACATACTTGGGTTCAAATCCAGAGCGCAGGACCCCCCAAAACTGGCCCAGCCAAGCTGCCCCAGGGCACCACCATAGTAAGAAAAGTGCAGTGTAAATAGATAGTTAGGAGCAGCTGCATCTACATATAAAGATTGAAAATAAAAAAGTGAAGTACATATATATTAAATACACACAGTGAAGGGTTCAAATATGTTATAAAGGAAAGTGTGTTATAATGCGGTGTCCTGAGACAGATTAACCAACACAATCCAGGGGGACCCACACCCCAAAAATGAACCAAAGTTGCACTACAGTATGTAACTTGTAGGACTTACCTAGAATTGTGCCCAATACAGTGTGCATATACATTACCATACTCCATGCTTTGAAACCAATAAGGAAGGGTGCTAGTGCAGAATGAGGGCATCTCCTTTCCCTCAGAAGTGCAATAAAGCACAATAAATGAAGTATAAGGAAAAGATTTCTGGACTGCACAACCTGACTATATATATAATGGGAGGTGCTACCTGATGAGACTAATTGCAGGCACAGAAAAAGACAAATCTCAGGTGCACAACTCCAAATTATTAATAATATATAAATACAATAAAATGTTGCAATCAATAGAGGTTTTTATCATAATCATGGCCAAGGTTATGGGCCTACCCACTATACCCAGGTAACCTCTTTCGGGTAGGTCCCTAACATACTAGGGTTCAAATCCAGAGTGCAGGACCCCCCAAAACTGGCCCAGCCAAGCCGCCCCAGGGCACCACCATAGTAAGAAAAGTGCAGTGTAAAGAGATAGTTAGGAGCAGCTGCAGCTGCATATAAAGAATGAAAATAAAAAAGTGAAGTATATATATATTAAACACACACAGTGAAGGATTAAAATGTGTTATAAAGGAAACTGTGTTATAATGCGGTGTCCTGAGACAGATTAACCAACGCAATCCAGGGGGAACCACACACCAAAAATTAACCAAAGTTGCACTACAGTATATAACTTGAAGGACTTACCTAGAATTGTGCCCAATACAGTGTGCATATACATTACCATATTCCATGCTTTGAAACCAATAAGGAAGGGTGCTAGTCCTGAATGGGGCGTCTCCTTTCCCTCAGAAGTGCAATAAAGCACATTAAATGGAGTATATGGGAAAGATTTCTGGACTGCACAACCTGACTATATATATAATGGGAGGTGCTACCTGATGAGACTAATTGCAGGCAAAGAAACAGACAAATCTCAGGTGCACAACTCCAAATTATTAATAATATATATAAATGCAATAAAATTTTGCAATCAATAGAAGTTTTCAGAATAATCATGGCCAAGGTTATGGCCCTACCCACCATATCCACGTAACCTCTTTCGGGTAGGTCCCTAACATACTAGGGTTCAAATCCAGAGTGCAGGACCCCCCAAAACTGTCCCAGCCAAGCCACCCCAGGGCACCACCATAGTAAGAAAAGTGCAGTGTAAGAGATAGTTAGGAGCAGCTGCATATAAAGAATGAAAATAAAAAAGTGAAGTACATATATAATAAACACACACAGTGAAGGGTTAAAATGTGTTATAAAGGAAAGTGTGTTATAATGCGGTGTCCTGAGACAGATTAACCAACGCAATCCAGGGGGACCCACACCCCAAAAATGAACCAAAGTTGCACTACAGTATATAACTTGTAGGACTTACCTAGAATTGTGCCCAATACAGTGTGCATATACATTACCATACTCCATGCTTTGAAACCAATAAGGAAGGGTGCTAGTCCAGAATGAGGACCTCTCCTTTCCCTCAGATGTGCAATAAAGCACATTAAATGGAGTATGTGGGAAAGATTTCTGTACTGCACAACCTGACTATATATATAATGGGAGGTGCTACCTGATGAGACTAATTGCAGGCACAGAAACAGACAAATCTCAGGTGCACAACTCCAAATTATTAATAATATATATATATGCAATAAAATTTTGCAATCAAAAGAGGTTTTTAGCATAATCATGACCAAGATTATGGGCCTACCCACCATATCCAGGTAACTTCTTTGGGTAGGTCCCTAACATACTAGGGTTCAAATCCAGAGCGCAGGACCCCCCAAAACTGGCCCAGCCAAGCCGCCCCAGGGCACCACCATAGTAAGAAAAGTGCAGTGTAAATAGATAGTTAGGAGCAGCTGCATCTGCATATAAAGAATGAAAATAAAAAGTGAAGTACATATATATTAAATACACACAGTGAAGGGTTCAAATATGTTATAAAGGAAAGTGTGTTATAATGCGGTGTCCTGAGACAGATTAACCAACACAATCCAGGGGGACCCACACCCCAAAAATGAACCAAAGTTGCACTACAGTATGTAACTTGTAGGACTTACCTAGAATTGTGCCCAATACAGTGTGCATATACATTACCATACTCCATGCTTTGAAACCAATAAGGAAGGGTGCTAGTGCAGAATGAGGGCATCTCCTTTCCCTCAGAAGTGCAATAAAGCACAATAAATGGAGTATATGGAAAAGATTTCTGGACTGCACAACCTGACTATATATATAATGGGAGGTGCTACCTGATGAGACTAATTGCAGGCACAGAAAAAGACAAATCTCAGGTGCACAACTCCAAATTATTAATAATATATAAATACAATAAAATGTTGCAATCAATAGAGGTTTTTATTATAATCATGGCAAAGGTTATGGGCCTACCCACCATACCCAGGTAACCTCTTTCGGGTAGGTCCCTAACATACTAGGGTTCAAATCCAGAGTGCAGGACACCCCAAAACTGGCCCAGCCAAGCCGCCCCAGGGCACCACCATAGTAAGAAAAGTGCAGTGTAAAGAGATAGTTAGGAGCAGCTGCAGCTGCATATAAAGAATGAAAATAAAAAAGTGAAGTACATGTATATTAAACACACACAGTGATGGGTTAAAATGTGTTATAAAGGAAAGTGTGTTATAATGCGGTGTCCTGAGACAGATTCACCAAAGCAATCAAGGGGGACCCACACCCCAAAAATGAACCAAAGTTGCACTACAGTATATAACTTGTAGGACTTATCTAGAATTGAGCCCAATACAATGTGCATATTCTTGACCATACTCCATGCTTTGAAACCAATAAGGAAGGGTGCTAGTCCAGAATGAGGGCATCTCCTTTCCCTCAGAAGTGCAATAAAGCACATTAAATGGAGTATATGGGAAAGATTTCTGGACTGCACAACCTAACTATATATATATAATGGGAGGTGCTACCTGATGAGACTAATTGCAGGCACAGAAACAGACAAATCTCAGGTGCACAACTCCAAATTATTAATAATATATATAAATGCAATAAAATTTTGCAATCAATAGAAGTTTTTAGAATAATCATGGCCAAGGTTATGGGCCTACCCACCATATCCAGGTAACCTCTTTCGGGTAGGTCCCTAACATACTAGGGTTCAAATCCAGAGTGCAGGACCCCCCAAAACTGGCCCAGCCAAGCCACCCCAGGGCACAACCATAGTAAGAAAAGTTCAGTGTAAGAGATAGTAAGGAGCAGCTGCATATAAAGAATGAAAATAAAAAAGTGAAGTACATATATATTAAACACACACAGTGAAGGATTAAAATGTGTTATAAAGGAAAGTGTGTAATAATGCGGTGTCCTGAGACAGATTAACAAATGCAATCCAGGGGGACCCACACCCCAAAAATGAACAAAAGTTGCACTATAGTATGTAACTTGTAGGACTTACCTAGAATTGTGCCCAATACAGTGTGCATATACATTACCATATTCCATTCTTTGAAACCAATAAGGAAGGGTGCTAGTCCAGAATGAGGGCATCTCCTTTCCCTCAGAAGTGCAATAAAGCACATTAAATGGAGTATATGGGAAAGATTTCTGGACTGCACAACCTGACTATATATATAATGGGAGGTGCTACCTGATGAGACTAATTGCAGGCATAGAAACAGACAAATCTCAGGTGCACAACTCCAAATTATTAATAATATATGTAAATGCTATAAAATTTTGCAATCAATAGAAGTTTTTAGAATAATCATGGCCAAGGTTATGGGCCTACCCACCATATCCAGGTAACCTCTTTCGGTTAGGTCCCTAACATAGTAGGGTTCAAATCCAGAGCGCAGGACCCCCCAAAACTGGCCCAGCCAAGCCACCCCAGGGCACCACCATAGTAAGAAAAGTGCAGTGTAAGAGATAGTTAGGAGCAGCTGCATATAAAGAATGAAAATAAAAAAGTGAATTACGTATATATTAAACACACACAGTGAAGGGTTAAAATGTGTTATAAAGGAAAGTGTGTTATAATGCGGTGTCCTGAGACAGATTAACCAACACAATCCAGGGGGAACCACACCCCAAAAATTAACCAAAGTTACACTACAGTATGTAACTTGTAGGGCTTACCTAGAATTGTGCCCAATACAGTGTGCATATACATTACCATACTCCATGCTTTGAAACCATTAAGGAAGGGTGCTTGTCCAGAAGGAGGGCGTCTCCTTTCCCTCAGAAGTGCAATAAAGCACATTAAATGGAGTATATGGGAAAGATTTCTGGACTGCACAACCTGACTATATATATAATGGGAGGTGCTACCTGATGAGACTAATTGCAGGCACAGAAAAAGACAAATCTCAGGTGCACAACTCCAAATTATTAATAATATATATAAATGCAATAAAATTTTGCAATCAATAGAGGTTTTTAGCATAATCATGGCAAAGGTTATGGGCCTACCCACCATATCCAGGTAACCTCTTTCGGGTAGGTCCCTAACATACTAGAGTTCAAATCCAGAGCGCAGGACCCCCCAAAACTGGCCCAGCCAAGCCGCCCCAGGGCACCACCATAGTAAGAAAAGTGCAGTGTAAAGAGATAGTTAGGAGCAGCTGCAGCTGCATATAAAGAATGAAAATAAAAAAGTGAAGTACATATATATTAAACACACACAGTGAAGGGTTAAAATGTGTTATAATGGAAAGTGTGTTATAATGCGGTGTCCTGAGACAGATTAACCAATGCAATCCAGGGGGACCCACACCCCAAAAATGAACCAAAGTTGCACTACAGTATGTAACTTGTAGGACTTACCTAGAATTGTGCCCAATACAGTGTGCATATACATTACCATACTCCATGCTTTGAAACCAATAAGGAAGGGTGCTAGTGCAGAATGAGGGCATCTCCTTTCCCTCAGAAGTGCAATAAAGCACAATAAATGGAGTATATGGAAAAGATTTCTGGACTGCACAACCTAACTATATATATATAATGGGAGGTGCTACCTGATGAGACTAATTGCAGGCACAGAAACAGACAAATCTCAGGTGCACAACTCCAAATTATTAATAATATATATAAATGCAATAAAATTTTGCAATCAATAGAAGTTTTTAGAATAATCATGGCCAAGGTTATGGGCCTACCCACCATATCCAGGTAACCTCTTTCGGGTAGGTCCCTAACATACTAGGGTTCAAATCCAGAGTGCAGGACCCCCCAAAACTGGCCCAGCCAAGCCACCCCAGGGCACAACCATAGTAAGAAAAGTTCAGTGTAAGAGATAGTAAGGAGCAGCTGCATATAAAGAATGAAAATAAAAAAGTGAAGTACATATATATTAAACACACACAGTGAAGGATTAAAATGTGTTATAAAGGAAAGTGTGTAATAATGCGGTGTCCTGAGACAGATTAACAAATGCAATCCAGGGGGACCCACACCCCAAAAATGAACAAAAGTTGCACTATAGTATGTAACTTGTAGGACTTACCTAGAATTGTGCCCAATACAGTGTGCATATACATTACCATATTCCATTCTTTGAAACCAATAAGGAAGGGTGCTAGTCCAGAAAGAGGGCATCTCCTTTCCCTCAGAAGTGCAATAAAGCACATTAAATGGAGTATATGGGAAAGATTTCTGGACTGCACAACCTGACTATATATATAATGGGAGGTGCTACCTGATGAGACTAATTGCAGGCACAGAAACAGACAAATCTCAGGTGCACAACTCCAAATTATTAATAATATATATAAATGCAATAAAATTTTGCAATCAATAGAAGTTTTTAGAATAATCATGGCCAAGGTTATGGGCCTACCCACCATATCCAGGTAACCTCTTTCGGGTAGGTCCCTAACATACTAGGGTTCAAATCCAGAGCGCAGGACCCCCCAAAACTGGCCCAGCCAAGCCACCCCAGGGCACCACCATAGTAAGAAAAGTGCAGTGTAAGAGATAGTTAGGAGCAGCTGCATATAAAGAATGAAAATAAAAAAGTGAAGTACGTATATATTAAACACACACAGTGAAGGGTTAAAATGTGTTATAAAGGAAAGTGTGTTATAATGCGGTGTCCTGAGACAGATTAACCAACACAATCCAGGGGGAACCACACCCCAAAAATTAACCAAAGTTGCACTACAGTATATAACTTGTAGGACTTACCTAGAATTGAGCCCAATACAGTGTGCATATACATTACCATACTCCATGCTTTGAAACCAATAAGGAAGGGTGCTAGTCCAGAATGAGGACCTCTCCTTTCCCTCAGATGTGCAATAAAACACATTAAATGGAGTATGTGGGAAAGATTTCTGTACTGCACAACCTGACTATATATATAATGGGAGGTCCTTCCTGATGAGACTAATTGCAATCACAGAAACAGACAAATCTCAGGTGCACAACTCCAAATTATTAATAATATATATAAATGCAATAAAATTTTGCAATCAATAGAGGTTTTTAGCATAATCATGACCAAGATTATGGGCCTACCCACCATATCCAGGTAACTTCTTTGGGTATGTCCCTAACATACTAGGGTTCAAATCCAGAGCGCAGGCCCCCCCAAAACTGGCCCAGCCAAGCCACCCCAGGTCACCACCATAGTAAGAAAAGTGCAGTGTAAATAGATAGTTAGGAGCAGCTGCATATAAAGAATGAAAATAAAAAAGTGAAGTACATATATATTAAACACACACAGTGAAGGTTTAAAATGTGTTATAAAGGAGAGTGTGTTATAATATGGTGTCCTGAGACAGATTAACCAATGCAATCCAGGGGGACCCACACCCCAAAATTTAACCAAAGTTGCACTACAGTATATAACTTGTAGGACTTACCTAGAATTGTGCCCAATACAGTGTGCATATACATTACCATACTCCATGCTTTGAAACCAATAAGGAAGGGTGATAGTTCAGAATGAGGACGTCTCCTTTCCCTCAGATGTGCAATAAAGCACATTAAATGGAGTATGTGGGAAAGATTTCTGGACTGCACACCCGGACTATATATATAATGGGAGGTGCTACCTGATGAGACTAATTGCAGGCACAGAAACAGACAAATCTCAGTTGCACAACTCCAAATTATTAATAATATATATAAATGCAATAAAATTTTGCAATCAATAGAGGTTTTTAGCATAATCATGACCAAGATTATGGGCCTACTCACCATATCCAGGTAACTTCTTTGGGTAGGTCCCTAACATACTAGGGTTCAAATCCAGAGCGCAGGAGCCCCCAAAACTGGCCCAGCCAAGCCGCCCCAGGGCACCACCATAGTAAGAAAAGTGCAGTGTAAAGAGATAATTAGGAGCAGCTGCAGTTGCATATAAAGAATGAAAATAAAAAAGTGAAGTACATATATATTAAACACACACAGTGAAGGGTTAAAATGTGTTATAATGGAAAGTGTGTTATAATGCGGTGTCCTGAGACAGATTAACCAATGCAATCCAGGGGGACCCACACCCGAAAAATGAACCAAAGTTGCACTACAGTATATAACTTGTAGGACTTACCTAGAATTGTGCCCAATAGAGTGTGCATATACATTACCATACTCCATGCTTTGAAATCAATAAGGAACGGTGCTAGTCCAGAATGAGGGCATCTCCTTTCCCTCAGAAGTGCAATAAAGCACATTAAATGGAGCATATGGGAAAGATTTCTGGCCTGCACCACCTGACTATATATATAATGGGAGGTGCTACCTGATGAGACTAATTGCAGGCACAGAAACAGACAAATCTCCAGTGCACAACTCCAAATTATTAATAATATATATAAATGCAATAAAATTTTGCAATCAATAGAAGTTTTTAGAATAATCATGGCCAAGGTTATGGGCCTACCCAACACATCCAGGTAACCTCTTTCGGGAAGGTCCCTAACATACTAGGGTTAAAATCCAGAGCGCAGGAGCCCCCAAAACTGGCCCAGCCAAGCCGCCCCAGGGCACCACCATAGTAAGAAAAGAGCAGTGTAAATAGATAGTTAGGAGCAGCTGCATATAAAGAATGAAAATAAAAAAGTGAAGTACATATATATTAAACACACACAGTGAAGGGTTAAAATGTGTTATAAAGGAAAGTGTGTTATAATGCGGTGTCCTGAGACAGATTAACCAACGCAGACCAGGGGGACCCACACCCCAAAAATGAACCAAAGTTGCACTACAGTATATAACTTGAAGGACTTACCTAGAATTGTGCCCAATAGAGTGTGCATATACATTACCATACTCCATGCTTTGAAACCAATAAGGAACGGTGCTAGTCCAGAATGAGGGCATCTCCTTTCCCTCAGAAGTGCAATAAAGCACATTAAATGGAGCATATGGGAAAGATTTCTGGCCTGCACCACCTGACTATATATATAATGGGAGGTGCTACCTGATGAGACTAATTGCAGGGACAGAAACAGACAAATCTCCAGTGCACAACTCCAAATTATTAATAATATATATAAATGCAATAAAATTTTGCAATCAATAGAAGTTTTTAGAATAATCATGGCCAAGGTTATGGGCCTACCCAACACATCCAGGTAACCTCTTTCGGGAAGGTCCCTAACATACTAGGGTTAAAATCCAGAGCGCAGGAGCCCCCAAAACTGGCCCAGCCAAGCCGCCCCAGGGCACCACCATAGTAAGAAAAGAGCAGTGTAAATAGATAGTTAGGAGCAGCTGCATATAAAGAATGAAAATAAAAAAGTGAAGTACATATATATTAAACACACACAGTGAAGGGTTAAAATGTGTTATAAAGGAAAGTGTGTTATAATGCGGTGTCCTGAGACAGATTAACCAACGCAGACCAGGGGGACCCACACCCCAAAAATGAACCAAAGTTGCACTACAGTATATAACTTGAAGGACTTACCTAGAATTGTGCCCAATAGAGTGTGCATATACATTACCATACTCCATGCTTTGAAACCAATAAGGAAGGGTGCTAGTCCAGAATGAGGGCATCTCCTTTCCCTCAGAAGTGCAATAAAGCACATTAAATGGAGTATATGGGAAAGATTTCTGGACTGCACAACCTGACTATATATATAATGGGAGGTGCTACCTGATGAGACTAATTGCAGGCACAGAAACAGACAAATCTCAGGTGCACAACTCCAAATTATTAATAATATATATAAATGCAATAACATTTTGCAATCAATAGAAGTTTTTAGAATAATCATGGCCAAGGTTATGGGCCTACCCACCATATCCAGGTAACCTCTTTCGGGTAGGTCCCTAACATACTGAGGTTCAAATCCAGAGTGCAGGATCCCCCAAAACTGGCCCAGCCAAGCCGCCCCAGGGCACCACCATAGTAAGAAAAGTGCAGTGTAAAGAGATAGTTAGGAGCAGCTGCAGTTGCATATAAAGAATGAAAATAAAAAAGTGAAGTACATATATATTAAACACACACAGTGAAGGGTTAAAATGTGTTATAAAGGAAAGTGTGTTATAATGCGGTGTCCTGAGACAGATTAACCAACGCAGTCCAGGGGGACCCACACCCCAAAAATGAACCAAAGTTGCACTACAGTATATAACTTGAAGGACTTACCTAGAATTGTGCCCAATAGAGTGTGCATATACATTACCATACTCCATGCTTTGAAACCAATAAGGAAGGGTGCTAGTCCAGAATGAGGGCATCTCCTTTCCCTCAGAAGTGCAATAAAGCACATTAAATGGAGTATATGGGAAAGATTTCTGGACTGCACAACCTGACTATATATATAATGGGAGGTGCTACCTGATGAGACTAATTGCAGGCACAGAAACAGACAAATCTCAGGTGCACAACTCCAAATTATTAATAATATATATAAATGCAATAAAATTTTGCAATCAATAGAAGTTTTTAGAATAATAATGGCCAAGGTTATGGGCCTACCCACCATATCCAGGTAACCTCTTTCGGGTAGGTCCCTAACATACTGAGGTTCAAATCCAGAGTGCAGGACCCCCCAAAACTGGCCCAGCCAAGCCGCCCCAGGGCACCACCATAGTAAGAAAAGTGCAGTGTAAAGAGATAGTTAGGAGCAGCTGCAGTTGCATATAAAGAATGAAAATAAAAAAGTGAAGTACATATATATTAAACACACACAGTGAAGGGTTAAAATGTGTTATAATGGAAAGTGTGTTATAATGCGGTGTCCTGAGACAGATTAACCAATGCAATCCAGGGGGACCCACACCCGAAAAATGAACCAAAGTTGCACTACAGTATATAACTTGTAGGACTTACCTAGAATTGTGCCCAATACAGTGTGCATATACATTACCATACTCCATGCTTTGAAACCAATAAGGAAGGGTGCTAGTCCAGAATGAGGGCATCTCCTTTCCCTCAGAAGTGCAATAAAGCACATTAAATGGAGTATATGGGAAAGATTTCTGGACTGCACAACCTGACTATATATATAATGGGAGGTGCTACCTGATGAGACTAATTGCAGGCACAGAAACAGACAAATCTCAGGTGCACAACTCCAAATTATTAATAATATATATAAATGCAATAAAATTTTGCAATCAATAGAGGTTTTTAGCATAATCATGGCCAAGGTTATGGGCCTACCCACCACATCCAGGTAACCTCTTTCGGGTAGGTCCCTAACATACTAGGGTTAAAATCCAGAGCGCAGGAGCCCCCAAAACTGGCCCTGCCAAGCCGCCCCAGGGCACCACCATAGTAAGAAAAGAGCAGTGTAAATAGATAGTTAGGAGCAGCTGCATATAAAGAATGAAAATAAAAAAGTGAAGTACATATATATTAAACACACACAGTGAAGGGTTAAAATGTGTTATAAAGGAAAGTGTGTTATAATGCGGTGTCCTGAGACAGATTAACCAACGCAGACCAGGGGGACCCACACCCCAAAAATGAACCAAAGTTGCACTACAGTATATAACTTGAAGGACTTACCTAGAATTGTGCCCAATAGAGTGTGCACATACATTACCATACTCCATGCTTTGAAACCAATAAGTAAGGGTGCTAGTCCAGAATGAGGGCATCTCCTTTCCCTCAGAAGTGCAATAAAGCACATTAAATGGAGTATATGGGAAAGATTTCTGGACTGCACAACCTGACAATATATATAATGGGAGGTGCTACCTGATGAGACTAATTGCAGGCACAGAAACAGACAAATCTCAGGTGCACAACTCCAAATTATTAATAATATATATAAATGCAATAAAATTTTGCAATCAATAGAAGTTTTTAGAATAATCATGGCCAAGGTTATGGGCCTACCCACCATATCCAGGTAACCTCTTTCGGGTAGGTCCCTAAAATACTGAGGTTCAAATCCAGAGTGCAGGACCCCCCAAAACTGGCCCAGCCAAGCCGCCCCAGGGCACCACCATAGTAAGAAAAGTGCAGTGTAAAGAGATAGTTAGGAGCAGCTGCAGTTGCATATAAAGAATGAAAATAAAAAAGTGAAGTACATATATATTAAACACACACAGTGAAGGGTTAAAATGTGTTATAATGGAAAGTGTGTTATAATGCGGTGTCCTGAGACAGATTAACCAATGCAATCCAGGGGGACCCACACCCGAAAAATGAACCAAAGTTGCACTACAGTATATAACTTGTAGGACTTACCTAGAATTGTGCCCAATACAGTGTGCATATACATTACCATACTCCTTGTTTTGAAACCAATAAGGAAGGGTGATAGTTCAGAATGAGGACGTCTCCTTTCCCTCAGATGTGCAATAAAGCACATTAAATGGAGTATGTGGGAAAGATTTCTGGACTGCACAACCTGACTATATATATAATGGGAGGTGCTACCTGATGAGACTAATTGCAGGCACAGAAACAGACAAATCTCAGTTGCACAACTCCAAATTATTAATAATATATATAAATGCAATAAAATTTTGCAATCAATAGAGGTTTTTAGCATAATCATGACCAAGATTATGGGCCTACTCACCATATCCAGGTAACTTCTTTGGGTAGGTCCCTAACATACTAGGGTTCAAATCCAGAGCGCAGGAGCCCCCAAAACTGGCGCAGCCAAGCCGCCCCAGGGCACCACCATAGTAAGAAAAGTGCAGTGTAAAGAGATAGTTAGGAACAGCTGCAGTTGCATATAAAGAATGAAAATAAAAAAGTGAAGTACATATATATTAAACACACACAGTGAAGGGTTAAAATGTGTTATAATGGAAAGTGTGTTATAATGCGGTGTCCTGAGACAGATTAACCAATGCAATCCAGGGGGACCCACACCCGAAAAATGAACCAAAGTTGCACTACAGTATATAACTTGTAGGACTTACCTAGAATTGTGCCCAATACAGTGTGCATATACATTACCATACTCCATGCTTTGAAACCAATAAGGAAGGGTGCTAGTCCAGAATGAGGGCATCTCCTTTCCCTCAGAAGTGCAATAAAGCACATTAAATGGAGTATATGGGAAAGATTTCTGGCCTGCACCACCTGACTATATATATAATGGGAGGTGCTACCTGATGAGACTAATTGCAGGCACAGAAACAGACAAATCTCAGGTGCACAACTCCAAATTATTAATAATATATATAAATGCAATAAAATTTTGCAATCAATTGAGGTTTTTAGCATAATCATGACCAAGATTATGGGCCTACTCACCATATCCAGGTAACTTCTTTGGGTAGGTCCCTAACATACTAGGGTTCAAATCCAGAGCGCAGGAGCACCCAAAACTGGCCCAGCCAAGCCGCCCCAGGGCACCACCATAGTAAGAAAAGTGCAGTGTAAAAAGATAGTTAGGAGCAGCTGCAGTTGCATATAAAGAATGAAAATAAAAAAGTGAAGTACATATATATTAAACACACACAGTGAAGGGTTAAAATGTGTTATAATGGAAAGTGTGTTATAATGCGGTGTCCTGAGACAGATTAAACAATGCAATCCAGGGGACCCACACCCGAAAAATGAACCAAAGTTGCACTACAGTATATAACTTGTAGGACTTACCTAGAATTGTGCCCAATACAGTGTGCATATACATTACCATACTCCATGCTTTGAAACCAATAAGGAAGGGTGCTAGTCCAGAATGAGGGCATCTCCTTTCCCTCAGAAGTGCAATAAAGCACATTAAATGGAGTATATGGGAAAGATTTCTGGCCTGCACCACCTGACTATATATATAATGGGAGATGCTACCTGATGAGACTAATTGCAGGCACAGAAACAGACAAATCTCCAGTGCACAACTCCAAATTATTAATAATATATATAAATGCAATGAAATTTTGCAATCAATAGAAGTTTTTAGAATAATCATGGCCAAGGTTATGGGCCTACCCACCACATCCAGGTAACCTCTTTCGGGTAGGTCCCTAACATACTAGGGTTAAAATCCAGAGCGCAGGAGCCCCCAAAACTGGCCCAGCCAAGCCGCCCCAGGGCACCACCATAGTAAGAAAAGAGCAGTGTAAATAGATAGTTAGGAGCAGCTGCATATAAAGAATGAAAATAAAAAAGTGAAGTACATATATATTAAACACACACAGTGAAGGGTTAAAATGTGTTATAAAGGAAAGTGTGTTATAATGCGGTGTCCTGAGACAGATTAACCAACGCAGACCAGGGGGACCCACACCCCAAAAATGAACCAAAGTTGCACTACAGTATATAACTTGAAGGACTTACCTAGAATTGTGCCCAATAGAGTGTGCACATACATTACCATACTCCATGCTTTGAAACCAATAAGTAAGGGTGCTAGTCCAGAATGAGGGCATCTCCTTTCCCTCAGAAGTGCAATAAAGCACATTAAATGGAGTATATGGGAAAGATTTCTGGACTGCACAACCTGACAATATATATAATGGGAGGTGCTACCTGATGAGACTAATTGCAGGCACAGAAACAGACAAATCTCAGTTGCACAACTCCAAATTATTAATAATATATATAAATGCAATAAAATTTTGCAATCAATAGAGGTTTTTAGCATAATCATGACCAAGATTATGGGCCTACTCACCATATCCAGGTAACTTCTTTGGGTAGGTCCCTAACATACTAGGGTTCAAATCCAGAGCGCAGGAGCCCCCAAAACTGGCGCAGCCAAGCCGCCCCAGGGCACCACCATAGTAAGAAAAGTGCAGTGTAAAGAGATAGTTAGGAGCAGCTGCAGTTGCATATAAAGAATGAAAATAAAAAAGTGAAGTACATATATATTAAACACACACAGTGAAGGGTTAAAATGTGTTATAATGGAAAGTGTGTTATAATGCGGTGTCCTGAGACAGATTAACCAATGCAATCCAGGGGGACCCACACCCGAAAAATGAACCAAAGTTGCACTACAGTATATAACTTGTAGGACTTACCTAGAATTGTGCCCAATACAGTGTGCATATACATTACCATACTCCATGCTTTGAAACCAATAAGGAAGGGTGCTAGTCCAGAATGAGGGCATCTCCTTTCCCTCAGAAGTGCAATAAAGCACATTAAATGGAGTATATGGGAAAGATTTCTGGACTGCACCACCTGACTATATATATAATGGGAGGTGCTACCTGATGAGACTAATTGCAGGCACAGAAACAGACAAATCTCAGGTGCACAACTCCAAATTATTAATAATATATATAAATGCAATAAAATTTTGCAATCAATAGAGGTTTTTAGCATAATCATGACCAAGATTATGGGCCTACTCACCATATCCAGGTAACTTCTTTGGGTAGGTCCCTAACATACTAGGGTTCAAATCCAGAGCGCAGGAGCACCCAAAACTGGCCCAGCCAAGCCGCCGCAGGGCACCACCATAGTAAGAAAAGTGCAGTGTAAAGAGATAGTTAGGAGCAGCTGCAGTTGCATATAAAGAATGAAAATAAAAAAGTGAAGTACATATATATTAAACACACACAGTGAAGGGTTAAAATGTGTTATAATGGAAAGTGTGTTATAATGCGGTGTCCTGAGACAGATTAACCAATGCAATCCAGGGGACCCACACCCGAAAAATGAACCAAAGTTGCACTACAGTATATAACTTGTAGGACTTACCTAGAATTGTGCCCAATACAGTGTGCATATACATTACCATACTCCATGCTTTGAAACCAATAAGGAAGGGTGCTAGTCCAGAATGAGGGCATCTCCTTTCCCTCAGAAGTGCAATAAAGCACATTAAATGGAGTATATGGGAATGATTTCTGGCCTGCACCACCTGACTATATATATAATGGGAGATGCTACCTGATGAGACTAATTGCAGGCACAGAAACAGACAAATCTCCAGTGCACAACTCCAAATTATTAATAATATATATAAATGCAATAAAATTTTGCAATCAATAGAAGTTTTTAGAATAATCATGGCCAAGGTTATGGGCCTACCCACCACATCCAGGTAACCTCTTTCGGGTAGGTCCCTAACATACTAGGGTTAAAATCCAGAGCGCAGGAGCCCCCAAAACTGGCCCAGCCAAGCCGCCCCAGGGCACCACCATAGTAAGAAAAGAGCAGTGTAAATAGATAGTTAGGAGCAGCTGCATATAAAGAATGAAAATAAAAAAGTGAAGTACATATATATTAAACACACACAGTGAAGGGTTAAAATGTGTTATAAAGGAAAGTGTGTTATAATGCGGTGTCCTGAGACAGATTAACCAACGCAGACCAGGGGGACCCACACCCCAAAAATTAACCAAAGTTGCACTACAGTATATAACTTGAAGGACTTACCTAGAATTGTGCCCAATAGAGTGTGCACATACATTACCATACTCCATGCTTTGAAACCAATAAGTAAGGGTGCTAGTCCAGAATGAGGGCATCTCCTTTCCCTCAGAAGTGCAATAAAGCACATTAAATGGAGTATATGGGAAAGATTTCTGGACTGCACAACCTGACAATATATATAATGGGAGGTGCTACCTGATGAGACTAATTGCAGGCACAGAAACAGACAAATCTCAGGTGCACAACTCCAAATTATTAATAATATATATAAATGCAATAAAATTTTGCAATCAATAGAAGTTTTTAGAATAATCATGGCCAAGGTTATGGGCCTGCCCACCATATCCAGGTAACCTCTTTCGGGTAGGTCCCTAACATACTGAGGTTCAAATCCAGAGTGCAGGACCCCCCAAAACTGGCCCAGCCAAGCCGCCCCAGGGCACCACCATAGTAAGAAAAGTGCAGTGTAAAGAGATAGTTAGGAGCAGCTGCAGTTGCATATAAAGAATGAAAATAAAAAAGTGAAGTACATATATATTAAACACACACAGTGAAGGGTTAAAATGTGTTATAATGGAAAGTGTGTTATAATGCGGTGTCCTGAGACAGATTAACCAATGCAATCCAGGGGGACCCACACCCGAAAAATGAACCAAAGTTGCACTACAGTATATAACTTGTAGGACTTACCTAGAATTGTGCCCAATACAGTGTGCATATACATTACCATACTCCTTGTTTTGAAACCAATAAGGAAGGGTGATAGTTCAGAATGAGGACGTCTCCTTTCCCTCAGATGTGCAATAAAGCACATTAAATGGAGTATGTGGGAAAGATTTCTGGACTGCACAACCTGACTATATATATAATGGGAGGTGCTACCTGATGAGACTAATTGCAGGCACAGAAACAGACAAATCTCAGTTGCACAACTCCAAATTATTAATAATATATATAAATGCAATAAAATTTTGCAATCAATAGAGGTTTTTAGCATAATCATGACCAAGATTATGGGCCTACTCACCATATCCAGGTAACTTCTTTGGGTAGGTCCCTAACATACTAGGGTTCAAATCCAGAGCGCAGGAGCCCCCAAAACTGGCGCAGCCAAGCCGCCCCAGGGCACCACCATAGTAAGAAAAGTGCAGTGTAAAGAGATAGTTAGGAGCAGCTGCAGTTGCATATAAAGAATGAAAATAAAAAAGTGAAGTACATATATATTAAACACACACAGTGAAGGGTTAAAATGTGTTATAATGGAAAGTGTGTTATAATGCGGTGTCCTGAGACAGATTAACCAATGCAATCCAGGGGGACCCACACCCGAAAAATGAACCAAAGTTGCACTACAGTATATAACTTGTAGGACTTACCTAGAATTGTGCCCAATACAGTGTGCATATACATTACCATACTCCATGCTTTGAAACCAATAAGGAAGGGTGCTAGTCCAGAATGAGGGCATCTCCTTTCCCTCAGAAGTGCAATAAAGCACATTAAATGGAGTATATGGGAAAGATTTCTGGCCTGCACCACCTGACTATATATATAATGGGAGGTGCTACCTGATGAGACTAATTGCAGGCACAGAAACAGACAAATCTCCAGTGCACAACTCCAAATTATTAATAATATATATAAATGCAATAAAATTTTGCAATCAATAGAAGTTTTTAGAATAATCATGGCCAAGGTTATGGGCCTACCCACCACATCCAGGTAACCTCTTTCGGGTAGGTCCCTAACATACTAGGGTTCAAATCCAGAGCGCAGGAGCCCCCAAAACTGGCCCAGCCAAGCCGCCCCAGGGCACCACCATAGTAAGAAAAGAGCAGTGTAAATAGATAGTTAGGAGCAGCTGCATATAAAGAATGAAAATAAAAAAGTGAAGTACGTATATATTAAACACACACAGTGAAGGGTTAAAATGTGTTATAAAGGAAAGTGTGTTATAATGCGGTGTCCTGAGACAGATTAACCAACGCAGTCCAGGGGGACCCACACCCCAAAAATGAACCAAAGTTGCACTACAGAATATAACTTGAAGGACTTACCTAGAATTGTGCCCAATAGAGTGTGCATATACATTACCATACTCCATGCTTTGAAACCAATAAGGAAGGGTGCTAGTCCAGAATGAGGGCATCTCCTTTCCCTCAGAAGTGCAATAAAGCACATTAAATGGAGTATATGGGAAAGATTTCTGGACTGCACAACCTGACTATATATATAATGGGAGGTGCTACCTGATGAGACTAATTGCAGGCACAGAAACAGACAAATCTCAGGTGCACAACTCCAAATTATTAATAATATATATAAATGCAATAAAATTTTGCAATCAATAGAGGTTTTTAGCATAATCATGGCCAAGGTTATGGGCCTATCCACCATATCCAGGTAACCTCTTTCGGGTAGGTCCAAAACATACTAGGGTTCAAATCCAGAGCGCAGGACCCCCCAAAACTGGCCCAGCCAAGCCGCCCCAGGGCACCACCATAGTAAGAAAAGTGCAGTGAAAAGACATAGTTAGGAGCAGCTGCAGCTGCATATAAAGAATGAAAATAAAAAAGTGAAGTACATATATATTAAACACACACAGTGAAGGGTTAAAATGTGTTATAAAGGAAAGTATGTTATAATGCGGTGTCCTGAGACAGATTAACCAATGTAATCCAGGGGGACCCACACCCCAAAAATGAACCAAAGTTGCACTACAGTATATAACTTGTAGGACTTACCTAGAATTGTGCCCAATAGAGTGTGCATATACATTACCATACTCCATGCTTTGAAACCAATAAGGAAGGGTGCTAGTCCAGAATGAGGGCATCTCCTTTCCCTCAGAAGTGCAATAAAGCACATGAAATGGAGTATATGGGAAAGATTTCTGGTCTGCACCACCTGACTATATATATAATGGGAGGTGCTACCTGATGAGACTAATTGCAGGCACAGAAACAGACAAATCTCAGGTGCACAACTCCAAATTATTAATAATATATATAAATGCAATAAAATTTTGCAATCAATAGAGGTTTTTAGCATAATCATGACCAAGATTATGGGCCTACTCACCATATCCAGGTAACTTCTTTGGGTAGGTCCCTAACATACTAGGGTTCAAATCCAGAGCGCAGGAGCACCCAAAACTTGCCCAGCCAAGCCGCCCCAGGGCACCACCATAGTAAGAAAAGTGCAGTGTAAAAAGATAGTTAGGAGCAGCTGCAGTTGCATATAAAGAATGAAAATAAAAAAGTGAAGTACATATATATTAAACACACACAGTGAAGGGTTAAAATGTGTTATAATGGAAAGTGTGTTATAATGCGGTGTCCTGAGACAGATTAACCAATGCAATCCAGGGGACCCACACCCGAAAAATGAACCAAAGTTGCACTACAGTATATAACTTGTAGGACTTACCTAGAATTGTGCCCAATACAGTGTGCATATACATTACCATACTCCATGCTTTGAAACCAATAAGGAAGGGTGCTAGTCCAGAATGAGGGCATCTCCTTTCCCTCAGAAGTGCAATAAAGCACATTAAATGGAGTATATGGGAAAGATTTCTGGCCTGCACCACCTGACTATATATATAATGGGAGATGCTACCTGATGAGACTAATTGCAGGCACAGAAACAGACAAATCTCCAGTGCACAACTCCAAATTATTAATAATATATATAAATGCAATAAAATTTTGCAATCAATAGAAGTTTTTAGAATAATCATGGCCAAGGTTATGGGCCTACCCACCACATCCAGGTAACCTCTTTCGGGTAGGTCCCTAACATACTAGGGTTAAAATCCAGAGCGCAGGAGCCCCCAAAACTGGCCCAGCCAAGCCGCCCCAGGGCACCACCATAGTAAGAAAAGAGCAGTGTAAATAGATAGTTAGGAGCAGCTGCATATAAAGAATGAAAATAAAAAAGTGAAGTACATATATATTAAACACACACAGTGAAGGGTTAAAATGTGTTATAAAGGAAAGTGTGTTATAATGCGGTGTCCTGAGACAGATTAACCAACGCAGACCAGGGGGACCCACACCCCAAAAATGAACCAAAGTTGCACTACAGTATATAACTTGAAGGACTTACCTAGAATTGTGCCCAATAGAGTGTGCACATACATTACCATACTCCATGCTTTGAAACCAATAAGTAAGGGTGCTAGTCCAGAATGAGGGCATCTCCTTTCCCTCAGAAGTGCAATAAAGCACATTAAATGGAGTATATGGGAAAGATTTCTGGACTGCACAACCTGACAATATATATAATGGGAGGTGCTACCTGATGAGACTAATTGCAGGCACAGAAACAGACAAATCTCAGTTGCACAACTCCAAATTATTAATAATATATATAAATGCAATAAAATTTTGCAATCAATAGAGGTTTTTAGCATAATCATGACCAAGATTATGGGCCTACTCACCATATCCAGGTAACTTCTTTGGGTAGGTCCCTAACATACTAGGGTTCAAATCCAGAGCGCAGGAGCCCCCAAAACTGGCGCAGCCAAGCCGCCCCAGGGCACCACCATAGTAAGAAAAGTGCAGTGTAAAGAGATAGTTAGGAGCAGCTGCAGTTGCATATAAAGAATGAAAATAAAAAAGTGAAGTACATATATATTAAACACACACAGTGAAGGGTTAAAATGTGTTATAATGGAAAGTGTGTTATAATGCGGTGTCCTGAGACAGATTAACCAATGCAATCCAGGGGGACCCACACCCGAAAAATGAACCAAAGTTGCACTACAGTATATAACTTGTAGGACTTACCTAGAATTGTGCCCAATACAGTGTGCATATACATTACCATACTCCATGCTTTGAAACCAATAAGGAAGGGTGCTAGTCCAGAATGAGGGCATCTCCTTTCCCTCAGAAGTGCAATAAAGCACATTAAATGGAGTATATGGGAAAGATTTCTGGACTGCACCACCTGACTATATATATAATGGGAGGTGCTACCTGATGAGACTAATTGCAGGTACAGAAACAGACAAATCTCAGGTGCACAACTCCAAATTATTAATAATATATATAAATGCAATAAAATTTTGCAATCAATAGAGGTTTTTAGCATAATCATGACCAAGATTATGGGCCTACTCACCATATCCAGGTAAATTCTTTGGGTAGGTCCCTAACATACTAGGGTTCAAATCCAGAGCGCAGGAGCACCCAAAACTGGCCCAGCCAAGCCGCCCCAGGGCACCACCATAGTAAGAAAAGTGCAGTGTAAAGAGATAGTTAGGAGCAGCTGCAGTTGCATATAAAGAATGAAAATAAAAAAGTGAAGTACATATATATTAAACACACACAGTGAAGGGTTAAAATGTGTTATAATGGAAAGTGTGTTATAATGCGGTGTCCTGAGACAGATTAACCAATGCAATCCAGGGGACCCACACCCGAAAAATGAACCAAAGTTGCACTACAGTATATAACTTGTAGGACTTACCTAGAATTGTGCCCAATACAGTGTGCATATACATTACCATACTCCATGCTTTGAAACCAATAAGGAAGGGTGCTAGTCCAGAATGAGGGCATCTCCTTTCCCTCAGAAGTGCAATAAAGCACATTAAATGGAGTATATGGGAAAGATTTCTGGCCTGCACCACCTGACTATATATATAATGGGAGATGCTACCTGATGAGACTAATTGCAGGCACAGAAACAGACAAATCTCCAGTGCACAACTCCAAATTATTAATAATATATATAAATGCAATAAAATTTTGCAATCAATAGAAGTTTTTAGAATAATCATGGCCAAGGTTATGGGCCTACCCACCACATCCAGGTAACCTCTTTCGGGTAGGTCCCTAACATACTAGGGTTAAAATCCAGAGCGCAGGAGCCCCCAAAACTGGCCCAGCCAAGCCGCCCCAGGGCACCACCATAGTAAGAAAAGAGCAGTGTAAATAGATAGTTAGGAGCAGCTGCATATAAAGAATGAAAATAAAAAAGTGAAGTACATATATATTAAACACACACAGTGAAGGGTTAAAATGTGTTATAAAGGAAAGTGTGTTATAATGCGGTGTCCTGAGACAGATTAACCAACGCAGACCAGGGGGACCCACACCCCAAAAATGAACCAAAGTTGCACTACAGTATATAACTTGAAGGACTTACCTAGAATTGTGCCCAATAGAGTGTGCACATACATTACCATACTCCATGCTTTGAAACCAATAAGTAAGGGTGCTAGTCCAGAATGAGGGCATCTCCTTTCCCTCAGAAGTGCAATAAAGCACATTAAATGGAGTATATGGGAAAGATTTCTGGACTGCACAACCTGACAATATATATAATGGGAGGTGCTACCTGATGAGACTAATTGCAGGCACAGAAACAGACAAATCTCCAGTGCACAACTCCAAATTATTAATAATATATATAAATGCAATAAAATTTTGCAATCAATAGAGGTTTTTAGCATAATCATGACCAAGATTATGGGCCTACTCACCATATCCAGGTAACTTCTTTGGGTAGGTCCCTAACATACTAGGGTTCAAATCCAGAGCGCAGGAGCACCCAAAACTGGCCCAGCCAAGCCGCCCCAGGGCACCACCATAGTAAGAAAAGTGCAGTGTAAAGAGATAGTTAGGAGCAGCTGCAGTTGCATATAAAGAATGAAAATAAAAAAGTGAAGTACATATATATTAAACACACACAGTGAAGGGTTAAAATGTGTTATAATGGAAAGTGTGTTATAATGCGGTGTCCTGAGACAGATTAACCAATGCAATCCAGGGGACCCACACCCGAAAAATGAACCAAAGTTGCACTACAGTATATAACTTGTAGGACTTACCTAGAATTGTGCCCAATACAGTGTGCATATACATTACCATACTCCATGCTTTGAAACCAATAAGGAAGGGTGCTAGTCCAGAATGAGGGCATCTCCTTTCCCTCAGAAGTGCAATAAAGCACATTAAATGGAGTATATGGGAAAGATTTCTGGCCTGCACCATCTGACTATATATATAATGGGAGATGCTACCTGATGAGACTAATTGCAGGCACAGAAACAGACAAATCTCCAGTGCACAACTCCAAATTATTAATAATATATATAAATGCAATAAAATTTTGCAATCAATAGAAGTTTTTAGAATAATCATGGCCAAGGTTATGGGCCTACCCACCACATCCAGGTAACCTCTTTCGGGTAGGTCCCTAACATACTAGGGTTAAAATCCAGAGCGCAGGAGCCCCCAAAACTGGCCCAGCCAAGCCGCCCCAGGGCACCACCATAGTAAGAAAAGAGCAGTGTAAATAGATAGTTAGGAGCAGCTGCATATAAAGAATGAAAATAAAAAAGTGAAGTACATATATATTAAACACACACAGTGAAGGGTTAAAATGTGTTATAAAGGAAAGTGTGTTATAATGCGGTGTCCTGAGACAGATTAACCAACGCAGACCAGGGGGACCCACACCCCAAAAATGAACCAAAGTTGCACTACAGTATATAACTTGAAGGACTTACCTAGAATTGTGCCCAATAGAGTGTGCACATACATTACCATACTCCATGCTTTGAAACCAATAAGTAAGGGTGCTAGTCCAGAATGAGGGCATCTCCTTTCCCTCAGAAGTGCAATAAAGCACATTAAATGGAGTATATGGGAAAGATTTCTGGACTGCACAACCTGACAATATATATAATGGGAGGTGCTACCTGATGAGACTAATTGCAGGCACAGAAACAGACAAATCTCAGGTGCACAACTCCAAATTATTAATAATATATATAAATGCAATAAAATTTTGCAATCAATAGAAGTTTTTAGAATAATCATGGCCAAGGTTATGGGCCTACCCACCATATCCAGGTAACCTCTTTCGGGTAGGTCCCTAACATACTGAGGTTCAAATCCAGAGTGCAGGACCCCCCAAAACTGGCCCAGCCAAGCCGCCCCAGGGCACCACCATAGTAAGAAAAGTGCAGTGTAAAGAGATAGTTAGGAGCAGCTGCAGTTGCATATAAAGAATGAAAATAAAAAAGTGAAGTACATATATATTAAACACACACAGTGAAGGGTTAAAATGTGTTATAATGGAAAGTGTGTTATAATGCGGTGTCCTGAGACAGATTAACCAATGCAATCCAGGGGGACCCACACCCGAAAAATGAACCAAAGTTGCACTACAGTATATAACTTGTAGGACTTACCTAGAATTGTGCCCAATACAGTGTGCATATACATTACCATACTCCTTGTTTTGAAACCAATAAGGAAGGGTGATAGTTCAGAATGAGGACGTCTCCTTTCCCTCAGATGTGCAATAAAGCACATTAAATGGAGTATGTGGGAAAGATTTCTGGACTGCACAACCTGACTATATATATAATGGGAGGTGCTACCTGATGAGACTAATTGCAGGCACAGAAACAGACAAATCTCAGTTGCACAACTCCAAATTATTAATAATATATATAAATGCAATAAAATTTTGCAATCAATAGAGGTTTTTAGCATAATCATGACCAAGATTATGGGCCTACTCACCATATCCAGGTAACTTCTTTGGGTAGGTCCCTAACATACTAGGGTTCAAATCCAGAGCGCAGGAGCCCCCAAAACTGGCGCAGCCAAGCCGCCCCAGGGCACCACCATAGTAAGAAAAGTGCAGTGTAAAGAGATAGTTAGGAGCAGCTGCAGTTGCATATAAAGAATGAAAATAAAAAAATGAAGTACATATATATTAAACACACACAGTGAAGGGTTAAAATGTGTTATAATGGAAAGTGTGTTATAATGCGGTGTCCTGAGACAGATTAACCAATGCAATCCAGGGGGACCCACACCCGAAAAATGAACCAAAGTTGCACTACAGTATATAACTTGTAGGACTTACCTAGAATTGTGCCCAATACAGTGTGCATATACATTACCATACTCCATGCTTTGAAACCAATAAGGAAGGGTGCTAGTCCAGAATGAGGGCATCTCCTTTCCCTCAGAAGTGCAATAAAGCACATTAAATGGAGTATATGGGAAAGATTTCTGGCCTGCACCACCTGACTATATATATAATGGGAGGTGCTACCTGATGAGACTAATTGCAGGCACAGAAACAGACAAATCTCCAGTGCACAACTCCAAATTATTAATAATATATATAAATGCAATAAAATTTTGCAATCAATAGAAGTTTTTAGAATAATCATGGCCAAGGTTATGGGCCTACCCACCACATCCAGGTAACCTCTTTCGGGTAGGTCCCTAACATACTAGGGTTCAAATCCAGAGCGCAGGAGCCCCCAAAACTGGCCCAGCCAAGCCGCCCCAGGGCACCACCATAGTAAGAAAAGAGCAGTGTAAATAGATAGTTAGGAGCAGCTGCATATAAAGAATGAAAATAAAAAAGTGAAGTACATATATATTAAACACACACAGTGAAGGGTTAAAATGTGTTATAAAGGAAAGTGTGTTATAATGCGGTGTCCTGAGACAGATTAACCAACGCAGTCCAGGGGGACCCACACCCCAAAAATGAACCAAAGTTGCACTACAGAATATAACTTGAAGGACTTACCTAGAATTGTGCCCAATAGAGTGTGCATATACATTACCATACTCCATGCTTTGAAACCAATAAGGAAGGGTGCTAGTCCAGAATGAGGGCATCTCCTTTCCCTCAGAAGTGCAATAAAGCACATTAAATGGAGTATATGGGAAAGATTTCTGGACTGCACAACCTGACTATATATATAATGGGAGGTGCTACCTGATGAGACTAATTGCAGGCACAGAAACAGACAAATCTCAGGTGCACAACTCCAAATTATTAATAATATATATAAATGCAATAAAATTTTGCAATCAATAGAGGTTTTTAGCATAATCATGGCCAAGGTTATGGGCCTATCCACCATATCCAGGTAACCTCTTTCGGGTAGGTCCAAAACATACTAGGGTTCAAATCCAGAGCGCAGGACCCCCCAAAACTGGCCCAGCCAAGCCGCCCCAGGGCACCACCATAGTAAGAAAAGTGCAGTGAAAAGACATAGTTAGGAGCAGCTGCAGCTGCATATAAAGAATGAAAATAAAAAAGTGAAGTACATATATATTAAACACACACAGTGAAGGGTTAAAATGTGTTATAAAGGAAAGTATGTTATAATGCGGTGTCCTGAGACAGATTAACCAATGCAATCCAGGGGGACCCACACCCCAAAAATGAACCAAAGTTGCACTACAGTATATAACTTGTAGGACTTACCTAGAATTGTGCCCAATACAGTGTGCATATACATTACCATACTCCATGCTTTGAAACCAATAAGGAAGGGTGCTAGTCCAGAATGAGGACGTCTCCTTTCCCTCAGATGTGCAATAAAGCACATTAAATGGAGTATGTGGGAAAGATTTCTGGACTGCACAACCTGACTATATATATAATTGGAGGTGCTACCTGATGAGACTAATTGCAGGCAAAGAAACAGGCAAATCTCAGGTGCACAACTCCAAATTATTAATAATATATATAAATGCAATAAAATTTTGCAATCAATAGGGGTTATTAGCATAACCAGGACCAAGATTATGGGCCTACCCACCATATCCAGGTAACTTCTTTGGGTAGGTCCCTAACATACTAGGGTTCAAATCCAGAGTGCAGGAGCCCCCAAAACTGGCCCAGCCAAGCCGCCCCAGGGCACCACCATAGTAAGAAAAGTGCAATGTAAAGAGATAGTTAGGAGCAGCTGCAGTTGCATATAAAGAATGAAAATAAAAAAGTGAAGTACATATATATTAAACACACACAGTGAAGGGTTAAAATGTGTTATAATGGAAAGTGTGTTATAATGCGGTGTCCTGAAACAGATTAACCAATGCAATCCAGGGGGACCCACACCCCAAAAATGAACCAAAGTTGCACTACAGTATGTAACTTGTAGGACTTACCTAGAATTGTGCCCAATACAGTGTGCATATACATTACCATACTCCATGCTTTGAAACCAATAAGTAAGGGTGCTAGTCCGGAATGAGGGCATCTCCTTTCCCTCAGAAGTGCAATAAAGCACATTAAATGGAGTATATGGGAAAGATTTCTGGACTACACAACCTGACTATATATATAATGGGAGGTGCTACCTGATGAGACTAATTGCAGGCACAGAAACAGACAAATCTCCGGTGCACAACTCCAAATTATTAATAATATATATAAATGCAATAAAATTTTGCAATCAATAGAGGTTTTTAGCATAACCATGGCCAAGGTTATGGGCCTACCCACCATATCCAGGTAACCTCTTTCGGGTAGGTCCCTAACATACTAGGGTTCAAATCCAGAGTGCAGGACCCCCCAAAACTGGCCCAGCCATGCCGCCCCAGGGCACCACCATAGTAAGAAAAGTGCAGTGTAAATAGATAGTTAGGAGCAGCTGCATATAAAGAATGAAAATAAAAAAGTGAAGTACATATATATTAAACACACACAGTGAAGGGTTAAAATGTGTTATAAAGGAAAGTGTGTTATAATGCGGTGTCCTGAGACAGATTAACCAACGCAGTCCAGGGGGACCCACACCCCAAAAATGAACCAAAGTTGCACTACAGTATATAACTTGCCTAGAATTGTGCCCAATAGAGTGTGCATATACATTACCATACTCCATGCTTTGAAACCAATAAGGAAGGGTGCTAGTCCAGAATGAGGGCATCTCCTTTCCCTCAGAAGTGCAATAAAGCACATTAAATGGAGTATATGGGAAAGATTTCTGGACTGCACAACCTGACTATATATATAATGGAGGTGCTACCTGATGAGACTAATTACAGGCACAGAAACAGACAAATCTCCAGTGCACAACTCCAAATTATTAATAATATATATAAATGCAATAAAATTTTGCAATCAATAGAGGTTTTTAGCATAATCATGGCCAAGGTTATGGGCCTACCCACCATATCCAGGTAACCTCTTTTGGGTAGGTCCCTAACATACTAGAGTTCAAATCCAAAGTGCAGGACCCGCCAAAACTGCCCCAGCCAAGCCGCCCCAGGGCACCACCATAGTAAGAAAGTGCAGTGTAAAGACATAGTTAGGAGCAGCAGCAGTTGCATATAAAGAATGAAAATAAAAAAGTGAAGTACATATATATTAAACACACACATTATAGGGTTAAAATGTGTTATAAAGGAAAGTGTGTTATAATGCGGTGTCCTCGGACAGATTAACCAACGCAATCTAGGGGGACCCACACCCCAAAAATGAACCAAAGTTGCACTATAGTATGTAACTTGTAGGACTTACCTAGAATTGTGCCCAATACAGTCTGCATATACATTACCATATTCCATGCTTTGAAACCAATAAGGAAGAGTGCTTGTCCAGAATGGGGCGTCTCCTTTACCTCAGAAGTGCTATAAAGCACATTAAATGGAGTATATGGGAAAGATTTCTGGACTGCACAACCTGACTATATATATAATGGGAGGTGCTACCTGATGAGACTAATTGCAGGCACAGAAACAGACAAATCTCCAGTGCACAACTCCAAATTATTAATAATATATATAAATGCAATAAAATTTTGCAATCAATAGAATTTTTAGAATAATCATTGCCAAGGTTATGGGCCTATCCACCATATCCAGGTAACCTCTTTCGGGTAGGTCCCTAACATACTAGGGTTCAAATCCAGAGCGCAGGAGCCCCCAAAACTGGCCCAGCCAAGCCGCCCCAGGGCACCACCATAGTAAGAAAAGAGCAGTGTAAATAGATAGTTAGGAGCAGCTGCATATAAAGAATGAAAATAAAAAAGTGAAGTACATATATATTAAACACACACAGTGAAGGGTTAAAATGTGTTATAAAGGAAAGTGTGTTATAATGCGGTGTCCTGAGACAGATTAACCAACGCAGTCCAGGGGGACCCACACCCCAAAAATGAACCAAAGTTGCACTACAGTATATAACTTGTAGGACTTACCTAGAATTGTGCCCAATACAGTGTGCATATACATTACCATACTCCATGCTTTGAAACCAATAAGGAAGGGTGCTAGTCCAGAAAGAGGGCATCTCCTTTCCCTCAGAAGTGCAATAAAGCACATTAAATGGAGTATATGGGAAAGATTTCTGGCCTGCACCACCTGACTATATATATAATGGGAGGTGCTACCTGATGAGACTAATTGCAGGCACAGAAACAGACAAATCTCCAGTGCACAACTCCAAATTATTAATAATATATATAAATGCAATAAAATTTTGCAATCAATAGAAGTTTTTAGAATAATCATGGCCAAGGTTATGGGCCTACCCACCACATCCAGGTAACCTCTTTCGGGTAGGTCCCTAACATACTAGGGTTCAAATCCAGAGCGCAGGAGCCCCCAAAACTGGCCCAGCCAAGCCGCCCCCGGGCACCACCATAGTAAGAAAAGAGCAGTGTAAATAGATAGTTAGGAGCAGCTGCATATAAAGAATGAAAATAAAAAAGTGAAGTACATATATATTAAACACACACAGTGAAGGGTTAAAATGTGTTATAAAGGAAAGTGTGTTATAATGCGGTGTCCTGAGACAGATTATCCAACGCAGTCCAGGGGGACCCACACCCGAAAAATGAACCAAAGTTGCACTACAGTATATAACTTGTAGGACTTACCTAGAATTGTGCCCAATACAGTGTGCATATACATTACCATACTCCATGCTTTGAAACCAATAAGGAAGGGTGCTAGTCCAGAATGAGGGCATCTCCTTTCCCTCAGAAGTGCAATAAAGCACATTAAATGGAGTATATGGGAAAGATTTCTGGCCTGCACCACCTGACTATATATATAATGGGAGGTGTTACCTGATGAGACTAATTGCAGGCACAGAAACAGACAAATCTCCAGTGCACAACTCCAAATTATTAATAATATATATAAATGCAATAAAATTTTGCAATCAATAGAAGTTTTTAGAATAATCATGGCCAAGGTTATGGGCCTACCCACCACATCCAGGTAACCTCTTTCGGGTAGGTCCCTAACATACTAGGGTTCAAATCCAGAGCGCAGGAGCCCCCAAAACTGGCCCAGCCAAGCCGCCCCCGGGCACCACCATAGTAAGAAAAGAGCAGTGTAAATAGATAGTTAGGAGCAGCTGCATATAAAGAATGAAAATAAAAAAGTGAAGTACATATATATTAAACACACACAGTGAAGGGTTAAAATGTGTTATAAAGGAAAGTGTGTTATAATGCGGTGTCCTGAGACAGATTATCCAACGCAGTCCAGGGGGACCCACACCCGAAAAATGAACCAAAGTTGCACTACAGTATATAACTTGTAGGACTTACCTAGAATTGTGCCCAATACAGTGTGCATATACATTACCATACTCCATGCTTTGAAACCAATAAGGAAGGGTGCTAGTCCAGAATGAGGGCATCTCCTTTCCCTCAGAAGTGCAATAAAGCACATTAAATGGAGTATATGGGAAAGATTTCTGGACTGCACAACCTGACTATATATATAATGGGAGGTGCTACCTGATGAGACTAATTGCAGGCACAGAAACAGACAAATCTCAGGTGCACAACTCCAAATTATTAATAATATATATAAATGCAATAAAATTTTGCAATCAATAGAAGTTTTTAGAATAATCATGGCCGAGGTTATGGGCCTACCCACCATATCCAGGTAACCTCTTTCGGGTAGGTCCCTAACATACTAAGGTTCAAATCCAGAGTGCAGGACCCCCCAAAACTGCCCCAGCCAAGCCGCCCCAGGGCACCACCATAGTAAGAAAAGTGCAGTGTAAATAGATAGTTATGAGCAGCTGCATATAAAGAATGAAAATAAAAAAGTGAAGTACATATATATTAAACACACACAGTGAAGGGTTAAAATGTGTTATAAAGGAAAGTGTGTTATAATGCGGTGTCCTGAGACAGACTAACCAACGCAATCCAGGGGGACCCACACCCCAAAAAAGAACCAAAGTTGCACTATAGTATGTAACTTGTAGGACTTACCTAGAATTGTGCCCAATACAGTGTGCATATACATTACCATATTCCATGCTCTGAAACCAATAAGGAAGGATGCTTGTCCAGAATGGGGCGTCTCCTTTCCCTCAGAAGTGCTATAAAGCACATTAAATGGAGTATATGGGAAAGATTTCTGGACTGCACAACCTGACTATATATATAATGGGAGGTGCTACCTGATGAGACTAATTGCAGGCACAGAAACAGACAAATCTCAGGTGCACAACTCCAAATTATTAATAATATATATAAATGCAATAAAATTTTGCAATCAATAGAAGTTTTTAGAATAATAATGGCCAAGGTTATGGGCCTACCCACCATATCCAGGTAACCTCTTTCGGGTAGGTCCCTAACATACTGAGGTTCAAATCCAGAGTGCAGGACCCCCCAAAACTGGCCCAGCCAAGCCGCCCCAGGGCACCACCATAGTAAGAAAAGTGCAGTGTAAAGAGATAGTTAGGAGCAGCTGCAGTTGCATATAAAGAATGAAAATAAAAAAGTAAAGTACATATAAATTAAACACACACAGTGAAGGGTTAAAATGTGTTTTAATGGAAAGTGTGTTATAATGCGGTGTCCTGAGACAGATTAACCAATGCAATCCAGGGGGACCCACACCCGAAAAATGAACCAAAGTTGTACTACAGTATATAACTTGTAGGACTTACCTAGAATTGTGCCCAATACAGTGTGCATACACATTACCATACTCCATGCTTTGAAACCAATAAGGAAGGGTGCTAGTCCAGAATGAGGGCATCTCCTTTCCCTCAGAAGTGCAATAAAGCACATTAAATGGAGTATATGGGAAAGATTTCTGGACTGCACAACCTGACTATATATATATAATGGGAGGTGCTACCTGATGAGACTAATTGCAGGCACAGAAACAGACAAATCTCAGGTGCACAACTCCAAATTATTAATAATATATATAAATGCAATAAAATTTTGCAATCAATAGAGGTTTTTAGCATAATCATGGCCAAGGTTATAGGCCTACTCACCATATCCAGGTAACCTCTTTCGGGTAGGTCCCTAAAATACTAGGGTTCAAATCCAGAGCGCAGGACCCCCCAAAACTGGGCCAGCCAATCCGCCCCAGGGCACCACCATAGTCAGAAAAGGGCAGTGTAAAGACATAGTTAGAAGCAGCTGCATCTGCATATAAAGAATGAAAATAAAAAAGTGAAGTACATATATATTAAACACACACAGTGAAGGGTTAAAATATGTTATAAAGGAAAGTGTGTTATAATGCGGTGTCCTGAGACAGATTAACCAACGCAATCCAGGGGGACCCACACCCCAAAAATGAACCAAAGTTGCACTATAGTATGTTACTTGTAGGACTTACCTAGAATTGTGCCCAATACAGTGTGCATATACATTACCATACTCCATGCTTTGAAACCAATAAGGAAGGGTGCTAGTCCAGAATGAGGGCATCTCCTTTCCCTCAGAAGTGCAATAAAGCACATTAAATGGAGTATATGGGAAAGATTTCTGGACTGCACAACCTGACTATATATATAATGGGAGGTGCTACCTGATGAGACTAATTGCAGGCACAGAAACAGACAAATCTCAGGTGCACAACTCCAAATTATTAATAATATATATAAATGCAATAAAATTTTGCAATCAATAGAAGTTTTTAGAATAATCATGGCCGAGGTTATGGGCCTACCCACCATATCCAGGTAACCTATTTCGGGTAGGTCCCTAACATACTAAGGTTCAAATCCAGAGTGCAGGACCCCCCAAAACTGGCCCAGCCAAGCCGCCCCAGGGCACCACCATAGTAAGAAAAGTGCAGTGTATATAGATAGTTATGAGCAGCTGCATATAAAGAATGAAAATAAAAAAGTGAAGTACATATATATTAAACACACACAGTGAAGGGTTAAAATGTGTTATAAAGGAAAGTGTGTTATAATGCGGTGTCCTGAGACAGATTAACCAACGCAATCCAGGGGGACCCACACCCGAAAAATGAACCAAAGTTGCACTACAGTATATAACTTGTAGGACTTACCTAGAATTGTGCCCAATACAGTGTGCATATACATTACCATACTCCATGCTTTGAAACCAATAAGGAAGGGTGCTAGTCCAGAATGAGGGCATCTCCTTTCCCTCAGAAGTGCAATAAAGCACATTAAATGGAGTATATGGGAAAGATTTCTGGACTGCACAACCTGACTATATATATAATGGGAGGTGCTACCTGATGAGACTAATTGCAGGCACAGAAACAGACAAATCTCAGGTGCACAACTCCAAATTATTAATAATATATATAAATGCAATAAAATTTTGCAATCAATAGAAGTTTTTAGAATAATCATGGCCGAGGTTATGGGCCTACCCACCATATCCAGGTAACCTCTTTCGGGTAGGTCCCTAACATACTAAGTTTCAAATCCAGAGTGCAGGACCCCCCAAAACTGGCCCAGCCAAGCCGCCCCAGGGCACCACCATAGTAAGAAAAGTGCAGTGTAAATAGATAGTTATGAGCAGCTGCATATAAAGAATGAAAATAAAAAAGTGAAGTACATATATATTAAACACACACAGTGAAGGGTTAAAATGTGTTATAAAGGAAAGTGTGTTATAATGCGGTGTCCTGAGACAGATTAACCAACGCAATCCAGGGGGACCCACACCCCAAAAAAGAACCAAAGTTGCACTACAGTATGTAACTTGTAGGACTTACCTAGAATTGTGCCCAATACAGTGTGCATATACATTACCATATTCCATGCTCTGAAACCAATAAGGAAGGATGCTTGTCCAGAATGGGGCGTCTCCTTTCCCTCTGAAGTGCTATAAAGCACATTAAATGGAGTATATGGGAAAGATTTCTGGACTGCACAACCTGACTATATATATAATGGGAGGTGCTACCTGATGAGACTAATTGCAGGCACAGAAACAGACAAATCTCAGGTGCACAACTCCAAATTATTAATAATATATATAAATGCAATAAAATTTTGCAATCAATAGAGGTTTTTAGCATAATCATGGCCAAGGTTATGGGCCTACTCACCATATCCAGGTAACCTCTTTCGGGTAGGTCCCTAAAATACTAGGGTTCAAATCCAGAGCGCAGGACCCCCCAAAACTGGGCCAGCCAAGCCGCCCCAGGGCACCACCATAGTCAGAAAAGTGCAGTGTAAAGACATAGTTAGAAGCAGCTGCATCTGCATATAAAGAATGAAAATAAAAAAGTGAAGTACATATATATTAAACACACACAGTGAAGGGTTAAAATATGTTATAAAGGAAAGTGTGTTATAATGCGGTGTCCTGAGACAGATTAACCAACGCAATCCAGGGGGACCCACACCCCAAAAATGAACCAAAGTTGCACTATAGTATGTTACTTGTAGGACTTACCTAGAATTGTGCCCAATACAGTGTGCATATACATTACCATACTCCATGCTTTGAAACCAATAAGGAAGGGAGCTAGTCCAGAATGAGGGCATCTCCTTTCCCTCAGAAGTGCAATAAAGCACATTAAATGGAGTATATGGGAAAGATTTCTGGACTGCACAACCTGACTATATATATAATGGGAGGTGCTACCTGATGAGACTAATTGCAGGCACAGAAACAGACAAATCTCCAGTGCACAACTCCAAATTATTAATAATATATATAAATGCAATAAAATTTTGCAATCAATAGAATTTTTAGAATAATCATTGCCAAGGTTATGGGCCTATCCACCATATCCAGGTAACCTCTTTCGGGTAGGTCCCTAACATACTAGGGTTCAAATCCAGAGCGCAGGAGCCCCCAAAACTGGCCCAGCCAAGCCGCCCCAGGGCACCACCATAGTAAGAAAAGAGCAGTGTAAATAGATAGTTAGGAGCAGCTGCATATAAAGAATGAAAATAAAAAAGTGAAGTACATATATATTAAACACACACAGTGAAGGGTTAAAATGTGTTATAAAGGAAAGTGTGTTATAATGCGGTGTCCTGAGACAGATTAACCAACGCAGTCCAGGGGGACCCACACCCCAAAAATGAACCAAAGTTGCACTACAGTATATAACTTGTAGGACTTACCTAGAATTGTGCCCAATACAGTGTGCATATACATTACCATACTCCATGCTTTGAAACCAATAAGGAAGGGTGCTAGTCCAGAAAGAGGGCATCTCCTTTCCCTCAGAAGTGCAATAAAGCACATTAAATGGAGTATATGGGAAAGATTTCTGGCCTGCACCACCTGACTATATATATAATGGGAGGTGCTACCTGATGAGACTAATTGCAGGCACAGAAACAGACAAATCTCCAGTGCACAACTCCAAATTATTAATAATATATATAAATGCAATAAAATTTTGCAATCAATAGAAGTTTTTAGAATAATCATGGCCAAGGTTATGGGCCTACCCACCACATCCAGGTAACCTCTTTCGGGTAGGTCCCTAACATACTAGGGTTCAAATCCAGAGCGCAGGAGCCCCCAAAACTGGCCCAGCCAAGCCGCCCCCGGGCACCACCATAGTAAGAAAAGAGCAGTGTAAATAGATAGTTAGGAGCAGCTGCATATAAAGAATGAAAATAAAAAAGTGAAGTACATATATATTAAACACACACAGTGAAGGGTTAAAATGTGTTATAAAGGAAAGTGTGTTATAATGCGGTGTCCTGAGACAGATTATCCAACGCAGTCCAGGGGGACCCACACCCGAAAAATGAACCAAAGTTGCACTACAGTATATAACTTGTAGGACTTACCTAGAATTGTGCCCAATACAGTGTGCATATACATTACCATACTCCATGCTTTGAAACCAATAAGGAAGGGTGCTAGTCCAGAATGAGGGCATCTCCTTTCCCTCAGAAGTGCAATAAAGCACATTAAATGGAGTATATGGGAAAGATTTCTGGCCTGCACCACCTGACTATATATATAATGGGAGGTGTTACCTGATGAGACTAATTGCAGGCACAGAAACAGACAAATCTCCAGTGCACAACTCCAAATTATTAATAATATATATAAATGCAATAAAATTTTGCAATCAATAGAAGTTTTTAGAATAATCATGGCCAAGGTTATGGGCCTACCCACCACATCCAGGTAACCTCTTTCGGGTAGGTCCCTAACATACTAGGGTTCAAATCCAGAGCGCAGGAGCCCCCAAAACTGGCCCAGCCAAGCCGCCCCCGGGCACCACCATAGTAAGAAAAGAGCAGTGTAAATAGATAGTTAGGAGCAGCTGCATATAAAGAATGAAAATAAAAAAGTGAAGTACATATATATTAAACACACACAGTGAAGGGTTAAAATGTGTTATAAAGGAAAGTGTGTTATAATGCGGTGTCCTGAGACAGATTATCCAACGCAGTCCAGGGGGACCCACACCCGAAAAATGAACCAAAGTTGCACTACAGTATATAACTTGTAGGACTTACCTAGAATTGTGCCCAATACAGTGTGCATATACATTACCATACTCCATGCTTTGAAACCAATAAGGAAGGGTGCTAGTCCAGAATGAGGGCATCTCCTTTCCCTCAGAAGTGCAATAAAGCACATTAAATGGAGTATATGGGAAAGATTTCTGGACTGCACAACCTGACTATATATATAATGGGAGGTGCTACCTGATGAGACTAATTGCAGGCACAGAAACAGACAAATCTCAGGTGCACAACTCCAAATTATTAATAATATATATAAATGCAATAAAATTTTGCAATCAATAGAAGTTTTTAGAATAATCATGGCCGAGGTTATGGGCCTACCCACCATATCCAGGTAACCTCTTTCGGGTAGGTCCCTAACATACTAAGGTTCAAATCCAGAGTGCAGGACCCCCCAAAACTGCCCCAGCCAAGCCGCCCCAGGGCACCACCATAGTAAGAAAAGTGCAGTGTAAATAGATAGTTATGAGCAGCTGCATATAAAGAATGAAAATAAAAAAGTGAAGTACATATATATTAAACACACACAGTGAAGGGTTAAAATGTGTTATAAAGGAAAGTGTGTTATAATGCGGTGTCCTGAGACAGACTAACCAACGCAATCCAGGGGGACCCACACCCCAAAAAAGAACCAAAGTTGCACTATAGTATGTAACTTGTAGGACTTACCTAGAATTGTGCCCAATACAGTGTGCATATACATTACCATATTCCATGCTCTGAAACCAATAAGGAAGGATGCTTGTCCAGAATGGGGCGTCTCCTTTCCCTCAGAAGTGCTATAAAGCACATTAAATGGAGTATATGGGAAAGATTTCTGGACTGCACAACCTGACTATATATATAATGGGAGGTGCTACCTGATGAGACTAATTGCAGGCACAGAAACAGACAAATCTCAGGTGCACAACTCCAAATTATTAATAATATATATAAATGCAATAAAATTTTGCAATCAATAGAAGTTTTTAGAATAATAATGGCCAAGGTTATGGGCCTACCCACCATATCCAGGTAACCTCTTTCGGGTAGGTCCCTAACATACTGAGGTTCAAATCCAGAGTGCAGGACCCCCCAAAACTGGCCCAGCCAAGCCGCCCCAGGGCACCACCATAGTAAGAAAAGTGCAGTGTAAAGAGATAGTTAGGAGCAGCTGCAGTTGCATATAAAGAATGAAAATAAAAAAGTAAAGTACATATAAATTAAACACACACAGTGAAGGGTTAAAATGTGTTTTAATGGAAAGTGTGTTATAATGCGGTGTCCTGAGACAGATTAACCAATGCAATCCAGGGGGACCCACACCCGAAAAATGAACCAAAGTTGTACTACAGTATATAACTTGTAGGACTTACCTAGAATTGTGCCCAATACAGTGTGCATACACATTACCATACTCCATGCTTTGAAACCAATAAGGAAGGGTGCTAGTCCAGAATGAGGGCATCTCCTTTCCCTCAGAAGTGCAATAAAGCACATTAAATGGAGTATATGGGAAAGATTTCTGGACTGCACAACCTGACTATATATATAATGGGAGGTGCTACCTGATGAGACTAATTGCAGGCACAGAAACAGACAAATCTCAGGTGCACAACTCCAAATTATTAATAATATATATAAATGCAATAAAATTTTGCAATCAATAGAAGTTTTTAGAATAATCATGGCCAAGGTTATGGGCCTACCCACCATATCCAGGTAATCTCTTTCGGGTAGGTCCCTAACATACTGAGGTTCAAATCCAGAGTGCAGGACCCCCCAAAACTGGCCCAGCCAAGCCGCCCCAGGGCACCACCATAGTCAGAAAAGGGCAGTGTAAAGACATAGTTAGAAGCAGCTGCATCTGCATATAAAGAATGAAAATAAAAAAGTGAAGTACATATATATTAAACACACACAGTGAAGGGTTAAAATATGTTATAAAGGAAAGTGTGTTATAATGCGGTGTCCTGAGACAGATTAACCAACGCAATCCAGGGGGACCCACACCCCAAAAATGAACCAAAGTTGCACTATAGTATGTTACTTGTAGGACTTACCTAGAATTGTGCCCAATACAGTGTGCATATACATTACCATACTCCATGCTTTGAAACCAATAAGGAAGGGTGCTAGTCCAGAATGAGGGCATCTCCTTTCCCTCAGAAGTGCAATAAAGCACATTAAATGGAGTATATGGGAAAGATTTCTGGACTGCACAACCTGACTATATATATAATGGGAGGTGCTACCTGATGAGACTAATTGCAGGCACAGAAACAGACAAATCTCAGTTGCACAACTCCAAATTATTAATAATATATATAAATGCAATAAAATTTTGCAATCAATAGACGTTTTTAGCATAATCATGACCAAGATTATGGGCCTACTCACCATATCCAGGTAACTTCTTTGGGTAGGTCCCTAACATACTAGGGTTCAAATCCAGAGCGCAGGAGCCCCCAAAACTGGCCCAGCCAAGCCGCCCCAGGGCACCACCATAGTAAGAAAAGTGCAGTGTAAAGAGATAGTTAGGAGCAGCTGTAGTTGCATATAAAGAATGAAAATAAAAAAGTGAAGTACATATATATTAAACACACACAGTGAAGGGTTAAAATGTGTTATAATGGAAAGTGTGTTATAATGCGGTGTCCTGAGACAGATTAACCAATGCAATCCAGGGGGACCCACACCCGAAAAATGAACCAAAGTTGCACTACAGTATATAACTTGTAGGACTTACCTAGAATTGTGCCCAATACAGTGTGCATATACATTACCATACTCCATGCTTTGAAACCAATAAGGAAGGGTGCTAGTCCAGAATGAGGGCATCTCCTTTCCCTCAGAAGTGCAATAAAACACATTAAATGGAGTATATGGGAAAGATTTCTGGACTGCACAACCTGACTATATATATAATGGGAGGTGCTACCTGATGAGACTAATTGCAGGCACAGAAACAGACAAATCTCAGGTGCACAACTCCAAATTATTAATAATATATATAAATGCAATAAAATTTTGCAATCAATAGAAGTTTTTAGAATAATCATGGCCGAGGTTATGGGCCTACCCACCATATCCAGGTAACCTATTTCGGGTAGGTCCCTAACATACTAAGGTTCAAATCCAGAGTGCAGGACCCCCCAAAACTGGCCCAGCCAAGCCGCCCCAGGGCACCACCATAGTAAGAAAAGTGCAGTGTATATAGATAGTTATGAGCAGCTGCATATAAAGAATGAAAATAAAAAAGTGAAGTACATATATATTAAACACACACAGTGAAGGGTTAAAATGTGTTATAAAGGAAAGTGTGTTATAATGCGGTGTCCTGAGACAGATTAACCAACGCAATCCAGGGGGACCCACACCCGAAAAATGAACCAAAGTTGCACTACAGTATATAACTTGTAGGACTTACCTAGAATTGTGCCCAATACAGTGTGCATATACATTACCATACTCCATGCTTTGAAACCAATAAGGAAGGGTGCTAGTCCAGAATGAGGGCATCTCCTTTCCCTCAGAAGTGCAATAAAGCACATTAAATGGAGTATATGGGAAAGATTTCTGGACTGCACAACCTGACTATATATATAATGGGAGGTGCTACCTGATGAGACTAATTGCAGGCACAGAAACAGACAAATCTCAGGTGCACAACTCCAAATTATTAATAATATATATAAATGCAATAAAATTTTGCAATCAATAGAAGTTTTTAGAATAATCATGGCCGAGGTTATGGGCCTACCCACCATATCCAGGTAACCTCTTTCGGGTAGGTCCCTAACATACTAAGTTTCAAATCCAGAGTGCAGGACCCCCCAAAACTGGCCCAGCCAAGCCGCCCCAGGGCACCACCATAGTAAGAAAAGTGCAGTGTAAATAGATAGTTATGAGCAGCTGCATATAAAGAATGAAAATAAAAAAGTGAAGTACATATATATTAAACACACACAGTGAAGGGTTAAAATGTGTTATAAAGGAAAGTGTGTTATAATGCGGTGTCCTGAGACAGATTAACCAACGCAATCCAGGGGGACCCACACCCCAAAAAAGAACCAAAGTTGCACTACAGTATGTAACTTGTAGGACTTACCTAGAATTGTGCCCAATACAGTGTGCATATACATTACCATATTCCATGCTCTGAAACCAATAAGGAAGGATGCTTGTCCAGAATGGGGCGTCTCCTTTCCCTCTGAAGTGCTATAAAGCACATTAAATGGAGTATATGGGAAAGATTTCTGGACTGCACAACCTGACTATATATATAATGGGAGGTGCTACCTGATGAGACTAATTGCAGGCACAGAAACAGACAAATCTCAGGTGCACAACTCCAAATTATTAATAATATATATAAATGCAATAAAATTTTGCAATCAATAGAGGTTTTTAGCATAATCATGGCCAAGGTTATGGGCCTACTCACCATATCCAGGTAACCTCTTTCGGGTAGGTCCCTAAAATACTAGGGTTCAAATCCAGAGCGCAGGACCCCCCAAAACTGGGCCAGCCAAGCCGCCCCAGGGCACCACCATAGTCAGAAAAGTGCAGTGTAAAGACATAGTTAGAAGCAGCTGCATCTGCATATAAAGAATGAAAATAAAAAAGTGAAGTACATATATATTAAACACACACAGTGAAGGGTTAAAATATGTTATAAAGGAAAGTGTGTTATAATGCGGTGTCCTGAGACAGATTAACCAACGCAATCCAGGGGGACCCACACCCCAAAAATGAACCAAAGTTGCACTATAGTATGTTACTTGTAGGACTTACCTAGAATTGTGCCCAATACAGTGTGCATATACATTACCATACTCCATGCTTTGAAACCAATAAGGAAGGGAGCTAGTCCAGAATGAGGGCATCTCCTTTCCCTCAGAAGTGCAATAAAGCACATTAAATGGAGTATATGGGAAAGATTTCTGGACTGCACAACCTGACTATATATATAATGGGAGGTGCTACCTGATGAGACTAATTGCAGGCACAGAAACAGACAAATCTCCAGTGCACAACTCCAAATTATTAATAATATATATAAATGCAATAAAATTTTGCAATCAATAGAATTTTTAGAATAATCATTGCCAAGGTTATGGGCCTATCCACCATATCCAGGTAACCTCTTTCGGGTAGGTCCCTAACATACTAGGGTTCAAATCCAGAGCGCAGGAGCCCCCAAAACTGGCCCAGCCAAGCCGCCCCAGGGCACCACCATAGTAAGAAAAGAGCAGTGTAAATAGATAGTTAGGAGCAGCTGCATATAAAGAATGAAAATAAAAAAGTGAAGTACATATATATTAAACACACACAGTGAAGGGTTAAAATGTGTTATAAAGGAAAGTGTGTTATAATGCGGTGTCCTGAGACAGATTAACCAACGCAGTCCAGGGGGACCCACACCCCAAAAATGAACCAAAGTTGCACTACAGTATATAACTTGTAGGACTTACCTAGAATTGTGCCCAATACAGTGTGCATATACATTACCATACTCCATGCTTTGAAACCAATAAGGAAGGGTGCTAGTCCAGAAAGAGGGCATCTCCTTTCCCTCAGAAGTGCAATAAAGCACATTAAATGGAGTATATGGGAAAGATTTCTGGCCTGCACCACCTGACTATATATATAATGGGAGGTGCTACCTGATGAGACTAATTGCAGGCACAGAAACAGACAAATCTCCAGTGCACAACTCCAAATTATTAATAATATATATAAATGCAATAAAATTTTGCAATCAATAGAAGTTTTTAGAATAATCATGGCCAAGGTTATGGGCCTACCCACCACATCCAGGTAACCTCTTTCGGGTAGGTCCCTAACATACTAGGGTTCAAATCCAGAGCGCAGGAGCCCCCAAAACTGGCCCAGCCAAGCCGCCCCCGGGCACCACCATAGTAAGAAAAGAGCAGTGTAAATAGATAGTTAGGAGCAGCTGCATATAAAGAATGAAAATAAAAAAGTGAAGTACATATATATTAAACACACACAGTGAAGGGTTAAAATGTGTTATAAAGGAAAGTGTGTTATAATGCGGTGTCCTGAGACAGATTATCCAACGCAGTCCAGGGGGACCCACACCCGAAAAATGAACCAAAGTTGCACTAGAGTATATAACTTGTAGGACTTACCTAGAATTGTGCCCAATACAGTGTGCATATACATTACCATACTCCATGCTTTGAAACCAATAAGGAAGGGTGCTAGTCCAGAATGAGGGCATCTCCTTTCCCTCAGAAGTGCAATAAAGCACATTAAATGGAGTATATGGGAAAGATTTCTGGCCTGCACCACCTGACTATATATATAATGGGAGGTGTTACCTGATGAGACTAATTGCAGGCACAGAAACAGACAAATCTCCAGTGCACAACTCCAAATTATTAATAATATATATAAATGCAATAAAATTTTGCAATCAATAGAAGTTTTTAGAATAATCATGGCCAAGGTTATGGGCCTACCCACCACATCCAGGTAACCTCTTTCGGGTAGGTCCCTAACATACTAGGGTTCAAATCCAGAGCGCAGGAGCCCCCAAAACTGGCCCAGCCAAGCCGCCCCCGGGCACCACCATAGTAAGAAAAGAGCAGTGTAAATAGATAGTTAGGAGCAGCTGCATATAAAGAATGAAAATAAAAAAGTGAAGTACATATATATTAAACACACACAGTGAAGGGTTAAAATGTGTTATAAAGGAAAGTGTGTTATAATGCGGTGTCCTGAGACAGATTATCCAACGCAGTCCAGGGGGACCCACACCCGAAAAATGAACCAAAGTTGCACTACAGTATATAACTTGTAGGACTTACCTAGAATTGTGCCCAATACAGTGTGCATATACATTACCATACTCCATGCTTTGAAACCAATAAGGAAGGGTGCTAGTCCAGAATGAGGGCATCTCCTTTCCCTCAGAAGTGCAATAAAGCACATTAAATGGAGTATATGGGAAAGATTTCTGGACTGCACAACCTGACTATATATATAATGGGAGGTGCTACCTGATGAGACTAATTGCAGGCACAGAAACAGACAAATCTCAGGTGCACAACTCCAAATTATTAATAATATATATAAATGCAATAAAATTTTGCAATCAATAGAAGTTTTTAGAATAATCATGGCCGAGGTTATGGGCCTACCCACCATATCCAGGTAACCTCTTTCGGGTAGGTCCCTAACATACTAAGGTTCAAATCCAGAGTGCAGGACCCCCCAAAACTGCCCCAGCCAAGCCGCCCCAGGGCACCACCATAGTAAGAAAAGTGCAGTGTAAATAGATAGTTATGAGCAGCTGCATATAAAGAATGAAAATAAAAAAGTGAAGTACATATATATTAAACACACACAGTGAAGGGTTAAAATGTGTTATAAAGGAAAGTGTGTTATAATGCGGTGTCCTGAGACAGACTAACCAACGCAATCCAGGGGGACCCACACCCCAAAAAAGAACCAAAGTTGCACTATAGTATGTAACTTGTAGGACTTACCTAGAATTGTGCCCAATACAGTGTGCATATACATTACCATATTCCATGCTCTGAAACCAATAAGGAAGGATGCTTGTCCAGAATGGGGCGTCTCCTTTCCCTCAGAAGTGCTATAAAGCACATTAAATGGAGTATATGGGAAAGATTTCTGGACTGCACAACCTGACTATATATATAATGGGAGGTGCTACCTGATGAGACTAATTGCAGGCACAGAAACAGACAAATCTCAGGTGCACAACTCCAAATTATTAATAATATATATAAATGCAATAAAATTTTGCAATCAATAGAAGTTTTTAGAATAATAATGGCCAAGGTTATGGGCCTACCCACCATATCCAGGTAACCTCTTTCGGGTAGGTCCCTAACATACTGAGGTTCAAATCCAGAGTGCAGGACCCCCCAAAACTGGCCCAGCCAAGCCGCCCCAGGGCACCACCATAGTAAGAAAAGTGCAGTGTAAAGAGATAGTTAGGAGCAGCTGCAGTTGCATATAAAGAATGAAAATAAAAAAGTAAAGTACATATAAATTAAACACACACAGTGAAGGGTTAAAATGTGTTTTAATGGAAAGTGTGTTATAATGCGGTGTCCTGAGACAGATTAACCAATGCAATCCAGGGGGACCCACACCCGAAAAATGAACCAAAGTTGTACTACAGTATATAACTTGTAGGACTTACCTAGAATTGTGCCCAATACAGTGTGCATACACATTACCATACTCCATGCTTTGAAACCAATAAGGAAGGGTGCTAGTCCAGAATGAGGGCATCTCCTTTCCCTCAGAAGTGCAATAAAGCACATTAAATGGAGTATATGGGAAAGATTTCTGGACTGCACAACCTGACTATATATATAATGGGAGGTGCTACCTGATGAGACTAATTGCAGGCACAGAAACAGACAAATCTCAGGTGCACAACTCCAAATTATTAATAATATATATAAATGCAATAAAATTTTGCAATCAATAGAAGTTTTTAGAATAATCATGGCCAAGGTTATGGGCCTACCCACCATATCCAGGTAATCTCTTTCGGGTAGGTCCCTAACATACTGAGGTTCAAATCCAGAGTGCAGGACCCCCCAAAACTGGCCCAGCCAAGCCGCCCCAGGGCACCACCTTAGTAAGAAAAGTGCAGTGTAAAGAGATAGTTAGGAGCAGCTGCAGTTGCATATAAAGAATGAAAATAAAAAAGTGAAGTACATATATATTAAACACACACAGTGAAGGGTTAAAATGTGTTATAATGGAAAGTGTGTTATAATGCGGTGTCCTGAGACAGATTAACCAATGCAATCCAGGGGGACCCACACCCGAAAAATGAACCAAAGTTGCACTACAGTATATAACTTGTAGGACTTACTTAGAATTGTGCCCAATACAGTGTGCATATACATTACCATACTCCATGCTTTGAAACCAATAAGGAAGGGTGATAGTTCAGAATGAGGACGTCTCCTTTCCCTCAGATGTGCAATAAAGCACATTAAATGGAGTATGTGGGAAAGATTTCTGGACTGCACAACCTGACTATATATATAATGGGAGGTGCTACCTGATGAGACTAATTGCAGGCACAGAAACAGACAAATCTCAGTTGCACAACTCCAAATTATTAATAATATATATAAATGCAATAAAATTTTGCAATCAATAGACGTTTTTAGCATAATCATGACCAAGATTATGGGCCTACTCACCATATCCAGGTAACTTCTTTGGGTAGGTCCCTAACATACTAGGGTTCAAATCCAGAGCGCAGGAGCCCCCAAAACTGGCCCAGCCAAGCCGCCCCAGGGCACCACCATAGTAAGAAAAGTGCAGTGTAAAGAGATAGTTAGGAGCAGCTGTAGTTGCATATAAAGAATGAAAATAAAAAAGTGAAGTACATATATATTAAACACACACAGTGAAGGGTTAAAATGTGTTATAATGGAAAGTGTGTTATAATGCGGTGTCCTGAGACAGATTAACCAATGCAATCCAGGGGGACCCACACCCGAAAAATGAACCAAAGTTGCACTACAGTATATAACTTGTAGGACTTACCTAGAATTGTGCCCAATACAGTGTGCATATACATTACCATACTCCATGCTTTGAAACCAATAAGGAAGGGTGCTAGTCCAGAATGAGGGCATCTCCTTTCCCTCAGAAGTGCAATAAAACACATTAAATGGAGTATATGGGAAAGATTTCTGGACTGCACAACCTGACTATATATATAATGGGAGGTGCTACCTGATGAGACTAATTGCAGGCACAGAAACAGACAAATCTCAGGTGCACAACTCCAAATTATTAATAATATATATAAATGCAATAAAATTTTGCAATCAATAGAAGTTTTTAGAATAATCATGGCCGAGGTTATGGGCCTACCCACCATATCCAGGTAACCTATTTCGGGTAGGTCCCTAACATACTAAGGTTCAAATCCAGAGTGCAGGACCCCCCAAAACTGGCCCAGCCAAGCCGCCCCAGGGCACCACCATAGTAAGAAAAGTGCAGTGTATATAGATAGTTATGAGCAGCTGCATATAAAGAATGAAAATAAAAAAGTGAAGTACATATATATTAAACACACACAGTGAAGGGTTAAAATGTGTTATAAAGGAAAGTGTGTTATAATGCGGTGTCCTGAGACAGATTAACCAACGCAATCCAGGGGGACCCACACCCGAAAAATGAACCAAAGTTGCACTACAGTATATAACTTGTAGGACTTACCTAGAATTGTGCCCAATACAGTGTGCATATACATTACCATACTCCATGCTTTGAAACCAATAAGGAAGGGTGCTAGTCCAGAATGAGGGCATCTCCTTTCCCTCAGAAGTGCAATAAAGCACATTAAATGGAGTATATGGGAAAGATTTCTGGACTGCACAACCTGACTATATATATAATGGGAGGTGCTACCTGATGAGACTAATTGCAGGCACAGAAACAGACAAATCTCAGGTGCACAACTCCAAATTATTAATAATATATATAAATGCAATAAAATTTTGCAATCAATAGAAGTTTTTAGAATAATCATGGCCGAGGTTATGGGCCTACCCACCATATCCAGGTAACCTCTTTCGGGTAGGTCCCTAACATACTAAGTTTCAAATCCAGAGTGCAGGACCCCCCAAAACTGGCCCAGCCAAGCCGCCCCAGGGCACCACCATAGTAAGAAAAGTGCAGTGTAAATAGATAGTTATGAGCAGCTGCATATAAAGAATGAAAATAAAAAAGTGAAGTACATATATATTAAACACACACAGTGAAGGGTTAAAATGTGTTATAAAGGAAAGTGTGTTATAATGCGGTGTCCTGAGACAGATTAACCAACGCAATCCAGGGGGACCCACACCCCAAAAAAGAACCAAAGTTGCACTACAGTATGTAACTTGTAGGACTTACCTAGAATTGTGCCCAATACAGTGTGCATATACATTACCATATTCCATGCTCTGAAACCAATAAGGAAGGATGCTTGTCCAGAATGGGGCGTCTCCTTTCCCTCTGAAGTGCTATAAAGCACATTAAATGGAGTATATGGGAAAGATTTCTGGACTGCACAACCTGACTATATATATAATGGGAGGTGCTACCTGATGAGACTAATTGCAGGCACAGAAACAGACAAATCTCAGGTGCACAACTCCAAATTATTAATAATATATATAAATGCAATAAAATTTTGCAATCAATAGAGGTTTTTAGCATAATCATGGCCAAGGTTATGGGCCTACTCACCATATCCAGGTAACCTCTTTCGGGTAGGTCCCTAAAATACTAGGGTTCAAATCCAGAGCGCAGGACCCCCCAAAACTGGGCCAGCCAAGCCGCCCCAGGGCACCACCATAGTCAGAAAAGTGCAGTGTAAAGACATAGTTAGAAGCAGCTGCATCTGCATATAAAGAATGAAAATAAAAAAGTGAAGTACATATATATTAAACACACACAGTGAAGGGTTAAAATATGTTATAAAGGAAAGTGTGTTATAATGCGGTGTCCTGAGACAGATTAACCAACGCAATCCAGGGGGACCCACACCCCAAAAATGAACCAAAGTTGCACTATAGTATGTTACTTGTAGGACTTACCTAGAATTGTGCCCAATACAGTGTGCATATACATTACCATACTCCATGCTTTGAAACCAATAAGGAAGGGAGCTAGTCCAGAATGAGGGCATCTCCTTTCCCTCAGAAGTGCAATAAAGCACATTAAATGGAGTATATGGGAAAGATTTCTGGACTGCACAACCTGACTATATATATAATGGGAGGTGCTACCTGATGAGACTAATTGCAGGCACAGAAACAGACAAATCTCAGGTGCACAACTCCAAATTATTAATAATATATATAAATGCAATAAAATTTTGCAATCAATAGAATTTTTAGAATAATCATTGCCAAGGTTATGGGCCTATCCACCATATCCAGGTAACCTCTTTCGCGTAGGTCCAAAACATACTAGGGTTCAAATCCAGAGCGCAGGACCCCCCAAAACTGGCCCAGCCAAGCCGCCCCAGGGCACCACCATAGTAAGAAAAGTGCAGTGAAAATACATAGTTAGGAGCAGCTGCAGCTGCATATAAAGAATGAAAATAAAAAAGTGAAGTACATATATATTAAACACACACAGTGAAGGGTTAAAATGTGTTATAAAGGAAAGTATGTTATAATGCGGTGTCCTGAGACAGATTAACCAATGCAATCCAGGGGGACCCACACCCCAAAAATGAACCAAAGTTGCACTACAGTATATAACTTGTAGGACTTACCTAGAATTGTGCCCAATACAGTGTGCATATACATTACCATACTCCATGCTTTGAAACCAATAAGGAAGGGTGCTAGTCCAGAATGAGGACGTCTCCTTTCCCTCAGATGTGCAATAAAGCACATTAAATGGAGTATGTGGGAAAGATTTCTGGACTGCACAACCTGACTATATATATAATGGGAGGTGCTACCTGATGAGACTAATTGCAGGCAAAGAAACAGGCAAATCTCAGGTGCACAACTCCAAATTATTAATAATATATATAAATGCAATAAAATTTTGCAATCAATAGGGGTTATTAGCATAACCAGGACCAAGATTATGGGCCTACCCACCATATCCAGGTAACTTCTTTGGGTAGGTCCCTAACATACTAGGGTTCAAATCCAGAGTGCAAGAGCCCCCAAAACTGGCCCAGCCAAGCCGCCCCAGGGCACCACCATAGTAAGAAAAGTGCAGTGTAAAGAGATAGTTAGGAGCAGCTGCAGTTGCATATAAAGAATGAAAATAAAAAAGTGAAGTACATATATATTAAACACACACAGTGAAGGGTTAAAATGTGTTATAATGGAAAGTGTGTTATAATGCGGTGTCCTGAAACAGATTAACCAATGCAATCCAGGGGGACCCACACCCCAAAAATGAACCAAAGTTGCACTACAGTATGTAACTTGTAGGACTTACCTAGAATTGTGCCCAATACAGTGTGCATATACATTACCATACTCCATGCTTTGAAACCAATAAGTAAGGGTGCTAGTCCAGAATGAGGGCATCTCCTTTCCCTCAGAAGTGCAATAAAGCACATTAAATGGAGTATATGGGAAAGATTTCTGGACTGCACAACCTGACTATATATATAATGGGAGGTGCTACCTGATGAGACTAATTGCAGGCACAGAAACAGACAAATCTCCGGTGCACAACTCCAAATTATTAATAATATATATAAATGCAATAACATTTTGCAATCAATAGAGGTTTTTAGCATAACCATGGCCAAGGTTATGGGCCTACCCACCATATCCAGGTAACCTCTTTCGGGTAGGTCCCTAACATACTAGGGTTCAAATCCAGAGTGCAGGACCCCCCAAAACTGGCCCAGCCAAGCCGCCCCAGGGCACCACCATAGTAAGAAAAGTGCAGTGTAAATAGATAGTTAGGAGCAGCTGCATATAAAGAATGAAAATAAAAAAGAGAAGTACATATATATTAAACATACACAGTGAAGGGTTAAAATGTGTTATAATGGAAAGTGTGTTATAATGCGGTGTCCTGAAACAGATTGACCAATGCAATCCAGGGGGACCCACACCCCAAAAATGAACCAAAGTTGCACTACAGTATGTAACTTGTAGGACTTACAAAGAATTGTGCCCAATACAGTGTGCATATACATTACCATACTCCATGCTTTGAAACCAATAAGTAAGGGTGCTAGTCCAGAATGAGGGCATCTCCTTTCCCTCAGAAGTGCAATAAAGCACATTAAATGGAGTATATGGGAAAGATTTCTGGACTGCACAACCTGACTATATATATAATGGGAGGTGCTACCTGATGAGACTAATTGCAGGCACAGAAACAGACAAATCTCCGGTGCACAACTCCAAATTATTAATAATATATATAAATGCAATAAAATTTTGCAATCAATAATGGTTTTTAGCATAACCATGGCCAAGGTTATGGGCCTACCCACCATATCCAGGTAACCTCTTTCGGGTAGGTCCCTAACATACTAGGGTTCAAATCCAGAGTGCAGGACCCCCCAAAACTGGCCCAGCCAAGCCGCCCCAGGGCACCACCATAGTAAGAAAAGTGCAGTGTAAATAGATAGTTAGGAGCAGCTGCATATAAAGAATGAAAATAAAAAAGTGAAGTACATATATATTAAACGCACACAGTGAAGGGTTAAAATGTGTTATAAAGGAAAGTGTGTTATAATGCGGTGTCCTGAGACAGATTAACCAACGCAGTCCAGGGGGACCCACACCCCAAAAATGAACCAAAGTTGCACTACAGTATATAACTTGAAGAACTTACCTAGAATTGTGCCCAATAGAGTGTGCATATACATTACCATACTCCATGCTTTGAAACCAATAAGGAAGGGTGCTAGTCCAGAATGAGGGTATCTCCTTTCCCTCAGAAGTGCAAAAAAGCACATTAAATGGAGTATATGGGAAAGATTTCTGGACTGCACAACCTGACTATATATATAATGGAGGTGCTACCTGATGAGACTAATTACAGGCACAGAAACAGACAAATCTCAGGTGCACAACTCCAAATTATTAATAATATATATAAATGCAATAAAATTTTGCAATCAATAGAGGTTTTTAGCATAATCATGGCCAAGGTTATGGGCCTACCCACCATATCCAGGTAACCTCTTTCGGGTAGGTCCCTAACATACTAGAGTTCAAATCCAAAGTGCAGGACCCGCCAAAACTGCCCCAGCCAAGCCGCCCCAGGGCACCACCATAGTAAGAAAGTGCAGTGTAAAGACATAGTTAGGAGCAGCAGCAGTTGCATATAAAGAATGAAAATAAAAAAGTGAAGTACATATATATTAAACACACACAGTAGAGGGTTAAAATGTGTTATAAAGGAAAGTGTGTTATAATGCGGTGTCCTCGGACAGATTAACCAACGCAATCCAGGGGGACCCACACCCCAAAAATGAACCAAAGTTGCACTATAGTATGTAACTTGTAGGACTTACCTAGAATTGTGCCCAATACAGTCTGCATATACATTACCATATTCCATGCTTTGAAACCAATAAGGAAGGGTGCTTGTCCAGAATGGGGCGTCTCCTTTACCTCAGAAGTGCTATAAAACACATTAAATGAAGTATATGGGAAAGATTTCTGGACTGCACAACCTGACTATATATATAATGGGAGGTGCTACCTGATGAGACTAATTGCAGGCACAGAAACAGACAAATCTCAGGTGCACAACTCCAAATTATTAATAATATATATAAATGCAATAAAATTTTGCAATCAATAGAGGTTTTTAGCATAATCAAGGCCAAGGTTATGGGCCTACTCACCATATCCAGGTAACCTCTTTCGGGTAGGTCCCTAACATACTAGGGTTCAAATCCAGAGCGCAGGACCCCCCAAAACTGACCAAGCCAAGCCGCCCCAGGGCACCACCATAGTAAGAAAAGTGCAGTGTAAAGAGATAGTTAGGAGCAGCTGCAGTTGCATATAAATAATGAAAATAAAAAAGTGAAGTACATATATATTAAACACACACAGTGAAGGGTTAAAATGTGTTATAATGGAAAGTGTGTTATAATGCGGTGTCCTGAGACAGATTAACCAATTCAATCCAGGGGGACCCACACCCCAAAAATGAACCAAAGTTGCACTACAGTATGTAACTTGGAGGACTTACCTAGAATTGTGCCCAATACAGTGTGCATATACATTACCATGCTCCATGCTTTGAAACCAATAAGTAAGGGTGCTAGTCCAGAATGAGGGCATCTCCTTTCCCTCAGAAGTGCAATAAAGCACATTAAATGGAGTATATGGGAAAGATTTCTGGACTGCACAACCTGACTATATATATAATGGGAGGTGCTACATGATGAGACTAATTGCAGGCACAGAAACAGACAAATCTCAGGTGCACAACTCCAAATTATTAATAAAATATATAAATGCAATAAAATTTTGCAATCAATAGAAGTTTTTAGAATAATCATGGCCAAGGTTAGGGCCCTACCCACCATATCCAGGTAACCTCTTTCGGGTAGGTCCCTAACATACTAGGGTTCAAATCTAGAGCACAGGACCCCCCAAAACTGGCCTAGCCAAGCCACCCCAGGGCACCACCATAGTAAGAAAAGTGCAGTGTAAATAGATAGTTAGGAGCAGCTGCATATAAAGAATGAAAATAAAAAAGTGAAGTACATATATATTAAACACACACAGTGAAGGGTTAAAATGTGTTATAAAGGAAAGTGTGTTATAATGCGGTGTCCTGAGACAGATTAACCAACGCAGTCCAGGGGGACCCAGACCCCAAAAATGAACCAAAGTTGCACTACAGTATATAACTTGAAGGACTTACCTAGAATTGTGCCCAATACAGTGTGCATATACATTACCATACTCCATGCTTTGAAACCAATAAGGAAGGGTGCTAGTCCAGAATGAGGGCATCTCCTTTCCCTCAGAAGTGCAATAAAGCACATTAAATGGAGTATATGGGAAAGATTTCTGGACTGCACAACCTGACAATATATATAATGGGAGTTGCTTCCTGATGAGACTAATTGCAGGCACAGAAACAGACAAATCTCCAGTGCACAACTCCAAATTATTAATAATATATATAAATGCAATAAAATTTTGCAATCATTAGAGGTTTTTAGCATAATCATGGCAAAGGTTATGGGCCTACCCACCATATCCAGGTAACCTCTTTCGGGTAGGTCCCTAAAATACTAGAGTTCAAATCCAAAGTGCAGGACCCCCCAAAACTGCCCCAGCCAAGCCGCACCAGGGCACCACAATAGTAAGAAAAGTGCAGTGGAAAGACATAGTTAGGAGCAGCTGCAGTTGCATATAAAGAATGAAAATAAAAAAGTGAAGTACATATATATTAAACACACACAGTGAAGGGTTAAAATGTGTTATAAAGGAAAGTGTGTTATAATGCGGTGTCCTGAGACAGATTAACCAACGCAATCCAGGGGGACCCACACCCCAAAAATGAACCAAAGTTGCACTATAGTATGTAACTTGTAGGACTTACCTAGAATTGTGCCCAATACAGTCTGCATATACATTACCATATTCCATGCTTTGAAACCAATAAGGAAGGGTGCTTGTCCAGAATGGGGCGTCTCCTTTACCTCAGAAGTGCTATAAAGCACATTAAACGGAGTATATGGGAAAGATTTCTGGACTGCACAACCTGACTATATATATAATGGGAGGTGCTACCTGATGAGACTAATTGCAGGCACAGAAACAGACAAATCTCCAGTGCACAACTCCAAATTATTAATAATATATATAAATGCAATAAAATTTTGCAATCAATAGAATTTTTAGAATAATCATTGCCAAGGTTATGGGCCTATCCACCATATCCAGGTAACTTCTTTGGGTAGGTCCCTAACATACTAGGGTTCAAATCCAGAGTGCAGGAGCCCCCAAAACTGGCCCAGCCAAGCCGCCCAAGGGCACCACCATAGTAAGAAAAGTGCAGTGTAAAGAGATAGTTAGGAGCAGCTGCAGTTGCACATAAAGAATGAAAATAAAAAAGTGAAGTACATATATATTAAACACACACAGTGAAGGGTTAAAATGTGTTATAATGGAAAGTGTGTTATAATGCGGTGTCCTGAAACAGATTAACCAATGCAATCCAGGGGGACCCACACTCCAAAAATGAACCAAAATTGCACTACAGTATGTAACTTCTGGGACTTACCTAGAATTGTTCCCAATACAGTGTGCATATACATTACCATACTCCATGCTTTGAAACCAATAAGTAAGGGTGCTAGTCCAGAATGAGGGCATCTCCTTTCCCTCAGAAGTGCAATAAAGCACATTAAATGGAGTATATGGAAAAGATTTCTGGACTGCACAACCTGACTATATATATAATGGGAGGTGCTACCTGATGAGACTAATTGCAGGCACAGAAACAGACAAATCTCCGGTGCACAACTCCAAATTATTAATAATATATATAAATGCAATAAAATTTTGCAATCAATAGAGGTTTTTAGCATAACCATGGCCAAGGTTATGGGCCTACCCACCATATCCAGGTAACCTCTTTCGGGTAGGTCCCTAACATACTAGGGTTCAAATCCAGAGTGCAGGACCCCCCAAAACTGGCCCAGCCATGCCGCCCCAGGGCACCACCATAGTAAGAAAAGTGCAGTGTAAATAGATAGTTAGGAGCAGCTGCATATAAAGAATGAAAATAAAAAAGTGAAGTACATATATATTAAACACACACAGTGAAGGGTTAAAATGTGTTATAAAGGAAAGTGTGTTATAATGCGGTGTCCTGAGACAGATTAACCAACGCAGTCCAGGGGGACCCACACCCCAAAAATGAACCAAAGTTGCACTACAGTATATAACTTGAAGAACTTACCTAGAATTGTGCCCAATAGAGTGTGCATATACATTACCATACTCCATGCTTTGAAACCAATAAGGAAGGGTGCTAGTCCAGAATGAGGGCATCTCCTATCCCTCAGAAGTGCAATAAAGCACATTAAATGGAGTATATGGGAAAGATTTCTGGACTGCACAACCTGACTATATATATAATGGAGGTGCTACCTGATGAGACTAATTACAGGCACAGAAACAGACAAATCTCCAGTGCACAACTCCAAATTATTAATAATATATATAAATGTAATACAATTTTGCAATCAATAGAGGTTTTTAGCATAATCATGGCCAAGGTTATGGGCCTACCCACCATATCCAGGTAACCTCTTTCGGGTAGGTCCCTAACATACTAGAGTTCAAATCCAAAGTGCCGGACCCGCCAAAACTGCCCCAGCCAAGCCGCCCCAGGGCACCACCATAGTAAGAAAGTGCAGTGTAAAGACATAGTTAGGAGCAGCAGCAGTTGCATATAAAGAATGAAAATAAAAAAGTGAAGTACATATATATTAAACACACACAGTAGAGGGTTAAAATGTGTTATAAAGGAAAGTGTGTTATAATGCGGTGTCCAGAGACAGATTAACCAACGCAATCCAGGGGGACCCACACCCCAAAAATGAACCAAAGTTGCACTATAGTATGTAACTTGTAGGACTTACCTAGAATTGTGCCCAATACAGTCTGCATATACATTACCATATTCCATGCTTTGAAACCAATAAGGAAGGGTGCTTGTCCAGAATGGGGCGTCTCCTTTACCTCAGATGTGCTATAAAGCACATTAAATGAAGTATATGGGAAAGATTTCTGGACTGCACAACCTGACTATATATATAATGGGAGGTGCTACCTGATGAGACTAATTGCAGGCACAGAAACAGACAAATCTCAGGTGCACAACTCCAAATTATTAATAATATATATAAATGCAATAAAATTTTGCAATCAATAGAGGTTTTTAGCATAATCAAGGCCAAGGTTATGGGCCTACTCACCATATCCAGGTAACCTCTTTTGGGTAGGTCCCTAACATACTAGGGTTCAAATCCAGAGCGCAGCACCCCCCAAAACTGACCCAGCCAAGCCGCCCCAGGGCACCACCATAGTAAGAAAAGTGCAGTGTAAAGAGATAGTTAGGAGCAGCTGCAGCTGCATATAAATAATGAAAATAAAAAAGTGAAGTACATATATATTAAACACACACAGTGAAGGGTTAAAATGTGTTATAATGGAAAGTGTGTTATAATGCGGTGTCCTGAGACAGATTAACCAATTCAATCCAGGGGGACCCACACCCCAAAAATGAACCAAAGTTGCACTACAGTATGTAACTTGGAGGACTTACCTAGAATTGTGCCCAATACAGTGTGCATATACATTACCATGCTCCATGCTTTGAAACCAATAAGTAAGGGTGCTAGTCCAGAATGAGGGCATCTCCTTTCCCTCAGAAGTGCAATAAAGCACATTAAATGGAGTATATGGGAAAGATTTCTGGACTGCACAACCTGACTATATATATAATGGGAGGTGCTACATGATGAGACTAATTGCAGGCACAGAAACAGACAAATCTCAGGTGCACAACTCCAAATTATTAATAAAATATATAAATGCAATAAAATTTTGCAATCAATAGAAGATTTTAGAATAATCATGGCCAAGGTTAGGGCCCTACCCACCATATCCAGGTAACCTCTTTCGGGTAGGTCCCTAACATACTAGGGTTCAAATCCAGAGCACAGGACCCCCCAAAACTGGCCCAGCCAAGCCACCCCAGGGCACCACCATAGTAAGAAAAGTGCAGTGTACATAGATAGTTAGGAGCAGCTGCATATAAAGAATGAAAATAAAAAAGTGAAGTACATATATATTAAACACACACAGTGAAGGGTTAAAATGTGTTATAAAGGAAAGTGTGTTATAATGCGGTGTCCTGAGACAGATTAACCAACGCAGTCCAGGGGGACCCACACCCCAAAAATGAACCAAAGTTGCACTACAGTATATAACTTGAAGGACTTACCTATAATTGTGCGCAATACAGTGTGCATATACATTACCATACTCCATGCTTTGAAACCAATAAGGAAGGGTGCTAGTCCAGAATGAGGGCATCTCCTTTCCCTCAGAAGTGCAATAAAGCACATTAAATGGAGTATATGGGAAAGATTTCTGGACTGCACAACCTGACTATATATATAATGGGAGTTGCTACCTGATGAGACTAATTGCAGGCACAGAAACAGACAAATCTCCAGTGCACAACTCCAAATTATTAATAATATATATAAATGCAATAAAATTTTGCAATCATTAGAGGTTTTTAGCATAATCATGGCAAAGGTTATGGGCCTACCCACCATATCCAGGTAACCTCTTTCGGGTAGGTCCCTAAAATACTAGAGTTCAAATCCAAAGTGCAGGACCCGCCAAAACTGCCCCAGCCAAGCCGCACCAGGGCACCACAATAGTAAGAAAAGTGCAGTGGAAAGACATAGTTAGGAGCAGCTGCAGTTGCATATAAAGAATGAAAATAAAAAAGTGAAGTACATATATATTAAACACACACAGTGAAGGGTTAAAATGTGTTATAAAGGAAAGTGTGTTATAAAATGCGGTGTCCTGAGACAGATTAACCAACGCAATCCAGGGGGACCCACACCCCAAAAATGAACCAAAGTTGCACTATAGTATGTAACTTGTAGGACTTACCTAGAATTGTGCCCAATACAGTCTGCATATACATTACCATATTCCATGCTTTGAAACCAATAAGGAAGGGTGCTTGTCCAGAATGGGGCGTCTCCTTTACCTCAGAAGTGCTATAAAGCACATTAAATGGAGTATATGGGAAAGATTTCTGGACTGCACAACCTGACTCTATATATAATGGGAGGTGCTACCTGATGAGACTAATTGCAGGCACAGAAACAGACAAATCTCCAGTGCACAACTCCAAATTATTAATAATATATATAAATGCAATAAAATTTTGCAATCAATAGAATTTTTAGAATAATCATTGCCAAGGTTATGGGCCTATCCACCATATCCAGGTAACCTCTTTCGGGTAGGTCCCTAACATACTAGGGTTCAAATCCAGAGCGCAGGACCCCCCAAAACTGGCCCAGCCAAGCCGCCCCAGGGCACCACCATAGTAAGAAAAGTGCAGTGTAAATAGATAGTTAGGAGCAGCTGCATATAAAGAATGAAAATAAAAAAGTGAAGTACATATATATTAAACACACACAGTGAAGGGTTAAAATGTGTTATAAAGGAAAGTGTGTTATAATGCGGTGTCCTGAGACAGATTAACCAACGCAGTCCAGGGGGACCCACACCCCAAAAATGAACCAAAGTTGCACTACAGTATATAACTTGAAGAACTTACCTAGAATTGTGCCCAATAGAGTGTGCATATACATTACCATACTCCATGCTTTGAAACCAATAAGGAAGGGTGCTAGTCCAGAATGAGGGCATCTCCTTTCCCTCAGAAGTGCAATAAAGCACATTAAATGGAGTATATGGGAAAGATTTCTGGACTGCACAACCTGACTATATATATAATGGAGGTGCTACCTGATGAGACTAATTGCAGGCACAGAAACAGACAAATCTCCAGTGCACAACTCCAAATTATTAATAATATATATAAATGCAATAAAATTTTGCAATCAATAGAGGTTTTTAGCATAATCATGGCCAAGGTTATGGGCCTACCCACCATATCCAGGTAATCTCTTTCGGGTAGGTCCCTAACATACTAGAGTTCAAATCCAAAGTGCAGGACCCGCCAAAACTGCCCCAGCCAAGCCGCCCCAGGGCACCACCATAGTAAGAAAGTGCAGTGTAAAGACATAGTTAGGAGCAGCAGCAGTTGCATATAAAGAATGAAAATAAAAAAGTGAAGTACATATATATTAAACACACACAGTAGAGGGTTAAAATGTGTTATAAAGAAAAGTGTGTTATAATGCGGTGTCCTCGGACAGATTAACCAACGCAATCCAGGGGGACCCACACCCCAAAAATGAACCAAAGTTGCACTATAGTATGTAACTTGTAGGACTTACCTAGAATTGTGCCCAATACAGTCTGCATATACATTACCATATTCCATGCTTTGAAACCAATAAGGAAGGGTGCTTGTCCAGAATGGGGCGTCTCCTTTACCTCAGAAGTGCTATAAAGCACATTAAATGAAGTATATGGGAAAGATTTCTGGACTGCAGAACCTGACTATATATATAATGGGAGGTGCTACCTGATGAGACTAATTGCAGGCACAGAAACAGACAAATCTCAGGTGCACAACTCCAAATTATTAATAATATATATAAATGCAATAAAATTTTGCAATCAATAGAGGTTTTTAGCATAATCATGGCCAAGGTTATGGGCCTACTCACCATATCCAGGTAACCTCTTTCGGGTAGGTCCCTAACATACTAGGGTTCAAATCAAGAGCGCAGGACCCCCCAAAACTGACCCAGCCAAGCCGCCCCAGGGCACCACCATAGTAAGAAAAGTGCAGTGTAAAGAGATAGTTAGGAGCAGCTGCAGCTGCATATAAATAATGAAAATAAAAAAGTGAAGTACATATATATTAAACACACACAGTGAAGGGTTAAAATGTGTTATAAAGGAAAGTGTGTTATAATGCGGTGTCCTGAGACAGATTAACCAATTCAATCCAGGGGGACCCACACCCCAAAAATGAACCAAAGTTGCACTACAGTATGTAACTTGGAGGACTTACCTAGAATTGTGCCCAATACAGTGTGCATATACATTACCATGCTCCATGCTTTGAAACCAATAAGTAAGGGTGCTAGTCCAGAATGAGGGCATCTCCTTTCCCTCAGAAGTGCAATAAAGCACATTAAATGGAGTATATGGGAAAGATTTCTGGACTGCACAACCAGACTATATATATAATGGGAGGTGCTACATGATGAGACTAATTGCAGGCACAGAAACAGACAAATCTCCAGTGCACAACTCCAAATTATTAATAAAATATATAAATGCAATTAAATTTTGCAATCAATAGAAGTTTTTAGAATAATCATGGCCAAGGTTAGGGCCCTACCCACCATATCCAGGTTACCTCTTTCGGGTAGGTCCCTAACATACTAGGGTTCAAATCCAGAGTGCAGGACCCGCCAAAACTGCCCCAGCCAAGCCGCCCCAGGGCACCACCATAGTAAGAAAAGTGCAGTGTAAAGACATAGTTAGGAGCAGCTGCAGTTGCATATAAAGAATGAAAATAAAAAAGTGAAGTACATATATATTAAACACACACAGTAGAGGGTTAAAATGTGTTATAAAGGAAAGTGTGTTATAATGCGGTGTCCTGAGACAGATTAACCAATGCAATCCAGGGGGACCCACACCACAAAAATGAACCAAAGTTGCACTACAGTATGTAACTTGTAGGACTTACCTAGAATTGTGCCCAATACAGTGTGCATATACATTACCATACTCCATGCTTTGAAGCCAATAAGGAAGGGTGCAAGTCCAGAATGAGGGCATCTCCTTTCCCTCAGAAGTGCAATAAAGCACATTAAATGGAGTATATGGGAAAGATTTCTGGACTGCACAACCTGACTATATATATAATGGGAGGTGCTACCTGATGAGACTAATTGCAGGCACAGAAACAGACAAATCTCCAGTGCACAACTCCAAATTATTAATAATATATATAAATGCAATAAAATTTTGCAATCAATAGAGGTTTTTAGCATAATCATGGCCAAGGTTATGGGCCTACCCACCATATCCAGGTAACCTCTTTCGGGTAGGTCCCTAAAATACTAGAGTTCAAATCCAAAGTGCAGGACCCGCCAAAACTGCCCCAGCCAAGCCGCACCAGGACACCACCATAGTAAGAAAAGTGCAGTGGAAAGACATAGGCCCTCATTCAGAGCCGTACGCTCTGAGCAGAGCGCACGCTCTGAATGAGGGCCGGGCTCCATTTTCATGGAGCGTCCTCCTGGACGCTCGTATAGCTGTGGGTCACCACCCACAGGCTATACGAGCGTGCTTTGTGATGGCCGCGATGGTCGAGACCATCGCGACCATCGAAATTGCGAGCCGGAGCCTGCGGTTGAGGTTTTCAACCGCAAGCTCCGGAGTGATTTTGGCTCTATCAGAGCCAAAATCACTCCGACTGACATCACTAGTGATGTCAGTGGGCCGGCTTCTGACGGGAGGCGTTCCCGTGGGAACGCCACCGTCAGGGAGGCACGCCCCCGGCACGCCCACCAAAGGGGGCGTGCTGTCAATCAACATTGACAGCACGCCCCCTTTGATCGGACACAACGAGCGAAGGACTTTCCTTCGCTCGTCGCGTCTGACGCATGCGCACGACGGAGCTCCCTCCGTCGTGCGCATGCTCAGTGCATAACATCGACCCACTTGCGAGCGGACAGCCGCTCGCGAGTGGGTCTGAATCAGGCCCATAGTTAGGAGCAGCTGCAGTTGCATATAAAGAATGAAAATAAAAAAGTGAAGTACATATATATTAAACACACACAGTGAAGGGTTAAAATTAGGGATGTGCGCCGGACCATTTTTGCCGGATTTGGATTTGGTTCTAATTCGTCGTCCGGCTTTGGATTTGGATTTGGATTTGCCAAACTGCGGTGACTGGCTTTGGATTTGGATTTGGATTTGGATTTTTTTACAAAAATTGACAAAAAAAGCTAAAATCACATAAATTGGTCTTTTTTTTCTTCCTAGAGTATTATTAACCTCAATAACATTAATTTCCAGTCAATTTAGACCATATCACAGCTTATAATATTGTTTTCAACATTATTGGCCAAAGGTTGCAGTGAGCTGACTGGTTACTAAGCGACAAAGCAGCGGCACAACGACACATACACCACAGTATAAAGCACATCTATGACACATTGCCACACAGCAGTGGCAGAAATGAAAAGTAGTGCACCCACCCAGTGGGGTACGGCCAGCAGAGTCACAGTACTTGTTTACAAAGTGGGCTACGGCCCTAGGAGTCACAGTGCACAATCTTATTAGCATTACACCGCACATAGGGCCTGATTCACATTACACCATAAAGTAGTGTCTCTTATTTATGTTACGACACACAGTAGTGCCCCTTTTACACAATGCCCACAGTAGTGACCCTTTTACACAATGCCCACAGTAGCGGTGTCCCTTACACAATGTCCCCCAGCAGTGGTGCCCCCTATGCAGTCCCCTTAGTAGTACGGTCCACTATGCAGTGCCCCCAGTTGAATGCTCCCCAGTAGTATGCCCCCCATTAGCAGGCCCCCCCAGTAGTATGTCCCCCATTAGCAGGCCCCCCCAGTAGTATGCCCCCCATTAGCATGCCACCCAGTAGTATGCCCCCCCAGTAGTATGGCTCCCCCAGTAGTAGGCTGCCCCAGTAGCAGGCCCCCCCAGTAGTAGGCTGCTCCAGTAGTAGCCCCCCCTGTAGTATGGGCCCCCCCCTGTAGTATGGCCCCCCCCTGTAGTAGGCCCCCCCAGTAGTATGGCCCCCCCCAGTAGCAGGCCCCTCAGTAGTATGGCCCCCCCAGTAGCAGACCCCCCCAGTAGTATAGCCCCCCCAGTAGCAGGCCCCTCTGTAGTATGGCCCCCCCAGTAGTATAGCCCTGCCCAGTAGCAGACCCCCCCCAGTAGTGCAGACCCCCCCAGTAGTATAGCCCCCCCCCAGTAGCAGGCCCCTCTGTAGTATGGCCCCCCAATAGTGCAGATCTCCCCCAGTAGTATGGCCCCCCCAGTAGCAGACACCCCCCCAGTAGTATAGCCCCCCCCAGTAGCAGGCCCCTCTGTAGTATGGCCCCCCCAGTAGTATTGCCTCCCCCAGTAGCAGACCCCCCCCCAGTAGTGCAGACCCCCCACCAGTAGTATAGCCCCCCCAGTAGCAGGCCCCTCTGTAGTATGGCCCCCCCAGTAGTATAGCCCCCCCCCAGTAGCAGACCCCCCCAGTAGTGCAGACCCCCCCCCCCAGTAGCGCCCCCGGACCTTTGACAAGTAAAAAAATTAAAAAAATAAAACTTACCTGTATCCCCGCTCCCGCGCCGTCCGCTCTGTCACACGCTGAGGAGGGAGCCGGAAGACGGAGCTCATGTGTGAGCTCCAGCCGGCTCCCTCCGTGCAGCAGCCAATGAGAGTCTGTGTGACTCTCATTGGCTGCTGTAACAAACACACAGCTGCCGCTGGCGGCTGTGTGTCTGTGTCTGTGTAGGGCAGAGCGCTATCACTGCGCTCTGCCCTACACGCGAGGAGACCTGATGTCGGATTCTCTAGTGAGAATCCGACATCAGGCGGCCGCCGTTCGGCCCCGAACGGGGATCCGAGTCAGGCGGTGAACACCCGAACAGGGTTCGGGTGGACTCGGATCCCCAATGTTCGGAGCGGTTCGGATTCCACAGAATCCGAACCGCTCATCTCTAGTTAAAATGTGTTATAAAGGAAAGTGTGTTATAATGCGGTGTCCTGAGACAGATTAACCAACGCAATCCAGGGGGACCCACACTCCAAAAATGAACCAAAGTTGCACTATAGTATGTAACTTGTAGGACTTACCTAGAATTGTGCCCAATACAGTGTGCATATACATTACCATATTCCATGCTTTGAAACCAATAAGGAAGGGTGCTTGTCCAGAATGGGGCGTCTCCTTTACCTCAGAAGTGCTATAAAGCACATTAAATGGAGTATATGGGAAAGATTTCTGGACTGCACAACCTGACTATATATATATAATGGGAGGTGTTACCTGATGAGACTAATTGCAGGCACAGAAACAGACAAATCTCAGGTGCACAACTCCAAATTATTAATAATATATATAAATGCAATAAAATTTTGCAATCAATAGAGGTTTTTAGCATAATCATGGCCAAGGTTATGGGCCTACTCACCATATCCAGGTAAGCTCTTTCGGGTAGGTCCCTAACATACTAGGGTTCAAATCCAGAGCGCAGGACCCCCCAAAACTTGGCCAGCCAAGCCGCCCCAGGGCACCACCATAGTAAGAAAAGTGCAGTGTAAAGACATAGTTAGGAGCAGCTGCATCTGCATATAAAGAATGAAAATAAAAAAGTGAAGTACATATATATTAAACACACACAGTGAAGGGTTAAAATATGTTATAAAGGAAAGTGTGTTATAATGCGGTGTCCTGACACAGATTAACCAACGCAATCCAGGGGGACCCACACCCCAAAAATGAACCAAAGTTGCACTACAGTATGTAACTTGTAGGACTTACCTAGAATTGTGCCCAATACAGTGTGCATATACATTACCATACTCCATGCTTTGAAACCAATAAGGAAGGGTGCTAGTCCAGAATGAGGGCATCTCCTTTCCCTCAGAAGTGCAATAAAGCACATTAAATGGAGTATATGGGAAAGATTTCGGGACAGCACAAACTGACTATATATATAATGTCAGGTGCTACCTGATGAGACTAATTGCAGGCACAGAAGCAGACAAATCTCAGGTGCACAACTCCAAATTATTAATAATATATAAATACAATAAAATGTTGCAATCAATAGAGGTTTTTAGCATAACCATGGCCAAGGTTATGGGCCTACCCACCATATCCAGGTAACCTCTTTCGGGTAGGTCCCTAACATACTAGTGTTCAAATCCAGAGCGCAGGACCCCCCAAAACTGGCCCAGCCAAGCCGCCCCAGGGCACCACCATAGTAAGAAAAGTGCAGTATAAAGACATAGTTAGGAGCAGCTGCAGCTGCATATAAATAATGAAAATAAAAAAGTGAAGTACATATATATTAAACACACACAGTGAAGGGTTAAAATGTGTTATAATGGAAAGTGTGTTATAATGCGGTGTCCTGAGACAGATTAACCAATTCAATCTAGGGGGACCCACACCCCAAAAATGAACCTAAGTTGCACTACAGTATATAACTTGTAGGACTTACCTAGCATTGTGCCCAATACAGTGTGCATATACATTACCATACTCCATGCTTTGAAACCAATAAGGAAGGGTGATAGTTCAGAATGAGGACGTCTCCTTTCCCTCAGATGTGCAATAAAGAACATTAAATGGAGTATGTGGGAAAGATTTCTGGACTGCACAACCTGACTATATATATAATGGGAGGTGCTACCTGATGAGACTAATTGCAGGCACAGAAACAGACAAATCTCAGTTCAACAACTCCAAATTATTAATAATATATATAAATGCAATAAAATTTTGCAATCAATAGAGGTTTTTAGCATAATCATGACCAAGATTATGGGCCTACTCACCATATCCAGGTAACTTCTTTGGGTAGGTCCCTAACATACTAGGGTTCAAATCCAGAGCGCAGGAGCCCCCAAAACTGGCCCAGCCAAGCCGCCCCAGGGCACCACCATAGTAAGAAAAGTGCAGTGTAAAGAGATAGTTAGGAGCAGCTGCAGTTGGATATAAAGAATGAAAATAAAAAAGAGAAGTACATATATATTAAACACACACAGTGAAGGGTTAAAATGTGTTATAATGGAAAGTGTGTTATAATGCGGTGTCCTGAGACAGATAAACCAATTCAATCTAGGGGGACCCACACCCCAAAAATGAACCAAAGTTGCACTACAGTATGTAACTTGTAGGACTTACCTAGAATTGTGCCCAATACAGTGTGCATATACATTACCATACTCCATGCTTTGAAACCAATAAGGAAGGGTGCTAGTCCAGATTGGGGGCATCTCCTTTCCCTCAGAAGTGCAATAAAGCACATTAAATGGAGTATATGGGAAAGATTTCTGGACTGCACCACCTGACTATATATATAATGGGAGGTGCTACCTGATGAGACTAATTGCAGGCACAGAAGCAGACAAATCTCAGGTGCACAACTCCAAATTATTAATAATATATAAATACAATAAAATGTTGCAATCAATAGAGGTTTTTAGCATAACCATGGCCAAGGTTATGGGCCTACCCACCATATCCAGGTAACCTCTTTCGGGTAGGTCCCTAACATACTAGTGTTCAAATCCAGAGCGCAGGACCCCCCAAAACTGGCCCAGCCAAGCCGCCCCAGGGCACCACCATAGTAAGAAAAGTGCAGTGTAAAGACATAGTTAGGAGCAGCTGCAGCTGCATATAAATAATGAAAATAAAAAAGTGAAGTACATATATATTAAACACACACAGTGAAGGGTTAAAATGTGTTATAATGGAAAGTGTGTTATAATGCGGTGTCCTGAGACAGATTAACCAATTCAATCTAGGGGGACCCACACCCCAAAAATGAACCTAAGTTGCACTACAGTATATAACTTGTAGGACTTACCTAGAATTGTGCCCAATACAGTGTGCATATACATTACCATACTCCATGCTTTGAAACCAATAAGGAAGGGTGATAGTTCAGAATGAGGACGTCTCCTTTCCCTCAGATGTGCAATAAAGAACATTAAATGGAGTATGTGGGAAAGATTTCTGGACTGCACAACCTGACTATATATATAATGGGAGGTGCTACCTGATGAGACTAATTGCAGGCACAGAAACAGACAAATCTCAGTTCAACAACTCCAAATTATTAATAATATATATAAATGCAATAAAATTTTGCAATCAATAGAGGTTTTTAGCATAATCATGACCAAGATTATGGGCCTACTCACCATATCCAGGTAACTTCTTTGGGTAGGTCCCTAACATACTAGGGTTCAAATCCAGAGCGCAGGAGCCCCCAAAACTGGCCCAGCCAAGCCGCCCCAGGGCACCACCATAGTAAGAAAAGTGCAGTGTAAAGAGATAGTTAGGAGCAGCTGCAGTTGGATATAAAGAATGAAAATAAAAAAGAGAAGTACATATATATTAAACACACACAGTGAAGGGTTAAAATGTGTTATAATGGAAAGTGTGTTATAATGCGGTGTCCTGAGACAGATTAACCAATTCAATCTAGGGGGACCCACACCCCAAAAATGAACCAAAGTTGCACTACAGTATGTAACTTGTAGGACTTACCTAGAATTGTGCCCAATACAGTGTGCATATACATTACCATACTCCATGCTTTGAAACCAATAAGGAAGGGTGCTAGTCCAGATTGGGGGCATCTCCTTTCCCTCAGAAGTGCAATAAAGCACATTAAATGGAGTATATGGGAAAGATTTCTGGACTGCACCACCTGACTATATATATAATGGGAGGTGCTACCTGATGAGACTAATTGCAGGCACAGAAACAGACAAATCTCCAGTGCACAACTCCAAATTATTAATAATATATATAAATGCAATAAAATTTTGCAATCAATAGAAGTTTTTAGAATAATCATGGCCAAGGTTATGGGCCTACCCACCACATCCAGGTAACCTCTTTCGGGTAGGTCCCTAACATACTAGGGTTCAAATCCAGAGCGCAGGAGCCCCCAAAACTGGCCCAGCCAAGCCGCCCCAGGGCACCACCATAGTTAGAAAAGTGCAGTGTAAATAGATAGTTAGGAGCAGCTGCATATAAAGAATGAAAATAAAAAAGTGAAGTACATATATATTAAACACACACAGTGAAGGGTTAAAATGTGTTATAAAGGAAAGTGTGTTATAATGCGGTGTCCTCGGACAGATTAACCAACGCAATCCAGGGGGACCCACACCCCAAAAATGAACCAAAGTTGCACTATAGTATGTAACTTGTAGGACTTACCTAGAATTGTGCCCAATACAGTCTGCATATACATTACCATATTCCATGCTTTGAAACCAATAAGGAAGGGTGCTTGTCCAGAATGGGGCGTCTCCTTTACCTCAGAAGTGCTATAAAGCACATTAAATGAAGTATATGGGAAAGATTTCTGGACTGCACAACCTGACTATATATATAATGGGAGGTGCTACCTGATGAGACTAATTGCAGGCACAGAAACAGACAAATCTCAGGTGCACAACTCCAAATTATTAATAATATATATAAATGCAATAAAATTTTGCAATCAATAGAGGTTTTTAGCATAACCAGGAACAAGATTATGGGCCTACCCACCATATCCAGGTAACTTCTTTGGGTAGGTCCCTAACATACTAGGGTTCAAATCCAGAGTGCAGGACCCGCCAAAACTGCCCCAGCCAAGCCGCCCCAGGGCACCACCATAGTAAGAAAAGTGCAGTTTAAAGACATAGTTAGGAGCAGCTGCAGTTGCATATAAAGAATGAAAATAAAAAAGTGAAGTACATATATATTAAACACACACAGTAGAGGGTTAAAATGTGTTATAAAGGAAAGTGTGTTATAATGCGGTGTCCTGAGACAGATTAACCAATGCAATCCAGGGGGACCCACACCACAAAAATGAACCAAAGTTGCACTACAGTATGTAACTTGTAGGACTTACCTAGAATTGTGCCCAATACAGTGTGCATATACATTACCATACTCCATGCTTTGAAGCCAATAAGGAAGGGTGCAAGTCCAGAATGAGGGCATCTCCTTTCCCTCAGAAGTGCAATAAAGCACATTAAATGGAGTATATGGGAAAGATTTCTGGACTGCACAACCTGACTATATATATAATGGGAGGTGCTACCTGATGAGACTAATTGCAGGCACAGAAACAGACAAATCTCCAGTGCACAACTCCAAATTATTAATAATATATATAAATGCAATAAAATTTTGCAATCAATAGAGGTTTTTAGCATAATCATGGCCAAGGTTATGGGCCTACCCACCATATCCAGGTAACCTCTTTCGGGTAGGTCCCTAAAATACTAGAGTTCAAATCCAAAGTGCAGGACCCGCCAAAACTGCCCCAGCCAAGCCGCACCAGGGCACCACCATAGTAAGAAAAGTGCAGTGGAAAGACATAGGCCCTCATTCAGAGCCGTACGCTCTGAGCAGAGCGCACGCTCTGAATGAGGGCCGGGCTCCATTTTCATGGAGCGTCCTCCTGGACGCTCGTATAGCTGTGGGTCACCACCCACAGGCTATACGAGCGTGCTTTGTGATGGCCGCGATGGTCGAGACCATCGCGACCATCGAAATTGCGAGCCGGAGCCTGCGGTTGAGGTTTTCAACCGCAAGCTCCGGAGTGATTTTGGCTCTATCAGAGCCAAAATCACTCCGACTGACATCACTAGTGATGTCAGTGGGCCGGCTTCTGACGGGAGGCGTTCCCGTGGGAACGCCACCGTCAGGGAGGCACGCCCCCGGCACGCCCACCAAAGGGGGCGTGCTGTCAATCAACATTGACAGCACGCCCCCTTTGATCGGACACAACGAGCGAAGGACTTTCCTTCGCTCGTCGCGTCTGACGCATGCGCACGACGGAGCTCCCTCCGTCGTGCGCATGCTCAGTGCATAACATCGACCCACTTGCGAGCGGACAGCCGCTCGCGAGTGGGTCTGAATCAGGCCCATAGTTAGGAGCAGCTGCAGTTGCATATAAAGAATGAAAATAAAAAAGTGAAGTACATATATATTAAACACACACAGTGAAGGGTTAAAATTAGGGATGTGCGCCGGACCATTTTTGCCGGATTTGGATTTGGTTCTAATTCGTCGTCCGGCTTTGGATTTGGATTTGGATTTGCCAAACTGCGGTGACTGGCTTTGGATTTGGATTTGGATTTTTTTACAAAAATTGACAAAAAAAGCTAAAATCACATAAATTGGTCTTTTTTTTCTTCCTAGAGTATTATTAACCTCAATAACATTAATTTCCAGTCAATTTAGACCATATCACAGCTTATAATATTGTTTTCAACATTATTGGCCAAAGGTTGCAGTGAGCTGACTGGTTACTAAGCGACAAAGCAGCGGCACAACGACACAGACACCACAGTATAAAGCACATCTATGACACATTGCCACACAGCAGTGGCAGAAATGAAAAGTAGTGCACCCACCCAGTGGGGTACGGCCAGCAGAGTCACAGTACTTGTTTACAAAGTGGGTTACGGCCCTAGGAGTCACAGTGCACAATCTTATTAGCATTACACCGCACATAGGGCCTGATTCACATTACACCATAAAGTAGTGTCTCTTATTTATGTTACGACACACAGTAGTGCCCCTTTTACACAATGCCCACAGTAGTGACCCTTTTACACAATGCCCACAGTAGCGGTGTCCCTTACACAATGTCCCCCAGCAGTGGTGCCCCCTATGCAGTCCCCTTAGTAGTACGGTCCACTATGCAGTGCCCCCAGTTGAATGCTCCCCAGTAGTATGCCCCCCATTAGCAGGCCCCCCCAGTAGTATGTCCCCCATTAGCAGGCCCCCCCAGTAGTATGCCCCCCATTAGCATGCCACCCAGTAGTATGCCCCCCCAGTAGTATGGCTCCCCCAGTAGTAGGCTGCCCCAGTAGCAGGCCCCCCCAGTAGTAGGCTGCTCCAGTAGTAGCCCCCCCTGTAGTATGGGCCCCCCCCTGTAGTATGGCCCCCCCTGTAGTAGGCCCCCCCAGTAGTATGGCCCCCCCCAGTAGCAGGCCCCTCAGTAGTATGGCCCCCCCAGTAGCAGACCCCCCAGTAGTATAGCCCCCCCCAGTAGCAGGCCCCTCTGTAGTATGGCCCCCCCAGTAGTATAGCCCTGCCCAGTAGCAGACCCCCCCCAGTAGTGCAGACCCCCCCAGTAGTATAGCCCCCCCCCAGTAGCAGGCCCCTCTGTAGTATGGCCCCCCAATAGTGCAGATCTCCCCCAGTAGTATGGCCCCCCCAGTAGCAGACACCCCCCCAGTAGTATAGCCCCCCCCAGTAGCAGGCCCCTCTGTAGTATGGCCCCCCCAGTAGTATTGCCTCCCCCAGTAGCAGACCCCCCCAGTAGTGCAGACCCCCCACCAGTAGTATAGCCCCCCCAGTAGCAGGCCCCTCTGTAGTATGGCCCCCCAGTAGTATAGCCCCCCCCAGTAGCAGACCCCCCCAGTAGTGCAGACCCCCCCCCCCAGTAGCGCCCCCGGACCTTTGACAAGTAAAAAAATTAAAAAAATAAAACTTACCTGTATCCCCGCTCCCGCGCCGTCCGCTCTGTCACACGCTGAGGAGGGAGCCGGAAGACGGAGCTCATGTGTGAGCTCCAGCCGGCTCCCTCCGTGCAGCAGCCAATGAGAGTCTGTGTGACTCTCATTGGCTGCTGTAACAAACACACAGCTGCCGCTGGCGGCTGTGTGTCTGTGTCTGTGTAGGGCAGAGCGCTATCACTGCGCTCTGCCCTACACGCGAGGAGACCTGATGTCGGATTCTCTAGTGAGAATCCGACATCAGGCGGCCGCCGTTCGGCCCCGAACAGGGATCCGAGTCAGGCGGTGAACACCCGAACAGGGTTCGGGTGGACTCGGATCCCCAATGTTCGGAGCGGTTCGGATTCCACAGAATCCGAACCGCTCATCTCTAGTTAAAATGTGTTATAAAGGAAAGTGTGTTATAATGCGGTGTCCTGAGACAGATTAACCAACGCAATCCAGGGGGACCCACACTCCAAAAATGAACCAAAGTTGCACTATAGTATGTAACTTGTAGGACTTACCTAGAATTGTGCCCAATACAGTGTGCATATACATTACCATATTCCATGCTTTGAAACCAATAAGGAAGGGTGCTTGTCCAGAATGGGGCGTCTCCTTTACCTCAGAAGTGCTATAAAGCACATTAAATGGAGTATATGGGAAAGATTTCTGGACTGCACAACCTGACTATATATATATATAATGGGAGGTGTTACCTGATGAGACTAATTGCAGGCACAGAAACAGACAAATCTCAGGTGCACAACTCCAAATTATTAATAATATATATAAATGCAATAAAATTTTGCAATCAATAGAGGTTTTTAGCATAATCATGGCCAAGGTTATGGGCCTACTCACCATATCCAGGTAACCTCTTTCGGGTAGGTCCCTAACATACTAGGGTTCAAATCCAGAGCGCAGGACCCCCCAAAACTTGGCCAGCCAAGCCGCCCCAGGGCACCACCATAGTAAGAAAAGTGCAGTGTAAAGACATAGTTAGGAGCAGCTGCATCTGCATATAAGGAATGAAAATAAAAAAGTGAAGTACATATATATTAAACACACACAGTGAAGGGTTAAAATATGTTATAAAGGAAAGTGTGTTATAATGCGGTGTCCTGACACAGATTAACCAACGCAATCCAGGGGGACCCACACCCCAAAAATGAACCAAAGTTGCACTACAATATGTAACTTGTAGGACTTACCTAGAATTGTGCCCAATACAGTGTGCATATACATTACCATACTCCATGCTTTGAAACCAATAAGGAAGGGTGCTAGTCCAGAATGAGGGCATCTCCTTTCCCTCAGAAGTGCAATAAAGCACATTAAATGGAGTATATGGGAAAGATTTCGGGACAGCACAAACTGACTATATATATAATGTCAGGTGCTACCTGATGAGACTAATTGCAGGCACAGAAGCAGACAAATCTCAGGTGCACAACTCCAAATTATTAATAATATATAAATACAATAAAATGTTGCAATCAATAGAGGTTTTTAGCATAACCATGGCCAAGGTTATGGGCCTACCCACCATATCCAGGTAACCTCTTTCGGGTAGGTCCCTAACATACTAGTGTTCAAATCCAGAGCGCAGGACCCCCCAAAACTGGCCCAGCCAAGCCGCCCCAGGGCACCACCATAGTAAGAAAAGTGCAGTGTAAAGACATAGTTAGGAGCAGCTGCAGCTGCATATAAATAATGAAAATAAAAAAGTGAAGTACATATATATTAAACACACACAGTGAAGGGTTAAAATGTGTTATAATGGAAAGTGTGTTATAATGCGGTGTCCTGAGACAGATTAACCAATTCAATCTAGGGGGACCCACACCCCAAAAATGAACCTAAGTTGCACTACAGTATATAACTTGTAGGACTTACCTAGAATTGTGCCCAATACAGTGTGCATATACATTACCATACTCCATGCTTTGAAACCAATAAGGAAGGGTGATAGTTCAGAATGAGGACGTCTCCTTTCCCTCAGATGTGCAATAAAGAACATTAAATGGAGTATGTGGGAAAGATTTCTGGACTGCACAACCTGACTATATATATAATGGGAGGTGCTACCTGATGAGACTAATTGCAGGCACAGAAACAGACAAATCTCAGTTCAACAACTCCAAATTATTAATAATATATATAAATGCAATAAAATTTTGCAATCAATAGAGGTTTTTAGCATAATCATGACCAAGATTATGGGCCTACTCACCATATCCAGGTAACTTCTTTGGGTAGGTCCCTAACATACTAGGGTTCAAATCCAGAGCGCAGGAGCCCCCAAAACTGGCCCAGCCAAGCCGCCCCAGGGCACCACCATAGTAAGAAAAGTGCAGTGTAAATAGATAGTTAGGAGCAGCTGCAGTTGGATATAAAGAATGAAAATAAAAAAGAGAAGTACATATATATTAAACACACACAGTGAAGGGTTAAAATGTGTTATAATGGAAAGTGTGTTATAATGCGGTGTCCTGAGACAGATAAACCAATTCAATCTAGGGGGACCCACACCCCAAAAATGAACCAAAGTTGCACTACAGTATGTAACTTGTAGGACTTACCTAGAATTGTGCCCAATACAGTGTGCATATACATTACCATACTCCATGCTTTGAAACCAATAAGGAAGGGTGCTAGTCCAGATTGGGGGCATCTCCTTTCCCTCAGAAGTGCAATAAAGCACATTAAATGGAGTATATGGGAAAGATTTCTGGACTGCACCACCTGACTATATATATAATGGGAGGTGCTACCTGATGAGACTAATTGCAGGCACAGAAGCAGACAAATCTCAGGTGCACAACTCCAAATTATTAATAATATATAAATACAATAAAATGTTGCAATCAATAGAGGTTTTTAGCATAACCATGGCCAAGGTTATGGGCCTACCCACCATATCCAGGTAACCTCTTTCGGGTAGGTCCCTAACATACTAGTGTTCAAATCCAGAGCGCAGGACCCCCCAAAACTGGCCCAGCCAAGCCGCCCCAGGGCACCACCATAGTAAGAAAAGTGCAGTGTAAAGACATAGTTAGGAGCAGCTGCAGCTGCATATAAATAATGAAAATAAAAAAGTGAAGTACATATATATTAAACACACACAGTGAAGGGTTAAAATGTGTTATAATGGAAAGTGTGTTATAATGCGGTGTCCTGAGACAGATTAACCAATTCAATCTAGGGGGACCCACACCCCAAAAATGAACCTAAGTTGCACTACAGTATATAACTTGTAGGACTTACCTAGAATTGTGCCCAATACAGTGTGCATATACATTACCATACTCCATGCTTTGAAACCAATAAGGAAGGGTGATAGTTCAGAATGAGGACGTCTCCTTTCCCTCAGATGTGCAATAAAGAACATTAAATGGAGTATGTGGGAAAGATTTCTGGACTGCACAACCTGACTATATATATAATGGGAGGTGCTACCTGATGAGACTAATTGCAGGCACAGAAACAGACAAATCTCAGTTCAACAACTCCAAATTATTAATAATATATATAAATGCAATAAAATTTTGCAATCAATAGAGGTTTTTAGCATAATCATGACCAAGATTATGGGCCTACTCACCATATCCAGGTAACTTCTTTGGGTAGGTCCCTAACATACTAGGGTTCAAATCCAGAGCGCAGGAGCCCCCAAAACTGGCCCAGCCAAGCCGCCCCAGGGCACCACCATAGTAAGAAAAGTGCAGTGTAAAGAGATAGTTAGGAGCAGCTGCAGTTGGATATAAAGAATGAAAATAAAAAAGAGAAGTACATATATATTAAACACACACAGTGAAGGGTTAAAATGTGTTATAATGGAAAGTGTGTTATAATGCGGTGTCCTGAGACAGATTAACCAATTCAATCTAGGGGGACCCACACCCCAAAAATGAACCAAAGTTGCACTACAGTATGTAACTTGTAGGACTTACCTAGAATTGTGCCCAATACAGTGTGCATATACATTACCATACTCCATGCTTTGAAACCAATAAGGAAGGGTGCTAGTCCAGATTGGGGGCATCTCCTTTCCCTCAGAAGTGCAATAAAGCACATTAAATGGAGTATATGGGAAAGATTTCTGGACTGCACCACCTGACTATATATATAATGGGAGGTGCTACCTGATGAGACTAATTGCAGGCACAGAAACAGACAAATCTCCAGTGCACAACTCCAAATTATTAATAATATATATAAATGCAATAAAATTTTGCAATCAATAGAAGTTTTTAGAATAATCATGGCCAAGGTTATGGGCCTACCCACCACATCCAGGTAACCTCTTTCGGGTAGGTCCCTAACATACTAGGGTTCAAATCCAGAGCGCAGGAGCCCCCAAAACTGGCCCAGCCAAGCCGCCCCAGGGCACCACCATAGTTAGAAAAGTGCAGTGTAAATAGATAGTTAGGAGCAGCTGCATATAAAGAATGAAAATAAAAAAGTGAAGTACATATATATTAAACACACACAGTGAAGGGTTAAAATGTGTTATAAAGGAAAGTGTGTTATAATGCGGTGTCCTGAAACAGATTAACCAACGCAGTCCAGGGGGACCCACACCCCAAAAATGAACCAAAGTTACACTACAGTATATAACTTGAAGGACTTACCTAGAATTGTGCCCAATAGAGTGTGCATATACATTACCATACTCCATGCTTTGAAACCAATAAGGAAGGGTGCTAGTCCAGAATGAGGGCATCTCCTTTCCCTCAGAAGTGCAATAAAGCACATTAAATGGAGTATATGGGAAAGATTTCTGGACTGCACAACCTGACTATATATATAATGGGAGGTGCTACCTGATGAGACTAATTGCAGGCACAAAAACAGACAAATCTCCAGTGCACAACTCCAAATTATTAATAATATATATAAATACAATAAAATTTTGCAATCATTAGAGGTTTTTAGCATAATCATGGCCAAGTTTATGGGCCTACCCACCATATCTATGTAACCTATTTCGGGTAGGTCCCTAACATATTAGGGTTCAAACCCAGAGCACAGGACCCCCCAAAACTGGCCCAGCCAAGCCTCCCCAGGGCACCACCATAGTAAGAAAAGTGCAGTGAAAAAAGAGATAGTTAGGAGCAGCTGCAGCTGCTTATAAAGAATGAAAATAAAAAAGTGAAGTAGATATATATTAAACACACACAGTAAAGGGTTAAAATTAGGGGTGAGCGGGTTCGGATTTCTGAAATCCGAACCCCCCCGGGCCCCCCCGATCCGAGGCCGATCCGAGTCAGGCTCGACTTTTTCCGCCTGACTCGGATCTGAAATCGAGGCAAAACGTCATCATCCCGCCTTCCGGGTCTCGCGGGTTTTGGATCCTATATAAGGTCCCCGCGTCGGCACCATTTTCTCACTCAGCTGTGGACAGTGAAGAGGGAGGGTGGGCGTTAGGGCTGGCTGGGCTGTGTAGTGTAGTGCAGAGTAGTGTTGAGCTGTGCTGTGCTGCTGTTGTCCATAGGGGCTGTGTCCACTACTTCAAAGTCCATAGAGGCTGGCTGTGTTGTGCTGTGCTGCTGTTGTCCATAGGGGCTGTGTCCACTACTTCAAAGTCCATAGGGGTGGCTGGACTGTGTTGTGCAGTCAGTTGTCCATAGGGGCTCCAAAGTCCTGTACAGTGTCCCAGTCCTAAAGTGGTGCTGTAGTGTTGTCCAGGGGGTGCTCTGTTCATCAGGGGTGCTCCCCCCAAGTGCTAAAAAAAAAAATATTTTTTCGGTGTTTGTGAATTGTGTGCACTGTGGCTGCACGTGTATCAACAAAGGAGCAGCGCCAAGCATGCGCCTGTGTCCCATTAGTAAAGGGCTGGCTGGCTTGTCCTTTAAAGGGTGCTGTAACCCCCAAAGTACACTCCAAACCAAATAAAAAAATATTTTCTGTGTTTGTGAATTGTGTGCGCAGTAGCCGCACGTGCATCAACAAAGTAGTGCCAAGCGTACGCCTGTGTCATAAGTAAAGGGCCAACTGGCTTGACCGTTAAAGGGTGCTGTAACCCCCAAAGTACACTCCAAACCAAATAAAAAAATATTTTCTGTGTTTGTGAATTGTGTGCGCAGTAGCCGCACGTGCATCAACAAAGTAGTGCCTAGCGTGCGCCTGTGTCATAAGTAAAGGGCCAGCTGGCTTGACTGTTAAAGGGTGCTGTAACCCCCAAAGTACACTCCAAACCAAATAAAAAAATATTTTCTGTGTTTGTGAATTGTGTGCGCAGTAGCCGCACGTGCATCAACAAAGTAGTGCCAAGCGTGCGCCTGTGTCATAAGTAAAGGGCCGGCTGGCTTGACCGTTAAAGGGTGCTGTAACCCCCAAAGTACACTCCAAACCAAATAAAAAAATATTTTCTGTGTTTGTGAATTGTGTGCGCAGGAGCCGCACGTGCATCAACAAAGTAGTGCCAAGCGTGTGCCTGTGTCATAAGTAAAGGGCTAGCTGGCTTGACAATTAAAGGGCGTTGTAACCCCCAAAGTACACTCCAAACAAAATAAAAAAATATTTTCTGTGTTTGTGAATTGTGTGCGCAGTAGCAGCACATGCATCAACAAAGTAGTGCCAAGCGTGCGCCTGTGTCCCATAAATAAAGGGCCAGCTGGATTGACCGCTAAAGGGTGCTGTAACCCCCAAAGGGCACTCCAAGCAAAATAAAAAAATATATTTTTTTGTGTTTGTGAATTGTGTTCGCAGTAGCCGCACGTGCATCAACAAAGTAGTGCCAAGCGTGCGCCTGTGTCCCATAAATAAAGGGCCAGCTGAATTGACTGCTAAAGGGTGCTGTAACCCCCAAAGGGCACTCCAAACAAAATAAATTTTTTTTTTCTATGTTTGTGAATTGTGTGCACTGTGGCTGCACGTGCATCAACAAAGGAGCAGCGCCAAGCGTGCACCTGTGTCCCATAAGTAAAGGGCCGGCTGACTCCTTTCTTAAAGGGTGGTGTAACCCACAAAGTGCACTACTCTCCAGAAAAAAAAAATATATATTTTCTATGTTTGTGTGCGCCTTAGCCGCATGTATATATCAATATAACATAAATGGAGGACGAAACTTTCTCTGATAAAAATAAAATAGGGAAAGATCAAGAACCACTTTCTCCTAGTGCTGTTGCTGCTGCTGGGAGTTGTTCATCATCCCAGAGAGGAAGTAGGAACACCACTACTTTTACTAAACAATTGACCCTCCAACAGTCCCTAGCGAGGAGGATGAAGTACGACAGCAGTCATCCTGAAGCAAAATGTATAACTGAGGCCTTGACTGCTATGTTGGTGTTAGACGTGCGTCTGGTATCCGCCATTAGTGCAGTGGGATTTAGACAATTGATGGAGGTAGTGTGTCCCGGGTTCCAAATCCCGTCTAGATTCAAACCTGCATCCTCAAAGCAGCAGCGACAAGCGTCCATCTGTCTGTTAAAGGGTGGTGTAACCCTCAAAGTGTGCTCCACAAACAATAAAAAATTCTTCTTTTTATTCTGTCTTTGTGAAATGTGTGGGCTGTAGCCGCACCTGCATCCTTAAAGCAGCAGCGACAAGCGTGCGTCTGTCTGTTAAAGGGTGGTGTAACCCTCAAAGTGCGCTCCACAAACAATAAAAAAATTCTTTTTTTATCTGTCTTTGTGAAATGTGAGGGCTGTAACCGCACCTGCATCTTTAAAGCAGCAGCGACAAGCGTGCGTCTGTCTGTTAAAGGGTGGTGTAACCCTCAAAGTGCACTCCACAAACAAAAAAAAAAATTCTTCTTTTTTTTCTGTCTTTGTGAATTGTGTGGGCTGTAGCCGCACCTGCATCCTCAAAGCAGCAGCGACAAGCGTGCGTCTGTCTGTTAAAGTGTGGTGTAACCCTCAAAGTGCGCTCCACAAACAATAAAAAAATTCTTTTTTTTTTTCTGTCTTTGTGAAATGTGTGGGCTGTAGCCACACCTGCATCCTTAAAGCAGCAGCAACAAGCATGCGTCTGTCTGTTAAAGTGTGGTGTAACCCTCAAAGTGCGCTCCACAAAAAATAAAAAATTCTTCTTTTTTTTCTGTCTTTGTGAATTGTGTGGGCTGTAGCCGCACCAGCATCCTCAAAGCAGGAGCGACAAGCGTGCATCTGTCTGTTAAAGGGTGGTGTTACCCCCAAAGTGCGCTCCAACAAAATAAAATAATCTTTTTTTCTGTGTTTGTGTGTGAAATGTATGCGCAGTAGCCACACCTGCATCCTCAAAGCAGCAACGACAAGTGTGCATCTGCCTGTTAAAGGGTGGTGTAACCCTCAAAGTGCGCTCCACAAAAAATAAAAAAAATATCTTTTTTTTCTGTCTTTGTGAATTGTGTGGGCTGTAGCCGCACCTGCATCCTCAAAGCAGCAGCCACAAGCATGCGTCTGTCTGTTAAAGGATTACATTGGTAACAGCATCCAAGTAGGCATGTCAGACAGTCTGTACCTGTACTGGCAGGAAAAAGAGGCAATTTGGAGGTCTCTGTACAAACTGGCTCTATTTTACCTGAGTTGCCCCCCCTCCAGTGTGTACTCCGAAAGAGTGTTTAGTGCAGCCAGGAACCTTGTCAGCGAAAGGCGTAGGAGGTTGCTTCCACAAAATATGGAGAAGATGATGTTCATAAAATGAATTATCAACTCTTCCAGGGAGACCAGCCTACAGAGGGACCTGTGGTTGTGGATTCCAGCGGGGAAGAATTAATACTCTGCGAGGATGAGGATGTACACCACACTGAAGAGGGTGAGGAATCGGTGGATGAGGAGGATGAGGATGACATCTTGCGTCCGTAGAGCCAGTTTGTGCAGGGACAGATTAATTGCCAGCTTGTTTTGTGCAGGCCCAAATGAACCAATCATTTCAGCCACAGTCATGTGGAAGACCCTGGCGCTGAAATGTTTGGTTTGTTAAAGTGTGCATTTCCTGATTATACAACATAAGGGTGGGTGGGAGGGCCCAAGGACAATTCCATCTTGCACCTCTTTTTTTTCTTTGAATTATGTACTGTTTGGGGCCTAGTTTTTCAAACTGCCATCCTGTCTGCCACTGCAGGGTCACTCCTAGATGGACCACGTGTTTGTGCCGCCCACTCGTATCTCTTAGCATAGTCATCCAGCTACCTCGGTGCAACATTTTGGACATAAAAACACTATTGTGAGGTGTGAGGTGTTCAGAATATACTGTAAATGAGTGAAAATTTAGGTTATTGAGGTTAATAATAGCATAGGAGCAGAAAAAAACACACAAATTCTGTGATTTTAGCTGTTTTTATGCTTTTTTAAAAAAAATACAGAACCAAAACACAAAACCCAGAACCCAAAACACGGAAGGGTGGTTTTGGAAAAACCAATCCAGAACCAAAACACGAAGAAAGATCCAGATCCAAAACCAAAACACGAAAAGTGGCCGGTGCACACCCCTAGTTAAAATGTGTTATAAAGGAAAGTGTGTTATAATGCGGTGTCCTGAGACAGATTAACCAACGCAATCCAGGGGAACCCACACCCCAAAAATGAACCAAAGTTGCACTACAGTATATAACTTGTAGGACTTACCTAGAATTGTGCCCAATACAGTGTGCATATACATTACCATACTCCATGCTTTGAAACCAATAAGGAAGGGTGCTAGTCCAGAATGAGGGCATCTCCTTTCTCACAGAAGTGCAATAAAGTACATTAAATGGAGTATATGGGAAAGATTTCTGGACTGCACAACCTGACTATATATATAATGGGAGGTGCTACCTGATGAGACTAATTGCAGGCAGAGAAACAGACAAATCTCCGGTGCACAACTCCAAATTATTAATAATATATATAAATGCAATAAAATTTTGCAATCAATAGAGGTTTTTAGCATAATCATTGCCAAGGTTATGGGCCTACCAACCATATCCAGGTAATCTCTTTCGGGTAGGTCCCTAACATACTAGGGTTCAAATCCAGAGTGCAGGACCCCCCAAAACTGGCCCAGCCAAGCCGCCCCAGGGCAACACCATAGTAAGAAAAGTGCAGTGTAAAGAGATAGTTAGGAGCAGCTGCAGCTGCATATAAAGAATGAAAATAAAAAAGTGAAGTACATATATATTAAACACACACAGTGAAGGGTTAAAATGTGTTATAATGGAAAGTGTTTTATAATGCGGTGTCCTGAGACAAATTAACTAATGCAATCCAGGGGGACCCACACCCCAAAAATGAACCAAAGTTCCACTACAATATGTGACTTGTAGGACTTACCTAGAATTGTGCCCAATACAGTGTGCATATACATTGCCATACTCCATGCTTTGAAACCAATAAGGAAGGGTGCTAGTCCAGAATGAGAGCGTCTCCTTTCCCTCAGAATTGCAATAAAGCACATTAAATGGAGTATATGGGAAAAATATCTGGACTGCACAACCTGACTATATATATAATGTGAGGTGCTACCTGATGAGACTAATTGCAGGCACAGAAACAGACAAATCTCAGGTGCACAACTCCAAATTATTAATAATATATATAAATTAGGGGTGAGCGGGTTCGGATTTCTGAAATCCGAACCCCCCCGAGCCCCCCCGATCCGAGTCCGATCCGAGTCAGGCTCGACTTTTCCCGCCTGACTCGGATCTGAAATCGAGGCAAAACGTCATCATCCCGCCTTCCGAGTCTCGCGGGTTTTGGATCCTATATAAGGTACCCGCGTCGGCGCCATTTTCTCACTCGGCTGTGGACAGTGAAGAGGGAGGGTGGGAGTTAGGGCTGTGTAGTGTAGTGTAGTGTAGTGCTGCTGTTGTCCACTACTTCAAAGTCCATAGGGGCTGGCTGTGTTGTGCTGTGCTGCTGTTGTTAATAGGGGCTGTGTCCACTACTTCAAAGTCCATAGGGGCTGGCTTGACTGTGTTGTGCAGTCAGTTCTCCATAGGGGCTGTGTCCACTCCAAAGTCCTGTGCAGTGTCCCAGTCCTAAAGGAGTGCTGTAGTGTTGTCCAGGGGGTGCTCTGTCCATCAGGGGTGCTCCCCCCAAGTGCTAAAAAAATAATATATTTTCAGTGTTTGTGAATTGTGTGCGCAGTAGCCGCACGTGCATCAACAAAGTAGTGCCAAGCGTGCGCCTGTGTCATAAGTAAAGGGCCGGCTGGCTTTACCGTTAAAGGTTGCTGTAACCCCCGAAAGTACACTCCAGTCCAAACCAAAAAAAAATTATTTTCTGTGTTTGTGAATTGTGTGCGCAGTAGCCGCACGTGCATCAACAAAGTAGTGCCAAGCGTGCGCCTGTGTCATAAGTAAAGGGCCGGCTGGCTTGACCGTTAAGGGTGCTGTAACCCCCGAAAGTACACTCCAGTCCAAACCAAAAAAAAAATTGTTTTCTGTGTTTGTGAATTGTGTGCGCAGTAGCCGCACGTGCATCAACAAAGTAGTGCCAAGCGTGCACCTGTGTCATAAGTAAAGGGCCGGCTGGCTTGACCGTTAAGGGTGCTGTAACCCCCGAAAGTACACTCCAGTCCAAACCAAAAAAAAAATTATTTTCTGTGTTTGTGAATTGTGTGCGCAGTAGCCGCACGTGCATCAACAAAGTAGTGCCAAGCGTGCGCCTGTGTCATAAGTAAAGGGCCGGCTGCCTTGACCGTTAAGGGTGCTGTAACCCCGAAAGTACACTCCAGTCCAAACCAAAAAAAAAATTATTTTCTGTGTTTGTGAATTGTGTGCGCAGTAGCCGCACGTGCATCAACAAAGTAGTGCCAAGCGTGCGCCTGTGTCATAAGTAAAGGGCCGGCTGGCTTGACCGTTAAAGGGTGCTGTAACCCCCGAAAGTACACTCCAGTCCAAACCAAAAAAAAATTATTTTCTGTGTTTGTGAATTGTGTGCGCAGTAGCCGCACGTGCATCAACAAAGTAGTGCCAAGCGTGCGCCTGTGTCATAAGTAAAGGGCCGGCTGGCTTGACCGTTAAAGGGTGCTGTAACCCCCAAAGTACACTCCAGTCCAAACCAAAAAAAAAATTATTTTCTGTGTTTGTGAATTGTGTGCGCAGTAGCCGCACGTGCATCAACAAAGTAGTGCCAAGCGTGCGCCTGTGTCATAAGTAAAGGGCTGGCTGGCTTGACCGTTAAGGGTGCTGTAACCCCCGAAAGTACACTCCAGTCCAAACCCAAAAAAAAATTATTTTCTGTGTTTGTGAATTGTGTGCGCAGTAGCCGCACGTGCATCAACAAAGTAGTGCCAAGCGTGCACCTGTGTCATAAGTAAAGGGCCGGCTGGCTTGACCGTTAAGGGTGCTGTAACCCCCGAAAGTACACTCCAGTCCAAACCAAAAAAAAAATTATTTTCTGTGTTTGTGAATTGTGTGCGCAGAAGCCGCACGTGCATCAACAAAGTAGTGCCAAGCGTGCGCCTGTGTCATAAGTAAAGGGCCGGCTGGCTTGACCGTTAAAGGGTGCTGTAACCCCCAAAGTACACTCCAGTCCAAACCAAAAAAATATTTTTTTTCTGTGTTTGTGAATTGTGTGCGCAGTAGCCGCACGTGCATCAACAAAGTAGTGCCAAACGTGCGCCTGTGTCATAAGTAAAGGGCCGGCTGGCTTGACCGTTAAGGGTGCTGTAACCCCCGAAAGTACACTCCAGTCCAAACCAAAAAAAAAATTATTTTCTGTGTTTGTGAATTGTGTGCGCAGTAGCCGCACGTGCATCAACAAAGTAGTGCCAAGCGTGCGCCTGTGTCATAAGTAAAGGGCCGGCTGGCTTGACCGTTAAAGGGTGCTGTAACCCCCGAAAGTACACTCCAGTCCAAACCAAAAAAAAATAATTTTCTGTGTTTGTGAATTGTGTGCGCAGTAGCCGCACGTGCATCAACAAAGTAGTGCCAAGCGTGCGCCTGTGTCATAAGTAAAGGGCCGGCTGGCTTGACCGTTAAGGGTGCTGTAACCCCGAAAGTACACTCCAGTCCAAACCAAAAAAAAAATTATTTTCTGTGTTTGTGAATTGTGTGCGCAGTAGCCGCACGTGCATCAACAAAGTAGTGCCAAGCGTGCGCCTGTGTCATAAGTAAAGGGCCGGCTGGCTTGACCGTTAAAGGGTGCTGTAACCCCCGAAAGTACACTCCAGTCCAAACCAAAAAAAAATTATTTTCTGTGTTTGTGAATTGTGTGCGCAGTAGCCGCACGTGCATCAACAAAGTAGTGCCAAGCGTGCGCCTGTGTCATAAGTAAAGGGCCGGCTGGCTTGACCGTTAAAGGGTGCTGTAACCCCCAAAGTACACTCCAGTCCAAACCAAAAAAAAAATTATTTTCTGTGTTTGTGAATTGTGTGCGCAGTAGCCGCACGTGCATCAACAAAGTAGTGCCAAGCGTGCGCCTGTGTCATAAGTAAAGGGCTGGCTGGCTTGACCGTTAAGGGTGCTGTAACCCCCGAAAGTACACTCCAGTCCAAACCCAAAAAAAAATTATTTTCTGTGTTTGTGAATTGTGTGCGCAGTAGCCGCACGTGCATCAACAAAGTAGTGCCAAGCGTGCACCTGTGTCATAAGTAAAGGGCCGGCTGGCTTGACCGTTAAGGGTGCTGTAACCCCCGAAAGTACACTCCAGTCCAAACCAAAAAAAAAATTATTTTCTGTGTTTGTGAATTGTGTGCGCAGAAGCCGCACGTGCATCAACAAAGTAGTGCCAAGCGTGCGCCTGTGTCATAAGTAAAGGGCCGGCTGGCTTGACCGTTAAAGGGTGCTGTAACCCCCAAAGTACACTCCAGTCCAAACCAAAAAAATATTTTTTTTCTGTGTTTGTGAATTGTGTGCGCAGTAGCCGCACGTGCATCAACAAAGTAGTGCCAAACGTGCGCCTGTGTCATAAGTAAAGGGCCGGCTGGCTTGACCGTTAAGGGTGCTGTAACCCCCGAAAGTACACTCCAGTCCAAACCAAAAAAAAAATTATTTTCTGTGTTTGTGAATTGTGTGCGCAGTAGCCGCACGTGCATCAACAAAGTAGTGCCAAGCATGCGCCTGTGTCATAAGTAAAGGGCCGGCTGGCTTGACCGTTAAAGGGTGCTGTAACCCCCGAAAGTACACTCCAGTCCAAACCAAAAAAAAATAATTTTCTGTGTTTGTGAATTGTGTGCGCAGTAGCCGCACGTGCATCAACAAAGTAGTGCCAAGCGTGCGCCTGTGTCATAAGTAAAGGGCCGGCTGGCTTGACCGTTAAGGGTGCTGTAACCCCCGAGAGTACACTCCAGTCCAAACCAAAAAAAAAATTATTTTCTGTGTTTGTGAATTGTGTGCGCAGTAGCCGCACGTGCATCAACAAAGTAGTGCCAAGCGTGCGCCTGTGTCATAAGTAAAGGGCCAGCTGGCTTGACCGTTAAGGGTGCTGTAACCCCCGAAAGTACACTCCAGTCCAAACCTAAAAAAAAATTATTTTCTGTGTTTGTGAATTGTGTGCGCAGTAGCCGCACGTGCATCAACAAAGTAGTGCCAAGCGTGCGCCTGTGTCATAAGTAAAGGGCCGGCTGGCTTGACCGTTAAAGGGTGCTGTAACCCCCGAAAGTACACTCCAGTCCAAACCAAAAAAAAATTATTTTCTGTGTTTGTGAATTGTGTGCGCAGTAGCCGCACGTGCATCAACAAAGTAGTGCCAAGCGTGCGCCTGTGTCATAAGTAAAGGGCCGGCTGGCTTGACCGTTAAAGGGTGCTGTAACCCCCAAAGTACACTCCAGTCCAAACCAAAAAAAAAATTATTTTCTGTGTTTGTGAATTGTGTGCGCAGTAGCCGCACGTGCATCAACAAAGTAGTGCCAAGCGTGCGCCTGTGTCATAAGTAAAGGGCTGGCTGGCTTGACCGTTAAGGGTGCTGTAACCCCCGAAAGTACACTCCAGTCCAAACCAAAAAAAAAATTATTTTCTGTGTTTGTGAATTGTGTGCGCAGTAGCCGCACGTGCATCAACAAAGTAGTGCCAAGCGTGCGCCTGTGTCATAAGTAAAGGGCCGGCTGGCTTGACCATTAAGGGTGCTGTAACCCCCGAAAGTACACTCCAGTCCAAACCAAAAAAAAAATTATTTTCTGTGTTTGTGAATTGTGTGCGCAGTAGCCGCACGTGCATCAACAAAGTAGTGCCAAGCGTGCGCCTGTGTCATAAGTAAAGGGCCGGCTGGCTTGACCGTTAAAGGGTGCTGTAACCCCCAAAGTACACTCCAGTCCAAACCAAAAAAAAAATTATTTTCTGTGTTTGTGAATTGTGTGCGCAGTAGCCGCACGTGCATCAACAAAGTAGTGCCAAACGTGCGCCTGTGTCATAAGTAAAGGGCCGGCTGGCTTGACCGTTAAGGGTGCTGTAACCCCCGAAAGTTAACTCCAGTCCAAACCAAAAAAAAAATTATTTTCTGTGTTTGTGAATTGTGTGCGCAGTAGCCGCACGTGCATCAACAAAGTAGTGCCAAGCGTGCGCCTGTGTCATAAGTAAAGGGCCGGCTGGCTTGACCGTTAAAGGGTGCTGTAACCCCCGAAAGTACACTCCAGTCCAAACCAAAAAAAAATTATTTTCTGTGTTTGTGAATTGTGTGCGCAGTAGCCGCACGTGCATCAACAAAGTAGTGCCAAGCGTGCGCCTGTGTCATAAGTAAAGGGCCGGCTGGCTTGACCGTTAAGGGTGCTGTAACCCCCGAGAGTACACTCCAGTCCAAACCAAAAAAAAAAATATTTTCTGTGTTTGTGAATTGTGTGCGCAGTAGCCGCACGTGCATCAACAAAGTAGTGCCAAGCGTGCGCCTGTGTCATAAGTAAAGGGCCGGCTGGCTTGACCGTTAAGGGTGCTGTAACCCCCGAAAGTACACTCCAGTCCAAACCTAAAAAAAAATTATTTTCTGTGTTTGTGAATTGTGTGCGCAGTAGCCGCACGTGCATCAACAAAGTAGTGCCAAGCGTGCGCCTGTGTCATAAGTAAAGGGCCGGCTGGCTTGACCGTTAAGGGTGCTGTAACCCCCAAAGTACACTCCAGTCCAAACCAAAAAAAAAATTATTTTCTGTGTTTGTGAATTGTGTGCGCGGTAGCCGCACGTGCATCAACAAAGTAGTGCCAAGAGTGCACCTGTGTCATAAGTAAAGGGCCGGCTGGCTTGACCGTTAAATGGTGCTGTAACCCCCAAAGTACACTCCAGTCCAAACCAAAAAAAAAATTATTTTCTGTGTTTAGCCGCACGTATATATCAAATCGATATAACATAAATGGAGGACCAAACTTTCTCCGATAAAAATAAAATAGAGAAAGATTAAGAACCACTTCCTCCTAGTGCTGAAGCTGCTGCCACTAGTCATGACATAGACGATAACATGCCATCAACGTCGTCTGCCAAGGCCGATGCCCAATGTCATAGTAGAGGGCACATACAATCCCAAATGGCAAAGTTCAGGAAAATGACCTTGAAAAAGACATTTAAATCAGCTGAAGAGAAACGTAAACTTGCCAATATGCCATTTACGACACGGAGTGGCAAGGAACGGCTAAGGTCGATCCCTAGTATGTTCATGACTAGTGGTTCAGCTTCACATGACGATGGAAGCCCTCCTCCCACTAAAAAAATCAAAAGAGTTAAGCTGGCAAAAGCACAGCGAAGAACTGTGCTTTCTAAGAAGATATCACAAATCCCCAAGGAGAGTCCAAGTGTGGTGGTGGTTGCGATGCCTGACCTTCCCAGCACTGGACGGGAAGAGGTGGCTCTTTCCACCATTTGCACGCCCCCTGGAAGTGCTAAAAGGAGCACCCACAGTCCACTTGCTGATATGCAAATTGAAGATGTCACTGTTGAAGTACAACAGGATGAGGATACTGGTGTAGCTGGCGCTGAGGAGGAAGTTGGCGAGGAGGATTCTGATGGTGATGTGGTTTGTTTAAATCAGGCTCCGGGGGAGACAGTTGTTGTCCGTGGGATGAAAAAGCCCATCACGGTCATGCCTGGGCAGAAGACCAAACATTCCACCTCTTTGGTCTGGCAATATTTCTATCCAAATCCGGACAACAACTGTCTTGCCATATGTACCATATGTAAAGGTGAAATAAGTAGGGGTAGGGACGTCAACCACCTAGGAACATCCTCCCTTATACGGCACCTGCAGCGCGTTCATAAAAAGTTACTGTCAAGTTCAGAAACTTTGGCTAAGACCGTAAGCAGTCCAGGGACACCTAAATCCCGTTGTCCTGTTGTATCCAAGCGCCTGCAAACCACACCGTCAACTCCCTCCTCGTCAATTTCCTCCTTAGTCAGGATCGGAAGTAGTCCTGCAGGCCATGTCACTGGCATGACTGACTCTCCTATCCGGGATTCCTCTGGAGGATCCTGCATTGCTACGCCTACTGCTGCCGCTGCTGCTGTTGCTGCTGCTGGGAGTCGTTCATCATCCCAGAGAGGAAGTAGGAACACCACTACTTTTACTAAACAATTGACCCTCCAACAGTCCTTAGCGAGGAGGATGAAGTACGACAGCAGTCATCCTGAAGCAAAACGTATAACTGAGGCCTTGACTGCTATGTTGGTGTTAGACGTGCGTCCGGTATCCGCCATTAGTGCAGTGGGATTTAGACAATTGATGGAGGTAGTGTGTCCCCGGTTCCAAATCCCGTCTAGATTCCACTTCACTAGGCAGGCGATACCGAGACTGTACAGAAATGTCAGAAAAAGTGTCCTCAGTGTCCTGAAAAATGCTGTTGTACACAATGTCCACTTAACCACGGACATGTGGACAAGTGGAACAGGGCAGACTAAGGACTATATGACTGTGACAGCCCACTGGGTAGATGTATCACCTTACGCAGCAACAGCAGCAGCGTCACCAGTAGCAGCATCTCAGAAACGCCAGCTCGTTACAAGGCAGGCTACGCTGTGTATCACCGGTTTCAGTAAGAGGCACACCGCCGACAACCTCTTAGAGAAACTGAGGGAAATCATCGCCCAGTGGCTTACCCCACTTAGACTCTCCTGGGGATTTGTGATATCTGACAACGCCACCAATATTGTGCGGGCATTACATCTGGGCAAATTCCAGCACGTCCCATGTTTTGCTCACACAATAAACTTGGTGGTGCAGAATTTTCTGAAAAGCGACAGGGGCGTGCAGGAGACGCTTTGGGTGGCCCAAAAAATTTCTGGCCACTTTCGCCATTCAGCGACTGCGTGCCGAAGACTGGAGCGCCAGCAAACACTCTTGAACCTGCCCCGCCATCACCTGAAGCAAGAGGTTGTGACGCGGTGGAACTCAACCCTCTATATGCTTCAGAGGATGGAGGAGCAGCAAAAGGCCATACAAGCCTATACATCCACCTATGACATAGGCAAAGGAGGGGGTATGCACCTGACTCAAGCGCAGTGGAGAATGATTTCCGTGTTGTGCAAGGTTCTCCAGCCCTTCGAACTTGCCACACGTGAAGTCAGTTCAGACACAGCCAGCTTGAGTCAGGTCATTCCCCTCATCAGGCTTTTGCAGAAGCAGCTGGAGAAAGTGAAGGAGGAGCTAAGACGGAGCGATTCCGCTCGGCATGTGGGACTTGTGGATGAAGCCCTTCATTCGCTTTGCCAGGATTCCAGGGTGGTCAATCTGTTGAAATCAGACCACTACATTTTGGCCACCGTGCTTGATCCTAGGTTTAAAGCCTATGTGGTGTCTCTCTTTCCGGCCGACACAAGCCTGCAGAGGTGCAAAGACCTGCTGGTGAACACACTGTCAGCTGAAGCGGAACGTGACACGTCAACGGCTCCTTCTTCATTTTCTCCCGCAACTGGGGCTGCCAGGAAAAAACTTAGGTATCCTAAGCAACCCGCTGGTGGTGATGCAGGGCAGGCAGGACCAAGTTTGGACATCTGGTCCGGACTGAAGGACCTGGCAACAATTTCTGACATGTCTACTGTCACTGCATATGATACTGTCACCATTGACTGAATGGTGGAGGATTACATCGGTGACAGCATCCAAGTAGGCATGTCAGACAGTCCATACCTGTACTGGCAGGAAAAAGAGGCAATTTGGAGGCCCCTGTACAAGCTGGCTCTATTTTACCTGAGTTGCCCCCCCTCCAGTGTGTACTCCGAAAGAGTGTTTAGTGCAGCCGGGAACCTTGTCAGCGAAAGGCGTAGGAGGTTGCTTCCACAGAATGTGGAGAAGATGATGTTCATCAAAATGAATTATCAGCTCTTCCAGGGAGACCAGCCTCCAGAAGGTACAGAGGGACCTGTGGTGGTGGATTCAAGTGGGGACGAGTTAATACTTTGTGAGGATGAGGATGTACACACTGAAGAGGGTGAGGAATCGGTGGATGAGGAGGATGAGGATGACATCTTGCCTCCGTAGACCCAGTTTGTGCAGGGACACATTAATTGCCAGCTTGTTTTGTGGGGGCCCAAACGAACCAATCATTTCAGCCACAGTTGTGTGGCAGACCCTGGCGCTGAAATGATTGATTTGTTAAAGTGTGCATGTCCTGTTTATACAACATAAGGGTGGGTGGGAGGGCCCAAGGACAATTCCATCTTGCACTTCTTTTTTTTCTTTGCATTATGTACAGTTTGGGGCCTAGTTTTTCTAACTGCCATCCTGTCTGCCACTGCAGTGTCACTCCTAGATGGGTCACGTGTTTGTGCCGCCCACTCGTGTCGCTTAGCATAGTCATCCAGCTACCTCGGTGCAACCTTTTGGACATGAAAACACTATTGTGAGGTGTGAGGTGTTCAGAATAGACTGGAAATGAGTGGAAATTAAGGTTATTGAGGTTAATAATAGCATAGGAGCAGAGAAACCAACAAATTCTGTGATTTTAGCTGTTTTATGCTTTTTAAAAAAAAAATACAGATCCAAAACACAAAACCCAGAACCCAAAACACGGAAGGGTGGTTTTGGCAAAACCAATCCAGATCCAAAACACGAAGAAAGATCCAGATCCAAAACCAAAACACAAAACACGAAAAGTGGCCGGTGCACACCCCTAATATAAATGCAATAAAATTTTGCAATCAATAGAAGTTTTTAGAATAATCATGGCCAAGGTTATGGGCCTACCCACCATATCCAGGTAACCTCTTTCGGGTAGGTCCCTAACATACTAGGGTTCAAATCCAGAGCGCAGGACCCCCCAAAACTGGCCCAGCCAAGCCGCCCCAGGGCACCACCATAGTAAGAAAAGTGCAGTGTAAAGAGATAGTTAGGAGCAGCTGCATATAAAGAATGAAAATAAAAAAGTGAAGTACATATATATTAAACACACACAGTGAAGGGTTAAAATGAGTTATAAAGGAAAGTGTGTTATAATGCAGTGTCCTGAGACAGATTGACCAACGCAATAAAAGGGGGTCCCACACCCCAAAAATGAACCAAAGTTGCACTACAGTATATACTTGTAGGACTTACCTAGAATTGTGCCCAATACATTGATCTTATACATTACCATACTCCATGCTTTGAAACCAATATGGATGAAAATAAAAAAGTACATATATATTAAACTCACACAGTGAAGGGTTAAAATATGCTCCTAACTATCTCTTTACACTGCAATTTTCTTACTATGGTGGTGCCCTGGGGCGGCTTGGCTGGGCCAGTTTTCGGGGGTCCTGCGCTCTTGATTTGAACCCTAGTATGTTAGGGACCTACCCAAAAGAGGTTACCTGGATATGGTGGGTAGGCCCATAACCTTGGCCATGATTATGCTAAAAACCTCTATTGATTGCAGAATTTTATTGCATTTATATATATTATTAATAATTTGGAGTTGTGCACCTGAAATTTGTCTGTTTCTGTGCCTGCAATTAGTCTCATCAGGTAGCACCTCCCATTATATATATAGTCAGGTTGTGCAGTCCAGAAATCTTTCCCATATACTCCATTTAATGTGCTTTATTGCACTTCTGAGGGAAAGTAGATGCCCCCATTCTGGACAAGCACCCTTCCTTATTGGTTTCAAAGCATGGAGTATGGTAATGTATATGCACACTGTATTGGGCACTATTCTAGGTAAGTCCTACAAGTTATATACTGTAGTGCAACTTTGGTTCATTTTTGGGGTGTGGGTCCCCCTGGATAGTTTGGTTAATCTATCTCAGGACACCGCATTATAACACACTTTCCTTTATAACACATTTTAATCCTTCACTGTGTGTGTTTAATATATATTACTTCACTTTTTTATTTTCATTCTTTATATGCAGCTGCTCCTAACTATCTCTTTACACTGCACTTTTCTTACTATGGTGGTGCCCTGGGGCGGTTTGGCTGGGCCAGTTTTGGGGGGTCCTGCACTCTGGATTTGAACCCTAGTATGTTAGGGACCTACCCGAAAGAGGTTACCTGGATATGGTGGGTAGGCCTATAACTTTGGCCATGATTATGCTAAAAACCTCTATTGATTGCAAAATTTTATTGCATTTATATATGTTATTAATAATTTGGAGTTGTGCACCGGAGATTTGTCTGTTTCTGTGCCTGCAATTAGTCTCATCAGGTAGCACCTCCCATTATATATATAGTCAGGTTGTGCAGTCCAGAAATCTTTCCCATATACTGCATTTAATGTGCTTTATTGCACTTCTGAGGGAAAGGAGACGCCCTCATTCTGGACTAGCACCCTTCTTTATTGGTTTCAAAGCATGGAGTATGGTAATGTATATGCACACTGTATTGGGCACAATTCTAGGTAAGTCCTACAAGTTATATACTGTAGTGCAACTTTGGTTCATTTTTGGGTGTGGGTCCCTCTGGATTGCGTTGGTTAATCTGTCTCAGGACACCGCATTATAACACACTTTCCTTTATAACACATTTTAACCCTTCACTGTGTGTGTTTAATATATATGTACTTCACTTTTTTATTTTCATTTTTTATATGCAGCTGCTCCTAACTATGTCTTTACACTGCACTTTTCTTACTATGGTGGTGCCCTGGGGTGGCTTGGCTGGGCCAATTTTGGGGGGTCCTGCACTCTGGATTTGAACCCTAGTATGTTAGGGACCTACCCAAAAGAGGTTACCTGGATATGGTGGGTAGGCCCATAACCTTGGCCATGATTATGCTAAAAACCTCTATTGATTGCAAAATTTTATTGCATTTATATATATTATTAATAATTTGGAGTTGTGCACCGGAGATTTGTCTGTTTCTGTGCCTGCAATTAGTCTCATCAGGTAGCACCTCCCATTATATATATAGTCAGGTTGTACAGTCCAGAAATCTTTCCCATATACTGCATTTAATGTGCTTTATTGCACTTCTGAGGGAAAGGAGACGCCCTCATTCTGGACTAGCACCCTTCTTTATTGGTTTCAAAGCATGGAGTATGGTAATGTATATGCACACTGTATTGGGCACAATTCTAGGTAAGTCCTACAAGTTATATACTGTAGTTGAACTTTGGTTCATTTTTGGGTGTGGGTCCCTCTGGATTGCGTTGGTTAATCTGTCTCAGGACACCGCATTATAACACACTTTCCTTTATAACACATTTTAACCCTTCACTGTGTGTGTTTAATATATATGTACTTCACTTTTTATTTTCATTTTTTATATGCAGCTGCAGCTGCTCCTAACTATGTCTTTACACTGCACTTTTCTTACTATGGTGGTGCCCTGGGGCGGCTTGGCTGGGCCAATTTTGGGGGGTCCTGCACTCTGGATTTGAACCCTAGTATGTTAGGGACCTACCCAAAAGAGGTTACCTGGATATGGTGGGTAGGCCCATAACCTTGGCCATGATTATGCTAAAAACCTCTATTGATTGCAAAATTTTATTACATTTATATATATTATTAATAATTTGGAGTTGTGCACCTGAGATTTGTCTGTTTCTGTGCCTGCAATTAGTCTCATCAGGTAGCACCTCCCATTATATATATAGTCAGGTTGTGCAGTCCAGAAATCTTTCCCATATACGAGAGTTCATATGTACTCAGATTATAAATTTTAGTTTCAACCAAGTCTTTGTTTTCAGATACAATTTCCATAGTTTCTGAGTTGTTATTATTGGTGTTTTTGGCCCCTTTTCCCCTGGATCCCCTTTTGCGATTATTTTTCTTTTTCTTTTTCATTGTGCCTATTGTCAGAAGTCTCTGTTCCTTTTCCGACTCCTATCTAAAAAAGTCTGGTCATTTAAAATCCTAAATCTATTTGCATAGTTCCCTTTATCTGAGCGGTAATTATCGGAATACCATTCATCTTTGATGATATACCGGTCACTGACCCGAGGTGTTCTATGATGTTTCTCATAATTTCTTATTTCAAAAGGTCTTCTATCTCTATTATTGTTGTTGTATCTTCTACTTTCATTCCATCTTGATTCCCTACATGGAATACGTAAGCAGGGATCTGCAAATGATTCCGATACTTTAAATATCCCCTGTGGGCTTACACTGTTTTCTCTAGGGGTTTAATCCTTACCTCTGCGCATCTGCATTCTAAGCTTCCCTACCACAATTCTCAGCTTTCATTTCCATACCTTCCAGCTCTCAATCCTTTCCAAAAATAAAAGAAACCTTTAAAAACATTTAGTCTTTCCCTCTACATTTCATCCCATAACCCCAGTCTCTTTCTTCATACCTATCGCATACTGTCGTACCTTATCTGGGTTATTTGCATCTTGTAACATCAATTGCTGTTGTTTCATAATTGCTGGGGACTGTATTTTAAATTGTTATAAGTGAGAGTTTGCATTTGGTAACATCAATTGCTGCATGATTGTTATATAATCGCTGCATATCGCATTTTAAATTGTTAAACTGAGGTCTGCATCGTGTAACAGCAATGGCTGCAAGTCATACTTGCCTACATCCTGGCTGCTTCCTCCGGGAGGAAGCAGCCAGGTCAGTGTAGCAGGGGGGCGGGGCTTGTACAGAGGGGCGTGGCTGGGCACTTTACAAGTGTTTAGGGGTGGGACTGGGGGCGGAGCCATGCGATAGCGTCATTTAGGCTCCGCCCCCACAACAAAATGCCGATATTTCTGGCATTGCTATGCGGGGGGTGGGGTTATGATGACGCGATTCAGCGCGAATCGCGTCATCAGCCCCTCTGCAGCGGGGGTTTAGCATTACATTGCAAGGGGGACTGGAAAAGTCGGGAGGCCTGCCTACTTTTCCGGGGGGCCGGGAGTGGCACCCGATTTTCAGGAGGCTCCCGGCCAAATCGGGAGAGCAGGCATGTATGCTGCAAGTATGTCTGAGAATAGCTGTGTATTGTAGTCAATTTTAACTAAGGGTCAGATTCTCCCTAGTTACACAGTCCCAGTTGGTTAGGCCATTTGCTCAAGCAACTTTAATCCCCCTAGCCCCTCTCTTCCTTAATAGCTATTACATTTAGTCTTACCTTATCAGAACATCTTTCACATGTTGTAACATCAAGTGCTGTTATATAATGGCTGAGTATAATAGTTTAAGTTGTTAGGATAGGTTTTGCATTTGGTACATAAATCGCTGCATGATTTGTTATATAAATGCTGTGCATTAGAATTTGAATTGTTAAACTAAGGTTGCATTGTGCAACAATAATCAGTGCACATATGATTGAGAATAGCTGTATATCATAGTAAATGTAGTAAAACTATGGGTCAGATTCAGTTCCCTTTAACAGCCCTTACCATAAATGCCCCATCCCCCGACTGCCTTGTGCTCTCTAGTTTCACTGTCCCAGTTTGTCAGGCCATTTCCCCAAGCAACTGTGAGCCCCTCTGCTGCATTTAATAGGAAGTAGGTGCAACTCCCCACCATTCTGTTTTACTAAACTATTTAATAAAAACAACCAGCCTAATTACATTGGCCCGGCGAGACCCATCCATTATACACTTTATAACAAAATCTGAGCCCTCCTGAGCAGGGAAATTGCTTCAGTCCAGCATTCAGTTTGTTCATTCACCAAGTTTGTGCCACATATCTTTAGCTGTTTGTGCCCATCACCCCCCTTTTCTAAATAATTAGTAATTTGATGTTGCTGTATATCTATTTGACTTATCGCCCCCTCTGTCCTCACCTATCTGTGCCTTGCTTTTCAAATGTCTTATAACAATATATGTGGTCTTCTCTTCTGTTGTCTTGTAAGCTAAAAGACCCCCCTGTGTCCTTCCTTTGTTCATAACAACACACACACTAATTTAAAGTCCTGAGTCTGGCATATTCGTGACAGTCTTCTACCCTAATGATTCTGCGAATGCTTTCTTTGGTCCGTATTTTCTGCTCTCTTGCGAACAATGTGGATTTTTCTTTGAATTCCTTAAAAATCAAAATTGTGCCTTCTTAGTCTCATATGCACAGTTAACCAGGGCTTAGTAATCTGCAATCGATGGTTTGACAAACAGCAATTGGCAGATGTCGATGTTGATTGTGTTTTACCAGCAAGGGAATATTGGGAGGCAGAAACTAATAATGGAAAAACATCCATGCTCACCATCGATTTTTACTAATGGTTTTAAACCAGTGGCCATCGATGCCAGCCAGTTTATATTTACCACTACATTTAACCTCTCACATCTTAACTAAAAGACAGCATATCCCCTTCCTAAACAGCCCTCACCTAACTGTGATCAAAATCCCTACTGAGAGCAGAGCCGTAACTAGACTTTTTGGTGCCCTGTGCCAGAAAGAGCATTGGCGCCCCCCTCATTTTTCAAAGGGACATAATGCACTCAAAAAAGGGCCATGGCTTCATGGGGATGGGCCAGGGTAGAGACAGGAGAAGCCAGGAGATGCTGGGGATGAAATAAGAGGAAGCTACAAGCAAGAATGATAATAAACAGAAATTTGACAGGCCCAAACAGCACCCCCTGACCTGTGGTGCCCTGTGCGATGGCACCTGCCGTACTACCCTAGCTGCAGCCCTCACTGAGAGACATGCATGGGTCAGTGCATATATGTAGGAATACTTAAATACTGTAGGCATGTTGCTATGTTAATGTGCAAATTATATAGGTAAGCTTATATATGAATATGTGCATGTATGTGTAGGTAGGTACATTGTAATTGCATATATATGGGTGGGTATATATACAATTTTATATTAGGTACATGGGGATATACATGTGTCTGTGCACGGGCACATATGTATAAATCTAGTGGTATGTAACGGTATGCTTGCGGGTGTATTTGTGTATATGTATGTTTGTATATATATATATATATATATATATATGTATGTATGTGCATGTAGGAAACCGTATGTTCATAGATATAGAAATGTACACATATAGATAGAAGTTAGGCATTTAGGTATGTGTATACATGGGTATACATATATAGATAGGTGTGGGTATATGCAGTTGACCCACGCCTGGGCACAGCAAAGTGGGGACCCTTCATAGGCTAGATAAATGTAATATGTGGCTGCTTAGGCACGAAGACTGGTACAGTCCAAACCGTAATCTTTCTGCCTCCTCAGGTGAGGTGCAGGACAAGGTACGGGAGGGGCTTAGCCTCGGATGACTCATGAACAAAGACATGGAATCAGGGTAGTAGCCGGTCCTCAATCCTGGCTGGCTCATGGGGGCACATGCTGGCAGCATATTTCCCATTGTAGATTGTGAGTATGATCATGTGCAAATCTTGGATTATTACGTACTTCCTGGGTATATAAGCTCTGATAACAAAACTCGGTCTACCAACTACCTAGGAAGCTCATGTGCTTGGTGTTCCACAGAGTGCAGAACAGGCACAAATGCATGAGTACAGTGTCAGTGGTAACGGTTAGATATTGGGGCCAAACAGAAGATGCCAAAGCAAGCAGACCTCATCCCTATACATCACTTCCTCTTACTTAGGTCTTACTTAAGTTTACCAGCCCCCTGCTTTCCTTTGGTGTGCAGGCTACATATTTAGCTTAGCCACAGTGTTTATCCACTGACTCCCCATTTACAGGCCACTGTGGGCTGGAGGATTCTCCCCATCATTAAGCAGGCTCATTGTCTTGGCTGGGTATAATTTGAATCCTCACGGGACCAACTAACCCCTCATAGAAATGCTGAAGCTCCCAGCTACAATGTCCCCAACCCCTGTTCTCATCCGCAGAAATCTCTACAGCTCAGCCCCTCATTCTCTGTAATAAGATATGAATCAGAGTTTTCTATTATCTGATTCTCACAGCTTTGCTGACACTGACATTCTTACAAAGCAAATTGCGGCAGGCAGACAGAAGTGTAAAGCAGGTGGTAAGGTCTGTCTGGTAGTGCCTATGCTCACATATAATAGAATGGGGATTAACCACAGGCTACAGTATACCAATATATAACTGGGGTGATGTGTATAATGGTAGAAATAATATGCCAATAACAGTTCCAGCCCACAGTACAAACTGTGCAATCTTTGAGGCAGCAAATATGAGTCCTTTTTGCTTTAAAAATTAATGAAAATATCACTATGTGTACAAGAAAACATACCGAGTGTCATGGGTATGTACTATGTTGGGGCAGATAGAGGACATGTTGTCGAGATTTCAGTGGGAAAGTGTGGGTTCAGTTTCTCGAGGCGAATCTAGGTAAAACCAGAAGTCGGGTTATTAGATTACATCTGGTAGAATTACATTTAAGGTCATTCATACTGTAGGTGTTGGTCCATGAACTTGAGAGGTAAGAAGGACATCACCGGAGGTTTTCTGATCTCAAAAGCACCGGAAGTTTAGGCGAGATGTTACCCCATAAAAGAGGATATAGAGTATGGCACTGGTATAACATGAGAACAAAGAAATATGCCACTCCAACTGCCATCACATTACACAGTTCTAAAGCTGTGTAGTAGCGGGTGAGAAATGGCCAGGTGGTTTAACTTTTTTAATTTGCCTACTTTGGGGCAGTCAGGATGGAAGAATTGGTGGCAACATCCAGAAGGTCACACAACAGTGTTTTGCTTTACGTTAGCATCATGATCAGGGAAGCAAGAGTGCTATGAAAAATTGAAAGGTCCAGAACGGATCAGGTGGATTGGTGGTGCGGGAAATGCAGTTGCAAACTAAATCATCATAAAGTTACAATGATAATCATGTGGTGCGGGGATGATATGTCCTCGGGGGGCCGTGTAGTGATTTTGTAAGTTATTTGGCTCGTCTGCCTAGCAACGGGCAGTGGGCACCTACGTCGATGGGTGACACCTATGCCGGTGTATGCAGCAATGCTGTGGTGATTGTCACAGCCCCCATTGATATTGGAGATTGTGAAGGCTCCTCCCATAACAAAGGACTGTGGGGCATGAGTCTAAATACGGACTTTGCACTACGTTGTGAGGGAGGAGTTTTGCTGACTTCACGATCAGTGGGATTGGAAGAACCCAATCCATGGGTAGGATTACCCACTCGGTTGACCAAATTTGAGTAGTACAGTTTGCAACAGTTTTTTTCCCTAGCCCACAAACTTTATGAAGGGAAACAGTTACAGGAGTTACATTAGACCAGGGAAATAGGCAGATGTGGACTCACACTCATCATGATTTCGGGTGAAGTGAGGGGATCTACCTCTGAGGGGGGTTTTATTTTTTTATTTATTACTCATGTCACTATAAATTCTAACTTCTCCAATTGGCTCTAGACATGAGGTTTTTGTTTTCACCACCTTCAAGGGTCTTGAACCTCAAGTGAGCATGCATTAGTAGTAGTTAGAACAAAGGAAGAGGGGTTGAAAATCTTGTGCATTACAATGTTACTGACATGTTTTTTCCAAATTTCAGAGTCGCACAGTGGCGGAGACACCTGGATCTTGGGGAATTCTTTATCTTATGGGTGGAGAGATATGTAACGGAGAATGGTTTAGTGCAAACTGCAGAGAGATCAGGTGTTTGGGAAGGAGACGAATGAAGTGGGAACAACTAGACACAGAAATTGCTAGGGCGGCTAGGCAATACGGATATCCAAGGAAGATAATATTACACTTGGGGGGAAACGACTTAGGCAAGACTAGTTTCTGGAGCCTAGTTAGGGCAATCAAAATAGACACAAGCAAGGTACACTCATGTTGGCCAGACACACTTCTAGTTTGGCCAAACATAGTTCCTAGAAGGCAGTGGCAGGCAGCAGCAGGGCCAGCTATGCTTAGGACAGGGTGGATAGGATAATAGGCAAATTCATAACCAACTTAGGAAGTAGGGTCATTAGGCACCCTCAAATAGTGGCTTCACTGGAATCACTATACAGGGCAGATGGAGTACATCTGTCAGACTACGAAATGGCCTGGTTGATAGAGGATCTACTAGCAGAGGGCGGGGAGTAGGCGGTAAGTTGGTGGCGGGCTAGTTCCTAAAGAGGCTCTAGCTGTGGCGGGAAATGCAATTGCAAACTAAATCATAATAAAGTTACAATGATAATCATGTGGTGCGAGAATGATATGTCCTCCGGGGGCCGTGTAGTGATTTTGAAAGTGATTTGGCTCATCTGCCTAGCAACGGGCAGCGGGCACCTACGTCGATGTGTGACACCTATGCCGGTGTATGCAGCAGTGCTGCGGTGATTGTCACGGCCCCCATTGATATTGAAGATCATGAAGGCTCCTCCCAAAACGAAGCAGTGCATGAGTCTAGATACGGACTTTACATTGCGTAGCGAGGGAGGAGTTTTGGCTGACTTCACGATCGGTGGGATTGGAAGAACCCAATCCGTGGGTAGGATTACCCTCTTGGTTGACCAAATTTTGAGTAGTACAGTTTGCAATTGCTTATCCTAGGCCACCAACTTTATGGAAGTGATAAATAAAATTTGGACCTTCTTCCTGCCAGCTATGGTGTGTAGTGTCGTTATTTTATTGGGTTTTAAGAGGTAATGATGAAGGAATCTATAGGTGGCTAACAAATTATGCAAACACACGGAAGCCATCATACTTAAGCGGCTTATTGGTCTTTCATTCCCTCTTTTGTCCTTATGTTTCCAATCCACCCTGTGATAAACTTAATCAAAATGATTTTAATATCCAGCTTTTATTTAATTACAGTAAATCAGATATTGTTTTTTTTAGATCTTATTATATATATTAAGGAGAATCATATACACAGTAAAAATTACAGTAAACCAACAGATAGCAATGCATATATTAACATGACGAGTAACCATCACCCAGTGTGGCTAAATAATATACCAAAAGGCCAAATTAGGCGAATTAGACAAAACTGTACTGAGAGGGAAGTTTTCTCTGAACAAGTAGAGGCCCTACAAAAGAAATTTGTGGCTAAAGGTTATTCTAAAAAAGATTGGAAATACCAGTCAAGGAAATGGAAGAAGTCAACAGAGAAATATTATCATTGCATAAAACTAAGAAAATGGATGAAAAGAAATTAAAAGTACCCTTCATTACCACTTTTAACAGACAATATAAATTAGTGGAAAAATGAATAAGGAAGTATTGGTATCTTTTACAAAAAGACCCTATTTTAAAACTTTTGATCCCAGAGAAACCCTGTTTTATATATAGAAGAGCAGATAACCTAAGAAATAAATTGGTGAAAAGTGCAGTCCCTTTAAAAAGGAATAATAGGATTAAATCGAAAGGTTTTTATCGGTGTGGATTGTGCCAGATGTGCAAGAATCACTTGACACAATCAAATAAATCAGTACAATATAGCTCCAGTCATACAGGAGTTAACTATGAAATTACACAATTTATCACATGCAATAGTACTAATTGTATTTATTTAATTGAATGTAAATGTGGACTTCAGTACATAGGGTGAAATACCCGGTCCTTAAAAGAAAGATGGTCTGAGCACGTAAGAAATATAAAAAAGGGGTTCGAGAAACATTCATTATCTCAGCATTTTAAAGAACACCACAACAGCTCTATTAACGGGGTCCATAAAGTGTTAGGCATAAAATTGGTAGAGAAACATTGGAGAAAAAAGAACATAGATAATAATCTGGCACAAACAGAAATTAAAATAATTTATGAAATGGGGACCCTTCACCCCAAAGGAATGAATATGGACTTCAAGCTTAAGTGGTTTTTATAAAGTTTTTAATCGGAATTTTAAGAGTCTTTTATAATAGTCCTTTTTATTCCATATTTTTAGGGATCGTTAATATGTTCGCTTAGAGGGATTTTATCTGTCATATTATTGTCAGTATTTTATTGTCACCTATATTATTCTTCAAAATGCACTTTATATATGTATTATTCATTTGGATGGTTTTTAATATTTTGTAATTGTGGTCCCCCATATTGTTACCTACCATACCCGAAGGGTTTCAACAAACCATTCATCATATAAATATTGGATACCATGTTAAATGTGACAGACATGGGCTATTAATATAGATAGGCCCACTCAAGATCTAAACATCTATTAATTATACATGTTTGCGTCTAAGACACATGCGTTCCAGGATAATTGCGCCTGTGGAACACAGGAGATGTTACATCACCAGGGGAATTCACTTCTGGCAATAATTACCGGAAGTTTATGGACCCCACGTGACCACAACAGTGGAGCGCTGTGCTTCTATGTAGACCCCGGTGGATATTACAGTTTCCGATGGAGAGAACAGAAAGCACGGGCGGTCCAGTCGGGAGGCATGGCGTAGCACTGTTCCCACAATTGGCAGAGTGAAATAAGCACTTCCGGCGGTGGCAACCACAGAGGTATGCGTTCCACGCAGACAGTGCGGTGGAACGCATCACCTTTGATTATAGATGACGCTCGGCGTGCATTCTTTGAGTATAACTTCCGGCAGAAGTACTCGGAAGTTCATGAGTTCCACACGCACATTGCGGTGGAACGCACGCGAAAATAAGGATAAGAATGGGTATTTGTCTTTTATAACAACCACCAGATGGGGGCACACAAAGGTAACCTTGGAAATTTTTCATTTATCAAACACTATGTATAACCATATTTCTGTAAGGATTAAGAGCTATCCCTATAAACCACACATGGATAGTGTGGACCAATGAAATTATAGGAGGGGGGATATAAGCAGGAGCATTTGGTCTAGCCCATTACACCTTGATAAAGGCTTTCTTTAAGCTGAAACGTGTTGGTGGATTTTTGAGGAGCAGCAGATCCAGACCAAAAGCACAGTAGGTGGATTCTTGTACCCAGGAGTTACCCAGTTATTTCTTCAAATGCTTGATGGTGTTTTTATACACCCTGATGTCTGGTACGCAGCCTCATAATCACTTTTAATTGTCACTAAAAATAAAATTACTTTATCACACTATTGCGATTTTCCTGTTTCCCTTGTTTTCATATTTGAGGAACAAGAGGTATCCTAGTGTGTTTGAAGAGGAAAAAGAGTGGCTTTTGTGACTTTAGGCAGACCAGTGTACTGTAGAAGGAAGACGTTTACCTGTACCATTTTATCATGAAGGAACTTTTTTAACTGGACCAATGGATTATTGATGGTGACATTGGATTTATGTATTTATTATTTACACTATTCTTTTGGAAGAAACTAATTCAGGAACTTTTAATTAGGTGGTGATATTTATTGTCAATTGAACAGACTTTTATTGAAAAAACGTATTCCCTATTGAGTTTTTTGTGCAAGGTGCACCTATTCCTTTCTCTGTCTATTTGGGGGTGTTTTTGTGGGTGTACACCTTGTACCTTTGCAGCATTTTCCTCATATTCGTGAAGCGCTCGGATTATCAACATTTTTTTCTATTTGCACAGTTGTTCACCCTTATAGTCTGAGCTGCATCATGTTGGGATACCACGACCAACGCAGATTATTATTAAATTCAGTTTTCCAGTCAGGTAATATACAAAAAAATTTAGAAAACTCATTATAAGAAGAAAATTTGGAATTTAATATGAAAAAAGTAGAATCTACTCTATATAAAGAGAGCAGATTATGGTGGGAAACCGCAACATTAGAAAAATATGTGGTGGAAGGAATGATACCAAAAGGTTAAAAAATTAAAAAGACAACAGCATGCAACAAGGAAAGTGACGAATTTTATTTGAAATGGGATAAGATTTTAGAAGAATGTTCTTTTGCACTCATTAATCTCATTATACAGGAAGGAAAGAAAAACTTGAGTGATATAGATGAACAACTAACGAGGTTAACTACATTAATTCAATCTTGCAGAGAACATGAAGAATATTTTAAATTAGAAAAAGAGATGAAAGAGAGGATAGTGAAAAAAGAAAAAGAAATTATCTTGAGAAAACAAAAAAGTTTTTAAGAGATAGAAATAATGAAAGAAATGGGGAAGATATCCCATGAAGTTTTGAATTTGATAAATCATTTGTAGATAGTATATATACACAAAGAGATACCAGTACCCCTTGCAATTGTATAAGTGAAATAACACCCACCTAGAAAAAGCTATAAAACTCCATGGAGGGTGGATTGGAAACATAAGGACAAAAGAGGGAATGAAAGACCAATTCCACGTAGGGAAACAAGATGGAATGAAAGTAGAAGATACAACAACAATAATAGAGATAGAAGACCTTTTGAAATAAGAAATTATGAGAAACGTCATAGAACACCTCGGGTCAGTGACCAGTATATCATCAAAGATGAATGGTATGCCGATAATTACTGCTCAGATAAAGGGAACTCTACAAATAGATTTAGGAGTTTAAATGACGGACTTTTTTAGACAGGACTTGGAAAAGGAACAGAGACTTCTGAGAATAGGCACAAAGAAAAAGAAAAATAATCGCAAAAGGGGATCCAGGGGAAAAGGGCCCAAAAATACCAATAATAACAACCCAGAAACCATGGAAATTGTATCTGAAAACAAAGACTTGGTTGAAACTAAAATTTATAATCTGAGTACATATGAACTCTCTCAAGAGGAAAAATCAGCCCTACAAAAGGGATTAAAATTTGCCCCGGCCTCTAAATTAAATAAATTCCAAACCTATGTGGACCTTCAAAAATAAGAAAAATATCCCTAAAAAAATATTTTCATAGCCAGATAGGAATTGAAAATAACAAAATAGAAATATTTAAACCTAAATCCAATTTCAACCCTACATATAATTGTGGGTGTTTTATTGCGAGTTTCCAAAAAGCTGTCTGCGAAGAGTTAGATGAGATTAAACCCACATGGCAGAAAATCAAGAGCAATATGAACAGAAAAGAAAGGTAAGCAATTAAGAACCTTGAAAGCAATGAAATGATCACAATTAAACCAGCAGACAAAGGGGGAGGTATCGTGATTATCGATACCAACAAATATGAAAAAGAAATTTTACGTCAACTAAGTGACAGAACCACATACAAACCCCTCAAAACAAATCCGAGTGAAAGGATTGAGAGAGGGTTGATTAAACTGTTGAATAGGCATAAAGGAGATAATACAATTACGGAAAATGAAACCAAATATATCATCAGAGATAACCCCTCCTTTATAGTTTTTTATGTATTACCTAAAATTCACAAAAGTTTAGATGATCCCCCAGGAAGACCCAAAGTGGCCGGTACAGAGTCAGTGACCTCTAATTTGTCACACTTTACAGATCATCATTTACAACCAGAAGTAATAAAATTAAAATCATATATTAAGGACACCACAGGCATCCTTACCAAAATCAAAGATATAGAATGGCAAGACAACTACATCTTAGTAACAGCGGATGTCAGTAGTCTTTATACCATTATAGAACACACCAAGGGTATAGAAGCCACCAAATTCTTTTTAGATTAAAGTGAGATTAGTAAGCGTAAACTTGATTTTATTCTGGACAGTATTTTTCATTTTAAACAATAACTTTTTTGGCACAAAGGCACTTTTTATGAACAAAAAAGAGGGACCGCTATGGGGACTCGTTTGCCCCCTCGTACGCCAATCTATTCATGGGCTTATGGGAAGAAAACCACAAATGGACAAATAATGAATATAGAGAGAATATCGCATTGTGGTACAGATTTATAGACGACATTATCTTCATTTGGAAAGGGGGAGAAGAAGAATTAAAAACCTTTTGTGATAAACTTAATCAAAATGATTTTAATATCCAGCTTTTATTTAATTATAGTAAATCAGAAATTGTTTTTTTTAGATCTTATTATATATATTAAGGAGGATCATATGCACACTAAAAATTACAGTAAACCAACAGATAGCAATGCATATATTAACATGAGGAGTAACCATCACCCAGTTTAGCTAAATAGTATACCGAAAGGCCAAAGTAGGCGAATTAGATGAAACTGTACTGAGAGGGAAGATTTCTCTGAACAAGTAGAGGCCATACAAAAGAAATTTGTGGCTAAAGGTTATTCTAGAAAAGAATTGGAAATACCAGTCAAGGAAATGGAAGAAGTCAACAGAGAGTCTTTTATAATACTCCTTTTTATTCCATATTTTTAGGGATCGTTAATATGTTCTCTTAGAGGGATTTTATCAGTAATATTATTGTCAGTATTTCATTGTCGCCTATATTATTCTTCAATATGCACTTTATATATGTATTTTCTCTTTCATCCACTAGGGGACACTGGAGGTGCTTACGCTGGGGTATAGAGGCATGGATAACTGGAGCCGGCACTTTAAATAATTTAGAAGTGTGAAGCTCCTCCCCCTCTATGCCCCATCAGCCCCCAGTTTAGAAAATGTGCCCTTTGGAGCTGGTCACAATCTGCTGTGATCCAGCAATACATTTATTATTTTTTATAGGTTTTTTATTTTTTACATCTTTTACATACTGTAGGTACCCTTCGTCACCTCTTCAAAGGTGGGGTCCAGGTACCTGGCACCATGTCTTATTAGAAGCAGGAAGGAGTGCACAGTGCTTACATTAAAAGCACTGACAGCTCCTTATTGCCACAGCAAGTGCTGAAGCCGATTGCAAAGAGAGACCTCAGCAGGGACACGCAGTGAGTATCAGCGCTGCACATCCCCCGGCTCCCGTCCCGCTACCCAGCGCTATCTCTGCACTTAGTAAGAAGTGCCTGCGCTGGGTTAGGAAGAGTAGCGTTACAGCGCGGCTTCCTGCTTCTCCCTCTCCCCACTGACAACACACACATAGCGCGGAGGGGGAGGAAATGACGAGCAGCCATCTTTGAAGCCCTCGAGGCAGAAAAGGGGGCAGAGCTAAGGCAGCGTGGGCTTTCTCTCCTCTAAGCGGCAAGCGGCTGTGTAAAACAGCGTGGCTGCCGTTTATTATTACTAATGCTGCATCTCTCCTTCAAACAGGAAGTGTGCAGTTTTTTAACAGGATCCATGGTAAAGGATTACACAGAAGGCTGACCTGACTGCATCCCTGGTACAGAGGCTGTGAGTATCACTGGGGTGTAGGCTGGGATTCTGATCTGTGGGAAGGGAGTGAGGTGTACTCCTCCTGTGTGTTCGAAACCCGCCTTCTGTTTATTCTGTTATTCTGTCTTTACTCTGTCCTTCTGTGTGGAGTGACTGTGTGTATCCATGTCAAACAGAACTAAAGCTTCTCAAAAAATGTTTGTCTGTTCAAAGTGTAACAACAAACTAACCAAGCTGCATGCCGCTGGGTCCACGTTATGTGATGCTTGTATAGCAATGGATCCATCTATGGCTATTACTGCCTCACCTGCACCTACATGGGCTGCTGACATGGTAGGAGTTATGTCAGCCTTAGTGTCAGAGTTAGCTGAGGCACGTAAGTCTCAACCTCCCTGGGTGGTGGGGCTAACCAAGTCTCTAGACACCGTGGTACAGGTTATGGGTACAGCGGCATCTGCACCCTCCACTTCCTGCCAGAGACCAACACAAAAGCATACTCTGATGACTGTTCTCCAGTCAGAGGAGTTGGACGAAGAATTTTTCGCTATGGAGGATACCGAAGAAGGGGAATTGGAGGATACCCCTCAGGAGTTAGAGTCCACCTCTCCCGGGGTGGAATCTCTAATTTTGGCGGTCAGAAGGACCCTGAATTTACCTGAGGATATAATTCCTGCACCACGGGAGCTTGAATTGTTTCAAGAACAACCTAAGAGCTCTGCGGTTTTTCCGTTCTCACAGCAACTTCAGCAACAGCTCTCGGTGGCATGGAAACAGCCGGATAAGCGGTTCCAGATTCCGCAACGGTTTTCATCTAGCTACCCTTTTCCATCATCCATGATGGAGAAGTGGGAAACACCTCCTCCAGTAGATGCATCTGTCTCCCGTCTCTCAAAGAAAACAGCACTCCCAGTACCAGGAGCTACAGTACTAAAAGATCCGTCGGATCGTAAGTTGGAGACAACGCTAAGATCTATTTATACTGCAGTGGGTGCTCAACTTAGGCCCACCCTGGTTAATGCTTGGGTTAACAAAGCGGTGGTTTGCTGGGCTGAGCAGTTGGTTACAGGTTTGGACTCTGGTACTTCCAGAGCAGAGTTACGTCTACTAGCAGAACACATACGTGAGTCTGCAGTTTACATGCGAGGAGCTTCTAAAGATATCAGTCAGATTAGTGCACGCATATCTGCTTCGGCGATTTCGGTCCGCAGTGCCCTCTGGCTGCTCGCTTGGCAAGCGGACGCAGAATCCAAGCGTGCTGTGAAGGGTTTACCATTCAATAGCAATATGCTCTTTGGCCCGGAATTAGACAAATGGATATTCCAGGCCATGGGGGGTAAGTCTTCCTTTCTTCCATCAACTACACCGGCTCCAAGAAAAGCTTACACAGGACCTTCGTTTCATTCCTTTCGTGCGCCACATTCCTTTCATGGTAGAGCCAGAGGGGCTCCCTCCCAAGCAAGAGGCGGCAGAGGTAAAGGCTGCCCACACACGGTTGCACGCAGACAGGAGCCTAAACCAGCAGAAAAACAGGTGGCATGATGGTCTTCCGTCCCACCTGGGACCACCTACAGTGGGTGCCCGGCTGCAATGATTTCAACATGTTTGGAACCAGACGTCTCCGGAACCGTGGATCCGCAGACTAATTTCCCTGGGGTACCGAATAGACTTCGAGGCCCCCCCTCCACCTCGGTTCTTCACTACAAGTCTGCCAATACCTGCAGACAAGGCCAGAGTTCTACAGGAGGCTATCCAGTCTCTAGTAGTATCATCTGTGCTCGTTCCGGTTCCAGAACATCAACGAGGTATGGGGTTCTACTCAAACCTGTTTGTAGTACCCAAACCGGATGGATCGGTCAGGCCCATCTTGAACCTCAAGTCATTGAACCTGTATTTGAAGATGTATCGATTCAAAATGGAGTCTCTGCAGTCCGTTATTGCGAGCTTAGAACCAGGAGAGTTCCTATTATCCCTGGATATCAAGGATGCCTATCTCCACATTCCCATCTGGGAACCACACCAAGCCTTTCTGCATTTAGCCATATTGATCATTATCAGTTTTGGGCATTGCCGTTCGGGTTATCCTCGGCTCCCCACATCTTCACCAAACTCATGTCAGTCATGATTGCTCTCCTTCGTTCATCGGGAGTGAACATAATCCCTTATTTGGACGACCTGTTACTCAAGGCGCAATCGGTATCTCTTCTTACAAGTCATGCCCTACTGACATATCAGACTCTAACCCAACATGGTTGGATAATCAACTTCAAGAAATAAAATCTCAATCCATCCCAGAGGCTCCTGTTTCTGGGCATGATCTTAGATATGGCATCACAGAGGATCTTTCTTCCACTAGACAAAGCCCGGGATATCCGGTTGTTAGTTCAGCTGGTCCTCAGACCAAAGAAGGTGTCCCTCCTTCTTTGTCTGCATCTCCTGGGGAAGATGGTAGCTGCTTTCGAGGCACTACAGTTCGGCCGGTTCCACTCCAGGGTGTTTCAGCTGGACCTAATGACACAGGGGTCAGGGTCTCATCTGCTTCTACATCGACAGATCCGTCTGAGCCCAACTACCAGAGTGGCCCTTCTCTAGTGGACACAATCCAACAATCTTTTAGTGGGCCGGAGATTCGGGGTCTGGGACTGGATCATCGTAACAACAGATGCCAGCCTTCGAGGATGGGGAGCAGTGGTCCTCGATTATTACTTTCAGGGTCGATGGTCCCCTCTAGAACAAAAGTGGCCCATAAATGTGTTGGAACTCAGAGCAATTTACAATGCTCTGATAGAAGCAACAGAGTTTCTAAGGAATCGTCCGGTAAGAGTTCAGTCCGACAATGCGACGGCCGTCGCGTGCATCAACCGCCAAGGAGGGACTTGGAGTCGCATGGCCATGCGAGAAGTAACTCGGGTCCTCAGGTGGGCCGAGAGCCAGTCAGTAATCCTGTTGGTGGTATTCATCACGGGTGTGGACAACTGGGAAGTAGATTACCTAAGCCACCAGGATATCCATCCGGGGAATGGAAGCTTCATCCAGACATGTTCAACGTGCTGATACGTCGATGGGGATGTCCTCTGGTGGACCTCATGGTGTCACAATTGAATTGTCAGCTCCCGGTATACGTGTCAAGAACTCAAGATCCGCAGGCGGTGGCAGTAGACGCTCTGACAGTTCCGTGGAAATTTGACTTAGTTTACCTCTTTCCTCCGATTCCACTTCTTCCTCGACTACTAAAAAGCATAAAACACCAGTCAGCCTCTGTCATTCTCGTGGCTCCGAACTGGCCTCGGAGAAGTTGGTTCGCGGACCTTCAGTCCCTATTGGCAGACGATCCGTGGCCCCTTCCTCTGTGCCCGGATCTGCTACAGCAGGGTCCTTTCATACACCCCAACCTAGCGCAGCTGCGTTTAACTGGGTGGCTCTTGAAACCGATATCCTAAGACGCAGAGGAATCCCAGACTCTGTCATTCCCACCATGCTATGCACCAGGAAACCAGTTTCGGCTGTGCATTATCATCGTATCTGGCGTTCTTATATCTCCTGGTGTTCCAGTCAGGATCTTCCATCTAGAACTTTTCGGTTGTCCCGGTTTCTGCTTTTTCTTCAGACTGGTCTGGATTCTTGCCTTAGTCTTGGAACTTTAAAGGTGCAGGTTTCTGCCCTTTCCATTTTCTTTCAACGGAAATTGGCTCTCATTCCTGAGATGCAGACATTTCTTCAGGGGGTCCTGCATGTGCAGCCTCCTTTTGTACCTCCAATAGCTCCCTGGGACTTGAACTTAGTGCTTTTGTTTCTTCAGTCGTCCATGTTTGAACCTTTGGAAGAGGTTGATATTAAGTATTTGTCTTGGAAAACGGTCCTCCTCCTGGCTCTAGCTTCGGCTCATAGAGTTTTGGAATTGAGTGCTCTGTCCTATAAGCCACCTTACCTTGTGTTTCATGCTTATAGGGTGGAACTCCGTATGGTAGCCGCCTTCCTTCCCAAGGTAGTGTCGGCTTTTCATATTAATCAGCCTATTGCAGTACCGTCTTTGGTGGAGGACTCTGGTGGTTCTTCTACCTTGGATGTGGTTAGAGCTCTCCACATCTATGTTGACAGGACTGCTTCCCTCCGTAAGTCTGAGTCACTTTTTGTCCTCTATGATGCGGTTCGGAGGGGTTGGCCAGCGTCTAAACAGACTCTGGCACATTGGATTCGGCTGACTATTCATCAGGCTTATGTTGGTGCCGACCGCCGGCCTCCTTCGTCCATTTCCACGCAGACAGTGCAGTGGAACACATCACCTTTGATTATAGATGACGCTCAGTGCGCATTCTTTGAGTTTAACTTCTGGCGGAAGTACCTGGAAGTTCATGCGTTCCACACGCGCATTACGGTGGAACGCACGCGAAAATAAGGATAAGGACTGGTTTTTGTCTTTTATAACAACCAACAGATGGGTGCACACAAAGGTAACCTTGGAAATTTGTTATTTATCAAACACTATGTATAACCGTATTTCTGTAAGGATTAAGAGCTATCCCTATAAACCACACATGGATAGTGTGGACCAATGAAATTATAGGAGGGGGGATATAAACAGGAACATTTGGTCTAGCCCATTACACCTTGATAAAGGCTTTCTTTAAGCTGAAATGCGTTGGTGGATGTTTGAGGAGGAGCAGATCCAGACCAAAAGCACAGTGGGTGGATTCTTGAACCCAGGAGGTACCCAGTTATTTCTTCAAATGCTTGATGGTGTTTTTATACACCCTGATGTCTGGTACGCAGCCTCATAATCACTTTTTATTGTCACTAAAAATAAAATTACTTTATCACAGTATTGCGATTTTCCTGTTTCCCTTGTTTTTATGTTTGAGGAACAAGAGGTATCCTAGTGTTTTGAAGAGCAAAAAGAGTGGCTTTTGTGACTTTGGGCAGACCAGTGTACTGTAGAAGGAAGACGTTTACCTGTACCATTTTATCGTGAAGGAACTTTTTTAACTGGACCAATGGATTATTGATGGTGACATTGGATTTATTTATTTATTATTTACACTATTCTTTTGGAAGAAACTAATTCAGGAACTTTTAATTAGGTGGTGATATTTATTGTCAATTGAACAGACTTTTATTGAAAAACGTATTCCCTATTGAGTTTTTTGCGCAAGGTGCACCTATTCCTTTCTCTGTCTTTTGAAACCTCTCCAAGAAAAGAAACAGACTTTGCAATCTGTTCCGCTAGAGGAACCAGATTCTCCACCGGAACACCAGTCTTCAGGCCCTCAGCAAGCTGCATAGCCCATGCTTCCACCGCCTTGTTGACCCAACAGCTGACTACTGCAGGTCAAAGGGACACCCCTGTTACAGTGTACATAGACTTTAAGGTAGTTTATAACTTCCTGTCAGAAGACTCCTTTAAAGAAACTGTTCCTGGAACAGGGAGCACCATCTTTTTAGACAAACGTGACAGTGAAGGGTCCACTGAAGAAGGTGTTTTGCATAATTTCCTGCTCTCTAAAGGAAAGGGATAGTAGGATAAAAGTTTACGTGAGATCTGAAACTTTTTATCTAGGTGTTTCTACGCTGAGGTAAGGATCTCGTCCAATTCCTCAGACACTGGAAAGGAGGCTGCTAGTCATTGTTTCTTATTAAAAATAAATGGCCTAACTTCCACAGGGTCCATGTCCTCAACATGTAACACATGGCGTATAGCTGCAATCACCCTGAGATACAGGCTCTGCTTCATCTGGTGCCTGTTCCTCTATAGGGTCATGTACCTCCCCTTCCTCTGTATCAGGCATGTCGTCCTCTTCCAGATCATCCCACATAAGGGGATTTGGTATTAGTCTCCTAGCAGGGACACTAGAGGACGATGCCACGGGAGGAACCTGGACTGACATAACCCTTGTGAGCCCTTCTATAGACCTGGCTAAAGATCGCGCCCATTCTTGTTCAAAGAAGGCAGATCTCTGAGATCTTTCAACCTCTCTTCCTGCGAGAAGCTTCCAGCTCTGCAGATAATTGAGAAATGACTGATGTCATTTGATCAGCCCAAATAGGCTGTTGTGGGGATACTGCAGTCTGTGTTTCTGAAACACACTTCTCACACAACAGGGAACTGGATGATACTCCCTGTGTAAATTTATCTGCACAATTCTTACAGGAGGAAGTTTTTTGTGCAGCCATAAGCTGGCCACACACTAGACCAACTTACATCCAACCAGCCAACTTGTTGATTGTCTGGAAAGAAAATCTGGTATGTATGGTCGTTCAGACAAGTTTGTTAAATGTTTGATCTAAACTATTTGTTCAAACAACAGTTTTGGTCCATTTTCCAGCATTTGGTGGCAAATTGCTGATTGTACTCCTTAAATCAACTAGTTGGCTGGTTGGACAGATAATCTTTAGATGTGTGGCCAGCTTTAAACCCCTTTGAAGTCATGTTACCAATTCACAGTTCACACACACACAGAAAGGGTAGTGATATACACAAGTACACAGAGACTGTTTAGAAAGACGAGATTAAGGGCATAGAGGGAGATTATGCTATTAACCCAGCCCAACCAGCGCTGATAGTATGGTAGTAAATAAGGCAAAAACATCTGGTCATGAAAGTAAAAGGCTTTCAATTTGATTGATTAAAAAAGAAAAACACAGATGGTAATATTGCTTTAGGCAGGTAGTCTACAGCTGTACCTATACAATCACTGATGTTTTCATGCATGTGTGGCTCATGTAACAGATAACATGAACAATACCATTCTCACTAGAGGCAACAAGCTTGTTAAGTGCCAGTTTTAATTTCATTACCCCTTCCAGTATTACAGTAGTACAGTACTACAGTATTACAGTAATGTGGGCATTATTTTTGAGTAGCTATGTTACTTCTATTTATTTAACCTCTTTCTCACTTCTGTGCCAATTCTATTTTAGCAGTTATCACATCCAATATGAATATCAGTAATTTATTTATGCAGTACACACACAAATTAAACCTTGTTTTTTTCAAAAGACTGCATTTTTTTAAATTAATTTGCAGATATTTCATCACATTTTCAAAAATATGATAAGACGACAGAAATGTCAAGGTGCTCCTGCTAATAAAGTGGATCTAACTCTTAAGGTGCATACACACACAATGATTTTTTGAACGATTATCGATAACGATATCGTTTATCGCTCAATCATTGAAAAAATCGTTCACTTTCTGAGTTAAAACGATGAACGATTATCGTTAATGCACGTTCACGTTTGTAGTTTGTAGTTCAGTCAGACTGACCAACTCAACGATTTTCAGTAAGGGAATATGCAAAAATCATTTGTAGTTCAAAACAAATGTTCATTACATTTAGTAAATGAACGATTTTAGTAAACGATTTTTGTTCATTTTTCCCTTGAACAATGAGAGTACCTATATTGGGTCACAAATCCATGTGTTTTTAGATTGAGAGCTAACTTTCCTGTACTGTTGCTAAAGGCATTTATGGAATCAGTAGCTGACGGAGTGCTGCCCTAATGCCAATTTTGAGGCCACTGCTGTACAGCAAGTTAGTTCTCCATTTACAAAAACAAATGAAAAACTATGTGACCCAATATATAGGGATTGGCATTGTTTTAGAGCACAGGTTCTCAAACTCGGTCCTCAGGACCCCACACAGGTCACGTTTTCCAGGTCACCCAGCAGGTGCACAGGTGTAATCATTACTCACTGACACATTTGAAAAGATCCACAGGTGGAATTAATTATTTCACTAGTGATTCTGTGAGGAGACTTGGAAACGTGCACTGTTTGGGGTCCTGAGGACCAAGCTTGAGAACCTGTGGTTTAGAGTTAGGTCCTCTTTATTATCAGGAGTGCCCAGATGTGGCGTATGACTTATTATACAATCGCAAATGTGTGTAGCTCCTATCCTCCAACATGACCCCTTCCATCAGGTACAAAATGCTCTGCTTCTGGACTTCCCACTTTGATTGGCATCACCTGTGTTGATCTAGTTAATTGATGAGAAAGGTGTTTCACCACAGGTGGGAGCTGAGCATTATTTACCTAATGTAACGGGTCATGTTGGAGGGTCTGGTAAAGGTGCGTACACACTAGACGATTCGCTCCATGAGCAATATCATCTAGTGTGCCCCCAACAGGGGTGTGCTCAATGTCATTAACGACATTGAGCACACTGAACGATACCATGAACGATTTTGTTCAGTGCGCATCATTGGTCGTTTGTCGTTATCGTTCATCGTTTTAGCATACACAGGGCCCGATTCAGCAAGGAATGCAAGCACCCGGCTGATGTTTCAGCACTGCATATGCATCGCAGTGTGTGTGCGCAAACTAGCAATTGCGATGGAAAATGCAGAGGCTACGCAGACCCAGAGCACAGTGATTGACAGGAAGTGCCATTTGTGGGTGGTGACGGGGGGTTGGTCTGGCGAACACAGGCGTGCCAGTGCAAAGGGACAGCATTGCAGGGGCGTGCATAAATTATTCATTGCAATTCCATACGCAGCCTGAGGCCTCATAGCGTGACCTGAAGTTAGCAATTCCCGAGTGAGGTCTGACCTGCCTTAACTGTGCGTATGGGTCCGATGTTACCGATTATTTCTCTATATTGCCCAAGTATATGGATGTGAACAAGGGGAAGTGGGCGTCCTTATGTTAAGATGTGATCGCAATGCGATTGCAAACTTGCATTTCACTGCTAATATTAGCAACTGCGTTGCGTGCGTTCTAGCAGAATAGCGATCCTTGCTGAATCAGGCCCACACTGGCCGATATAGAATGACTGAGCGATAACGATATCGTAGTCATTCAAAATATCGGCAAGTGTGTACGCACCATAACTGAGACTCCAGCATTGTATTTGCAAATGGTATAACAACTCTTTACTGGTTCACAGCGGTTTGCTTAGGGATTTTTCTGTGTCAGTGAACTGCCTGTTCTGACCTTAGCCTGAATATTGACCACTGTGTTGCCTGTCCTGACACTTGGTTCCACAATCCAGGAGTTACTAAAGAATTCCATAATCACTATTATGAAACTAGCCAATAACTCCAATTTTTGTTTTCTAACTCCACTTTCATACATTTACCCACTCTTCATCTAGAAATCATACAGTACAGCAGTGTACTTAGCTGCCAACTGATTTTTAGCAACCCATGATTTCTCTCAAACTCCTCCTATATTTCAATACTATACAAATGCTCAGTGTAATTTGCCGATTCTGCATGTTAGATTAACACTTAGCTATTCATTCATATTCTACAGGCTTTATAAATATATAATACATTTTGGATAGCTGTACAGGTTGAGTCTCCCATATCCAAATATTCCGAAATACAGAATATTCAGAAATACGGAATATTATTAGCATGACTGAGATAGTGAAATCTTTGCTTTTTGATGGTCCAATGTACACCAACTTTGTTTAAGGCACAAAATTCTTAAAACTATTGTATAAAATTACCTTCAGGCTGTGTGTATAAGGTGTATATGAAACATAAATGAATTTCATGTATGTACACAATCTTTGTTTGAGCCACAAAATTATTGAAAATATTGTATAAAATGACCTACATGCTGTGTGTATAAGTTGTATATAACACATAAAAAGATTCTGTGATTAGATTTGGGGCCCATTCCCAAGATATTTAATTATTTTACGAAAATATTCCAAAATACGGAAATTTCGATATTAAAAAATACCCCTGGTCCCAAGCATTTTGGATATGGGAGTCTCAACCTGTACCACCAAAACAAAGTCCTACATGTTATGCAAATTAAACTGGACACATTTCTTGAACAATACAGGTAATCTGTTCTCACTACAGCATGTGACATATAAAACTACAGATATTTTTATTCTTGTTATTTGGGAAGTATCTCCTTTAATTACAGTGCAAGCTATTTTATCTTACTGTGCCATTTACCCCTACAGATTTTTCTTTTACTTGCTTTTCTTACCACTGTAATTTTATTAAAAAAAATTTGAAAGCAGATACTAAATGTTAGGATAACACACTGAGCTTCTGCCTTTAAGGTGATGCTTTTAGGAATAACATATTTGATATATTTTTGTTTTTACAATAATGGTTTTATGAGACAAATATACAACAAAGTTAGTTTACAACAGACAGGCTCCCATTCTTCAGAGCCTTATAAATGTTATAGATTATTTATATGGTTTTCCAAACTCAGAAATCCTTGAGGTAATAAAAAATGCAAAACCTGGACAGGATGCACGGTGAACAATGAAGCATTATAAATTGCAGCCGTGCATAGTAACAATAGTATTAAATATAGTAAATATATTATACACAAGCTAGAATATTGGATACAAACATGTATAATACATGTGTCAGGCATGATGAATAATCCACTTAGGCACCAGTGCCAAATTTCAGATATGCGCAATTATGAACAGGGCTGTCAAGAGCATTGATGAGCTTGGGTAAAGGGAGATGGTGTGGCCAAATCAGTTGTGGCCACTTCCCCTCCCAAAATTTTTAGTTTAAAAAAAGTCCAATGCGCATCGCAGTGAAGCATTGCCAATACAGGATGGGTAAGGGATGTCGGCGCTCCGAATTTTGGTGATCAGAATCCCGTGTCGGTAAGTATCCTACCCTCCCTCCCGCACCCTATACCTAACCACCTAGTGCCTAACCCTCCCCCTAGTACTTAACCTTCCCTTAACCCCACTACTTACCATCGGGATGCTGGCGTCTGGGTTCTGACTGGTGTTGGGATTCCGGTGCCGGCATTCTGAGTGCCTGCATCCCGGCTGTTGGGATTTCAACCACCTCCCATCAATACAGCCCTCACCTGAGCTTGCGTGATGTGTGTGAGAAAGGGGTAATAACAAAAAAAAAAAAACTGCTCTGTATAAAAATTATTAAAATTCTCCTTTTTGACCTCACACTCACATTCATTTCTATCCAACACTGCCATCAAGATTTGATTTCAAAGCTAACACTTACTGGAAGATTTCATTACTTCCAGACTTATATACCACTACATTGGAAACTTAAATTACAGATGTGTCCACATACATCTATCCTCCGTACGCTACAAGTTGCTTTACATATAATGCGTGAGAGCTGTGTGACTCGGTAGCGCCGAGCGTGTTTTCGTGCAACTTTTTACCTTCAAATGTGTTGTATTTGCACAGTGATGAATAGTATGCACACACAGCTTCTGATTAAAATGATATGCGGTATGACTATAATCTGTGAAACTGCAGGTGTATTTCAATGTGAAGCGCTACGTTACAGTGTCTTAGCCTCTGACACTGTAACGTAGCATTTTGCATGCAGATACACCCGCAGTCGCACACAGATTATAGGCATGCAACATATCATTTTAATTAGCAGAAGCGGCTTGTGCATCCTATTCGCATCGCTGTGCGAATACGACGCATTTGAAGGTAAAAAGTTGCACGAAATGACGATAGCCGCTACCGAGTCATGGCGTGACTGGAAGGGCTGTTTACCACACAAGGAGGATAGATGTATGAGGACACATCTGTAACCAGAGTTTTCATAAACCATACAATCCTTTATATTTCAGTTATGTAACTTCTACTTCTCAATGGCCTATGAATCTACCATCTTGCCCCCATTTAAGTTTATCTTTAATTCTGCTGCATGCCTCATTTTCCATATTGTGCATACACACAGCATGATATACATGATATGTCATTACGATTTGGCCAAATCATAATGCTATCATCCCAGTGTGTACTAAAAGGGGCATGCTCCTATGTATGAGCAGGTCTTTATAAATATTCACAGTAGCCCAGCTCCAATTGTTTCCCCATTTCTTACATTTATTTCTCCATAAACAAAAAAACATATAATGGAAACCGCACTGAAAAATATTCTGCCTCTGTAATATAAATTGTATGTCTCTAGAATGAACCTATAAAGGACTACACAGATAACCAAAATCAGAATATTCAGAATATTCCCAAAACGATCATAGGACCTCAGTCTCCCAGACCAATTTATTGGTAAATCCGTGGTGTTCCCCAGTCTGTTCACAACATATAAACCATAAGGAAAAGAAAAAAAGGACTCTTTGTGGGGGCACACAATAGGTATAGAGAATTGGCCGAATCAGCCTGCTAAAACTTTACTTTTATTATATAATGTTAAAAAAGGTGAGCAACTATGAATAGACAGATAAACAAACAAATATGTTACACAAGAATCAAGGAGAATGTACTTTATTAATCACAACACACATTGCCGGACCCCTGCTAATTTTAGCAGATCAACCGCTATTGAGAGGGACAACTGATTTTCTTGAATCCCTTACCATACCTATTTACATGTGGTGACAATAAGCAGCAATTACCTGTATATCAAGTGTGTATTAGAACACACAATTGATCAGTGAAGCCCAGTATACACATATTTAGATGACTTTCTGGGTATCAACAACCCTTTCTGAATGTGTATAGTTTATAGTGCATGCAGGCATAGTATATATTGTTTGTCTATTATGGATTGATTTATGAATTTACCATAACTTCCATTAAGGTACAAATTAATTGTTTTCTCACACATGCATTGTGACAGATATATGCATATATTGTGAATCTTGGACACTAAGGGCCTGATTCAGAGCCGCTCGTAAGCGGCCGCTCGTTCGTTCCGAGCGATGTTAGCCCAACTGCGCATGCGTACGGATCGTTATACGCATGCCCGAACCAGTCAGTGCGGGCGAAATTCATGTGCTCGCAAAATAGCGAATGCCTGCTATTTTGAGTGACAGAAAGAGGCGTATGTGGGTGGTAACAGGGGAAGGTGCTTGCAAATGGGTAGTGGAAATCAGAACGCAGGCTTGCTTAAAGGTCAAAACGGGCGTTTTATGGGTGTGCATATTTAAAACAGCAGCGTCATTGACCACGTCACTGGGTTATTTTAGAGTCAGAACTGCTCGCAAAATTGTGGTAGCAAACACCAACCACAAGAATAGCGAGCAGTTCATACCCTTGTCGATGTACTCGATTAATCTATTAAATAGCGGACATGACGTAGGATGCGAGCGGCCAGGGGGCGTATTTTTCCAAAAAACGACCGCAAGTTTTGCTCGCTCGTTCAGACATAGAGGCGTGAACAGACCGCAAACAGCGAACGGTTCATTTGAATAGCCACCCCTTGTTTTAGAACGAACGACCGCAAATAGCGAGTGGCTCTGAATGAGGGCCTAAGTATGCCTAGACTGTGATTAATCGGCGATATATTGAGACTGGGAGCCAGAGGGACTATGCAGGGAAGCAGCAGTTGACGAGGAGGAAGTACAATAGCTCTCCTCCTTGGCTAATCCCAAGTGTTGGCAAGACCTGACTAGGGGCACAGAGTCTAAATGGGGGCAGCACAGATGGTGTAATGGTTAGCGTTACTGCCTCACAGCAGTGAGGTCGTGGGTTCGATTCCCACCACAGCCTGTGCGGAGTTTGTATATTCTCCCTGTGCTTGTGTGGGTTTCCTCCGGGTACTCCGGTTTCCTCCCACACCCCAAAAATATACTGGTAGGTTAATTGGCTCCCAACACAAATTAACCCTAGTGTGTGTGTGTGAGCATGTGATAGGGAATATAGAGTGTAAGCTCCACTGGGGCAGGGACTGATGTAAATGGACAAATATTCTCTGTAAAGCGCTGCGGAATATGTGTGCGCTATATAAATAACTGGTAATAAATAATAAATAAATAAATAGTTGATAGTTTTCACCAGTGACCCCTCCAAGTGGGATGTGGTCTTAGTTGCGCCCAACCAGCAGGTCACGGTCCCCTGGTCAGGGACCTGGGAATTAGCAACTGACAGAGGAACAGAGTGGCTAGGGAATAGCACTACAGAAATACACTGGGAAGTGACACTGGTGATTATCACAAGAGAACAATTCTATCTCTAAGAATATCTCAGGATGAATACACAGTATTGCACTGTAGCTATCCCTGAAGATCAGTATGCAGGTTACAGTGTGGATACCACTGGAGATCAATATGCTAGTTTGCACTGTGTGTGTCACCAGAGAGCAATACGCAGGTTTATGCTGTAGATATCACTAGAGGACCAGTATGCAGGTTATACTGTGGATACCACTGGAGATTAATACGCAGGTTTGCACTATGGATACCACTGGCGATCAATATGCAAGTTTGCACTGTAGGTGTCACCGGAGATCCAGTTGCAGGACTAGGTAAACACTTGAGAGTGTCACTGGAGATCCAGATGCAGGATTTTGTAAATACTTGAGTGTGTCACTGGAGATCCAGACACAGGATAAGTATTGAAGGGTATCACGGGAGGTCCAGACGAAGTATAGCATTGAGGTATTCAATGAAGGTCAGTACAGGGACTGATATATATAACACATAGTAATCAGTACAAGGACTGAAGATGTAACACTGGAAATCAGTACGAGGACTGAAGGTGTAACACTGGAAATCAGTACGAGGACTGAAGTATAACTTGTAGAAAGTAGCACTGGAGATCCAGATGCAGGATAGCTCTGGAATATAACACTGAAGAAAGTCACTGGAAATGAATACAACGTGGAGCCTGGAATGATGTTACAGCAAACAGTAACTGGATTAGTGAAGTTGTTCAGGCAACTTCCTGCTTCCTGGAGTCCTGCTTTATTCCCCTGTGTAGCTGTCCATTGGAGAAGAGAGTCAGCTGAGAACTGACAAGGCTACCATTAATAAGAGACCAGTCAGGTGATACAGACAACATGGCTGCACCCACAACCACAGTCGCGAGAACTCCGATATGGAGGATGCGTGGGAGTCGCCTGAATACTCAGCATGTCACCCACCGCCGCATCTGATGTCTTACCAAGCTTGCTAGTCAGGGGAAGCCAGCGCTGCGGTAAGTAACAGCTGATCCCAGGCTGAATCCTGACACCCTCTCTCACTTTTTATGTCCTCATTCAGGATATTGAAATACTAATTTTCCCTACCTTACCTACCTGATTTTTATTCTCAATCTGTTTTCTGTTTTTGGGTGCTTAGCCAATGAGCGGCTCCTCCACGTGGGTCCCAGCCAATCAGCGGCCGCTAATGCTAGCCGCCGCTGATTGGCCGGCAGCCCGGGACTGAAGTCAGCTCATTCCCACGAGCAGACAATAGCGCAGTGTAACACCATGCAGAAGCATGTTGTTACACTGGATCCGCCCCACGTATAGAATTTCTGCGGAGAACATCGAGGGACATACAGTAAAGGTGAGTATTGGATCTTTTTTTACAGGTAATTCGTACGTATACTTTACGTTGACAAGGGGACATGAACATCTGGAAACAGGTGAGTATGTGTAAATGTGTTTATGGATGCAATAAAGCTTTATTTTCACAGTGTGTTGTGTGTTTTATTAACCATTTCTTTACAGGTGAACTACAGGTACCAGTGGGCCCTTAATGCCCTGCATGCTGTTACTTGTAGTTCTCCAAGTACCGGCATGCGGGGGAGGCTTGCTGGGACCTGTAGTTCCACTGTAAAGACAATGATGATAAATCTAATTTTTACACTACACCTAACAATATCAACCCACCACCCAGGAGTGGCGGGGATAGCCCAGGGCTATCAGCCTAGTCCAGGGGTGCCCTGGAGAGGGTGACCCCTTTATTGGAGGGGTCCCCAACTCCCCAGGGATCCCTGGCCTGGGCTGACTAATGGTCAGGGCTGATGCTGCAGCTGAGGGGCCCGGTGAAAGGGCACCCCTGGCTGTGGCATCAGGGCTGGTTTTAAATATACGGTAGAACTCACGTCATTTTTTTTCTCCATATATTTAAAACCAGCTCTGTCCCTGCTGCCTTGTGCTGGTTCTTACATTACAGGGGAACCCTACACATTTTTTTCCCTATAATGTTAAGAACCTGGACAGGCTTGCAAATCCGGGCCTGGTTATTGTTTTGGGGGGGTCCTCACGTAATTTTTTTTAAAATTATCCCTATTTTATCCATTTATAGAAAGAAAAATACACAAATCACAATGATTTGTGTATGTTTCTGACCATCTCGCAGCTCAGGGGGTTGAGAGTTTGAAAACTGATTTTGACAGTTTGAGAGTTTGCTGTCATCTCACCCGAGCCTGTCATCCTGATTTTTGGTAAATTTAAGAGATGCATGTTTTAGGTGAAAAGTACTTCCAATTCGGCCCGATGGTGATAAGATGCGAGATCGCTATCTCACCCGAGTTTTACGAGTGAGATGAGAGAAATCTCTCTCTAACTCACCCGACTTTGCCTTTAGTAAATTTGCAAGCAGGGAAAAAAATCTATAAATCACCCGAGATGGTCATCTCGCCCTATCTCGAATCTTAGTAAATTTACCCCTAGGGGTTAAATTTACTAAAGTGAGGGTTTTTAGAAGTGGAGATGTAGCCCATAGCAACCAATCAGATTATAGCTATTATCTTCTAGAAGGTGCTAATTAAATGTTAAATAGAATCTGATTGGTTGCTATGGGCAACATCTCCACTTCTCTAGGGGTTTGGAAGAATGATGAAAATTAGACAAACATCATGGATAAGGATGAACAAAGTATATATATATATATATATTATATATATATATATATATCTTTAAAGTAAGTGAAAAGTCAACAAGAGAGAGTTAGGGTGGGTACACACCTAAATGACAGGCAATCGTGCCGATGTTCAGGGCGATTTGTCTTCACCCTGGACATCGCATTATTGCCGGTACACACTTAAAAGATTAAATGAAAGACGGAACAATCACTGTTCCGTCCTTCATTAACATGTACAGCCTCACATGCGATATCGTGTGATTGACTGTGCAGCACAGCCAATCTCACGATATCGCATGCGACGGCGGGAGCGCGCAAATCAGGCATGCACACTGCACAAAATGCCTGATTTGTCATTCCGATTTTACTAAATCGGCCAACTCGGACCAATATCGTTTAGGTGTGTACCCACCCTTAGCCAACATTCGGATTGTCGTCAAAAACAAAAGTCTGTGTACTGTATATAGAAAAGCAAAATATTATTAGAGAGGGTGGAAGAGGAATGCTGACTCACATAAATGAAAAAGGCTAAATAAATTGTCTGGGGATTATACAAAAGGAAGCTCGCATTTAGTGCTAGTTGCCTACTCTCCCGGGACTGTCGGGAGCCTCCCGAAAATCGGGTGCTGGCCCCTACACCCTGCAAGACTAGGAAAGTCTCCCGCAATGGATGCTGGCACCCCGCTGACCCCTGCGCCAGCCGCAAAAGTAGGCGATGCGGGGGTGTGATGACGCGATTCACACTGAATTGCGTCATCGTAGCCCCGCCCCCTGCCTTTTAATGACAGCAATGGCATTATAAAGTGGGGGGCGGGGCCACGATGACGCGATCGCGTCGGAACGCCCCCGCTCCGCCTATTTGACCCACCCCCATCCTCCCTGCTCGACGGACCTGCCAGCCCCCTCCTGGATTCCCCTGCCGAAATGTAGGCAAGTATGATTTAGTGAAGGTGTTTGTGATCTGTTTCTGGATAAGGCTGTGGAAAATAAAGGCTTGTAGAGTATTCATGGAGGTGGGTAAGATAAGAGTAGCAGCATCAATGAGTTGAAGATAGAGAAGAGGTACTAGAAGTTAGTAACTGTAAAATAGAGGAAATATATTGAAATGATCTTGTAATGTTAATATACAGTACTGTGCAAAAGTTGAAGGCAGATGTGAAAAAATGCTGTTTAATAAGAATACTTTCAAAAATAGAAGTGTTAATACTGTAGTTTATTTTTATCAATTAACAAAATGCAAAGTGAATGAACAGAAGATAAATCTAAAAGTAATCAATATTTGGTGTGACCACCCTTTGCCTTCAAAACAGTATAAATTCTTCTAGGTACAAGTGCACAAAAGACCCGGATTCATCACAGATCGCAATTGCAACAGTGTGTGCAGATCGGCTGATGGTGTGTACTGTGCATGCGTATGCTCCTCAGTGCGCAGGCCAGCATTGCGATCGCACTGCGGTCACGTACGTAGATACAAAGCCATCACAGAGTGAGTGACGGGACATCAGCCTTTGGGGGTGCAGACGGGGGAGTGGTCGGAGAAACGCAGGCGTGCCTGTCCATTTGAACTCCGTTTCCTGGGTGTACATAAATTAGCAACTGCGACATAATCTCAGCTGCGATCTTAATAGCAATCCATAATGAATCAGGCCCAAAGTCAGGGATTTTGTAGGATTATAGTCAGATGTATGATTAACCAATCATACCAAACAGGTGATAATGATCATCATTTTCATATGTAGGTTAAAACACAGTCATTAACTGAAACAGGAACAGCTGTGTAGGAGGCTTAAAACTGGGTGAGGTACAGCCAAACTCTGCTACAAAGGTGAGGCTGTGGAAGACCGTTTCATGGCACAGGTCATACACCATGGCAAGACTGAGCACAGCAACAAGACAAAAGGTAGTTATACTGCATCAGCAAAGTCTCTCACAGGCAACGATTTCAAAGCAGGCTGGGGTTTTAAGATGTGATATTCAAGCTCTTTTGAAGAAGCACAAAGAAATGGGCAATGTTGAGGATCGTAGATGCAGTTGTCGGCCAAGGAAACAGTGCATCAGATGAAAGACACATCATGCTTACTTCCCTTAGAAATCAGAAGATGTCCAGCAGTGCCATCAGCTCAGAACTGGCAGAAACCAGTGGAAACCAGGTACACCCATCTACAGTTTGGTGAAGTCTGGCCAGAAGTGATCTTCATGGAAGAATTGAGGCCAAAAAGCCATACCTATGACTAGAGATGAGCGGGTCCGGTTCCCAGAGAATCGGACCAACCCAAACTTCGGGGATCTGAGGCAGATACGAGTCGGCTCGGGTTTTGTCGCCTGACTCGGATCAGAAAACTGGGCAAAACGTCATCATCCGGATTCTCGCGGGTTTTGGATTCTATAAAGGCCCCATTATTCGCCGCCACTTTTTATTCTGGCTGTGGAGAGTGAAGAGAGAAGTAGCTGTTGTTATTGTCAATACTTAATACTTGTTACTGGCTGGCTGTTGTCTATAGAGGGGCTGGCTTGCTGTTGTCGTGTCCATAGGGGCTGGCTGTCATTGTCCTGTCCATAGGGGCTGGCTGTCATTGTCCTGTCCATAGGGGCTGGCTGTTGTACTTGTCCTGGTCCATAGGGGCTGGATGGCTGTAGTGCTGTGTTGTCCAGAGGGTGCTCTGTCCTTCAGAGGTGCTCTTCACCCACCCCCAGTGTGAAAAAAATAAAAACAAATTAGTGTTAGCCATATTTGTCATCAGTGCAGGGGTGCTGTGCTGCTGTCTGTTAAGGGGCTGCTGCCTCTTTTCACGGGTTCAACTCAGTGTTAAAAAAAATATATTGTATGGCGTATTAGCCACACCTGTCATTGGCGTAGGTGCACAGGGGTGCTGCTGTCTGTTGAGGGGCTGCTGGCCAAAATAATGTGCGTGTCAGCCACACCTGGTTGTCACTGTCATCAGTGTAGGTGCGCAAGGGTGCTGTGCTCCTGTCTGTCCAGGGGCTACTGGCCAAAATAATAAATAAACAATTTTTTTTGTGTGCGTCAGCCACACCTGGCTGTCACTGTCATCGGTGTAGGTGCACAGGGGTGTTGTGCTCCTGTCTGTCGAGGGGCTGCTGCCCAATATAATAAATATACAATTTTTGTTGTGTGCGTGTCAGCCACACCTGGCTGTCACGGTCATTGGCGTAGCTGTGCAGGGGTGCTGTGCTCCTGTCTGTCGAGGGGCTGCTGGCCAAAATAATGTGCGTGTCAGCCACACCTGGTTGTCACTGTCATCAGTGTAGGTGTGCAAGGGTGCTGTACTCCTGTCTGTCCAGGGGCTACTGGCCAAAATAATAAATAAACAATTTTTTTGTGTGCATCAGCCACACCTGGCTGTCACTGTCATCGGTGTAAGTGCGCAGGGGTGCTGTGCTCCTGTCTGTCGAGGAGCTGCTGCCCAATATAATAAATATACAATTTTTTTTGTGTGCGTGTCAGTAACACCTGGCTGTCACTGTCATTGGCGTAGCCGTGCAGGGGTGCTGTGCTCCTGTCTGTCGAGGGGCTGCTGGCCAAAATAATAAATAAACTATTTTTTTTGTGTGTGTCAGTAACACCCGGCTGTCACTGTCATTGGCGTAGCTGCGCAGGGGTGCTATGCTCCTATCTGTTGAGGGGCTGCTGCCCAAAATAATAAATAAACAATTTTTTGTGTGCATGTCAGCCACACCTGGCTGTCACTGTCATTGAAGTAGGTGCGCAGGGGTGCTGTGCTCCTGTCTGTCGAGGGGCGGCTGGCCAAAGTAATTAAAAAAAACCTATTTTTTTGTGTGCATGTCAGCCACACCTGGCTGTCACTGTCATTGGCGTAGGTGCGCAGGGGTGCTGTGCTTCTGTCTGTCAAGAGGCTGCTGCCCAAAATAATAAATAAACTATTTTTTTTGTGTGTGTGTCAGCCATATCTGGCTGTCACTGTCATCGGTGTAGGTGTGCAGGGGTGCTGTGCTCCTGTCTTTCGAGGGGCTGCTGCCCAAAATAATAAAAATAAAACCAACAATTTCTTTTGTGTGTGGTTGTGTGCATAGTGAGTATGGAGGACATTTACATGACCGGAGAGCAGGATCCACATACCAGTCTTGTAGCTGCCGGCAGCAGTCATGATGATGATGCAAGACCGTCAACATCATCTATGAAGGCCGATGTACCAGGGCTTAAATCAGGCCAAAAAGTCAGGCTAAAAAAAAAATCAACTTTTACCCTGTTAAAGCAAAAAAAAATTTTAAGCAAAGTTAGCTTTAGAGAAACAAAAAAATTGGCAATATGCCATTCACTACATAAAGTGGCAAGGAAAGGATAAGGCATTGGCCTGTATATATGACTGATGGTTGTAGTGATTATTTAAGCTCCTCTGCTTTTAGGAGAGGTACAAAACTTACAACTGTTAAGACAAATAAGACACAGGAACCAACTGTGTGCTCGGAAAAATCAAAAATCCCAGAGAAGAGTCCAAGTGTGTCCACGGTTGCCATGTGTGAGCCTGACCGTTCTAATACTGTACTTGAAGAGGATCCTCCTTCCACCATTTGAGTGCCTTCTGACTTAGAAATCGAGGTTGCTTCTGTGAAATTGCACGAGGAGGATGAGGAGGATATTTATGTAGTTGGCGATAACAACAAGGATGATGAAGATGTTGATGATGATGAGGATGTTGATGGCAAGGATGTTTGTGTAGAAACTGTAAATCAGGCAACAGTTGTTGCCCATGGTGGGAAAAATCCCATTGTTGCCATGCCTGGGCAAAGAACCAAAAGTCCACTTCTCATGTGTGGAATTATTTCCACCCAAATCTGGACAACCTTTTCCAAGCCATTTGTAACCATTGCCAAGTAACAGTGAGTAGAGGTAAGGACCATAACCATCTTGGAATCTTCTTCCTGTTACGTCACTTGAAGTGCATTCATCAAATCGGAAAGGGTACAGAAAATTTGGGGACAAAAAACCAACAACAATCAGTCCAGTGTTACCAAGCTGCTCCCTTCTATCTGGATCCAATTGCCTGCAATATTCACCACCAACACCTGCATCATCATTGACATCCTCGTTCGTGATTGGAAGTAGTCCTGCATCCAATATCATAAGGACTCACTCCTCTCCTATCCATTGTTTCTTAGAAGGCTCCTTGAGTTTATGCCTGCTGCTGCTGTTGCTATAAGTGGATCTTCATCCCAGAAGGGGACCAGGAGAAGACTACTTTTAGTAGTTCAACAAAACAATTGACTATCACACAGTCCCTTGCATTGGCGAACAAGTATGACAGCAAACACCCCGCTGCACAGCGGATTACTGACACCATAACAGCTATGCTGGTATTAGATGTGCGTCCAGTGTCCGCCATTAATGCAGTTGGTTTTACCCAGTTAATGGAGGTCCTGTGTCCCCTCTACAATGTGCCTTCTAGATTCCACTTCTCTAGAATAGCAATTTCCAATCTGTACAAGGGCATTCAAAAAAATCTTATTAATGTCCTCCAAATTGCCGTTGTGCCCACTGTCCACTTAACCACAGATATGTGGACAAGTGGGACAGGGCAAACTTAAGATTACATGACTGTGACAGCCCACTGGGTAGGTGTATTTCCTCCAACTGTGCAAGCAGCAGCAGCATCTAACAAATGCCAGCTCATTCAGAGGCAGGCTACTCTGTGCATCACAGGTTTCACTAAGAGGCATACCACTGAGACCCTCTTAGAGAAACTCAGGGAAATCATTGCAAAATGGCTTGCCCCACTTGGACTCTCCTCGGAATTTGTGATTTCTGACAATGCCAGCAATATTGTGCGAGCATTACATGTGGGCGAATTTGATCACATCCCATGTTTTGCTCACACAATTAATCTGGTGGTGCAACATTTTTTTAAAAATTACAGGGGCGTGCTGGAGATGCTCTCGGCGGCACGAAAGATTTCTGGACATTTTTGATGTTCAGCAACTGTGTGTCGAAGATTGCAGCACCAGCAAGAACTGTTGAATTTGCCCTGCTGAAGCAAGAGGTAGCAACTAGGTGGAATTCTACCCTCTATATGCTTCAGCGGATGGAGGAGCAGAAAAAGGCCATCCAAGGCTACACTACGGCCTGTGACATAGGAAGAGAAGTGGTAATGCACCTTAGTCAAGCACAGTGGATAATAATTTCCGTGTTGTGCAAGGTTCTCAAACCCTTTGAACATGCCACACATGACATTAGTTCAGACACTGCCAGCTTGAGTCAGGTCATTCACCTCATCAGACTTTTGCAAAAGCAGCTGGAGAAACTGAAGGAGGAGCAGAAAAAGAGTGATTCTGCTAAGTATGTGGGACTTGTAGATCAAGTCCTTCATTTGCTTTGACAGGATCCAAGCGTCATCAATCTCTTGAAATTAGATCACTATATTTTTGCGACCATACTTGATCCTAGGTTTAAGTCATACCTTGTGTCTTTCTCTCTGATGGACATAAATCTGAAAAGATGCAAAGAGCTGGTGGTGAAAAAATTGTCAGCTCAAGAGGAATGTGACACGGCAGCATCTCCTCCTTCAGTTTCTACAGCTGCCAATAAATAAACTACATTTTCCTAAGAGACCCACTGATGATGGTGATGCAGATCAGTCAGCAAAATCGAATGACATCTAGTTGGGTCTGAAAGAACTGCCTGCAATGAGTGACATGTCTACCGTGACTTTGTCTGATATGGTCAGCATTCAGAGAATGGTGGATGACTATTTTAGGAATAGTATCCAAATAGGTATGTCAGACAGTCCGTTTCACTACTGGAAGGAAGCAATTTGGAGTCCTTTACACAAACTGGCTTTGCTGTACTTAAGTTGCCCAACCTCCAGTGTGTACTCTGAAAGAGTTTTCAGAGCAGCCGGGAGCCTTGTCAGTGATCGTCATAGGATATTACTTCCCCAAAATGTGGATAAGCTGTTGTTCATCAAAATTAATTACAAATTCCATGAGGAAGACCATTACCAGCACTTAAGTCCAAAAATTACAGAAACATCTGACTCTGTAATGGTGGATTCCAGCAGGGACGAATTCATATTGTGTGAAGAAGAGGAGGATGCACACACTGATGAGGATGACGATGATGATGATGACATCTAATGTATTGTAAAGCCAGTTTGTGTATGGGATCATTGCCACCAATGTCCACTGCACATTGTCAGCTTGTTTTGTGGGGGGTCCAAACAAACCAATCATTTCAGCCATAAGTGGCAGTCTGTGTCACTGAAGTGATTGGTTTGTTAAACTGTGAATATCCTGTTTCATATACAACATAAGGGTGGATTGGAGGGCCCAATTACAATTCCACCTTGCACCTTTTGCCTTTCCATTATGTGCTGGTTGGGGCATTGCTGCCTGACATTTTTAATGTTATGGTTTATGAATGTCCAGAAATTGGACATTGGCCACAGACAGCATCTCCTGCATGCCCCCTTTCATTTTTTTAAAAAGAAAATTCTGAACCAATTGCTGCTTGTTGTGTCAACCCAATGGCGCAAGTCGCACAACATTGACATTCAGCCAAGGGTTCTCAGCCATTAAGGCTGCTGCATGGCCCAAAGGCTGCATCCTGATTCACAGCCCAAAGGCCACCGGTCGTCACTCCGCACCAGCCCTCAAGGCTGTAATGGCCGCAACTTGCCACAAGTTCCATGCCTCAAGGCTGTTGCAGTACTGGTTCCTTCCTAATCATAGCTCTGTATTCCACTACTACTTAGCTCGGAGGCTGCATCAACAATTAACTAGAACTATCAATTCTTCAGTCAGTGGCTGCACCAATTATCAATTCTTCAGCCAGCCAGGGGCTGCACCAATTATCAATTCTTCAGCCAGCCGGGGGCTGCACCAATTATCAATTCAGCCAGGGGCTGCACCAATTATCAATTCTTCAGCCAGCCAGGGGCTGCACCAATTTTCAGTACATCAGCCAGCCAGGGGCTGCACCAATTATCTATTCTTCAGCCAGCCAGGGGCTGAACCAATTATCAATTCAGCCAGGGGCTGCACCACTTATTAATGCTTCAGCCAGAGGCTGCACCAATTATCAATTCTTCAGCCAGCCAGGGGCTGCACCAATTATTAATTCTTCAGCCAGGGACTGTACCAATTATTCATTCTTCAGCCAGGGGCTGCACCAATTATCAATTCTTCAGCCAGGGGCTGCACCAATTGTCAATTCTTCAGCCAGAGGCTGCACCATTTATCAATTCTTCAGGCAGCCTGGGGCTGCACCAAATATTAATTCTTCAGCCAGGGGCTGCAAAAATTATTAATTCTTCAGCCAGGGGCTGCACCAATTATCAATTCTTCAGCCAGCGGCTGCACCAATTATTAATTCTTCAGCCAGAGGCTGCACCAATTATCAATTCTTCAGCCAGCCAGGGGCTGCACCAATTATCAATTCAGCCAGGGGCTGCACCAATTATTAATTCTTCATCCAGGGGCTGCACCAATTATCAATTCTTCAGCCAGAGGCTGCACCAATTATCAATTCTTCAGCCAGCCAGGGGCTGCACCAATTATTAATTCTTCAGCCAGGGGCTGCACCAATTACCAATTCAGCCAGGGGCTGCGCCAATTATCTATAAATTTCTCAGCCAGTGTCTGCTCCAATTATTAATTCTACAGCCAGAATTGCACCAATTACCAATTCTTCAATCCTCAAGTCTATTTATCACTCAGTTTTGAGCCACCTAGCTGGATGCAACTGGTTGGACCTTAACTAGATGAAAAAAATAATCATTGTGAGCTGTGACCGGAAACTAGTGGAATTAAATGTTAATGAGGTTAATGATACTGTAGGAACAAAAAAAGGCCCATTTTATGTGATTATAGCTGTATTTATGATTTTTTAAGAAAAAATCCAGATCCAAAACCAAAACCGAAAAACAAAACACGGAGGTGAGGTTTTGGCAAAGCCCATCTAGATCCAACACCAGGGGAGATCCAGATCCAAAACCAAAACATGAGGGTCAGTGTACATCTCTACCTATGACATGGAAACACGGCCAAGTGACTCAACTATGCACGAAAACATATGGTGGAGGTTCCTTGCAAGTTTGGGGCTGCATTTCAGCAAATGGAGGTGGGCATTTGGTCAGGATTAATGGTGTCCTCAATGAGAAACACAGGCAGGTACTTATCCATCATGCAATACCATCAGGAAGGCATCTGATTGGCTCCAAATTTATTCTGCAGCAGGACAAAGACCCCAAACATACAGCCAATGGCATTAAGAACTACCTTCAATGTAAAGAAGAACAAGGAGTCCTGGAAGTGATCATATGGCCCCCACAGAGCTCTGATCTCAACATCATCGAGTCTGTCTGGGATTCCATGAAAAGACAGAATGATTTGAGCAAGCCTACATCCACAGAAGATCTGTGGTTAGTTCTCCAAGATGTTTGGAACAACATCCCTGCCAAGTTTCTTCAAAAATTGTGTGCAAGTGTACCTAGAAGAATTGATGCTGTTTTGAAGGCAAAGGGTGATTTGATTTAGATTTCTCTTCTCTTCATTCATTTTGCATTTTTTAAAGCATTCTTACTTTGCAGCATTTTTTCCACATCTGCCTAAAACTTTTGCACAGTACTGTATGTTCCACTATTGTATCCTAAATGAGTCCTAAATGTCATAAAATATATTATAAGCTCAGCTGTAGAGAAAGTATGTTTCATATAAGAAGTATGAAATGGTGTAATATTGTATATTTTACTAGCTGTTGCCCGTGGCTTTTGCCCACCATTAAATTACTTTTGAAATTTAGTTTTTCTTATTACTCAGTTTTAACTATTTCTAGGAGTTTCCACTACAAAAGATGCAATTTTTATGAAAATCAGTTCAGTCGTTTTTGCACCATCTTGGAACAAACAGACACAATATCCCTATTTTGAAAGCCCTCATGATTGTTCAGTGCAGTCAACTACCTTTTACCAGATTGGTTGCACTGCTCAAAAAAAACATTAGGATTGGAGCAGATTTCAAGAGCTTATTTAAATTTATGAAAGGTGTGGACATGAACTAAAATGTTCTCCCCAGAAAATTTTGCCAGCCAGATGGCATTAAGATGTAGTGGAGTGGGGCAGTGTAATCTGGCTGTCAGGTTTGGGATTTGTCTTGGCCTCTGGGCTGAGCAGCTCTGGCTAGAACTGGAGTGAGTGAAATAGGTGAACGAGTTATTGTTCTTCACAATCAGCATCATCTACTGAATATAAAGCAGGAAGTTCTAGAATATTATGAGAAAATTTATGCTACATGACTGTGGTAACAATGCTACTGATGTCTAGGACATGAGGAGTAAAGGAACAGGTGACGTGTCAGCGACACAGTAGGATTAGAATCAGTCAATGTATTACACACTAGATGTATGTGCAATCTGCAATGGGTGAGGACTACTGGTAGAGAAAAGTACTGCACACAGGTAACTGCGGTTAGTAGCAGGATTATCACCCTGAAGTGTGAGAGCAGTAATAGGCACACAGGGTAGTATGCAGATTGTAATGAATACTGCATGATGGTAAACAGTCTGGAAGCAGAGAGCACACTGATGTAAATGGAGTAATGCAGAGTACAGGACTGATAGCAGTAAGTGACTGAAGATAGAGCACACTGCTTGTAACTGGAGTAATACTGAGCACAGAATCAATAGTGCATAATGGAAGGCACACTAATAGAGTAACAGGTACTGCAGGCTGGTAACGATGTGAACCCGGAAGACCGTAGATGAGACTGCAGGCTGGTGATTATGTGCCATACCTACAGACAGGTCGGTGCAGCTGGGAGGGTGGGGGTGGTTTAAGTAGGTGGAATGGGAGCGTGCCGACGCAATCACGGACCCGCCCCTCACTTTATAATGCCGATATTACAGGCATTATAAAGTAGGGGACGGGGCTACGATAACGCGATTCAGCACGAATTGCATCAACACCCCCCCGGACTACCCACTTTTGCAGGGGGGGGGCAGCGGCCATTCTGGGGAACTTGCCTACTCTTGCGGGGTGCCGGGAGGGGCACCTGATTTTTGGTAGGCTCCCAGCAGTCCCGGGAGAGTAGGCAAGTATATGATGTGCACCTGGTAACCTATAGCAGAGACTGCAGAGAAATAGGAGATGCACTCTGGTGTAGCATATAAGCTCTGAGCTCAGTGAGAAATACAGGAAGCTGAAAGCCAGAAGAGTCAGATACACCATACCTCCCAATATGACCCATTCCAGGAGGGACAAAATGCTCCTAGACTACCCTCTTAATTTATGATGACCATCACCTGTTGTGAACTAATTATTTGATAAGGAAGGTGTTTCAACACAGGTAACAGCAATCATAAATTAAGAGGGAAGTCCAGGAACAGCATTTTGCATGGAGTGTGCATAGGACAGACAGTACGGACACTGGCAGTTTTACAAGCTGTGAGTGAATTTTATTTCCAGCAGTTACATGCGATGCACAGCCTGTTGGTCCTTTACACCCACTTCAGTGCTCTGGACTAGTCGTACAGCCTATCTGGCATGGACTGCCTAACACTACCTCAATTTCCACAGCCTTGACTATCACCTTGCCACTTCCTGGCATCAGGTGCACTGGTATAAAAATCTAGCCTGGCTAAATAGAGAAGTTACTTCCTGAAGTGATTAAGGTGGAGCCCATACCCTGCTCCCAGGAAAACCCAGATTGTGGACTACAACCAGGTTGTGAGCCTGAAAAAATCATACTCCCAGGATCCGGGCCGCTTTTTAATGCCTTGAGCTGTGGCACATGAGTATCTCTGCCACACACCCTCCCCCTAAGCTTCTTACCATCTGGTGAAGCTTCCTGTAATCTAGGGAAATTCACCCATTTACCTTCCTTTCTCCTACCTTCATCAACCCGTTTCAGAGAAATACTTATGTCAGTATTCCTTCCCCACCCCCCAGCTTCACCATATGTTCTTCTATTTGTGTCAATCTAACATCTCATCTGGAGAGAGCGTCCGCATTCGCATGCATTTTTCCTGGCCGGTGTTGAACTGAAAGTGGTAAGCTAGAAACCACATGGTGATCCTTGCATTAGTTTCTTTATTCTGATGCATCCACTGCAATGGGGCATTGTCCATCACCAGCAGAAATTCTCTACCCAGCAGGTAATATTGTAAAGTTTCCACCGCCCATTTTATAGCTCTACTATGGCATATTTCCTCTCTCGGGGTAAAAGCTTGCAGCTAAGATATAAAACGGGTTTTTCTTCTCCCTTAGACTAGAACAGCCCCCAGACTAATTTTTAAAGCATCTGTTTGTAAAACAAATCTTTTCTTGAAACATGGCTTTTGTAAAACTGGGGCTGCACACAAGGTTCCTCTTAAATCCTTCCATGCGTCCAGATAATCTTGTCTGGGCTGTTCTTCTTCAGGCATTCGGTTAAAGCCGCAGCTTTAGTCGCAAAATTGGGAATAAACCTTCAATAATATCCTACCAAGCCTTAAAAGGTCCACAGTTGGGTTTTGTCAGTGGGTTTAGGCCAATTGAGCACTGCCTCCACTTTATTGGTCTGGGGATTTACTTGTCTCACTCATTCCAATAGCTTATTTTTTCGGATTGGTAGTGAAGCCATGCGTATGGAGGGACTCTAGGACCGCATTTACTTTGGGAAGATGGTCCTCCCAATTTTGAGTGAAGACGACAATGTTGTCAAGGTATGCAACAGCATAACCTAAGTGGGGCTTCAATACTCTATCCATAGCCCCCTGGAAGGTGACTGGGGCCTCACGAAGACCAAAAGGTAGTACCTGATATTGGAATGACCCGTCAGGGGTTGAGAGCAACACTAATGTTGATTTTTTTTGGGATGTGTCAGTACAAATTTGTGAGGACAAAATCAATACTGCCATGTTCTACAAACCAACGGATAGAAACACATTGTTACAGGTAGGTAGTTAACATCCCCCGCTATTGAAGAGAGAGTTGCCATACTCTCAAACGCTAAGAGCTTCATTACCAACAATCAACATGAACTTTCTGGACAACTTGACAACATCATCTACAAGTTCCATGAGAGGGGATATATATAAAAGGATTGATTACAGATCAAACAGAAAGTGTTGAGCTTAAATTGTGAGGATCTTTTGAAACCAAAGACATACATCACCAAAAGAGATAACTTTGCTTGGGATACCACATTTGATACTTTAATTGCAGTAATTCCTCAAGCAAGTAGAGCTTTGTGGCCCATTATCTCCACTGATAAGGATTTGGCAGCACTTCAAAAACTTAGAACAATGACTTGTTACTGGAGAAGTTGAAATTTAAGAGACCTCTTAGTAGATACAAATGTCACCAATTACCGCCTACATAATCTAACCACAAAGAAATCTGGGTGCTATCAAAGTCCTTCTTGTGTAACTTGTAGTTATATGTTGACTGGCTGTTCATTACATCATCCCCACTCAGGAAAGGAATATGTAATTCGCCATGTCGTTTCATGCAGCACAAGGTTTGTGTTGCACATTATAATTTATCCATGTGGACTATATTATGTAGGGATGACCTCTAGAACTTTTAAAGAATGAATGGCCTTGCACCGCTCTGCAATTAAAACAGCCATTAAAGAGAAACCAATGGATCTGTCACGAATCTGGGTCTTAGCATTTCTGACATTTCTTGTGTGCTGATATTCATTCATTGTGCTGATATTCATTCCTTATGTGATAAAATCGTGTGTCCTGTTATTTCAATTCCTATTTTGTGGATGACTTACTGGTTACCAATCTCAGCTCTATCAGCTAATACTGCAGCTTCCATGCTGTATACAGACTTATCCATTTGCTGATGTTACCTGCATTCTATCTGCCAATACTGCACACTATATACAGACCTGCTCCAGCTACTCCACTAAGCCAGAGCGTATACCATTACCTGCTTACCATCTGCTGCTGTGTTTTAGCAAATGTCATAGCTGCAGCTTCTATGCTGTGTCACGTCTGAGGGTTGGTTTGGGCCAGAACAGATGTGGGAGGCTAAAGAGGAGACTGTTAAGCCTCTGGTATGACTTAGTTGGGTATAGTCCCGCAACCGCCTTGAGGGCTGGTATTACCTTGGCTAGATGCAGCCATGTAGCAGCTTAAACAGCTGATAAGATTAGAGTGGCTGAAGCCTGTGAGCCTGTAGGATGTGGGTTGGCCTTCGGGCCATGCAGCAGCCTTGAGGGCTGGAAGTGCCTTGGCTGGCTGTGGTCTGTAGGCCAGTAAGATGAGATGTGGTTTATGGGTTGGGAGCAGCCTTATGGGCTGGAAGTGCCTTGGCTGGCTGTTGCCTGTGGGCCTGAAGATGAGGTGCGGCCTCTGGGCCAGTAGCAATCTTGAGGGCTGGAAGTGACTTGTGGGCCAGTAAGATAAGATGCGGTCTTTGGGCCAGTAGAAGCCTTGAGGGCTGGAAGTGCCTTGGCTGGTTGTGGCCTGTGGGCTTGAAGATGAGATGCAGCCTCTGGGCCGGTAGCAGCCTTGAGGGCTGGAAGTGCCTTGGCTGGCTGCTGTAACAGAAGACTGCAGGAAGTACTGTACGCTGGCCTGCATACAAATAACTTAATTGATATGAGTCCAATGTTGATGGATTGAAAAACTTGATCGGTTAAGACCGATGTTGGAAGCATCGGATGAGAGTGATGGTTGGAGGTATCGGCTGAATCAATGGTGGATGTAAGAACAAGTCTTAAGGTGCATACACACGTAACGATTTTTTTAACTATTTAAATATAACGATGTCGTTATTGTTCAATCGTTGAAAAAATCATTCAGTTTCTGAGTTATAACGATGAACGATTATCGTTGATGTGCGTTCGCATTTGTAGTTTCTATTTCATTCTAACTGTGTGTGTATACAGCTTTAGTGGTAAAACCAGACTGGTGTGCAAGATGGCATACGAGACTTGTTTACCAGATATAGGAACTGAATATAATGGACTGGGACCGTTCAGATGCAGAGCACCTGGGAGCTCAGCACTAAGCTGTAACTTCAGCAAGCAGCGACGTTGTACTGGCAACAGAGGCCAATCAGGAAATGGGATTTTTATGGGAGGATCCCCAGGGATTGGATGCTGCAATCAGCTGGTCTGGGAGCAGCAAGAAGCGACGTACTGGCAACAGAGGCCAGTCAGGAAATGGAATTTATAGGGAAGGATCCCCAGGGATTGGATGCTGCAATCAGCTGGTCTGGGAGCAGTGCTCTGAGTGGAGAAAGAGCAGCAGGTGACAGAGCCCAACATGGCTGCACCATACTGTGGTTTAGGAGGGAACTCTGGCATGCAGCATGTGTGCCATCATGCTGGGAAGACATGGTGTGAGCAAGGGGCTGCAGAGAGCCATCTCCTTCCTAAGTGACAGGACACTGAGTGGACGTGGCAGGAGCATCACAGACAGACCTCAGCACCAGCCGGGAACAATGTGCAGCATGAGCACACCTCTGATGCACAGCGCGAGCGTACCTCAGTACTAGCCTGGACAGTCACTGGAGAGGTAAGAAAGTGGTTTTAAGAGACAGCTACAAGATGAGAAATACTATGCCTTATTGAGAGGTGATCACACCCCCACTTATCAAATGGAGTTAAAGATATGTTGGATTTGACAAGAGTTGAGAATGCAATATCCGAAGATGAGTTTAAATTTTTGTTTTGTGCACATCCCATCACTCCTATATTTTATCACTTACCTAAACTTCACAAATCACTAGTTTCAACCCCGGAGCACCCTATAATTTTTGGTATTGGTTCACTCACTTCTAATTTGTCACATTTTGTAGATGATCAAAGTAACGTCACTAACCTAAAATCATGTATTAAAGATACTAAGCATATATTACAAAATATATCTGAGATGTGCTGGATGAGAGTTTGGGGCTTTCTCACTCTCAATCTTCAAGCACTCTATACTAATATACCACAGCAGGTGGTGATAAACTCAGTACAACACGATCTTGATACTGATGCAAACTTAATGAAGGAGCAACATGACTTTCATTAAAACTTAATTTGATTATACTTACAATTATTTTCTACTTGATAATAATTATTATTTACAGGAACTAGGGATGGCCATGAGGACCAGGTTTGTGCCTTGTTTTGCGAATCTCTATATGGGCCGCTTTGAGGAACAGCTGATATGGAGTGGCCCATGAAAAGATAACCTGGTTCTCTATGGTCATTTTATTGATGATTTGTTTATTATTTTCAAATGGGATTTGACACAAGCACTAGAGTTTGTTACTTATTTAAACACTAACATGTTAAATCTTTCTTTCACTCATACTTTTAGTTATGATTCGATTACATTTTTGGATATTGCATTGTCAATAAAAGATGCTATTATTTCATCTAATAATGTGAAACCTAGGGGTGCCAACAATTATTTACATTACTTGAGTTGACACTATAAACCATGGATAAAAAACATCCCAAAAATATAAAATTTTGAGATTGATTCACAATTGAGCTAAAGATGACTTCTTCCTTCAAATGGAAGAAATGATTACTCACTTTAGAAGAAGAGGTTACCCAGAATAGATATTAGAAAATGCTAAACAATACTTTTCTATTCTTAAACAAGATCCTATATTGAGAAAGTGTATTGAAGATAAACCAATGATCACCTTTAAAAAGAATACCAATTTAAAGAACCTACAAGCACCAAGCGAGTTAAAGCCAGTAAGAAAACCCCCCATCAATACATGGGTACAACCAAAACCAGTAGGAAACTATTGCTATAATAAAACAATTTGCCTGACTTGTAAACATATGAAGAATAAAGCTCATAGTGTTACTGTCCTCGTTAATGGAGAAAAATTTCATATTAGTCAATTTATGAACTGTGAATCCACATATTGTATTTACTTCTTACACTGTCCATGCTCCCTACAATATGTAGGGAGGACAATGAGATCAGTCAAATTTAGGTTTAGAGAACACAGACATAATATTATAAATGAAGTGTGTCACGTCACTTTTCTACCATCACAATGGTGACTCCAAAGGTATATACATTGTGGCGGTTGAAAAGATTGTAAGCACTAAAAGAGGAGGAAACAGATTTCGCCAATTGTGCTTAGAGGGATCAGCATGGACCTTTAAATTGGACAAGCCTGAAAGGGCTGAATGTATCACTGGAGTAATATAGCATCTGTAAGGGAATATATAAACCTAGAATGGGTGTTCAAGAGAGGTTAGTTGGGGATCAGTGTTATTCTTGGTGTACCTTATCCTTATGACACAGTTGTGCCTTTTGGGGGACACGAGGGACGTCTGTCACCGTGCCCATCAGTAGGGAAATTGTATGGTAGTAGCCAATGTAACATAATAGTGAAAATTCTAATAAGGAATTTAATAAAATTAACTGGTTGACATCAAATAGGATATATACATAATGGTAGTCAATTTTTGGATCATTATTATGTATAGGTCTGTAGTGTCTTTAGTCACATTAAACATAAAAGATTGAAGTATCTATATTTTATGATGAACATAAATTTGTGTGGTTTTGATCAGTGTATTAAGATTGCATATATTTTTGATCATTATACCATGATTACATTATGTCATTTATACTCTTTTGCTTCAACATCAGAATTACACATAGAAGTAGTGTCTAGTTTTTATTTGTGTTATAAAACTATATAAGTTATATAAATTGCATAGAATATAATAATATATAATAATATACTGCTAATAATAGAAACAGGAGGCTTTTTTAAATATTACTATATACACAAGATATTATAGATACCAAAATCTATTATTTTGTACCAAATTCCTTATTATGATTATGTGCGCATGTAATTTTAGTTTTATTTTATATTTTTATACATTTTATAGTATTTTATTAGTATGTACACCTTTAAGAGTATATATATATATATATATATATATATATAAGTCCAGATATGCTGCACTATACTTCTGCTGGTGCCCTCCTCCACAAAATACAGATATATACACAATAGGCGGCACTCAAGCAAATATATGAAAGAGATGACACGGGATTCCCATAATTCAGGTCCACGTTTCAATTCATTAAAGAATTTTCATCAGGAAAAGCTAGTCAATGACACAGATCTCCTGGTCCATTCATGCATCTGTGTCATCCGTGACCCATCCGTGCTCTGTGTCAATGACACAAATGTATGTAGCACAGATCTCCCTAGTCCATGCTACATGCATCTGTATAGTGTATGATGTGTATCACATCATGCACGATAAGTCAAAATCTTACCGCTTTTCCATAAGATCTACAATGCAGAATTACGATGGCAGGGACGCGCATCATAATCGTACAAATACCGCACACGATGTACCCGATTGGTCGATATGATTTATCTAAATCGGCCATATCGTGCAAAAAATCGCACCGTGTATGGGCCGCTTAAGTGACCTGCTTGCCTGAAAATCAAAAAGCAACATATTTGCTACATGCTTACTAATGAGACAACTGATAATTAAGTTGCAGATTTGCCATTAATCAAATAGTGACCTGATGTGAGACAGGGCATTCAATTAGTGTAATAATAAGAATTATTTTAAAAGTGATGTTGGTCCTCATACGACTTTTATATATGTTTGTATGTATTTAAGCATTATGGCCATATGAAAATATTATTGCTATATGTGTGAATTTTGTTTTTCGATTGAGATATATGTTTATGCTTTTTAAATAAAACCAATGATTGGTGTAATTAAAGAAGCCTCATGTTTATAAATAGAGAGCAAACTTTTATTAAATAAATTGTAAATATTATCAAGCGCAGCAATTATTGTTTGTTCTGGTTTTAAGTGTCCGGAGCGTAACACCCTTGATGGGTGGCCCCTGGACACCTCTTAGGCTTTCTTGGAAACTTGGCATGGAACAATCTTTTGGGCCGTAGCCCTTCCAGTTGATTAAGTATTGTAGATGTCCATAACGCATTCTAGAGTCCAGAATCTTTGCCATTTCGTACTCAACTCCACGATGAGTCTGGCATTTGGGTTCCTTTTCAATTGCAGAATGAAACCAGTTGAGTATGAGTGGTTTCAATAAAAAAATATGGAAGGAATTTGGTATCCTCAGAAAGGGAGGTGGCTTGAGTTTGAATGAAACTGGGTTGATTACACTGTCAATGGCGAAAGGCCCAATGTAACGATGGCACTCTTAACTGCAGATTTTGTGTAGAGCGCCAAAATTGATCACCTTCCTTGAGACTGGGAACTGCTCTCCTCTTCCTGTCAGCAAACTTCTTGTACCACTCAGAGGCCATCACAAGGGAGGAGTGTTTCTCTTTCAAAATCTTGGAGAAGTGCTGCAAGGTATGGTCAGCAGCTGGAACCTGTGAAGCAGGAAGAGGCTGAAACTCAGGAACTCGGGGTGGAGGCCTTAAGTGGCATAAAAAGGCGTGAAACTAGATGAAAAATGGCACTGATTGTTGTGACAAAATTCCACCCAAGTAGCAGTTCAGCTTAGTGATCCTGAGAGGAGGATACATATAAAAGAAGTAAAGACTCCAGATCTTGGTTGATTCTTTCTATCTGGCCATTACACTGGGGGTGGTAGGCAGTGGAGAAATTGAGCTTCATTTGAAGTGAAGAACACATGGAACACCAAAACTTGGCGACAAACTGCACTCCCCGGTCAGAGATGATTTCCAAAGGTAGTTCATGGAGTCTGAAGATTTCTTGTATAAATAATTGAGTCAACTTAAGAGCTGATGGAAGACTGGTGAGGGGTGTGAAGTGAGCCATCTTGGTGAACTGGTCAACTAGCACCCAGATTGTATTGAATTTGTTTGAAACTGGTAGGTTGGTAATGAAGTCCATTGACAGATGTGACCATGGTTGATGTGGAATAGAGAGAGGAAGTAACTGCTCAGCTGGAGACTGTCGAGACACTTTATGCTGGGTGCACTTGTTACAAGAGGCAATAAAGTCTTGGATGTCTTTTCTAAGAGAGGGCCACAAGTAGGACCTGAAAATGAACTCAAAGGTCTTTTGTATGCCTGCATGACTGGCGAAGCAGGAAGCATGAGCCCAATGTAGCAGTTTCTTGTGTAATACTGGCTTGACAAGAGTATTCCCAACAGGTGGTGATAATTCTACTCTGACTGCAGTGAAAGCTACTGGATCAATGATGAGATGCTTCTCAGCTGATGTAGTCTAACTTTCTTGCTCCATAGAGTGAGAGAGGGCATCAGCCTTTTGGTTTGGGACACCTGGATGAAAATACAATTTGACATTAAATCATGAGAAGAAGAGCGCCCATCTGGCCTGCCTCGGATTCAGACAATGGGATATAAGTTATGAGGTTTTCGTGGTTTGTGAGAAAGTAAATGGGATGCATAGCTCCTTCCAAATGATAGGGCCCCTCCTCCAAGGCTAACTTAATAGTGAGAAGTTTTTGAACCCCAATAGAGTAGTTGCACTCAGCCGAAGTGAGTTTTCTGGAGAAAAATCATCAGGGGCACGTTGAGAGAGCACAGTTCCGACTCCTATGAAAGAAGCGTCAACTTCCAAGACAAATGGCCTAGTGACATCAGGTTGATGAAGAACAGGAGCTGAAATGAACTTCTGTTTTCTGGAAGGCTTCCTTTGCTTCCTCTGACCATGGGGATGGATTGGAACATTTGCAGGTGAGAGCGGTAATAGGTGCAATGATGGTGGAAAAGTTCTTTATGAATTTGCGATAGTAGTTCGCAAACCCAAGGAAGTGCTGAACATTCCTGAGAGTATTAGGAAGCAGCCATTCCTGAATTGCTTGGAGCTTTTCTGGGTCCATTTTGAGACCAGAACCTGAAATGATATAGCCTAGGAAGAGAATAGACTTGACCTCAAAGACACACTTCTCCAATTTGCAGTAGAGATGATTGGAATGGAGATGTGTCAGAACCTCCTTTACTTGCTAGCAATGTTCTTCCAGATCATTGAGAATATCATCAAGAACATGTTTGTACAACAGATCATGGAAGATCTCAGTGACATACTGGAATACTGTGGGAGCATTGCAGAGACTGAATGGCATAACGAGGTACTTGTACTGACCATCATGGGTGTTAAAAATAGGTCTTCCACTCATCTCTTTCTTGAATTCGTATGAGATTATATGCTCCCCACAAGTCCAATTTGGTGAAGATGGTGGCTCCACTGGCTCGGTCAAAAAGCTGTGATCAAAGGGAGAGGATAGCGATTTTTTTAATGGTGATGTCATTCAGTCCCCTGTAGTTGATGCAGGTGCACAGACCTCCATCCTTTTTTTTTTTATAAAGAAGCCTGCTCCAGTTGGAGAGGTGGAAGGGTGGATGAACTTGGATATAGTCAGTCATGGCCTTTGTTTCTGGAAGCGATATCAGATACGGTCGCCCTCTGGGAGGAGATTTCCCAGGGTTTAATTCAATTGGACAATCCCATTCATGGAGAGGAGGAAGAATATCAGCACCAGCTTTACTGAAAACATCAGAGGATTCTTCTTGATAGGGAGGAGCAGGAGTATCCGGATGAGATGGTACTGCAGAGCATACTGGAAGATCTTTTTGGAGGCAAGAGCTGAAGCAGGAAGGTCACCAAGCTGTGATTTTTGAGGTTCTCCAGTCACTTTTAGGATTATACAGATGGATCCAGGGCAAGCCTAGAACTATGGAATGCGATGCCCTGGGTATGACAAGAAAACTTAAAAGTTTAGAGTGCAGAGCACCAATCTTGACTTTCAGAGGTCGAGTCTGAAGGGTAATAGTACCCCCTATGATGCGGATTCCATCAACCGCTGTGAGGTAGATAGGATAAAGCAGATTCTCAGATGGTAATGCCCACCGATGGACTAATTCAGATATGATGAAGTTTCCAACTGCACCTGAATCCAACAGAGAAGAGACTTGCTTGAAGTGCTTGGCCACTTGAAGAGAAACTGAGAGAATGCAATTGGTTTTCTTTGGAGAGGAATGAAATACTCCTAACTTAGCCTCTTCTTGATGAGTTAGGAGTGAGAGTTTCCAGGACACTTGGGACAATTGCTGAGCTGATGAGAAGGAGCCGCACAATATAGACAGAGATTCTCAGACTATCACCTTCGGCATTCTTCCTGTGATAGGCGAGAACAGTTGATTTGCATTGGTTCCTCATTGGGATGAGAAAATGACTGAGGAAAGACTGTCGTCCGAGGCTTGGAATGAATTAATCTCCCTCTCTCAATAGTTCGTTCTTTGAAATGTAAGTCCACCTTGATGCACAGAGCGATCAAGTCCTCTAACTTGTTCGGGAGATCACGAGTAACAAGAACATCTTGTTATGTTGAATGTTCCATCAGTCCAAGGTAGTTCTGATGCCAGTATTTGAAACTGCACCAGATACTGGCCTACAGAATTTGAACCCTGGCGCAGATGTACAGATCTGAAGATGCAGATGACACTCTCTTCCAGGCTCATTCAAGATTCAGTGGAATGCCACAACAAATTCCTTATAGGATGTTAGGATGGGATCCGATCTTTCCATTAAGGGTGAAGCCCAGTCTAAGGCGAATCCAGATAATAGGGAGAAGATATATGCGTGCATAAATTAGTCACTGCGATAACATATGCAGCTTAAGTACTCGTGTGACAGGGTTAGCAAATTCTAAGTAAGGTGTGACTTTGTGTAATTGTGCATGAGGCTCCGATTTTACTTGTTGGTACCAATGTTTTTGCAGACTTGCAAATATTACGGATGTGATTAAGGGAAAGTGGGCATCTTTATGTTGGGCTGCGATGGAATTGCAAACATTAGCATAATTTCACAGTGGGTCTGTGTTTGTAATCGCCGCTGCGATCACAATAGCGATCCATAATGAATCAGGCTCTGGGACTGTTTAGATACAAAGTACCTGGGAGCTCAACACTGAGCTGTAAATTTAGCAAGAAGCGACATTGTACTGGCAACAGAGGCCACTCAGGAAATGGAATTTATAGGGGAGGAACCCCAGGGATTGGATGCTGCGATCAGCTGATCTGGGAGTAGCGCTCAGAGTAGAGGAAGAGCATCAGGTGACAGAATCCAACATGGCTGCACCCATACTGTGGTTTACGAGGGAACTCTGGCATGCAGCCTGGGTGCCATCAAGCTGGAAAGACACAGTGTGAGCAAGGGGCTGTGGAGAGCCATCTCCATGCTCAGTGACAGAACACTGAGTGGACGGAGAAGGAGCAGCACAGAAAGACCTCAGAACAAGCCGGGAGTGATGTGCAGCATGAGCGGATCTCTGTGCTATCCTGGAGTGATGCATAGCATGAGCGGACCCCAGCGCTAGCCTGGACAGGCACTGGAAAGGTAAGAAAGTGTTTTTAAGTGTCCGGAGCATGCCACGCTGCATATGGACCTGCTCCAACCACTTTTTTCAGCCAGCAAGTATACCATTACCTACTTTCCACCTCCTCTGTGTCAACACGGCAGCTTCCACGCTGCATACTAACTTGCTACTCCTCAGTGCAGAGCCAGCGAGTGCAGGCATGGACTTCATTCCATCATAACACTGGAACAGTGCATGCAAGTTACCTATACTGTAGTACTCTGGTTATTCAGGTAATTTGGTAATACTATTGTACTGACCCTGTATTAATTTCCCTGTGTTGTGTGCTATTGTCTTGAGTTAGTTCAGAGAATGGTGCTAGTTCCAGGGCTAGGGAACCAGCACCAGTGTGCAGTATACGGTCTATACACTGAGGTGTTCAATAAGATGTATTACTTATCCTAAGGGGTAAATTTACTAAGATTCAAGATTGGTCGAGATGACAATCTCAGGTGAGTTTAGGTATGTTTTCATCTTGCAAATGTACTAAAGGCAAACTCTGGTGAGTTTGGAAGAGAGTTCTCTCTTCTCACTCGTAAAACTCGGGTGAGATCGCAAACTCGAATCTTATCACCATCGGGCAAACTCGGAAGTACTTTTCAACTAAAATATACAGCTCACAAATTTACCAAGAATCGATGGGTGAGATGACAGCAAACTCTCTGCCAAATTGAAGTTTAAAACACTCACCTCTGGAGCTGCGAGTTTGCCAGAAACATACACAGATCAGTGTGATTTGTAAATGTTTCTGTCTGTAAATATTAGAAATAGGGTTCATTTAAAAAATAAAATGACAAAGTGCACCCCCCCAAAGCATAACCAGCCCCAGATTTGTCAGCAAGTCCTGGTTCCAAAATTACGGGGAACAAAATGAGTAGGGTTCCACCATAATTTAGGAACCAGCACCTGGCTGCAGGGCCAGTGCTGGTTTTAAATATAGGGGGGAAAAATTTGCGTAGGGGTCCCCCTATATTTAAAACTAGCACCGGACCCAAACCAACTGGGGTGTAATGCCACAGCCAGGAGACCCTATCACTGGGGCCCCATGGCCAAAGCATTAACACCCCAAGCTGGTTAGACCAAACCGGGATCTCAGGGAAAGTGGGGACCCCCCAAGAAGGGGTCTCACCTCTCGCAAAACTCCAGGCTTGGTCTGAAGCCTGGGGATCTTCCCCGTACCCCTGGGCTGTGGGTATGGGGGTAATAAATTGTTAAATAGTAGTAAACTATTGTATTTTACAGTGGAACTACAGATGCCTGCATGCCTGCCCTTTTGCACTTGTGGAACTACAAATGCCAGCAGGTGGCTGGCACCCTACCTCCAGTGTAAAATAAATAGTTAAATAAAGACACAACACACACTGTATACAGTAAAATGTTATTACATACACCTATCCCATTCACACCTGCCAGATGTTCAGGTCCCCTTGTCCCATGTAGAAATCCGTTTGGATGTACCTGCAAAAAAAATCCTATGCTTACCGCCAGAGCCGTAACTAGACTTTTTGGTGCCCTGTGCCAGAAAGAGCATTGGCACTCCCCTCATTTTTCAAAGGGACGTGATGCACCCAAAAAAGGGGAATTGCCTCATGGGGTAGGGCCATGGAAAAGATAGGGGAGGCCAGGAGATGCTGGGGATGAAATAAGAGGAAGCTATAAGTGTGAATGATAATAAACAGAAAGTTGACAGGCCCAAACAGCACCACCTGACCTGTGGGGCCCTGTGCGATGGCACCGGCCACATTACCCTAGCTATGGCCCTGCTCACCGCCATCCATGTGCTGGTCTCCATAGCATCCAGGGGGGTCTTTGCAAAAAAACAAACCGGCACCTGATCCATATACTTACCATTAGCGGTGTATGTGTTTGACCACATACATCGCTAACCGGCTCATGACTGATCAGTGAGAACTGTCAGGAGCCACCAGCCAATCAGCAGCAGCTAACTGTAGAGCGGATGCTGATGGGTTCCAGCGCCTGACAGTTCCCACGTGAGCTGGTCAGTGAGTCAGGAGCTGGAGCCAATCAGCATCCGCTCTACAGTTAGCTGGGTTCACTGGGTTCCAGTTCCAGGTCTTGCATCAGAGCAGTACCACAGTACCACAGTACAACTTCCTCAAGATGTACTCTAAATACATTAGACTAAGATTCCTGGCTGGAGTTCTGAGTTCCAATCTACCAGTACTATATTGTTCTGAGTCCTGGAGTTCACCCTTGTCTATGGAGTGTGTCCCTGGTCTTGCTGGTCTTCACAGGTCACTAGGCGAGGGGTCGCCCAGTGGACCTGGGCCCTCATTCAGACCCACTATGCACTCGCAAGCGGGTCGATGGTGAGGGCCTGCACACGCACAGTGCTTGCTGTGCACAAGTCCCAGAGCGAATGACAAATTGACTCGCTCCGGGGCTCACTACAAATGGGGCGGCTGTCGATGAAGATCGACAGCTCGCCCCATTTTGTAGGCGGGGTGGCCGGACAAACGGAGGCATTCCTGAAGGAATGCCCACCATTTGTAGGTGGCCCTACTGACATCACCAGTGATGTCAGTAGGGAGCTTCCTGCTCTGTTAGAGCAGGAAGCTACCTGGGGCTTGCGGTAGACGAGACCCTACCGCAAGGGTCTCATCATAAGCCCCGATGGTCACAATGGTCTCAACCATCGCGACCATCACCTGGTCACTCGCTAAAGCTGTGGGTGGTAACCCATAGCTTAGCGAGCGGCCAGGAGGCCGGCTTTCAAAACAAAAACGGCCGCCCTCATTCAGAGCGAGCACTCGCTTTTTGTGAGCGGCTCTGAATGAGGGCACTGCAGTTCCAGTTCAGTATCCATGCATATCACTAGCCTGTGGTTCCTACATTGACAGTATGCCTACACTAGAGATGAGCGGGTTCGGTTCCCCGAGGCAGATCCGAGTCGGCTCGGGTTTTCCCACCTGACTCAGATCTGAAAATGAGGCAAAATGCCATCATCCCACTGTGAAATTCTGGCTGGTTTTGGATTCTATAAAGGTCCCGCGATTCCCTGCCATTTTTCATTCCAGCTGTGGAGAGTGAAGAGGGAGGGAGCTGGGAGCTGTGCTGTGCTGTTGTTATTGTTAATTGCATGCTGATGCTGTGCATAAGGGCTTCCTACTGTTGTCCAAAAGGGCTGGCTGTTGTCTATAGAGTCCTGTCCATAGGGGCTGGCTATTGTCCTGTCCATAGGGGCTGGCTGGCTGTAATGCTGTGTTGTCCAGGGGGTGCTCTGTCCTTCAGGGGTTCTTTTCACCCAACCCCAGTGTGAAAAAAATAAAAAAATATATTGTTAGCCACACTTGTCATCAGTGCAGGGGTGCTGTGCTGCTGTCTGTTAAGGGGCTGCTGACTCTTTTCAGGGGTTCACCCCAGTGTTAAAAAAAATATATAAACAATATTTTGTGTGGCGTGATAGCCACACCTGTCATTGGCGTAGGTGCGCAGGGGTGCTGTGCTGCTGTCTTTCAAGGGGTTGCTGGCCCAAAAAAAAAAATTGTGTGCGTGTTAGCCACACCTGGCTGTCACTGTCATTGGCGTAGCTGCACAGGGATGTTGTGCTGTTGTCTGTCAAGAGCTACTGCCCAAAAAATACATAAACAATTTTTTTGTGTGCATGTTAGCCACATCTGGCTGTCACTGTCATCGGCGTAGCTGTACAGGTGTGCTGTCCTGCTGTCTGTCAAGGGCTGCTGGCCAAGAAATAAATAAACATTTTTTTTTGTGCATGTTAGCCACACCTGTCATCGGCGTAGCTGCGCAGGGGTGCTGTGCTCCTGTCTGTCGAGGGGCTGCTGCCCAAAAAATAAATAAAAAATTTATTTTTGTGTGTGTTAGCCACACCTGGCTGCCACTGTCATCGACATAGCTGCACAGGGGTGCTGTGCTGCTGTCTGTCAAGGGCTGCTTGCACAAAAATAAAAAATATTTTTTTGTGTGCGTGTTAGCCACACCTGTCTGTCACTGTCATTGACGTAGGTGCGCAGGGGTGCTGTGCTGCTGTCTGTCGAGGGGCTGCTGCCCGAAATAATAAATAAACAATTTTTTTTGTGTGCGTGTTAGCCACACCTGTCTGTCACTGTCATTGACGTAGGTGCGGAGGGGTGTGGTGCTGCTGTCTGACTAGGGGCTGCTGCCTCTTTCAGGGGTTCACCCCAGTGTGAAAAAAACAATCAATTTTTTTCAGTGTGCGTGTTAGCCACACCATCAGTGAATAAATAAAAACTATTATTTTAATTTTATTTTTTTAATTTTGGTAAATATTGTTATTGCATTTTGTAAACAAAACCAGTAATACAAAAATCTCTTTTTAAAAAACAAACAAACATGAAAATTGCAATAAAAACTTTTTTTTTTAAGTTTTTGGTTTGCAAAAAGTTGTTTTTTTACATCTTAAACATAGCAGAAATGTTATCCTAACAGCCTATAAAGATATATGCTCTAAAAAACTAAAGCCTATATTTACAAACCTATATAGAATGGACATCCTAAATTCTAAAACTGTTCTACTTAAAAATATAAACAAAAGCAAAGACTATAAGTCTAGTGTGTTATAGTGTGTTATTATGATGTTAGAATTTAGGAGGCCAAAAATTGCGTGGACCACACATGATTGATCAACCATGGTGACTGGATTAGTGTCATAAGGTAGAGGAGGCTGCAAACTGGGTGTCATGTTATGAGTTGGACATATGGGGTATGTTGCTGTTAATGAATCAGGCTGGTTATCAGTGGACATATTATTATAGTTGTTGTTATTCTGGGTTGCCATCTCCTGAAGGGTGTTTACCAACAGACAGAGACTACCTATCAGCTCAGGCATAGACACTTCCTGAGGAACAGAGCTCTACTCTCTGGAGGGAAGCCAAATAGGTGGGAGCCCCTGTTCCAACATCTGAAGCTCTTCTCTCTCCACATCATCTATTATAGATGAAAAAAATGTAATCGGGGACATCTAGCTCCTCTTTCTGTACCCTGCTAACCCTTTTTGGACAGGAAGTCCAGGATGGATGGTTTGGAAGAAAAAGGTCTAGCAACAGATGGGGATGGTCATTATAAAGACCTGGTCCCCCAAGTGGGTGTTGTCTGGGAGGTATTGGTTGGCATGCCAGCAGCAGAATAACAAAGGCCTCCATGTTATCTGTGCTCACTATTCTGTATTTCAGTTTGCGATTCTGGTAGGAATAAAGTCGACTACAGAACACAGAATCACTGAATGTCTTAGTGCATTCAGGCCAGATACGATCCATGATTTCCCAGACAGATTCCGGATAGATGAATACTTTGCTTGTGATAATCTTTGGTAATTCCTGGCAAAGGTGGGTGTTATAGCCAGACCCTTTGAAGGCTGTAACTTTGAACTGCTTTATAGAAAACATGTGCAGAACATGATGGAGAAATCCCTTGAATTTCAACACCTAGAGCATCTGTTTTAATGTTCTCTGAGGCCTCTCCTGACTGTGAAGAAAGATTCTCCACACTGTAGTCTTCCATTGTGACTTTTAATGGTGATTTCAATGTTGTCCACTGGCTGCGATCCATCTCATCTGAGGGTTGGGTTTTCCCCATGCAAATGAGACAATTCACATCCAGAAGGTGACTCTTATGTTTAGCCGTGGTGTCAGTCTCTCTTTTGGCAGATTTTGCACAATCTTGGAGGCACCGTGATGAATCAGAATGATCCTCCAGGGTAAACATCTGATCTGGTGTTGTATCTATTCCTATTAAACCTTTGTGTGTGAGTTTAGTCATCTGACGCTTGTGGTGGAGCTCTTTTACTGCTTTCTCAATGATATCCAGACACAACGTAAAACTTAAACCTTAAACTGAAATGTTGCATTTAATGCTCTGTTCCACTTGTTCACATATCTAAGTAATATGGTTAAGTGGACAGTGGGAACAACGGCAATTTGAAGGCCATTAACCAACTCTGTTTTTTTTAATGTCCCTGTACAGGTTGGGAAATTCCTGTACAGAAGGTTTGCAAAGGATTATTTAAGTCAACTGTTTATTTATTTTTGGAAAGCACGCTTCCTTGTCCCCTTCTGGGATGAAAAAAATCCACTCCCAGCAAGCAGGCATGGAGCTGAAAAATTCCCAAGAAAGACACAACATAAGACTTAAACCTTACATCTGAATGCTCTGTTCCACTTGTTCACATATCTGATATGGTTAAGTGGACAGTGGGAACAACGACAGTTTGAACTAAGGGCCTGATTCAGAGCCGGATGCCCTGACAGAGCGCTCGCTCTGAATCAGGGCTGGCCTTCTGTTTTTTTAGTGTGGCCTCCTGGCTGCTTGCATAGCTGTGGTTGACCACCCACAGTTATAGCGAGCGGCCACGCAGATGGTCGTGATGGTCAAGACCATCGTGACCATCAGGCTTGCGATGAGACCCTTGTGGTAGGGTCTCATTGCCGCAAGCCCTAGAGTGCTTTCGGCTCTAACAGAGCCGAAAGCACTCCCACTGACATCACTTGTGATGTCAGTGGGGCCGGCCCCAGACGGTAGGTGTTCCCATGGGAACACCTCCATTTGGGCAGCCACACCCCCGGCCCGCCCACCAAAGGGGGCATGCTGTCACTCAACATTGATAGCACGCCCCCTTTGGTACGAGACTCGGAGCAATGGTTTGCCCGTCGCTATCCGGGTCTCGCACATGCGCACGACGGAGCCGGCTCCGTCGTGCGCATGCGCACTGGGCCACCATCAGCCCACTTGCGAGCGCATAGTGCTTGCGAGCGCATAGTGCTTGCGAGCGGGTCTGAACAGGCCCTAGGGCCACTAAAACTAGCTCTGTTTTTTTTATTGTGCCTGTACAGGTTTTGAAATGCCTTTACAGAAGATAATCCAAAGGATTATTTAAGTCAGTTGTTTTTGGAAGCACTCTTCCTGGTCCCCTTCTAGGATGAAAATCAGGCACAGGATTCTCAAGAAAGACACAACGTAAGGACTTAACTCAGAGGTAGCCAACCTCGGTCCTTGAGAGCTCACTTTTTCCAGATGACCTAGCTAGTGCACAGGTGTATTCATTACTCACCAACACAATTAGAAAGATCCAAAGGTGGAGTTAATTATTATATTTGTGATTCTGTGAGGAGACCTGAAACATGCACTGTTGGTAGCCCTCGAGGACCAGGGTTGACTACCCCCACCTTAATCGCTTAACTGATGATTTTTTTTTTCCAAAAATCGCTCCAAAATTGTCAGGTTTTTTATGAGTGAATTAGGTAAGGAATATCCATTTTAACTTATCCAAAATGGTTTCATATAAAAAAAAAGAAAAAAGTTTTGTAAAAAAACCCCAATTTTTTAAAATAACTGAACATCGGAACCACCATTGGAACACTGGAAACATTGCGACCATCGCGACATTCAATTTTAGACTGGATACAGGAACCAGGTAAGTCAGGGGCATTAGTGGGGAGGTTAAACTTACTTTACCCCAGCGGCTGCTCAATTTTGCAGGCGCTGGGTAGGGGGTCCTGCTTTGCTGACCTATCAGCAGTGATCGGCAGCACAGCAAACAGAGGGGGAGAGGGTTCTGGCAAGCAGAGGGACCGGAAGGTCCCTCTGAGAGCAGCAGCTGCGGGAAGATTTTCTTCCTGCAGCCGCCCTCATGTTTATCTGTCTGGACAAAATTTTATGTCCAGTACAGATAAAGAACTGCCTGGTGTGGACAGGAAATTACGTCCATGCCAGGCAAGTGGTTAAATCATAGATCTTACGCTTGAGGCCACTAACTATGTTTTTTTTAATGTCCCTGTACAGGTTGGGAAATGCTTTTTCATGTGGAAAGCACTACTAGAAGTCTTCCTGGTCCCCTTCTGGGATGAGAAAATCAACTCCCAGCAGCAGCAGCCATGCTCAAGGATTCTTCTGTGGCAAGGACTGATGTGAACGTACCACATTTTTTTTGTAAATGCCTCCTCCCCTCCCATTCTCCCTCATAAATTATCTTCGGAAACAAAAAATTTAAAAATTTACTACCAATCAAATCAATCCTTCCTGTCCCTGCCCTGCCTTCAGCTACATACATACTCCAACTCCCTCAGGCCTCTCTTGAATAATAAAAGTGTTTCCTGATGTGCCATGTTTGAAGTTGAACTGCCATGTGTTTGTGCCGCCCACTGCTGCCACTTAGCTTAGTCAACCAGCTAGCTTGGTGCACGTTTTGGGCCTAAACTGGATGAAAACAATATAGTAAGCTGTGAGGTTTTCACAATTGACTGGAAATGAGTGGAAATAAATGTTATTGAGGTTAATAATACAGTTGGAACAAAAAAGGCCCATTTTATGCAATTTTAGCTGTATTTATGATTTTTTAAGAAAAACATCCAGATTCAAAACCAGGGGAGATCCAAAACCAAAACATGGGGGTCATTGCACATCTCTAGCTTACACACCTATTTATACCTATGAGCTAGGGTATTATTGAGGCGTCTCGTTTCCTGTGCACATCCGTCATTCCTAAGGGTCCTGAGTCAGATCTACAGAATAACAGAACCATGACCACCAGCTAACATTGCTCCGCTACAAAATGATTGGCCATGTTCCTATACCAGTACATGGTGGTTATTGTTTGGCCTCATTGGTCAAATTAGAAGCATATAGAAAATGGGCCTCAGACTGCACACCCTGAACATATATATATAATTGGAGGTGCTACCTGTGGAGACAATTGATATATACACAAAAAGAAATACAAGTGCACAACTCCAAATTAACTGATAATATATAAATAAATAAATGTTTGCAGTAAATAGAGTTTTTTTGCATAATCTTGGCCAAGGTTATGGGCCTACCCACCACATCTGGGTAACCTCTGTAGGGTAGGTCCCTAACATACTAGGATTCAAATCCAGAGTGCAGGACACCCCCAAACTAGCCCAGCTAAGCCATCCCAAGGCACCGCTATAATAAGAAAAGTGAAGTGTAAAGGAAATAGTTAAGAGCAGCTGCAGCTGCAAATAAAGAATAAAAATAAAAAAATGAAATACATATAGTATATAAAAAACACAGTGAAGCGTTAAAATGTGTTGAAGGGTGTCCTTTGCTTGGATTTGAACCCTAGTATGTTAGGGACCTACCCTATAGAGGTTACCCGGATGTGGTGGGCCACAGTAATGCCCCTTATACATTCATGCCACAGTAATGAACCATATACATTGTGCCACAGTAAGGCCCCCTTTACATTATGCAACAGTAAGGCTCCTTACACATTATGCCACAGTAAGGCCTCTTTTATATTAAGCAACAGTAAGGCCCCATCTCCCTTCTCTTACCTGCCAAGGCCATGCGGTGGGTGAGCTCGGGGTGGTGCGGGATGGGGCTGCCACACACTGTGGAACTGTCAGTGCTGCCGTCATTGTAATGTGGTGCTGCTCGCGAACCAACTGGAGCTCACGGACTGGCAGCCTCTGCTGATTGGCTTGCAACCGGCACCACATTAGACTGACGGTGTCTCTGTGCCTCTCAAGGCTGGGATGCAGCTCCAAACCCACAAGAGCAGCAACCTAACCTCCTGGAAGCCTCTCCCCGGGACACCCACTCAAATCTTTCACCCGGGTCACGTGCCCCTTAGCCCCCCGCTAGTTGCGGCCCTGAAGGTAAGCTTGTATTTAACACTTATTTTGTTACTGTTTGTACTTCCTATGGATGAGGGGTATGCACCCAAAACATTGAAGTGAAGTAAAGCTTTTTTACCTTTCAACACCGGCAATGCAGTGCTTGTTTTTTGCTGCGGCAAATTGCTCTTGGACTATGTAGTAATAGCAGCACAGGCACGCTGGTGTTTAAATTAGTGAAGAGGAGTATACTGTGTATATATATATATATATATATATATATATATATATGAAAAGATATGCGCGTACCATGAATATGCTTGTATATTAAGCATATAAGGAAACAATCCTTAGATCACAATCAAACGGTTTCCACAGCAGTCTTGAACTTCAGCCAAAGTTCACCCAGGGAATTGCTGACCAGATAGCTACAATCTTTTTGGAGCAGAATAATTTGCTTCCATAGTGTGGTATGTTTTATAAGTATATGATTTTTAATACACAAATATACATATACAAACATAGAAAAGTCTTATAGGTCGCAATGATCAGTTCCAGTAGTGTAACCTCCAGGTACAGCTTAATGAAAGTCCATATAAAATCCTTTAGGGTAGGTCTGGATGGTTTGTAGAGCTGGTGTAGCTTTCCCAACGCGGTTTGGGTATTCCCTTCTGTGAGAGCAAACAGATGTGAACCAGTCTCAAGCTTCCAGTGTCTGGTTCACATCTTTTTTCTTAATTATATTACTATACATATGGGGTTTTACATGTCATGTGTTAACATTCTTTATTTTACTTATTTACTTTGTCTGAAATGGCTACCGGTAATACAGAACATATATGTATATATTTTCTCTCTAATTGTTAGCCTCATTCTAACCATGCTATAATTAGTGCTGATTAATTTCCTCCTCTATGAATCCCCTCACAACATGATCTAATGTCTATTCCATGCCGTCTGAGCAATTTGTTTACGTATGCTAATGACTTCATTGTGACACACCTCCTATCAAATCATTGGTTGTCTGGTTCTTTTCTATGACTGGCCGATCGCACAGTCATTCAATGGCCTAGCCCTATGATTGGGCTGACGTCTTACAAAAGGCAGGGAAACAGAGCCCACACCAGGTGATCAGATGACCAATCCTCCCGATGAAACGCGTGTTCTCTTGTGCTATTCACAGCACACAGATCTCTGACACAGCACATTTGCAGCTTAAACCTACGGACTATTCCAGTGAGGTACTTTTCTATTGCTCTGGTGCACTCATCTGAGTCCTAGTGTGACTCCCCCTGCAATGCTGATTCAGTAACAGGGGAGAGACTCATTTCTATTCTCAGATAGCATAAGCGCTGTCTGTTGTTTCCCCTGGGACTAACGCTGCACTCACTCTCTCATCCCCTGTTTGACTTGACAGGGGAAAGTAGAAGTGGGTCCACGTCAATCTATTCCAGGTATTACTTCTTTCATCTTCTTACAATTATTAAAGGATTACCCTCAGTTGGTATTTTTATTCATGCTAATAACTGATGCATATATTCAGTATACAGATACCTTTTTCTGCTCATGAATATATTATAGGTGACAGATATTTGTTGTTTGTTCTATTAATTTATTAATAATTAATATTAATAATTTACAATTCTGTACTTGACACATTATCATCAGGCTATTCTGTTGCATCTGTCTCTCTTTTCATTAATGTGTTATAGTTGTTACCTTATTTGTTATTCATTTTACAGATGGTATCCAAGTTTCTGTCTTTAATTCATTACTTACTCATGGAAAGTGCTGCAAGATGATTATTTATGTCTAATATTTTTGTTAATTGTCGCTACCTTACAGTTGATTCAATGTAATGTGTATAGGTCTCCTTTAATTTCATTATTGGTATTATTGATAAGCAATTAACTGTTTTTCGTGTCATCTGAACGTGGTGTAACTTCCATTTATTACACAATGTCACAGATCTTATGAATTGTTATCATTTTCACCTAAAACATTCCTATTTAGAGTATTGAACACTTATATCACCTTTCATTATTTATTGGACTCATTTTTGAGTATTTTCCATTTTTCATGTCCTTGAGAAGGCAAAATAAATAAAGTTAAATATATTGCTATTCCTCATAATTTTCAATTGACATCTCAATTTTGGGACTTTTCGTTTTTAAGAAGTTGTAGAATAAACGTTAAGTTTTATTTTATATTAACCATTCCATTCAAATTAATTTCTTAATTATATCCAAGAGTGTGCCCACATAGGTATATTTGGCCTTCCCTTTTTATGCTCTTAGCATGAAAAGTCTCCTTTTTGCTGTGCTTGACACAAACCCCCAGGGCGCACCACCAACTTATAATAATTTTTTTAAAAAATCTATTAGGTGATTAACTACCATGTTGGTAATATTACTATATAATAAATAATTTTTTATTCTTTTTCTAGTGTGGACTCATATTCTTTTTCTTACATGAGAGTATGTCCACAACTGATAGTGTCGCGCCACCGGTTGGTCACTGCTGCCTGTAGCTATGGCAGCCCGAATGGCCGAACAGTGTAGCGCCATTCTTTCGCTGAGAGTCCTGTCCATTTTCCCCACGTATATAAGTTCGCAGGGACATGCAATAGCATAAACAATGTATTTGGTGGTGCATGTAACACGATGGTGAATGTGAAACTTGTGTCCACTATATGGATGGTTAAAGGTATCGCCCACAGTCAGAGAGCAGCATGTAAGACAATTAAGACATCTAAAACAACCCAACTTAGGACGCAAAAAGCTACTTGTTTGTGCATTGTCAATTCCACTCATATCCGTCTTAACCAACCAGCTGTGTAACATGGCATGATATGGGTATTGTGTAAGTTTAAGTCAGGATCTGTGCCCACAATGGGCCACAGGGTCTGAGCAGAATTCCTGATGCTATCACTATTCATATATAAATGATTAACCCAAGGCAATCTATGTTCAGTAGGTTTTCTGGATTCTAATAATCTTGATTTGGGTATAGCAAGAGCTTTGTTCCTAGCCTGCAACAAGACATCCTCAGCATAGCCTTTCTCACAAAATTTTGCATACATGACTTCCATCTGTTCTAGAGCAGTGGCCTCATCGCTGCAGATTTTGCGAACCAGAATAAATTGTAAACATGATAGACCATACTTTAATGGTCTGGGGTGACAGCTCCCATAATGTAAAATGGTGTTCCTATCAGTGGGTTTGTTAAATAATTGGGTAACTAATTTACCCTCAACCAATCTGAGATTAACATCCAAGTAATTAACAGTAAACTTATCAATGTTAAATGTAAATTTTATAGGACTTACAGAATGGTTATGTTGTTCAATGAAACAAAGGAATTCCTGCTCAGAGCCAACCCAGATCAAAAAGATATTGTCTATATACCTAGCATAGAAAAAAATTCTGCCGGATATATAGACGTACTGGAAGAAAATATCATGTTCTGTATGAAACATATAAGCATTGGTGTAAGATGGGGCCACATTCGACCCCATTGCTATGCCACTGAGCTGCAAAAACAGCTTATCCTCATACATAAAGACATTTTTTGTATGTATCATTTCCAATAGATCAATTACTAGATTAACATCAGGACCATTGTAAACAGCACTCTCCATAATTTGTTTTCTCACTGCCAAAAGACCTTCTGTATCAGGAATCACCGTATATAAGCTACTTATGTCAATACTGCCCAAGTAGCTTCCAGCTGGTATTATAGGTAAATTATGAATTTTGTTTGAAAACATTGTGGTATCTAAGAGAAATCTCAGATGCTCTTTAATGAAAGGTTGTAGCACACTATCCAAATAGACTGATAATGCCTGGAACAACGACCTCCTGGCCGATATTATTGGTCGACTAGGGGGGTTGTCCAGGCATTTATGTATCTTAGATAAAGTATAAATCAGAGCCTTAATAGGATGTTTTGGAATAAGTACCTTCCTAAGTTTACTAGAAATAACCCCTTCAGTGACTGCAAGATGTAATCTATCACGTAGTTGTATGGAAAATATCTCTGTGGGATCATTAAATAACAACCTATAAACTGTTTCATCAGCCAGTTGCCTATCAATTTCTAACATATAATCAGAGGTGTCCTGTATGACAATTGCCCCACTTTTATCAGCGGGGCAAAATATCACATCATTGTATTCTGACAGATCACGGAGGGCCCTCCATTCACCCACAGATAAATTGCTGTGTTTTCTGATGTTATCTGTGTCAACAGAAAGTTCTTTAACCTCATGATCAAGCATGCAGGTGATGAATCTGGAATCTCATTATCCAGGGATTGAGGAGGACGAGGTGTCATTTTCACTCCACTGTACATCTCATGGAGTTTCAACTGTGTATTTAGATGGTATTTTTCAATTTCCCATTGCATTGGGTCGAATTTAGTCATCAGAACATATGATAAACCACGATTAACAACCCTCTCCTCAAGATCTGTGAGAACCCATGAGGAAATGTTAATTATTGTCGTCTCCACTGAAGTTGCAGTCTGCCCACTTTTCTTCATCCCCGTATGGGTCCATTGTCTGCCCCTGCGAGTGAACCTCCGCAGCCTCTTGGGGGGCAATGGGTTGTTAATACTCCTCCCTAAAGGGACTAGATAGTTGGTGATACCACCTGTGCCAGCATCTGAATCGCTCGTATTGTATTGAATCTGAAATTCCATGTAATTTGTGATATCCACGTCTCACAGGTCGCAGTCGTTCCATGTAGCGATTGTTTATCCAGTTAGAGACTTGATTTTGATCGTAGTCTAAAACTACTTTGGTCATTTTGGTTTTCTTAAACTGGATTAATTCATGCTTATAAGTTGTCACTTGATTTTTTAATTTTTCAAGCCAAGCTGTGCTGGTATCAGTCTCAAACATAGGTTTGTATTCCTTTTCAAAGGTAGATATTTTATCCCGAATCACTGCAAGTTCGTGTGTTGCCTCCTATATTATAAGGAGGATCAAATCATAGCTGCACTTGTTAAGTATGGAGATCCATCTTTTACAGAAGTTGGTATTATGGCGACCAATGGTTGGGCAGTTCTTGATGCGGAATCCCCACGGTATTCGTTTTTGCTTAAAGTAATCACTCAATGATAGTCCATGGTAATGGAAATCTAGTTCTTTTTGTTTTAACTTGAGCCACTCCCAGTAGAGATGCTGTAATGACTGAGTGGCTTCATCCACACAGAATTGTTCTTTAAATAAGATGGCCTCTGCGTCAGTATCGGAAAACATAATAGTGCTCCCCTGTTAACAGGGTCATGTTGATGGCTTCAAAGGGACCATCTCCCCTCATTTGTGCCTTCTGCCATAGTGTGAATAATACACTCCCCCCTATTACCAGAAGGAATGAAAATACTTGAATGATATTAGATATAAATGTAAACAGTTTTTCTTGGGTGCCAAAACCCAGTACCAGCAGCTCCTGCAAACTGCCCGTACACCATAAACAATGTCCAAGGGTGGCACTCCCAATAATATATAGACCATAAATAAATAGACAGTTAAAACTCCATGAGATGTACAGTGGAGTGAAAGCGAAACCACATCCTCCTCAATCCCTGGATAATGAGATTCCAGATTCATTACTGAAGATTTTACCCAGATCTTAATTTGAACCAATCTCCAACAATGCGGCTATAAGGACTTTCACCCGCATGCTTGATCGTGAGGTTAAAGAACTTTCTGTTGACACAAATAACATCAGATAACAGAGCAAGTTATCTGAGGGTGAATGGAGGAAGATCCGTAATCTGTCAGAATACAATGATGTTGTTAGGATCTGAGTTTGTTGTGGACCCAGGGTGGAAATTGGAGAAGACACCTGAACAGATTTAAATTGAAAAGTGGGTTTTTTAATGGGTGAACTTGCAGACGTGTACACGGATAATAAAATATAGTCCAGAATATTAAGAGGAGGGTGATGTTTAGAAACTGTAGATAAGTATGTTTAGGTAATGTGCAGGTAGTGGCATAACTGATGAATTAACTGGAGAGTTGTACTGAGTTGGCTCAGTGTTGAGATTCAGAAAGCTAGGTACTGTAAATGGATGCAGTGTAGGTTCAGGGTTAACTGTACACACAGGTGCTTTGGCAGGGAAAGGGTAAGTAGAAGGTGCAGGATGGTTCCAGCAGTAGACTGGGAGCAGGCAGAGCGGTGCAGGCTACTTGGAAGCTGGGATCCAGCAGGAGCACAGGCAAGCACTCAAACAGGCAGGTTACAGGAGCACAGGAGCACAGGAGCACAGGAACTCTCTCACAGCATATGCTGTGAAAAACATTGTACTGGCAACTATGGGAAGCTCTGAACTCCCTTAAGATAGTTGCTTCAGTCCTGGCATGTCACATGCTCTCTCTGATTCAAGTCACATGACCAGAGGCAAGATGTGGCACCCATACCAGAGTGGAATGGAAACACCACCAGGCCTACCCCAGCCAGAATGAAACAGTGCCTGTGGAACACCTCGCACAGCCATTGCCCGCCACCAGACACCAGCCCCTCCACCAGAAAGACCATGCCACAGCGCCCTTACAGGTAATACCCATTGACCCTTATACCGAGAAACTCTGATCATGACAGTATCCCCCTCCTTATGGGTGTCCGCTGGACACTTACCAGGCTTCTCTGGAGGGGCAGAGTGAAACTTCCTGATGAGTGTAGGAGCACAAATGTCTTGGGCATTAGTCCAGCAGCATTCTTCCGGGCCACAGCCTCTGAAATCCAGAAGATATTGTAACTTTGGACATGGGACACTTCAAACTCCACACCTCTCTCAGTTTGAACACAGGGAGGAACTGGAAGGACTTTGAGGAACTTGTTGAGAATCAATGGCTTGAGTAGGGATATGTGGAAAGAATTAGGGATTCTTAGGTAGGAAGGAAGTTGGAGATGGTAGGAAACTGGATTAATTACTTCAGTAATGGAAAGGGTCCAATGAATCATGGGGCGAACTTCATTGATGGAAATCTGAGGTGAAAATTATGGGTGGATAGCCAAACTTGATCCCCGATTTGAATTTGAGGCACTTTCCTTCACTTCCTGTCCACCTGAATTTTGCAACGTGAGGAGGTAGTTTCCAAATTTGTGTGTACTTGGGCCCACATTGAGGCGAACCTCCGTATAGTATCATCCACAGCTGGTACATCAAAGACAGGCAGACTCTGGAATTCAGGGACTCAAGGGTGAAGACCGTACACAATAAGAAATGGAGTTTGATTTGTGGAAGGATGGTAAGAAGCATTGTGCACAAACTCAGCCCAGGGAAGAAATTCAGATCAATTATTTTGGGAGGAGGACATGAAAATTCTTAAAAAGGTCTCGAGATCCTTGTTTACTCTCTCAGTAGATCCATTACTTTGCGGGTGATAGGCCATAGAGAAATTCAATTTCATTTGTAAAAAAGAACAGAGCGCTCTCCAAAACTTTGCTACAAATTGAACACCACAATCTGAGACAATCTCGGCAGAAAGTCCATGGAGACGAGATATGTGTTGAACGAAAAGATGAGCCAGATCTGATGCAGAAGGTAATTTCCTCAGAGGGACATAGTGAACCATTTTTGAAAATTGGTCTATCATGACCCAGATGGTGGTATAACTGTCCAAATTTGCCAAATCCGCTATAAAATCCATGGAGAGATGTGTCCACGGGTGAGATGGTATAGGTAGCGGTATTAGTTCACCAGCTGGAGATTGACGAGGAGACTTGTACTGTGCACATAAGGTACAGGAAGAAATTAACTCTACTATGTCAATTTTCATTGATGGCCACCAGTAAGATCTTTTTAGGAACTCAAGAGTCTTTTGAATGCCGGAGTGTCCTGTAAACAGTGAAGTATGAGCATATGTAAGTAGCTGCTTCCTTAACTCCAGGGCCACAAAAGTTTTCTCAGTAGGAGGTTGCAATTATATTGCAGCAAATACTTTTGACTCTAATACTGGGGTACTATGTAAAATCAAAACAAAAGAATTGTTGTCACAGGATAGGGATCTTGACAAGGCATCAGCCTTTTGGTTGAGGGCTCCTGAGTGGAAAGACTAGGTAAATTATAAATGAGCAAAAAATATTGCCCATGGGGCCCGACGAGGGCTCATACACTGGATATTTTTAAAGAAAAGAAGGTTCCTATGATCTGTGAAGACAGTAAAGAGGAATATAGCCCCTTCCAAAAGGTATTTCCATTCCTTTAACACCAACTTAACAGCTAATAGTTCTTGTTCTCAAATGGCGTAGTTTCTCTCAGCTGGAGAGAACTTTTTGGAAAGAAAATGCATGGATGGATTCAATTATCCTCAAAGCATTGGGAGAGGACAGCTCCCACTGCCTCTGAAGAAGCATCTACTTCTAACAGAAAAGGTCTATCCAAGCCAGGTTGTCTGAAGACTGGAGCTGTTATGAAAGCTTGCTTCATAAGTTTAAAGGCTGTTTCTGCCTCAGGAGGCCACAGACCAGGGTTGACATTTTTATGGGTCAAAGCTGTAATGGGAGCCATTAAAAATGAAAATCCCTTGATAAAACGTCTATAATAGTTGACGAATCCAAGAAGTCTCTGAACAGATTTTAATGTCTGAGGTCGGGACCAATCCAGGCTTGCTTGAACTTTTTTTGGGTCCATTTCTAAGCTGGAACCGGAGATAAAATAGCCAAGGAATGGTACACTAGGAACGCTGAAGACACATTTTTCCAATTTACAGTAGAGATGGTTCTCTCTCAGATGAGACAGGACTTCTTTTACATGTTTGTGGTGTTCCTCTAGGAATGAAGAGAAAATCAAAATGTCATCTACATAGCATAGACCACAACGGAAACGTATAACAGATCTCTGAAAATCTCATTGACGAAACCCTGAAAAACAGCAGGTGCATTGCACAACTCAAATGGCACGACAAGATATTCAAAGTGCCCATCTCTTGTATTGAAAGCATTCTTCCACTCATCTCCTGCACGAATACGAATAAGATTATAAGCCCTGCGACGGTCTAACTTGGAGAATATGGTAGATCCTTTGAGTCTATCAAATAATTCTGTAATCAGTGGTTGTGGATATCTGTTCTTAACCATAATATCATTAAGCAACAAAAAAGAAACCTGCTCCAGCAGGAGAAGTGGAAGGTCGAATGAAACCTTTCTCCAGATTCTCCTGGATATACTCCGTCATGGCTTTGGTATCTGGCAGGGACAAAGGCTAAGTATGACCATGAGGAGGTATCTTGTCAGGTAGTAGATTGACTGGGCAATCCCATTTTCTGTGAGGAGGTAAGACATTAGCTTGTTTTTCAGAAAAGACATAAGCAAAGGATTGATATTCTTTAGGTATTGCTGGAGGTACTAAGTGATGCTATTTTCCTCACAGGTTGTACCTTAGGAAGACAAGATTCCTGACAGCTTGTACTCTATGAGAGAACCTGCATAGTGCACCAGTCAATCCTGGGGTTGTGCTGATGTTCCATGGTAATCCTATAATAACTTCACGGGAAGCCGTGAGTATAACTAGAAACTTAAGATGCTCAGTGGAGTGCTCCGATATGAACCAAGACTGGCCGGGTCTCCTTAGAGACAGTTCCATTTAATAGTGGTCGTCCATCTACAGAGGTCAGGAAGATAGAGTGATCAAGAGATGTACAAGGGATTTGCAGCTTGTCTACAAAACTAGAGGTCACGAAGTTCCCTGCTGCTCCAGAATCCAACAGAGTAGTGACAAAAAACGGTTTAGACTTGAGTTCTAAGGCTAAGGTCAAGACAGAATCCTTAGATTTTGGGGACAGACTTATTACTCCTAACGTGATGTCCCCTGGATCAGTTAGGAATGGGCATTTCCCGACTTACGGGAATAGGAGGCCACCAGGTGACCTGAATCTCCACAATATAGGCAGAGGTGGGGCAAAATATCACATCATTGTATTCTGACAGATCACGGAGGGCCCTCCATTCACCCACAGATAAATTGCTGTGTTTTCTGATGTTATCTGTGTCAACAGAAAATTCTTTAACCTCATGATCAAGCATGCAGGTGATGAATCTGGAATCTCATTATCCAGGGATTGAGGAGGACGAGGTGTCATTTTCACTCCACTGTACATCTCATGGAGTTTCAACTGTGTATTTAGATGGTATTTTTCAATTTCCCATTGCATTGGGTCGAATTTAGTCATCAGAACATATGATAAACCACGATTAACAACCCTCTCCTCAAGATCTGTGAGAACCCATGAGGAAATGTTAATTATTGTCGTCTCCACTGAAGTTGCAGTCTGCCCACTTTTCTTCATCCCCGTATGGGTCCATTGTCTGCCCCTGCGAGTGAACCTCCGCAACCTCTTGGGGGGCAATGGGTTGTTAATACTCCTCCCTAAAGGGACTAGATAGTTGGTGATACCACCTGTGCCAGCATCTGAATCGCTCGTATTGTATTGAATCTGAAATTCCATGTAATTTGTGATATCCACGTCTCACAGGTCGCAGTCGTTCCATGTAGCGATTGTTTATCCAGTTAGAGACTTGATTTTGATCGTAGTCTAAAACTACTTTGGTCATTTTGGTTTTCTTAAACTGGATTAATTCATGCTTATAAGTTGTCACTTGATTTTTTAATTTTTCAAGCCAAGCTGTGCTGGTATCAGTCTCAAACATAGGTTTGTATTCCTTTTCAAAGGTAGATATTTTATCCCGAATCACTGCAAGTTCGTGTGTTGCCTCCTCTATTATAAGGAGGATCAAATCATAGCTGCACTTGTTAAGTATGGAGATCCATCTTTTACAGAAGTTGGTATTATGGCGACCAATGGTTGGGCAGTTCTTGGTGCGGAATCCCCACGGTATTCGTTTTTGCTTAAAGTAATCACTCAATGATAGTCCATGGTAATGGAAATCTAGTTCTTTTTGTTTTAACTTGAGCCACTCCCAGTAGAGATGCTGTAATGACTGAGTGGCTTCATCCACACAGAATTGTTCTTTAAATAAGATGGCCTCTGCGTCAGTATCGGAAAACATAATAGTGCTCCCCTGTTAACAGGGTCATGTTGATGGCTTCAAAGGGACCATCTCCCCTCATTTGTGCCTTCTGCCATAGTGTGAATAATACACTCCCCCCTATTACCAGAAGGAATGAAAATACTTGAATGATATTAGATATAAATGTAAACAGTTTTTCTTGGGTGCCAAAACCCAGTACCAGCAGCTCCTGCAAACTGCCCGTACACCATATACAATGTCCAAGGGTGGCACTCCCAATAATATATAGACCATAAATAAATAGACAGTTAAAACTCCATGAGATGTACAGTGGAGTGAAAGCGAAACCACATCCTCCTCAATCCCTGGATAATGAGATTCCAGATTCATTACTGAAGATTTTACCCAGATCTTAATTTGAACCAATCTCCAACAATGCGGCTATAAGGACTTTCACCCGCATGCTTGATCGTGAGGTTAAAGAACTTTCTGTTGACACAAATAACATCAGATAACAGAGCAAGTTATCTGAGGGTGAATGGAGGAAGATCCGTAATCTGTCAGAATACAATGATGTTGTTAGGATCTGAGTTTGTTGTGGACCCAGGGTGGAAATTGGAGAAGACACCTGAACAGATTTAAATTGAAAAGTGGGTTTTTTAATGGGTGAACTTGCAGACGTGTACACGGATAATAAAATAAAGTCCAGAATATTAAGAGGAGGGTGATGTTTAGAAACTGTAGATAAGTATGTTTAGGTAATGTGCAGGTAGTGGCATAACTGATGAATTAACTGGAGAGTTGTACTGAGTTGGCTCAGTGTTGAGATTCAGAAAGCTAGGTACTGTAAATGGATGCAGTGTAGGTTCAGGGTTAACTGTACACACAGGTGCTTTGGCAGGGAAAGGGTAAGCAGAAGGTGCAGGATGGTTCCAGCAGTAGACTGGGAGCAGGCAGAGCGGTGCAGGCTACTTGGAAGCTGGGATCCAGCAGGAGCACAGGCAAGCACTCAAACAGGCAGGTTACAGGAGCACAGGAACTCTCTCACAGCATATGCTGTGAAAAACATTGTACTGGCAACTATGGGAAGCTCTGAACTCCCTTAAGATAGTTGCTTCAGTCCTGGCATGTCACATGCTCTCTCTGATTCAAGTCACATGACCAGAGGCAAGATGTGGCACCCATACCAGAGTGGAATGGAAACACCACCAGGCCTACCCCAGCCAGAATGAAACAGTGCCTGTGGAACACCTCGCACAGCCATTGCCTGCCACCAGACACCAGCCCCTCCACCAGAAAGACCATGCCACAGAGCCCTTACAGGTAATACCTATTGACCCTTATACCGAGAAACTCTGATCATGACAGTATCCCCCTCCTTATGGGTGTCCGCTGGACACTTACCAGGCTTCTCTGGAGGGGCAGAGTGAAACTTCCTGATGAGTGTAGGAGCACAAATGTCTTGGGCATTAGTCCAGCAGCATTCTTCCGGGCCACAGCCTCTGAAATCCAGAAGATATTGTAACTTTGGACATGGGACACTTCAAACTCCACACCTCTCTCAGTTTGAACACAGGGAGGAACTGGAAGGACTTTGAGGAACTTGTTGAGAATCAATGGCTTGAGTAGGGATATGTGGAAAGAATTAGGGATTCTTAGGTAGGAAGGAAGTTGGAGATGGTAGGAAACTGGATTAATTACTTCAGTAATGGAAAGGGTCCAATGAATCATGGGGCGAACTTCATTGATGGAACTCTGAGGTGAAAATTATGGGTGGATAGCCAAACTTGATCCCCGATTTGAATTTGAGGCACTTTCCTTCACTTCCTGTCCACCTGAATTTTGCAACGTGAGGAGGTAGTTTCCAAATTTGTGTGTACTTGGGCCCACATTGAGGCGAACCTCCGTATAGTATCATCCACAGCTGGTACATCAAAGACAGGCAGACTCTGGAATTCAGGGACTCAAGGGTGAAGACCGTACACAATAAGAAATGGAGTTTGATTTGTGGAAGGATGGTAAGAAGCATTGTGCACAAACTCAGCCCAGGGAAGAAATTCAGATCAATTATTTTGGGAGGAGGACATGAAAATTCTTAAAAAGGTCTCGAGATCCTTGTTTACTCTCTCAGTAGATCCATTACTTTGCGGGTGATAGGCCATAGAGAAATTCAATTTCATTTGTAAAAAAGAACAGAGCGCTCTCCAAAACTTTGCTACAAATTGAACACCACAATCTGAGACAATCTCGGCAGAAAGTCCATGGAGACGAGATATGTGTTGAACGAAAAGATGAGCCAGATCTGATGCAGAAGGTAATTTCCTCAGAGGGACATAGTGAACCATTTTTGAAAATTGGTCTATCATGACCCAGATGGTGGTATAACTGTCCAAATTTGCCAAATCCGCTATAAAATCCATGGAGAGATGTGTCCACGGGTGAGATGGTATAGGTAGCGGTATTAGTTCACCAGCTGGAGATTGACGAGGAGACTTGTACTGTGCACATAAGGTACAGGAAGAAATTAACTCTACTATGTCAATTTTCATTGATGGCCACCAGTAAGATCTTTTTAGGAACTCAAGAGTCTTTTGAATGCCGGAGTGTCCTGTAAACAGTGAAGTATGAGCATATGTAAGTAGCTGCTTCCTTAACTCCAGGGCCACAAAAGTTTTCTCAGTAGGAGGTTGCAATTATATTGCAGCAAATACTTTTGACTCTAATACTGGGGTACTATGTAAAATCAAAACAAAAGAATTGTTGTCACAGGATAGGGATCTTGACAAGGCATCAGCCTTTTGGTTGAGGGCTCCTGAGTGGAAAGACTAGGTAAATTATAAATGAGCAAAAAATATTGCCCATGGGGCCCGACGAGGGCTCATACACTGGATATTTTTAAAGAAAAGAAGGTTCCTATGATCTGTGAAGACAGTAAAGAGGAATATAGCCCCTTCCAAAAGGTATTTCCATTCCTTTAACACCAACTTAACAGCTAATAGTTCTTGTTCTCAAATGGCGTAGTTTCTCTCAGCTGGAGAGAACTTTTTGGAAAGAAAATGCATGGATGGATTCAATTATCCTCAAAGCATTGGGAGAGGACAGCTCCCACTGCCTCTGAAGAAGCATCTACTTCTAACAGAAAAGGTCTATCCAAGCCAGGTTGTCTGAAGACTGGAGCTGTTATGAAAGCTTGCTTCATAAGTTTAAAGGCTGTTTCTGCCTCAGGAGGCCACAGACCAGGGTTGACATTTTTATGGGTCAAAGCTGTAATGGGAGCCATTAAAAATGAAAATCCCTTGATAAAACGTCTATAATAGTTGACGAATCCAAGAAGTCTCTGAACAGATTTTAATGTCTGAGGTCGGGACCAATCCAGGCTTGCTTGAACTTTTTTTGGGTCCATTTCTAAGCTGGAACCGGAGATAAAATAGCCAAGGAATGGTACACTAGGAACGCTGAAGACACATTTTTCCAATTTACAGTAGAGATGGTTCTCTCTCAGATGAGACAGGACTTCTTTTACATGTTTGTGGTGTTCCTCTAGGAATGAAGAGAAAATCAAAATGTCATCTACATAGCATAGACCACAACGGAAACGTATAACAGATCTCTGAAAATCTCATTGACGAAACCCTGAAAAACAGCAGGTGCATTGCACAACTCAAATGGCACGACAAGATATTCAAAGTGCCCATCTCTTGTATTGAAAGCATTCTTCCACTCATCTCCTGCACGAATACGAATAAGATTATAAGCCCTGCGACGGTCTAACTTGGAGAATATGGTAGATCCTTTGAGTCTATCAAATAATTCTGTAATCAGTGGTTGTGGATATCTGTTCTTAACCATAATATCATTAAGCAACAAAAAAGAAACCTGCTCCAGCAGGAGAAGTGGAAGGTCGAATGAAACCTTTCTCCAGATTCTCCTGGATATACTCCGTCATGGCTTTGGTATCTGGCAGGGACAAAGGCTAAGTATGACCATGAGGAGGTATCTTGTCAGGTAGTAGATTGACTGGGCAATCCCATTTTCTGTGAGGAGGTAAGACATTAGCTTGTTTTTCAGAAAAGACATAAGCAAAGGATTGATATTCTTTAGGTATTGCTGGAGGTACTAAGTGATGCTATTTTCCTCACAGGTTGTACCTTAGGAAGACAAGATTCCTGACAGCTTGTACTCTATGAGAGAACCTGCATAGTGCACCAGTCAATCCTGGGGTTGTGCTGATGTTCCATGGTAATCCTATAATAACTTCACGGGAAGCCGTGAGTATAACTAGAAACTTAAGATGCTCAGTGGAGTGCTCCGATATGAACCAAGACTGGCCGGGTCTCCTTAGAGACAGTTCCATTTAATAGTGGTCGTCCATCTACAGAGGTCAGGAAGATAGAGTGATCAAGAGATGTACAAGGGATTTGTAGCTTGTCTACAAAACTAGAGGTCACGAAGTTCCCTGCTGCTCCAGAATCCAACAGAGTAGTGACAAAAAACGGTTTAGACTTGAGTTCTAAGGCTAAGGTCAAAACAGAATCCTTAGATTTTGGGGACAGACTTATTACTCCTAACGTGATGTCCCCTGGATCAGTTAGGAATGGGCATTTCCCGACTTACGGGAATAGGAGGCCACCAGGTGACCTGAATCTCCACAATATAGGCAGAGGTTTTTTAATATTCTTCTCTGTTGTTCCTCTTTAGAGAGACGAGTATGAATCACCTGCATGGGCTCATCATCTGTAGGAGAAAGAGGTAGGCAGGTAGGAGTGGGTAGTAATGGTGTCACAACCCTGTCTAGTTGTCACCTTTTTGCCTTCAGACTTACCCCTGTCAGCTCTCCCATGGATCTGTGTGTGTAATTTGCCTGGAGGATCTGCTCTGATTATTGCACCTGGCCTCTCCTCTGTCTGTGAGCACTGATTGGAATCACAGGTGTGATTCTAATTCTCAGATCTGCAGAGATGAATACACCCTCTGCATGTTGTGCCTTCCAACACTCAGAATGCTACTGCCAGACTACCTGTCCATATCCACCAATTGCTGCCAGACCCTGGGTATATATATCCTCCCCTGATAGCATTCGGGCCTGAACATTTCATCTTCCCATGGTGTATGGTTCATGCTGTTTCTGCGTTCTAGTGTATCCCTGAAACCTGCTACAGCAACCCCCAGTGCATCCAGAAAACCTGCTACAGCTAAACCTGGCAATCCAGTAAACCTGCTGACAGCAACCCCAGGTGCATCCCGAAAACTTGCTACAGCAATACCTGGCATCCAGATGTCCTATTACAGCAATACCTGGCCTGTGCTCTGCTGCTAGCCCTACTCCTGGTTGGTCCCTGGCACTCTGTAAACCTGCATCGTGTCACCCTGTCTTGCTTCCTGCTGTGGATTAACTCCTGCTCCTTTTACCTACCTATTCCCTCCCTGAACCTAAAATTCCCAGACCTACCCTTTCCTTCCTGAACCTGTTATTCCTTATTACTCATCCAGCCTTTGTCACAGAAATTCCAGATTACCCTGTTTAGCCCTCGTCTCAGCATTACCTGACTTCCCTGCAGCCATTGTCACATTATTCCAGTCCAGAGTCAAGTTCCTGTCATATCAGTTCTATCCACGTTGTTCCAGTCCAGAGTCAAGTTCCAAGCTCATCAGTTCAGTCCACATTGTTCCAGTACAGAGTAAAGTTCCAAGCTCATCAGTTCAGTCCACATTGTTCCAGTCCAGAGTCAAGTTCCAAGCTCATCAGTTCAGTCCACGTTGTTCCAGTCCAGAGTCAAGTTCTTAGTTCATCAGTTCAATTCAACAAGTCTTCCTACCGGTCCCAGTCCGGTTCCTCCAGCTCCTGTCATTTATCATCAAAGGCAGTTTTCACTGTTACACAAGTCTTGTAAATAGAGCAATCTACATCACCCATGGTTCCGGTCCAGCCGGCCTCCAGAGAATCCAGTTCATCACCTGAGACAGGTAACTCACAAGCACCAATCATGACAAATGGTCAGTTCTATGCTTCTCAGCCTGACGTTCTCTAAAGCATAGATCAATTTTATTGCAGAGAGAAATCATATAATTTAAATTAGTTGGAAGCTCGCGGATGACCAAATCATCCTTTAATCAATCAGAAAGTCTGTGCCAAAAAGCTGAGGTAAGGGCTTCTTCATTCCATTTGAGCTCTGATGCCAGGGTCTGAAACTGTGCAACATATTGTCTGACAGGACGGGTTCCCTGTTTTAGAGTCATAATACTGGATGAGGCCGAAACTGTTTTTTCTGGCTCATCAAAAATCCACCTGAATAATTTAAGAAATTCAGTATAATTGTCCAGAAGAGGGTCTGAATGCTCCCAGAATGGAGAAACCCAATCCAAAAGCTGAGCCGGTCAATAAGGACACAATATAGGCCACTTTAGTTTTAGCTGAAGGAAAGTTATCTGGCTGCAAGGTAAAATGCACATCACATTGATTAAGGAATCCGCAAATTAGCTTGGGACTGCCATCAAATTTATTTGCCATAGGTAGATGCAACTGAGGAGATGCTCATTAAGAGCATTATCAGACAGGGAAGCAGGTGTAACCACTGTAACATTTGAAGTAGTTAAAGTAGTTTGTATGATATCATGGCATTTAACTATTTCTTGAAAGAACTGAGCCATTTAGTGTTGCATAGTTTCCAGGTTTTCCAAACAGGTTGCTATGCTCTGAATTAAATCCGTTCTGGCCTCCTGCCCCGTGGCCGAGTCCATTGTGCCAGTGCAAACTGTTAGGATCTGAGGGCCTGACTCAGACCCGGTCGCTATGAGCATATGCTCGCTCGATGCATATGCAAATATTTGAAAGTGATGCAGCGAGGAGCGATTGCTCACCAAGGCATAAGCACGCCCATCTTACCTGTACGAGCATTCGCTTTGTGTATGCAGACTCCCCTTAGCAAATGCAGAGATGCCCACTGCCCCACATCATCTCCTTGAAGTTTGTGAAAACAATGGTACATCGACTACTATCAGATGTGAACGCAGTGCTTGTGGTAGCTTTTTACCTCCTGCCAGCATTGCGAGGAAAACAGAGTAAAAAAATGGCTGGTGACATGTACTATGACGCTGCCTGTTAATTATGCACATCTCTAAAACGGCGTTGAAACACTCAGGCACACCTGAGTTCACACCTCCACTCCCCCGTATTTACTGGACTGCCCCTGTTACCATCCAAAAATGGCCTCTCCTGTCACTCACTCTGCTGGGCTAGCTTTGCTGTATGAGCGAGGGATCTGCGAATGCACTGTGTAAGCTTGGGCACTGCAATGCATACGCATGCACAGATTAGCAACCAACGGCAATAGCGAGCGCACTGCGAATAGCGTCCTGGTCTGAATCAGGTCCTGACTTTGTTGTGGACCCGGGGGGGGGGGGGGGGAATAGGAGCAGACACCTGAAAAGATTTAAATTGAAAAGTGGGTTTTTTATTGGGTGAACTTGCAGACATGTACACGGATAATATAATAAAGGCCAGAATATTAGGAGGAGAGTGATGATTAGAAACTGTAGTGAAGTATGTATAGGTAATGTGAAGGTAGTGGCAGAACTAATAAAAGTCTTTGTAATCCAAATGGTCACTGCAAGGCTGCAGACAGGATAACAGTACTGATTGAAACTGGTGAGATGAAATCTGGAGAGGCAATGGAGTAATTAGAATAGCTGCAGCTGATTAATTAAGTGGAGAGTTGTACTGAGATGGTTCAGTGTAGAAACAGAGAGCTAGGTAAATGGAGGCAGTTTAGGTTCAGGGTTAACTTTATACACAGGTCCTTTGGCAGGGAAAGGGTAAGTAGAAGGTGCAGGATGGTTCCAGCAGGAGACTGGGAGCAGGCAGAATGGTGCAGGCTACTTGGAAGCTGGGATCCAGCAGGAGCACAGGCGAACACTCAAACAGGCAGGTTTACAGGAGCACAGGAACTCTCTCACAGCATACGCTGTGAAACATGTTGCACTGGCAACTATGGGAAGCTCTGAACTCCCTTAAGTACCCAGTGTAGACTCGTGATAGGTCAGAGAGAGCATGTGACAAGCCAGGACTTGAGCAACTAAGTCACATGACCAGAGGCCCATACCAGAGTGGAATGGAAACACCACCAAGCTTACCTCTGCCAGAATGACACAGTGCCTGCGGAACACCTCGCACAGCCAATGCCCACTGCCAGACACCAGCCCTTCTGCCAGAAGGACCACACCACAGCACCCGGTAATACCAGTCGTCCCTTATGCTGAGAAACTCTGGTCGTGACAGATGTGAAATTTTGCCCCGCTGATAAAGGCGGGGCAATTGTCATACAGGACACCTCTGATTATATGTTAGAAATTGATAGGCAACTGGCTGATGAAACAGTTTATAGGTTATTTAATGATCCCACAGAGAGATTTTCCAAACAACTACGTGGTAGATTACATCTTGCAGTCACTGAAAGAGTTATTTCTAGTAAACCTAGCAAGGCACTTATTCCAAAACATCCTATTAAGGCTCTGATTTATACTTTACCTAAGATAGATAAACGCCTGGACAATGCCCCTGGTCGACCAATCATATCGGTCATGGGGTCGTAGTTCCAGGCATTATCAGTCTATTTGGATAGTGTGCTACAACCTTGCATTAAAGAGCATCTGAGATTTCTCTTAGATACCACAATGTTTTTGAACAAAATTCATAATTTACCTATAATACCAGCTGGAAGCTACTCGTGCAGTATTGACATAAGTAGCTTATGTCACCGCCAGGGTTTCTCAGCATGGTGGTCACCGGGTATTACCTGTGAGGTCATTGTGGCGAGGGGTCTCTGGCATGCTGGTGTTTGGCGAGGGTCATTGGCTGCACGTGGTTCTGTGCGGGCACATTGTCACTGAGGCCTGATGAGTCCTGGTGGTGGTTCCATTCCATTTGGCATAGGCGCCGCTATCTAGCCTCAGGTCATGTGATTCAAGCTGTCCAATCCTGGTGGGTCATGTGCTCTTTCCAGCCAGTCACAGCGCAGCACCTGGTATTTAGGAAGGTCCAGAGCCTTCATTCATTGCCAGTGCAACGTGTTTCTCATCTGTGGCTGAGAGAGAGGACCTGTGCCTCACCTGTCTGCCTGGAAGTGCTACTAGCCTGTTACCTTGCCTGCTCCAAACCTGCTGGACTCACCCTGCACCCTCCATTTACCTTTCCCCTGCCTGAGTACCTGAACCTGCTGTTTCCCTGCAGCTTGCCTCACACTCTAACTCCCAGCTGGACTTCATTACCTCTGCCTGCACTTCATTACAGCTCACTAAACCTGCATACTGGACATTTCCTGCCTGTCACTATCTGGACATTCTCCCATTTGCTTCACCACAGGTATCAAGTGCACTTTAGTGCTAAACCTGGACTCTTTCTTTTGCCATTCCCATGTCTGCTAAATCACTTATTAAAAACTCCACCTTTTTATTTAAATCTGCTTCTGTGTCTGCTCCTGTCACCACCCCAGGTCCACAACAAACCCAGACCTTCACAGTTTGCACTGGCCCATGGATCCGTCCATGGAACAGGAGTCTGGAGTGGATTTATTTTGCTGTATAAAAAAAACAGCGCTTCACCAATAAAATATGAAATATGATGGACGGTAGAGATCAATATAAATTTAATAAACAAATATTAAAACATATCTAACACCTTGCACAATAAAAATATATCACAAGGTGTAATGTATTATGAATTCCTGAGGAAGCTGAGCGGCCATTGCTCATTGAAATGCGTTGAGAGATATCCTATCCACTTGGACTCTTGCTCATTGGATTTATATTTGGACTCCCACCATCCCAAACATCATCTTATCTGCAGCTCTGGTTGTTCCCTTGTACCTGCGCTCCAGCCATACAGCGCCATTGCTGGATGCCAGAGGACGCCCTGACAGCTAAATTCAGCCATTATTGGTAAAGTTGCATTGCTGCTAATTATTTCTCATCTGGGACTATGTGGAAGGAACCCTCAATCCTAATATTGACTAATTTATGAGTTCCCAAGTGGAGTATTATTGGAACTTTATTCATAACACATTACACTATGTGATATATTTTTATTGCGCAATGTGTTAGATGTTTTAATATTTGTTTATTAAATTTATATTGATCTTTTATTGGTGAAGTGCTGGTTTTTTATGTTTGTGTTTTTCTCCATATATATTGGGACTGAAAATCCCCTAACCAGCAGCTCTCCTTTCTAGCGCATCCTATTTTTCTTTTTTTATTTTGCTGTATTGCTGGTCGTTTAGAAAACCTGGAAACTATGCAGCATCAAATGGCTCAGTTTTTACAAGAGATGTCTAAGCGACAAGATAATCTGCAATCTCGTTAACCAACCCTGGGGTATCAGCAACTACACCTCCTCCTGTGCCTGTTAATACAGGGACCAGAGTATCCCCTCGTTTACACCTACCTATGCCAAGCAAATTTGACGGCAATCCAAAGCTCTGTCGTGGTTTCTTAAATCAGTGTGACATACACTTTAACTTACAGCCTGATAACTTTCCCACTGCTAGAACTAAAGTGGCATACATTGTGTCTTTGTTGTCCGGCTCACCTTTGGAGTGGGCCTCCCCACTCTGGGAGCATTCAGACTCGCTGCTGGATAACTATGCGGAACTTTGTGTCATCATTCAGGAGGATTTTCGATGAACCTGGACGCACTGTGTCAGCATCGTCCAGTATCATGAACCTGAGACAAGGAACCCGTCCTGTTAGCCAATATGCCATACAGTTTCAAATCTTGGCATCAGAGCTTAAGTGGAATGAGGAGGCCCTCACCTCAGCCTTTTGGCATGGCCTTTTCGGACCGGCTAAAAGATGATCTGATCTTCCCACTAATTTAAATGAGTTGATCTCACTCTGCAATAAAATTGACTTATGTTTCAGAGAATGTCAGGCTGAAAAACACAGAACTGACCGGCAAAAGTAATTCACTCCTCCCTTGCCTACCCGTCCACCCCATCCTACTATAGATGAGGAGCCTATGCAGGTGAATCAAACCCATCTCTCCAAAGAGGAGCATCAGAGAAGGATGCTAAAGAACCTCTGTCTATACTGTGGAGATTCGGGTCACCTGGTGGCCTCCTGCTCCCGTAAATCGGGAAACGCCCGTTCCTAACTAACCCTGGGGACATAAAGTTAGGAGTTATAAGCCTGTCCCCTAATACTAAAGATTTCAAAATTTCCCTAGCTTTGGATCTTAAGCCTAAGCCTGTTTTCGTTTCTGCTCTGTTGGATTCTGGAGCAGCCGGAAACTTCATTACATCTTGTCTATTTGATAAACTACAGATTCCTTGTTCATCTCTCCATCACGCAATCTCCCTGACCTCTGTAGATGGACGTCCTCTAGCTAAAGGAGTGGTCACCAAGGAGACTCAACCAGTATTAGTCTGTGTTGGGGCACTCTACTCCGAGTCTTTGAAGTTCTTAGTTAATCCTGAGGCCTCCCAAGAAATCATTTTAGGACTACCCTGGTTATGCCAGCATAATCCCAGGATAGACTGGTGTTCTATGAAGATTCTTTCATGGGGAACTGACTGTCAGAAATCCTGTCTTCCCAAGATATGACCTGTAAGAAAGACAGTTTCATCAATATCTCCAGCTATTCCCAAGGAGTACCAGATGTTCTCTGACGTGTTTTCTGAACAATAGGCGAATGTCTTACCTCCCCACAGAAAATGGGATTGTCCAATCGAGCTGATGCCTGACAAGATGCCACCTCGTGGTCGCACCTATCCTCTATCCTTGCCTGAGACTCAACCCATGTCTGAATACATCCAGGACAACCTAGCGAAAGGATTTATTTGTCCTTCCACCTCTCCCGATGGAGTTGGCTTCTTTTTCATTGGCAAAAAGGACAGTGGCCTGAGGCCTTGTATAAACTACAGGGGCTTTAATGATATAACGGTCAAGAATCGATATCCTCTTCCACTGATCACAGAGTTGTTCGACAGAGTTAAGGGGTCCATCATATTCTCAAAATTGGATCTGAGAGGGGCTTATAATCTCATCCGTATTTGTGCTGGTGATGAATGGAAGACCGCCTTTAATACTAGAGATGGACATTTTGAATACCTTGTGATGCCCTTTGGGTTTTGCAATGCCCCTGCCGTGTTTCAGGGCTTTGTTAATGAAATTTTCTGGGACTTGTTGTATGTCTTGGTTGTAGTTTACCTGGACGATATACTGATTTTTTCGTCTTCTATAGAGAAACATCATGAACATGTGAAGGAAGTATTATCCCATCTAAGAAAGAACCACCTTTACTGTAAATTGGAGAAATGTGTCTTTGGAGTACCCAGTGTGCCATTCCTTGGTTATGTCATCTACGGCTCCTGTCTTGAAATGGATCCCTAGAAGGTGCAGGCAATTTTGGATTGATCCCGACCTCTAACCTTGAAAGCCATCCATAGATTGCTTGGGTTCACCAACTACTATAGATGTTTCATTAAAGGATTCTCCTCATTATTGGCTCCCATCACCGCTCTGACCCGTAAAGACGCTAATCCTGCACTATGGTCACCTGAGGCAGAGACTGCCTTCCAGCTTTTAAAACAAGCTTTTATTTCTGCTCCAGTCTTACGTCAACCAGATTTGGACAGGCCTTTTCTATTGGAAATGGATGCATCTTCAGAGGCCATGGGTGCAGTTCTTTCCCAGCATTATGAGGATAATCGAGTTCATCCCTGTGGGTTTTTCTCCAAGAAATTCTTGCCTGTCGAAAGAAATTGTGCCATAGGTGAACAAGAACTCCTGGCAGTGAAATTGGCATTAAAATAATGGAGATACCTGCTGGAAGGGGCTAAGTTCCCTTTCACTGTTTTCACAGATCATAGAAGCCTCCAATTCCTCAAGAATCTCCAGTGCGTTAGTCCTCGTCTGGCCCGATGGGCAATATTTTTTACTCAGTTCCAGTTCACCCTGACCTTCCGGTCTGGAGCCCTTAATGAAAAGGCAGATGCTCTGTCCACATCTCTCCTCTGTGATGACAAAGCGGAGAATCAAAAAAATACCCCTGTCTTGAAGTCAGGAGTATTTGCCACCCTAAAAGTACAGCCTCCCACTGGGAAGTCCTTTGTGGCCCCAGAGTTAAGGAAGCAGCTCCTCACTTGAGCTCATTCCTCTCACTTTGCAGGTCACTCAGGTACCCGGAAGACCCTGGAATTTCTGAAGAGAGGCTATTAGTGGCCATCCATGAAAGCAGATGTGTCAGAGTTTATTTCTTCATGCTCCTTGTGTGCTCAGCATAAGTCTTCACGTCAGGCTCCGGCTGGTGAGTTGTTGCCGCTACCTATTCCATAACGTCCATGGACGCATCTCTCCATGGACTTCATCACAGATCTGCCGAATTCTCAAGGGTTCACTACCATCTGGGTTGTAGTAGACCGATTCTCAAAAATGGTCCATTACATACCACTAAAGAAATTACCTTCTGCTCCTGACCTAGCTCATTTGTTTGTACAATATATATTCCATCTCCATGGTCTTCCTGCCGAGATAGTCTCTGACCGTGGTGTTCAGTTTACAGCAAAATTTTGGAGAGCCTTATGTTCTGTATTGCAAGTAAAGCTAAATTTTTCAACGAGTTATCACCATCAAAGCAATGGTTCCACCGAGAGGGTTAACTTGAGACCTTCCTGAGGATTTTCATGACATCTTCCCAAGACAATTGGTCTGTATTGCTGCCATGGGCTGAAATTGCGCATAATGCCTCCTACCACGCTTCCACGAACCAAACCCCATTCCAAGTGGTCTACGGTCTTCATCCTCAGGTTCCTCAATTTCAAAGCCTGCCCATCTTTGATGTACCAACTGTGGAAGACACTGTAAAGAGATTTGCATCAATTTGGACTCAAGTTAGTGTTGACCTGTAGAAGGCGTCCTCCCGTTACAAATTTCAAGCTGACAAGAAGCGTAGGATAGTACCACATATGCAAGTTGGAGACCAAGTCTGGTTGTCCACCCGGAACCTACGGCTCAGAGTACCATTTAGGAAATTTGCTCCATGCTTCATTGGGCCCTTCTCCCTTCTAGAAATTATTAACCCCATGGCCTTCAGTTTCCCCCTTACCTGAAAATTCCCAACTCCTTTAATATCTCCCTGCTTAAACCCCTAGTGTTGAATAAGTTCCACAGTATCCTGTCTGCTTCTCCCTGTGTCCAGACTGAAAGAGGCGTGGAGTTTGAGGTTTCGCAAGTCTTGGACTCTCGTATCCGCAGAGGACATCTGCAGTACCTCTTGGATTGGAGGGGTTATGGTCCAGAGGAGCATTGTTGGACTGATGCCCATGATATCCATGCACCTGCACTCATTAAAAGGTTCCATGCTGCCCATCCAGAGAAACCTGGTGAGTGTCCTGAGGCCACCCATAAGGGGGGGTACTGTCACGGCCAGGGTTTCTTGGCATGGTGGTCACCGGGTATTACCTGTTAGGTCATTGTGGTGAGGGGTCTCTGGCAGGGGTGCTGGTGTTTGGCGAGGGGCATTGGCTGCGCATGGTTCTGTGCGGGCACATTGTCACTGAGGCCTGATGGTGTTTCTGTTCCATTTGGCATGGGCACCACTATCTTGCCTCAGGTCATGTGATTCAAGCTGTCCAATCCTGGTGGGTCATGTGCTCTTCCAGCCAGTCACAGCACGGCACCTGATATTTAGGAAGCACTACTAGCCTGCTACCTTGCCTCCTCCAAACCTGCTGGACTCACCCTGCACCCTCCATTTACCTTTCCCCTGCCTGAGTACCTGAACCTGCTGTTTCCCTGCACCTTGCCTCACACTCTAACTCCCAGCTGGACTTCATTACCTCTGCCTGCACTTCATTACAGCTCACAAACCTGCATACGGGACATTTTCTGCCTGTCACTATCTGGACATTCTCCCATTTGCTTCACCACAGTTATCAAGTGCACTTTAGTGCTAAACCTGGACTTTTTCTTTTGCCATTCCCATGTCTGCTAAATCACTTATTAAAAACTCCACCTTTTTAATTAAATTTGCTTCTGTGTCTGCTCCTGTCACCACCCCGGGTCCACAACAAACCCAGACCTTCACAGCTCATATACGGTGATTCCTAATACAGAAGGTCTTTTGGCAGTGAGAAAACTAATTATGGAGAGGGCTGTTTACAATGGTCCTGATGTTAATCTAGTAAATGATCTATTGGAAATGATACTTACCAATAATGTCTTTATGCAAAAGAATAAGCTGTTTTTGCAGCTCATTGGTGTAGTGATGGGGTCGAATGTGGCCCCATCCTACCCCAATGCTTATATGTTTCAGGCAGAACATGATATTTTCTTCCAGGGCGTCTATATATCTGGCAGAAGTTTTTTCTATGCCTGGTATATAGTATATAGATATCTTTTTGATCTGGGTTGGCTCTGAGCAGGAATTCCTTAGTTTCATTGAACAACATAACCATTCTGTAAGACCTAAAAATTTACATTTAACATGGATAAGTTTACTGTTAATTACTTGGATGTTAATCTCAGATTGGTTGAGGGTAAGTTAGTTACCCAATTATTTAACAAACCCACAGATAGGAACACCATTTTACATTATGGGAGCTGTCACCCCAGACCATTAATGTATGGTCTACCACATTCGCAATTTTTTCAGGCTCGCAGAATCTGCAGCGATGAGGCCACTGCTCTAGAACAGATGGAAGTCATGTATGCAAAATTTTGTGAGAGAGGCTATGCTGAGGATGTCTTGTTGCAAGCTAGGAACATAGCTCTTGCTATACCCAGGTCAAGAGTATTAGAATCCATAAAACCTAAGGAAACTATTGAACATATATTGCCTTGGGTTAATCATTTATATATGAATAGTGAAAGCATCAGAAATTCTGCTCGGACCCTGTGGCCCATTGTGGGCATGGATCCTGACTTAAACTTACACAATACCCATATTATATCATGTTATACCCATGGACATAATTTACACAACTGGTTAGTTAAGATGGATATGAGTGGAATTGACAATGCACAAACACATAGCTTTTTACATCCTAAGTTGGGTTGTTTTAGATGTCTTAATTGTCTTACATACTGCTCTCTGACTGTGGGCGATACCTTTAACCATCCATATAGTGGACACAAGTTCTCATTCGCCATCGTGTTACATGCACCACCAAATACATTGTTTATGCTATTGCATGTCCCTGCGAACTTATATACGTGGGGAAAATGGACAGGACTCTCAGAGAAAAAATTGCGCTATACCGTTCGGCCATTTGGGCTGCCATAGCTACGGGCAGCAGTGACCAACAGGTGGCATGACACTATCAGTTGTGGACATAATCTCACAATGTTACGTTATATGATCATTGATCATATACCCAAACCCGTGCGTGGAGGTGATAGATCCCAAATGTTGTTCCAGTGCGAATTGCGCTGGATTTTTAGATTAGATGCCCTGTCACTAAGAGGTCTGAGAAACTTAGCTTAAACTGCTTTCTTTAAGTAACTGTATTTTGGGGGACACCAAACCTTATGTGACCTTAGTACTTATACTGGCAAAGTTGCCTGATACTTGATTGTCCCTATTTTTCTCAGACTATATACTTAGCTTGTGTCTTACACTGCTGGGATCTAACTATGATATTGTGCATTGAGTCTTCATTTATCGTTTAGTCTTTATGTGGATGTTCTGCTCTATATAAATGTGTCTTTCCTGCAATATTACGTGTTCTTTAGATAATTATTTTACAATCACTGTGTCACTTTAAAACTTATATGTATGTATATAACTGTCATTAGTGTATTTTTCATGTTTATTGTATCTGTACAGATTCGCTGCTCCATGGTCACCAGGGTAAATGGGACACCTGCTATGGGTGGCTCCCCGCTGTCCAGCAGTGATGCGTCTGTTCCAGATGCCAATGTGATGGTCAGGTGGTCAGACGTCATCATGAGGCAACCCGTTCCCGGACATTTGGAGATGCAAATCTCACGAGGTGATATGTGAGCATAAATGTTTGTTACATGTGTATTTTCTTAACCTTGATGATGGGGCAATAAATGACCCCGAAATGTTGGTGGTGATTTGTTCACATTCCTGTGCAGTGTTGTATTTTTTGGAGTGCCGCCTATCTGGTTATATATATATATATATATATATATATATATATATATGTATATATTTTGTGATATAAGCACTGTAGAAGTTAGGTTTGGCTTGTATTTGTGTCCCAGATTCCTGTAATATGTGTGTTAACCCCCAGGAAGAGTCTGATTTACAAACAGATCTAAGTGTCGGCTTTTGGTAAAACCCGGAGAATGGGTCCTGGGTCCATCTACCCCAGGAGAGGGACCCTTACCCCGATCTTATCACAATTGGTGAAGAATGCGGGCATTGCACACTAGAAATTGCAGCATGAGGAAAAATTCTACATTTAAAATTTAAAGTGACAGACACCAATTTGTTGTGTTGCATATCAACTCATGTTCTGTGAAGTCCATGAAGGTGGCATCGACAGATGCTTAGAGAAGCCAGATTTTCCTACAAACCTACACCTAAAGACAACATGGAGGACATTGTTAAGGCCTTGCTCCAGTCTAACAAAACTCAGCAAGAAGCTATCAAAGCTCAGCAGGAAACAAACAGGACTCAGCAAGTCACCATAGAGGAAACCTGCCAGGCCATAAAAGACGTGGTACAACAGCTAGTAGCCTGGTCTGGAGATGCTACCACTGGACTTCCAAACAACATTCGCTCCATATGGGCCAGTAACTTTCTGCAAAAGATGACCATGAGTGATGATGTGGAAGCGTATCTTACAGCCATTGAGAGAACCACAGAAAGGGAGAGTTGGCCCAAGGAACAGTGGGCAAGTCTTGTGGCACACTTCCTGTCTGGAGAACCACAAAATGCCTACTATGACTTGTGCCTGGCTGATGCCAAGGACTATGCAAAGCTAAAACGGGAGATCCTAACTCACTTGGGAGTCACCTCATTTGTTCAGGCCCAATGAGTCCACTGCTGGGAGTTCCAAATGGAAAAGCCTCCATGCTCACAGATGCATGACCTCATCCATCTTACCACAAAATGGCTACAGCCCAAGATGCTGACAGGACTGCAGATCATGGAAAGAGTCATGATGGACCGGTATCTGTGATCACTACCTGCATCTCTGTGCAAGTGGGTTAGCCATGCAGACCCTAAGTCCACAGACCAGTTAGTCGAACTGGTGGAGAGGTATGTGGCGGCTGAGGAACTGTTAAGTGTGTCCCACCGGGCCCCGAATCCGCAACGGCGATCTTCTGTGACTACTGGTAAGACTGTTCCAGGGGAGAAGGGTACTGGGTGATGGAATGAACTTAAGACTGTGGGTTTGGAACCTGGGGATAGGCCAGCCAGGCCAGAAAGGTTCTTACCCCATAAGAGACTTGATAATAATATGATACAATGTTTTCAATGTAGTGAATTGGGCCATACTGCTAATAATTGTCCACTCAGCTCTGAACCTATGCAATGTGATCTGTCGCAGAATGTCTTACTTTGCACAGCCTGCCTGTACTGCTGACCGACAGGCTGAGACAGATAAGCAAATGTGTAAGGTCACTGTAGAAGGCAATCTAGTAGCGGCTCTGTTAGATTCTGGCAGTGTGGTTACACTTATGAAAGCTGAACTGGTGAACCCCTTAAAACGCAAGGGAAAAGCTGTTGGTGTGACCTGCATACATGGGGATACTCAGTATTATGTTACTGCGGAAGTGAACATAGAAACACATTGTGGTTCCGCTATAGTCTCTGTGGGTTTGGTGCATGGCTTGAAGTATGATATAATGATGGGGAGAGACTTTGCTCACTTCTGGAAGTTGTGGGAAAGCCGATTTATTACCAAAGTAAATAACCACGACCCATTTGAGAAGGTTGCTGATGCAGTAGCAGGGGAAGTTTCTTCCGAGTTTGAGAAGTTCCCTTTTTCTAGCATGATTGGTGAACCAGAGAATATAGTGGTGGGATGTATTGTTAAGCCAGTTGATCATTTGTCTGATCTTGAGGTCAGAAAAGAGATCTTTGCAGTGGAGCAGTTAAATGACCCTACTCTGGTAAAATCCAGGGAAAATGTAAAAGTGATTGGTGGTAAATCCATAAACCCTGGCAGTCCTTTGTCATGTCCTCACATGGCAGTATGCCAGGATTTTTTGTACGGGAGACATCCAAAGGGATTACATGACATTGCCAAGGAGACAGGGGAGGGGCAGTCCAGTTCTTGGAAAACCGTCATTGAGCCTAGGAAAAGAAAGCCAGAACAGTTATACCATGTAAATCTCATAAAACCCTGGAAGACTATAGCAGCACTATCAGCCATCCGAGCCCCTCCAGTAAACACGGGGCTCTTGGTTCCCAAAGTGACAGTGGCAAAAACCCTGTCAACAGTTCAACAACAAGAAGTTAAGGAATTTCTGATCAGAAATAGGGAGCAGGAAAAACCACTTTCATTAAACATGACATAATCACTGACCCAGGGGTTAAGATTAACCTAAAGCCCAATAGGTTACTAGAAGCCCAAAGAGAATCAGTGTCTAAAGAAATTAGAAAATGTTGGAACTGGGTGTAATTGAAAAATCGCATAGTGAGTGGTCAAGTCTCATTGTGCTTATTCCAAAGCCTGATGGTAGTGTACATTTCGGCAACAATTTAAAAAAATTGAACAGTGTGTCAAAGTTCAATGCCTACCCAATGCTAAGGGTGGATGAACTAATTGAAAGGCCAGGAACAGCCAGCTATTTAACCACTCTAGACTTAACCAAAGAGTATTGGCAAGTTCCGTTAACTGAGAGTGTCAAAGAAAAGACAGCTTTTTCGACACCAGTAGGGTTGCTCCAATACCAGATGTTGCCCTTTGGGTTACGTGGGGCACCAGCTACCTTCCAAAGGATGATGGATGGAATTCTAAGGCCCCATAGATGGTATGCTGCTGCTTGTCTAGGTAATGTAGTCATTCATAGTCCTGATTGGCAGTCTCACTTGCCCAGAGTACAAGCAGTGTTGGACTCCATCTATAGGGCAGGATTGACAGCCAACCCAAAGAAATGTTGCCTAGGGATGGAAGAAGTAAAGTATCTTGGTTACACCATTGGCAGAGGTTTTATAAAGTCACAGCTTAATAACAAGGTGGTTCTTGGCAGTACAAAATTTCAAGTTCACAGTAGAACACAGGCCAGGAAGCCAGCTGGCCAATGCAGATGCTTTGTCAGGTGTCCATTGTGTGGGGGCTGCAGTTGTTCCGCCCACAGTTCGAAACAAAGGGGGGAATATGTGATAGAAGCACTGGAGAAGTTAGGTATGGTGTGTATTTGTGTCCCAGATTCCTGTAATATGTGTGTTAACCCCCAGGAAGAGTCTGTTTTACAAACAGATCTGAGTGTCGGCTTTTGGTAAAAGCTGGAGAATGGGTCCTGGGGGTGTGGATGTGAAAGAGAAGGGAGGGCTCCATCCACAGGGCCGTTTCAGGTGTTAGGCCTTTCAGCCTGAGAGCAGGCTAATGAGTGTTTACACCTGGAAGTGGCTCATAAGATCTGTGTAATGTCTTGGTGCAATGTCTCACACACCCTGGGGAGAACAGACACTGAGGTTTTGTTCTGAGACACTGTGACATTGGTATGTACTATGTTTGTGGTAAGGCAGTAGACCCTGCCACATGTAGAGAGGGAGTTACCTGTCTACTTAGAGCCCAGATGGGCTAGGGTTTATTTTTATGTTCTGTTTGTTTGATTATTGGTGTCACACAATAAAAACTGGTGCCAACCAGCTTGCACGAAAACCCACGACTAGTGCTATTTCCTGGCTGCTGTGTGTAAGGAGGTGTCCATCTACCCCAAGAGAGAGACCCCTACCCCGATCATATCACAATATATATATAACAGTTCATTGGAAAATCGCACACAGTTTAGTCAACAACTGGGTGCATGGTCAATAAGTCTCCATACAAAAAAACACTTAGCTGCATCCATAGGAACAGGCAAGATAGACCAGCACACCAGCCTTGTAGCAAAAGTTAATCCATTTATTTTATCATAGAAAAAATGCCATCAAACTGCATGTCAAAAATATTAAGTGGTATATCGATACTTATCAAAGTAGTGCAGTCTCAAGCATAGTGATGGCTCCCAGCCCAACAGCTGTTTCAGTGTTACCACCTTCATCAAGGGTCAGCCATACTGAACATGTCAGCAGAGGCCATATAAATACCACACTACCTAATGGTGAAAACAATCACCTGTGTGCACACCTGAAATCTGACAACAGTCGGCGTGACCGGAAGTCTAGCTACGGACAGCGGAACACACGTCGCTTCCCCACCTCACTGTGTTCAGCAACGAAGTTCCGTCTGGCCGGATCTGACGTCACAGACACGACGGAACTCAAGCAGCTTCCCCGGCAAAACCGGACATAGCTGAAAGGTTCCGTCCGACCGGAAGTGATGTCATAGTCACTAACATCCTGTAACTAAATGAAAACTATCCTGTGGTGTAATTGGCCCCGATCACCATGACAACAGGAGGCGATCAACAAAAGACCGCCCCACTGAGGCACAGAACATCAAGGACAACAACAACCGGGATCATAACCAGAATGATACTCATAAAAATTTAACACCAATAGCAGCCTAATTCAAAGATAAACAATCTCTACAGCAAATCAATAATATTCGAATATTAATGTCCTGTGTACAGGATTATCAATATAAACAATGTCCTAAAATGTAGACAAATAGCAAAAAAGATTGTAATCACTAATAAAGGCAGTTCAACTGAACCACTAACAGCTACTGATAAAATAGCCCTATTTCATGATTATGCTAAATATTAATTATATATATATATATATATATATATATATATATATATATAATTTTATTATAAATTAAAGTATACTTGTACTTTTCCAGTTGTTTGCCTAAGTGATTATGAACTCGTAGAGGTACTGGATATCCTCAGATGGCACATAAGATGCCTCCAGCCTGGAGGCTCCAGGTGATCAGCAAGCTACTGTAAGCCTAATGTCCTGATAGCAAAGAGCTTTATTCTCATTTTAATTATCACAGAGGTCAGCTTTCCATCTGAAATGGATGTTACAGGCATGTCTAAAAGTGAGTCTCTCATCGCTTCTCTTCCTAAGCAGTCTACTTGCATGTCACTATATGGGACTATCTGGGACATAACTTTCATATCACCCTATTGGTTACTTACTGTAAGTGCAGCTGCAGAGTGCTGTAGTACTCACTGATGTTGACATTTACTTGCTTACTACCATCTAGTCTGTGGTATCATCCTCAGGAGATAAAATTGGCCCATGTTGCCAAGTCATTGGAGAAGTTCCTATCGTCAGTTGTTAGCGTTGAGGTCCACTCGCACTGTGCATTACTCCCAGATAGCACAGAGGTCTGCTCAGGCTGAACATTGCTCCCGGTTGGTACTGAAGTCTGTCTGTGCTGTTCCTGCCCAGTCCGCTCAGTGTCCTGTCACTGAGGACCTTATTCAGATGTGGCCGTATGGTCTACGACCGCACGGCCGCCTCGATGTTTGGCCAGTGCGCATGCGCACGAGGGAGCCGGCTCCCTCCTGCGCATGCGTGAGACCCACTACGACCGACAGCGCTGGTCATAGCGGGTCTCTTTCCAAAGGGGGCGAGCTGTCGATGTTGATTGACAGCTTGCCCCGTTTGGAAGGCGGGCCAGGGGGGTTGGCAGCCCAAATTGAGGGGGAGGCCCCACTGACATCACAAGTGATGTCAGTGGAGAGCTTCCGGCTCTGACAGAGCCAGAAGCTCTCCGGGGCTTATGACAAGTGAGACACTACCCTAGGGTCTCGTCGTTAGCCCCGATGGTCTCTGACGATGCGGTTGTTAGAGCTGTGGGTGTAAACCCACAGCCTAACGACCGAAACAGAGGCGGGCGGTCAGGATGCAAGCAACCGCCCAGTTTCTGAGCGACCGCTTGCATCCTCCGACCGCCTCTGAATGAGGTCCTGAGTGTGGAGATGGATCCCTGCAGCTCCTTGCTCACAGTGTGTGTCCTCAGCCTGATGGAACACAAGCTGCACACCAGAGTTCCCTCCAAAACAACAGTATGTGCGCAGCCATGTTAGGCTCTTCCTCCACTCAAAGCACTGCTCCCAGACCAGCTGATCGCAGCCTACAAATCCCTGGGAATCCACCACTATAAATTCCATTTTCTGACTGGATTCTATGCCAGTACAGCTTTGCTTATGCTGAAGTGACAGCTCTGTCCTCCCAGGTAATTTATATCTGAACAGTTCCAGTCTGTTACATTCCAGTTCCAAGTCTGGTAATCAAGTCTCCAATTCCATCTGGTTTTACCACAGAGACTTGTTCATATTTGTTTCATCGATTCCAACTGAAGCCTCCTATCATCGGTGCAATCCAATATCTCCAATCATCGGTCCCATCAATATCTCCCAACATCGGACTTAAACCAGTCCAGTTATTCAATTCATCAATATCGGTCTCAAACCCATCCAGTTCTTCAATTCATTAACATCAGTCTCAAACTGATCCAGTTCTTCAATTCATCAATATCAGTCTCTAACCGATCCAGCTCCTCAATTCAACATCAGTGGTCTCAAACCAACCCTGCTCTGCAATTCAGCATCATTGGCCCCAATCCGATTCTGCTTATCTATAAAGTATCATCAATTTCAGTTTTATTCTCTTCTGCTCATCATCTATTCCACATCATAAGTCTCAGTGCGATATTAGAATCTCCAGTTCTCCAATCAAGCTACTATATAATAAAGACATTACATTACTGTCCTCACCTTTGGGCCCATCATCCTCTACAGTTCCTCTACTTCCTCACATTAATACATGAGGAAGTCCTTGCTCAAGCCACCCAGCTTCATCCACGCCTCCCAAGTCTCCTCCTCAGCCTTCCACGCCTCTTCCAACCAATTCCAAACCTCAGGCATGACAACCCTGCATACAGTATTATTTGAACAATTTTTACCTGGGTTAAACTGCACAGGGGGGTGCCATGCGCCCCTCAGCCAGGGGCAGATCCAAGGTGGGTGGCACAATTAGTGTGAACAATTTCATCCCTCCCTGCTGCTGACAGATAAGAAATGGGGGTGCATGGACCCGGGCCCCTCCAACATGCCTGGGTAATTAGTACCTCCATCTCTGCACCACTAACTGTAGCTTGAGAGCATAAATGAAATGGAGGAAGTCTGCATTGGAAAGTGATTTCCCTCATTGTTGTTCAGTGGTACATGAACACTTTTGCAGGTATCTGGTGCATTTGGAATTTTCAGGTTGAGGCGTGGATCTGCAAAGGTGAGTAGTGACTGTTCGAGCAACAGAGTCTAGAGCTGAAATAAGAGAGACATTGTATAGGAAAACCACTTGATCAGGGCAGAAGAGAGTCACTGGGGAGAGAAATGAGTTGAGCAGGGAGGGTAAGAACATAATCTCAATAGCCTCAAGGTTACGCTTGATGATGGTAGCCTTGGGGGCTTGAGGTGGAGAAGAAGATGATGGTCAGAGAGAGGGAATGGGGAATAATTAAAGTCAGATACAGTATATCACAATGGTGAGTGAAGACCAGATCAAATGAGTGTCCACTCACATGGGAGGGTGAGGAGGTTGATTGAGAGAGACCAAATGATGATGTGAGGGTAAGGTGTTAGAGTTAGAGGGGTCAGTGGGGACATTGATAAGGATATAGAAGTCACCTAAGTTGAGAGAGAGGAGGTCTGAAAAAAGGAAGTAAAGGAAGCAAAGTTGTCAAGGATTTGGAGTTTGGGCATGGGGGACAATAGATGAGAGCTACTCGTAGGTGAATAGGTTGTAAGAAGCGAATAGTGTGAACCTCAAAAGGAACAGAATGAAAGGGCTAGTTTTGAGGGTATGAGTTGGGAGGAGCAGGAGTGTCATAGAAGGACACCTACACCATCATCATGCTGACCCCCATGGTGGGGAATATGAGAGAAGGTGAGGCCACCAGGAGAGAGAAGAGTGGTGTCTTAAGGGGAAATCCAGGATTCTGTGATGGCTAGGAGATTTAGGGAGTTGGAGATAGGATTAAAGACAGATGTGTCTTTTATACACATCCACAGATAGTGGGCACTTCATATGCTGTTGTTCTATTGTCCGCTTGGCCAACAGGGAACAGTAATTATATTTATTTAACAATAATTATTTCATGAGGAAAGTAGTGGTTTTCAGATAAGTGTTTTATCATTTGTTCTGAGTGGATTTCTTATCTATACTAATATTATAAGAACATTGTGTCTGTCAATTTGTTATAAGTTGGCGCAAAAACTACTGACCTGATGTTCATGAAAACTGTATTATTTTGTAGTGGAAACTTCTAGAAATAACCTGCACTTTGTTTCAACTTGATCTGTAATGTTAAAGCTGAGCAATAACTAAAACAAATTTTATTGACATCATCAATGAAGAGATAAGTGTGGCACCATGCACGCGGCCAGTAAAGGGTGGAGAAGAGATGCTTTGAGCCAGCATTCCCTTGAATAGGATGGGCACATAGCAGTCTGTGCACAGGGCACACAGTGACATTGGTGTGAGTGGTGGGTGAATAGGATGGGCACATAGCAGTCTGCGCACAGGGCACAGTTACATTGGTGTGAGTGGTGAGTGTAGGCACTGTTGCCAGCAGTCTGTGTAGCGCTGCTCGTCACATAGGCCACTCCTGTGACAGGGCCCCTATGCAAAGCAATACAACCAGAACACCTCTAATAAAAAATATGTTGGCAGAAGCGATTTCAGCCGAGGGCAACAGCAAGTATTTTATATATTATACAAGTGATCTCTGTGTACTGTACATTTCTTGAGATGTTCACAGACTCATATTTCGGTCCAATATAGAAACACCTGCTTAGCATCGAAATGTTCCTCAAAAATATTTTTACTTATTAGCACAGCTATGCACAATATATATAGCAAGTTGATGAGCTCTGCGGAGTAGCAATTGATCCTAATTCTGCATGGAGTCAGGATGTTGACGGGAATAAATTGCTCTTCCAATAAAACGGAAGTCTTGCAACCTAAGGGTTTAAATTCTGAATGACTGTTTAGCCAGTTTACTAAATCTCAAGTAATATACTGTACTATAGATTAGATTTTAAATCCTGCTCTCAACTGACATTTCTTAATTACTCAATATATATAGCTACATCAACTTTAATATGTATCTTACTGTTATCAGTTGTAGTAATTTAATACTAATGTAATTTTTTTATTCAGCTCGTGTGCATTGTGATGAATGCACAAATGTTTAACTATGTTTTTTTAATGAATTTTGAATTGAAACTCATGGTAATGTGCTTCATTTACAATATGCTTTTAGTTTAATTTAATATAATTTGTATATTCTTTTTAGAGGTATTCCTGCTCTTAATCTCTGCACTTGTAATTACTCATTTGTGAATTAAGGAGATAGTTTACTCTACAGTATATGTTAGTGGTCTTTAGCGTATTTAAAGCTCCACTTCCACCCAGAAAGGCAGTTATGATACCATTAAATCTCCATCCCCAGAAAGTCTGGGAGCCAACTCTGTGTGTCTGTTTTCCCCCGGGCATTTTGATGGGGTTGTGAGTGTCAGGATAAATGTGAAACTGCAATTAAGGATATTTCAAAGTGGTGAACAAAAATGTATACCATGTTAAGTGGTAATGCCTGTATTTTGTTTTAGTATATAATTTTGACCAAAGGGATCAGCAGATTTCTGAAACAATAATGTAATTAAAAAATTACATGGCTTTGAAGTCCGTTGAGAGAAGTCAGCATATTTATACTATACATGCACAAAGTCCTTGTGACGAAACGCGTAGGAGCATAGGGGCGTGGCCTAGTGTTACATTCTATATGGTATGAGATTGCCGAGGACACCACTTACTAGCTCCCGGAGTGTCGTTTTATCTATATAAGCTGTTTCTACTTGCAGTGGTTTGACCGCTTTTTCCGGTACGTGATTCAAGACATATGGATTTATGCACTGGATACAGAGATGGCACTGGTGAGCAGCAGATTCTTTGTGGGGCAGGAGAGATCCATCCACACAGAGAAAAAAAGGATCTGGGAAGAGGTGTAAGGGCTGCCGAGTGAACTCAGTCCAGGGAGGACTGAGGCAGACCAGTCAGACAGAGCTCACTGTGCTAGCAAGCCAGTGAGGGCCAGGAGGCCTGAGCCTAGACCTGTGAGGTAAAGGGAAGGCTATCCAACTCTGGGACTGAGCTATGGTACCTGCAAGGAAGCAGGCCAGACTGTGAGAGTATAAGACACAGAAAATAAAGCAGCGCTTGGGATATTCAATCAACAGGAAAAGATATACATTTATTCATAAATATAAAATGTCATACAGTTAAATCCTAAAACACATATGTATAGAGAAATTCCCCAACAATAAAAATATTAAATAAAGAAAAAATCACAGCTGTTGTAAACAAATTATACCACTGAGGGATAGATGCTGTTTAAAAAGATGTTTGTATTTATAGGTTCTATGTGAGTATCAATTAGTATCCAAGATAGTTCCAGAGTAATTCTGTCACTCTATGATAATCAAGAGTGATATAAATGCGATTGTATAAAATGGCTTTATGTAAATGTCACACTATCGGTAAGACCAGAGATCATGAATGTAGCTAATAGGGTCACCGTAGTCCTTCAACAACAAAACACCAATGTGCAAAAAATTTTGTTTCTTATAGGTATGAGCTCACAGTCCAATTGGGACTGAGATCCTGTTTAAATACCAGGATAGACCCTGATGGGGGTCACCGAGTGGAGCAGGTAGCTGTTAGACCCCGGGGTGCTTGTATGTTCAATCGGGACAGTCCTTAATGTCGGAGGCAATCTCTGGCAATAGGAGACTCCTTTCTCCCCTGCTCTCCGGGAATTAGCCGTGGCTTGAAACCTCCATTTGTGCCCAATGATGACTTGCACGGTGAGCGGGGCCGGGTGTTGAAGGTGAGCAGCAGCTGCAGTCTGCAGGACACCTACCCGGATTGGCTTGATACAATGTAGTTGGTCCGGCATACGAGCGGCAGCTTCTCCACTCCAGCTGATGTGTATCTTAGACACAGAGGTGCGTGAAATAATGTTGGTGGCTGACTGTAGAGATGAACCAGCAAAAGATCCCAAATGTAAATGAAACTGGAACTAGTGGACAGTATGCAATTGTCTCATAAACAGCTGCCCATGCAGTAACTCGCCTAACGCGTTTCCCTGTGTAACACAGCTTCGTCAGAGGCAGCAACAATAGTTGGACTCCACATGTTGCTGGTTTAAATCCTGCTTTCATAATTGCTTAATTGAAAGGTTCTGGAGTTTAAATCTTTCCCAGCATTTATTCAGCTGTGAAATAATTTTCACACATAGTCTTACAATTAGTCATGCTAATCAAAATGCAGTATTGTTATCAACTTCATTATTGTATATAAAGAAACAGTCGGAAGAACCATGGAAATAAAATTATTTTATCCATAAATATATGCCTAAAAAATGATAGATATTAAAATAATAATGACCTTTCATTCATTATTTCCTATCTTCTATCTTCTGTATCTAATCTTTATTACTAGGTGATACAGTAGTCTTTACTCCTTTGTCAAGTAAAATTTTATTCAAATATAAATTAATATCCATAACCAAAACTTAAAGGTTAAGAATCAGAAATTAAAAATCAAAAATAATAATAATAAAACAACCAGAGTATTATTTTTGTATGCCTGTAGCACATATCTCTTCTAATAATTATACAGACACTAAACACATTAATGCCCATCTATCCCATAGGTAGAACAATAAATTAAAATGTATAAAGTGACCCGATAGATAATAATTATAGCTATATTGTAAATAGGTATATGTATGGATGTTTATATAGCCTCTCTGGAGTGATCTATAATAGGTATAGTACACAGCCACTAAAAGGCTTTCAATTTCAAAACTTGATTGGATTAAATCCTCCAAAGCTTTCTTTCTACTATAAGGGTTTGATGATAACATAGAAAATGTTAATATGGATACAAAAACCTGGTCAATAGAACTATGAAAGAAGGATACGGATATATAGGATCTAAAAAGTAAGTGAGACATGTGCGATCACATAGTAAAATGTTCTTGGAACAACGTGGCTGTTGGTGTCCCAAGGGGGGCGATGAGGCACGCAATGCAGGACAGTGGAACCGTATAGTCCCTAGAATTCTGTATGTATATCCCCGTCCCCTCCCTAAAGAACACAATTCAGTTCCACAGCCTCATTTATACCCTCTGGAGAGATAGTATTTAGCTTGAACATCCAGTATAGTTCCTGTTGGCATAACTGTCGATAGCGATCTCCACCCCGATCTGTACTCTTTATGTGTTCTAGCCCCACGACTTTTTAAGCAATCCTCCTTGTTGTTATGGCATTCCATAAAGTGTCTAGATACACTATGATTTGTCTTGCAATTTATGACATTGCGTCTATGTTCCAAGAACCTCTTTTTCAGAGGCCTTGTAGTGCGCCCTACATAAAAAAATGGACATGCTCAAAAAATTAAGTAAACCACAAAGTCCCTGTCACAATTTATAAACTGTTTTATATTGATTTGAATCTCTTTAGATAATGTTGTAAAGTTATGTTGAACCCTATAGACATGTTTGCAGGTAATACATTGATTTTTTTCCACACTTATAGAAGCCATCTGGTCTCTTTGGTAGCCATTGTTCCTTGTTGGTATACTGTTTACTAGGCGTATTCCTCAAAACCTGGGAACTAGCATATTTTTTAGATTTTTATTCTTTTTGTAAACTACCGTAGGTCTATTGGGAATGTTGAAGAATACAGATCGGGGTGGAGATCGCTATCGACAGTTATGCCAACAGGAACTATACCTGATGTTCAAGCTTAATACTATCTCTCCAGAGGGTATAAAGGAGGCTGTGAAATTGAATTTTGTTCTTTAGGGAGGGGATGGGGATATGCATACAGAATTCTAGGGACTATACGGTTCCACCGTCCTGCATTGCGTGCCTCATCACAACCCACAGCCACGTTGTTCCTAGAACATTTTACTATGTGATCGCACATGTCTCACTTACTTTTTAGATCCTATATATCCGTATCCTTCTTTCATAGTTCTATTTACCAGGTTTTTGTATCCATATTAACATTTTCTATGTTATCATTAAACCCTTATAGTAGAAGGAAAGCTTTGGAGGATTTAATCCAATCAAGTTTTGAAATTGAAAGCCTTTTAGTGGCTGTGTACTATACCTATTATATATCACTCCAGAGAGGCTATATAAACATCCATACATATACCTATTTACAATATAGCTATAATTATTATATAATATATCGGGTCACTTTATACATTTTAATTTATTGTTCTACCTATGGGGTAGATGGGCATTAATGTGTTTAGTGTCTGTATAATTATTAGAAGGGATATGTGCTATAGGCATACAAAAATAATACTCTGGTTGTTTTATTATTATTATTTTTGATTTTTAATTTCTGATTCTTAACCTTTAAGTTTTGGTTATGGATATTAATTTATATTTAAATAAAATTTTACTTGACGAAGGAGTAAAGACTACTGTATCACCTAGTAATAAAGATTAGATACAGAAGCTAGAAGATAGGAAATAATGAATGAAAGGGCATGATTATTTTAATATCTTTATGGGTAAATAATTTTATTTCCATGGTTCTTCCGACTATTTCTTTATATACAATAACGAAGTTGATAACAATACTGCACTTTGATTAGCATGAATAATTGTAAGACTATGTGTGAAAATTATTTCACAGCTGAATAAATGCTGGGAAAGAGTTAAACTCCAGAACCTTTCAATTAAGCAATTATGAAAGCAGAATTTAAACCAGGATCATATGGAGTCCAACTATTCTTGCTGCCTCTGATGAAGCTGTGTTACACAGGGAAACGCGTTAGCAAAGTTACTGCATGGGCTACTGTTTATGAGACAATTGCATACTGTCCACTAGTTCCAGTTTCATTTACATTTGGGATCTTTTGCTGGTTCACCTCTACAGTCAGCCACCAACGTTATTTCACGCACCTCTGTGTCTAAGATACACATCAGCTGGAGTGGGGAAGCTGCCGCTCGTATGCCGGACCAACTACATTGTATCAAGCCAATCCAGGTAGGTGTCCTGCAGACTGCAGCTGCTGCTCACCTTCAACGCCCGGCCCCGCTCACCGTGCAAGACATCATTGGGCACAAACAAAGGTTTCAAGCTGTGGCTAATTCCCGGAGAGCAGGGGAGAAAGGAGTCTCCTATTGCCAGAGATTGCCTCCGACATTAAGGACTGTCCCGATTGAACATACAAGCACCCCAGGGTCTCTCAGGTACCTGCTCCACTCGGTGACCCCATCAGGGTCTATCCAGGTATTTAACCAGGATCTCAGTCCCAATTGGACTGTGAGCTCATACCTATAAGAAACAAATTTTTTTGCCCATTGGTGTTTTGTTCTTGACGGATTACGGTGACCCTATCAGCTACATTCATGATCTCTGGTCTTACCGATAGTGTGACATTTACATAAAGCCATTTTATACAATCGCATTTATATCACTCTTGATTATCATGGAGTGACAGAATTACTCTGGAACTATACTGGATACTAATTGATACTCATATAGAACCTATAAATACAAACATCTTTTTAAACAGCATCTATCACTCAGTGGTATAATTTGTTTACAACAGCTGTGATTTTTTCTTTATTTAATATTTTTATTGTTGGGGAATTTCTCTATACATATGTGTTTTAGGATTTAACTGTATGACATTTTATATTTCTAAATAAATGGATATCTTTTCCTGTCGATTGAATATCCCAAGCGCTGCTTTATTTTCTGTGTCTTATAGTCTGTACCCACCAGGACACTACCTGGTTTCCTGCAGCAGCTGAGACATTCAATAGATAGGGATTTTGAGAACACTCATATAGCGCCACCTTTTTCTTTGTAATTTCTAGACTGTGAGAGGTGGCAGCCAACAAGCTAAGGAAGCTATACCAGGCCAGGAGGCCAGTGTCCAGTCCTGCATGTGGCAGGAAGGACCACCAATCTCAGAGACTGTGAGAGACTTTCATGCAGAGTAGCTGATTCTGTAGAGAGGGTTCAAGAAGTGAGCTAGTGCCCTAAGAAAGGGCTAGATGTTTATTATTTTCTGTTTGTTCCTGATTATGCTGGAACTAAAGCACCACGTTCATTTGTTTTACTGGAATGCCATGTGTGGAGTCTGATTCTGCACCTAATCACTGCACCACTGACACTAGTCTACCAAGCTAATTTCCCCAAGTATCACATATGGTGGAGAATGTGGGCATAAAGATTCTACGCACGCAGGTCTACGCAACAAGATCTGCACAGAAAGTGGATTACAGCAGCTAATGGAAATATGGATGTTTACTGCACCTGCATAGTGGACTCAACAGTGCAAAGCTCATCAGGTTGGTGAGTGAAGATAAAATCTTTTTTGAAATATTTCATTAAAAAGTTGTATGCATGTCTAAAACTGTGCTACAAAGTTTGCTAAAAGTTGTCCACTTTCTTTAGCATTGGAAAGGTTAAAAGAAGTTGTGTGGTTTATTCTGTTGAAATCAAGCTCATTAATACAAGGTGTGTCTAATTATGTAGCCTGGACATTTCTTTTGCAAAGAAAAGAGCAATTGCTATGTTGATTGCTGGACATTGTAGTTCCACAGTAATGAAAGCAGGTGCTGTGTTATATTGTGCTGTAAATACAATTGAAAGTCAAGTGTTGTTACAAGTGAAAGAATAACTGTGCTAAAAAAAATTAAAAAGTGTTTAAAATTTAAAGGGACAGACACCCAATTTATTTTGGGGAGAAAAGACTGTGGTTCTAGGCCAGTGTTGGCTAACCTTGACACTCCAGCTGTTGTGGAACTATATATCCCAGCATGCCCTGCCACAGTTTTAGCATGCCCTAATAGCAAAACTGTAGCAGTGCATGCTGGGTTATGTAGCTGGAGTGTCAAGGTTAGCCAACACTGTTCTAGGCTCTTCATGGTGCTGACATCTATTCAAGATTAACCCTGCCTCACTTCTAAATCACCAGACAACATGGATGACATGGTGAAGGCCTTGCGGATGGCTACAACAGCTCCACAAGAAGCCAACAAGCAGCAGTGGGCAAAGCTCAAGGCCCAAAAAGAAAGTGGTCAGGGTATGGTGCAAGGTCCATCCAGAAAGGACTATGGCCCTGATTCAGAGCCGGACGCTCTGACAGAGCTCGCTCTGAATCAGGGCCGTCCTTCTCTTTTTTTAGAGCGGCCTCCAGGCCGCTCGCATAGCTGTGGGTGACCACCCACAGCTATAGCGAGCGGCCATAAAGATGTTCACGATGGTCAAGACCATCGTGACCATCGGGCTTGCGATGAGACCCTTGTGGTAGGGTCTCGTTGCTGCAAGCCCTGGAGTGCTTTTGGCTCTATCAGAGCCGAGAGCACTCCCATTGACATCACTTGTGATGTCAGTGGGGCCGGCCCCAGATGGTAGGCATTCCCATGGGTATGCCTCCATCTGGGCAGCCACGCCCCCAGCACGCCCACCAAAGGGGGTGTGCTGTCACTCACCATCGACAGCATGCCCCTTTTGTAGCAAGATCTGGAGCAATGGCTTGGCCGTCGCTATCCGGGTCTTGCGCATGCGCACGACAGAGCCTGCTCCCTCGTGCGCATGTGCATTTGGCCAACATCGACCCGCTTGCGAGCACTCAGCGCTCGCGAGCGGGTCTGAATCAGGCCCTATATCAGCCTGGAAAAATTTGTCAATATGAGTAAAGTTTTGAATGAAGGTAATGCGTATTTTGCTGGGAAGGTTGATGACTTAATGGAGCAATTAGCTGATGAGAGAAATGTTCATGAACAAGCTGAAAAGAAATTATGGAGTGAATTGTCCATTTTGAAAATGGCATTTGAGCAGCAAGAAATAAAAAAACGTGAAGTTCTTAAAGAGACAGACCTCAAATTGGCAGCTATGTCTGAACGCCTTGAGGAAGCTAAATGTTTCCAATGTGTTACAAAGTATGAGAATGATGTGCTCCTAGCAAAGAATGATGTATTAGAGCAGGATGTGGTGGAATTGCAGCAAAAGTGGGTAGTACTTCAGCAGGAAGTGGAAGAATTGAAAGAAGGTGTCCAGAGACATCAGAGTGATGCAGAGCGCGCACAAGTGAAAGTGGTGGATCTGGCTCTGGTGTTAAAAGTAAAAGACTCTTTAATTGTCTCCACACAAGTAAAACTTAAAGGTTGTGAATTGGAGAAGAGTTCTGTGAAGTAAAAGAGAAGTATCTCCAGATGCTGCATACTCGCGCTCAGTTGGAAACTGACACTGAAGGAAAAGAGATTGAGATGGTCCGTCTTGAAGTCAACTGTAAAGAGCAAGTACAAACTCTCCAATCCAATTTAGCTGCAGCTAGAGCAGTTTCAGAATGTTTGACGGAAAGAAATACATTCCTGGAGGAAAGTTTGCATAAAGCTGAAAAGCAAAGTGAATCTTTGGAGAGAGAGCTTAACCTTGCCCATGGCAGGTCTTGGAAGTTGCAAGAACAGAAGAAGAACCTTGAAAAGTGTCTGCTAAGTACACAGGACCAGTTGCAAAGATTCCAAGTTGAGAGGAATACCAAAAAACTGGAGTTGCAATGTGTTAAAAGTGGCAGTGTATGAAATAGTTGTATCAAAGTTGTGAAATTCCCTAAAAGTCTGTCTTGGAAAAGTGGATGAGAGTCCTTGCAGTGACTTCCAGCTTACACTGATAGCTGAGGGTGTGAAGTCCTCCCAAAGTGACACGGTTCCAGATGGCAAAACCGTGTCTGAAGTTGATGATAAAGAACTGACGTATACAGATGGTGATCGCATGACCTGTCAAGCAAAGGTACAGCATGTACAGAAGTCTACGGAGATAGTGATGGCTTCAAAGGATGAGACTCTCTTGTTGCCGTGGATTCAGAGTGATGTGAATGTGATGCAATCATACAGTTTTGCAGTGCAAAGCAGAACCTTAAAGAAGGTTGATTCTGAGAGTCTTGTGAAGAATAATACTTAAGTGTGAAAGAATGCCTTCATGCAAGCAGGATGGAAATTGCAATTCTGCTGAATTTGTCTATGAGGAAATAGGGCACTATGGGAAAATGTGCCTGAATTCCTTAAAGTTTGTCATGCTCAAGAATGAATCTCAAGTGCTTCATATAGAAAGCAAGAAGTACCACAAAGAGAGGAAAAAAGTTAGGAGGAAAATAAATTCTGGAATCTGGAGGATGAGACCCCCAGAGGTTGCAAGAGTTTGTATGACTGTCAATGTGGTGGATTACCCTCATGAGGAGATTGAAGAGGGACATCGTCATGAGAATGCCTCGTCCCATGTCACTGAACCCAGGGGTTTCAATCTGGGGAAGAGGATATGTGGCAGTATCACTAGAGATGGCGCTGGTGAGCAGCAGATTCTGTGTGGGGCAGGAGAGATCCACCCACACAGAGAAGAAAAGGATTCTGGGAAGAGGTATAAGGGCTGCTGAGTGAACTCAGTCCAGGGAGGACTGAGGCAGACCAGTCAGACAGAGATCACTATGCTAGCAAGCCAGTGAGGGCCAGGAGGCCTGAGCCTAGACCTGTGAGGTACAGGGAAGCCTATACAACTCTGGGACTGAGCTATGGTACCTGCAAGGAAGCAGGCCAGACTGTGAGAGGCGGCAGCCAACAAGCTAAGGAATATACTGCATGTGGCAGGAAGGACCACAAATCTCAGAAACTGTGACAGACTTTAATGCAAAGTAGCTGATTCTGTAGAGAGGGTTCAAGAAGTGAGCTAGTGCCCTAAGAAAGGGCTAGACATTTATTATTTTCTGTTTGTTCCTGATTATGCTGGAAGTAAAGTACCATGTTCATTTGTCTTACTGGAATGCCATGTGTGGAGTCTGATTCTGCACATAATCACTGCACCACTGACACTAGTCTACCGAGCTAATTACCCAAAGTGTCTCAAAATAAATATATATATATATATATATATATATAATGTATATATCCACGGCACTCAACCATCTGGGGTGCCCTTGGTATGTGACCACACCATCTACATAAAAAATATCATGCAAACTCGGCACTCACATGCTTTTCAAACTGCAACTCCTTTGAATACAGGGAATGTTGGTTCCAAAATATTGCAATATTTTGTTAAGCTGACCACCACTTCACGGTCATTCCCATCTGGCCAGTCCCTACATTGACTCTCAGACAAATGATCTTGGTCTGCCACCTTTGGCCCAAGCTTGCATACATTTTAAACATGAATGTGGGTCCTGGCTTAAAGAGACAGGACCACACCCAGGGCTATCAGTTAATAAGCACCTGGAAAAAGAAAAAAACTTTGTCTTACATTTGAAAAACAGGGTGCCCTAGCAAGTGTGACCACAAAATTTAAATAAACGACAGGCTTAATCCACGGCACTCAACCATCTGGGGTGCCCTTGGTATGTGACCACACCATCTACATAAAAAATATCATGCAAACTCGGCTCTCACATGCTTTTCAAACTGCAACTCCTTTGAATACAGGGAATGTTGGTTCCAAAATATTGCAATATTTTGTTAAGCTGACCACCACTTCACGGTCATTCCCATCTGGCCAGTCCCTACATTGACTCTCAGACAAATGATCTTGGTCTGCCACCTTTGGCCCAAGCTTGCATACATTTTAAACATGAATGTGGGTCCTGGCTTAAAGAGACAGGACCACACCCAGGGCTATCAGTTAATAAACACCTGGAAAAAGAAAAAAAGTTTGTCTAACATTTGAAAAACAGGGTGCCCTAGCAAGTGTGACCACAAAATGTAAATAAACGACAGGCTTAATCCACGGCACTCAACCATCTGGGGTGCCCTTGGTATGTGACCACACCATCTACATAAAAAATATCATGCAAACTCGGCACTCACATGCTTTTCAAACTGCAACTCCTTTGAATACAGGGAATGTTGGTTCCAAAATATTGCAATATTTTGTTAAGCTGACCACCACTTCACGGTCATTCCCATCTGGCCAGTCCCTACACTGACTCTCAGACAAATGATCTTGGTCTGCCACCTTTGGCCCAAGCTTGCATACATTTTAAACATGAATGTGGGTCCTGGCTTAAAGAGACAGGACCACACCCAGGGCTATCAGTTAATAAACACCTGGAAAAAGAAAAAAAAGTTTGTCTAACATTTGAAAAACAGGGTGCCCTAGCAAGTGTGACCACAAACTGTAAATAAATGACAGGCTTAATCCACGGCACTCAACCATCTGGGGTGCCCTTGGTATGTAACCACACCATCTACATAAAAAATATCATACAAACTCGGCACTCACATGCTTTTCAAACTGCAACTCCTTTGAATACAGGGAATGTTGGTTCCAAAATAGCGAGCGGGTCTGAATTAGGCCCTGAGTACACAGCTGAACGGCACAGCATTTTCTGCACCTGTGCTAATGATCTTACATAGGTTCAAGGCACTAAAGTGAATTTAGCCCAGGAGATCCTGTTAACAGGGCCAGCAATAACAGGACTTTGGAAATTTGCTCCTTTAAAAACTAACTTGTTGTTTACAGATCTATTTGGATACACTATCGATTACACCCAAAAAAGAAAAAATTGCTGTGGTGAGCTTTTACACTAATAGCCGACCAATTTAAAGACCCCTGGAGTATAGACATAAGAGATGTTATATTTTATTTTAATTTGTTTCTTAATGGTTTTTTATGCCATTTCATTGTGATTTTTTATAGGAATATACACTGATATAATAGCAACCGATTGCAATATTTTTACTGTTACATTGTGCAATAAATAACTTTATATATTTATAAGTATTCTAGAGTATTTGATTGTTTCATTCACATGCCTGACCTCTTTAATAATTAGTGCAAAAACTAATATATATTTAGTGTTGTACTGTGTCTTTTTGGATACAGATTTGTGAGTAGTCACAAACACATAATAGTTTTCGCAGTTGGGAGACATAGAAAAAAACTCTCAGTGATAGCATATTTATACTATGGTTTTGAGTTTGTTTTGTGTATTCAAAGCACTGTTTAGTAGCAATGTTGATGGCCTTCACTGAATTAGATAAATTCATAAAGCACTTAGGGCCTGATTCAGACCTGCTCGCGAGCGCTGAGCGCTCGCAAGTGGTTCGATGGTGGCCCAGTGCACATGCGCACGACGGAGCCGGCTCTGTCGTGCGCAATCACGAGACCCGGATAGCGACAGGCAAACCGTCGCTCCGGGTCTTGTACCAAAGGGGGCGTGCTGTCGATGTTGAGTGACAGTACACCCCCTTTAGTGGGCGTGCCAGGGTGTGTGGCTGCCCAGACGGAGGCGTTCCCATGGGAACATCTACCGTCTGGGGCCGGCCCCACTGACATCACAAGTGATGTCAGTGGGAGTGCTTTCAGCTCTGTTTGAGCCGAAAGCACTCCAGGGCTTGCGGCAATGACACCCTACCACAAGGGTCTCATCACAAGCCCAATGGTCACAATGGTCTTGACCAACGCGACCATCTTCCTGGCCGCTCGCTATAGCTGTGGGTGGTCACCCACAGCTATACGAGCGGCCAGGAGGCCACTCTAAAAATCAAGAAGGACGGCCCTGATTCAGAGCAAGCGCTCTGTCAGAGCGTCCGGCTCTGAATCAGGGCCTTAGTCCTAGAAGTAAGAAAATGCAACTGCAAATATTTTTCCACTTGCTTCCTTTGCAGTTGGATAAACACTTGATGCTTTCATGCTTCTTGGACACTTGTCTTGGATCTCAGGGCCTATAGTAAACCTCCACTCTTGCCAGTCTTTTCTTGTTTTAGGATCATGGAGTGTCTGAGGTATACAGTCCAGCAAACTCCTTACTTAGCTTTATTGGATGTTTCCCCTTGTTGCTCCTCATGGAACTCCTGTTCCCTGAATGGTTGTTTACATTTGTTATTGAACTTTCTGACACACTTTCAGCCATAGACATATGTAATGAAACAGATGCCTGTAGCTCTATGATAGTTGTCTTATGAATTTCAATGTCCCATGATATTATGAGCTTCCCGTTGACAGGGTCCATTAGATGGTAACCTTTGCTCTGATTATAGTATCCTAGCATGATACACTCGCTGGTCTTCAAGTTTGTGTCTTTTTTCCTTAGGTACTCGTACGTGAGTCTGAGCTATACTTCTAGATACATGTAGATAACTGATATTTGGCTTTTTACCATGCTTCCAATGTCATGTCCTTGATTGTCACTGTAGGAGATCGATTCTTGAGAGAATCAAATGTTTCTACTGCTTCAGCCCAAAATGTATTGTCAAGATTTGAATCATTCAATCAATCAATTAATAGGGAGTTATTAAGTAGAATGTTATTACTTGTATGCAGTGTTGTAGCCAGTTTTAACCAGTTCTTTGGCAAAAAGACACACAATGTGACCGTTTGAGGGCTGATCCATACCCCTGATGACACTGTATGAACTGACCAATGACCAGATTGACCAGAAGGAAGTTCCAATGAAAACCTGCCAATTTGTCTTTTTGTTATCTCTGTAACTTGTATTGTATATAGGCTTGTGTTCTGACCTCAGTGTACAGACATCTTCTTTGTGACCACAGACTTCAGGACTGAATGACTGTATACTGGGACTAGTGCGCATGCATATATATTGGCTGTACTCATTGTTTATTTCACTGCTTTTTACTCTAATTGTTAAACTTACATCGTGTTACCCCTTTTTACATAAATAACTTTTGTGCTTTGGAACCACACGATTAGACTGGAAAGCAAGTCTTTCTAAAGCGACCTGCACCACAAATTAGCAACTGAACGCCATTCATAGATGGGGGCTCGCGACTGATATCACGCTACCGGAGATTACGTAAAGCGTAAGGATTTCTGTTCTTCAACAAAGGGTGGATGCGTCATATACGGGTAAGAACGCAATCTGTTTAAAGCCTGTTTAGCACTTTATGCTGTGAAACCGAATATGCGTTTTTGTGTTATTTAAGGAGCGCTGATTAGGACCTAGGGACAAGAGAGAAAAGTCTGTTTCTTTTATTGTCACTTTTGCTCTGCAATAGGCGATTCGCACATAGCGTATGCGTCTTCCCTGTATTACAGCCACATGTTTAAACAATCGTTTTGATAGATTGTCTTGTATTTAGAGCGTGATTACTAGTTAAAACCTCTGAAGAGTTATTGTCACTAGGGAAAGCAAGTTTTATTCGCAGAAAACAAGGTGGGATATGAATGTGAATTGGTGCTTGTTATGTGAAAAGAAAAGGTTTTTGTACTGTTGAAAATAGATAGGGCCGGTAAGGTGTCCAAGAGGCGGGTAAGACAGCCGTAGCAGTATACATAGCAGGTATAACTGGGCAAGAAAACGGAGGTTGTTTCTCGCCCGAACCCCCAATAGTAATCTCAAAGTCCATTGATAAGTTTTAGTGTCTCTGGGAAATGCGATCGGACCGCATGGTGGTGTAAACCGTGATTGTGACTTGGGGGTTGTCGAAGCTGGATAATTGGCTGAGACAAGATCAGTTTAAAATTGAAGCGCGCACGATGCCATATTGCGAATGGCAGCTAGACTCCATTTTAGAAACAAGAATCTTGGGAACCAATAGCATCAGCAACAAACGTCTCTATTGTTTTGTCTATTCCTGGGGGGTATAAATATGTGTGCTCCAACACTGGGTCTTTAGTCTTCGTGCTGAATGCTGATAGATGATGGGTTTCTTGCTGATGCCTAACATCTGGTCCGGAAGCGCTGCGTATGTATACTGTACTTGGGTCTGTATAATTCCTTTGCGCCGAATTGTGTCTGGATCAATAGCGTGTAACTGACTGTACTTTTACCTGAATAATACTTGTGCTTTGGAACCACAGGTTCCAGGTCTTAAGTCTTTATTTACTGTATGACTGCGTACGCAAATTAGCGTCATCCTTAGAGGTTTATAGGTAGGATATTAGAAGGTATAGGCAGGGGTATATAGAGGTTCTGATACAGTATCATCAGATGGGGGCTAATCGAGTGAAGTCACTTACCTTCTCACACATATGGCTATCGATATCTCAGCAAAGGGTGGAGTGGCCACATGCAGGGTTTACCTGCAACCGCTTTGTGCTGAAAGATCGCTATCCGTTTCCGTGTGAACCAAGGAAGCTGACTAGAATCCAGGGACAAGAGAGGAAAAAGTTTGTTTTCCTTTGTTGATAGAACCTAGCGTTTAAAGGGGTGCCGCAGTACTGAGTACGCGGCTGAGTCGCAGGTTTGCGCACAGCAAAGATGCACTTTTGTGTACGCAGCTAAAGGTTGTCATACGGTTGTGTGGTAGCCGCATATTGTGTATGTGACTGGTCGCACAATAGCGTATATGTACTTCCAGTTGTGCTGCCACTTGTTTAAATAAAGCTGTTGAGGTTTACATTTTTCAATTATTATCAATATCTGGGTTAACATGTATTTTTCTGCACAGGAAAAAGTGTGAATTTGTTGAACAAAGTTAAGGGTATCGTATGATCCTTAAGGGCTAGGTGCAAGGGTTAGTCTAGCCGCTCGGTAAGTAGCTTTACCATTCTATACACATTAGCAGGTGTACATGTTGTCTTTGTTGTACAGAGGTGCGTAGAAGTAGCCTTACTAAATCTTATCCGGGTGTGGAAGTTGCCTTTTTCAAATCTTATCCAGGTGTGTGGGCGCCGCCGACTTAAATAGTACACAGGTAAGTGGCTTAAAAAATGTGCAAGCGACGTACACTAGTGTCGCAAGCACATTGCCAGAGAATACATCCGCGACGCTAAAAATTGCAATACAGGCGAGCCACAAAATGGCGCGCACGTGCAGCAAGGTAGCGTTGTGGAGAGTATTGCCAACAGTTCACGCTCACCTCCCCTACCTTATGTGGATGGAGGTGCAAGTACAGTTACCAAAAATACCCATAAAAATGTAACAAGCAACTTGTACCCTCTCTTAAGCAACCATAAAGAAAATGTTTATGATGTGGATGATGAGCCTATTGTAATGTCTGCCATTTCCAATGCTGTGCAAATGATAGATGCTGCATCACCACAATCACGAGTGGTGCCGCCATCTCCATCGGTAACAGCAAGGGAAGTGTTAACACCCTCTGCACCCGTATAGGAAGTTGTTCATACCATACGTAGCAGCAGCAGATTAAACCCCCAGCCAGGTAACCAGGTCAAAGGTAGCAGCGCTACTGGTCTGCATCCCATTCAAACAATAACCGTTCCAAATGGAAATGCAGATGCAAATGGTGTAGTGCCCACGAGGGAAGTAGTAATGCATTGTCCTTGGACAAGAGCAGAACTAAATTCCATCATAAATGATTTCCCCGATCCCAAAAAGGAACTAGCCAAATGTCAAAGATTTTTGAGAAATTTGGGTAGTTCACATGAGCCCACTAATAAAGATTGGCGTGTGGTGTTAAGGGCCTGTCTACCACGCAATACCGATGTGACAAAATTTATCACGGATTGTGTATTGGATGGTGACGTTCCCTTAACAGACCAAGTAAACCTAGGTAACATTTCCCGCATTGTAACTCAATCGGGTATATATTTTCCAGTAGTAGTTAACTGGAACAAAATTTTCACCATTAAGCAAAAGGAGAGTGAATCTGCAGAAGGTTATTGTGACCGGGCTCTGCAGGCTATCACCCAGTACACTGGGTTAGAAGATATTAAAGATAGCACTCACCACAGGGGAATGATAGTCACGGTACTCATGGACGGTCTGAGAGACGACTTAAAGACTCGGGTTCAGACCTCACAACCTGGCTGGAGGGGAGTCACAATAGATACACTCATAGAATTTGCCATAGAACATGATAAAAATATCACAAAGAAGAGAGAGACCCAGAGCAAAAAACTAATGGCTGTCAGTATCCAAGCTCTGGAGGAATGACAATAACATCACAGCCAACCGACACACCTGCACCCACATACACACCTGCACCTGAACAATTACATGTCCTCACCAATCCCACACCACAGCAAACACATCCTTACCCCACATATCATACACAACCACAGGCCTCATACTACCCACAAACTTCATACATCCCACAATACCCTTATCCTTCACATCCTTACCCATACCCACCATCTTTTCTTGCTCAACTCCCACAACAATCCTTTCATCCACCCCATTCAAAATTATGTTTTAACTGTCACCAAGTCTGACACATAAGTAAGCACTGCAAAGTAAAGAACACCACACATGAACACGGGTTTCCCATGGGTTCATAGGCAACCCCAGTATCTTCTCCCAGGCCTTATATGACTGTTTACAATCTTTTCAACCTATCAATGGATCTGTTCTAATGTAAAATGTGGATGATTTATTGTTGTATTTTAGGTCATGTTTAGATGATATTAAACTGTTGTGCTTTATCTCTCACTCACAGGACACAAGGTTGCTAAGGATAAAATGGCAGCAATGCCAGGCTAAGGTCGAATACTCGGAATACTATCCAACCCAGTGGCCCAGGCATTATTTAGAGCAGTAGCTATTAATAACAAGATTTAATTGCAGGAACCTGTATGCAGATACTATATCCCTAGAATTATTAAAAATGATAGGGGGACTTATTTTACAGGTGATGTTTCCAAGAACATGTGCAAGGTGATGGGTAACAACACTAAGATTATCCCAGACTGTCTTTTCCTTTATTTGTCCCCCTTTGATACTGTTCAAACAGGCAGCCTCATGTGAAAATATTATAATGAGGTTTACTGTGCAGGGTCTCACGAAGATGAATGAGAATAACCAAAATTGAAAGTATTATTAACTAACATGTCTAATGCAAACTGTCATAATGTGAAACCTGGAGAATTTGTTATGATCCAAATTTTTTTTAGCTCAGGTTGTTTGACTGATCAGTGGAAAGGTCCGTATCTGATGATACCACATCCTCAAAGGGTGGCTGAGGAAGATACGTGGGTCCATCCCACTCACTATAGGGAGGTTAACCAACCGGTGGAGATACAAGGCGGAGACAAGGCTGATAACATGGACCTGTCGATTGCGAGCTTGTGCCGGAAGGATTAAAAAGGTGACGGTGAGATATCTGAGCTAAAGAAATGTGTAGATCAGTGCTTCCAGCAATGGAGTGGTCTGCTGTGGTCATCCTAGTTCTTTCTTCCAGAAGTTTCTGTCATGATGATCTGTTTGGGGATACCCAGTTTCTGTGATGGGGGACCGATAAAGGAAATGTGAGCTGATGGCAGAGCTGATGGAGTGCAGTCAGGAGGAGGAGTGCTATACCAAACTAGGGGAGTGTCTGACCAATCTTAGTATTGTAATTGTTATGTTATTTGGGAAGAATACTTCCAGAAGTTATGACCCTCACAAGTGTTGAAATTCTTGGTATACATAAAAACACACCATCACCATATCTTCACTCGCAATATGAACATAGAGGCAAAAGAAATATGATAGCTGGTGACGTACATAAAGCCACTCAGTTAATTAGTGAGACAACTGGCTTTCAAGTTTTAGTCGCACTGGATCTCACCAGGATTGCTCGGGGTACATTAAATTTTAGATATATTCAGGAACTTCCTAAATTGATAGATAATATCACCGAGATGTACGATGACACACTCAGGTATACAGGGAGAGAATTGCAAGCGTACAAGAAAGAACTGGTGCAACACAGGCTAGTGTTGAATTATTTAACTGCTGCTACTGGAGGGTATTGTGTAATGTTAGCCACCCAGTTTGGAGTAAAATGTTGCACCTATGTCACCAATGATACCAGCGACCCCAAGGAGGCGATAGACCGAAAGATGGATGAAATTCTGCAGCTAAAATGGGAGTTTCGTAAGAACCATAATGCTTCAGTGGCTGAAGTAGGGGAGAAGATAGAAGGATGGGTTTCATGGCTGAACCCAGTGAAATGGTTCTCAGGTCTAGGGGAATGGGTCCAGAAAGTGATCGCCAGCATAGGCAAATTCTTGATCTTTATACTAATTGTCACCATAATAATTGGCATATGCGTCCGGTGTGTTCCTATTGTGTTGAAGTGTAGAAAATGTAAAAATAGAGTAAAACGCAAGAACGAAACTATGATGGTGGTCAGTAATGACAATATGAATACCGAGGTAAATATAGAACTGCATTACAATCCTGAACTAGGAAATACCATCATTTAATGTATTATATTTAGACATGCATAGAATGTATTATTGAAATGTTATTTTTAAAACACGTCAGATAATGTAAAGTCTAAATTCCCCTTCAAGACTGCTTTTATAAGACTGGTGCATCCCCACACCTTTCACATGATCTTCCAAGATCCGCGGTGTGTGTATAATAGTAATTTTATGTCCCCACTCAGAGACACATTATTGATGGAGTAAGAACCACCTTGTGCCATTCCATAAGAACACTAAATAATATGTAAATGTAAGCCTAAATTAAATTCTAATAGCAGATTGTGATAGCATGTTGTTCACTATCAAAGGGTGGACTGTCAAAGCTGGATAATTGGCTGAGACAAGATCAGTTTAAAATGGAAGCGTGCACGACACCATCTTGCGAATGGCAGCTAGACTACATTTTAGAAACAAGAATCTACAAGACGCCATTTTGCGACCAGCGCCATTTTAAGTTACAACTCACAAGCTAAGTACAGATGGCAATGTTTTTGATAATCTACCAAGGGCAACTGGAAGAACAGCTTCCTGAGAAAAAGTAAATAGAATAGACAATGAGTGTTTTTACATATAAATTGGGAATCCCTGTATGCAGACAATTATAGTTGTGGCAATTGTAATATAATCCAGGCATTGATCTACACAATTGGATTTGTCTGAATCCTAAACAGGTTTTAGTCCCACACCCAGACAGGATGGCCCCAGCTTCACAGCTTGGGGCAACACATTTGCATTCACACAAGAGTCTGAGAGAACAAAGGAATTTTCTTTAGAGCCTGGGAAAGGTGGGGGCTGCTGAGAGAGGGGGGCGTGTGGAACTATATGGCTCAGCATTCCACACTGCTAGGTGTTCACTTAGAAAGTGAGATTTAAGTGCACCATTTTTCATACACACATTAATACGCACAATTGCGCTGGTAACTAATCGCATGTTAGCGAATGCATAAGACCTTGTATGAAAACTCTGTTTTATTAGCTAAATGCACACGCATCTGTCCCCAGTTAACTAGCGTCTTTATATCAAACCCTGTATACTCACACATTACATATTCACATACAAGGTTCCATAAGCTTTAAGGTATAAGATTAAAGTTGTTCATTTAGTATAAATGCTATGAAATAAAGATTGTTTGGTAACTAAGGTTTTATACATGCTAAGTAAGCCATGTTTGGTTTTTTACTGATGCGTACTCTTTCCACAGTATTCCGGTGATATCGGTGGGGAGATCACATCATGCATTCTCGAGTTATGGACCGCAGAGACTTCAAGCAACAAAATGTATATGATATAAATAACTGTTAGGATGTTGCATGTGGCGGGAATCTAGGGACCCTCAGTTGTCGGAGGCTGGGTTGTGTCTATTTGAAGCAGCCTGTTAAATGCTCTGTAACAGATGGATCCCCCTTGGGAACCAATAGCATCAGCAACAAATGTCTCTATTGTTTTGTCTATTCCTGGGGGGTATAAATATGTGTGCTCCAACACTGGGTCTTTAGTCTTCATGCTGAATGCTGATAGACGAGGGGTTTCTTGCTGATGCCTAACATCTGGTCCGGAAGCGCTGCATATGTATACTGTACTTGGGTCTGTATAATTCCTTTGCGCCAAATTGTGTCTGGATCAATAGCGTGTAACTGACTGTACTTTTACCTGAATAATACTTGTGCTTTGGAACCACAGATTCCAGGTCTTAAGTCTTTATTTACTGTATGACTGCGTACGCAAATTAGCGTCATCCTTAGAGGTTTATAGGTTGGATATTAGAAGGTATAGGCAGGGGTATATAAAGGTTCTGATACAGTATCATCAGGGTCGTAGGAGGAAATCGCTGGCAAGGTTAAGTGTTAATGGAATACTTAAATTCTACCAGTTGGAGATTACGCAATGTAGGAAGCGGTCGGACAAAGCTTGGTAATTTGTCCGGAAGGTAGAATAATTGCATAGGTGCTATTCTGCTCCTCATTGTGTTAGCTGACAATCACACTTAAGCGGTCAGTTGTGCACAGTGGGAGGAAGTGAGTGGACGCAGCTTGTAAGATTTGTCCACCGATCGAAGTCCCTTGTGAAAGAAGTGAAAGCGTTGTCCCAGATGGGTGCTAAGCAGTCGCTAGGGATGGTAAATGAGGTGCTGCTTATGGATGGGCTGATTGGATCGGCAAGGTATATAATGCATGTGAAGTATGGCGCATACGCTACGGCGTACTGCGACATTTGGGTCAAGATGATCACAGGATGTATGAAACCATTTCCCAAGGTTGGCAGTTTCGATTTGGAGGTATTAAGTAATGTTAGAGATAACGTGTTTGGTCAAATCATTGAAGAAAAGAGTAAAGTACAATTACTGTTTAAAGCTGTGGCTGCATGAGGGGAACACGTGGCAAAATAGCGTGCCACAAAGTAGCACGCCACAAAATAGCACGCCACAAAATAGCATACTCATGTTGCAAAGTAGCATGCTGCAAAGTATCGTACGCATGTGGCAAAGTAGAACGCCACAAAGTAGCGTACTCACGCCGCAAGGTAGCACACTGCAAGGTAGCGCTACCACGCATAAAGAAGAGAGCGCATGCACACCTCTGCCGCCCTATGCGGCCACAGGTGAGAGCACAGCCGATACCAAAACAAAAAAAATTCTAACAAGTAACATATCCTGTACTAAGTCACCTTAAGGAAAATGTTGTTGTAGAAGATGATGAACCCAGTGTAATTTCAGCGATTGCCCATGCTGTTCATATGCTAGATGCTCCACAGAGACAAGGAAAGGGAGCGATCCAAACAGCAGGGGCAGTGTCACGGCCAGGATTTCTCAGCATGGTGGTCACCGGGTATTACCTGTGAGGTCGTTATGGTGGGGGGTCTCTGGCAGCGGTGCTGGTGTTAGGCGAGGGGCATTGGCTATGCGTGGTTCTGTGCGGGCACATTGTCACTAGGCCTGGTAAGGTCTGGTGGTGTTTCCATTCTGTTGGCATGGGCGCCGCCATCTTGCCTGTGGCCATGTGATTCCAGCTGTCCAATCCTGGTAGGTCATGTGCTCACTCCAGCCAGTCACAGCATGGCACTGAGTATTTAGGAAGGTCCAGAGCCTTCCTTCCTTGCAACGTGTTTCTCAGCTGCGGCTGAAAGAGAGTACCTTGTGCCTTACCTGCCTGCCTGTCTGTTACGCTACTAGCCTGAACCTTGCCTGCTACAACCTGCTGGATTTACCCTGCACCCTCCACATACCTTTCACCTGCCTGAGTACCTGAACCTGCTGTTCCCTGCACCTTGCCTCCCTTTACTCCCAGCTGGACTTCATTACCACAGCCTGCATTTGTTACAGCTCATCATTCCTGCATTTGTTACAGCTCATCATTCCTGCATTCAGTTACAGCTCATCTTATCTGTACTCTGTTACAGCTCACCATATTTGTTTACTGGACTATTCCTGCCTGTCACTATCTGGACATTTCCCAATAACCCCCACTACAGTTATCAAGTGCACTTTAGTGCTATACCTGGACTTTTTATTTGCCATTCCCATGTCTTCTAAGTCACTTATTAAAAACTCCAGTTTTTCATTTAAGTCTGCTTCTGTGCCTGCTCCTATCACCACCCCGGGTCCACAACAAATTCAGAACCTCACAGGCAGTGGTTGAAATTGGTGAGAGTAGTGGAGAACATAGTAGAAGAGGGAACATCCCTGGTACTGAAACAGTAAGTCCAGAAATTAATCCTGAATATAGTGATGTGGTAGGTATACATCCTGTCCGTACAATAGCAGTTCCCAATGGGAAACCGGACAAAGATGGTATAGTTCCCATCAGGAATGTAGCAATGTACTGTCCATGGACAAGAGCAGAATTGCACTCAATTATGTAAGACTTCCCAGATCCTAGGAAAGAGTTGGCCAAATGCCAGAAATTTGTTAAAGATTTAGGTAATGCTCATGAGCCAACTAATAAGGATTGGCAAGTGCTGTTAAGGACAAGCTGAGCGCTCTATTGTACAGGGATATGTATTTTGTTTGTGTCTTGATGTGTGTTGTGACCTTTATATAAATGTCCTATTTGGCTATTAGTAGTTCCTGGTGAACATATATCGAGTCGGCAATATCTGGATGTTCCTGATATAACACTATAGTGTTGTTCCATAGTTTATTATCAGGTGGGCAATAACTTTAGGCAGTGTGTTCAAGTGGTAAATTGTGGAACAGCACTATAGTCTTATATCAGGTGGGCAAAAATATGCATCTTATTGTTATTTATAATCCAATAGTCCCTGTGAGCAGAAAGTCTCTGAGTGTTTCTTCCTTCCTTTCTTTACAACATCATGGGTACCTCAAAATTAATGAATGATGCAGTATCAGGGTAATTGGACACTATATATGCAGGTTGTCAATAAATTGGAATATACTCACCAAAACAATGGCTTCTGCTGGTCCCCCTGATTGCTGACTTGTAACTTCGTACGTGTAAATATGATGCTGAATGATGTGACTATGATACTGAGGATATTCTGAATAAAAAACATTTATTTTTTAGGCTTAAAAAGCAGCTGATATGTTGCTGCTGATGCTCAAAAAGTCTAGGTATTAAAGTCAATGAAACAACTGTCCTGGTGGTCCAACGCGTTTCATCCCAGGGGACGCTTGGTACCACCAAGACAGTTGTTACATTTCTCCATGACTTGCTAATAGAAGTTTTGGAACACCTCATAAAGCTGGTAGCACATGGTATATTTACAAGGTTACCCTGTGTGTGGAAATCCCCCATTTTTACTGCCTTGTATTTGAGTGGTGTTAAGGACCTGTCTTCCTTCCAATACTGATGTACAAAAGTTTATTGCAGATTGTATATTGGAGGAGGATGAATTCTTAATGGATGAGGATAACCAGGTAAACATCAAGCGAATAATCACACAGTTGGCCATATACTTTCCAGTGGTAGTGAAATGGAGCAAAATCTTCACTATTAAACAAAAAGATAGTGAATCTGCAGCAGAGTATTTCACCAGAGTACTGCTAACGATAACCCAGTATACAGGGATATCAGAGATAAAGGATGATGTACACCACAGGGAGGTAGCTGTTACGGTACTAATGGATGGTCTCAAAGATAATCTAAAGACCAGGGTGCAAACTTAGAGAATCTGCTATAGAACATGATTAGAACATTTCCAGGAAGAAAGAGACACAAATCAACAGGTTAATGGCAGTGAGCATTCAGGCTCTAGAGGGAGCATATACACAGCCACAGCCTTACAACACATACCAGCAACGAAGGTATACAGTAAGGTGTTATAATTGCAATAAAGAAGGTTGCCTAAAGAGGGATTGTAAATTGAGAAATTAGGGGCCACCTAAGAAGGGAACACATGGATACACTGAGAGAGGGCACTCACAAGATTCAGGAAATTTCCAACAGTTACCCGCTCACATAGTGACAGCAAACGCTCTGCTGGAGGGTGATAGTGCTAGGGATCAGGTCATACCTGTAGTCTACAGCCAGTCAGGTTAACTGAGAATACTAGGGAAGAACCTACAATGACATTTAATATATCTGGTACAAAACACACTTTTCTTGTAGATACAGGGGAGACCACATCCGTAATAAATTCTCCATTTAATTTACAGGTTACTAACAAGACTGTATCAGCAATGGGAGTTATGGGGAGAGTACAGCATTACCCTTTAACCAAATCTGCACAGGCTACTATCGGACTGCTGCACACCAAGCATTCCTTTCTCCTGGCAGCGGTGGCTCCTACTAACCTGCTGGGAAGGGATTTACTGTGTAAAATGGGATATGTGATGGTATAGTCCTAGATATACCAGAGAAGTTTGCGCATGAGGTACAGGATATATTGGACACACCACAAAGGTTAATGCTGCACTCTGCTATTAAAGAACAAAGTCCATCTCAGGTAAAAGAGATGTTGTTGCAAATACCGGGTTCCCTCTGGGCCAAAGATGGACAAGACACTGGATTGATGGCAAATGTAGCTCCTGTAATGGTTAACTTGAAGAGTGGTAGGCAGGCTACAAAAATCCCTCAGTACCCATTAAAGCCTTAGGTGGACCTATGGGTGTATCCCATAATTGAAAGGTTACTGCAACAGAGAATTTTAATTCATACAGCAAGTTCAGCCAATAGTCCAATCTTTCCAGTGAAGAAGAGTGGGGGGAGGGGCTATAGATTAGTACAGGACCTTAGAGGAATTAACAAAATTGTTGAAAGCCAATTCCCTGTAGTGCCCATTCTAGCTGTCATCCTCATGCAGATTCAACCGTCTGCTACTCATTTCACTGTCATTGATTTATGTTCTGCTTGCTGCTCTGTCCCTCTTCACCCTGACTGTCAATATCTATTTGCATTCTCCTACAGAGGGGTACAATAAACATGGACACGATTGTCCCTGGGCTTCATAGATAGCCCCAGTATTTTCTCCCAGGCCTTACATGACTGTTTGCAATCTTTTCAACCAAGCAATGGGTCTGTCCTAATTCAATATGTAGATGATTTGTTGCTGTGCTCTGATTCATTTATGTCATGTTTAAATGATACTAAATTGTTGTTGCTTCATCTTTCTCAAACAGGGCACAAGGTTGCAAAGGACAAATTACAGCCGTGCCAGACTAAGGTCAGATACTTGGGACACTGTCTAACCCAGGGGCTAAGACACTTGACAACAGACAGAATTCATGCAATACAGACCATGACACTGCCGCAAAACCAGCAGCAGATCCGTACCTTCTTGGGGATGTGTGGATATTGCAGGACGTGGATCCCAGGTTTTTCTATTTTGGTATTACAATTGCAGGACTTAGTTTCATCCTCAAAACCCGACATACACACTGAGGAAACCTTAAGGATAGTCTGATGAGAGCACCTGCCTTGGAAATACCAGATTATGAAAAACCCTTTGAGTTATTTTGTACGGAAGCTGATAGCTGCGCAACAGGAGTCCTTACACAGAAACATGGTGATGCTAGCACACCTGTAGCATACTACAGTGCACAATTGGACACTGCAGCAAGATCACTCCCGACATGATTAAGAAGTGTAGCTGCAACTGCTCTTCTGGTACATAAGAGCGGGATGTAGTATTAGGGCATGATACAACTGTCTATACCCCACATGCAGTATCTGCTTTGTTGAATTCAGCCCAAACCAGACATGTTTCTTCAGCAAGATTCACAAAATGGGAACTAGCTCTGATGGCACCTGCAAACATCACCATTAAATGGTGCAATACGTTAAATCCAGCAACATATTTACCATATGTGTCTCGAGATGCACAAAGGGTGGAAGGAGGTGAGTTTCTGGTTGGAGGTGAGTTTTGCAGGTATACTGACACACATGATTGTATGGAATATTTGAATCAGACCTTCACTGCAAGACCAGACATACGTGACACACCATTGGAAGATATAGATTTGACATTTTACATGGATGGGAATTTGTCATAGACAGACAGACACAGGAGAACTATGCACTGGTTATGCTGTTGTAGAAGGATGTTATAGAAGCTGAACCCCTTGGTCCACCTCACTCTGCCCAGGTGGCTGAACTAGTGGCATTAAGGAGAGCATGTGAGTTGGCAGAAGGTAAATCAGCTAATATACAGTATACACTGACTCTAGGTATGCCTTCGGCGTAGTACATGACTTTGGGGCTCTTTGGCATCTTAGAAACTTTATGACAGCAGCACGCACACCAGTAGCACATTCACAGCACATAAAAGGACTTCTGACAGCAATACAGTTACTGAAGGCAGTAGCCGTCATCAAATGCAAAGCCCACACAAGCGAAGAAGACCCGGTGTTGATGGGCAATAACAGAGCACATGAAGCTGCCAAATGGGCAGCAGGGTTATGTGTAAACATACCAACTAACAAAGTGATGGTCTTCCAGACAATAGACACACAGAAATTAATTGAAATGCAAGACTTGTGTTCCCTAAAGGAAAAGGCAGTCTGGAGATCGAAGGGATTTGGTCAAGAGTCCTCTGGACTTTGGAGAGATGGACAGGTAGGCCTGTTGCTCCCAGGGCATACTACCCAAGCCTGGCTGAGGCAACGCACGGTCTGACTCACTTGGGAAAAGAAGGTATGTGCAAGTTGGTCAGAGCATATTGGTTGCACCAGGCTTTTCTTCTGAAGCTGGAAGGAGGGCAATGTCCTGTCTGACTTGTTTGAGGAAAAATGTTGGGAAGACAATACCCACCGATCCATCTCATATCCCTCGAACAGATAGACCTTTTCAGGTAATACAAATTGACTTCATCCAATTAGCACCTTGCAGGAATCTCAAGGATGTATTAGTTTGTACTGATGTATTTTCTAATTGGGTAGAGGCATATCCAGCTTCCACTAATACTGCTGTTTTTACTGCTAAGAAGATTGTTCAGGAGTTTGTATGCAGATACAGTATCCCTAGAATCATAGAAAGTGATATGGGTACTCACTTCACTGGTGATGTTTTCCAGAACATGTGCAAAATTATGGTAATCAATAGTAGACTTCACACCCCCTACCGACCACAAGCCAGTGTGAAGGTTGAGAGAGTGAACTGTACCATGAAGAATAAACTGAGTAAGATCATGGGGTTTGATATGAAGACGCTAGTTAACTTGGTGCGGATGCATGCGCATTTAGCTACTAAACGGTGTTTTCATTCGGAGTCTTATGCATTCGCTAATATGCGACTAGTTAACAGCACTATTATGCGTATTATTGTGTATATGAGAAATGATAGGAGATGCAATCGCATGGTGCTAATAGTATTATCGCCACATGTACTAAAATGTGAGTTTATCTAAAATGGCGCTTAGGCAGCCATTCGCAAAATGGCGTCTTGCGATCTCATTTTCAAGATGGCGTCTTGCGGCCAGTCACAAGATGGCGTCGATGCGATTCAATTTTAAACTGAACTTGTCTCAGCCAATTATTCAACTTCGACAGTCCACCCCTTGATAGCAAACAACATGCTATCACAATCTGCTATTAGAATTTAATTTAGGCTTACATTTACATAGTATTTAGTGTTATTGTAGGATGGCACAAGGTGGTTCTTAATCCATCAATAATGTGTCTCTGGGTGGGGACATAAAACTACTATTATACGCACACCGCGGATCTTGGAAGATCATGTGAAAGATGTGGGAATGCACCAGTCTTATAAAAGCAGTCTTGAAGGGGAATTGAGACTTTACATTATCTGTACCATTGCATGGCACCCTAAAATGTCTAGGGTATATAGTTGTTGGTAGCGGGTTGAAGCAATTACTGTCCATCTTTGGTTCTACACAATGCACACACCCTCTGCAAATTGGGCTCTGCATCCTCTTGTTTCAAGAACACTTATGGCAATTAGATTAGTTCCTAGGTTAGGCACAAATAGTGCCTCCCACTTTTAAGCATAGTGCAATTGTTCAGATATTAGTGGCATTTAGGAGCTTGCCTCTTGTCCTTCAGACTTTGACTCACATGGCTTTAATGACTTCAGCCAACTTTCATTATATCTAATATACCTTGTAGCTCCTGAGTCCATGTACCAGCAGTCCTTACAGTGGCTATCTGCTAAAATTAAGGCAGACTTATTCCTGCTGTCACACTTACATTGCTGAGAGATGCCTAAAATTCTGTCTGTTTTGATTGTTTTCATAACATTTCAATAATACATTCTATGCATGTCTAAATATAATACATCAAACGATAGTATTTCCTAGTTCAGGGTTGTAATGCAGTTCTATATTTACCTCGGTATTCATATTGTCATTACTGACCACCATCATAGTTTCGTTCTTGCGTTTTACTCTATTTTTACATTTTCCACACTTCAACACAATAGGAACACAGCGGATGCATATGCCAATTATTATGGTAACAATTAGTATAAAGATCAAGAATTTGCCTATGCTGGCGATCACTTCCTGGACCCATTCCCCTAGACCTGAGAACCATATCACTGGGTTCAACCATGAAACCCATCCTTCTATCTTCTCCCCTACTTCAGCCACTGAACATTATGGTTCTTACGAAACTCCCATTTTAGCTGCAGAATTTCATCCATCTTCCGGTCTATCACCTCCTTGGGGTCGCTGGTATCATTGGTGACATAGGTGCAACATTTTACTCCAAATTGGGTGGCCAATGTTACGCAATATCCTCCAGTAACAGCAGTTAAATAATTCAGCACTAGCCTGTGTTGCACCAGTTCTTTCTTGTACGCTTGCAATTCTCTCCCTGTATACCTGAATGTGTCATCGTACATCTCGGTGATATTATCTATCAATTTAGGAAGTTCCTGGATATATCTAAAATTTAATGTACCCCGAGCAATCCTGGTGGGATCCAATGTGACTAAAACTTGAAAGCCAGTTGTCTCACTGATTAACTGAGTTGCTTTATGTACGTCACCAGGTATCATATTTCTTTTGCCTCTGTGTTCATATTGTGTGTGAAGATATGGTGATGGTGTGTTTTTATGTATACCCAGCATTTCAACATGTGTGCGGGTCATAACTTCTGGGACTACTCTTCTCAGATAACACAAACCTTCGGAACTCGGGGAGAGCCATTTATACACTTTTCTTCCACAGATGAAATATACATTATCAGGGAGAACATAAGGAATGGTATGCATCATTATCATTAAGCACATTTCCCTTGCAAACAATCCTATTTCTCCGTCTTCCATCTGGTACATGCAAGTTTCTGGCTGTATTATTTTAGCACAATAACCATTTGGCACCTTACCAATAATTTCTTTGGTGGAACTCAATGTATACTGATACCTAAAATGTTTCTCACCAGACTTAATGGAGCGTAACAGATCATGGTTTATGAACTCATTATCAGCTCTTTGTGAGAAGGTCATCGTCTGATTATTCCCCGTCACTTCCCAACTCCCGGGTTTATTGGGGTTGGTTATGTTTAAGCACAAAAGTGATCTATCTACTTGGAATTGATGGAGTTTGAAATGAGGTGGTTTGGATGAGAGAAATTTTCCATCCAATGTTTTCCCTTTTTGCAATTCTAAAATATCCGTTATATTCAGCGGAAATGGCACCAACTCTACGTTATGCTGTCCCTGTAGCACATGTGAACACATCCAGCAATCAGTTTGATTTAACACTTTGCCTACCATGCTATGATAATCCTCTAGAGGATACCCACCCCAGTACGGATTATATTTAGGTTGGCACCGTTGGATACAATTCTCATCAACTAGGGACCCACAAAGCTCACAAATACAGGAATCGTCAGACGATAAACCTCCACACCTTCCCCGAGTATCCGGAATGATAGCTCTCTTAACAATAACAGTACTAAGGTTGGTCAGACACTCCCCTGATTGGCATTGCACTCCTCCTGACTCCACTCCATCAGCACTGCCATCAGCTCCCATTTCCTCGATCGGTCTCCCATCACAGAAACTGGATACTCCCGAATCGACCAAGATGGTGAACACTCTAAAAGAGAATATGAAAATGAACACAGCAGGCCCGTTCATTGTCACAACAAGACCTGCAGATTTCTTTCTGCTCAGGTATCTCACTACAACCTGTTCAATCCTCCCGGAACAAGCTCACGAGCGACAGGTCCACACTATCAGCCTTGTCTCCGACTTGTTTCAACACAGGTTGATTGACCTTTTTGCAGTGAGTGGAATGGACCCAGGTATCTCTCTCGGCCACCTTCAAAGATGTAGTACTCATCAGCAGCACCTGATACTGACCTTCCCACCTATCAGTCAAACAACCTGAATGCAAGAAATTTCTGATCATTACATATTCTCCTGGTTCAACATCATGACAGTTAGTTTCAGGCATATCTTTAGACAACAATTTCAGTTTCTGCTGCTGTTGCTTTAACTGCTTACTCATTGATATAAGATACTTTACAGTTACCTCGTTGTTACCCTTCAGGTCTTCCTGTGGACTTATAATCAAATGAGGTTGTCTACCGAACAATATTTCAAATGGGGACAGATTCAGAGGAGGTCTATGGGTGGTCCTTATGCTATGTAGGACCAAAGGTAACGCTTCTGGCCATCCTAGTCCAGTCTCTGCCATAATTTTACTTCGCTTATTTTTAATAGTCCCATTCATTCTCTCTACCTTGGCACTGGCTTGCAGTCGGTAGGGGGTATGAAGTCGGCTATTAATACCCATCAGCTTACACATATTTTGAAAAGCATCACATGTGAAATGGGTACCCCTATCACTCTCGATGATTTTAGGGATACCGTACCTGCATAGAAATTCCTGAACTATTTTCTTGGCAGTAAACGCAGCAGTATTAGTGGCCACTGGGTAGGCCTCAACCCAGTTAGAAAATACGTCTGTGCACACTAATAGATACTTAAGGTTCCTGCATGGTGGTAATTGGATGAAATCAATTTGTATCACCTGGAAAGGTCCATCAGTTGGTGGAATGTGGGACGGTTCGGTAGGGATCGCTTTCCCTATGTTCTTTCTCAAGCAGGTCAGACAGGACATTGCTATCTTTTCTGCTTGTGGAGAAAAACCTGGTGCGCACCAGTATGACCTCACCAACTTGCACATACCCGGTTTACCCAGATGAGTCAGGCCATGTGCTGCCTCAGCCAGGCTGGAGTAATATGCCTTGGGGGCTACTGGCTTACCATGTCCATCCCTCCAGAGCCCAGAGGACTCTTGCCCACATCCCTTGGACTTCCAAATGGATTTTTCCAGAATTGAACACAAATTTTGCATCTCAATTAATTTCAGCATATCAATTGTTTGAAATTACATAATTGTTTCAGTTGGAGAAAACATTTTTAACCCTGCTGCCCATTTTGCAGCTTCATCAGCTCTGTTGTTGCCCAGTGACACCGGGTCATCCTCACATGTATGGGCTTTGCATTTAATTACTGCCACCGCTTTGGGCAGTTGGATTGCTTCTAAAAGATGTTTTATGTGTCGGAAATGTGCAGCCTGCTGCTGTCATAAAATTTCTCAGACGCCATAGAGCCCCAAAATCGTGCACCACATCGAATGCGTACCTCGAGTCAGTGTAAATGTTAGATTTGCCTACTGCCAGTTCACATGCTCTAGTCAGTGCTACTAACTGCCACCTGGGCTGAGTGAGGAGGACCAAGAGGTTTAGCTTCTATGATGTCTGTGTCATTTACAACAGCATAACCTGTACATAATTCACCTGTGTCTGTTTGTCTATGACAACTCCCATCCATATATAAAGTTACATCCACATTCTCTAAAGGTGTGTCATGTATGTCAGGTCTAGCAGTAAAGGTCTGATTCAGATATGTCATACAATCGTGTGTATCATTATGTCTGCCGAACTCACCTCCCGCCAGCAACTCCTCTCCTTCCACCTTTTGTACATCATGTTGTACATATGGTAGGTATGTTGCTGGATTCAGCGTACTGCAATGTTTAACAGTAATATTTGCAGGAGCGATTAGAGCTAGTTCCCATTTGGTTAACCTAGCCGAGGAGACGTGTCTGGTTTGAGCTGAGTTCAACAGAGCAGATACAGCATGGAGAGTGTAGACAATCATATCATGGCCCAATACTACATCCTCACTTTTACTCACCAATAGAGCGGTAGCTGCTACACTTCTCAAACAGGTGGGGAGTGATCTTGCCACAGTGTCCAATTGGGCACTGTAGTAAGCTACGGGCCTACTGGCATCACCATGTTTTTGTGTAAGGACACCTGCAGCACAACCATCGGCTTCCGTACAATACAAATCAAAAGGTTTTTCATAATCAGGTATTCCCAATGCAGGAGCTCTTGTCAGACTATCCTTAAGAGTAAGGAAAGCCTGCTCTGATTCCTCTGTGTGTATGACACAATCGGGCTTTGAGGAAGAGACTAATTCCTGTAAAGGTAAGGCCAAAATAGAAAAACCTGAGATCCACATTCTACAGTATCCACACATTCCCAAGAAGGTACGAATTTGCTGTTGATTCTGCGGCAGTGTCATGTTTTGTATGGCCTGGATTCTATCTGTTGTAAAATGTCGTAACCCCTGGATTAGTCAGTGTCCCAAATATTTTACTCTGGATTGGCACGGCTGTAGTTTGTCCTTAGCCACCTTGTGTCCTGTTTGTGATAGAAGAAGTAACAAAAGTTTAGTATCATTCAAACATGACATAAACGAGTCAGAACATAGCAATAAATCGTCCACATATTGAATTAGAACAGATCCATTGGCAGGTTGAAAAGATTGTAAACAGTCGTGCAATGCCTGGGAGAAGATACTGGGGCTGTCTATGAAACCTTGGGGTAACCGTTTCCATGTGTATTGTAAACCTCTGTATGTAAATGTGAATAGATACTGACAGTCAGGATGGAGAGGCACAGAGAAGAAAGCAGAACAGAGGTCAATGACAGTGAAATGGGTTGCATTTGGTGGGATCTGCATCAGAATGACAGCTGGATTCGGCACTACCGGGAATTGGCTCTCTACTACCTTATTAACACCTCTAAGGTCTTGTACCAGCCTATTACCCCTCCCACCACTCTTCTTCACCGGGAAGATGGGACTGTTGGCTACACCAGCTGTATGAACTAAAATTCCCTGTTGCAATAATCGCTCAATTATTGGAAAAACCCCTAATTCTACCTCCTGTTTTAGTGGGTACTGGGGAATTTTTGGAGCTTGCCTTCCGCTTTTTAAACTTACCATTACTGGGCTTACGTTTGCCATTAATCCAGTGTCCTGTCCATCTTTAGTCCAAAGGGAGTCTGGAATTAGGGACAACATTTCATTTACCTGTGATGGAGTTTCATTTAAAACTGTAGAGTGATACATTATCCTTTGAGGAGTGTCTAACATATCTCGCACCTCGTATACCATTCTCTCTGGGATATCTAAAAATACATCATCAGGGGTGCAATATATAACACATCCCATCTTACATAACAAGTCTCTGCCCAGCAGGTTAGTAGGAGCCGCAGCAGCCAGAAGGAAAGAATGTCTGGTATGGAACGGCCCAATAGTAACCTCTGTGGACTTTGTTAAAGGATAATGTTCCACTTTACCTGTTACACCCATTGTTGGTACTGTCTCATTGGTCACCTGTAAATTAACAGAAGATTTTATCACTGACCTGGTCGCCCCTGTGTCTACAAGAAAGGATATTCAGTACCAGCTACATCAACCATCATGACCGGTTCTTCCCTAGTACTTCCCGTTAACCTGACTATCTGTAGACTACAGGTATGACCTGACCCCTAGCGTTGGCTACCATTCTCCAATAAAGCATTTACGGCTACAATTGGAGCTGGTGCCTGCTGGACACTTGCTGGCTTTTGTGCATATCCCTTATGGGGATATCCAGGTCTTCCCTGATGTGGGGTCCCTACTCTTTTTACTGTACAGTTTCTACTTAAGTGTCCTGGTTGTTTACAGTTAAAACATGTTTGTGTATCGGGTGAAGACATGTGGTGTTGTGAGGTTTGCGCAGAGGGTAAAGGTGGTGGATATGGGAGGGTAAGGGTATTGTGGGGGATAAGAAGTTGGTGGGTAGTATGGGACCTGTGGTTGCATCGGGTTAGTGGGATAGAGTTGCGTTTCTTGTTGCGTGGGGTTAGTGAGAGCACCTACTTGTTCAGAGGTGAGTGTGTGTGCAAGTGCAAGTGTGTCTGTTGGCTGTGATGTTACCGTCATTCCCTCCAGAGCTTGTATACTGACAGCCATTAGTTTTTTGCTCTGGGCTTCTCTCTTCTTGGAGATGTTTTTATCATGTTCAGTGGTGGTTTCTATGAGGGTATCTATTGTGAGTCCCCGCCAGCCAGGCTGTGAGGTCTGAACCCGAGTTTTTAAACTCGGTTTCAGACCGTCCACAAGTACCATGACTATCATTCTCCGGTGGTGAGTGCTATCTTTAATATTCTCTATCCCAGTGTGCTGGTTGATAGCCTGCAGAGCCCGATCGCAATAATCTTCTGCAGTTTCACTCTCCTTCTGCTTAATGGTGAAAATTTTGTTCCAGTCAACTAATACTGGAAAATATATACCCAATTGAGTTACAATGCAGGAAATGTTACCTTGGTTTACTTGGTCTGTTAAGGGAACGTCACCATCCAATACACAATCCGTGATAAATTTTGTCACGTCGGTATTGCATGGTAGACAGGCCCTTAACACCACACGCCAATCTTTATTAGTGGGTTCATGTTAACTACCCAAATTTCTCAAAAATCTTTGACATTTGGCTAATTCCTTTTTGGGATCGGGGAAATCATTTATGATGGAATTTAGTTCTGCTCTTGTCCAAGGACAATGCATTACTACTTCCCTCGTGGGCACTAAACCGTTTGCATCTGCATTTCCATTTGGAACAGTTATTGTCCGAATGGGATGCAGACCAGTAGCGCTGCTACCTTTGACCTGGTTACCTGGCTGGGGGTTTAGTCTGCTGCTGCTGCATATGGTATGATCAACTTCCTTATGGGTGCAGAGGGCATTAACACTTCCCTTGCTGTTACCGATGGAGATGGCGGCACCACTCGTGATTGTGGTGATGCCGCATCTATTATTTGTACAGCATGGGAAATGGCAGACATTACAATAGGCTCATCATCCACATCATGAACATGTTCTTTATAGTTGCTTAAGAGAGGGTACAAGTTGCTTGTTACATTTTTATGGGTATTATTGGTAACTGTACTTGCACCTCCATCCAAATAAGGTGGGGGAGGTGAGCGTGAACTGCTGGCAATACTCTCCATGACGCTACCTTACCGCATGGGCGCGCCATTTTGTGGCTCGCCCGTATTGCAATTTAGTGCCGCGGATGTATTTTCTGGCAATGTGCTCACAACGTTATTTAACCTTTTTCTCTCGGGAGCGCATCAAACTGATGTGATCCCGGACATTATCTAACACATTTTTATCAAAACTACCAATTCTGGGAAACGGTCTAACACTCTTCATCATCATTTTAAACCATACATCACAATACCTTATTGCATAAGTACCGTACTTAGTATGCATAATACGACGAGCTGATCCGATCGGCGCCTCCATTAGCAGCACATCATTGTCTAACATCTCTACTGTTTGCGCGGCTCCCATTCTGAGACAACTCCTACGCTTTTCAATAAAGATTTAAACTGGTGAAAGACAATCAAGATACTGTCACTTACCTGTCGACGATTTAAGTCGGCGGCGCCCACACACCTGGATAAGATTTGAAAAAGGCAACTTCCACACCCGGATAAGATTTAGTAAGGCAACTTCCACACCTATGGGAGTTTATATGTCGGCCACTCCCATGCACCTCTCTACAACAAAGACAACATGTACACCTGCTACTGTGTACAGAACGGTAAAGCTACTTACCGAGCGACTAGCACTTAGCCCTTTAACTGTAGGGAACAAGTTACCCCTACCAACAAAAACACTCACTGTTACACACTTTTTCCTGCGCAGAAAAATACACGTTAACCCAGATATTGGTAATAATTAAATTAAAAAAAATGTAAACCTCAACGGCTTTGTTCAAACACATGGCAGCACAACCGGAAGTACGTATACGCTATTGTGTGACCAGTCGCATACACAATAATGTGACTGCCACACAACCGTATAATGACTTTTTAGCTGCGTACACAAAAGCGCGTCTTTGCTGTGCACAAACCTGCGACTTAGCCGCGTACTCAGTACTGCGGCACCCCCTTAAACATAAGGTTCTATCAACAGAGGAAAACAAACTTTTTCCTCTCTTGTCCCTGGATTCTAGTCAGCTTCCTTGATTCACACGGAGACGGATAGCGATCTTTCAGTGCATGTGGCCACTCCACCCTTTGCTGAAATATTGATAGCCGTATGTACCGTGTGAGAAGGTAAGTGACTTCACTACGAGCCCCCAACTAATGATACTGGATCAGAACCTCTATATACCCCTGCCTATACCTTCTAAAATCCTACCTATAAACCTCTAAGAATTACGCTAATTTGCGTACGCAGTTATACAGTAAATAGAGACTCCAGACTTAGAACATGTGGTTCCAAAGCACAAAGTATTATTCAAGTAAAAGTACAGTCAGTTACACGCTATTGATCCAGACACAATTAGACGCAAAGGAAATATACAGACCCAAGTACAGTATACATACGCAGCGCTTCCGGACCCGAAGATAGGCATCAGCAAGAGACCCCTCGTCGTTCAGCATTCAGCACGAAGACTAAGAACCCAGGATTTGAGCACACATATTTATACCCCCCCAGAACAGACAGGACAATAGAGAAGTTTGTTGCTGATGTCATTGGTTCCCAGGGGAGAAGCATCTGTTACAGAGCATTTAACAGGCTGGTTCAAATAGACTCTCCCTGCCTCTAACAGCTGAGGGTCTTTCCCCTCCCACCCCCTGTAACATCCTAACAGTTAATACATTTTGTTGCTTGAAGTCTCGGCGATCCATAACTCGAGAATGCATGATGCGATCTCCCCACCGATAACACCAGAATACTGTGGGAAGAGTACGCATCAGTACGAAACCAAACACGGCTTGTTTAGCATGTATAAAACCTTAGTTATCAAATATCTTTATTTCACAGCGTTTATATTAACTGAACCAACTTAAATCGTATATTTTAAAGCTAATGGAACCTTGTAAGTGAATATGTAATGTGTGAGTGTACGGGGTTTGATATGAAGACGCTAGTTAACTTGGTGCGGATGCATGCGCATTTAGCTACTAAACGGTGTTTTCATTCGGGGTCTTGTGCATTCGCTAATATGCGACTAGTTAACAGCACTATTATGCGTATTATTGTGTATATGAGAAATTATGCGAGATGCAATCGCATGGTGCTAATAGTATTATCGCCACATGTACTAAAATGTGAGATTATCTAAAATGGCGCTTAGGCGGCCATTCGCAAAATGGCATCTTGCGATCTCATTTTTAAGATGGCGTCTTGCGGCCAGTCGCAAGATGGCGTCGACGCAATTAAATTTTAAACTGAACTTATCTCAGCCAATTATTCAGCTTCGACAATGCATTAAGCTTTGTTGCATACAATGTGAACCTCGTTAATTTTCCTCATGAAGCCTTTATCTATTTATAAGCCATTTGCAGTGTTATCCACATATCACACGTTGTATCACATGGATACTAGAATAAACATGTGATTCCACTGCTAGTCCAATTGTCCCCATAGCTCTATCATCAGTATTTGGATTTTCACCATGATTTTTAGTGATCTTCCATAACTTCTCACACTTTGTTTGCATCTCCATGGCTAACTTCCATGCAGCATAGTTGTCAGCATCTGCCAGCTTCTCAAAACTCATGCTGATCCCTGCACTGTACATTTCAGTCATAAAGCTGTCCATACTCACTCAGATCCTCTTATTCTGTGTCTACTGCAGCTTTGCTGTTCTTGGTATCAGCGTGTTAAACACCAAGGGTATCTGTACTTTTAACAGTCAGATTCATGCACAGTGATGGCTTTGGTACAGATCCCACGTGCTTTAGCCTGGTGGTTAGAGAGGTGTTTAATCGATGTCTGGGAATGATGGTATCTGTTAGCGTGTGGGTGCTGGGCCTATAACCTATTAGCAGATTAATCTGTGACAACACTCTGGCCCCATAACCTATTGGCAAAGTATAGAATTAACACTGGAGATGTGGGCACTGAGCCTATGACCTGTCAGTGGAGTGTGAAGTGCAAGTGGACAGTGTACAGTAGTCTTCCAGACAGATTACTATACCAGGATACAAAAATACTCGAATGCTTGTATAAGCTTGAGAAGATATAAGCACCCTGTTTTTTATTGGAGCAAAACTGGTTAGGGCTGGTTTAATGTTGATAGTTTGGAATTGGTGTTTATTGGTTGTCAATCAAAATGGCTATCCTATTAGGCCTCCGTTTAGGCAGGGTTTAGCATTGCTATATAAAGGCTGGAGGAGGGGTTTAGCGTCCTCTTTCCAGAATTGTGATCCAGTCGGATAAGTATACTGTATCTGCTGATACTGTATTTGCAGCCATTTTGTGTGGTTTTTCTGTCCCTATTTTCTTTCTTACATTCCTTTCTTAACTACTAATATCTTTCCCTTCATAATCTACTCTAATTTCTCTTTTTGTTTATATTCCTTTAGCCCCATTTTTCAATCCTCCCTAACCCCCTCACCTGCTTTACCTCACCCCTTCAACACCCCTCCTCCCCCCCTTCTGTTTTCGTTTGTCTCCGTGTTGCTTTACATTTATAATGCCCCGTCAACGTCGCAGCGCTCCTCCCCCCTGCCGCTTAGTCGAGGCAGCGAGACCATTAATGGTCGTGGCTGCCTCTTCTGCCACCCGCGGCGCGCGCCTGTTTGCAGCGCGTGCCGGATCCCGCCCTCTGCCAGCTGCCGCGGCTGCGGCGGCTGCGCATGGTTCAGGTCACCCCCCGCCGTCTCCCTCTCCTTCCAGCCTGCAAGCGTGGCTGGCGAGGGGAGCGGCGGGTGTTACAGGCACTCCCCGGTCGCAGGCAAGCATTGCCAGCGCCGAGGGAGACTCTCACTCGGCTCCGCCGATAAGCCCCGCCCACCAGGGCGCGGGCGCCATTTTGATAAGTGAGGAGGTTTTAACCTCTTCATGTTCACCCCCCACGGCTCTAAGAGCTGGGGGCCCTAGTGTACTTTCGGGCAGCAGTGGGCATTCCTCTCCCAGGGGCCAGTTAGGGGATCAGATAGGTAGGGGTCAGGCTTCACCGGCTGCAGGCTCACTCCACAGGCTGGTTAACCCATTTGGTGGGACACAGATCCCTAACCTTGTCCCACCTATAATGCCTTCTCCACTAGCTTCAGTGGGTAATCAAGGTGGGATGCAGGCATTAAGTTCTGCCCAAGGGGGGATGCCTGTGCAGGGTTTCTACTGGCCCCCTTATTTTTATCCAGGTTTGGGGCATCAGCCAATACAGCCTCAATTTACAGGGCCCATGCAACAGTTGTGCCCCCCTCAATTCATGCAAGGAGCCAGTCAATTTCCTCAAAATTATGTTACGGCTCCTTTGCAATTTAATCCATATGCACAGCAGGTGCGTTACATGCATGGGCAACAGGGTAGTCAGCAGCAGAGGTTGCAACCTCCCCTTCCACTTGCTCCCCCACCTGCTTTACCCCCCATTCCTAGGCAGGCACCACCAGCACAGCCCCCCGTTTCTGCGTCACCTCAGATTATGTCAGTGCCATTAGTCGATACACATGTTTTAGATATTATAGACTCTAATACTGCTGTTTTGAGTTCGCAGGCTCCTTCTCTTCATTCAGCACTAGCGGTGTCGGCATCAACTTCCACGGGCGCTGAGGATCAGTTATTGGCATGTCAAAGTGCGGTGGGCGAGCCGTGCAGCAAGGATCAGGCCTCTTCATCTGCGGTCGAGTCGTTGGTTCCTTCCACATCGGGAGCAGGTGAGAAAAATATTATGCCCAATGTTAGCGCTTTGTAGTCGCGATCGGAGGAATCTTCTGATTCATCCAGCTCCGCAGAAAAACCACGCAAGCTGATGAAGATTTCGTGCAGCAGTTAAAGGGAAAGGGCAAGACCCCTAAAAGGGCAGGAAGCTAAGCCAGTTCTGCTCCGGATGCGTCGGGTGATGCGGTCCATTGCTCCAATACAGCAATATTAAGGGGGGTTAGGTCTAAAGTTAGAGAGAGGATTAGAAAGGGTCGTTATGTGGATATGTTTTCAATAACCCACGATCCTAAAAAAGCTTTAGACTTAGCTAAGGCTGGGGGTCCAGCAGTGGAGGAGGCTAGATGGAGTTACCAGAATTGGCTTTCTGGTGTTTATGTTTTTGCAGCCTGTTACATAGAAACCCGGCCAGCGGAGTGCTTAAATATATTAAAATATCTGCATTTAGTACAGGGCATGTATGTTTCTGCTAGGGTCAATGTATGGAGGCAATATGACGAGCTTTTTAGGAAAAAGCAAGATGGCCAAAACATTTTTAATTTTGGTTTTAAGGATGTTGAAGTGTGGTTAGAGGTCACGCAGCATACACGACCTACTAACGAAACTCCAGTGGGGCGTAAACAGTCCTTTGTGTCGCGACCAGGTTTCAACACTGCGGGTAGAGGGAAGTGTTATGCATTTAACAACTCGCAGTGCACTAGAGGGACAACCTGTCGTTACAGGCATGTCTGCATCCTCTGCGGGGGTAATCACCCGTCAAAGGAATGCAGTCGCCCAGGTGCAGGGGGGAAGGGAAAACCGCGTCCTAACCCTAAGTAAAGCTGCGTCGCCAATTAATGTCAGAGTTTTAGAGCGTTGGGCGAATCGTTATCCTCTTAAGGAGGAAGCGCAATTTTTAATCAAAGGTTTTAAGGAAGGTTTTAGGCTGCCGTTAGTTCATCCAGTTTTAGTAGTGGCTAAAAGGAACTTGAAATCAGCTAGGGACTTCCCAGACGTGTTAGCAGAAAAGACTGACTTAGAGGTTAGTTTGGGTAGGAAGTGTGGCCCTTTCACCCTACCTCCACTAGATAATCTTTGTATCTCACCTCTTGGGGTCGTGCCGAAAAAGGAACCTGGGAAATTCAGGTTAATTCAACACCTGTCTTACCCGGAAGGTGGTTCGGTGAATGACACTTTAGATCCAGCGGATTGCAGCGTCACTTACCAGTCATTCGAGGATGCCCTTAGTATAGTGCAGGGTTTTGGAAAGGGGGCTTTGTTAGCCAAAATAGATATTGAGTCTGCATTTAGGTTGCTTCCCTTTCATCCTGATTCCTTTCGTTATATGGGTTTTAAAGTGGGCGGTTTATTCTATGTAGACAAATGTTTACCTATGGGCTGCTCGATTTCATGTTCCTTTTTTGAATGTTTTAGTTCCTTTTTGCAGTGGTGTATTCAGGCTGGTACAAATCAGGCAGGTGTCACGCATTACTTGGATGATTTTTTGGTAGTAGGTCCGGGTAATAGTGATGTGTGCGCTGAACTTCTCTTTTCGGTGCAAGTTTTTTTCTCGGTCTTGGGAGTACCCATAGCTGAGAAAAAGACGGAAGGGCCGATTACCAGATTGTCTTATCTGGGTATTGAGGTCGATACTGATTTGGGCCTCTGCAGATTGCAAGCTGATAAGGTGCAAAAACTTAATGATTTGTTGTTCAGTTTAGTTTCAGCTAAAAAAGTTTCTTTGAAGCAACTGCAATCTTTGCTAGGTTTACTTAACTTTGCGTGTAGAGTCATCCCAATGGGTAAGGTTTTTTGCAGGAGGTTAGAGCGAGCTTCAGCAGGTGTTAAAAAGGCCCATTACATGATTCGCTTGTCTGAAGAAATGAAAGATGACTTTAAGGTTTGGTTGAAATTTTTACGCGAATTTAATGGGATAAGAATTTGGCTGCTGCCGCCAGTATCTAATAATGATTTGCAGCTTTATACGGATGCGTCAGGGTCTATAGGTTTTGGAGCGTTCCTTGAGGGAGAATGGTGCGCGGAAGCTTGGCCAGAATCGTGGCGCGCTGAGGGCTTGACAGGTAATTTACTCCTACTGGAACTTTTTCCCATTGTGGTGGTGGTGGAGATTTTGGCTTTTAAGCTTAGTAATCGTAGAATCATATTTTGGTGTGATAACCTAGGAGTAGTGCAGGCCATCAATAATCAGAGGTCAGTTTGCCAACAAGTAATAAGGCTTCTTAGGCATTTGATTTTTGTTTGTCTGTCTATGAATATTGAATTTACAGCTAAGCATGTTCCTGGAGTTGAAAATGAGATTGCGGATGCATTATCTCGTTTTCAATGGGAGAGATTTAGAGCGCTCACACCTTCTGCAGCGGTTCATGGTTAATCTTGTCCTGATTATGTTTGGCAGATCATAAGGCCGGCATTATAGGACTTGCTAAAAGCACTGGCTCCTGGTACTTTGAGATCCTACTCGGCGGCCTGGAGCGAGTGGCAGGCATTCATTTCTGGCGCAGAAGAGGGTAAGAGTATTCAGGACTTGATGTTAGAGTTTGTCTGGCGCTGGCATGAGAGCGGCCGTTCAAAGTCATCCATGTCGAGCGCATTAGCAGGAATTTCATATTTTGCTCGGTTAAATGGTTTGGTGGACCCCACCAAGTCTTTTGTAATCTCTAAAGCATTAAAGGGATGGGCAAAGGAACAGTTGAAGACGAGTGATTCTCGTAGGCCTATTGACACGGGAATGCTAAAGGACTTGGTGGTGGCTGTATCGGGTATAGCAAAAGATGATTTTGAGGCTTGTTTGTTTAGTTTAGCTTTTGCATTAGCATTTTTTGGGGCGTTAAGGGTTGGGGAGTTAACAGCTGTTAATAAGAAATCTGTTACTTCAGGTATTATGTTAGTTAATGTGATAATTAAACCAGAATTGCTTCTTATTAAAATACAGAGATCAAAGACAGATCAATTAGGAAGGGGGCGTTGGATCTCTGTCCCGTCGCATCCGGAGCCGAGCATATGCCCGGTAGCGTTGGCTAATAGTTACAACCAGCGCAGGCCTAAGGGAGGGGTGCAATGGTTAGTGCACGCGGATCTTTCCCCGCTTTCAAAGTTTCAGTTTACGAGTGTTTTTAGTGATTGCCTTGTAGCTCTAGGATTGCCAGTTGAGCTATATGGCACTCATTCATTCAGAATAGGAGCAGCGACCTGTGCGACAGAGTCAGGCTGTTCTGCTGAGTCGATAAAGCGCTTGGGAAGGTGGAAGTCTTCTGCTATAAAAAACTATATAAGAAGTGATAAGCTGCAAAAGTAATTGCGCTCCCTGCGAGTTTGTTCTTTGGGAAACCCAGGACCTTATGTCACCCACCGCTAGGGGGGATTTGGAGTTCTTTTCACTTTTGCCCTCAAAAGTAAAAAGAGGTTTGGTGTTGTTCACCTCCATCTGGGTCACCCAATTAATCAAGTAGACGCCCTTGTGCCAGGTCAGGTCCTTGCGGAATCCGCTGGATCGGCTTGAGAGGTTTTAAGTGGAATGGTCTGTTGGACCTTCTTTGGCAATCAGAGAGTAAGTGGGGTGTTCCGGATTGTTTAGTGGTGCATCTAGGAGGTAATGATCTCGGTACTGGTAAAGGAGTGGAATTGATCATTGCCATTAAGAGGGATATGAAGGTGATTGCTGAATGTTGGCCTCAAGTTAAGCTCTGTTAGTCAGAGGTCATTCCGCGGAGGTTTTGGCGTGGTACGCACACTGGGCCTGCAATAGATCGGATTAGGAGGAAGTTGAATGCTGCAGTATCCAGGTATATTGTTGGTTTAAATGGGATTGTAGTGAGGCATCCACGCATACGTTACGAGGAGGAGCATTTGTATAGGCCAGATGGGGTTCACCTGACAGACGAGGGTTTAGAGTTATTTGTCGCAGCCATTTTGTCATGTTTGGCTTAGTTTAGGGGCGTCCTAGAGGTTTTTGGTGGCGTGACGTGGTCAGGGTCCACGTTGTGTGGCGGAAAGCAGTGCTCATCGGCGGCTCAATTTAGCGCAACAGATCTTGGCTAGCATTTCCCCTTTGAGAAAGGAGAGTCGGTCATTACTTTATGAGAGGACCAGGTCATCATCCTAAGGAGGGACCAGCACTGTGCTAGTTAAGGGGAGGTGGTACTACCCAGGATGGTTTGTGCACGGGGTGGAAACTCCACCCCAATTTTGGTAAATAATACTTATATGGGCTGTAGACCGATTGAGCACTGCTTTTTTCACCACCAGGCTTAATTCTAATTTCTAATTCTAATTCGTATTAATAAATTTGGCTGTGACCTCTTTTTTGCAATTTATACAGTTGTCGCGTCTTTATTTATTATTTAGTTATAGTTTAAGAGTGGTGTGAAGATAATAAAACTATGGGTGACTTAAAATACTCGAATGCTTGTATAAGCTTGAGAAGATATAAGCACCCTGTTTTTTATTGGAGCAAAACTGGTTAGGGCTGGTTTAATGTTGATAGTTTGGAATTGGTGTTTATTGGTTGTCAATCAAAATGGCTATCCTATTAGGTCTCCGTTTAGGCGGGGTTTAGCATTGCTATATAAAGGCTGGAGGAGGGGTTTAGCTTCCTCTTTCCAGAATTGTGATCCCACCCAAATTGGATTGAATTGGTTTATACCAATATGTTATCGTTGGAATGTATTTTTTATGTGATTCTTCCAACAGGTGAGGCGCAGCCCGGCGGAAAGCAGTGCTCATCGGCGGCTCAATTTAGCGCAACAGATCTTGGCTAGCATTTCCCCTTTGAGAAAGGCGAGTCGGTCAGTACTATATGAGAGGACCAGGTCATCATCCTAAGGAGGGACCAGCACTGTGCTAGTTAAGGGGAGGTGGTACTACCCAGGATGGTTTGCGCACGGGGTGGAAACTCCACCCCAATTTTGGTAAATAATTCTTATATGGGCTGTAGACTGATTGAGCACTGCTTTTTCACCACCAGGCTTAATTCTGATTTCTAATTCTAATTCGTATTAATAAATTTGGCTGTGACCACTTTTTTGCAATTTATACAGTTGTCACGTCTTTATTTATTATTTAGTTATAGTTTAAGAGTGGTGTGAAGATAATAAAACTATGGGTGACTTATATACTTGGCCAAAGTACATGTGTTGGATATGTAACATAGTTGTTGGTGCTGGTGGTGGTTAGTGGTACAGTTTAACCTGTTCTTAGATTTCTGAATGAGGTAGAACAACTGGTAGCATAAGACACAGGGATGTCACAGGCGTATCAGCGGTACACACATGCACACCCACACAATATTATATATATATATATTAGGGGTGTGCACCGGCCACTTTTCGTGTTTTGGTTTTGGATCTGGATCTTTCTTCGTGTTTTGGATCTGGATTGGTTTTGCCAAAACCACCCTTCCGTGTTTTGGGTTCTGGGTTTTGTGTTTTGGATCTGGATTTTTTTGAAAAAAAGCATAAAAACAGCTAAAATCACAGAATTTGTAGGTTTTTCTGCTCCTATGCTATTATTAACCTCAATAACCTTAATTTCCACTAATTTCCAGTCTATTCTTAAACCCTCACACCTCACAATAGTGTTTTTATGTCCAAAAGGTTGCACCGAGGTAGCTGGATGACTATGCTAAGTGACACGAATGGGCGGCACAAACACGTGACCCATCTAGGCGTGATACTGCAGTGGCAGACAGGATGGCAGTTTGAAAAACTAGGCCCCAAACTGTACATAATGCAAAGAAAAAAATGAGGTGCAAGATGGAATTGTCCTTGGGCCCTTCCACCCACCCTTATGTTGTATAAACAGGACATGCACACTTTAACAAACCAATCATTTCAGCGCCAGGGTCTGCCACACAACTGTGGCTGAAATGATTGGTTCGTTTGGGCCCCCACAAAACAAGCTGGCAATTAATGTGTCCCTGCACAAACTGGCTCTACGGAGGCAAGATGTCATCCTCATCCTCCTCATCCACCGATTCCTCACCCTCTTCAGTGTGTACATCCTCATCCTCACAAAGTATTAACTCGTCCCCACTTGAATCCACCACCACAGGTCCCTCTGTACGTTCTGGAGGCTGGTCTCCCTGGAAGAGCTGATAATTCATTTTGATGAACATCATCTTCTCCACATTCTGTGGAAGCAACCTCCTACGCCTTTCGCTGACAAGGTTCCCGGCTGCACTAAACACTCTTTTGGAGTACACACTGGAGGGGGGGCAACTCAGGTAAAATAAAGCCAGTTTGTACAGGGGCCTCCAAATTGCCTCTTTTTCCTGCCAGTACAGGTATGGACTGTCTGACATGCCTACTTGGATGCTGTCACCGATGTAATCCTTCACCATTCTGTCAATGGTGACAGTATCATATGCAGTGACAGTAGACATGTCAGAAATTGTTGCCAGGTCCTTCAGTCCGGACCAGATGTCCAAACTTGGTCCTGCCTGCCCTGCATCACCGCCAGCGGGTTGCTTAGGATACCTAAGTTTTTTCCTGGCAGCCCCAGTTGCGGGAGAAAATGAAGAAGGAGCTGTTGACGTGTCACGTTCCGCTTCAGCTGACAGTGTGTTCACCAGCAGGTCTTTGCACCTCTGCAGGCTTGTGTCGGCCGGAAAGAGAGACACCACATAGGCTTTAAACCTAGGATCGAGCACGGTGGCCAAAATGTAGTGGTCTGATTTCAACAGATTGACCACCCTAGAATCCTGGCAAAGCGAATGAAGGGCTTCATCCACAAGTCCCACATGCCGAGCGGAATCGCTCCGTCTTAGCTCCTCCTTCACTTTCTCCAGCTGCTTCTGCAAAAGCGTGATGAGGGGAATGACCTGACTCAAGCTGGCAGTGTCTGAACTGACTTCACGTGTGGCAAGTGCTGCGCTTGCCACATTACACCATCGCTTGAGTCAGGTGCATACCCCCTCCTTTGCCTATGTCATAGGTGGATGTATAGGCTTGAATGGCCTTTTGCGGCTCCTCCATCCTCTGAAGCATATAGAGGGTTGAGTTCCACCGCGTCACAACCTCTTGCTTCAGGTGATGGCGGGGCAGGTTCAAGAGTGTTTGCTGGCGCTCCAGTCTTCGGCACGCAGTCGCTGAATGGCGAAAGTGGCCTGAAATTTTTCGGCCACCCAAAGCGTCTCCTGCACGCCCCTGTCGCTTTTCAGGAAATTCTGCACCACCAAGTTTATTGTGTGAGCAAAACATGGGACGTGCTGGAATTTGCCCAGATGTAATGCCCGCACAATATTGGTGGCGTTGTCAGATATCACAAATCCCCAGGAGAGTCTAAGTGGGGTAAGCCACTGGGCGATGATTTCCCTCAGTTTCTCTAAGAGGTTGTCGGCGGTGTGCCTCTTACTGAAACCGGTGATACACAGCGTAGCCTGCCTTGGAACGAGCTGGCGTTTCTGAGATGCTGCGACTGGTGACGCTGCTGCTGTTGCTGCGTAAGGTGATACATCTACCCAGTGGGCTGTCACAGTAATATAGTCCTTAGTCTGCCCTGTTCCACTTGTCCACATGTCCGTGGTTAAGTGGACATTGGGTACAACGGCATTTTTCAGGACACTGAGGACACTTTTTCTGACGTTTCTGTACAGTCTCGGTATCGCCTGCCTAGTGAAGTGGAATCTAGACGGGATTTGGAACCGAGGACACACTACCTCCAGCAATTGTCTAAATCCCACTGCACTAATGGCGGATACCGGACGCACGTCTAACATCAACATAGCAGTCAAGGCCTCAGTTATACGTTTTGCTTCAGGATGACTGCTGTCGTACTTCATCCTCCTCGCTAAGGACTGTTGGAGGGTCAATTGTTTAGTAAAAGTAGTGGTGTTCCTACTTCCCTTCTGGGATGATGAACGACTCCCAGCAGCAGCAACAGCAGCAGCGGCAGCAGGAGGCGTAGCAATGCAGGATCCTCCGAAGGAATCCCGGATAGGAGAGTCAGTCATGCCAGTGACATGGCCTGCAGGACTACTTCCGATCCTGACTACGGAGGAAATTGACGAGGAGGGAGTTGATGGTGTGGTTTGCAGGTGCTTGGATACAACAGGACAACGGGATTTAGGTGTCCCTGGACTGCTTACGGTCTTAGCCAAAGTTTCTGAACTTGACAGTAACTTATTATGAACGCGCTGCAGGTGCCGTATAAGGGAGGATGTTCCTAGGTGGTTAACGTCCCTACCCCTACTTATTCCACCTTTACATAAGGTACATATGGCAAGACAGTTGTTGTCTGGATTTGGATAGAAATATTGCCAGACCAAAGAGGTGGAATGTTTGGTCTTCTGCCCAGGCATGACGGTGATGGGCTTTTTCATCCCACGGACAACAACTGTCTCCCCCGGAGCCTGATTTAAACAAACCACATCACCATCAGAATCCTCCTCGCCAACTTCCTCCTCAGCGCCAGCTACACCAGTATCCTCATCCTGTTGTACTTCAACAGTGACATCTTCAATTTGCATATCAGCAAGTGGACTGTGGGTGCTCCTTTCAGCACTTGCAGGGGGCGTGCAAATGGTGGAAAGAGCCACCTCTTCCCGTCCAGTGCTGGGAAGGTCAGGCATTGCAACCACCACCACACTTGGACTCTCCTTGGGGATTTGTGATATCTTCTTAGAAAGCACAGTTCTTCGCTGTGCTTTTGCCAGCTTAACTCTTTAGATTTTTTTAGTGGGAGGAGGGCTTCCATCGTCATATGAAGCTGAACCACTAGTCATGAACATACTAGGGATCGACCTTAGCCGTTCCTTGCCACTCCGTGTCGTAAATGGCATATCGGCAAGTTTACGTTTCTCTTCAGCTGATTTAAATGTCTTTTTCAAGGTCATTTTCCTGAACTTAGTCATTTGGGATTGTATGTGCCCTCTAGTATGACATTGGGCATCGGCCTTGGCAGACGACGTTGATGGCATGTTATCGTCTATGTCATGACTAGTGGCAGCAGCTTCAGCACTAGGAGGAAGTGGTTCTTGATCTTTCTCTATTTTATTTTTATCGGAGAAAGTTTGGTCCTCCATTTATGTTATATCGATTTGATATATACGTGCGGCTAAACACAGAAAATATTTTTTTATTTTTGCTGGAGAGTAGTGCACTTTGTGGGTTACACCAGCCTTTAAGAAATGAGCCAGCCGGCTCTTTACTTATGGGAAACAGGCGCACGCTTGGCGCTGCTCCTTTGTTGATGCACGTGCGGCTACTGCGCACACAATTCACAAACACAGAAAATATATATTTTTTTGGTTTGGACTGGAGTGTACTTTGGGGGTTACAGCACCCTTTAACGGTCAAGCCAGCCAGCCCTTTACTTATGACACAGGCGCACGCTTGGCACTACTTTGTTGATGCACGTGCGGCTACTGCGCACACAATTCACAAACACAGAAAATATATATTTTTTTGGTTTGGACTGGAGTGTACTTTGGGGGTTACAGCACCCTTTAACGGTCAAGCCAGCCGGCCCTTTACTTATGACACAGGCGCACGCTTGGCACTACTTTGTTGATGCACATGCGGCTACTGCGCACACAATTCACAAACACAGAAAATATATATTTTTTTGGTTTGGACTGGAGTGTACTTTGGGGGTTACAGCACCCTTTAACGGTCAAGCCAGCCAGCCCTTTACTTATGACACAGGCGCACGCTTGGCACTACTTTGTTGATGCACGTGCGGCTACTGCGCACACAATTCACAAACACAGAAAATATATATTTTTTTGGTTTGGACTGGAGTGTACTTTGGGGGTTACAGCACCCTTTAATGGTCAAGCCAGCCAGCCCTTTACTTATGACACAGGTGCACGCTTGGCACTACTTTGTTGATGCACATGCGGCTACTGCGCACACAATTCACAAACACAGAAAATATATATTTTTTTGGTTTGGACTGAAGTTTACATTGGGGGTTACAGCACCCTTTAACGGTCAAGCCAGCCGGCCCTTTACTTATGACACAGGCGCACGCTTGGCACTACTTTGTTGATGCACGTGCGGCTACTGCGCAAACAATTCACAAACACAGAAAATATATTATTTTTTTAGCACTTGGGGGGAGCACCCCTGATGGACAGAGCACCCCCTGGACAACACTACAGCACCCCTTTAGGACTGGGACACTGCACAGGACTTTGGAGTGGACACATCCCCTATGGAGAACTGACTGCACAACACAGTCCAGCCAGCCCCTATGGACTTTGAAGTAGTGGACACAGCCCCTATTAACAACAGCAGCACAGCACAACACAGCCAGCCCCTATGGACTTTGAAGTAGTGGACAACAGCAGCACTACACTACACTACACTACACTACACAGCCCAGCCAGCCCTAACTCCCACCCTCCCTCTTCACTGTCCACAGCCGAGTGAGAAAATGGCACCGACGCGGGTACCTTATATAGGATCCAAAACCCGCGAGACTCGGAAGGCGGGATGATGACGTTTTGCCTCGATTTCAGATCCGAGTCAGGCGGGAAAAGTCGAGCCTGACTCGGATCGGGGGGGCTCGGGGGGGTTCGGATTTCAGAAATCCGAACCCGCTCACCCCTAATATATATTAGGGGTGTGCACCGGCCACTTTTCGTGTTTTGTGTTTTGGTTTTGGATCTGGATCTTTCTTCGTGTTTTGGATCTGGATTGGTTTTGCCAAAACCACCCTTCCGTGTTTTTTTGTTCTGGGTTTTGTGTTTTGGATCTGTATTTTTTTTTTAAAAAGCATAAAAACAGCTAAAATCACAGAATTTGTGGGGTTTTCTACTCCTATGCTATTATTAACCTCAATAACCTTAAATTCCACTCATTTCCAGTCTATTCTGAACACCTCACACCTCACAATAGTGTTTTTATATCCAAAAGGTTGCACCGAGGTAGCTGGATGACTATGCTAAGAGATACGAGTGGGCGGCACAAACACGTGGTCCATCTAGGAGTGACACTGCAGTGGCAGACATGATGGCAGTTTGAAAAACTAGGCCCCAAACAGTACATAATTCAAAGAAAAAAAAGAGGTGCAAGATGGAATTGTCCTTGGGCCCTCCCATCCACCCTTATGTTATCTGTGCTGCCTTAAGGGCAGCACAGATGGTGTAATGGTTAGCATTACTGCCTCACAACACTGAGGTCGTTGGTTCGATACCCACTACGGCCCTAACTGTATGGAGTTTGTATATTCTCCCTGTGCTTGCGGGGGTTTCCTCCGGGTGCTCCGGTTTCCTCCCACACTCCAAAAATATACTGGTAGGTTAATTGGCTCCTAACAAAATTCCCCCTAGTGTGTATGTGTGTGAGCATGTGGTAGGGAATATAGATTGTAAGCTCCACTGGGGCAGGGACTGATGTGAAAGGATGAATATTCTCTGTATAGTGCTGCGGAATATGTGTGCGCTATATAAATAACTGGTAATAAATAAATAAATGTTGTATAAACAGGACATGCACACTTTAACAAACCAAACATTTCAGCGCCAGGGTCTGCCACACGACTGTGGCTGAAATGATTGGTTCGTTTGGGCCCCCACAAAACAAGCTGGCAATTAATCTGTCCCTGCACAAACTGGCTCTACGGAGGCAAGATGTCGTCCTCATCCTCCTCATCCACCGATTCCTCACCCTCTTCAGTGTTGTGTACATCCTCATCCTCACAGAGTATTAATTCGTCCCCGCTGGAATCCACAACCACAGGTCCCTCTGTACGTTCTGGAGGCTGGTCTCCCTGGAAGAGTTGATAATTCATTTTATGAACATCATCTTCTCCACATTTTGTGGAAGCAACCTCCTACGCATTTCGCTGACAAGGTTCCCGGCTGCACTAAACACTCTTTCAGAGTACACACTGGAGGGGGGGCAACTCAGGTAAAATAGAGCCAGTTTGTACAGGGACCTCCAAATTGCTTCTTTTTCCTGCCAGTACAGGTACGGACTGTCTGACATGCCTACTTGGATGCTGTCACCGATGTAATCCTTTAACAGACAGACGCAAGCTTGTCGCTGCTGCTTTAAGGATGCAGGTGCGGCTACAGCCCACACATTTCACAAAGACAGAAAAAAAAAGAAGAATATTTTTATTGTTTGTGGAGCGCACTTTGAGGGTTACACCACCCTATAACAGACAGACGCACGCTTGTCGCTGCTGCTTTGAGGATGCAAGTGCGGCTGCAGCCCACACAATTCACAAAGACAGAAAAAAAAAGAAGAATATTTTTATTGTTTGTGGAGCGCACTTTGAGGGTGTCACCACCCTTTAACAGACAGACGCACGCTTGTCGCTGCTGCTTTGAGGATGCAGGTGGAATCTAGACGGGATTTGGAACTGGGGACACACTACCTCCATCAATTGTCTAAATCCCACTGCACTAATGGTGGATACCGGACGCACGTCTAACACCAACATAGCAGTCAAGGCCTAGGTTATACGTTTTGCTTCAGGATGACTGCTGTCGTACTTCATCCTCATCGCTAGGGACTGTTGGAGGGTCAATTGTTTAGTAAAAGTAGTGGTGTTCCTACTTCCTCTCTGGGATGATGAACAACTCCCAGCAGCAGCAACAGCACTAGGAGGAAGTGGTTCTTGATCTTTCCCTATTTTATTTTTATCGGAGAAAGTTTGGTCCTCCATTTATGTTATATTGATATATACAGCTATATTGATATATACGGCTAAGGCGCACACAAACACAGAAAATATTTTTTTATTTGGTTTGGAGTGTACTTTGGGGGTTACAGCACCCTTTAATGGTCAAGCCAGCCGGCCTTTTACTTATGACACAGGCGCACGCTTGGCACTACTTTGTTGATGCACGTGCCGCTACTGCGCACACAATTCACAAACACAGAAAATATTTTTTTATTTGGTTTGGAGTGTACTTTGGGGGTTACAGCACCCTTTAACGGTCAAGCCAGCCGGCCCTTTACTTATGACAAAGGCGCACGCTTGGCACTACTTTGTTGATGCACGTGCGGCTACTGCGCACACAATTCACAAACACAGAAAATATTTTTTTATTTGGTTTGGAGTGTACTTTGGGGGTTACAGCACCCTTTAATGGTCAAGCCAGCCGGCCCTTTACTTATGACACAGGCGCACGCTTGGCACTACTTTGTTGATGCACGTGCGGCTACAGCGCACACAATTCACAAACACAGAAAAAATATTTTTTTTTTAGCACTTGGGGGGAGCACCCCTGACAGACAGAGCACCCCCTGGACAACACTACAGCACCCCTTTAGGACTGGGACACTGCACAGGACTTTGGAGTGGACAACTGACTGCACAACACAGTCCAGCCAGCCCCTATGGACTTTGAAGTAGTGGACACTGCCCCTATGGACAACAGCAGCACAGCACAACACAGCCAGCCCCTATGGACTTTGAAGTAGTGGACACAGCCCCTATGGACAACAGCAGCACAGCGCAGCACAGCACAACACTACTCTGCACTACACTACACTACACTACACAGCCCAGCCAGCCCTAACTCCCACCCTCCCTCTTCACTGTTCACAGCCGAGTGAGAAAATGGCGCCAACGCGGGTACCTTATATAGGATCCAAAACCCGCGAGACCCGGAAGGCGGGATGATGACGTTTTGCCTCGATTTCAGATCCGAGTCAGGCAGGAAAAGTCGAGCCTGACTCGGATCTGCCTCGGATCGGGGGGGCTCGGGGGGGTTCGGATTTCAGAAATCCGAACCCGCTCACCCCTAATATATATATATATATATATATAGCGTGGACTGCGGCACTCAGGTACCAAAGAATGTAGTCACAGGCAGGTAAGTATTCTCCAACGTTTCGGAGTTATTTACTACTCCATTTTCAAGGTACAATAAAATACAATACACAAATTTACTTACTTTATAGCACCTCCACCATACCACGTGCCACGCAGCTCCAGGCTTCCGGCAACTTCCAGAGAGATGTCGCGTACATGTGACGTCATTGGTCCGAGTCCGTAACCATGGAGACCGCTGTGCACAAATATAAAAAACAATAGTACAGTGGCTGTTCGGTAAGTGTCTTATTACGCCAGCTAGGAGGATCATCTCCTGTAACGCTGAATTGCCATCCCCTACAGGACAAACTAAGTGAAATCAGCAACATATAAACACATCTGTCAAATGAAATTAATAATAATACCGGTATATCAAACAGTTTAAAGAAGAACAAATAGGTACATGTATATTAATCAACAACATAAATATAGATTGTTAGATATATACCTATCTTATATGTACTATGCTATAATACTTAATGGACAGATATAACCAGATATTTTACTAACTCCGATATTACTATATTGGTATCAATATTGCCATAAAGAGACACACAGCGATTTTTACATACTGTATATCGCAATTAGCAACAGTTCATAATTATCAAAAAATTCACGGTTATCAAAAATTCACAATGATCCACAAAAATCCACAAACAGAAATGAATGTAAAAAATATCAATAAGATATTTGTAAGAATCTATACTAAAGCCGTTTACAGAAAACAGTGCAAGCCCAGGCTCTCATTCAGACCCCTTGGGTAAAACTCCATGCACCAGTGCTGCCTCAGGATCAGCAGATGACGTCACAGCATCTCACATCCCAAGCCATTCCAACGCGCTTTGAGTTAAGTGGTTTTTATTACTATCTCACGTGTGCACTCTCCCTTTGCTTTACATATATATAAAAGCAGCCTGGAGCTTAGGATGTTGATGGACATTGTAGTGCGCCAGCGTGATAGCAGTAAATACATCAGCAGATGGTAGCACTATTGCCCCCCACTATAGTGGTGGTGGTCATACAGTGTACTTGCAGTGTCCAGTATGGGCTGAATGGACCTGCGTCTGTGAGTCTCCTGTGTCTGTGCGTCCTCATGGAAAGCCAGGGAGGAAAGATGCGGGGAGAAGACATGCATGTGCACTAGCGCATGTCAGAGGCCGGGCTTGTCTGGCTGAGTTCTAGCAGGTCCTAGTGACCACTGAGTCAACTTACTTTACAGGGTACTGGATAGGAGGCAACGCAGGAGCGCACTCCTTCCAACACATATCTCCAGATTTCTAAATACCTTCTTTTCCCCACAAAATAAAACTTTGCTTTTGCTTTAAATGCATAATAAAGTGTCTTTACATGTATATCCCAAAGCCACCCATGTTCAACTCACTGCACCAATTATAAAGAGCAAAGAGCTGCCTCTTCCGCAGTAATCAGCACATTGCCATGCTAACTGCTGCAAGTGCCTGACTGACACATTTTTATATCTTTGGACAGCTACACACAATAAAAGAGAATATATCTTACTTAGGAACAGGTACAGCACATGTTTCTTAGTAGTAATTTGAAGACATCAGCAGCTTAGTTTGTTTTGTAGAACTATTAAGCAGCTTTGTGTATTCATAGTAGGGGTGTGCACCGGCCACTTTTCGTGTTTTGTGTTTTGGTTTTGGATCTGGATCTTTCTTCGTGTTTTGGATCTGGATTGGTTTTGCCAAAACCACCCTTCCGTATTTTGGGTTCTGGGTTTTGTGTTTTGGATCTGTATTTTTTTGAAAAAAAAACATAAAAACAACTAAAATCACAGAATTTGTGGGTTTTTCTGCTCCTATGCTATTATTAACCTCAATAACCTTAATTTCCACTCATTTCCAGTCTATTCTGAACACCTCACAATAGTGTTTTTATGTCCAAAAGGTTTCACAGAGGTAGCTGGATGACTATGCTAAGCGACACGAGTGGGCGGCACAAACACGTGGTCCATCTAGGAGTGACACTGCAGTGGCAGACAGGATGGCAGTTTGAAAAACTAGGCCCCAAACAGTACATAATGCAAAGAAAAAAAAGAGGTGCAAGATGGAATTGTCCTTGGGCCCTCCCACCCACCCTTATGTTGTATAAACAGGACATGCACACTTTAACAAACCAATCATTTCAGCGCCAGGGTCTGCCACACAACTGTGGCTGAAATGATTGGTTCGTTTGGGCCCCCACAAAACAAGCTGGCAATTAATCTGGCCCTGCACAAACTGGCTCTACGGAGGCAAGATGTCGTCCTCATCCTCCTCATTCACCGATTCCTCACCCTCTTCAGTGTTGTGTACATCCTCATCCTCACAGAGTATTAATTCGTCCCCGCTGGAATCCACCACCACAGGTCCCTCTGTACGTTATGGAGGCTGGTCTCCCTGGAAGAGCTGATAATTCATTTTTATGAACATCATCTTCTCCACATTTTGTGGAAGCAACCTCCTACGCCTTTCGCTGACAAGGTTCCCGGCTGCAGTAAACACTCTTTCGGAGTACACACTGGAGGGGGGGCAACTCAGGTAAAATAGAGCCAGTTTGTACAGGGGCCTCCAAATTGCCTCTTTTTCCTGCCAGTACATGTACGGACTGTCTGACATACCTACTTGGATGCTGTCACCGATGTAATCCTTTAACAGACAGATGCACGCTTGTCGCTGCTGCTTTGAGGTGCAGGTGCGGCTACAGCCCACACAATTCACAAAGACAGAAAAAAAAAGAAGAATTTTTTTATTGTTTGTGGAGCGCACTTTGAGGGTTACACCACCCTTTAACAGACAGACGCACGCTTGTCGCTGCTGCTTTGAGGATGCAGGTGTGGCTACAGCCCACACATTTCACAAAGACAGAAAAAAAAAGAATTTTTTTATTGTTTGTGGAGCGCACTTTGAGGGTTACACCACCCTTAAACAGACAGACGCAGGCTTGTCGCTGATGCTTTGAGGACAGTATCATATGCAGTGACAGTAGACTTGTCAGAAATTGTTGGCACGTCCTTCAGTCCGGACCAGATGTCCAAACCGGCCCTTGACTTATGACACAGGCGCACGCTTGGCGCTGCTACTGTGTTGATGCACGTGCGGCTACATCGCACACAAGTCACAAACACAAAAAAAAAATAGTTTTTTATTTTTTGGAGCACTTTGGGGGTTACACCACCCTTTAACAGACTCATGGGACACAGGTGCACAATGGCGCTGCTCCTTTGTTGATGCACGTGCAGCTACAGTGCACACAATTCACAAAGACAGAAATTTTTTTTTTATTGTTTGTGGAGCGCACTTTGATGGTTACACCACCCTATAACAGACAGACGGACGCTTGTCGCTGCTGCTTGGAGGATGCAGGTGCGGCTGCAGCCCACACATTTCACAAAGACAGAAAAAAAAGAAGATTTTTTTTATTGTTTGTGGAGCGCACTTTGGGGGTTACACCACCCTTTAACAGACAGACGCACGCTTGTCGCTGCTGCTTTGAGGATGCAAGTGCGGCTGCAGCCCACACAATTCACAAAGACAGAAAAAAAAAGAAGAATATTTTTATTGTTTGTGGAGCGCACTTTGAGGGTGTCACCACCCTTTAACAGACAGACGCACGCTTGTCGCTGCTGCTTTGAGGATGCAGGTGGAATCTAGACGGGATTTGGAACTGGGGACACACTACCTCCATCAATTGTCTAAATCCCACTGCACTAATGGCGGATACCGGACGCACGTCTAACACCAACATAGCAGTCAAGGCCTAGGTTATACGTTTTGCTTCAGGATGACTGCTGTCGTACTTCATCCTCATCGCTAGGGACTGTTGGAGGGTCAATTGTTTAGTAAAAGTAGTGGTGTTCCTACTTCCTCTCTGGGATGATGAACAACTCCCAGCAGCAGCAACAGCACTAGGAGGAAGTGGTTCTTGATCTTTCCCTATTTTATTTTTATCGGAGAAAGTTTGGTCCTCCATTTATGTTATATTGATATATACAGCTATATTGATATATACGGCTAAGGCGCACACAAACACAGAAAATATTTTTTTATTTGGTTTGGAGTGTACTTTGGGGGTTACAGCACCCTTTAATGGTCAAGCCAGCCGGCCTTTTACTTATGACACAGGCGCACGCTTGGCACTACTTTGTTGATGCACGTGCCGCTACTGTGCACACAATTCACAAACACAGAAAATATTTTTTTATTTGGTTTGGAGTGTACTTTGGGGGTTACAGCACCCTTTAACGGTCAAGCCAGCCGGCCCTTTACTTATGACAAAGGCGCACGCTTGGCACTACTTTGTTGATGCACGTGCGGCTACTGCGCACACAATTCACAAACACAGAAAATATTTTTTTATTTGGTTTGGAGTGTACTTTGGGGGTTACAGCACCCTTTAATGGTCAAGCCAGCCGGCCCTTTACTTATGACACAGGCGCACGCTTGGCACTACTTTGTTGATGCACGTGCGGCTACAGCGCACACAATTCACAAACACAGAAAAAATATTTTTTTTTTTAGCACTTGGGGGGAGCACCCCTGACAGACAGAGCACCCCCTGGACAACACTACAGCACCCCTTTAGGACTGGGACACTGCACAGGACTTTGGAGTGGACAACTGACTGCACAACACAGTCCAGCCAGCCCCTATGGACTTTGAAGTAGTGGACACTGCCCCTATGGACAACAGCAGCACAGCACAACACAGCCAGCCCCTATGGACTTTGAAGTAGTGGACACAGCCCCTATGGACAACAGCAGCACAGCGCAGCACAGCGCAACACTACTCTGCACTACACTACACTACACAGCCCAGCCATCCCTAACTCCCACCCTCCCTCTTCACTGTCCACAGCCGAGTGAGAAAATGGCGACAACGCGTGTACCTTATATAGAATCCAAAACCCGCGAGACCCGGAAGGCGGGATGATGACGTTTTGCCTCGATTTCAGATCCGAGTCAGGCGGGAAAAGTCGAGCCTGACTCGGATCGGGGGGCTCGTGGGGGTTCGGATTTCAGAAATCCGAACCCGCTCACCCCTAATTCATAGTGGCTCAATGCTCCATTGTTACCACTATAAGCTGAATTGCAAAACCTTTGTGTTAATGCACATACATAACCTATGTCTTCCCATATTAATAGTGGGAACTCTAAGTAAAACAGGTTAACCACTAAGAACAAGGTCAGCACAGACAATGCAGTTAATATATTCTTTATTGCAAACTCCACTACACTCTCTGTGGGCTTGATTCAGCAGCGATCGCAACTGCGATTTCGCACGCAATCAGCCGATTGTTGCGTTCTGTGCATGCATATGCATCACAGTGCGTGCACGTGGACACTCCACTGCGATCGGGATTGCAATCGCAGTGACTACGCAGACCCATTACAGAGTGATTGACAGGAAGCACCGTTTGGGGGGGGGGGTGACGGGGGGGAAGGGTTGGCAAACACAGATATGCCAGTGCGTTCGAACAGCGTTGCAGGGGTGTGCATAAATTAGCCACTGCAATGCCATATGCAGCTTGGGCTTGCACTGCATTTGATGAGGTTAGCAATAACCGAGTAAGGTCAGACCTTGTGCAAGTGTGCGTGAGGCTGTAACTCGATGTTACCGATGGTTTTGCAGTCTTGCTACATATTACGGATGTGTGTAAGGTAAAGGGGGCATCCTTCTGTTAGGCTGCGTATGGCATAGCGATCGCAGTTATTACCATATCTTCGCAGTGAGATTGCGTGCGTTATCGCTATTGCAATTGCAGTGTCGATCCATACTGAATCAGGCCCTGAGTTCACACTTTCCTGGAGATTACACTTTGTCATGGCCCCTCACTCCCTAGGCCCATTTGCCTAATCTTACTCTACCCTTTGCACAGCACATTAATTACTGATTTAGTGAAGTAACATTACAAAATATTGTACACACAATGGAGTATGTTTGCTCAGATATAGATCAGTTAAACAAGTTAATATTTTATTTCTTTTATTTTAAAGTACAGAAATTTTGTTTTTTTTCATGGAAATCCCACCATGTGCAGACATATTACTAAAAATAGTAAACTTTTATCAAGATACAAAGTAGGTGATTTAAAATGTCAATTTGTGGTTTTAATTAATTTTACACTTCTTATTTGAAGCCTTCAAAAACATAAAATGGGGGATCTAATATACTTGATTCACATACCTGAATTTAAATCTTATATGCATTTCCATAGAGTAAGTGAAAGATACTGACCTGTCTTACATAATACATGAACCAAAAGTTTGTGCTCCTTACACCTAGAGAGAAGGCAGCAGGGGCACAATCAGGATTTGCAGTTTCTGTATAAATTGTTTGGCCCTAAACATTGATAATTTCCGATGTAAGCAGTTGTTTGAAGTAAACTAGCTACAGTACAGTACTTACAGTACTTAACAACACTCCAAGCAAGGGATTTGAACACCAAACCATCTATTACCATATTCATCCACTTAACTTGTGAGCTATGGGCCTGATTCAGAAATGGATGGTAATGCATACTGGGCTTGATTTAGAGGTGGAGGCAGGGGTCGATGTCAGGTGCAAGTTGCTGATTTTTTCAGTCTGTGCATGTGTCCCGATAATTATCGCAGAACGAATTTGGAAGCAGAAAATGGCAATTACAGTGGACGTTCCTGGGTGGTAATGTGGGATGGCTAGCCAGACGCAGGCGTGTAGCAATCAGCGAATGTGGCCTTTTTCACAGTTGCATTGATTTCGAAAGTCATGTTCATATGGACATTCTGCTCTCCATAGGGCTGTTGCAATGTTTGGTGATGTGACAGATGTGGTGCGTCTTAATAGGCAAACCAGCAGATTAGCGCTCCAGCCGGTGGGTATCTCTGTACAAATCTCATCGGTTGTGGCATTAGCATAAAGGCACAGTCGCACCGTGGAGAAAGATGCAGCGGCGCGGCTGCATTAGCGTCCACCTCTGAATGAAGCCTACAATGCTCAGCTTGCCATGCAAGGGGCTTGAACACCAAGCCTCATACACCAGTCAGACATTTAACACATAAGCTAGCTGCTCCTGTGTTGTAATTCTAACTATATGAAGCTAGTAGTAATTTTTAGTTTAAACCATTGCAGCTAGGCAATACATAGATCTGCTTATTTGCGATGGTTTGAACTAAGAATTACAAATTAGCTTCATATAGTAAGAATTAGTAGGTTGCCTACTAAGGAGCATGTGTGTTAAGAAAGTCTGAATGTAGTATATGAGATTGGGAATTCAAGTCCTGTGTATGGTGGACTGAACATTGTCATTTTTAAATATAGGGGAATTTTGCTGAAGGTGCACATATCTGCTGTACATACAGGAGCCAATCAGAATAAATCTGTCAGGGTCTTTCTGGATACTCAGAAACTACTCTGCTTGCGGCATCTGTGTGTGAGGGTCTCTTGTAATTGCTGGATGGCAACAATTTACCATAATGATGTGACCATCAGCAGCACTACTATGTCTACCATCCATTGGCTTATTGCATACTTTCCCCCTGCAGTTGACAGCACTGAATTCATTAACATGGCACTATATTGTATTATGTGACTTTACAGCCATCTATTCGCATGACTTATTTGTCTTTTTTGGGAAAGCAATTTCATGTGTGTTTGTATGCTGTGTGTTTGTATTTAAATACATTTTGTATGAGAAATGTGACTTTTGCATTATTAATAAGACAATATTCACTCCTATCTACAGTATATGACACTTTTTTACATTATGTTGTGTACAATTGGATAATACGAGCATTTGTTACTGTCTAGTGACCTGCATGGGAGCAGTCTCATCTCGCCAAAGCCCCCTGCATCTCATAACAACCTATGCCATATCACCACAGTCCCCTGCTTCTCACTCCTGCCCCCTGCATCTTACCAGTGTCACCACAACCCCCAATGCTGCTGCCCTGCAGCTGGTGGCCACTGGGATGTGCTGGGAAGGGCCGGAAGATCATGGATGAGATATTTGTATTGCATCTACTGTAAGCAAGATCAGCAGCATGTCCCCAGCAGTGACGTGCGGTGAGGTAAATGGCTGGGGAGGCACTGTCTAGTTTAAAAGCTGATTTACAGATTCATATATGAACCCGAGGGTTCAAGTGACCATTATACAAAGATGCAGCAGTATATAGTCCTGGAAATTTGGTGTGTTTTTGTAATAAACTACTATTACTTACAGATGTGAAGATTGTTTCAGTAAACGTATGAAAAGGGAGTTCATTTGAGTAAATCCGACTTCTGTAGATTAACAATTTTGCTTTTATTCCAACAAACTGTCACACGGTTACAATACAATTGGTATGTGACTTCAACCAACAAGAAAAGAAGAATTCAGAAATTACTTTCAGTTGACATTAGTTCACATAAATAAGCGCAAACACCTTACTATATTTTATTTGACAGGAACCGAACCGGAAACCGCTTGGGCGGCGTTCCTCCAGAACCCTGTAAGCTGCAATGGTTAGTACATTGACCACCCTATGAAATCACATAACATTGGACACTCAATAAATATCAACTCTATATATGGCCATTTACTGAACTTATCTTGAGCTACAGTCATTTATCTATTAGCCTAACTAACCTTATAAATATATCTAAACTGGTATATGAGCTCACTACTTTAGTAACACTCCAGCGCTATTCTCACTTTTATGCATGCAACGTTGCCCGGGTTGATGACTCTGATGGAGGCTATTTTATATACTAGATAAGACCATGTTCTTAGTTAGGAGTTGCAATTTATCCAATCTCAATTTAAGTCTCCATTGTGCTATTTCTCTCTCTATCTCCACTGTTGTAGCAATTTGGCTGGCAGTATTTCTTAATAGGGTGCCTTCCAGTGTTACTAGTGAGTACTGAGGGGAGCGGCTCTGGTACTATAAGGGTGGATGGTAGTTAGCTGCAGTCTTACAGACTTGAGGCTCACAGTCTACCTGCTGACTGATTGTCTGAAGCTTTCACAATGGATCCGGTGTCTCCATCTGCAGATTATCGCGTCTCTGGCTGCCGACTGCTGCCAGGTAGGTGTGCAGGTCTGGTCCTCTTTGTTACCTCAGGACTGCAACTGCCAACTGCTGCTCCCTGCCAACTGACACCTGCCTGACACTGGTCATGTGACCTGCTGCTCCTGACCTCTTCAGCAGCTGTAGAGACTACTGGGAATTGTCTACCTATATAATGCCAAGTCGGACATAATAACTCACATAGTGGGGTATTACATTTTGATCAGGAATATGCAGAAAAGGTAGACGGTGAGGCAGTGTCTCACCTGCCATACACTTTTTACTTCAGAGTTTTGACTCTACAAATGATTATAATAATACAAAGAAGATATTTATAATATTTTGTTTATATTTTTCTTATATTTTTTAATAGTCAAAACTCTGGAGTATACCTAAATATGACAGGAATGGCTCTGCCTCATCTGAGCGCACATCACTGGTCCCCGGGGCTGGGGCATCTGTGCATATTTCTGAAGCCTCCATGCACACCCCTCCCCAGCTGCCAAACATGGCAATGAGCAATATCCTCTTTGAACAATATAGCCTATGTTTCCTGGGCTTCCTGTTGAGCTTCCTGGCACTGTTGTCCCTGTCCGAGAACAGCGCTGACTTCCATGGGAGGTGCCTACTGTTCACCGAGGGCATGTGACTGAGCAGTAGCATCACACTTGAGAAGGAGCACTTCCGATATTAGTGTTTTTACCATTCATTGGTGACGGTCAGATGTTTGCCACCATCGAATGGAAATCATTCGATAGTGTTCCCGATTAATGTTACTTTTTTTTTTTACAGAATTCCCGATAGCTATGCTCTCCCTGTTTCCTTCCTGGCTACTGTGTCTGATCTGGGCAACTTCATGAGTTTGTTGGAGGCTGTCTCAATCTCTGTCTGCCTCAGACGTGACCCTGCTCAGTCCCTGACTCCCTCCCCTCGCTAGGCTGCTGCTAAGCAACAGGAAACATTGCTAACTCTGATTGGCTCTCACTGTTTCTAGCTGTTTGAGCATCCTGGCCAGCTCCTATACAGCAGCTTGGTGCAAGATTTTTTACTGTGACTTTGCTTCATTAAAATTGTCACTACTCTGCTCCCTTTTGTCACAGATGAATGATCCATACACCTAAACCTCCTGTGACCAATGTTATATAGAATAGTGAAAGCCCCATCAAAGTCCGTCCAGTGGTTCAAGAGAGTAGCCAGAACATATAGGGGGCTTTATTTTATATATATATATATATATATACTATATATACTGTATATAAAGATACTACCTGTGGTTTCCTGTGCTATCGCTATGTTATTAATGAGTGTAAGTCACATTGCTACTGCTGACGTACGCCTGTGACAAATACTACTGTTTTCAAGCTGGGTGCCTCCTGAAATGCATCCAACTCAACATATGCGCGTAAACCCCCTTTTAATGAGCAACTTTTCCCTGGATACCTTTTAAATGCCTAGGCAGGGGCAGAAGTATGGAAGACAATGGAGGTGCCAGCCGCCGGGCACCAGCACTGAAGGGGTACCTCCTCCATCACCCACAATATATTCACCACATTTAGGGCTGTAAATATGGGGAATAGGGGGGCACTAAATGATAACTTGCCTCCAGGCGTCTGGGATGAACTTACGCCACTGCGCCTAGGCATCCAATTCTAAGTGAGCCCCACTATGATCTGTTGGAAAGAAACTGCTAAGGGACAGACGATGACTTGAGCAATCGGCTAATTTTTATATTTACCTATAACTGGTGGCTCAGGGCTCTATTTATTAACATTATTTTGACTAAAATAAAGAGAAAAAAAGTATTTTTCACACCCTTGTCACATTATTTTAGTATCACCTATAATTATTACAGGGCAATTGGAGTAGAATTCTACTCCAACCCCTAAGCATCACTTATTTTTAGTAAGCAGATCGCATTTCCCATAATTGTAATGGGAAATGTGATCTGTCTGGTAGTTACTAAAAATAAATTGTGAAAAAAATACCTAGGGAGGCCCTGTGATAATAACCAGGGTCTCCCCTGGTTACTGGACTCCTACTCTGCTGTAACAGGCAGAGCAGAGCCGGGAGTCAGTCCCAGTAATCAGCTGTGTGGTCTAAACAGACCGCAAGCCGATTCTCTGCAAAAAAAATATAGTAAAAAAAATTAACTTACCTGACTCCAGGGACCGGTGCTCAAGGCTCCGGGTGATGTCCTCCCTCCAGTCAGCTGGTCTCCCATGCTGCACTGCGGCCTGGTCATCAGGTGATTGGGTCCCAGTGCAGTATGGGATATCACCTGACCGGAGGCATGGAGGATATCACCGGAGGCCCGGATCATGCAGGTAAGTTTAATTAAGGGAGGGGGGGTCACGGGGGGTCCGCAACCGCGGGGGACGGGGCTTAAGACTGGGGGCGGGCTTAGCAACGGGGGTGTAGCAGCGGTGGCGGTCTGTGCATGCGCGGGAACTTTGTCACTGTATTTTTTCTGAAAATACCGTGACTAGTGTGCGGATGGGATTTGCAGGGACAGAGCTTTATCGCAAGCTCTGTCCCTGCAAGGGATTTGTAGTAAATGTCTGCGATATTGCCTGAATTCGCAATGCGAGTTCAGTAGTTAATATCACACTACAACCTGCATTCAATATGCGGATTGTAGTAAATAGAGCCCTCAGTATTTAAATTCCCTTCCCCCTTCATTTGTTTACTTTCAATAGTTGTAATATCCATGCCATATGTGAAGATGGTTTGTGGTGGTCTTTTTAAGGGGCCACTAAGACATGGGGAAAATATATCAAACCTTTGAGAGAGATAAAGTGCAGGCGATGCCCAGAGCCACCCATCTCCCATTGTGAGTAGTTGTATCTTTACTTCATATCTTGTGCCGGGCATACACTATGCGGATCCCCCCGATAATTGCACTGGGTGTGCGGGCAACTGAGGGTAAAATATCAATCGGTCAGGCATGCTGGACAATCTGATGCGATATTTTGTATGTTAAATTTCTGCGCATGGGGCAGTGTATGCCCAGCCACGGCGGACAGACAGACATTTTCCCTGTTCCTTCCCATGGAAGGAATGGGGAAATGTCTCCTTCCCAGGGGCGGAGCGCAGATATCCGCGATAAAGGCATTTTGTCTGGCAGTGTATGTCTAGCATTACTCTACTTCTGGCATGCAGAGAGGCGGCATCAGAAGTAATTTTCTGGCAACCCCCTACAACCCCCCTCTACTCCTGGTAGCAGAAGTGATAATTAATATACATCAGTTTAGTCATGATCATTGTGTACACTCTCAGCCTGGTTTAGCTGTGCTCTTCATAACTCTCCTTCAGCGGATCAGACAGCTCATGTCCACTGATGCTGACACATCCATTAGCATATATGGTGATATATTGAGTGCATCGGCAGGTGTGTACCCCCGATATGTCTGTGAATGATGCCACTCACAGACATATCGCATCTACTCTGCAGCACAGCAGATGGGCGATATATCTACAGATATATTGGCGCATCTTGCTGTGTGTACGGACGACCTGCCGATCGCCCATACACTTTCTGCAGAGACCGTCGGTGACGGAGACTGACAGCTCAACTGGGCAGACAAATTCAAATGCCCGTCCAGTTGTGATGTCAGTGAACACACATCGAGCGACCGATTGGTAAGTCTATATAGCTTACCTGTGTCGGCGGATCCATCAGTACAGTGTGTACCCAGCTTTACTGTAGAGAGCAGAGCAGCATGCTGTAGGGAGTCATGGGGCAGGTGTTGGGGCCTAGTTCGGGTGGGGGGGCCTGAGAGTAGGGGGCACTGGGCACTTTCACATGGCTCCCTATGTTAGGCCCCACCCCCATATGGAAAGGGGCAGAGCACAAAGGTGGTGGGGTCCAGCAGGGATATTCCTGATTCCTCGCGTGGCCAGTCCAAACCTGGATATGGACCATGCATTTCCTGACCCATGTTTAATAATACATTACAAAATGATAAATGTGCCACGTGTAACAAATTCTCTGCATGCCGACTTTTTATATCTCCTCTCCCGGAGAGGAGGCGAAGCTGGCCACTTCGGGGAGCAGAGCTGGGCTCCACAGTAAACTCCTGGGCTAAATGGCACACTACGACTCCTTCATAATGAGGGAGAGTTTACAAGTGTACAATTCAATAGAAAAAAGGAAAAGGAGAGGTTATCTAAGCACTGGCCATAATCCTAATGAAAATCACAAGAAGGTGCTCACTGTGAGTATAATTTATGTACAAAAGGGGAAGAGAGAAATAGCACTCACTGGATATATATCACATATAACACAACTGCATATCTGGATCAAGGATGATACTGTGTAATCATAAATGATACTGCACAGCAGTACTTCTGCAAACCTTGTATTGAACATCAAATATTAAATAAATATTAAAAGAAGGTATCAGGCCTGCATTCAAACATTATACTGTGTATAAATAGATCATTGAAAAGGACACAGAAATGACAAAAACATACCTTTAAATTATTTGCATATCAAACAGTATAAGTGCATTTAGTATTCAATGGTTTAAAAGATCAACACTTTCCATCAACTTAAAATAAAGCAACCAAGTAATCTACATAGTATTTCACATGCTGTGGAAAATTGAGCTGTAGGTTAGATATATCACAATAACATTATAAGGCAATATGTTATACTGTAGATGAAAAAATGAACCTGCTGGTGAATAGGAGTGGTACGCTGTTATCCACTGTGTTCAACTAGTGCAGTGAACAGTGGTGAAAGCTGTTCATCCTTGACATATATGGATATGAGAGAAACAAGTAAACATTTCTAAACCTATCGTTGACAGCTAAAATAATTACTACCAACAGGTTTAGATCTGAGGCTTTTTAAAGTTTAGAATATATTTTTGGAGTAAACATTAGAAAAAACATGAAAACACACAACTGAGATCCGTGCAACCCAAAGGTAAGCTCGCTTCATGATGGAGATGGGACACATTATTCAGGATCAGGGGCCTGGGGGCAGCACCATCACTGCTCCACAACCCTTCATCTGACCAGCAGAGTGCCTGGAAAGGCACACAGCAGCCAATAGTGTTCCAGTAGTGCTATGAGGAGCATTCAAATGCAGATTCCCACTTCTGGTGCCCCCTTGCATGACATCACTAGTTAGGTCAGTATAGGGCACTAGTGTGTACTGCTCCGAGACGGAATGCAGTTAAGATTCCAGTGGTCGGGAAATCCCAGCGCCGGAATCCCGACCCACTGGCAGAATACCAGTATCGCAATCCTGACATCACTTGAGATGCCGGCGCCGGAATTCCGACAGCCAGCTTCCCGAACGTAAGTATAGCGGGGCGGGTTAGATGTATGCAGTGGTGGGGTCAAGAGGGTTAGGTTTAGCACCGCCGTCGGAGTTAGCGGTAGGCTGCGGGGGGGGGGGAGCAAGGATTAGGCTGCGGGCAGGGGAGGTTAAGTTTACGCAGAACGGCAGCAGATTGTCAGGCAGCAGACTGTCAGTGATTGACAGTCTGCTGCCGTTTGTGGGCGCAACGTTATTCACTTCCCGAAACTGAGTCGTTTCGTCGCCATTGGAGGAGAGGGAAGAGGCCAGGATCTCTGTTGGCTGATGTAGATTTCCTAGCCTCTTTCTCTCATCTATGGCGGCCGGCTTGCGTGAACAGATTTCTCACCCTATGGCTCACTTAGCCAGCCAATGTTCCTGCAGATTATCCGATGCTAATGTACAATGCAGCTCGGATAAGTAATGAATGCAGGACACGTGATACCTCCAGCTGCATTACTATTATTGCAAGGACGGAATATTTAAGATGCTTGTGTGCAGCTTTGCAATTCCGTCCTAAACTGAATCAGACCCTTAATCCAGTAAAAGAGCTTTCAATATAGTATTTTATACCAGACCCAAAAGTAGAAAAAACATACTTGCCTACTTTTGAAAAAGTATTTGAGGGAGATTGTGAAAGCAGCACGTATGAACGCACATTAAAGTGGACGTATACTGCCAGGCCCGCCAAGAGCCGCAGCGGGCCCAGGTAACATGGGGCATGGCCTAATCACGGCCCAGGTGGCCACGCCCCCTCCCCCCCAAAAAAAAGCTTTGGCGCTGCGCGCTGGGGAGGGGGGCACTCTGAGCCCCTCAACCCTGCTCAAAGCCAGGGGGGGCGTGATCAGTGTGATCGCTCCCCCTCCACAGGCATAGGAGACTGCTGTGGCTGCTGCTCAGCAGCCATGAGTAGTCTCCCACTGCAGCTCAGCACACGCTGTGTGCTGGGCTGCTGTGAGGGAGGGGGGGGTGGCGCCCGTCGGGCCCCTCAGGAAGCCGGGCGTGGGTAATCTGTACCCGCTACCCCCCCCTCTCAGCGCCCCTGTGTACCGCATCTGAGAGGTGTGTCGTAAAATTGATTTACATCCAAGTGTAAATGAGCCCTAAAGCAGTTAGTAAGATTAAATTAAAAAAACACACTGATACTTTTCAGAAAATGTATGTAGCCATAGGGAACACTGGGCCTGATTCAGGTTGGTTGGCAAGGCTGCGTTCGCATGCATCCGCTCGCTGCAAAAATATGCTAATGAATGCAATTGCATGGCAACCGCAGCACTATAGCAAGACACCCACCACTGTATAAAGCCGCCCACTTCCCATGACATGCATCCACAATTCAGCGAATACATTGGTAACATCGAGTAACATCGGACCCATACGCACATTTGACCATGACTTTCCACACAAACTGCTAAACTTCCTGTCGCCAACTAAATCTCTGGCTACATATAAAATCGCAGGGGTTTAATTATACATGCCCCTGTAATGGGGTTCAAACGCACAGGCACGCCTGCGTTCGCTGACCACCCCCCTCTCCACCCCCAAACGGTCTCTTCTTGTCAATCAATGTGTAATGGGACTGCGTGCTTACTACGATCGATTCCCGATCGCAGCAATTGTTGGTTCGCGAATGCGCACTGCGATGCATACACATGCACAGTATGCAAAAAGCGGCTGGGTGAGTGTGAACGCAGCCTTGTGAACCAACCTGAATCAGGCCCGTTGTGCCTTATAACCAATGCAGGGAAATTATACTAATGATCCCATTTGAATGTATATATCTCTGTATTTTTTTTTTTTTTTAATAAAAGCTTAATAATGGGGTAAGGTGCAATCAGGGAGACTGGTAGACTCTTCAGGGAGACAGGGAGATTGCTACTAATTCAGGGAGTCTTTCTGACAATCAGGGAGAGTTGACAAGTATGAGTAAAAAGGAAGAAGGATGCAAGGATTAGGATGAAAATGAGTGATTGTCCCAGTGTGGAGATGTTACTTATTGCCAAAAGAGTTGTTTTTGACAGTTTTAATGACAGATATACTGTACTAGTTTCAAATTATCTACTGGCTAAAATGAAGTAAGCAAGTCATTGCTAGAGTATGCAGTTATACCAACTATGATTAACAGACAAATATGACAACACCTATAAAAGATTATGGGGCCGATTCATAGTAGACCCGGACGCTAAGCCGCGTTCGCTCGCTATGGGCGATTGTCGCCCGTCTGCGTATGCGGCAAAATACGCATACGCGAACCAGTCTGTGCGATGGGGAAGTGCTGCTCCTTTGAGTGACAGATAGTGCCATTTGTGGGTGGTAACAGGGGAAGGTGCGGGAAAACGGGGAAGTGGATGTGCGGACACAGGCGTGTCTTAGCGTCAAAACTGTGTTCTTTGGGCGTGCATAATTATCATGCCAGCCTCATTGTAGACGTCACCTGGTTGGATTTCAGCCTGCAGTGATCGCAGTGCTTGCACCGGGGTAGAGCTTAAGGGCTGCGAACAGCTCCGATGGCTCTCGATGTTACTGAATAATCATACACTTCCTGGAGATGATGTCTGCTAAGAAAGAAAAGTGGGCATCATTACACCAGCAAGCATTCACTCAGCCATCGCTCTCTAAGACATAGAGGGCGTCCTTTAGCCTGGCTGTGCGATCGCTGCATTTGCATAGCCGCCCCCTGATGGCTGCGAGAGAGTGCAGCTTAGCGTCCGGGTCTGAATTGGCCCCTATGTACAGAAAAAGGATCGCGAGTGCTAAGAAGCAAGCAGTCGGACAATTTTTGCAATGTGCATCGCAGTGCACGTGCGCAAATCAGCCACTGGAATCGGGAATGAGATTGCAGTGTGTACGCAGACCCATGGCAGAGTGATTAACAGGAAGTGCCATTAGTGGGTGGTGACAAAGGAGTAGTAGTGCATACGCAGGCGTGTCAGTGCATTGGATGGCGTTGCAGGGGTGTGCATAACTTAGCCACTGCAATACCATACGCAGCCTGAGCCCTCATAGCGTGTGCTTAAGTTAGCAACTCCTGAGTGAGGTCTGACCTGCCTTAACTGTGCGTATGGTTTCGATGTTACCCTATGTTACCGATTTTGTCGCTATGTTGCCCAAGTATATGGATATGAGTAAGGGAAAATGGATGTCCTCATGTTAAGCTGATATTGCATTGCAAATGCAAACATTTGCATATCACCGCTATTAGCACTTCCATTGCGTGCGTATAAGCAGAATTGCGATCCTTGCTGAATCAGGCCCTTAGAGGGTTACAAATTGTAGGGAAATGATTATGGGAATGTTTCTGTCAGAGCAGGAAAAATACACTTTAAAAGATTCAAAATGAAAAAAAAAAAAAAAATAGAATATTCTATTAATGTTTCTATAAAGGGAACCAGCTCTATCCTTGGTTCATCCAATACCAGACAGATCTATGCAAATGCATAACTTTGCATAGGGCCTTATTCAGAGGTGTACGCTAATGCTGCTGCTGCTGCGTTTGTGTACGCAGTGAATGTGTGAAAATATGCAAATATCGCAGACACCGATGACTGTATTAAGATACCCACCAGCAGCTTTGCAAATCCAAGCGTCTGCATGCAAAGCCGAAGCATCGGTCGCAGATCATTCGATTATCGCAGTTCTGAGTAATCCTAGGATCGCAGACGCAGGCTCTGACATGCCCCAAAAACAGTTGTGGCATGCCTGCGTTCTTTGTCTCCACTCCCTATTACCAGAGGCGTCACTGGGTCTGGTGACACTTGATGCGCACACTGACTATACCTGCGTTCCCAAAAGAGGGCATGAGCTAAAATAAAAGGGCAAGGCTTCACGGGGATCCCATTACTTCACTACGGGGACAGCCCAGTATCACCAGAGATGCTGGGATGCCCCCGGAAACTGTGCTGTCGACTCCTCTTCTATGACAGGAGCTGGGTGCTGCAGGAGAATGTCACACTGCAACACCCATCTCCTGTCACTGCAGAGGAGCCGGCATTTTGGTGTTACCCCCTCCGAGGGTGACACCCAGGTGCGCCCACACCCCCCTCATGACGCCACTGCCTATTACCTCTTACAAACATTGGATTGGCACTTTCCCCTACTATGGGCTGGTTATACTGGGAAAGACTCATGTGTAAGAAAGATTTTAGACTGAAACCTGTTAACTGTATAAGGTAAGAACACCCCAGAGTGAATGTCCAAAGCAAGGGCAAGAAGGAAATGGGAGCAAATAGTGTGTTACTTGACTATATATACATTATTTGCTGGACACCCCCTGTAAAGTTTTGGATTCCTGATGCATTTAATTGATGAAGAAAAAACTGTGCAAAACTTCATCAATAGGTCACATGAAGCAGATGCATCAGTATGTCAGAATGTAACTAGCCAGTGAAAGGCAGTACACTGAATTAGTAACAGCTGGTGATCTACAGCACTCCACGCGATACAGTGAGACATCATTCTGGAATGACGGTGCATGTGCAAAGATGGGAGGCAGCAGTGGTACTGGTATGTAACACATATAGGGTTGCTATAGTCTAAAAATAAAAAAATGGACACACTGGGGGCATGGTCAAATCAGGTAGGTGTGGCCAAATCAGTGAGGCATGACCATGCCCCTCCCAAAAAATGTTTCAAATAATACAAAAAGCATTGCTGCAAGCTCAGCACAGGGGCGGCTCCGGGTCCCCTATACAAGCCCCCAGAGCAACAGCACAATAGTACTGCCTTTTATACACAGTATGCTCTACAGCAGTAGTGCCCTTTGTACACAGTATACCACACAGTAGTTGTGCCCATTATACACAGTATGCCACACAGTAGTAGTGCCCATTATACACAGTATGCCACACAGTAGTAGTGCCCTATATACACAGTATGCCACACAGTAGTAGTGCCCTTTATAGACAGTATGCCATACAGTAGTAGTGACCTTTATACGTAGTATGCCACACAGTACACATGTGATTAAGGAGCTTCATGCCACACAGTAGTGACCCCCCTTACCCATCTGCCACTAAAGAGCAGTCTGGGCCTAATGCCCAGCCACTCAACAGGGCATACCATAGGGCATATAAAGTAACCTGGCCTAATGCCCAGAGTCATTTATACTTGTGGCATGGGCCCTCTGCCCATCTAACATGCTCCACAGGCCTGAGGCCTGATTGTACCCACCTGCCTAATGCCTGACCTTGACACCTGGTGGTCAAAGGAGGAGGGGGGGTAATTTACCAGTTTGCCAAGGCCGCCTAGCCATCAGCTGCAGTGAGAGGCTGCAGTGGGGAGCTTTGTTTAGCTCTTTGATTCCCACCACCTGCAGCACTCTCCGGTCCTCATCTTCTTTCTTCTGCCGCTGGGCTAGTGCTGCCAATCTTCCTTGTTCATCCGCCGTCTTCTTTGCTTGACCATCGCTGCAGAACTGAAGGCTCCACTCGGCTTTGCGCTGGGCTGAGGGGCTCACAGCCCCCTCCTCAGCACGCAGGGCCGCTACGCTGCAAAAATCTTTTTTTTACATATTTTTATCCTAAGTGGCGCTGAGAGCCGCGCCAGGCCCGGGGAGGGGGCGTGGCCTAATTGCTGGATGTGTGGCCATGCCCCCTTCCCTGGTCCAGCGTGGCTCTCAGCGCCACTGGGGGTGCCAAGAGGGAGGGTGGACAGAATGGGTACTGACTACCTGAGCCCTTGTGGTTTCTCTTCCATGTGTACAGCCATTTGCTGCCCAGTTGACACAGTGATATGCCTACTACATGGACAGAGAGAAACGACTGAGATCCATCGTCTGGAGATTTGCAAAGAAGTGTATGTCTGCTACTGCGCATGCACATTTTGCTAAGACTTGCTAGATGCAGCAGCAACCGGACCTGCCAATGAGTCAATATTAAGTCTTCATTGACAGTAAATACTGTACATCAGTGCACATAAAAGTGTAGGCCTCTTTATAAAAAGAAAATATGAAATTATATTTTAATTATATTTGTCTTTACAGACATGTTTCTAAGTCTCAAAAATGCTTAAGTATAGAACATATTATTTTTATTATTATTATTATTATTATTATTTATGTGTATAGAAAATATTTTAACAGTATGGGAGTGATGTAATTAATACATGTATTAGATTTATGCACAGAGAAAAAAATCTTCTCCATATGAAAGGAATGTGCTAACATTCTGACAGTTGGGTTGAGCATTATACTTATCCTTTGGGAAACAGCCATCTGCTCAGTAATATTGGAATGAAAGAGTGTGTCAGATTGTTTATGAAAAACATAGTTTCATTCACCTAGAATTGGTACATTTAGCCCAGTGTTCCTGTTAGCTCTTAGGGGCACAATTATCATATCCCACATTTTAAACGTGAATGGTATCTGATGAAAACAAATAAATTTGCAAAGTGAAAATAAAAATGTTCATACAAGTTTAGTATAATACTTTTGCCGTGACACAGGCTCCAATAAAAACCCGTCCTGGCGTAGAGCTGGAAGCAGAGTGATAGCTTATTAACCTGCTTCCGGGGTTCTGCGTCAGCTTGCATACAGTGCATTCGTAGCTGTAGGCTACTATGTGCTAACGCCATCTTAAGATGTATCCGATATCGTAGCACTCGCGTGGGGTCTGCTTTTGTGGTCAGAAATATAGTAACCGTGGCAGATATTGGAGATATTTGCTGATGTCTCTCCTTCTTAAATCCTGAGGATCCTTAATATTTGCGGGGTGTTTTCAGGGGATAGCCAGCAAATATTATTTAATAAATATGGTCCTTAATGCCTCAGTAATGCTAATTGGTGTAAATATGAATAATTTGCATGGAAATTTTTTTTTTCACACAATATGATCAGGTGCTGGAAACAAATTGGACAATGCAAAACTTTGGACAGCAAACAATCATCATTTAGACAGATTAAGGTGTAGTAAAAGATTGGTGTAAATAAAAAGGAGGAAGAGAAGCGCTAGATCAGGAAGGACACTCAGCAGGTTCCAGCTTTGAAGAACTTGCCTGTCCCAAGTATAGGATGAGTTCTTCCTGCAGCAATACTTGTGCACAAGAGGTCTCGCTGCTGCCTGTGATTGCAGGTGAGGGATGCTGGAAAACCAGCCCGGAAATTTCTGGAAGCAGCCCTAATGTGGATGAGGTCTCTTGAGGGGCTGGATATTTTCTCCTCATAGGGCCTGATTCTTAGTTGAAAGCAGTCGTAGATTTTCTTGCATCTATTGCTGCAGTTGCATCTGCGACTTTATGCAAATACCACTACAAAGCCCTTCCCTGGTGTACAGCCATGCGTCCGTGCAAGGACTGAGGGGTCTATGTACTAAGTCTTGGACAGAGATAAAGTGGATGGAGATAAAGTACCAACCAATCCATTCCTAACTGTTATTTTTCAAGCAGCCTGTAAAGTGACAATTAGAGCTGATTGGTTGGTACTTTATTTGTTTCCACTTAAACTCTCTCCAAGTAGTACATAGACTCCTGAGACACCACTTTGAGTGTCTACACAGGCTGCAATCATGTTTTTAGCGTTTGTAGACGCCACCATCGGTCACATTGTTGAAACTTGCACCAGCCCTTTGCTAGCTGTAGATCATCCGTCTGAGTATGGTCTCCGGTGTGAGAAATTCAGCTTCTCTGTACGCAACCACATTCAGCAACACAGTCACAGCGTGCCAGATCCCGGCTTCTAGTTACTGGGTCCGGCAGTGCTGGTGTATTGCAGGGTAGCGGGCAGGTTGTTCCCAGCGCCCGCTGCTTCAGGATCTGGCCAGCTCTCTTACTCTGCAGGCACCCGGGGCATACCGTTGTTGGTCCTGGTGGCTTGTTACCCCCTACTTCCGGTTAGCGGCTGTGACCCCCATAGGGCTGCACAGGCTGCTCAGATATAATCTTAAAGGGCCAGGCGCGCCATATGGGACATCACATGAGCGCCAAGTTCAAGTCTCCCCTTTTATAAGAAGGTTCCTGAGGATACTCAGGTGCCAGAGTATAGGCTACAGCATTCTTACCTGTGATACTACTGCTTATTCTTGACCTTAGCTTTGTTCGTGACCTGACTCCGTCTCCTGCCTGGTACTTTGCTTGGTATTCCGGTTTTGACGCTTGGCTATCCTCTGTTACCTGCATATGTCCGCTCCCTGGTACAGTCTTGTCCGTTTGGTTCTGACCTGGCTTGTCGAATATGCTGTACATCTTCATCGTACTCTACTCCTATCCAGAGAACAACAGCTCCTGTATTAGGGTGCCAAGTCTGATGCCCGTGACCTGCGTGTCGGACGCAGCTAAGTCCAAACTTCCTTTGTATGAGTCCCTGGTGAATACTAGACTCCGTGTCTCAGTACTAGGGACCTCATTCAGAGTCGGTCGTTGCGGCCGCACAGTCGTACGACCAACGACCGCAAAATCTGATCGTACGGCAGGGCGATCGTAAACAAAGTGACGCCCATTTGTTAGCACTGCACCTCCTCTAGCTACCGACTGATCTGAACGAACAATCGAGTCAATCGTAGTCAGGCGCTGTCAGTCGCTGTATGCTAATTATGTTCTGATGTTTGCGGCCGTATGTGCTGTTTTGATGGTCACATGTCATGTTTACATGAACTATCGATCAGCTTGTTATTAGCTTGTTGGCAATTATCTAATTAAGTGTTTAACTCTTGCTGTTCTTTCAAATGACTTTTTTCTCATATGTCAATAAACTTTATTGTTCATTTCGTGTTTGTTTTCTCCATTCTTATTTTTTCACACAATCTTAAAAACAAAGTAAGGTTTATTAACTGTGAATGTCCGTTTGCTAATTGTGTTAACTTTATAAATGTATGTGCATTTTGCGTTAGGATCATTTGCACTCTTATGTTTGCAATTGCACACTGCGTGTTGTAGCCAATCAAATGTGACCTTATTTTTCGGGACACATGATTAAAGGATTGGCCAATAGTGTTGTTTTTGATTAAAGTGTAAATATTTTAGCCAATCATATTTTTTCTACCCCATGTATATTTCATGTTTTCTGTAAAAACGCCCATTGCCATCATGAGAGCCGCAGCGTTTACCAGAAGAGAGCTGCTTGTCCTGGTCAATATAATGGACAGGCGGATCACCCAGGCTGTGCCGCCCATTTCAAATAGGGCAAAACGGGCCGCCTATGTGGAGGTGAGGCGAGCCCTCCGATCAGCGGGCTTTCGCCGAAACATTGCTCAATTAGAGCGTCGCTGGTTGGACCTGGGCCGCCGGTTGCCTGCGCTCCTCAGGAATTTGCGTTTGCAAATACACAGACGTAAGTATGCATTTGTTTAAAAGTATTAATTAGTGGACTGTTAAAAATGTATGTTCCTTTGCCAATTATTTTAGTCAATGTTAAAAACCCTCCTGTATGTTGTCCCTATTGTACAGAATGTGTACTTGTATTGTGTAACCAAAATTCAAAACTTTATGTTTGGGTTTTTATGTTTACATTTTAGAAGCCCAGCGGAGACAGAGAAGGGCACGGCGACTCCATAGACAACACACCAACCACCTGCATCTCCTCAACCCAGCCCTCCCTCCCCACCACCATACTCCCCCTGTAACCCTCCCTCTCTCTTCCAATCCTCCCCAAGTCTGCCTCCCTCCCCTGCCCACTCATTCCAAATGTCCCAAATCTCCCCTCCCTGTGATCTTTCCGCCTCCATTTCCCCTTCCACCATTCCACCCACTCCTGAATATTCACCCTCACCCTAAGCTTCGCTGGCACCATCTGTTCCTGTGTCTGAACACTCTCAGGGTATGGTTTTTTTTTTTAAATTTTTTGGGGCTTTGTAGTTATCCATGTATTTGTTTAAATTTCTGTGCTTTTTTTGTTGTTTTGAAAATTTGCTGTATGGGGTTTAACATCATTGTGCAGTAATGCTGTTTTTCAGACTTACAACCTTATGTTTATTGTCTGGCCCTTTTTTTGTTTTGGGGTCCTCAAAAATATAGTTTTTTTTTTATTTAAATATTTTTTGGAGTTTGAGGAACTAATGATTAAATTTGGATTAGTATTTTACAATGAACAATGTACAAAAACCTGTCAACAAACTTGCCAAGGTGCTGGGAACCAGACTACCCTTGTTGATGTTGCGTACACTGTGTTTAAAATGTACTAATGTACTTAGGCAGTGATGTTTTTTATAGCCAAAAAATCATATTTTATTTTGGTTTATCAACAACATTCTAAAAGTGAATACGTGCATTGTGTTTTAAGGATATGGCCAACATGGCTTAAGAATACACCTCCCATTATTTGTAACATCATCATAGTGGATTTTGGCTTATGCCACATAGTTATGGTTTAAAATTAGTTGAACAACAGAAAAGTAGAAACCTGTTAATAATGTTGTGTGTCTGATACTTTCAAACACACCATAACATCAGTGTGTTTAAACACTTTTTGGTACATTGAATAATGTGTAATGTTCAAATGTTTCTCATTGTAATGAAGTATTTAATCCGCATTTTTTTCAAATTTTCTACAGATCTAACCCACATCCTGAGGGAAATTAGGGAGGAGCTGCGCGAGACCTCGGGCTACTTAGTGCAGGCCTACTGCTGCCTCCAAAGATTAGTGGGGCGTTTGGAGGATCTGTAGTATTTTTTTTAATTTCTTTTAAAAAATGTTGACATTTCTATAAAAAAAATAGAGTTGTGTTATTTCCAACATTTGTCCTCTTTTTTGCCACACGTTAAAGGGTGTAATTCTGCATGTGAAAATTTTTTGGAACAAAGGTGGGTGCCTTTCCATAGTGTAAGAACTTAAAACATGTATTAGTAAACCTTTAGAAAATTTGCAGTAATGTTGTTTATTTTTCAATTATGGGTTGGCATATATTATACACCTCAAAATGGCTTACAATTTTTTACAACAAACAAGCAACAACATTTTTGCATCATTTAAAACATTTATTACATAACAAACATGTTGCCAACAGGCTTTTAATGGTAAAAAAAACATAACAGATTCACACATAACAAATGTCCTCATGGTTTTGGCAAATTAAACATCTCGCTTAGTCAAACCTAAACAAGTATAGTAAAAAAACAAACAGATTTTGGAATGGAAAATATATCAATTACTAAAACAAAAGGCAAATTAGCTAAACATGTTGGGGGATATCCGTGCAAAATGTGTTAGTTGTCCAAAAACATACAGGGTATTGCCAATGGGTTCTATTTTTTATCCATGTTTTGGAAAGTGTTGTGATTTTGTTGTTAGGAAAAGAAAACAAAAGAAAAATGGACACATTAAAATACATTTTGCAAAATTGATTTTTCTTTTCAAAAAAATTTAAATATGCATACCTAAAAAAATGTGAAACAACATCATCGCGTCTGGCCCCCCCGACAGCATCACAACACCTTCCTCCGGGGGGCCCTCCTCTGGCTGCATGGGCACTCGACTCCTTATTGCAATGTTGTGTAAAATCCCACACACGACCACAAAGCGAGAAACCATATCCGGCGAGTACATGAGTGCACCTCCAGAGTGATGGAGACACCGGAACCAGCCCTTTAAAAGGCCGATACAGTGCTCCACCACCTGCCTGGTGGCAGTAAACGTGGCATTATAGTGAGTTTGGGGCCCTGGTGTGGGAGTCAAATAAGGAGTCAGCAGCCGGGGCGTGCAAGGATATCCACTGTCACCTGATGGAAATGGGACACCAAAAGATATACATTTACCATGAGAACCTGTTTACACTATTACTAGAAAGACATACTGGATTTTTACTTACCAAGAATCCACGCATCACCAGCTTGCAGTGTGCTTAATTTGGGCCAAATCCCTAAATGCTGGATCACATACGCATCATGGCTGCAGCCTGGGAATTTAGCATTCAGGGAGAGTATCTGGAGGGAGGCATCACATAGCACCATTACATTTAGGGAATGGTAATGTTTGCGGTTCCTATATATTTGTTCCCTGCATGCAGGGGGCTGAAGTGCTATGTGAGTGCCATCCACAAGACCTATGACGTGTGGAAAGCCTGCAATTTCAAAAAACTTCTGCTTTACCACATCAAGGGCTTCCGTATCCAAAGGCATACTAATAAAATGTGCTAGATGATTGAAAAATGCATCTAGCACACGCCTCAGGATCTGTGAAAATGAGGGCTGGGAGAGGCCACCCACCAGCCCCACAGTGGTTTGGAAGGAGCCTGAGGCGCAGAAATGTAACACCGCCAACAAGTGTGTAAGTGGTGAGATTGCTGTAGGAATGTTAATCTGACTTTCTAGATCATTCTTTATTATTGAAAGAGTGTCTAGGATAATATTAGGAGGCAGGTGATAAGTGGTAACAACCACATCATCAGGCATTCCAAAAAGGGTGACATGTGTTCTATATATCTTGGCCCTTGCACGCCTCCTATGCCTATGCCCAGAAGAAGGCTGAGGAAGGTTGGTGGGGGTCAACATGGCCACTATTAGCTGTCCAACATCGCTCTGTAAACTTAAATTTATATTTTTAATTGGTTCTCCAGAGTGTATTATGAATTTTTTTGCAAAAATACTTAGCTTTATAATAATGGGGCATATTCTTACAGGGTCGGGCAGTGCCATCTTCGGAAATCACTACATGTGTATTTGTTGTTCAATTTAAAAATGAGTGAAAAATAAAAAAAAAACATTTTTTAAGGACAAACCAATATTACTACTTTTAGTGTTAAAACCATGCTTAATTTTTAATCTCGCAAATATGAATTGTTGTTAAATGTACCAAATGAAAATGTAAAAATAGAACAATAAACAATATTCCCCAAAAATTTTGGTTAAAAAAATAGATTAAACTAAAAATTAAGTGTATGTTTTTAAAAATAGACACTTACCTGATTCAAAAAGGAGTGTTAAACACCTTTAAGAAATATTTTAAAAAAAAATTACATTAAAATTCAAAAAATAACGAAGATTATGATTGTTGATCCAAAAATGAAAACAAACAAAATGCAGTAGGCTGGCACACTTACTTGATTCTTCAAATATCGTTGGATTTAGGAAGACAAAATGCCGGCCAACCAAACAAAAAAAGTCACCGGATCAAGCCCAAAAACTAACGGTGTTTTTCAAACTCCAAAGCAATCAAATTTTACTAAACAAAAACAACACCAAAAACAAAACACACAAAAAAATAAATAAAGGAACCCACAAACCAACACCACAAAAAAAGGAACACAAAAACCAACACCACAAAAAAAGGAACACAAAAAACAACACCACAAAAAAAGGAACACAAAAACCAACACCACAAAAAAACAAACACAAAAACAAAACACCACAAAAAAACGAACACAAAATCAAAACACCACAAAAAAAGAACACAAAAACAAAACACCACAAAAAAACAAACACAAAAAAACACCACAAAAAAACAAACACAAAACCCACAACCAAAATAAATTAATACCAAAAAAATATAAAACACACAAGCAACTCTCAATCAACTTGAAACAAATACCTCACAAACTACACACACAAGCAACTCTCAATCAACTTCAAACAAACACCTCACAAACTACACACACAAGCACCACTCAATCAACTTCAAACTATTTAACTATTCTCAAACACCTCCTGCACCACCAAACACTCCAACTACAACCCACAAGTAAGGGAACATTTGGCTTTGCCTTAAACAAAGAAAGCAAACACCAATTATTGAAACATGCAGGAAAGGTGTGCATTTGTAGTTAGGGAAATAAGGATGCACGGGCAACCAATCCAGGGATGCGCTCACATCTAGCCCAACCCACGCAGTGATTAGGGAATGCAGGAAAGGTGTGCATTTGTAGTTAGGGAAATAAGGATGCACGGGTAACCAATCCAGGGATGCGCTCACATCTAGCCCAACCCATGCAGTAATTAGGGAATGCAGGAAAGGTGTGCATTTGTAGTTAGGGAAATAAGGATGCACAGGTAACCAATCCAGGGATGCGATCACATCTATAAAAAAGTCTGCAGAAGCAGTATTCTTCATGCTCTCTCACAGGTTAGCAGAATGGCAAGCGAGGAGCATGGTGAGCAGAGGCCAACTGAGCCAGGTAAGTTCCAATCACATTTTTTACACAAAACAAGAACTGGTCATATTTCCCATACAATTTTTAAAAAAATTGTACTATTTTATAAAATTTGGTAGGTGCTGGGAATCAAAGTCCAGCAGTAGAGGAGGAGGAGGCGGGCCCAAGCAGGCCAAGGCCAAGGTCAAGAAACCCTCCATTTTCACGGATCGAGCTTGAGACATTGGTGACCATGACAATGGAGAACCTAGTCAATGCACCCATAAATATGGGGGCTGGAGCCAAAGACAGGATTTGGGAGGAGATATCCAGGGCTGTTAATGCTGTGGGGACAACCTACAGAACACAGAAAGTCGTAAAAAAATGGTAAGAAAATTATATTGTGAGTGTACTGAAGGCCAAAGCTTGATCTTACTTCAAAAAACAAACACTTATTTTTTAAAAAATAACATTGACAGCTGGATGGATTTCAAATACCAACTGAAGAGGAAGCTACGGACTATGGTGGACCATGCTGCGGGGACAGGTGGTGGTTCCATCCCTGAGGAGCTGGCCTTGACAAGATTGGAGACGTTGGCTCAGGGATGTGTGATAGAAGAGGAGATAGTCGGCGTGTCCACTATGGACACTGACATGGCCAACTTCAACGCTCCACATGTGCAAGAAGTTAATTTAATTTTGTAAGCCAAAAAGTATAAAGCTGAAACGTCTCTCTTTTTTTTTTTTTTTGGGAAAAACAAATAACATTTTTCATTTTATATTCCAGACTCAGAGGAGGTAGTTCCTGCTCCTGAGGTCAGGTCTGGGTCCAGCACAGATGGGGACTCTGCAGGGGAGGATCCAAGTACTCCATCTGGGGACCCTGTGGAGTCTACTCCAGGGCAAACATCAGACCGAGCAGTGCCTCTCCTCACCAGGTTGGTCTCCCAAACTCAGGATAACACGTGTTCTTCTGAGGATGGAGACCACTCTGGTGAGGGTGGCGGTGGCCCTGGAGACCATTGCTGGGGCCCTAGATCGTTTGGCCAATGCCCAGGAGCAGGCCAACCCACATGCCATGATGGAGCAAGACTCCCTTCCTCCCAGGACCACCACCTCTGGCAGCCCAACAGCCACCCCCGCAAGTATGGAGAGCCCTATGCCTAGGCCAGAGGAAATCCCACCTACCTCTGGCCAGGCCAGTCGGCGTGTTACACGCCAGTCGGCTGTCCGTAGCTTACCTCTTCCTCCGAGCATGCCCAAACGACGCAAGTAGCCCTGGATATCTCCTCCCTCACCTGTTGTCCAGTCCCCATATTTCTGGTCACCAATGTCTCAAGCTCTTTTTTTTTTTAAAACCCCAATTTTTTTTTTTTTAATTTTCTTTATTTTAATTATATACAAATGTTGCCTAAACAATTATTCTTGACATTGTGATGAAAGGCAAATTTCACAAAAATAAAAATATTTCATCCCAAAAATGTCTATCTTTAACTATATCAATGTATACAAGGTTTAAACAGTGTGGTATCTGAAAAGGCTGCTACGCAAAACACAATGCTAGATGTTTTAAAAACTGTTTGAGCAAAAAACTGGTTAAAAAGCACAAAAAAACATTTTGGTTAAGAATTCACTAATGCACATGCAAGTGAAATGAGTTACAAGGTAATTAGCAGTGTTAATAGGTACAATGCAGCAATCTTAGGGCCTGATTCAGAGCCGGTCGCTATTTGCGTTCGCTCATCCAGAAAATAGGGGTGGCTATTCAAATGAACCGTTCGCTGTTTGCGGTCTGTTCACGCCTCTAGGTCTGAACGAGCAAACAAAACTTGCGGTCGTTTTTTGGGAAACTACGCCCCCTGTCCGCTCGCATCCTACGTCATGTCCGCTATTTATTAGATTAATCGAGTACATCGAACAGGGTATGAGCTGCTCGCTATTCTTGTGGTTGGTTTTTGCTACCACAATTTTGCGAGTGACGTGGTCAATGACGCTGCTGTTTTAATTATGCACACCCATAAAACGCCCGTTTTGACCTTTAAGCACGCCTGCGATTGGATCTCCACTCCCCGTTTTCAAGCACCTTCCCCTGTTACCACCCACATACGCCTCATCCTGTCACTCAAATTAGCAGGCATTCGCTATTTTGCGAGCACATGAATTTCGGCCGCACTGACTGGTTCGCGCATGCGTATAACGATCCGTACGCATGCGCAGTTGGGCAAACATCGCTCGGAGCGAACGAGCGCCCGCTTACGAGTGGCTCTGAATTGGGCCCTTAGCTGCTTGGTTTGTGTGGTTCAAAATCGAAACATCGCAGGGAACATCAGATTAACGATTGTACTGTTGTGGCTTACGGATGCTTCTTGCCTAACTTAGCCTGGACGATCAGCCTGTTCGTAGAGTGACATTTTCATGCATCCGCAATTCTTGGTCGTACGAAGCAGGTAATTTATGCACTCCCCTAAAACGCCTGGAAACGCTGAAGAATGCCTCCGTTTCCACACCACCACCCCCGTATACTCCCACAAACGGTCTTTCCTGTCAATCAACTTTAGCAACCCACTTCCGTGTCGGAAGCCCTACGACCGACAGTATTTGTGATCGGTAGAGCTCGTACGCACATGCGCACAGCCGTGCGCAGGCGCAGAAAAAAAAACATCGCATGCGTACGACCGTGCGGCCGCAACGACCGACTCTGAATGAGGTCCTAGGTCTCGTCAATCCCGAATTAAGGGTTAGCATCCACTATCTATCCATGAGTTGTGACACACACCTGTGTTAGTCCAAAACCACGCCCATACTACGTTACATCTGCGTCTGCTTAGCCAACCCCCTGTGACTATCTACAAAAGAAAATTCTACAAATATATATATATATATATATATATATATATATATACTAGCAGATATTCCCAGTTTCACCTGGGTAGACCTTATATATTTTATCATAAGACAATACAGGGAATTTATATGGAGGCGCTGAAGATGTGGTAAGTGAGTCTTATCGATGTCACTAAATGGTCAGCTTCATAGGTATTTCCCTTAATGGGTTAATATTCAGTTATCTCACTCACATTAATAATTTCTTGCGTCAGGCACATAAAGGTATCTTTTCCAGGCCCAAATCAGAACAGGTAACCTTCATTCACAAATGAGACCATCAATAATAACTTACATTAATCAAGCTTGTATCGTTCATATAAATGTATCTTTAGCTCCTTTTCCAACCCATTCATAGAGGGGTCATATAGCCAAAGGAAATATTCACTAAAAATAGGTAGTAGTAAATAGTGTGTGATGATCACACAGAATCAATTCTTACATAATTGTTGAATAAAAAAAATTGATTTATTTACAATTCTAAAATCAAGACAAAAAGGGTAACATATAAAAGGATGTGCTAAATGCTGCTGAGCTCGTGAAAACAAATGATAGCAAACATATGACCTGATGGCCGTAGATGAAAGTCCCGGGTTACAAGTCCAAAAGGTATATGTCAACGTGTTTCGGATCTCCAGACCCACTGTCAAGACTGAATCCGGAGTTTTGAAACGCGGCATCGTGCGCAGTCCCACCCCCAAATTTGCATCATGCCCCCTCCTGTGCCGATCTGGCTGCCTCTTCCCTGAGGCAGCCAGATTGTCTCTCCAGTCTAATCCTCTCCCGTGTCTCTCCAATGCCATCCTCCTCTGTGTCTCAGATAAACCCCTGTATCTCTCCAGTCTCATCCACTCCTCCGTCTCTCCAATGCCATTCCACCATTCATGTCACCAGCCTCATTACCCAGCGCCATCCCTCCATTCATCTATACGGCCTCATTCCCCTTGTGTCTCTCCTGTGCCATTCCTCCATGCTTCTCTCCAGCCTCATTCTCCCCTGCGTCTGTTCAGCACCATCCTCCATGCATATCTCCAGCCTAATTTTCCTCTGCGTCTCTCCAGCACCATTCCCCCATGCATCTCTCTAGCACCATTCCCCTGTGTCTCTCCAGCACCACCCCCGTGTATCTCCAGTCTCACTACCTGCATCACACCACTGTCATCATCCTGCCCTGTCTTTCTTCATTGCCCTGTGCCCCTCTACTGTCATCATCCTGTCCTGTGTCCCTTCACATCATCATTTTACCCTGTCTTCCTCCAATGCCATCATCCTGCCCTGTGTCCCTTCACTATTATTCTGCACTGTGTCCCTTCACCATCATCATCCTGCCCTGTCTTCTTCTGGCACCATCATGCTGCCCTGTGCCCTTCCACTATCATCCTGCTTTGTGCCCCTCCCCCCCATAAACATCCTGCCCTGTCTCCCTCCTGTGCCACCCGACTCCACTCCTTACCTTTTCTGTCTAGTCTACTGTCATGGTCTGGCTGGTTGCTCCGTATGGTTCCTCATCCCTTCATCTTCTCGTTGGTTCCCGCCACAGGAGGAGGAAGGGGAGGCGTACTGACAAATGGTGTGTGTCATATCTTCTATTGTGCTGGGTGGCACTTCAGCTGGCAGGCTCTCTGTGTGACTTCTCTGAGGATTCCCTTTCCTACATAGGCAGCACAGGTGTTCACCTCTGCAGTCTGCAGGGCCGTGGTGGAGGCGGCCGTGGAACCAACAGAGGTGACAGAACGCTGCTTCGCCCGACTCAGAATCACTTCAACCTACATTTGTAAACTATTACCACCAAAACAAAGGCTGTTCCACCCACGTCACACAGAGTGCAGGGCTCTGGGCTGCGGCACCATCGCTGCCCCACGGCACTTGCTTCTGGAATCATTCAGAATCACTGCTGCAGTGCCGCCTGGAGCGTCCTTTGGACCCTCCAGACATGCCCACTCCAGCCTGTACAGCCACCTGGAGCGTCCTCAGCAGTGCTGCACTTACTGGACCTAGTGGTCTCTCCCCCTCGGCATGACATAATGACATCATCAGTCAGGGGCTATGGTCAGGGGCATTCAACCCTGTTACGGCACTGATTCCATGGAATAACCATCAATGGTTACAATGTGCTTGTGTGCCCAAGCAGTCAGAGCTTTGCGCAAGCGCACAGAAGCTGTGCTGCATACCACTTCCGGGTGTTTGCAGCTGCTTACAAGTTGTCAGCCATTGGAGCAGCATCAGAAAGCAGTAACCGATGGCAGGCAATCGACAAAAACCCACAATTTGAAGGAAAAAGTACTTACATTGGATCAGAAACACCGATGGTTGATGAGCTTCTGATGTTCATCCCTACTTCCTGCTCATAGGAGACTTTGGGCCATATTCAATTTGGAGCGAAATGTCATTTTCGCCCAATTCAATTATCCCCATATTCAATTTCAAAGACTTTTCGCAGGTTCCAAAAGTCTTTGAAAAAAAACGGGTATAACTTTTCACCACTAAAATAGGTGGCGAAAAAAGTGCAGAATTGGGGTTTAGGAGTGCAGGCATAAAAAAAATAGCCTGCACCCCTGGGAATGTCATTTCAAAATAAACTGTGTCAAATAAAGTTTTTAAAAAAAATCGGGACACCCCAAAAAATTAACTTTAATTTTGAGAGTAAAAAAAAATAGGGAACACGCTTCGGCTATTAGAAGCCCCGACTTCCTTCAGCAGGTAAAAATGGGAGTACCCGTAGTGATCCCCCATTTCTAGACATCTTTAGGAGGTCCATGGAACATTTTAGTTGATTTCTAATTGAAAACTGGGATAAAGCGGGCACGCGCCCGACACTTTATCCCTGGAAAATCTGCGATGTGGAGCGAAAAGTCCAGCACAGACTTTTCGCTCCCAAATTGAATATGGCCCTCAGATGTTTAATCAGATTGTCCAACATGTTGGATTTCACAGATCGATTGGGGCTGTAGATTGCTAGTGTATGGACATGATCAGCAGATTTGCAGACCATTTCTAGCAAAATGATGGGCCTTTCAAGATTGCCAGATCTGTGTTTGCTGCAATCGATCTGCAAATCACTGAAAAAGATCTGTAGTGTATGGGCGCAGATTGCTCGATTGGGAAATCCTAAGATCGGGCAATAAATCTTCAAATTGTTCAATTGTGGTTTTCAGTTTGCTGATGTATGCGGGGCTTAACATGCTCCACTGCCCTCTGCATATACAGTATGAGAGAAAGATACCATCTATAGCCATTGGGGTAGGGGGTTAATGTTTATATCGAGCTCTATGGACACTGGGGAGGGGAAAGGAATAAGGTTACACAGATATCTATGGTCTGCAAGATCTGCCACTGGGTGGCTCTAGACCACAGGTTCTCAAACTCGGTCCTCAGGACCCCAAACAGTGCATGTTTTCCAGGTCTCCACACTGAATCAAGTGAAATAATTAGCTCCACCTGTGGACCTTTTAAAATGTGTCAGTGAGTAATGAGTACACCTGTGCACCTGCTAGGTGACCTGCAAAACGTGCACTGTGTGGGGGTCCTGAGGACCGAGTTTGAGAACCACTGCTCTAGACCAGACCATTACTCACTGATACATTTTAAAAGATCCACAGGTGGTTATAATGATTTCACTTTTGATTCTGTGAAGAGACCTGGAAAACATGCACTGTGTGGGGTCCTGAGGACCGAGTTTGAGAACCTGTGCTCTAGACAACCCCCTACTTAGGATTTTTTTTTCATTAAGTTTTTAAATAGATTTTAGCCCAACTGAAAATATCTGAAGCATTTTAACCTAATCTTATTTGTGAGAACAGTAATGCTGGGTACACACTGTACAATATATCGTTCGTACAGCCGACTAACTATATACGATACTGTTTAGTGCATCAGTTCGTGTGTACACACCATATATTGCGTCGGCCGTGCAGCACAGCAGATGCAATATATCCTGCAGATATATCATGTGCATCTGCCAGTGTGTATGGGTGAACAACCCGTTATGCTGGCAGAAGGAACAGCCGACAATGACATATCAGAACTGGGTGAGGAAATTTAAATGCTGCCCCATTGTGATGTCATGTCTGGCAAGACGTATCTTGTGGCCGATTGGTGTGTATGCTTACCAAATCGGTATTTTTGTCGGCGAGACAGACGGCCAGATGTACCCACATTACACTTCTTCCTTCCTTCAGTGATGGAAATTGTTACAATAAATAAAATTGTATTTTTATTTACAATTAATGCTTTTCTTATGTCTCTTTGAATTGATGTTACAATCTAAGTATTTAAAGAAATAAATATATATATAAAAATAATTCTAATAATTTCTAACCAAGATCAATTAACCAGTGAGTATGGAATACGTAATTCACAAGGGTTCATCTAGATAGGACATAATCTGCTGAGATACACATGTACAGCAACCTTGTGTCCCCTAGGAATTGTTTTAAAGTGTAGCAATTATGTAATATGATTACAGTATTCTGTATTGTAAAGGGTAGCTCAGCTCGCATTGCTGCAATTATTGCTAATCAGTGTGACTGTGTTGATGTAAAGTCACGCGTGTTTGTAATACAGGAAGCGCTCTGTCTTAGCTCAGGAAGAGGAGGAGATAGATACACAAGCAGTGTGTGTATACGAGGGTTAACATGTTATGTGTACCGTGTACGACACCTAGCTAATGGTTATCATGGATGCACAGGGCGTCAGGATAAAAAGAGAGGGGCAGGACTGGGATTGCAGTTCTGTCCACACTGCAAAGGTGACCCTGGATTCTGAGCACCCTGTTGAGGTGACCCGGGATTTGAAGTCTGAGCACCCTGCTGAGTTGATCCGGGAGGACAAGCTGCTGCTCATTAAAGGTGCAGTATCTGTATGCACAGCAGCACGGACACTTGTTCCACAACAATGTATATGTTGATAACTCGATGTGATCGCTGCAGTGAGGTCGTATCCCAGCAGCCTGTGTGCCTGCACTTCTGTGGACCAAGATGTCCAGAGCAGTTACTGACAAATTAATATATTCATGGGTCAGGACTCGTTGAAAATATTTACTAGATGGGAATACAAACTCAATTATCTAATACAGTTGTTATCAAACTCGGTTCCCAGGACCCCAACCAGGTCACCAAGCAGGTATATTCAGGGCCAGTTCTAGACATTGCGGAGCTCAGGGCAAGAGTTCCCAGTTGCACCCCCAAAAAACCCCCCAAAAAACATTTATTTTATTACATGGTGTTCCTCTGTGCGTGTACGCTTCTGAAAAGGGGGCGTGTCCTTGCGGGACACCGCCAATTCATCACACTGTGGGGCGTACCCAGCACTTACGAAGGTGCTGGGCTTCTCCCAAGCTCTCCCCTCGTGGCGAATAATTGCCATGTGCAGTAATGCGCCTTACACAGCATGTCTTGCACAGTAATGCCCTTTATAACACATTATGCCCTTTATAACACATTATTCCACACGCAATAATGCCCTGTATAACACATTATTCAACACGCAATAATGCCCTGTATAACACATTATGCCACACACAATAATGCCGTGTATAACACATTATGCCACACGCAGTAATGCCCTTAATAACACATTATGCCACACGCAGTAATGCCCTGTATAATACATTGTGCCACACACAGTAATTCCCTTTATAATACATTATCCTCAATTCAAGTTACGCCACACAGTAGTCCCTTATTCATGTAATGACACACAGTGGTGCCCCTTATACCCAAGGCCCACAGTAGTAGTGCCCCTAATACAATGCCCACAATAGTAGTGCCCCTTATACAATGCCCACAGCACTGGTGCCCCTTACACAATGGCCCCCCAAATGGTGCCCCCCATGCAGTGCCCTCAGTAGTGCCTGCAGTGGTAATGCCCACAGTGTTAATGCCCCCAGCAGTAGTGCCCCCAGCAGTAATGCCTCTATAATAGCGCCCACAGTTGTAATGCCCCCTATAGTAGTGCCCACAGTAGGAATGCCCCCTATAGTAGTGCCCACAGTAGGAATGCCCCCTATAGTAGTGCCCACAGTAGGAATGCCCCCTATAGCAGTGCCCACAGTAGGAATGCCCCCTATAGTAGTGCCCCCAGTAGTAATGCCCCCTATAGTAGTGCCCACAGTAGGAATGCCCCCTATAGTAGTGCCCACAGTAGGAATGCCCCCTATAGCAGTGCCCACAGTAGGAATGCCCCCTATAGCAGTGCCCCCAGTAGGAATGCCCCCAGTAGGAATGCCCCCTATAGCAGTGCCCCCAGTAGTAATGCCTCCATTAGTAGTGCCCCCAGTAGTAATGCCTCCAGTGGTAATGCCCCCATTAGTAGTGTCCACTGTAGTAATGACCCCTATTGTGCCTCCAGTATGACCCCTATTGTGCCACAATAGTATGCCCCTATATGAATGCCCTCTATATGAATGCCCCCATTAGTAGTGTCCACTGTAGTAATGCCCCCATTAGTAGTGTCCCCTAAAGTCGTGCCCCCAGTAGTAATGCCCCCAGTAGTAATGCCCCCCCCCTATAGTCGGGCCCCTAGTAGTAATGCCTCCTATAGAAATCAGCCCTATAGCCATTCCCCCAGTGCTGGTGCTTCTGAAAAAAAAATACAATTACAAACACAATACATTCCTTAAGCCTCGCTCCTCCGTCCGCTGCCGTCCGGTCCGACCACGGCTCCACCACACTTCTATGGGAGGGATGTCATGACGTCCCTCCCGCGGTGCTCCTTGGATAAATGGGGGGGACGTCACGACGTTCCTCCCATAGTGCTCTCTGCCGGAAGCCGGAGCTCAGGAGTGAGCTCCAGCTTTCAGCTGCCGCTGCAGGGAGAGAGCCGGGTGCCCGCCTCCCTGCAGTGGCTAGCGGTAGGGGGGGCCGGCGCTGTTTTTTTTTTTCTGGGATTTTTTTTTTGCTCCTGGGGACTCAGTGGCGCCCTCTAGGGGCCGGCGCTCCGGGCGACGGCCCTGTTAGCCCGCCACTGGGTATATTCATTACTCACTGACACATTTTAAAAGATTCACAGGTGGAACTAATTATTCAACTTGTGACTCTGTGAGGAGACCTAAAAAATTATGCACTGTTTGGGGTCCTGTGGACTGAGTTTGAGAACCTGTGATCTAATATACAACAGGGGTTAATATAATACGGTATTACGTCTTAAGATCGATGCCAATAAAAAAATAATTATGTAGTTCAATCCCTTAAAGGGGTTGTTTTATGGCCAAACTGCATATTCATTCTAGGGGATGTAGTTAGGATTCCGGCGGGCGCTATCCCCGACATGGGAATAAAGATGGATGTCGAATTCCCAACGCCTATCATTAGCCCCACTACTAAATCCCGACACACCGAACGAATGTAAGCCAGGTGTTTTAGCTTGTAGCCGCCGCGGGGGCGTGCGGGGGTTTAGCTTTAGGGACCGCTGGAGGAACTTAGGGTTAGGCACCCCCCCGGGAGGGTTAGGCTAGGGAAAGGGGGGGGGGTTGGGCACCACTAGGGGAGGGGGAGGGTTAGGTTTAGGCACTAATGCGGGAAGGTTAGGGTTAGGCACCACTAAGGGAGGGTCCAAGTACCACCCTAATGCTGTCGGGATTCCGACCTGTCGGGCTGCCGGTATTTTAGCCGCCAGCATTACATACCGATTCCCATTCTAGTGCACGTAGAAATTAATTGCTTTACAAATTATGAAAACGTTTGAGTGAAAAGGATTTGCGGTGCCCAGCACTTTCACGGAGTGCTACGTAACATACTGTATGTGCAAATTCTTTTGGACAATTTAAGACATTTCTACAGAGCAGGGATACCAATTTTGGTATTTGCTAATTCTATTAGGGCCACCGTGGCTGACAGTGCAATTCAAACCGCTCTTTAAGATTTCCAGGATGTGTTTATTGGCTTTGCTGGGCCGGAATGTTACCCACCCTGAGCCTGCTGTCCCCATGGGCCAAGCCCACGATGGTGATTTTACATGACCCTAGTGGTCCATTGGTTACCACACAGCCTGATCCATTGTGGCAGGAGAGGCATGTTTTTCCTTTAGGACCTTTATGGAGTCCTCCTTTCAGATGGTGGGTCCACCATCTGCAAGGAGGCTGCATCGCTGCTTGGTGGGGATGAGAGAATTTTCTTCATGGTACTTTGTGAAGGAGTAGCTGTTTAATTAATAGGTTCCCCCATTTTTCACTTTTAATTATTTTGACACTCTTCTGGTCTGCCACCTGAATAACTTCATTCCACTTCTAGCCTAGTACAAGTTCTGACCCCATAGTTCAGCCAGGAAAAATTACACAATCGGTTTCTTACCAGCAGCTCTGCACTCAGGCAAACTTGTGTACAGTCTCCTGGCTTCCCTCCATATCCATTTCATGCCAAAAAGAAATAGCCCCATACTCCAGGACTATAAAAGCCATGCATTGTAATTGACAGTACCAGTAACTGGCCCTTATACAATTCAATATACAATTAGTTTGTTTATATCACTTCACATGGTAAGGAAAATGTGCCTAAAATGGCAAAACATGTTTTGTTTGTTTGTTTTTTTATTCAAAATTAAAAGGTGAACTAAAAGCAAATTTTGTGTTTGTTTTTTTCTCTACCCACCACCAAGAAATATTTGCAGTTCTTGTTCTATATTAATCCACATTTGCAAAGCAGAAAATAAGCATGATCCAAGACATGGGTTTTAAGAAATCTACATTTGAAAATTATAATGCATTTTTTTTCCTCTGGTTTTAATGAAATGCATAAAATGTGTAGGAATAATATGGGGGCCCAACAAAACATACCATTCTGAAAACTTTATTAAAGCCAAGATCTGTGAGATCTTGGCATTGGACCCAGTCCTCTCTGTACTTTGTAAAGTTTTCTGTATTATAGTATCTGGTGATCACAAGAATATAACTACTAAGAGTGCACATGGTTTGAAAGCGCAGACTCCCCTACTTTAAATTAGAGTGCCTCAAGTTTGTTTGTCCCAGTATAGGGGCAAGCAGGCACATTGAGTACCATACCCTTGGTTCTACTATGTCTGTATTGTAGGGTGACTCTATCCGGTGATCAGACAACTTCTGGGTGTAGTTTGTAAAGTCAACATTTAGAATGTCAAGATGGACATTAGGCCGACAAGCAATATATCGACATGGTTAAAATGTTCATCGTATTATTTTTTTTTTTCGCATACTTTAGCCTAACCTATAAAGTAACACAAAAATGTACTGTCGACATTTAAACATGCTGATATTTGTGAATGTGAACATTTTCCTTGACTACCTTATGTCAATGTTGACATTGTGACCGGGTACCATAACTACTAAGGGGTTAAAGAGGGGGCCCCGAGTTTATTGAAGCCAGGACATGGGAGATCCTCCCCACCCCCCCTCCCCAATTTCTGGACCTCATAATGATTTCTGTATAGTAGGTAATAATTTCTCTTTCAGGTAAGTGCACTTTATTGAAGGCAATATAAACTGCCCTGGGGTACCTCCATTTACTCCTATCATTAAGAGCAGCACCACTGGCTCACATCTATGCCGGTTTCAGCACAACGCTCTTGAAAAATTGGTTGGGACTTAGGCCCTGATTCAGCTTCAGACCGAATAGCTAAGCTCAAAAGCAGCTTAGCTATTCAGTCTGTGCTGATATGCTAATGCAGCATTAGGTATCCGAGCTGCATTGTCCAACGCAGCTTCGGATACTCTGCGAACCATTGATCTGCTAAGGTGACCCATAGGGTCACGCAAATGGCCATCGCAGCTGCGAGGAAGAGGCCAGGAATTCTCCATCAGCCAATGGAGATCCTGGCCTCTTCCCTCTCCCCCAATGACGACGACACGCCTCCGTTTCAGGAAACAAATGCCATCACCGCCCCCACACGGCAGCAGACTTGTCAATCACTGACAATCTGCTGCCAGTTTATGTGCGGGCCTGCATGTGCACTGCTGAATTAGGCCCTTAATCCACAGATGGAGAATCAGGATATTCTAATGCAGACTTGCCTGCCAAACTGGAGGACACCTGCTTATACATATTTACTGTGGTAAACATATTTGTCTACCCATTAGGTATTATCTTTTATTTGCATCAACAGAGCCATATATATTGCCCTCATAGTTTTTACAAAATGTTCTTTTTTTTTTTATTTTATTGTATAAATAAAATCCGATATGTAAAATCTATATGGTTCAAATGTGTTTTTCTGTTATATAATTGAGTCTGACAATCTCCTATAGCAGCTGCAGACAGTTTACAATTAATCGGACTCAGCTTAAGGTGTGTACACATGGTACAATATCTATGAACGATATATCATTCATTTATATGCAGTGAACGACCAACGATGCGCGTTCCCGCATGAACGATAACGATATCTATGATCGTTCGTACATGCACGCCAATCTAGACGATATCGTCAACTTTGCCTGTTCAGAGATGTGACAGGATGACTTCACTGAAATATATCTTTGAAAGATATCTTTCAAATCGTTGGAGGTACAGATCGTTCCGTGTGTACCCAGCATAAGTAATATATTTGACTTATCTGCAACATAAAGGGATTATTTTGAATAACATTTTTTCACATAGTGTCAGTCTAATGCTGGGTACACACTGACAGATACATTGGCCAATCAAATGATCGACCAATGTATCTGCTGCCCGTCGGCAAGTGTGTACCCGACCGCCGGGACCCAAGGGCATAAGCAGATGATGGCCGTTCAGATCACTCCATCTGCAGATATGTCAGGTGTGTACCCACCTTAAGTATAGAGATTAAAGCCTAATTCCTACTTAGTTAGCACATCATCTCAATGAGCAGAGTACATTTTCAGTTGAACTAACCCAGCCTTTAGGACTAAATTAAAAAATAAATAAAAAATAGACGCTTATACAATACTGAATAGAAAATAGTCTTTGTTAAAATTAATCCTGTCTTTTTAAAGGATTTAGACTCTCAATGAACTTGAATCCACACTCCCAATAACCCATTTTATTTAATTTGCTACCTTTTATAGGAAGGCCTGTTTTCAAGGTCAATGCAAACTCATAAACCTTGGGAACTTTGGGGGTGATATATCAAAGCTTCTAAAGAGAGAACAATTTGCCCATAGCAACCAATTGGCTTCTACCTATCATTTTATAGCATGTACTTGATAAATATTAGCTAAAAACTGATTGGTTGCTATGGGTAACTTCTAAAGTATTTTGATATCTCTCTCCCTTTGTGTGATTATTTTTGGCGTTGTATGCAGTGAATATGCATTCAAACTACCTGAGGTTGGTAAAAAAAAAAAAATACGGTCTTTAGTACTTTAGCTAAGTAGTGCAGTACAGCTCTATTTCCTTGATTCATTAAAGCAATCCATCATCCAAGCAAGAAATGTATACATGCATGAATGTCCTAGTGTGGTTTCTCATGCATTTAGATCTTTCATAGTGGTTATATGCTTATATTTCATATGGTTAGAGTAGATGGAATATTTCTTGGAAGAGTAGTTACCAAAATAAAATTAAACATGTTGTGATCTATGTACGTCCATCAATGTATGTGCTAACCCTTTCTGTATGTCCTATTTTGTACTAATAGGGGGGATTTTTCTTGGCACCGTTGCAACGGCAGGGATGCTCGCTGGTTTTGGTACAACATTGTCCCTTGCAAAGAAGAACAGCCCCAACTGGTTCAGTAAGGTATGTGTTGGTTACTACATTACATAATTCACTCAGATATCTGTTTGCAGAGTGTATTTGTGTGTTTTCACTCTGCTTATGCAACTAGATACTCAAGTAAGCAGTATCGTGTCGTGAAGTGTCTTCCTTACCAAAACTTATTATTCTGTTCCGCCACTTCAGGGCAGGTTCCACTATTACTCAACGGAGAAGTAAAGCAGGATCGTTGCACACAGAAAATATTACAATATCTAATAACTTTCACCGCAATAATGTTTTATACAATTTATTTAATTGGAAACTTGACTGGGTAGACTTCTTTTGCTGAAACAACTTCTATAGCTAAACAAAGCATTTATTGTAAGATACAATTGTTTGTTGATTAACCAGATGTGTTTTATTATGGGGATAATACAACTTTATAAGTGTAATATTACAAAATTCTTATACTTACCACCAATTTAAAGCATTACACAATAACAGATCAATGTCAACAATATTTTACATAGAACAAGGCAGTTAACATTGGGTCACCATAAAGTGAGATAAATCAGTTCAATATGATGGAGCTCGGTGGGGCACTCGCCAGAACATATTTCCTCCTTCTAGACTCTTTATCAGAGTTACGGAGCCTGCAATTTATATATGTTACACAGTACATACTGTGTTTGCTATACTATGCTGAATTAAGGACTAAAGTGTCTAGTTTTGAATAGAAATAGTCACAAAACTCTGATGTGATCTCAATTGTTACTTTGTAAACATCCCAGCATTAGCAACAAAGTTTCATTAGTACTGTGCTCCAGAAAGTCTCTGAGAATATTATTACTGAAGAGTTTGCTGGCTCAAAAGGTATTAATAAGATTCTGCCGCTGTTCCTTGGTCAGGGCTGAACACACTATGTCCGCTCTGTTTTGACTGGGTACTTTCATTACAATGCCCAGTCCTGGCTCCTCCTAAAAGGTGCAGCTATTAGCTCTGCAATTAGCTGACTGACTCTCTATAGTCTTTTCTGACACTCTCAGAGGAACATTATGGAAGTAACTTCTGACTCGGTGGTATTAACAAAACTGTTCTGGGAAGCGACAAATAGTTGAGGATGTTTTGTTCCGCTAAAGGGTTATACTGTCTGACGTTGTCCCTCTCTAAGATGGATTTGGGGTGTGTGTGGATAGTAATGCAGGACTACCAACCTATACCATACACTAACACTGGCTCCAACTGATAACTGAGGGCTGACAAGATGTCCTCTTTATCTGTAGCCATTGCTCTCATACCTTCTTCTGCAGCCCACCGAGTGTCTGTCAAGGAAGAAGACCTCCGGTCACCAGAAAAAAACACTGGGAATCCAGTGAAACACACACAATGTTCAGCTTTGCTCCCACTGGCAGTTACCTCAACACAGCGCAGCCGCCAACTGCTGTTTTCTCTAGTTCAAATCCTTGAGCCTGTCACAGTACTCATGGTCCCCTAATATCCACCACCGCTGAGGGGGCAGTGCAAAATGTCCCTGAAAACCGTTAAATCATGCCCTATATTAGACAATGGCAGGAGTCACATTATAACTTTACATATTTGTAGGAACACCTCAGCATGAGGGTCTTGGTCGGGTGCCACACAGAGTCTTGTACAAACAGAGGGCATCTCTACTTGTGAGTGAAGGGTTGTAACTGGGTTATCCCAGGGCATTCTTTTATAGACTTAGTTCACAGTGTGTGTTTCACAGGGGTGAAGCTAGGCTTCTGTCACCAGGGCAAAGACTCAGCTCGCCAAAAGCACTCCAGGGCTTGCGGCAGACGAGACCCTACCACAAGAGACCCTACCACAAGAGACTCGTCGTTCGGCCGCTCGCTATAGCTGTGGGTGGTCACCCTTAGCTATGCGAGCGGCCAGGTGGCCGCTCTAAAATCAGGAAGGACGGCCCTGATGCAGAGCGAGCGCTCTGTCAGAGCGTCCGGCTCTGAATCAGGGCCACAGTTCAGCCCATTGATATTAGGGAGGCGTTGAATCACAGGATCTAAAATATATTTATAATTTTTTCTAGTGAAGGGTTGGGGTTTTTTTTTTTTTTTTTGCATATATGCTGAGCAGGAAAACATGTTCTGGCTAAATGTTCTCAAATGAACTGTGGGCCTGATTCAGAGGCGCGCGCTCGCTCTGAATCAGGGCATCCCTATTTTTAATTTTTTTTAATTCCGGCCTCCAGGCCGCGATATTCGCTACCATCGGCATTGCGTGGAGACCCTTGTGGTAGGGTCTCAGCACTCGCAATGCCAAGTGGACTTCCAGCTCTAATAGAGCCGGAAGTCCACTACTGACATCACGAGTGATGTCAGTAGGACCGCCCACAAACGGCAGGCGTTCCTTCGGGAACGCCTCCGTTTGTTCAGCCACCCCCCCTACCCGCCTACAAAACGGGGTGAGCTGTCAATCAACATCGACAGTCGCCCTGTTTTGCTGCGAGCTCCGGAGCGAGTGAAGGTCTCACTCGCTCCGGGGCTCAAGTGCGCACTGGGCCACCATCGACCCGCTTGCGAGCCGGTCTGAATTAGGCCCTGTGTGTTTATAAAGAAGTACAAGCAGCCAGTCTGATAAGCACACCCTGTTACCAGTTGTCCTTCTACTCCACATTCTTTGACACCATGATCACTGCTGCTGCAGTACCTGCTCCTCTTTGCACATAGCATGATAGTATTTAGATACATGTTATGTGTGCTACTAATGACAAATAGAATTTTGCTTTCCAGTACTGATGATAAAAGAATTGCAGAGACCTGACATTCTTTGAAATTAGCACATCTTATTCTTGTTGAAAACTTTGGGCATCTGTTTGCAGTAATCAATGTAAGTTAGACTGTTGCAGCTTTGGTAGGACACCTCAGAATTACCGGTGTTATGACATTTACTCAACATTGGTGTTAAACAAATTTTAGCCAGATGTAATTGTCCTGTTGAGTATGTAATGTGATATTTGTGTTGGCATGGTTTTTTTTTTTTTATGTAGGGTGGTATTTATACACTCAGTGGCCACTTTAATTTGTACACCTGTAGACATGTTTATTAATGCAATTATTTAGTGAGCCAATCTTGTGGCAGAAACTCAATGCATGAAAGTATGTAGAGTATGTAAGTGTTTCAGTTGTTGTTCAGACCAAAAATTGTAATGGGAAAAATGTGATTGAAGTGTTTTTGGCCACAGAATTATTGTTGGTGCTAGTTTTATTGTCTCAGAAACCGCTGATCTTCTGGGATTTTCACACACCACATTCTTTAAAGTTAATAGAGAATTATGCACAACACAAAAGTATCCAATGAACAGCAGTTCTGCGGGGGAAAAGGCATTGTTTATGACAGAGGAGAATGGCCAGACTGTGGCAAGCTGACAAGAACGCAACAGTTACTCAAATAACCATATGGTAAACAGTGGTTTGCACTTCAAGATTCCACCAACATGGCTATGCGTTCTTAGTCACCAGTTCTAAATTCAATAGAGTATCCTAGAAATGTCGTGCACCAGAGATTTGCTGCATGAATGTGCATTCGACAAATTGGAAGCAGTTGCGCTATACGATCATGTCACCATGGACCAGGCTCTCTAAATAAATGAATTTCTCATTCAACCACTAGGGGACACTGGAACTAGTACACTGGTGTATAGATGGGTGTGAGAGTTGAGCCTGGCAGTTTAAATTTTAAGAAGAGTAGCTGGCTCCTCCCCCTCTATACCCCTCCCTAGGCCAGCACTTGTGCTGTCTCCAGACCTTTTACTTATGTATTCAACTTGTTCTTCACTATGAAGTTTTTCACAGGCAGACTGCTGGCTACCCGTTGGAGCTGCCGGAGGGACCAACCACAGCTGCCTGCGGCTAGTGTCTGGGTCCCATGGCCCTACCGCGCACCGGCCGCACATGCAGTGGTGAGTACAGCCATCTTCCTTGAATAGCAAGGTAGGTGGGTATATACTCGGTGACCCTCAGCTCTTAGAGAGGCGGCTCATAAGAGGGACAGTGTAGTAAGTGTAGCACTGCTGCGCTACAGTAGCTGTAATCTACTGTCCCGCCACCCGGGCTTGTAGCCGCCATTAATGTCCCGCATTAACAATAGTGGGCATAGAGCTGGGGCGGAGCTAGCGGTGGCTTGGATATTCCTTGCTCTCCCGCTCAGAAGGCCAGTACAGAACAGATGCCACTATAGTACACTCTCTGACATGAGGGGGTACTTTTGCAAGCTCCTTTTGCATTTTTTTTCAGTCTAGTATAACTGCCTTTATCTGTGTCTACATACTAGCCTGTGCCTCTTCCCTCTCTAGAATAGCATTGGGAATGACCGTTTATTCTCTAGCATAATGGCAGCGCGGATGGTGTAATGGTTTTCATTAATGCTTCACCAATAATCTGTGTGGAGTTTGTACGTTATCTCCTTCAGTAACAGATCTACCTCCAGGATAATAAAGTCTGCCTATGTTGACGTAAGCGGAGCTACTTTGGCCTAAAGGTTTCTATTCCTGAAGGTAATTACATTTTAACGTAAACTTATTTTAAAGGCACGTGTTGTAAAGCGGTTGGTGTCCACAAGCATGCTTGATTTTGGAAACTAAGCAGCATATAGCCTGGGTAGTTTCTTGATCAGATACTGCCTAGGATACCAGTGCGATAAGTTTAACAACATTGCATGTGACATAGAAATAGAACGCAGGCTTAAATACACAGCTGTTCCTTTATTTCCTTCTTATAAATACTTAACTGCTAGTGTATCCCAGGTATGTACTAGAGTCCAGAGTTGTCAGTTTTAGGTTGAACTGCCATTTTAACCTTGTGTATTATGGCTCACCCTATATGGCCTCTCAGACTGGAAGATCTGATGGCTGTGTGCTAATGTATTAATGTATACGATTACACCTTCAGTCAGGTTCAGTTCCTATGACCGTTAAAAAAAAAAAGAAGCCCAAACTTGTCTGATCTTGGAAGCTAAGCAGGGTCAGGATGGGAGACTACCTGGGAGTACCAGGTTCTGTAGGTTTAACAACCTCAATCCTTGGTCTCTCTGCAGTTTTTCCTCTCCCCAGATAGTCATCCTCAGGGTGTGACAACTCTCATCTACTGCACGTGAGCCTTATAAACATTTCATGAGAGAATATACGATAACAACTGGTAGAGTTTTAAGAAATATTGCCATCATTTCCCTGTTGGGGCGGATGTTTTTTTTTTCCCTATCCTCTTTTTAAGGAAGACATTTTGCTAGTTATCTGTAAGTCTATTCCCCGCTGCCGGGATCTTTATTATCGTGTATAGGCTACACTACCTTAGGTGATATACCATCGATCTGATGGCCTGATTCAGACCCGCACACTAGATGCATTCGCATGCAGCCAAAGTATGCAAATCCCACTATGTCTTGGCGTGCGATCGCGGTGTGTATTTATTCAGCCACCAGCCTGTGGTAAGACTCCCACTTTCCCTTAGTGTTACACGTCATCTCCAGGAAGTGTATGCAACAATCGGTAACATCTGACCCATACGCAGCACTTTTGGCTGACCATACCCTACCGCAAGCACTGCGAGTGCTTCAGTGTGTAATTCAGCTATGTGATGTGTATTATGACGCTGCGTATTAATTATGCACGCCTCTGAAACGGCGTTAAGACGCTCAGACAAGCCTTCCTTCACACCACCACTCCCCCATTTCCATCGACCAACCCCTGTCACCACCCACAAACTGCTCGTCCTGTCTCTAGCGAGGAATCTTTGTGCAGGGTGCGAATGCTTCCCAGTCACATGGACTAGTTCGCGCACTGCATCTTGTACACATGCGCAGATTGCAAACATCGGTAGGCTACATGCGAACGCAGCCTAGCGAACTGGTCTGAATCAGGTCCGCAGTTCGGATCTCAATGGGATTCTATCCTATGATAAATAGTCTGTTATTCCATGTTCTCTATGGTTGTAATGTACCTGTTTTACTAAGTTGGGTTTTTGTACCATGCGGCTAGGTCCCTCCACTTCTCCTTGAAGTGGTTATAGCTGTGCGCTGCATTCGCTATACATATTTGGATATAGTGTGTGTGTGTGTGTGTGTGTGTGTGTGTGTGTGTGTGTGTGTGTATACACTGCTCAAAAAAATAAAGGGAAGACTAAAATAACACATCCTAGATCTGAATGAATGAAATATTCTTATTAAATACTTTGTTCTTTACATAGTTGAATGTGCTGACACCAAAATCACACACAAATTATGATTGAAAATCAAATTTATTAACCCATGGAGGTCTGGTTTTGGAGCCACACTCAAAATTAAAGTGGAAAAACGCACTACAGGCTGCTCCAACTTTGATGTAATGTCCTTAAAACAAGTCAAACTGAGGCTCAGTAGTGTGTGTGTGGCCTCCGCGTGCCTGTATGACCTCCCTACAACGCCTGGGCATGCTCCTGATGAGGTGGCGGATGGACTCCTGAGGGATCTCCTCCCAGACCTGGACTAAAGCATCTGCCAACTCCTGGACAGTCTGGTGCAACGTGGCGTTGGTGGATGGAGCGAGACATGACGTCCCAGATGTGCTCAATTGGATTCAGGTCTGGGGAACGGGCGGACCAGTCCATAGCATCAATGCCTTCGTCTTGCAGGAACTGCTCACACACTCGAGCCACATGAGGTGTAGCATTGTCTTGCATTAGGAGGAACCCAGGGCCAACCGCACCAGCATATGGTCTCACAAGGAGTCTGAGGATCTCATCTCGGTACCTAATGGCAGTCAGGCTACCTCTAGCGAGCACATGGAGGGCTGTGCGGCCCCCCAAAGAAATGCCACCCCACACCATTACTGACCCACTGCGAAACCGGTCATGCTGGAGGATGTTGCAGGCAGCAGAACGTCTGTAACATGTGCTCAGTGTGAACCTGCTTTCATCTGTGAAGAGCACAGGGCGCCAGTGGCGAATTTGCCAATCTTGGTGTTCTCTGGCAAATGCCAAACGTCCTGCACGGTGTTGGGCTGTAAGCACAACCCCCACCTGTGGACGTCGGTCCCTCATACCACCCTCATGGAGTCTGTTTCTGACTGTTTGAGCAGACACATGCACATTTGTGGCCTGCTGGAGGTCGTTTTGCAGGGCTCTGGCAGTGCTCCTCCTGTTCCTCCTTGCACAAAGGTGGAGGTAGCGGTCCTGCTGCTGGGTTGTTGCCCTCCTACGGGCCTCCTCCACGTCTTCTGATGTACTGGCCTGTCTCTTGGTAGTGCCTCCATGCTCTGGACACTACGCTGACAGACACGGCAAACCTTCTTGCCACAGCTCCCATTGATGTGCCAACCTGGATGAGTTGCACTACCTGAGCCACTTGTGTGGGTTGTAGACTCCGTCTCATGCTACCACTAGAGTGAAAGCACCGCCAGCATTGAAAAGTGACCAAAACATCAGCCAAAAAGTATAGGTACTGACAAGTGGTCTGTGGTCACCACCTGCAGAACCACTCCTTTATTGGGGGTGTCTTGCTAATTGCCTATAATTTCCACCTGTTGTCTATTCCATTTGTACAACAGCATGTGAAATTGATTTTCAATCAATGTTGCTTCCTAAGTGGACAGTTTGATTTCACAGAAGTGTGAATGACTTGGAGTTACATTGTGGTGTTTAAGTGTTCCCTGTATTTTTTTGAGGTGTGTGTGTGTGTGTGTGTGTGTGTGTATACACATATCTCTATCGGATACATAAACACTTAGATTAGGTTTGTGGCTTCAATGTTTCAGCGCTTTAATTAGCGCCTTCGTCAGGAACAGCATTACAAAGAAATGAACAAACATACTCACTTTAAGTACCCTTAACCCATACTTGGTGGATGCCTCTGCCCGAGATCTGGTCTGTGAAGACATTGCGGGGAAGTGACATCAGCAAGACGTGCCCTGTTGCTAGGCAACCTAAGTAAACAGTAGACCTTAAACAAAACAAGTAACGGTGGTAATAATAAGCATAAGGACTAACCGTGTATGCTGTGAAATCAACAATATTGGCACAGCTAATGATGCAGGCAAGGGTACATAAGGATAATGACTGCTCTATATATATATAACCAGTCTATCTAATACCTACTACAAGGGTAATCAAATACATAAAGTATACATCAGTTAAATAACCACTTGTTATGGAAACCATTTTAAAAATGTGCTTTATAGTAATCATACATTAAGTTCATTTAGGAAGCTTCAAGTAAAACCTATACAGGGACGATGAGAACAGATCATGATCATAACAGTGTAACCCTAATGTCTCATGGAGACCACAGTGGGCTAACGTTCCTAGTTTGTGGATCCATTTTGTTTTCAATTGGAGCAGCAATTTACCCCTATCTCCTCCTCCTAGATAATGGGGGGACCTGATCAATAATTTGATATTGCAAAGTGGACAGATTATGTTTCGCATGGGCGAGGTGACGCGCAACGGGCTGTTCGCTAGTCCCTTTAGCTATGGAGCGCCATGTGCTCTTTAAACTGGCGCTCCGGTTTGCCCACGTATTGTCGAGCACAAGGACAGGTGATGGTATACACAACAAATTTGTTTGTGCAGGTTAAATGGTGTCGAATTATAAACTTCTCACCGGTATAGGGGTAATGAAAAAAAAATGACCTTGTATGTAGCTACAGGTCAAGCAATTAGGGCATTTATAGCCACCTAGTCTTAGTGGCATCACCCTGTTTTTTTTTCCAAAATTAGTAATATCAGTACGTACAATTTGATCCTTTTTATGTTTCTCCCCCTTCTGTAGCAAGACATCAAGGTATTGTTATTCAAAATTTTAAGGTCCGGGTCAGTTGCTACAATATGCCACTACTTTTTAGCTGTTTTATTCACATGCATACTCATATGGTTATAGGTATTAACCCAAGTATATCTTTCAGACCTCTCCTTGTCGATCTTGGGGTTAAGGAGTTTCACCCGGGGAATGGATAACACTTTGTTTATCACAATTACAACCCCTTTTGTACAAATTTAGTAATCATGCTATCAATACTCCTCCTTGCTGTCACTTCATCGCTACATATACGTCTCACCCTCAAAAACTACCGTATATACTCGAGTATAAGCCGAGTTTTTCAGCACAAAAAATGTGCTGAAAAAGTACCCCCTCGGCTTATACTCGAGTCAAGTGTAGCGCTGACCGGACGGAGTTCGGTCAGCGCTACACACTGCCAAACACACAGCTGCCGGAGCCGGCAGCTGCGTGTTTGGTGCAGCTCCCGCAGTGGGTGATGGGAGACACGTCGTCATGACGACGTCTCTCCCATGCAAAGCGGCCGGAGGAGCGGACAGCGGCGGGACCAGGAGCGGGAGTTTAAGGTAAGTGTTTTTTTTTTTTTTTATTCTTTTCACGTCTCTACTAGGGGGGGGGAGACTACAGGGGGCGATGACTACAGTGGGCACTACCAAGAGGCATTATCAGGGGGCGATTACTACAGGGGGCACTAAAAGGGGGGATTACCACTGGGGGAACTACCAGGGGAGGATTACTACAGGGGGCACTACCAGTGGGGGATTACTACAAGGGGCACTAAAAGGGGGGATTACTACTGGGGGTACTACCAGGGGGGGATTACTACTGGAGGCACTGAAAGGGGGGATTACCACTGGGGGCACTACCAGGAGGGATTACTACTGGGGGCACAACCAGGGGGAATTACTACTGGGGGCACTACCAGCTGCTGCCATTTCCCACACTAGGCTTATACTCGAGTCCGTAAGTTTTCCCAGTTTTTTTGGGGTAAAAGTAGGTACCTTGGCTTATATTCGGGTCGACTTATACTCGAGTATATACGGTAGTAATACGATAAACCTGCTTTCAGGGGTTCAGGATGTGCACTAGTGGCCAAGAGTAAATTATTCCGATCAGTTGGCTTACTGTAAAGACATGTCTTTAAAATGCCCTTCGTCTTTAGTTAATAAGGAAATTAAGAGTTTTCATCGATTTGGCAAGTGATTTTCACTGGACTCTGGGCCTGATTCTGACCCGGTCACAAGTGCTGTGCGCTCGCAACCGGGTCGATGGTGGGGCAGTGCGCATGTGCACGACAGAGCCGGCTCCGTCGTGCGCATGCGCGAGACCTGGATTGCGATGGGCAATCCGTCGCTCCGGGTCTCGTACCAAAGGGGGCATGCTGTCGATGTTGAGTGACAGCACGCCTCCTTTGGTGGGTGGGCCGGGGGAGTGGCTGCCCAAACGGAGGCGTTCCCATGTGAACGCCTGCGTTTGGGGCCAGCCCCACTGACATCACGGGAAGATATTGCAGCATGGAGACGTATAGGCGAAGAAAGTGTACATGCATAGACAGAGTATAATAGTTTTAGCAATTAGGGAGCTGAATGTGTATTTTGAATAAGATGGATGTATGGAGTGAGAAGGATGTTGGAACCCAGTGAGATTCTTGTGGTGATCCAATGGGAAGATTGTGGGCACTGAGTGGGATGTGTGTGCCACATAACTGCTCAGACCTCAGTTGCATAGTCTGCATGTGTGTATTCCAAAGAGCACACCATTCTAAGAATTAGCAGCTCCACCATTTTGTGAGTGACAGCAATCTCCCTCTGAGAGTGCTGAATCTGCAGTTAACCAAAGGGTGTGATGGCATACCATATCTGTATTGCACAAGGAACACGTCCATTAAGGCGTCAGCCTTAATGATCGGAATTTCATTGGGTTTTTTTAAGTTTAAGTGTCACAAATGCAGTAGGTTTTGTGAAATTTCTGGTAACCTCCTCAAAGCCTTAATGGGACATATGAAACAGTAAGGTTTTTTTGTCTATGGAATTTCATTGCTTTTTTAAAATGTATTAACGATTAGGGTTTGGAGGAGCAAACCGGGCCACCTGCAGGGGAGAAGGGCAACAAAATGGTACATTAACGCAGGTGGAGGAAGGCCGACACACAGGAGGTGGTTTTTTAGGGGTGCACAGGGACAGACGGCTGAAGGCGTGCGAGCCAGCAGCCGGCCTGCGGTGCAGTCCACATGGGCATCAGTGGACGACAGAGGGGATCACTGGCGCTGGGTATGCATCTGAGAAAATAAAATCAATAAGACACAGATGCATGGATGTATCCGTGAGATCTATCTATGCATCTATGTAAAGAATTTAATATGTGAAAAATTTTTAAAAAAATGACATGGCCCCCCTCCCACCAAAAGCACAACCAGCATCGGGCTTTTCACTGTCAGTTCTGGTTGTGAAAATACAGGGGACAAAAAGCGTAGGGGTCCCCTGCATTTAGCAGAACTAGCACTGGGCTAAATGGAACCAGTCCTAGTTTTCAAAATACAAACGACGTAGGGGTCCAGTCACAGTGCCGGCGCACACACTTACCGGGTCCGGAGGCACTGGTCTGCGAGGGGACAGCGGGCGGGGGGTTTCCGGCATCTGCCACTGCTCCCCGCTGCTCGTCCCTCTCTCTGATGCAGGCGGGCGCAGCTCCCGACGGGTGTGCGGGCCGACCTGCCAAGGATTTAAAGGGCTATACACACCCCTTTTAGTGATGTCACAGGAAGTGACTAGGATAGCTGCCTATATATGGGGGACTCTGTGAACACTCCAGTGCCAGAGTATAGGCTCATTACCATAATCCAGCGTTCCGTGCATATCCTGATTACCAATTTGAACTTGGCTTCGTTTGTGACCCCGATTCTGTCTGATCCCTGGTTCTGTGTTGATATCTGGTTCTGACCTTGGCTATTCCCTGTGACGCGCTTACGCCTGCTCCCTGGTACCATCTCGTCTGTTTGGTTCTGACCCGGCTTGTCGACTACGCTAAAGTCTCCTGCACTCTGTCTAAAGTACACCAGCACCTGTATAGGGAAACCTAACCTGAGGGCCGCGACCTCTGTATCGGATGCAGCCAAGCCCATACATTCTTGCAAAGATCCCTGGTGAATACCGCCGGCACATTAGACTTCCTGCCTCAGGAATAGGTCTAGCCAATTCCCTGCATATGGGTTGCATCCTCAATCCATCCGAGAGTTGTAACAGGTCCCCCGTATTCTGTGCAACCAGCACTGGGCTCTGAGCCGGTGCTGGTTCTAGGAATACAGGGGGAAAAAATGCTTAGGTTCCCCCTGTATTGTCCAGTACCAGCACCTGACTGTTTCTAGCGGTGGGCTAATGCCACAGCCAGGGGAGCCCTTTCACTGGGCCCCCCAGCCAAAGCATTAACCCTGGCCGCTAGTTATCCCAGACCAGGGATCCCTGGGGAGCTGGTGACCCCCCCCCCAATAATGGGGTCCACTTTTCCAGGACAACCCAGGCCTGGGCTGATAGCCTGGGGCTATCCCTGGCACCCCTGTGTGGGTGCCTGATTGATTGTGTAATGTGGTGCATTTTAAAGAATATTGTCTTTTGTGGGTAAACAATAGGTCTCAGCAAGCCTCCCCCGCATGCTGGTACTTGGAGAACCACAAGTACCAGCAAGTGGGGCATTTAGGGCCCACTGGTACCTGTAGTACACCTATAAAAGAAATATTAAAAGGAACAGACTACACCAATTTTTTTTTTTTTTTAATATAAATATTATAAATAATTTATTTTGTCTGAACCTTCACTTGGCGGGCAACGGCCTTTCAGCTCTTTTTCGTGGCTGCCATCACCCCAGGACTTCATCGTCTTTACCTGGCGGGTGCTAACCCACCAGGACTTCTGCGTTCTTGCCTATTGGGTGGCAGCCTGTGTCAGCTCTTGTGCATGGCCACTGCCCACTAGGATTTCCGGTTTCTTCGCCTGGTGGGCGCCATCCTGTGTCAGCTCTTTTGCATGGGTGCCAGGTTGATTCTGTAAAGTGGCCCCCTTCCCCTAAAGCACATTCAGCCCCGGGCTCTTCACTGCCGGTCCTGGTTTCAAAATTCAGGGGAAAGATTACATAAGGGTCCCCTGTATTTAACACAACCAGCACCGGGCTAATTAGAACCAGTCCTGGTTACCAAAATACAGGGGAGAAACTATATAAGGGTCCCCCGTATTCTGCACAACCAGCACAGGGCTCCGAGCCAGTCCTGGTTCTGGAAATACTGGGGGGGGGGGGAAATGCGTAGGGTCCCCCTGTATTGTCAAGAACCAACACTAGACTTTTCCAAGCGGGGGGCTATTGCCACAGCCAGGGGTGCCATTTCACCGGGTCCCCCAGCCAAAGCATTAACCCTGGCCGCTAATCGGCCCAGGCTGGGAATCCCTTGGCATCCCCCCAATAAAGGGGTCCCCCCTCTCCAGGGCACCCCAGGTCTGGGCTGATGGCCCAGGGCTATCCCCGGCACCCCTGCACGGTGGGTGCCAAGTTGATTGTGTATTGTGGTGCATTTTAAAGAATATTGTATCTTGCGGGTAAACTAATAGGTCCCAGCAACCTTCCCTCACATGCTGGTACTTTGAGAACCACAAGTACCAGCAAGCAGGGCATTTAGGGCCCACTGGTAGCTGTAGTACACCTGTAAAATAAATATTTAAAATGAACAGACTACACCAATTTTTTTTTTTTTTTTCAAATATAATTTATTTTGTCTGCTCCTTCACCAAGTGGGCGACAGCCTGTGTCAGCTCTTTTGCATGGCCGCCGTCTACTAGGACTCCCAGCGTCTTCATTTTTCTGAAGATCTTGACATCTCCCTCTCCTCCGTCGGACTGTCATGCTGCCGCCTCGCGCTGGCTTATATAAGCCAGCTGAGGGGCGGAGCGATGTCGCGAGCCGTGATTGGCTCACGGCGGCGCCATTTTTGAAATGAGCTCTGCTGCTGAACTCTGCAGAATGGGTGGCAGGGACTGGATCCTCTCAGAACACCCGCACAGACGCCGGGTCCTGCTTCCGCCGGGTCCCGCAGCCCGCACCACCGCCGCTGTAGACCACGCCGCCACCGCCCGCTCCACCACCTCAGTGTCCCCACTTCTGCCCACTGCCATTACCGGGTCGCTCCACCGCTAATGCCCGCAAAGACAGCTATCTTGGTGCACCCAAGTGAAGCCACAGTGAGTACACCTGCTGGAGGCTCCTACTGAGGCTGCGCAACAAATTGAAGCTTCCAATCTCTATATTGGTGCAATCGTGAGGTAATAGTTTAAAAACTGTAACATTTTCTCAATTACCTGAACCTCCAAAAGGTCCTACCCTGGAACAATAGCTACCTAATAAAACAAACCCCAAGTCTAAATTCGCCCCCTTCCCAATAATAGAGAACAGCAGAAAAGTGTTCCTGACTGAGTGTCAGAAAAAACTGACAGTTGGAACTTTAGATTGTTCCCAAATCCTCCATTTTTTGGAGTGACATTCCTACCCGTCCATGCCAAATTTCAGCTCTGTACTTCCTATAGTTTTTGAGGTGTAGCACCTTAAACACCATGCCCCCCAAACTTCCGGAGTTCTCTATGGAGATTTGTTTTTTTCGATTCAGCCTTAATCTAAGGGCACGCCGTTCCCTTTTATAATGTGTATATAGGGTTCATACACATACTGTATACATATTTTGTGTTTACAGTAACCGTAGCAACAATGTGAACTGAGTCCTAGGTAACACTTCTGTCAGTTTATCTACACAGGATGCGTTCCCAGCTTGAAGCACCTCCACTCCAGCCACCGAGCTGTATAATGTAGGTCTAAAATATACTGCAACCAGGCCGGTCTAATCTCTGGTCAACCTCTCGGTGACCAGGTGAGTTTTAGGAGTTTTACCTCTATGTGGAGTAGTTTGGCATTTCGTCCTCACTAAGAACCTTCTCTTGGTTTGAAATCCTCTAAGTGGTCATCGTTTCTGTATTAAGGTGTAGACACTGCTTCAGTTGTCAGACATCTCGCGGGGAGTACCTTGCAACCTGCCCTTCTCCCAAGAGTCGGTACAATCCGGGATTGCTAAACCTCTCTTTACTCTCGGTGCGTCAGGTTACCGGTCTTATGCACGACGGGGAGAACATAGTACATTGAACCTCCCCTTGGCCGATCCGTACTTTCCACAAGGGAGGATGAGACTCTTCAGTTGTACATCAGCCATCAATCTAACATCAGTGAGGGGACGATCTCTCCTTTTGGATTAATCTACCAGATTGGTGTCAATCCTGTGGGTTCTGTCGGATATTCCTTTGTTGGCAGTGTATTACTCTCTATCCCTGAATCCTTCTTTTAGTAGGTATAGGGACACATAGTCTACTAGGTTCATGCGCATTGTACTGCTTGTCCCAGTTTCCAACTGCTATTGGTTTTCTTTGATGTCAGGTCTTCCATTTTTATCATACTCTATAGTCATTGTTGACATTCTTCACTGGCTTTCGGTTGTCCTTATACTGTAGTTCACAACATTTGGTTTCCCAAATGAGTTCCTAGACTTTGGTCTACTTGGAGCTTTGCAACCATAGGTGTAGACCACATGGTGCACACCTGTCATTCAGCTTCAGGCAGGAGTAGTACAGACTTCAGTTGTATTCTTCAAGACTCTCTCTTGCATATAGAAGAATTCTGCAAAACCATAAGTATGCTGTTTGATGACAATGTCTGTCGCTGTTACCAGGCTATGGATTGGTAATGCCGTCCTTTTTCTCCATAATAAGTTCCTAAATAGATCAGTGGTAGGGCTCTGCCTGGCAGTCCCCAGACCTAGGTTCAGATGCAGGGGGCTCCTTAATTTGTCCTTCTGACTTCGGAGCCTTCCCTCTGATGGTTCCGTTTTGTCTACCCTGAGTTGTTGTTGTTGTTGTTGTTGTGTTCCAGAGCTGATCATAGAATGCTTTTGGTTGCTACCAAAATGGCTGGGGTTTTTTTTTGTTTGTTTTTTCTTTCCAGTATGTCGGGATCAGGATTGGTCCTCGGTCTGGTCCCTTTTTTTTTTTTTTTTACACTCCATGTCATTTCACCTGGGTGCTTCCATTGCAAGCTACATAGGCCACTTCCCATTGGGACTGGGTTATTCTCCAGCCTCTTATTCTGATACTGCTTTAGTTCTCATATGATTTTTGTTGTACTTGGTCGCATTCCACCTAGGGCTGGTTTGCTATTGAGGCTCCCTTTGTAGATAGTTATCATTGTCCTTACGGGAGTTTTTCAACTCTGGACAAGGTTTCCTAATCCTTTTTCTGTTCATGCTCTGCATTTGGTAGGGCTCTTGTGGGCAGCCGGTGCGGTGCGTTGGCTTTTTAGCTTGAGGTGTGATTCTTAGTTAACCATTTGTCCTTGAATTCCATTTTCCTTATTGATGATTGTGGTTCCCGTATTGGTACCACTATCTCAACCTCTGGTGGTTGAATTGGCAGTTCCACAGCGCCTTCCCACCCAGGAGGGGTCTGCTTTGGGATATCCTAAGTGTACTAGCTCCACAGGATTTTGGTACTTACCTATTTAAATCCATTTTTCAGATTCCACAGGGGACACTGGACGCCTGCCCAGCACTGCTGTACCTGCCTAGGTTTTTTTTTTTTTTTTTTGCTTTCTTGACTGCAGTTTCTTCTCTGCAGTGTGTCGGGATACTTCTTCTGTTCCTCTATTTTGGACCTTCGGACGTTTTTTCAGTTGGTTCCTCCTTCTCTGGGGTTCTGTATCTTTGCTCTCTGTATCCTCTCGGCCCTTATCTAAACTGGGCTTGGGAGGGGTATAGAAGGTAAACAGCTACTCTTCTTCTTAAATTTAAAATGCCAGGCTCAAATCTCGCACCCGTCTATGCTCCAATGTCCCCTGTGGAATTGGGGAAATGGATTTATCAGTAACTACCAAAATCCTGTTTTCCATCATCTTGTTGAATCCATGCCATCCATGAAAGTAAAAGAGGGTTCTACCTAGTGGAGTGTCTTTAAGGGGATGCAGGTGGGGTGCCAACCGGAGCGGCTCCCAATCATATGATTTTTTTTTTTTGATTTTTTTGATTTTTGCCCTTAAAATATAGAATAAAGTATAATCTGTACATATGTATTCACAATATTAAAATTTGTTAATAAAAATAATTTATTTTTTCTTTCTATAATATACCAATCGGGATTGGCGAAAACAAATATATATTGAAAATCCTAGGCTATATCAATAATGTTCAGCATATATTGCTATGTGTAATGGTGCATACACACGATCAGATTTTTTCTTCAGATATGGACGATAACGATTTAAAAATCGTTCAGTCGTTCATATCTGATGGAAAATCGTTCATATCTGACATGCCTGAACGATGGACGATCAACGATGCGCGTTCCCGTTTGTCAGATAACGATATCTGACATCTGATGGGTTTGCAGTCAGACTTGGACGATTCCATTCATTTTAATGCAGTCAAAAATCGTTCAATCGTTCAAATCGTTCAAAACTTTGGTCAAATCGTCCAAATCGTTCAAATCGTTTAATCGTTCAGTCGTTCATCTGACAAATCTGACAAGTCTGACAAATCTGACCGTGTGTACGCTCCATTAGAGTCACAGCTAGATGATTATGTTGCATTCACCACCAGCACCTTGCCACAATAGAAACACACTGATTTCAATAATACAAGCTATAAATTGCCACTATTTATTTTAATGTATGCTGAACAATGCATATTATTGATATAGCCTAGGATCGTCAATATGTATAATTCACTAATCCTGATTGGTATATTATAGAACTAACAAACAAATAATTTTAACAAATTTTAGTTTTGTAAATGGATATGTACAAATGATACTCTATTCTATATTTTAAGGGTATAAATAATAAGGTATATTTTAACATTGTTATCATTTCAATTACATTTTTCAAAGAGTGTCCCTAGGAGTCTTCTCCCCTTGCTTTTGCAAGAAACTGTATTAATTACACTAAGTAAATATCAGATTTATTCAAAGTTCTAACCATTAACAGCTCATACTTGCGTATTTCAGTATATTTTTGTAGTTTAAGAACAATTAATATTGTACTTCCTGGTAACAACTGTCTGTCCAGCTATGTTTATACATCTTTGTTTCATTGCTGTTCTATTGCCCAAATTTTGACTCTTACTCCTGTGTCAGCTGTCTATAGTTTCCAGTATTTTATCAATGAGATCTTTCTCTGCAAATGTTTGAGCTGGCAAATTCCAAGCCTCTTTTGCCATTACCCTACAATGCTTGACCTGACGGAGCTAATAAGCTGATCACATGATAAAGCAGACAGTACTGTTTAGTTCTTCATTTAAATAGAGCTCCATGGCTCTTTTGTGCTCTTTTTTTTATTTTTTTTTTATTTAGTCAAGACAGTAAAGTTATAATTATACAAGTTGCATTTGAGATTCATGAGCTTGCAAAACTGTAAAAATCTGCTTTTTACAGTGTGTATGTGATAGATAGATCTATCTATATCTATAAATATTCTCTCAGTATAGTGAAGAGTAATATGAGAACCTAGACGTGTCCAAAATATAAACTTGTGTGATCGAGATAATAAAAACTTTGGTCAATTGACCGCCATTGGATTCATGGTAGATGAAAATGGAAATCGAAAATGCAACATAGTGTGTACCATTTTTAACACTGCATTCTTAAGAGGGATACAGGTACAGCCGTACCAACGAGTTTCGTCTTTCAATGGTCAGACTTCATCAGACTAAATGCGTTGGGACTGCTGTACCTGTACCCCTCTATAGGGACAGATAAGCTTTTTTATGTTTTATATCTTGTACATGTGCTTTTTGGCCATTTGTATATCACTGCTGGATTAAATTTGCTTCCTTTTACTTATCCATGATTGTGGATTGTTTTGTGGGACTAGTACGTTCCTAATAAGGTTACATGCAAATTATGCTTTAAGTATGCAGTGTTAAAAATGGTATACACTATGTTGCATTTTCGTTTTTACTATTTTCATATACCATGAGTCCAATGAGGGTCAATTGACCAAAGATTTTACTACCAGATAAGTGATGTCATTATCTCGATCACCCCTGTATTTTTATACACCACACAAGTTTATTTTTTGGACACATCTAGATGCTCCTCTTACTCTTCACTAGTAATGTTTTGTCTTTGCTATGTGTTCACTAGTATATATTTTCACTGAGTAAGGAGCAGCCACTCATTACCACATGACCAATAACACTATTTTGTTTTTGTGTGCGCCTCTACATCCATTATAAAATATATATATATATATATAGATAGATAGATAGATAGATTTACTCTTCATAAATCCTAGATTCGTAGAGAGGCCACATGTGGGATACAGTCTAAATTTCTGTCACACGGGGCAATTCGGTTCTCCGCAATGGGCCACTGCGATAACCGGGTGCATTTCATTTTCATGCTCGCTGAATGGGGTGTGAGGGGAAAAATTACCTATGATACATCAACATAGAGCACCTAAATGACCATTCCTTGAAGCACATTGGTGAGCATTACATTTCCCCCCATGGAGTTTTAGTAACAAGTGTGTTTGGGGGTATTTATGAAAGCTTATTTTAAAATGCAGGGCCTCAACAAGTTTTATCATGCACAACCAGTGATAAACCTTGTTGCGCATGATAATGGTGCTCAAGACAATCTGCTCCCAACTGTCATTTTTAAAACAGATGACAGTTGGAAGCTGTTTGGCTGGAGCACCATTATCATACTCGACAAGTTTTTTATCACTTTCATAGTTAGCAAAAAACCTCTAGACTAGGGCTAGAAAAGAAATTCCCTTTCTGGGGCACTCTTTATTAGATATATAGTATGAAAAGATAATAAAATTAAAACTTATAATATAGTTGTACTGATAAAAAATTGTGGGATATGTTTGAGACTTAGAGGGGTATTCAATATGAAACGTTAACTTCACTGTCGAAGTTAACGTTTCATATCGGAGCTTTTACCTGCGTTAAAGTATCGGGCGCGCTCCCGCTTATCCCCGTATTCAATATAAAATTAACAAAAACTGGAAACTCCGAAGTTTGATTTGCGTAAATTTACGAATTTTTCTTTAAAAAAATTGTAAGACACCCCTAAAGTTGTAAAAACATGGGGGATTTTAGCCTTTAATTGAAAGTCTGGGATTTAAATAGCCGCAGCAGGTGTTTTTTTCCCGACATTGAAGAAGTGTTACAGAAGAGCACATAGGTTATTTTTTTTCGTTTTTTTAAGTGGTCCCATCAAATTTGGGGTACATGAAAATGGGTACTAGCATATTTTTAAGTCCCTAAAGTAAATTTTTTAAAATTCTGCATTTGTGCACCTGCCGCTATAATTCTATTCTTCAAAACACCTGCCGCATACTTGCAGAATAGCCCTGAACCTATTTCCCTATTGTTTTACAATTTTTTCCCAATTTTTTTTTTTTCACCCCAATTTTTAAAATAATTTTTTGGGGTGTCCCTATTTTGTTTTTAAACTTTTTTTGACACAGTTCTTTTTTAAATGTCATTCCCAGGGGTGCAGGCTATTTTTTTTAAGCCCCAATTCTGCACTTTTTTTCGACACCTATTCAATGGTGAAAAGTTATCCCCGTTTTTTATCAAAGACTTTTCAAAACTGCGATAAGTCTTTGAAATTGAATACGGTGTAAAAGTAAAACCTGCGATAATGACGTCATACCTCTGATATTAACGCAAAAACGATGTTTTCGCTCCCATATTGAATACCCCTGTTAGAATTTAATGTAAAAATATAAATGAGTCTCCTTCATTTAAATATTTATTTATTACCAGTTATTTATATAGCGCACACATATTCCGTAGCGCTTTACAGAGAAGATCTGGCCATTCGCATCAGTCCCTGCTCCAGTGGAGCTTACAATCTTTATTCCCTACCACATGTACACGCATACACATACACACTAGGGTTAATTTTTGGTGGGAGCCAATTAACCTACCAGTATATTTTTGGAGTGTGGGAGGAAACCGGATTACCCGGAGGAAACCCACGCAAGCACAGGGAGAATATACAAACTCTGCACAGTTAAGACCGTGGTGGGAATATAGTAATTAATACATTTTATGCTCAGTCAGGCGAAAAAATATTGATCAGCACTCAAATATAGGCATACATGCCGATGTTTCACTCCCTCCTTCCGGGAGGGAGCTGTCGGGCTTTCTCGGCGGGGGGCGGGTCGCGGCAAAAAGGGGGCGTGGCCCGGGGGTGACGTGCATTTTGGGGCGGAGCATGGGGGTGTGTCATCGCGATCGTGACTCCGCCCCCTCTTTACAATGCCGGTTTTAAAGGCATTGTGAGGCAGGGGGCGGGGCCGTGATGACGCGATTCAGCGCGAATCGCATCACTGGCCCCTCCGCTGCCGGGATTTTTATAGTAAGTGCAGGGGGGGCGGAAGTGTCGCTGATAGCGGGTGGCTTGCCTGCTTTCCCGGGAGGTCGGGAGCGGCACCCGATTTTCGGGAGGCTCCCGACCAAATCGGGAGGGTAGGCAAGTATGAATATAGGTAAATAACAGAAAAGATGTATGGGGATTCAATTGCCCCCCTATGAGTGTTATGGCAACTATGTCCTACAATTATTGCTATTCAGTGGATTTATCAATATATAAATACACACATGTATGTTTATTGAGTCAAAGTTAGCCTAGTATATCCACCTGTTGTATACTGACAATAATTATAAACTTAAAGGTTTAATATTGCACTTAGCCCATTAAACAGCAATCTATGCAAAAACCTGACAATTCATGATACATATCCCTATTTAATGAAAACATGCAATCAATATACACTAGATATTTACACAGTTCATCCTAAATAGCCCATATAATCAAATAATTGCACTTAGCCCAAATTCATATGTTCTTAAAGCATGCACACATATTTTTCAAATTCCATCGCAAGATGCACTTAAACAGGGTAAATCCTGAAAACCCAAAACATGTGCATAGATTCTGATTCCACCTATAGTGTATGGGCTTTAAAACTAAAGAAAACATTCAGAATGTGCCAATCTAATATCCTAATAAATTTTAGGGTTCAATCCCATAGCATAGGGAAATAAGGATAAGGCACAGTACAGCACCTGTGTCCTGATCACATTCTGCTGTCTGGGGTCTTCACTGAGCAGACCCCAGATGAGAGATTGATCCCAAGCAGTGCCGATAGAAAGAAAAGGTAAGTGGGAGGACACTGTCCCGTGTGCGGTGTTTGGCTGTCCTTGTTGCCTAGGCAGCGCAAGGACTGGATACGCTGCCCACTGGAGAAAATACCTGTGTCTGAAAGGTGTCGGAACAAGTTGCCAGTAATATCTGCCATATGTTGCTCCCTGCTGTACCAGGGAGTGGGTGCTGTGGACGCGTGTTTCACCCTGCGGGCTTGTTCACCATGAGCTTGACGTTACCTTCGGGTGTTGCCTTCTTAACACTCCAAACAGCCAATCATTGTAGAGTCTGAGTGATAGACAAACCCGCCGGCCAATAGTATTGCCAGCTTCTATTTCTCCTCTAGTAGGATCACATGGGTGAATTTTCCCAATCCTGGTGATGCATTATGTGCTAATAGGTTCTTTTAACCCTAACTCTGCCAGTATAAAAGCATCCCCCACAATATCTCTACTATTATGGGGAAATGGTTAGTTATATCCTGTGTCCCGTATTATTAATAATAGTAAGATACCTAAATATATGTGTAATAATAATAGAAGATAAATATTGTGATAATTAGTGGTATAAATAAAAAAGTATGTGAAATAAATAAGTGTGTAAAAATGTGCGTGCAGAATTATTAAGACAAAAAAAACTTATTAAAAATAGCGATGCTATATTTTGTAAAACATTAAAATTGTATCCAATCCTAATTAATGCCGAAGTATCCCCATGACCTATGACATGGAGATTTAAATAAATTCCACCTAAAAGTCAAGTGATGCTCTGGGTAAATTTTAACCATATAATAAATGCTGTGTAGTGTAGATTCTTTAAACAAAATATAATTATAATGAAACTAACACCAATTAGTGTCGAAGTGCTAATGTGAAATAATAGTGTCGCCGTGTCATCATATAGTGTAAGAGTATCCAAGTATCCAGTGAAAAGCAAGTGTTACAAATTTGGTAGATACGTGCTGTGTAAGAGACTATTACCCTAATAAATATTCCTTAGTGTACCAATAATCCACCTATTAAAATATAATGGTATGGATACTGCAAAGACCAGGATCCTACTTAATAGAAAAAAGGAGAAAAATAATTATTATAATGACTCCTATCTGAACTTCTCTTTTAAGAAAAAGTGAATCATTTATGAATTCATTGAGGCCTTTCAGAGCCAAAGCTTCCATCCTAAAGGTCCACTCACACATAGTATCTGATACCCATTTTGGCTTTCTCCTAGCCAAATACCTTTTTCATGTTTACGGTCATGGCGAAGGGAATGAAAGTGTTTGGCCACTGTAGTAATTTATTTGAGGTTAGCCAGATATCTGGAAGCATTCCTTATATTCCCTACGTGTTCAAGAACACGTTGCTTCAACATTCTGGTAGTAATCCCTACATAAAGTTTAGCTGGTCTACAATTGAAAAATTCCTTTATTTTGATGGTGGTACCAAATTTGTCTTTGACCTCGGTTTTGTTCTGGATATATTTGCATGCGTCACATGCATATGTCCCATTGATGGTTGGTGTCTTTCGCTTCCGTCTACAGAAATGGCTCTTCACCAGGTGATCACGTAAATTAGGGGATCTTCTCCAACTCATTGACACTCTAGGTTGTAAATTATCAGCAAGGTCCGGGTCTGTTAATAGAATAGGCCAATTTTTCTGTATTATTCTAGTTATTTCCGTCCATTCCCTGCAGTAATCGCTAACGAAGCGTACAATTGCTTAAATTGTTTATTATATTCCGGTGCAGGATCTATTTGTCTGTTTTTACAAGTTTTATCACTCGTCAATTATCAAACTTGTTGATAAATGAGGCCCACAGTCTGTAAAATGACAGTTATGCTGGGTGCACAGTAGACATGGGGTTATTGACCACCCCTGCACTAGACTATATGTTGTCCGCTGACTGTCATGCTGCAGAATACAGTATGACACATCTCTTCCCCTGTCGGACCCGGCATTGGCAAGCGTGGTTGCACTTGCGGCATTGCCGGGTCCTGTCGCCGGCGATATTTCGCTGGGTACATTGTCTAATGTGTACTCAGATTTAGGAGCAGATTGGTTGGTACTTTATCCCTCACATTTTGTCTCTTCCAAGCTTTCATGAATATCCCCTTTGTAACTAACAGTTTGCTTCTGTAATCCCTGGCATTGATATGTAATACACTTACTTTTAGATCCTGTGATCTTTGATCATATGGCCTTGTGGCTGCTGTGATATGGCACACAAGCAGTATAAAGACCTTGGTGACCGAGAAGGAATTTTATTTTAGTAAAGATTTATTCATTTAAATATATTTTAGTAAGCTGTCATCCCCTTGAGCTTTACCAATCTTTCTTGAAGTTGCCTCCTAAAAACATGACAATTTCTTTTAGTCTTGTGGAGGCCAGTGTAGTCACAAACACAGCATTCAGCATCAACAACATCCGTTCTTTATTTGCTTTTGATTTATTTATTTTTTATCTGCTCCCATTTTCAACCATCATGTAACTATCCATGGACATGACAGAGTGTAATAAACACAACTTGGCATACATAATTATGCCTAACTCAGCTGTTGCAATGGATAAATGCAAAAGCACTCACTGATCAAGAGCAGCCGCACTGAAATATGAATTAACTGAGTCACTACCCTGTACTAAGTTGGGATGGGTAATTTTGGCGTTCAGATTGGGGTATTTCATAATTCAGTTATATGATGTACCAAAATGAGCTTAGATCAGTGTTACAATTGATTTCACAATGCTACATGACGGGCATGGATTAGGTCTCTGCACTACTATTTGGGGAAAAAAGTTTGTATAAAAAAAATGAAATGGGGCAAGACAGATCTTTTTAAACTCTAATGGGGGGCATCCACTAGACGATAAAGTTGAACGATAATGATAAAATCGTTCGATAATCGTTCAAACATCATTTGCAAATCGTGCAGTAATTGTTTCTAGCGATGTACGATGAGCACTCCCGCCGGTCGTCTGATCGTCTCCTCCATCGACTGAACATGCAGGTCAATTTCACTTGATTGCTTACAAATTGTTTACACATCGTTCACGCTGAACGATCAAACGATGAACCACTATCTGCCCACTATAGCTGAAAGCTCTCAATCACAGATTCAAACAACGTAGTTTATCGTTAGATCTTTTGCAAATCGTTTGCAAATCTTTTGCACATTGTTCAGAGTGGAAGATCAAATTTCAGGGGAAACTTCAAGGGAAAATCGTTAAGAGGTTGGACAGGGATAAAATCGTCTAGTGGATGCCCCCCATTACTCCTCTGCAGCATAAGACACTCACTTGCTATGCACGATACTGAAACCTTTTGTTTGGCTGTCCCAAACTTTTACAAAAATGCATAGATATTATTGTAATGTCTATTGCCCTTACTCCAACCATAAAGAATTTCTCAAATTAAACAAGGCACAATATGTTCATCCGAATTTGAGTAAATGACTCCTATTTTGTGCCACTGTACTCGGGAGATCAAATATATACTGTATATATTGTGGTAGTTTTTTGTCTTTGGATGTTCTCTGTTTGAAATTAAATTTATTTTGTTTGGTTATCGAGACATAATGCCCATAACAAAAAATAATAGTTTAAAAGAAAGCTTCAAATGTCCCCAAACGACTATAGAAAACAGAAATAAAGGAAGTTATTCCCTCTAAAATGGCACATTCATTCTATGTACAGGCCATTTTTCATTCGCATCTATGGGCACACTGGATGAGATTCAGATCACTTGTGCATGTTGGAAAATTACCACACGTATGGGTCTTTAGTGGTCCTCTAAGGTCATTTTTTGATGCTAATTATCGCCACATATGACTATGATAGGGCATTTCCCAGCCACTTGTTAAGACATCATATCATTTAAGTTGCACTGGTTGAGTATTTCTCTGTGTGTGTAAAATATATATTAGGGATGTGCACCGGACCATTTTTGCCGGATTTGGTTCTAATTCGTCATCCGGATTTGGATTTGCCAAACTGCGGTGACTGGCTTTGGATTTGGATTTTTTTACAAAAATTGACAAAAAAAGCTAAAATAAATCTGTCTCTTTTTTCTTCCTAGAGTATTATTAACCTCAATAACATTAATTTCCAGTCAATTTAGAACACCTCACAGCTTATAATATTGTTTTCAACATTATTTGCCAAAGGTTGCAGTGAGCTCACTGGTTACTAAGCGACAGAGCAGCAGCCTCCAGTATTATGCCACTCCCCCAGTAGCAGCCCCCCCCAGTAGTATGCCCCCCCCAGTAGCGCCCCCAGCCCTTACACACATAAAAAAAATAAAAAACTTACCTGAATCCCCGCTCCCGCGCCGTCTGCTCTGCATCCACGCGACGAGGAGGGAGCCGGATGACGGAGCTTCTGAGTGAGCTCCAGCCGGCTCCCTCCGTGCAGCAGCCAATGAGAGTCTGTGTGACTCTCATTGGCTGCTATAACAAACACACAGCTGCCGCTGGCGGCTGTGTGTTTGTTCTGTGTAGGGCAGACCGCTATCACAGTGGTCTGCCCTACACTCAAGGAGCCCTGATGTCTAGTGAGAATCCGACATCAGGCGGCCGCCGTTCGGCCCCGAACGGGGATCAGAGTCATGCAGGGTTCGGGTGGACTTGGATCCCCTATGTTCGGAGCGGTTCGGATTCCACAGAATCCGAACCGCTCATCTCTAATAAATATTATATATAATATATGTGCACTTCTCAGTCCGTGAGTGATCAGTAACAAAACGGGTTCGTAAAATACTGTGGTGCCCTCCTTGAATCTGTCTTTTCGTTTGGGACCATACAGCTATGTGGCTATGAACTTGGGAGGACAAATATTTGTCCTGTATATGGCAAGTCATCTTGGTACTATTATAGGTACTTTAGTTGTGTTAATTTTTATCTTTGCTATAAATCCTGTTCACTTTTGTATTATTAATATGAGTATATGCGGTATTATTGGGTTAAATCCAATAATTACCCTTCTGTGATTTTTTTTTTTTTCTAGTAATCTGAGTATATTTATATTTATAAAACTTATGCCGCTATGTTAATGTTTTAAGGTATATCAATGTGACTTTGGGTATTTGGTTGTGATCTAAAATGTTTTTAGCGTCTCTAGCAACAATTGTTGCATTGATATACTTGTTACACCTGTGTGACGCTGTACCCCACGTGACTTTGGATTGCAGGTGTAATTATTAGGTAATTCAGCACAGGTTGTGGTGGGAGTATCTATATACACTTGTTTATGCACTATGTCAGTATACCTTTGTTCCTGAGGACGGGGGTTGTCCCCGTAACATGTCGGTCTGAATAAAGCAAACTAACTTGGTTTCATTACAAACTTGACGAGTGCCATATATATATATATATATATATATATATATATCACACACTCAGGTGCATAACATGACAGAATTTTCATATTTTGGCCTCTATTCACAACCACAATGGCTTTGAAATGAAACAAATAAGATGTGCTTTAACTGCAGACTTTCAGATTTAATTTGAGGGTAATTACATCCAAATCAGGTGAACGGTGTAGGAATTACAACGGTTTCTATATGTGCCTCCCACTTTTTAAGGGGCCAAAAGTAATGGGACTACTAAATATATTATGTATGTGTGTACTGATTTTTGATTTGTATTTTTATTTTCAGGGTGCCACTGCTACAGCTGCCTTGCCAGAAAGTGGTTCATCTCTTGCCCTGAGGGCTTTAGGATGGGGGTCTTTATATGCCTGGTGTGGAGTGGGATTAATCAGTTTTGCTGTATGGAAAGCACTAGGAGTGCATAATGTGAGTATTTTGATTTGCTGGCCAGAAAATATAATTCTTTAAATGATTTACCTTTATTGAATACTCCTTCCAGCCCATCACCAGCCTATAGCAGTTGTCTCCCAATCATATTTTTTTACTAGGCCCGATGATCACCCTTTCAAAGATGGAGATCTTGGTCATTTATGGGGCACTTGCCCCGATATTATCTGCTATATCGCACTGTGTGTTCACTTTTAACTCGGGGCATGCTGTGAAACAAGTAGAATAAGTTTATACCATTGTGTACTTTACATTATAGCTGTATTAAGCCTGGTATTGATTAATAATATAATTATTATATAATGTGCTAGCTTGTGTAGCATATAACGGCAGATCTTTATGGTCTAATTTTTATTTCCACAGTATAACTAATGTCTCCAACGGAGCATGCTGGCTTTAGCTGTTGTGGAGTCCCAGCTCCTGTCTCCATTTTTGAGAGCATCAGCTATTTTCTTTACGTATAGGAAGAACAGTGAGTTTCCTGAAGCTCAGTCTGCTGTCCAGGGAACCTGATAAGTTTCCCAATATTCTTTGGGGCATACTGGGAGAGTAGGCAACTATGTTTCTAATGTACTTTTATAGGCTGTTCTATGGCCAAGATGAGGCAGGACTATGATACAGAGCTATTTTCTTATAACATTGTGCAATCAAACGTATGTAAATATATACAGTTTTGAAAACCTATATATTAGCGAGCTACATAATGTACATGAAATTGATGAGTATATGCCTAATTAAATCTTGCCTGTTCTGTCCTTTAGAGGATGCAGCCATCTCTCAGGAAGGTGTCCTAACCTGTTTTCCTAGCAAATCACACAAGGGTCTGGCTTTCCATTGCCACATCCCTCCACAGTAGCAAAACTCTGTACAAGACTCATGCTTAGTAGATTTATACACAGGCACAGGTTATATCCCATCAAGCATTTGTGTCTAACCTGCAGTCAGTAAGGAAACCTCCAATATGCCAGCCTTCACTCTTCAGAAGATGCAAACTTTTGCTCTCCAGCAGAAACAAAAAGAAGTGTACTCAGCAGTTGTGTTGAGAGAGGCGCATTTCTGCACTTTTCCAAATTACCATTCTAGCCCTAGTGAAGGTTAATCTCTTAAATAAATGTTTGTTTTTATTTTGTTTTTGTTTTTTTATAAATTCTTTATTTTCAAAGTTATTTTTGTATGTTTTTCAATAAACATATACAATAGCAGAACAGAGAAAAATAAATACTGAACAATGTCTTTCAATATAATAAACAAAATACACAAAAAGACACCAGTGCGACATCAAATTTGTATATATCCATACAACTGCAAAAAATAATAATACAATCAAAAACATATAAACATAATACAAGACAAACAGGGATACACAAGGGAAAAAAGGAGGGGGAGGGGGGGGCATATGGAATGATTTAGAGCAGAACACAGATATCTAATATATAATAAAATAAAAGTATGTTGCCATTCAAGATCTAGTTGGCAAATATATAACCAAAGCTACATATTATAGCCCAGGGAAACAGTTACTTATACTTGATCTCGGGGTATCAAATCCTTATAGGAAGAAGAAGATTTGAAGTCCATCCAACCAAACCACAGTGTCACATAATCAGAATGCTTTTCAGGGGTCAAATAAAAAATGTTGAACATTGACCTAACGAAATCTATGCGTTGGAACCATTCCCAGGGTGAGGGAGGTACAGAAGAACGCCAACAGACTGATATTGCCGCTCTGGCTGCATTATTCAGATGTTTGAGTAAAGATTTTTTTATATTTAGAAATGGGTATATCTGAGTACGATAAGAGCCAAAAATCAGGCCCAGTCGGGACAGGTGAACCCAGAATCTCTGATGCCAAGGCTATAATCTTTCTCCAAAACGGGACAATCAATGGGCAGTCCCACCATATATGGAATAACGATCCCTTGTCCTGATGACTTCGCCAGCAGAGCGGAGACACTCCTGGAGAAAATTTATGTAATGTAACCGGGCAACGATACCACCTCGACAGTACTTTATATTGTGTTTCCACAACTTCCAGACTTGAAGAACAGGTACTAGCAGTCTGATGCACCTTCTCCCAATTAATCTGTTTACCCCTAGAATGAAATTCCCGTTCCCAGACATCTTTGAATGCCGGACTATCAGGTAAATGGGATGTCAGAAGTATTTGATACATGCTGGAAATTACATGAACAGGAGCATTAGGATGAGAACACATATAGTCTCAAAAGGAGTCATGTCTATATTGAATTCAGCAAGACTTCCCAGAGAAGAAGCAAAGTGGTGGATCTGTAGGTAGAACCAATAGTCGTGAGTGCATAAATTTGATTCAACCAACAAATCTCTAAAAGACTTAAACACACCACCCGAAATCAAGTGTCCCTTTCTAGTAACACATGCCTTTGACCAGGAGGACATAGAACGTCCGGAAATCCCAGGAGTAAAAAGGGGGTTATGTACAATGGGTGTAAGTTGAGACACCACCGAGGAAACACCAGGTTTTGAGCGCAGCGCAGCCTCCTCCATAGTGATAGAATAGGACCCACTATTGGGTGGTCCGAGTGAGACACCTTAGAACACCACGGTATAAATTGTAAGCGGAGATTTGTGGAATAAGACTCCAAGTCCACCCACTGCTTCTCCCCAGGACTCCTGGTCCAATCCAGAATACTACTTAACATTGTTGCTTGATGGTAAGCAGAGATCATAGGAAGCTGTCTACCACCCTGGGATTTCCGTTGAAAGAGAATCTGGTGTTTAAACCTAGGTCGTCTGCCACCCCATACAAACTCACAAATAACATTATGTACATTGGACAGAAAGCGAGGTGGGAGCTCTATAGGAATTGTTGTAAACAGATTATAGGAGTCTAAGGAGCACATTCATTTTAATTATGTTCATCCGACCTAACCATGAAATTTCTATGGGAGCCAATGGGTCAATTTCTTGCGAAGCTTGCTAAGCATGGAGGCATGGTTTAAAACAAATAGCTGATAAAGTCTGTTTGGTATCTGAATACCTAAATACTGTATATGGGATGGGCACCATTTGAAAGGAAAAGAGGAGCTAAGAGCTGAAACAGTCTCCGTAGAGGCTGTGATGTTAAGAGCCATTGATTTTGAATAATTTTATTTTTAAAATGAAACGGCTGACTTAAGTCGATTAAATTCTTGCAGAAGATTTGGAAGGGATATAACAGATTTGTTAGTATAGCCAATAAATCATCAGCAAAAAGCGCAAGACGATATTCTCGTGTCTCCGCACATAAACCAGAAATATTCGGATAATAAGGAATTCTATAATAGAGATTTTTTTTTAACTGCCTTGCACACAGAAGTAATGAGATGGACATTTTTTCCTCCACAAGTAAGGACCCATTTACAGTCATATTTGTGAAATTCAACATTGCCTGTGGGTTTGCATACAACATGCGTACAGTACCCACAGCTTGGTATGAACATACAATTGGGTTTGCAGTAAGGATCAGTGATCCCTGTGACAGTCGCAAATCTGTGCAGTTTGAATACTGCAAATGTTTCACAAATATGTCCAAGTGAACAAGCCCAGCCAGGTAAGATATACTCCTGAATGCTTCAAAAATAGACTGGATTCAGGCAAAATGGCTCATAATACTATATTTGATCTGAATTTGAGGAGAAAGACCATTCCTTAGCAGAAAGTATTTATCTAGCTTATTGAAAGCAGCATTGAAAAGTAATAGGGGTATTGATAAACTAGTTGATAAACTAAATTCCAATGTAGGAAAGAGTGGGAGGCAAACTGAAATCTGAAACCTTAAAACCTGTTGATAAAATCACATTGAGAAATAAAAAATTCGGAGATCCTACAACTTTTAACTGCTTCTATATATGGTTGTCATTTGACACAGCCACCTAGATACTGTATTCCACCCATTGAAGGGTGAGACTAAATTGTATTATATCCTAAAATAATTTCAAAACCCCTTAAAATGATTGTACTCCTCTATCGGGGAGGCTTCCAGCTTTTGGTGAATGAGCATTCAGGTTACAATTTGGAAAACAATAATGTAAAAAAAATTATTGTATTTAAATGTTTTTACTTAATTTAGTTATTCTTTAAATAGATTTTATATAACTACGAGCTGGAGTACCTGGCGTTGCCCGGGATTTTAAGAATGTTTGTTTACACATCATCCTCCAACCAACCTCTCCTTAGGCAGGCCTCACGAAAAGTGTGACAATCTTCCCCATAAACAGTCCTAAGGTCTTCGAAGGAAGTAGGACCTGTAACAATGTAAAGCAAACTTCGGAGATAGAAGCATTCCAAATTTGTAGGATGTACAGTGTAAACACGGCAAGAGCTTCTGTTGCTCTGATACCAGGATGACCATCTACAGCGACTCCCTGTTTTCTGCGCAGAAAAACTTTGGGAGAAGCATTCCATGTGTAATATTTTGGCAGCTCACAGTACAGCAGGATCCTTGCAAAGTCATCATTTTGACACAGATGGAAGAAAGGAGTAAAGTAGTCAGAATGCTGGCAAAGCCTGCTAAAGCGCTCTTCGATAATAAACATTAAGATCATGACAAAACATGACAACACAAAACGCTTGCTCCGAGGCCCTACCCATATATGCCGTAAGGCCCTGCAATGAGCATCCAGCAAAAATTGTGGTTTTAAATTAATTAAAAATGAATAGTAATTTCGATTTTAAAATGTTTTAGTTGCCTCCGCCGTGTTTTAATATGCTCGTATGTAAAATGTCACGATCTTCGCTTGTAAACTGTGGATTTGTATAGAAAGACAGAAGTACAGAAGGACAAATTTTCGCTTTGATATAGTAGAGAAAATAGAAAAGAAAAAATAGTAGATAAGCTAAATACTTTTCTAATTCCGTACCTGACCTGTAGAGGGAGAATGCTATGAAAAATAGTGGGTTTTTTTTTTCATTAAAAATGAACAGAATTTCAGGATAAAGTGTAATGCACATGTGCAGACTGGCCGTCGTGCATGTGCATGACACAACAGTATGTCACTGGTAGCAATATTCTGCCAGCAACAGTGTGGAGGATGCAGCCAAGGAGGAGAATGTTGCTTGACGTAGTCTGAGAGGTAAGTAATGTTAAATACTAATGGCATAGTCTTTAGTATCACTGTGATACAAAACTTTGGGGCATATTCAATTGGGGGTGAGGTTTGGTGAGGGAAAAACTTTGCACCCAGTTTTGGATCACTGCAGGTATGCGCGGTATCCAATTTAAAAAAAAAAAAAAGTTATTGGGTTTTCAGAGCTGAAAACCCAGTGCTGCTGGGAAAAAAAAATTCAAATAAAAAAATTACACCTGTCTGGTGGTCTCCACGGCTCCCGGTGGCCTCCCCTCCATCTCACTGGGGAGGAAGCTGTTAGGAGGCTCCAAGGGCTGCTGGGAGATGTAGTTCTCCCAGCAGCCATTACGAGGGGGCATACTTACACTTGGGACACACACACCGCTGGTCACACACACTCAAAACACTGAACTTGTAATGTTAAAAGTCCACTTTAACAGTGTAAAACTGCCCATGAAACCTAGTATTGTAGATTTTTTTTTTAAGCCTAATCACATATATTAATACTGAAGGAAATGTGCAAGAGTGTATAAATTATTTTGTAAGTTATTGTTTTGTAAGCTTTGATCTATATTTATGTAGAGGAAAAGGAAACTGGTCAAGTAATTTTGCTTTAATTGTTTGAATAACAGAATGAGCTGAAGCAAACCGGAGAGGATGTAAACCTGATCTGTCCAAAAAATATACTTTAGAACCCAACAATTGCTGCCAGTAAACTGTATAAAGTGCTACTGTCACCTACAGGATGGTGGAGTTATTTCTGTTGTAGTAGATTGGCAGTATATATTTACTATAGTAATATGTTAAAGGATTCATACTTTACTGAAGTGAGTTAAAGTTACTTGGTAATAAACCTAGTGATCATTACTTTTCATTTTGAGGTAACATTTTTGAGTTTGCCTGTAATTGTCAGCTTTCAATACTGTATATGAGAATGTCAGTTTGAGAATGGTCGCCTCTATAAAACAACCACATAACATAAAATTCTATTTGGTTTATATAAAAGAGCTTCTATTTACATTCTCCAATATATATTTAAACATTCAGGAGTTTATTGAAGTAGATAGTGAGGTTCCAAGTACCCATTAGGATGAATTCAAAATTTGCACTAAAGTTTGGTTTAGCTATTATATTGTATGTTAATATTGCAAAGTTCAATACACAAAGGTTAGTTGTTGTGCTTAGTATGTCTTTAGTATCTAAAGCAGTGGTCGGGGAACAAGGGTAAATTACCCCACTTGGGGTAAAAATGAAATTCCTGGGGATAATGGACGGACAGCCGGGCATGCATATGAATCATTCTATAATATGAAATGATTCATATGCATGCCCGGCTGTGCCGCAGGGATGCTCTAAGCCGGACGCCAGCTGAGATGTTATTACCAGCAGGCACCCGGCTCCTTCCCTGCAGCGTCACGTTAGCCGGATGCTGGAGTTCTCTCCTGAACTTCAGCTTCCGCCTCTCTCCATGCGCACTATGGGAGAGACGTCACGAGGAGCAGCCTGGCGGACAGGACGGCGGCGGATGCAGGAGCGGGGATTAAGGTAAGTGCTTTTTTTTTTTTTGTACAAGCGGCACGACAGGGGCTTTATATGAGGGCACTACTACAGGGGCATTATATGGGGGCACTACTACAGGGGCATAACTATGGGGGCACTACTACAGGGGCATACTATGGGGGCACTACTATATGATTTCCATCCTTTCAAATCAAGGGGGTAACGTCGGCGTATCTAAATATATATTGGGGTAAAAGGTAAAAAAGTTACCTGGTCTAAGGTGTTATACTATATTATGTAAAGTAGTGGTGATGCATTCTTTCATACATTTGACACTTTGGTGTGTGTTCTAAATCCTACATTAATCTTCGCTTTGACCCAGTTCTGAACCTGTTTATTCATAGGTGGTTTTAATTAGTGTAACTTTTTTGGCTAGGTACTACCAGTATTAACTATACCTTGTAGACAGATGCAACCGAGAGAGAGATATACCCTGCTATAGAAATTAATTACTTGGGGAAGGGGGGGGGCATGCCCAAAAAAGTGGGCCATATGGGGAGTGGCCCCTAAAAACTGGGGACATGTCAACATGACACGCCACCGTTTCTCGGCACTCTGGGAACATTAATTTCCATTCCATATGCACCTTAATGCCCCCAGTAGTAGTGCTCCTTATGCAGTGTCCCTTATGCAATGCCTCCAGTAGTGTCCCTTCTGCAGTGCCCCTTATGCAGTGATCCTTATACAGTGCCCCTTACATATAAAACACACAAAACACAATACTTACCGAGATCCCCCTTCCTGAGCTTGCCGCCGCTCTCTCCTCCCGCTTGCCGCTATGGGAGAGATGTCCTGGCGTCTCTCCCTTCACCCACTGCGGGACCCGGAAGGCGGAGCTCATGAGTGAGCTCGGGCTCTGGGTGCAGCAGCCAATGAGAGTCTGTCTTCTGACTATTATTGGCTGCCTGTAGCACCACCGGTCAGACAGTGCCCAAGACACGTGCCTTGCTCGACCCCCTACACACAAAAAAAAAATGAGTTATGCCACTGTTCTCAAGACAGGTGGACAATTGCAGTTTGGTCAAAATGTATTCTAAAGTTAGGTACACACTGAACGACGTGTGTTTCCAGCGATGCGACCCTCCTGCCGACAGGCCGAAATATCGGGCGGCCGGTACACACTAGAAGATTCAGTGCCTGACCGGCCCATATGTAGGTCCTGCCTCATCCCACTAGATGGGGTCATCTGTGACTTCGTCAGGTTGAGCTGCATGTAGGTCCGACCTGATTATGCGGTTGACGACCCACAGGAGCACGCAACGCCCGACAATGGGTAATGGTGCCTGTGAAAAGTCCTGATTTGAGTGCCCAAACAGGTCCCTTATCGGTCATTTCTCCGTCAGGCGCCATCTAGTGGCCTCCTGTGAGCAACACCCCTAAATTTCCCTCATAGAGATATGGCGCAGCGTTCGCCATATATAACATATGCCTTGACACATTGGTCCTGAAACGTTGGTGTCACATGAATATATATTTTTGATTTTTCTGCATCAAGTCTCCGAGTGCCGCTGTTTATTTGGTTATATAGATGAATGTTTTGGGTACGGAGGGCACCAGAGCACTTGTGATTCGAGGAGTGAGTGCCGGTCTGGGGGGGTGGTGTGTATGTGTGCGTGTATATATAGCCTCCTTGTGCATTAAACAACTCTTCTAGTTGCGCCATGCCGTGGTGTGACTTGGTAGCGCCAAGCGTGTTTTGTGCAACTTTTTACCTTTTTAAAATGTCTTATTCGCACTGTGCTGCAAATAGACAGCACAAGCAGCTTCTGCTGATTAAAACGATATACAGTATGTCTATGTTCTGTGAGCGAGTGCATCTGTATGCGAAATGCTACATTACAGTGTCAGTGGCTGTAACACTGTATAGTAGCACTTCACATGCAGATACACCCACAGTCGCACACAGAACATAGGCATACTGCATAGCACAAGCAGCTTCTGCTGATTAAAATTATATCTATTGCATCACTGTGCAAATAAGATGCATTGATGGTAAAAAGTCGTACGAAAAGATGCTCAGCTCTACCAAGCCACACGGAGCTCCCGCATTGTGTGGCGCGACTTGGAGCGCACTGAGGATAGATGTGGACACATCTGTGTGTGTGTAAGTATGTGTGTGTGTGTGTGTGTGTGTGTGTATATATATATATATGTATGTATGTATATATATGTATGTATATATGTGTGTATGTAATATGTATGTGTGTGTATATATATATATACATACATACATACAGTCATACACAGTCAGGTGCATATATATTGGGACATTGGGCCTGATTCAGACCCACTCGCGAGCGGCTGTACACTCGCAAGTGGGTCGATGGTCTGCACTGAGCATGCGCACGACGGAGGGAGCTCCGTCGTGCGCATGCGCCAGACACGACGAGCGAAGGACTTTCCTTCGCTCGTTGTGTCCGATCAAAGGGGGCGTGCTGTCAATGTTGATTGACAGCACGCCCCCTTTGGTGGGCGTGCCGGGGGCGTGCCTCCCTGACGGGGGCGTTCCCACGGGAACGCCTCCCGTCAGAAGCCGGCCCACTGACATCACTAGTGATGTCAGTGGGAGTGATTTTGGCTCTGATAGAGCCAAAATCACTCCGGAGCTTGCGGTTGAAAACCTCAACCGCAGGCTCCGGCTCGCAATTTCGATGGTCGCGATGGTCACGACCATCGCGGCCATCAAAATGCACGCTCGTATAGCCTGTGGGTGGTGACCCACAGCTATACGAGCGTCCAGGAGGACGCTCCATGAAAAAGGAGCCCGGCCCTCATGCAGAGCGTGCGCTCTGCTCAGAGCGTACGGCTCTGAATGAGGGCCATTGACAGAATTGTCATATTTTGGCCTCTATTCAGCACCACAATGGCTTTGAAATGAAACAGACAAGATGTGCTTTAACTGGAGACTTTCAGATTTAATTTGAGGATAATTACATCCAAATCAGGTGAACGGTGTAGGAATTCCCATGGTTTCTATATGTGCCTCCCACTTTTTAAGGGGCCAAAAGTAATGGGATAAACTAAACAATCCTAAATCTAACTTTCACTTTTTAATGATTTGTTGCAAATCCTTTGCAGGCAATTACAGCCTGAAGTCTGGAACGCATAGACGTCACCAGACGCTGGGTTTCATCCCTGGTGATGCTCTGCCAGGCCTCTACTGCAAATGTCTTCAGTTCCTGCTTGTTCTTGGGGCATTTTCTCTTCAGTTTTGTCTTCATCAAGTGAAATGCATGCTCAATCGGATTCAGGTCAGGGGATTGACTTGGCCATTGCATAACATTCCACTTTTTAGCCTTAATAAACTCTTTGGTTGCTTTTGCAGTATGCTTCGGCTCATTGTACATCTGCTCTGTGAAGCGCAGTCCAATGAGTTCTGAAGCATAAAGCATTTGACTGAATATGAACATATAATATTGCCCAGATCACTTCAGAATTCATTCTGCTGCTTTTGTCAGCAGTCACATCATCAATAAATACAAGGGAACCAGTTCCATTGGCAGCCATACATGCCCACGCCATGACACTACCACCACCATGCTTCACTGATGAGGTGGTATGTTTTGGATCATGAGCAGTTCCTTTCCTTCTCCATACTCTTCTCTTCCCATCACTCTGGTATACAAGTTGATCTTTGTCTCATCTGTCCATAGGATGTTGTTCCAGAACTGTAATGGCTTTTTTAGATGTTGCTTGGCAAACTCTAATCTGGTCTTCCTGTTTTTGAGGCTCACCAATGGTTTACATCTTGTGGTGAACCCTCTATATTCACTCTTGTGAAGTCTTCTCTAGATTGTTGACTTTGATACATATACACCTACCTCCTGGAGAGTGTTCTTGATTTGGCCAACTGTTGTGAAGGGGTTTTTCTTCACCAGGGAAATAATTCTTCTGTCATCCACCACAGTTGTTTTTCGGGTTCTTCCGGGTCTTTTGGTGTTGCTGAGCTCTCCGGTGCGTTCTTTCTTTTTAAGAATGTTCCAAACAGTTGATTTGGCCACACCTAATGTTTTTGCTATCTCTCTTATGGGTTTGTTTTGATTTTTCAGCCTAATGATGGCTTGCTTCACTGATAGTGACAGCTCTTTGGATCTCATATTGAGAGTCGACAGCAACTGATTCCAAATGCAAATGTCACACCTAGAATCAACTCCAGACCGTTTACCTGCTTAATTGATAATGAAATAACGAGGGAATAGCACACACCTGTCCATGAAATAGCTTTTGAGTTGATAGTCCCATTACTGTTTGCCCCTTAAAAAGTGGGAGGCGCATATAGAAACCGTTGTAATTCCTACACCGTTCACCTGATTTTGATGTAATTACCCTCAAATTAAATCTGAAAGTCTGCAGTTAAAGCACATCTTGTTTGTTTCATTTGAAAGCCATTGTAGTGGTGAACTGAGGCCAAAATATGAAAATTCTGTCAATGTCCCAATATTTATGCACCTAACTGTGTGTGTGTGTATGTATATATGTATGTATATAATATATATGTATGTATATAATATATACATACATACATACATACATACATATCTGAAAAGGGGGTTAAGGAGACATGCGCCTGATAGTGTAGTAAATTAAATAAGGTGATAATTGGTGCTCAAAATTAGTTTACATACCAAAGAAAAGAACTTTAAAGCTTATCTGGTTTCCAATGGTATAGTTCATATAGGGACGAGTAAATGGGATGTCATCCACTGTAACACCTTTGAAAAAGGCTCGTTCAAGCCAGGGAAAGAGAAGGTGATATGGTGTAGTTTGTTTTTACAGAAGTAACGAGACAGGCAGGGCCGCCATCAGGGGGGGGACTGCTGGGACTCCAGTACCGGGCCCAGAGAGAGGGGGGCCCGGGTGGCTGCAGCAGCGGTGCGGCCGGCATTCAGGTAGAAATATCATTGGCAGCACTTCAACATAGGTCAGCGGCCGCGAGCCAATCAGAGCTCGCGGAACGGCAGCCAATCAGGAGCGCCTGCTCCTGATTGGCTGCCGGCCCGCAAGCTGTGGATTGACTTGCAGCCGGCACCCCTCTCTCTCCGGCAGGGCCGGCGCTTCCGTTAAGCACCAGTAGGGTGGCCTGCTAAAGCTGTGTCGGTCTTGCCTCTCCGGGTGAAAATGTCTTTACCCCAGCGACCGCACCCGTACACACTGTGATGGCACCCAGCACCTGTTTACACTCGCCCCCCAGAGAAGGCTAGAAAAATAAAACAGTCTCACTGTCTCACACAGTGAGCTGCGGTGGATTTGGGGTCTGCAGCAGCTGGGCCCGGCGCCGGTGACATCACTATGTTACCGGCCGGCCCACTGCAGCTCCGCCTCCAATGCCATGAAGACAAGCTCTGCAGCTGCTGGGCCTTGCGCGCACCCCTCCTCTCATCCAGTGCTCCCCTGCCCTGACCCCTGAACCATGGAACAGACCTGTTCCTTGAGGACATCACCCAGCGGTAAGTAAGCTGGGAGAAAATACAAGTCAAGAAGGTGCCATCTGTAACTCAAAGTGTATATGTGTGTGTGTGTGTATATGTGTATAATATATATATATATATATAATTATATATAATGTATGTATATTCAGTGGTTGAATTGGGAATTTTATAGTGGGGGTATGGAAAATCGAAGGTTGCACTTATGTGCGCACCGAAGGCTCGCATGCACCGGAAAAGGGTGCGTGTCCTTATGACGCACTCTCTTTCAGTAGTATAGTGTGCCACACCGTAGTACCCCTTATACACATTATGCCATACAATAGTAGTGCCCCCTATACAATGCCCACAGTAGTAGTGCCCTTTTTGCAATGCCCACAGTAGTTGTGCCCTTATACAATGTCCACAGTTGTAGTGCCCTTATACAGTGCCCCCTATGCAGTGCCCACAGTAGTAGTGCTCTTTATACAATGCCCACAGTAGTAGTGCTCCTTATAGTAGTGACCCCTATACATTGCCCCACAGTAGTAGTGCTCTTATACAATGTACACAGTAGTAGTGCCCCTATGCAGCGTCCCTGGTAGTAGTCCCCCCTATACAATGCCCACAGTAATAGTGCTCTCTATACAATGCCCACAGTAGTAGTGCCACTATACATTGCCCACAATAGTAATAGTGTCCACTATACATTGCCAACAGTAGTAGTGCCCCTTGTAATAGTGCCCCTATACATTGCTCACAGTAGTAGTGCCCCTTGCAGTAGTGCCCCCTATTCATTGCCCACAAGAGTAAGTGCCCCCAATACATTGGCCACATTAATAGTGCCCCTTGTATTAGTGCCCACAGTATATAGTAGTAGTGCCCCTTGAAGTAGAGTAATAGTGCCTCTTGTAGTGCCCCTCTGTAGTAGTGCCCATAGTACTAGTAGTGCCCATAGTAGTAGCAGTAGTGCCAATAGTAGTAGTAGTAGTGCCCCTTGAAGTAGTGCCCATAGTAGTAGTAGTAGTGCCCCTTCAAGTAGTTTCCCTTGAAGTAGAGCCCCCTTACACATAAACACACATAAAAACAACTGGGCTTCTGCGCATGCGCAGTGCGCGGTGGCCATTTTGGATGACATCACCTATGATGTCAGCGCTAGTTCGTTTCTAGCGTCAGCTACAGGGCTAAACTTATTGGAGGGTGTTGTGGTACATACGTCGCCGGCTAGTCCACTAGTCTTGCCGCATGTATGTAACTTATAACAGCTTCAGCGATAGATGATAAATCGCTGTTTGTATATGGCGGCGGCCATTTTGTTGGTTTGTTATTATCTACTGAATGGGTGTAGCGATGACCATCTTGTTGGTTGTCTGTGAAGCAGACACTGGGACAATTTCTTAAAACAATAGCAGCCATCTTGTAAGATAAAACATTTTTACAATACTTAAAACAATGCATATTAATAATGATTATAAAATATATAGAAAATGGTAAAGAGAATGGTTCAGCATAATATATCAAAATAAGTAAGCACATAAATTAGCTAATAGGACCCCAATAAAAGAGATACATATATTTTGTACTAAAGGACAACTAATAAAAACAGGTGGTGTTGCAGTTAATAAAATCTTTGATGTTATATTGTCTTGAACATTGTTCATTGGTAAATGATTTCCTGTTTGGGTGTAAATGTTTGCACATGTTGCATTTACACCATTTGTATGATCCGACACATTTCATATGATCAATTTTCTTTGTGTCAGTGTGTCTTAGCATAATTGGAGCCAGGATATCTTTTAAGTTTCTTGCTTTTTTGAAAATAATGGATGGTCTTTCCGGTAAAATAGTGCCTAAGACTGGGTCCATTTTAAGTATTCCCCAGTGTTTATTCAGAACTCGTCTGATTTTTCTCTAGTAATTACTGTACTGTGTGATATATATCTATCTATCTATATCATACAATCAATCACAAACAAGCTTATTCCACGGCACTCAACCTTCTGGGGTGCCTTTTTGGCATGTGGCCACACTATCTACATAAATAAATATCATACAAACTCTATATATGTGTGTTGTATTTTAATATTAGAGTGGAATACACCCATGTTTGTTTGTTTTTCTGAGTAGTATGTACGATTTAGTGTCTAAATCGTGCTCCTGCATTCTTGCCCAGTATTATGTAAATGGAATCACAACAGTGTTGCACCTTTTCATACTTTGATAAATTAGTAAGTGCGGAATTAAACCCCTTTTCTTCAGGGTCCATAGGGCTCCACAGGGAGACTTTGCGGTGTAGGTGGGACCTGGATGACTGGATACCAACAGCAAAGCTTTTCAATCCCAGGATGCTCTGGTCCTTCCCCCTATACCCCTCCCACAGTCTGAGGGCACTTCAGTTTTGTTGGTGTCCGACAGGAGCTGGACCACCATTACAACAGGGGGCTGCGTTAAGCAGCCCAAGCTTTTATTTTATGATTTCATTTATTTAAATGTTTTTACTGCAACGAGCGAACAGCACCTTACTATCCTCCGGACGTCTGTGCTGCCGCGCCATGACTCCAAGCCTGTGCTAGGTACTCCCAGCAGGGCTCTGAGGGTGACTAGCTAGCAGGCTCCTTGGACCCCAGACTGCAGCCCGGAATTCAGGGGACGGGTAAGGCAGAACCCCTTTTGCGGGGACCCACATTGTTGTGCAGTTGTGCCTCCGGTCTGAGGAGACACGGAGGCGCTGATGTCTACACTGGTGCTCCCATGACTCCACTAGACCACCGGGGCATATAACATACTAGCGCAAGGTATATGTAAGGAGGCCAGGGGACCCTGTGGTTAATGTCAGCAAGGGGAGAAGGTGCTCTCCCTGCAGCCCCTCCCCCAGTCCAAGGCACCATTCCACTGCGGTCTTAGTGTTCTCTGGGCTGCTCCTCCCTAACCCTCTGCCCCCCAGAGATGCATGGCAGCCATTTTCTGCAAGCAGGTCTCCGGGAACGCTGGGTCCAGTCTCCCTGTATACCCCTCCTACAGGCCAGGTCATACAGCACTATATCCTACCAGCCACCGTGGTCTGTGTAGTTGATTTTAGTGCCCATTGTAATCCTGTAATGTTTTTTGCATTTGTATTTGACTTGTGCTAGTGCTAATCTCTACTTTCTATACTATACAGCTCATACCTTTCCCTTTATTCTACTATACACTGACATAGTAAGGTATAGGGGGTTCACGTACATCATATTTCCCAGATACTTGTGAGTGCTATCACATACTTTATAATGCGGTTGCACACTACACTGTGCTATGTTCACTACACTGTAGCATACTGTGTATTTTGTTATTCTTGTGGCAATGGCTGGCAGAGGAAAGAATGACAAGCAGCCTGATGCAGCTCCTCCTACTCTGCTGTATTGTAAGTCCTACTCTGCGGGCTTAGCCACAGTGACCTTATTCAGGATGGTGTCTGTATTAATTGTTACACAGCCCCAGGCCCATCAGCCCCGGTGTCTCTCCCTCAGAAACCACCCTGGGCTGTTTTTTTCCACATGTTCCTGTGGTAGCTCCCCCTATGGGATGAACACAGCACTCTCTTTCTCTCTCCAGAGTTTCCTCAATCTGACCAGCTGTCTGATCACATAAGTGAAGCTTGGAATATGCCCGGTAATAGGTTTAAAATGCCACCTTACCCATTCATACTGCAACCCCCTTGAAGGAGACTACAGATAGACGTATAGAAGCTTGTCATAAATCTGTGTATTCTCTTACAGGAGCTATTACTCGTCCTGCTAGGGCTACGGCCTGCATGGCAATAACCATTGAGAGTTTGGCAGTGGCCCTAGAAAACACTTTTCCCCCTGATGCTTTGAGGGAACAGCTGTCCTGCAGATCTCACATTACAGATGCAGCCTCCTACTTAGGTGAAGCAGCTATGGATACAGCTCTCCTGTCCTCTAGGATATCTGCCACTTCAGTAGTGGCCCACCTTATTCTTTGGCTACATTCCTGAAAAGCAGATTCAGAATCAAAACAGGCTCTAGAGTCTCTGACTTATCCTACTTGGTCCAGAATTGGATAAAATTGTGACTACTTTGGCGGCTAACAAGACGGCGTTCCTGCCCTCTGCATATAATACAAAGCCTCAGATGTCATCCTTTCGCTCCTTTTGCACTCAAGAAAAAGCCAAGGGTCAGTCTCTTCCACAACAGCAGACATATTAACCAAGGCTTCCATGCTTAGGGCCAAACAGGCCTGGGCTACTAGATGTCCACCTGACAAGTCTGTGGCCAGGCCTACAGCCTGACTGGGTGGGCCTCTCCCCTTCAATTCACCCAATTCAAACCGCATCAGATGCTTGGGTACAGGAAGTGGTCTCCCAAGGATATGCCCTCTCATCAATTCCTGAAGCGACCCCCCCCCAGCAGTTCCCATCGGACCCAAACTAGGCCCTGCTGCTCCAAAAATCCATTCAGTCTTTACTGTGTTCAGGATTAATAATTCGGGTCCCCTCCTCACAACGGGCCAAGGACTATTATTCTACTCTTTTCTTAAGATGAGACCCATTGGTCTTCTGAACTATCAGGGTGACTGGGTGTTGTATGGAAACCCTCCTTTCCATTATCCTAGCTATGGAGCCTGGGGATTTTATGGTATCTCTAGACATTCAAGACTCTTACCTACATGTACCTATAGCGCCTACTCATCAACAATATGTCTGGTTTGCTATGCCTTTCTGACGTTCGTCCTTTCAAGGAATCGGGCTGCTCCCATACTTGGACGATCTCTTGCTGTTGGCCAGCTCCCCAGAGACTCTTCACAGTCATCTACAGGTAACCATTGCCTTTCTTCAAATGCACGGTTGGCTGATCAACTGGAAAAAAATCCTCTCTAACACCATCTCAACGGATGGTACATTTGGGAGAACCCCCCCCCGAGTTCAGAGAATCTAACAGCGGACAGGATTTTAGCAATGCAGCACAGACTACCCATACTGCTCCACAAGAGCCGGGTGTCAATTAACTCTGCAATGCAGGCCTTGGGATCAATGGTGTCCACCTTCAACATGGTAGAGTTCACCCAGTTTCACTCCAGGCCCCTAGACCTGATCCTCTCCAGGTGAAACGGGCTACCCCATCTGCTCAAATCCCAGATGATGAGCCTCCCTCCAGAGGATGACCCGCAAGTCTTTTTTTAGGTTTCTCGAATTCTTGCCTTTCTTAAGGCTAGACTGGATCTCTGCCTCCTCCTAGCATCTCTGAAAGTGCAGGTCTTTGCTTGGTCTATCTGGTTTCTGCACAGAATTGCTACTATACCGGATATTCACATCTTCGTGCAAGGCCTTCCACATATACAACTGCCCTTTGTTCCTCCTGTGCCTCCAAGGGATTTGTCAGTGGTGCTCCAAGCACTTCAGGAACCTCCATTCGAACCAGTGGATGTCAAGTGGCTCGCTGCAAAGACTGTTTCTTCTGGCTATAGCATCTGCCCGTTGGGTATCGGATTTAGGGGCGCTTTCATGTCGCTCCCCCTTTTTAATATCTCATCAGGACAGGGCTGTTCTTCGTATATGCCCAGGTTTCCTTCCCAAGGTAGTTTCTCGCTTCCACCTGAATGAGGAAATTGTGGTTCCGGCATTTAATTCACCAGACCTCTTGGCAGGTGAGGCCTCTTTGGATGTGGTCCGTGCTCTGAAGATCTAAGTGGACCGCACTACTTCCATCAGGAAATCGGACTCCCTCTTTGTCCTATATGGATTCCACAAGAAGGGAAGGCCAGCTAACAGTCATGCGAATCCATCTGCCAGATCCTATCTCACAGGCTTACATGCAGACTGGCCTTTCTATGCCGGCTTCAGTATCTGCTCATTCTACTCGCTCTGTGGGTCCCTCATGGGTAGCCTGGCGTGGTGCCTCAGCTCAACAGCAGCCTTCTGGTCTTCTGTCCACACCTTTTCTCAGGTTTTATGCCTTTGATACATTTGCCTCTCAGGAGAACTCTACGCCCGAAGGAAGCACCCTATCAGCTTAGGATCGTTCCCGCCCTTGAACAACTGCTTTGGGACATCCCCAATGTCTCCCTGTGGAGCCCTATGGACCCTGAAGAAGAAAAGGAGAGTTATGGTAAACGTTACTTCATTAACTCGTTCTTTGAAGTCCATATGAAGTTAACGAAGGTAAGTTTTACCATAACTTTTTTTTCTGAAGTTACTGCAAAGTATTAGAACATTTACATATATAGTTGTTAATGCTTAGTAGATGTTTTGTACAAAATTAAGTAGCCCTGTGAGCTTTTTATCACCACCTTAATTTTGATCTTATCAGATCATCTTAGAAAATATGTATTTTAAAGAGAAGTAGCTGCAAGTCACATGATTATAATCTACTGGTAGAGGGGTAATGACATATATATATATATATATAAGGGGTATATTACCTATGGAATACATCAATTTGCAAGCCACAATTCATTTAGCTGATGTGCTCGCAGCATAAACCATGCAATTTTTAAAATATATTATTATTCATAATAGAGGAAAGGAAACCTTTCCTCAGTGGTAAAATAAAATCATCAGATCGGTGAATAGTGTTTATAATGTGCCAAGGTTACTAATTCAACCCCTCAGAACATAAATTATCTAGTAAACCTGTTAAAAAGACTTGGAAGTACAATTTTCATATAAACTACATCTGGAGGCCAGGGGACATTTTTATTGTGCTGTAGCAGTGTTTTTTCTTCCACTGGCTAGAATTACATTAAGGCTGTACCCTCCCTCTGTCCTATTTTGCTTGGGTGTATATTGCAGCTGAAAATATCTCATTACAGAATATTCCAGGCATGAAAACAAATGTCCCAAGAGAACTGTGTTTATCAGAGATCCCAGGCAGAAGTGTTTATTTTGATGTCATAGTTACTTCCAGGAACAAAATGGGAATAATAGCACTTTATTTGTCATATGTTTACAAAATAAAAACAGTTATACACCTATTTGGATACTTCCTATGCTAAATGTTATACAGGGTGTTTCACTGGCTATTGGCCCCAGCTGATCACGCGTGCGCAAAGTGAAAGCCAGATGTTCACCACCCTAGTCAGCAGTGCAGTACAAAATTCAAATAGAGCCAGTGAGGATGGCAGTTGGTGTGGTTCCCCTATTTGAATTTGTACTGAGCTGCAGCCCCACCTCTGGAGCTGCCATTGCTTCTGACAGTGGTGTTGTGTACTTGCCTGGATGCTAATGGCGAACACTTTTAACACTTGCTATGACTTCCTTATGTTTCTCATAGACCATGGTATGTCTGTGGCAAAGAAAAAAGAAGTACACAGCGCTTAGTTTTGGTCTACTAGGAATATAACCGAGAATAAGTTATTCTGAAAGTTTACTTTATAATAAAATATATAGAAAGAATTGTCACAATCCAATAGCACAGTATTTTTGATACATTCAATACACAAATGAAATATCTGGTACATTCATGAATAAATAATGTTTACTAGAAACTAAACACATGCAATTAGAGGTATATGTAAACCAGATAGCTGTCGAGAAAAATCTAAATTTATTTTGTAGCAGCCCATAATAGTATAGGTATAAAAAGTCTCCTTGTGTCTGTGCTGGCGTCCCAGCACAAATACTGGTGGGTAAATTTGTATTTAAAAATGCCAATGCTGGCTTAAATTCTGGGTGATCCCCGTGATTATAAGGACTCAAAGTTATTATAGTGAAATACCTGCGGCTCACGGAACACTTCACTCACCTCACCAAGTAAATGACGACAAGATCTGTGAGCACGCTACGGACCGATCAGAGTGAGTTCCACCTGCGGTCACCGGCAAACTCTCCTTGTCTTTCCTAAGAATGCTGTCAGGTCCCGACTATGTCCACACAGCACCTGTCTCGTGATGGTGCCCAGGAGCCGGTGAGTAACACAAGGGTGCAGCTGTGGGAGTGGGCTGTTGCATGCTCCATGGTGCGCTCATTTCTTTAATTAGATAATTCGCTCCGGGATCTGGGCAAGTCTCCCGGCTGGCCACATACACACACCCACAGTGAGGGAGATGACTCTATTCGCGACATCATGGCCCCAATGCCTGATTCACAATGTGGGTGATCTCGGCATAGTATAGCGGGGGTGGGGCCATGATGATCCACTCCCACGTCACCACCCCAAAAGCTAACCACCCGTCACTCACTCTGCGATGGCTTTCTTTCTGCATGAGTGATCACATGGGCAATCGCAATGCTAATTCACGCCCTGCGATGCATGCGCAATACGCACCATAGACCTATCTGCGTACTCTGTTGCAGTTGCGAACCATGATGAATCGGGCCCTGAGTAGGCTACAACTCTATCGCCAGTAGCTGCTCATAGTTACACACGGTCTGCTACAGAGCATTTGCAGTGCTAAAAATCACAAGCTTTGTCCGCAAAACGGATTTACGTGCTACTTTGCACCAGTCTCTGAATGAACAGCGGATAAGCGGAATCCAGTGGCTTGCCAAAGTAAAGTGTTGATAACTAAAGGGAAATACGATGGTGTTACCTCCCGGAATATGAATTCATCCCTCCTAATTCAAGTAATTAATTGATCCCCCTACACTAACATAGACTCTGGGCACGGTTCAATTGTTTTAAAGTGCATGTACACTAAAGGGCAGCCTACGGGGCAATGCAATTGTTGTTCCGTTCAGTCGCGCATTTCTGCTTTTAGCCTCCTGAGGTGGTGAGCAGAAATGTGCGATAAGTCGTCTGTTTGGGCACCCAAAGCAAGACTTTTTAGATGGGGCTAGCTGCTATACACTGCTAAACCCCATGCTCTTGAGTGCGCACGCGTGGCAAGGGGCACCCAAACAGAGCAACAACTAAGTTGCTCAGTTGGGCGCCCAAAATCACAATTGCATTGTCTGTTTATGTGTAGCCAGCAGAGTAAAGTCTTCAGGTCAGATAATGCAAGGAAAATGCCCTCAGATAATAGCAAGTGTGTCAGTCCTCAAGCAGCTTAATATAAAATTCAGCTACAGTTTAAGAGAATCTTAAGCTGGGTACACACTAGGATGATGTTGGTCTGATATGTCGTTTCTGGATGAATTGCATGCGATATCGTCAGGTCAGCCTTACTGCATGGCCAACCAAACGTTATCGCATGCGACGCCGTTGCAAGTAATGAAGGACGGAATGAGGGATTGTTCTGTTGTTACACCACTTAATTCTTACTTGCAGTACATAGCTTAATGATTACTCGCAGTATATGTCTGCTCGACATATCACATGGGTACACATCGCTAAGTGTGTACCAAGCATAAGACTTTATACTTCGTAACATAGAAAATATTCCGTACTACAGATATCATGGGCGGATTGTAATAGGGTCGAGTTCTAAAAATGTCCGAGTTTAGCAGTAAACTCTCTCATTTTTAGAACTTGGACAATGTAATAGAATGCGAGAACATGCTAATTTGCATGTTTGACATGTTTATGGTATTACCACAACTCGCAATGGCAAAACATGCATCCAGATGTTCTGTCAATGTGAACATACAACTCGCCTTATGTAATAAGGTCCGAGTTGTAAAGACGCACAAAATGTGTGCGGCAAAACACGTTGCAAAATAGACCTTCCTCAGGCTAGTGAGTCTAGCCTGAGCAGGTGCATGTTAGACGGAAGCCTTCACAGATCTGTGTGATCCGTAAAGGCTTCTGTCTTTGTAAAAGCAAGTAAGAGTTAAATTTAAAAAAAATGAGTAGGGTTCCCCTGTATTTTAAGAACCAAAAAAAAACCTGCAGTTTTGCTGTCGCAAAGACCATAAAAGCACCAGCTCATTTCAGCTGTCTTCAACAAACAGTGGGATGCCATCTCATAACATCAAGGGACTGCCCAGGCTGCAGGTTATCACTAACCCAACGTGAAGTTACTCCTCCCTAAATTTGGACTGTTTGGAACTGGTAATTATGCAGAGCTTTTATGACTGTTGAGATATTTGGAGAAATGTATGAAGTAGAGATGAGCAAGTCCGGTTCTCAGAGAACTGGACCCACCCGAACTTCCAGATCCGAGGTGAGAACCGAGCTAGGCTCCGGTTTTCCCGCGGGGCTCTGATCTCAAAACGAGGCAAAATGTCATCCTCCTGCTGTCTGATTCTCACGGGTTTTGGATTCTATAAAGGTCCCGGTAATCAGTTCGCCATCCACGCCCGGAGTGAAAATGGCGCCGAACAGATGTGTTGCTGTCATTGTCTGTGTCAGTGTGTTGACTAACTTGTCCTGTCTGGGGCTGGGGCTGAAGGCTGCTGCTGTGTTGTCCATAAAGGGGCTGCACTATAAAAAGGGGGGCTTCAGTGGGTGCTGCAGCTGCTGTGTCACTTGTCCTGTCAAGCAAGGGGCTGCTGCTGTGTTATTATACATAAGGGCTGCTGTTGTTGTACTGTCCATTAAAGGGGCTAAGGCTGCAGTCCATAAAGGGTGCTGTATTGTCGAGGGCAGGTTCTCTGTCAATAAAGGGTGCTCTTCCCCAGTGTAAAAAAAAAAATTGCTGGTTGGTGCGTTGGCAACTTGGCTGCGCTATTATTGTTGTTTGACACTGTTGGCCATACCACAGTTTATCATCCATGTATTTGTGACTCTGCAGGTGGTCTGTCCACACTCTGCAGGGGTGCTTTGTTGTCCATCAAAAAGGGGTGCTGTCTGTGTTGTTCATCAAGGGGCTGCTGCCTCATTCATGGGTGCTCTTCCCAGTATGAAAAAAAAAATAAAAGTGAAATTAAATTAATAATAATATCAATCAACAAAATAAAAGATGATTTTTTGTTTTGTTTTTTGTGTGTGTGCATTAGCAACTTAGCTGCACTATTATTGTTTGGTGACACTGCCAACCAGACCGCAGTTTATCGTCCACGCATTGTGACACTATATAGCGCAGTTATTCTTATTCATAAATAATCTTGTGACACTGTAAGTGGTAGCGCAGTCTAATATTCAACTTTTCACTTCTTTTCTCAATTGTGAATAAATGATTACTCTACATGCTGACAACAAGACCACAACAAAGTGCTAAATAACATGCATTATATATAAAACATAATGACATCACTGTAAGTGGTAGCGCAGTGTGTTATTCTTATTCATAAGGCACAAACTGATGTGTGTGCTGTACCTCACTTCATTCGTGTTTGTTGATATGGAGAACGATGATTTGAGACTTGAGAGGAGAACAGGAACCACATATTAGAGTTGGAGCTGCTGCCAGTGCCACCAGTCATGACGATACTAGTCCATCTACATCATATACTAAACCTGATGCCCAAGGACATACAGGGCTTAAGTCAGGGCATCTAAAATTAAGAACCAATCTTTTCCAGTGGGAAAGTTAGCTGCAGAAAGACAACATTGGCAATATGCCAGTTTCACCACATGAAGTGGCAAGGAAAGGCTAAGGCCTTGACCTTTATTTATGACTGGTGTTGCTGCCTCTTATGATATAAACACAAATGAACATGCTGACATAGAAATCGAGGATGCTTCTGTGGAAGTGCACCAGGATGAGCAGGATATTTGTGTAGCTGACGCTAATGAGGATGAGGATGATGATTGTGTAAACTAGGCGCCAGTAGATGAAACAGTTGTTGCCCATGATAAGGAAAAGCCCATAGTAATTCCTGGGCACAAGACAAAGAAACTTGGTTGTGTTGACTCACCTGCATCACAAGTGGGGGTTTTTTTGGGAAAGCTTTTTGTTTTTTCTCTTGCAGATGCACTTGCTGGAGAAACTGAAGGAGAAGCCACCACTGTATCATGTGCCACTTGAGCTGACAATTTGCTTACCAACAGCTCTTTGCATCTCTTCAGATCTGTGTCCTTTGGGAAGAAAGACACAACATCTTCATCCCTTCTGAGATAAAAATCCACTCCCAGCAGCAGGCATAGAGCTCAGGGATTCTCAAGAAAGACACAACGCAAGACTTAAACCTTAAATTTGGCATTTGCTCTGTTCGGCTTGTCCACATATCTGTGGTTAAGTGGACAGTGGGTACAACAGCATTTTATTGGGAAATGCTTTCTAGTGAAGTGGAATTTAGCAAAATATCGTTTAACAGTCAATTCTTTTTTGAAAGCACTACCAGTAGTCTTCCTGGTCCCCTTCTGGGATGAAGATCCACTCCCAGCAGCAGCAGGCATAGCACTCAAGGATTTTTCTGGGGCAAGGACTGATGTGAATGAGTAAAATATTTTTTTGTAAATACCTCCCCTCCCCTCCTCCCACATAAATTTGCTTTGGAATCAAAAAAGTAAATTACATTTACTACCAATCAACCCTTCCTATCCCCGCCTTCAACTACATACATACTCCAACTCCCTCAGTCCTCTTGAATAATAAAAGCATTTGTTTTCTGATGTGCCATGTTGGAAGTTCAACTGCCTTGTGTTTGTGCCGCCCACTGCTGCCGCTTAGCTTAATCAGCCAGCTAGCTTGGTGCAAATTTTGGGCCTAAACCGGATGAAAACATTATTGTGAGGTGGTCAAAATTGACTGTAAACGAGTGGAAATTAATATCATTGAGGTTAATAATACTGTAGGAATAAAAAAAAATAATAATACTCTGATTTTAGCAGATTTTATAAATTTGTGAAAAAAAAAAATACAGATCCAAAACACGCAAGGCAAAACCAAATCCAGATCCAAAACACAAAGAGATACAGATCCAATATCAAAATACAGGGGTCGGCGCACATCTCTAGAATGAAGGAGTGCAAATATTTAAACCGCACACTAATATTCATGATGGACTTTTTCATTACAAGTGCTAATCATTTCAAATGTGTTTCATTTTTTGTGACATTTACGTTCATGTATCTTGATTTTGTGTACATAGGTGTTTATGTACTTTTTAATATTCACCATTAAATGGTAACTTTTAGAGTATTCACACGGTTCCTCCACTTTTTATTTATTTTATTTATTTATGATCTATACGACCAATCCATTATACAGGTTGAGTCTCCCATATCCAAAATGCTTGGGACTAGGGGTATTTTGGATATCGGACTATTCCATATTTTGGAATATTTGCATACCATAATGAGATCTTGGGAATGGAACCCAAATCTAAACCCAGAATGCATTTGTTTTACATAAACCTTACCTACACACAGCCTGTAGGTAATTTTATACAATATTTTCAATAATTTTGTGCCTTAAAGTTTGTGTACATTGAACCATCAAAAATCAAAGGTTTCACTATCTCAGTCATGCTTAAAAAATTCAGTATTTCGGAATATTCTGTATTTCAGAATATTTGGATATGGGAGACTCAACCTGTATAGGTAATTATGGGTAATAATAATAGGTGATCTTTTACTCACTTTGCATGATCTTCTCAGATTTCTATGTGTGTGTATGTGTATATATATATATATATATATATATATATATTTGAAAAAAAAGGGGGCACCCACCAGGCTTAAAAAGAAGTTATTCAGGTTTTTATTCTAATCCCACCTGGTAGTTGCTGTGTTCATTTGTGTACTAATGCTGTGTCTCTTGAAGAAGGTCATGTACTGTGACCGAAACGTCGAGCCATGCTATTATTGGCATTAAAAACCTGAATAACTTCTTTTTAAGCCTGGTGAGTGCCCCCTTTTTTTTTTCAATTTATCTAATCGGTGGGGTCTGTGGACTCCACTTTATTGGGTAGACACCCCAGCAGCTAATACACTTTGGGTGACTACGCTGTTTTAGACGGCAGCAAATAAGTGTTTTGATCTATTTAATTGTATAAATTTATGCTACGGTGACCTCTGGTAGCGCCATAGTCTCACCATACGATTTTAACACACAATTGTTAGTAAACATTGCATTAGCCGTCTCCTGCTTCGTAGCGATAACAGGTGGAGCAGGAGTGGCTTTTCCTCCACCGTAGTGATGTATTAGAAGATGGATACATAACCCCATTTATAGTAGAATGAATTAAGTATACACCGAGGAAGAAGGAAAACCACTTTATACAAAGCAAATAAAATTGGTACAAGTGTGTGTTTTTTTTTTTTTTTCCTATATATTTTTTTTTTCTATAATAGTAATCTGTGTTGTCCCTCCGCTATCCCAGATAGGAACAGTGTATGCTAAATATAGCTTGGCAATTGAAAGAGAGGCTCATATCAAGTTTTCATATGGAGCAACATTTAGATAATTGCTTTACAAACAAGCCAAAGGAAATGGTGTGTGTTTATTTCCAAAGCTATTTCTATCTCAGCAAGCCTTAAAAGATGTAGAAGAAAAACAGAAACATGCTTTTTTCTGATCGCCTCGTTCCACAGCTAATCCGTGTAATTCATTACTAGCGAGTCAGCACTCTATTCCCTGCAGCCTTACATGAAAGACATGGCCAAGATAGAGACGAGTCCCAATTGGCCCGCGTGACACTGATGCCACTCAGTGTTCTACTTCAAAGACATAATCGCTAGTTCCCACATGAGCAGCGTGAAAGCATTTCCACCAGATACAAGACCAAAATAGAAAGTTAATGGAATCTGGGTCTGGATTCGTTTTTTCTTTTTTTTTCTCGTTCTATAAAAGTCAGACATTAAAAAAATCTAATGTGTCTGAAGAATGTTCATGGCTCCTTGAGTGTAGTTATTGTTATGTAACATTTACTAAGTATGTGGTTATTCCTTTCCTTTTATTGCACATCATATTCTTAACTTTTGACATCCGTCCATCCCATCTGGAGCTTTAAACAAAATTCTGTCTTCTGTAGATCTATGAAAAGGAAATGAAGGACATTCTCAAAATGTTAGCAGAGCTTATATACACTGAGTGGCCAAATTATTATGATTACCAGGCAATTTTTTATTTATTTTTTATAAACTTTTATTTGAGGCAATTACAGTACACCGCAATATAAAATACTGAACAATAAGAAATAGTAGATACAATAATGGAGGAGAAGGAACAATAACTCAATAAAATTGCTGACTAGTTCCATCAATACAATGAAACCACTATAATAACAGATGAACAACAAGGAATAAAGGCCCTGATTCAGAGCCGGACGCTCTGACCAGAGCGCTCGCTCTGAATCAGGGCCATCCTATTTAAATTTGGAGCTGCCTTTTGGACGCTCGCATAGCTGTGGGTTACCACCCACAGCTTATGCGAGCGTCCATGATGATGGTCGCGATGGTCAAGACCATCGCGACCATCGGGTTTCCGACGAGACCCTGTTGTAGGGTCTCACTGCCGCAAGCCCTGGAGTGATTTTGACTCTATCAGAGCCAAAAATCACTCCCACTGACATCACTAGTGATGTCAGTGGGGCCGGACCCAGACGGTAGGCGTTCCCATGGGAATGCCTCTGTCTGGCAGCCACGCCCCCGGCACGCCCACCAAAGGGGGCGTGCTGTCAATCACCATCGACAGCATGCCCCCTTTGGTGCGAGACCCGGAGCGACAGCTTGGCTGTCGCTATCCGGGTCTCGCACATGCGCACAACGGAGCTCCCTCCGTCGTGCACATGCGCATTTGGGCACCCGACCCGCTTGCGAGTGTCCTGCGCTTGCGAGTGGGTCTGAATAAGACCCAAAGATCCCAACCATATATATTGAAAACCGTAGAATCTGAAATACGCATTCTTCTTCAGTCTCCATAGGGTCCACAGGAACTACCTTGGGGTATGTAGTTGGAGTAATCCATTGCACCAAACAGCTACAGCTTTCAAGCTCCCAGCATGCATAGGGCCTCCTCACTATATACCCCGCCCCCAGCCATTCAGTTTTTTCGTTTGGTGCTTGGCAAGTGTCCAGACACACCTCTTATAACAGCAGGACTGCTTAGGCCAGTGTTGGCCAACCTTGACACTCCAGCTGTTATGGAACTACAAAACCCAGCATGCACTGCTACAGTTTTGCTATTAGGGCATGCTAAAACTGTGGCAGAGCATGCTGGGATATATAGTTCCACAACAGCTGGAGTGTCAAGGTTAGCCAACACTGGCTTAGGCAGTCCTAGGCTTTTTTATTTTTTTCATTAACCTTCATTTTTTTTTTATATACCACTGAGTTGAGGTAGTACTAAGCGTCCAAAGGGATGCATGTACTATGACTCCTACTACCTCCGCTGATGACGAAATGCCAGCTCCTGAACAGGATAGGAGGCTTGGGGATTTTGGCGGTTCTCAGCGAAGCTTAGCTAGCAGCAACGCTGGAGCCCGGACTGCAATCGGATCCAAGGAGGTGACCGGGTAGGCGATTCCTTGCTTGCGGAGAATTGTGCGCTGCAGTCCTGGCTTCTGGTGTAGGAGACTCATCGAAGGCTGCTGCGGGTGAAGGGCTCGTCAGAGTGCCTCACTAAGGCAGCCGGGGCCTTATTGTCTGACGCGGGGGATGGGTAGTAGATGCACTAGTAAGCGTCTACTACTGGGAGGCCAGCGTACCCGGCCGTCAAAATTGCAGTTTAAGGGAGATGGGCACTCCCACGGCCGCTCCTCCCCCCTAGGGTCAGCAACATTATCAATTTCAGGCTCTGCCCTTCGGTCTGGCTACAGCACCTCGGGTATTCACCAAGACTATGGCAGTCATCGCGACTCATATCTGGCGACAAGGAGTCAGGATACTACCATACTTGGACGACCTCCAGATAGTGGCACAATCTCTGGAGGTTTTACAACCCCATCTCCAAATGACCATTGCCTGTCTACAAGAGCACGGCTGCATAATCAATTGGAAAAAGTCTTCTCTTTCTCCAACTCAGCAGATGGTACATTTGGGGGTGCTGCTGGATTATCTGGGGCAAAGGATTCTTTTATCAGTGGACAATATTGCTTCCCTACAAGTATGGGTACGCAAACTGCTCCACAATCAGAAAGTGTCAGTTCACTTAACAATGCAGGTACTGGGGTCCATGGTATCCACCTTCGACATGGTGGCTTATGCCCAGTTCCATTCCAGGACACTGCAACGATAGATTCTGTCTCATTGGGATGTTCAGTATCATCTGATTAAAGTCTCAAATGATCCACATCTCGCCAGAAGTTTGCCTCTCACTTGCGTGGTGGCTACAGATGACTCATTTAGACAAGGGTTGCCCATTATTATAGGTACTCCTCACCACAGATGCAAGTCTGCGAGGATGGGGCAGTGACAGGTCATCACAGCTTTCAGGGAAGATGGACAGCTCATGAAAGTCACCTGCCCATAAATATTTGGGGGCTTCGTGAGGTGCACAGGGTTCTTGTTCTGGCGCAGGACCTCCTTCAAAGCAGGGCTGTCCAGATTCAGTCCGACAATGCAACCCCAGTGGCCTACATCTACCATCAGGGAGGCACATGAAGTCCGGCAGCTATGAGGGAAGTGGCAAACATTCTGGTTTGGGCATAATGCCATCTTCCAGCAATCTCTGCAATATTCATCCCAGGAATCCTCAACTGGGAAGCGGATTTTCTAAGCCGTCAGGACATACACACCGGAGAATGGGCTCTTCATCCGTATGTCTTTCAGTGCCAGGTGGACAAGTGGGGACTACCGGACATAGACCTCATGGCATCACGTCACAACCACAAGGTCCCCAGGTACGGGTCCAGAACAAGAGACCCCTCAGCCGCCTTCGTGGATGCTCTGGCAGCGAGGTGGGACTTCAGGTTGGCATACCTGTTTCCTCCAATCTCGCTCCTCCCAAGGATTGTCAGACAATTCAAGCAGGAAGGCGGCAGGATGATACTATTAGCTCCTGCCTGGCCCAGGAGACATAGGTTCACCAATCTGACATGTCTATCCATAGACCTTCCACTTCCTCTACGGCTGGGTTTGCTAGTGTAGGGTCCCTGCCTATATACAGATCATGGCTCTTGAGTCTTCCATCTTAAGGGCCAAAGGTTTTTCTACTGCTGTGATTCAGACTATGCTTAGGGCAAGGAAGCCTGCTTCGGCCCACATCTATCACAGGATTTAGCATTCCTTTTTCATTGGTGTTCCCACAGAAAATATAACCCTAAGGTTGTCAGGGTCTCCCGAGTTCCTGCTTTTCTTCAGGCTGGACTAGACTTAAGTCTTCATCTGGCTACCTTGAGAGTTCAGGTTTCTGCATTGTCAGTCTGGTTCCAGCGCAGAATTGCCATTTTGCCAGACACATTTTTTTCAGGGTGTTCTCCATCTGCAACCTCCGTTTGTCCCTCCGGTGGCACAATGGGATTTATCCTTATTTCTCAGGGAGCTTTGAACCCTTAGACCCAGTGGACCTCAAAGGGTTGACAGTGAAGACCCTTTTTTGCCTCGCTATCTCCTCAGCTCGCAGAGTTTCTGAATTGGCAGCATTTTCATGTCTCTCTCCATTTTTGATTTTTCATCAGAATAGAGCTGTCCTCTGTACAAGGACCGGGTACCTTCCAAAGGTTTTCATTTTCATATAAATGAAGAAATTGTAGACCCAGCCTTTCAGTCTTCTGGCCTTTCTGTAGGTGAAGCTTCACTGGACGTGGTTCGAACCAAATCCATCAGAAAATTGGATGCATTTTTTTGTTATATGGCTTTCATAAGCGAGGCTGGCCAGCTAACAAGCAGACTCTGGCTCGGTGGCTGCGTATGACTATTTCTCATTTGTATACTCAGGCTTGTTCCAAACACAGTAATAGCACATTCTACTCTGTGGGACCTTGGTGGTGTTTAGACATGGCGCCTCTGCAGACCAATTGTGCAAGGCGGCAACTTGGTCTTCGTTCCACACTTTTCATCAAATTCTATGCATTTGATACTTTTGCCTCCCAGGATGCTTCCTTTGGGCGGCAGATTATCTTTTCTGCTCAGGAGCGTACCCACCCTTAAGGGAACTGTTTTAGGGCATCCCCAAGGTAGTTCCTATGTACCCTATGGACACTGACAAAGAAAATAAGAGTTGTGGTATAACATACATTAGTTAAGTTTTTCTTCGATGTCCGTAGGGTCCACAGGGCACCCACCCTGACGAAACTGGCCTCAGTTGGGATCTGTTCTTTTCTTTTGTGTCACTGATTCCCTCTTCATTTGTGTTTCTTGTATACATTGTACTTCCTTCTCCACTTTCCGTCTCTTGCCATTAGGCTTGTTTACATACTGAATGGCTGGGGGTGGAGTATATAGTGAGGAGGCCCTATGTATGCTGGGAGCTTGAGAGCTGTAGCTGTTTGGTGCAATGGATTACTCCAACTACATACCCCAAGGTAGTTCCTATGGAACTCGAAGGTAAAGAGTTAACTAAGGTATTTTATGCCAGAACTCTAATTTTGTCTTTAAAGTGCAACTAGAGAAGTTGGCTCAGTAGTCCTGATGGGAGGTGGAAGTCAAACAGTTCGTACAGTGGGGTACCAGGTGGTCTGGTGCAAACTTTTATGAATTTACTTTTTAGTTGTGAGCGGTAAGGTGTCAAAATAAGATTCCCATAACCTAAAATAACGGCCTGCCTGTCCCTCCTTAGTACATAATGTTTCTACCAAGTCCATTCGTAATTAAACGTGCAATTTATCAATAAACAAAGGCAATTGGGGTGGTGTATTGGAATCCAACCCTTCCATCAGGCGATTTTATGCAAAGTAGCTATTCTGCACTAATGCCGATGGGTTGGGTATAGGAGGCTGGCAGTCAAAATCCCGACACCGGCATCCCAACAGGGTTAGCATACTGATACTTGTTGGTTTGTATGCTAACCCTCACCCTACACTAACCCTCCCTCTTTGGCGCCTAACTCGAACCCCCCCCCAGTGCCTGAACCTAACCTCCCCCTCCCCGCACCCTAAACCTAACCCTCCCCCCAACCCCACTTCTTACCTTCGGTATCTGTCGGAATTCCGACGCTGGTAATGTAAACGTCAGCATCCCAACCGCCGGGATGACGAATGTATGCTCATGTAGGATGTCGGAATCTGTACAAGAACAGAAAGGCAATGGTATGCGGCGACTAATGAAGTGCATCCGGGCAGTTAATAGAATCCATGCCTAGAACAAATCAAGCCATATTTAAAGGCAAAAGACAGCCAAACAAAGTGCTAACCTGGGGGTCATAATAATTTGGCCACTCAGTGTATTTGTGACTTTGATACGGGATAGACAATAATCAGTTTGTTCTCCTAAGGAGTTGTCAGTTTTACAGTCAATATGTTGATTTTGGGGGGCCCACACAACACACCCTGCACCCATTTCTACGACACTCACCTCTCCGGAGTTCCATGTCGGCAGCAGAAGTGTTGCACAAATCGCCGGGAAAGTGGTCGCTGCGCTATTTCAGTGGAGACTTACGCATACACAGTAGACTCTGGCACAGCGCCGGAATCTACTAGTGCTCACTAATGCGCTCCTGGCTCGAGAAGCGGTTGCCCAGAAGCAGACTGCACACGGGCCCCCTCCTCTCATATGCCCCTGCATGGTAGAAATTAAATTAGCTTGTAGGAGTCACCAGAATGTCACCATTGCTTAAGGTTGCGCTTCTCTGATTTGCTTCACATTGAGGTATTGTAGAGCCAAGGCTTGTGTGATTGGCTTATAGTATAATAACTGACATTTTCCATACAGACTGGCGATTTATACATATTGGCAAAGCCTGTGATTTCACAAAAAAAAACATAACCCATAACTCTTCATTATGATTGAGTACATACACACGTTTATGTACATTGCTGTTTGTGATGAAGGGTGAAATAGACTATACAATTTATAGTGCTTCAACATTGAACTGTTTAATATGTTTTATATAAAAAATGCTTTAATAAAGGATTGCTGAAATGCAGTGTAACTAAAAATTATTTTGTAGAAAAGTTTTTAAATAATTTACAATCTGGATACCTTTTTTATTTTTACCATTACTGTTTTATGTCATAAGGTTTTATTTTTACTGTTTATTGTTTTGTAGAAGAATACAGAGACAGCTAAGTGTTATCCCCCCCCATATGTTTTATTTTACAGGTTAATAACTGCCAGCATTAGCAGCTTGGTATGGGTCTTGAATCTCGCCAATAAGATGTTCTTACAGTATATACCCATCAGCCATAACATTATTTAAACCACCTGCCTAATATTGTGTAGGCCCCTCATCAGGGGCGTATCTATAATGGGTGCCTCGTCAAAGGCGTATCTATAATGGGTGCAGAGTGTGCGAGGCACACGGGCCCCCGGGTCCAGGGGGGCCCACACCGCACACCCTGCACCCATAAGTAAATATATTTACCTCTTCGCCGATTCCCGAAGTTCTGCTCTGCGGCGCCGTACCGGTGCTGCAGAGCAGCAAACACTCACTGGGAAAATGGCGGCGGCCATTTTCCCAGTGATTTACGCATGCGCAGGAAAGATGTCCCTGGGAAAGTAGGCGCGGGTGCCATTTTCACGGAGACCCGTGCATGCGCTGTAGATTCCGGCTTGAAGCTAGAATCTACAGCACTCAGTGCCGCCGAGCCGCTGTCAGAGAGGAGGGGGCCCAAACGAAGGCTGCACACGGGCCCCCTCCTCTCTTAAAACGCCCCTGCCCCCCGTTCCACCAAAACAGCTCTAATCCATCAAGGCAAGGACTCCAGAAGACCACTGAAGGTGTCTTGTAGTATCTGGCACTAAGACGTTGGCAGGAGATCCTTTTAAGTCCTGTAAGTTGTGAGGTGGGGTTTTCATGGCTCGAACTTGTTTTTAGCACATCCCACAGATGCTTGATCTGGGGAATTTGGAGGTCAAGTCAATACCTTGAACTGTTGGTCATCAGATAATATTGTTGCCGTGAAGGGGTGTACTTTGTCTGCAACAATGTTTAAGTAGGTTATACATGCCAAAGTTACATCCATATGAATGCCAGGGCCCAAGGTTTCCCAGCAGAACATTGCCCAGAACATCACACTACCTCCGCTTGCTTGCCTTCTTCCCATAGTGCATCTTGGTGCCATCTCTTCCCTAGTTAAATGATGCACTTTGTGCTACAGTAACTCTTTTGGAATTGAACTGGATGGGTTAGCCTTCGCTCCCCACGTGCATCAATGAACCTTGGGTGCTCATGACCTTGGTGCAAGTTGTCATTCCTTGGAGCACTTCTGGTAGATACTAACCACTAGATACACAAGACCAGCTGATTTGGAAATGCTCTGACCTAATTGTCTAGCCATCACAATTTTGCCATTATCAAAGATCCTTATGCTTTCCAATTATTTTCTGCCAAATTTTCATTCTTCCAACTCAATAACTGAGTATCAACTTGCTGCCTAATATATTCCACCCCTTGACAGGTGCCATTGTAACAAGATAATGTTATTCACTTCACCTGTCAGTGGTTTTAATGTTATGGCTATTTGGTGTAAAGCAACTGTAGATAGCTACATTTTGAAAGGGTCCCCATGTACATGGTGTGCATTATACTATAACAACCGAAGTATACACTGTAATAACTGCATAATATGGTATTTTAAAAAACCCAAATTATTGCATAATCCTACTTGCCTTATTCAATGACCTTTCTGGTAATGAAAAGTGTCACCTTACTGTTAGTGAATGGTAATCACACTAGCATGGAGAGCTTACCCAATAGAGTTTGCTAAAGGAGGTGCATGTAAATCTTAAAAATGGTTGCAAGAGGGATATTTGTGTTCACTCTCCATTTTGCAGCAGTACAGGTTCCCGGTTATCAGCACGGGCTTTAATATGAACCACAGATAAAGTGGCTGCAAGGAGCACCCACTGGCACCCTGGGGAAAGAAGCAGGTAAGTAGTGTTTCGTGAAGATAGCGCTCCAGATCCTCCATACTCCCGGACCCCGTAGCAACCGCATGGGTTACTGTGGAGGTGATGCCACTAGTGTATTTCAGGTGGACACTCGCAGATATGATCATTGCAAAAATATTCTCGTTCCACCACATCGTTCTTAAATTCCACTTAGCAATGGTTTTCACAAAAAGTGAGATCATAGCAGAAGATGCTATAGTAAATATATGTTTAGTACTTTCTGTGGTTCATAATTGACAAAATAAAATCAAAATCTGTGTTTTATAGTCAATTTTGTTTCTTAGTATTTTTAACTTTTTTTTCTGATTTCTTTTTTTCTTTCTCCAGCTTAAAGAATTTAGGGAAAAAATGCAATCCGTATTTCCAGCTGTTCCTAAAAGCAGAGAACAGATATCTAATCCCCAACCGTTTAGTTTGGAAGACCTTTTGAAGTCTAAGTAAGAAGAATCCTACATCTGGAATAGTGAGTGCCATCTTCGAAGGCATTGTCTGGCTGGCAGATGAGCTTAAACTATTATGAGGTTCCATAAAACAACATAAATGGTCCAGTGTGCCTGAAGAACCAGTGAATACACGCTATTCTTAAACCATATGGACAAATGTGTATGCTTCCAACATGGAAATTGTGGCATACTAAGCAAAGACTACTACTTCTTGAACAAGTTTATTTGACAGATGGACCGTAGTAATAAACTGTATTAATAATAAATTTAAAGTTAACAAAAGAATTTTGGATTGCCTTAAACCGTTCTGTCATATTGGTGGTCATATTTATTTATTAACAGTTTATTCCGTTGCGCTTTACAAATGGAAACAACATTAATAGAACAACACTGGGTAGTAACAGACAGACAGACATAAAAGGTAAGAGGGCACTGCTCGCAAGCTTACAATCATTGACATCAGTAACCACACATTTAAGAAGGTTAGTAAATTTTTGGTACCTTCTGAGGATGAGCTGCAGTGCTGGAGAAAAATCCATATTTTATGTTTTCCATTGGCATCTGGTTCCAGGAGTAACAACAACAATCAAAACAAAATATAGATAGTAAATCTAGCTGCTGGTAAGGATACATACGTTATCTCGAAGGTCACTATGTGAATTTAAGAATGCCGGCACCAATATCCCAAAACGGTTGTAATGCTAATGATAGCATTTTAACCGTGCATTATAACTTTAAACATGCTGGTAAAGCAGCAGGTTTAAAGTTATAATGCCTGCATGGTTAAAATACTGGTGCCAGCATTTTAGTGTCGATATTGTTACTGTCATACCCTGCTGGTCTTGTATTCCGTATCAACAACATGAAATGCAGCCTTTTTTTGTGTTTAAAAATAAGTTATTCTTTCAATCACTAACAAGAAAACTTTTTGTCCTCTTACACAATGTGCCTTTGCCTTTTGAGGTGAAATTTTTTTTTTATAAAAAAACAGATTAAGGTGAAGGGTAAATTTAAGTGGTATATTCGTATCCATGATCATGTGTATAATTATCAGATTAATTAGTTAAATTAGAATACTGTTAACATCACATAACATAATTAGTAACACTGTGTTACAGTGTTTGGCGTTTGTGCAAATCAGTCTGTTATAAATAGTATTTTAATGTCCATGGTGTTGTATTTTGTCCCTCTAAATTTTGTGTGGTTTATAGTCGTAAGATTTAGTGTATTTATTGTATTAAAAAAACAAACATCAAATTATAGTTTTTCATGATATTTTAGTTTAATAGCGTGAGGCAACCCCTTACATCGCAATCCACCAGGGACTGCGTGCAGTCAGGATAGGCAGAGCCTCCCCTATCATACTGCTGTGTTTTAACTATAAAAATGATTAGAATAATACAAAGATATTTATAACTTATAAATATCTTCTTTGTATTATTCTGATCATTTTTATAGGCAAAACTCACCAAAATTGCAGCACACCCTGGAAATACAGGGAGAGACGAGAGATGAGGCAGTAAGAGCTCAGCCTCACCTCTGATAGCTTAGACACTGCCTGGAGCTAGGGGCTGGGTAATGAAGCAGCCAATAAAGCAGAGAAAAAGCTAATGGAGGCATGCCTCACTGTAAGGGGGTGTGCCTTGAGCTCTATTGAACACCTCTGCCGATCAGGTGACCAGTCCAGGTAGTACTCTGGCATCAGTACTGAGCAGCAGCGCTGAGGAGGGAAGAAAAATGGCATATGCAGACAGAGGAAACACACAAAGGAGAAAAAGGTGAGGAGGATCCCCTGCTAGGGGGAAAATCTTTATGTGTGGGAAATATTTTGTGCTTGGGGGGGGGGATCTTCTGTGTGTGTGGGTGTGTGTGTGTGTGTGTGTGTACCTGTGTCTGATACTAGCCAGTGCCTACCCATCCATTGACCTCGCCGCACATCCCTGCAATCCACTATAAAGAGGAGAAAAGTATATCCACAGTTTAAAGGGACTGTACATATAAATTCTATTATAATATAAATTATTGTATTTATTTATACCAGGTTAGTTTTGCTTTTTCAATTTTTGCCACTTTAAACAGCAGCTAAATAGCTGAAACCACGTGGGTGCCAATTTACCCCTATGTATTTATCTGTGTTTTACCTGAAGTCACTATTTGGTCATATACTCCCCAAATACACTCTACTGCTAGGCAGTTTTAGTGGGGCGCCACGCCCTGCCCGATTTTAAAACTGCAAAATGCACCCTGCCCTTTTATCAGTTGCCTCTTTAAAACAGCCTGCCCTGAGCCTTCCCCACCCATGGGCCGCAGTGTCGCGCAGGTGGGAAAAGTTGCTGTGACTGATCACCGCCCGATGAATAGATGCCGCGCGCATGCGCACGGCATCTCTTCACCGTGAGGGGAGAGCTTGGGGGAAGTTAGCGCCAGGCAGTCTCCCAAGTGTGATGAATTATGGGCATGTCACAAGGACACGCCCCCTCCCCAGTCGGCCACGTCCCCTTTTCGTGCAGAAGCTCCTGTATGGCAACCCCAGCTCACTGCCCTGCTCGCTTTCTAGTTGGCAAGTCTATTTATCTGTTGTTTACTAATAGTTTAAAGGCTTTTTTTGATTGTTTTGTTACTATTTTGGGTGTTTTTGTTGAGATTGTGTGTTTAGTGTTTTTGTGTTGTTCCTTGTAAAAAAATTTTTTTTTTAAGTGTTTTATGTTTAGGGTATCTATAGAGGAGGAGATGGAGACAGTTGTAGTGGAGGACAAGAAGCAGCAGGGGGATTCTGCATCCTTGTAGGAAGAGAATAGTGTAAGTACTAAAACAAAAGCTAGCTACAATATTAAATTAATTATGACTAAAATGTGGCGCTAGTGACTGAGGTTGTTAAACACTTATGTGTTGTATGGCCATTTTGCTCCCCATAATTTTAGCCATAGGAAAGAGATGATTTGGAATAGTGTTGTGCAGACAGTACAGTATATGCTTTGTGGGTCACATGAAGCGTAATATAGACCCCTACAACAACAAAAAAAAAAGCTTTTAGTTTTACATCTCTCCCAACATTTCAATGTTGGAAGGAGGGACTGGTCACGCGCCGTAGGCGCGCGTGACCGAACAGGGTGTGTGGCCTAAGTAAAGAGGGGATAGAACCTGTTGAAAATGGGGCGGAGCTTCGCCTCTTCCCCCGTTTTCATCACTTTGGGGGCGTGCAAAGCACTCTCCGAGATGCTGGGCAGCCCCCAGGCAGTCCGTTCACACGAGAGCAGATGCCGCGCGCATGTGCACGGCATCTGTTCTCCTGCACAGCCCGGTATGTGCTCTCCCCCCCCCTCCACGGGACACTGCGGCCCGCGGGCAGGACCGTCCCAGAAAAACGGGACTGTCCCACTGAATGCGGGACAGTTGGGAGGTATGGTGTTATAAAAGTGAGGAACCTATGAGAGGCCTTATTCCTGCAGAAGTCATCCTGTGCATCCACTTGCACATAGACGATGCTAGATATCCGGTAATGGGTGGTCCCAGTTTTAGCACCGTCAGGTATTAGAACTTTTTTTTTTTTTAAAAACAGTATCACATATTTATGTATATTTATATGTATATATTCTAGAGTTGCAAGGGGCAGGGCATCTAATAGTGAAAAGGCATGCTCCAAAAAAGGGAGCGTGGCCACTTAAACGGGGCATGGTGTCTCCCCAACCAGCAACCCTTCTGTGTATCCCCAGCCAGACCCCTTATCTGTCTACAGCCAGCACCCCTTCTGGGTATCAAGCCAGACCCCCTTGTTGCAAATATTGTTTATACACACACAGCTGCCTAGTTGCCAAAAATGACATACAGTATTTAAATTGATACCAATGTTAATTATATATGTTTGGTTTAATGTTTGAGGAAAATTGACAACATCATTTTTTATAAACTATACTGCTTATGCAATGTGAATTTCAGGCTGGCTGGAGAAACAAAAGGGAGGCTGGCTACTGTGTCCCCAGCAGGTCTCCTTCTGTGTCCACAGCCAGCCCTCCTCCTGTGTTTCCAGCTTAGCCCCCCTTCTGTGTCTCCAGCCGCCATACTTGCCTTCTTGTTGCTCTGAGTCCTACTCCTCATGCGACGCGGATCCTCTCTTTCAGCGGCCCAATGTGACATCATGCACCAGGTCTCCACTTTATTGCACGTTGGTGGGCGTGCAGCGATGTGGGGAGGTGGGCAGGCAGCGGAGGATCGACTAACAAGGCTAATGGGTGGTCTGGTGTACAGTGGCGTAACTAGGGCAGGGCAAGCAGGGTGCGTGCCCTGGGCGCCGTGGGATCGGTGGCGTGGGGGGGGGCGCCGCCGGCCACGGTCTGGCCCGCCCTAGTTAGCCACCAGTGTAGCGCCGACCGGAATGAGTGCGGTCAGCGCTACACATTTACACAGGACCGGCGCTAGGCTTCCAGCACCGGTCCTGTGCTGCACACCTGAGCCTGTTCCCTACCCCTGAGCGCTTGCCCAATAGCGCCAGGAGGCGGGCTCAGGCTGTGCATCGCCGCCAGCGCCAATGAGAGTCAGATAGGCTCTCATTGACTGCTGCAGCACCCACTGCAAGAGCCGGGCTTCCGTCCGGCTCCTGCAGTGGGTAATGGAACAGACGTCATGACATCATGATGTCTCTGCCACAATGCTGAGCGCGCCAGCCCGGGAGGACTGGCGGGTGGCGGCGGCGGGAGAGGTGTCACGGTCCGGAGCAGCAGCGTGGATTCAGGTAAGTATGTTTTTATATATTTCTTTTTAAAAAAAACTGTCAGCACTACTGGGGGCACAACGGGGGAGGGGGGGTGGCTACCACTGGGGGGACCTCTACTGGGGTGGGGGCACAACAGGGGGGTGGCTACTACTGGGGGCACCATTATTGGGAAGACCTCTACTGGGGGGGGCTATTACTGGGGGCACTTAATCGGGAGGGGGAACCTCAACTGGGGACCACTACATGGGGGGGAACTACTACTGGAGGCACTGCACTGGGGGGACCACAACTGGGGGCAATAACAGGAAATACCACTACAGGGACCACTGGATAGGGGGGGTCACTACTGGGGGCCTGCATGGGAGGGGGGGGGACTACTGCTGGGGGCACTATATAAGGGGCTTACTGCTAGGGGAACTGCGGGGACCACTACAGGGGGCACTAGATAGGGGGGGATCACTACTGGGTGCCTGCATAAGGGGGACCACTACTTGGAAAACTGCATGGGGGGGACTACTGCTGGGGGCACTATATAAAGGGCACTGCATAGGGGGGGGACTACTACTGGGGGCACTATATAAAGGGCACTGCATAAGGGGATACCGCTACTGGGCATACTGCATTGTGGGAACTGCTACTGGGAGCACTGCATAAGAGGGAACACTACATAGGGCACTGCATTTGGGGGGACCACTACTGGGGGCACTGAGTAAGGGCAACTAATTGGGGGCTGTATAAGGGGTGCTACTATGGGCCTGCGTAAGAGGGACCACAACTGCATACTGGGGTTACTGTATAAGGGGCACCACTATGGGCCTGCGTAAGAGGGACCACAACTGCATACTGGGGGTACTGTATAAGGGGTACTACTGGGGTTAAGGTGCATATGGATAGGAATGTTCAGCGTGAAAATAAAGGGGTGTGTCATGTTGACACCCCATTTTTAAGTGACCACGCCCACTTTTTCCCGCGTGCGCCTTAGGCGCGCGCACATATCGGGATGTTGGGGGGGGGGGCGCTCCCTTTTCAAATTTTCCCTGGGCTCCAAATACCCTAGTTACGCCACTGCTGGTGTATCACCGGACCACCCCCCAGTTTCGCCTATGCATGTGCATGATTCAGATGCACCACCACGGCATGGCAAGTGTGCTCAGCTTTTTATTTTTTAAGTTTTGTTTGCAAATGTAGCAGTTAAGCATAGACAGCATTCATCTTAGCATAGTAATTGCCTTCATCTTTAACATTTAAACAAGCAAAAAGGTTGCCTACAGTATTTAGCGCACACTGATGGGTTGTATTGTTGACTACATTAAAATGTATATGATGCAGCAGGTTTTTTTTGTGGTGTAAACTTTAGGTAATATTGACGCTTTTATTAAAATGCACAAAAGTACCCACAGTGTTTGTGGATGATAATGAGGCGTCAGGTAAAAATAAAGTGGACATGTTTTTGGTATATTTAACACATTATACATGTTTTCTAAAAATGCACACAATCTATTTTTTAAGCGGGCCAATCAACTGATCCTCTGCTTCAAGCCTTTATAAAGCCTCCAGCCCAATCTGAGCCCACTGTACTAATGAGTGATCTGCCCAGGGCCACATTAACACCAGCAAGTCTACAGCCTGTAGGCAATACCATTATAGCAAGTGACTTTCAAAATGAGTGTTCTATATAATGTACATGACTGAACACTCAAACCTAAGAATGCAGGAATCCTTTTTATGCATACAGGAATTCTACTTAAGACTGCAGGGGGTACATTTACTAAAGCTTCTAAAACAGACAAGTGGTGATGTTGCCAATAGCAACCAGTCAGATTCTGTGTATCATTTTCTAGAATGCAATAGAGAAATGATAGCTAGAATTTGATTGGTCACCAATAGTCTCTAGTATATCTACCCCCAGGAGTCACAAATAATGCACTTAAAGGACTTAAATAGCAGAGTGTTGTCCTTTTGTTAGTCAACTTTATCAAGAATACCAGAAACAGTGGCTATCTCTACTGCCAGCACACCACACACAACCTCACCACCACCCAGATGTGGTCTGCACAAAGAGGAGGATGTGCAAGCAGAAGTCTGGGTGCCCCTGCTCCTACATTTGTTGCAAATATTGTTTATACACACATAGCTGCCTAGTTGCCAAAAATAACATACAGTATTTAAATTGATACCAATGTTAATAGTATATGGTTTAATGGTTGAGGCAAAGTTACAACATAACTATTTGTACAGAGCTGCTTATGCAATGTGAATTTCATAGTAAAATATTTCAAAATTACTTCTTATTTACAGATGTGGTAATGGGTTAAGGGTGGGATGTACTAAGCATGACATCCGCATAGCAGTATATCTCGCCACTTATCGGGTACATACTGGCGTTAATAAGGGCAGAATGTACCTAGAAATGCAACTAAAATCTCAAAGGACAGCTCTCCCAAGAAAGGGACTTACGGGGTTTATTACTCAGAAGTCCCTCTGCGCATGCCACAGGGGACACTGGGAGGGATCCAATTGGTTCCCTCTCAAAAGAAATGCAATAAGAAACCTTAGAAAACTTGGTTCATATGGGAATGCGGCCAAAAATCAGAAAACAGCATTTTTAGGCTTCGTACAAACGTGCGAAGTATGAATGACATGTCTAAAATTGTGTTTACACATTTCACACAAGATACTGTCAGAGAGGGGAGCTTTATTTTAAATAACAGGTTAACACACTACTTTATGAACAATCACTAGAAATAACAATAAAAAAGAGGGTATATGGGGAGACAATAGGGCGCTGTATTCGAGAAAGCTTCAGCCCTTCCAAACTATAAAAACCTTATCCCCTAGGTTTGTCAAATATATATACAATATAAAGTGGGTGTGGAGAACTGGCGATGCCTTCCGTATATTAGGGAGAGTACAAAGAAAAAAATACTTATCTTGGATGGTGTTAAGATTGTATTTTTCTTTTGTATCGTGGATGTTTTAAGAGTACTTCCTTATGTTCAGTAGACCAGGCTATTTCATGTGTACATAAGGATACAAGCGAACATGCAATGTGTAATATAATCGCTTATATTTAGATAATGACAGAAATAGATGGTCATCAAAAACTGTTGCTCTCTGTATAAAATAATCTTCACATTGAGTGTCTTGGGATAAAAATCCTCATTTCCATATATAATGGTAAGCTCTGGGTAAATGGGATATCTGGTGATCTCACTATAATAAATCACCTAATAGCCAGAAAGGTGACTATGAGACACACCTGACTTACATGGACAGGTGCAAATCAAAGCTTGTAAAGGTATCTTTTTCTTTTGGAAGGTTGGAGATGAATATTGACAGGTGGCCACACCTAACTCGTATAGACAGTTGTAGACCCAAGCCTGTAAAGGTATCTTTCTTAGTTAACTGTCTGGGATGTGCAGATGGAATATCAGTTATAGCAATAGAGGTGGAGTTATTGGAGCGTACCGGTACTCACACTGGTCACGGTGTATGGCAAACACATCTGGGTATCTTTACTGTATAATCCACAATACCAAGCACTCCATTTTTATCTTCATTTATTGTTACAAAAAACCCATCTTGGGCCAAACTCCATATAAAAATATCTCAAATTTAAAAATACAATAGGTAAAAAACATAAAGATATGGTTAGATAATATTCTTGAAGGTTTTAAAACAATTAAATCAATAAAACATGGATTACCACTGAGATAGATGAGCGGTATGGGCCACCAGGCAGGTAAGGTGGGTCTGGACCTAAATCAGCCCAAAAAAGATGGGCCTCCTGAACCAATGCGTTTCAGGACTGATAAAGGGACAAAGTCCCAAAATGCATTGGTTCAGGAGGCCCATCCCAATGGAAGGATTCAACACTGATTTAGATTTGAGGTATGTACCCCTTTTTCATCTTTTTCATTGTTTTAAAACCTTCAAGGATATTATCTAACCATATCTTTATATTTTTTTACCCATGTGACATTCTGATATTTAATTTAAACATTATAACTTATATGCAGTTTTGTTGACTGTGAGTCTTTAACCGTATTACTGCAAACTGTATAACCTGCCAGGTACATCATTACAGAACTATTTCCAGATAGCCAGGAACCTAAGTTACATATACTGGTCAGGCACATGCAGTGGACCACACATGCTCAGATAACATTTCCGCTCTTTTGAGAGCAGAGCAGGGCACCCTGGAGGCTTAAGTGGCCTCTCTTGGTACCTACTCAAATTTTGCTATGGGGCACAGAATTGTTCCCTCCCCTGTGTCTTAAATGTTTCTACACTATAGCTGCGACTCAGGACAAAGCCACGACAAGGAAGGGGGAGGAGGACAGTAGAGAGTGGGCAGGGCTGAGTGGGGCAGAGACTGAGGTTTTCTGGCATATGCCTGGTCCGTATAGCTAGTACCAGTATTTTTGTATCCTTTTTAATTCTCATAACGAGTTCCAGAAATATTAACAAATCGGTGAAATAATCTCAGAAAGTTTCCTGGCGAATTTCAAATGAACATTTGATTTAGGTATATCATTATGCAATATGCTTACCTTACATCGGCTATATTAAAGCAGAAGCTTCAAGGATGCTGCCATCTAAAGCTATTAAGAGCAAGTAAATAATCGGCATTGATTCAAAGCTATGTGTACAGGACGATTAGAACAGAAAAGCATTGTGTTACTTTAAAATCATACCGAATAGAAAAATATATATAGTCGTGCCACAACCTATCTGCGCACAAGCAGCCCAAAGGTATTCCCCTGAGTTCTTAAGGATATCACCTACTCCTCTAATACACACAATAAAATGAACACAAGGGTATAGGGTTAGGCGCTAGTAAATGTAAAAAATAAAATATACATTCCTTAAAGGGTTGTAGTTTGTAGGATTTCTGGTATCTTTAAAATGGATCCGAAGAGTCAAAGCATATGCAGTTTTCTCATTCAACGCAGATGAATATAAAAGAGAAAAACATAGCCAATGTTTCACATGCTTTTAGATATATATTTATGATGCAAAAACAGGGAGGGGGGTGTGTTTGAAAAACACCACTGAATTGATGAAAGTGCATACCCCACTCACAAGAAAGAGTGATTAGTTGCTCCCATAAAGGTTTCTTTTTAGGGGTCCACCAATACTTAATATGACGTATAAGAAACTCCCAAAAGGTGCGTACCAAAACTCACATAGGCAGAGTATAGACAAAATACATAATGGTATCTTTAAGAGGCGTCATAAAATCCACAGGCAGTGTACTCCAACTTACTAAAAGTGGCACGGGAATCCTTAAATCAAGGTATCTTTAAACGTCCACCGCTCATGTGAATCTCTCCATACAGATTATTTCATCCCAAAAAAATATAATTCTCCATAGCAAGAATAAATGGTCCAAAGCAAATTTATTTAAATGTAACCAGTAGGTTGGGGTACGCTGCCTGTGGATTTTATGACGCCTCTTAAAGATACCTTTATGTATTTCGTCTATACTCTGCCTATGTGAGTTTTGGTACGCACCTTTTGGGAGTTGCTTATACGTCATATTAAGTATTGGTGGACCCCTAAAAGAAACCTTTATGGGAGCAACTAATCACTCTTTCTTGTGAGTGGGGTATAAACTTTCATCAATTCAGTGGTGTTTTTCAAACACACCCCCCTCCCTGTTTTTGCATCATAAATATATATCTAAAAGCATGTGAAACATTGGCTATGTTTTTCTCTTTTATATTCATCTGCGTTGAATGAGAAAACTGCATATGCTTTGACTCTTCGGATCCATTTTAAAGATACCAGAAATCCTACAAACTACAACCCTTTAAGGAATGTATATTTTATTTTTTATATTTACTAGCACCTAACCCTATACCCTTGTGTTCATTTTATTGTGTTTACTTTAAAATCATATCCAATAGCGCACAACTCTAGTTGTACTAGAGTACATGGCAGCATCATTTATCTTATTCCAGCACAAGCCTGCAGTACTATGAACTGCTAATGGAGGACAGTATCTGAACAGAGCAGCTGAAGCATGCTAGCAAACATCTGCACCTACACTTTAGAAAAATAATTTGCTGCACTAAGTCAAAATTTACAGTCTTGTGACGCAGACAAATAGATCAGTCATCTATCAAAGGTGAAAGCCAAGGAGTGGGAAATGGCAGTGCAAGATGAAACTGGTTTTTTTTTTCATAACAATGAAACCCGATTCCGTTTTCCAAGGTGACACAGCAATACGATGCAAATGGACAACTGAAATGGGGAACTTCGAGCATTGTAATTCTCCAGTAGACTACTGGAAATAATACACACAAAAGGCTATGGTTAAACACTTGTTCCAATGGTTCCAGTGGCATTGTTCAAAAACAGAGCAACATTAAAGGGGGAGATTTATCAAATCTTGGAGACATAAAATGGAAAAAGTTAGAGGGTGTGATGTATGAAACCTTGTTGAGAGATTAAGTATGAACCAATCGGCTTCTAACAGCCATTTTACAGGCTCTCCAAGATTTGCTACATCTCTACATGTTGGTAGCTGCTCAATCACTTCAGTAATATCACTGAGGTGCATGTAAGGGAGGGGTTATGCTATACTAGAAACAACAGAAAGTAATCCCCCAGCACTCAGAATGAAATCAGCAATAAAATTTGGAAAACTACATGGTGGTAGATAATTCAGAGATCTCAGTTGCATATATTTGCAAAAATATGGCTAAACCTCCAGGCCGCATCACGGCGTCTCTGATACTGGAGGTCCCTATCACTTGGTCTGGGTCTGGGGTGCAGAACCCCAAAAAAGCCAGCGAAGGCCAGCCACCCCAGGGAAGCACACCAGTGAAAGACTAAAATGTTAATAAGAATAAAGCAAAAACTACGTGTTAATAAGTGATAGGTATAATTAAAATCCTAAGAAAATAATAAATATATGCACATATATAAATATGTGCATATATACAGTCAGGTCCATAAATATTGGGACATTGACAGAATTTTCAGATTTTGGCCTCTATTCACCACCACAATGGTTTTGAAATGAAACAAACAAGATGTGCTTTAACTGCAGACTTTCAGATTTAATTTGAGGGTAATTACATCCAAATCGGGTGAACGGTGTAGGAATTACAACAGTTTCAACATGTGCCTCCCACTTTTTAAGGGGCCAAAAGTAATGGGACTATCAACTCAAAAGCTATTTCATGGACAGGTGTGGGCTATTCCCTCGTTATTTCATTATCTATTAAGCAGGTAAAAGGTCTGGAGTTGATTCTAGGTGTGACATTTGCATTTGGAATCAGTTGCTGTCAACTCTCAATATGAGATCCAAAGAGCTGTCACTATCAGTGAAGCAAGCCATCATTAGGCTGAAAAATCAAAACAAACCCATCAGAGAGATAGCAAAAACATTAGGTGTGGCCAAATCAACTGTTTGGAACATTCTTAAAAAGAAAGAACGCACCGGAGAGCTCAGCAACACCAAAAGACCCGGAAGACCACGGAAAACAACTGTGGTGGATGACAAAAGAATTATTTCCCTGGTGAAGAAAAACCCCTTCACAACAGTTGGCCAAATCAAGAACACTCTCCAGGAGGTAGGTGTATATGTGTCAAAGTCAACAATCAAGAGAAGACTTCACAAGAGTGAATATAGAGGGTTGACCACAAGATGCAAACCATTGGTGAGCCACAAAAACAGGAAGACCAGATTAGAGTTTGCCAAACAACATCTAAAAAAGCCATTATAGTTCTGGAACAACATCCTATGGACAGATGAGACAAAGATCAACTTGTACCAGAGTGATGGGAAGAGAAGAGAAGGAAAGGAACTGCTCATGATCCAAAACATACCACCTCATCAGTGAAGCATGGTGGTGGTAGTGTCATGGCGTGGGCATGTATGGCTGCCAAAGGAACTGGTTCCCTTGTATTTATTGATGCTGTGACTGCCGACAAAAGCAGCAGAGTGAATTCTGAAGTGTTTCGGGCAATATTATATGCTCATATTCAGTCAAATGCTTCAGAACTCATTGGACGGCGCTTCACAGTGCAGATGGACAATGACCCGAAGCATACTGCAAAAGCAACCAAAGAGTTTTTTAAGGCTAAAAAGTGGAATGTTATGCAATGGCCAAGTCATTCCCCTGACCTGAATCCGATTGAGCATGCATTTCACTTGATGAAGACAAAACTGAAGGGAAAATGCCCCAAGAACAAGCAGGAACTGAAGACATTTGCAGTAGAGGCCTGGCAGAGCATCACCAGGGATGAAACCCAACGTCTGGTGATGTCTATGCGTTCCAGACTTCAGGCTGTAATTGCCCGCAAAGGATTTGCAACAAAGTATTAAAAAGTGAAAGTTAGATTTAGGATTGTTTAGTTTGTCCCATTACTTTTGGCCCCTTAAAAAGTGGGAGGCACATATAGAAACCGTTGTAATTCCTACACCGTTCACCTGATTTGGATGTAATTACCCTCAAATTAAATCTGAAAGTCTCAGTTAAATCACATCTTGTTTGTTTCATTTCAAAGCCATTGTGGTGGTGAATAGAGGCCAAAATCTGAAAATTCTGTCAATGTCCCAATATTTATGGACCTGACTGTATATACTATGAGAAAAAAATATAATCTGAACATGTTAAAGTGCTAAATAAAGAGTGCCACCCCAGAGCAGCTTAGCCTCACCAACCCCAGGGGGTACCGCACCCCAACCCCATCCTAAAAATGTATAATTATATCCAATTTGGGTCATATAATTGCCCAATATAAGGCCACATGATAATGGTACACACAAATATACCTGAAGTGAGAGCCAGCTTACCTTGGAGTCACCCCTAAGTCCTCCTAATGGCACTACAAGAACCAGCATGCCATCCAAACGCTGGTCCCATCTATGCCTCTCAGCAATACATGTTGGTAGCTGCTCAATCACTTCAGTAATATCACTCAGGTGCATGTAAGGGAGGGGTTATTCTATACTAGAAACAACAAAAAGTAGTCCCCCAGCACTCAGAATGAAATCAGAAATACGATTTGAAAAACTACATGGTGGTAGATAATTCAGAGATCTCAGTTGCATATATTTGCAAAAATATGGCTAAGCCTCCAGGCTGGGTCTTTTGCAGGTAGTTTACCTGCAAAAGACAATATTCTTTCAAATGCACCACACTACACAATCAACTCGGCACCCACCACCCAGGGGCTATCAGCCTAGGTATGGGGTGCCCTGGATAGAGGGACCCCTTTATTGGGGGGTCCCCAACTCCCCATGGATCCCTTCCTGGGCTGACTAGTGGTCAGAGGTAATGCTTTGGCTGGGGGACCCGGTGTAAGGGCTCCCCTGGCTGTGGCATTAGTCCCCCCCCCTGCAGGAAAGGGTCCAGTGCTGGTTCTGGAACTTACAGGGGAACCCTAATTTTTTCCCCTGTTTTTCCAGAATCAGTATCGGATCAGAGCCCAGTGCTGGCTGCGCTAAATACAGAGGACCCCTATGTTGTTTGTCCCCTGCATTTTGTCAACCAGGACTGGTTCTGAATAGCCCAGTGCTGATTGTTGCTAAATATGGGGGACCCCTCTGTTGTTTGTCTCCTGTATTTTTGCAACCAGGACCGGCAGTGAAAAGCCTGGGGCTAGTGGTCCTTTGGGGGGGTATGTCATTTTTTAAAAAATATTACACATATTTAACTTTAACAGATGCATGGATTGATCTCACTGATACATCCATACATCTGTGTCTTATTGATATGATTTTCTCAGGTGCATGCCCAGCACTAGTGAGCCCCTCTGTTACCTGCTAAAGCCCCTATGCACTGCCCCACACCCCCGCTGCTGCCACTGCCCTGCAGCTCGCCCCCGCAGCTGTCTTCCCAAAACACTTCCTGTGTGCTGTCCCCTCGTCCACCTGTGCTAGTGTACCATTTTGTTGTCCTTCTCCCCTGCAGGTGGCCCAGTTTGCTCCTCCAAACCCTGTTGGTTGATAAATTATAAAAAAATCTATGAAATTCCATAGACAAAAAAACCTTACGGTTTCATCTGTCCCATTAAGACTTAATGATCTGAAATTTCACAAAACCTACAGAATTTCTGCCACTCAAACTTCAAAAGCAATGAAATTCCCAACATTAAGGCTGATACCTTAATGGACGTGTTCCTTGCGCAATACAGATACGGTATTCCATTACACCCTGTGGTTAACTGCAGATGCAGCACTCTCACAGAGTAAGTTTGCTGTCACTCACAAAATGGTGGAGCTGCTAATTCACATACTTGTGTGCTCATTGGTGGATATGTGGCACACACATCCCACTCAGTGCCCACAATCTTCCCATTCGGTCACCTCAACAGGGTTAACCCGGGTAGCTTCTTGGTGTAAAAGGGGTCTGGGTTGGATTCCCAGGTGGAGTGACCCGGAATCCTACCCAGGTAACTTGCATTGTTTTACACGGGAATAACCCTTGAAACCTGCAATATAAATGGCGCGATCTGGGTCTAGATGATTTGGATCGTGCTGCATGCCTGCCGATTGGCCGGGTTCAGTGGCGCTTGGAGATGACGTAATCTTGAAGCATCCACTTCAACGCCGGAAAAGCCTGGTCTCTGCAGACCCGGCTCCGGTGCAAACGGTGCCAACTCGGGAATATCCTGGGTCGGCACCAGCTAAATTCCGGGTCTGATCTGGTTTGGAACCCTGTTCCAACCTCCAGGTCAGACCTGGAATTTAAGTATAAAAACTGTATGAAATAGCAGCAATCTACCTGATGTGTCTATCTCCCTGATTGCACCTTACCCCAATGATGAAGCTGTTATATAAAAAAGAACCACTTTAACGCGCACAATCATGGGTGTTGCTTTCACAATCTCCCTGAAATGTAGGCAAGTATATATATAATTATTTATCAATGCTGGCAAATAAAATACTGTCTGTGGTCCCTTTTATTACCTTTTCAGAAAGTTATCTACAAATATGCATTGGATAATAATACACATAGCAGTCAGCTGAATGTCCAATTTGTACATTAAACAGGCAATTATTATTATTATTATCCTTTATTTATATGGCGCCACAAGAGTTCCGCAGCACCTTACAATGTACATAAACAAATGAGCACACAAGAAAACAGTTATTAACAGTACAAACAATGCAGGACAGATACATGATTAATACATTCCTGCATAACACTTAGATAAGTAGCATGGTGTCGGCAACCAAGGGTGGTGTACTGTTGTATATTAAAGTATAATTAAGTGAAGGAGAAGCACATGAGGGAAGAGGGCCCTGCTCGTGAGAGCTTACATTCTAAGGGGAGGGGGCAGACAGGGGTGACACAGATTGCCTGGATACAAGTGTGACAGTAATATAACATTTATGGAAAGGTTAGTTTAAAAACTGAAGAGGAAAAGACAATGAGTTGTTCAAAATTGCACCAAGCCTCAAGATTTGGGGGCCACAACCAAGGTCCATTAGAGGGGTCATCTTGCTGCGTTGTTTGGTAAGGCATAGTTGGAGTAGATAAGCAGATTACATGAGGAGGTCAGGAGGGATGTGAGCAGCATTGGGGATCCAGGTACAGTCACAATCCATAAGCATGTTGGAAGTGTGGTGATACATTAAAACAGTCCTTAATAGCAAGAATAGTTGATTTGTTAATTTCTCCTTCTGTTCCTCCTGTTTAACTCCTGAATAACTCCAGCTTCAATTTAAAAATTCTAGCTACACTTTAAGTACTTAAAATGTAAGCACTCTTGCAAACGCAGCCTTGGCTTTAGCAGCCTTAGATATAAGAGATAATGCAATCATTTTTCTTGCAATCTCTGTGTGTGTGTATTATAATATAATTTGTAGTAAATCACAGTTGTATATTTGAAGAGTTTTATTTTAATTAATAATGACTACTAATATTCAATAAAATAGCTCAGAAATACCAGTTCGGTTGTTAGTATAATAATGTAACAGTAGAGGGTGCCATTGACTTGTTTATTGGTTTGGACTTTGGAAAATGTGAGGATTCTTTTTACATACAGTATATACTAGATTTAAGGTTTGAAAATCCATGAACAGTAAATAAAATAATGATTAAATTGCCTTTCCTACAAGAACACTCAACATTAATGTAAATGGCTGAAAGTCTAAAATGTTAAAGGTGTAAAACAATAGCATAGAAATCGAGAGTAAAGCTAGGTACTCACCGGATAGATTTGCCAAAAACTAGACAAATTCCAGCGACTGAAGCGATCCCTATAACACCAGATGAGGAGCGTACACACAGGGGGTGGTGACGGGGGAGTGGTCGGAGAAACGCAGGCATGCCTGTTAATGCTGTTGCATGGGCGTGCCTACATTAGCCACTAAGATGGCTTATGCAGCTTGAGTACTCACTGCGTGCAACAAGTCTTGCCATTTCTGCGGCAGGTCAGGGCAGCTGTAAATGTGCATGGGGGGCCAATTTTACTTGATGCTCCTGATGTATACAGAAGATTGCACGGTATTATGGATGTGATATAGCAGTGATGGGCTTCTCTATGCTGGCTGTGTTACGGCTTTGCAATTGCAATCATTAGCATATTTTCGCTGCAGACCTCCGTGCGTACACACAACTGCGATTGCAATAGTGATCCGTAGTGAATCAGGCCCATAGTGCCCTTGACTCACATTATACCATATCAGTAGTGTCCTTTATTCACATTTCTACACACAGTAGTGCCCCTTATTCACATTATGCCACACAATAGTATGCCCCTTTTACACATAATACCACAGTAGTAGTGCCGCTTATACACATACTACCACAGTAGTAGTGCCCCTTATACACATAATGTCACAGTGGTAGGGCCCCTTATGCACATAATGCCCAAAGTAGTGACCCTTATACACATAATATCGACAGTAGACCCCTTATACACAATGCCACACAGTAGTGCCTCTTATACACATAGTGCCCACAATAGTAGTGCCACTTACACATAATGTCCACAGTAGTAGTGCCAGCATACCGCATTGCGCTGCCCCTACGTACACACTACAGAATAATTGCTTAATTTCAAACAATCTCCTGGACATGGTGAGGTTATGTTTTTTATATGCAGGATTGGGCCGATCTCCGTACATACACTACAAATTCCGAACAATGCCTTGCTAAAAGGACCGACATAGCTTAAGCAGCACCGCTATGTCGGTGACAGATCTGACAGATTATCAACCAACTTTCGTCTAGCAGGCCAATATCTGACAGGTCGGCCCTAGAATTGTATAGTGTGCACCCAGCTTTAGATGAATGTATAGATAGCACAGGTTTAACTATTATAACCTAGATATTGCACAAAAAGAAATGGTGAATATAAATATACATGTTATTCATATATTCATTTATATTTTTGGGATTGTTCTGTCATGTCAGTGTTTAGTGAAAATATGTGACAAACTCCAAATGATGAGAGTGATAAGTTTCTATAGTACAGTGCGAAGTCTGGTGCAAACAAGTACTATGAATTGTTCCCAGGATAGATGAAGCTCCCAAATCAAGCTTTAAGAAAAATTAAATAGAAAAGCCAGTCCGGCACAATAGACATATGTGATATATAGGGCCTAATTATGAGTTGATAGTGATTAGCTCAATAAAATGAGAATCCATGTTCAAAGAAAGGAAAAAAACACTAGTACATTCTGTATATTAACATAAGTATATAAGTTGATATTTGTGGTTCCACACTCGTATAAAATGTATCGCTCAGTGGAGACCTGCAGATGGCTGGAGCTGTGTGTCTTGCAGACCGGACTGGAGGGTGACTTAGCAGGCAGTTAAAGGACAGATCCCAGGTGGTCTCAGGCAGCTCAGAGAAGAGCTGAGAAGGAATAGGGAGGCCATTGTATTTCTATCGAAAGGGTCAGCAAGGAGTTGGGAAGGGCCCAGTGAAGCGACTGTACCAGGCAGCAGACCAGGAAAAAGTGTCTTGAAATAGAATGTTAAGCAGAGTTTCTGCACATGGGTGTATCTTTAATGGCTGCATGGTGTGCAGTGCAAAAATCACTGGGAAAATGCCATTGGAGCCATTTTCCCAAAGATACACCCATTTGCAATACAGGAATCAATGGAAAAATGGAGACTGCACAATTTTTCCGGAGATTTTCATATGCACAGTAGACTCAGAGTCTGCTCAGCGCATGCGGTGGTGGGAAAGGGGCCCGCACAGAGACTGCACGCGGGCCCCTCCTCTCTTGAACTGCCTCTGAGCTGAACTATACTTACTTACTCTATACTTCCCTACCCTCGCCTTGCGGAATAAGGGAATATCTTCCATTATCCTAAAAGGGTATGCAATGATACCAGGCTTGTGTACAATGCTGACACGCCAGACTGTGCATGCACAAACCCGATGACATAGCAGGAAAACTTCTCTAAATCTCCTGCATTCGGTATGTCTGTTGGTGTTTCAATGACCAGAATAATTAGGTGGAACACACAGGCAGGTCTACAGTCATGCTAGAGGTGACAATCAGTGAGGGGTCATTAATGTGTGTGTCTTTGTGTTTTATGTGTAAGGGGCACTACTGCTGGGGGCACTGTATAAGGTGCACTACTGGGGGCACTGTATAAGGGACACTACTGGGGGCACTGCATAAGGGACACTACTGGGGGCATTGTATAAGGGGCACTACTGGGGGCACTGTATAAGGGGCACTACTGGGGCACTGCATAAGGGGCACTACTGGGGCATTGCATAAGGGGCACTACTGGGGGCAATGCATAAGGGGCACTACTGGGGGCACTGTATAATGGACACTACTGGGGGCACTACTGGGGGCATTGCATAAGGGACACTACTGGGGGCAATGTATAAGGTGCACTACTGGGGGCACTGTATAAGAGACACTACTGGTGGCACTGTATAAGGAACACTACTGGGGACACTGTATAAGGGGCACTACTGGGGCACTATGGGGGGCACTGTATAAGGGGCACTACTACAGTGGGCATTGCATAGGGGCACAGCTACTGGGGGCATTGCATAAGGGGCGCTACTACTAGTGGCATTGTATAAGGGGCACTTCTACTGGGAGTGCATAAGGGGCACTACTACTGGGGGGCATTAAGGTGCATATGGAATGGAAAGGAATGTACCCAGAGTGACGAGAAATGGTTGAGTGTCATGTTGACACGTCCCCATTTTCCAGTGGCCACACCCCTTGTGGCATGTGTCCACTCCCACTTTTTGGCATGAGCACACAGTTGGGGGGCTGTCATTTTTCATATTGTCCTGGGTGCCAAATACCCTAGTTATGCCACTGACCATGTGGATGTCACTGTTAAACTAGGAAATAATAACCAAAAGCTTGTATAAATATTGATGCATATATAAAGAGTTACAAGGTGGTGTAAAGTTTAATCACAAAGGAAAGGTGTTAAATTACCAGACAAGTAGACAGTTTTGCCTGTTGAGAGACGCAAGAGAGTCAGTGTAAGTTGTTAGGGTCCATTTAAGCAATGGCAGGTTGGCCATAGGACTCACGGCGAACCAGTGGGACCTCCTGTTGATCAGCATTTGTTTTTTTACAAGTGGCCTTGCCCCCAGTAGCATCACACTTTTTGCAGGGCCTGTCATAGCAAGCAGAGTTGCCTGCAGCTGAGCCGCGAGAGTGAGCTTTTCTCCTGTCCCCTCCCCACCAAGATAGAGAATTGAACCATAGTAATTATAACTTCTTGTAATCAGTTATTCCAAGTCCTTATTGGCAGAAGTGGATTTCTAGTGGTTGTCTTTTCCAGAGCAACCCTACAAGTGCTGCCAGGTACCTAATAGAGCAGAGTGGCTATTTTTGATGTTCTTAATATCGGTTGCTTGACATTAGCATTGCAGCTCTGGCTTGTGTGATGAATCGGCAAGTCAGGCAGGGGTTCTGAGGCTTCAGGTGCTTCTGGTGACCCAGCAATTGCAGGTCTTTCTTGTGGGGCTGCTGCAGACTGTGGCTGATGTTCTATGTCCATTGGCTGTGGATGATGTTCTATGTTCAATGGCTGTGGATGATGTTCTTGGTACCCCACAGTTGGTGTATTGCACTGGCAATGGGGCTGTGTACTGTGTCTTGTTAATTCTAAGACAGCTGTGAGTCTTGTTAATTCACTACAAGCTGGCTTGCACTGCCAGAAAGGCTGCTGATGTTGATAAATGCTGGCTGGAATGGCTTAAATACAGAGCCCTCAGGTGTCCTGCAGTTTAAGAGCTGCCGTGGTTGATTTGGCTGTGGGTCTTTTTTGTAGTGTTGCTGTGGCTTGTGCTTTCCAGTCTCCAACCGTTCTTTGCCACCCACCTCTTATCATTAGCAGAGCCAACGTGGTCGTTAAGGTGGGGCAGATGGCTTTGGCCTTCGGGTGCCCTTCTTTGCTAAAGTAAGCCTTGTAAAGTAAGCCTCTTTGCTAAAGTAAGCCTTTGCGAATGCTAAAGGGGTTATGTCTAGTTGCTAAATTGGACCCTTAAGGTGCCCATACACGGTGCGATGCACCGTGAAGGGCGACTGCCGATCCATCAGCAGACAGATCATGCTGTCACTGATGGCAATCCTGCGGTCCCCGCTGGCCGCACGATAAGCCCGCTCCCCCTCCTCCATTTGAATGGGACAGAACATCGCATCCCAGATCAGATGAACCTGCTGGAAGATCTGGGGATGCAATATTCGATCCCGCGGGAGCACGCAGCATGATATCAGGTACAATATCATGCCCATACATGGATCGGCACATATATATTGCCATGTATGGCCATCGTTAGGCACTGATCCAATTTAGCTGAGAAGTCAACAAATTATTGTGTTAAAGAATGAAAAATTCTGCAGATTGTGGATGCAGCACTTTAGGGTGACATCCTCATTAAATTAATCTTGTAATTATATTCTGTAAGCTTTGCTGTGGTTACATTGAAATGTATAGAATCTTTTACCAGGGTATGAATACACTATGGACCTCAGTTACCGATTTGGCTAGGGATAATGATGTGCTGATTCTGTGTTGGCCCCACCTTCTGTTGATTTGGTCCCACCTACATGAGGCTATTTTCTGAATTTTTTGCAGGGCCACTTTAAATTCCCAATCCGCCCTTGCATTTGAGTTTGTTGTTTTGCGACAGAGGAAGTAAAGCTTTAAATGTGAAATTTGAAGATATTTTGTGAATTTACTAAAGCTGAATTAATACTGTAATTCCAATTGTGTGTGGTCCAGATAGCATGCAAAGTAAAAAGTAAAAAAGAGAATGAAAGAGTCCATGTGGGAAATATAATAGCATGCGAGATGCAGGCATCGGTGTGATTCCGGTGAGTCTGCCCTATTTTTTAAATCGGCAAATATTTGAAAGGCAAAATCAGGTTGTTTTTGCTTTTGAAAATATTGCTGCTTTAAAATAGGGGTGAGCGGGTTCGGATTTCTGAAATCCGAACCCCCCCGAGCCCCCCCGATCCGAGGCCGATCCGAGTAAGGCTCGACTTTTCCCGCCTGACTCGGATCTGCAATCGAGGCAAAACGTCATCATCCCGCCTTCCGGGTCTCGCGGGTTTTGGATCCTATATAAGGTACCCGTGTCGGCACCATTTTCTCACTCGGCTGTGGACAGTGAAGAGGGGGGGTGGGAGTTAGGGCTGGCTGGGCTGTGTAGTGTAGTGTAGTGTAGTGCAGTGTAGTGTTGTGCTGTGCTGTGCTGCTGTTGTCCATAGGGGCTGTGTCCACTACTTCAAAGTCCATAGGGGCTGGCTGGACTGTGTTGTGCAGTCAGTTGTCCATAGGGGCTGTGTCCACTCCAAAGTCCTGTGCAGTGTCCCAGTCCTAAAGGGGTGCTGTAGTGTTGTCCAGGGGGTGCTCTGTCCGTCAGGGGTGCTCCCCCCAAGTGCAAAAAAAAATAATATTTTTTCTGTGTTTGTGAATTGTGTGCACTGTGGCTGCACATGCATCAACAAAGGAGCAGCGCCAAGCGTGCGCCTGTGTCCCATAAGTAAAAGGCCGGCTGGCTTGTCCGTTAGAGGATGCTGTAACCCCCAAAGGGCACTCCAAACAAAATAAAAAAATATTTTTTTTTGTGTTTGTGAATTGTGTGTGCAGTAGCCGCACGTGCATCAACAAAGTAATGCCAAGTGTGCGCCTGTGTCCCATAAATAAAGGGCCAGCTGGATTGACCGCTAAAGGGTGCTGTAACCCCCAAAGGGCACTGCAAACAAAATAAAAAAATATATTTTTTTGTGTTTGTGAATTGTGTGCGCAGTAGCCGCACGTGCATCAACAAAGTAGTGCCAAGCGTGCGTCTGTGTCCCATAAATAAAGGGCCGGCTGGATTGACTGCTAAAGGGTGCTGTAACCTCCAAAGGGCACTCCAAACAAAATAAAAATTTTTTTTCTATGTTTGTGAATTGTGTGCACTGTGGCTGCATGTGCATCAACAAAGGAGCAGCGCCAAGCGTGCGCCTGTGTCCCATAAGTAAAGGGCCGGCTGGCTTGTCCGTTAAAGGATGCTGTAACCCCCAAAGTACATTCCAAACAAAATTAAAAAATATTTTCTGTGTTTGTGAATTGTGTGCACTGTGGCTGCACGTGCATCAACAAAGGAGCAGCGCCAAGCATGCGCCTGTGTCCCATAAGTAAAGGGCCGGCTGGCTCATTTCTTAAAGGGTGGTGTAACCCACAAAGTGCACTACTCTCCAGCAAAAATTAAAAAATATTTTCTGTGTTTGTGTGCGCCTTAGCCGCACGTATATATCAATATAACATAAATGGAGGACCAAACTTTCTCCGATAAAAATAAAATAGGGAAATATCAAGAACCACTTCCTCCTAGTGCTGTTGCTGCTGCTGGGAGTTGTTCATCATCCCAGAGAGGAAGTAGGAACACCACTACTTTTACTAAACAATTGACCCTCCAACAGTCCCTAGCGAGGAGGATGAAGTACGACAGCAGTCATCCTGAAGCAAAACGTATAACTGAGGCCTTGACTGCTATGTTGGTGTTAGACGTGCGTCTGGTATCCGCCATTAGTGCAGTGGGATTTAGACAATTGATGGAGGAATCTAGACGGTTCCAAATCCCGGCTAGATTCCACCTGCATCCTCAAAGCAGCAGCGACAAGCGTGCGTTTGTCTGTTAAAGGGTGGTGTAACCCTCAAAGTGCGCTCCACAAACAATAAAAAAATTCTTCTTTTTTTCTGTCTTTGTGAAATGTGTGGGCTGTAGCCGCACCTGCATCCTTAAAGCAGCAGCGACAAGCGTCCGTCTGTCTGTTAAAGGGTGGTGTAACCCTCAAAGTGCGCTCCACAAACAATAAAAAAATTCTTCTTTTTTTTCTGTCTTTGTGAAATGTGTGGGCTGTAGCCGCACCTGCATCCTTAAAGCAGCAGCGACAAGCGTGCGTCTGTCTGTTAAAGGGTGGTGTAACCCTCAAAGTGCGCTACATAAGCAATAAAAAAATTCTTCTTTTTTTTTCTGTCTTTGTGAATTGTGTGGGCTGTAGCCACACCTGCATCCTCAAAGCAGCAGCGACAAGCGTGCGTCTGTCTGTTAAAGGATTACATCGGTGACAGCATCCAAGTAGGCATGTCAAACAGACCGTACATGTACTGGCAGGAAAAAGAGGCAATTTGGAGGCCCCTGTACAAACTGGCTTTATTTTACCTGAGTTGCCCCCCCTCCAGTGTGCACTCCGAAATAGTGTTTAGTGCAGCCGGGAACCTTGTCAGCAAAAGGCGTAGGAGGTTGCTTCCACAAAATGTGGAGAAGATGATGTTCATAAAAATGAATTATCAACTCTTCCAGGGAGACCAGCCTCCAGAACGTACAGAGGGACCTGTGGTAGTGGATTCCAGCAGGGACGAGTTAATACTCTGTGAGGATGAGGATGTACACAACACTGAAGAGGGTGAGGAATCGGTGGATGAGGAGGATGAGGACGACATCTTGCCTCCATAGAGCCAGTTTGTGCAGGGACAGATTAATTGCCAGCTTGTTTTGTGGGGGCCCAAATGAAACAATCATTTCAGCCACAGTCGTGTGGCAGACCCTGGCGCCGAAATGATTGGTTTGTTAAAGTGTGCATGTCCTGTTTATACAACATAAGGGTGGGTGGGAGGGCCCAAGGACAATTCCATCTTGCACCTCTTTTTTTTCTTTGCATTATGTTCTGTTTGGGGCCTAGTTTTTCAAACTGCCATCCTGTCTGCCACTGCAGTGTCACTCCTAGATGGGCCACGTGTTTGTGCCGCCCACTCGTATCTCTTAGCATAGTCATCCAGCTACCTCGGTGCAACCTTTTGGACATAAAAACACTATTGTGAGGTGTGAGGTGTTCAGAATAGACTGGAAATTAGTGGAAATTAATGTTATTGAGGTTAATAATAGCATAGGAGCAGAAAAACCCACAAATTCTGTGATGTTAGCTGTTTTTATGCTTTTTAAAAAAAAATACAGATCCAAAACACAAAACCCAGAACCCAAAACACGGAAGGGTGGTTTTGGCAAAACCAATCCAGATCCAAAACACGAAGAAAGATCAGATCCAAAACTAAAACACAAAACACGAAAAGTGGCCGGTGCACACCCCTACTTTAAAATATTGGGCAGACTCACTGGATCTCGCAGGCTACTACATTTCCCCCCATATGTGTGACACATGCTGTGTTTTGTAGTGCCAAGGCTTGCAGTGTAATAGTGCTTGATTTGTAGAAAGGAAAAGATTTCCTTGCTGTTGGCGCAGACAAAACATGGGCAAGAAAATACATGAGTTTAATGTTTGTAAAAGAGAATTATTGAGAATATCTGTATGGAGAGATGATAACCCAGCATGGAGTCTGCAGTCTGGAAATACGACAAATATGTTGCAAGGTGAAATTTATGATGTGCTGAGTTGTCAAGTGATATATCAGAAAAATAGACATTTAGAAGGTTATTCTGAGTTGGGAGCAAAGCGAAAAAGCAAGTAACTTTGCATTTGGGCAAACCATGTCGCACTGCAGGTAGGAAAATGCGATGTAGATTTGCTTCCAACTCAGAATCAGCCCCTTAAAGTGCAAAAGGAAACGAGTTCGAAACGAATTGTGGTCAGCAAAGCATGGTGCTGGGTCTGCCTGGTATGGACTCTGTGAATATGGAATAGATGGTCGAGTTTGAATCAAGTTATGCATGAAATTATTTTTTCTGATATTGGGAACAAATCTACTTGAAAAATGAATGAGAGGCTCAAAGCAGAAGCATGATGAAAATATCAAAGTTCTGGAGCAAAGTGTTATAAAGGAAGATGTTTCCTAAGATAATGTTTTTCAGTGCCAACAAGAGAAAGAGACTACTGTCAATGCTTGAAAGGAGAGAATACATTTTTTTTTTTGCACCATAAGAATCATTTGATCATAATTTTTGAATCTATATTTTAGAATAAACTTTGTATCTCACTGTGATAAAGATTGTATGTGGTTTTATAAATGTTTATCCATATGGGGTTATTTTAATAAAATAATGTTGACATAATTGCAGACATTGATTTATTTTTTTATTTGCATACTGTGATTCATATTTATTTGTTTAGTTCTTTTAGGTTGGCTACCTTATTACATCAGCTTGAGTTTACACAAGCATTTATATTGTATTTATTTGTTAATTTCCCATTTGCAGCTCCTAATGTATTGCACTAGCGCACGCAGGGGGGGTTTCTGAGTACCTAGAAACCCCCCCGCTTGCCGATCCATCGCTGCAGCTGACCGATATGAGGAGGCAGCTGTGTCAGTAACGCGGCATCTGCCTCCTCATATCGACCGGTTTCCAGGTGTGCCGCTGGAGAAGAGGTGGAGATCTCGTACCCGCAGTAGACTCCTAACTTAGTTTGGGTCCGGGCAGCGCTGGGCTCTTCCAGGTGGCTCAACTTCTGCCCGGGCCATGACCAATGGAAAAGCGGCGGTGTGAGATCATAGGTCACGCCCGCACAGTGCTCCCTGCTGCACAGGGAGAGGTCCTCCATGACAGGCTGCTGCTGTACCCGCTTCCACGGCTGAGGTGCAGGGAGCACCTTTCTCTGCCATGGACAGGTAGGGCCAATATAATTTATAGCCAGTGTGGTTATGGGTTTTTTTTTAATGTAAGAGTAATGTATTGTTTTGCCTTCTGTGGGGACAATGCAATATTTTTTTTAATGTGGGGGGAAATGTGATTGTTTCTTATGTGGGGATAATTTTTTGGGGGGGGAAGGCGCGTCTTTAATAAAATTATTTGTCAGCAGTGTTTATATGCAGAGGTGTGTCTGTGTGGTGCGCGTGGCTGAGGGGTGCTCTAAAGGTTTTAAAAACTCTGGCACGTAGGTAACCATCCAGGTTCACTAATGGCAGTGCCTGCCCAATGCATATCCAATCTACTACAGTAAAACAAAATAAGTGTGTGTGTGTTTTACAATAAAAATAGCCCTGTGTAAATATATATATATATATCTATATATATACTATAATGTATGGAAACCCCCCCATAAAAATCCTGCGTTTGCCCCTGTATTGGTTATTCCTTTGTTGAAAACTAGGCTGGAGCAGGATATGTCTGTGCTCTGTGCTGGCCCTGCCACCCTCTGACCCCAACCCCACATCTGATGCCATGATTTCTGTAATGTGAGTTGTGTGTGAAGTGTGTCTTTACAGCATGGATGGTGTAATGGTTAGCATTATTGCCTCACTGCACTAAAGTCCTGGGTTTAATTCTCACCATGGCCCTTTTGTATTTTGGTGTTCACCCCGTGATTGTGTGGGTTTCCTCCAGGTACTCTGTTTTCCTCCCACAATCCAAAAATATACTGTTAGGTTAATTGGCTCCTGAGAGAAAATTAACTCTGGAGTGTATGTATGTGTGTGTACATGTAGTAGGGAATATAGATTGTAAGCTCCACTGGGGCAGAGACTGACGTGAATGACTAAATATTCTCTGTAAAGCAGGGCTGGGTTAAGGTCTGTGGGGGCCCCTGGGCAACAAACATGTGGGGCCCGTATTAAATATGGACGAAATGGAGGTATATCTCCTGTAAGTGGTACATTGACAAACAGCGATAACCTAAGCTTAACGCTGTTTGTTAAATACTGAAAGGAGTGAGTGCTAAAGGGGTTATGTCTCATTGTGAAATGGGGCCCGTGGGCTCCACATGAAAAAAAAACACATTCACAAGCAAGAAAAAACACAATATACACCCACAGGGAAAAAAACACATATAGCCACCCACATTAAATATTACTCACCAGTTGCACAATCTTATCCACATTACACCGCACATAGTGCCCCAGATTCACATTACACCACATAGTAGTCTCCCTTATTCATGTTATGACACACAGTAGTGCCCTTTTTACACAATGCCCACAGTAGTGCCCCTTATACATAATGCCCATAGTAGTAGTGCCTCTTATACAATACCCACACCAGTAGTGCCCCTTATGCAGTACCCCAGTAGTGATAGTGCCCATTATGCAGTGTATCCTGTAGTGGTAGTGCCTCTTATGCAGTGTCCCCAGGAGTGGTGCCGTTTATGCAGTGCACCAAGGAGTGGTGCCCCTCATGCAGTGCCCCCAGTAGTGGTAGTGCCCATTATGCAGTGCCCCCAGTAGTGGTGCCCCTTATGCAGTGCCCCCAGGAGTGGTGCCCCTTATGCAGTGCCCCCAGTAGTGGCAGTGCCCATAGAAGTAGTTCCCCTTATGCAGAGCCCACAGTAGTGGTGCCCCTTATGCAGTTCCCCCAGTAGTGGAGGTGCCCACAGTGGTAGTGCTCCTTATGTAAAGCCCACAGTAGTGGTGCCGTTTATGCAGGGCCCCAGGAGTGGTGCCCCTTATGCAGGGCTCACTATGCAATGCCCCCAGTAGTCATGCCCCGAGTAGTAGTGCCCCCTGTAGTAATGCCCCCTGTGGTATTGCCCCAGCAGTAATTCCCCTGTAGTAGTGCCCCCAATATTAATGCCCCAATAGTAATGACCCATATAGTGAAGCCGCTTACATGAAAAAAAACCCACAATACTTGCCACTTTAACCCCTGGTGGGTGTGGGGGCAGTTTATGTGTGGGGGCTACGGGCAACCTCCCCTGTAGCCCGCCGGTTAATCTCGCCCTGCTGTGAAGCATTGTGGAAAGTGTGTGCGCTATATAAATAATAATAATATAATAATAATAATTGACTCGCTGCATAATGCTGAACAATTGCCACCGACACACTTCCTGAATAACAAGCGGATGTCAGTTATGCAACTTCCGCCATCCACATTATAGAATACATCTACCTCCCCCTTTTTCAAACATGAAGAACAATAAACTTGTGTGTGTATAACACAGGTGTTGGATGTGGGGACAGTGTGGAACATAGATGAAAAAGGTGGTGGATTAAGTAATATAGTTTTGGAATTTTTAATTAGGCCTGGAAGTTTTTTCAGACCCGGTGACAAAGAAAGGGGCAAATGGTTACTGAATGGGCTTACTAGTTTTATCGTGGTGATGGGAATAATGGTGCGGTTGTGCCTGGAATAAAGGCATTGAGCAGAAGAGGGAAGTCTATCTCTCAGAGTATTTCTCCAACTGAGGAGCACCAGAACAATTTCTGTAATATTTATCTAACAGGTGCTTAGCAGAATATACTTCCCTCCCATATACTTTATGCATTGGACTGTGGATAGCAAGGACTGCTGGTGACATGTGATATGACCTTCTCACTGCTGAAAGACTGGAACTCACGACTTATGAACTGCATGGCATGGTCAGTAATTAGTTTGCATGGTGTGCCATGTGCAGAAAATTGTCTTTTCATTTTGTTGATAACTGTGGCACTTGTCAGTTTGGGAAGATAATGTTGAACTAACTGGAACATAAATCCACTAACACAAGGTGCTACTTCCACCTCCATTTAAAGAGATCTTCAGCAACAATAGACCAAGGAAGGTCTGGAATCTCATGGAGAATGAGCGGCTCCTTGGCATGATGGGCATGTAAAGCATTGCAGGGGCACAGACAGAAACAACTCGCTCAATATCAACAGCTATAGAGGGCCAAAACAGGGCATCCTTAGCCAGCCATATGGTGGCCTCATGCCTGGGGTGCCCATGGTGGGGCCTGCTGAGCATAGAAGCCATGCAGGGCATAGGGAATCACAAAATGTTGACCATGCAGAAGGATACCATCAGAGAGGGTCAATTCATTGCAGAATGGAAAGAAAGACTTGAAGTCACAAGATAATTGACTGGAAGGAGAAAGCCATCTACGCTGGTCAATATGAGAAAACCATTGGCAGAGGTCATCCCAAAGTGTTACAGTACATCATGGAGCTAGTCCATGTGCCTAGAGGAGAGAACATCAAAATCCATGACATCTAGGTCATCTTCAGCATCAGGGACACCTGAATCCGGCAGGTGAGCATGTGATAAGACGTTAGCGAAATGGAGGTCCTTACCATGTTTGTACACCTAATGCAGGTGATACCTTTGGAGTTTGAGCATGAAACCTTGAATACTTGCTGAGGCAGTATGCAAGGTTTTGCGAAGAATGGTAATCAGGGGTTGGTGGTATTCTAAAATGGATGAACACCGGTATAAAAGCACATCCAAAAATACAATTGCTTCCCCAGATGAAACCAAAAAGAATATTACCAAATTCATGCAATTATATAAACAACAAGCTGGTTAAATCTATGAGCGCAAAAGAAAAATGTCCAGAAAAGTCTGTTTCCACAATTTTGCAAGAAATGGCTAGAAATAGTCTATTGGGTATATAATCTTGATGTAGCAGAGTATTCTTCCTTGAAATGTACCTTCAATAGACCAAAAAAAAGTGCAAATAGTGTATTACCCAAGGGGAGGGAAACCACTATTACCAGGGCCATCTTAATGTATGGGCACACTTTGGGCATTCGAGCATGTGTGGGCTGGGCTGAGGTGGGGCAATTACATGAAGTGTACAGCAGTTTAGGGAAGCCAGCTGAAAGGCTGGCAGAGAAAGATGCTCCCCAGCCACTCTCATTGTGAATTACACATAATCAGAGCATTGAGGCAGCATTCTCTACTTGCCTCCTAGTCTGCAGCCACAGATCCAGATTAAGGGGGGTAGTGGCATGTCCTCCTGGGCCTTCCTCTCTCAGAGGCTCACCCTACTTTAATTACAGCTTCTGTGGAAATGCACTGCGAGCTAGAGAAGAGGGAGGTGGAGTTTGTAATCCTCGCTTTACAGTACATCATTTTTTTTTATGTTTGAACATTGATTTTGTTGAAAGTACCAATAAAACTAAAGGTTTAATTTTATTGACCATTCTTTTTTTTATTCCCATGAATTGGTGGATAGGAGCCCCAGTGCATTGCTTTGTCCATGGTCCACAATTAGGGAAGCCAATCTCGCCTCACACCAGTGGCACCATCTCCACCACCCAGCAGGCAGCGCAGCATCTCGGTACCTGGCTCGGTGGCTCCGTCTCCTGTCTGAGGCGATTCCTCATTGAGCAGTCAGTGCACTGATCACTGTTCAGTTGCAGCGTAGACTTGCAGGCATCTCAGCAGGCGGGCAGGCATGGCTGGTGAGTGGGTGGGCTGGAGTGGGGCTGCGCAGCATGACCTCTGATATCACACCCGCTCAGCCTCACAGCATGCCCTCCGCACTGTCTGCCCACCAGGCAGCGTGCACTGAATCAGCGCTGCCTGGCTAAATTGAATCATCATGCAGCTGCTGCACAATTAACTCCTACAAATTCAATCCCGTAAAACCCGGGAGTGGAAACTCCAAACCTGGGGTTCAAATTCCTTCATTTTCGGCCACAAATCCCAGGATCCCGATCCCAGGATTGGCCTCCCTAGTCACGAGATATAATATTTAATGAAGCAACGCAAATTGAAGAAAAGTTGGAAGCTGATATGCAGAGGAAGTATGTGTCACTGGCAGTGGCGTAACTAGGGTATTTGGACCCCGGGGCAAGTTAAAAAATGGAGCCCCCCCCAAGTAGGTGCGCGTGCTGAAAAAGTGGGCATGAAACACCGCCAAATCTCGTCACTCTGGGAACATTTCTTTCCATTCCATATGCACCTTAATGCTCCAAGTAGTAGTGCCCCTCTTGCAATGACCACTGTAATAGTGCCCCTTATGCAATGTCCTCAGTAGCAGTGCCCCTTATGCAGTGCCCCTTATACAGTGGCACGGCTCTCAGCCAATCAGCGTTAAGCCCATTGAAAACAGCACAATCAAGAAAAAGAAGATGGCGCCCACCATCCCCCGCCGCCTGACACCGCCGGCAACCCCCGCTGCCGACACCACCGGCACCCCCACTGACAGCATTCCCTGCTGCCAACACCACCGCTGCTGACACTCCTGCACTGATGCCCAACGTACTGAGTACACCGTCAGCGACCCCCACATTACCGACACTCCCACACTGAGGACACCACCAGCACCCCTGCACTGCTGACACAGTCAGCAAACCTGCACTGAAGACACCGCTGGCACCCCCGCTCTGCCGACACCCTGCATTGAGGACACCCCTGCACTGCCGACACAGCCAGTAAACCTGCACTAAGACACCTCTGGCACCCCCGCACTGCCGACACCGCTGGCACCACCGCACTGCCGACACAACCAGCAAACCTGCACTAAGACACCGCTGGCAACCCCACACTTCCGACACAGCCAGCAAACCTGCACTAAAGACACCACTGGCACCCTCGCACTGCCGACACAGGCAGCAAACTTGCACTAAGACACAGCTGAACCCCCGCATTGCCGACACAGCCAGCAAACCTGCACTAAAGACACCGCTGGCACCCCAGCACTGCTGACATCCCCGGTACACCGTCAGCAACCCCACTCTGTCGACACTGCTGTCACAGTAAGTGCACTATTGGTGTATCCAACCCACACTGTATAACACACTGTATCCGTGTTGGAAATTAGAAACTGAACTGCCACATGTTAGTGCCGCCCACTGTGTCACTTAGCTTAGTCAGCCAGCTAGCTGGATGCAACCTTTTGGTCTTAACTAGAAGAAGCAAATAATATTGTGAGGTGGTCAAAATTGATTGGAAATTACTGGAAATAAATGTTATTGAGGTTAATTATACTGTAGGAACAAAAACAGGCCCATTTTATGTGATTTTAGCTGTTTTTATGATTTTTCAAAAAAAAATCCAGATCCAAAACCAAAACACAGAAACAAAATATGGGGGTGAGGTTTTGGCAAAACCAATCCAGATCCAAAACCAGGGTAGATCCAACTTCAAAAACAAAACATGGGGGTCGGCGCACATCTCTAATATATATATATACAGTCAGGTCCATAAATATTGGGACTGACAGAATTTTCATATTTTGGCCTCACCACCACAATGGCTTTGAAATGAAACAAACAAGATGTGATTTAACTGCAGACTTTCAGAATTAATTTGAGGGTAATTACATCCAAATCAGGTGAACGGTGTAGGAATTACAACGGTTTCTATATGTGCCTCACACATATTTAAAGAGCCAAAAGTAATGGGACAAACTAAACAATCCTAAATCTAACTTTCATAGGCCCCCACAGGAAATAAATAAAACACATAGGGTCATATTCAATTTGGAGTTATCCCCGTATCCACGGAGCGAAAAGTCAATGCATCAGACCATGCTAATAGGTGGTGAGAAAAAGAGCAGAATTGGGGTTTTGGGGTGCAAACGTCCAAAAACCACCCTGCACCCCTTGGACAGTCCCCCAAAGGTATTCTTTTTCAAAAAAATTGTAAACAAAATACCTTAGGACACCCCAAAAAAGTAGTTTCGTTTTGGGGTGAAAAAAACAAAGTTGGGGGACAAACTTCTAAACTAGCTCAATAGACTCAGGGGAGGTCGCCAAGTATGCCCCAGGTATTTTTTTTATTGCAGGTGGTTGCGGCTGGTGGATTTTTCATGATTTTTAAAACTTCACATTAGCAAGTTTAAAATATGCTAGTACCCATTTTCATGCACCCCAAATTTGATGGGACTACTCATGCTATATGCTATTCTTCACCACTTTCCCAAAAACGCTAAATTGCACCTATTGAGACCATTTCAAGAGCCCAAATACCTTTAGCAGGGCTATTCGTTGGTACCCATAGTGAAACCCCATGTCAGAGCTTCTTTTAGGCTTTTTGCCGATTTCGTTTTCGACGGGTCCCGTTTTCGCTGATTGTTGCTCCATCAGGCGGCCATAAGCTGTGGGAGACACAAGTCTGTGGTTTGGGTGCACAAACGGCATGGGTGGTGGGGCACACAGGAGTGGTGGGGCACACAGGGGGTGTGGGTGTACAGTTATAATAACTGATGGTATTACTCACAAGTTGCGTCAATCTGACTGAGAGGATTATAGTGGTTGGGTGGAGTAGAATCTGGAGGCATGATGAGCAGGGAGCAGTGTGGCAGCAGAGAGGAGGACAGGGGGCAGTAACTAAGAGACCTTGGCAGCAGGAAGAAGCTCCAGCATCTGCTTTGCTCGGTGCAGGCGGCACTGTAGGGCTTCGGATGTCAGCCTTGCTGTGGGCGGGCGACAAAACAGGAAGGCTCCAGATTCGGAGGATCAGTTTTGCTGGGGATGGGCGGCACAGCAAGGCTCCACAAGTCCGCTTTGCCGGTGGGTATGGGGACAGACGGCACAGCAGTGATCCACAAGCCAGCATTGCCGGCAGTGGGAAGTTATTCCCGCGGGGCTCCAAAGCGTCAGCATTGCCAGGGTTGGAGGGTGAGCGGCACAGCAGGGCTCCGGAGTGTGCAACAACTTTCCCCGCTCAGTGCTTAAGTTAAGCCACACCTCTGCCCTTAACCTCTGCAGTCTGTGTAATAAGTGTGTAGAAGCTGAAACAATGAAAAAAAAATTTTTAGTGCTTGAATGAAGTGCCGGTATGTCATACCGCTGCATACTGGCACACTTCGAGCACTGATTAGGACTAAACAAAACCAACCTAAATGTGCAGCTATTTATATCCTACGGAAATCTGTGTTTTTTTTTTTTCATAAAAACAGTTTTTGTTATTGGTTTTTGATTGTTATATGGTGAAGTCTGAGCATGTCTTCCTCTTCTAGGTGTAACCAGCACAGCATAGTGTGCATAGTGCAAACCCTCCAACATGACCCATTCCATTAGGTACAAAATGCTCTGCTCCCGGACTTCCCCCTTAATTTATGATTGCAGCCACCTGTGGTGAAACACCTGTCTCATCAATTACCTAGTTCAACACAGGTGACTGCAATCATACATTAGGTGGGAAGTCCAGGATCAGAGTATTTTGTACCTAATGGAATGGGTCATGTTGGAGGGTAGGCTAGTGGTGTCTGATAATAATTCCCATGTGTGACATGAATGCAAGGGCTTCGGAACGGGGGGGGGGGGAGACGAGGGGATGGCTCGCCCCCCCCTTCCTCCCCCCAAACATGTGAAAGGAGCGGCAGGCGGTCAGGGGCTGTGCTTTATAGCAATAGGCTGCACGGCCCCTGCACCAAATGGAGGAGGAGGTGTAAAGTGCGGCCTTTAAGTTAAAACGCTGCACATTACATCTCCTCCTCCTTGCAGTGCAGGGTTGTGCAGCTTACAGCTATAAAGTGCAGTCCCTGACCGTCCGTGTCGGCCGCCCACCGCTGTCAGATAAGAAAGAGGGAGGGAGGAGGGGAGAGGAAGGGGTATGGGCATCGGAACGATTTTATGTTGCACCCACAACATAAAATCGTTTTCACAATCCTGCATGAATGCAACGGATACTTGCCCTATTGTGCTAAACTCAATGCATTATTAGTTGTAGCATGAATTGCTGGATTGGAGGGATTATGCGTCCCTGTGTCTGTATTTGGGTGGAGTCATGTCGTTGTAGTCCCTATATGTGTGTTTTCTTGTCTGTACATAGAGAGGCCAAATGGCGCAAAATTTGAGGCGTTTGATATGTATATTTTTCATTCTTGAATTTCTTCTTGTTTAATAATTACAAAATATTTGCAGTTGTGTTGTATAGCACAAGGAATAGCAGGGTGCATACATTGGGCTCCATTCTAGTAGGGTCCTGCGAGCTGTTCTCACTGCGAACTCGAGTTGCATTATGGTCTCCGTAGTCCTAGAATGAGGATCAGTGCAGTGTAGTGATGAGCTCTTAAGTCTACGCCAAACTACATCTCTCAGCAGCACGCGGGTAACCATCCTACTTCTCTCCCGGGCCCGCACTGGTTTAATATGGGCCAAATGTATTAAGCTCTGGAAAGCGATAAAGTAGAGAGTGATAACTACCAGCCACTCTGCCCCTAACTGTCACGTTACAGGCTGTGTTTGAAAAACGACAGTTGGAAGCTGGTTAGTTATTTATCATTCTCCACTTTATCACTTCCCAGACCTTAATACATCTGCCCCACTGGGCATGGACGCGCTATTGGCTGCACGTGTTCCCGCAGCTGCGTGGTAGCGCTGTGTTAGTGTTGTGTCTGTGAGTGAGGAGACTGGGAGAGAGCAGTAATGTTTGCATACAGAACCCAAATCAGCAAAAGTAAAGACCCCCTCAGGTTTACTGATCTGTCATCAGGTAGGTGGTGTGGTGGGTTACTGCGGCTGCTCCTGAGCGTGCAATATTCAGCGATTTAGGGGCACCACAATTAAATTATATCTTGACCCCCCAGCTAAAATCATCGTGGAACCCCTGATTCTATTACAGGTTTTAACTATGTATCTTAAGTGAAATGGACATGGATAAAAGTTTACAGTTCTTGTGTCATCAGAACAGTATAGTATATTGGCAGCATATTATACACAGTGGCAGCATATTATACACAGTGGCAGCTGCTGTTTGAGATGGATAACTTAATTGAGTAGGAAAAAATAAAATTGTCTGAATTTTTTAAGATAATCAAATTTTGTCATTAAGCTACTATATATCAGATTAGATGTTAAACCATGTGTGAGAATTAATTCATTTTTCTTGTCTAATTGCCACATTTTGCTTTTATGCATTTTAATAATTGATGAGAATCTTATTAATGATAATAAATGTATTACTGACTAAATAGTTAAACTTACTTTTTGCTTGTCAGAGACTTCTATCCATTTTAGTAGTACAATTTAAGAAATCAATTTAATAATATAAGTAAATGGCATTTATGAAAGTATTAGTAACCCCTGGGCCCATGTCTATGCTAAAGTCAACTTCTCCCTCAGGGGGGGAAATAAAAGACAACAATTTTGAAACTTTTCCGGATGTACAGTAAGTACTCTGCAATTGAAGGGTTCTAATGCAGATGGCAATGTGCAGCGATTTGCAGTGGGGCCAACAAACACCAAAACAATAATACTCTCGTTGAAAGGATTCTGCTGCCAGAACATGATAAAAAGGCACATTAAACATGTAATTGTCACTCATTAACACTTAATTAATAGGTCCAAAGATTTGTTAAAGATGCTTATGGGACAAACCTTTTTTTTTTTAAATTAATGTATTTCTTTTTTTAATTTTTTTATTATTATATTTTATTCGATAGACAAATGACAATATGCAATAGAACCTGCACAGAGGTCCATATTAACATAGTAATAAGAAAAACTCCACAACAAATACAATACAATATTAGAAAAAAAGGAAATAAGGTAACATCTCGTAAGAGAAATATTTGTAGTACAATCTGGAATCATCTATATTTTATTTTTGTAACAGTAGACATAGAGAGAGGGTTACTGTAAAATTATATATATACACCTGAGGAACCTGATACGTGTTTAGATATAGATAGGATAGAACGATCGTAAAGAGTATGTGTGACCAGGTGTCAGAGAAATGCCGGGGGCATCTGAAAGTTTGAAGTCCAAGGGGGGGATGCAATAGAGATGCAGTCTGCCGGAGGGGCGGGATGCAGACTGATCTCGATCGGTTTTTTAAAGTTGCAGTCATTTACAAGGCAAAGCCAGTTCCTCTGAACCTAAAGGCCAGTTCCTCTGAACCGGCAAGAACAAAATTATGTAATTGAAGTGAGTGAAGAACAATGTCCACTGAGCCTGTCTGGTATTCAACCTCTTGGCGGTCTCGATATAAGACAAGTTCTTATGGTCGGTGATAACTTGATTCGCTTCTTCCAGCCAGTGTCTCCAATCCTCAAATGCCCACTTGATGGCCAAATGTCAGGATTCTGCCTGGGCTCAGCTGATACTTCCTGCTGAGCCGGCTATCCCTCACTAGCATGAGCAGTGAGACCTCAGGTATAGTGGTAGGTGACTTGCTGAGTATTCTCCCCGGGGCCCAGGTGACGCCCACACATTTCTCCATATCAGAGTTCCTGCGGTGGTGGTCATAGGTGCAGCCTTCTTGGCTGAATCACCTGATAGATCCTTATCCAGTGGTAGCTGTGTCAGTTCTCAGCTGACTTGCTCATCCAATGGACAGCTACCTTGTGGTATAAACAGGACTCCAGGTAAAAGGAAGTTGCCTGATCAACTTCATTAATCCCAGATGGTTGCTGTTTGCTTTGTTCCAGGCTTCACATGCAGTCTTCCAGAAACTCTTACCAGTGTTATTTCCAGTTTATACTCGAAAGAACACCTTTGCCTGTGTGTTATTTACAAGTGCCATATCCTTGTGCAGCAGTGTGACAGAACACTGTTGCCTCTGTGTTATTTACAAGTGCCATATTCTTGTGCAGCAGTGCGACAGAACACCTTTGCCTGTGTGTGCTATTTCAAGTGCCATATCCTTTTTCAGCAGTGCGACAGAACACCTTTGCATGCGTGCAACTCCAAGTGCCACCTCTTGGTGCAGCAGTGCGTTAGAATACCTTTGCCTGTGTACTCGGTACGCACAGTAGTGTACAAGTAAGGATCTTCATTCTCCAGTGTTAGCTGCAGAACCTACTTTTCTGTGGATTTCTTTTCTCTGGTCTCCCACAGTACCACTTCTGGAAACATTTCTATTGTGCTTACTTCTGTACTATTGGCACAGAGATTATATTAGCAGTGGGCCAAAGCGGTGTGTCTTTCTCCATTCCCACTCACATCAGATCCCTGACCAAGGGACCACGACCTGCTTGCCAGGTGCAGCAGAAACCCATATCCCACTTGGAGAGGTCACTGGTGAACACCTCCTGGCAGGCTAGACTATGCACCTTAGGTCAGGTCTCACCAACATCCGATGCTTGTGGATGGGGAGAAAGAACATCCAGGACCCTCGTTCCTGATTTCTTTCTTAACCTGGGACCACAACTTCCAGCCCCTCAGTAGGGGACTCCATGAAGCTAAGCATGACACCAATAGCTCACGGCTCCCCACATCATAATTCCTCTCGGCTGAGGTGAACTTCCAGGAAAAAAAAGCACAGGGATGCAATTTACCACTCTCAGGATCTTTCTGTGACAGGATAGCACCCACACCGATCTTGGAAGCTTCCACCTCTACAATAAATGGGAGATCCATATTGGGATGACGGAGAACCGGAGCAGAAGTAAAGGCGGACTTCAAGGAATTGAAAGCTTGAAGGCCTTTGACTGGCTAGTTCGCAACATCAGCTCCTTTCTTGGTAAGTTCCACCATAGGAGCGACAAATGATGAGAAGGATCTTATAAATCTTCTGTAATAATTGGCAAAGCCAAGGAAGTGTTGAAAAAGCTTTCAGATTGGTTGGTTGAACCCAGTCCAAGATGGCCTTGACTTTGCCTGGATCCATTGAGAACCCCTGGGACGAGATGATGTATCCAAGGAATGATACCTCCTGGATCTCAAATTCACATTTCTCTGGTTTTGCATATAAATTATTTTCCAGGAGGTTAAGTAGCACTTGTCTCACATGCTGATGGTGTTCCTCCAGGGAGTAAATCAAAATTTCATCAAGATGACGACTGTGAACACTCCAAGATATTCTCTTTATGCGTCATTGATGAAGTCTTGGAAGACGGCTTCACTAGATATTCATAATGGCCGAATGGCTGGAATGGGTGTTAAAGGCTGTCTTTCACTCATCACCTTTCCTGATACAAACAAGGTTATACGCTCCTCTGAGATAAATGATAGTGAAGATGAAGGCCTCCTGGAGCTGGACGTAAATAAGGGGCAGTGGATAGGAATTCTTCACGGTGATGTTGTTCAACCCCCGGAAATCTATGCACTGTCAGAGGGAGTCGTCCTTCTTCTGCACAAAAAAGAAGCCCGCTCTGACCGGAGATTTGGAGGGCCAAATGAAGCCTTTTTCCAAAGCATCCAGAATATACTCCTGCATCGCTTTGCTCTCCGGAAGAGACAGAGCATACAATCTGCCTTTGGGAAGCCTTGCTCAAGGAAGCAAGTCAATTGCACAATCATAGGAGTGATGAGGTGGTAGAGTATCTGCTCTCTTTTTGGAAAAGACTTCAGCCAAATCTTGATAGGGAGCCGGAATCTAGGAGGACAATTCGGACTGGACGGCAGCAGCCAGACGAACAGGAAGAGTGATGCAGGTAGAAGAGCAAGTGCCTCCCCATTGGAGAATCTCCAGTATGCCAATGGATGATGGGGTTGTGCTTCTTGAGCCATGGTAGGCCTAAGACCAATGGTGCAAGTGGACAGTTTAGAAACGTGAACGTAATTTCCTCGGCATGCAAAGCTCCTATGAACAATCAGATGGAAGGTGTTTGAGAAAAAATAGCAGTCCTGGATAGCTCTTCACCACTGAGACCAACAACTGAGAGAGGTTGTGTTAAAGGCTTGGACGCCAATCCCAAGGTGTTAAAGAAGGAGATGTCCATAAAATTACCTGCTGCACCACTATCCAAGAATACAGAGACAGGAACTCGATGATCTTTCACCTGAATTATTGTGGGGATAAGGACTGAATTAGTGGGAGAGACAGATGCAAGGCCTAGATGTAACTCTCCCAATACACCTATACCTTGTCTTTTCCCGATTTGACTGGACAAAAAGAGGCAGTATGTCCTTTTCCTCCACAGTAAAGTCTCCACAGTAAAAGAGACCTTGGGAACGTCTTCTCTGTTTCTCCTCACAGAGAGGTGGTATGCCCCCAACTGCATGGGTTCCTCTGGGTCCTGAAGAGTTACCCACACTGGTGACCAAGGGGCAGAAGTAGAAAGCTCTTTCTCCATCCTTCGTTCACAAAGTTGGCAGTCAATATGGACAGCTAAATTCATGAGGTCATCCAATGTCTCTGGCACCGAGTGCTGCACGAGAATGTCCTTAATCTGATCCGAAAGACCTAAGCGGAATAGACTCCGTAGTGCCGGATCATTCAACCCAGAGTCAATTGACCACTTACGGAACTCGGTACAGTAGTTTTCTGAAGCTCTCTGCCCCTGTGTCAAGGACCGAAGGGTTGACTCAGCCAATGCTGCCTTCTCAGGATTGTCATAAAGTAGACATAAGGCAGAGAAGAGAGTATCCACTGTCTGAAGAGCACTCTGCATAGAAGGAACACCAAAGGCCCAGGTCTGGGGGTCACCCTGAAGCAGGGAGATTACTATGCCAAGTCGTTGAGTTTCAGAGCCAGACAACCTAGGTCATAGTCTAAAATATAACCTGCAGCTCTCCCTAAAGTTTAGGAAGTCCTTAAGTCTGCCAGAGAATCGGTCCAGCAAATGTAATTTTGGTTCCAGAGGACAGGCTGGAGCAGAAGCAGCTGGTGCTGCTTGTGTTTCCTCGACTCGGAGTCAAGACCTGGATTTGAGGTGCAAGTATTTGAGCTGGGTTCTGGCCAGGTTCCATGATTACAATCCTGCAACTCAGAAATCACTCTATTATTATGGCCAGTGATAATGTCACGAGACCAGAGTGGAATCAATACTGAATAGTAGAAGAGCCTGAGGATTGAGCAAAGAAGATGATAGGGGTACCCCTTGCAAAAAGATGCGGCCTTGAGGGCTGGTAGAGGATGCAGCCACTGAGCTGAGTGGCAGCCTTGAGGGCTGGAAGTGGTTACAGTGTCAGGACGGTATAGCAGCCTTGAAGGCTGGTAGAAGATGCAGCCACTGGACTGTGTAGCAGCCTTGAGGGCAGGAGTGATTGCAGTCTCTGAGCAATATAGCAGATGAAGCAGAAGTGCGACTTGTGCCACTGAGATGACACAAGTGACAGTTGATGCAGTGGTGCGACTTGTGCCGCTGAGATGACACAAGTAGCAGTGTAGTTGGTACAAAACACTGGAGATGCTGGGCAACGGCCTGTGCCGCCGGGATGACACAAGTGGCAGGAGACACTAGGATGATGACTGTGCCGTCAAGTTGACACAAGCAGTGGATATAGCTGGAGTGTGACCTGTGCCACCATGATGACACAGGCAGCAGGACGCTGGAGTGTGGCTAGTGCTGCCAGAATGACACAAGCGTTGGATGTCGTTGGAATGCGACTTGTGCCACCGAGATGACACAAGCGGCAGGATGTTGAAGTGAGACCTGTGCTGCCGAGATGACACAAATGGCAGGACGCTGGAGACAGACTGGCAGAGGTTCAAAATACTTGACCAACACGATGCAGACACCGGAACCGGACACACATGGAATGCTATCACTGGCATCTGACAAGACATCAGCAAGGTAGAAAAAGAAGGACGCACCAATCCTGTTTCAGCAGAGGTGATGTCAGCCAGATGGGAGGACTTCACGAGCCAACAGCGTGGTGTCTATGTCTCCCAGCAACCGGCCTGTGAGAACCACCATCCAACAGGACGCGACTGTGGCTTGTGACACTAGTACTATGAAGGGTCAATGATTCATAGCCAGTAAGTGACCTACTGGTGAGCTGATGTTTCATGGATGAGTGAAAATGTCTTAGCTGTAGGTATTGATAGAAGTGCTTGCGTGGTAAAGCTATTTTTTTTGTATGCCAGCAAACAAGGGAAATATTGGATCATGGGTGATATTGTTCAAAACTTTGATCCCCCCCAGTTGCCAAGGTCTGAAAAAAACTTGATGATAGCCTGGTTGAAAGTCAGGGTTATCAAATAATGGAACAATAGGGCTCGGATGCAGAACAATTTGAAATAGTCAGTTAGCAAGATCCCATATTTCTAAGGAGAGCGATATGATTGGGCAAGCTAACAGCTCTAGGTCTTGTCATAGGAGGAAGCCATAAAAGAGTGGAAGGCGGGTCTACATGTAATGTGACTGCTTCGATCATGGGTTCATAACCCATATTCTCTCAGATTTTGATTGGCTCCCCTAGATGTGTTTTTTTTGTAAGATGTCGCATCTAACCCTCTGGCATTTTTTAGACCATATAAACTGCGATGTGATATGATGTAAATATTTATAAACACAAAGGACCCTCACCGGCAAGGTTTGAATTAGATATCTTGGTAAAAGATTCATCTTGACAGCGTTGATCCAACCAATCCACGAAATAAAGCAGCCACGATCTGTCTTAAATTGCACTAAAGTTTGGGATAGTAATAAATGTATGTGCTACATAAATATATTTATTAATTGTTTGGGTCCCTTAATATAATGCTAATTTTTTTGTCAGTTTAATACATATACTGTAGATGTCTAATATGTCTCATCCTCTGGCTGGACTGCATGCAGTTTTAGCAGTATCAGAGGCAATTCTATTGTTTAACAATTTTTTTCTGGCTTGTTTAGCAGTGGTTTGTGTATTCTTAGGTTATTACATCAGGCAATTTGTATTCAGAACACTGAAAATATTGGGACAGTGACTTGTCGTGAATTGTATTTGTAATTGGTGACATTACCTTTAATACATCTGGAAATTTGTAACTCTCCAAAAAATTGCCAAAAAACAGTGACCTAAGCAATTTGCACTCCATTACATTTCCCCCTCAATCTCTTACCAAAGAGCTGACTTCTAATTCTTCATATGGCTGCCACCAGGTAATAGGTCTGACTCGTCCAAGTTCAGTAATTATATCAGTATTTGCTGTAATGTCAACCTGGTCATTTTGATTTGTGTAGGGAATAAATAACATAATGGTGGTTTGGAAATCAAATTTGAATGCAATAAAACAAAACAGATCAAAGTAAACTTCTACCAATGACAATGGTCTATATCAGTAGTTCTCAAACTCGGTCCTCAGGACCCCACACAGGTCACATTTTCCAGGTAACCCAGTAGGTGTATTTATTACTGACTGACACATTTTAAAACATCCACAGGTGGAGCTAAATATTTCACTTGTGATTCTCTGAGGAGACCTGGAAAACATGCACTGTTTGGGGTCCTGAGGACCGAATTTGAGAACCTGTGGTCTATATCATAGCTGGTAAATATTAATTGCAATAGACAAATGCCCAAAGTTATCAATAGTTTGCTGACTGTAAACAGTAATGGCTCAATAGGTGCATATTTATAACTTTCGTAAATTTGAAATATAACAAGGTGCTATTTGTGGTGATTAAATGCTACTTAGGGGCAATTTAGCAATAAACTTTGGCAGAACAGCGCTGCTGATATGTTACTGTCTCGGCAAAGAGCTTTAGTATAGTGATAGTATTACTATAATTATGGAGCTTACTAACTTCACATATATACAGAATGGACCGTTAGGGTGCCTTGAGGACTGAGAAGTTGATTCAAAACTGGACGCTAAGCTGCGCTCTCTCGCAGCCAAAAGGGGCCAGGTATGCAAATGCCGTAATCGCACTGTCTGATGTAAGGACGCCCTCTATGACTTAGAGAGCGACGGCAGAGCGAACGCACGTCAGTATAAAGACGCCCACTTTTCTTTCTTAACACACGTCATCTCCCGGAAGTGTATGATTAATCAGAACCATCGAGAGCCATCAGAGCTGCACGCAGCGCTTGAGGTAGACCTTACCCCTCTGCAAGCACTGCGATCACTGCAGGCTCAAATACAACCAAGTGACGTGTACAATGACTCTTCTTTGCTAATTATGCACACCCATAAAACTCCATTTTAACGCCCAGACACACCTGCATTCGCAGCACCACTCCCCCGTTCACAAGCACTTTCCCCTGTTACCACCCACAAATGGCACAATGTGTCACTCAAAGTAGCGTCCAGTCTGTGTTCTATGAGCGCACAATTCCCGGATGCATACGTATTGTGACACATACCCATGCGCAGACATGCGATTATCGCCCATAGCATGCGTCCGCGGCTTAGAGACCGGGTCTGAATCAGGCGCTGAGTTTGAAAATCTCTGTTTTAGGGGAATCTAATAAAATTCCCAATATATGGGTATAGACAGTGCTATTTTTCAGCAGGAACAAGTACAAATTAGTTTCTGAACCTCTCTTTAACTATGACGTAATGCTCTGGGCCAACATGTATTTTCCATAAGAAGTTTTATTTTAAAGTCCCTTTTCAGTGCCTTCTTTTCTAAATACTATATATACTTTTATATATAATATATACACATATGTATATATATATATATATATATATAATATATATATATATATATTAGGGATGTGCAGGCTCCTCGGTTCCGTTCGTTTTTTTTTCCCGAATCTTATTTGGTCTCAGCTGTCACGAGTTTTGGATAGCCAATAAGATTCGGTAAAAAAAAACGAACGGAACCGAGTAGAACCGAGCCTGCACATCCCTAATATATATATATATATATATATATATATATATATATATTAGGGGTGAGCGGGTTCGGATTTCTGAAATCCGAACCCCCCCGAGCCCCCCGATCCGAGTCAGGCTCGACTTTTCCCGCCTGACTCGGATCTGAAATCGAGGCAAAACGTCATCATCCCGCCTTCCGAGTCTCGCGGGTTTTGGATCCTATATAAGGTACCCGCGTCGGCGCCATTTTCTCACTCGGCTGTGGACAGTGAAGAGGGAGGGTGGGAGTTAGGGCTGTGTAGTGTAGTGTAGTGTAGTGTAGTGCTGCTGTTGTCCACTACTTCAAAGTCCATAGGGGCTGGCTGTGTTGTGCTGTGCTGCTGTTGTTAATAGGGGCTGTGTCCACTACTTCAAAGTCCATAGGGGCTGGCTGGACTGTGTTGTGCAGTCAGTTGTCCATAGGGGCTGTGTCCACTCCAAAGTCCTGTGCAGTGTCCCAGTCCTAAAGGGGTGCTGTAGTGTTGTCCAGGGGGTGCTCTGTCCATCAGGGGTGCTCCCCCCAAGTGCTAAAAAAATTATATATTTTCTGTGTTTGTGAATTGTGTGCGCAGTAGCCGCACGTGCATCAACAAAGTAGTGCCAAGCGTGCGCCTGTGTCATAAGTAAAGGGCCGGCTGGCTTGACCGTTAAAGGGTGCTGTAACCCCCGAAAGTACACTCCAGTCCAAACCAAAAAAAAAATTATTTTCTGTGTTTGTGAATTGTGTGCGCAGTAGCCGCACATGCATCAACAAAGTAGTGCCAAGCGTGCGCCTGTGTCATAAGTAAAGGGCCGGCTGGCTTGACCATTAAGGGTGCTGTAACCCCCGAAAGTACACTCCAGTCCAAACCAAAAAAAAAATTATTTTCTGTGTTTGTGAATTGTGTGCGCAGTAGCCGCACGTGCATCAACAAAGTAGTGCCAAGCGTGCGCCTGTGTCATAAGTAAAGGGCCGGCTGGCTTGACCATTAAGGGTGCTGTAACCCCCGAAAGTACACTCCAGTCCAAACCAAAAAAAAAATTATTTTCTGTGTTTGTGAATTGTGTGCGCAGTAGCCGCACGTGCATCAACAAAGTAGTGCCAAGCGTGCGCCTGTGTCATAAGTAAAGGGCCGGTTGGCTTGACCGTTAAGGGTGCTGTAACCCCCGAAAGTACACTCCAGTCCAAACCAAAAAAAAATTATTTTCTGTGTTTGTGAATTGTGTGCGCAGTAGCCGCACGTGCATCAACAAAGTAGTGCCAAGCGTGCGCCTGTGTCATAAGTAAAGGGCCGGCTGGCTTGACCGTTAAGGGTGCTGTAACCCCCGAAAGTACACTCCAGTCCAAACCAAAAAAATATATATTTTCTGTGTTTGTGAATTGTGTGCGCAGTAGCCGCACGTGCATCAACAAAGTAGTGCCAAGCGTGCGCCTGTGTCATAAGTAAAGGGCCGGCTGGCTTGACCGTTAAAGGATGCTGTAACCCCCAAAGTACACTCCAGTCCAAACCAAAAAAAAAATTATTTTCTGTGTTTGTGAATTGTGTGCGCAGTAGCCGCACGTGCATCAACAAAGTAGTGCCAAGCGTGCGCCTGTGTCATAAGTAAAGGGCCGGCTGGCTTGACCGTTAAAGGGTGCTGTAACCCCCAAAGTACACTCCAGTCCAAACCAAAAAAAAAAATATTTTCTGTGTTTAGCCGCACGTATATATCAAATCGATATAACATAAATGGAGGACCAAACTTTCTCCGATAAAAATAAAATAGAGAAAGATCAAGAACCACTTCCTCCTAGTGCTGAAGCTGCTGCCACTAGTCATGACATAGACGATAAAATGCCATCAACGTCGTCTGCCAAGGCCGATGCCCAATGTCATAGTAGAGGGCACATACAATCCCAAATGGCAAAGTTCAGGAAAATGACCTTGAAAAAGACATTTAAATCAGCTGAAGAGAAACGTAAACTTGCCAATATGCCATTTACGACACGGAGTGGCAAGGAACGGCTAAGGTCGATCCCTAGTATGATCATGACTAGTGGTTCAGCTTCACATGACGATGGAAGCCCTCCTCCCACTAAAAAAATCAAAAGATTTAAGCTGGCAAAAGCACAGCGAAGAACTGTGCTTTCTAAGAAGATATCACAAATCCCCAAGGAGAGTCCAAGTGTGGTGGTGGTTGCGATGCCTGACCTTCCCAGCACTGGACGGGAAGAGGTGGCTCTTTCCACCATTTGCACGCCCCCTGCAAGTGCTGAAAGGAGCACCCACAGTCCACTTGCTGATATGCAAATTGAAGATGTCACTGTTGAAGTACAACAGGATGAGGATACTGGTGTAGCTGGCGCTGAGGAGGAAGTTGGCGAGGAGGATTCTGATGGTGATGTGGTTTGTTTAAATCAGGCTCCGGGGGAGACAGTTGTTGTCCGTGGGATGAAAAAGCCCATCACGGTCATGCCTGGGCAGAAGACCAAACATTCCACCTCTTTGGTCTGGCAATATTTCTATCCAAATCCGGACAACAACTGTCTTGCCATATGTACCATATGTAAATGTGAAATAAGTAGGGGTAGGGACGTCAACCACCTAGGAACATCCTCCCTTATACGGCACCTGCAGCGCGTTCATAAAAAGTTACTGTCAAGTTCAGAAACTTTGGCTAAGACCGTAAGCAGTCCAGGGACACCTAAATCCCGTTGTCCTGTTGTATCCAAGCGCCTGCAAACCACACCGTCAACTCCCTCCTCGTCAATTTCTTCCTTAGTCAGGATCGGAAGTAGTCCTGCAGGCCATGTCACTGGCATGACTGACTCTCCTATCCGGGATTCCTCCGGAGGATCCTGCATTGCTACGCCTACTGCTGCCGCTGCTGCTGTTGCTGCTGCTGGGAGTCGTTCATCATCCCAGAGAGGAAGTAGGAACACCACTACTTTTACTAAACAATTGACCCTCCAACAGTCCTTAGCGAGGAGGATGAAGTACGACAGCAGTCATCCTGAAGCAAAACGTATAACTGAGGCCTTGACTGCTATGTTGGTGTTAGACGTGCGTCCGGTATCCGCCATTAGTGCAGTGGGATTTAGACAATTGATGGAGGTAGTGTGTCCCCGGTTCCAAATCCCGTCTAGATTCCACTTCACTAGGCAGGCGATACCGAGACTGTACAGAAACGTCAGAAAAAGTGTCCTCAGTGTCCTGAAAAATGCCGTTGTACACAATGTCCACTTAACCACGGACATGTGGACAAGTGGAACAGGGCAGACTAAGGACTATATGACTGTGACAGCCCACTGGGTAGATGTATCACCTTACGCAGCAACAGTAGCAGCGTCACCAGTAGCAGCATCTCAGAAACGCCAGCTCGTTACAAGGCAGGCTACGCTGTGTATCACCGGTTTCAGTAAGAGGCACACCGCCGACAACCTCTTAGAGAAACTGAGGGAAATCATCGCCCAGTGGCTTACCCCACTTAGACTCTCCTGGGGATTTGTGATATCTGACAACGCCACCAATATTGTGCGGGCATTACATCTGGGCAAATTCCAGCACGTCCCATGTTTTGCTCACACAATAAACTTGGTGGTGCAGAATTTTCTGAAAAGCGACAGGGGCGTGCAGGAGACGCTTTGGGTGGCCCGAAAAATTTCTGGCCACTTTCGCCATTCAGCGACTGCGTGCCGAAGACTGGAGCGCCAGCAAACACTCTTGAACCTGCCCCGCCATCACCTGAAGCAAGAGGTTGTGACGCGGTGGAACTCAACCCTCTATATGCTTCAGAGGATGGAGGAGCAGCAAAAGGCCATACAAGCCTATACATCCACCTATGACATAGGCAAAGGAGGGGGTATGCACCTGACTCAAGTGCAGTGGAGAATGATTTCCGTGTTGTGCAAGGTTCTCCAGCCCTTCGAACTTGCCACACGTGAAGTCAGTTCAGACACTGCCAGCTTGAGTCAGGTCATTCCCCTCATCAGGCTTTTGCAGAAGCAGCTGGAGAAAGTGAAGGAGGAGCTAAGATGGAGCGATTCCGCTCGGCATGTGGGACTTGTGGATGAAGCCCTTCATTCGCTTTGCCAGGATTCCAGGGTGGTCAATCTGTTGAAATCAGACCACTACATTTTGGCCACCGTGCTCGATCCTAGGTTTAAAGCCTATGTGGTGTCTCTCTTTCCGGCCGACACAAGCCTGCAGAGGTGCAAAGACCTGCTGGTGAACACACTGTCAGCTGAAGCGGAACGTGACACGTCAACGGCTCCTTCTTCATTTTCTCCTGCAACTGGGGCTGCCAGGAAAAAACTTAGGTATCCTAAGCAACCCGCTGGCGGTGATGCAGGGCAGGCAGGACCAAGTTTGGACATCTGGTCTGGACTGAAGGACCTGGCAACAATTTCTGACATGTCTACTGTCACTGCATATGATACTGTCACCATTGACAGAATGGTGGAGGATTACATCGGTGACAGCATCCAAGTAGGCATGTCAGACAGTCCATACCTGTACTGGCAGGAAAAAGAGGCAATTTAGAGGCCCCTGTACAAACTGGCTCTATTTTACCTGAGTTGCCCCCCCTCCAGTGTGTACTCCGAAAGAGTGTTTAGTGCAGCCGGGAACCTTGTCAGCGAAAGGCGTAGGAGGTTGCTTCCACAGAATGTGGAGAAGATGATGTTCATCAAAATGAATTATCAACTCTTCCAGGGAGACCAGCCTCCAGAACGTACAGAGGGACCTGTGGTGGTGGATTCAAGTGGGGACGAGTTAATACTTTGTGAGGATGAGGATGTACACACTGAAGAGGGTGAGGAATCGGTGGATGAGGAGGATGAGGATGACATCTTGCCTCCGTAGAGCCAGTTTGTGCAGGGACACATTAATTGCCAGCTTGTTTTGTGGGGGCCCAAACGAACCAATAATTTCAGCCACAGTTGTGTGGCAGACCCTGGCGCTGAAATGATTGATTTGTTAAAGTGTGCATGTCCTGTTTATACAACATAAGGGTGGGTGGGAGGGCCCAAGGACAATTCCATCTTGCACCTCTTTTTTTTCTTTGCATTATGTACAGTTTGGGGCCTAGTTTTTCTAACTGCCATCCTGTCTGCCACTGCAGTGTAACTCCTAGATGGGTCACGTGTTTGTGCCGCCCACTCGTGTCGCTTAGCATAGTCATCCAGCTACCTCGGTGCAACCTTTTGGACATAAAAACACTATTGTGAGGTGTGAGGTGTTCAGAATAGACTGGAAATTAGTGGAAATTAAGGTTATTGAGGATTAATAATAGCATAGGAGCAGAAAAACCTACAAATTCTGTGATTTTAGCTGTTTTTATGCTTTTTTAAAAAAAAATACAGATCCAAAACACAAAACCCAGAACCCAAAACACGGAAGGGTGGTTTTGGCAAAACCAATCCAGATCCAAAACACGAAGAAAGATCCAAAACCAAAACACAAAACACGAAAAGTGGCCGGTACACACCCCTAATATATATATATATATATATATATATATATATATATACATATACAGCAGGTAAAATAAGTATTGAACACATCTACATTTTTGTCAGTAAATATATTTGTAATGGGGCTATGGTAATGAAATTTTCACCAAATGTCAGCAACAACCCATGCAATTCACACATGCAAAGAAATCAAACCATAGATGTCCATAAATTAAGTTATGTGTAATAATGTGAAAGGACACAGGAAAAAAGTATTGAACGCATACAAAAGGGAGATGCAAAAAGGCAAGGAAAGCCGAGACACCAGCTGAAATCTATCAATAATTAGAAAGCAATCCTGCTACTTGTCAGTGCAAATTAATATAAAATGGTTCAATCCCAACTGATGGCCTATAAAAACATGTCTCATTACCGAGGTGTCACACAAGAAACATTTCATGATGAGTAAAAGCAAAGAGTTCTCTCAAGACCTTTGCAACCTTATTGTTGCAAAACATATTGATGGCATTGGTTACAGAAGGATTTCTGAACTTCTGAATGCTCCAGTGAGCACTGTTGGGGCCATAATCCGGAAGTGGAAAGAACATAATTTCACCATAAGCGAGGCCAGGACCAGGTGCTCCTCACCAGATTTCTGACAGAGGAGTGAAAAGAATATCAGAGGAGTTATCCAAGAGGCAAGGACCACTTGTGGAGAGCTTCAGAAAGACCTGGAATTAGCAGGTACAATTGTTTCAAAGAAAACAAAAAGTAATGCACTCAGCCTGCATGGCCTGTATGCACGCTCACCACACAAGACTCCATTGCTGAAGAAAAAGCATGTTGAAGCTCATTTAAAGTTTGCTACTCAATGGACAAGCCTATGAAATACTGGGAGAATATAGTCTGGTCAGATGAGACCAAATTTAACTCTTTGGATGCCATAATACACACCATGTTTGGAGGAGAAATGGCATTGCACATCACCACAAAAACACCATACCAACAGTGAAGTTTGGAGGTGGAAACATCATGGTGTAGGGCTGTTTTTCAGCATATGGTACTGGCATACTTCATTTGATTGAAGGAAGGATGAATGGAAAAATGTACCAAGACATTCTTGATAAAAATATGCTGCCATCTACCAGGATGCTGAAGATGAAACGAGGGTGGACATTTCAGCAAGACAATGATCACAAAAACACAGCCAACGACACTTTCAATTGGTTTCAGAGAAAGAAAATAAAGCTGCTAGAATGGCCCAGCAAATCACCTGACTTGAATTCAATTGAAAATAGAAAGAACTAAAGATCAGAGTTCATAAAAGAGGCCCACAGAACCTTCAAGATTTGAAGACTGTTTGTATGGAAATATGGGCCAAAATCACACCTGAGCAATGCATGCGTCTAGTTTCACCATACAGCTGTCATTACCAACAAAGGCTTTTGTACGAAGTATTAAATACATTTCATTAAGCGTGTTCAATACTTTCTCCCTGTATCAATTCACATTAATACACATAGCTTAATTTATGATTTGGTTTGAATATCCTAGTGTCAAACTAATAAGAGTCACCTGTTTTCTGGAAGGGGGGGGGGGGGTTTATGAGACCACTTAGGTGCATGCACTATATATATTTTATCAATTTATATCTGAAGTGTCAGGGCAAAACAGACAGACTTTGTATACTAAGAGGTATATTTACTAATGTTCGATTTTGAGTGATTTGATAATCGATTTGCATCCAGTTTTCATTCGATTTTGCCTTTGGAGATTTACTAATGGCAAAATTGAATGTCAAATCGAACATAAAACCGAATTCCACTCAAAAGTAAATATCGGGAAAATATTGGTACTTTTACATACACCAACATTCAAATCCCTGATTTACTAATATTCGTTTTGAAAAGGAAAACCAAATTGAACTTCAAATCCTCAACACATAATAGACCTGCTTTATGCTGGCGATTTTAGCATGAGCAGGTGTGAATTACACAGATGCATGCACAGATCAGTGAGATCCTTGCATGCTTCTGTGTTTAAAAAGGTTGGAAAGTGTTAAAAAAAATGATGTGGGCTTGCCCCTAAAAACACTGCCAGCATGGGGCTTTTCTGAGCCAGTCCTCGTGAAATTACGGGGGGGCAAAAGACGTAGGGGTCCCCCGTATTTTGCACAACCAGCACTGGGCTCAGTAAACCGGTCCTGGTTTTGGAAATACCAAAGTTCCAGAAGAATAAAGTGTTACTTTGTTTGTGATTGCAAATTACTGGTAAATGTTATTAGCTTGAAATTATATATCTTGTTGAGAAGCTGTTATTGTAATGGTGGTTACCCAAAACTATTTAAGAAACTATTTTTTTAATAAAGTGAGACTTATTTGGAAACGCTTGTTACAACCATTAACCCTCCTTGCCTCTCTGTCACACCAGTAGAGGCACGAGAACCTGCATAAAGTGGTAATGATGAAGAGCTTTACATCACACCCCCATATCACACATTTAGCAGGGTATCATACATTCACAGTTGATTAACAGTTAGGGAGCATTTGAGGGAGGTAACTGGGAGTGTCAGCTAAAAACTCCGGAGTTCGCAACCGTTTCATCTGCTATGCCGTATACAGTAAACATGACTCCAGCATCTAATTCTGGCGGCCATTCTGTGCAACCATAGAGTTACACAGGACTGCTAATATTGAATGGCCTGCGACCAGTGCTGCGTCTTTGTATGCAGAGGCTTGGCTTTGCAAGTACACCAATGGGTGCTTCAATACATATCCTGGCATCTGCAACATTTGTGTGTGTGCACCATATGCATGTGTGTGATAAATATACACAGTATATATATATATATATATATATATATATATAAATATATATATTCTTTATCTTTTTCTGGACCCAGAAATGTGAAAATCGGGGAGTATATTTGTTCCTTGATGTAGGTGCCCACCAAGAAGGGATTTTTCTAAATTCGATTGCTAAGAGGGTGGAAAAAGGCAAAAATATTTTCCCCCTCCTATGCAATGTCCTGCCTGTCTCATCATGGCTGCAGCACAGTTCATATTCAAACACCAACTGACATTCCAAGTGCTGGCAAACATCATTGGCAGTTGGTGTGGCTCCCCTATTTGAATAGTGAGGAAGGGGAATGTGTTACTACACAGATGAGAGAGGGGGAAGTCAAATGTGTTACCATGGAGTGAAGGAAGGGAATGTGTTACAACATGGACAAGGGAGGGGAATGTGTTACTACAAGGGTGAGCGGGGGTCAATGTGTTACTACAGAGATGAGAGAGGGGAATAAGTTACTACAGGTGTGAGGGAGGGATTGAATTTCTACACAGGTGAGTTAGGTGAATGTTGAGTGTTTACAGCACGGGCGAGGAAGGGAAATGTGTTACTACAGAGGTGAGCGAGTATAATGTGTGTACAGAAGTGAGGGATTGGCATGTGTTAGTACACAGGTGAGGGAGGGTAATGTCTTTCTATAGCAGTGATGCATTAAATAGAGGAATAGAGGTGAAGGATTAATGTGTTACTGGAGCAGTGAAATGAAAATGGAAACAGTTAATATCTAAGATCTGCCCGGGTGAGACTGGGTACACCAGATAGTATGTGCATTTATATATATATATATATATATATATACTGTGATAGGATCACTGGTAAAGTGGTCTGTGGCAGGTACATTTGTCCCAGATTCCTGTCTTATGTGTTTTAAATCCCCAGGAGAAAGTCTGCAGTGTAGCAGGCTTGAGTCTCGGCTTTTTGAAAAGCCGGTTTGGGACCTGGGGGTTGTGGGTGAGAGGAGAGGGAGGGCTCCACCCACGGCCACTCCAGGTTTTGGTTCTCGCAGCCTGGTAACAGGCTTGATTGGGTTCCCACCTGAGAATGGCCAATATAAGCCTAGTGTGTTGAGGGCTGATTGTCTCTCCTGGGAGAGCAGACAGGGAGTTTGCTCAGAGACACTGGAAAAACCTAACTGTAAGTGTTGTGCTGTGCTTTTGTTGCTGGTGAGGGCATTAGGTCCTGCCAGGTTCTGGTAGTGAGGGAACTACCTGTGAAGTTAGTGCCCCGACAGGGCTAGGATTTATGTTTTGTTTTCTTTATGTTATTTCTGACATTGTACAATAAAGACTGGCGCCGACCAGCTTGTACTTGCATCCAGACTGGTGTGCTGCTTCCCTGCTGCTGTGTGTGTGTGTAAGGAAGGAGTCCTCTACCCAGGAGAGGGACCCCCTAACCTAACTGTGTCACAATACACATACATACACAGTTTTGTCGATCGGCACTCATTTTAAAAGATTCAGCAGTCGGGGTGCAATAGTCCAAAAGGCCCAAACTTACGTAGAGGCTTATATACACAGTATAGAGACATTTCCCCCCAAAAAATAATGTGTTTTCCCCTGAGGCTGGCACACAAAGCAAGGAGTCTGTAGGAAAAGTCTCGGTAAGGCCAATGGCCATTCCACTCCTGATTGTCAGTGTGGTAAATTAGCCCAACTTGTGTCTAAATGTCTTGGTTAAGGGCAGGTTCAAGAGCATGGGTTGGCCTTTAGTTGCTGGAGGTGGGGATGTCAGATTCTAACACAGTCATCAAACATTGTTTTAGTAGGGCAATGATTTAGGGTTGTTTTGCTTGCAGGCACTAGACCTGATTGACTCATAGTTACCAAGTACACCATGATCTGTTCATTATTGATTGTATTTGCATACAGCATCAAGCAGCTCCTCACGCACTAGTACTGATATGTTTTATGAATTCTTGTCTATGGAGTTCATGTGTCAGAAACTGACTGATTACGCTGACTGCTGTGTGCTGGTAAATTATTTAATCAAACTGTCAAACAGGAGTCCACAGTATCCGCCTCTGACACACACCTATTTTGATATCAAGGTATGGACAAGTGGTCTATCATCCTGGAAGCTACTTGCTGTTTGACTGCTGGAAGGAGTCACCACTGAGGAACCAGTGAGCACCAAAAGGTGCTAATATGAGGCCATACCGAGTCTATATAAAATAGCCAACAGTCTATATAAAATATATTTTGTTATGGTATGGAAGCCTCTAAAGAACTAGTTGTGAGTGAACTTACAGGAAAGGCTTATACAATCCACTCTTATCTGTAATTAAAGCAATATGTGTGCATTGCACTAGAAATCGTGATTCATATAATCTGAAATTCTGAATGAAAAGAACCTACACTGTAAAATGTATTATTGCATAGGGAAATTATTACATGACTTGTAGCAGGAAATACTCTCAGTAACAATCAAACGTGTAGTATGCTACATGTATTTTTTTTTTTTTCTAAATTGTATATTTTATTTAATTATATTTCCATTGACCTATGTATTTAGATATTCAAAAGTCCATGTTTTGATTCTTCCATTGATATGATCAGTATTATTACCTTTGCAGGTCAATTAAAGTACCAACTAATTTCCCATGTGCATTTGTTTAAATAAGTATGCAATACAAACATTTTATCAGTTAGAGAATAATTTGCTCTGAAGTTCAGTGAGTTTCCCATTACACGTAAGTCATTACTCTACATAACCCAATATTATCTTACTTATTAGCTTTGCTCAGAATAATGAGCTTACTGTCTGGTTTATTGCTTTTGGATCAAAGCACTAAAGGAAAAGTATATCTAAAATAAAAGTTGCTCTGTATGAAATGGCTATTTGTAAGATTTACACATATATTTAAATGTGTCCAGTTATTGTCAAAGTTAGAAATTGTCAAACTGTAGGCATTTCATGGTGTTGGTAATTCACTATTCTATGATTTAAAGGCACTATAATATAATTCATGAGGGTAATTCAATTAGCAGCTATGGACACAATGTACCGTGTTCCTATGGGTGCCATGAGGGGTGCAAGTGCAAATTCCCCTGGCCTACCTATGGATCTGCTAGTGCAAAGGATGTGTAACCAGAGCCTCCATGATGCCCCCCTCCATTGCACTTAGTGTTGATGTACAGCATTAGAATATACAACACGAAGATGCATGAAGACAACCTCCTCTGCAGGGGCCACATCCCCTGTACATGGACCCATCCAAACTCTTGGCGGCCTTGGGAGTTCTGTCTGTTTTCTGTCAACTCCCCACCACAAATCAGAGATTGTTCTTTGCATCTCCGAGCAGAACATCTGCAATGTTGGTTACCACAAATGGTGATGTGCAAAGCTAAACATTTTGACTACACATTGACACTAATTTTATTGCCCCCACTGTATGTTAATTATAATTTGTTCAATGGGGTCAATCCATTGAAGTTTTTTTCATAAAACTCGCAGACTTTGCACGAATGTGCGCACCCTTACCTGTCACAACTTTGTCTCAAGTCTGCCGAAAGCCTCTCATCTTTTCCATACCCCTTTCTTTACAGAGCCCTTTGGCTAATTTCAGTTCCTGGTATGTCCTGTGGGTAATTAGGAAGTTGTTATATTACATAGAAGAAATGTTTTATCCAGCAGAGTGCTTCCAATAACATCCAGTGATCCCAAATGCAGGGAGAATCAGAAATCAAGAAGGACCCACAAGAGAAGTTCCACTCTTATTCAATATTTTTTAAGAATATAGCAAAAAATTACAATAATCAGTTCCCTTGTACACCACATGTCTCGCCTCATCTACCACTCCCTCAACTCTAGCCTAGATCCATGTCTTTTATCCTCCTCCCCTCTGTCATGGCTGCTGACACTTGAGACTCCTGGGAGGAGGCAGGCCCACTAGGCACAATCAACTGGGGTGGCTTTAGGAATGACCTTTTCATGAAATCTCGATAGCATGGAATAAAAGTAAATAGAATTTATTCACAGGAGAAATATAATAGCAACATCTCACATAAAGTCTCAACAACACTGAGGTTCATATAAGCCATAATGAGTAAAGGAGAAAAACCCCCATATAGTCTTTAACACAGAAAAGTTAATATGGTAGGGAACCCCAAGTCCAGTATGAGGCTAACACCTCAGGATGGTATAGAGAAGCTTCACCTGGCTGGAACCCTGTAGTGATGGAGATCCGGAGCAGAGTGAGCCCTGTGATGCGGTGAAAGATGGAACAGGGTTGAGCCCTGTGATGCGGTGAAAAAACGGAGCAAGATTGAGCCCTGTGATGCTGTGAGGTTGAAGCAGGGTTGAGCCCTGTGATGCGGTGAGGTCAGAGCAGGGTTGAGCCCTGTGATGCGGTGAGGTCAGAGCAGGGTTGAGCCCTGTGATGCGGTGAGGTCGGAGCAGGGTTGAGCCCTGTGATGCGATGAGGTTGAAGCAGGGTTGAGCCCTGTGAAGCGGTGTTGTTCTGGTTGAAGCAAGGTTGAGCCCTGTGGTGTAACTAGAATCGGGAGCGGGGTTGAGCCCCGCGATGAAATGAAGGTTGAAGCAGGGTTGAGCCCTGTGAAGCGGTGTGGTTCCGGAACAGGGTTGAGTCCTGCGGTGTGACTAGAATCCAGAACGGGGTTGAGCCCCGCGATGCAGTGATGATAACTGTAACAGTGCAGTTGACAACTGTAATGAAGATGGGTTAGATGTCCACAGGAGTGAGAGGCAACAAGCAAAGTACATAGTGCAGCAAAAGGTGAAACCACAGCAATGGAGCAAAAAGCAATACTTAGGCAATGGCTATGCTGAGCTCTGTAGTGCGGCTGGTAACTGGCATCAGAAGTTTAGCTGGAACATGAGCGGAAATATAGCAAAGTCCACAGCAACCCACAGGTACAGCAGGGATCTGGCAGGAGTCCAAGAAAGACCTGAAAGTAACGTTGCACAGACACTGAGACACAGTTAGTAACAGGCTTTATACTAGAGGTCTGTGATCCATAGGAAGTTCAGAATATGTGACCCAAATGGAATCAGGTTTGAAATAATGAGCAATCTAGGAATCCCACAACCTGACAACACCTTGGAAACAGATGATCACTTTACCTCTCTATTCCCTGTATGTGAAGAACGCCAGCAAGCAGGATAGCTCCTCCAACGCCCACAAAGGAACTTTGGAAAAAGTAATCTATCTTTATGTACTGAAATAGTTGCAGTCCTGACAGTATCCCCCAGTTTTTGGGTGGTCTCCGAACACCCACCAGGTTTTAAAGGGAATTTAGCATGAAAATTACGTATCAACTTAGGAGCATGGACATCAGAGTCTTTAATCCAAGATCTCTCCTACGGGCCGTAACCCTTCCAGTCTACAAGGTATTGTAATTGATTTTGATGCTTACGTGAATCCAGAATCTTATCGATCTCAAACTCCACACCTTTAGGCAAGCTGTCATGAAATCGATTAAGAATCAATGGTCTAAGCAAGGAGACATGAAAGGAGTTAGGTACACGTATAGTTGGAGGTAACTGTAACTTACATGCCACTGGGTTGATAATTTTTATAATACAAAAAGGACCAATATATCAGGGAGCAAACTTCATAGTAGGTACTTTAAGTCGAAGAATTCTAGTAGACAACCAGACACAATCCCCAACAGAGTATTTAGGAACAGCCGAACGTTTTCTATCAGCAAAGACACTATAATTATGAGAGGCTTTCCTAAGACACTTATGTACCTGTCTCCAAATTCCAGAAAAATATTGGAGGGTAGCTTTGGCTGCTGGATCGTCCACTGTAGGAATTCATTGAAGCTCAGGAACTCAAGGATGCTGACCAGAATTGGCAAAAAAAGGACTTATACCTGCAGCAGACAAAAAATGAAAGTTATGAACAAACTCAGTTCAAGGCAAGAAATCCTTCCAATCATCTTGAGAAGAAGAAATATACATTCTCAAGCAGGTCTCCAACTCCTGGTTCACTCTTTCGGTTTGTCCATTTGACTGAGGGTGATATGCAGAAGAAAACTGTAATTTAATTTGCAATGATGAACATAAAGTCCTCCAAAACCGAGCATCAAACTGGACACCCTGATCAGACACTATCTCAGAAAGAAGTCCATGAAGACGAAATATCTCTTTGATAAATATTTGTGCTAATTTGGGGGCTGATGGAATTTGAGCCTAAGGACAAAAATGAGCCATCTTGGTAAAACGATCCACCACTACCCAAATAACTTTACACCCCCAAGACTCAGGAAGATCTGTAACAAAATCCATGGAAAGATGGGTCCATGGTTGGGTGGGAATGGGTAGTGGATGGAGAGGACCAACTGGAGACTGCCGGGAGGACTTATGTTGTACACACTTAGAACAAGAACGTATAAACTCTTGGACATCTTTTTTCATGGAGGACCACCAATAGGAACGTTGTAAAAATGAGTACATTTTATGAACCCCTGGATGTCCAGAGAAACAAGAATTATGAGCCCAGGAAAGAAGTTTACCTCATAACTCTGGTGCCACAAATATCTTCCCAGGAGGAGGATCAGGAGAGATGGAAATTGAAGAAAAAGCCAGAGGGTTTATTATAGGGTACCTTTGATCCTCATTTTGTTCTTTCTCTTCCAACATTAAGCGTTAAAGTGCATCTGCCTTTTTATTCAATGAACTTGGACGATACCTGAGGACAAAATCAAAACGAGAAAAAAGAGTGCCCAACGAGCTTATCGTGGGTTCAGACAATGGGCAGTTTTCAAATACATCAAATTTTTATGGTCTGTAAAAATAGTAACAGGGTGCTTTGCGCCTTCTAATAAATATCTCCATTCCTCCAAAGCTAACTTAATAGCTAACAACTCTTGGTCCCCGATGGAGTAATTACTCTCAGCACTATAAAACTTTTGTGAAAAGAATCCATAAGATACTGTACTCCCATCTGCAGCCACTTGAGACAAAATAGCCCCAACTCCATAAGTGGAGGCATCCACTTCTAGCATAAATGGCTTCTCAGCATCAGGTTGAACTAGAATGGGTGGGGGCCGCAGAAAATGCATCTTTGAGAGTCTGAAAGGCCTCCAATGCCTCTGGGGACCACACTTTGGGATTAGCTCCTTTTTTTGTCATAGCAGTAATTGGAGCTACAATCGTTGAAAATGCTTTGATAAACTCTCTGTAATAATTGGCAAAGCCTAAACATCTCTGAATAGACTTTTATGAAGTGGGCAAAACCCAATCTTGAATATCCTTTAACTTCTCAGGGTCCATCTGAAGTTCAGAACCAGAAATGATATACCCCAAAAAGGGTATCACTGGGACTTCAAAAACACACTTGGAGATCTTACCATAAAACTTATTAGCTTGAAGACGACTTAATACCTCTTTAACATGGGTACAATGATCAGAAAGATTGCTGGAAAAAATCAAAATATCATCAAGATAAACAATAACAAATTGATAAAGTATATCCGGGAAAATTTCATTCACAAACTCCTGGAACACCGCAGGAGCATTACATAAACCAAAAGGCATGACAAAGGTTCTCATAATGGCCATCTCGCATATTAAATGCAGTTTTCCACTCATTACCCTCTTTAACTCTGATGAAGTTGTAAGCTCCCTTTAGATCAAGTTTAGTAAACAGTCAAATCAAATCAATTTATTGTCACATCCACATAAAATGCATCAGCGAAAGTGAAATGCAAGATACTCACAATCAACAATGACATAAAACAATTTAAAATGTTTAAATTAACTATAGCAGCAGGGAAAAAACTATTCCGCATCCTACTAGTATGACACCTGAGACATCTAAAACGCTTTCCAGAAGGCAAAAGAAAGAACAGAGAATGGCAAGGGTGGGTATGATCAACAACCATCTTATTTGCTTTAAAAGCACACCTTTTAATATAAATGTCTTCTAGCCTAGGTAAAGACTGACCAATAATTCTTTCAGCTGCCCTAATCACTCTAGACAACGATCTATACTCCATACATGTGGAGTTCCCGTACCAAACAGTGATCGAATAAGTTAAAAGGCTCTCAATTATACCGCGGTAGAAATTTACTAGCAACGGCCTTGATAAAGTCGAGACCCCTTACCCAAACAATTCTGTAATGAGAGGCAAAGGATATTTATTTTTTACCTTGATCTCATTTAGACCTCTAAAGTCGATACATGGAAGAAGACCACTATCTTTTTTCTTTACAAAAAAGAAGCCCGCTCCAGCGGGAGATGAAGAAGGCCTGATAAACCCCTTTCGTAGGTTATCTTGCACATATTCTGACTTGACCTTTGCCAACAGTGAAGCATAATGAGACAATTCATGTGTGGGGTTGCTTCTCGGCCAAGGGAGTGGGCTCACTCATAATTTTGCCTAAGAACACAGCCATGAATAAAGAATGGTACCAAAACATCCTCCAAGGGCAACTTCTCCAAACCATCAAAAACAGTTTGGTGATGAACAATGTCTTTTCCAGCATGATGGAGCACCTTGCCAAAGGCAAAAGTTATAAGTAAGTGGCTCGGGGGACAAAACATCAAAATTTTGGGTTCATAGCCAGGAAACTCCTCAGACCTTAAACCCATTGAGAACTTGTGGTCAATCCTCAAGAGGTGGGTGGACAAACAAAAACCCACCAATTCTGACAAACTCCAAGCATTGATTAGGCAAGAATGGGCGGCCCTCAGTCAGTATGTGGCCCACAAGTTGATTGACAGCATTCCAGGGCGAATTGCAGAGGTCTTGAAAAAGAAGGGTCAACACTGCAAATATTGTCTCTGCATAAGCATAATGTAATTGTCATTAAAAGCCTTTGACACTTATGAAAAAAACACTGAAGCAGCAATCTTTGTGAAAAGTAACCCAATAATTGTGCCATTCTCAAAACTTTTGACCATGTCTGTAGTCACTTGAGAAATAATGGGTATTTTGTTATTGAGCTCAACTTTATGAATTCACAGTTTTGTAATTTTAGCAAGTGTATTTGCATTTTAAACCAATTATGGATGTATTATTGGTAGATAATCACAATAAACAGCTAGACAAATGTGTTATAATAATAAATTATTATTATAACATTTGGACTCTTTTTCCAGACCGGCGATTCTGCCTTATCCAGCTATATTCTCCTCCTGGAACCACGCTGAATTTTTTTTTTTATATTATATTTTTATTGATGTCATTAAATTATTTCTATTGATTATTTCAACCAAGCCGTTTATACTTATATTTTTTATATATGTATATTTATATATCCAATTTTTATTATAACACATTTGTCTAGCTGTTTATTGTGATTATCTACCAATAATACATCCATAATTGGTCTAATATTTATCATTTGATACTTAGATCAATATCATTATAGCGCGGTTCAACATTTTTGTGGTTGTTCTTTCTGTGTAGGGAGCTGACTACCCCCATCTGAACCTGCAGCTTAGACAGCGCCGTCTGATATCCCATTATTGGTTTTCTGTATCTGCATTTTAAATATTTCTTGTTTTGTGAATGTATATAGCTGTCTGTGGATTGTATAATGTTGCTTTATTTTATTGTATCCATATTGTATTTTGTTACATTGTTCATTTTTTATGTTCTATATTTGATACAGTGTTGCAAGTCTGTTGGGACATCACAAGTGCTATTATGCCATATACAATGCAATTTACAACATATGGAACCAATTTATCTCTGATATTTGTTATCACTATCAGAGATATATTATTATGTGTTATGATTAGTCAGAGAATGGGAGCTGCAGTACTATGAGCAGATTGCTCTCATTCACACAGAGGACAACAGGTCACCAGTTGCACATGGAAGACAGAACATACAGTGAGAATGTACTCCTAACTGTAAGGCTCCTTCAGTTGTGCATGTACCATATACTGTAAGGTTGTGATGGCAAATGTATTAAAATATTAAAACATTTATTGAATGCCTTTGGTTGACTGATCCAGGGTTTTTGCTTTACTGTCTTCTGAGATAACACAATTGCAGTTTATGAGAGGTTGAACTCAATGGACCTGTGTTTTTTTTAAAAAAAACTATACAACTGTGTAACCTGTGGTTTGTGTTGCCATGGTAATGTGTAATAAGCTAAGGGTCATTGTGCCAGTATACCTTCATGTAGAAAAAAATCTTTAGTATGAAAAGGAGGTCAAAGGTGACTTAACTGTGTGCAAACAAACACCATTCTGAGAATTTATTTATTTTTGTATACGTTTCATAATTATCATCGTGAAATAGATCATTGGAACTTTTTGGGCAATCATTGTTTTAGTCTCTGCATACTGAGTAAAGCCTAGAAAGGCATTTCACATATTTCCTCTGCAGAGTTCCCTTTGGGAATAATTATATTGATGAATTCTTCCGACATAGTTAAACAGACAAATCCATGTGAATTATTTCTTCACTTCAGGAGTATGCTAACAATAATCACATGTACCTGGCCTGCATTTGTAGAAAGCAGGCCAGACGGTAGTAACCTGCCTTGTCAGAGATACCCATATGTCCAAATCAGCAGCACTCAGGATACCATAATGTCAGCTATTTAAAATATGGGATCATTTACATTTAGGTTTATGAGGCAATAAATGTCTCCTCTATACAGATGGGAGCCAAGGTGTTTATTCAGCACATTTGTCCCAGGGACTGCATTTGCTCTATTTGCATCCAAGAACATGATTTAAATATGAGGTATAATTTTGGAATACTGGCAGAATTTGATTAGCTGACACTGGTGTTACAGACTGACAGCAGTGTATGGTTTATGAGATAAGTGACATACAATAGATTCAGTGTGACTAGGTGTACAAAAATATAGTAAGTAAAGTTATAAGAAGGTACTTTAGAGAGAAAGAAGTTTACTTGAATATGTTGCAACATCTGTGCATTACTAAAATTAATAATATGTGGCTGAATTGTTTACAATGCACAACTCAGCAGGTTACCATGTTAAGAGGAAGGTGACTCATATACTTGATTTGCAAAAATGCAGTGTGGATTATTACCTGTACTTTCATATATGGGGCAGGACCAGTGATGTCACAGCAGTTTAAGTGACTGCAATCTCCGCTTTTTTCACCTTGTATTAAATCCTATTAGGACACTGACTTAAAGATGTGGGAATGGCTTAAGATTTCAGCATTGAAATGTGGAGATAATACTTAGGGGTCTATTTACTAAGCAGTGTTAGGAGAAGTGGAAAGTGAAGATTGAAAAGTGATAAGGTGCCAGCCAATCTGCTCCCAACTGTCAATTTTCAAACACAGCCTGTGAGATGGCAGTTTGGAGCTGATTGGCTGGCACCTTATCACTTTTCACTTCTTCTAACACTGCTTAGTATATAGTCCCCATAATATTTTAACAGAGGTGAAGTGCAGTGTCGACATCTTATGACTGGAAAATGTGTTCTACTGCCGTGTTAATACCAGAAGCCTCAGAATTGGGGTTAAGTGGTCTTTTAACAGAAGCATATATTCATAAAATAATTGCACAATGCACCTTTTTGTTTGGTTATTTTTAATACCTAGAATTCCATTTGATGGAAGAGCACAAATAGTCAAAAATAGTCTTTATATAAATGTAGAGGGTTTTTTTTATTTAATTTTATAATACTGATGAGGATAATATATGCATAATCTGTAAATATTTACACCAGTGGTAACTTCTGATGTCATCACTTGTAATGGGGGAGCTTTATATAATCACTACAGCGTTTATTATGCAAATGTTTACAATAAGGAATAATGCAAAATTCACTGTAAAATGTTATGGATTATGAAAATTCTGTATAAAAGCACTCTGCCTGTGGTCTCCTGTAGTTATATAATTATGGAACTCCTTGGCTATAAGTACAGTTCATTATACCTTAATTATATATTTCCTATAAATACATTCAGTGCAATCTGAGTATAGCAATAAAAAAAAGAAGCAACACACAATTTTGAACTATATAAAATAAAATTGTGACTTGTGAGTGGCCTCATAAAAGGTAATAATAATTTTAGGAGTTTATCCAAATTTATTTCCATCTTTAATAACCAGATTCTCTGTGGCATTCGAGGGACTCAGTGGAAGGAACCCAGTTAACTTGGATCTCCTAAAGTATACTCATATAACATTGGATCTATTTTTTGAAACTACAGTCAGCTAAAAATATGGAAAAAAACTATTGCAAGACTTTGTCCAGTTAATTGAAGGGTTGAAGACATTAAACTGAATACCAGCGCTTACTGCTGCCTAAAGGGACGGCAAATTTACATAATTTATAATTATCCAAATGAATTTGCTTAGCCCTTACATGGGGTCCAGCACCATAAGAAAGGATTTGCTGGATGTTTTGCCAGGTCATACATATCGCTATATGCATGTGCTGACTTCAGCCACGCATTAGCATTGCATAACAACTTAAATCGGTAATATTTTTTCTCAGAAATTGTATTTTCTTTGATTGAATTAGGTTAAGAAGATCTATTTAAAATGTAACCAACACAATTTTATAAAAAAATATATATATATTATTTTTTTTAAACACAGTATACCATAAAAATAGCAATTATTATGGTATAATGTGCATGAATTTGAGCTGTAACACTTTTAAACTACTTAACCATCCCTAATCAGTGGTCTCGTGATCAATAATCCTGATCGATATGGGATCACCATAATCAAAAGGACACACAAAATCAAGGAAAATATTAATATTGACATTTATAAACAAGTACAAAACACATTGGAGAATAGAGTGCATAGCACACCTGAACCTGTTGCTAGTTCAACCCCTATAACACAACTGCCATATATGCCACCACCACTGCATAATTTCTGGCTAGAGCACCAGGTGCGAGCTCGGAGCATCGGTGAGAGGATGAACCAGGGGGTGCCCTGGCAATGAGGTAGACATGCACCAGCCGGAGGAACAGCTTCGGGACAGATAGGATAAGCAGCAGCTTCCTGGACTGTTCCCAATCATACCGACAAACACCAATAATCCTAAAGGAGTTTAAATATTACCAAACTTTCCCCCTCTTTCTATCATCCTTTCTTCCTTTCCTTATGCAACTCTATTGTCTTACCACTTTATATTATTCTTCTTCTGTTAACTTCATACCATACTATTTATTTGCATAGATTGTTTTTTATTTTTATTTTCCTTTAATGTTCCATTCATTCTAATTTAAATTTTTCCTTTTTTTTAATTTAACTATAACCCATTGTTCACATCTAATTTGTACATTAATATTTCATATACTGTTCACTTGATATGTAGATATAATACCGACAGCCAGGATGCCGTCTGTTTAAATCCCGGCGTCATAATCCTGACCAGGGACTAAACATAGGCGGCTAAATCCCGATGCCAGCCTATGCACCAAAGCCGGAATCCCGACAAATGGCATCCCAATCGAAGGTAAACCGGGGCGTCTTAGCTGTTAGCTGCGGAGGGGGGAGGGTTAGGTTTAGGCACCACAAGGGGGTTAGGGTTAGGCTTTGGGGTGTGAGGTTAGGGTTAGGCACCACTGGGGGGTTAGGGTTAGGCACTAAGGGGGGATGGGTTGGTTTAGGCACCAAGGGTGGAGGGTTAGGTTTAGGCACTAACGGGGAGGGTTAGGGTGCAGGATAGGGAGGGTTAGGTTTAGGCACCAACAAGGGAGAGTTAGGGGGAGGAGGGAGAGGGTTAGTATACTTACCCGATCCCTGTTGGGATATCGAGCATCGGCAGGGACCCAGAGAGGGAGGGGAGCGAGTACTATTTACCCGGGCTACTCATCGCTGCAAAAGTGTTGTTGGTTTTTTTTTTGCTCAAGGGGGCGTGACCATGCCTCCCACGGTTAGGCCATGCCCCCTTTACCTGGGCCCGTCCGGGCTCTCTACACCCCTGAGCATCGGGATGCCACTGTCGGCATTTTGACAGAAGGCATCCCGACTGCTGGTATTTCATACCCAACCCATTCACTTTACCCATAGTATAATTTATACAGTGTGCTCGATCCATATTCTATATATCTCTACACAGTATGTTGAACTGAGCTGTAATAGAGCACAATTCAAAGAACACGTTTCTTTATATATACCACACTACAATCTGCTCACCTTTACTGGAGGCCATTCCTGAGAAACACCAACCTCAATGTAAAAGTAGTAGAAAGCTGTTGACAGAGAGGAGATAACATTAAGTGGCATGGTAAGTACAAATGAGACCAGGAAAATACTTTTGAACCAAATATTTAAAATTTTAACAGAAATAATGCAGTTTAAATGAAAGCTCTGTATTTTGGCAGATGATATGGCACATTTATAGCAATATCTCATTCTGCCATTCCATGGCACCAAGACAAGGTGAGGTCAGGTACTGTTCCCTGTTATGCTTCATCTATTTGGAATGACCTCTCAAGAGTTTAGACTCCAGTTATGTCCATTTTTCAGCTTCCTCTCTATAATCTATTGACTCATCCAACCCAGATGTAGATGGACACACAGCTACGAAATTGTAGATGAGTGCATAAAAAAGTTATGGAAAACACAATATACCAATACCACCCAGTCAAGTTTATCAGTCCACAAGTTAATGGCAGTATCGAATATCCTGAAGTGGCTGCTTAAAACCCTCACTGGCATGTACTGTAGTTAAAACACCTTATCTACAGCAAAGACAAAATTAAGCCCACATTTTGGCTGCCTGACAGAGAGCAGATGTATGCTGCCTTTCTTCAGTATATCATGGAATTCAGGGCCTGATTCAGACCCGGTCGCAAGCGCTGAGCGCTCGCAACCGGGTCGATGGTGGTCCAGAGTGCATGCGCACGATGGAGCCAGCTCCGTCGTGCGCTTGTGCGAGACCCGGATAGCGACAGGCAATCCGTCGCTCCGGGTCTCACACCAAAGGGGGCGTATTGTCGATGTTGAGTGACAGCACGCCCCCTTTGGTAGGCAGGCCAGGGGGTGGCTGCCCAGATGGAGGCGTTCCCATGAGAACTCCTTCCGTCTGGGGGCGGCCCCACTGACATCACAAGTGATGTCAGTGGGAGAGCTTTCGGCCCTGTTTGAGCCAAAAGCTCTCTGGGGCTTGCGGCCATGAGACCCTACCACAAGGGTCTCATCGCAAGCCCGATGGTCACGATGGCAACCCACAGCAATGCGAGCGGCCAGGAGGCCGCTCCATAAAAAAAAAAAAAGACGCCCTGATTCAGAGCTAGCGCTCTGTCAGAGCGTCCAGCTCTGAATCAGGGCCTCAATCTGGTCCAAAGCCCCACCATTCAAAACTCTTCTATCTTTCCCTACATCTACAAAGATGAATTTGCAATTTGTATTGACAATTGCCATCAGCAAAAATGCAAGAAAAATAAGGTATAGGAACCACTGTTGGGGGATGGCATTATGCTGACTACATCCCATCAATGGCTCCTAAACAGTTGGAGAAATACCTGCAGTCTTCAAAATCTTGGCAATAGCTATCCTTTCCTCAGTTGTTGAAGGCAGCTGGAAAGAGAAAATCTTTCAACCATCAGCTTTTGTTGAGGATCCAGAGGAGAGCACAGTAGACAGTGATGATCCTTCTGCTCCTGCACCTATCAACCAAGCTCCCGTGCCTCAACCACAGAGCTTGCCACCTAGGAGGTGCAGAAAGTGAAACCGTGAGTTGAGAGATGCAATGGAGGTACTCACAAATCAATGACTGCGATCAGCCAATAGAGTGCTGAATAAGAGGACTGATGTCATGGACGCAATTGCGGCCTATGTGATTGCCGGGTGAACTTGTCTGAATAAGCATTACAGACGGGACACTTAGTGGGTGATCCATGACACCTTATACATAAGGCAGTTTAAGGAGAGATGGATAGAACCAGCTCACAATACTGAGTTCCTCATTTCTACTCTCGGTTCTGAGTTCTTGATTTCAGTTGATGAAACTGGTTGTCTCTATCTGAGTTCCCAGTAATGGGTTCCAGCTCCTAGTTCCTGAATTCAGGTTCCGGGGGTTGAGCGCTCCTCGATCGGTTCCAGGTCCCTATAAATGCGGGTTCCAGTTACTTAATCTGGTCCAGTTCCTAGTACTTAGATTCCTTCCCTCCTGCCAGTGCTACCCTGGCTCAGATACTTTGTAGAAGAGCAGAGGTTTTATCAAAGCTTCAGTTTCAACTTCACTACTGCTTCACTCAAGGGTCCCAATACAGATTAAAAAAAAACAGACATTCATGACATAGAGGAGTCTTTCATAGACATTAAAAACTCCTCTGATGTGGCGGGGATGTAACTCGCAGGGACAGTGAGTTGCATTTAGTACATAGACAGTCAGAGGAAACTTTGTTTCAAAATGAAAAAAACTGTTGCAATACGGACTGTTAATAATTGCGGTATTACCATGATTATTATTAAATTGCCCCTGCATGTTTATTGAAAATGGTTTTATTATCTTTGTTAAGATTTTATTTAAAAATAAAAACTTGTTTCACTTACCTTTGCAGTCACTTTGCACTCATTTTTAAATATTGGTCTTTAAGCACCCGGATGATAGCTTGGCATGTTTATGATCCGACCTAAACTTTGTGGCAAGATGAGCTGCTGAATTTGGGATTTGCCAGTGACCATCCAGTTGCCAGAAAGCGCAGGGTAGCCATTAGCCTTTTGTCTGCAGGAATGGCTAAGGAGAGAACTGTTTTTTTCTATTGATTTATAGAATGACAAGTTGCAGCAGTTCCTGAAACATGGGGTCATCCATCCTCATAATAAACCTGTAGTCATTCGTATTATTTTCGCGATTGTCATGTGATAGGGGCATAAGGGACAAGGACTCCCTGCTCAGTAGCCAGACCTTTGTCCAGCAGCTCCTACAGTATTACAGGATCTCTTAATTATTTTATATTATTATTATTTTTCAGAGATCGCAGCAAGGCCACTGTAGCGACCACATTGGCAGCAACAGCTTGACTATCAAAATTCATTCTTGAGGTAAAAACATTATCAATAGTATAATACAGCTGCAGATATTATATATACTGAGCTTCTACACTAGATGTCTATAGACAAAACTAGGTTTGTCAGGGATAATTTCCTTAAGGATCGGATCCTTAGTGAGAATGTGCCAATATTTTTTAAAAATCTTTTCAATTTCTTTAAATTGACCACTAAATTTGGTGATGAAGGGAATTTTTTGTTTTATATCTGCTTTCTTCTTATCTTTATACTTTAGCAAATTCTTTCTATCTACATCCTTAATTTCTTCAATTTTCTTGTCTATGGCAACCTTCTCATATCCCTTTGCTATGAAGTTGTTTTTCATATCCTTAGCCTGTTGTTCAAAAATCTCCAAATCAGAGCAATTTTGCCTTATTCTTTGTATTTGACTCTTGGGGATGCTTTTTAACCATACTGGATGGTGATTACTAGAGACTGGTATATAGTTGTTATTATCTATTGGTTTGTTATCATTTTTCATCTCTATCTGATCTCTATTAATGTATATACATAGATCTAAAAAGTGAACCTTCTTTTGACTAATCTCATATGTTAACATTATATTATATGTGTTTCTATTCAGGATTTCACAAAACTGTTGTAGATCCGATTCGCTTCCATGCCAAATAAATAGAACATCATCTATATAGCGCATCCATTTTTTTATGCATTTTAGGTAGATGTTATTGTTCCAAATATGTCTTTCTTCCCACAAGCTCATGAACATATTGGCATATGCCGGGGCAAATCTCATGCCCATTGCTGTCCCTTTTACTTGTTGATAAAATCTATCCTTAAACCAGAAAAAAATATTTTTCAATCTAAAATTGATTGTTTCTTTGAAAAAATTGATCCTAATATCTTCCATTCCTCCCTTTTCGAGATGAAATTTCACAGCTTCCAAACCTATTTCGTGTTCTATTATGGAGTACAGGGACCCAACATCTGCAGTCACTAGAAAATCTCCTTCTTCCCATTTTATATCTTGAAGGTTATCGATAACATTAATAGTATCCTTCAGATACGATTTAATTTTTATCTCCTCTGGTTGGAGGTAATAATCTACGTACTCAGATCGGTTTGCTGTTGCTGAATCCATACCCGCCACAATTGGTCGACCCGGTGGATTGGGTATGTCCTTGTGTATTTTTGGCAAAATATAAAATACTGGGATGGGATGATTAATATTTATAATGAATGTAGCTTCTTTTTCATTTAAAATACATAAATCTTTATATTTCTTTGTTATTTGATTTAATTCTTCATCTATTCTTGCAGTAGGATCTCCTCTCAGCAATTGATATGTATTTCTATCATTCAATTGCCTCAGTGCTTCTTTTTCATAATTGCTTATATCCATGACTACAATCCCTCCTTCCTTATCCGCGGGCTTGATAATGATTTTCTCATTGTCCTCCAAAGATATAATCGCCTCCCTTTCTTTTTTAAATAGATTTGATTTTATACCCCATGTGGGTGTGATTTTTTTCTAAGTCCATACTCACCAATTTGTTAAATGCATCTATAAAACAGCCTTTTGCGTGCACAGGGTTGAAGGTGGTTTTCGGTTTAAAAGTATTGCGGGTATTTGAGCTACCTTCTCTTTGAGTTAAGAAGTATCTCTTTAATGTCAGATTTCTGGTGTATTTTTGAACGTCCACATAAGTATTGAATTTATTCACTTTACTATTTGGTGCGTATTTTAACCCTTTATGTAATATCGATGTTTCTTCCTTTGTTAAATTATGTGAGCTCAAATTAAATATCCTATTATCTTGTTGTGGCATATGAGGAATAGTGGGAGGGTTGAGTTAACATGACTTTTTAGACTCTCATTTTTCTTATTTTTTCCTTTCCCTCTCTTTCCTCATTGTTTTCTCTTATGATATGTTATCTTCTGTAACTCCTCCTTTGACTCATTCCTAAAAAAATTTCTCTTTGGTGCTGTGATTGGATTTGAGTTTTCTCTCGTCCACTCATCCTTCACAAAAAAGTTCCTTGATGTTCCAAATTTGTCTCTGTTCTGTGTTCTACCCTCATTTCTAATATTGTGATATGTTTTATTCCTATTGGGAGTTCTATTAAAATGTCTCCTATTATATATTCTATCCTCCTGTCTCTTAGTTTGAAATCTCCAAGTCTCATTTTGTTCTCGGTTCTTATATAAATTGGATGAATTATGTGGAGTCCTTCTCCGTCTTTGAGTTTTTTGTTCTCCTCTAGAGTCATCTATTCTAATTGGGCTACTTTCCAAATCTGTACAACTACAACTTCTTTCATAATAGAAAGAGATATTCTCATTCTCTTGTTCCTTATTCTGTAGATATAACCTAGGTTTAATATATTTTTTCTGTTTTTAGTTATAATTTCCTTTTCTTTCAATTTAATTCTATATTCTAGATCTTTTTCTAAAGCCATCCAATCCTCTCTCTTCCTTAATAGTTCAATTTCATTGGTAAGCTGGTTTATTTCTTCCTCTATTTCTTTAAGGCTCCTCCTACGCTCTTTTATTATGAGATTGATAAGTGAGAAAGACCAGTTGTCGAGAATTTGTTGCCATTCTACTTGGAATTTTTCTAACTCAAATTTATTAGATGATTCTTTTTTAATAATAAGACCTTTTGGTACTATTTGGTATGCAATATATCTTTCTAGAGTGGCGATTTCCCACCATAATCGACTCTCTTTTGATAGTACTCTCTCTAAAGTAGATGCTATCTCTTTCAAGTTTCTCTCTATAGTCACCGGATGTATATCATTATCTCATCATTATGCTCATTGTGCAGTGAGTATGAAATGGCCAAAGGGGAGCTGCAGGGCATGCACAGCCACAGCAATGCTTCCCAAGAGCTCTGTGACCATGACCAGTTATGGGTTCAGCTGCAGCAGGCAGTGGCCTAACCAGGGCTGTAACTAGGGTAGTGTGACCAGTGCCATGGCACAGGGCACCACAGGGCAGGGGGCGCTGTTTGGGCCTGTCAATTTTACTGTTTATTATTCTCACTTGTAGCTTCCTCTTCTTTTATCCCTAGCATCTCCTAGCCTCCCCTATCTCTTCCCTGGCCCTTCCCTATGAGGCCATGGCCCTTTTTCAGGTGCATTATAATGTCCCTATTTACAAAATGGGGGGGTGCCACTGCTGTCTCTGGCACAGGGCACCAAAAAAGTCTAGCTACGGCTCTGGGCCTATCTACAGTGGGTGCAGTTAGTGGCTATGATGCCCACCTCAGGGTACTGCCTCTCCTGCACCCAGGCCAGCTATGTGAGTAGTGAGTAGGACTCTGATGTGTAGAAGGTTGTGTCACATTGCCAGTCACCTGCAATTTTTTTTTACTTTATGTAATTGTCTGCTGAGGTGCTCACTCATTCTAACTAAGGCCTCTGCATTGGAAGTGTAGCTGATGGGGGGCCTGTTCAAGTGTTTTAGATGGCCCAGAAAGCTGAGATTATTCCTATACTTTCCAGTGACTGGCACCACCTGGACCGAGATCAGTCATAAATTGGCTACATTCTCCTCCAGGCCCACTTTCTGTCACCAGTCATCTTCCTCTCATCCTCTGCAATGCAATGATGTATACACGTCTCCTGCACTGCAATCTGCAACTGTGCACTGGCTCGGTGGCTCCTCAATTGAAATGTTGCAAATGTGTCACTGACAAACTCATGACGCCTCCTGATTACATTGGACCTTCAACTTTGTGTGAGTCTTATTCCTATGCTATATTAAATACTTTCTTTATTTCATACACAGTACTGTGCATAAAGTTTTAGGCAGGTGTGGAAAAAATCCTGCAAAGTAAGAATGCTTTCAAAAATAGAAGTGTTTGAAGACGCCTATCTTGAATCCCTTGCCGGGATTCCGATGTCGGGATTTTCACTGACTTAATTGTCATAGATTTTATTTCTATTGATTTAATCTTTGTAGATGTTTTGTATGTGATTGTGATCACCTGATCTTTTGTGTGTTTTGACACTGTCAGACATTCATATTTATCAATATTTGACAATTATTATATATAAGAGTTTTTTATCCATATTAATATATAGCTGTTTCAATGTCCTTTGAACATTTAACACAGGAGTCTTTGTTTACACCTTTATTTTGTGGCTGTGCCTTGATTAAGCCTGATGCACTGACACATATGTTTTTAATTTATCAATTAAGTGATGTATTTTAAGGTGCCCATACATCTGCGACGGATCGCCGCGATACAGGGATGCGATTGGAAATTTCCGATTGCCCACCATCGATGTTCTGCGATCCATCGCCGGATCGCGGACATTTCACATGTTAAATGTCCCCGATTTGACGATTGCGATAATTTTTGGATCTCGATCGTCAAATCACCGAAATCCAACATGTTGGATTTCTGCGATCCAGCGATGCCAGGTTGCAGCAGAGGGGGGATGTGCCTCTGAGGAAATAGCCAGTGTTGTTGGACCGAGAAATGCGATCTCTCAGGACTTTACTGACAAATTTTTAGCAGCTGACTTTACAGTTTCACCGCTTTCCAGCGGGGCAGCACCTCAGTGTACCTGATACTAGCAGCACACTACTACCGCAGCAGTCAGCTCCATCCAGATCATAGGAGAGGCCTCTCCACATACAGCGATATGTCACTAGACATGGACCTGGGTTGTGACTACTGATTGGCAGTGTAACTGGTTATCACGACTCCATACAGCAGTTTCCATCGGTACATTGGAGCAGAGCCATAGTTAGGCATTTTGATGCCCTGTGCCAGAAAGAGCATCGGTGCTCTCCCACTATATTTTTAACAGGGATAGTGTGCAGCGAAGGCATGCGCCAAAAGTAAAGGGGGGCATGGCCTCACTGCGATGGGATGTGTCGAAGCCGGGTAATTGGCTGAGACAAGATGGGTTTAAAATTATATTGGGGTGACGCCATTTTGTGAATGGCAATGAGATGCCATTTTGCAACTGGCCGCCCAGCACCATTTTAGTGAAACACGCCATTATAAGTACATACGGCGATGCTATTATTTAGCGTTGTGCGTTTCCCATGCAATAGAAAGAAGTTAAAAGTCCTCACCATGTAAATACAGACAGTCACTAAAACATATTAAATGATTATCCCTGCAAAACACATACCATAGAGTACTCCTCAAAACACATAGTCGCACAGCGCTAACTAGCGTCTTTTCCCAATTCCCCAATACTTACACACTGCACACTTACATAAAAGGTTCCCTAATATTAAAGTGTAATATTCAAGGTTTATTCAATAATTATTAATGTTGTGAAATAAAGATTATTTGATATCTAAGGTTTAGTACATGGTAAGCAGACCGTGTTTGGTGTTGTCTGATCCACTGTGTCTCAACAGATTTCCGCTATCATCGGTGAGAAGATCGGAACATGCGTCTGCAAACTATGGACTATAGAGAGTTAAAACATTAAAATGTACTCTGTAATGTTAGCAGCTTAGATTAGCATGCAGCGGGAAAAAGGACACAAAGGGCGGTTGGATGCTGTTTGTGTCTATTTGAATTGACCTATGAACTATCCTGTAACAAAAGCACCTTTAAGAAGAACCAATGGAATCATTTCAAACTTGTCTATTGTATTGACTATCCCTGCAAGAGTATATATGTGTGCTCTCTGACCCCAGTCTTGAGTCTTCTTGCTGTGCTGTTGATGGAGGTTTCTAATGCTGATGCCGGTATCTGGGCCCAGAGCGCGTGCGTATGTAACAACTGTACCTTGGGTCTGTATGATTTTTTTGTGCTAATTGTATTTAGATCACAGCGTGTAACCATCTTTTTTTATATTGAATAATATCTTTTTGTCCTTTGGAACCACATTCAAAGTCTGAAAGCATTTATTTCTTGTGCGACTCATTACGATGAATAGCAACAATTTTAGAAGGTATAGGAAGGAATATTGTTTAGAAGGTATAGGTAGGAATTGATAGATGGGAGCTTGCAGTGTTTATCATGCTACCGGTCACTAGGTAACACTCGGTAGCGATCTCTCAGCAAAAGAGTGGAGGCGCTTAGCAGGAGAACGCATTGTGCCTTCGAAATCTGCTATCACTTTGTTGCTGAGAGTCCGCTACCTGTTATTGTGGCTTTAGGAGCGCTGATTGAGAATCCAGGGATGAGGGAGGAAAAAGTTTGTTTTCCTTCATCGATAGTTTTTTGTGTTAAAAAGGGGAAGTCGCATTATTGTGTATGCGACCAGTCGCAATATAGAGTAAAAGTCATAATAAGTGTTGTGTAGTAGTCGTATTATTGTGTATGCGACTAGTCGCACAATAGCGTATACCTATTTCCGGTATTGCTGACATGTGTTTTAAACAAAGCCATTTAGAGTGCATGGTGATATTGATAGATAGCATTGTTGTAAATACATTGATCAATGTTGCCATAGTCTGGGAAAACATGTATTTTTCTGCGCAGGAAAAGGGTGTGTAACAGTGAGTATTTGTTGGTAGGTGTAACTTGTTCCCTAGTTAAGGGTATCGTAGGACCCTTAAGTGCTAGGCGCCTGATGTCGGCCTAGTAGCTCGGTAGTAGATACCGTTCTAACACATAAGCTGGTGTATCTGTTGTCTTTGTTGTAGATTCAGCTCCCAGTGTGATTACAGTATTCAGTGATCATTTAGGGTTATTTGAGCATTGTAATTGAACTGCACAGTTTTGGCTAAATTGTGATTGTGAACTGGGTAGAGGGTGGACAAAATCACTGAAAAGGGTAAGTATTATTGGAATACCTACATGCTAGCAGTTGAAACGTAGTCAAAGAGGGATTAGGTGCGTGGAAGCAGCCTGGTTATTCTTCCATAGGTGTGTGGGTGCATCCTGTTAATATCGTCCTACAGATAAGTGAAAGTATCTTGACTGTCTTTCACCAGTTTAAATCTCTATTGAAAAGCTGAGGGTTCTCCCAGATGGGGGCAAAGCAAACGGTAGAGATTTTAGATGATGTGCTGCTGTTGGAATTGGTGCCTGGGTCGGCACGCCATATTATGCATACTAAGTACGGTGTTTATGCAATTAGGTACTGTGATGTATGGTTTAAAATGAGTATGAAGAGTGTTAGACCTTTCCCCAGAATTGGCAGCTTTGATAAGGAGGTATTGAACAATGTCCGAGATAGCATCTGTATGGTGCGCTCTCGAATGAAAAAGGTAAAATATAACGAGTGTTTAAAATCATGACAGCGTGAGGGGGATGCGTGGCTTAAAGGTGTGCACGCGACGCAAACTAGTGTCGCGAGCACGTTACCGGAGAGTACAGCTGCAGTGCTAAACTGCGGTGCATGCACGTTGCAAGATAGCGCGCACGTGCAGCAAGGTAGCGTTGTGGAAGATATTGCCAGTGGATCACGTGCACCACCGCCGCCCTATGCGGATGGGGATGCAGGTACAATTGTTGAAAAAAACCAAAAATGTAACAAGTAACTTGTACCCTCTCTTAAGTAATCATAAGGAAAATGTTTATGATGCGGATGATGAGCCTATTGTTATGTCTGCCATTTCCCATGCTGTACACATGTTAGATGCTCCACCACAACAAGCACAAGTGGTGCCGCCATTTTCATCAGTGATAGTACAGGAAGTGTTAACATCCACTGAACCCATAGAGGAAGTTGTTAACCATATACGTAGCAGTAATAGACTAAGGCCCTGATTCAGACCCACTCGCAAGCGGCTGTCCGCTCGCAAGTGGGTCGATGGTCTGCACTGAGCATGCGCACGACGGAGGGAGCTCCGTCGTGCGCATGCGCCAAACGCGATGAGCGAAGGAAAGTCCTTTGCTCGTTGTGTCTGATCAAAGGGGGCGTGCTGTCGATGTTGATTGACAGCACGCCCCCTTTGGTGGGCGTGCCGGGGGCATTGCCTCCCAGACAGGGGTGTTCCCAAGGGAACGCCTCCCATCAGAAGCCGGCCCACTGACATCACTAGTGATGTCAGTGGGAGTGATTTTGGCTCTGATAGAGCCAAAATCACTCCGGGCCTTGCGGTTGAAAACCTCAACCGCAGGCTCCGGCTCACAGTTTCGATGGTCGCGATGGTCACGACCATCGCGGCCATCAAACTGTACGCTCGTATAGGCTGTGGGTGGTGACCCACAGCTATACGAGCATCCAGGAGGACGCTCCATTTTTATGGAGGGCGGCCCTCATTCAGAGCGTGCGCTCTGCTCAGAGCGTACGGCTCTGAATGAGGGCCTAAATCCCCTACCAGGTAACAAGGTCAAAAGTAGCAGTGCGGCCGGTCTGCATCCCATCTGAATAATAACTGTTCCGAATGGGAATGCGGATGCAAACGGTGTAGTGCCCACAAGGGAGGTAGCAATGCATAGTCCTTGGACAAGAGCGGAGCTAAATTCCATAATTAATGATTTCCCCGATCCTAAAGAGGAATTAGCCAAATGCCAAAGATTTTTTTAAAATTTGGGTAGTGCTCACGAGCCAACCAACAAAGATTGGTGAGTGGTGTTAAGGGCTTGTCTTCCACGCAATACTGACGTGACAAAGTTTATCACGAATTGTGTATTGGATGGAGATGTTCCCTTAACAGATGAAATTAACCAAGGTAACATTTCCTGCATTATAAATCAATTGGGTGTATATTTTCCAGTAGTAGTTAACTGGAGAAAAATTTTCACCATAAAACAAACAGAGAGTAAATCTGCAGAGGATTATTGTAACCGAGCTCTGCAGGCAATCACCCAGTACACTGGGTTAGAAGATATTAAAGATAGCACTCATCACAGGGGAATGATCATCACTGTACTTATGGATGGTCTAAAAGAGAACCTAAAGACCCGAGTTCAGACCTCACAACCTGGCTGGAGGGGAGTCACTGTAGAGACCCTCATAGAATCCGCTATTGAACACGATAAGAACATCCTTAAGAAGAGAGAGACCCAGAGCGAGAAACTAATGGCTGTTAGTATTCAAGCTCTAGAAGGAATGACTATAACATCACAGCCAACAGACACACATGCACCTGCACAGCTACACATCCTCACCAATCCTGCACCACCTCAAACACAACCTTACCCTACTTATCACACACAGCCTCAAATCCCATACTATCCACAACCACCATATTTTCCTCAATATCCTTACCCACAACCACCCCACTCACAAAGGTGCTTCAACTGCAACCAAGTGGGACACATAAGTAGGAGCTGTAAGGTGAAGAAGGTAGGACCCCCTAACCAGGGAATACCTGTATATCCCCATATGGATATACACAGAGTACAGGAAACCCACAACAGTCACCAGCTCCAATTGTGGCTGTAAATGCTGTATTGGAAAGTGTGAGTCAATGCTAGGGGTCAGGTCATACCTGTAGTCTACAGATAGTCAAGTTACCGTGAAGTACTAGGGAGGAACCGGTAATGATGGTTGATGTAGCTGGTACTAAATATCCTTTTCTTGTAGACATAGGGGCGACCAGGTCAGTGATAAAATCTCCCGCTAACTTACAGGTAACCAGCGAGACAGTACCAACAATGGGCATAACGGGTAAAGTGCAACATTATCCTTTAACAAAAGCCACAGAGGTCACTATTGGGCCATTGCATACCCAGCATTCTTTCCTCCTGGCAGCAGCGGCTCCTACTAACCTACTGGGAAGGGATTTATGCAAGGTGGGATGTGTCATATATTGTACCCCTGATGGTATATTTCTAGATATCCCTGAGAGAGTTGTGCATGAAGTAAGGGATATGTTGGACACTCCACAAAGGATAATGTATCACTCTACTGGTTCATATAAAAATCCATCTCAGGTAGATCAAATGTTATCCCAAATCCCAGATTCACTTTGGACCAAGGATGGACAGGACACTGGATTAATGGCAAACGTAAGTCCCATAATGGTAATTCTAAAAAGTGGTAGGCAAGCTCCTAAAATTCCCCAGTACCCATTAAAACAGGAGGTAGAATTAGGGGTTTATCCCATAATTGAGCAATTGTTACAGCAGGGAATTTTAGTTCGTACAGCAAGAGTAGCCAACAGTCCCATCTTTCCTGTAAAGAAGAGTGGTGGGAGGGGTTATAGGCTGGTACAAGAGCTTAGAGGGGTTAATAAGGTGGTAGAGAGCCAATTTCCCATAGTGCCAAATCCAGCTGTCATTATTATGCAGATCCCACCAAATGCAACCCATTTAACTGTCATTGACCTCCGTTCTGCTTTCTTCTCTGTACCTCTTCATCCTGGCTGTCAGTACCTATTTGCCTTTACATACAGGGGTGTACAATACACATGACACGATTGCCTCAGGGTTTCATAGACAGCCCCAGGTATCTTCTCCCAGGCCTTACACGACTGTTTACAATCTTTTCAACATGCCAATGGATCCATTCTAATACAATATGTGGACGATTTATTGTTATGTTCTGATTCGTTTATGTCATGTTTAAAATTTAAATGATACTAAACTTTTGCTGCTTCATCTCCTGGAAACAGGACACAAGGTTGCTATGGTCAACCTAGAGCCATGCCAGTCCAGGGTTAAATATTTGGGACACTGCCTAACTCAGGGGTTACAACCTCTCACAAACTACAGAATCCAGGCCATACAGAACATGACACTGCCGCAGAATCAACAGCAAATTTTTACCTTCTTGGGAATGTGTGGATACTGCAGAATGTAGATCCCAGGTTTTTCTATTTTGGCCTTGCCATTACAGGACTTAGGGTCTCATTCAGACCCGGTTGCAAGTGCCGATGTGCTCGCAACCGGGTCGATGGTCCCCACAGAGAATGTGCACGACGGAGCCGGCTCCATTGTGTGCATGCGCGATACCCAGCTAGCGATGGGTGCTCCATCGCTAGGGGTCTCGCAGCAGATGGGGCGAGCTGTTGATGTTGAGTGACAGCTCGCCCCGATTGCTGGGCGGGCCGAGGCCGTGCCCGGCCAAACAGGCATTCCAGTCAGAACGCTTGCCATTTGGGGGCAGCCCCACTGACATCATAGATGACGTCAGTGGGGAACTTCCTGCTCAAACAGAGCAGGAAGTTCCCTGGGGCTTACGAGAGCCCAGACCCAACCTTAGGGTCTGGTCGTAAGCCCCGATGGTCGCGATCGATAGTGATGACCATCACGAACATCACCCTGATCGCAAGCTTAGCTTGCGACCTGGAGGCAGCACTTCAAAACAAGAAGTGCCCGCCCTCATTCACAGTGAGTGATCGCTTCTTGCGATCGACTCTGAATGAGGGCCATAGTCTCTTCCTCAAAGCCTGATCATGTCATACACACAGAGGAATCAGAGGAGGCTTTCCTTAATCTTAAGGATAGTCTGACAAGAGCACCTGCATTGGGAATACCGGATAATGAGAACCTTTTTATTTGTATTGTACGGAGGCCGATGGTTGTGCAGCAGGTGTCCTCACACAAAAACATGGTGATGCCAGTAGGCCCGAAGCATACTACAGTGCACAATTGGACACTATGGCAAGATCACTCCCTACGTGTTTAAGAAGTGTAGCAGCAACTGCTCTATTGGTAAGTAAGAGTGAGGATGTGGTACTAGGCCATGATATGATTGTCTATACTCCCCATGCTGTATCTGCTTTGCTAAACTCTGCCCAAATTAGACATGTCTACTCAGCTAGGTTCACAAAATGGGAATTAGCCTTAATAGCACCTGCAAACATCACCACCAAAAGGTGCAGTACGTTAAATCCAGCTACGTATTTGCCATATGTGCAACATGATGCACAAAGGGTGGAGAGAGGTGAGCTGCTGGCAACATTTGAGTTCTGCAGGTATATTGATGCACATGATTGTATGGAATATCTGAATCAAACCTTTACTGCCAGACCTGACATACGGGATACACCTTTTGAAAATGTAGATGTGACATTTTACATGGATGGCAGTTGTCATAGACAAACCGACACTGGAGAGTTATGTACAGGTTACGCTGTGGTAAATGACGAGGACATTATAGAAGCCGAACCTTTAGGACCACCACACTCAGCCCAAGTGGCGGAACTGGTGGCACTAAAGAGAGCGTGTGAATTAGCAAGAGGTAAATCTGCTAATATCTACACTGACTCAAGGTACGCCTTCGGGGTAGTACATGATTTCGGTGCCTTATGGCATCTGATAAAGTTTATGACAGCTGCAGGCACACAAATTGTACATTCCAAACATATAAAAGGACTATTAACAGCAATCCAATTGCCAACATTCCAAACATATAAAAGGACTATTAACAGCAATCCAATTGCCAAAGGCAGTGGCAGTAATTAAGTGTAAAGCCCATACATGTGAGGATGATCCGATGTCACTGGGCAACAACAGGGCAGACGAAGCAGCAAAATGGGCAGCAGGATTAAAAATGAATGTACCAATTGAACAAATCATGACTTTTCAAACAATTGATATGCTGAAATTAATTGAGATGCAAAATTTGTGTTCTATCCAGGAAAAGTCAGTCTGGAGGTCCAAGGGATGTGGGCAAGAGTCTTCTGGACTCTGAATGGACTGACAAGGTAAGCCAGTGGCTCCCAAGGCATACTACCCCAGCCTGGCTGAGGCAGCACATGGTCTGACTCATTTGGGAAAGCAAGGTATGTGTAAATTGGTGAGAGCATACTGGTGAGCACCGGGTTTTTCTTCTCAAGCGGAAAAGAGAGCAATGTCCTGTCTGACCTGCTTGAGGAAAATCATTGGGAAAACGATCCCTACCGAACCATCTCACATTCCTCCAACTGACAGACCTTTCCAGATAATACAAATTTATTTTATCCAATTACCACCCTACAGGAATCTCAAGTATGTATTAGTGTGCACTGATGTGTTTTCCAATTGGGTTGAGGCATACCCAGCTGCCACTAATACTGCTGCGTTCACTGCCAAGAAAATTGTTCAGGAGTTTGTGTGCAGATACAGTATCCCTAAAATTATCAAGAGTGATAGGGGTACTCATTTCACAGGTGATGTTTTTCAAAATATGTGTAAACTGATGGGTATTAATAGTCGACTTCATACCCCCTACCGACCACAAGCCAGTGCCAAGGTGGAGAGGAAGAACGGTACTATTAAAAATAAATTAAGTAAGATCATGGCAGAGACTGGACTAGGATGGCCAGAAGCATTACCGTTGGTCCTACATAGCATAAGGACCACTCCTAGACCCCCTCTAAATCTGTCCCCCTTTGAAATACTGTTTGGTAGTCAACCTCATTTTATTATAAGTCCGCAGGAAGATTTGAAAGGTAACAACGAGGTAACTGTAAGGTATCTTATAACAATGAGTAAACAGTTAAAACAGCAACAGCAGAAACTAAAATTGTTGTCCCATGATATGCCTGAAACAAACTGTCATGATGTTGAACCTGGAGAATATGTTATGATCAGAAATTTCTTGCATTCAGGTTGTTTGACTGATCATTGGGAAGGTCCATATCTGGTGTTGCTGATGAGTACCACATCTTTGAAAGTGGCTGAGAGAGATACCTGGGTCCATTCCACTCACTGCAAGAAGGTCATCCAACCATTGGAGAAACAAGGCGGACACGAGGCTGATAACATGGACCTGTCGATCGCGAGCTTGTTCCGAGAGGGTTAAAAGGTTGCAGTGAGATATCTGAACTAAAGAAATATGCAGGTCCTTGCTACAGCAGTGGACTGGTCTGCTGTGTTCATTTTTGTATTCTCTTCCAGAGTTTCCATCATCCTGGTTTGTTCGGGGATATCTGATTTCTGTGACGGGGACCGATAGAGGAGATGGGAGCTAATGGCAGTATTGATGGAGTGGAGTTGAGAGGAGGAGTGCTATGCCAATCAGGGGAGTGTCTGACTAATCTTAGTACAGTAATTGTTAAGAGATCTGCTATTTTGGATACTCGGAGACAGTGTGAAGGTCTATCGTCTAAGGATTATTGTATGTGTGAGTTGTGTGGGTCCGTAATTGATGACAATTGCATCCAACAGTGTCAACCTAAGTATAATCAGTATTGGGGTGGGTATCCTTTAGAGGACTATCACACCATGTTGGGCAAAATCTTAAACCAAACTGACTGCTGGGTGTGTTCTCACGTGCCCCAAGGACAGCATAATGTAGGATTAGTGCCATTCCCATTAAATGTCTCTGAAATTATAGAATCAGAAAGAGGGCATGCACTAGATGGAAAAATTCTTAATACCAAACCACCCCATTTTAAACTCCACCAGTACCAAGTAGATAAATCACTTTTATGTTTAAACATCACCAACTCCAATGAACCAGGAAGTTGGGAGGTGTCTGGGAATAATCAGATGAAGACCTTCTCACTAAGAGCTGATCGTGAGCCTATGAATTATGAACTGTTACGCACAACTAGATTGAGTGGAAGACACTTCCGGTATAAATATACACTGAGTTCCACCAAAGAAATGATTGGTCGGGTACCAGAAGGGTATTGTGCCAAGATACTACAACCCGAAACTTGTATGAGTCAAATGGGAGAACCTGAAGTAGGATCACTTGCCAGGGAAATGTGTACGATGATAATGATGTTTACTATTCCTTATGTTCTCCCCGATGGTGTATATTTTATATGTGGAAGGAAAGCGTATTAAGTGGCTCTCTCCGAGTTCCGAAGGTTTATGCTATTTGGGAAGAGTAATTCCAGAAGTTATGACCCTTACACATGGTGAAATGCTCAGTATTCATAAAGACACACCATCACCATATCTTCACACACAGTATGAACACAGAGACAAAAGAAATATGATACCTGGTGACGTGCATAAAGCCACACAGTTAATTAGTGAGACAACTGGCTTTCAAGTTTTAGTAGCATTGGATCCCACCAGGATGGCTCGGGGTACACTAAATTTTAGATATATCTAAGATCTTGCTAAATTAATAGATAATATCACCGAGATGTATGATGAGTGATGACACATTCAGGTTTACAGGGAGGGAATTGCAAGCATACAAGAAAGAACTGGTGCAACATAGACTGGTCTTAAATTATTTAACAGCTGTCACTGGAGGGTATTGCGTAACTTTGGCCACCCAATTTGGAGTTAAGTGTTGCACTTATATTACAAACGATACCAGCGATCCCAAGGAGGTGATAGACCGGAAGATGGATGAAATTTTACAGGTAAAATGGGAATTCCGAAAGAACCATAATGCTTCAGTGGCTGAAGTAGAGGAGAAGGTAGAGGAATGGGTTTCATGGTTAAACCCAGTGAAATGGTTCTCAGGTCTAGGAGAGTGGGTCCAGGAAATGATTGCAAGCATAGGTAAACTCCTGATCCTCATACTGGTTGTCATCATAGTAATTGGCTTATGTGTCTGGTGTGTTCCTACTGTGTTGAAATGTGGAAAATGTAATGATAAGGTAAACCGGAAGAATGAAATTATGATGGTGGTCAGTAGTAACAATGTGAATACTGAGGTAAATGTAGAACTGCATTACAACCCTGAGCTAGGAAATACCATCATATAATGTATTATATTTAGACATGCATAAAATGTGTTATTAAAATGTTATTTTAAACATCTCAGATAATGTAAGTCCCTATTCCCCCTCAAGACTTCCTTTATAGGATTGGTGCATCCCCACATCTTTCCCATGATCTCCCAAGATCCGCGGTGTGCGTATAGGGGTAGTTTTATGTCCCCTCCTAGAGACACATTATTGATGGATTAAGAACCACCTTGTGCCATCCCATAATATAACATTAAATAATATGTCATAATGTAAGCCTAAATTAAATTTAAAATCAGAGTATGATAGCATGTTGTTTGCTATCAAAGGATTGACTGTTGAAGCCGGATAATCGGGGCGATGCCATTTTGCAACAGGCCGCCCAGTGCCATTTTAGTGAAACACGCCATTATAAGTACATACGGCGATGCTATTATTTAGCGTCGTGCGATTCCCATGCAATAGAAAGAAGTTAAAAGTCCTCACCATGTAAATACAGACAGTCACTAAAACATATTAAATGATTATCCCTGCAAAACACGTACCATAAAGTACTCCACAAAACATATAGTCGCACAGTGCTATCTAGTGTCTTTTCCCAATTCCCCAATACTTACACACTGCACACTTACATAAAAGGTTCCCTAGTATTAAAGTGTAATATTCAAGGTTTATTCAGTAATTATTAATGTTGTGAAATAAAGATTATTTGATATCTAAGGTTTAGTACATGGTAAGCAGACCGTGTTTGGTGTTATACTGATCCACTGTGTCTCAACAGATTTCCGGTATCATCGGTGAGAAGATCGGAACATGCGTCTGCAAACTATGGACTATAGAGAGTTAAAACATTAAAATGTACTCTGTAATGTTAGCAGCTTAGATTAGCATGCAGCGGGAAAAAGGACACAAAGGGCGGTTGGATGCTGTTTGTGTCTATTTGAATTGACCTATGAACTATCCTGTAACAAAAGCACCTTTAAGAAGAACCAATGGAATCATGTCAAACTTGTCTATTGTATTGACTATCCCTGCAAGAGTATATATGTGTGCTCTCTGACCCCAGTCTTGAGTCTTCTTGCTGTGCTGTTGACGGAGGTTTCTAATGCTGATGCCAGTATCTGGACCCAGAGCGCATGCATATGTTACAACTGTACCATGGGTCTGTATGATTTATTTGCGCTAATTGTAGTTAGATCACAGCGTGTAACCATTTTTTTTTTTATATTGAATAATATCTTTTTGTGCTTTGGAACCACATTCAAAGTCTGAAAACATTTATTTCTTGTGCGACTCATTACGCTGAATAGTGACAATTTTAGAAGGTATAGGAAGGAATATTGTTTAGAAGGTATAGGTAGGAATCGATAGATGTGCCCACACAAAAGTACCAGTTCCCATTACACTGCACATTATTGTTCGTTATTTACATTACATCACAAAGTAGTACCCCAAACCCCTTTATACATGTTACACCTAACAGTAGTACCCCTTATACATGTTACACCACACAGTAGAGCCCCCTATAGACATTATGCCACACGTAGTACCCCTTAAACACATTATGCCACACACTAATACCTCTTACACACATTATCCCATACAGTAGTACCCCTTTTACATATTATGCCACAAAGTAGTACCCCTTATACATATTATACAACATAGAGCCCCTTATACACATTACACTACACAGTAGTGCCCCCTATACATGTTATACCACCCAATCACAGTCCACACTCTTACTGCCCCCATTTATAGCTATCAGTGCCCTCAATCACACCACACACTTCTCCCTTTCACACTGCCCCCACTCTCGCCACCCTCACTTATAGATATCACTTCCCCAATCACAACCCACACTGCCCCTGTCACACTGCCCCCACTCTCACTGCTCACAGGCCCACCTATAGCTATCACTGCCCTCAATCACAACCCACACTGCCCCGTCACACTGTCCCCACTCTCACTGCTCACAGGCCCCACCTATAGCTATAAGCAGGGCCATCTCTTCCATTGGGCTTGTTGGGCAGTTGCCCAAGGGCCCAAAGCTTGTAGGGGCCCACCGACCCACCCCCCTGCAGTCGCGGTCAGTAGGTAAATTTGTGACATTTTTATAAGCCGGCCACCGGTGCACTGTATTCTGATCTAATCTCCCCCACCCTATCCCCCCGGTGATGATTATTCACCTCAGTCCCAGTTTCAGTTTATCCGCTGGCTTCAGACCAGTCAGACAGAGTCTCTCTGCATGTGTGGGAGGTCTGATGGGCATTCAGGAGGGTTTAATTTAATTGACCATTTAAATTTTTTTCCCGTGAATGGGTGGGTAGGGGCCCCAGTGCATTGCTTTGCCCAGGGCTCACACTGCTGTTAAGACAACCCTGGCTATCTCAGGCCCCAATCACAGCCCACACTGTTCCCTGTCACATATCCCAATGCCCCCACTCTCACTGCTCCCCCCTTATAGCTATCAGTGTCTCAAATCATAGCCCACACTGGTGCCACTTATAACTATCACTGCCCTCAATCACAGCCCACACTGCCCCCCCTCCCAGCTCACTGCCCTCCTCACACAGCCCCCACTCATAGCTCACTGCCCTACTCACATAGCCCAATCACCTCCCCATACTGCTCCCGCTCACACTGCACCCCTCAAAGTGCCCCCCTCACTTGCCCCCCTACAGGAAACATGGTCCAAACCACCCCTCTTACCCATGCCCTGCTCCCCCTATGCTTCTTCCTCACAGCCAGCCCAGCACTGGTCTTTTGTCCAGGAATGATGATGTTCGTCCATGTAAGATGACGTTTTGCCTCGTTCTGAGTTCCGTTTTTTTGGAGGGAAAAATCCGAACTCCACGTGCAAACTCGAACCTATCCGAGCCTGCACATCCCTAATTAAAAGTGCTGCGAGAGAGTGAGTCCACAAAGTCATTAGGAGGCTGGAGACTGCTACATCAGTGTGAGGTTCTGATTTTGTTGTGGACCCGGGGTGGTGATAGTAGCAGATACAGAAGCAGATTTAAATAAGGAAGTGGAGTTTTTAATAAGTGGCTTAGAAGACATGGGAATGGCAAATGAAAAAGTCCAGGTATAGCACTAAAGTGCACTTGATAACTGTAGTGGGGGTAAGTGGGAGAATATCCAGATAGTGACAGGCAGGAAAAGTCCAGTATGCAGGGATGGTGAGCTGTAACAGAATGCAGGTAGAGGTAATGAATTCCAGCAGGATGTTAGTGGAGGCAAGGTGCAGGGAAACAGCAGGTTCAGGTACTCAGGCAAGGGAAAAGGTAAATGGAGGGTGCAAGGTAAGTCCAGCAGGTTGGAGCAGGCAAGGTTCAGGCTAGTAGCGCTTCCAAGGAGGCAGGTAAGGCACATGTACTCTCTCTCAGCCGCAGCTGAGAAACACATTGCACTGGCAAAGAAGGAAGACTCTGGACCTTCCTAAATACCCGGTGCCATGCTGTGACTGGACGGAAAGAGCACATGACCCACCAGGATTGGACAGCTAGAATCACATGGCCGCAGGCAAGATGGCAACACCCATGCCAAATGGAACGGAAACACTGCCAGGCCTCAACAGCCCTAGTGACAATGTGCCCGCACAGAACCACGCGCAGCCAATGCCCCTCGCCAAACACCAGCACCGCTGCCAGACACCCCTCGCCACAATGACCTCACAGGTAATACCCGGTGACCACCATGCTGAGAAACCCTGGCCGTGACAATCAGCCTCTGAGATGAGTAGAAGCAGCAGTGGGAAAGCACACGGGGGCTCTGTGTGGCATACTGGGAGCTGTGAAGCATACTGGGGCACTGTGGCATAATGGGCACACTATGTGTCATACTGGGGCCACTGTGACATAATGGGCCGCTGTGTGGCATATTGGAGGCACTGCAATCTATTTATAAAATAAATGTTTGCTTAACAGACACTTTAGCAAAGGATCCACGGTGGAGCATTAGTGTGCATACATTGACATGCAGAGACCTCATCTTCTCAGACAGCCAATTAGTATTGCAATTATGGCAAAGCTTCATTAATTTGCAAGAATAAGAGCACCAAGCTTCAGGCATGAGGAGCAGCTGGTTCTCACCAACGTAATGGACGAGGAGCTTGGTAAGGCAATGCCAAACCATAACAACTTTCCGAAAGATACAGCACAGCCTATTCTGTAGAGCCACTAACTGGCACATATGCTGGTTGTATGGCTGCAAAAGCTCTATATTCCAACTTGAATGTCAGTGAAGTGATGTCCTGCATAGGTAGCCCAATCTCCTTTCAAGACGTCACTATTTTTGTTTGTTTTCAATATTAACGCTTATTCTCTCTAAAGGAGCCTCACACCAGACGACTCTCAAAATATTCAATGTCATCAACGATTTCCCTTGAACTCCCCCGGCAATTCCCCTGCACTCCCAGACAAATGATCTTGCATATACTGTCCAATCTGACAAATGACCTGACCAACGACCTTAATCTTGTTAACTAGATTGGCGGATCTTGCCTGCTGTAGGCAAGATCTGAAGATGCGATGTACGACCTGCGGAGACGCGCATCAGCACCGTTTTCGTGAGTAGACACTCACTCAATGGTTGGGTAGGGATGGACATTGAAAACCGGTGGTTATCAACCATCAATGTTTGTGACTCGATGGTAGTACTTTCTCCATCAAATAGCAGGAATTTGATGGTTGCCAGCCATCAGATGCAGCTTTCTGATGCCCATCCGATGGCTGGCTGTGAGAGGGGAGCACCCAACCCCATGGCCAGCGGTTCAAATCCCGAAGCAAGAAGCCTGGCAGGGGTGAAGATCCCGACAGTGGTTTTTGGTAAGTACTACTAACCCTGCCCCCCCTAACCTTAACCCTCCTTTAGGGGTGCCTAACCCTAGCCTCCCCCCATAGTGCCTAACCCTAACCCCTCCATCCCTGCAGCCTAATCCTAAATCTCAGGGGGGTGGGGTTGCCTAACCCTAACCCTCCCTTACCCTAGCCTAATCCTAACCCTCCCGGGGGGGGAGCCCTGACACCTAACCCGCAGCTGCCCGCGCCCACCTCCCAGCTTACTTTCATTCGGTATGCCGGGCATCTGGCTCCTGGCGTAGGTCTAATGACAGGCATAGGGATTTCGACACCTGTCATTAGTACCCTGCTGGGGTTTGACAGTCGGCTTCCTGACTGCATCCCCCATTTACAGTGTAGCGGGAGCCTGGGGGCAGCCCACCATCTTGGAGAGTGCTGGGTACACCTCCACAATGACATGAACAGGGGTGCCTCAGTGCTCCACTCCCTGTTCAAGTGTAAAATATAACCAACGCAATAGTTATACTAAAGATGGGCATCGGAAGTCGATGGTTAGCAACTATCGATGTTTCTGATTAGATGGAAATTTGCTGGTTGCCAGCCATCGGTTGTAGCTTTCCGCTGCCCATCCAAGAGCTGGCTGTGGGAGGGGAAGCACACAACTCTGCTCTGCTGCAGCAGGAGAATAGATGGCGTGTGCATGGCATCTATTCTCTGTGTAGGGGGAGCTTGGCGGCAGCCCAGCATCTCGGAGAGTGCTGGGCACGCCCCCGCAGTGAAGCGGATGGGGGAGCCACAAGGCTTCACCCCTTTTCTGCTCAAAAGTATAACCATCACGATGGTTATACTATCAAATTTGTTGCGATGACTAGTTGCTATCACATGATTTGATGTTGGAAGCCTGGCAACCATTTGATTCGGGCTTCCAATGTTCATCCCTAGGTTATACTATTGAATGGTTGCGATGCTATAGCTAGTTGCCATCACATCACTGGATGGAATCGGTATGAAATACCGCCGCCTGGTTCGATTGCCGGCAGCGGCAGCCCGACACTGGAACAGATCCCGGCAGCAGCAAGCCCGGCAGCACTGGAAATCCCGATCATCATAAGGTAAGTAATGACTAACCTAACCCCCCTAATCCTAACCCTCCTTAGGGGTGCCTAACCCTAACCTCCCCCCCAAGTGCCTAACCCTAAATCCCCCTGTAAGTGCCTAATCCTAACCCCCCCTTCCCCGCTGCCTAAACCTAAGTCCCCAGGGGGGGTGCCTAAACCTAAGTCCCCCGGGGGGTGCCTAACCCTAACCCTCCCTCCCCCTAGCCTAACCCTAACCCTTCCAGGGGGTGCCTAACCCTAAGTCCCCCCCGGGTGCGCTAAACCTAACCCTCCCCCCGCGGCTGTCCGCTCATGGTGCCCGGCATCCCTTCGATCGGGATGCCAGGCGCCAGTCTCCCGGCGTCGGTGAAATGAGCGGCGTCTACATCTAGATGCCGGGCATTTCACCCTCGCTGGGATAAGACAGTCGGGAAGCCGGCTGTCGGTATAATGTCAGCTGGCTTCGCGATTGCATACCCACTGGATTTGTCAGAAGCCTGGCAACTATTCAATGTCAGGCTTCCAATCTCCATCCGTAAGATTGGGTAGCTCTCCCCATAAGGAAAAAGACTCAGGTGACCCCAAAATCACACACCAGTTGGATTAGGGAGGCTAAAAATAATTTCTAATGTATTTTTATTTTTAATACTTGCTATGTGCTGGTCAGTATTTGTTGGTCCTTGTGTGTCAGCTGCACAGACGGGAGTGCAAACAGTGCATCAGTTGCTGGCATGTTGCATTGTGGGATAAATGCACATTTTCCTGCATGGTTGAAGTGGGTGGCGATTGGTATGAGATAGGTATAGTGGAGAAAGAGATATATTACAATAAAATCAAAGAAAATTATACAATCTCCTGATTTTAAATGTTTATAATTTAAACTGACATATAAGAAGCCATAACATATAGTCATACTGCCCTGCCTGTCATATGTGTACATTTCACGAACAAATAAATCTCTCTGTATGTCTGCTACTCTTTTTATCTGACGTTTTCACTCCAACTCCTCGTTGTGCATTCAGGGGCCCATTTATTATTATTATTATTATTATTATTATTATTATCATTATCATTTATTTATATGGCGCCACAAGTGTTCCGCAGCGCCTTACAAAGTACATAGACAAAAAAGTAACCATTGACTTACAATACAATACAGGACATGGATAAATATTGCTGTATTAGTGACATTAACGCCCGCATAAGCAGCCAAGTGTTAGTTGCCCTAGTGGCTAGTAAGAGATAAATTAAATTACAGTAGGGAGAAGCACAAGAGGGTAGAGGGCCCTGCTCGAAAGAGCTTACATTCTTTAAGGGAGGGGAAGACAAACAGGAGTGACACAGAATGGGGTGGGCCGGGAGAAAGGAAGATGTAGCAGCAAGTTAGGATGAGAGCTGGAAGGCTTTAATGAAGTAGTGGGTCTTAAGAGCTCATTTGAAAGATGGTAGAGAGGTGCAGAGTCTGATAGGGAGAGGGAGGGAGTTCCAAAGGTGAGGAGCAGCACGGGCAAAGTCTTGGAGGCGGGAGTGGGAGGAAGTAATCAATTGGCATGAAAAGCGGCGTGTATTAAGTGAACGAAGAGGGCGGACAGAAGAGTGAAGGGAGATGAGATCAGAGATGTAAATGGGAGAGGAATGGGTGAGGGCTTTGTAAGTGAGTGTAAGAGCCTTGAATTGGGTTCTGAAAGGGAATGGGAGCCAGTGGAGGGCTTGCAATAGAGGGGAGGCAGATGTAGAGCGTTTGGAGAGGAAGATGAGCCGAGCAGCAGCATTGAGCACAGACTGGAGAGGAGAGAGATGGGATTTGAGGAGGCCAGCTAGGAGAAGGTTACAGTAGTCCAGTCTGGACATGACCAGTGAATGTACAAGGGTTTTGGTAGCATCCTGGGTGAGAAAGGGTCTGATCTTGGAAATATTCTTGAGATGGAAACGACAGGACTGTGAGAGGTTCTGAATGTGTGGTTTAAAGGAGAGGGAAGAGTCCAGGATGACTCCAAGACAATGCACTTTGGGGCTAGATGAGATAGTAATGCCATCTATTAATAAAGAAATAGTGGGACATGATGATATGTGGGAGGGTGGGAAGACTATCAGCTCAGTCTTAGACATATTAAGTTTGAGAAATCGCTGGGACATCCAGGAAGAGATAGCAGAGAGACAGTTGGAGATACGAGTCAGTATAGAGGGGGAAAGATCAGGTGAGGAAAGGTAGATCTGAGTATCATCAGCATAGAGATGATAATGGAGGTCAAAAGAGCTGATGAGTTTACCTAGAGAAGATGTATAGAGATAGAATAGGAGAGGTCCAAGAACAGAACCTTGGGGAACACCTACTGTAAGAGGCTGTGGGGGGAGGAGTCGCCATGAGAGGAAACAGAGAAGGAATGGTCAGAGAGGTAGGAGGACAGCCAGGAGAGAGCAGTGTCACGTAGACCAAGGGAGTGAAGTATATGCAGCAGTAGAGGGTGGTCCACAGTGTCAAAAGCAGCAGAGAGATCAAGGAGAATGAGCAGTGAGTAGTGGCCCTTGGATTTGGCAGCAAGGAGGTCTTTGCTGACTTTTCTGAGGGCAGTTTCAGTGGAGTGGAGAGAACGGAAGCCAGACTGAAAAGGGTCAAGGAGGGAGTGGGAGGAAAGAAATGTGGTGAGGCGGTTGTAAACAATATGCTCAAGGAGTTTGGAGGCAAAAGGGAGGAGAGAGATTGGACGGTAGTTAGAGAGAATGTTAGGATCAAGGTTAGGTTTTTTAAGAATGGGGGAAACACGGGCATGCTTGAATGCAGAAGGAACAGTGCCAGATGAGAGGGAGAGATTAAGGAGGTGGGCAAGATGGGAGCAGGCAGAAGGAGAGAGGTAGCAGAGGAGGTGGGAAGGGATAGGGTCGAGGGGAGAGGTGGAAGGGGGGGAGGACTGGATAAGGACCTTAACTTCCTCTCCAGTCACAGGGGAGAAGGATGTCAGGGTCTGTAAAATGGATGGGGAGGGGTGATCCGGGAAAGGAGGAGGTGGAGAGCTGGGGGACTGGTTGGATATGATGTCCTGACATATGGAATCAATTTTAGATGTGAAATAGATAGCAAAGTCAGTGGCAGAGAGCAAGGAGGGGAGACGAGGAGGGGGTGGACAGAGGAGAGAGTTGAAGGTGGAAAAGAGACGCTGGGGATTTGAGGACAGGGAGGAGATAAGATTTTTGAAATATGACTGTTTAGAGAGGGAAAGGGCAGCACTGTAGGATGACAGCATGAATTTGAAATGGAGAAAATCTGCCTGAGAGCGTGATCTTCTCCACTGTCGCTCGGCGGTTCGTGAACATTTTTGCAGGTTTCTGGTGCATTTGGAATGCCAGGGTTGAGGTGTGAATTTGCGAGGGTGAGTAGTGATTGCCGGAGCAACAGAGTCAAGAGCAGAAGTAAGGGAGGCATTGTATAGGGAAGCAGCTTGTTCAGCGCAGGAGAAAGAGAGGATAGGGGAGAGAAGTGAGTCAAGTAGGGAAGAAAAGAAAGCAGTGTCGATGGCTTCAATGTTACGCTTAGTGATGGTGGCTTTCGGAGGTAGTGGAGGGGAAGGAGAGAGGGATAGGTTAAAAGAGAGGAGGTGATGGTCAGAGAGGGGAAATGGGGAATTGGAGTAAGCAGAAATATCACAACGGTGAGTGAATACCAGATCAAGCAAATGCCCGCATGGGAGGGTGAGGAGGTCCATTGGGAGAGTCCAAATGAGGAAGTGAGGGTGAGCAGTTTGGAGGCAGCAGATTCTGTGGGGATATCAATAGGAATATTGAAGTCACTGAGGATAATAGAGGGAAGGTCTGAGGAGAGAAAGTGAGTGAGCCAGGAAGCAAAGTTGTCAAGGAACTTGGAGGGAGGGCCAGGGGGACGGTAGATGACAGCTACTCTGAGGTGTACTGGTTGGAAGAGGTGTATAGCATGAACTTCAAATGTGGAGAATGTAAGGGATGGTTCTGATGGTATATGTTGGTATGAGTAACCAGGGGATAGAAGGACCCCAACACCACCACCATGGCGACCCCCAGGCCTGGGGGTGTGAGGCCCCCATAAGAGAGAGCTGCAGGAGAAGTGGTGTCAGAGGGTAAAATCCAGGTTTCAGTAATGGCCAGGAGATTCAGGGAGTTGGAGATGAAAAGGTCATGGGTGGGAGCCAGTTTGTTACAGACTGATCTGGCATTCCAGAGGGCACAGGATAGAGTGACAGAGTTGATAGGAGAGATGTGAATGAGATTATCAGGGTTGCAATAGCGTAGAGATGAGAATACTTTGGGAGACCGAGATGAATAGAGTGTATGCATCATGCGTGCTCCTGTGCTAGGAGGGGACCCTGTAGGAAGTGGGCAGGGAGGGAAGTTAAGGAGATGTGAATGAAAGTGGGGCAAAGTGACAGGGAGATAAGTAAGGGTGGAAAGATTACCAGTGGGGTAGTAGGATCCTTGGGGGGTATAAGAGAAAGAAAATGGAGTAATGGGAGAAGAGGGGGAGGAAGGCAGAGAGAGAAGGGGAGATAGGAGGAGGTGGAGGAGACCAGGGGGAAAGGATAGAGGTGGAGTCAGAGGGCAGAACAAAAGATTAGTTAGAAACTGAGTGAAGGGAGGAGACAACATGGTCATGGTAAGGATGAGGTACAGTGTCAGCACAACAAAAATATATTATAGAGTTTAGAAAAAGTGGAGATAAGATGGGAGCAGAAATTGAATATTAGAGTAGAGAGTAGCAGTAGCTAGATCATGTAAGACTAGACCAAAGTGCTAATGTAAAAAGACATTATTACAGAGTTAAGCTGATATTAACAGTATTCAGTAAGATTATCTTTTAAGCACGGAGGCAGCACAAATAGTAGCAAGTGATGGCCAGAGTTTTTGTAGCAACCAGAGTTCAGTTTTGAAAGTCCAGGTTATGCAGTCAGCAGGAGTTTGTAGCAGTGAGATTTTAAAATCACCTTTGTTGATGGTTTTTCTCCAAATCTAGATTAGGTTTTTTGAAGTGCTGATTGGTTGTTTCCCTTCTGTTCCACTTCGGTTCAACGCTGGTGTAACGCTAGTATTAATCTTAAAATGCACTTTTGAATGGGGCAATTCCAGCCAGGCTATTCCAGCCTACTAATGACCAATATGTAGGAGACCTGGCATGTTAAATTACTGATTGCTTACAAGCCCAGCACCCTCCCACTAATATGGCTAGCAATAAATTGAGTTAAACAAACACACAGCACATACCACTAGGCTAATAACAGGCTCAATGAGCTAACTAACAAAGAAACTAAAAACAACAAACTAATATACTATGCAATGATATGCTAAATAACATTGCTTATAAGCAAAAGTCTGAGACTTGTAGTCCGTTACCTAAGTTCTCAGCCTGGCCAATATATATTCAGTATCAATAATACTCAATGCGATCTGGGCCCGATATTTACGCATTGCAGATCTTTTTGATCATACCGCCTGGATGTATTAAAGAGCACACGCATGGATAGGGACTCCAACAGTAACCTGTCCCTGCAATGTGCTTTGCATTAAGGAGCTTTGTAAATTTGTTGACATCGCATCCCCCACAGTAGCACATGCAGGAAGGGGGGGTTCTGAGTACCCAGAAACCCTCCCTGATGGGTTTATGGGTGTTTTTTTAAGATGGAGACAGTTCTGTCTCCTTCTCTACAGTGATTGCTGCAGCAACGATTGACTGCGGTAGCTCAGACAGAGAGCTCTGCTCATATCAGAGCTCCCTGTGGTTTGCAATGTGTGGGGGGAGCTGCGGGCACTCAGCAGCAGCGGGAACTCGGCTGCACTGTGCTCCGGATTGGCCAGCACTTGGCTGCACTGTTAGAAATGTATCAGTCAGAGGAGGGCTTCCAGGTGCAGATACTTAAGTGTGTGAGTGTATGTCTTTTTATGTATTTGTATGCACAGTATGGGGCATATTCAATTGGGCGCAAAATATAACAAGGTAAAAAAACCTTGCGCCCCCTCGCACCCAATTTTGGAATACCGCGGGTATGCGTGGTCCCAATACCCACTGTATCCAATTAAAAAAAAGTGGTTGCAAGGTTTTCAGCTCTGAAAACCCCGCGCCGCGTTAAAAAAAAATAATTCTGCACTTACCTGCCTGGGGGTCTCCAGTGGTCTCAGCGGCTCCCGGTGGCCTCCCCTCTATCTTCACAGTAGAAAGGGGGTTGCTGGCAGGCTCCAGGGGCTGGTGGGAGGGGCAAGGGCTGCTGGAAGATGTAGTTCTCCCAGTGCCCATTTTTTTTTTTTGGGGTGGGGGAGCACACAGACACTGGGGGGCCACACACACACAACACTCATACACATACACACACACTTACAGACACTCACACATACACTGACAGAGGACCCAGCTTCCGACGCTGGATGCTGAAGAAGATGCAGAAGGTAAGTAATTAAGGACTAATAAAGCTAATTTGAAACTTCTAATTGCTTAATTAGTCCTAAGGGAGAGTGCCGCCGGGGTCCCAGAGCAAGTCCCACTGATTTTTCCTAAAAATAAAGATTTTAGGAAAAATTACACTTGCTTTGGGGTTGCTTGAAAAAAAACCTCCCGACAGTCAAAACAGAAAAAAACACGCACCTAATCGAATTGCAAAAATCCCGCACCTACAGGAAAAATCTCGCAGGTGCGGAATTTTTGCAATTCACGCACCAAATTGAATATTCCCCTAAGTGTGTTTATATATTTGTGTGTGTTTGATCAATACATGTATTTGTATTTATGTCATACTTACCAACTTTATAGACATCGTTTCCAGGAGCAGCCCCGAGAGCTGCCACTAGAGGTCGGTTCAGGGGAAGGGGCCAGACCAATGACGCGATTAGGCCCTACCACTTTCCTGGAAATGTTCGCAATTCGCGGACCCACGAGGAGGGGAGGGTGGGGCTAAATAACACAAATCATGTCATTTATCCCCGCCCTCTCCTTGCGGACCCACAAATTCCCCATTAAATCTCCCCATCCTGCCCACTTCACTAAGAAGTGGGCAGGATGGGGGAGATCTGCCTACACTTCCAGAGAGTGCAGGGGGCTGCCAAAAAAATCTGGAGCCTCCCGCGACTTCCAGGAGTGTAGGCAAGTATGATGTATGTTTGTGTATGTATTTGTATGTGTGCGTGTATGCATGTGCATTTTTTTGCAGCAGGTTTCAATATAAACATACAGCATATACACGTATATATATATATATATATATATATATTAGAGATGAGCAGGTTCGGTTCTCAGAGAACCGAGGCCACCCGAATTTAGTATAACCAATTCGAATCCAAGTAGGCTCGGAGGTTCCCGCCTTACTCGGTTCTCGAAACCGAGGCAAAAGGCAAAACCATGGAGACGGAAAACTCGCGGTTCGCAAGCTTTTGTCTCTATGATCAATGTAGTATATAAGGGACCACGCGACAGATGCCATTTCCACTCCAGCTGTGTAAAGTGAACAGGGAGGGTGGGTGTGTTCAATCAAAAAAAAAACAATACAAGCGTCACTGTTTTATATATTTTTTTCTTCTGTTTGTACGTGGGTGTTAGGCTTAACCACATTAGTGCACAAGATCCAGCGACTACAGTCATGTTAAATTAAAAAGAAAAACAATACAAGTGTCACTGTCTTATATATTTTTTTCTTCTGTGTGTGCGTGGGTGTTAGGCTTAACCACATTAGCTAACAAGATCCAGCGAATACAGTCGTGTTCAATAAAAAAAAACAATACAAGTGTCACTGTGTTATATATTTTATTCTTCTGTGTGTGCATGGGTGTTAGGCTTAACCACATTAGCGCACAAGATCCAGCAACTACAGTCGTGTTCAATAAAAAAACAATACAAGTGTCACTGTCTTATATAATTTTTTCTTCTGTGTGCGTGGGTGTTAGGCTTAATCACATTAGCGCACAAGATCAAGTGACTACAGTCGTGTTCAATCAAAAAAAAAAACAATTAAAGTGTCATATTTTTTTCTTGTTTGTGTGGATGGATTTTCGGCTTAACCGTAGTAGTGGACAAGATCCAGAAGCTAATGCAAGTTGCAACCTTGTGCTGACAGACTCCAATCATTCTTAAAAAAAATAACAATTAAAGTGTCATATTTTTTTCTTGTTTGTGTGGGTGGGTTTTCGGCTTAACCGTAGTAGTGGACAAGATGCAGAAACGAATGCAAGTTGCAACATTGTGCTGACAGACTCCAATCGTTCTTAAAAAAAAATACAATTAAAGTGTCAAATTTTTTCCTTGTTTGTGTGGGTGGGTTTTCGGCTTAACCTCATTAGTGGACAAGATCCAGCCAGCAATGCAAGTTGCAACCTTGTGCTGCCAGACTCCAGTCGCGATCAATCATTACTCTGGGGCCAAGTTCTTCTGGAGCTGACAAAAAATATAAGTCATCATTTGTCGTTTTTTCTAATATTTTTGTGTGTGCGCACGACTGCACGTGTGTTAATTTTGTAACCGCACCTTGGCTACACTATTGATGATTGTGACACTGCTTCTAGACTGCGGAAAAAATATGGAGGGCTGTCACATGACAGGAGAGCAAGGCCAAGAACCATATGTTGTAGCTGCCGGCAGCAGTGCAAGGCCGTCAATTTCCTCGACCTCTAGGAAGGCCCATGCCCCAGGGCTTAAGTCACGCCATCGATATGGTAGTAATAGTAAAGCAGGTTTTACTGAAAATAAGAAAAAAAAATGTAAAGGATATTTGACTTTAGATAAACAAAAAATTGGCAATATGCCATTCACTACATGAAGTGGCAAGGAAAGGATAAGGCCTTGGCCTTCTTACTTTATGAAGAAGACTGCTGATTCTGATAGGCCTTCTGCTTGTAGTAGTAGTGGTGGTGGTGGTCCAATTAAAAATGTGAAAGTTGTTAAGACAGCTCCGTATAAACCAACTGTGTGCCCTGAGAAATCTAAATCACAAATCCCCGAGGAGAGTGCTAGTGTGTCCGCGGTTGCCATGTGTGAGCCCGACCTAAATACTAGTGTACTGGAGGATCCTCCAAGTTCCAACATTTGTGTGCCCTCTGTAAATGTGGGCAAGGGCAGTCAACATCTTGCACACGTAGTCATTGAGAATGCTTCTGTGGAATTGCACATGGATCAGGAGGATATTTTGGTGGATTAAGGCGCTAAGGATGATGAGGATGTTGGTGTTGGTGATGAGGATGTTCATGCCGAGGATGTCCTTTGTGTAAGTAAGGCAACAGCTGTTGCCCATGGTTTGAAAAAGCCAAAGCCCATTGTTGTCATGCCGGGACAAAAGACAAAAAAATCTACTTCTTACGTGTGGAATTATTTCCATCCCAATCCGGACAACAGTTGTCAAGCCATATGTGCCCGTTGCCATGCAAGAGTGAGTAGAGGGAGGGACCTAAACCACCTAGGAACCTCCTCCTTGTTATGTCACTTGGAGCGCATTCATCAAATATCAAAGTGTACGTCGCCAAGTTCCAAAACTCAAAACGTAACAAGTCCAGTGTCACCTGCCTGCTCCCGCTCTGTGAGATCCAAGCACCTTCGATCTCCAACACCAGCATCATCAACATCCTCATTTGTCATTGGGAGTAGTCCTGCTGCATCCAATGTTGGTATTCCAAACATGATTGACTCCTCTCCTATCCGTGATTCCTCAGAAGGATCCTTGATGACTACACCTGTTGCTGCTGCTGCTGCTGCTGTCAGTGGATCTTCATCCCAGAAGAGGACCAGGAGGAAGACTACTTGTAACGTATCCTCCAAAAAACAATTAACTGTTAAACAATCGTTTGCAAGGGCAAACAAGTATGACAGCAATCACACAGTAGGCACAGTGGATTACTGACGCCATAACAGCTATGCTGGTATTAGATGTGCATCCAGTATCCGCCATTACTGCAGTGGGTTTTCAACAGTTAATTCAGGTCCTGTGTCCTCGCTATCAGATCCCTTCTAGATTCCACTTCGCTAGAAGAGCAATTCCACATCTGTACAAGGACATTAAAAAAAACCTTATTAATGTCCTCAGAAATGCCGTTGTACCCACTGTCCACTTGAACACTGATATGTGGACAAGTGGGACAGGGCAAACTAAGGATTACATGACTGTGACAGCCCACTGGGTAGGTGCATTGCCTACAACAGCAACAGCAGCAGCAGCAACATCTCAAAAAAGACAGCTGATACAGAGGCAGGCTACTCTTTGTATAACTGGTTTCACTAAGAGGCATACCACTGAGAACCTCTTAGAAAAACTCAGGGAAATCATTGCTAAATGGCTTACCCACTTGGACTCTCCTCGGGATTTGTGATTTCGGAGAAATGCCACCAATATTGTGAGAGCCTTACATCTGGGTGAATTTCAACACGTCTCATGTTTTGCTCACACAATTAATTTGGTGGTACAACCTTTTTTTTAAAAAAATGACAGGGGCGTGCAGGAGTTGTTCTCGTTGGCACGCAAAATATCCGGACATTTTAGACATTCAGCGACTGCTTGTCAAAGATTGCATGACCAGCAAGTACAGATAAATTTGCCCTTTCATCAGCTGAAGCAAGAGGTAGTAACTTGGTAGAATTCTACCCTCTATATGCTTCAGTGGTTGGAGGAACAGCAAAAGGCCATCCAGGTCTATACAGTGGACTATGACATAACCCGTGGAGGGGGAATGCACCTTACTCAAGTGCAGTGGAGAATAATTTCCATGTTGTGCAAGATTCTCAAACCCTTTGAACTTGCCACACGTGAAGTTAGTTCAGACACTGCCAGCTTGAGTCAGGTCATTCCCCTCATCAGACTTTTGCAAAAACAGCTGGAGAAACTGAAGGAGGAGCTGAAACGGAGCGATTGCGCAAAGTATGTCAGACTGGTGAATCAAGCCCTTGATTCACTTCACCAGGATCCAAGGGTCATCAATCTATTGAAGTCTGAAAAATATATTTTGCCCACCATTCTGGATCCCAGGTTTAAGTCCTACCTTTTGAGTTTTTTTCCAAAAGACCAAAATCTAAAACTATGCAAAGAACTGTTGGTCAAAAAAATCTCCTCCTTCAGTTTCAACAGCTGTGTCACAGGCTTGGAAATTGGAAGGGGTGGACCCGAGCTGGGTTGAGTGACAGAGACACCTGGACCAGAAGGGAGTTTGAATTTAGATGGTTTAATGTAATTCTTTAACATATAGATGAAAGAGGACTAACTGAGTGATGGTAAATAAAGTCCTTGGTGCAGAGATGCACAACTACAGATACTTAAAACAAACACAAAAGTCTCTGAGGTTCATGCGTTACTGTGGAGGAGAATTGCAGGGTTATATACTGTAGCAGAGTAGAATATATCTCCTGGATGGAATATGCAGGATTGGGGAAGCACTTTGAATAGAACTCTGGGATGGAGTGTGCTGGATTAGGTGAGCACTTGGAATTGAACTGTGGGATGGAGTGTGCTGGATTGGGTGAGCACTTGGAATAGAACTCCAGGATGGAGTGTGCTGGATTGGGTGAGCACTTGGAATAGAACTCCAGGATGGAGTGTGCTGGATTGGGTGAGCACTTGGAATAGAACTCCGGGATGGAGTGTGCTGGATTGGGTGAGCACTTGGAATAGAACTCCGGGATGGAGTGTGCTGGATTGGGCAGGAGTACTCCCGGCTGAAGTACATAGGAACAGAGTCAGAGGTGAACTGTAACTGGAACTAGCAGGGCCCAGAAGCATAGGTCTGGCTAGAGCAAGACCAAGAGCACTATTGTACTGGCAATGAGACAGAGTCAGGGAAGGGCTTTTATATCCCTGGCGGGATGGTTATTGGCTGGAATCACTGGAGAACGCTGCTGACTGAATGGGGTTGGATCACCTGACCTGATCCAAGATGGCCGCACCTATGATCCCGATGTCTGGCATGCAGAAGCACAGGAAGTGCATGGAGAGGCAGCAGGAACAGCGGGGATGCAAGGAACCACCTTCTGGTATAGGCCCCACTCTGGATTCCACTGAAAGCAGTGGCCGGCAACTCAGCAAGCCGCAATGACACCAGCGCATGGGAAGATGCAGGGGTCTCTGACTGAGGTCTCTAGCAGGGTTTGTGACAAGCTGCCAGGAAAAAACTCAATTTTCCTTACAGAATGCCTGCTGGTCATGCAGATCAGTCACCAAAAAATTACATCTGGTCGGGCCTGAGAGAACTGCCTACTAGTGACATGTCTTCTACCGTGACTATGTGTGATACAGGCTCCATTCACAGAATGGTGGAGGACTATTTCAGAAATAACATCCTAATAGACATGTCAGACAGTCCCTTTCAGTACTGGTAGGAAAAAAGAGACAATTTGGAGTCCCATACACAAGCTGGCTTTGCGTTACTTAAGTTGCCCACCCTCCAGTGTGTACTCTGAAAGAGTTTTCAGTGCAGCTGACAACCTTGTCAGTGATCGTCGTAGGAGGTTACTTCCTCAAAATGTGGAAAAGATGATGTTCATTAAAATGAATTACAAATTCCACGAGGAAGAACCCGACCAACAAATACATCAAAAAATGACAGAGGCGCCTATGGTGGAATCCAGCGGGGATGAATTAATATTGTGTGAAGAAGAGGATGTACACACTGATGGGGATGATGAGGACGAGGATGATGATTTGTAGTGTAAAGCCAGTTTGTGTATGGGATTATTTTCTTTTCCATGTCCAAAGCACATTGGCAGCTTGTTTTATGGGGGTCCAAACAAACCAATCATTTCAGCCACAATTGGCAGTCCTTGTCGCTGAAATTATTGGTTTGTTAAACTGTCCTGTTTCGTATACAACATAAGGGGGGGTGGAAGGGCCCAAGGACTATTCCATCTTGCACCTTTTTCCTTTCCATTATGTGCTGGTTGGGGCATTGCTGCCTGACATTTTAAATTAATGTTATGGTTGGTTTAGGAACCAATGATTTATTTTTAAATTAATTTATGATCAATTTAACAGCCAAGGGCTGCACCCAATGAATTGTTTTTAAATTAATTTATGATCAATTTAACAGCCAAGGGCTGCACCCAATGAATTGTTTTTAAATTAATTTATGATCAATTTAACAGCCAAGGGCTGCACCCAATGAACTGTTTTTAAATTAATTTATGATCAATTTAACAGCCAAGGGCTGCACACAATGAATTGTTTTTAAATTAATTTATGATCAATTTAACAGCCAAGGGCTGCACCCAATGAATTGTTTTTAAATTAATTTATGATCAATTTTACACCTGGCTGTCACTGTCATTGGCGTAGCTGTGCAGGGGTGCTGTGCTCCTGTCTGTTATGGGGCGGTTGCCCAAAATAATAAATAAACAATTTTTTTGTGTGTGTGTCAGCCACACATGTCATCAGCATAGCTGCGCAGGGGTGCTGTGCTGCTGCCTGTAAAGGGGCTGCATGAAAATTACAGTGAAAACTTTTTATTTAAGTTATTGGGTTACAAAAAGTTTTTTTTTTAATCTTAAACATAGCAGAAATGTTATCCTAACAGCTTATAAAGTTATATGGTCTACAAAACTAAAGCCTATATTTGTAAAAAAAAACAACTAAAGCCTAATGCGGCCAAAAGAGAGACTGACACCACGGCTAAACATAAGAGTCACCTTCTGGATGTGAATTGTCTCATTTGCATGGGGAAAACACAACCCTCAGATGAGATGGATCTCAGCCAGTGGACAACATTGAAATCACCATTAAAAAGTCACAATGGAAGACTACAGTGTGGAGAATCTTTCTTCACAGTAATTTTTTAAGAAAAAATCCAGTTCCAAAACCAAAACACGAAAACAAAACACGGAGGTGAGATTTTAGCAAAACCATTCCAGATCTAAAACCAGGGGAGATCCAGATCCAAAACCAAAACACAGGGGTCGGCGCACATCTCTAATATATATATACAAATCCTGTGTTTGCTGTCGGATATGGAGGGACCACAACAGAATCCGGAGGCAGAGATATCTGCTCGCTGCGGTCTCTCCATAATATATCTGGGGATACTTAATATTTGCAGCTATCCGCCCAAAATGGTTGTTTTCAGGGAATAAACTGCAAATAGTTAATGATAAATGGGCCTCATATCTCTACAATCTACTTCCCTTTTCTACACGGTCTGTCTATTTCAAATTTTGTGAAAGCTGGTTTGTAATTGGTTGGACTCAAAAGTCATACCTCCCAACCTGACCCTCTCCAATCCAAAATTCAAATAGGTGAGTCACACCAACTGCCAGTGAATCCCAGCCATTGATGTTTGGCAGCGTTTGAAATGACAGTTGGTGTAGCTCCCCTATTTGAATTTTGAACTGCGCTGCAGCCCCACCTCTTACCAGGGAAGTCCAGGACCAGACCATTGTGTCCCTCCTGGAGAGGGTCATGTTGGGAGGTATGAAAAGGTGTGGTGGAAGGCTCACAATATAATAGCGGGGCATAAGGTCGTAGAATGTCATGCGCTATTAGGAAACTTGGGGTAGATGTATGAAGCAGCGATACGAGTAGAGAAGTGAGCCAGTGGAGAAGTTGCCCATGGCAACCAATCAGCTCTGAGAATGCATTTATCAAATACATTCTATAAAATGATAGGCAGAAGCTGATTAGTTGCCATGGGTAATATCTCCACTGTTATCGCGGCTTCATACATGTATCCCCTTGTGCCTTTTGTTATCAAATGTTTCACAGATCCATATAATTGAAAACAATTTAAATCTTTCTGGACTGCACTTCAGCCACATAAACAAATAATAATAACACTTTATTACATATGCTAAAATAATTCATTTCTATTTTGTTTACATTTTGTGTCATTTCATTTTTCCGCAATGGTATTACTTAAACAAAAATATATATATTACCCTATTACCCCTAGGTGGTTTACAAGCCATTACTCCAATATATTTTTTACAAATCACCAATAATTTTCCTGTTTTGTCTGACAACTAGCATTACTAATGACATCTTAGTTTCTATATGAAAATGTAGAACGACTACTATTATATTTGTTACACCATCTTTATGCTGAAAGAACAAATCTTCCAAATTTTCAACAATTAATATCATTTACACATTAAGCACACAGCATTGAATTACAGTACATCAATGAGTATGCAAACTGCTTTTTTTTTTTTTTAACGACATATTGTGCAGTGGTACCACTCATTTGGAAATTGACATTGACATTTATGAACATTAAATGTAAAAAAAAAGGATATCATTTTGGAAACAAAGGTTGAAGGAGAACCTTGAAATCAATTGCTAAGATGACATGATAATAATATCCATTATTGAAGTTCTTTCAGAGCACCAAGAATGTTTAACCCCTTGGAGAATATAAAAAGAAGGACCTGTCACACAACTCTTAAAAAAGGTTTCTGAGGCAGCTTTGATGTAGAAGTGGATGACTTGTAAAACTGGGTCGGTCTTAAATGCCTTGTTGCTAGGCAACAGATCTCCACAGCACTTAGACCAAAGCTATTCAATCAATGCAAAAGAGAGGAGGTAAGGTAATAATAATCTAACATTTGTAGTATAAATAGAATGAAGTTAACACTGATTTTGTGTTACAATAATTAAAGAACAAAACAAAATGTAAAGCATGCAGAGAATGTATATCAAGTTTACAAGAACACTCATCTTGCATTCATAGATAATAAGAGTTATGGTATAACATACCTTTGTTAACTCTTTTCTTCGAGGTTCATAGGGTCCATAGAAATTACCTTGGGGTATGTAGTTGTAGTGATCCAGGCAACAAACAGTTAAAGCTTTAGCTCCAAGGATGCCCTGGGTCCTCCTCCATATATACCCCACCCCTGGCTAGAGGCAGTTAGTTTGTTATCAAGCCCAAGTAGGAGAAGGAAAAAAGATGAGAAGGAAAGACCCTTGTACTCCAGAAACACTCTCTCTAAGAAGAGGGAATCGTAGACAAGAACAGCTTGTGTGTATGCTTGAGAAATTGTCATACGCAACCATCTGGCCAAAGTCTGTTTGTTAGCTGGCCAGCCTCGCTTATGACAGCCATACAACAGAAATAAAGAATCTTACTTTCTAATGGGGTTGGTGTGAGCTACATAGATACGTAGTGCACGGACAACATCCAATGATGCTTCGCCTGCCAAGAGGCCTGAAGCTTGCAAAGCTGGAACCACAATTTCTTAATTTACATGAAACCGGGATACCACCTTAGGAAGGTACCCCACCCTGGAATGAAGAACAGCTCTATCCGGATGAAATATCAAAAAGGAGAGCAAAAATAAAGGGCTACCAAATCAGAGACCCTACGGCAAAAGCGATAGCCAAAAGAAAAACTGTTTTCGCTGTCAACCACTTTATGTCTACTGATTTCAGGGGTTCAAATGGTGGAGCCTGCAAAGCCATGAGAACCAATGGCAAATCTCACGGGGCTACCGGGGGAACAAAGGAATACTGAACCCTCAGAACACCCTGAAAAAATATTCTAACATCAGACAATGGTGCGATCCTTCGCTGAAACCAAAATGAAAGTGCAGAAGCCTGAACCGTCAAGCTGGCCAGATGGAGACCCCGATCTAATCAAGCCTGCCTGAAGAAAAGAAAGCACTCGAGAGACCCTAAACACCTTAGAGTCACATTTTCTATGTTCACACCACTGAAAATACGAGTGATAAATTCTGTAATAAATGCGGGCAGAGGAATATTTCCGTTCCTGCAGCATTGTCTGAATTACAGAATTGGAAAAAACTTTTGCTTTTAAGATGGAGGACTCAAGAGCCATGCCATCAAAGACAAACAAGGAAGATCTGGATACAGGCAGGGACCTGTATTAACAGGTCCGGCCTAAGAGGAAGAGGCCACGGAGTGTCTATGGAGAGACTCTGTAGGTTGGTCAACCAATAGTGTCTGGGCCAAGCAGGAGCGATCAGTATTACTGTCCCGCCTTCCTGATGACCCTTGGAAGAAGAGAAAATGGAGGAAACAGATACGCCAGTCTGAAGTTCCACTTTTACTGCCAGAGCATCCACAAACTTGGCTGCAGGATCCCTGGCTCTGGATCTGTACCTGGGGACCCTGTGATTGTGACTTGAGGCCATGAGGTCTACCTCTGGAAGACCCCATCTGTCCACAAGGCTCTGAAATACCTGTGGATGAAGAGACAACTCTCCGGTGTGTATATCCTGCCTACTTAAGAAGTCCACTTCCCAATTGAGGACTCCTGGTATGAACACTGCTGATATCGCCGGAAGGTGACATTCTGCCCAGACCAGAATGTTTGATACTTCCGCCATGGCAGCCTGGCTCCGTGTGCCTCCCTGATGGTTGAGGTAGGCTACTGTGGTGACGTTGTCGGATTGTACCTGAACAGGCCTGCCCTTTAGTATTTCTTGCACCTGAACAAGTGCTCTGAATACTGCTCTTAGTTCCAGGACATTTATGGACAGGAGACTTTCCCCGGTCGTCCATTTTCCTTGAAATGTGTGTTGACCTGTCTCTGCGCCCCATCCGAGGAGGCTGGCATCAGTCATAAGGAGTACCCAATCTGGAATCCAGAATGGGCGACCCTTGTTGAGACAGTAAGTCTGTAACCACCATGACAGGAGCAGACGCACTTCTGGCAAGAGACGGACCGTCTGTGACTTTATTGAGTGGTACTCCCCATTCCAGTGTGAGAGACTTAACTGCTGCAATGGTCTGAAGTGGAACTGGGCATATTCGACACCATGTAAAAGGTGGAAACCATGGATCCCAGAACCTGCATTGCTGCATGAACAGATACTGGCCGACTGTGAAGAAGCCTGCATATCCACAGCTGAAGGGCCGCAATCTTGTCTTCTGGCAGATATATCCTCTGTTCCATAGAATCCAAGCGTGCCTCTAAATGCACCATCTAAAGTACTTGTAGAAGTGATGACTTTTTCCAATTTATGATCCATCCATTTCTGTGTAAACAGGCAATTGTCAGACTGAGATGATGCTGCAACTCTTGTGGCAATTGTGCCAATAGCAGGAGATAGTACAAGTATGGCAGTATCCTGACTCCCTGGCACCTGAGGCAGGCCGTCATTACTGCCATAATTTTGGTAAACACCTGAGGGGCTGTCGATAAACCAAAAGGCAGTGCCTGAAACTGGAAATGCTTCTGCAGCACTGCAAACTGCAAGAACCTTTGGTGGGACAGTGTAATTGGTACATGAAGGTATGCATTCTGAATATCCAAGAACACCATGAAATCCCCCGGTTCCATTGCCAACACAATCGACTGAAGGATTTCCATTTGAAACCTGGGCACCTGGATAAATGTGTTGAGTCTCTTCAGGTTTAGAATAGGCTGGTGAGACCCATTGGGCTTTTCAATCAAGAAGAGGTTGGAATAATATCCCTTTCCTAGTTGATTCACTGGAACCGGGGTTATTACCCCTGACACCAGTAGGGAGTGTATAGCCTGCTGGATGGCCAAGGCTTTTGCAGAATCCTCTGCTGGAGTTGTGCAGAAAAAGATTTGCGGGGGACTTCTCCAGAAAGTAAGGGCGTATCCCTTTAGACCACCTCCCGAACCCAGGCATCTGTTGTTGTGTGATGCCAGGTGTCTGAAAACTGAAGAAGTCAGCATCCTACTCTGGGATCTCCCAGAGGGAGAACCGTCCCATCAGGCTGCAGGTTTATCCTCAGAGTTCCGGTGGCTGAGGAAAAGGCCAGAAGACGACGCTGTCAAGAAAGAAGACGGGAGGTGCCGACTGGACTCAGAGAAGAAGAGGTTGCGCCGCTGGCCAGGACAGGCCAGTGGCAGAAGAATACGACTGGGGAACGGAGAGAACGGTGGGGGTGGAAAGTAAAAGAGCTAATGAAGCTCCCCCCACAGCCTCTTCCACCGTAGCAGGTAGGCCCTCCGTGAGGCCTACCATATACCCCTCCCTAGACCACCAGGGTTGTCGGGCACTAGGCCCATGGGGCACGATCAGGCATTAGGCCTGTGGGCACATAGGCGGGCACAAGGCCTGGATGCAGTAGCTGGCATTAGGCCCTATAGAGATTCATTGCCCCTATTAGGTGCAAGTGACCTGGGTGCTAGGCCCAGGTCACTAATGAAGAAAGTAGGTCGGCACTAGGCCCATGGCCATAAGCCAGGCCTTTGGCCTGTACACATAAAAGAGGGTACTAGGCCCAATTCATTAAGCCCCAAGGCTAGGCAGGCCTATAGGCCTGAGCCCTGTATAAAGTGGCCCTGGGCATTAGGCCCTGCCACTATGTGAGCCCCTACATTAGGCAGGCCTGCAGGCCTGAGGCAACATATAAAGGGGACTCTGGGCATTAGGCCCAAGCCCCTCCTGTGCCCTGCAGTAGGCAGGCACAAAGCTTGAGCTGCCAGCCCATTAAGAGTGGTTCTGAGCAATAGGCCCAGACCATTGGTATAGCAAGCAGGTAGCCCCCTGTGTAAATGTACAATAGAGGTGTGAGTTGCTGTACAGTGCTCACCCTCACTGGAACCCCTGTGGAGAACTGTCAGGCTCCCAAAAAGATAGCAGGTAATTTTCCCAGTCACCTAGAAGAGGAGCTGGACAGCTCTTGATAGGCAGGTAGCAAGCATTTAAAGGGACAGCACTATGGTTTTACTCTTGTGTGATTACCGTCTGTGATTGTTGTTCCATGCAGGGCAAATGTTTAGTTGTTTATTGTTATATATGCCACACTACACACACTGTAGGTTGAGTGTGATATTGTCATAGTATGTGTAGTAGCGTGACACAGGTTTAGGCCCTGCACGGTTGTGGTGTGTATCTCCTTTCAGGGACCTATAGGTGAGTGACCGGACGAAGAGCAGGAGTGGACTTGGTGAGAAATATCTGTGTGTACTGTCTCTCACTGTCTGTTCCTTTCAGTCTTTCTCCTTCTGGGCGGACAGTGGTCCTTGCATCCCGATGCAAGGTCGAGTCTTCACCTGGTGCATGAGTACCTATAGGTGAAAACTTGGGATCTGAGGCCAAAAGTGCCAGTGATGAGCTTCACTTAAAACCCAAATCTATTCCTCGGTCCAGTAGGGCGTGTTGGTCGATGTGAGGAATGATTCTCATGTCATCTCCTTCCTAGGTCATCATGTCCGTGTCCAGCTTGGAGTTAGAGGACCGTCTGTTCAACATACACCCTGTCACGCTTGGCGCTGGGGGAGTGGAAACTCTGGGTCCAGGTTGCGGGAGGAAACGAAGGCGAGGGGCCTGGATATATGTTTTCCTTATCCACAGCTCTCGAGTGTTGACGAGACCTGGGCAATGGTGTGGAGTCTAACCCACAGGATGGTGTTCGCCAGTGACCCCTCCAATCGGGATTTGGGCTTAGCTGCACCCTGTGAGCAGGTCGCGGTCCTTTGACCAGGTACCCGAGCTCAGTGGGAATTGGAGACACAAATAACCGTGGCCCTAATAAGAGATGCCTAAGGTTTAAGGCACTGTGGAGTGATCCACAAACCACGTAAAGAAGTCTGGCAACACTGTAGCACAAAGTTCACTAGTGACACGTTTAACACACAGGCAGATATGGTAATTCACTGTTGTATGAAGTTCACTAGAGGCTCGTTTAGCACACAGGCAGATGGTAATTAACTGTTGCACCTGGTTCACTAGAGACTTATTTAGCACACAGGCAGATGGTAATACACTGTTGCATGAAGTTCACTAGAGACACATTTAGCACACAGGCAGATGGTAATTCACTGTTGCACAAGGTTCACTAGAGACACGTTTTAGCACACAGGCAGATGGTAATTCACTGTTGCACAAGGTTCACTAGAGACACGTTTAGCACACAGGCAGATGGTAATACACTGTTGCAAGAAGTTCACTAGAGACACGTCTAGCACACAGGCAGATGGTAACTCACTGTTGCACAGGGATCACAGTAACGTCTTGGCACACAGGCAGAGATGGAACACACTGTAGAGGAAATAGAATGCCAGGAAACTAAACCGGAACTCAACTAGGGACTAGGAGACAACCGTTGTTCAGGCAGTTTGCAGAAAGGTGGAAGCAGGCTATATACCCCACAGAACCCTTTGATAGGTGCACAGCGATCAGCTGACGCTCACCTATCCCAGGCCAGAAGTACAGTCACATGGGCCGACTGACATGGCGGCGCCCATGCCGGGAACCCCGAGTCCAGACACCGGACCGCCCGCAGTCCCCTACTCACGGGGAGAATGCTCAGCGTCCTCTCAGCCGCTGCGCCAGCTGCCCGACCGCCCGGGAGATCAAAGGAAGCCCGCGAGGAGTTAAGGCCGCGCTTATCCCCGGCAGAGCCCTGACAGTACCCCCCCCTTTCAGGGTGGGCACCGAACACCCCATAGGCTTATTTGGAAATTTCCTATGGAAGTCTCGGACCAACCGTGGAGCATGCACATCAGAAGCCTTGACCCAAGCCCTTTCTTCGGGACCATAGCCGCTCCAATCGATGAGGTATTGAAGAGTATTAAACTTAAGGCGTGAATCCAAGATCTTCTCCACTTCAAACTCAGTACCCTGTAAAGTCTGTACTTGAGGCAATTTGGGAGGAACAATTTGAAATCGATTGAGCACCAGAGGACGTAAAAGAGAAATATGGAATGTATTGCAGATTTTCATTTGTGGAGGAAGTTCCAACTTATACACTACTGGATTGATTTTCTTAATGATGCGATAGGGGCCAATAAAGCGTGGAGCAAGTTTCATCGTGGGTACCTTCAAACGAATGTTCTTGGAAGATAACCAAACCCTATCCCCAACTTTTAAAAAGGGAACAGCCAAACGTTTCCTATCGGCAAATCTCTTTCTTCCACAGGGTTGAAAATGACTCAATCTCCTTGACTGCTGCCGGAACTTCTACCGCTGGAAGATGTTCGAAGTCAGGGACTCGGGGATGTCTACCGAAGACAGTGAAGAAGGGTGTGGACTTGGATGACGAATGATACTTAAAATTGTGAGAAAATTCTGCCCATGGTAGAAGGTCCACCCAATCATCCTGAGAAGATGATACAAAAAGCCTGATGAAGGTCTCAAGTTCTTGATTAACCCTTTTGGTTTGACCATTCGTCTGAGGGTGGTATGCTGAAGAAAATTTTAATTTAACTCCACATGTATTGCACAGGGCTCTCCAAAATTTGGCCACGAATTGGACCCCACAATCAGAGATTATCTCCTTAGGGAGACCGTGTAATCTGAAGATATCCCGGATGAATATTTTAGCCAATTGAGGAGCCGATGGAAGACCAACCAGAGGAACAAAATGTGCCATTTTTGAGAAGCGATCCACGACAACCCATACCGTATTGTGTCCCTTGCATCAAGGTAGCTCGGAAATGAAGTACATAGAGATATGAGTCCATGGGGCAACTGGAACCGGTAATGGGCGTAATGGACCCATCACCCTCCTGCGAGGTGTCTTATGCTGCGCACATTTAATACAGGACAGGACAAATTCTCTGACATCTCCCTTCATGGTGGGCCACCAGTAGGAACGTAGTAGGAATTGGTAAGTTTTAGTGATTCCTGTATGACCCGCAAATAACGAAGCGTGAGCCCATGTCAACAGTTTTTTACGTAAACTGGGAATAACAAAAATTTTTCCCGGAGGCGGAGAGGATATCTGTGTAGGAGCAAAAACAATTGGATCAAGAATTGGACGTATCTGCGGATGGTCCTCTTCCTCTACCATAGTCATAAAAGAACGGGAGAGAGCATCCGCTTTTTTGTTTAAAATGCCTGGGCGAAATTGAAGCCTTAGATTGAACCTGGAAAAGAAAAGATACCATCGGGCCTGCCTGGCATTCAATCTATGAGCAGTTTGTAGATAAGTTAGGTTCTTATGGTCTGTAATGACCGTAACTGGAAATCTAGCTCCTTCCAGAAGATAACGCCATTCCTCTAGTGCCAAGCGTATAGCTAATAGTTCCTGATCTCCAATAATATAATTTTTCTCTGCGGGAGAGAATTTCCGGGAGAAGAATCCGCAGGGGTGGATCTTCCCATCTTCAGCGATATGAGACAATACGGCCCCAATTCCAACAGAGGATGCGTCCACTTCTACCGTAAATGGTTGATCCAACTGAGGCTGGCGGAGAATTGGGGCTGTGGAAAATGCAATTTTTAATTTTTTAAAAGCTTGTATTGCTGGATCAGGCCAAGAGGATGGGCTGGCTCCCTTCCTTGTGAGAGAAGTGATAGGAGAGACCAATGTGGAGAAATGTGGAATGAACCTCCTATAATAATTTGCAAAACCCAAGAAACGTTGAGTAGCTTTCAACGAAGTAGGCTGAGGCCAATCGGCAATAGCTTTCAGTTTATCAGGGTCCATTTGAAGAATTTTCCAGAGATTATATGCCCCAGGAAGGGTACCGAGGTCTGATTAAAGAGGCATTTTGACAACTTTCGAAAGAGACGATGATTTCGGAGATGAGACAACACTTCTAGTACATGCCAATGATGGTCTTGTAAGTTTGTAGAAAAAATTAAAATATCATCGAGATAAACTACCACAAATTTATAGAGAATGTCCCGAAAAATCTCGTTGACGTAGCCTTGAAATACAGCTGGCGCGTTACAGTCCAAAAGGCATTACCAGGTACTCGAAGTGTCCATCGCTAGTATTAAAAGCGGTTTTCCACTCATCCCCTGCCTTTATTCAAATTAAATTGTAGGCCCCGCGTAAGTCTAGTTTGGTGAAAAACTGAGCTCCTTCGGACCTTGTCGAAAGTTCGGAAATCAAGGGTAGTGGATACCGATTCTTTATCGTAATTTGGTTTAGGCCCCGATAATCTATACAAGGGCGGAGCCCTCCGTCCTTTTTTCCTACGAAGAAGGACCCTGCTCCAGCAGGAGAGGATGACGGCCGGATAAATCCTTTAGCAAGGTTGTCCTTAATGTACTCTGCCATAGCGGTAGTCTCAGGAACAGATAATGGATAAACACGGCCACGAGGAGGGGTCTTCCCCGGAAGCAGGTCAATAGCACAATCCCATGGTCGATGCGGAGGGAGTTTATCTGACGCTTGTTCGCAGAATACATCAGCGAAATCCTGGTAGGGTTCTGGTAAATTGGACTGAGAGGGACCCACAGAGATAGAGGGTGGAGAGAACATCTCGAATGGACAGGTAACTGTGGTTAACTTACACAAAGGAACCACCTTGGTCAAACACTTCTGTAAACAACTTGATCCCCAGGACAAAATTTGCATCTTATTCCAATTGAACACAGGGTTGTGCTTTTTTAACCAGGGTAGCCCCAACACCAGCTCATAGGGAGATTTAGGTAACACAAATAATTCCAGCCATTCCTGATGAAGACATCCAATCTTGATGGATACTGGATGGGAGAGAGAAGAAAGAAGATCTCCTAGCACTGTTTTACCATCTAAGCTGGAGAGTACTAGTTTATTGGGTAATGGAACGACAGGAATACCTAGAGTCCGAACGAGAGTATCTGAAATGAAATTGCCTGCCGCTCTGGAATCAATTAGAGCTTTAACCCTCTTTGTCCTGGACCCATGGGAAAGCGACACTGGTAGAAGACTGTCTGTTATTTGGGATGACTTGGACATAACCCCTAACTGAATGCTCCCTACTTCAGTCAGGGTCTCGCATTTCCCGCGTGCAGAGGACAATTCTTCAAAATGTGGTCGGGAGCAGCACAATAAATACATAATTTATTTTGGAAACGCCTGTTGCGTTCTACAGCTGTAAGCTTGGACTTATTGACCTGCATGGGTTCTTCTTCACTACTAGGAGAGAGAGAAGACTGGTTCACAGGAGGAGTACGGACCTGAAAGCATTCCCCCCTGCCTCTACTAGCCCAGCGTTCCTGATGGCGAAGGTCGATCTTGATGCAGAGGGAGATGACATCAGCAAAGGACTCCGGTAAATCTCTAGAGGCCAACTCGTCCTTCATCCTTTCTGATAGTCCATGGAGGAAGGATGCCTTGAGAGCTTCCTCGTTCCACTTTAGCTCAGATGCCAGGGTTTGAAACTGAACTACATACTGACCAACAGATCGTTTCCCCTGGCGCACATGAAGCAAATCAGATGAGGCTGAAGCGGAGCGGCCTGGTTCGTCAAAAATCCTTTTAAATGCTGAAACAAATCCTTCATAATTTGACACAAAGGGGTCAGCTCGTTCCCACAGGGGAGAGACCCAGTCCAGAGCAGCCCCGGTCAACAGGGAAATAACATATGCCACCTTTGCTCGAGAGGTGGGGAAATTCTGGGGGAGACATTCAAATTGGATCTCGCATTGGTTAATAAACCCTCGGCACCGCCTGGGATTACCATCAAATCTTTCCGGGGTTGCCAACTGGAGATGAGATTTAGATCCCGAAGCCCCTTGAGGCAAAACAGGTGGAGGGGGTGCAGCGGCTGCAGCTGGTGGAACCGGGAGAATAGATGCCAATGTAGTTTGGATCGAGACCAGCTGTCTAGAGAGCTCCTGCAGGTACTGGGCCACTTGCTGTTGGGCTGCCTCCTGGTTATCCATCCGAGAGGCCAGGTCCTGAAGGGACCCTGTACCTTGGGACCCAGCGGCTTCCATTGTGCTGCCTGAACAAACTGTCACGCTTGGCGCTGGGGGAGTGGAAACTCTGGGTCCGGGTTGCGGGAGGAAACGAAGGCGAGGGGCCTGGATATATGTTCTCCTCATCCACAGCTCTCGAGTGTTGACGAGACCTGGGCAATGGTGCGGAGTCTAACCCACAGGATGGTGTTCGCCAGTGACCCCTCCAATCGGGATTTGGGCTTAGATGCACCCTGTGAGCAGGTCGCGGTCCTTTGACCAGGTACCCAAGCTCAGTGGGAATTGGAGACACAAATAACCGTGGCCCTAATAAGAGATGCCTAAGGTTTAAGGCACTGTGGAGTGATCCACAAACAACGTAAATAAGTCTGGCAATACTGTAGCACAAAGTTCACTAGTGACACGTTTAACACACAGGCAGATATGGTAATTCACTGTTGTATGAAGTTCACTAGAGGCTCGTTTAGCACACAGGCAGATGGTAATTAACTGTTGCACCTGGTTCACTAGAGACTTGTTTAGCACACAGGCAGATGGTAATACACTGTTGCATGAAGTTCACTAGAGACACGTTTAGCACACAGGCAGATGGTAATTCACTGTTGCACAAGGTTCACTAGAGACACGTTTTAGCACACAGGCAGATGGTAATTCACTGTTGCTCAAGGTTCACTAGAGACACGTTTAGCACACAGGCAGATGGTAATACACTGTTGCAAGAAGTTCACTAGAGACACGTCTAGCACACAGGCAGATGGTAACTCACTGTTGCACAGGGATCACAGTAACGTCTTGGCACACAGGCAGAGATGGAACAAACTGTAGAGAAAATAGAACGCCAGGAACCTGGACCGGAACTCAACTAGGGACTAGGAGACAACCGTTGTTCAGGCAGTTTGCAGAAAGGTGGAAGCAGGCTATATACCCCACAGAACCCTTTGATAGGTGCACAGCGATCAGCTGACGCTCACCTATCCCAGGCCAGAAGTACAGTCACATGAGCCGACTGACATGGCGGCGCCCATGCCGGGAACCCCGAGTCCAGACACCGGACCGCCCGCAGTCCCCTACGCACGGGGAGAATGCTCAGCGTCCTCCCAGCCGCCGCGCCAGCTGCCCGACCACCCGGGAGATCAAAGGAAGCCGGCGAGGAGGTAAGGCCGCGCTGATCCCCGGCAGAGCCCTGACACGGCCTCAAGGTGAGACGGTGCAACGCAAGGTAAGATACGGGAGTACACCTGCATGGCAGCAGGCACTGCACCCCTCTTACATTAGCATCCCCCAGCGAGTCTCCACCGCCGGAGGCATGGACTGCCAAACGGTTCTCCACGTAAGCGGCCACGGGGAACCACTTACCTGCAACCCCAATGTTTTCGCTTTCAGCCCTGGGCTGGCTAAGGCCGCCGAAATCACCAATCACGTCACTGGTGTTGCAGCCCAGCGGGGGAAGACGGAATGGTGACATGGGCGTCTATCCGGAAGCTTAGCTGCTTAAGGTTTTCCCCTCACTCAGCACATGCCACTGCTCAGGACAAAAAAAAAAAAACTTGTTTGAGACTGCTGCCGCAGTCCCATTGTCAATAAGGTGCCTTCTCACAGCAAATAAAAAACTAACTGTCTGTAGCCAGGTTATATATGGAGGAGGATCCAGTACATCCTGGGAGCAGCTTGTTATCTGTTTGGTGCCTGGATCACTCCAACCACATACACCAAGGTAATTTCTGTGGACCCTGAAGAAGAAACTATAGTTTTTAAAAAGGAGACTTTGAAATAAAATGTAGAGAGTAGGGCCCCATTGAACAACAATGCATAACCCCTTTAGCACTTGCTAAATGTTGCTGGAGCTTGCCGGAGGGGTAAGTAATGATGAATACCAGTGGCATATTAATTTGTACTGTATCACTGCAATACTAAACTAAATATGCCGCTGTTATTTAGGATCATAGTTAAATAGGACCCTAGGCTTTGTTTTGTTGTTTTTTTAATTATGACAAAGTTATATTTTGTGTTTAACACAGTGGTTCCCAAACTTTTTGAATCACGGCGCCCTAGAGTATCAGCATTGTTTTTACAGCACCCTTAAGTTTAAGTTTGTTATTGAGAAATTTTGAAAAAAATGAAGTAAAGTGAAGTAAATTGTGCTTAACTGTTATCCATAGGTTCAGTTATGTGGTTGTGGACAGGTTTGCACTTCTGTTTGCCCACATATTTACATTACATTGACCATAAATATTTTAATTTGGTGCTGTACCACCAACTTGAGGCACCCCTACAAGTGTCCCGAGGCACCCCAGGGTGCCACGGCGAACAGTTTGGGAACCACTGGTTTATCCTGAAATAAATATTACCATACACCTCAAATAGGGCTCAAAACTACCACTGTACGCAACAAATTACAATGTAGTATTACAATAAAGCTATTATTTAACATGAAATACACCATGCTTCCCAGTGGTCCTGAGTTTGGTAGGACATCTTCTATTGTAGAGTGAATGGATGTCACTTTTGTGAGCAGTGGGTGTTTTACACATATGGAGAGTTTTTCCTTCATGTCACACAAGGGTACTAAAAGAGATATCCAGATGGAATTTGGAACTATCTCTCTAATATTAAAAAATAAGGGTATTTGGACCAGCAACTATATTGAAACTGCTCTTAGTGGACCAGATAAACTCAATGATACTTTCAGTAAGTGGTATTTCCTTCATGTGATCGAACAGACACTAACATACAAGGCACTAAAAAGAAATCCAAGCAAGGGAGACATTAACCCTAATATTTCAAAGTAAAGTGGATGTGATGTAGCACCTACATAGTTGCTGCCCACCGAGCACTGGGGGGTCTATTTACTAAGCCTTGGATGGAGATAACGTGAACGGAGATAAAGTACCAGCCTATCAGCTCCTAAATGCCATGTCACATGTTTTAAAAATGACAGGAGCTGGTTGGTTGGTACTTTATCTCCATCAACTTTATGTTCACCCAAGGCTTAGTAAATAGACCTTTGTCTTATTATCCCAATTAGCCAAAATCATGCTTTATGCATGTACAGTTTTTTCTCCATGTCACCAAATTACCTGCAGTAACAAGTACTTAAAAGGAATCCATACAGGGAATTTAAAAACCTGACCATCTTAACTCTAAACCTAAAAAGCACTTGCGTTATCAAAACCAATAAAATTACAAGCAGCCCTACTCTCAACTTACACTTTCAAATTGAACAACCACCTGAGGAACTTTCCAATTTGGTTTTGGCATTTCCTCATTTATGTGAACATGGGTACACAACATGCCCTTTCTACCTACAATATAGACACAACTCTTTCATCTATCTCCTTCCTTGTTCTTTAGCAGGAAGATGAAAAATGGCAAACTGCATTTATTGTCATGGTGATTCTATGGAGATCTTGCAATAGCACATACTTTTAAAAACTCTCACTTTAGTAAATTTATCCCACAGAGTGCTTTCAGACACACAATGAATACAGCGCTGAGTGTTTCAAGTACAGTGTGTCAGCACAGAGAGCTAAGCACAGGCCCAGTGACAGGGGGGTACTAGGGGCACACCTGTGCTGGGCCCTGAGGTTCTGAGGGGCCCCGAGTGCTCAGGGGCACAAAACACATCTCTGCTGAGGGTCCGCGGCTGATAGTAACTACTTCAGTGCCCCGCTGGCCACTCATCTGGCTTGTGTAAACTATTATCCATTGGTCCCCCCCCAAAGGGTAACCTAGTTCCCGGAGGACACTTCTTTGAAGCGTACCTCACGAGAGTAACTTTTAATGGAGAGTTCCGTTTTCGGGAGCTCCAGCATTGTCCGCTCTCCCGTGTAAATTCAATTTTAAGGTTCCTCCCAGTATATATATGAACATATGAACTATGTGGATATAGGAATGCTGTTGCATTATGATGGTTCTTAGAATTAGAGATTAGTTACGGGATGTTTGTTTACAGCCGAGAACAGGATATCCGGTTTCGGACATTTTGGATTTCTTGTCATAATTGAGGGTGCTATATAAACTTGATCTTCATGTGAGAGGCTATTCATTACCCCTGAGGAAGTCCAGGAGATGGGACATAACCCCATCTAGATGAAACGCATTGTGTACTACTAGACATTCATATTCAGATAAGCCTTTTTTTTTATTCCTTTAATGTACGGGCATTTTATATAATTTTGTACAAACCATTTTGCACTATATGTGTTTTTGTTTTTATCCTATGTATATTGTTGGAGTTCCATTAAAAACCTATGAAAAACCCTATGGTGGATGAATTCGTGAACATTGAGATAATGTTATTCATTTATTATTCTGGTACGGGTCCACTCATTTAGCTTTTTGAGCACATATTGGTAGCATTTGCACTTTATTGCACTAGGAGGCGCCTTTGTCTTTCTATATTACAGAATAAAGGAGGTGGTGTGGATCTAGACAAGGAGCTGTGTTGCCTTCCTTCACGTGGAGTTTCCTTTGCATTTTTGGAATTACATTCCATTGGATTGATTTGGACCTTTGTATTACACATTTTTTATCACATTGTATACACTTTAGCGCCAAGTGTTCTTATATATATATATATATATATATATATATATATGTGTGTATATATATATATATATATATATATACACACGTGTGTATATAGATCTATATATATATATATATACAGTATATTTATATATATGTATAGATCTATATATATATAGATCTTGTATATATATATATATATAATATATACATATATCTTTGTGTATTGGTAGGGATGTGTGGGTTGTGTGGGGGAGGGGTTTAAGGGAGGCCCCAGAGATATCTGTTGCCAGCCCTGGCTAAGCAAAGCAAAGCAAAAAAGCTACATAATCATGGAAGTAAGAAGTATGCACAGGAATAAAACACCCATACTCAGGTTTATCAAACTTAAAGGTGCATAAAATTACAGCACATGGAATTTTGCTATGGAAATGCAACAAAAGCATGAAAGGTTGTAGAAAGTAACATTGGATCCTGGTGAAAGTCCACATCCAGATAATGTAGAAAGAGCAATGGGTACATTTGGCTTAAGTGTTCTCGATCATACATGGTAAAGTGTCAGCAAAAGATGTGGCCAGCACTGCAGGCAGCATATGAAGATGGGGGTCTAATGATAATAATTAATTTGAGACTTGTATAGTATTTTACTTAGCTATGTTAATGCAGCAATATGATTGACTATATTGACATAATTATGTCAATTTTTCAGCAACTAATGTCTGTAACAGTGCAAGTAGATGATGAAGAGATCACTACAGTGATGCTACAAAACCTAGGGATCAATTTACTAAGCCTTCGATGGGGGTAAAGTGGACTGAGATACAGTAAAGTACCAGCCAACCAGTTACTTATTGTCAATTTTTAAACACAGCCTATGGCAGTTAGGTACTGATTGTTTGGTAGTTTATCTCCTTTCACTTTACCTCCATCCAAGCCTTAGTAAAATGCCTGAGCTTGACTTTTTACTCTTAGCATTGGAAGCAAACACAGCCAAGTTACCCAACGACATAGTCAGAACAAAGCTACCGCAGTTCCAAGAACATGTGCCATGGGAATCAAATGCAGAGAGTACTGCATTTTACACAAAAAGAAAATGTAAGAACACGTGTTATATTTGTCACACGATAGGTCACAAAGCATTTGATTGTAAGCAAAAGAATGTGAATGCTATGCAGAATAAAAAGTGCAAAGAACAAAGATGAGTTGGCCCTGAGTGTCACAGATAGCGCAGAAAAAATTGTTGGTATATCAATTCAGTGGTACCAGGCATTTCAGCTAAAATGAGGAGTGAATAGCCACGTGTGATCCTATCACAATCAAAGGAATTGGGAATGAAGTGCTTGCACCTACAAAAGTTGGAATAATTACAGTCCACTTAAAAATTTGGACTAAAATATGAGTCACAAAAATCCAAGACATGCTTTATGTACCAGAAATGGGAACAAAGTACATAGAACATAGTGTTAGAATTTACTATTTATCCCACCTAAGGCAACAGAGATAGAAAATAATGAATAAGAATTATATATGCCAATTCTACTAGATGCATATATATACAGTATATATATATATATATATATATATATATATACAGTATGTATATAACAGAAACTATGAATAAGTCCATATATGGATGTTAATTAAGAAATCACACACAAAAAATATATTTACAGGTGTAATTTTATGTTATACATATGACTTATTTTGTGAAGCCAAATATTATAAAGTATATTGGTATATATTAGAATAGGTGTACAGACTGTGCACAGTTTAATCTTAGTATTCCATTTCTTTACACTTTTTCTTTATTCACGGTATTTTAATCATACATCACATGCAGATGTGTTTTATATTATATAAATAAAAGTTACATTTTAGTTTCTACTTGGACAATTTGAATATCTGTGCACTTCTTTATATAGAGTATTCCTTTTTTTCACCGTAGGGTATTATTATTATTGTATTTTCTGCCTATCCACTGTGTAAGACTGTGCTGAAGGTGTGAAACAAAATTGTGATTTGTAACCGTTAAGAGTACTGTGTAGCTTGAGTAAGGAGGTGGTGTAACATACAGTACATAACATGCACTAAAAGTAATGCGTATGAGGAAGTTACTTAAGGTGTGCTTGTAATACTGTAGATTATTGATTTGTAGAATGAGAAGACTAAATAAAGATTTGTTCTTCAAAGATGTTGGGTACAATACCATCTCATGTTGACACAATAACAAAACTTTATTAACTCTCTACATCCTTAAGCACTATAACTTGTGCAGGCACTACTTCGCCAACTTCTTCCAATACAATACTTTTAGATGTTTAATAAGACAATATTCTCCTCTTATCGCATAGTAGTCTTAACTGTTGCATTACAAATAGTTTGCAATTTTTTTGTTTACTCCAACACCTCCAGCACAGTCTTCACACATAGGTGTCACAGTGATAAGAATACATCAGATACCCGGGGCTGCTGGGCACAATAGTTCTTCAAGATGTTAGTATTTTTAATACACAATAACACATACAGGTGAAACCACATGCAAAGTTCCTTGCATCTCATCTCAGTCCACATGGGAGACTCCTAACAGCAGGACATCCCATCACCGAGGGACCCTCTCTCATTCCATCACGCTGCATACATTTTCTGGAGGCAGCCATATTTGATGTCCCAATATCCAGGGACTCTGCCATTTACTGTATATATATTCCCCCATATCTAGAGACCTTCCATCTGATGTGCTTCAACCTTCTTCACAGGTGTCTTAAGCTGGGCATCCACAAAACAATTTTCTGTCAGATATCTGTCCAATCTGGCTGGTTGGTATGAAAACCTGGTAATGTATGGGAGCAAATGACAATCATCCATTTGCTCACAAACACTGGAAAACATCCAAAAATGGTTGTTCAGACAAATTGGTTAAAACGCACAAATTTAAAAATTTGAGCAATTTTTTTTGTCCTTTTTTCAGTGTTTAAAATCATATGATCGACTGTCATTTGCTCTCATACATTACCAGGTTTCCATTCCAACCAGCCAGATTGGACAGATATCTGACAGAAAATTGTATAGTGTATGCCCAGCTTTATAGATTTAGTTACACAGGACTCTCCTCTGGCCACACTGCCTGTATGCAGTCACCACCGAACCCCCTTATAGTGGAAGCATTTCTTTGGGGGCTTTACTAAAAGGAATCCTCCAATATACATATGTCACACCCTGAAAAGGGTGTTCTATTCTACTCGTGGTGTATTAGGGTGATTCCTTACCAAGTATCTCTGTCACAGAATCTCCTTGGGTTCTTCTGGAAGGTGATAATTTAGACACAGGCAATAGTGTGCAACAAAAGAGTATATTTATTCAAACATTTGCAGTTTAGTTAAATAAGCAATGCATTTTTAACAAGTTTAATTACAATTTAGCACACACATTTGAGTCAGAAAATTGCACTGGGATCCGTAAATTTTAGTAAACAGGAATTCTGGATATGTGAACCAACTGCGGAATCAATAGGTGATTAACAAATGAAGATATTATATTTCCATTCTAGACCTTAGTTTAACTCAGAACAAATGTCCCACTATTACCAGGTGCACCTCAATATGTAATACACTAGTCTCAAGTCCCCTCTCTACATGCACAAGATAATTGGCCACTAGTGTTAGATCAATGTTGCCCGGGTTGGTGAATAGTTCATTAAAGGCAGGGATTAAGTAGTCCCAGTGCAATATAAAGTCCTGCACAGCTTTTTAGGTAAGACAATTAGATAGCTGTCTGGCTACCATATTTGTAGTATAACATTCTCCCTTTCAGAAACAGCTGGGGGTCAATTGATGAAAGTCACTGAAGAGTAATTGCAGCAATCACTCCTGGCTACTCTCTGTATCCTTGCGGATGATATGGTTGTTCTTTTTACTCACAATTACTCTGCCCTTCACAATTCCTCTCAGCTGCCAAATTAGTACTGCAAACGGTATGCCCTTTTTAGAAGAGTTAGCTGTTTAGCTAAAAATTAGCAATTCTACTGTACTTAGGTTATTCTGAGGTAAAAGGGCTGTCACTGCAGGGATCACTGCCTTTCACTGTACTTAGGTTATTCTGAGGTAAAAGGGCTGTCACTGCAGGGATCACTGCCTTTCACTGTACTTAGGTTATTCGGAGGTAAAAAGGGCTGTCACTGCAGGGAGCACTGCCTTCCGCTGTACTTAGGTTATTCTGAGGTAAAATGGCTGTCACTGCAGGGAGCACTGCCTTCTGCTGTACTTAGGTTATTCTGAGGTAAAAGGGCTGTCACTGCAGGGATCACTGCCTTTCACTGTACTTAGGTTATTCTGAGGTAAAAGGGCTGTCACTGCAGGGAGCACTGCCTTCCGCTGTACTTAGGTTATTCTGAGGTAAAAGGGCTGTCACTGCAGGGAGCACTGCCTTCCGCTGTACTTAGGTTATTCTGAGGTAAAAGGGCTGTCACTGCAGGGAGCACTGCCTTCTGCTGTACTTAGGTTATTCTGAGGTAAAAGGGCTGTCACTGCAAGGATCACTGCCTTTCACTGTACTTAGGTTATTCTGAGGTAAAAGGGCTGTCACTGCAGGGAGCACTGCCTTCTGCTGTACTTAGGTTATTCTGAGGTGAAAGGGCTGTCACTGCAGGGAGCACTGCCTTCTGCTGTACTTAGGTTATTCTGAGGTAAAAGGGCTGTCACTGCAGGGATCACTGCCTTTCACTGTACTTAGGTTATTCGGAGGTAAAAAGGGCTGTCACTGCAGGGAGCACTGCCTTCCGCTGTACTTAGGTTATTCTGAGGTAAAAGGGCTGTCACTGCAGGGAGCACTGCCTTCTGCTGTACTTAGGTTATTCTGAGGTAAAAGGGCTGTCACTGCAGGGATCACTGCCTTCTGCTGTACTTAGGTTATTCTGAGGTAAAAGGGCTGTCACTGCAGGGATCACTGCCTTTCACTGTACTTAGGTTATTCTGAGGTAAAAAGGGCTGTCACTGCAAGGAGCACTGCCTTCCGCTGTACTTAGGTTATTCTGAGGTAAAAAGGCTGTCACTGCAGGGATCACTGCCTTTCACTGTACTTAGGTTATTCTGAGGTAAAAGGGCTGTCACTGCAGGGAGCACTGCTTTCTGCTGTACTTAGGTTATTCTGAGGTAAAAGGGCTGTCACTGCAGGGAGCACTGCTTTCTGCTGTACTTAGGTTATTCTGAGGTAAAAGGGCTGTCACTGCAGGGATCACTGCTTTTCACTGTACTTAGGTTATTCTGAGGTAAAAGGGCTGTCACTGCAGGGAGCACTGCCTTCCACTGAGCTTAGTTTATTCTGAGGTAAAAAGGGCTGTCAGTATGCTTAATTACTTTTGCTGGTGTGAGTGTAACACAGTCCTGGTGCACTCACTAGAATGCTGCACTGAGCCCTTTGTATCTCTCCAGCTGCTAGTTTGTGTCTGGCCGTGAGCTAGCTTAGACGAGAAGTGTAAAACAGCAGGGATTGAATGGGTTACTCACTGCTCCTGCCTGCGGACTTAGTTGCCGTCCCTTGCCTGCCTTTCAACCAGCCAGCTCCGCCTTCTGCTCCATGTCAGCCTCTCTGCAGCGCCGCCTCTGCTCCTGGCTCTGGCTGTCACCTCACCAGCCCCGAGGGAAGGTCTCTGGGTGGAATTGGTATGAAATACCGTCGGCCGCATGGCCGGCGTTTCGATTCCCGTCAGCGGCAGCCCGACAGGAGCAGAGTGCGACGCAGCGGAAGCCCGAAAGCGCTGGAAATCCCGATCGTGGATAGGTAAGTATCCACTAACCTAACCTAACCCCCCTAACCCTCCTTAGGGGTGCCTAACCCTAACTTCCCCCCCAAGTGCCTAACCCTAATCCCCCCTCTAAGTGTCTAACCCTAACCACCCCCTTCCCCGCTGCCTAAACCTAAGTCCCCCGAGGGGGTGCCTAACCCTAAGTCCCCCCCGGGGTGCCTATTCCCTAGCCCTCCCTTCCCCTAGCCTAACCCTAACCCTCCCGGGGGGGTGCCTAACCCTAAGTCCCCCCCGGGAGCCCTAAACCTAACCCTCCCCCTCCACGGCTGTCCGCTCGCGGTGCCCGGCATCACTACGATCGTGATGCCGGGCGCCGGTCTCCCGGCGTCGGGGAAATGCGGGCGTCTACATCTAGACGCCCGGCATTTCACCCTTGCCGGGATAAGACAGTCGGGAAGCCGTCTGCCGGTATTTAGGCAGTCGGCTTCCCGATTGCCTCCCCTCTGGGCAGCTCCCTCTGACTCTGCTTCCTCCGGCAGAGCCCCGACAGCTTCCTGCACACTCCCGACCAGGCTCTTAGCTGCTGCTGCCTCACGGTGTCTGAGGCTTTCCTCCGGCAAGCGCGGCACCCGTTCCACGGCTAGCCGCCTCAAGTAAGTCCCGCTCCCTCCTTCCAAGAGCTCTCCTCTGGACCCCACTACCCGGCAGTCCCCGCGAGAGTCTCCTTATATACTAGTGGTCGCATGCGGGGCTGCTTCCCGCCGACTGCACACGCTTCTCTGTCCACTGGCCATCCATGCAGGAATTGGGGAAAGGGTTCTCCCCTCTGCTATGACTGGGCTGTCCTGATGATGGACCACATGCCCACTGACTCCCCATGTCCAGAGCGGGCAGCCGGCTCCATTGGCTCCCCTTGAGGGGGTAGATCGCTCCAAGGTTCCCCAGGAAGGGGTTAACATATATAAATAAACTGGTATATAAATAAATGGCATACACATCAATTAGGTTATAAACACTTTAGGGGTACCACACATATGCAGGCACTCACCTTCACATACATGGGTGTATCATCTCTTCTTTCTTTACAGGTGGTCCCTCACTTACCAGAAGCCCTCTTCTCCTTTGTGGGGTTCTCTCTTGTGCTGCATGGATTCTCTGTCACTGCTGCAGCTTCTCCATATGACTGCTTTCGGCTCTTTTAACAAAACTCCACCTTTAGCAACAATGGGGGATTCTTGAGGGGGCCCCTTATTTAGAGGGCATTTGCCCCTTTTCTTTTACACATAGTGGAGTGCAGTCAGGGGGCCCCTCTGCTTATTGCGCTTCTCCTCTTCTATTTATAGTACACTTGAGGCATCACCACACTTACCCCTCAAACGCTAAGACCCGCTCCCGTGTCTGGGTAAAATGGGCAACTCACCTCTAGCCCTGGAAATCCAAGTGTTGTAAAGACTTGTGTCCCCATACTGGCTGGCTCTCCTACCTACTCTACCCATTTTTTTCCAATATGAGGCCTATGCCTCACTCTGCTTACCAACACTAATGGTGACATGGGCAGGGAGAGATTCCCAGAGTTACAGATTCCTTTTTTTTAATTGTTTCTTAATCTATCTAGCTTTTTGGCGAGGGGCTTTTAATGTTTCTGCAAACATTATGCTAACATTTAATTTTTTATTTGGCAGTAATGTTTTAAATGTTTTAATGATTATTTTTGCCATATAATACCTTGTGGTTGAAATGGATAATTTTATTCCAGTTGCAAACAATGATTTTATCTGGGAACTAAATGCCCAGATGGGCTTGATTGCACATGTGCTGGCCTCACGCATACTCACAAAAGCAAGGGTGCCTATAGAGGATGTACTGGCAGGGTGACCCTGTAGTCTGTACAACACTCGGAATGTCCTGAGGACGCTATGAGCAGTGCCATACTTCCTGGTGCATGGCAGCCCTGCCCCCTCTGCGCAACATCATGACATCATGCACTTTGGAGGCAAGGTAGTCACAAGGCACAGTGCCATAATGTTACGGCTCTGACTGGCACCACCTGCCCGATAATAATATTGGGGAATGTTACAAACCTATAGTATGTTGTTACCACTCTATAGCACCAATGTGTATTGATGCTATATGAATAAGTTATTATAATAGCAATTATATAGCAGCAAAAACTAACTTGCAGCTCCACTAGTATTAGCTTTCCACTATTCACCTGGGTAGTTAATATGTATATATAAAATTAATAGCGACCACAGTGTTGCAACATGTTTGACCTGGAATACAGCTTGTACTCACCGAACTTGGCCTTTGGCGTCCTCTCTATGCTACCTCGCTCTCTCTTCCGGGTTCTGTAGTATCTGTGGTCAGTTGGCAGCTGACATCACTTACTGTAGGTACCAGTTCTGTATGTGGTCTCTCTTTTTAAACAATGTATTGAGCATTCCTCATAGCCAAAGTTGCCTCTAGTATTCATGGTAATTTTGCAGCTCCCTTTAGTTTGATTTTTAGCTGTATCCCTGATAAACCTTGAACAAGTAAATTAAGGTTACCTGAAGTCACTCGATGGTTGAAACATGGTATAATGTATTAAAAAATGTTTATACTATTTAAACATATTTTCAATTTCTTTTACTCATTTGCATGATTTATGAATAAATTCATCCAAAACAGAATTAATTGGTTCAATATCACAAATCATTCTGCAAACTGAGCTGCCAGAGATTAATTCATCTTTAGTGGTGATTTGTAAGCAAACTCCAATAAGTACTCTTTTTTTGCTAGTATATTTTTGAGTTTAGAACTAGCCCCAAAATAAATAACAACAACAAAAATGAATGAATTAAATAAATTATAAAGGGTATATGTACAATCATAAAATCCTAAACCATTTAGCATTGCAATAAAATTGTTTATTTGCTAACATAAAATACGTGATGATCATGAATGTCACATAATATAAATTTCCAATAACTCAGATTTCAATGAAATCTATAAATCCAAATAGATTTACAGTCATATATTGTTTAAATGTAATGCATCAATATAACCCAATATGAATTTTAAACACTGTGGTGTATTTGTATGTAAATATTTTCATGCACAATTTGTAAGGGTAATAAGCACATGTAGATTTTGTACGTCAATATCTACAGGCTATTTAGTTTTAATATGGGTCAAATGAAAACATCAATCGATATGAGTAATGCTGGCCATACACGCTACAATTATCGGGGCGATCCGCCTAATATCGGCGGATCGCCCCGATAATTGTAGTGTGTGTGCGGGCGACCGAGGGTTAAATATTGCTCGGTCGGGCATGCAGGATTGTCCAGCATGCCCGTCCGATGCGATATTTACCCGGTAACTGTCGGCCGCATCGGGCAGTGTATGCCCAGCGCGGCCGACAGACAGACATTTCCTGTGTTCCTTCCTAAGGAAGGAACAGGGAAATGTCTCCTCCCCCGGGGGCGGAGCGCGGATGTCGGGCTATACGCTGTGAGATTTCTCTCACAGTGTATGCCGGCGACATCTGCGGCTGGCAGCCGGCCAGATAAAATTTCTGTCGGTCTGACAGACATTTTATCTGGCTGTGTATGCCCAGCATAACTAAGAAACTCTTTTGCATCAGTAAAAAGACAGCCTCCTAAAGGGACATCAGGATCAGCAGTGTTAATGTGCAAGTCCAAATGGGAAATCTTTTGAGCACCACATGAGCATTCTAAATATTTGCAATAGAGAAAATGTGTGTTATTAGGAGGTACTTGTAAATGGCTTCTGCGGGCAGGAGGTAAATACTTCACAGTAAGCACTATTCTATCTTTTGCTTAAATTTTATTAAAATGTCACACAGTTACCATTTTAACTTTAATCACGGCAGTGTCCAGCAAGCTAATTTTGGAGAATTGGTTGACAGTCATTAACTGAGGCAGCATAATAATGAACAGACCGCAGGATGTAGGAAATTAGATATATTGCTAGGAACGTGATATTCAGTAATCTGAATGCAAGTCATAGTGGAAAAATCATGTAGAAAAAAACTAAACATTGTAATCAAATGAATTGGAATTTATGGATAGATTAAGTGGTCAAATAACTAGTTTCCAGATCATTTAACATCTTCGAATCTGAAGTGCTTATTAGGACAATGTGATTGCACTGCCTACTACTGGGCAAAGTTTGAAATGGTTTTAGAGCAAAAATGCAGAATAAGAGTGCAAGTGAGAAAGTCTCTTGCTGTCCCCTGTCCATGTTGTCAGTAGTATAGACTGAGGACACCGTCAGCAACCCCGTGCTGCTGACACAGTAAGTGTACTTTTGGTGTATCCATGCCAAACTGTTTCCAACCTGCACTGCATCCAACCCACTATATATCCCGCACTGTATTCAACCCACACTGCAGCTGGCCTCCACTGTATCCAACCCACACTGTATCCCACACAATATCAGACCCACACTGTATCCAACCCACACTGTATCCCGCACAATATCAGACCCACACTGTATCCAACCCACACCGTATCCGGCAATATATTAGACCAGCACTGTAACCCACACTGTATCCGACCTGCACTGTTTTTGACTCACAGGTACGGAAGGTACGGAGCACTGTTTTTAATGGTCAGGGAGATTTGGGGGAACTGTTCAAGAAAAAGTCTGATTGATCGGGGCTTTACAAGGGTCAGTCATTGGTGGCCCAGCACCCCACATGAGGAAAATACAGATTGGGTAGTGACAATAGACATGTGCTGGGGGTGACTAATTGTTTTGAGCAAGGATATTCCATGCACGATGTAAATTTTTAGTAATTTTCTGTGTTGCATTGGTACTTTCTATTGAACGTACTTGTGAGTTGATTTGGCCTATGCCTATGTTGGTGTGGTGGTCCAAATTTACTGGAAATGACTGGAAATAAATGTTATTGAGGTTAATAATACTGTAGGGACAAAAAAAGGCCCAAATATGATTTTAGCTGTTTTTATCATTTTTTTTTTTAAAAAAATCCAGATCCAAAACCGAAAAATAAAACACCAAGGAAAAAAATCCAAAACAAGATTCAGATCCAAAACCAGGGGAGATCCAGATCCAAAACCAAAACCAAAACATGGGGGTTAGTGCACATCTCTAGTAATCACTTTAAACCACACACCCATACTATTATACATCTGAGTTTGATTAGCCAACCCCCTTTGACCGCCCAACACAACATTTCTGACATATTACGAATGCACAATTGGACAGTTGTTATCTTTGCTCCTTTGCCATCGCTGGGACTGGTTGCCATATGCTTTTTATTGCTGTTGCTGTCATCTTGGGGAATCCTCCAATACCATCTGGAATATAGAGGCTACTGGCATCCACTTCCAGCGTCAGCATCTGTGGTCCAGGCAGACTCCCGCAGGTAGATACACAGGCGGCATGCAATTGCAGCCACTGCACCTCTCTTTACAGCATGGGGGTGTTCTGGACTGCCTATTCCCGCAGAGCATATTGCGTGCTGACCTGGGTTGTCTTAACAGCAGTGTGGGCCCTGGACAAAGCAATGCACTGGGGCCTCTACCCATCCATTCACGGGTAAAAAATTTAAATGGTCAATAAAATGAAACCCTCCAGCATGCCCATCAGACCTCCCACACATGCAGAGAGACTGTCTGAAGCCGGCAGATGAAGTGAGGTGAGAACTCGTCATCGGGGGGGGGGGTTAGATCAGAATACAGTGCACCGGCGGCTGGCTTATAAAAATATCACAAATTTACCAACTGGCCGGGCTGCAGGGGGGCAGGTTGGTGGGTCCCTACAAGCTTCGGGCTCTTGGGCAACTGCCCAACAAGCCCAATGGAAGAGATGGCCCTAGTGCTGACTACTAGCATTAGTGGAGAGTGGTGATTATACAAGTTTTCATATTTCCATTTGTATTTACATCTGTGGCTTAAAACCAGGAGCGATATCTTATGAATATATGGACTGAGTCCTTTTAAAAGCACAGTGTTATTCACATATTAGACTTGGAGATTTCCATAGAGTTATTGTGATCATTATAGTTGTTTAATTGGTTGTACATATATATATATATATATTTCTCTTTGAATGTGTTATACATTGCAATATTACAAATCAAGCATGAGGAAGCAGGTGAAACCCAATTGCATCAGCACACCGGCATCTTTGATGTTATTCCGCATTCCTCTCTGAACACATGATGTCACCGCGATCATGTCCTAGTCAAGCCATACCCAGACGCATTTTGTCCAATCGGACTTCCTCAGTGGTGTGTGGCCATCAATTAATTTCTCTGTGTTTATATACCAGCATATCTGGTCATCTGATTCCAGTAGACCAATCACTACTTCAAGTTTGAACAAACTAAACATAGGAAGACACTTATAGAATGTTTGGAAATACAAAAGTGTCCTCAATCTCCGGACCCCATTTTGTTGTGAATCTCCATACACTATTATAGCCTCCATTTTGTTAAAGTCCGGGCTGGTGCTATTATAAACTACATCCACCAGGTGACACTCAGCTCTTATCTATTCCATAAATTGGATTACCCATAAAACAAGGGTCATGCACATAAAAAATAGGTTAAGATTGAACAATACTATATTTATTTTAAGACCATGACTTAACTAAGCACAACACCCTTTATGTCTACAGTATATAAAAGGTATCCAAACATTCGCAGAACTGCGAACTCTATGTTTAGTGTAACTATATTTATAGAACATATCATAATACAATAATATGTATAGTATAAAAATACAGTAATTACATACTGGGTAGCAATACAATATTTCATTCAACCTATAGGAATTGAAATAATATATTTAATAAATTATTTAAAAATCTCATCATAAATATACATAGTCAAAAAGGTACCATACCGTACTAATGGCCCAACAGGGATGTCTCCATCCAACTGTTGAGTCAACCGTATAGACTCCCCTAACTAGAGAAAGGAAGGAAAAAACATAAATGAAAAAAGGGAAATAACCAACAAGCCATTCAATCTGCTAAAAATGGAACAATATCACAAGTTTCATTCAAGCCACAAGGTGTCATCGTTTTTAATTTATGTATCCACCAGGTTTCTCTTCTTGCCAGTTTCTTCAATATGTCACCCTTTCGTACGTCTGGTGTGACATGTTCTATACCTTTAAACTTAAAATTTGTTAAAGATGATTTCTGGCATATAGCAAAGTGCCTGGGGACACTATGATTCACAACCTTATTGATCACATTTCTCATATATTCCAAGACTCTAAGTTTTAGTTGATGCTTAGTCTTTCCTATGTATTTCATGCCGCACCCACATTCGATCATATAAATTATAAATGTGGTGCAGCAATTCATTAAGCTAGTGGTTTTATAAGTCTCAGAACCATCAGAATTGCAAAATATATTTCTCTCCTTGCTTACAAGCTTACAGACTTTATAATGAGAACAAGGAAAAAAGCCTTTAACCCCATCCATCCAACCTTTTTCCTCTTTAATGGGATGGAGTATACTTGGTGCTAGCATTTGTTTAAGAGAGTTCACCTTTCTAAAAATAATTTGGGGTTTGTTCTAAGTAAGTCCTCCTAAAACTGGGTCTCCAGTGTCTCTTAAGTACCCTCTTAATGTCTCTCTCTCTGCTGTTATATTTAGTGACAAATGGAACAAAGAATGATTCCTCATCAAATCTCTTTCCCTTCATTTTATATTTCAGTAGTTCTGGTCTCGAAGCCTCTAGCTTTTTCAATGCTGTTGCTTATAAGGCCCTAAGGGGTATTTCTTCTCAAAAAATCTCTTCCCATAAATTTTAGTTTGTTCAACAAACTTTTCCTCATCCACACAATTATGCCTTAAGCGTAAAAATTGTCAGTACAGGATATTTGATTTCCATTTGTCCAAGTGGCAACTCTCAAAATGCATGTGAATATATCCACCTTTTTATCTTTATCATAATTTGAAACATCTAAAACTAAATCTAAAAACTCAGTCCTCTTATTTTGAAAATTATCTGTAAACCGAAGATTAAAATCTTTATTGCTTAAATATGCCATAAATGCCAAAAAACTCTCTTCACTACCCTCTCAGATAGTCAATACATCATCTATGTACCGCTCAAAGAGTTTAAGGTGAGAAAAGTATGGATTATTCGTACTATTGAGTATACACTTCCTCTCCCATGCGCCCAGATATAAACACATGAAACTGGGTGCAAAAGGTGTGCCCATTGCAGTGCCACACCGCTGTACTGACCCTCAAACATGAAAAAGATTGTTCTTAAGAATATATTCCATACATTTCAACATGAAATCTCTCTTAATATTGGATATTGTTGGATCCAGTCTTACAACATATTCTATAACATTCAAACCTTTATTGTGAGGGATACTCGTATATAATGCCTCAATATCAATTGAGCACCAATTATAACCAACTGACCAGGTGAATTCATCCATAATTTTTAAGACCCGTGTAGAGTCTATCAGATAGGATGTTAATTCTTCCACATAACCTTTGATATAAATATCTACAATTTCAGAGAGCCTGGCAGTTGCAGAGTTCAGGCCTGACACTAAGCTTTGTATTTCCAAACATTCTATGAGTGTCTCCCTATGTTTAGTTTGTTCAAACTTGAAGTAGTGATTGGTCTACTTGAATCAGATGACCAGATATGCTGGTATATAAACACAGAGAGATTGATTCACACTTCACTGAGGAAGTCCGATTGGATGAAATGCGTCTGGACATGGCTTGACTAAGACGTGATAGCGATGATGTCATGGGTTCAGAGAGGAATGCAGAATAACATCAAAGATGCCGGTGTGCTGATGCAATTAGGTTTCACCAGCTTCCTCATGCTTGATTTGTGATATTGCAATGTATCACACTTTGCCTATGTGAGTGTTTTTAATCCTTTTAGTAAAGTTCATTACTTTTATATACTTCACTATTGTGCGCCTCCTTTCATCTTTGCTCATAACTGTATTATTTTTATAAAAAGAGAATTATACTATCTCCACCCTCCTCCAGAAAACACTTTGAATACTGTCTATTTTGACCAACATTTTGGTATCATATTTTTGCTGGGACATTAGTCTATATATATTGTTTAGATATATGTACAATAATAAATAATATATTGAAACGTTGTAAACTCACATGCTGTCTGCAGATTTTATTTTGGATGAAAAGAGCTATGAGTGCTGTACCTTGATGAATATATTATATGTGCTCCCACTACCTCCACTATACCCCTGCACCCCCTCTTCCGTACCCCTGCCCCCACTATACCCATGCACCACACTTGCCTCTGTGTCCATGCCCCCACTACCTCCTCTATAAACCCTATAGCCCTCTCCTCTGTGCCCCTGTCCCCCCCTTTTCTGTGCTCCTGTCCCCCCCTTTTCTGTGCCCCTATCCTGCCCTCCTCTGTGCCCCTGCTCCCACTACCCCCTCTATCACCTGCACCCCCTCCATTCTGTGCCCCTGCTTCCACTACCCTTTTTAAACCCTGCATTTGCACGCCCCCTGCAAGTGCTGAAAGGAGCACCAACAGTCCACTTGCTGATATGCAAATTGAAGATGTCACTGTTGAAGTACAACAGGATGAGGATACTGGTGTAACTGGCACTGAGGAGGAAGTTGGTAAGGAGGATTCTGATGGTGATGTGGTTTGTTTAAATCAGGCTCCGGGGGAGACAGTTGTTGTCCGTGGGATGAAAAAGCCCATCACGGTCATGCCTGGGCAGAAGACCAAACATTCCACCTCTTTGGTCTGGCAATATTTCTATCCAAATCCGGATAACAACTGTCTAGCCATATGTACCATATGTAAAGGCGAAATAAGTAGGGGTAGGGACGTTAACCACCTAGGAACATCCTCCCTTATACGGCACCTGCAGCGCGTTCATAAAAAGTTACTGTCAAGTTCAGAAACTTTGGCTAAGACCGTAAGCAGTCCAGGGACACCTAAATCCCGTTGTCCTGTTGTATCCAAGCGCCTGCAAACCACACCGTCAACTCCCTCCTCGTCAATTTCCTCCTTAGTCGGGATCGGAAGTAGTCCTGCAGGCCATGTCACTGGCATGACTGACTCTCCTATCCGGGATTCCTCCGGAGGATCCTGCATTGCTATGCCTCCTGCTGCCACTGCAGCTGTTGCTGCTGCTGGGAGTTGTTCATCGTCCCAGAGAGGAAGTAGGAACACCACTACTTTTACTAAACAATTGACCCTCCAACAGTCCCTAGTGAGGAGGATGAAGTACGACAGCAGTCATCCTGAAGCAAAACGTATAACTGAGGCCTTGACTGCTATGTTGGTGTTAGACGTGCATCCGGTATCTGCCATTAGTGCAGTGGGATTTAGACAATTGATGGAGGTAGTGTGTCCCCGGTTTCAAATCCCGTCTAGATTCCACCTGCATGCTCAAAGCAGCAGCGACAAGCATGCGTCTGTCTGTTAAAGGGTGGTGTAACCCTCAAAGTGCGCTCCACAAACAATTAAAAAATTCTCCTTTTTTTTCTGTCTTTGTGAAATGTGTGGGCTGTAGCTGCACCTGCATCCTTAAAGCAGCAGCGACCAGCGTGCTTCTGTCTGTTAAAGGGTGGTGTAACCCTCAAAGTGCGCTCCACAAACAATAAAAAAATTCTACTTTTTATTTCTGTCTTTGTGAATTGTGTGGGCTGTAGCCGCACCTGCATCCTCAAAGCAGCAGCGACAAGCGTGCGTCTGTCTGTTAAAGGGTGGTGTAACCCTCAAAATGCGCTCCACAAACAATAAAAAAATTCTTCTTTTTTTTCTGTTTTTGTGAAATGTGTGGGCTATAGCTGCACCTGCATCCTTAAATCAGCAGCAACAAGCGTGCGTCTGTCTGTTAAAGGTCGGTGTAACCCTCAAAGTGCGCTCCACAAACAATAAAAAAAATTCTACTTTTTTTTCTGTCTTTGTGAATTGTGTGGGCTGTAGCCACACCTGCATCCTCAAAGCAGCAGCGACAAGCGTGCGTCTGTCTGTTAAAGGGTGGTGTAACCCTCAAAGTGCGCTCCACAAACAATAAAAAAAATCTTCTTTTTTTTCTCTTTGTGAAATGTGTGGGCTGTAGCTGCACCTGCATTCTTAAAGCAGCAGCGACAAGCGTGCGTCTGTCTGTCAAAGGGTGGTGTAACCCTCAAAGTGTGCTCCATAAACAATAAAAAAATTATTCTTTTTTTTTCTGTCTTTGTGAATTGTGTGGGCTGTAGCCGCACCAGCATCCTCAAAGCAGCAGCGACAAGCGTGCGTCTGTCTGTCAAAGGGTGGAGTAACCCCCAAAGTGCGTTTCACAAAAAATAAAAAATTCTTCATGTTTTTTCTGTCTTTGTGAAATGTGTGGGCTGTAGCCGCACCTGCATCCTCAAAGCAGCAGTGACAAGCATGCATCTGTCTGTTAAAGGGTGGTGTAACCCTCAAAGTGCGCTCCAACCAAAATAAAATAAACTTTTTTTCTGTTTGTGTGTGAAATGTATGCGCAGTAGCTGCACCTGCATCCTCAAAGCAGCAGCGACAAGCATGCGTCTGTCTGTTAAAGGATTACATCGGTGACAGCATTCAAGTAGGCATGTCAGACAGTCCGTACATGTACTGGCAGGAAAAAGAGGCAATTTGGAGGCCCCTGTACAAACTGGCTCTATTTTACCTGAGTTGCCCCCCTCCAGAGAGCACTCCGAAAGAGTGTTAGTGCAGCCGGGAACCTTGTCAGCAAAAGGCGTAGGAGGTTGCTTCCACAAAATGTGGAGAAGATGATGTTCATAAAAATGAATTATCAACTCTTCCAGGGAGACCAGCCTCCAGAACGTACAGAGGGACCTGTGGTGGTGGATTCCAGTGTGGACGAATTAATACTCTGTGAGGATGAGGATGTACACAACACTGAAGAGGGTGAGGAATCGGTGAATGAGGAGGATGAGGATGACATCTTGCCTCCGTAGAGCCAGTTTGTGCAGGGCCAGATTAATTGCCAGCTTGTTTTGTTGGGGCCCAAACGAACCAATCATTTCAGCCACAGTTGTGTGGCAGACCCTGGCGCTGAAATGATTGGTTTGTTAAAGTGTGCATGTCCTGTTTATACAACATAAGGGTGGGTGGGAGGGAGGGCCCAAGGACAATTCCATCTTGCGCCTCTTTTTTTTCTTTGCATTATGTACTGTTTGGGGCCTAGTTTTTCAAACTGCCATCCTGTCTCCCACTGCAGTGTCACTCCTAGATGGGCCATGTGTTTGTGCCGCCCACTCGTGTCGCTTAGCATAGTCATCCATCTACCTCGGTGCAACCTTTTGGACATAAAAACACTATTGTGAGGTGTGAGGTGTTCAGAATAGACTGGAAATGAGTGGTAATTAAGGTTTTTCAGGTTAATAATAGCATAGGAGCAGAAAAATCAACACATTCTGTGATTTTAGCTGTTTTTATGCTTTTTAAAAAAAAAATACAGATCCAAAACACAAAACCCAGAACCCAAAACACTGAAGAAAGATCCAGATCCAAAACCAAAACACGAAAAGTGGCCGGTGCATACCCCTACCCTCTAGCTACAACAGGAGTAGGTAGGGAGTAATACAGAGGAAGTGAAAGCTGGCAGATATTAGTGGGAGTAATAAAGTATTCCACCTAACTCCAGTTTGAAGAATTCAAAAGAAGGTTTTCCCGGCATTGATGTAAGCAGCGGCGTTGCAATGGTCCCCGAAGACCCCGATGTGACTTGGGGGCACTGGCAGGTCCGGATTAAGGGGGGAGGTGCGTCCTGTTGCAGCATCCCCCCTCTCAGTCGCAGTGCGCACAGAGCGCCGGATGGGGTGGCCAGGCACTGGGGTAGGCGGCATCCTCAGGTTGCCCTAAGACCGCTCCCTCTATGGAGAGGGAGAAACATGTGTGGCTGCCGGGTGGACACTCCGGAGACAGTGGCGGCCGGGCAGCATGCGAACTACTCCTGGCATATGGAAGAGGGGGCCCATCGGTTGCGATGTTGATTCCAGCCTGTGATGTCGGTCGCAGTGCTGGGATCGCAAGTGCAGCAAGGAGGTGTCTGACACCTCCTTCTGCAATTGCATCAGAGATGGACAGATTTGCACAGCCACTTGTGTGCAGCTCTGTAAATGCACTCATCTGTGAATCAGGCCCTATGCTTTTTCCATCTAACCAAATCTTATTTTCTACCTTGCATGGGATAAAATTAGAAACCAGAATGTTTTTGATATTGGGTGCTTTGGTGTAAATCATTTTGGGATATTTGTGGGATATAAAGAATTTCCTTATTTTTTGAGGACATTCCTATTTTTATAGGAAAGCTGAATTTTTCTATTAACTTTTCAACATCCTCTGTTTAGTTACCATTTCTGTTAAATTGTTATTTTTGCGTAATTGTTTAAAAGAGCATTTTTCATTGCTTTATTCATTGCCAGTTTTGCTTTTTTCATCACTTACTTGGTTTGGAATACAGTGTAAAGTTGCTCACATACACTTTTTGCAGATTTTACTGGAAGAATGCTTATGCTGTGTTTGGATCCTTAACATGGTGCAGAATATTCTTCTTTATTAAAAAATCAAGCAAACAGGGAAAATTGTAGGGTAAACTTTACTGTAACAAGTGCATGTAAAAACTTAATAGCATAACATAGAGTATAAAAGCATGGGAGATTTGTGAAGAAGTGTGGATGGTGTGGTGTAGGTGTTGTCATGCACTTGATTTTCTCCACTAGTTCTTACCTTCAAGCCACTGAGCTGTTGCATACAGTCCTGGAACACAGGGTGGAAGACTCTCTAGCGAAGAGATGGATATGAGAACCAGGCAATCACACACAGACTGGTAGACACAGACAACACAGTAGGAAACCATCAACTCCCTAGCTAGAATGGGTGAGCATTATCCCTGAGGCAAATGCCTTAGATACCCAATTGTCACCTATTCTGTGCTTTCACATGAAGGTGACACTGCTCTCCTGACAACCATTCCGGCCTGTCCTAGCCCCAACGTGCATCAGGCAGACATGGCCTAAAGGTGAAGACAAACGGGGAAAACAAGAGGTCTGTCCTAGCACCCACAGACCTAATCTTCAAAAACATACAACACGGAGCACTACTCACCATGACAGATGTCCATTGCACCTGGATCTAAACACATACACCCCATCCACACTGGCAACTCTACCATAGCTACACAGATAGTGTATGCTACCCACTTTGCCTAACCACTTAACAAAACTAGTACCTAGGCCCAACAATGCTATCTGGCCCTACTGTACACAAAAATATGCTAATGCATGCAGCCACCTAGAAATGTAGAGGCACCCAAGTCTTTGCAAATGCAAGCACAGTACAAAGATACAGGCATCGGTCTATGGTCAAGCAGAATGTCCACGGGAACTGAGACGCTGGCGCCATATTTTCTGCGTACAGGAATGCAGATGTAGGCAGATACACTACCCAAAAACAGTCACAACACATCTGCATTTTTACCGCCACTCCCTATAACTGCCCAAGTGGTCCCTTAATGTCAATCATTTTCCAATTATATCCTCACTACGAGCAGCATTGCAAAGGTACCTTGGCACGTGCGCAGTGAGCCCGCTACGCATGTGCAGTCAGGCGATAATTGCTCAGCTGTGTAAGTATCAGCATTGCGTACATCTCTGAATCAGTCCCTCAGTGCAGTAGACAATACAATCTGTCAACGCAAAGCAATACATCAAGTAAATGCAATAAATACAGCACTAAACACCACCAAATTTTCGGTTGGAATGGGTGCAGATACAGTCCATTTATCACTGTCTCTCCATGTCTTAAACTAATTTCCTGGTACTAGGGATCTTGGGGACTAAAGACACCTCAATTACAGTTAGTGCCTATTCAGTAGATCTGGTACCTCCGACACATGTTTATGAAAATACAAAGAGCCTCATGCCAACTGCTTAACATAAATGCAGCCCACCTCCCTAAGGCCTAAATGCCTTTTGAGTGTAGCAGTCCTAATGCCTTCTACACATCCAAACATATATATCAGTGCCGAGGGACCCTTACTAGTTATGCTGGAGGGGAGTGGGAATCTAGTGCTCTACAATATATCAGGGCATATGCCCTGCTAAGGGGCTCTCTAATGTTAGGGCCTAGTGCCTTTATTCAAACAGAGCCTGGTGTGCTAATTATGCCTATGGCCTCATGCCCTAGATTTGCTTGTGCCCATGGACCTAATGCCCGGTAACCAATGGGGCCACTACCCTAGTAGCCTAATAATACCTCATTGGCACACAATCTTTTCAGCTGAAAATGACTGGCCTGCCTGGGAGGTATTTTGCATGGGTGTCCTTGCACCCGCAATTCCCACTAGAGGTCATCAATGCTCCATTCTGATCGTCAACTTGACCAGCACCAGATTTTCTCTTGGTCCTGTAGATCCCGCAGTTTTCACATGGTGGGCAATGGGGCAAGCGTCATCTCTTTTAGGAAGAGCGCCCTTGCAGTGCCAGGATATCCTTCTTCTGGCCTTATTGTTCTGCATTTTTCTTTTCTCCGCTGCTGTCTTCTTTCTTCCTCTCTTCAATCCGGCATTTTCTCTCTATTATCTTTGGGAACTCTTTTCTGTTTCCTCTCTGCCAAATAACTGACAGGTCCCTGCTTGCAGCAGCTAATATAAGACACTGCCAGTGGGCAAAGCAATGATGAACCATGGCTGCTCCTGATTGGCATGCAAACCATGATTGGCTCACAGGTAGTGTTATTTTTAAATTGTTGCAATGCCATTGGTTGAGCTTGAATCTTTTCTGATCAAGCTTGCCAATGCCGTAGCTCAGCTGGATGCGGAAGGTGGTGGCTTCCTCTAAGATGCATCCTGAAGAGTCAAGCAGCACCTTTTTCTGGTAAGTTTCCTCAGTCACCATTAATCAGACGCAGCTCAATCTCCTATATGGGCGTCTTCTTCTTTGGAACAGTCTCAGCACTGGTCTCTGCTATGTTTCATGTTGGGCACCCTTCTACAGAGGAACATGGATATAATCTAATAAAAAGGGACTACACAATAATAACTTATAATATAGCACCACCATCTACTGCCCCTGCAGTACAGCTTCCAAGAAACACTTAGCCTGTAGCTATTGCTATATTCAATATTGGGATCTATCATACTGTATTTACCTGTGCATAGTACATTTCCTTAACTAATGTACAGTACGTGGTCATCATCCAATTGTAGTGATGGTGCCGTGTCATATCTGTTGCCTTAACATAAGAAAAATACCATATCTTTCAGATGTAATACATTTTGTTTCTTATACAGTACATGCCTGACAACTTAAAAAAAATTTAAATCTGTTTAAACTACTGCTAAAAAGTTTTATGTACACATGAGACATAATGGAGAGTAGAACTGTGGAGCCCCAAATATATTGTAGAGTGAGGAGGCTGGAGCAGAGGCTGGGCAGCAAATGAGGTCAGTCCTAGGGTAGCTAAATGCAAATTATTGTTTTTTTCTTTACATGAGATATTTATTATCTAAAAGGACGTGTGTACCATGCATTAGGCAATCTGAGTCAGGCACTGGCAACATTTATAGTACCTGAAAACATCAAAGAAACATGGAATAAGGAATATATACTAACAACATTAATCATCTGAGGTTTATTGCATTAATACTTTCCTACTTTTCCACAGAATGTGATTAGACTAGCATGGTTGCTGATAATGTCACTTGCAGTATATTCCGGGATGCTTCTTAGACATTGGATGTGTTTTCTAACAAGCTGACACTGTTCATTATGGGTTACATGCAGGATACACATTACTGAATTTTACACAGGCTTCTTAATTGAATATCCTTGTCTGGCTCCACAAGCCCAGCTCTGCTGGTACAACTGAAGAAGCTAAATGGCCTCATTTCTCATTACTGAGCTAATCCATTAGCCTGACAGTTCCTCCGATTGGGATTGAAATCCAATTCCTCCCTACAATTTCAGGTGCTTAGGACAAGGAATGGAGAGTTTTATTTTGCTTTCCCAGCAGTCTAACTATGCTGTGGCTTTACTGGCTTAAGGTGGACGGGAAACATAAAATAAACTGGTTTAATACCTCACAACAGTTGTATGCTTGTTTGTAATGATCCATCTGCAATGTGCCGTGGGATACTGCTATTGTAATATAGAAAGAAAAATCATTAACTTTAGCAAAATATACATGTAAGGGAGTTACAAAAGATTATGTTAAAATTATTTGCTGTAAGTCATACTTACCGACTTTTTGCTGTACCTTCCCGGGAGGGGACCTGGCTGCTGTCATCTTCGGAGGCGGAGCCTGAATATAGCCGTCATTAGGCCCGCCCCATTACAGGAAAGCCCCGCGATTTGAGCGTCCGTGAGGGGCGGGGCTAAATGCAGCAATTCATGTCATTTAGCCCCGCCCCCTCCCTACAGACCCGCAAATTGCTTGGAAAATCTCCGCATCCTGCCCGCTTCACTCGGAAGTGGGCGGGATGTGGGAGATTTGCCTTCTCTTTCGGGGGTGCGGGGGGTTCCACGAAAAATCGGGAGCCTCCCACGACTCCCGGGAGAGTAGGCATGTATGCTGTAAGTTATTCAAGATCACCAAAACTATAGATGAACAGATTGTTTTTTTAAAAAACTGAACACACCGGAATTTAGGGGATCCCAGTCAAACCCGAATCCCAATTTGGAACCACTTTGGGGTTCCCAGTAGAACAGAGTCCTGACTCGGGTTTTCTCGAAATTTGGAACTCAGATTTAAATACTGAATCATGCATGTTTTTGATTGTATTTAAGTTCCTCCCTTGTGATTTTAGGTGCTGTGTGGTGGTAAAAATTGACTGGAAATGAAAGTTATTGAGGTTAATAATACTATAGGAATAAAAAAAGTCCAAGCTACACGATTTTACCTGTTTTTATAAATTTTTAAAGTAATCCAAAACCATTGAGGGTGGTTTTGGCAAAACCAAAACACAGGGATCCGCAGACAGCTCTAACCAAAACCCAAATTGCACTATATTACTTAGTGTCAGACCCCAGTAAAATCTGTCACTCCCAGTGAGTGCCTTGGCACCGGCTTCATATTAGAAGCAGATTAGAACCCACTGCGTTTCTCTCCCAAGATATGACGACGAATGTGCGGTTTCAACGTGCGTTTGTCTCCTGTGGTGACCTGCATGGATGGACATGACCATGAGTACTCCATGATATCTGAAACCACAAGACTCCCAACTCCACTGTGTTACCACCACTTAGTATAGCAAGCACCCTGCTGACAGAGGCGTCACCGGGTATAGTGACACTCGGTGTGGTCCTTATTTCCCCCCATGCGGTACAGCTGTGTGCACCCAAAAAGGGAGCATGATGTGACCCAAAGGGGAATGGCCTCATGGGAAATCCCACACGCATCACTCCTGGGGCGTGCCCAGCATCTCTGGTGATGCTGGGCTGCCCGCAGAGCCAAAAACTAGTTCCTGCAGCAGCGCTGTTGGTTCCTCCTCTGTGACAGCAGCAGAGTGCTGCAGAAAAATGTCACACTGCAGCGCCCGGTTCCTGTCACTTAGGAGGAGCAGACATTTTGGTGTCACCCCTCCGAGGGTGACACCTGGGTGCGGCCTGCACCCCCATAGTGACGCCAGTGCTGCTGGCACTGCTGAATACTACAAGTGCTCCCAGTGCATACTGTATCAGGCACACTACAACATCTAGCATACTCCAAATCTTCCAGGCTGCAACTGGCAATATCTCTGCAGACTGTACCTACTAATTAACCCTCCTTCATATGCTACCTATTTCTACTTGGTTAATAAACCAACTCCCTGGTAAGCCATTCTGCTGTGTGGACCTCCATATGTACACCTGCTGCACACTTACTGTACCACAATCAGAATGTTAATCATACTCTGCCTCTAGTCAGATGTATTTACAAGGTTTTGTATATGAAAAAAAGGTGTAAATGAAAAAAAAATGCATAAAGGTATAAAAATGTGTTGACACTTTTTTTTTTTCGGGGGGAGGGGGGGATTTAATCCTAAACCTAACCCTCCCCCTAGAGCCTAATGTCAACTTTTTGCACTGATGACAGTCCACCTTTTTTACCTGATGGCATCTTGTCTCTGTCGACCTGCTGCATGTCAACAATCTTGTGTCGACCTATTGACTGTAGACTTATTCATTGTTGATCTTCTGTCCGGATGCCTTCCATTACACACTCCCCTTAAGTAAAATAATTGTGAAGTCCGCTCAGCTTACTTGGAGTTCCAAAGTCCAAAAGATTTATTTGCACAAAGAAATAGAGTACCGTCCCTTACAATGCGCACGTGCGGTTGGCACAACACAAGGCTTCAATTCTGAATGCACAGAATTCCAACGGTCACTGCAGTACAATTTATAAGTTCACATTCAAATAGTCCTTAGGAAATAAAATCATTGGCTACAGACAGGGATCTATGTATACTCGACGTTGGATAGGTCAGTTCCTTCTCTTTTGTGTGTACAGCCAGATCTTCATAAAGGGTGAGGGCCAAGCCGATGACTATCCCATGCTGGATTTTCTTTGTCTTACAGTATCATGGTTGATCGGAAAGATTCAGGGGCAGCACATTACATTGCTTAACTACAAATAAAGGGATCTAAAATATTTCATCAATAATATTATATTTATATTTACAAAAGAGATACAGTATTTCTCTATAAAACAGTACATATTAATAGATGATTAATATATACAGTTATGTAAAATTATAAATATACTTAAAGTATATTTAAAGTAAGAACTTTGTAATAATGATATTCTATAACCGCACGGTGTGATAATTTCCGCAGGGTCACCAAAGTTATCCTATTGGAATACAGAACAGAACAAACCCAAGGAATGGTGCAATATTATAAATCACAATAGCATACAATCAGATCTCATACAACCAGAACAGCTCCTGGCAAATGGAGCCCCCATGCGGCGTTGGGTAACTGTTCTGCCTCCAAATGGAACTGATGGAATGCAGTTCCACCCTGTTCTGTCCCAATTTAAACACTACTCCACACGTCATCCAGCCTACCTCCACTCATCCATCCGGCACCCACTCATCATCCGGCCTGTAGTAGGTGGCAGTAGTGTGCAAATTGAGGTTATTCCTAATGGCAGATGTCTTAACTGGTTTATTGACTAGGTTAAAACAGGTGGCAGGATAACATAGGGGTAACAGTAATACAGCAGGACCAGGATGTAGAGATATCATATTTGCAGCCAGGAGCATACAGGTTATGTTGGGCATTGTAGTGCGCTAGTGTAGTACATTGTGATTTGCTATATGCAGCTTAGGTGCAGTGGGATATATGCACTGAAGTGCCAAAATTCATGGTATAGCAGTATATAAAGGTAATGGTAGGCAGGGCCGTAACTAGGGTAGTGCGAACTGTCTTATGGCACAGGGCACCGCAGGGCAGGCGGCGCTGTTTGGGCATGTCAATTTTCCTGTTTATTATCATTCTTACTTGTAACTTCATCTTCTTTTCTTTCCCCAGCATCTCCTGGCTGTCCCATGTGTCCTCCTATCTCTTCCCTGACCCTTTCCCATGAAGCCATAGCCCTTTTTAAGGTGCACTATCTTATGTCCCTATTTAAAAAATGGGGGGGGGGCACCAATGCTCTTTCTGGCACAGGGCACCAAAAAGCCTAGTTATGGCTGTGATGGTAGGTGGGGTCACCATACTGTGACATCTTAGAAATGCCCAGGCCTGCATCAGTTGTAATCTGACATCTCATGAGTCAGTTTGAACACCGGCTAGGCTGCTCATGGCAAGGCAACGTGAATTATCTGCGTTTACATGGGGCATGATAGTGGGTGCCTGACAGATGTGACATTCCATTTCTCGAAGTTACGCAGGCATTCAACATTCCCTGATCTACAATGTCAAAGTGTTTTAGACGAAGTCACTGACTCAGACATGCCCGCAACTGTTAGCCACCCCCCTAGTTACTGCCTATCGAAATTGCATGGATCTCCATGAAATTTCTATCTGCATCTCTCTGCAATAAACATTAAGATGCTGTTGCAGAAGCAAAACATCTACCACTTGCGCCCAAGGCTTTACCTGTTTGCACCTCTGAATCACCCTCAGAATGTCTCCCTAAGCCATGATTTAAAAATTTTAGTTGAATGCACATTGTATTTTATTGCAGACTGGCTAAGCCACCATTAGCTTCAAGTCAAGAACCATCATTTGTGTGAGGTTCCAAATCATACCTTGTTTAGATTAGGGGTGTACACCGGCCACTTTTCGTGTTTTGTGTTTTGGTTTTGGATCTGGATATTTCTTCATGTTTTGTATCTGGATTGGTTTTGCCAAAAGCACCCTTCCCTGTTTTGGGTTCTGGGTTTTGTGTTTTGGATCTGTATTTTTTTTTAAAAAAGCATAAAAACAGCTAAAGTCACAGAATTTGTGGGTTTTTCTGCTCCTATGCCTATTAACCTCAATAACATTAATTTCCACTCATTTCCAGTCTATTCTGAACACCTCACAATATTGTTTTTAGTCCAAAGCGTTGCACTGAGGTAGCTGGATGACTATGCTAAGCAACACGTTTGAGCGGCACAAACACGTGGCCCATCTAGGAGTGACACTGCAGTGGCAGACAGGATGGCAGTTTCAAAAACTAGGCCCCAAAAAGTACATAATGCAAAGAAAAAAAAGAGGTGCAAGATGGAATTGTCCTTGGACCCTCCCACCCACCCTTATGTTGTATAAACAGGACATGCACACTTTAACAAACCAATCATTCAGTACCAGGGTCTGCCACACAACTGTGGCTGAAATGATTGGTTCGTTTGGGCCCCCACAAAACAAGCTGGCAATTAATCTGTCCCCGCACAAACTGGCTCTACGGAGGCAAGATGATGTCCTCATCCACCGATTATTCACCCTCTTCAGTGTTGTGTACATCCTCATCCTCACAGAGTATTAATTCGTCCCCGCTGGAATCCACCACCACAGGTCCCTCTGTACGTTCTGGAGGCTGGTCTCCCTGGAAGAGTTGATAATTCATTTTTATGATCATCTCCACATTTTGTGGAAGCAACATCCTACGCCTTTCGCTGACAAGGTTCCCGGCTGCACTAAACACTCTTTCGGAGTACACACTGGAGGGGGGCAACTCAGGTAAAATAGAGCCAGTTTGTACAGGGGCCTCCAAATTGCCTCTTTTTCCTGCCAGTATAGGTACGGACTGTCTGACATCCCTACTTGGATGCTGTCACCAATGTAATCCTCCACCATTCTGTCATTGGTGACAGTAGACATGTCAGAAATTGTTGGCACATCCTTCAGTCCGGACCAGATGTCCAAACCAGTCCTTAACTTATGACACAGGTGCATGCTTGGCGCTGCTACTGGGTAGATGCACATGCAGCTACAGCGCACACAAGTCACAAACACAGAAAAAAAATTGTTTTTTATTTTTTGGAGCACTTTGGGGGTTACACCACCCTTTAACAGACTTATGGGACACAGGCGCATGCTTGGCGCTGCTCCTTTGTTGATGCACGTGCAGCTACAGTGCACACAATTCACAATGACAGAAAAAAAAGAAGAATTTTTTATTTTTTGTGGAGCGCACTTTGGGGGTTACACCACTCTTTAACAGACAGACGCACGCTTGGCGCTGCTGCTTTGAGGATGCACGCACAGTGCACACAATTCACAAACACAGAAGAAAATGTTTTATTTTTGTTGGAGTGCACTTTGGGGGTTACACCACCCTTTAACGGACAGACGCACGCTTGGCGCTGCTGCTTTGAGGATGCACGTACAGTGCACAGAATTCACAAACACAGAAAAAAAAAATATTTTTGGAGTGCACTTTGGGGGTTACAGCACCCTTTGACGGATGAGCCAACCGGCACTTTACTTATGACATAGGCGCACGCTTGGCGCTACTTTGTTGATGCACGTGCAACCACAGTGCACACAATTCACAAACATAGAAAATATTTTTTTATTTTGTTTGGAGTGCGCTTTGGGGGTTACAGCACCCTTTAAAGGACAAGCCAGTCGACCTTTTACTTATGGGACACAGGCGCATACTTGGCGCTGCTCCTTTGTTGATGCACGTGCAGCCACAGTGCACACAATTCACAAACACAGAAAATATATATATATTTTTTGGAGTGCACTTTGGGGGTTACAGTACCCTTTAACGGACAAGCCAGCCGGCCCTTGATTTATGACACAGGCGCACGCTTGGTGCTACGTTTTTGATGCACATGCGGCTACTGCACACACAATTCACAAACACGCAAAAAAAAAAATTTTTTTTTGGAGTGCACTTTGGGGGAGCACCCCTGATGCACAGATCACCCCCTGGACAACACTACAGCTCCCCTCTAGGACTACAGCCTTTATGATACACTGCACAACACAGTCCAGCCAGCCCATATAGACTTTGGAGTGGACACAGCCCCTATGGACAACTCACTGCACAACACAGCCCAGCCAGCCCCTATGACAGCAGCAGCACAACACTGCCCAGTCAGCCCCTATTGACTGAGTGGACACAGCCCCTATGGACAACAGCAGCACAACACAGCCCAGCCAGCCCTCGCTCCCACCCTCCCTTTTCACTGTCCACAGCCGGAGTGAGAAATGGCGCTGACGCGGGGACCTTTTATAGAATCCAAAACCCGCGAGATCCGGAAGGCGGGATGATGATGCTTTGCCTCGATTTCAGATCTGTGTCAGGCGGGAAAAGTCGAGCCTGACTCGGATACGACTCGGATCGGGGGGGCTCGGGGGGGTTCGGATTTCAGAAATCCGAACCCGCTCATCCCTAGTTTAAATAGGTTCAAATACTTACCCTAGATTTGGGCTACTCTAGTCCACCTGTGGACAGTACATATAACTGTAGGGTCCTCACCATCCGTTATGTCTACGTTGAATGGGGCACATGTATCATTCTTGTTTACAAAGTGCTGAATGTGTCTCCCAATGCTTTAACAGTATTTATTTATTTATGTTTAACAATCTATTGTAAGCAGTAACACAAAAGCTGGATAATGAGAATGTGAAAATTACCACATTGGTACAACTGCAAAACTTTATTAGAAATCTGTTTTAAATAGGAAAAAGTATATTTTAAGTTTAAGGGTTTGATGTGAAGAGTTTTCATATTTTACAAAAAGAGAGATTAACAATATATGTACCGTGCCAAAATGTTGAAGAAGCAATTCATTAATTTGGAGAAATGAATTTGAATACTGTTGTTTAAAGAGGGCAATGATTAATATTTAAATATTTAGGGATCAAAGCTTTAAACGGGTGAGATTCCATAGTATTTTCTAATGTGTTTGTCCTTGTCCATTAATAAGTGAAAATAAATCTGCAGAATAGCTTTTGATAAATTTCCCCCTTTATCTCTCTCCACTTTATGGAACTGGTGCCCCCCTAATATCTCCGTTCGAGCCACTACATCCCCTCTGCGGCTTCTAGTGCCCAATGAGTCTAGCTCTCGGTGCTGCAATGGTGGTTGATGTGGCCGGGCACCTGGTACTGTACCTCCTTCTGCTGGATAGCTTTAAGTGAGGATCCCCATAATTACATTAACCCTGATGTGGCCTCCTGCTGTCCACATTACCTGACTCTTTGGTACTCCGGCGCTCCCATACCTGCAATATCTGCATGCTGGTTTACTTTCTACATAGAGCAGCTTCATCTGGCAGTTTGTGCCTTTTCAATCAGAAGTAAATCTATACAGTTCTCCTGTCATTGGCACACTTTACTGTCATTGGCACACAAAAAGAAAAAGTAAATTACACTGGCACTAATATAAATTACATATGGGGGGGCATGGCCTGAAAGGCATTGAGAACAGACATGCTCAGCTCTGGCTCCAGGTTACCCGGCAGTTTTCCCCATCTTTCCAGGATCTACCGCCCCTGCATGGCTCACTGGAGTGGCTGTTGACCTTAGCCAACCTCGGAGACCCTCCGAACACCGCGTGGTCTCACCCGTGGCGGGTCCTTGAATCGGGGTCTAGCTTGGCACTGGAGCCGCAGCCTGTGGTGACTGGTGCTCGTTGCGGCTGCAACGGAGGTCTGAAATCGCAACACACACTGTTGCTGCTCTGCCCGCTACTCTATACTCCGTAAATAAGTGAGATCTCATGCTCCACACCCTGCAGTAGTCTCCTACTAGCCCTGGACAGGGATCCCCCAGCCACCATTTTGACTCCTCTTTATGGCTGTATCTCTGCCCCTTGGGACTGTGCACCACATCATCTCATACATGTGAAGATACAGGTACTGTGCCCCTGATATTTTACAAAAGGCAACAGTTCCCTTCTCACTTCTAGTTGGTTACCTGTGCTCCTATGAACATGTAATTGTTTAAGCTGGTGCCCTTCATTTGGGACAGAATATCACCTCTCTCAATGTATTCCTTATTGGGCTGATTATCATTACACCTATGCAGTAATGCCTCAGAGACTTGATATACCTCTATTATTGCCTGTCCTCTGGTATCCTGGCTCTCCTTTTGGTGTTCTCTTATAATATCCATCTATCAGCAGGATGACAACACAGGGAAAGGGGGACTGTCCAATTTCCTAAATCATCTACATCTGGACAAAAAAAAACAGCACACACTCCGGTGAAGTCATCAGGATCTGCTGTAACGCCTTTCAATATGGGCTCCATTTTCCTGACTGGAGTGGGTTTGGATTTAGACCCATTGGCTTCCCTCACTACCCAAACAATGCTTCAGCTGTTTACTGATTTTCGCACAGATATCATTGCAGGTATGGAAACATCGGTTCAAGCAATCAGGGTAGACCTTGTGGGAATAGCAGGCCATACAGATCACCTAGAGGGCAAGATGCAAGAATTAGTGGCATCTCATAATGACCTCCTCATGGCACACTCTGAGTTACAAGCTGAAATGACCTCTACCAGGGACAAGCTGGCAGACTTACAGGACAGGTCGAGATGAAGCAACCTCAAGATTAGAGGCATTCCTGATTCCGTCGCACCTATAGAGCTTCAGGAATATGTAACTAAGTAAGACAGAGCAAGATTTGCTTATCGATCGAGTGCTTCGTTTACCGAGGCCGAGAGGGGGATCTACTAATTTTCCAAAAGACACACTGATGAGGATCCATTTTTGTCATGTAAAGTAAAACATCCTAAAGGCGGCCAGACAGGCTGAAGGCTCTCATGTCTTAGGTGGTTTACAGATCTTCCCAGACTTATCACCATACACTTTGGCTAAGAGACGATCACTTCATGCCATAACTGCTGCACTTCGAGACAATGATATCCCTTATCGTTGGGGATTCCCTGTCAAGATCCTTCTCCAGTATGACTCCTCCACTTATGTGATATCCTCAATTGAAGCAGGTGTTAAGTTATTGGCGATCTGGGACATTGCTATTGCGAATACCGCTTCTACCTCTTCGGATCGTGTCTCCCCTGGCTGATGCAGTATACGTTAGACACTACCATGTTTCTTGCTAGAATTTATCAGGATGTCTGTAGATCTTCTGTCAGTCTTTTTTTGGTTTGATATTTTTCTAACAATTTTTCAAATGCATAGGTTTTCTTTGATCACATTTGATGAATGTTAGATGTGTTATTGATTTATGTCTATTTGTTTCTTTGCACTGAATTGTTTTTTTACGTTATGGGTTAATGTTTTAGAATCTGAACTCCTGGACACGTTGGGAATTGATATCCGTTTAATTATTGCTGTGTTTATCAATGAAGTTTGTAACATTATCTTTGCTGATTCTAGATAACGGTTTTCATTCTACTCCCAGTCGGTTTCAATTCTATATGTCTCGCTGCAATACAGGTATTTTCTGCTACTATTTTATAAGATCGTTTCTACTAGAGTATGTTGTCTGGTCATGTGTTTAACATCTTATTGGTATATACAATATTTTGATTACTGCATGGGTAGGTCCAAAATTTGGGCTGCCTCGCTACTGTTGTTACTTTTTAGTTTTGTCGCCAAGGTTCCCTGGCGACAAATACTAAAGCCTTAATTTCTTTCTAGGCTACTTCAGTTCTTCTATACCCTACACCCCTATGCCCTGTTTCCCTACACTCTTCCTTGTTCAGTTTTTACCCCCTCCCTTGGGAATCTCGACTTGAGACTAATTACATGCCTTTATTTTTTTCTACTATATTATGGTTACATTTTATTTATTGAACACCCACGGCTTTAATTCTCCTAATAAAAGATGCCTAGCTTTAGAGAAGGGGAAGGTAGTTGCTCTTCAGGAAACTCACTTTTCATCTGTAGCTCCCCCTATTATGTGCCCTACTGCTTATTATGCCAATGGTCCTTTCAAAAGAAACGGAGTAGCTATTCTGTTCCATCGCTCAGTACAATTTTAATTGATATCTCAGTTGGCTGATAGAGATGGTCAATATCTTATTTTAGTAGGAAAACTGGAAGATAGACTGGCAACATTGGTTTTGGTATATAACCCGAACTCACACCAAGTGCCCTTTGTATTCAAGCTTCTAGTGACTCTTCATATGGTTCAGCAGGGTCACCTGGCACTCATGTGTAATACCAGGCAGAGCCATGCTTAAGCTCCGCCCCCGTATTTAAGCCCCACCCCCAGTGACATCATCTGTCAATCACCAGGAGGAAGCAGGCTGCAAGGGGGCATGGCCTCACTGGGAAAAGGGGGCGTGGCCTCACGGGAGCACGAAAAGCTCCTTGGGGAGGAAGAAGGAGTGTGGCCATCTTAGGCTGGGGCCGCGGGACGGGAGGAGGGAGGTCCCGCGGTTCCCTGAGGTTCAGGAGAGGGAGCATGGCTGCTGCCATGAGCCACATCTAATATGTACAGGGGGAATGCCCCTGTAATGCAGAAAGAGGCCCCCTGCAAGAAGCCCCTAGGCTATAAGGGATCTTGAAGTCCCTGGATACAGACAAGGGGGGGAGTCACCCTTCCCCACAGTCCTGCAAGGGAGCTGCTGTATGAGGAGCAGCACTATTGATAATGAGACTGCCTTATTAGAAGAGGATTGGGAAGTGCTGCAGAGGTAGCAGCTGGAAGCAGAGTGCCTGTTCAGTGAGGAAGTCACTGCAGAGGATCTCAGGGGAAGTGCTGCCTGATGCCACAGTGGAAGATGAGAGATCTCCTGTGAAGAGACAGCCCATGTGATGAGAGGGTGAGTGTCTGTGATGCATAGTGCTGGATCCCTGGTTGATAGCCCCTGGAGAAGTGCCCCATAGTGAGGGAGGGCTCAGTGCAAAATGGCAGTGTGGCTAGAGGGGAGTCCTATGGAAGAATCCTGTGTAACCATGTGCTGAAGTAGAGAAGCCCAGCAGTGAAAGGGCTAATGGTCTGCATGAAGTTGCCAGCATGTCAGATGAAAGGTCCCTGGATAGTGAGATTTGTACTAGAGGCAGAGTCCTGGGAATTACCGGACGTTAGTATGCCTGAAAAAAGTGTATGTGGGGTGATGGAAGGAGAGAGGGTCCCTGTGTAATGGGATGTGCCACACGTTAGCAGTATCTCGTGAGGATAGAGATGAGTGCGATGAACTTCGAATCTGGAGTCCCCTGTATGCTGTATGAAGTTTTTGTTGGACTGACATGCGTAGAACTACTGAGCCCAGCAACACCGGGTATGTGCTATTTCACTGCTGTGTCATATGTGTAAATCTGCGCTGGAGGTGTTCGTTTGGAGTGGAACGTAACTAATCTTCTTTAACCATTAAGCGTAAAATACAGCATTTACCATCTGCTGCAAGAATTGTGCTGGAGGAAGTTGTCGAAGTAGAGCTTGTAACTGTTATGCTTACTGTGCTGGAGGATATGGAGTGTAAATAAAGTTTTCCTGTTATTGCTTCATGAGATGGTCTGGCGCCCAACATTTCTTTATTGCACTGCACCTATTGTCCACATGTGTTCCCTCCATCAGGTACTTTGTGCTAAGCACCCGAGTATTCAGGGGCCCTGCTGGTCATGGATGCCATACCCACGCCATAGCCGGAGCAAAGAAGAGTCATCGTGAAGAGGTGAGAGACAGTATTCAGGTACTCCATGTAAGTGTACCACAGTACCAGTAGGGTTTCACACATGGGTGATTTCAATTTAGTCTTAGATGATAAACTAGATAAGACTCCTATCAGGGGCAGAACTATGGGAGACAATGGAGGCGCCTGCCGCCGGGCTCCAGCACTGAGGGGGCACCTCCTCCATTGCCCACAGTATATTCACCCTACTTAAGGCTATTCTATATTAGTGTTTTTGTGCATATGTGATGGATTGACAGACAGACAGACATAGACAGACAGACAGACATAGATAGATAGATATGCACCATATTTAAGTTCCCTTTTGTTTTAGGGGCCACCAAATTATAGCTTGCCTCCGGGCATCTGGGATGAACTTACGCCACTGACTCCTATAGCTCGTGGCTCTACAGTGGGATGGAACTCTTCTAGTGCCTTGCGACGTCTGCTTGTCGAGTTTGATCTCTATGATGTCTGGCGGGTTCATTCCCCTTTAGTTAGAAACTATACCTATTTTTTTCATGTGCATAATTCTTATTCACATATTGATTTTATATTGCTTGACAAGTAGACGTTGCAACACACCCGTTGTTCCAATATTATTCCGCTGTTATGGTCTGACCATGCAGCGGTGACTTGGACATGGAATTGTTCCCACTTTAAAATTCCTCCTAGACAGTGGAGATTCCCAGAATATTTGCTGTCCTCCCCAGAAGTAGTTACAGCTCTATCTGATGCCTTGTCTATCTATCTGGCAACTAACTCCCCCCCTTGGACATGTCAATTTCAATATTTTGGTGCGCTCTGAAAGCTGTGCTAAGAGGTGTAGCCATCCAGACATGGTCTAGACTATGAAGACAATTCCTTATCCATCAGGTTGCCCTGGAAGAGCGCCTCCTGCAGATGGAGTCGTTGGACTGGACTCGGCCCTCCAGCTTACTTAAAAGAGAGTTGGTTTCTATTAGAAACCAGCTTCACAAGTTGTTTTTGTCTCGCATGCAATCTTCTTACACTAAACTGTAACAAAAATTCTACACTGTGGGTAATAAATCGGACAAGTTTCTAGCTAGCAAGCTCCGCGCTTGACACCTTAGGAATAGAATCTAGGTTATACAATCTCCAGATGGGCACACTTTATTAAATCCTTTGGATATTGCGAGGGAGTTTTATCGATATTATGAGACATTGTATAATTTGAAAGATGATTCCTCGATCCCCGACCTACAGCTGCCCTTATCTCCTCCTTTTTGAAGGATATTAATCTCCCTAAGTTGAAAGAGGAGGACATAGAATCGCTGAATTCTCCTTGGTCTATTGAGGAAATCTCGTGGGTAATTGTGTCTTTACACTCGGGGAAGGCTCCTGGATGGATTCACCAACTCCTTTTATAATAAATTTGCAACTGACCATGCCTCCTTCCTTACTTAACAATCTTTTTACATATGCTACTGAACACGACTCCCTCCCCTGGGAAATGTTGCAAGCTCAGATTATCACTATCCACAAGCAAGGGAAAGACCCCTCTTTATGCCAAAGTTATAGACCTATTACCCTGCTTATTACTGACGTGAACATTTTTTTCCAAATTAATTGATAATAGATTGTCCCCGTATATATCCCTCAAATCATCCATCCGGATCAGGCTGAATTCATAGAGGGCAGATAGGCATCTGATAATATCTGTAGAGTCTTTAACCTTGCTGAACTACTCGTAAGAGAGAAACGTGAATCTATACTTCTTTCCCTAGATGCTAAAAAAAAGGCATTTGATCGCCTCAACTGGGATTTGTCTCAATGCGGTTTTATCGAGATTTGGACTAAAGGGTTAGATAGCAAACTCTATTTCAGCCCTTTATAGCTGTCCTTACTGCTTCAGTACTGAGTAATGGTTTTGCATCTCCGACTTTTGACATTTCGAATGGTACTAGGCAAGGGTGCCCCCTTTCTCCGTTTATGTATGATCTTGCTTTTGAACCATTTGCTGCTACTATTCGCAAATCTTTATTTTTCCTGGGATACGGATAGGCATATACCCTCATAAATTGAGTCTGTTTGCGGACGATGTGATCCTGTTCGTCACTGATCCTATTTCTTCTCTTCCTACCCTACATAATATTATTGACCAATAAAGTGCAGTGTCTTTTTACAGACTCAATACTACTAAAACTGAGGCCTTACCATTCCATTTGCTACCTGATACCCTAACTAGATTCAACATTTGTTATAATTATAATTGGAAGAAAGACTCATTTCTTATTTAGTTATCCACATCTCTAGTAATATGTCTAGTTTAGCAGAAATTAATTTTAAGCCCCTTCTGGAACATATTGATGCTCTATTGAAGCAATAGATAGGCTTTGAAGTTTAATGTTTGGGTAGACTAGCTGCGTTTAAGATGTCAGTTCTACCAAAACTATTGTATTTGTTTCGTACGATCCCCTATTTGGTCCCCCAAACATTTATTAGACAGATCCGTTCCCTGCTTCTGCATTATATCTGGAAAGGCCAAACCCCTAGGACTGCCTATAAATGTTTGTCTAAAGCTAGAAGTTTGGTCTTAAGGTGCCCACACACATACCGACTTTCCATCCAATTAGGCCGATTTCGACGAATCGTGATGACGAATCGGGTAAAAAAAGTACAAATCGTGAGTTTATACTCACGAGCACGATGCTGATGCGCGTCCCTGCTCGTCGTACATCGCATCCTCTGATCTGCTGTGTTGTAGGGCAGATTAGCCAACCATGAACACGATGGAAGCCGATCGTGAGGGGTTTTTCCCTCACGATGAATCGTATGATTAATCGCACAATGTGGAATTTGACTGACAGGAGCCTGGACACGCCCCATCGCCAGCTTGTGCAGCATCGTGTATGGAGCAAGACAGTCGCACATTGATGAGCCTGCACACTGGATTCTTGTGTTGGACAATTTTTGGTGAGCATTGGTACAGTTTAAATACAACCACACTGACCACCAATATGTGCTCCCCACTGCCCACCAATGTGTGCCCCCAGGTACTAAATGCATGACCCAGCCACTGCTCACCGTAATGAGGTGGGCGGTGGTTGGGACATGCATTAAGCTCCCCCACTGCTCACCAATGTGTGCTCCCCAGGTAATAAATGCATGACCCAGCCACCGCCCGCCGTAATGAGGTGGGCAGTGGCTGGATCATGCATTATGCTCCCTCACTGCCCACCAATGTGTGCCCCCCAGGTAATAAATGCATGACCCAGCCACTGCCCACTGTAATGAGGTGGGCGGTGGATGGGTCATGCATTAAGCTCCCCCACTGCCCACCAATGTGTGACCCCCAGGTAATAAATGCATGACCCAGCCACCGCCCGCCGTATTGAGGCAGGCAGTGGTTGGGTCATGCATTTAAAGCTCCCACTGCCCACCAATGTGTGCCCCCAGGTAATAAATGCATGACCCAGCCACTGCCCACCGTAATGAGGTGGGTGGTGGCTGGGTCATGCATTTGAGATCCCACTGCCCACCAATGTGTGCCCCCTTACCTAACCACGTCATGGAGCCACCTAATAATAAATTAGAAAACCAATCAATTTTTTGGTAAATTAATAGACAAAAATATTTAATCAAGATAAACAAATACATTCCAGGAAGATTATTAATATTGAAATAACATATTATATTAATAATAAAAATGTTTAAAAATCAATTCAATACAGATAAAACAAAAATAAATTTTAAGTAATATAGCAAAAAAATAAATAAACATGTATTTTACAAAATAATCACCATACATTACATTTAAAAACACACATTATTTATAGCTGGGGGTCTTCTACCTTTCGGTCTCCAGCTGTTGTGGAACTACAGATCCCAGGATGACCTCCCACCCACCTTTGAAACTGTTTTTAGGGCATCCTGGGATCTGTAGTTCTACAACAACGACAGGCCCAAAGGTGGAAAACCCATACTGTCAAACAAAGAAAAACATTATATTACCAAGCAATGAACACATGACATTCCTGTAAAAGAAAACACGATTAGAATACCATAACAAACCTTTAAAAACCTGTAAAAAAGAAAATATTAAAACATTAAAAATGTAAACTATAACAACATTACATTTTTAAAACCTGTAAAAAAGAAAATTTTAAAACATTAAAAATGTGAAATATAACAACATTACATTTAACAAAACTATATACACAAATATTTAAATGTCCTTTTTTTTCTTCTTCATAGATAATGTCCATGGATTCTGAACGTGAATTTGTTACAGGATTCATTGAAATCCTGCACTAGAAAGAGTGTCTGTGGAAGATCAGTTCTCGGAAGTACCACAACAAGTTGCACAAGTTGGCTGCACTAGAGGAACTTTTGGTGTATACGAAAAAATACATATCTGATGCAGACCTGAAAACTGTACAACAAAAGATTCAAAATCTCAGGACAGTGTACATCAAAGAAAAAAAGAAGGTGGATGACTCCAGAAAATCAGGAGCGGGCACAAATTAAATATATAGTCCTGCGCTGTGGTACTACAATATGATGTCATTCATCAGTGAACAAAAGCCTCAAAGGGAATCTATCGTCTTGATGGCTGAGCATGAGGGAGAAGAGGAGGTTGCAGAAGTCTTGGTAAGTAGTGACACAGTTTAAACCAAAATCCTTAATGTTTTTGTTGTTAAATCACAAATGTCCAATTTAGTCAGTAGTTCACAGACAGTCCTCCTGCCATGGTACAGCACCTGGTCCATTAAAATAGGTCATGTACTCCCTCACTTCTTTGGCACGTGCGGTGGATGTTGTTGTAGTTGGTGGTGCAGACACAGATGTCAAATGTTCAATGTCCTCCAGGGGTCCTACATATTCTGGTCTAGCTGGGACTGGTCCTCATTGAGTAGATTTTTTCGCAGAAAGTTGTGCAGCACACAGCACGCCATCACGACCCAGTCTATCTTCTCCACACGTAGATTGATGTAGTGTGGAAAATGCGGAAGCGGTTGCTCATTATTCCAAATGCATTTTCCACAATGCGCCATGCCTGGGATAGACGGTAGTTGTAGATCCTTTTCTCTCTGGTCAGGCCCCTCTGTGCAAATGGCTTCATCACATGTTCATGTAATGCAAAAGCCTCGTCTGCGACGAAAACGGAATTTAGGCCATGCTTTGTCTGGTCCAGTGAGGGCAAGTTGAGGGTTTTGTTGGCGAGTCTTTGGTAGAAAGTCGTCTTTTTGAAGGACCAACCATCTGAAGCACGGCCATTCTTGCTGACATCCACAAACAGAAATTCATAGTTGGCATTCACCACTGCCATGAGAATGATGCTGAAGAATCCTTTGTAGTTGTAGTAATATGATCCGGCGTTGGCAGGTGGGTTGATGCGGTTGTGTTTCCCATTGATGGCTCCTCCGCAGTTAGGGAAATTCCAACGTTGTTGAAAATCTTCCGCAATGCTGGTCCACTCCTCCACGGTGTTAGGAAACTGTAAAAATAGTAAAAAAGGGGTTAAAACATGACTATAATATTTTTTTATATCTTTTTTCCCTATATAGACTCCCACCCAAGACTCTGATTTAGCATCCACACCGGACCTCAGTCTGTTCGGTGGTAACAGTGAGCCAGAGAATACCACACAAGTGGAAAGTCCACTTCCACCTGGACCCTCATCTTCTCAACAACCCCAAAAAAAGAAAAAAAAACAAGGGAGAAAGGAGAATCTTACTGAACGTGAGGACAATTTTTTCTAAAACGCAGAACGGCTGCTGCAGAAACCCCCAGATGCAATAGATGATTTTACAGATCATGTGAACAGCACATCGAGAAATATGGATACAGATATCCAAAGAAATTTTCTAAGGTTAAACTATGACCTGTTGAGTCACTGTATGAGCAAAAATATCTCAAATTCTACATACATTGCAGATCCAATGCTATTTTTCCCTGCCCCAAATAAGTATGTTCATCCCCCCCCCCTGCCCAGTTAGATATTACTTCCCCACCAAGCACCAGCACGACCTTGTATAATGCTCTGCTGGATGCAGTGGATGAGTCGCCCCAATATACAGAGATGTAAAATTTTTCTTGCTTTTAAGATCACCAAATTTTATGATTTCTAATAGGTGAATGCTGCATGGGATAGGGTGGTGATGACGCCATTTGGACAAGGTCACTACGCACATGGCACAAGTACACATTGCTGGAAGCTGAGGCCACAATGTGTACTTGTGCCATGTGTCTATTGGCCTGTTCAAACTGGCATCTGACCCACCCTATCACATACAGCCGGCTACCTATTGGGATTCATAAAATTTGGTGATATTTAATTTGGTTGTTTTTTTTGTCTTGCTTTTAAAGTCACCAAATTTTATGAATTCTAATAAGTGCTTGCTGCATGGGATAGGGTGGTGATGATGCCATTTGGACAAGGTCACTACGCACATGGCACAAGTACACATTGCTGGAAGCCGGGGCCACAATGTTTACTTGTGCCATGTGTGTATTGGCCTGTTCAAACTGGCGTCTGACCCACCCTATCACATACAGCCGGCTACCTATTGGGATTCATAAAATTTGGGGATAATGTTCTTTTGTGAACTTGTTACAAAAAAAGTATAGTGCACACAGTTTAGTGTACACTTTCAGTTGCTTGCAGGTCAGTGCACAATGTACTAAATGAAGGCTATTTTTTCCTTTATGTTGAGTAAAAAATAAATAAAAAAATTCTTTAAACAAGAAACCAATGTGTGCTGTTTTTTTTAACTTACCTTGCAATAATGGTACTGTAGCACTTTTACGATGGCTTTGCAGGTCTCCGGAATGATGACGCCCAAGGACTGAGGTGAGATGAGTGTCCCAAACTTCAGGTCTTCAAATGACCTTCCTGTAGCCAGGTACCTCAGGCTAGCCACCAGTCTGTCTTCAGCAGGGATTGATCTCCGCGACCTAGTGTCCTGTCTCTGGATGTGGGGGGTCACCAGATGCAGCAATTCTTGGAAGGTGGCATCATCCATGCGCAGGTAGTTCCGATTGTTGTCCGGGTTGTTCTCCTTGCTCTCCATCAGCAGGGACATATGAGAGCGGGTATCCCTTTGTAGAAGCCACTCCTTGGTCCAGCATGCTCTCGTCCTTCTTCGCTGGGCCCTCTTCCTAATCTCCCAGACCCCAGCTTCAGCGACGAACACTCTATACTGATAGGGATACATCAGTACAGAATTCAGGAACAGGATAGAATGCAGGTAGGTAGCACACACTTGCAGGTAGAATAAACTTTGTAAAAAGCAAGCCAAATACAAAGAGCACAGTAGCAATGTACAGGATTCAGCAGGAATACATCTAGCCTCATCTACTAGCAGAGCAGAATGTACACACATTTGAAAGAGTGCCTGCTTTTTATACTCCCTAGATAGCCCCTCCCATTGTTATGGCTATTTAGATTTCCCACCAATTGTCAAGAGCCTATTTTTTTTTTTTTTAAACTCACGATTTGTTATGGCCAATCTCACAATGCTTACGATCCGATAGATCATGAGATTGTAAAACAGATTGGGTGTCTTTTTTCAAAAATCGTGATCACAATGGCAAGGGAGCTCCCATGAATGTTCATGAGGAAATTGGACAAGAAATCGGATCGTGAGCACATCGGTATGTGTGTGGGCACCTTTAGAGATTCTCTTTATCCATTCGATGAGGTATTTTGCACTTTCAAAGACATATAAACAGAAAGAAATCTCCACAATAGTGTAATATCAAATTACACTATATTGCTGTATTGCCTCCTTCCTCTACCTTATGCTGACCTCATTTATCTTCACTCATGAGACCTCTGTAATATATACATGCCTGAGAAGCCATCATACTCCTGCCACCAGATATTTTAACCCACTGCTTTAACTCTAATTGCATTGAGACCCAGTATGTTGCCTAAGAAGGTAAACAGTCTACTCTTGCACCTCCAATCTAATTCACCACCCAGAAGAAGAAGAAGATTCAGTGACATTCTAGAAAGTCAAGGATTCCTCCAGTGATGGCCTCCATGGTTGCCTTATTGTCTGGTTCTGGTCCTGAATCTGACCCCCCTGCTTGTATGCTACATCAGATGTTTCAGGCCTTTCATACAGACCTCCAAACCTCTTACTGTCAAATCAGTGGAGAATTGACTGGTATTGGTGACCAAACCAATCATCTAGAGAATACAATGCAGGAACTAGTGTTCTCTCATAATGCCTTTCTCACAACTCAAGAGATAATCTTGCTGATCTGGAGGACAGGTCCAGAAGAAACAACATCAAGGTTCGGGTCATCCCAGATTCAATATCTAACAATGCCCTTAGGAACTGTGCTATGACTAGGGGTGTGCACCGGCCACTTTTCGTGTTTTGTGTTTTGGTTTTGGATCTGGATCTTTCTTCGTGTTTTGGATCTGGATTGGTTTTGCCAAAACCACCCTTCCGTGTTTTGTGTTCTGGGTTTTGTGTTTTGGATCTGTATTTTTTTTAAAAAAAGCATAAAAACAGGTAAAATCACAGAATTTGTGGGTTTTTCTGCTCCTATGGTATTATTAACCTCAATAACTTTAATTTACACTCAATTCCAGTCTATTCTGAACACCTCACACCTCACAATAGTGTTTTTATGTCCAAAAGGTTGCACCGAGGTAGCTGGATGGCTATGCTAAGCGACACGAGTGGGCGGAACAAACATGTGGCCCATCTAGGAGTGACACTGCAGTGGCAGACAGGATGGCAGTTTGAAAAACTAGGCCCCAAAGAGTACATAATGCAAAGAAAAAAAAGAGGTGCAAGATGGAATTGTCCTTGGGCCCTCCCACCCACCCTTATGTTGTATAAACAGGACATGCACACTTTAACAAACCAATCAATTCAGCGCCAGGGTCTGCCACATGACTGTGGCTGAAATGATTGGTTCGTTTGAGCCCCCACAAAACAAGCTGGCAATTAATCTGTCCCTGCACAAACTGGCTCTACGGAGGCAAGATGTTATCCTCATCCTCCTCATTCACCGATTCCTCACCCTCTTCAGTGTTGTGTACATCCTCATCCTCACAGAGTATTAATTCGTCCCCGCTGGAATCCACCACCACAGGTCCCTCTGTAAGTTATGGAGGCTGGTCTCCCTGGAAGAGTTGGTAATTCATTTTTATGAACATCATCTTCTCCACATTTTGTGGAAGCAACCTCCTACGCCTTTTGCTGACAAGGTTCCCGGCTGCACTAAACACTCTTTCGGAGTGCACACTGGAGGGGGGGCAACTCAGGTAAAATAGAGCCAGTTTGTACAGGGGCCTCCAAATTGCCTCTTTTTCCTGCCAGTACATGTACGGACTGTCTGAAATGCCTACTTGGATGCTGTCACTGATGTAATCCTTTAACGGACATACGCACGCTTGTCGCTGCTGCTTTGAGGATGCAGGTGCAGCTACAACCCACACAATTCACAAAGACAGAAAAAAAAAGAAGAATTTTTTTATTGTTTGTGGAGCATACTTTGAGGGTTACACCACACTTTAACAGACAGACGCACGCTTGTCGCTGCTGCTTTGAGGATGCAGGTGCGGCTACAGCCCACACATTTCACAGACAGGAAAAAAAAGAATAATTTTTAATTTTTTGTGGAGCGCACTTTGGGGGTTATACCACCCTTTAACAGACAGACGCACGCTTGTCGCTGCTGCTTTGAGGATGCAGGTGCGGCTACAGCCCACACAATTCACAAAGACAGAAAAAAAAAGATTTTTTTTATTGTTTGTGGAGCATACTTTGAGGGTTACACCACCTTTTAACAGACAGACGCACGCTTGTCGCTGCTGCTTTGAGGATGCAGGTGCGGCTACAGCCCACACATTTCACAAAGACAGAAAAAAAAAGAAGAATTTTTTATTTTTTGTGGAGCGCACTTTGGGGGTTACACCACCCTTTAACAGACAGATGCACGCTTGTCGCTGCTGCTTTGAGGATGCAGGTGCTTCTACAGACCACACAATTCACAAAGACAGAATAAAAAAGAAAATTTTTTTATTTTTTGTGGAGCGCACTTTGAGGGTTACACCACCCTTTAATAGACAGACGCACGCTTGTGACTGCTGCTTTGAGGATGCAGGTGGAATCTAGATGGGATTTGGAACCAGGGACACACTACCTCCATCAATTGTCTAAATCCCACTGCACTAATGGCGGATACCGGATGCACGTCTAACACCAACATAGCAGTCAAGGCCTCAGTTATACGTTTTGCTTCAGGATGACTGCTGTCGTACTTCATCCTCCTCGCTAAGGACTGTTGGAGGGTCAATTGTTTAGTAAAAGTAGTGGTGTTCCTACTTCCTCTCTGGGATGATTAGCAGCAGCAACAGCACTAAGAGGAAATGGTTCTTGATCTTTCCCTATTTTATTTTTATCAGAGAAAGTTTGGTGCTCCATTTATGTTATATTGATATATACGAGCAGCTAAGGCGCACACAAACACAGAAAATTATTTTTTATTTTTGTTGGAGACTAGTGCACTTTGTGGGTTACACCACCCTTTAAGAAATGAGCCAGCCGGCCCTTTACTTATGGGACACATGCGCACGCTTGGCGCTGCTCCTTTGTTGATGCACATGCAGCCACAGTGCACACAAATCACAAACACAGAAAATATTTTTTTATTTTGTTTGGAGTGCCCTTTGGGGGTTACAGCACCCTTTAACGGACAAGCCAGCCGGCCCTTTACTTATGGGACACAGGCGCCCGCTTGACGCTTCTTCTTTATTGATGCACGTGCAGCCACAGTGCATACAATTCACAAACACAGAAAATATTTTTTTATTTTGTTTGGAGTGCCATTTGGGGGTTACAGCACCCTTTAATGGACAAGCCAGCTGGCCTTTTACTAATGGGACACAAGCGCACGCTTGGTGCTGCTCCTTTGTTGATGCACGTAAAGCCACAGTGCACACAATTCACAAACACAGAAAATATTTTTTTATTTTGTTTGGCGTGCACTTTGGGGGTTACAGCACCCTATAACGGTCAAGCCAGCCGGCCCTTTACTTATGACACAGGTGCACACTTGGCACTACTTTGTTGATGCACGTGCTGCTACTGCGCACACAATTCACAAACACAAAAAATATATTTTTTAATTTTTTTTGGAGTGCACTTTGGGGGTTACAGCACCCTTTAATGGTCCAGCCAGCCGGCCCTTTACCTATGACACGGGCGCACGCTTGGCGCTACTTTGTTGATGCACGTGCGGCTACTGTGCACACAATTGACAAAAAAATATATTTTTTTATTTTGTTTGGAGTGCCATTTGGGGGTCACAGCACCCTTTAATGGACAAACCAGCTGGCCTTTTACTAATGGGACACAAGCGCAAGCTTGGCGCTGCTCCTTTGTTGATGCACGTACAGCCACAGTGCACACAATTCACAAACACAGAAAATATTTTTTTATTTTGTTTGAAGTGCACTTTGGGGGTTACAGCACCCTATAACGGTCAAGCCAGCCGGCCCTTTACTTATGACACAGGCGCACACTTGGCACTACTTTGTTGATGCACGTGCTGCTACTGCGCACACAATTCACAAACACAAAAAATATATATTTTTTTATTTTTTTTGGAGTGCACTTTGGGGGTTACAGCACCCTTTAATGGTCAAGCCAGTCGGCCCTTTACCTATGACACAGGCGCACGCTTGGCGCTACTTTGTTGATGCACGTGCGGCTACTGTGCACACAATTGACAAAAAAATATATTTTTTTATTTAGTTTGGAGTGCCATTTGGGGGTTACAGCACTCTTTAATGGACAAGCCAGCCGGCCTTTTACTAATGGGACACAAGCGCACGCTTGGCGCTGCTCCTTTGTTGATGCACGTACAGCCACAGTGCACACAATTCACAAACACAGAAAATATTTTTTTATTTTGTTTGGAGTGCACTTTGGGGGTTACAGCACCCTTTAACGGTCAAGCCAGCCGGCCCTTTACCTATGACACAGGCGCACGCTTGGTGCTACTTTGTTGATGCACGTGCGGCTACTGCGCACACAGTTCACAAACACAAAAAAATATATTTTTTGATTTTTGTTTGGAGTGCCCTTTGGGGGTTACAGCACCCTTTAATGGACAAGCCAGCCAGCCTTTTATTTATGGGACACAGGCGCACACTTGGCACTACTTTGTTGATGCACGTGCGGCTACTGCGCACAGAAATCACAAACACAAAAAATGTATTTATTTTTTTGCACTTGGGAGGAGCACCCCTGATGGACAGAGCACCCCCTGGACAACACTACAGCACCCCTGATGGACTGGGACACTGCACAGGACTTTGGAGTGGACACAGCCCCTATGGACAACTGACTGCACAACACAGTCAAGCCAGCCCCTATGGACTTTGGAGGAGTGGACACAGCCCTTATGGACAACAGCAGCACAGCACAACACAACTAGCCCCTATGGACTTTGGAGGAGTGGACACAGCCCCTATGGACAACAGCAGCACAGCACAACACAGCCAGCCCCTATGGACTTTGGAAGAGTGGACACAGCCCCTATGGACAACAGCAGCACAACACTACACTACACAGCACAGCCAGCCCTAACTCCCACCCTCCCTCTTCACTGTCCATAGCCGAGTGAGAAAATGGCGCCGACGCGGGTACCTTATATAGAATCCAAAACCCGCAAGACCCGGAAGGCGGTATGATGACGTTTTGCCTCGATTTCAGATCCGAGTCAAGCGGGAAAAGTTGAGCCTGACTCGGATCGGCCTCGGATCGGGGGACTCGGGGGGGGTTCGGATTTCAGAAATCCGAACCCGCTCATCCCTAGCTTTCCTCTAATGATAATAATTAACTGATTAAACAAATCCATTGTCTCTTAAAGCATCGCTATGCTCCTGGAAATGTCCCCTGTTACACTCTACTTTGAGTACACTCTTTCCATACCAAGGAGGATATTCTCAAAGCAGCCAGACTGGATGAGCAAACAGATGTTTTAGGCAAATACTCTTCATGAACCTCTTAATTCACACTATCAATAAATGTTGTTTCTTCCAACCCATTACAATGACACTCCAGGCCCATAATATCCAATACCGTTGGTTCCCGGTCAAATCCCTTGTACGAAGGATGGGTCATCCCATGTCATCTATCCAAGCTCTTGGAAGAGTGGCAAATTCTTGTTTCCATTACTCCTACACTGCAGAGCCCCACTCTTCAACATGATTGGTCTCGAGTGGGCTGATGACGAAATTGTTCTACAGCTAAAATCCTTGTTTCTCCACAGACTTTTCTCCCTCCTCTACACCCATTGTTCATGGACATCGGTGCCTACCTTCCTCATCTGTACAGTAGTATCCTTGTTTTGTGGAATGTTATTGTTTTATGTCATTTTCTTTGCTTTAGGCTAAGAAGTTTTACTGTTTTTATTGAACTACCTGTAAAGATGCTTAACATATCTTGTTCATGCTTGGGTTCTATGCTATTTTTCTGTTATCCTGTTGTATGTAGGTATTTTTTATTTGTTTTTTCTGTTGATGGGCTCTTGGGTGGGGATTTTTGCAACCCACCCGCACATTTTAACTATTTTGCTGTATCTTGTCCCTGTGGTAACTACTGTGGCCCAGTTTTCTGGGCTAGTTGGGTTTTTGCCCTTCTACTATTTTTTACCTCCCCAGTTTTTTATTTACTTTTCCCCTTTTTTATGAGACAGGTTCACCTCAGACATCTCCATGCTCTAATTTTGTACCTATGCTTAATGGTTAAGGATCTTTTTTGTAATGTAAAAGTGCTCAACTCTCCTCATAAGAGATGGTTAACCTTATTCACCTTCCATAAACATGAGGCCAACATTGTAGCATTGCAAGAGACACTCTTTAGCATCCCTTACCCTTAAGGACCATGAGCCATAATACCATAGAGCTGTTATATGGCCAATAAGCCTTTTAAATGATATGGAGTAACCATTCTATTTCATGCTAACACACCTTTTACCCACAGCTGGAAAGTTGAGATCCAGTAGTAGATAGTAGATTCCAAATTTTGATCAGCTCAGTTGAAGATACTCAGGTCATGTTAGCATCCTTATAAGTCCCAAATTCCAATCAGATCCCTTTTCTGTTGGAGACCTTTGAAAAAATACAGAAGGTTCGACAGGACAAACTTATTTTGCTGTGCGAATTCAACTTGGTCATTGACCCCCAAACTTAAAAAAAAACTTTCCCCTGGGGACGCACCCCTTACTTTCATTACATGGGCCCTTCCATGATCTTTAGACAATTATTAGCGGAGTTTGATTTCTATGATGCCTGGCGTACCCACTTGCCCTGAGGAGAGAGATTATAGCTTCTGTTTGCGGTACACAATTGCTATTCAAGAATTGACCTGGTCCTAGACCCATAGTACTTCTTAACACTGATGTAAAATATATGTTAAACTAATAGCTAACCACATTATTCCCCTGCTTCCTAGATTTATGCAACAAGGTGGTCTTTGTTCTGGGACATCAGGCCCCTAATAATGCTAGTAGAGTTTCAGACTTGGTAGAGTGGGTTTAGTGAAAAAATCACTACACTTCCTTGCGCTGTTAAGGATACACTTTATATTACTCAATCTCCATTTCATGTGGTCATGCTGCTTATTAAGAACATCATTGTATTTACATAAATTATGATAGAATTTATTGTGTTTTTTATATGTCTTTTTTTATTTCATTGATTAGGTATTCATGTGAATAAATTATTCTTGTTTATTATATACAAGCCTTTTGCACCTTATTGGAATGCAAACACCATTATATGTTTGAATTTGATTGTGTACATTTATATCACTACGCGCAGTATCTAAAGTTCTTTTGGTAGAGTGGGTGTCAGGCACACAGATGGAATTACAGCTCCTCACTCAACACAGAGAGAGCATTCGACAGGCAACACTGGAGGGATATTAAACAGGTAAATTCCACATGTTGCTTTCAAGTAGATATTCTACATTCCATTTCTGCCCTCTATGGTTGTCTCCAGGGCCGGATTAAGGGGGGGGGGGGCGACAGTGGCGGTCGTTCCTGGGCCTCCACACATGGAGGGGCCCCCACTAGCAGCAGTGCACTGTCTGTGCCCGCTGCTAGTGTCCCCTCGCAAGTGTAGTGTAGACCACGCAGTGAGCATGGCCACACTACACAGTGACATCCACACAGCCGCCGGCGGCAGCTGTGTGTATGTTACAGCAGCCGATGAGAGTCAGGCAGACTCTCATTGGCTGCTGCACAACGGAAGGGAGCTGGTGATGATGGGAGAGATACTGATGTCTCTCCCAACTGTGCAACAGAAGAGCTGGGACTCATGTCAGGAGCGGGGATTTAGGTAAGCTTTTTTTTGTGTGTGTGGGTGTGTGTGGGGGGGCACTGTCACTGCATAGGGGGGGAGTGTTACAGGTGTCCCTGTATAGGGGGGCAGCTACAAGGGTCACTGTATTGGGGGGCCACTTCATGGGGGCACTGTATAGGGGGGGTGTTTGCTACTGGGGGCAATGCATGGGGGGGCTACTACTGGGGCGCTGTATAGGTGGGGACTACTACTGGGGGTAGAGCATGGGGGACTACTACTGGGGCACTGTATGGGGGGGAACTACTACTGGGGGCACTGTATAGGGGGGGACTACTACTGGGGCAGAGCATGGGAGGGACTACTACTGGGGACAGAGCATGGGAGGGACTACTACTGGGGGCAATGCTTTTGGAGGAATACTACTGGGGGGCACTATATAAAGGACACTGCATAGGGGGGATTACTACTGGGGGCACTGTATAGGGGTGGACTACTACTGCGGGCAATGCATAGGGGGGGACTACTACTGAGGGCAATGCATAGGGGGGACAACTACGGGGGGCACTGTATAGGGGGACCACTACTGTGGGCATTATATAAGGGGCACTGCATAGAGAAGACCAATACTGTGGGCCCTGCATAAGGGGCACTACTACAGGGGGCACTGCATAGGGGGGACTACTACAGGGGCACTGCATAAGGAGCACTGTATAGGGGGGACCATTACTGGGGACATTGCATAAGGGGCACTTCTACAGTGGGCATTGCAAGAGGGGCATTAAGGTGAATAGAAAGAAATAAAAATCCTAGGCTGATGAGAAACAGTGGTATATAGGGGCCCCCACAAATTTGTTGCCCAGGGGCCTCCACAGACCTTAATCCGGCCCTGGTCATCCCACAGCATGAATTTTTAGCAATGGCTTCCTTTCCTCTTCTTTCCCAATCACCAATGGCATGACACAGGGGTGCTTCCCTTCCACTTTAATTTTCATATTGACAATTGAGCCTCTAGCCAAAACACTTTGTTTAGCCCCTGCTATCCCTGGGCTTCTGAAATGCAACACTTCTTATAAACCTGCCTTTTTGCGGATGATTGAATTATGCCTCGGGTGTGACTATAGAGGGTAATATCTAACAACCGCCTTGAGGGTGGGTAATTCTTGGCTGGATGCAGCCGTACAACAGCTTTGAGAGCTGAAAGATATCTTGGCTAGATGGCCCTGAAGGCCATAGATTATGAAGCAGTCTTTGGGCCGAGCAGCAGCCTTGAGGGCTGGTATTACTAGGCTTGCTGTGGCCAATGGCCTTAGAGTACGAAGTGGTCTTTGGGCTGTGCAGCAGCCTTGAGGGCTGGTATTACTTGGCTTGTTGTGGCCAGTGGGCCATAGAGTATGAAGTGCCCTTTGGGCCGTGCAGCAGCCTTGACGGCTGGTATTACTTGGCTTGTTGTGGTCAGTGGGCCATAGAGTATGAAGCAGTCTTTGGGCTGTGTAGCAGCCTTGAGGGCTGGAGTAACTTGACTAGATGCGGTAGCAGCCGGGTATTACTGAAACAAAGTCACTGTGTTGGAGCGCAGGTTTGTGCACCAATGTCACTGGAGTGCGGCCTGTGCCGCCGGGTTGACACAAGCAGCTGATGCTGTAGTGTGGCCTGTGCCACTGGGCTGACACAAGCAGCAGATGCTGTAGTGCATAGTCTGGACTCAGAGTTCTGTCCGCGCCGCCTGGATGACATGAATGGCAGAGAACAGATTTGTGGACCATGCCGCCTGGATGATACAAATGGCAGGTAGATGATATGCAACACTGTGCCACCTAGATGACACAAACAGCAGAACAACAATATAGGCAGCAGGAACACTGGAGCTCAACTGGAAGACAGGAGACAAAGCCAGAACTGGAAGCACGAAAACTCTGTCACCGGCACTGGGGCAGCGTTAGCACCAGCAGGATATAGACGCAAAAGCCAATCTGGACTGATTCCAGGATGATAGACAGGAGGTAGGTGGAAACTCAGTGAACACTTGCCCAGCATTCGCTTCACACAGTATTAGCAGTGCGGCGGCTTGTGACAGTACCTTTGACCCTTGACGAGAGGTTAAGGAACCCCTAGACCCCGGTTTGTCTGGAAAGTTCTCAAAGAATCTTCTCTGCAACGAGGGAGCATGCAAAGGTCTTTCTGGAACCCAAGAAAGCTCCTCAGGTTCATACCCTCTCCAGTGGACAAGAAACTGAAGATGTCCACAAGAAAATCTGGAGTCCAGGATCTTCTCCACAACAAACTCCTGGTGTCCCTGGACGAGTGCTGGTGGAGGCCTGATTGAACACCTAGGAGTAAACCTGGAGGAAAATAAAACACGCTTTAAGAGAGAACAGTGAAATGTACTGTTGTTCCTCAGAGTCTTTGGTATCTTCAGCCGAAAGGCTACGGGATTAACCTGGGCAATAATGCAAGATGGGCCGATGAACTTAGGCCCCAACTTTTGTGACCTCTGGTGCAAATTAATGTTCCTGGAGGACAGCCATACCAAGTCACTGACTGTGAAATTACAAGGTCTCCGATGTTTGTCAGCCCACACCTTGGACCGACCTAATGCTTGACAGAGAGAATTAATTACTACTAGGATGTACCCCTTGGATGCAATCAAAAGTAGAGATGGAGGAAGCAGAATTGCAGGAGTTTTTATATGCGAATTCCGCAAAAGGCAGAAGTGGAACCCAAATCATCTTGGCATTTGGAAATGAAACAGTGGAGGAACTGTTCCAAAGACTGATTGGCCTGCTCCGTCTCACCATTGGACTGTGGATGATAGTCTGAGGACAAACTGACGTCCATACCCTGATCGGCACAGAACCATCTCCAAAACCAAGCAACGAACTGCGTACCACGATCTGAGACAATATCCACTGGAAGTCCATGGAGCCTGAAGACATGATGAATAAATAGTGCTGATAACTCCTTAGCAGATGGTAACTTGCCCAAGGGAATAAAGTGCACCATCTTGTAGAACCGATCCATGACAGTCCAGATGACAGAACAACGTGAAGACACAGGAAGGTCACACAGAAAGTCCATAGCAATATCGGTCCATGGCTTAGAGGGCATAGGAAGAGGACACAGCAACACTTGAGGAGCGGTCCGGAGAGTCTTGTTTTTAGAGCAGACATCACAAAATGAACTCACAAATGTTTTGAGACATGGACTGCCACCAGACAGAATGAGACAAAAGCTCCAAAGTTCTAGCGAACCCTGGATGACCCCCCACTTTAGAAGAATGAAAATCCTTCAACACATCCTTGTGCAGTCTCTCAGGGACAAAGAGCACTCCTGATGGTGTCTCACGAGGGGCATCAGACCAGGGCCGGCTTAAAGGGAGGGCGAAGGGGGCGGTCGTCCCAGGGCCCCCATACATAAGGGGCCCCCACACACTGCCCAGAGTCACCGCTGCTACTAACAGCATTTAGCTGTCTCCGGCGCCGGCGCAGGTATTGTCTTGGTCGGCGGCTCAGCTGTTCCCTAACAGCAGCCGCCGAGGAGCTTCCTACAGTCAGAGTCTCACGAGATTTGACGTCATCATCTCGCGAGACTCTGACTATAGGAAGCTCCTCCATGGCCGCAGTCAGTAACAGACAGAGGGAGCTGATGCTCCAACATAAAGAAGAGTTCCCTCTTGGCGCACCTCAGCAGTGCAGAGCGCTGACAGGCAGGTACTGTAGCCCTTAGTGTGCATATATATATATATATATATATACACACACATACATACACACATACAGTATATATGGCTATGCATACATTATATATAGCTAGCTATATATACTGTGTGCATATACTCACATAATGTGTGTATATATATATATATATATATATATATATACATACACATTATGGCCCTCATTCAGAGCTGCTCGTTAGCAGCAGTACGCTCGTTGCGTTCCGATGTTGAGAAACCGCGCATACGTCGGTGTAACACTGCGCATGTGCGTACGGCAGTTTGCAAGCTTTTTTTTCACTCGCTCGGCAAATTGCGAGCAGGAAGTGACATGTCAAATGTGATTGACAGAACAGGCCATTTTGGGTGTTGACGGGGGTGGAGATGGGAAAACGCAGGCGTGGCGAGGCGTTTTTGGGGCGTATATAAATGAGCTCATGCGAACGTCAAATGTGTTCGTACCAAGTCATACGTCACTGGCTGATCCTCTTTCCGTTCAAACTGCTCGCACAGCTTGGGGTCTGGATTACTCGACCACAATGGCGATGGCCTTGTCCTCTGGTCCGGGCCTCCTCGATGTTTCATCGATTTATCACGGCTTCTCAGAAAAACAATCAACTTTGGATTGCAAACCAGCTTGTAATGTGTTTTTTTTCTTTTCTTTGGGATAGCACAAAACAGTACGCAGCTGAAAATCTCAGATGCTAATTTCAGGATTACACAATCAATTAGCGTTTTTTTGAAGGAATGATTTTTACAATTTTGTTAGTGTTTTGTGATATTGTAACAATATTGTCATCATGTTTGTGTGTATTGTAACCTTTTGCATTGGGCTGGAGTTTTTTTTTTTTTTTTTAACAAAGTGTTACTTAAAGAAACATTTTTTTTTTAACCCTTTTTTTTTTTTTTTTTTTTTTAAAGTTAAGATTTCGTTTTTTCCTTGTGGTACAGGATTAACTAGAAACCATTTTTCAAATAATGTCACAATACAGTTGAGAACATTTTTTTTTTTCTCCACACATTTTTGTACAGATCATGTGCATTTTGACTTAAAAGTTTGGGGTCATTGTTACCCACTAATATTTTGTACATTTGTCTTTTAAAAAAAAACAATTTTGGACCAAAAAAAAACAATTCACAAGAAAGGAGAGGGAAGTTTGGGCCCTTAAGGAATATGGGGCAAGCACAGAAGGAGTGTGGGAAAAGTAGCCAGTGCTGTCATCGTTTCTTTCCCCGTTTGGCTGGGGTAGGGTGGGCGCCAGACCGGGTCCGGGATGTCCTCTGGCTGGCCTGTCCAGAGGCAGATGTTGTGGCCTCTGGACTAGGCACATTTGGAGGAATGGCTGTTGTTGTGCCAGAGGTGGAGGATCCAGATGTTCCGGCAGGAAGGGAGGTCGGCTCCACCATGTGCTGGCGAACGAGCTGCTCCAGGGCATTGGCGATTCGGATGTTGGCCCTGGTATTTTCAGCCAGGGCCTGACCAATGGTAACGTTGGCCGCAGCATTTTGCTCCAGGGCCTCCGCCACCCGTAGCAGACTGGCGTCCATCCTCTGCAGAATCTCCATATGGGAATCCGATTTAAAATTGAGTTCTGTGAGGAGTGCCACTGCCTGCGAGGGGGATTGCCCAGGACTGGCTTCTGCAGGGTCCTCAGCCAGATGTACTGGTTCCTCCCCTGCAGAGCCAGCAGAAATTCTGCGGCCAAGGCTCCCCTCTGGAGCAGACTCATCCGCCTGTGTCTCTGTGAGAAAAAAGAGAAAAGAGGAACATTACAATCTACATATTGTCACAATAACATTTCAGAGTTGGTTACATCACAACATTTACCTGGGACAACATGAGGAGCCGCAAAGTCTGGCATGTCCGTATCCATGTTGGACACGTCAAACACCTCCACATCCTGCACACACCCCTGTGCCAGCTCTTCCAAATCATTAAACTCCAATGACACAGGGGTGGGACCCCCGCCTGTTCCCCTTGCATGCCTAGCCCTGTCAGCCATTTTTTGCTTCAGGCGATATTTGATGTCTTGCCATCTGTGGGTGAAAAAGTAGGCATTATTCCTGCATTATTTGACCCATTTTATTTGTGTTGGTCAAGTTTTTACTTACCGGTGTTTGACATCCCGGGCTAGACGGACATAATCACCCACCCTATTGACAGCACTGGCTATCTTCTCCCACATTCTCCACTTCTGGCTTACACCCATATTCCTGTCTGCCTGTGGCAGGATGTCCACACACTTCTGAACCAAAACCTCCATCTCCTTTCTTGTGAATTGTGGCTGCCTTTTCTTTTTGCCAGCTTTGGCCGGAATACTGGGCCCAGCAGCCTCTTCCATGTCATCCTCAACACCTATTTACATTAAATTATTGTTAAGTTAGATGTCAATCTTTCACTATATTCTGCTTCTAAATAAGCCTTGATTTGAAATGTGAGAAATACTTACCAGCCGCCTCATGGCCATTGTTTGGCTGGTCTGTAGCCATTTTTCAAGCCAAAACAAGAAATACACCAGACAGTTTGTTTTTTGTCGTGACGTATTTATACATACGTCCTTATTATTCGGCCGCATCATTGATTGTGCGTTCCTATGATCCGTCCTTAATTTGAGCGGGAAAAGAAACACTATTTATGGCTTTTGGCGACTCGAGTCGAGATGGCGGGTGTTGTTTGTTGGAGGTTACGTTGGTCGGAGTGGATTGTTGGCGGGAGTTGTATTTGGAGGTGTTTTGGAATTTGTTAGAGGCTTTTTTGGGGGGTTTAACTTTCCGTTAGCATTTTTTGGTGTGGTTCTTTTAGTTGTGGTGTATTTTTTGGGTAAGTTTTTTCCCGTCATTATTTTGTAAAATATGGCTCTCCTTTTTGTTTGGTTTTGGACCAAAAATAATTTTTTTTTTTTTTTCTTTTGTAGGTTTATTTTGGCTCTGCCCCAACGACCTTTTTGTTCTGTGACTTCTATATCATGTATTGGTCAGTTTGGATTTTAACTTGTTTGTTAAATGTTCATGACTTGTTTTTCGCATCTTTTGGGGACATTACTGATTTCTTCTGGGTTTTTGGGGATGTGAAAACTGCGAACTATTTAGCGCACTTTTGTAGGCTTGATTTCTCTTGTTAAAATGCGAACTATTTAGCGCACTTTTGTAGGCTTGATTTCTCTCGTTAAAATGCGAACTATTTAGCGCACTTTTGTAGGCTTGATTCCCCTTGTTAAATTGCGAACTATTTAGCGCACTTTTGTAGGCTTGATTTCTCTTGTTAAAATGCGAACTATTTAGCGTTCACAATCTGGGTTGTTTTTTGGGGGCCAAATTGTGGAAGTCGTCGCAATGTCGGTTTGCTCTTTGTAGAAATGTGTGTTTATCCCCTTTATTTTTGTGCCTTTTCAAAAATCAAGCTTACAAAATGGACACCCCAAAATCTGTCCTTTTTATGGTCTGTTGAAATGTAGGTTTTGGAAATCATGACAATACCCCGGCATGTAAGCATCTTTGGATTGTATCGTAAAGATAAGTATTTCTCAGTCTTTTTTGGGGGCAACATACCTTAACTTCAATTCTTACCATTTCAGGTTGATGTTGGTCATATTATTGTGGCCATGCTACTGGAAGCCGACCAACCTCAATCTTGTCCCAGGCATAGGCATCGTAGGCGTGCAAGGCCCCAGATATATAGAACATGTGTCACCCTTTTTGGAATGCCCGATGATGAGGTGTTAAGGCGATACTGTCTTCTGCCCCAAATCATCATAGACACTCTCTCATTAATAGAGAGTGATCTGGAGCGGCAAATTGACAGTCCTACAGCAATACCACCACTTACGCAATTTATGGCGGTGTTACATTTCTGTGCCTCAGGATCCTTTCAAACCACGGTGGGAATAGTTGCGGGAATCTCCCAATCCTCCTTTTCAAGGATCCTGAGGGCAGTGATGGAGGCCCTTTTCAAGCACCTCCATCATTTTATTAAAATGCCTTTGGATATGGGTTTCCTTAGTGTGGCCAAGGCCAATTTTTACCAAATAGCTGGCTTCCCACACATCATAGGGGTTGTGGATGGTACTCACATACCACTTCAGCCTCCAGCACGGCTGGAGGCCATTTTTAGGAATGGAAAACACTATCACTCACTGAGTGTAATGGTGGTATGTGATGCCTCCCTCCAGATCCTGTCCCTGAATGCAAAATTACCCGGGAGTGCACATGACTCATTCGTCATCCGGCAATCAGGGATTTGGCAAAAATTAAACAACCTACAAGCTGGTGATGCATGGCTTCTGGGTAAGTGGAGACCTTTAGTAGATACCAATGCAAAGCTTGATACACAGTGATCCTGATGTTGTCACTTCTTTTTCAAAGGAGACAGTGGCTACCCTTGCATGCCCTGGCTGCTCACTCCTTATTTGGCTCCCACACCAGGCCCACAAAGTGATTTTAATTCCGCACTTACAGCCACCAGGCAAGTGGTGGAGCGCTGTATCGACATTTTAAAAGGCCGATTCAGATGCCTCCACCGCTCTGGTGGCGAGCTCATGTATTTGTCGGATATGGTTTCGAAAATTGTGGTCCTGTGTGGGATATTTCACAACATCGCCATAAGGAGTGGTGTCCCAATGCAGCCAGAGGATGCCTTGCCTGAGGATGGCCCCCCGAGGTTGGTCGGAGGTCAGTATGTGGGGGGGCCATATGCGATGATGTGGTGGCCAGATTCTTTAGGTAATTTTTGACACAAAATAAGTTATTTGACACAATGTAGAAAGGTTATTATTTTGAAATCAAATTAATCGGTTTTTATTTTCCCATCTTGTTTTTTTTTTCTAAATATTTTGGAATGAAACGATGACTACTTCCTGCTCCCAAAAAATGACTTCATGTGGCCACATTGAATATATCTTCAGGACCCAATTTTGCAACGCAACATTTGTGGAATCATGTTGGCATGCTCATTCGTCAACCAGTTCTTGATTGTTTTTTTGCTTTTTAATTATGGTGTAGGCTGGATTTTTGAGTTTGTTATCACTGTGTGTATTGATTGTGACCCAACACTTTGTGTTTATTATTTATTTTTAATAAATTTTTGGTTATTTTAAAAACATCATTTCTTTTCGACATTACAAGCAAGTGTAAGCAGGTTCACCCAAGGAAAAGTTGCTTAATGGCTAATCCTGTAATGTGTCAAATTGCTCATTATTTTACTATGCTTTGTGGGTTAAAACCAACACCAAAAGGTATTATGTAGAATCAGTATGTTTTAGAATCTCGGCCTAAGCAGGTTTAAAAAAATTTTTACAAATCCCCCCCAAAAAAACAACAAATGCTGGTAACTCTACAAACCTATTGTTAGTGTTAGGTGTTTCATGTGCCTGCTTAAAAAAATCAGCTTTACACAATCTTAGTTACATTAGTTTCAAATACTTGCTGCAATAGTCTACTTATGTAAGTTTAAACAATCTAAGATTTTCAGACAAGGAATGAGACTGTATTCAAAATTTAAATGTTTATTGTTTTAAAATATTTTGGAAAAAAAAAATAATAAAAAAAAATTAGTGGCGCAGGATCCCCGACATTCTATCCAGGACCACCAGCTGGCCGATCACATGCCCCCTCAACATTTGGACACACCCGGCTAGCTCCGCCAAACGCCTCTGGTCCTCTGTGGGTTATAAAATTGTGGTGCTTACTAAAATGAATCCTTAATTTATGATTCTAAAAAACTTCAAAAGCAAAATCGACTTAGCAAAAAGTGACAATTGTTTTACAAAATCCAAAAAAACACCAATTCATTTTTCAAACCAAAAACTTAAAAAAACCCCCCCAAAAATAATAAAAATAAAAAACCATTCTTGCTACTGTAAACAAGAGATACAAGTATGAGTGTTTTGACATGTGTGATATGTGTATGGGGAAATCAGCTGAGAAATTTATAAACAAACAGATATATAACCGACCTTTTAAAATACTAAAAAAAGGAAAAGGCACAGACAAAGGATTACATCAACACATTTAAAAAAAAAAAAAAAAAAAAAAAAAAGGATAAAAGGGAAACATACAGTTCAGAATGAAGCCTGGACCAGGAACCACACCATCGTCCTCCTCCTCGGTGGGACAATTTCCTAAGGAAGTCGGCGGGGTGATTTCTGACTGTGGTGATGGGGTGGTCAAGAGAGGGGTGGGTTGAGGGGAGGGGGAATTTGGATGGATGGGAAATCTCCAAGAGGGAGGGGCGTCAGGGTCTGGGCAGGCTGGGGTGGAGGGGGAATTTTGGGGAGAGGAGGTTTGGCTCGGGGTTGGGGAGAGGGGACGAGGGCGACGTCTGCGCAGGCGATGACGCCGTAGTCTTCGTTCGGCCCCTAAATGATGGATAACAAATTGAGGTTAGTTTTGAACACCACCTTTCTAAACGCTAATTGGTTAACAAAAAAAAAAGAAAACATGCACACGCAGAGATGTTTGAAAAAAAAAAACAGGCCAAACAAGAAAACATGCACACGCAGATGTGTGGAAAAAAAAACAGGCCAAACAAGAAAACATGCACACGCAGATATGTTTGAAAAAAAAAAACAGGCCAAACAAGAAAACATGCACACGCAGATATGTGTGTAAAAAGAAACAGGCCAAACAAGAAAACATGCACACGCAAATAAAAACATGAAAACCAAACAAAACATAACTTACTTTCCGCTATACGCTGGCGGAAACATGCCAGCAAGCGGGGCGTCCGCCGTTGAAGGTCGGACCACCTGCGCTCCAGCTGGCTGATCTGTCGACGTGAACCGTAGGAACGCAGGCGGCGGCGAACCTCCGCATAGGCAGCACGCTTCTCCCGATTGCTGATGGGGGGAGGCTGGCTGGTGATACGCCAGTCCATCACCTCTGCAGGACAATAAGCTCCCGCTTGGTGAATGCAGAGGCTCTCATGATGGCAATGGTGTATTTTTAATAAAACAGTTTTAATAAAGACCAGAAAAAAATTTTGATTGGCTAATGTATTTGGGAAATTAACAGGAAACATTCTATTGGTTAGTGTATGAGTCATGTGTTCTACAGGCCAAAAAATCTATTGTGAGTTATGATAGGCTTGATGCAGTGACATGCGTAAGCTAATTTAAATAAAGAATTGAAACCAGTAAAATATGCGTGGGTAAAAACACGGAAAACAATTTGATAATTGGATCAAACATGTATTTTGGATAAAGAAAACCATTGTTTAAACCGTACGTATTCTGCGGGTAAACAAAAACACGGACAAGAGTAAAGTTTATTGAAAAAGAAAAAAAAACGTTTTGAAAACATGTGAAGAGCAATTAAGCTAATTGATATATTGATTGGCATGATACGATTGAAGTAGGTAGGCAGAATGAATGAGCAGGTAATCGAAATCTGACAGGCCCACTTCCGGTTTGTACTTGTGCGAGCGTTCCCTGCAAGCCACATTGGGGATGTACGCTCGCTACTTGGCTCGCTCGTTAGCTAGAGGAGGGGTTGGGAGACTTTGGGGAGGAAGTTTAGCTGCGTACGAAATTACGAGCGAGCGCTTAAATTAACATATTTCGGCACGTACGCCGAACGTACGAACGGCCACTTGCGTCCGGGTCTGAATCAGGGCCTATGTGTGCGTGTGTACATACACAGTATATATAGCTATATATAATATATATATATAGCCATATATACTGTATGTGTGTGTATATATATATATATATATATATATATATATATATAACATTTGCTTTAAAATTACTGGAATATCAAGGTAATTTTTTATATATATATAAATGTATATATATATATATATGTATGTATATATATATATATATGTATATATGTATATGTGTCTAAATACACACTACCACCTATATATGAGTGTGTGTGTATAGTTATATATACTATATGTACAGATATACTGTGTGTATATTATATATATATATATAATATATATATATATATATATATATATATATATAGCGGTAAAATAGAGGCCCCCACAAGTTTGTTGCCCAGGGGCCCCCACAGACCTTAATCAGGCCCTGCTTCAGACTGACAAGAGCTAAGAGAACCTGCCAGGGTCCTGGTCACAGCAAAATTAATTCTGGAAGCCAGAATGATGTTCTCTTCAGAGGCCCTTGGAAGATGACTGATGGAAAAGCTTAGAGACAGGGTATCCACGTTAATATTCTTAGACCCCGGTCTGAATGAGATCACATAGTTTAACCGGGTAAAGAACAAGGCCTAGCGGTGCATTCAACCTCTGCCGTCTCTATGTAGGCCAGATTTTTATGGTCCGTAAGAACCGTCACCACATGGTTAGCCCCCTTTAACCAGTGCCTCCAGTCCTCAAAGGCCCATTTGTTGGTCAAAAGCTCCCGGTTGCCAACATTATAGTTCCTCTCTGCTGAACCAAACTTCTTGGAAAAGAAGGCACATGGGTGCAGTTTGCCATCTTTGATATCCTTTTGTGAAAGGATAGCGCCCATTCCAACTTCAGATGCATCGACCTTGACGATGAACGGGAACTCTGGATTGGGTGCCATAATGAAAGCAGTAGACACATAAGCCGCTTTCAATGTATTAAAGGCCCGAATAGCCTCAGATGACCAATTCATGACCTCAGCTCCTTTTTCGTTAACTCCATGATGGGTGACACAATAGAGGAGAAGGACTTAATGAATCTGTGATAATAGTTCACAAACCTGTCAGAGTTCAGCCGGTGATCGGCCGTCCCTTACCTTCCCGCCGGCTTCCTCTGACTTCCCAGGCAGTCGGGCGGCTGGCATGGTGACGTGGGAGGAGCTGAGCATTCACCCTGTAGCTGTGGTGTCAGGCGACCCGGTGAGCGGGGATCGCAGTTTCCATCATGGACGCCGCCATGACACTTTCCCTATGTCAGTACTTCCTTCCCTGAGTGGCCCATCTGGTCAGCTGACGCTGTGGGCCTATCAGCAGGCTTCCAGGGGTATATATCGGCTCCTGTGCTCCAGGTAGTTGCCTGAACAATCATTGTCGCCGCTAGTGTAACTAGAGGAGTCTCGTTCCAGGTTCCTGTGCTTCCAGTGTGTTTCTTCCAGAGCTTCTGAGCTATCTCATCACAGTGCCTTTACTATCAGCAGCCTGTGTGAAACCTAACCTCCATCTCTCCACAGTGCCTTTACTAATCAACAGCCTGTGTGCAAGTTTAACCTCCATCTCACCACAGTGCCTTTACTAATCAACAGCCTGTGTGCAAGTTTAACCTCCATCTCACCACAGTGCCTTTACTAATCAACAGCCTGTGTGCAAGTTAACCCTCCATGTCACCACAGTGCTTTTACCATCACAGCCTGTGTGCAAGTTAACCCTTCATCTCACCGCAGTGCTTTTACCATCACAGCTTGTGTGCAAGTTAACCCTTCATCTCATTGCAGAGCCTTTACCATCACAGCCTGTTTGCAAGTTAACTCTTCATCTCATCGCAGTGCTTTCACCATCACAAACTGTGTGCAGGTTAACCCTTTGCCTCATCGCAGAGCTTTTACCATCACAGCCTGTTTGCAAGTTAACCCTTCATCTCATCACAGTGCTTTCACCATCACAGCCTGTGTGCAGGTTAACCCTTTGTCTCATTGCACCCTAGTGCATGCTCTCCGGCCGGCAATCCGGTATATACTTCGTGGGATATCCAGCTGTTACCTCAGCCTACCAATAAATCTCCACACCTCTCTAGCCAGCACCTCAAGTGCCTTTCTCCAGCCAGGAGTTGTATCCCACTCCCCACGTGCCTATTCCAGGCATTACCCTTGGGCCACGGGTGTTTTTGATTCTCTTTTCCCTGCAGGCCTTGGTCACCAAGTCAAAGGACCGCGACCTGCTTACAGGGAGCTGCACAAGCCCATATCCCGCTTGGAGGGGTCACTGGCAAACACCTCCTTGTGAGTTAGACTCCGCACCATTGACTAGGTCTAGCCAATGACCAAGACTTGTGGATGCAGAGATCATACGTCCAGGCCCCTTGCCTTCGCCTCCTCCCACAGCCTCAGGCCTTGGCTTTCAAAAACCCGCCTCCCAGCATGACAGTTTGTTCAGGCCCAATGGCCACCCCTGAAAGGTTGGACGGTACTCCACAACGTTGTCGTGGTTTCATAAACCAATGTGAAATCCAGTTTGAGTGCCTCCCCCAGAATTTCCCTACCTCCTGGTCCAAGGTCACCTATGTAATTTCATTACTGACTGGGGCTGCATTGGACTGGGTTTCCCCTCTTTGGGAACGGGCTGATCCGTTAGTTTCTAGATACGAAGACTTTGTGACAGCCTTCAAATGGATTTTTGATGAGCCCGGCAGATCGGTTTCTGCTTCCTCCGACTTACTCCGTGTCCGCCAAGGTACTCGCTTGGTGGGACAGTACGTGGTGCAGTTTCAGACCCTTGCATCGGAACTTAGATGGAACGAAGAAGCACTCAAAGCAGCCTTCCTCCATGGGTTGTCCGAAAGGATGAAAGACGAATTAGCATCCAGGGATTTACCTACGTCTTTTTCTGAGACTATTTCCCTCTGCATAAGGATTGATTTACGCCATAGGGAGCGGTGGGGTAATAGAGGTCATGGGGATCACCCTCAAGATCGTCCGGCCTCAGGAAGTCAATCCTATTCCCCCACCTCCAGGGGTGAGGAACCTATGTAGATCAACAGAACCAGGCTAACCACGGCCGAACGCAATCAGCGCTTTCAAAATAAATTGTGTCTTTATTGCGCTATCCCTGAGCACATGTTAAAGAATTGTCCCCTGTTGGCGGGAAATGCGAGACCCTAGTTGATGTCGGAAGCATTCAGTTAGGGGTCATTTTTAAGCACTCCCAATTAACTGACAGTTTATTGCCTGTATCTCTTTCCCACCAGTTCAGGACAAGGGATTTTATTTCCAAATCTTTAATCCAGTCCCTTGGTATTTCAGTGGTACCTTTACCTGACAAACTACTGCTCTCCGGTGTAGATGGTAAAACCGTGCTAGGTGAATCCATATCCTTGAAATCCAAGCCCGTGACTCTCAGGGTTGGTTGCCTGCACCAAGAGACCATTGAATTCCTTATACTTCCTAACTCTGCTATGAGCTAGCTCTGGGTTTACCTTGGTTAAGGAAGCATAATCCTACCTTTGATTGCTCCAATATGCAAATTGTATCATGGGGACCAAACTGTTTCCATCAGTGCCTAATCCAAGTACTTCCTGTACGTACTCACTCTGTGCACCCCAGTACAGGTGCAAAGTTCCCCCCGACCAACAAGCCAAAAGATCCTTCTGTCTCCAGTCTACCACAAGCATATCAAGATTTTGCCGTTGTCTTCTGCGAGCAGGCTGCTGATCAACTCCCTCCTCATCGGTCATGGGATTGTGGAATAGAACTTCTCCCGGGGAAGATTCCCCCTCAGGGCCGGACCTATCCTTTGTCAGTTCCAGAAACAGCCGCCATGGCAACTTACATTAAGGAAAATCTAGCCAAATGGTTCATACGGCCTTCCACCTCCCCTGCAGGGGCAGGGTTCTTTTTTGTGAGCAAGAAGGATGGAGGCCTCCGGCCCTGTATAGACTACCGCCTCAACCAAATTACTGTAAAAAATCGGTATCCTTTACCTTTAATTCCTGAGCTTTTCGACAAGGTCTGTGGAGCTAAAGTGTTCTCTAAACTAGATCTTCGTGGGGCATACAATTTGATACGAATCAAAGCTGGGGATGAGTGGAAGACCGCCTTCAATACCAGAGATGGTCATTTTGAATATCTAGTGATGGCTTTTGGACTCTGCAATGCGCCAGCTATATTCCAAGGCTATGTAAATGAGATCTTTCGGGACATTCTCTACTGCTTTGTCATTGTCTATTTAGATGATATTCTAATCTTTTCTAAGGATCTCCAAACTCACCGCCAACATGTTCGAGAAGTTCCTGCTCGCCTTCGAAAACACCACCTTTATGGAAAGTTATCCAAGTGCCTCTTTGAACAAACCACAGTTCCTTTCCTAGGACATATAATTTCTGGGGAAACCATTCAGATGGATCCAGAGAAACTGAAAGCAATCTCTGAATGGCCATTACCAAAATCTTTAAAAGCTACCCAACATTTTTTGGGATTTTCAAACTATTATAGGCGATTCATACCGAATTTTTCCACTGTGGTGTCTCCCATTACTAGTCTCACACGGAAGGGCGCTAACCCAGCCCAGTGGCCGGACTCAGCCATACAGGCCTTCCAGAGATTGAAAGAGGCATTCTCTACTGCCCCTATCATTTGCCAACCCCAACTGGATAAACCATTTTTTGTGGAAGTGGATGCCTCTTCGGTGGGTGTAGGGGCGGTATTATCCCAAATTTCCAGTGACGGGAAGAATCATCCATGTGGATACTTCTCTCGTAAATTTTCCTCTGCAGAGAAAAACTATGCGATTGGAGATCAAGAACTCCTGGCTATGCATCTGGCGTTAATGGAGTGGCATCATCTTCTGGAAGGGGCCAAGTTTCCAGTTGCCATTATTACAGACCATAAAAACTTAATTTATCTTCAGACGGCTCATCGCTTAAATGCCAGGCAGGCCCGCTGGTCCTTGTTCTTCTCAAGGTTTAACATTAAGCTTCAATTTCGCCCCGGTAATTTGAACAAAAAAGCAGATGCTCTCTCCGGGTCTTTTCTACTCGACACACAGGAAGAAGATCATCTAAGATCTCGCCCAATCCTGGATCCTATGGTCTTTGCTTCAACTCAAATATTGACTCCGCCTCCGGGGAAATTTTTTGTGACTCCCGAATTACGGAAAAAGTTGTTAACCTGGGCTCATAGTTCTCTATTTGCTGGGCATTCTGGTATTTTCAAAACATACAAGTTTCTTCAGCATTCTTATTGTTGGCCCTCGATGAGAAAAGATGTTCAAGAATTTATTTTGTCATGTGTAAAATGCTCACAGCATAAAGTTTCTCATAAAAAAAAGTGCAGGTCTTCTACGCCCGTTACCCGTTCCTACTATTCCTTGGACCCATATATCCATGGATTTTATCTCTGAGCTTCCACGCTCCAAAGGACATAACACCATATGGGTAGTGGTCGTTTTTCAAAAATGGCGCATTTTATACCATTAGTAGGCCTGCCATCTGCTCCCCATTTGGCCAAAATTTTTGTTAAAGAGATCTTTAGGTTACATGGTCTTCCTAGAGAGATTGTTTCCGACCGAGGAGTCCAATTCGTAGCCAAGTTTTGGAGGGCCTTATGCAGCGCTTGTGGAACCAAATTAAAATTCTCATCAGCTTACCACCCACAAACTAACGGGCAAACCGAGAGGGTTAATCAGGAACTGGAGACCTTTTTAAGACTTTTTGTGTCCTCTTCACAGGATGATTGGTTGGACTTACTACCTTGGGCCGAGTTTTCATATAACTTCAAGTACCACACTTCCTTCAATTCCACACCTTTTTATACTGTGTTTGGTAAACATCCCCGGATTCCAGATTTCCAACAGTTACCTTCGGTGGAGGTCCCTGCAGTTACTGACGTTGTAGAATCTTTTTCAGCCATTTGGAAGAAGATACATGCCTCGTTGAAACAATCATCCAAGAATTATAAAAGATTCACTGACAGACGACGGGTCGCGGTTCCTCTGCTGAGAGTTGGAGATAAAGTCTGAGTATCTACTAGGAACATCCGACTGAAAGTTCCCAGTATGAAGCTGGCCCCACGCTTCATTGGTCCGTACCACATTCACAGAGTGATCAACCCTGTTGCGTATAAATTGGAACTCCCACCTCAATTGAAGGCATCTAATGCCTTTCTTATTTCTCTATTGCGACCTTTGGTGTTAAATTGGTTCCAAACCACCTCTCTTAAATTACCTCAAGTACAAACTTCTCAAGGTACAGAATTCGAAGTTGGGAAGATTCTGGATTCTCGGTACAGATCCAACATTCTCCAATACCTCATTGATTGGAAGGGTTATGGTCCTGAGGAGAGGGCCTGGATCAGAGCCACAGATGTTCATGCACCTCAATTAATTTGACACTTCCACATCAAATTTCCTGGTAAGCCTGGTGGGTGTCCGGTGTCCACCCTGAAAGGGGGGGTACTGTCAGAGTTCAGCCGGGGATCGGCCGTCCCTTACCGTCCCGCCGGCTTCCTCTGACTTCCTGGGCAGTCGGGCGGCTGGTGCGGCAATGTGGGAGGAGCTGAGCATTCACCCTGTGGTGTCAGGCGACCCGGTGAGTGGGGATCACAGTTTCCATCATGGGCGCCGCCATGACACTTTCCCTATGTCAGTACTTCCTTCCCTGAGTGGCCCCGCTGGTCAGCTGATGCTGTGGGCCTATCAGCAGGCTTCCAGTGGTACATATCCGGCTCCTGTGCTCCAGGTAGTTGCCTGAACAATCATTGTCGCCGCTAGTCTAACTAGAGGAGACTCGTTCCAGGTTCCCGTGCTTCCAGTGTGCTTCTTCCAGAGCTTCTGAGCTATCTCATCACAGTGCCTTTACTATCAGCAGCCTGTGTGAAACCTAACCTCCATCTCTCCACAGTGCCTTTAGTAATCAACAGCCTGTGTGCAAGTTTAACCTCCATCTCACCACAGTGCCTTTACTAATCAACAGCCTGTTTGCAAGTTTAACCTCCATCTCACCACAGTGCCTTTACTAATCAACAGCCTGTGTGCAAGGTTAACCCTTCATCTCATCGAAGAGCTTTTACCATCACAGCCTGAGTGCAAGTTAACCCTTCATCTCATCACAGTGCTTTCACCATCACAGCCTGTGTGCAGGTTAACCCTTCATCTCATTGCACCCTAGTGCATGATCTCCGGCCGGCAATCCGGTATATACTTCGTGGGATATCCAGCTGTTACCTCAGCCTACCAATAAATCTCCACACCTCTCTAGCCAGCACCTCAAGTGCCTTTCTCCAGCCAGGAGTTCTATCCCACTCCCCACGTGCCTATTCCAGGCATTACCCTTGGGCCACAGGTGTTTTTGATTCTCTTTTCCCTGCAGGCCTTGGTCACCAAGTCAAAGGACCGCGACCTGCTTACAGGGAGCCGCACAAGCCCATATCCCGCTTGCAGGGGTCACTGGCGAACACCTCCTTGTGAGTTAGACTCCACACCATTGACTAGGTCTAGCCAATGACCAAGACTTGTGGATGCGGAGATCATACGTCCAGGCCCTTCGCCTCCTCCCGCAGCCTCAGACCTCGGCTTTCAAAAACCCGCATCCCAGCATGACAAAACCCTAGGAATCGCTGGATGGCCTTCAGCATAGTGGGTTGTTCCCAATCCAGGATAGCCTTCACCTTGCCAGGGTCCTTAGAGAAGCCTTGTGAAGAGATTATATAACCCAGAAATGACACCTCCTTCACATCAAATTTGCACTTCTCTAATTTGGCATATAAATTGTTATCGAAAAGTCTTTTCAAGATCTGCCGCACGTGCCCACGGTGTACCTCTACGGACATAGGCCCTGATTCAGAGCCGGAAGCTCTGACCAGAGCGCTCGCTCTGAATCAGGGCCTACCTCCATAATTATGGAGCGTCCTCCTGGACGCTCGTATAGCTGTGGGTCACCACCCACAGCCTATACGAGCATGCAGGTTGATGGTCACGATGGTCTTGACCATCGTGACCATCGCCACTGCGAGCCGGAGCCTGCGGTTGAGTTTCTCAACCGCAAGGCCCAGAGTGATTTTGGCTCTATCAGAGCCAAAATCACTCCCACTGACATCACTAGTGATGTCAGTGGGGCCGACTTCTGACGGTAGGCGTTCCCTTGGGAACGCCCCCATCTGGGAGGCACGCCCCCGGCACGCCACCAAAGGGGGCGTGCTGTCAATCAACATCGACAGCACGCCCCCTTTGATCAAGTCAAGTCCTTCGCTCATCGCGTCTCGCGCATGCACACGACGGAGCTCCCTCCATCGTGCGCATGCACAGTGCACACCATCGACCCACTTGCGAGCGGACAGCCGCTCGCGAGTGGGTCTGAATCAGGCCCATGGAATAGATGAGGATGTCATCCCGATAAACCACCACACAGACTCTCAAGAAATCCCTTAACACCTCATTGATGAAATCTTGAAACACAGGTGGGGCGTTGGAGAGGCTGAACGGCATGACAAGATATTCCAAATGTTCCGAATGAGTGTTGAATGCCGTCTTCCACTCATCTCCTTCCTTGATGCGAATGAGGTTGTATGCGCCTCTAAGAGCTATCTTAGAAAAGAAGGAGGCCTCCTGCAGTTGATCAAAGAGAACGGAGATGAGTGGTAAGGGATATGCATTTTTGACTGTGATCTTATTCAGTCCATGGAAGTCTATGCAGGGTCTGAGGGATTCATCCTTCTTCTCGACAAAGAAAAACCCCGCTCCCATCGGGGATTTTGAAGGATGAATGAATCCCTTATCCAGAGCCTCCTGAATATATTCCTGCATGGCTTTATCCTCCATAATAGATAAAGTATATAATCTGCCCTTTGGAAGCCTGGCACCTGGTAACAGATCTATGGCACAGTCAAAAGATAAGTGCGGCGGCAGGACGTCAGCCTTTCTCTTAGAGAAAACCTCAGCTAGGTCACAGTAAGGAGCAGGAATAGGCGAAGGTTTGGATGAGACGGCGACAACCGAGAGAAGACATTGAGAGAAGCAAGTCGATCCCTACTCAAGAATCTCTCCAGTCAGCTACTTGATCACGGGATCATGGAATTTTAGCCTTGGTAACCCCAACATGGCTGGAGCCAGCGGACACTGCAGAAGAAGGAACAACAATTCTTCCCGATGAAGAGCTCCGACGGACAACTGCAAGAATGGAGTATGGCAGTCTGGACAGACTTGTCCCATCTAATCCGATAACTGACATAGGTGAAGACAAGGACTCTGGATTCAGGCCCAGGGTTTTGAAAACAGCAATGTCAATTAAGTTTTTCACAGCTCCACTGTCGATAAATGCAGTAACAGAGACCTGACTGTTAGACAGAGTGATAACTGCAGTTATGAGAACTGAATTTTCTGGGGAGATGGATGCAATGCCTAGATGTACCTCCCCTAACTCATCTAGACCCTGCCTTTTCCTGACTTTAAAGGACAGAATGGAACCATATGTCCTTTACTGCTGCAGTAGAGAAACAGTCCCAACATACGTCTCCTATGTTTCTCTTCATGGGAAAGACGAAATGCTCACAGTTGCATCGGTTCTTCAGAGTCGAGTAGAGGCAAGGAAGGCAGACTCTTCTCTACATGCAGTCTATGATCGACACGAATAGCCAAATTCATGAGCTCGTCCAGGGAACTCGGGGAAGGATACTGGACCAAGATATCCTTTATATGATCTGACAACCCCCAACAAAACTGGTTATGCAAGGCTGGGTCATTCCAGCCAGCATCGACTGCCCATCTCCAGAACTCTGAACTAGTCCTCGGCAGCTCTGATCTCCTGTTTTAAAGACCTCAGACTCACCTCTGCCATAGCGGCTTCATCCGGGTCATCATAGAGCAGACCCAAAGTAGCAAAAAACGAGTCTAGGGTCTGCAGTGTTGGACTAATGGAAGGAAGACCAAAGGCCCATGTCTGCGGATCCCCCTGTAACAAGGAAATAACTATCCCAATTAGTCGGACCTGAGAGCCTGAGGACCTGGGTCGGAGCCTACAGTAGAGCTTATAGCTCTCTCTGAAATTTAGAAAATCCTTACAGAAAACCGATCAGGCAGATTCAGTTTCGGTTCAGTCATAGCAGGAACAGTCGTACCCTAGGTCTCTTCTACCCTGGAGAGAGAGTTCCTGCACTTTCTGCATAAGCAGCTGAACCTGTGTGGTCAGAACCTGGGCAAGACTGAGTTGGCTCCATAACAAGAGATCAGACAAAAATACCCTCAAGAGTAAATGTGTGTGTGGCCGGTGATAATGTTATGCCACGGGTGTGACTATAGAGGGTAATGTCTAACTATCGCCTTGAGGGTGAGTAATTCTTCATTGGATGCGGCCATACAACAGCTTTGAGAGCTGAAAGATATCTTGGCTAGATGGGCCTGAAGGCCGTAGATTATGAAGCAGCCTTTGGGCCGTGCAGCAGCCTTGAGGGCTGGTATTACTTGGCTTGTTGTGGTCAGTGGGCCGTAAATTATGAAGCGGCCTTTGGGCCATTCAGCAGCCTTGAGGGCTGGTATAACTTGGCTTGTTGTGGTCAGTGGGCCGTAAATTATGAAGCGGCCTTTGGGCCATTCAGCAGCCTTGAGGGCTGGTATAACTTGGCTTGTTGTGGCCAGTGGGCCGTAGAGTATGAAGCGGCCTTTGGGCTGTGCAGCAGCCTTGAGGGCTGGTATAACTTGGCTTGCTGTGGCCAATGGGCCGAAGAATATGAAGCGGCCTTTGGACCATGTAGTGGCCTTGAGGGCTGGTATAACTTGACTAGATGCAACAGCAGACGGAAATTAATGAAACAAAGTTACTCTGTTGGAGCGCAGGTTAGCGCACCAATGTCACTGGAGTGCGGCCCTTTGCCGCCAGGTTGACACAAGCAGCTGATGCTGTAGTGCGGCCCATGCCACTGAGTTGACGCTGTAGTGCAGCCTGTGCCACCGGGTTGACACAAGCAGCAGATGCTGTAGTGCATACTCTGGACCCAGAGTACTGTCCGTGCCGCCTGGATGACACGAACGGCAGGTAGAAGATATACAACACTGTGCCGCCTAGATGACACAAACGGCAGAACAACAATATAGGAGGCAGGAACACTGGAGCTCAACTGGAAGACAGGAGACAAAGCCAGAACCGGAAGTACGAAAATTCTATCACCGGCACTTGGACAGCATTAGCACCAGCAGGATATAGATGCAGGAGCCAATCCGGACTGATGCCAGGATGATAGACAGGAGGGTATTTGGAGACTCAGTGAACACTTGCCTGGTGTTCACTTTGCACAGTATTAGCAGTGCGGTGGCTTGTGACAGATGTCCTCCTATTTATTACTAACCCAGAGACATTATTGACCGCTTTCCAGTCTATCTTGACCTGTAAAAGTGCTGCCTCATACTGCAAACTCAATACTACAAAAACTGAGTCTCTCCCAATTAATATCCCTACACACCCCCTCCCTTTTCCCTTTCCCCTGGTCCTTCAATACTTGAAGAAACATTTTCCTTTCACTAGGAAGGAATCCCCCTAACTTACTTTGGAATTGATATTCTTTCCTTTATTAAGAACGTTCATGATGTTGACTATGGGCTTGATTCACTACGGAACGCAACTGCGAATACAATATTGATTACACAAGCAGTTCAACTGCGATAGTATGCAAATTCATTGCAATGCAGCCGCTGCACTACATAAGGATGACCACCTTACCTTACACACATCCGTAATGTTTAGCAATACTTCAAAACCATCGGTACAATCGAGTACCATTGCAGCCTCACACAAACTTGCACAAGCCCTGACCTTACTCAGAAATTGCTAACTTCCACAAATGCTATCAGGCTGCATAGGGCATCGCAGTGGATAATTTATGCACGCCCCTGCAACAGTGTGCAAACGCACTGGCATGCCTGCGTTCGGCTGACCCCCCCCCCATCACCACCCACAAATGGCACTTCCTGTCAATCACATTGTGATGGGTCTGCATAGTCACAGCAATCGCAGTCCCGATCGCAATGGCTAGGTCACACACGTGCATTGCGATGCATATGCATGTGCACTGCACAACAATCGTTCGATTGCGTACATATTAGTAACTGCATTCCTTGCTGAATCAGGCCCAACGTCCCTTTACTGGCTCAGCTGACAACTTTGGCTACTGCCTGGATAAATCACAAGGTCTCTTGGTTAGACCGCCTGGTGGCTTTCAAGGTGATGTTACCACCAAAGTTAATTAATTAATTTACTATACAATTCCCTCTAAGCTTTTTGACTCCATGAAAAGATTGATTTTTTCTTATGTCTTAACTCCCCGGCTTGCATTTGGTTGTATGGTCCACTCTAAATGACAAGGGGGCTTAACTTTTGAGCTGAGCAAGCTCCGTCGTGCGCATGCGCGAGACACGGATAGTGACGGGCATGCCGTCACTCCGGGTCTCGCACCAAAGAGGGCGTGCTGTCGATGGTGAGTTACAGCACACCCCCTTTGGTGGGCGTTCCCATGGGAATGCCTACCGTCTGGGGCCGGCCCCACTGACATCACAAGTGATGTCAGTGGGAGTGCTTTCGGCTCTGTTTGAGCCAAAAGCACTCTAGGGCTTGCGGCAACGAGACTCTACCACAAGGGTCTCGTCGCAAGCCCAATGGTCACGATGGTCTTGACCATCATGACCATCTTCCTACCTGCTTGCTATAGCTGTGGGTGGTCACCCACAGCTAGGCGAGCGGGCAGGAGGCCGTTCAAAAAGAAAAAATAGCCCAGCCCTGATTCAGAGCGAGCGCTCTTGTCAGAGCGTCTGGCTCTGAATCAGGGCCTCTATCCATCTTTCCTCTTTCAAAATGTACTAACCAGACTGAAATGCACATTAAACTTTTGGATAGATTTTATCTGACCCCCTCTGAACTCCATATAATATGGCCACATGTTCCAAACTCTGTTGGTGCTTATGTCACCTAGAGGGTACAATCTTTTTGCCTCATTTTGTGCCCCTTTGGATCAGAAGTGTTCACTCCCATGCAAGATGATCTCGGTCTCTGTCATATCCTGATATATGCCAGAGCTACTATCACTCATCATGGGAAATCTTCCTCTCCCTCTCCTTTTTCTAAGGTTATCTTAAAGATCCACTTCCAATTCGAGAGGGAGCACCGGGAGGCTCCATGCTCCTTGGCCCCCTAGGGAATCATGGCACCTATACGTGACAGAGGGGGCCATGAAGGACCCCACTGTGCCCCTCTCCTCCATTTAACTTAAATGAATGTCCAACTGACGAGATTGATGTTTGAATTGCCACAGTCCTCTGCTGCCTATCTGGTTTCCTAACTTTTTGTTTCTCATGTGCCCGCCTTAGTTTGCTTCTTATTCTTATCTATTATTGTATATTTTATGATTAATATATTTGATGCTTGTGGATATCCTGCTCCCCTCCACCTGTTCTACCTCCCCCATTTGTTTTTGTTTCTATATAGTCAATAAAAATTTTATGTTGTAAAAAAAGTGTCCCACAGAGTGTACGCACAGAGGCTCAGACGCATGGTCTCAGAAATTAATTGGGCATTCCTGTGTGGTGAATATTCAGACACACGAAGATGTACAATCTTATAGCTGTGTTATGGGAGTGTCACAGAGTGTCGCATAACAGATTGCGAACTCTGACGCTTAATCGCTTACATTGGAGGCCATGCTCTGACGGAGAATCTGTACCTACCATGGGGCTGGTACAAGCTTCGATATTCCATCTGATGGTACATATATGTAAATATTGAAAAACAGTATTAATAATTAACCCTATAGATAGTCAGTGGCGTAAATTCATCCCAGACGCCCGGAGGCAAATTATAATTTGGTGCCCCCTAAAATATCTATCAATCTATCTATCTACACAAAAAACACTAATATAAAATAGCCTAAAGTGGGGTGAATATATTTTTGGCAATGGAGGAGGTGCCCCTTGTTTTCTGGATCAAAACTAAATAGTATCATCAAGTGTTTGATGTAGTTCATGTACATCACATCAGTTACAGTCTGGGGAAAAACTAAATAATGACATTTCTGTATTGATCGTGTGTTATGGGCTAACACTGAAAGGCAGATAACTATATCACATTTGAAATTTAATCAGCATTGTCTGTGAACACATATCAGGATAACCCTCTCAATCGGGATGTAGTTGGCATCCCGACTGTCAGAATCACAACAGATTGTGGAGGTATGTATTTGGGTCAAGGGGCAGACTTAGGGTAAGGCACTAGGAAGAGACAGGGGTACCGAGAGGGGGGGGGAGTGGGTACAAATTACCCGGGCTTCCTGAGGGGCCTGGCGGGGGCCCCCCTCCCTCATAGCAGCCCAGCACACAGCCTGAGCAGCAGCCACAGCAGTCTCCTATGCCTGTGGGGGGAGCGATCACCCCTGGCTTTGTGCTCAGAGTGCCCCCCTCGCCAGCGTGCAGCGGCGCTGAAAATCTCTTTTTTTAAGGGGGCGTGGCCACGCCTCCCACAAATAGGCCACGCCCCCTGTTACCCGGGCCCGCCGCGGCTCTTGGCGGGCCTGGGAGGAGGGTTAGGGTAAGTCTGCAGGAGGGGAGGGTTAAGCTGCAGGGAGGGGAGGGTTAGACTGCGGGAGTGGAGGGTTGGGGTTAGGGGGAGGGTTAGGATTAGTCTGCAGGGAGGGGATGGTTAGGCTGCGTAAGGGGTGGTTTAGGGTTAAAATACTTTACAAAAATCTGTCGGGGATTCTCTTGGGATGCTGCTGTCAGTATTCTTACCATCTGCATACTGACCGATGGGATCCCATACCCAACCCTCTCAGTCTATAAGTGTGCACCAAAATATTGTATTACTTTCATCGTGGAGCCGATAGCACATGCACGCATACACACAGAAACACACATACATACAGACTAACACAGCAAAATATTGTATTACTTTCATTGTGGAACCGATAGCACACGCACGCATACACATGCATGTATACATACAGAAACACACATACATACAGACTTACACAGCAAAATATTGTGTTACATCTAGTGTAGACCTGGCAGCATACAAACACATGCACTGGTTTTTAATTCTATTTTCAATACTTGGCAGCTGCAGGATACAGTCCTGGTATAATACCCATAAGCAGCCACTGATCCTGATGTGCCATGTATGCTGCAGACAGGGATAGTGTGTTGGGGACATACATGGTATATAAAATGCAGAGATGTGGACATGCACAGATTAGAAAGAAATATAAATATTATCTTATGTGACTGTTGTATGTGCTTTTTAAGAGCAGTACAACACTTTTGATCTTAGGGCCTGATTCAGAGCTGAACGCTCTGACCAGAGCGCTCGCTCTGAATCAGGGCCCTCCTCCATGAAAATGGAGCGGCCTCCTGGCCGCTCGTATAGCTGTGGGTGACCACCCACAGCATATGCGAGCTGCCAAAAAGATGGTCGCGATGGTCTTGACCATCGCGACCATCGTACTTGCGACGTAGACCCTGCGGTAGGGTCTCCCTGCCACAAGCCCTGGAGTGATTTGGGCTCTATCAGAGCCAAAATCACTCCCACTGACATCACTAGTGATGTCAGTGGGGCCGGCTTCAGACGGTAGGCGTTCCCATGGGAACGCCTCCGTCTGGCAGGCACGCCCACCAAAGGGGGCGTGCTGTCAATCAACATCGACAGCACGCCCCCTTTGGTGCGAGACCCGGAGCGATGGAAAGCCCGTCGCTCCCCGGGTCTCGCGCATGCGCACGACGGAGCTCCCTCCATCGTGCGCATGCGCAGAGGGGAACATCGACCCGCTTGCGAGCGTACTGACGCTCACGAGCGGGTCTGAATGACCCCCTTAGTGCAAAACACACATCTGGGTGAGAAGGGTGAAGGCTCTGCTAGTGCTGCTGCCATGTATGTGACATGACCCACAGCCAGAGAGAGTGGAGATGCATACAACCTCTCCATGGTCACTAAATCAGAGATACTAGAAAACCTGCAAAGTAAATGTACATTGCACCATGAATCCTGCCATAAAATAAGCAATGTCTAACCCACGACTGTAAAGCTTATACAGAAAGGTCTGGCAGTGGCACTCAGTGATGGGGGAGGGGGAGCAGCAGAGAAAGTTTAGTGTCGAAAGCAGAGCCAAATAAAATGAATAATTGCTGACCTGGAAGGGCACGTGTGCTGGGTCCATCTTCCTCCTGTTTGGTGTTGCTGCTGGCAGACTCTAGAGCACCTCACTTAAGTGATCTGCACATCATCTGCCATGTAACAGCCCAGCCAGATTACAGCCCAGGCACAGAAGAGCGTGGTCGGCACACAAGGCTCCGCCCCCCATATTAGCGGGTGTGGTTTCAAGACAGTGATCCCTTACCTAGAGACTGCTCTCCCAAGAATGTATCCGCCCCCTCCCAGTGGAGCTATAATCACCGGCGCCACAGTCCGAGCCTGGTCGAGGTCACATGGTGACGATGTCTACCGTCAGAACAGTTCAGACAGGAGGCGCGCCGCTGATGCTCATCGGGGCTCAGCTCGGCGGCTCCTCTGTTCCAGCACAGGCACAGCAGGACACGGAACAGGTGACAATGGAGGAGTTGCCCCCTTCAGGGCTGGCGCTCGGTGGCATCTGACTCCATTGTCTCCTCGAGTTCCGCCACTGTAGATAGTCTATAGCAGTGCACCTCTAACAGTGCATGTTTTTCAGATCTCCTAGTTGGTGCACAGGTGTATCCATTACTGGTTGACACATGTGTTGCTAATTATTTCATTTGTGATACTGAGGAGAACATGAAGCACTAGTAAAATTGTATTATATACTATTTCTATTATGGTCATGGTGTGGGCTGGGAGGGGGGTTTCCAGGAGACCAGAACCCCCCTGCAGAGCTGTAACTAGACTTTTTGGTGCCCTGTGCCAGAAAGAGCATTGGCACCCCCCTCATTTTTTCAAAGGGGCATAATGCACCCAAGAAAGGGCCATGGCTTCATGGGGAAGGGCCAGGGAAGAGATAAGAGAGGCCAGGAGATGCTGGGGATGAAATAAGAGGAAGCTACAAGCATGAATAATAATAAATTTAAATTTGACAGGCCCAAATAGCGCCCCCTGACGTGTGTTGCCCTGTGCGATGGCACCGGCCGTACTACCCTACCTACGGCCCTGTCCCCTGTGTTTGCCTATGGGAAGGGCTTATACTAGCATTAACTTAACTAAGATAAAATACACTAAAGCAGCCGAAGCAGCATGAATCAGCCCTACTATGTGGATGGGGGGGGGGGAGACAACATAATGCTTAATACGGCCCTGTGTATACATTTACTACACTTATTTTCTCAAACCAGAATTGCCTGTGTTTAATAGGTAAGGTAATGTAGTATACATAAGTTGTATCTTACCGATTTGGGGTTTGTTCATTCTTTTTGTATTTGCTTTTATTTTAGAATTGTCGACTGACTGGCACTCTGTGCTTCAGCAAAATATCTAAATTGCTTTCGTTTTTGCAACATTGTCTGTACATTTTTCAACTACTTTATCATTAATCGTCATGAGCTATGGGTAACACTGTTAAAAAATAAAAATTTTGTTTAAAAACTTCTAGTACTTTTGTATGTTTCTGAGGATTTCTCTATTATACTGTAATATCCATTTAATAGAAAATTCATAAAGAAAAACTAAAAACAAACATTTGGGCTGACAGTCATGGTTCACTAGGGCATAGAGGTGTGATGCTGAAGCGCTGTATTTGTACCTGTTTAGAAAAATAAGCAAGCCTGACTGCATGGGAAAAGTCTCTGAACAGACACATTCAGGTGAGAATAATTCTCTGCTGAACGATAAGCAATGTATTCATGCATTAGTGGAAGGCTGCAATCATTGATCATGGAAACAGTCCATTTACAAAAGATATTTTTAAAGTAGGTGACTTGGCTAAGAAAGGCCATAATTCTTAATAAATGTAAAATGTACTGAAGTGCAGTGTATAGACAGAAATAATGTAAATTAGTTCAATATCACTCTCTATGGGGCATATTTATTATTTTCACACCCTTTTCACATTATTTTAGTACCACATGAATGTATTAAAGGGCAATTGGAATAGTATTCATGAAAAACTACTCCAATCCCTTCAATTCACTTATTTTTAGTAAGCAGATCGCATTTCCCATACTTATAAAGGGAAATGTAATCTGCCTGATATTTACTAAAAATAAATACCAGGGAAAGCCCTGTGATAATAACGCCACCTTCAGATGGCATTATTAGGGCTTATCCCTGGTTCCCCGACTCCTGCTCTGCTCTAACAGGCAGAGCAGAGCGACAAAAAAAATAGTAAAAAAAAACGTACCTGCATATAGGGGCCAGTGATCAGTGCTCTAGTGAGATCCTCTCTCTGGAGCTCTGGTCAGCTGGCCTTCACAAGCTCCTGCACGGTGACCCTGGTCAGCTTCTGCATAGACCAGCTGACCAGGGTCACAGTGCAGGATCCCAGAGTTTAGCTGATCGGAGCCCCAGAGAGAGGAACTCACCGGAGCACTGGCAAGTGTGTATGTACTGAATGCCTTTCAGTACAGATTGAACTTTATAAAAAGTGTAAATAAATAGTAAAATATCAACTGTTTTAATAAATAAATGTATGCATCATGGGGGAGTGCTGCAAGTCACAGGGGCGTGGCTTTGTGTCACACAGCATGCAGGCAGAGCATTGGAAAAAGAGGCATTCAGATGGCTGGACAGGTCCATAAGGCCTTCGGCCCTTGTGGCATTTGTCAGAAGAGCCGGATGGCCAGTCTGGCCATAAACACTGCTGTACTTTGGGGTAAAGAGGGTACTAAATCTCGAGTAGGGCACAATAACAACTACAAAACATGGACTTTAGGCCTTCCCCTCTTTACCCCTCCACCAGAAACACTTCTATTCCCCCCTCCATTAAAGAGCTTGATATGTACGGCGCTGATCAGTTGCTGTTTCTGCCAATCCTGGCTCTTTAGTCTTTGGCTCTTAGGCGTTTTGGTTTACCCAGCTCATAGTGAAAATAAGAGTTGGGACTTATGTCACTTTCCAATATCCAGCGATGCAGACCATGGTCAAGGAGTAGCAGCAGAGAGGTGTTTTACATCTCAGTAGTCCCAGTCACCCCCCAACCACAGCATATATGGGTTCATCATGTGGTCTAAAGATGCAGTATCTGGGAGTTCCATCTGTGAGTGCAACCCCTGGGGAAAACTATATACACACTATTTATAGGTATTAGAGTTTCAGGTAGGTATGGCCATTGACACTTAACAACCATCAATGGTTTGCCATCAATGGTGGAGATGGACATTCTTTTTTCCCCTGGCACAGGGAATAGAGTTTAGCCCCACCCCAACCTCGTATGTACCAACCTCGTTAGCGACGGGACCCAGCAGGGTGCCGGCATCAGCAAGTTCATACACACTTGACAATACCGGCAGCAATGAAGCGACGGCAGAGGCCATGGGCATTTTGCCACATGGCCCCTGCTGACAATGCATGCAGGTCTGATGGGCCTGGTCACTGACGATGCCATCGTAAGCAACATAGCGGGTACACACTGGCCGATGTGCCCAGTATGTCGCTCTGATCCGCCTGATCAAATTACATATCACTTAGTGTGTACCCGGCATAAGTCTCACCCCCTTCAGGGACTGGCCTGCAGCTTGCCATTGCCAATGATGTCTATGGATGGGAGCAAACCATTGATGGTCCCCCATCAATGGTTTCACACCATCAATATTAATTACCTATGGCACTATCAATTGTTAACCCACTGGATACATAATTTAGATAACTCTGTAATACTGCCTCTTACATTCATTTCTTATGAGACTCAGGAACTCATATTCATTACTAAGGTCTCAGCCTCTAGCAAGATTGTGAGGTTTCCTTCATGGAACAGTATAAGCATTATACTCTTTCAGCACCCTTACCATTGCATTCTCATGGTGGGCACATCATGTCCCAATCCAGCACCGCAGTTTTTTTTCCCATACCCTCTTCCCTTATAGAACACTTCAGTACTTCAACGGGAAGGTAGCTGTATTTAGGTACCTCTGACATAGAAGTAGCTGTGTGGATATGTAATTAGAATGCATTTTGCATTGTATGGTGGTCTGTTTGATACTTTCTATAGAAGACAGTGGGATGTTTCCTGTACTGTATGGTAGTCACTAGGATGCACTCTGTATTGTACAACATTCACTAGGGTGCGCTCTGTATTCTATGACAATCTGATACATCCTCTCTATTGTGTGGTATTCTGCTTTATGCTTTCTGTATTGTACAGCGGGTACCAGGATAATCTCTGTATCTTAGTGTTTATAGGCTAGGATGATCTCCATGTAGCACCCTAAAATTTTCTTGAGTCCTCATGAAAAACTTGATGTGGCTGGTGGTGGGATATGATATAACATCACCAGGAGCATCGAGAGGTGGGTGGAGCTGATAAAAAAAACATACAGTACATACTGTATAGCTCATGTATTGCTCAGTGCTAGACATATATAAGCAAATAATGTTTTTAAGGGATCTGTCCCTTTACCTTTTTTACCTCCAGGTCACTCAACTTAGAGGTAACATCACAACAATGTGGTTGCCAACTCTTTAGTTCCTTTTGTCCAACTGCAAGCCTTAATGGCAATGTAACTTTTTATAGATATCAGTGTTTCCAGGTTGTTAAAAGGTATTAATCAGTCATTTTGACTGCTATACCTATGAGTAAAAAAGTATCAAACTTGCCAAAAAGCCCAAAGCATGAAGTTAATGTATGGACTTTTACCATTTATTTTTATTAAACGAATGCAGATGTAAGCGTTAGACTTTGGCTATACAAATTTTAGAGAAGGTGAAACACACTCAATACACAGCTCTTTTTAATGCCAAAAGTCTTTGCAAATAGTTAACCTACAATGCATAAATAACTCACAGTTAATGGCTCAGTTTCCATTTTATAGATGACTATTTGCTAAAGGGTAAGAACCATTAATGCTTGGAAATTTTCTTACAGCGTTACCTGGGACTGCTGTATTTTATAGCAATAAAAGAAATCTGCCTCTGAACATAAGAAATGCTACATTTCAATACATGGGAACAATCACTTTTCCTATCATTTCTTTTACATAAGTAACCTTTGCAGAGTAGATAGTGATTATTAACTGAAAATATACTGACAACAGACACAGAGATCACTATGTTGCATTGTATGCATTCACACAAAATAGAGAACACACAAAGAGAAGCTCTTTATATGCAGGCAGAACCCAGGAATTCTTTCTGAAAGGTCCACAATCCTTTAAAAGGGCACCATCACCCCTGAAGGTATGAATGGAATCAATAGCTAGTAATTTAACGCTTATGCTTTTTATGGGCATCTCTCGGTGTTGCAAAATGTAAACCTAACTGAGCTTATTTTTCTGAAGTGGTCTCCCTGCTGAGCGGCATAGCACATAACTATTAGTTTATAAAGATTGGTTTATTGGCTTTGACCTTCTGTCCCTCATCTCTTTTCTAAGCGAATACTTGCTTAAACGCCTGCCACAAAACACAAGAGGCCTTCAAGAATTACTTATTGAAGCAGCTCACAGAGTTACTCATTCTCTTGTTGGTGGTTAACGATCTGCTGTTAATACACAGATAAATGAAATATAATGAACAGATCCGAAGAAAAGCTGCATGCCCTGAATGAATTGAATGGATTGAAGTTTTGGCAAAATGTGCCTGGAATTAAAAAAGTTAATAATACTTGTTGCTGAGGAGGAAAAGGTCAGCTTTCTTCTTTTAAGTGATTTGTAGCATTGTACACAGCATTTTCATGCAGTTATCTATGTGCCACATGGCTGACACTTGATTTATCACTTCCCAAGATAATGGCGTAACAATGGCCCCCGCAGACCCTGCGGAGGTTTTGGGGCACCGTGGGCCAGATTAAGGGGGTGCGCGGGTGCAGGGTGTTGATTTAGAGTCGCACCGGCAGCCAGCTGCCTGCAGCAACCATTGAAACTATAGACACAGCGTCGCCATCTTCTAATGTGGTGCCGGTCATGAGCTCCGATTAGCTCGCAACGGGCGCAATATTGGTGACGGCACTGTGTCTCTAGTCTCAAGGGTTTGTGCCAGTGCGACTCCAAATCAACACTCTTGACGTTCCAATCCTCATGGGAGGGAGGGTAAGAGGCTGCTGGAGGGAAAGGGGCATAATGTGTAAAAGGGACATTACTGTGTGGCAAAATGTGAAACGGGCATTACTGTGTGGCAAAATTGTTACAAGCAGAGCTGGATTTAGACCCATGGGGCCCTAGGCAAGATACTAGTTTGGGGCCCCCCTGCCTCAAACAATACATAGCACTATATGTGAGTTCCTGATTCATGCCCTTACATAATTTTTTTGTTTTCCCTCCTTATATTCAACTTTTTAAAGCTTTAAACATTACGGACATTAAAACATTAAAACATTAACATTAACATATTCAATTAGAAGCGAAAAGTCCGTTGCCGGACTCCTCGCCGTCATTGCTGGTTTTATGTGCGAAAAAGTATTGCGCCCGTCCCCGCGTATCCCCGTATTCAATTCCAAAGTGGCAGAAATGGGACCCGGCAAAACTCAAACAGGCGAAAAGTCCTGTTGTTTTTGGGGAAAACAGCCTGATCCACCCCAAAAGATGGTCTGACATGGGGGATAACTATGTCATCCACCCGGATTGAACATGCTGAAGGTATTTGGGGTCTTTGAATGGCCTCAATAGGCATGATTTAACGTCTTTGGAACAGCGGTGAAGAATAGCATTTAGTAATTTTTTTTTTTTGTAAAATAAGTAGTTCCATCAAATCTGGGGTATATGGAAATGGGTGCAAGCATATTTTTAAGTTGCTAAAGTCCAGCATTAAAAAGCACCAAAAAATGCACCTTCAGCAAACACCTGGAATCAAAAATACACCTCCCCCATACTTGCAGATCACCCCAAAGGCTATTTCGCTAGTTTTTGATTTTGTACCTCACTTTGATTTTTTTCGTCCATTTTTTCAAAGTGCTTTTTTGGGATGTCCTTTGTGGGGTTTTTTGCGTTTTTTAATGGAGTTAGCATCGGGGAGGTCCAAAGGGTGCAAGATTGGTCCCGTAACATTGCACCACAAAAAATTCTACAATTCTACACTTTTTTCCACCGGGTATTCATAGGCTAAACTTTTTTGCCTTTTACATTGCACCAGCGGAAATATCCTACAATTGAATACGGGGATAAGTTGAAACCGGTGAAAATGACGTCATCAGCAAAAACTATCGCCGAAATTGACTTTTCGCTTCAAATTGAATGCTGCCCTACAATGGAAAATGAAAACACAGTGCAAAGATAATATATATATATATATATATATATATATTTATATATAAGGGGTGTGCACTGGCCACTTTTCGTGTTTTGTGTTTTGGTTTTGGATCTGGATCTTTCTTCGTGTTTTGGATCTGGATTGGTTTTGCCAAAACCACCCTTCCGCGTGTTTTGGGTTCTGGGTTTTGTGTTTTGGATCTGTATTTTTTTTTAAAAAAAGCATAAAAACAGCTAAAATCACAGAATTTGTAGGTTTTTCTGCTCCTATGCTATTATTAACCTCAATAACCTTAATTTCCACTCATTTCCAGTCTATTCTGAACACCTCACACCTCACAATAGTGTTTTTATGTCCAAAAGGTTGCACCGAGGTAGCTGGATGACTATGCTAAGCGACACGAGTGGGCGGCACAAACACGTGACCCATCTAGGCGTGAAACTGCAGTGGCAGACAGGATGGCAGTTTGAAAAACTAGGCCCCAAACTGTACATAATGCAAAGAAAAAAAAGAGGTGCAAGATGGAATTGTCCTTGGGCCCTCCCACCCACCCTTATGTTGTATAAACAGGACATGCACACTTTAACAAACCAATCATTTCAGCGCCAGGGTCTGCCACACAACTGTGGCTGAAATGATTGGTTCGTTTGGGCCCCCACAAAACAAGCTGGCAATTAATCTGTCCCTGCACAAACTGGCTCTACGGAGGCAAGATGTCATCCTCATCCTCCTCATCCACCGATTCCTCACCCTCTTCAGTGTGTACATCCTCATCCTCACAGAGTATTAATTCGTCCCTGCTGGAACCACAGGTCCCTCTGTACGTTCTGGAGGCTGGTCTCCCTGGAAGAGTTGATAATTCATTTTATGAACATCATCTTCTCCACATTTTGTGGAAGCAACCTCCTACGCCTTTCACTGACAAGGTTCCCGGCTGCACTAAACACTCTTTCGGAGTACACACTGGAGGGGGGGCAACTCAGGTAAAATAGAGCCAGTTTGTACAGGGACCTCCAAATTGCTTCTTTTTCCTGCCAGTACAGGTACGGACTGTCTGACATGCCTACTTGGATGCCGTCACCGATGTAATCCTTTAACAGACAGACGCACGCTTGTCGCTGCTGCTTTGAGGATGCAAGTGCGGCTACAGCCCACACAATTCACAAAGACAGAAAAAAAAAAAGAATATTTTTATTGTTTGTGTAGCACACTTTGAGGGTGTCACCACCCTTTAACAGACAGACGCACGCTTGTCGCTGCTGCTTTAAGGATGCAGGTGCGGCTACAGCCCACACAATTCACAAAGACAGAAAAAAGAAGAATATTTTTATTGTTTGTGTAGCACACTTTGAGGGTGTCACCACCCTTTAACAGACAGACGCACGCTTGTCGCTGCTGCTTTGAGGATGCAAGTGCGGCTACATCGCACACAAACACATTAAAAAAATGTTTTTATTTTTTGGAGCACTTTGAGAGTTACAACACCCTTTAACAGACAGACGCACGCTTGTCGCTGCTGCTTTGAGGATGCAAGTGCGGCTACAGCCCACACAATTCACAAAGACAGAAAAAAAAGAACAATATTTTAATTGTTTGTGTAGCACACTTTGAGGGTGTCACCACCCTTTAACAGACAGACGCACACTTGTCGCTGCTGCTTTAAGGATGCAGGTGCGGCTACAGCCCACACATTTCACAAAGACAGAAAAAAAAGAACAATATTTTAATTGTTTGTGTAGCACACTTTGAGGGTGTCACCACCCTTTAACAGACAGACGCACGCTTGTCGCTGCTGCTTTGAGGATGCAGGTGGAATCTAGACGGGATTTGGAACCGAGGACACACTACCTCCATCATTTGTCTAAATCCCACTGCACTAATGGCGGATACCGGACGCATATCTAACACCAACATAGCAGTCAAGGCCTCAGTTATACGTTTTGCTTCAGGATGACTGCTGTCGTACTTCATCCTCATCGCTAAGAACTGTTGGAGGGTCAATTGTTTAGTAAAAGTAGTGATGTTCCTACTTCCTCTCTGGGATGATGAACAACTCCCAGCAGCAGCAACAGCACTAGGAGGAAGTGGTTCTTGATCTTTCCCTATTTTATTTTTATCGGAGAAAGTTTGGTCCTCCATTTATGTTATATTGATATATACGTGCGGCTAAAGCGCACACAAACACAGAAAATATTTTTTTATTTTTGCTGGAGAGTAGTGCACTTTGTGGGTTACATCACCCTTTAAGAAATGAGCCAGCCGGCTCTTTACTTATGGGACACAGGCGCACGCTTGGCGCTGCTCCTTTGTTGATGCACGTGCAGCCACAGTGCACACAAGTCACAAACACAGAAAATATATATTTTTTTGGTTTGGAGTGTACTTTGGGGGTTACAGAACCCTTTAACGGTCAAGCCAGCTGGCCCTTTACTTATGACAAAGGCGCACGCTTGGCACTACTTTGTTGATGCACGTGCGGCTACTGCGCACACAATTCACAAACACAGAAAATAATTATTTTTTTGGTTTGGACTGGAGTGTACTTTGGGGGTTACAGCACCCTTTAACGGTCAAGCCAGCCGGCCCTTTACTTATGACACAGGCGCACGCTTGGCACTACTTTGTTGATGCACGTGCGGCTACTGCGCACACAATTCACAAACACAGAAAATAATTTTTTTTTTGGTTTGGACTGGAGTGTACTTTCGGGGGTTACAGCACCCTTTAACGGTCAAGCCAGCCGGCCCTTTACTTATGACACAGGCGCACGCTTGGCACTACTTTGTTGATGCACGTGCGGCTACTGCGCACACAATTCACAAACACAGAAAATAATTTTTTTTTTGGTTTGGACTGGAGTGTACTTTCGGGGGTTACAGCACCCTTTAACGGTCAAGCCAGCCGGCCCTTTACTTATGACACAGGCGCACGCTTGGCACTACTTTGTTGATGCACGTGCGGCTACTGCGCACACAATTCACAAACACAGAAAATATATTATTTTTTTAGCACTTGGGGGGAGCACCCCTGATGGACAGAGCACCCCCTGGACAACTCTACAGCACCCCTTTAGGACTGGGACACTGCACAGGACTTTGGAGTGGACACAGCCCCTATGGAGAACTGACTGCACAACACAGTCCAGCCAGCCCCTATGGACTTTGAAGTAGTGGACACAGCCCCTATTAACAACAGCAGCACAGCACAACACAGCCAGCCCCTATGGACTTTGAAGTAGTGGACAACAGCAGCACTACACTACACTACACTACACAGCCCTAACTCCCACCCTCCCTCTTCACTGTCCACAGCCGAGTGAGATAATGGCGCCGACGCGGGTACCTTATATAGGATCCAAACCCGCGAGACTCGGAAGGCGGGATGATGACGTTTTGCCTCGATTTCAGATCCGAGTCAGGCGGGAAAAGTCGAGCCTGATTCGGATCGGACTCGGATCGGGGGGGCTCGGGGGGGTTCGGATTTCAGAAATCCGAACCTGCTCACCCCTAATATATATATATATATATATATATATAAACTAACCTCCATCCTCTATACTGGTGTATGGATATGGAGTACAACCAGCAAAAAAGAATTTAATGATATCACACAAAAAATGGGGAACAAGCCATCCATATGAGACACTGTTGAAAACTTATCTGGAGTCCTATGTTTAGCATGGTGGAGCAAAGCTCAAAACCAGACCTCCATAGATTAGCAGTGAGCAGCACATGTCCCGACAGCTTTTTCAAGGGTAATTAATACAGGTCCCTACCTGGCCTTAGGTGCAGAACTGCTGCTGTTTGCTGCTGGTGGGCGGCAGAGGGCCTAGAAGGCTGGCAGAGTGGCTGCTGGGGTGGGCCATAGCAGGACTAGCTGGATGAAAATGATGGATCAGCTAGGAGGGACAGGCCGGTGAGTTATACTGTGCAGTGTGCCGCACACAGGCGGACGGCTGCACACAGTCTTTCCCCCTTCTAGAGAGCACCGACAGCTGTGCGGGACACTCTGGCAGTGGAGGCAGGATTGTGTGACATACTCACGCAGTGCTCCTCTGGGAGCACTGTGATTGGGTCATTTCTTTAGGGATAGGGGCCCATCCATGGGCCCCTTGGGTCCCGCCGGGCTGTAGGCAAGCGCCTAGGATGCTGAGCGGGAAAGCCGGGCCTGGTTACAAGGGGCATGACATCATGCCATGCAGGAGAGGACAGAGGACTAAGGAGCTGCGATAGCACTGGAGTAACAAGGTAAGAGGGGAGGGGAGGGGAGGAGGGGCACAGTAGGGGGCCTTCCAGGGAGTGGTGACATGAAAGGCTGGGGAGTGGGTGCACAGAAGGGGGACTGCTGGGGCTGGCTGGAGAGTGGTGACATGAAAGGTTTGGCCAGGCTGGGGAGTGGGGACATGAAAGGCTGGGGAGTGGGGACATGAAAGGCTGGGGAGTGGGGACATGAAAGACTGGGGCAGGCTGGGGAATGGGGACATGAAAGGCTGGGGAGTGTGGACATGAAAGGCTGAGGATGGCTGGGGAGTGGGGACATGAAAGGCTGGGGCTGACTGGGGAGCATGGACAAGAAAGGCTGGGGCAGGCTGGGGAGTGGGGACATGAAAGGCTGGGGCAGGCTGGGGAGTGGGGACATGAAAGGCTGAGGCAGGCTGGGGAGTGGGGACATGAAAGACTGGGGCAAGCTGGGGAGTGGGGACATGAACGGTTGGGGAAGGCTGGGGAGTGTGGACATGAAAGGCTGGATGTGGCTGGGGAGTGGTGACATGAAAGGCTGGGGCAGGCTGGAGAGTGGGGACATGAAAGGCTGGGGCAGGCTGAGGAGTGGGAACATGAAAGGCTGGGGAGTGTGGACATGAAATGCTGGGGAGTGGGGACATGAAAGACTGGGGAGTGGAGACATGAAAGACTGGGGCTAGCTGGGGAGTGGGGACATGAAAGGCTGGGGCTGGCTGGGGAGTGGTGACATGAAAGGCTGGGGAGTGGTGACATGAAAGGCTGGGGAGTGGTGACATGAAAGGCTGGGGCTGGCTGGAGAGTGGTGACATGACAGGCTGGGGAGTGGTGACATGACAGGCTGGGGAGTGGTGACATGAAAGGTTGGGAGTGGTGACACGAAAGGCTGGGGCTGGCTGGAGAGTGGTGACATGACAGGCTGGGGAGTGGTGACATGAAAGGCTGGGAGTGGTGACATGAAAGGCTGGGGCTAGCTGGAGAGTGGTGACATGAAAGGCTGGGAGTGGTGACATGAAAGGCTGGGGCTAGCTGGAGAGTGGTGACATGAAAGGCTGGGAGTGGTGACATGAAAGGCTGGGGCTAGCTGGAGAGCGGTGACACAAAAGGCTGGGGAGTGGTGACATGAAAGGCTGGGGCTAGCTGGGGAATGGGGACATGAAAGGCTGGGAGTGGTGACATGAAAGGCTGGCTGGGGCTAGCTGGAGAGTGGTGACATGAAAGGCTGGGGCTAGCTGAGGAGTGGGGACTTGAAAGGCTGGGGCAGGTTGGGGAGTGGGGACATGAAAGGCTGGGGAGTGTGGACATGAAAGGCTGGGGAGTGGGGACATGAAAGGCTGGGGCTAGCTGGGGAGTGGGGAGATGAAAGGCTGGGGAGTGTGGACATGAAAGGCTGGGGAGTGGGGACATGAAAGGCTGGGGCTTGCTGGGGAGTGGGGACATATAATGATGGGGCTGGCTGGGGAGTAGGGCCACAGAAGGGGGCCTGTGGGACTGGCTAGAGAGTGGTGACATGAAAGGCTGGGGCTAGCTGGAGAGTGGTTACATGAAAGGCTGGGGCTAGCTGAGGAGTGGGGACTTGAAAGGCTGGGGCTAGCTGGAGAGTGGTGACATGAAAGGCTGGGAGTGGTGACATGAAAGGCTGGGGCTAGCTGGAGAGTGGTGACATGAAAGGCTGGGAGTGGTGACATGAAAGGCTGGGGCTAGCTGGAGAGCGGTGACACGAAAGGCTGGGGAGTGGTGACATGAAAGGCTGGGGCTAGCTGGGGAATGGGGACATGAAAGGCTGGGAGTGGTGACATGAAAGGCTGGCTGGGGCTAGCTGGAGAGTGGTGACATGAAAGGCTGGGGCTAGCTGAGGAGTGGGGACTTGAAAGGCTGGGGCAGGTTGGGGAGTGGGGACATGAAAGGCTGGGGAGTGTGGACATGAAAGGCTGGGGAGTGGGGACATGAAAGGCTGGGGCTAGCTGGGGAGTGGGGAGATGAAAGGCTGGGGAGTGTGGACATGAAAGGCTGGGGAGTGGGGACATGAAAGGCTGGGGCTTGCTGGGGAGTGGGGACATATAATGATGGGGCTGGCTGGGGAGTAGGGCCACAGAAGGGGGCCTGTGGGACTGGCTAGAGAGTGGTGACATGAAAGGCTGGGGCTAGCTGGAGAGTGGTTACATGAAAGGCTGGGGCTAGCTGAGGAGTGGGGACTTGAAAGGCTGGGGCAGGCTGGGGAGTGTGGACATGAAAGGCTGGGGAGTGGGGACATGAAAGGCTGGGGAATGTGGACATGAAAGTCTGGGGCTTGCTGGGGAGTGGGGACATATAATGATGGGGCTGGCTGGGGAGTAGGGCCACAGAAGGGGGCCTGTGGGACTGGCTAGAGAGTGGTGACATGAAAGGCTGGGGCTAGCTGGAGAGTGGTGACATGAAAGGCTGGGGCTAGCTGAGGAGTGGGGCCTTGAAAGGCTGGGGCAGGCTGGGAAGTGGGGACATGAAAGGCTGGGGAGTGTGGACATGAAAGGCTGGGGCTAGCTGGGGAGTGGGGACATGAAAGCCTGGGGCAGGCTGGAGAGTGGGGACATGAAAGGCTGGGGAGTGGTGACATGAAAGGCTGGGGCTAGCTGGAGTGTGGGGACATGAAAGGCTGGGGAGTGGTGACATGAAAGACTGGGGCTAGCTGGGGAGTGGGGACATGAAAGGCTGGGGCTGGCTGGGGAGTGGGGACATGAAAGACTGGGGAGTGGTGACATGAAAGGCTGGAGCTAGCTGGGGAGTGGGGACATGAAAGGCTGGAGAGTGGTGACATGAAAGGCTGGGGCTAGCTGGGGAGTGGGGAGATGAAAGGCTGGGGAGTGTGGACATGAAAGGCTGGGAGTGGTGACATGAAAGGCTGGCTGGGGCTAGCTGGAGAGTGGTGACATGAAAGGCTGGGGCTAGCTGAGGAGTGGGGACTTGAAAGGCTGGGGCAGGCTGGGGAGTGGGGACATGAAAGGCTGGGGAGTGTGGACATGAAAGGCTGGGGAGTGGGGACATGAAAGGCTGGGGCTAGCTGGGGAGTGGGGAGATGAAAGGCTGGGGAGTGTGGACATGAAAGGCTGGGGAGTGGGGACATGAAAGGCTGGGGCTTGCTGGGGAGTGGGGACATATAATGATGGGGCTGGCTGGGGAGTAGGGCCACAGAAGGGGGCCTGTGGGACTGGCTAGAGAGTGGCGACATGAAAGGCTGGGGCTGGCTAGGGAGTGGTGACATGAAAGGCTGGGGCTAGCTGGAGAGTGGTGACATGAAAGGCTGGGAGTGGTGACATGAAAGGCTGGCTGGGGCTAGCTGGAGAGTGGTGACATGAAAGGCTGGGGCTAGCTGAGGAGTGGGGACTTAAAAGGCTGGGGCAGGCTGGGGAGTGGGGACATGAAAGGCTGGGGAGTGTGGACATGAAAGGCTGGGGAGTGGGGACATGAAAGGCTGGGGCTGGCTGGGGAGTGGGGACATGAAAGGTTGGGCAGGCTGGAGAGTGGTGACATGAAAGGCTGGGGCTAGCTGGAGTGTGGGGACATGAAAGGCTGGGTAGTGGTGACATGAAAGGCTGGGGCTAGCTGGGGAGTGGGGACATGAAAGGCTGGGGCTGGCTGGGGAGTGGGGACATGAAAGGCTGGGGAGTGTGGACATGAAAGGCTGGGGAGTGTGGACATAAAAGACTGGGGCTTGCTGGGGAGTGGGGACATGAAAAGCTGTCGCTGGCTGGGGAGTAGGGCCACAGAAGGGGGCCTGCTGGGACTGGCTAGAGAATGGTGACATGAAAGGCTGTGGCTAGCTATGGAGTGATAACATATAATGATGGGTCAGGCTGGGGAGTGGGAACATGAAAGGCTGGGGAGTGGGGACATGAAAGGCTGGGGCTGGCTGGGGAGTGGGCACATAAATAGCTGGGGCAGACTGGGGAGTGGGAGCACAGAAGAGGGCATGCTGGGGCTGGCTGGGGAGTGGAGACAGAAGGAGGCTGCTGGGTAGTAGGAACATAAAAGCTGGGGCTGCTGGAGCTGTGGACAGAGAAGGTGGTCTGGCTGCACGGCTGGAGTTGCAGAAACAGTGGGGGGCTGCCCTGCATTTATTACACTTATAACACAATCGGAGCAGCCAAGCAGCTCTGCCTTCCTTAGCTCCCCTCCCCTCTTCCTCAGCAGTGTAACATCAGGGCAGGCTGCTGTGGGCGATACTGCAGGGGTGTTAGTTTGAAGGTAAACAGTTTGCTGGTGCTGCCCATGGCAATGTGAGGTAAATATTGAAGGAAGGGTTAGGGTTCTGTAATGTGGTGAATAATAAATGAAGATGGAGAGGTGTGCTGTGATATGATGAAGGGGGGAGGGTGCATTGAAGTGGAAAAGTGCTGTGAGAGGAAAACATTGAAGGGAAGGAGAAGGGAAGGGGTGCTGTGTCCAGATCTGTCACCCACAACATCTGCCCCACATAAACTCACCCCATCACCTACCAGACCTGCCCCTGCACACTGACCCTGTCACCTACCAGACCTGTCCCACATACTAACTCTGTAGCTTACCATACCCATCTCTGCATACTCACCCGGTCATCCACCAGACCTGTATCCAAAGACTCTCTGACCCTGCCAAACACCAGACCAATGCCACCCATGGCATCATTACAGGTTAGGTAATTTGTCTGTGAGAGGGCCAATTTTTTTTCCCTTTGGGGTCAAATGTGTTTTATTTTTTCCATGTGGAAGCATATGTTGTGTGTTTTTTTTAGTGTTTTTTTATATTAAGAGTAGTAAAAGTCTTAATTGGATATAGTTGGATGGGGGCGCTCAAAAATGTCTCACACAGGGTGCTAGTGAGGTGGACATTGGATGGGCCAAGGGGGTTATGTGAGGTTTTTAAAGGGGCTGGCAGTGGCAGTGAAGTGTGGAGTGCTGGGTGGTGGGGAGGGGAGTGCTGTGAGGTGGCAGTGAAGGAGGAGTGCTGTGTGGTGGACAATAAAAGGGACAGTGGGTGCTGTTAAGGGGCAGTGGGGCAGTCAATGAGTGAGCTGTGAGGGTCAGTGTTATATTGAAGGCTCTGGCAGTGAGACAGCTGTGGAAGGAGCAATCAGGGATATATGCAGGGAGGACTAGATGAGACAGCTATAAAGGGGGCATTCAGGGAGATACAGTCAGGTCCATAAATATTGGGACATTGACAGAATTTTCAGATTTTGGCCTCTATTCACCACCACAATGGTTTTGAAATGAAACAAACAAGATGTGCTTTAACTATAGACTTTTAGATTTAATTTGAGGGTAATTACATCCAAATCGGGTGAACGGTGTAGGAATTACAACAGTTTCAATATGTGCCTCCCTCTTTTTAAGGGGCCAAAAGTAATGGGACTATCACCTTAAAAGCTATTTCATGGACAGGCGTGGGCTATTCCCTCGTTATTTCATTATCAATTAAGCAGGTAAAAGGTCTGGAGTTGATTCGAGGTGTGACATTTGCATTTGGAATCAGTTGTTGTCGACTCTCAATATGAGATCCAAAGAGCTGTAACTATCAGTGAAGCAAGACATCATTAGGCTGAAAAATCAAAACAAACCCATCAGAGAGATAGCAAAAATATTAGGTGTGGCCAAATCAACTGTTTGGAACATTCTTAAAAAGAAAGAATGCGCCGGAGAGCTCAGCAACACCAAAAGACCCGGAAGACCACGGAAAACAACTGTGGTGGATGACAAAATAATTATTTCCCTGGTGAAGAAAACCCCCTTCACAACAGTTGGCCAAATCAAGAACACTCTACAGGAGGTAGATGTATATGTGTCAAAGTCAACAATCAAGAGAAGACTTCACAAGAGTGAATATAAAGGGTTCACCATAAGATGCAAACCATTGGTGAGCTACAAAAACAGGAAGACCAGATTAGAGTTTGCCAAACAACATCTAAAAAAGCCATTACAGTTCTGGAACAACATCCTATGGACAGAGGAGACAAAGATCAACTTGCACCAGAGTGGTGGGAAGAGAAGAGAAGGAAAGGAACTGCTCATGAACCAAAACATACCACCTCATCAGTGAAGCATGGTGGTGGTAGTGTCATGGCGTGGACATGTATGGCTGCCAATGGAACTGGTTCCCTTGTATTTATTGATGATGTGACTGCTGACAAAAGCAGCAGAATGAATTCTGAAGTGTTTCGGGCAATATTATATGCTCATATTCAGTCAAATGCTTCAGAACTCATTGGACGGCGCTTCACAGTGCAGATGGACAATGACCCGAAGCATACTGCAAAAGCAACCCAAGAGTTTTTTAAGGCTAAAAAGTGGAATGTTATGCAATGGCCAAGTCAGTCCCCTGACCTGAATCCGATTGAGCATGCATTTCACTTGATGAAGACAAAACTGAAGGGAAAATGCCCCAAGAACAAGCAGGAACTGAAGACATTTGCAGTAGAGGCCTGGCAGAGCATCACCAGGGATGAAACCCAGCATCTGGTGATGTCTATGCGTTCCAGACTTCAGGCTGTAATTGCCTGCAAAGGATTTGCAACAAAGTATTAAAAAGTGAAAGTTAGATTTAGGATTGTTTAGTTTGTCCCATTACTTTTGGCCCCTTAAAAAGTGGGAGGCACATATAGAAACCGTTGTAATTCCTACACCGTTCACCTGATTTGGATGTAATTACCCTCAAATTAAATCTGAAAGTCTGCAGTTAAAGCACATCTTGTTTGTTTCATTTCAAAGCCATTGTGGTGGTGAATAGTGGCCAAAATATGAAAGTTCTGTCAATGTCCCAATATTTATGGACCTGACTGTATGTATGGGCATGGAGACAACAATGGAGGGAGGGACAATGAGGGGGCTGTAATATAGATATGGGCAGGGAGAGGGCAATGAGAGATCCATGCATTCTAATGCTTTATGTTGGCTGGCTGTTTCAGATTCAGGGGGAGGGATCTAAATTATTTGACACTTTTAAATGCAGGTATTTATTCCCTCCCTCTTTTCCAGACAGGTCTGAAACTTTCCAAGATTTAGACAACTATCATTAAAACACCAGCTGGCAGGTAGACTTAAATTGTCTTGGCCTTGGTTATTGTATGCCCTCAGCATTATGACAATGAGGACGTGGCTCATGGATATGGCATTCCCTGTGAGGCCATGCCCCATGCTATGAGGACACTTTTCCAGGAACTTGCCCAAAACACCACACATCCCACACCTTCCCCTACCATGGTGCCCCCCCTGTCAGTTTGTTCTGAATCCACCCCTGATGTGTTGCTAGGGGCATTACGGTGTGCCATAATGTGTTATAAGGACATCATGGTGTGGCACAATGTGTTATAAGGGGCATTACATAGTGTGGCATTACTGTATCATGAAACCACACCGTTTTCGGGAATGTTTTCTATGTTTTTTTTTCTCAGCAGGTGGGGGGTTTCTCAGCTGGTGTTGCCAGAAACTTTTTTGGCAGGGGGGAACAAAATTTATAGTTACTCCACTGACCCAAGACCCACATTTTCAGAATGCGATGGGGAAATTGAATAGTTCCTTATCATTGATACTATACAGTCCAACCAGTCGACCAAGCAAAATAATGAATAACACTGTGGTACAGAGGTGAAATGCACCACTCACTGTAACATCTGTTCTGTATGTATCAAAATTAAATGGTCTAAAGTTATGAAGAGACTATTCAGTATGATTATCAAGTGCTAAGCATGTGAAAATAGGAAGGGACAGTTTGCCACATGCAGGGGTGTAAGCTTATACCAGAAGCAAGAAGGCAAGATAGTTGTTGGTGCAACGCTTGCATTCACTACCAGCACCCCAGTCCCGGCAGCACTCAGACGCACACAGTCCCCCTAAACCACATTCACTAACAACACTGCAGCAGTACACACACACACACACACACACACACACTGCTCCCCCTGCATTCACTACTAACACCCCAGCAGCACCCAGGCACACATTCTTCTCCTCCTGCTTTCACTTCAAACACCCCAGCAGCACCCAAACACACTCCTGCCTCCACCACATTCACTTCCAACACCCCAGCAGCACCTAGACACACAGTTTCCTTCCCCTGCATTTATTGCCAACACTCCAGGAGCACCCAGACCCCCGTCCCCTACCAACCCACCTTCATTGACCACTAACACCACAGAGGACCCAGGCACACACTCTCCATCCCCCTTCATTGACTGCTAACACCCCAGCAGCACTTAGACACCCCCCCCACCTGCATTCACTGCCAACACCCTAGAGGTACCCAGAAACATTCAGTTTCCCGCTGCATTCACATCCAACACTACGACAGCACATAGACACATACTGCCCCCCTCCAAATTCACTTCCAATGCCCCAACAGTATCCAGACATACACTTTTACCCCCTGTATTCACTGCCAACACCCCTGCAGCACCCAGACACTCTCCCACCCCCTGCATTCACTGCCAACTCCCAAGCAGCAGCCAGACACACTGTCCCCAACTTCCGAATTCACTGACAACACCACAGCAGCACCCTGTCACACTCCCTCTGCATTCACAGCCAAGCAGCAGCAGCTCCTTAGCTGTCTGACTGGGAGGTCTGCACCTCATAGGCAGCTTATATCACAAGGAGGCGGGGCTTAAGTCTGGAACCAACTAGGGGTGGAGCCTAAATAGGGGGCATGGCTTAAGTCTGGAGCTGCTTGCAGACAGGCTGGCTTTTAGAGACTGCATGAGCTGCAGTCCCTAGGAGCCAGATTGGGTTGCCATCATAGAAAGCAAGTGGCTTCCCATGAGAAGTACTCTCTCTGCTATTGCAGTCTGGAGTCCCAAGGGGAGAAAAAACCTTCCCCTTGGACTGCCTGTCTGGCTGTGATCAGCAGGGAGTGCTTCAAATGGGCAGTCCTTGCAGGTGGTGGATTTTACTGGGGGAGGGGGACTGCACTCCCGCAGTCCCTAAGTAAAATCTGCCACAGCAGCCAATACTATAATAGCACCAAGACACTCCCATCCTACCTGCATTCACTACTAACACCTTAGCAGCACCCAGACACACACCCCCTGCATTCACCAACACTCTAGCAGCACCAAGACACACATATGGATACCTCTTAATCGCTAAAGTGAAATAATTGCTTTCCAATCCTATTGTGGTTGCAAAGCACAAAAAGTTATATTATGCAAGAAAAAGTATAACACGCTGTGATCTAAACAATTAGTGCAAAAAGCAAGTAAAATACAAGGTACAGCAGATACATACACTAGCGCTCTGGATCCAGTACTCAGTCATCAATCCTGAAGCCTGCTGTCATCAAAGAAGGGAAATGACTCCCTTACGGTGTCCAGAGCAGTAGCATCTATACCTTACAGGTCACAGATAAAACAATAGAGACAAGCTGGCATGATTCCATTGGTCCTTGCTCCTGCTCCTGGTTAGTTCATACGGTGTCATCAGGGGTATGTCTTAGTTCTCCAACAGTTGCTTTGTGTATTTTCCCACCGAAGAAGTGGTTAAACTAGCTACCGACACGACATACAAAATGTTAACATGCTAACCAATAACTTCTTATAGTTCGTAACTTGTGGACGCATGATGCGATCTCCTAGCCGATAGAACCGGAGATCTGCAAATGAAAAGGGATTTAATATAATACCAAACATGACATGTCTACTATGTTCTAAACCTTAGATCTTATTTAAGTACATATTACATCATAATTATTAGTCAATAATATCCTTAATAACACTGGTTAGTAACTATTGTGAATGGGAACCATCTTACACATATGCATCCGCATATGTGCATCTGTGTGTTGAAATAACAACTATATACAAATGAGTGTCCATATCTGAGCATCTGTGTATAGAAATATATATACATTTATATGTATGTGCGTTATGTGCATCAGTGTATATGTGTGTTGTGCATACACAGATTAACACATCAGATTGTATGATGCAAAGTAGTGTTGTGGAAACGCATCATCAAACTGTCGACGACCAGATCGTCAGATAATAATTGTGTGCAATCATAACCAATTATTTGACTTGGACAGTCCACCCTTTGACATCAAACATAAACTATCACCTTCTATTCTTAACCTACTTAGTCATGCATAATAAATTATTATTCAATGTTCTAGACAGTGTGATACAATTTGGACACTGAACCGTCAATAATGCATTTCGAGAAAGGGTAAAACAACCCTTTACGCACTCAGCGGATCTATAGGGGACCATTAGTAAGATGAGGGACCTCATCAAACCAGATACCTGCAAAAATGTTCACGAACCGCCGAGCGACAGTGGAGAAGATCACGCTCTCAGGCAGATTTTCTCCATTTCAAATTCATGCTGTCATCCTACAGTGCTGCCCTTTCCCTCTCTAAACAGTCATATTTCAAAAATCTCATCTCCTCCCTGTCCTCAAATCCCCAGCGTCTCTTTTCCACCTTCAACTCCCTCCTCTGTCCACCCCCTCCTTGTCTCCCCTCCTTGCTCTCTGCCACTGACTTTGCTACCTATTTCACATCTAAAATTGATTCCATACGTCAGGACATCATATCCAACCAGTCCCCTAGCTCTCCACCTCCTCCTTTCCTGGATCACCCCTCCCCATCCATTTTACAGACTCTGACATCCTTCTCCCCTGTGACTGGAGAGTAAGTTAAGGCCCTTATCCAGTCTTCCCCCCTTCCACCTCTCCACTCGACCCTATCCCCTCCCACCTCCTCCGCTACCTCTCTCCTTCTGCCTGCTCCCATCTTGCCCACCTCCTTAATCTCTCCCTCTCATCTGGCACTGTTCCTTCTGCATTCAAGCATGCCCGTGTTTCCCCCATTCTTAAAAAACCTAACCTTGATCCTAACATTCTCTCTAACTACCGTCCAATGTCTCTCCTCCATTTTGCCTCCAAACTCCTTGAGCGTATTGTTTACAACCGCCTCACCACATTTCTTTCCTCCCACTCCCTCCTTGACCCTTTTCAGTCTGGCTTCCGTTCTCTCCACTCCACTGAAACTGCCCTCACAAAAGTCAGCAACGACCTCCTTGCTGCCTAATCCAAGGGCCACTACTCACTGCTCATTCTCCTTGATCTCTCTGCTGCTTTTGACACTGTGGACCACCCTCTACTGCTGCATATACTTCACTCCCTTGGTCTACATGACACTGCTCTCTCCTGGCTGTCCTCCTACCTCTCTGACCGTTCCTTCTGTTTCCTCTCATGGTGACTCCTCCCCCCCCACAGCCTCTTACAGTAGGTGTTCCCCAAGGTTCTGTTCTTGGACCTCTCCTATTCTCTCTCTATACGTCTTCTCTAGGTAAACTCATCAGCTCTTTTGACCTCCATTATCATCTCTATGCTGATGATACTCAGATCTACCTTTCCTCACCTGATCTTTCCCCCTCTATACTGACTCGTATCTCCAACTGTCTCTCTGCTATCTCTTCCTGGATGTCCCAGCGATTTCTCAAACTTAATATGTCTAAGACTGAGCTGATAGTCTTCCCACCCTCCCACATATCATCATGTCCCACTATTTCTTTATTAATAGATGGCATTACTATCTCATCTAGCCCCAAAGTGCGTTGTCTTGGAGTCATCCTGGACTCTTCCCTCTCCTTTAAACCACACATTCAGAACCTCTCACAGTCCTGTCATTTCCATCTCAAGAATATTTCCAAGATCAGACCCTTTCTCACCCAGGATGCTACCAAAACCCTTGTACATTCACTGGTCATGTCCAGACTGGACTACTGTAACCTTCTCCTAGCCGGCCTCCCCAAATCCCAACTCTCTCCTCTCCAGTCTGTGCTCAATGCTGCTGCTCGGCTCATCTTCCTCTCCAATCACTCTACATCTGCCTCCCCTCTTTTGCAAGCCCTCCACTGGCTCCCATTCCCTTTCAGAACCCAATTCAAGACTCTTACACTCACTTACAAAGCCCTCACCCATTCCTCTCCCATTTACATCTCTGATCTCATCTCCCTTCACTCTTCTGTCCGCCCTCTTCGTTCACTTAATACACGCCGCCTTTCATGCCAATTGATTACTTCCACCCACTCCCGCCTCCAAGACTTTGCCCGTGCTGCTCCTCACCTTTGGAACTCCCTCCCTCTCCCTATCAGACTCTGCACCTCTCTACCATCTTTCAAACCAGCTCTTAAGACCCACTACTTCATTATAGCCTTCCAGCTCTCATCCTAACTTGCTGCTACATCTTCCTTTCTCCTGGCCCACCCCATTCTGTGTCACTCCTGTTTGTCTTCCCCTCCCTTAAAGAATGTAAGCTCTTTTGAGCAGAGCCCTCTACCCTCTTGTGCTTCTCCCTACTGTAATTTAATTTATCTCTTACTAGCCACTAGGGCAACTAACACTTGGCTGCTTATGCGGGCGTTAATGTCACTAATATAGCAATGTTTATCCATGTCCTGTATTGTATTGTAAGTCAATGGTTACTTTTTTGTCTATGTACTTTGTAAGGCGCTGCGGAACACTTGTGGCGCCATATAAATAAATGATAATAATAATAATAATCAAACCGATAAAGGAAGTTTGGGGGAACTGAGACTACATTATCTAGGATGTTTAACGGAACATTTTACAATATTTTATCATACATGACCAAGCCTATTCACATGTTATTTATCTGATGGCACATTCAATTTCAGGATTGTAATGCAGTTTTTGATTAACCTTAGTACCTATACCACCATCACTCACTACCATCATAATTTAATTTTCACAATTTACCCTGGTGTTACATTTTCCACTTTTTACCGCAGTAAGAACGCATCTGACACATAAGCCAATTACTAAGATGACAACAAGTATAAGAATAAGAAGCTTACCTACACTAGCAACCATCTCCTGTACCCACTCTCCCAGACCGACAAACCATTTTACAGGGTTTAACCATGAAAACCATTTCTCTACCTTTACCTCTGCCTCATACAGTGAAGCATTATGGTTCTTCCGAAACTCCCACTTCAGTTGTAGGATTTAATTTTCCGGTCTATCACCTCTTTGGGGTCATCAGTATTATTGGTGATGTACGTGCAACACTTGTCACCAAATTGGGTGACCAAAGTCACACAATATCCACCAGTAACAGCTATCAGGTAATTCAACAATAACATATGTTTTACTAATTCCTTTTTATAAGCCTGTAGCTCCCTACCCGCATACTTGAAAGTGTCATCATACATCTTGGTGATGTCTATTAATTTAGCCAGGTCTTGGATGTACCTATAATTTAAAGTTCCCCAAGCGATCTTGGTGGAGTCTAATGCTACCAAAATTTGGAAGCCATTTGTTTCACTAATCATCTGTGCTGCTATATGTTCTTCACCAGGGATCATATTTCTTTTGTCACGATGTTCATACTGTGTGTGTATGTATGGAGGTGGTGCGGTTTTATGGACACCAATCATTTCATCATGTGTAAGGGTCATGATTTCTGGTAATACCTTTCCAAGAGAACATAAACCTTCAGAACTCGGAGAGAGCCACTTGTACGCTTTCCTTCCACATATAAAATACACATCATCTGGGAGAATGTAAGGAATAGAATGCATCATTATCATCGAACACATTATTCTTACAAAGGATCCTGCTCCCAGTTCTGCCATTTGACTGGTACAAGTTTCTGTTTGTATAACATTTGCACAGTACCCTAGTGATACTCTGCCAACCATTGCTGTCTCATATCTACGCGTGTACCTATACCGGAATTATCTCCCACTTGATAAAATACTACGTACAAGTTCAGAATCGATAGGCTCATTATCAGCTCAGTGTGAAAAGGTCATTGTCTGATTGTTCCCGGTTACCTCCCAATTTCCTGGTTTGTTGAAATTTGGGATATTAAAGCATACCAGGGATCTATCTACCTGGTACTGGTAGAGCCTAAGACTAGGGGGTTTGAATACATTAAATTTCTTGTCCACCGATCTTCTCCCATGTAATTCAAGTACCTCTGCTAAATTCAATTGGTATGGCACTAATCCCGATTAACTCTGTCCTTGAGGTACTTGTGAACACACCCAACATTCAGTCTGGTTTAAGACCTTACCCACTAAGGAATGGTAATCCTGTACAGGATGCTGCACAAAAACAGATTACTCTTGGACTGGCATCGTTGGATGCATTTATCATCAACTAGGGACCCACAGTGCTCACAAATACAATATTCATCAGACAATAACCTCTCACACTGTCTCCGAGTTTCGTGATTAACAGATCTCTTAACCATTCCTGTACTGAATTCGACCATATACCGCCCTGATTGTTTTATTGCTCTCTCTCCCGACCCCACTCCATCGACATAATGGTCGGCCTCCCTCTCCATCACAGAAACAGGAAATCCCGAAACAAATAAGGATGAGAAGAACCCTGGAAGGAAGCAAAAATACAAACCCTGCCCAGCACTCCATTGCTGGAATAGTGGTCTGCAAAATTTCTATAGCTTAGGTGTTCCACTGCAGTCTCCAGTTCTCCCAAAACAGGCGCGCAATCGACAGGTCCACGTTATCTGTCTCGACTCCGCCTTGTATCTCGTTTGGATAGTTGACCTTTCTGCAGTGAGTGGAATGGATCCAGGTAGCTCTTTCTGCTACCTTCAATGATGTGGTACTTGTCATCAGCACCTGATACGGACATTCCCAGTGATCTGTCAAACAACCTGAGTGTAAGAAATTTCGAATCATAACATTTTCTCCAGGTTCAACATCATGACAGTTTGTTTCTGGCATTTCATGTGACAACATTTTCAATTGCTGTTGCTGCTGTTTCAGCTGTTTACTCATTGTTATAAGATATCTCACAGTAACCTCATTATTACTCTTCAAATCATCCTGTGGGCTTATAATAAAATGAGGTTGCCTCCCAAACAGTATCTCAAAGGGGGCAGATTAAGAGGAGGTCTAGGAGTGGTTCTGATGCTATGGAGTACTAGCGGTAAGGCTTCTGGCCATCCTAATCCAGTTTCAGCCATGATCTTACTCAGTTTGTTTTTAATAGTACTGTTCACCCTCTCCATCTTTGCACTGGCTTGCGGTCGGTAGGGGGCGTGAAGTCTACTATTCATACCCATAAACTTACACATGTTCTGGAAAACATCACCAGTGAAATGATTACCCCTATCACCTTCTATGATTCTAGGGATACCGTATCTGCATACAAATACCTGAACATCTTTTTAGCAGTAAAAACAGCAGTATTAGTGACAGCTGGATATGCCTCTACCCAATTAGAAAACACATCAGTACAAATTAATACATATTTGAGATTCTTGCAGGGTGGTAATTGGATAAAATCAATTTGTATTACCTGAAAAGGTCCATCTGTCGGAGGGATATGAGATGGCTCAGTTGGTACTGTCTTCCCAACATTTTTCCTCAAGCAGGTCAGGCAGGACATTGCCCTTTTTCAGCTTGAGAAGAAAAGCCGGGTGCACACCAATATGCTCTGAGCAACTTGCACATACCTTGTTTTCCCAGGTGAGTCAGACCATGTGCTGCCTCAGTCAGGCTTGGGTAATATGCCCTGGGAGCAACAGGCTTACCTTGTCCATCTCTCCAGAGTCCACAGGACTCCAGACCACATCCCTTCGATCTCCAGACTGCCTTTTCCTGTAGGGAACACAAATCCTGCATCTCAATTAATTTCTGTGAGTCAATTATTTGGAAGACCATCATTTTGTTAAATGGCATGTTTACATTTAACCCTGTTGCCCATTTGGCAGCTTCATCTGCTCTGTTATTTGCCAGTGACACCAGGTCTTCCTCACAGGTATGGGCTTTACATTTGATGACGGCTACTGCCTTTGGTAGCTGGATTGCTGTTAAAAGTTCTTTTATGTGATGTGAGTGTGCTACTGGTGTGCCTGCTGCTGTCATAAAATTTCTCAGATGCCAAAGAGCCCCAAAATCATGCACTACCCCAAATGCGTACCTGGAGTCAGTATAGATATTAGCAGATTTACCTTCTGCCTGTTCACATGCTCTCCTTAGTGCCACCAGTTCAGCCACTTGTGCTGAGTGAGGTGGACCAAGTGGTTCGGCTTCTATAATATCTTCATCATTTACAACAGCATAGCCTGTGCATAATTCTCCTGTGTCAGTTTGTCTATGACAACTCCCATCCATGTAAAATGTCAAATCTGCATTTTCTAGTGGTGTGTCACATATGTCTGGTCTTGGCGTAAAGGTCTGGTTCAAATATTCCATACAATCATGATTATTAGTATCCCTGCAAAACTCACCTTCAACCAGAGATTCACCTTACACCCTTTGTGCATCTCGAGGCACATATGGTAAGTACATTGCTGGGTTTAATGTGTTGCACCGCTTAATGGTGATATTTACAGGTGCCATCAGGGCTAGTTCCCATTTTGTGAATCTAGCTGAGGAGACATGTCTGGTTTAGGCTGAATTTAACAAGGTAGACACTGCATGCGGTGTACAGACAGTTGTTTCATGTCCTAACACTACGTCCTCGCTTTTATGTACCAGAAGAGTGGTTGCAGCTACACTTCTTAAACACATTGGCAGTGATCTTGCCACAGTGTCCAATTGTGCACTGTAGTATGCTACAGGTCTGCTAGCATCATCATGTTTTTGTGTGAGGACACCTGCTGCGCAACCATCAGCCTCCGTACAATATAACGCAAACGGTGTTTCATAATCTGTTATTCCCAATGCAGGTGCTTTCGTCAGACTGTCCTTAAGGTTAAGGACTCAGTGTTTCCTCAGTGTGTGTGACACAGTCGGGTTTTGAGGTTGAGACTAAGGCCCTCATTCAGAGGCGGTGCTAGAAGTGATCGCTCTCTCTCTGAATGAGGGTGGCCACTTCTTTTTTTTAGTGCGGCCTCCTGGTCACTAGCTAAGCTGTGGGTTACCACTCACAGCTTAGCGACTGACAAGGGTGATGGTCGCGATGGTCAAGACCATCGCAACCATCGGGGCTTGCGACGAGACCCTAAGATTGGGTCTCGGCAACTGCAAGCCCAAGGGAGCTTCCTGCTCTGATCGAGCAGGAAACTCCCCATTGACATGACTGCTGATGTCAGTGCAGCCGCCCACAAAACGGCAAGCATCCGTTTGTGTAGCCCCCCCCCCACCCCGCCTACAAAATGGGCCGAGCTGTCGATCAACATCGACAACCAGCCCTTTTGTAGCGAGCTCCGGAGCGAGAGACTATCTCTCTCGCTCCGAGGCTTGCGCACGTGCAGTGCGGCCGCTGCGTGTGCGCAGGACCGAAAACATTGACCCGGTTGCGAGCGCTCAGTGCTTGCGACCGGGTCTGAATGAGGTCCTAAGTCCTGAAATGGTAATGCCAAAATAGAAAAACCTGGGATCCACATCCTGCAGTATCCACACATGCCCAAGAAGGTATGGATTTGCTGCTGGTTTTGCGGCAGTGTCATGGTCTGTATGGCCTGGATTCTGTCAGTTGTCAAATGTCGCAGCCCCTGGGTTAGACAGTGTCCAAGTATTTGACCCTGGTCTGGCATGGCTGTAATTTGTCCTTTGCAGCCTTGTGCCCTGTTTGTGAGAGATGAAGTAGCAACAGTTTAGTATAATTTAAACATGACATAAATGAATCAGAGCACAACAACAAATCATCTACATATTGAATTAGAACAGATCCATTGCCTGGTTGAAAAGATTGCAAACAGTGGTGTAAGGCCTGAGAGAAAAGACTGGGGCTGTCCATGAAGCCCTGGGGCAATATTGTCCATGTATATTGTACCCCTCTGTAGGTGAATGCAAAGTGATATTGACAGTCAGGGTGAAGAGGGACAGAGAAGAAGGCAGAACATAGGTCAATGACAGTGAAGTGGGTTGCAGATGGTGGAATCTGCATGAGGATCACAGCTGGATTGGGCACTATGGGGAATTGGCTCTCAACTACTTTGTTAACTCCTCTAAGGTCCTGTACTAACCTATAGCCCCTCCCCCCACTCTTCTTCACTGGAAAAATGGGACTGTTGGCTACACTGGCTGTACAGACTAGAATTCTCTGCTGCAGTAATCTCTCAATTATGGGATACACCCCTAGCTCCACCTCTGGCTTTAAAGGGTACTGAGGGATTTTTGGAGCCTGTCTTCCACCTTTTAAGTTAACCATTACAGGAGCTACATTTGCCATCAATCCAGTGTCCTGTCCATGTTTGGTCCAAAGGGAACCCGGTATTTGAGATACATCTCTTTTACTTGAGATGGGCTTTGTTCTAAAATGGTAGAGAGAAGCATTGACCTTTGTGGAGTGTCCAATATATCCCTTACCTCATGCGCAACCTTCTCTGGGATATCCAGGAATATACCATCAGAGGTACAGTAAATGACACATCCCATTTTACACAACAAATCCCTTCCCAGCCGATTAGGAGCCGCAGCTGCCAGGAGAAAGGAATGGTTGGTTTCCAGTGGCCCGATAGTAACCTCTGCAGATTTGGTTAGAGGATAATGCTGCACTCTCCCCGTTACTCCCATTGCTGGTACTGTCTTGTTAATAACCTGTAAATTAGATGGAGAATTTAACATGAATCTGGTCTCCCCTGTGTCTACAAGAAAAGTATGTTTAGTACCATATATATCAATTGTCATCGTAGGTTCTTCCCTAGTGTTCTCAGTTAACCTGACTGGCTGTAGACTACAGGTATGACCTGACCCCTAGCGCTGACTATCATTCTCTAGCAGAGCATTCACTGCCACTATGTGAGCAGGTGATTGTTGGACTTTTCCTGGATTATGTGGGTGTCCTCTCTATGTGTAATTTGTTGTTCCTTTCCTAGGTGGCCCCCACTTTTTCATGTTACAGTATCTACTTATGTGTCCTAATTTATTGCAATTATAACACCTTCATGGTTGGTATGTGTTTTGTGGCTATGCGGGTTGATATGTGTTGAGATCTTGTAATTATGCAGGTAAATATGTGTTTTGCGGCTGTGTATATGAACCCTCTAAAGCCTGAATGCTCACTGCCATTAACCTGTCGCTTTGTGTCTCTTTCTTCCTGAGTATGTTCTTATCATGGTCTATTGCTGACTTTCTAAGAGCATCTACAGTAATTCTTCTCCAGTTAGGCTGAGAGGTTTGCACCCTGGTGTTTAAAGTGTCTTTGAGACCATCCATGAGTACCGTTACAGCTACCTCCCTGTGGTGTATATCATCCTTTATATTTTCTATCCCAGTGTACTGGGATATTGTCTGCAGCGCCCTGGTGAAATAGTCTGCTGCAGATTCACTATCTTTTTGTTTGATAGTGAAGATCTTGCTCCAGTTAACTACCACTGGAAAATATACGGCCAATTGTGTGACTATACGTTGAATGTTAGCCTGATTATCCTCGTCAGTTAAGGATACATCTCCATCCAACACACAAGGCGAAATAAACTTTTTCACGTCGGTATTGGGAGGGAGAAATGCCCTTAACACCACTCGCCAATATTTATTAGTTGGCTCATGAGCATTACCTAAATCCCTAACAAATTTCTGGCACTTGGCTAACTCTTTCCTAGGATCGGGAAAGTCTGATATGGAATGTAACTCTGCTCTCGTCCATGGACAATGCATTGCTACATCCCTCATGGGAATTACACCCTCTCTATACGGTTTCCCCTGGGGAATAGTTATTGTACAGACCGGATGTATACCAGCCACATTGCTATATTCAGGGTTAACTACGGGGCTTATGGTCTCGGTACTCTGGAGGTTCAGTCTTTTACTGCTACGTACTCCACTACCCTCACCAATTTCCACTTCTGCTACAACTGGGTGGGGTCACTTCCTTTCCTTGTTTCTGTGGTAACTCTAACAGTTTAACAGCATGTGCAGTGGCTGATATTACTGTGGGTTCATCATCTTCTACATACACATTTTCTTTATGGTTACTTAGTACAGGGTATATATTACTTGTTACATTTTTATAATTTTTGGTATCGGCTGTACCTTCACCTTCAACCACATAGGGCAGTGGAGGTGCGCACGCGCTATCCCCTTTACCTTTAGTAGCGCTACCTTGCGGTGCATGCGCGCTCCCATGCAGCGCGTACACGGCGCTGTTTTCCGTCGCGTACATGCTCCCTTGCTTCGCATGCGCGCTCCCATGCAGCGCGTACACGGCGCTGTTTTCCGTCGCATACATGCTCCCTTGCGTCGCATGCGCGACACTGTTTTGCGTCGCTTGCACGCTGCTCAGCCACGTGTTTACCTCGTGCTGCCACAACTTTAAACAGTCATTGTATTTTACTCGTTTCTTCAGTGATTTGACTAAACATATGCTCTCTCTTACATTATTTAGTATCTCCAAATCAAAACTGCCAATTTTAGGGAAAGGCTTTACAAATCCTTACAGTACACAGTAGCATATGCACCATACTCTGCATACATTATGTACCTTGCCAAACCTATCAGCCCTTCCATGAGCAGCACATCATCGACCATTTCTAGCGTTTGCTTTTAGCACCCACCTGGGAAAATGGTTAGCAACTTATCACTAGAGAATTTCGACTGGTGAACAATTTCACAAGCTACGTTCACACACTCCTTCCCATTGTGCACAGCCGGCCTGCTAAGCATTTCAGTCAGCTTACACTGAGGAGCAGAACAACTGCCTATTGCAATCTATCCTGCTTGCGGCGAATTTAACCAAGCTTCGTCCACTCGCTTCCTACTTTGAGTTACTTTCACCTGGTAGAATTTAAGTGTTCCAATAACACTTACCCTTGCCAGTGATTTCCTCCCCACAACTACCCAAGTCACAATCACAGTTTATGCAACTATGCGGTCCGATCGTATTGCCCAGAGAACCTAACTGATCAATGGGCTTTGCGATTACTATTGGGTGTTGGACCGAAAAACTACCTCTGGTTTTTCATACCACAATGTACCTGCTTTGTATACTGGCCCAGTAGCAGTTTGCCTAGTCAGACACCTACAGAGTTTCCCCTGTCTCTTTTCAACAGTAACCTTTTCACATCACAAACACATGTTCACTTTCATATCCTCCTTTCGTTTTCTGCGCAGAAAAACTTTTACCCAACTCTAGCAGTGCAATTTAGAGGTTTTACAAAATTAATCACGCTATGCATATAACAAGACTGTGTATCAAAACGATTGTTTAAATGCATGGCAGCAGTACAGGAAATATATATACGTTATTGTGCGAATCGCACTTTAGTGCCAAAAGTGACAATAAAAGAAACAAACTGCTCTCTCTTGTCCCCAGGTCCCTAATCAGTGCTCCTTAAAATCACACAATAACGGACATTGGTTTCACAACACTAAATGGTAGCAGGCTTTGAACACAGTGTGTTCTTACCTGCGTATGGCATGCCTTACACCCTTTGTTGAGGAACCGAGATCCGTATGCTAGCGTGCGACTTCCAGTAACGTGATATCAACTGCGAGCTCCCATCTATGGATACCTCTTAATTGCTAAAGTGAAATAATTGCTTTCCAATCCAATTGTGGTTCCAATGCACAAAAAGTTATATTATGCAAGAAAAAGTACAACACGCTGTGATCTAAACAATTAGCGCAAAAAGCAAGTAAAATACAAGGTACAGCCAAAACATACGCTAGCGCTCTGGATCCAGTACTCAGTCATCAAACCTGAAGCCTGCAGTCATCAAAGAAGGGAAATTACTCCCTTATGGTGTCCAGAGCAGTAGCCTATATACCTTACAGGTCACAGATAAAACAATAGAGACAAGCTGGCATGATTCCATTGGTCCTTGATCTTGGTCATTGGTTAGTTCATACGGTCTCATCAGGGGTATGTCTTAGTTCTCCAACAGTTGCTTTGTGTAGTTTCCCACGAAGAACTGGATAAACTGGCTACCGACACGACATATAAATTGTTAACATGCTAACCAATAACTCCCTATAGTTCGGAACTTGCGGACGCATGATGCGATCTCCTTGCCGATAGAACTGGAGATCTGCAAATGAACAGGGATTTAATATAATACCAAACATGACATGTCTACTATGTTCTAAACCTTAGATCTTATTTAAGTACATATTACATCATAATTATTAGTCAATAATATCCTTAATAACACTGGTTAGTAACTATTGTGAATGGGAACCATCTTACACATATGCATCCGCATATGTGCGTCTGTGTGTTGAAATAACAACTATATACAAATGAGCATGTGTGAGTATTGTGCGTACGCATCTGAGCGTCTGTGTATAGAAATATATATACATTTATATGTGTGTGCGTTATGTGCATCAAAGTGTGTGTGTGTTGTGGATACGCAGTTTAGCACATCAGATTGTGCGACGCAAAGTAGTGTCATGGAAATGCATCGTCAGACCATCGATGACCGGATCGTCAGATAATAATTGTGTGCGATCATAACCAATTATTTGACTTCGGCACACAATTCTCCCATAATTAATTATCAACACCCCAGCACACAAACACTACTTTTTTGCTGATCAGGGTCTTCTGTTCTTGCTATTTGCTGCTCCCACAGCGACAGCAAGTCCCGCTTGTCTGAGGGGAAGAACTAACAAAAGTGGGAGGGACCATGCACTCCAGCCTGTGTCTCAACCTTTTTTTTACATCGGTGTAGTTTACATGCTAAAGATTTATCCCTAGACTTGGAACGAACTCCAGAGTAGGGGTCCTAGGGAGAGGGAGGACTGCTGCACATGTTCCCAGGGCTCACTGCTTATTCCTCCTGTGGGGTTCATAAAGCAGAATCTAGAGCAATGGAGGAGGTCAGGGTGTCCGCTATAGGATTGATGCCCAGAGACGACTGCCTTTCATTGTCTACTGTATTTACGCCCCTGGCACCATGCAGTTTTCTGTGTGGTGTTAAGTTGTCCTGTTTGTAGAGAACTGTGTTGGTGTCACACAGGCATCGGGGATCCAATGGTTATTGTCAAGCAGGAAGAATGTAGATAGGAGGAACTCTACATATACTTGTATGTAAGCTGAATAGAAATAGTCAAAGTTGTACTTTTTCAGTGCTCTTTAGCTCATTTTCTTTTTTTTTTTGAGAAATATTTTTATTGAATCATTTTTCATATTCCATTTAAAATAGTAACATTACCATAATTGACACAGAAAATAAAATAACATAATCACAGAAAAAACTCTGTGAACTACAATAACATTAGAATTAATAAACATATATCACAAGATATATCACAAAAAAGGAATATATTCTATATAGATACAGAAACATATATGTAAAAATTGAATACAAAAATGCAAAAGAATAGGTTATACAGAATAGTAAAAAGTGGGAAAAAGAGAAGGGAAGAGGGAGGGGGGGGTACCAATCAATTAGAGAGCAAAATCGCTGAGACAAATTATGTCCAAATAAGACAAAACTAAATCGTTGTCAGGGATGGTTCAGCTGAAAAATGCGCGGTCCATGGGGACCATGTTTTAATAAAGTGATCTGGAGTGTCATGTAGGACAGCTGTAATTCGTTCCATTTTATAGGTGTGCCATATGGCGTTAATAGTAGCTAAAACAGAAGGGGGAGTGGATGACTTCCAAAGGGAGGCAATCGTACATTTAGCTGCATTCAATATATGTTTGATTAATTTCAGTTCGGCTCGTGTGGTATTCGGAATAGGCCGAGAAAGGAGGGTGTATAAAGGAGTATTTGGGACTTGAATATCAACTACATCCTTAATCAATTTATGTATATCCACCCAATACCTCTGAATACTAGAACAGGACCACCAGACATGCAGCATGGATCCCACCTGGCCACAGAGCCTCCAGCACAAATTAGAGGAAGAGGGGTAAATAGCATGAAGTCGAGTGGGGACCAGGTACCATCTATAGTAAACTTTGTAGGAATTTTCCTGTATGCGGACTGAAATAGAGCTCTTTGCAATCTCATTCCTTATATCTGACCATTCCTCAGGTGTTAATATCTCGCCCGCCTCTCTCTCCCAGGCCTCCTCATGGGCTTCTTTTACGGGTTGATTATGTTGGATTAATGATTGATAAATTGTGGAAATAAGACCCTTAGTTGAGTGAGGGTGTAAACAGAGTGATTCAAGTGTAGTTTTATCAGCTATTATAGAGGTTTGCGTCTGGGAGTGAAAAAAAGGCGTAATTGAAGGTACTGGAAAAAAACGTTATTGGGTAGGGAGAATTGAGATTGCAATTCAACAAATTCCGGGAAAGTCTGTAAGGGAGCTAAATCAAATAAAAATAAGATATCAGATTTAGTCCATTGGGGAAAGGATTTATGTTGTGTACCTGGGACAAATTCAGGATTGTTCCATAGAGGGACCATTAAGGGATGAGATGAGCGAATATTATAGAGACGGGAGCATTGGTTCCAAATCGAAATCGTAAAGCGAACAGTGGAAAGTATGTTTAGCTTAGGTGATCGTGAAAGGGCAGGGCACCAAAGGAAAGAATAGGGAGAATAAACAGATAATGCTCCGGCTTCGATAGATGTCCAAACTCTCTGGCTAGGCGGAGTGTGCCAGAGAACACACGGGACTAAGTGGGTTGCCCGATAATATTTGATTAGATCAGGAATACCCAGCCCTCCATCACTACGAGGTCTTTGTAACAAGCGCATCTTTACTCTGGGTCGTCTCCCAGCCCATATATAATGTGAGATCTCTACTTGAATATTTTTCAGGATTGTGATTGGGATATGTATCGGGAGAGTCTGCCACATATATAGCAGCCGAGGTAGAATGTTCATTTTAATTGAAGCCATACGTCCTATCCAAGAGATTAGAGATCTATTCCATGTATGAAGGTCGGACTTAATGGAGGCAAATAGTCTAGGAAAATTGGCTGCGTATAAGGAGGAATACGTCTTAGTTAAATAAACCCCTAAATATTTTATCTTATCCGTTTGCCAGCGGACAGGGAATGCAGCTTGAAGAATGCGAAGGTCAGCAGGGGGGGTCTGTAAGTCTAAAATCTCTGTCTTATCTTTATTAATTTTAAAATTAGAGAATGTGCTATATTTATCTATCTCGAAAAAAAGATTTGGGAGGGATGAATGGGGGTCAGTTAAAGTTAGAATCACATCATCAGCGTATAAAGCGATCTTGTGGTCAGTATTACCAACTCGAATACCAGAGATATTCGAACTCAATCTAATCTTTGAGGCTAGGGGTTCCATCACCAACGCAAATATAAGAGGGGATAGGGGGCAACCCTGACGGGTGCCGTTATAGATGGAAAAAGGGTCGGAAGATAGGCCATTAACTAAAACGGAAGCTGATGGATTATGATATAATGAGAGTAATCCATTAAAGAACGCACCCGAGAACCCCATGTTAAGCAAAGTTTGCTGAATAAAGGGCCAAGCCACATGGTCGAAGGCCTTCTCAGCATCGAGAGCCACCACCAGGGTCGGGTCTGATCTGCCCTGAGCAATTTGTATTAGATCGATCAGACGTCTCGTATTGTCTGAGGCCTGTCTATTGGAGATAAAGCCCACCTGGTCCGAATGAACCAGATGGGGTAAAATTGTGGCTAACCGATTAGCTAGGATCTTAGCCAATAACTTCAAGTCTACATTCAGAAGTGAGATTGGTCTATAATTTTTCAACTCCAGGGGGTCTCGATCAGGCTTAGGAATGACAACTATATTGGCCCTGGTGGTGGCCGCATCAAGCGATTTACCCTCCAACAAAGAATTAAAGCGTAGCTTAAGCATAGGAAGTAGGATTATAGTAAATTTTCTATAATAGAGAGCGGAAAATCTATCAGGACCAGGGGCAGCTGACCTACGTAGATGCTATATAGCTGCTATAATCTCCTCTTCAGTGATAGGGGCATTAAGTAAGGTAATATGTGATTCAGAGAGTTTAGGTAATTGACAAGATTCCAGATATTGGCGTATTCCATTAAGAGTGTGGGGGGTATTTATGTCTACAGGTGGGAGGTTATATAAAGATGAATAGTATTCCCGAAATAGATTAGCCATAGCCTTGGGGTCATGAATTAGTGAGCCATTCGAGTCTCTTAAGGAGATAATCCTGTTACGAGTACGCTTAGCTCTTAGTTGGCGGGCCAATAGTTCTTTAGCTCATTTTCATCACAGCAATTGGGTGTAGTATTTGTCAACATTCAGAATGTCATCATGGTCTGAATGTTGACGTCTAGAATGTCATCATGGATGCTACGTTACATGCACAATATTGCAATGTTTGTAATGTTGGCATTCTACATGTTTTTCTAGTGTTAGAGCACTAACCCTACCCTAACCAAGGCCTAACCCTAATTCTAACAGTGAGATGTACTGTCAACATTATGCCCATGTCAACATGTTCATTGTCCACATTTCAACCATATCGACATTCTGGATGTTGACATTAATGTCAACATAATGACTACATACCCATCAGTTTGTTTATTCACATTTATTTGCTCCTAGTATGTATAAATTCCCATCTACAGCCTAATTCCACCAATATCACTCATTCAATCCACACTGCTGTTTGCCAGTGGCGTAACTGTCAGATAAAGAGTTTTTATTTTATTAAGAGAGCTGGTCTGGTGCACACTCCTTGTAAGTTATTACACTCCTTATTGCATTACTACTCAGATGTGTCAGGATGTTCATCAATTAACCAGTCACTTAAACAAGCAGAGGCACTTATTCAGTGTAAACCCACCGAAGCCTGAGATGAGGAGAATGGAGAGTGGCTTATCCAGAATAAGGTGCCAATGGAATGCAAACTGCCAGTGAACTGCAGAAAATGAATGGAATTCTCTAGGCAAACCTATTCTAGGCTAATAACTCTTCAAACATAGCCCATTTTTAGACAAACCTCCTTCTAACTCAACTCCCCTCACCTGGAAGAATTTAGCGAGGTTTCCTGCCCTATTAGATGCCATTTAGTCATTTACCTCTTTCCTAGACGTTTCATGACTAGGGAGTTGTGTTGTGGGCTTGCAGTGCAAGAGGATGTAACCCACTCAGGCCCCAGGAAGGCAACTGCAAATCCAATAATGATTACGCACGCAGGTCAACTGTGATATTATGCTAATCCATTGTGATCACTATGCCGCCGCAGCACTACATAAGGACACCCACTTTACCTTACACACATCTGTAATGTTCAGCAAGACTGCGAAACCATCAGTACAATCGAGTACCATCGCAGCCTCACACACATTTGCACAAGGTCTGACCTTACTCAGAAATTGCTAACTTCCATGCAGGCTATGAGGCCACAGGCTGCGTAGGGCATCGCAGTGGATAATTTATGCACGCCCCAGCAACGCCATTGAAACATACTGGCACACCAACGTTTGCCTGACCACCCCCGTTTCCACCCACAAACGGCACTTCCTGTCAAACACTCTGCGATGAGTCTGCGTAGTCACTGCGATTGCAGTCCCGATCGCAGTGGCTAGTTCACACATGTGCACTGCGAAGCATGTGCAGTACACCACAATCGGCCGATTGCGTGCATATTAGCAACAGCGTTCCTTGCTGAATCAGCATCTCAGTGTCACCTCATAGAGCTGAATAGAACATGCACCAGATGGACAAAGTCCTCCTTCACTACAAGGCTCTCTGTGATATACAGATCCTAGTTTCCTGTAATAGTAGGGTTGAGTCCCTGAACTTTCTGCATGGGTTGGGAGTGATCATCTATTTGGTGCATCGGGAAGGTGCAGTAAAGATAGAGGGAAGGTGAGGGTTGTCCAAAACTACAGTTGTCATCATCTTTTTTCACCAACTGGTGTGATTTGATCAGTGATACCTTTTAGTAAATTACTATAGCTAATTGTCCAGACAAATTAAAATAAGCAAAGGAAAGAGTTGGGAAACATGCATTATATACCCAAATACTCCATATTTAAGGAATTGTGAGAAAATTTTAAAAGTTTAGATAATCAGAAAATACAGAATTTTGGTACTTACCGATAATTCCCATTCTCAGATTCCACAGGGGACACTGGAGGCTTCATGACAGTGGGGTATAGATGTGTGCTAACCGGAAGCTGGCACTTTACATTTAGAAAGTGTGACTAGCTCCTCACTCTCTATACCCCCCTACAAGCCAGTCTTAGTATTGTGCCCAAGGGAGCTGGTCATGCTTTGGGCTTCTCCTCAGGGCATAGTTTGGTTAATAGATCAAGCATTGAGGAATGACAGGCAGCTGGGCTGCCCCTGCCTGTCTGCGATGATGGAGCTGCCTGAGTGACCCAATCCCAGCTGCTTGTGGCTCACGCACAGGTCCTCGGCTACAGAGACCACTGTCTCTGGGGTAGTAGAAGCACGCGCTGCATGCAGCACATGTCGTGGCCCCCATTAGCCTCACCGCCACTGGTAGCATCGGCAGTTCTGTGAGGGTAAATTTGGCTCCTTGATTGCGGGGGGTGGGAGGGTTGGGAGGGGGGCGGTGAGGACCTCCTCTCTCAATGGTCAGGATCCCATCTATTCCTTCACCAATGAGTGAAGCTGGCACTCCATCCCCAGGTATTTCAACAGCTTGTTCAAAGGTGGGGCCTTCCACAAGTTGACCTCATGGCGTCCAGACTCAATCAACTACTGCCTCTGTGCTTCTCTCAGACAAGAGACCTGGAGGCCGTGGCAATGGATGCACTCTCAACACCCCGGCGATTCCGATTTGTCTATCTGTTTCCGCCAATTCCAATTCTGCCTCAGCTTCTGCAATGCATCAAGAGAGAAAGGGCCATGGTTCTGTTAGTGGCTCCAGATTGGCCCCACAGACCTTGGTATTCCAGCCTGCACCTACTGCTGATAGATGGTCTGTGGCCTCTACCGCTGCAAGAGGATCTCCTGCAGCAGGGTCCTTTCATCTATCCAGACTTAAGGCAGCTACATTTGATGGCGTGGCTGTTGAAAGGGCAATCTTATGGCAAAAGGGGATTCCATCTATGTGATCCCTACCATGCTCCGGGTCCGGAAGGAAGTTACTTCCAGACACTACCACCATATCTGGAAGGCTTATGTGATCTGGTGTGAATGGCGGGGATCACCTCCTACAACATTCAAGGTCTCCAGGCTCTTACTTTTCCTGCAGGCAGACTTCTCAGTGGGCCTACGTCTACAATCCCTGAAGGTTCAGGTTTCAGCACTGTCCATTTTCTTCCAGATGAAACTGGCTTTACTCCCAGATGTTCAGACTTTTCTGCAGGGGGTTATCCGGTTACAACCACCCTTTGTTCCTTTCACGGGACTTGGATATTGTTCTCTCTTTCTTGCAGTCTTCTCTATTTCAACCATTACAGACTGTTGAGCTTAAGTACCTCTCGTGGAAGGTGGTACTTCTCCTAGCTCAGGCTTCGACCAGGTGAGTGTCGGAGGTCAGGTCTCTCTCCTGTCATCCTCCGTATTTAGTATACCATGCGGATAGGGATGTACTCCGTACGCAGCTGGCATTCCTTCCTAAAGTGGAGACGTAACAGTGTTTCGGAAGACTCTGAATTGCCTGTAGATGTGTGCATGTGGCTATGGAGTATATACAGTGTGAAATCATAATCAGTCTGCAAAACCGTTAGTCCCACTGTGCCTACTTTTGCATGTAGCACACAAACACTAGCCAACTTTATATTATCTTTGCAATTTAGAGTTATACTAAATCTGTCTGCACCTGTGAGATTTGCTACAATTGTATCACAAACAGTTTTGCAAAATGTAATATTCAAGGTGATTTACTTCTGTGAGGGCCACACAGTATGCTAGGCAATGGTGTGTGATGCATGATGGGAATTAAAGATTCCATAGTCAACAGGTCAATACAGTGAGCTCACTGCTGGAGATGTTGCAGAAACGTAGTACATATAGTAACTACTACTATGTAGTATCTGAAGAACAGACTATGGGTTCCTTACAGCATCCTTATCTCCTTTTAAGGAAGAGGATGCATTGTTTGGAGAAGAACCACTGGATTATTACTTGGAGGTTGCTGTTAAACTGTTGACTAAATCTTTTGGCACAGAATGGTTATTGCAAGCTAATTATCATCAACACTGGGGGTTTGGGTGAACTCACAGACCATTAGCCACCGAGTTTTTAGGCTGCAAGGGCAGGACAGGTTGATCCTTGTACCATATGGTCAGGGTAGATGGATCGGTCCTCAGACCGCAAGGCCAGGGCAGATTTGTCCTTGTACTGTAAGGCCAGGGCAGGGCAGATGGGTCCTCACTCCTGAGACAGCAAGGCCAGGACAAATTTGTCTGGGGTTACATTGGTAAACAAACACTGTGAGGCGAGTTGACAAAGATGGCAGCAAGACTGGCACTGGCATAAATGTTCAGTTTCTGGATTTGTATACAGAACTACAATGCCAGATAAAAAAAATATTATTGGGTTTAGGTCACTTACAGTTGGTATTTTAGGATGCTTCTTCTTAGATTAAGGTTCAGTATAAAAATTGGTCGAGGTAAGTTGCAAAGTACAGGCAAGGACACACCATAGAAATGGCATAAAAATGGCAGAAATCATAAAGTATTTAGTCCAATTATAATGTACTCCGTATAGTAGAACGTATGTAAAGGCATTAACTTGAAACTGGGCTTTATTTTGTAACACAATTCTTATTTCTCCTTCATCCACTAGGGGACACTGGAGCCTCAGTACAGTGGGGTATAGAAGTGGGTTAACCGGGAGCTGGCACCTTTAAAAAATTTGAATGGTAGCTAGCTCCCCTTTATACCCCCCTACAGGCAGTCTAAAATTTGTGCCCTGGGAGCTGGACCTATGCTCCTTAGGGCTCTACAAGATCTTTCCTCTAGCAACATTCAAGCATTGAGGACACAGACAGGCAGCTCACTGCCCCTGCCTGTCTGCACCGTTGGAACTGCCGGGGAGACCTCACCGCAGCTGCTTGCGGTGTGCGCTGAGGTCTCCTGCTACAGAGACCTCAGTCTCTGGGGAGTCCCAAGACACGCTGCATGCAAAGCCCACCACCGGCAGCATAGGCAGCCATAGGTTAGTGTGTCCTGGCTCTCTGGCTAGCAGGTGAGCCAGGACGATCAGGCGGGTGTACTGCAGCAGACGCTAGCGCTGAGAACGGGCGCCATAGTGGGGAGGCAGAGCCTAATGCATGTTTCTGCTCCTGCCTCCCAGCAGCCCCAGCACCTCTATAGAGAGGCTAGCGGCCATTTTATACATATTGCACGAGGAGACTGACTGCTTCCCGGCTCTGTGAAGATCAGGCCAATACAGTTGTTTATCAGCATAAAGATAGCACTATTTATTTAGCGCTGAAAAGAGTCATAGTATATCTCCCTTTATGCCCCTTTCCTTTTCTGCACAGTCTCTATATTAACTCTGTCCCTTCACTGTGTGTGTGTGTGTGTGTGTGTGTGTGTGTGTGTGTGTGTGTGTGTGTGTGTGTGTGTGTGTGTGTGTGTGTGTGTGTGTGTGTGTGTGTGTGTGACAGTGTATTGCCAGCATGTCTACCAAGGGTTCTAAAGCTGCACAAAAATCATTCTCCTGCAAGAACTGTGCAGAGAAATTCACACAAGGACAGTCTAATACTTCCCTGCTGTGTGACAAGTGTGTTTCTCCATCACAGACTGCTGACTCACCTATCCAGCCTATATGGTCTGATCAATTGACATCTGTTATGTCTAATCTGTCTGCAGAGCTGGAAGTGGCTCACAGAGACAGGGAGGTGATCAGATAGACATCTTCTGAACCAGATTGGGCTCGTTCATTAGCCAGATCTGTTGAAGGACTTACTAAGGTTATGTCCCAGGCCCCTCCTGCAGCCTCATCTTATAATGTCCCTAATAAGAGACTGATTCAAAATCCCTTGTGGTGGGATGAATCAGAGGAAGAAAAAAATGTAGGATCCAGAAGAGGACGAGGTTGAAGATGAGGTTCAGATTCTGCAGGAATCAGAACCTGCTAGTCAGGGCGTAGAAGCATTAATTACTGCAGTACGCCAAGTTTTACATGTGGAGGAAGAGTTGACTGCTAGACCATCTATTTTTAGTAAGAGACTTAAACAGGCTGTCACTTTTCCAGCCAGATAAGAAGTTTCAAATTTCAAAGAAACTTTTATCTTATTATCCCTTTCCTCCAGAAAGTAGGAAATTATGTGAAACTCCTCCAGCAGTGGATTCCTCAGTGTCCCGTCTTTGTAAAAAAGACAGTACTCTGACAGGAAGCTGGAAAACACATTAAAGTCTATATATACAGTTGCAGGGGTATCCTTGCATCCAGCGTTAGTTTGTTGTTGGGTAAATAAGGCTGTAGAAGTTTGGACAATGCAACTTGCAGAAGGCCTTAAGACCAGAACACAGACTGAAGATCTCATTCAGCTGGCTGAACAAATTGCGGAATCAGCTTCTTTCCTTGGGGAAGCTTCTAAGGACATGTGTGGGCTTTCGGCTAGGTCCTCGGCTTTAGCTATGTCAGCTAGAATAGCTCTCTGGCTGCATCAATGGTAAGCAGATGCGGAGTCCAAGAGGGCAGTAGAAGCCCTTCCCTTTACGGGGGACGTTCTCTTCGGTGGTAAATCAACTTACCTACCATCTGCTGCTCCTCCTCCTAGACCACCTACAGCAGGACCATCCTTTCGATCCTTTCGTCCCCCTGGAAGATTTAGAGGTCATTCCAGAGGGGCTCCGGCCTTCTCCCGCGGTTCCAGAGGCCATGGTAGAACTTCGGCATCCTCTGCATCCGCGTCTCAGCAGTACAAGACTGCAGCTAAGCCTTCCGCATGACGCTCTCCCTTCTCACTTGGGGGATCCCAGGGTGGGACCTCGTCTCCTGCACTTCAAAGAAGTGTGGATAAAATCCAGTCTGGACGCCTGGGTCCGGGACATCATTACTCTGGGCCTGAAGTTGGACTTCAAGATCCAACCGCCTTCTTGTTTTTTCACAACTGGTTTACCTCTGGCATCAGAAAAGCGAGGGGTAATTCAGGAAGCAATACAAAAGCTGTTATTGTCTCAGGTGGTAATGAATGTTCCAACCCATCAGAGAGGTCCAGCTTGTTTGTGGTCATTTGGTGGTTGAATCCCTCTCACCTGTTGGCAGGAAGACGGTTTGCAGTGTGGGATTGGACTCTCCTCACCACAGACGCAAGTCTGAGAGGGAGGGGGGCTGTGACTCTGGGAAAACATCTTGAAGGTCACTGGACTCAGTGGGAGGCAGGACTGCCTATAAATATTCTAGAATTAAGGACAGTGTTTTATGTACTCCAGCTGGCGCATTCTCTGACAATGCAACAGCGGTGGTGTATATAAACAAACAGGGCGGCACCAAAAGCCGGGCCGCCATGAGGGAGGTAAGCAGAATTCTGCTTTGGGCAGAGGATTTGCAGTGGCGATTTCTACAATCTTTATCCCAGGAGTAGAAAATTGGGAGGCCAACTACCTCAGTCGGCAGGACATTCATCCGGGGGAATGGTCCCTCAATCCACAAGTATTTCACCAACTGACTCTGAGGTGGGGCCGACCTCAGGCCAACCTTACAGCGTCGAGGTTGAACCACCAATTACCAATTTACTGCTCCCGAACGAGGGACCCGCAGGCAGCAGCAGTGGATGCACTGACAGCACCATGGCTGTTTCACTACATATACCTGTTCCCTCCTTTCCTGCTCATCCCCCGATTAGCTCAAAGAATCAAGCGAGAAAATGTCAAGGTGCTACTAGTAGCGCCAGATTGGCCCAGACGAGCATGGTACTCCCGTGGCCGCTTCCTCTATAAGATGAACTCCTTCAGGGGCCGTTTATTTATCAAGACTTAAGGCGGCTTCGTTTGATGGCATGGCTACTGAAAGGGCTGCCCTCAGATAAAAGGGTATCCGTCAAGTGTGATTCCTACCATAATTCGGGCTCGGAAGGAGGTTACGTCTCAACATTATTATCGTATATGGAAGACGTATGTTACTTGGTGTGAATGATGCAATTCGCCTCCGTCAGTATTTAAGGTATCACGCCTCCTTTTCCTTCAGGCTGGTTTAACAGCAGGCCTTTGTCTTGGTTCCTTAAAGGTACAGGTATCCACGCTTTCCAGTTTCTTTCAGAGAAAATTAGCCTTATTGCCGGATATCCAGACATTTCTCCAAGGAGTAGTCACAATTCAGCCTCCTTTTGTGCCTCCAATGGCACCATGGGACTTGGATTTGGTGCTGTCTTTTCTCTAGTCTGACACTTTTGAGCCGTTACAGAGGGTGGAGATAAAGTATTTAACTTGGAAGGTTGTTCTCCTTTTGGCGCTCACCTCGGCGAGGCGTGTGTCTGAACTGAGGGCTGATTCAGAGCCGCACGCTATTTGCGCTCACTCGGTCAGAAAAAGGGGCCGGCTATTTAAATTGAGCACTCGCTCTTTGCGGTCTGTTGACGCCTCTATGTCTGAGCGAGCGAACGAAACATGCGCTTGCTATTTTGTAAAGACGCCCCCTGGTTGCTCGCATCCTACGTCATCTCCGCTATTTGATTAATCGAGTACATCGAAAGGCACCTTCCCCTGTTACCACCCACAAACGCCTCATCCTGTCACTCAAATTAGCAGGCACTCGCTATTTTGCGAGCGCTCGAATTCCGATCGCACTGACTGGTTGGCGCATGCGCATTATGACCCATATGCATGCGCAGTTATGCGAACATCGCTCACAGCGAACGAGCGTCCGCTTACGAATGGCTCCGAATCAGGCCCTGAGTGCTTTATCATGTCGTCTGCCTTATCTCATTTTCCATGAGGATAGGGCGGAGTTGCGTACTTATAAGTCTTTCCTTGCAAAAGTAGTATCTGCTTTTCATATAATTAACCAATTGTGGTCCCTGTGTTTACGGATGAGTCTCCAGCCTCTAAATCCTTAGATGTTGTCAGAGCGCTCCAGATTTATGTTGACAGAACTGCTTCTCTACGAAAGTCCTATGCTTTGTTTGTTCGGTTTGATCTGGCGCGTTCAGGTTGGCCGGCCTCAAAACAAACCATTTCTAGATGGATTTGTCTGGCATATCAGACAGGCTTATTTGGTAGTTTCAAGACAACCACCTGTTTCCGTTACAGCGCATTCAATGCGCTCGGTAGGTCCTTCATGGGCGGCTGCTTGTGGAGTCCTTAAACCAGCTTTGTCATGTGGCCACTTGGTCAGGCAGGCATACTTTTTTAAAGTACTACCGTTTTGATACTTTTGCGGCCTCTGCTTCAGAGTTTGGCCATGCAGTCTTGCAGGGTTCTCAGTGCTCTCCCACCTGGGATGTGAGCTCTGGGATGTCCCCAATGTACTGAGGCTCCAGTGTCCCCTAGTGGTGGATGAAGGAGAAATTATGATTTTGGTACTTACCGATAAATCCCTTTCTCAGATTCCACAGGGGACACTGGACGGCCACCCTGCACTGTTCTACCTGCATTAGTTATGGTTTTTCCAGGGTCACACAGCTGTTTGTTTTTCCACAGTCTGATTGGAATGTTGTTTTTTCCTTTCTTAACACTGTTTACTTCTTTGTACATGAATGCTGTAGCTTTTCTGTCTCCTTTCTCTGTGCCTGAGGGGAGCATAATTTCCAGCTCCCCTCAGGCACAGTTTATTTAGACTGCCTGTAGGGGGGTATAGAGGGGGAGGACCTAGCTACCATTCAAATTTTTTAAAGGTGCCAGCTCCCGGTTAACCCACTTCTATACCCCACTGTACTGAGGCTCCAGTGTCCCCTGTGGAATCGGAGAAAGGGATTTATCGGTAAGTACCAAAATCCTAATTTAAAATAAAGAGACAAAACATGGTACAAGAATGTTGCAATGAGTAATATTGTACAAATTTGGGTATAGGAAACAGGTAGATGAAAAGTAATAAAAATTAAGGTACATGTTTAATGGACTCAATACAATTTCTAAATTATCTTATAGAGAATAAAGAAAGTAAGAAGAGTAGAGAAAGGAAAAAAAAGTGAGGAAGAAAGCATAGCATAGGGTCAGCAAATAATAGTCAAGATGGAAACAAAGGGGGTGCAGGATGGGAAGGGAGAAATAAATCCATGCTTAGTAAATACCATAGAGAGAATAGTGAGGGACAACAAAGTTAGTTGTGAAATTAAATTAGATTACACAATAGTGATCAAGTAGTGTTTTCTAAAACTGGCCTGATGTGGTGGTAGGCAGATAAGATATAATTGCCATTTTTTTTTATATAAAACCTGACTACACCTTTTTCAATATCAAGCATTGCTATGCACCTATCAAAATACAATATAGAGAGCAATTCTTTTTCACCATTGAAGAACTCCATTTTTGCAGTTTGTTCTTTCTGGCCAAAGTGATAAATATTACAAGATGGTGCTAGTGGCAGAAATAAGTGCTGGTGACCAGGAGTAAAAAAAGGCTTCCCAGGAGAATGGTACCATCACTCCTGCACGTTGTGTGATAAAAAAAGATACTTTATACCCCCCAAAAAAAAAGTTATCTTGGGGCATTGACGAACATTATGAATAAAAGTCACTGACCTGGCATGACACTTAGTTTACTACCAGAATCGAGAAGTTGCCCTATGACATCTGTTATGAATGCCAAAGCCTGCTCCGTGTGAACTCCCTAGAACCTGGCTAGCGAGGTCTTCCACCACTAACAACCGCCCGTTGTTCCATTAGAACTAGACATGTTTACTGGTACTTAGGTGGCCACCTGGTCTTACTATTCGGGGTAGTAGTATTTCACACAAAGGTACAATGGGATCCAGTGGTGAGTGGGACAACAGGAACAGAAACAGAGATACAGCTTGGGAGCCGATGGTATAACTAGTGAGCCGATTGTGTGGCTAGGTGCCGGTGATGCAGCAAGAGCTGGTAGCAGCAATTGGAGCACAAGTGGTGTGACCTTGAGAGAAGATGGTGTGGCTTGTGTGCTGATGGTGTGGCAAGAGCCAATTGTATAAACTGGTAAACCAGTAATGTGGCTTTGAGAGATGATGGTGTGGCTTGGGTGCCGATGGTGCGGCAGGGGCCGGTGGCAGAGGTTGGTACCCAAATGATGCAGCTTTGAGAGCCAATGGTGTGGCTAGTGAGCTGGAACACAAGTGAGTGTACTTTAGATGTGGCTTTGAGAGCCAATGGTGTGGCTTTGAGAGCCGGTACACCAGTTTGTGTACAATTTAGTATACCACAGCTTTGAGAGCCGTTACACAAGTCTGTGTAATAGTTTGTGTACTAAGTAGTGCGCTGCAGCTTTGAGAGATGGTGGCAGCATGGAAGCTGCTGGTGCAGCTAGGGAGCCGTTGGAAAGGCAGGTGAGCCAGTGGCAGCATGGAGGCTGCTGGAGCGGCTAGGGAGCCATTGGAGAAGCTGATGAATTGGTGGCAGCATGGAAGCTGCTGGTGTGGCTAGGGAGCCATTTGGAGAGGCTGAGAGCCAGTGGCAGCATGGAAGCTGCAGGTGTGTCTAGGGAGCAATTGGAGAGGTTGAGAGCCGGTGGCAAGGTAATTCCGCTGGAGTACCAGAATACACTACCATGAGGTGGATACAGAATGCTGACCATGCAGCTGAGCCGAGAGGACCTACAGGAATGCTATAGTCGGCGAGGCGGCAAAAAGCCAACGTGCACAAATAGGATGAAAAAACAATCACGCTGAGCTGTGGATAACACGTGACCTCCTGAGGAGTGCAGATCGCCTAGCAACTGATGGAATCAGAACAACAGCATCATGAGAAGGTAAACTACCCGAGGGAGACAAATTGTGAACTCGACTTGTAACAACATCTTTGAGATTGTGAAATATAAGCCTTGTTAAGAAATTTAACATGAATTTATTGTCAATAAAGCACAAATTCTTTCTGGTGAGTCTAATTCCAGAGTCATGAATCCATGCTGACCATACAGAATTTGGGACTATAATTGCATAACATTAGTAGGTAACATGTCATAATATAAAAATCTCAGTTTCAATTTATGGGTAGTAGAGAGCATGAAAAGGGAGCATTGGGTCATAGGAAGACAATGTCTGGCCTAGAGGTATAGAAAAAAAATGTGAATTTGGGATATCATACATGTCTTAATTGGTGGAAAGAGTAAAGTGGACCTCCAGGACTGCTGAAATTCCCTTCACCCTCCATGTGATGAGAAATATTGAGTGGGGGCATAAAGTCTAGGTTGCCCCACAATGGTAAATATTTAGAGAAGTGAGGGTCTGAACCCATGCAATTATGTATTGTAAGCCATGCTGCATCAGTATCTCTGAATAAGAGATTAGTTGTATTTACTTTGGGAAGTTTGGAATGGGGTGTATGTAAAAGAGAACAGTGGAGTAGGGTGAGGACAAGGCTTCCCCCTAGGAGTGGATTAGTAAAATCAGTTTGATCCAAGTATCGATCTGAAATGTATCTAAAAGCTGCAGCTTCTGAGAATGTCAATATGTCTGGGAGACCCAGTCTACCCTTTAAGCTGGGTACATACTTAACAGATATATCTGCAGATTACTCAATCTATCTGCAGATGATGGTTGTTCATACACACTGAACAACCATAATCTGTCTTCTGGCCACAGGTCCCACTGGCCCGCGGTCTCTGCAGCAAGTGACCACCCGTACACTGTCACAAGAGGGTTAAGTATTTGCAGAGATGAACCTGGGGTGGATTCAAGGGAGTTTATAGCAGCAGACGTCTGATATTGAAAGGACGCTGGTATGAGATGTGTGTTGCTCATGAATGGCCCACTGATGAAGAATAGATGCTGTATACTCTATATGTGAGACTCAGCAGGAACAAGGAATAGCAGGGAGTTCAGAGAACCAACACCCAGCTAGGCTGGGAACAACATTGCACTGGCACAGAAGAACTGCAGTTCAGCCCTTAAGTACCCGAAGGAGGTGACAACAGTTGATAGGGACTCCCAGAAATGCTCTGATTGGATTAACCAAAAGGAGTCACCTGACCACATCCAAGATGGTGGTGCCCATGTCGCCCTGCAGCGCTGCCAAGGTGTGCAATACTCACACTAGCAGCCAGGACACTATGCCTTCAGACCCCTATAGCATGCAGCGCGGACCTCCATGTGCCTGCACCCCCACCAGAAGGACCCCGCCAGAGCGTCCAGACAGGTAAGTGCCACTGAACCCGACCCCTCACAGCTCTGGTCGTGACATTACCCCCCCTTTACTAGTGACCTCTGGGCACTTCTTGGGTTTTTCTGTGTTTTCGGAATGAAACTTAGCCACTAGATGGGATGCACTGACATCCTCACTCTTCACTCAACTTCTCTCTTCCGGTCCATAACCCTTCCAATCCAGGAGATACTGGAGTTGACCATAACGGACTCGAAAATCCAGAATTTGTTTTATCTCGAATTCCTCCCCTCTTTCGGTATGGACCTTCGGAGGTGGAGGCAGAACTTGAAGGAATCGGTTAAGGATCAAGGGTTTAAGCAAGGAGATATGGAAGGAGTTTGGGATCTTGAGGTAAGTGGGTAGTTCAAATTTAACCGCCACTGGGTTGATTATCTATATAATGGTAAAAGGCTCGATGAAGCAATGGGTAAACTTCATTGAGGGTACCCGAAGTCGTCAGTTACGAGTAGAGAGCCAATCTTTATCCCCTATTTTCATGCTGGGAACAGGCCTTCTTTTATTGTCTGCCCCTAACTTGTAGTAACTGGATGTCTTCATTAAAGAGGAGTGGATTCGGGAGAATTGTTGTAGCAAAGAATTGACTGCTGGGACATCGAAGACTGGAAGACTTTGGAACCCAGGGACTCTGGAATGAAGGCTGTAGACCACGAGAAATGGGGTTTGTCGAGTGATATGAACTGTTATGTGCGAATTCCACCCATGGTAAAGTATCCGCCCAATTATCCTGGGAAGAGGGCATTTAAATTCTTAAGAATGTCTCTAGGTCCTGATTCACTCTCTCTGTTGGTTTGGGGGTGATAGGCCATGGAGAACTTTAGCTTGACCTGCAGCGCTGAACATAAGGCTCTCCAGAATCGGGCCACGAACTGGACTCCTTGGTCCAAAACAATTTCGGTCGGTAACCCATGCAGACAGAATATGTGAGCGATGAAGAGTTAAGCCAGATCAGAAGCGGAAGGTAGTTTTTTGAGCGGTATATAGTGCACCATCTTGGAAAAATGGTTGATCACTTACCCAGATGGTAGTGTACCCGTTAGAGACAGGGAGGCCGGATACGAAATCCATGGATAGAGGAGTCCAGGGATGGGTCAGTATGGGTAGCGGTTGAAGTTCTCCGGCAGGAGCTTGACGGGATGTCTTGTGCTGAGCACATTGGGTGCAAGAGGAAATAAATTCAGATATCTCGGCCTTCATAGTAGGCCACCAATAGAACCTTTGGAGAAATTCTAAGGTTTTGCGAACCCCCGTGTGGCTGGAGAAGCGAGATTTATGTTATAACAGCTGCTTCCTGAGTTCGGGAACCATGAAGACCTTCCACGGGGGAGGTTGAATGCTGTTAGCAGCAAAAACTTTAGGTTCCAGAACTGGAGACACTGCAAATTCCTCTATAGTGTTCTCGGTGGAGAGAGAATGTTATAGGGCATCGGCCTACAGGTTTTGAACGCAATGTTAGGGAGAAATGAGACCAGGAGAAAATGATTGCCCACTGGGCCAAACGAGGACTGATGCAGTGGATGTTCTTTAAGAAGAGCAGGTCTGTGAACACTGAGATGGTATGTTTAGCCCCTTCATATAAATACCACCACTCCTCGAAAGCGAGTTTGACTGCTAGCAGTTCTTGTTCTCCTGGGGTAATTTCTTTCCGCCGAGAAGTATCCACAAGGATGGATTCGGTTGTCCTCGAACCTCTGGGGCAGTACTGCTCCAACCGCTTTGGAAGAAGCATATACCTCCAAGAAGAAAGGTCTGTCAACATCAGGTTGTGTCAGGATAGGAACGGAGATAAATGCTTGTTTCAGCAACTGGACTGATTTCAAGGAAGTAGGACGGGACCAGTCTAGAATGGCTTGCACCTTCTTAGGATACATTTCCAGTCCAGATCTGGAAATTATATATCCCAAAAAAGAAATGGAAGGAACCTCAAACACACATTTCTCAATTTTACAAAACAAATGGTTTCTTCTGAGATGGGACAGGACTTCTTTCATGTGTTTCCGATGGTCATCCAATGAGAAAGAGAAAATCAGGATATCATTGAGGTACATTACCACTGAGGAATAGAGCAAGTCTCTGAAAATCTCATTAATGAAGCTTTGAAAAACTGAGGGAGCATTGCATAACCCGAAAGGCATAACTAAATACTCAAAATGTCTGTCGCGAGTATTAAAAGCAGTTTTCCACTCATCACCAGGTCGTATTCGGATGAGGTTGTATGCTCCTCATAAGTCCAATTTTGAAAAGACTGTAGATCCCCTGACCCTAACAAACAATTCAGTTATGAAAGGTAAAGGGTAATGATTTTTCATTCATTATATCGTTCAATCCCCGATAGTTGATACAAGGACGGAGGCCCCCGTCTTTCTTGGTTACAAAGAAGAAGCCCACACCAGCTGGGGAGGTAGAAGGTCCGATGAAGCCTTTTTGCAGGTTCTCCTGAATATACCCAGACATGGCCTTGGTCTCTGGCAGGGACGAAGGGTAGGTGCGGCCATGTGGTGGGGTTTTCCCTGGTATCAAATCAATGGGGCAATCCCAGTCTCGGTGCGGCAGTAATGAATCTGCCCCAACTTTACTAAATACATCACAGAAAGAATGATACGGACATGAAAGTCATGAATATTATGACAATTCAATCTTTTTGACAGGTCTGATACATGTAGATAAGATTCATGACACGCCTCCCACCAGGACAGAACTGGCATAGTGTTTCATTCAATCTTGGGTTTGTGTTTACTCAACCAAAGATAGCCTAGGATAATCTCGAGAGAGGCCTTGGGAATAACAAAAATCAAATGAGCTCAGTATGGATAGCCCCATACGGAATCATACTGGTTGAGTCAATGAGGTCACACTCCCGTTATGGCTGCCATCCACTGCGGATAAGGTGATGTTGTGTTCAATTGTGGTGATGGGAATTGAGAGCTCCTGGACAAGTTTGGTGGTAATAAAGTTCTAGGCTGCTCCTGAATCAAGGAAAGAAAGCACTAGTTTAGAACTTTGCTCAAATTCTAGAGAGAGAGGCAAGGTAGACTCTTTTTTTAGACAGAGACTGACACATAACCTGGTGTCCCCGATGCCAGTTAGGAGCGGGAGTTTCCCGGACAAACAGGGCAGGATGCCACCAGGTGGCCAGTCCCTCCGCAATAAAGACAAAGATTGTCTCAGCGACGTATTTGCCATTCTTCAGTGGATAAGCAAGCTCTATTGATCTGCTTCGGCTCCTCATTGGATGGCTCAGGAACTGGAGTATTAGGAAGGGTAGCCAGGCGGAACCGATAACGATCCCCCTTAGTCTTCTCCACTTGGCGTTCCCGGTGTCTAAGGTCTACTTTGTTGCAAAGTGAGATGACCTCATTCAGTGAGGAAGATAGATCCCTAGTGGCGAGATCGTTCTTTACTCAGTCTGAAAGACCACTCCAGAATGCAGCGATCAAGGCCTCCTCATTCCACCTCAGCTCTGAAGCCAGCATTTGGAACTGGACTACATACTGACTCATGGGGCGGTTGCCTTGGCGTAGTTGCAGAATCTCAGTGGCAGCTGATGTCATTCTTCCTGGCTCATCAAAGATTCTCCTAAAGGAGGCCAGAAATTCAGGATAATTGTCCATCAGAGGATCGGATCTTTCCCACAGTGGCGACACCCGGTGCAGAGCAGATCCAGAAAGAAGGGACACGATGTAAGCCACTGTAGCCTTGGAGGAGGGAAAGTTCACTGGCTGAAGTGTGAAATGTATGTCACACTGCTTGAAGAAACCCTGGCATGACATGGGGTTCCCGTCAAACATATTAGGTGTCGGCAGATGGGATGGAGCAGTAGGAGCGGTAGGAGCGGGGACGACTGGTATGGCCTGTAGGTTTGGAACATTTGGTAAATTCACCGTGACCAGAGAAGCCTGAAGGTTATCCTGGTGATGAGACATCTCCTGTAGAAACTGGGCCGGTTGTTTTATGCGTCGCGTCCAATCCCTCCAGGCAGTTGGCAATGCCTTGGAGGAGTCCTGCCCTAGGGTCCTGACCACCAGCCGAATCCATTGAGCCAGTGCAGTACTTGCGGAGATGAACCCGGGGTGGCTTCAGGGGAGTTTATAGGAGTAGACATCTGATATTGAAAGGACGCTGGTCTGAGGTGTGTGATGCTCATGAATGGCCCACTGATGAAAAATAGATGCTGGAGACTAGATACACCCGGAGCGGACAGTGGATACACCCAACAGGTAAATGGGACATCCAGGAGGATCACAGACTGTCAGGATAGCTTAAGCAGGGCTCCCTCTGGGGGTGGTAATAGGGAGTAGCACCGCTGGTAATGCAGAGTGTCTGGGAGGTTGGAACCTGGAGCAGTATACTATATGTGAAACTCAGCAGGAACAAGGAATATCAGGGAGCTCAGAGAACTAACACCCAGCTAGGCTGGGAACAACGTTGCACTGGCACAGAAGAACTGCAGTTCAGCCCTTAAGTACCCTGAGGAGGTGACAATGGTTGCTAGGGACTCCCAGGAATGCTCTGACTGGTTTGGCCGAAAGGAGTCACCTGACCACATCCAAGATGGCGGAACCCATGTGTCGCTACAGCGCTGCCAAGGTGTGCAATACTCACACTAGCAGCCAGGACACTATGGCTCCAGACCCATGTAGCATTAGTGAGTTCATTTTGTATCCAGCAAAGGAACTGAAGCAGGCAATCTCCTCCAATATATATTAGCTGGTATTGATATGGATGAGCGGGATATAATTCCATTGTGTATATACTAATGCCATGGGAAAAAGAGTTGGTCTACAAGGAAAGGGCTAAGGGCTCCAGGACTAGGGCAAATAATAATGGACAGACCTGGCGGGTACTTCGCTGTGTAATAAAAGGGGGCAGATACAAAATTATTAGCTACAAGTTTGGAAGAAGAGTTGGAGTTTTAGCATCAACTCCTTATCTAGAGGATGATGTAGTCTCCAAATATCTGTAAGGTGAAAGCAGTCTAAAAGGCATTGGATGCCCACTCTGAACTGTTTCTGTGGATTATTTATAATGGGCTGTCTATCTATAAAGTGTGAAGCAATAATATTAAAATCACCTCCAGCATCAGTGTTGTGTCAGGAAAAGCAGAAAGTACTGTAGAACAACATGTAATATAAAAAAAAACACTCATCATAGATGGCAGGGGCGTACAGTACACATTACAAAAGGTATGAAAAACACTGAAGCTCAGCTCTAAGTAATACATATCAGCCACCTGGATCAGATATCTGCTGAGCAACAGTAAGTGGAATGTCTTTACAAATTAAGATATAACTCCACATCCAGATGTATGGCTAAGATGAGATGGCAAACAGCATGCTTTAGGTTTAAGTAAGAAATAATCTTACATTGCTTTACTAGGGGATTTAGGTGCTGAGCAGAAATCTTATACAAAGTGGAGCCACACCACAGCGCAGAGGTACTGACAACTACCATGAAGATCAGAATCAATACAGAACTGGGGAATAGAAGGAAGGGTAACGGAAGCATGAAGGAGAGAAGAATTAGAGGGAGGTGAGGGAGATAAACAGGAAGAGAAATTTGATAGTTCGGAAAGAACATTTATAACATAACAACTGTAATATAAACTGTAACGTCAAGAACAAAAACAATGGTATATAAGAGATGAAGAGGGCAGCCGAGCTGCCCACCAGTCTGTGAAACACACAGTAAAAACATCAGGAATAAAGGCATGGGAAGAATAAAACAACAACAACTCTATAGATCTAACCAGGCCAAAGCCCGTGGTATTTGGCAAAACAAAAGAAACGCCCTATCGGTATATGTCAGATTGAAACATGTAAACAATGTAAACTTTAACATTATAACTTAAAAATAGGATTTTGGTACTTACCGATAAATTGGTTTCTCTGATTCCATAGGGGACACTGGAGCATATACAATGGGGTATGGACGGTTAATGAGTGTAGCCTGGCACTTTAAATTTCTTTAGAAGTGTAGTTGGCTCCTCCCCTTCTATACCCCACCTGACCTCAGTTAGGATTAACCAAGCCCGAGCAGAGACAGAGAGCATAGACATCAAGGAAAGAGTGACAAGGACAAGGAGGAACCAACTAACAAGGTCGAGAACAGCTAACAAAAAGACAGCAAAACGACACACTGCAAACAACTAGAATGCAGCCAAACAATTAGGATGCAGCAGGTAACAGCGCTCGCGTCCAGTGTCCCCTTAGGAATCGGAGAAAGGGTTTTATCAGTTAGTACCAAAATTAAATTTTCTCCTTCATCTACTAGGGGACACTGGAGCATATACAATGGGGGCGTCCCAAAGCTGACCTTCTGGATGGGAAAGCACTGAGAAGACTGCAGAACCCTGAGACCGACATTAAACAGGGGTCGCCAGAGAACAAACGGAAGAACCCAACCATGCATGAACTGTGGACCGAACAGCCTCATGGCAAGCTGACAAGTGGAACATAGGGTTCATAGAAGAACAAGACCCAAGAGACTCTAAACTACATCCGGAGATGGTGCAGAAGAAGCTGCATCCAACCAAAGACGAACCACCAGGATGATCTACATGGAAAACCGATGGACTATCTTCAAAAGAGGCAATCTTCATGCTAAGCACATCCCGCACCAAGAAAAAGAAGAAGGGAGAGTGATAGGACAGAGCCATATCTCTGATCCTACCAGTTCGGACCCTACCGAGCAAAGGCAAGAGCCACCCGCTGAACAGCCATCCAGGACCATACGAAAAGGCTACCTAGTCAATGAACCCAACCCAACAAAAAGTAAGAATCACAAGGGTTAGATGTAGGAATCGCCACCAGAGTGAGATCAGCAAGGATAGATGTAGGAATCACCACCAGAGTGAGATTCCCTAGAGCAGGAGGTGGCACCAAGTTGACTGGACTCAAGAATTCCCTGTAGAAGTTTTGTAGAAGAGGTAGCAGACAACTGATGCTGAACATATATCGAGAACACAGCACTCTTAGCGAGCCCCAGTGAAGACCCACATCCACTCCTGCCTGAAGGACATGACAAGCTGAAAAAGCCAGAATAAAGAAGTTGGGAAAATGACTTCACGATACCCCAACACCTCAGTCTGAAGCAGCCAATCCGGTAACAAAGATGCAGAGGAATATGAACGAAAACCCCCTGAGGAATATTCAGCCAACGTGGTAACGACCATGATTCGCTAGCAAGAAACTTTCGAAGACCCAAGTATCCAGTTTGGCGAAACCAATTCCTAGATACCAAGAGAACTGTTGTGGAGTAGTGCAATATAGGTCTGTGAGCCCATGCCCCAAACATCCGAGAGAGGATGTGGACTAATTGGAATATACCAACTAGGAGTACATGCACCCTTATAAGGGAGAACAACCCCTGTCCCCAGAGGGAACCAAGAATGGATTAAAGAACCCCTCAAGCTAAGCACAACAAGGAAAGTTAGCAAAATTACATGCTCCAAGGGAGACATGTAGAGTATGCAGAGTGGGCCAGACTGCAGCAGGAAAAGAGAAGGATTCGTAAATCTGTGTTCATGACACAAACCAGAGGGCAACCAAACACGGGAGGAAGACATGACGCATTTAGGAATTCACTAGGAAATAACTGAATGACCCATTGTGTACCATACAAAGTATAGCGACCCAGGAGAGGTAAGCTATAACAACCAACCTTCACATATTACATCCACATACATAGGAAAAGAATAGACCTCAAAAACCAACAGCAGTCACCCAGTAGTAGCATTGCGAACTCACTTTGCGCTTAGAACTACTGTCCTGCCAAAAGAATGATTGGTCTGACAGTCTTAACAAAGTTCTGAGGTTGACCCATAGGACAATCCCTGGTAGAGAATGCTTGTCCCTCAAGTTGGAGGAATAACACCTCTAGAAGAAGACGTGAATACATTTATTGGAGACAAACTGTTAGTATGGTTGACGCAGTCTCTAATCATGACCTTGAGCCTGTCACTGAAAATGCTGGCAGAATGCTACAAAACACACAGGGAAGACAGACAATACTAGTATTGCTTCAGAAAGGAGAGATAATGTCTGTAGAAAGACTACAGACATTTATGTACTTTAGAGAAGGACTATCTGCTGAGAGATTAGCCAAGAAGGGAAGAGTCCAAAAGGATAAATTCACTCGACACACTAAAGGAATAAAACCTCCAAAAACTAATACAGAGCAGATACAGGAACTGCAAATCCCTGCTTTTATCTGGAACAGATAGAGAACTACTGGGAAAACCAACATATAAGACCTGATGCATTAGTTCCTGTACACTAGGTCAGAGCTAGGCATTGATGTAAATGCCCACTGCTCAAGGTCTTCCATCCAGAGAAAAGATGATGTATCCCTGCCCAGCTATAATGGTATCGCTGAAGCAAGGCCTATGAAGCTAAGGCTGGTAGGAAAGCTCTTAGAATGTAGGGTCAAATTGACATGAGAGTAGGTACCCTATATGGACAGATGTCTGCTAGTACACTGTGCAGGTGCTTATGTCTGGTGTGCACTGCCGCACCAAGAACCTATTACCCATCTAAAGAGATCCCTGTTTAAAGTGTCTGTTTCAGAACGTGTGGCAAGCCCCTTACCTGAGAGTTACCAGGAGCCGCTTGTACCCGCTTGTACACTTCAGTGCTGTGAGGCAGCAATGCTAACCACTACACCGTCTGCATTGCTCTTACCCATAAATGCGGTGAGATGAGCCTCAGAGTAGTGAGGCGGCCATGCGAACAAATACTTATCCATACTGATCTAAATACATCACAGGCAGACTAATAATAATAACTGTCACTAAGGACAAGAAAGAACCCACTACATTGTAATAGGGGCCATACCTTTAGCACATACAGCCTGGACCCAACGTTATACGACTATCTGCCTCGTGGAATAACACAGATAACATATGTGAAGATTCTGCATAACATATAAGGCATTGAAAGGCTAACGCTGCTGAGTAATGTGGAAGCACAGCAAAAGCAGAGCCTGCAGATGGCCACTGCATAGTATGGGTGGGCAGTGTAGATAATGACAGGGGTAATCCTCTACTGCGCTAATAGTCAGGCTGAAAATCCTTGGGAGCCCCTCTGTGTAAGAGGTCGGATCCCAGCACAGCCCCTGAGTGAGGGCAACCCACATGTGGGAGCCAATGCTAAGCCACGCCTCCCAGAGTTCCCGTGGTAGGCATGTTTAAATAATAGCAGCACCAGTGTTTACACTAATGGTCTGCACATGACCCTGGCACATGACCGCTGCTTGCTCAAGGGGGCTACGTGCGTCGGTGTCATGAACTGAACAATGAGCTAGTGCGTGGGTGGTGGACCCACCGCCCAACTCTTAACCAGCTGTCCCCAGCCTACTATAAAGCCTCATGAGGAGCGCCCTACTATCCCCGGCAGTGGCTAGAGAAATGACAGCTCACACACACAGCGGTGGGAGCCTTGAGCCACCACCGTAGCTAGTACAGAGAGGCCCTGCTCTAGCGTTATATATACTGTATATGCACCTCGCGATATACTCTGCAGTGGGTGTAGGGATCCCCTGCACACTGAAACATAGCGCCACAGTGTTCAGTCTTCCCTTGTTTGGAGATAGAATTAGAGGCGCATGAGCTGCTGGAGGCTTGAACCTTGGTAACCTGAAGCCCACTACCTGTGCTAAATAAGATGGTGGGTTATACTTACCGCTGCAAAAATCCACCCGGTGTTTTGGAGGGGTGCCTCGGGAAACAGACACTAGCCGTAATCATCTGTGGCCAGAGACATACAGTCTGCCTGTGAAGATCACCAACTGAAATAAAATGAAAATGTTTAAAACAAATAAAAATGGTCCGAATCCCTTGAGGCACTAATCTAAACTGAGGCGGGGTATAGAGGGGGAAGAGCCAACTACACTTCTAAAGAAATTTAAAGTGCCAGGCTCCACTCTTTCCCCCATCTATATCCCATTGTGCAATTCCAACACTACATGAGCCCCAAAGCACAAAGCCATGTCTGACAGACAACTCAGAAGAGAACCTCTGACCCACTCAGCTAATGCAGTCGACCGCTGTGAAAAGTCGTGAGTCACTTGCAGCGGGCGACTTAAAAGCCCAATGAATATAGGAGTGGGCTACAAACCATATGGGGCAAACATCTAATTGGGCTTCTGAAAAAAAAAATAAGCGTCAACATAACCTAACCCACCATGAGCAGAAGACCATGGAAAGAGAGAAGTAAAGAAATAAAGGATGGTGGGGGGGGGGACTAAATTGGCCTGAGGTAAAAACCTGAAAAAACCTGCTCAGATAATAGCCAATCAGTTTCTCTGGTCCAGGGCAAAAACCTCAGGATCTCCACAGCTTACGGTGACGAGCGGCTAATAGTTCCCAAGTTAAATTTACAAAATTAATAGCCAATTAAAAATATAGCAGTAGACAGAAAATAAAAAAGCAGTAACTAAACACAAATACAATGTTTACTCCGGTACTGACCATCTGGAGTGAGCTGCGGTAGTAGAAGCCCCAATCCTAAAGGAATGAAAACCATGCATGCCATGGGGTAGGCTGAGGGATTAAATGCAGTGGCGAAGCACAGCCTGAAATTGATATAGTCAGCAGCGAACCATCACGATGTATCAGCCAGGCACCAGATCCATTAGGTTGGAGACTGGCATACTCTTTGGCCAAAACCACAGGGCAGATACGCACATCATAAATGGTGCTAATGACACCCACTGACCCCAATGCAATTGATGCATTTTAGAGCGCAGAATTTTGCAAAACACTGACTGGAAAATAAGAACATGGGCTAAAAGCAAAGGGGGACCAGAACTATGGGATTCCACTACCAGATCACCCTGTGAAAGGCCAGCGCAAACGTGAGCCAGGACAACACTCTCATATGGAGAGACACGCACTAGACAAAACAGAAGCAAGCTGAACCAGCAACATAACAGTAACTGGCCATCTATGATCATCCAGTGCAGGGGTCAAATAAGTCCAGTCTATGAAGGCTCTCTGCACCAAGAAACACCTAGTAAAGTCCTGATGACCGTGCAGTCAAACTAAAACGCCAGAAATAACGCGAAACACAACCACCCTAGACTTCCCAGATGTATAAAAACCCCTAGATGCAAGACAAAAATATCTTGTAAACATGCTTACCTCTATCACGTTCCGTGACAGAAAAGACTCCCACTGATTCCATGCAGACTGGTATGACTAATGTCCCAGGAGCTAATTGATTGCTGTGCTAACCACTCCATTCCGGACAAATAACAATGAACAGGGCACACATTATCATTCAAGGCAGCTCAAGGCACCAATTCCCTAAACCTACCCCACTGAAAAATCTACATCGCATCAGCGATGGAGTTATCTACCCACAGTACATGGCACGCTTATATGTTGTAAGATAAGCAGCACAAAACCAGCTGCGCAAGAAGCTGAAAATCTGGAAATGAAGTAGATTAAAGCAGATTAATGGCATGAACCACTCCCAAATTGTCGCATCAGAAATTACATGTCAGTCTTCAAACCGATCTCCCCACAATTCCAGAGAGGCATCTATGGGAAAAAGTTCCAACACCAGAAGGTTCCTGGTCAGACCCCCCTGCTACCTCAGAAAAGGGCCTAGGGGCAGCAAACCATGAACCCTCCAGATAAGCCCCAAAACCAGTGGACCCCGCCGTGTCAGTAAACAACCTCAGCTGAACACTGGCTGAATGGGGGCCCAACCAAAAGCTAACGCCATTATACACTTCCAAAAAGGCATCCCAGACCCGGAGATCCCTTCTAAGTTCTGAAAACAACCTTATAAAATGATGAGCCTTGTGCATGCCCGTCGTTGCTCCATTGGGCTTATGACAGAAAACCCGGCCCATGGGTATAACTCTGCATGCAAAATTGGAAAGCCCTAATAGCGATTGCCCTTGTTGCAAAGTATCTTTAGCCAATGCAAAGACAGGCACAATGGCATTGCAAAGCTTAGCAATTTTCTCTGCAGGCAAACTGTAACAACAGGACTCTGAAGGTTTGGAAGGGTAGCGCTGCACAGGTGTACGTGGGGGATGGTGGTTACTGGAGGAAAGGTGAGGGAGGGGGGATCCTCCCCACCTTTCCTGCAGTCACCACCATCCCCCACCTACACCTGTGCAGCGCTACCCTTCCAAACCTTCAGATACCAATTTAGAGACCGGACACCACTTAGGAAAGCTGTGCACAGGCTACCTCCCTGCTCCCTTCTGCCAAAATTATCCCCCACACCCTCCCTCCTGCAAACCCCCCCTCCCACTCCAACCAGAGCACAGTATTCAACCATTGTTAAATGGTAACAACAGGACACCATATCAGTCTCTGAGCCAAGGCATGACAAGTGAGTACAAGGGCCCTCCGTCTTATCAGCAGCAATCGTAACTCCAAATTCCTGAAAGAGCCTGCAGAAAAAACACAAGCTTCATGCAGCAGGAGGAACTAGCTGGCCCTACACATAGAAAGTCATCCAGGTAATGAGCTACCCCGGAGTCACCCATGCCTGTGCAACTACACCAGTGTAGTAAAGAACTAAAAGCCTCAAAGAATGCACATGATACTGAGCAACTCAAGGGGAGGCACTTATCAATGTAAAACCTATTTCCCAACCTAAAGCCCATGAACCAGATGGAGTCCGGGTGCAGAGGCAAAAGGCAAATTCCACATCAACCTTACCCAACAAAGCCCCTGGCACTCCCAACTTAACCAAATGAAGGGCATCATTTAAATGACTAATAGCAGGCCTGAGTCATGGGCTCAGGAATGGCACCATTCATTGACCCCCCAACAGGAAAGGATAAGTGCTGGATTAAACAAAATTTCCCGGGAGCTTTCTTGGAAACCAACCCTACCTGACAGAGAATCAAATCATTTAAAGGAGGAGCAGCAAAGGGATCAGACATACGACCCAACTGTATCTCCTTATCTATTTTGTCTTTCAAAACCTTCAGCAACAGATAAGCTGAGCAAAGGTTTCTAGGGGCACCTAATGACACTATACCACAAACCAGGAGCAAAAACCCCTCAGTAAAACTGTCCCGCAAAAAAATTACAGGGGAGCTCCCTGAGCGTTTGCCCGCTTTCCGGCATCCTTCCAGCCGAGGTCAAGGATCTTAACCTCCTGACTGTTTACGACGAAATTCCTTGTCATATTGCATGCAAACCACGCCACATGACGTGCGACATAACCATTCAACCAGTTAATATATGAGGGGTGAAAGTCTTCCACAATGCCACCCTTATTTTTGTGCTGCTGCTAGAGCTTTGTGAGAGGTAAGGGCAAATAGGTATATGTATTAAGCATTCCCGCATACGTGGAGGCAAACCGTGAAGAACCGTAGTATTAGCACAGCAAACCATGATCCCTTAGGCTAATAATTATCTCCTCACTGCTGCAAAAGGACCGGTGATGGCGACGAGACCAACGTGACAAACGACCACGATGGGGTTTCTTCTCCTTACCATGCCGCAGGTGCATATGACTATCGTTGGATGAGGAAAGGGAACTAGCCTCAGTGCCCAAAACCCAATCACTAACAAACTAACATCCATACCAGACCCGGATTTGCCCAATGAACCTGCAACAGAGAAGGTAGAGTCCAGAAACGACAAGCGAGCAACACTGGCAGTTACACACCAAGAGGAATGACCAGAAATCAGCCGGCCTGGGACAGGCCCCAACAGTAGATGATAGCACAGGAACGGTAAGTGGAGCTGGAGGAGACAGGTATGAGGGGGAGGTCGATGCGGGGAGGCTGCACATCAGTTTCGCCACAAGTGGAGCTAAATGGGTCCACACGTTACCCATTACCCCAGTTGTAGAGGCCACACCCACGGTGCCATCAGTACTATGCATCTGTAGGTGAGTCAATGCGCCCACCTAGAAACTATTATGCCCCCCAGCAACCCTAAATCTAGGGGGGGGAGGGCTTGTGAGCATGGAAGCAGGGAGAGAAAGAGGCTATATATAGTAGGAAATGAAAGCGCCAATCCTGTAATGAACCAATGAGACACGCAAATATTTGAAATATATTGTATTTATTAAGTCACAAAGATGTGTTCTAATATTTCAATCACTACAGTAATCATAAAATACCCTATATGATATACTCTGCATGCAGAAAACAGGTTATCACAACTATAAAATTTTCTACAAGGGAAAAACCAACAGCTATTCCTACTTTTGCAATCCTTTTTGCTATGGCTCAGCTAAGTAGTGCCTATCCAGCTTCTATTGGCTCACAATAGCATATACATGAAACATTGTATCTTATCAGCTAAATGAACAAAGTAGCCTTTCACAATGTGGTTTGGAGTATTAACCTCAGACTCCACAGTCTGTGTGGCTCAATATCAGAGACAGCTCATAGTATGAATCCACTTAGTTTGCTGCTGTCGTAATTTGATGTTTTTGTTAAATGAATCAATAATGGATATTATAGTTCCACAGGGTTATCCTCCCAACATTCGTGTTTTTGTTACAATTTTCTTCTCCCAATGCCTTTGACAAAAGTTAACTCAACTGAAATATTGTGAGCGGCTCCTAAATTGGTATGTATTGTATTGAGTTCCTCTGGTATTAGCAGCAATAATTCTCCTACACCAGTAACGATGAAGGAGAGACCTGTTGTTGTAAGACCTCTGAAGACCAGCGTGACTGATCTTGCATTGAAATGAAAGCCATATATAAGCTGTACAGGCTCACCTGGTCTGTCAGTGGTCAATTACAGGCCAGGTCTTACCGTCAACTTCACGGCTCTGAATGACAGTGGGCGCTCCCTCCGGTCCGCTGTCAACTCGCCCAACCTGATGTTGCGGCTCAGGACAGTAACAGTGTCCAGCAATGGGGCTGTGGACCGGGGGTCTGTGCGCCGATGCGCCGCAAATAGTATCTGCTCACTATGTTCCGGCTTGGGAGGGCTGCCCCATGTGCAGGCAGTCAGTCCGCTATCAAGCTCCTCCACAGCCCGCTATGCTTGTAGTGCTCTATCTGCGGCCGTGATATAGGTTCAATTCAGAAACCTTCCTTAGTCAGTTCATACGGCTTGAGCGCAGGCTGTTGGATTACCAGTGGGGAATCTGTTCTGGATACTTGTTCAGGTCCGTAGAGTCCAATGTACTCTCTTGATCTGGGGACACCCTTAACTAATTTCTTTCTCACTCAGAATTTCTTCGGAAGGAGAAAGAGGCTAGGGAATCTCAGTCAGCTGACGGAGATCCTGGCCTCTTCCCTCCCCCAATAGTATCATATTGTATTGTTTGTGGCTGCCACAAGCTAACCAGGTAGGTAACCAGGTAAGTGAAAAGCGGCACTATACAGTGTAAATTGTCATTAAACCATATAATGAATGTATATATTTTTAACTTAGTACCATATGTGGCAATCATGCGATTGTTTCAAAATGAAAAATAATTTTTATGATTATTTATTCTTATTTATCTAAAAGAGTTAACATCATGACTAAAAATACATAAAAACAAGATGATAATAAAATCAATGCAATCACTTGTGTTGTGGAACTAATTATTCACCAGATGATTGCTAAAGTCTTGTGGTTGTTTCTTTTTACTGCTTAGTTAGATAATAGTCAAGTGGCCACAATATGGCTACATATATATTTACCAGTGTCCACAGAGTCCCATAGAGATGGTATTTCACAGCAATTGGAGTATTTTACTGCAGCTTGGTGCAGAATAAGCGATATCCTTAGATCCAATAGGAGATGAAAGATTCACAGCTGTTGGTGTAATATACTGCAGCTTAGTGCACGTGGAGCCGAGAAGAGCTTTCCCACAATGATGAGGTAGATACGTGGAGGACTTGTACTAGCCGGTTCATTAATGGTCCCAGGAATATACCTCCAGAGTGCAGTCAGGAACAAAAAGTCCATAAGTGGCAACGCTGGTGTACCGCCCAACACATTTCCCTGTCAATAGACAGTTCCTCAGAGGAAATGGAGGTTTTCCATACTGTATACACAGATATAACTTTCCATTACCAGAACGATGTTTACCTGAAGGAGGGGGGGAGGGGTTCGAACAAGCTAAAAATGTAACAATTCACCCTGCTCTTATATAGTAATCATAGTATTAATAAACAACAGAAGGATGTATTTTGTTATATTCTTTTATTAAATGGATAAACTTATGCATTTTATCCCAAATTTTGTATTTTATTTAGTTGCGATCACGTAATCATGTCACATGATAGGGGATCTCCTTTAATCCCACCATCTATAAACACTAAAGGAGATCCTTGATCACGTGACATGATCGCAACAGCAACTATATATTGCATCAATTTTATCATCTTTTTTTTTGTTTTAGTCATGATGTTAACCCTTTTAAATAAATAAGAATAAATAATCCAAAAAATTACTTTTCATTTTGAAACAATCACACGGCTCTACTGGTGTTTTTAATGTGCAATATTCATTTGTCACGTATGGTATGAAGATAAAAAATTTGATTTTGGTGCTTACCGTTAAATCCTTTTCTCTGATTCCACAGGGGACACTGGAGGCTATTACACTGGGGTATAGAGGTGTGATAGCTGGAGCTGGCACTTTAAATAATTTAGAAGTGTGAAGCTCCTCCCCCTCTAAGGTCCACCAGCCCCTCAGTTTAGAAAAATGAAGACCGAGAAGAGATGGAGAACAAGAGGAGCAAAGAGAAGAGAAAATTACACAACAAACAGAACCATACAAACACACGGAACCAATCTAACAGGCAAGCGAAGAGCGCTGAGGTGGGCATCCAGTGTCCCCCGTGGAATCAGAGAAAAGGATTTACCGGTAAGTACCAAAATCCCATTCTCTCTTTCATCCACTAGGGAACACTGAAGGCTATTACACTGGGGACATCCCAAAGTTTTCCCCACGGGCGGGAGCGCTCTGAGGAGCCTGCAGAACAAGGCAGCCAAAGCGTGAAGCTGAAGCCGCAAATGTGTCAAACCGATAAAACTTCACAAAGGTATATACCGAGAACCAAGTAGCCGCACACCACAATTGCATGGAGGAGGCAGCCTGATGTGCCGCCCATGATGTACCCACAGAGTGCGTGGTATGCGCAGAAAATAGACAGAAGTGGTTGCCTATTGCTTCTAACATAAGCCTGTCGTAAAGTCAGCTGAATCCGCATCACCAACATCTGTTTTTACACCGGCCAACCCCTCCGAACAGCATCATACAGAACAAAAAGCAAATCAGTCTTATGGAAAGACGCTGTCCGAGCCACATGGACATGGAGGGTTCTAACCACATCCAGAGTCGAGGATACTCCAGAGACCTCAACCAAGGAAGGCACCACAATAGGTTGATTTATGTGGAAAGCCAACAACTTTAGGAAGGAAAGTGGCTTGTGTCCGAAGCTCCGCCCTTCATCATGAAAGATAAGCTACGGGGGCTTACAAGATAGGGCCCCCAACTCCGAAACCCGACGGGCCGAAGTAATGCCAGGAGGAGAACCATCTTCTAAACCAAATACTTGATATCTACAGTACCTCGGCTCAAACATGGAAGACTGAAAAAAAATGTAACAACCAAATTCAGGTCCCAAGGAGCTATAGAAGGAACAAAAGGTGGTTGCACCCACAATACTCCCTAAAGAAAAGTCTGCACATCAGGTATGAGGGCCAATTTGCGTTGAAAGAAAATAGAAAGGGCAGAAATCTGCACCTTAAAAGGACCCCAGCGGAGACCAGCATCAAGCTCCGTTTGAAGAAAAAGCAATAACCTGGATAAACGAAAAGTCCTAGACAAAGGCCCCAAATGTCACACCATGCCACATAATTGCGCCAAATGCTGTAGTAATTCGCAGCCATAACTGGTTTTCTTGCAGGGAGCATAGTGGGGATAACAGATTCTAGGATGCCCTTGCGTCTCAAGATAGCGGCTTCAAAAGCCAACCCATCAAACGCAGCTGTGCTAGGTTGGGGTGCACAAAAGGACCCTGTTCCAGGAGGCCCGGACGAAGTGGTAGGGGCCACGGGTCATCTACTAAGAGAGTCCGAATGTCCAAGAACCAACTCCTCCAAGGCAAGTCCGGTGCCACGAGAATGACATTTGCCGACCCGTGTTTTATCCGCTTTAATAGATTAGGAAGTAGAGGAATTGGTAAACCATGTCTTAGGTCCAAGGAACTGTCCACTGCAAGCGTATCCTGAGTTCTGGACATGTATCTTGGTAGCGGATGGTTTAATCGAGTTGCCATGAGGTCCACTTGAGGCCAACCCGAACAACTGGCCAAGGCTTGGAATATGTCTAGGTGAAGCATCTATTCCCCAGGGTGGAGATCCTGGCAACTGAGATAATCTGCTTCCCAGTTGTCCACTCCCAGGATGAACACTGCCAACAGGAGCGCTGATTGACTCTCGGCCCACCTGAGAATCCGGGTGACTTCTCACATTGCCATGCGACTTCGAGTTCCACCCTGCATTGATAATAAGCTACGACCATCGCGTTGCCTGACTGAACTCTTACCGGATGAGATTTTAGCAAGTGTGCGGCTTCGAGCAGAGCTTTGTAAATTGCTCTGAGTTCGGGTCACTGGCTTTCCTGTGGAGACCAACGTCCCTGAGTCTGATAGTCTAGAACCATCGCTCCCCATTTTTGGAGACTGGCATCTGTCATCACGATTATCCAATCCCACACTCCGCATCTTCAACTCGCCAAGAGGTTGTTGGGTTGCATCCACCAGTGAAGACACACCCTGGTTGTTGGGGTCAACCGGATCATTCAATGTAGTAGTAAGTGAGACCCCGACCCGTGCGTTAGGAGGTCCAGCTGCAACACACGGGAATGAAATCATCCAAATTGTAGTGCCATGAAGGCAGCTACCATCTTTCCCAAGAGATGAAGACAAACCAGTAAAGACTTCCTATGTCTGAGGACTAGCTGATTTAGTAGCCGAACGTCCTGGGATTTTTCTTCCAGTAGGAACACCCACTGTAACTGTGTATCCAAGATCATCCCCAGAGACTGGAGCCTCTGAGACGGAATTAGGTTGAATTTTTTAAAAATTGATAATCCAGCCGTGCTGCGTCAGTGTCTTATATGTCAGTAAGGCATGGTCCAAGAGAAGAGATTTCAATGGGGCCTTGATCAACAGATCGGCTAAGTAATGAATTATGGTCACACCTGATGTCTGAAGGTGTGCAATCATGACAGACATGACCTTAGTGAAGACACGGGGTGCTGAGGATAAACCAAACGGTAACGTCCAAAACTGATAGTGCTCCTGCAATATCACAAAAATGTAGAAAAGCTTGATGCAGTTCCCAAATCGGAACATGTAGATACGCATCCTTTATATCCAGAGAAATTAGAAACTCCGCCGGTTCCAAGCTCACAAAGACCTATTGAATCGACTCCATCTTGAAGCGATAAACGATCAGATACTGATTTAAAGATTTGAAGTTCAGGATAGGCCTGACAGACCCATCCGGCTTGGGTACCTCTAAAAGGTTTGAGTAGAACCCCAGAACCCATTGATGTACGGAACCAAAACCAGCACTGCTGATTTTAGTAAGGACTGAATTGCCTCTTGCAAACCCATAGTGAAGAAATAATTTGTAGATGAAATTTTGAAATCTATCCTGTACCCTATGGAGAGTAATCTGCGAATCCATGGATCCGAAGAGGTCTGGTTCCAAACCTGTTGAAAAGCCTTTAATCAAGCTCCTACCGTAGGAGATCCCAGGTGGGACGGGAGACCGTCATGCCACCTGTTTTTCAACTGGCTTTTGTTCCTGTCGACGTGCGACCATCTGAGGGTGACCTCTACCTCTGCCACCTCAAGTCTGCGTGAAAGCACCTCTTGCTCTACTATGAAAGGCCTGCAGGACACAAAAGGAGTGAAATGAGGGACCAGTGTAAGTCCTCCTGGGTGTCTGGGCAGTTCAAGGGAGTAAAGTAGACTTACCCACAGTGGCTTGGGATATCCATTTGTCCAGTTCTGGACCAAAAAGCATATCACCAGTGAACTGCAGGCCTTCAACCGCCCACTTGGATTCTGTGTCCACTTGCCAAGAGAGCAGTCAGAGAGCTCTGCGGGTTGCAATATCGGATATACATGTACTGATCTGGCTGATATCCTTGGATGTGTTCTGCTAAGAGTCAAAGTTCTGCTCTGGACGTACCAGAGTCCAGACCCGTTATCAGCTGCTCTGCCCAGTAGGCTACAACCTTGTTAACCCAGGCACTAACAAGCGCCTTCTGAAGAAACTTTGCTGTAAATAGAAACTAGTTAAGGCTGAGGTGGCTATACTGTGCGTTTGCATTTGGAGCAGCTGATTTATTATTTTGCTGGCCTTTACACTCCACATCAAGGCTGAGGTGGCCAAACTGTGCATCTGCTTTGGAGCAGGTGAAAAAGAACTTTGCTGGCTAATGCATCTTATTTTGCACACAAACAGGACACAACAGTGACGGAGCAGCCTCCCTAATTGCACCTTACGACGGCCAGCCGCAAGCGGCACTGATGAGTGCGGGGAATGTAAGTTTGTGGTTAGCTAAGGACAGTACAGATGGTGAGAATAGCTGGAAGTAGAGCTGCAGTCAGGTCATTTCTTCTATCCTACATGACCAGGAGCACAGCAGCAAGTCACTATACACCTTCACAAGCTCCCATTTATTCGTTCTGGGCCAACACAAGTACATACCTACCAGTGACATTTGTAGGTTTGCTGGAATATTTTTTCTAGTAATACATTTACATCAAGTCAGCTGCTCTAATTAACAATATTATATTGGATATTCATCTGTGTGAGTTGATTTTGCACAGTTATTGCTGGAAAATATCATGTCCATATTTATGTCCTTTTGATTGAAGGGTTTTTTAACTTTATATTCTACATGTTATGTAATTATTAATGGATATTAAATTTATTTGTACAAAAACCATGAGTTGTATTTAGCTTTTTAGTATTGGCACTCCAATTAAATTAGATGTTGTGTTTGTAGCTGTTTCAGCTAAAAAAGAGAATTGGCAACTTCTATTGGGAGCAGCCTCAACCATAAGTGGCGCACTACGATATTTATTACTCTGCACTAACAAGAGTTGGTCTGAGTTGCGCTCCCACCGTAGAGTACACAGATCGTTGTGTTGTTTCCAGCTTACGATCCGAAGGGTCCCAGAGTGACATAACACCAGAAACTGGAAGTTTCATCTTCTTTGATAAGCGATAAACGGATGCATCCTCTGGAGGAGGTGTTTCCTACTTTTCCATCATTGATGATGGAAATTGATAGCTGGAGGCGAAATGTCATGGAATCTGGAAATGCTTATCTGGTTGCTTCCAGGCCACTGAAAGTTGGTCTTGAAGCTGTTGCTAGAAGGGAAATACAACATACCTTTTTTGTTGGTTACCAAATAAATCAAACTCCTGATTTTCAGGTACTATGGACCTCATTCAGAGTCGGTCGAAGCGGCCGCACGGTCGTACGCCTCCAATGTTTGCTAAACTGCGCATGCATAAAGTTCGCAATGCGCGTGTGCAAACTAGCCGCTAAGATCAGAAATGTCTCTCTCCTTGAACACAGCCAGGTCGGTAGTTTGAGTGACAGATTGAGGCATTTGTGGGTGGTAACAGGGCAAGGTGCTTGAAAATGGGGGAGTGGAGATCTGAACGCAGGCGTGCCTAATTATGCGAACGGCGTTTTATGGGAGTGCATACGGTTTATGGGAGTGCATAATTAGCAAAGTAGCATCATGGCACATGTGACATGGGAGGTTTTTACACTGACATGATCGTAGAGCTTAAGAGAGGGTATGGTCAACCTTAAGCTCTACGACCAGTTCCCATGGTTACCGATGCTCGCGATTAATCCTTATATGGCCGGAGATGACGTGTAATGTGTACAAGAAGGGGGCGTATTTTTTGTCATCCGACCGCTTCCTCCCCTTGGTCGGCCAGTAACCGATCTGAACTTAGGGACGCAACTTGCGAGGGAATCATTTGCATATCCGGCCCCTTTTCCCGTATGACCGCGCGGCCGCTTCGACCGACTCTGAATGAGGTCCTATGTCCTTAGGTAAATTAAGGACCTGTCTGACCACCCGGATTAAGGACTCCACTCCCAGATAACCAGATTCTAAATCTGTCTGTGTGGACACATCATGTTCCAAAACCTTGTCCAATTCACCCTCCTCATTTTCTTCTTGTGAGGGATCTTCTTCATCCGAATCATCTGACGGGACTACTATCGGTAATGGACGTTTTTGTGACGGCTTTTGATAGAAAGTAGAGGGCATATTACTAGTGAAACCCATGATCTGTACAAGGCTTTCCACTTATTTTGCCAATCCTGTTGCCCATCAGGGTTGTGACCGACTAGACTCAGCCAACTCTGACGTTAAGTCCGCCATAACTCCCACTAGGTCAGAGGCCCATGGAGTAGTAGGCGATGCAGTGATAGTAATAGGTGGATCTACTACTGTACAAACATCACAAAGTGTGGAGCCAGTAGCATCTGGCCATGTTTGTTTGTTATTGCACTTTGAGCAAACAAACATTTTTGTGAAGCCTTGGTGGCCCTGCCTGTCATGTTATAGACACACAGCCCACTCACACAGAAACAGTAAATATACAGTAGAATCAGAAGGCTAATGGGACACAGACAGGGAGATGCACACCACTCCCTTCCCTAATTACTGGATTCCCCAGAAGTCGAATGCAAACATGCACTGATACCAGACAATGTCAAACAACCATCCACATTTCTCCTGATGAAGGAACACTCTCTGACACAAGGTTTCCATGAGCGTACCCAGAACTGTAGCCTCTGCTGCAGATGAGACTTGGGAAATTTCAGTGACGAATGAGACTGCTGTGAGTCACTGTGATGTTCTGCAGTACTTGTTTTTTGATATCCCTCTTTTTTTTCCCCTAATGAACAGTTATCTGTGCAGATATTAGATTCCAAGCGCACTCATTATTTATTGTTGGGGAATCAGACCTGGGGAGATTCAACTGTGATTTGTGGAGTGCGTTGACACCGTGCCCTCCATCCTGAGTTTAAATATATCTTGGACGGGAGGGTACGTTTTCCTTACTTTGCTCAATTTTTCATTTTTATATATTTATATATTTATTTTGACCCATCAAATCGACACTGGTACTATCTAGGGTTAAGAAATGGCACATCGCACACATATGTTTATATGTGCTTTATTTGATGTACATTATTTTTATTATTTATTTTCCATATTTAATGAACTATAATTCATATATAGTTCAATTTGGTTATCATCTATATATATATATATATATATAAATATATATATATATATACACACACAGACTTCGAGTTATTTATACTGACCATGAGCATTTGTCTGGTTTTAGAAATTTTCAACTCTGACATATTATGGATTGTGATATTGATGACTGCCATTAGCAACCTAATTTTAAGTAATATTGTTGTTATTTTTCATGCAACTATGCATTTTATATGTTTATTAATAAGTAATGGAGGTGTTAGGTGATAATAATTTATTTATTTTTATTATAATTGATTAAACAAAATGTTATTTACTTATCTATATGGACTATATTATATTATTTAATATTTTATATATGAGCTTAAGACTTTTAAACACATGAGAGATCTGCCTATGCTTAATTGAAGATCATTCCTGGTAGAAAGGAAAAAATTTAACAGAGTCTTCACCTGTATTAACTTCATCTAATTATTGGAGGTATATCTTTGCTGCATGTGAAACAAAGATCATTGTCTCCGAGGAAACGGCCGGACGTACAAGGGCTGAGAAATGTGTTAGACCACTTTTGTTTCACGAGAAAATATAAAGGTAGTCCGCGCTAGTGGTAAATTTGCCGACTTATAAAAATCACTTACCAACATGTACTCTTAGAAATATAATATTTATTTGTAGATAAAAATGTGTTCTAATCCTGTGGTCTGTAAACCACTCTGTAGTTAGGAGATTATATACGTATCTGAGATCATATGAAAGTCTCCGGAGAAAGTTGTTGCTGATGGGAATGCACATAAATCTTTGTTGACCAAGATATGGTGGTGGTTAGTAAAGTCAATGGGTATGCACGGGGGGGGGGGGGGGGTGTGTGTGTGAGGTGATGGAAAGTCTTGGTTGTTGCAGTAAAGTTAGGGTATAATCACTGTGTGTGGTCCAAATTCAATCCATATGGTTTAAGGGTTTTCATGTTGAAGATCCACTTTAACTCCTCTCTGTTTAGTGCTTTTTCAAAATCACCTCCTCTCCAATTTTTTGTTATCCCTGTAAATTTCATACCTGATGGATTTTGGTTGTGCTTTTCTTTAAAATGCAATAATAAATTATGTGTATCCAAGCGTTTACTATTACAACGCCATCACACAGTAAAGCAGACAGCTAGACCAGCCTGAGACACGGGGACCACGTGACCTCGCGGGATCGCGGATATCCCGGAAGTCTCGCGGCAAGTCAGCAGTGATCCTCAGCGTGTACCGTCGGGTACACGCTGCAACCCAGAGGTGAAGCAGAGGTGAGACGGCGAGGAGGAGAAGACCGGAGCGGACCACTCTCCAGGAGGAGAGGGAAGCAAGTCATCAAGGGTAAGTTGTGCACCTTGGGGATATGGGACGCAGCCCCACCAGACACAGCGATTATACCCTAACTTTGCAACAAGACTTTACAGTTTACTGCAACAACCAAGACTTTCCATCACCTCACACCCCCCCCCCCCCGTGCATACCCATTGACTTTACTAGCCACCACCATGTCTTGGTCAACAAAGATTTATGTGCATTCCCATCAGCAACAACTTTCACCTGAGACTTTCATATGATCTCAGATACGTATAATCTCCTAACTACAGAGTGGTTTACAGAACACAGGATTAGAAGACATATTTATCTACAAATAAATATTATATTTCTAAGAGTACATGTTGGTAAGTGATTTTTATAAGTAGGCAAATTTACCACTAGCGCGGACTAATTGAAGTGCCGCAGCTACGACATACACCCCAGTTGAGTACTGAGCGCTGAACCAACCTAACTCCTACACTTTTGTTTCACATCTGCTATTTGGACTTCACACGAGCTCCACACGGACTTCATTAGACCACCTACCACGGTGGCTTTGAACCATTCGCTGCCGACTAACGGAGGTTGGAGCTTGTCAGCACAGCTTCCTTTTAATGGCCGCTCACCAGCTGACACCTGTTCTTCCCAGCTCTCCTGCACACGGAGCTCCAATTGCCGACAGCAGAGGCTACCAACAGGTACTGCTGCTTACAGGACGTAGCACGGACTAGTCCTCAGACCCTCCCTGGGCGGCTTCACACTAGCGGTCATCCTGGATTGAATCTTCCTTGACACCGCACTTATTACCAATTTCCCTACATTGGTAGGAGGTTAGAAGACTAATTGTACGGTGACAGGCACATCAGAATGACATTCCGGACACTGCCTTCTGTTTCCAAGTGAAGTTCCAATTGGGGGCCACAACTTCAAGGTCAGCCTATATTGTGTACAATACCACTGGTAACATACTTGTGCCGTGATTATTATTCACTGGTTCTACCTCTATTATTTGAGACTACTATTTTACCTCTTTCTACTGGCAGAGGTGCATTAATATTATAATTTATTTTATTTTAATATATGTATATTAGGGGTGAGCGGGTTCGGATTTCTGAAATCCGAACCCCCCCCGATCCGAGGCCGATCCGAGTCGGGCTCGACTTTTCCCGCCAGACTCGGATCTGAAATCGAGGCAAAACGTCATTATCCCGCCTTCCGGGTCTTGCGGGTCTTGGATTCTATATAAGGTACCCGCGTCGGTGCCATTTTCTCACTCGGCTGTGGACAGTGAAGCGGGAGGATGGAAGTTAGGGCTGGCTGGGCTGTGTAGTGTAGTGTAGTGTTGTGCTGTGCTGTGCTGCTGTTGTCCATAGGGGCTGTGTCCACTCCTCCAAAGTCCATAGGGGCTGGCTGTGTTGTGCTGTGCTGCTGTTGTCCATAGGGGCTGTGTCCACTCCTCCAAAGTCCATAGGGGCTGGCTGTGTTGTGCTGTGCTGCTGTTGTCCATAGGGGCTGTGTCCACTCCTCCAAAGTCCATAGAGGCTGGCTGTGTTATGCTGTGCTGCTGTTGTCCATAGGGGCTGTGTCCACTCCTCCAAAGTCCATAGGGGCTGGCTGGACTGTGTTGTGCAGTCAGTTGTCCATAGTCCAAAGTCCTGTGCAGTGTCCCAGTCCTAAAGGGGTGCTGTAGTGTTGTCCAGGGGGTGCTCTGTCCATCAGGGGTGCTCCCACCAAGTGCAAAAAAATAAATATTTTTTCTGTGTTTGTGAATTGTGTGCGCAGTAGCCGCACGTGCATCAACAAAGTAGTGCCAAGCGTGCGCCTGTGTCCCATAAGTAAAGGGCCGGCTGGCTTGTCTGTTAAAGGGTGCTGTAACCCCCAAAGGGCACTCCAAACAAAATAAAAAAATATATATATTTGTGTTTGTGAATTGTGTGCGCAGTAGCCGCACGTGCATCAACAAAGTAGCGCCAAGCGTGCGCCTGTGTCATAAGTAAAGGGCCAGCTGGCTTGAGTGTTAAAGGGTGCTGTAACACCCAAAGTGAACTCCAAACCAAATAAAAAAATATTTTCTGTGTTTGTGAATTGTGTGCACTGTGGCTGCACGTGCATCAACAAAGGAGCAGCGCCAAGCGTGCGCCTCTGTCATAAGTAAAGGGCCGGCTGGCTTGACCGTTAAAGGGTGCTGTAACCCTCAAAGTGCACTCGAAACCAAATAAAAAAATATTTTCTGTCTTTAGAAATGTGTGGGCTGTAGCTGCACCTGCATCCTCAAAGCAGCAGCGACAAGCGTGCGTCTGTCTGTTAAAGGGTGGTGTAGCCCTCAAAGTGGGCTCCACAAACAATAAAAAAATTCTTCTTTTTTTTTCTGTCTTTGTGAATTGTGTGGACTGTAGCCGCACCTGCATCCTCAAAGCAGCAGCGACAAGCGTGCGTCTGTCTGTTAAAGGATTACATCGGTGACAGCATCCAAGTAGGCATGTCAGACAGTCCGTACATGTACTGGCAGGAAAAAGAGGCAATTTGGAGGTCCCTGTACAAACTAGCTCTATTTTACCTGAGTTGCCCCCCCTCCAGTGTGTACTCCGAAAGAGTGTTTAGTGCAGCCGGGAACCTTGTCAGCGAAAGGCGTAGGAGGTTGCTTCCACAAAATGTGGAGAAGATGATGTTCATAAAAATGAATTATCAACTGTTCCAGGGAGACCAGCCTCCAAAACGTACAGAGGGACCTGTGGTGGTGGATTCCAGCGGGGACGAGTTAATAGTCTGTGAGGATGAGGATGTACACAACACTGAAGAGGGTGAGGAATCGGTGGATGAGGATGACATCTTGCCTCCGTAGAGCCAGTTTGTGCAGGGACAGATTAATTGCCAGCTTGTTTTGTGGGGGCCCAAACGAACCAATAATTTCAGCCACAGTCGTGTGGCAGACCCTGGTGCTGAAATGATTAGTTTGTTAAAGTGAGCATGTCCTGTTTATACAACTTAAGCGTGGGTGGGAGGGCCCAAGGACAATTCCATCTTGCACCTCTTTTTTTTCTTTGCATTATGTACTCTTTGGGGCCTAGTTTTTCAAACTGCCATCCTGTCTGCCACTGCAGTGTCACTCTTAGATGGGCCACGTGTTTGTGCCGGCCACTCGTGTCGCTTAGCATAGTCATCCTCGGTGCAACCTTTAGAAATAAAATTACTATTGTGAGGTGTTCAGAATAGACTGGAAATGAGTGGAAATTAAGGTTATTGAGGTTAATAATAGCATAGGAGCAGAAAAACCCACAAATTCTGTGATTTTAGCTGTTTTTATGCTTTTTTAAAAAAAAATACAGATCCAAAACACAAAACCCAGAACCCAAAACACGGAAGGGTGGTTTTGGAAAAACCAATCCAGATCCAAAACACGAAGAAAGATCCAGATCCAAAACACGAAAAGTGGCCGGTGCACACCCCTAATGTATATGTTTTATTGATGTCAACAATGTTCAGTTCATTATACGTCACTTGTACTCATTCAAGATTCACACACATATATATATATATATATATATATATATATATATATATATGTTACATAATCATTTATTGTGATACATTGTTATAGTTTTAATCTAATATTCATTAGGAATAAATTACCATTAATCATTTGATTGTTACATCTCATTGCGCTTTCATCCATTTCTGCATTTTTTGGGGTTTCCATCAGAGTTGCTAGTCACCACTCATAGAGAGCAGCAGGTAGATTTTCAATATTTAACATCATTTTTATAACCACAGCGCCTTTCATTGTTCATATTTTTGTAATAGATAGAAGCTATTGTATAGTTTGTTGTAAAACGATACTCCTGTCGTAGGAAACTGGCAAACCTGTGGCAAAAAACCAAGGTAGAGGAGGAGACTAAAAAGCCAAGATTGTATCCCCAAGTGATGAGATCCCAGACCCAAGCATCCATACAAGATTCCGTCCCTACTACTCTGAAGTCTTGAAGACACGCTCCCACCCTGGGGTCCCCTAGGTGAGAGGAAAGCAGATCATGCACTATGCTTATCTGACCTCCGGAACCATGGAATTTTGATGGTCCCGTGAACAACCCGGAGCACTAAAGGACCGAAACGAGGGTCCTGAGTAAGAACTTCTATGGGGAGGAGCCGCAGACGGAATATAAGAGGATTTGGCCACAGTAGTTTCAGAAATCCATTTATCTAGATCCACTGCAAGTAACACACTATCCGTGAATGGAACTGTTTTCACAGCTTTCTTCGATTCTACATCCGCCTTCATTACAATGACAGGACGCTATACTACACCTGCTGCTGTACAAATGGACTTGAGAGTATTCTGCAAACTCTTGTCCGATATCTTTAAAAGACATGGCCGCAGCATCCGGTAGCGTCGACTTCTTAAACAGCCGCGAAACCGAGGGATCTACTGTTGTAGTGGGAGTCTCACAAGATTTACTGCTATATGCATGAAAATGAGAAAGATAATTAATAACCCCCGGGACATCTGATCTGTTTATCCGGATATTTCCAAGCTGACACAGAACATAATCCAGCTTTTCTGAAACTGGAAATGCAATAGCTTTGTCTTTTATTTCTTTAGAAAGAAATACTGTGGAGCAGGACTAGTGTCCTCCTCCTGTATCTGTAGTACCTGGCGGATTGCAGAAAATAAAGCCTCTATCCCATCTGACACTGTTTAGTGGTACGGGAAAGAGCCATGGGTCTTGAGATTCCTAGGATTTAGCTAATGGACCTCCTCCATGCTTCTTTATCCCCTGACCTGGAAGCCCCTCTATCTTTCCGAGTATCCTCCAGCTCAGCAGAGAGAAGCCATTGCGTATGTACAGCGCTCTACACTGTTATGCTAACAGAATAAGCTCCTTAACGGCAGCTTATTTCTTATTCCATTAGCCAATTGTCCAAAGCTCATTTGCATTGTTAGTGTATCCTGCGCCATTTAACATCGGCCAGTGGTGGGATCTGAACCCTGGACAACTGCTTTGTAAAATGATCGCCTTAACCATAAGGGCTGCGAATCTATCATCCCTGAATATTTTTGTTCAGGATGCAATTTTCACAGGGAGAACACACAAACTCCACACAGCCAGAGCCGCAGTGGGTTCCAAACCCTCAGCGCTGCGACGCAGCAATGCCAACCACCACACCATCTGCGTTACACAATAGGGAGTTAGAGGATTGCCCCTGAGTAAACTAATCTGCACAATATTTGCAGGTAAAAAATCGTAGAGACGTTTTAGAGCCTCGTGTTACATAGAGACCCCACACAAACAGTAAAGTGTAGTGAAAAAGGTCAAAAGAAGAAACTGGGATACAGAGAGGCAGGAGAAAGCCACACTTGCCCTAATAGCGCTCCTAGCAGTGCCAGAAAACGCTAGGCATAGAAAGAAGTAATAAAGGGAGTATATGTGATCCAGTGCGCTCTTCAACAATAAGCTTATGTTAATATTTATGTTAAAATTTGACTATTGGTAATCTATACCCTAGTGCTGCCTCAAATACCTGTGGCTTTCCTGTACCACTTGCTTGGAATAGATAATAGAGATCGTATAGGGCGCAAAATAGAGTTAAGATAATGGTGTGTAAAAAGGGATAACAAAAATAATTTATTGATGGTTACATGTATGTTAAAATATGATCCTGGCAGGACAAGGGTTAAAACAAAAAAATTAATATGAAAGTTGATTAAAATGGTGATATTCTATTATTCCTAATTAGATCAGGATTGCTATATTAACAATGGTATAGTGTTACCCTAATTGAGTGGATATATCACAATAATGAAAACAAATGGATATTGAAACATATAATAATGCAGCATATAACTTTTATAAAAAATAATAATAAAAAAAACAAGTATGTTAAGTGGCGTAGGTATAATAAATAAATAAAATAAAATAATAAGTAAAGTCCAAGCTAACGGCAGCAGCTGTATAAAAGATCCAAGAATGTCTTTTAATAATGAATGTCTCATAAATCCTTGCTGTATATAGTCATGTAAAAAGACATGTCAGAGTTCAGTTTCCAAAAAAAAAGGTTTAAAACGTTGGTCGGTGCATGCACCTCCTACCTCCATGTCAGTATAGGCAATGTCAGCATTCCTTACTGGTGTGTCGTGTATTGCCTCCTAGCGGTTAAATCCCGGTCCCGTTGGAGATGTTAGAGACCCGTCCTGGGTGGGTCCCGTGGGGTAGCAGCCGGGGCGATGGAATTCTTCAGCCGCCGTAGAGGGATGTTACCGGCGGTGTGCGTGCACGTCTGTGTCACCGTCGGCTTCCCTCTTCCGGGTATTGTTCCGTACAGGGGGCGTGGCCTACGCGTTTCGCCCGTCCAATCAGAATGCGGGCTTCGTCAGGGCTGTGAGTGCGTGTCCTTTGTCAGTGATTTCCTTTTATAGGGCTTTCAGCCCCTCCTATTTTGTTTAACTCATTCGTTGCTCACACTGCAGCAACATAAAGAAGGTGGTGAGTTGTGTAACATGAGAAAACCTTGTAGAAAGCTCCGTTAGAGCCGCGCACTTCCACCGTCAGGTCCTCCATCGAAAGAAGTAATGACAGATACTTTAATGCTCTCCTGACCAGCCTAAACCCCACTGTGTACTTACAGATCCAGGCTAGGCTACCAGTTTCTTGCAGCAGCGTTTCTTTCATATAGCAGGCAGAGTACCTCCGTGTAATGGCCACCAGCACACTTCCAGAGAAGCGCTGGGGCCACTGGGAGGAAGGAGCAGGACTCCGGAGCTAAGCTCCGCACCCCTGCTATGGCACTTAATCTTAACTCTAAGCGCATTGTGTGTACATAGATCTGTGTGCTCAACCTGTTGAGCCACAGCTATACACTTGTACTGTCTGCCGTTTGGCTGCTCCACTAGATGGCGCAGCCTGCTGCTAACTATACCTCCCTTTAAGTAATAACCTGGCTACCCTGCTAGTCAAAGAGCCAGGGAATACTCACAGAGCTGCTCATGCTGCCGGCGGCAGTATGACTGATGGGGAACCTTATGCTAGCTGCAAGCAGCAGCATGTGAAACCCCCTATGTGTAGACAGTGGTCTAAGCAGTCGGTTACCCCAGGCGAAGCGCATGCACTTGCAAGCGGGTCCCCCCGGCAGCTCCATCGTTACAGACAGGGAGTGCAGCTGTTGCCTGTCTATCCTCAATGTATCTTCTTATTTCAGTGCAGCAGCGCTTCTAACTAATAACATAATGTGTGCATACACATCCAGCTCCCCTCAGGCAAAAACTAAGACACAAACTAAGACTGGGCTTGTAGAGGGAGAGGAGCTAGTCATACTTCTTAAAATTTAAAGTGCCAGCTCCCACTTAGCGCCGTCTATACCCCACTGTCTTTAGCCTCCAGTGTCCCCTAGTGGATGAAGGAGAAATGAGAAATGGTAAACCAGGATCCATTGTCAGTAGATAGGAGGAAATTAGTAAAATTCTTCTGTGTTCACTTTATTTAGCATTTGGCAGCAGAATTTTTCTAATTTCTCCGCCATTATTTGGCCTTAGATTACATGTCAGATCCCTCCTATTCCCATTCACAGGGAGCCTTCTGCAGGAGGGTAAGGTAGAACAAGCAGTAACTGCTGCCATCTCATAGTAGCAGATCACAATGTGGATTCCTAAAAGTCGCTCAAAATCCACATTACTAAACCTTGGAAAACCAATAGATATGCCGAAATGCGGAGAATTCATTGGTACTGTACTGTAATATTTTAGTCCATTGTCAAATAGATTAATTACACTATCCTTAGTTACATTAGACATAATTAAAAGTGCCTATGCATTTTGTGATACAATATCTCAAACTACAGTAGCAAGAAGTGTTGGAGAGTGGTAGAGTAATGCAAGCTTGTGATATGTATTAACATTTATATAGCACTGTACAATTGGCAACACACACTAATAAAAGAAGGCTGGGTATTAACACCCAGGCAAAGAGGTAAGCGGGTCTTGCTAGCAGATTTACAATCTGTTTCCATAACTTGGTGGGCTGCGGATAAACGGTGTGTGGCTGCATGCCATATCAGCTTTCACAGAATGTTTGGCATATGCTTAGCAACCACACAATGCTTGGCACACGCTATATGTAAGGGACAGCTCGCATGATCAGATCTGTTTTGTCCATGCTTGTTGTTGCAAAACATTTTTGTACAAACTCCCAGTTTGTAGTTGGATTGTTGAAACATGTACCATTGAGGAAGCTGCAGATAGAACATAAGGAGCTGGAGGGCTCAGAGGAGGAACTCAGCAGCCTGAGCCACCAAACCAGTGGACCCTAAACTATTGAAGTAAAGGGGCCTCAAAAACCCCTTTCCAGATGATCTGTACTCCCACCTAGTGAGATAAGTGGGTAACTGCAGCTGGTAAGGGTAGAAGTTGTCTGACATGAATACGAGGAATTCTGAAATGTGCATCAAATGCGGGGCTGTAGAGAGCAGGGTCTTGCCTGGGTACAGGGGGAACACGTAGTCACGCCTCCTTCAAAAAATATTTCAACACCCCTTTAGCCAGGGGCAGATCCAGGAGGGATGGGGTAGGGGTTCAGTGTAATGAGTCCCATTGCACATAATGCAGGCAGAGAGATTGCTGCTATTCAGCTGCTGCAACAGCCTCCCGGGACACTCCGCAGCAGTGTGTTCTGTGCTGGGGAAAGAGGCTGCTGCCAATGACAGGTAAGAAGTGTTACGGGGGATGGACCTAGGCCCCTCAACAAGCCTGTGCCCATTTAATTAGTAACCACACCACCGGCACCCTTGAACAAACTTACTAAAAAGTATAGGTGAATGTGTTAGATTAATTACTGCTGGTAGTTCAACAACTTGTAAAAGCTGATTGGACATGCTGGTTTGCTAAACCTGCTGTACAGCTTCTATACAGTATTATTATTATTATCCTTTATTTATATGGCGCCACAAGTGCTCCGCAGCGCCTTACAAAGTACACAAACAAATAATTCTGACAACTGACTTACAGTACAATATAGACATGGATAATATACATTGATACATAAGTGACCATAACACCTAGATATGCAACACAGCGTAAACAACCAAGTGTTAGGTGCCCTGGTGGGGGGTAAGAAGTAGGTGAAAGTAAAGTAAGGAGAAGCACAAGAGGGTAGAGGCCCTGCTCATAAGAGCTTACATTCTAAAGGGGAGGGGCAGACAAACAGGTGTGACACAGATGGGGTAAACGGAGGAAGGAGCATGTAGCAGCAGGTTAGGATGGGAGCTGGAAGGCTTTGATGAAGTAGTGGGTCTTGAGAGCCCGTTTGAAGGATTGTAAAGAGGTGGAGAGTCTGATAGGGAGAGGGAGAGAGTTCCAAAAGGTGGGGAGCATCGCGGGCAAAATCTTGGAGCGGTAATGTGGGAGGAAGTAATCAGTTGGCATGAGAAGCGGCGTGCAGCAGCTGAAGGGCCGCATATTGCCCACCCCTGGTCTAGACTGATAAAGAGAGGTCAACATACTGTACAACATACCCAGCTAAATAAGCAGGATAAATCAGCTACTAACACCTTTTAATAGTTGATGCTCATGGGTAAACGCTATTTGCCTGTTCCCCTGTATCAATACATTGGTTGGGCACTCCAGAAATCACCAAGTACTTCACAGTCTCTAACCATAAATTGTTCACAAATTCCATACCATCAGCAGCACGGAATGCAACGGAATATCAGTACAATAACATTGTTCTTATCCAGCATGTGTTATAACATCATGGGCCAAATGTAATAGGGTGAGAGTCTAGAAAATGTAAGTTTAGCAATAATCTCTCACACTATTACATTGGTCGAGTTTTATCTTCAAAGTGGGAAAACATCTGGATGAGATTTTAAATCGTGAGAGTTTTTTGAGTCTGAAAAACATGCGAGTTTGCTCTGTTGGCTGAGTTTAAAAAGTGTGAGAAAACTGTCACATTTTCTAAACTCTCACCCTATTACATTTGGCCCAATGTGCCCATCAACTAGACTTCAAGTTAAGTATTGCTCATAAACAAAGGTGTTTGTAAATTACTACTCAGTCTCGTAAAAGGTTTCCAAATGATCTGCTCCCTCAATCTGCCTCTTCCCATTCTTGTTCCTCACTCACTCCCTGTTGCCCTTCCTTTTACCTCAAACTTAGAGTTTGCAGTATTAGGCCTGCAGAGACACTATGGGGTAGATTTACTAAAGTTTGGGTTTTTAGAAGTGGAGTTGTTGTCGGTAGCAATCAGATTCTACTTGTCATTTATCTAGCATACCTATCATTTATCTATGTTCTAGATAATAGCTAGAATCTGATTGGTTGCTGTGGGCAATAACTCCACTTCTAAAAACCCGCACTAGTAACTATGGGGTCTATTTACTAAGCCTTGGATGGAGATAAAGTGAACGGAGATAAATTACCAGCCAATCAGCTCCTGCCATGTCACAGGCAGTGTTTGAAAAATAACAGGAGCTGGTTGGCTGGTACTTCACCTCCGTTCACTTTATCTCCATCCAAGGCTTAGTAAATAGACCCTATACCCCTGAGTATGCAGGCAATGAGGTACGATAACGCTACTTACCCGGAATGATCCTTGGAGCTTGCTGCTCCTGTGAGGTGATCTGCTTCTTTCTAGCAATATTTTTCTATTTTTCTAGCCACTCCGCATCACCTCCACCAAATGCACTCACTTTGCAAAAAAAAATCCTCGGTGCGACCCCTGTCTCAAACTCATTACTGAGCGTGCGCAGTGACTTTGGCGCATGTCCATAGCCACAAATCGCTCCACTGCATCTGACATCGGTACTGCGTACATCTTTGAATCACTTTCTTCATAGAATACAGATTTCATGATATCCAGGACTGACAGACATAGTGAAAACAGCTTATTATAGCATATGAAACCCAGAAGGAAACAGTGTAACATGTCACAGGGATGTTGTTTTTTTTATTTTCAGACTAAATGTAACCAGAGAAGAAGCAATTTCCCTGCCAGGCTCATATAGGGATGGGAAACTCTAAACCTCAGCTCTGTACCTTTGTTACATAAACCAATATAATGCTATGATAATGGGTTTTTTGTATTTAGAGAGGTAGAGACTCATGGAAACAGTTACAATTATTGGTGAAGCCAGGAAAGCCTATTTTCTTTGTCCTATTTGACAAATATTAAGTCCATTAATATTGTATTGCTGGTAATTAAAATGAATTCTTACATTCATAGAAACATTGTCTATTAAAATATAAATGTAATACCTGGCCACTTACCTGCAAACGATGCATGAGATTTGTCGACATCATAATGTGGTGCATTGTACAATTCATTCATCATATACAGCATAAATGAAAGGTGGTGTTTATATTGCAGTACACTATCTTCATACTTAGGAGCTCATTCAGACCCGTTCGCTAATTACGGCCACTCGCTCCCAGCGTATTTAAATTTTGCAAAGTAACGTCAAGGCAGCCGCTCGCTCGGCAAGGCATAAGCACACCCAGTATGTCTTGCCGAGCAATCATTTTGTCACTGTAGACGTCCATTAGCGTGTATTTAGATGCCCACTAGCGCACGTCATCTCCAGGAAGTGTCTTAAAACATTGGTACATCGTGGACCATCGGAAGCGATTGCAGCGCTTGTGGTTGACTCTACCCTCCTGCAAGCACTGCGAGCAATTAATGCAAAACACAACCAAGTGACGTGTTCAGTGACGCTACTTTGCTAATTATGCACACCCATTAAGCTCCGGTCTGACGGCCAGACACGCCTGCGTTCAAACATCCACTCCCCTGTTCACAAGCACCTTCCCCTGTTACCACCCACAAACGGCACATTCTGTCACTCAAAGTAACGGGCAGTCTGTGTACTACGAGCACACGATTCCCCATCGCTAAGACTGGCTTGCGCACGTGCATTGCGAATTATACGCATGCGCAGACGGGCTACTATCGGACAATGCGATTGGCCGCAGCTTAGTGAGCAGGTCTGAATCAGGTCCTTAGTTTTAACAGAATATATTTGTGAGCTCTTACTGAGGACTGACTATTATTGGTTGTTTGGGAGTACAGGAGTCTGGGTGACTTTATTAAGCAACATATGAAGTAAACACTTTTGTGTATATAGTAGCTTGAAGGGGTGAGTCAGAGGTGGATGCAATTAAGGTAGCAACTGCGACTTTTGTTGCAGTCGTTACTGCATCTTTAAGTTAATGCGGCAGCCAATGGGCCTTCCATTGAGACACCCACTGGCAGAGGTGCAAATCCACCAATATACGTACAAAGGTGTTTAATCAGCGGACCATCGCACATTGCACCTGCTGATGGCAGACGCAAAATGTCCGAGGGACCATGGTCACCAGTGTCAGTGGAAGCGCATCTTTAAACACAGTCACTGACAGCCGCGACACATACACACCTTTTAGCCACCCCCCTATATATGGCTATATAGGAAAGGCACCAGGGCATGTTGTTTGCTTAACCAGCTGAGTGCAGTGAGTGATGGGACATCAGCGTTTTGGGGTGGTGACATGGGAGTGGTCAGAGAAACGCAGGTGTGTCTGTCCGTTTGAACGCCGTTTCCTGGGCGTGCATAAATTAGCCACTGCGGTGGCATTCGCAGCTTGAGTACTCACTGCGTGTGACGAGATTTCTGAGACAGGTCAGACCTGCTGTAATTCTGCGTGAGGGTCCGATATTACTTGATGTTAGCGATGTGTGTGCAGCACTGTGAGGTATTACGGATGTGAGAAAGTGGTAGTGGGCGTCTCTATGCTGGCTGAGCTGTGACAAACATATTTTCGCAACATAACTGTGTGTGTAATCGCAGCTGCGATCACAATAGCTATGCGTACTGAATCCGGCCCATAGCCCTGTACATGAAATACGGCAGCAATTACAGTTGACTTGCATCAAGGTCTGCGCCCGCCCATCTGTGACAAAGTAAACGCTTCCATTTTATGTAAAGTGCATCCTCTGGGGCTCACCACATGGAGTAGCTGCATTAATTGAATAGCTCCAGTGAGATTAAGCTGCGCGATAAGCCCTGTGGTTAAATGAATCTGCCCCTTAATGTTACATCTACAGATAATAAATAACTGGGATTGTGAGGATAATATTACAAGTATAAATCCAAAAACTATGTGAAGAAAGAAGTGCCTTTGTGGTTACTGGTGAATTGTGTAAATTCTGTGTACTGCCAGCAATTAATAAAGAAAGGGAGGGTCACCGTTTTTGTGTACTTATGTTAAAATCTCAATAGTTAAAATAAAATGTCAGTCAGTAAAAGCAAACAGCCTAAGTGTATATCTCTAGGAACTGCCAAACAGTAATTCAGTAAAGCAGCCTTTCACCATGCTTTAAAGCAACACTAAACTGTACTAATAGAACTGAGTGCTGTGCGCAAACATAACTCATTCTTCAACGACTCATCTATAGTGTTTTATGTAACAAATCATATTCAGCAGTGTAATCTGCAGTGTGTGCATTTCTTCACCAGTACAACTGAGCCTCCTGCACAAATGTAACCTGTACGAGATGGAACAAGTATTGCTGGCCTCACTAATAGTCACTCACTGAAGCTGTATTCAGAGTATTAGGCTCAACTGAAAGAGCAGTGGGCCTGATTCAGAGCCGCTCGTAAGCGGGCGCTCGTTCGTTCCGAGCGATGTTTGCACAACTGCGCATGCATACGGATCGTAATACGCATGCGCGAAACAGTCAGTCCGGCCGAAAATCGTTTGTTCGCTAAATAGTGAATGCCTATTTTGAGTGACAGGAGGAGGCATATGTGGGTGGTAACAGGGGAAGGTGCTTGAAAACCGGGAGTGGAGATCCGAACGCAGGCGTGCTTAAAGGTCAAAACGGGCGTTTTAAGGGTGTGCATAATTAATACAGCAGCGTCATTGACCACGTCACTGGGTTATTTTATAGTCAGAACTGCTCGCAAGATTGCGGTAGGAAAAACCAACCACAAGAATAGCGAACAGTTCATACGCTGGTCGATGTACTCGATTAATCTAATAAATAGCGGACATGACGTAGGATGCGAGTGGCCAGGGGGCGTAGTTTTCCAAAAAACTACCGTATGTTTCGTTCGCTCGTTCAGACCTAGAGGCGTGAACAGACCGCAAAGAGCGAACGGTTCATTTGAATAGCCACCCCTTTTTTCTGAACGAGCGTGCGCAAATAGCGTCCGGCTCTGAATGAGGTCCTGTGCTCTGTATATATTTGTAACTCATTATTAAAGGATCAGCCAACATTCTCAATGCACAGTAACAAGTGATGCTTGCTATAATAGTGTTTGCCTCTGTAAGTTAGGCATCCAAAATAGTATCGTGTTTGGCAGATAATAAATTATCCCTTGACAATCTCTGTCTGCCAATTATCCCACAGGATACAAAACATTAATGTTTGGAATTTCAAAATTGTGTTGTAGTTAAAAGTTGTCCATAGTTGGCCCACATTTTCCGGGAGATACCAGAGGACAGATGCAGGAGGGAGGAGTAGGGGCATGGTTACCTACTTTCCTGGAATTTCTGGGAGTTCTCCCAGCTCCTGGGAGAGAAGGCAACCCTCCCTCATCCCACCCATTTTTCAAAGCCACACCTCATGTGATCAGGGCCAGATTAACAATGGGGCGGATGGAGCTCCAGGCCTTCACATAAAAAGAGGCCCATCATTATGGCAGCATGATGGATAAACACCAGCTGCCTAGCTGGTCACACAATTGGCCATAAATCATAAGTATTAAAACTGTATTCTAGTTTTCTCACAAAATGATGCTTTTTTTTCTATTTTAATATATTTAGATTTAGGGAGACATTGGTACTGATAGCGTATGGGTTTACACACCCACATGGCTCTGGCCATACCCACACAGCATTGGTCACAGTTTCTCCCCTTCTCAGTATAGGCCCGTTAACATATTCAGCCCCAGGCCTATCTGTCCCTGCATGTCATGCAATGCTGTGAATGATGTATGGCATTGCAGTGGGTCACAATGTGATTAGTAGCATCATGCCCTGGCCCTGCATGTGATGCAATGCTGTGAATGATGTATGGCATTGCAGGGGTCACAATGTGATTAGTAGCATCATGCCCTGGCCCTGCATGTGATGCAATACTGTGAATGATGTATGGCATTGCAGGGGGTCACAATGTGATTAGTAGCATCATGCCCTGGCCATGCATGTGATGCAATACTGTGAATAATGTATGGCATTGCAGAGGGTCACAATGTGATTAGTAGCATCATGCCCTGGCCCTGCATGTGATGCAATGCTGTGAATGATGTATGACATTGCAGGGGGTCACAATGTGATTAGTAGCATCATGCCCTGGCCCTGCATGTGATGCAATGCTGTGAATGATGTATGGCATTGCAGGGGGTCACAATGTGATTAGTAGCATCATGCCCTGGCCCTGCATGTGATGCAATGCTGTGAATGATGTATGGCATTGCAGAGGTCACAATGTGATTAGTAGCATCATGCCCTGGCCCTGCATGTGATGCAATGCTGTGAATGATGTATGGCATTGCAGGGGGTCACAATGTGATTAGTAGCATCATGCCCTGGCCCTGCATGTGATGCAATTCTGTGAATGATGTATGGCATTGCAGGGGGTCACAATGTGATTAGTAGCATCATGCCCTGGCCCTGCATGTGATGCAATGCTGTGAATGATGTATGGCATTGCAGGGGGTCACAATGTGATTTGTAGCATCATGCCCTGGCCCTGCATGTGATGCAATGCTGTGAATGATGTATGGCATTGCAGGGGGTCACAATGTGATTAGTAGCATCATGCCCTGGCCCTGCATGTGATGCAATGCTGTGAATGATGTATTGCATTGCAGAGGGTCACAATGTGATTATTAGTAGCATCATGCCCTGGCCCTGCATGTGATACAATGCTGTGAATGATGTATGGCATTGCAGGGGGTCACAATGTGATTAGTAGCATCATGCCCAGGCCCTGCATGTGATGCAATGCTGTGAATGATGTATGGCATTGCAGGGGTCACAATGTGATTAGTAGCATCATGCCCTGGCCCTGCATGTGATGCAATGCTGTGAATGATGTATGGCATTGCAGAGGGTCACAATGTGATTAGTAGCATCATGCCCTGGCCCTGCATGTGCTGCAATACTGTGAATGATGTATGGCATTGCAGGGGGTCACAATGTGATTAGTAGCATCATGCCCTGGCCCTGCATGTGATGCAATGCTGTGAATGATGTATGGCATTGCAGGGGGTCACAATGTGATTAGTAGCATCATGCCCTGGCCCTGCATGTGATGCAATGCTGTGAATGATGTATGGCATTGCAGGGGGTCACAATGTGATTAGTAGCATCATGCCCTGGCCCTGCATGTGATGCAATGCTGTGAATGATGTATGGCATTGCAGGGGGTCACAATGTGATTAGTAACATCATGCTCTGGCCCTGCATGTGATGCAATGCTGTGAATGATGTATGGCATTGCAGAGGGTCACAATGTGATTAGTAGCATCATGCCCTGGCCCTGCATGTGATGCAATGCTGTGAATGATGTATGGCATTGCAGGGGGTCACAATGTGATTAGTAGTATCATGCCCTGGCCCTGCATGTGATGCAATGCTGTGAATGATGTATGGCATTGCAGGGGGTCACAATGTGATTAGTAGCATCATGCCCAGGCCCTGCATGTGATGCAATGCTGTGAATGATGTATGGCATTGCAGGGGGTCACAATGTGATTAGTAGCATCATGCCCTGGCCCTGCATGTGATGCAATGCTGTGAATGATGTATGGCATTGCAGTGGGTCACAATGTGATTAGTAGCATCATGCCCTGGCCCTGCATGTGATGCAATGCTGTGAATGATGTATGGCATTGCAGGGGGTCACAATGTGATTAGTAGCATCATGCCCCTCTCACCTTGGATTTTCATTAGGCAAAAAAATGATTTATATTCCTCTGCTGCTCAATGCCGTAAATTTGCTTCAACCGTGTGCAGGACCATGACAAGACTCACATCATCAAGTCCCCGTACGGTCCGCTTGACTGGGAAATCATTAGTCTCCCAGACATTAAGTAGGAGTAGGCAAGTATATATTATATAGATCAGTGGTAGGCAAGCTGTGCCACTCCAGCTTCTGTGGAACTACACATCACAGCATGCCCTGCCACAGTTTTGCTGTTAGTGCATGCTAAAACTGTGACAGGGCATGCTGGGATGTGTAGTTCCACAGCAGCTGAAGTGCCACAGGTTGCCTACACTAGATATAGATCTTGGAATATCCCATCATATAGTAAAAGCTGATTCGGGGTGAATCCATGTATTTGTCCCCTGTTATGAAGGAGGCATATAAATGACTACTTTACATAACAGTATAGTGCTTCCCATGAGTCCAGAGTAAAAGGTATGTTGTACATCAGTGTGGAGTCACAGCCTGGCTCATTGTTAAAGTGGTTATATTCTATTAAACAATTTGTTTAGTAAAACTTGCACACAGAGTGGTGGAGGAGTGATGTAAGCTTTGTTTATGTACAGGATAGAGCAGGGGCGTTTTAAGAGAGAAGGGGGCCCGTGTGCAGACTCTGTTTGGACCCCCTCCTCTCTGGCAGTGGACTGAGCGCAAACGATTTTGGCTCAATGCCAGAATCTCCTGGGCATGCGCAGGTCTCCGGGAAATGGCGCCTGTGCCTTATTCCCGGGGGACATCTTTTCTGCACATGCGCGAGTCACCTGGAAAATGTCCGCTGCCAATTTCCCTGTGAGTTTTGCTGCTCTGCAGTGCTGGCCCGGAGCTGGGGAGCAGCACTCCGAAGTCTGCAGAAAGATAAGTATAAACTAAATATGGGTGCAGGGTATGCAATGTGGGCCCCCCTGCACTGCACACCCTGCACCCATTATAAATACGCCCCTGGCATAGAGCTAAACGCACTGCTTGGATAGTTAAATACACCCTGTTATTATTAAACAATATTGCATAATAAGTAAATTGTTATGTTTATCTTTCCTTTATAAAAATATTCAATAAAGTCAATACGAAAATAGCTTTGGGTGTCAGAAAAGGTTTGATACTGAATTGCGTTCTGCTCAGAAAATAAGAACACGAATATCAATTGTGATATTTATGTGTACAGCATAGCATTTTTAAGAATGTTAGAGACCCAACAACACTCAAACTTTATTTTATTTCTCATTGTAAAATGTCATGTCTCCCTGTGCTTCTGGTCTAGCTATTGTTTATTTGTAAAAAATATATTGTTTCTTTAGCATCAAGATAAAAACTGAAGGTTAGATTACTTTCATGTTTTCCCAATTTTACAGAGAGTATATTGAATCGATTGTTTAAAAAATGTTTACTTCGTAGTTCAAAATTTATATGCAACAAATAAAAAAAGTGATTATTCAAAAACAACCATCACAGTGCTTAACAAGATTTAATGTACATTTATTCTTAACATGTGGAACATATAGTATAAAGATTTTATACTGAATAAATGGTATTCATTAAGCCAGAGGAAAGGAGAAATTTTTTTCCATTTTCTTTTTTTAACTACATTTTGTTGAAATACAAATATGTTGTGTCTCATCACTGAAAAACCCCAGAAGTTGTGTTGCTTCGTCCATTATTCTGTAATAACTGCTGTCTGTATAATATAACCATTGTCTAATTCAGTTGTCAGGCAACTATTTCCACATTATGACCAGAAAGCAAAGTGTCAGCTGCTACCCCGAAATAGAGAATTCATCTATACATACAGATACTTGCACATTATTCTCTTGGTTGGAGATATGGCCAGGAGAAAATTATTAATTTCCAGTGCCATGAAAAGGAAGGAAAAAATTTAAATAAAATATGACTATAAAAATCTGTTATCACTTTAACCACATCTTGGGGAAATAGCCAAATAGTCTACATAAATGAATGCTTAAGAAAAAAAAGCAAGAAAAAAAAAGGTGAAGGCCTGTACATCTCTTATATACATCACAGCCCCTGTTGCAGTAGAAAATAAAATAGAAAAAAATAGAATGAAATATCTAAAGACTGTCAGTGTGGATAGTCAAACAAATACCATATTTATTAACAGTGGTGTGTATTTCTGCACTCAGTTTTACTATGTTCAGAAATTGATTTATTTTTACTTGTATTTATTTTACCATTATTGTCTATAAATGCTGCTCCTATTCTAATGTTACTGTTATCCAATGGATAAAATCAGTATTTTTGACTGAGGTCCTTTTTCTATATACTCTTACAATATCGCTAGCGGTTCTATTGCACACAGGTTTTTTTTTGTAACTCAAGGGGCAAAGTTATTGTTGAAACTGGAAACTTAAATAATAACATCCTATTTTCTTGAAGAATTGATACAATTACATTTTACAACGCTGGCACAGGTTTATCAATATTGTAAGTCCCATAAGGATACAACCAATAAAAGGAATAAGAAAAATAAAATCAAAATGACCCCAGAATGAAGCAATCACCAACTTTGGGTAAAAAAAAAAAAAAAAAAAAACATACATAAACAGCAATTATTTATTTTCTTAGCTCATTAACCATTTCTTAGAATTTCCAATAGGTAAATAATGACTGGATACAAGGAGCATATGTTTGTTTTTCCTTTTAATAATTGTTTCCTTCTTCTCTCAACTCTTGATAAAAGAACATAAAATTAGCCAGTAATATGTGACTTCCTACTCTCCCACTCACACATGCTTGGCTTCTCACTGGTGTCATAATTTTCCTATTTGAAAGAGTACATCACAGATGACTGAGGAAACCATAGAGTTCAGGACAGCTGTTATAGAGATATCCAATAAACGGCCTTCGTGCAATAGAAACTCGGAGCGGTTTTCCTCCACTTTCGTCATGGCTAGCAAAGCCTTAGCTGCCCTGCACATCATGTCTACGCTAGGTGGCTCCAAATGGGGAGGTTGCATGTGCATGAGGTTATGCTGACTCTGTTGATATTGGACCATGGTGACTCCATCTTCCAAGAAGCTTATTAAGTTACCAATGCTTCCTTTCTGCACAACTATGGCCCTTGCTACCAATGTATCCCCCTGAGCAAGGTTTGAAAGCAGTGCCACAGACATTTCTCGGCACACTGGATTTTTGCGGTCCCCAACGTACCTAACTAGAGTCGCATAGAGTTTCTCTTGGCGACTAAATGGAGGTGTGGCCAAGATAAGGTCCACATTATCGTCCTGTATACTGAGTTTACATAAGGTTTCCAGCACAAGTCTCTGGGGGGAAAGGATAGAATTGGGTCCTACTGTTGGGAAGGGGTCCTGTGCCTCTGCAGATGGGCACACCATCCAGTGTAGCAAGCCATCTAAAATTGGCAAACAGATACTTTCTGTGTAAACAGATAAGTCTAGCTGTCCAGAGATATTGGCTAATGTGACCAATGTGTTTTCTCTTAATACCTCGAGACAGTCCCACCACCACTCATCCTTGCTACAGCTGGCACTTTTATCTTCATCTTCTTCTTTCTCATAAGTCTGTGGTGACCGTTTTCTCTCTGGATGTTCATGGCGAAGGAGAATTAATTTACCAAGGATCAAGACCAAACCTGGATGTTTTGACATTTCAGCATCATTCCCAGGCACAAAAGACAAGCTACGAATAATATTTGACACACAGATGCAACGCTTGGCCAAAGAGTCTTGCCATTGAGCTACTGTACATAAAGGAATTTCATCTCTGTTTCTTGGTTCATCTTCCAATAAAATTATATTCCTATGAGTTTTGGCTTGATGAATTCCTAATTGAAGTTTGCTGCTCTCTATCTGTAAGCAATGGTTATTTGGGTCTTCAGGCAGTGCACCTGGTCTTGCAGAGAGGACATCATCAATGGTTGCAGTTATGTTTTTTTCTGGTTGGTCCTCATTATCCTCTACTAGAACTTTGTCATCTTGCTCTTTCTTCTTTTTGCTTAAAGAACTGATGGAGGATGGAGATCTTTTGCGCTTGGGGATCTCTATTTTGCTTTCAAAGTGAGTCTGTATATGTTCAGTTGTGTCACCTCCACCAAGTTGCCAATGAAGAAGTCCACTAGTGAATTCCTGAACACGGCCAAGCCGGTCAGATCGATCAATTACAAAGAGGTCATTCTTCTTCACAACTTTTATTGGCAACTTGTCAAACTTACTAGCTTGTTTTGGCTTCACACTAGAATCAATCAACACTTCAGTTTTCACAAAGGAAAGGGATTTTTCCTCAGTGTTAAGATGATCTTTTTCATCTGCAACACTCTGAACATCTTGCTCAGGTTCATCTTTGTTGTCATTATCCTCATCTTCCTCCTCTATATCATCTTCATAATCCATAGCAGCTTCTTCTTCCTCAGTAGATGGACTTTCTTCTGAGCTATATTCAAGAGCTTGGCTAACATTTTCACCAACTTCATATTCCTTGAGTATGTCGAAGATGTCAATGAGGCATTTTCTGAAATATTCCACCAAAAGTTCCAGGAATCCAGGAAGCTGTTAAGAAAGGGTTCATATTTGAATTTCAGTGCACAAAAGGAAAAAAACCCATATCATTTGTATAAACTAATTTTGGTTCTTTACTATGTTCTGTTTTTCATATTTTTAGTTCAGCTAAAATCTAGACATAAATCAACCTTTTGGTCTTGAATGTTATAGCTAAAAAAGAGAAAGGTGTGAAGTAATAAAGCTAGCTGGCTACAATGATGCTCACTTTAGGTCTTACATGTAACTGACGGAAAAAATGATATAAAGGTTTCTTTAATAGCCGGTCTCCACTCTCATATTCATATGGGATATTAGGCATATGGAGAAAAGAAACCTCTCATAGTGCACTTTCAGTTACATGTAAGATATAACATGAGCATCACCTGCCTGTACATTATCCAGGGTTTGTGAGGTGTATGCCTTTTACCCAATACCTCAGAGGATGATAAACAAAACCTTTATATGAATGATAAACACATCTGGATGTAAGCATTTATGTGAGCCATATTACATACTCCACTTATACTGGTGGCTTCCTATGGTGGAACGGTGCATATCTATATATATATATACACATATTATATATATATTTTGCAAGAACATTTTCTAATGCCTGGTTTTTGGTGTCATTCTGTTTTTTTTTCATTTTCTGACTGGGGACCTGTGACACCATTGAAGGCGGGACAAATGACATCTCATCTTTGATTGAAGGGAGGAAATACTGTATTTTTTGGAACTGAATTGGCGCAAGGTTTCATTTCCTTCTTGTGTTTCATATGTAATTATTTGCGAGTTGTGGTGACTTGTTATAAGGTTGTGATCTGCAGCCATTTTTTAGCGCCCAAGTTAGGACTTGTACACACTGTCCACTACTTTACTTTGACACCATTGTAGTCAATAAATGATAGACATGCAAACATTATACTCTCCAGTGGGACTACAAAGCCAGTTTCCATGAAAATCCATCTGAGACCAAAGCAATAAGATGTTCTCATCTCTTATGAATACTCTTGAAACATTCAACAGAAAATGCTATTATCACAGATTTCAATTACTTCTATAGAATGCACCCACCTGAGAAAGGTTGAATGTAGCCACCGTGCTATCGTCATAGAGCAGGATATTAATAGTGTCTAAAGCCCATGTACTTTCAGCCAAAAGACCAGATTTTAAAGACATCATTACTCTCCAAGCCTCAGGTGTTACTAAAAAAAAAAGGTTAATAGAAATAGAAAAAAATAAATCAATATCTTTTCCTTATATTTGCTACTGTAAAACTGTCATCCAAAACATATTTTGCAGATAGTTTTAGTTTTACAACTATATAGAGAAAAAATTTACAAAAGTGGAGCTAGGTTGAAAAGTTTAAATCTCATCACTTCAACCCCTATTCACAAACATCCAAAGTCAGTTTTAAGATTGCTGTGGTCAAAATGACAAATGCGATCTTGGGGCCTGATTCAGTACAGATCACAACTACGATTGCAATAGTGATTACGCACGCAGTCTCACTGCGAAGATATGCTAATCCTCAGCGATCGCTATACCGTCGCAGTACAACATAAGGGCGCCCACCTTATCTTACACACATCCGTAATACTTAGCAAGACTGCAAAACCATCGGTAACATTGAGTACAATCGCAGCCTCACACACACTTGCACAAGGTCTGACCTTACTCAGGAATTGCTATAGACCAGCAGAATACGCCAAGATAAACTGATGATCTCTGTACAGATTTGTACTGAGTGTGGAAATGTGAATAGGTTTTACAAATCCTAGAAACATAGAATTTACCAGATGGCCATTGTTTTCCATAACCAAAATACCATTAATAAGTCATAAACTTAATTCAAAATGAAAATGCAATGAACTAATAGGATTTTGGTTTTGTGTTGTATTTATAACCACTTGCCACCCACTAGCAATGTATCGATGTCCTATTAGGTGGCTCTTTGATCTGACAGTACTTTGATAAATGGTGGTTGTGCTGCAAGTATTATTACGCTGGCAATTGAATCAGGCTGTCATTGACCATAATTATGCCAAGAAACCAAGAAACCAATTCACTGGCAACTGAATCAGGCTGTCATTGACCATAATTATGCCAAGAAACCAATTCACTGGCAACTGAATCAGGTTGTCAAGGACCATAATTATGCCAAGAAACCAATTCACTGGCAACTGAATCAGGCTGTCATTGACCATAATTATGCCCCGAAACCAATTCATGTAGTTTTTGGGCACCTTAAAAGATGATGCCCTATCTGATCAATGTTTCTGCATTTGGGTTGTAATGATGTTATTACCTGGACTTGCTGCCTAAGGTTCTGGACATGGATCACGTCTTACTATTAATTTTCAAGTTATTTAACAAAAATATACAATTGTGAAGAAAAATGTGTATGTTCTTTCCCAGCCCACCAAAGTGGCATCAACAAAAAAATGATAAAACTAAAATAGGATCTTAAGTTCTTGGCATCTATAATGTAAATGTAATAGCCAGCGTGACTTTCAGGCATTGGCATGTTTCCGATGAGTTGCACAAATTTTTTAAAAGGGCAATAATTTAAAAAACGATTGCCACTTTAAAACATCGGCCAGACTTGCCTGAAATTTACTTTGATAAAGCTGTGATTGTACACAGTGAAACGCGTTAGGACTGGCTGATTCACCCTCCACTATACAATACCCAGCGGGAGCTCATCCTCAATTGCCTTATGGTGTTCTAGACAGCAGTTATACTACCAGCGGACCAGACCAGTGCCATAGGGGACTATTTTCAATGCAAATGCTTTGCCAGCGTTGCTAAAGGACCCCATATTATCATTTGGACACTGAAACTGGTAATTATATACTCATGCTGGATACATTTCTTCATAATACACCAAAAGACTACTTGTGATTATGAAATTATGCTCCCAATGCTACTATATTGCCTGAGACTTTTACCATTTACTTATGTGGATTGGTCACTTTTACCCATTTAATTCATTCTATATCATAGTGCAGATATAGTTTTACCTATACATCTCATATGTGCCATTTCATTGTTTTGTGCATATTAATTCCTTTGAAATTATTTATTTATAGTGATTTATGTTTTATAGTTATCATTCAGAGCGCTGTTATTTCTGTTGTTTACCTGAAATTCACTGATGCCTGCAAGTCTGCAGGCTATTACATTTACCCATATAACTGTTTGAAATAAAGCCATCATATTTAGTATTATTATACTCATGATAACTAGTTGATTAAATTGTGGGATAAAATGCAGTTTCTGCACCAATTATATTAGAATAGACTAAATTGGTGAATAACCTAAGAAAACAAATTTTCATATTTTCTGCCTCCAAAGTTATCTTTATAAAATTAATTTTTTCCCAATTTTCTACATAAGAAAGCCCTATCTTTCCCAAATATACATTATGTTCATTATAAGGTACACATCTCATACAGTGGAATTCAATCTGGGGTGAAAAACAATCAAGTGGTTAAATTTTAAATAGGTTATAGTTTTCTCTATCGGATATGAACTTACCAATATCTTTTGAGGTAATTTTTCTCCTTGACTTCAAGATAGGTTGAGTTGCTTCAACTGAACCTGGAGGGAAGGTTATTTCACGTCTAGCCACAGGAGGCTGTACAGGAAGTCCGATGCTTTGTGTTGGTGGAACAGTGGTCATAACTTTCTGCATTTTCATAGAAGGCAGAAATGGAGACTTGCTTGGTGACATGCGGTTTTCTAGTGAGCGCTGAAATGAAGCTGGGCTAGGAACTCTTGAAATGTGGTTTGGCATAGAGGGTGGAGTCTGGTAAGAAGAAGGTGGAGCTCTGGTGATTGGTTGCATGGGTGCTGATGGGGACATATAGGGTGGTTGGCGCTGGTTTCCATGGGGTGGCCACTGACCCTCATGATTCATTCTTTGGTCATGCCCCATCATATCATCAGAGCGGTTAATAGCTGTATATGTTGCTGGCTGCTGTGTGCCTCCAGGGCCTTGCCTTCCTTGGTATGGGTAAGGCATGTCATTGCGTGATGTCCACATATTCTGTTGTGAGCCATCGCTTGTTGATGATTGTATGGGGCTACCCATTATCTGAGGTCCCATGCCATGCTGCTGTATTTGTCCTGGGCCCTGCATTCTCTCTCTGTTGTAAGGGTAAGGATACTGTCCTTGTATGGGCCTCCTGTCAGGTCCAGAGTAAGCATTGCCATATTGATTATACATATCTTGCTGCTGGCTGCTGTACGGCATATTATACATGTCACCTTCATGCCGCTTTGATGAAGGTCCATACATACTATCTATATGGCGTTTGTAGTTCTGCAATTACAAATTTCACAATCAAATCAACTTAGAAAGATTTCAATATTTTATATTTAAATGAACTTTACTCATACTCAGTGGCGGCTCCAGAGGTGGGGCTGCAGCACAGTCCAAAATTCAAATAGGGGAGCCACGCCAACAGCCAGTGATGTTAGGCAGTGTTTGGGGTGGCAGTTGGTGTGGCTCCCCTATTTTAATTTTGGTCTGTTCTGCAGCCCCACCTCTGGAGCTGCCAATGCTCAAACTTAATGTTTACGTTCATGGTGTTGCAAGACTTTCCTGGAGCAATATCTAAACTACCTGCACAAACAGCGGGGGTAATTCAGCTGCGGACGTAAGTGCTATAGCAGCTGCTAACATGTTAACCGCTGCGATAGCACCATTATGGTAATGCAACAGGAAGTATCATGCCACCTGCATGCATTACTTATCCGAGCTGCAATCAAGGACGCCGCATCGGATAATCTGTAATCACATCATTCGGCTGAGTGACCCATGGGGTCATGCAAGACTGCAGTCGCAGATACAACAAAGAGGTGAGGAAATCTCCGTCAGCTGATGGAGATCCTGGCCTCTAAAACGGCCGTGATAGGCCTCCGTTTTGGGAAACGGAGGCAGTTGCCATCCCCAAATGGCAGCAGACTGTCAATCACTAACAGTCTGCTGCTGCTCTGAATGCGATCACACAGGTCCCGTACTACACATGCTCAGTATGGGTCTGATGCCTGCGCAGATTCCAGACTATCGTATGTGCACTGCTGAATCAGGAACAATGTTTCCTAATATATAATGCAGCCTCCATAATATAAATATTAGGAATTTTACAGAGATCCTGCACAAATTATGCTGCTGAATATAATATGCAGCCTCTATAATATAAATATTATATCTTGTAGAGACCGAACCCTATTCCCTGACAGTGGTGCACTATCCTCCACTTCTACCCTGTCTGGACTGTCTGGATGAATTAAGATAATTACTCAACAAGTGTTGTTACCCTCATAGCTCTATAACTGCATCTTTCACCATAGTACTGATAGGGATAAGAAAATCCAAACAGACACAAGGAGGCTTTGTGTGGAAATGGAGGACACCACACTGCTGGGCCTCTAATCTAATGGACGTGTCCACTCCTCAAACTGACAACAGTCAGGCAGACTAGGGGATTCCAGTGGTGTGTGATCGCAGTAATTCTGCTAAATGCACAAGGGTATCTGGTCAAAATATCAACATTCAGAATGTCAACATGTTCATAATGTTGACATTTAACATCAAAGACAGAATGTCAACAGTACATTTTAGTGTTTTTTTAGGTATAGAGTTAGATTTAGGATTAGGCTAAAATATGCACAAAAATAGCATGTCGTCATTCTGAATTTAAACCTTTCATACAACACCTGTGCACCAGGCACCACTGCTGTCCCAAGGTTAGCAAATTGCTTCACAAGGAGTCATGCCCTGGACTCTTGTTCTTCCAGGCCTGGCGGCAAGTACAATTACTACAGCCACTGTAATTACATCACTGTCTGCACTTTATGGGCACTCTTCTTCGTATGTCTCCAGCTCTCACACTAACCAAACCTAACTGGCCTTGAGTCACATAGCTTGCCACATGGTATCAACAGCTTGCAACATTGCCCAAACTTATTTATTTTTTTAGGCCCAGTTGATATGCAAAAGAGCTATAAGATATTTCACAACATAGGGAGATATAATCATCTCTCAACATGATTATTAGGTGAGTCAGGGTATGTAATTTAGCTTGCCAAGCTTCAGGTAACCAAAAACACAACACGTTAACTTTAGATGATCACAAACAGATACAAACTATTTGGCTTCAGTGCTCAACTATCTGCATAAATGGAATTTCAAGTGAATAAATTGTGCAAAAACTTCAAAACTAATATCAGGTTTATCTGTAGTAGATCTAGCCTGACATTATGGAAATACAATATTGATTATTAAAATAACCGTACTTGTTGTTGAGGGTACATTCCAGTCTGATGGCCTCCATAAGGTGGTTGTCCTGTAGGAGGTCCTTGCCCTGGATACTGCTGCCCATAGGCTTCATGCCTAGAAAACAATGTTACTTACAATTTAATTGTATTAAATAAATATATGGCATTATTAAAAAGGTTCTGAGTTTGGTTATCTAGCCATTTAACAGAAGCACAAAATCAATACACTATCCTCAATAAGCATCTTTAATAAGTATAACTAATATACATTTCAATTGGGATTGTTTGTTTTCTATCTGTAGTGGAAAAACAGAATTGGCTTTCACTATTATTCACACTTGCACCGTGTGACAAGAAATCTAAATGACCACTGGTCACAGCAGAAGTGCACAAATGTTCTACAAGAGAGCAGCACAACAGGGGCTCCTGTAATTTAAAAAGATAAGGCTAATAGAAGTTATTTTGTGTTTTGTTGAATAGGAAATGCTCAGAAAGATGTAATTTTTTAAATAAATTTAATACTGAATGCCAGCAAATAAGCTAATCCCATTGGAAGACTCTACAGCCAGCTTCTCGTTATATTTTTGATGAACAATAACTTGCAGTTAGCTACGCAACCAACACATTTAAATAGAGGGTAAAACATCTTCAGTCATGTCAAGGTATGGAACGTTTTATATATATATTTCTAAATTTTAACTGTAGCTCTTTTATAAAAGACACTTTTATTCTTGTTTACTGGCACTTTAAGTATACTGTATGTTAATGTGTGTCACATGAAGCCTTCAAAAGGGAAAACAATTTATTGTTAAGTATGAAATAATTTTTGTACACATTTCAGAAATATACTCTTCTAAATTCATATATATGAGACACATTGGACATAAAACTTTTATATTTAAAGAGAGACACATTGGATATAGAATGTGTATTTATATTTAAAATATTAACTGCAAACACAAAAAGGTAAAAGAGACAGATCACACTTTCATTAGGCTTAAACAGAAAATTGAAAAACTTAAAAAGGATTTTTTAATGTGCTACAGTTATTATTAAGAGACAGGTTTGCTTTACTACAGCATAGCGGAAGGGTAAATAAGGGACCCCAGGGTGTAAGGTTATTGCAAGTATAAGTCCTCAGTATGTTACAGAAGCAATGAACCATGAAAATGGGGTATGCAATATACTTTTTAATCTTTCTTGACCTAACCTGGGAGTAAAAAATATTAAAGGATAACATGATCATACACCAATAATGGTGAAATTCCTGTACATGAAGCATATCTTATATTGTAGCCTTGCTCCATGGAAAGTCACAGGATCCAGTTTTGCTACGTCAGTAGAAAGTGACCATGTGCCATAACAGATGGTGCCTAAATTCCCTTTAACATAAAAAAGGAAGGGTCCTGTCAGCGGGTTGGGTACGGGATGAAGGCGTTCAGGATCCAGTCAGTCAGAATTCAGACACTGGCATCCTGACAGGGTTAGGATACCAACACCTGTCGGTAAGTATCTTAACCATACCCCTAACTCTCCCTCCCCACAATCTAAACCTATCCCTCCCCCCTAGTGCCAAAACCTAACCTCTCCCCCCCTGCAGCCTAACCCTCTCCCTCTAGTGCCTAACCATAACCGTCCCCCTAGTGCCTAACCTAACCCCAACCCCACTATTTACCGTCAAGGTGGCAGAGGTCGGGATGCTGGCACTGGGATTCTGACTGGCATCGGGATTCTGGTGTCGGTATTCTGAGCACTGGTATTCCGACAGCCGAGATTAAAAATACATCCCATATTAGCAGTACTGTCACTTGAAGAATAAACTGCTGAACTTCTGAGCACATCAGACTTTTTAAAAATATATTTTAACTTTTAATTTCCAGCTTTACACGCTATTAACATTATTTTCCTATTCTACTTGTCTGGATACATCGATTGATACAAAAAAACTTCTTTTTTCTATGTATTGTTTCTGTTGCAGCAAAGGTGGTGTTATAGAAGCTCAGTATTTCAGTTGCTTTCCCTGGAAAGAAACATTTTGATTCTCTATTTAATGGCATAACCTATATAATGTACCTACTTACATAATGTACCTACCTACAAAGACGCATTACTCTTGATCATACAGTTCATTATGATTGAAAAAAAGAGAACATGTTTTACACTCTCCAAAAACATAACAAGAACAAGTACCTTTAAAATAAGAACTACTTTAACTACTAAAATGAAGTGCTAGTCAAGATTGCATACGGAAAAGTGCAGTCATGGTTTGCATGTAGAGGAAGAGGCAAACTCACGACAATTTCACATTGTGAAATACATTTGCAATTCAATTCCATACTCACATTTTTTTTTCAGAGCAAATTTGCCTGTCTATGTTCGCACCCCCCTGAACAAGTCAAAAGGTAGGGAAAATCTTTATTTTAAGGTAAAAATGTCAGGAATTGCTTCAAAACTCCTCCCCCCCATTTACTAATTAGGCAGTTTTCAATTAGCTTAAATAGATAAATAATTACATGTCATTCATTTGGGGTCAAAAAAAATAAATGGCTCAAATTAACCCTAAATAAGCTTTTTAGCTTAATAATGCATCCCACATTTAATGAAAGCATTTATTTCAACTAAAAATAATTGCTCATTTCTTTTTAGATTTTTTAAAGTCACCTCAAATTACCCCAAAAGCATTTTCTATTGCATTTTCCATTTAATTCATTTGTAATGAATCAAAATTCTACAGCTTTTTTTTATCATTTTACTTTTTTTTTAAATGCACATATTGTATCAGCTGCTTGACACCTTTTAAAAGCTCTCAGTACTTTCCTTATGCCCACTTACAGTTTTCTATATGAGTCTGCTAACGAAATTGTCACTTTTTGAGGGTCCAGGAAGGTCTCCCCACTTTTTTATGCTATTTTCCCTGTTCGCATTTTAGACAAAATTTGCAAACTCTTGCTGCGAGTAGTGCGAATTGGCATTTCTAATTGAATTGTGCATATCTCGGGTGTGCGCATGAAGGTGAAGTGTGCGAGTTAAACGCCTTTTGCAAATTCGCATTAAGTGAATTCCCCCCAGTGCCTCAACATGTTTCTGGCTCATATTGAATTGAGACTATAGTGGTGTGGAGGGTAAAATTCTGTCAACACAGGTGTGTTTATTCAGAAAATTATTCAGAAGTTGTTCAATGGACACTACCAAATTCTTTTGCAGGCACTGCCTTGGATAAATGGTTTGCACATTGGGACACTTTCCGAAGTGGCCCTTTGTGTAGGACATTAGCAAGGCCCGACAATGGCCACAGCATCACAACAGTGTTCATCCACACTTAAATGGACAGAAACTGAGGGGTATACCAGAGCAGGTGACATACAACATACTTCAACAGTCTCAGCTGTGTATCCACTCCATTTTCACTACACTTACAGTAAGTTACTATGAGGTAAACTTAAGGGTGCCAGGGTGGGGACCTCAAGCAATGTACTAACGTGGGGGATTTTATTGGTAAGGGAGAGAAACACCAAAGTGGCGATTTCACATTTTGACTAGGATATGCATTCCACCCTAGGATCAGCAACCATTGGGAGCAGGTTGTGCTTGATATGTAACTGTAGTTAGTTTCATGAGCAAAAACACCATATTCTGGTTTCAACACTTCTATCATTTCCCATTGTATAGACATTACATTTCTCACCTTTGCTGTCCTGGATAACGGTTTGGTGAATACATGGTAGGATCACTGTTTGAAGGCCCCATATTGTTTTGACCTGGGGGGCCCATATTGCCATCAGCACCAATGCCATATTCTGACCTAAAGGAAAATGTTAAATAGTTTTACAAGGTAAGAATAAACCATAATGTAATCAGTCATCAATGTTTCCAGGATGCACAGTAGCATTACCACCAGAGCCGTAACTAGACTTTTTGGTGCCCTGTGCCATTTTTTAAATAGGGAGATAAGATAGTGCACCTTAAAAAGAGCCATGGCCTCATGGGGAAGGGACAGGGAGGAGATAGAAGAGGCCAGGAGATGCTGGGGATAAAAGAAGAGGAAGCTACAAGTGAGAATGATATTAAACAAGAAAATTGACAGGCCCACACAGTGCCCCCTGCCCTGTGGTGCCCTGTGCCATGGCACTGGTCGTACTACCCTAGTTACGGCCCTGATTACCACTTTGCTTTCTCTGCAGTTTACATTTTTACTAGGCTGACTACAGTATCTTTACAAGTATTACTGTTTGAATTCCATAACAGTCTACAGTGTAATATGTCGATTACGCAAGAAAACACCTGTTTAATCTTCTAAGAGCTAAAGATCGACAGCCCTGACTGTCACTGGAACTATTCTAATTCACCAGAGTGTGTTTGCAAGTGAATGGCTATTTACGCATCAAAATAAATAAATAAATAAAAGCAGTAACACAAAGGCCTTGGTTGACTAATATATACAGAGGGGTCTTCATACGATGGGTCTTACGCGGATTCAGACGCAGCAAAACACCACACACACTGTACTAGAGAGGATGGTCTAAGACTTTAACCGCAATTTGTTTTAAACACACACAAAGTCACATATGAAGCATAATTGAACTTGGCACGAGAAAAAGTCGTGGCCGCATCAGAGCACTTCTTACGCAGATTCAGTCTCAGTCGCATACAGATATACAAATGTCACAAATCAAATTGATCAGTGTAATCCAAGTATTTTTGTTGCTCCCAGTTGTTTTATTATGCAAATAAGACGCACATTTTGAGTGAGAAAGACACTCGGCGTGGCTGAGTCGCCTGGGACCGGGTGCACCGAGAAGGGCTATTTGCCACTACTTGACCAACAGTTATGAAACACATCTGTATTTAAACTAGGCAATGTTATATCAACAGCACATGAATAGATGTAGCCTCGCCCATGTTATCACCCAACCTTCATAAACTGAAAAACTAAATATCACAACCTAACAAGCCTACAAGTCATCATGATCTTTGGAGTATTTTAGCACATTATCTTACTGTAGACATCCCAGGTTCAAACATTACACCATCTCCTACAAGCAAATAGACTAATAAGCCTGTTTCCCGTAAAATAGGTTACTAATGCTGTAGCCAAAGGCTCTGTGCATGGAGCACATCTCTTAAATATCATTATTGGTAATATTACTACTGGTATTAAAGGAAAAATAATAATTTTTGCAGAAGATACAACATTTGAAATACTGTAGGGTACACTAAGGAGAGTGAGCAAAATGATTGATAGTCTAGGTAGATCATAGGAGTGTGCTAAACAAAAACATGAAATTGTGTATTTTTGTCTTAAATGGTACTGTTTTAAGTGACTTTAAAGGTGCATATCCACTTGCTGACTGAGGAAAGTTTGAACTTTTACGACATCATAATCGTTCCTCATCCTGTAGGTGCCCACACTGAATAGCGTTCCCGCTAGGCTGTTTCAGCGGGGTGCCATGCCCTGCCCTATTTCTGAAGGGCAGAAAGCACCCTGCCCTCCAGCGTGGTGCCCTGCTGAAACAGCCTGCAGGTTGTGTCTTCCACCCATGGGCCATAGTGTCCTGCGGGTGGGGAAAAGGTAGAGCAGCGGTCACCGGCGGTGAATGGAGGCCGGGCGACGGTCCACAGTAGTAGTGCTCCTTATACACATAATGCCCACAGTAGTAGTGCTCCTTATTCATGTAATGTCCACAGTAGTGCTCCTTATACACGTAATGCTCACAGTAGTGCCCTTTACACTAAATGTCCACAGTATTGCCCTTTATGCATATTGCCCACAGTATTGCCCTTTATACACAATGCCCACAGTATTGCCCTTTATACACAATGCCCACAGTATTGCCCTTTACACACAATGTCCACAGAATTGCCCTTTACACACAATGTCCACAGAATTGCCCTTTATACACAATGCCCACAGTAGTGCCCCCAATACACATAATGTCCACAGTATTGCCCTTATACATAATGCCCACAATAGTAGTGCCCTTATACACATGTCCACAGTAGTGCCCCTTATACACATAATGGAAACAGTAGTAGTGCCCCTTACACATAATTCCCACAGTAGTAGTGCCCCTTATACACATAATGCCCACAGTAGTAGGGCCCCTTATACACATATTGCTCACAATAATGAGCAATAATGCCCACAGTAGCATTGCCCTTATACATAGTGCCCACAGTAGTAGTGCCCCTTATACACAATGCCCACAATAGTAGTGCCCCTTATACACAATGCCAACAGTAGTAGTGCCCCTTATACATACACAATGCACACAGGAGTGCCCCTTATACACAATGCCCACAATAGTGCCCTTTACACAATGCCTACAGTAATGGCGCTTACACATTATGCCACACAGACACTGCACTTACTTAAAGACCCGCTCCTGCACCCGCCACCATCCGACAGCTACTCGCGCTCGGCACTATGGGAGAGAAGTCACAATGCCATGCACTGCGGGAACCGGAAGGCAGAGCTCAGGAGTGAGCTTCCAGTCTCCGGCTGCAGGGAAGGTGCCGCTGAGCTCCCGCTTGTAATAAAATCGCAGTGGGCTCCCGGCAAATAGAGAAGATGGCGGTATCTCTCTGCATTGCAGAACCCGCTTACTGCATCGCGCAACCCTGTTTGGTGCATTATTCATTCTTTAATTGGATGCTCATATTTAAGTATATGTATAATATAATTGTCTTAATTAAATCAATTTTTTAGAACATTTAAAATGTTATAGTATAACCATGACAGATTACCCTTAAGACTTTCTTAAAGCCCTAAACAACCTTTAAATGTCCCTTTGCTACTTGCTAAATTGCACATTCAAAAGCAATTAAAAATTCCACCAAGGTACAATTAGCATCTAACCAATCACTAATTGATTAAACACAACAGGAAACAGTGTTTAACAAAATCCCAATGTAAATAAACCTTAATTGCCCTGACCCTGGATTTCTGGGAAGTAACCATCCAGAATAGCTGCATGTGGCATAGCTCCAAGGGTATTTCACAGAACAGTATTAGCTTTCTATGTTTTGTTAATAATACTCTTGGGATTTAATACCCTTGTTAACATATTGTTTCATCATTGCTGTTCAGTGTGGAAGAATGCCTGAGAAACCCATATACAGTGCAACTCCTTTCAGCTGGATAAGACCTGGTCATTACGCGTTCATTAGTTACGCTCTTTGTCACATGCTGAACCTTAGAGTGGTAAAACAAACAAATTTTGGATTTCATATTTGCAAATTGTTTAAGAGCAGATGATTTTATATTTTATTACCATGCAATGAGTATAAATTAAATCTGTATGATTTACCACCCGACACCAGCATCCCGGCAGCAGTTGAAATCCCGATCGTCCTCAGGTAAGTATTAGCTACCTAACCATAATCCCCCCCCTTAAGTGCCTAAACCTAACCCCCCCTCCCCGCTGCCTCAACCTAAGTCCCCCGGGGGGTGCCTAACCCTTAACTCTCCCGGGGGTGCCTAACCTCTCCCCAGGGGTGCCTATCCCTAACCCCCCCTTCCCCTAACCTAAACCTAACCTTCCGGGAGGGTGCCTAACGCTAAGTCCCCCCCCGGGAACCCTAAACCCAACCCTCCCCCCCGCAGCTATCTGATCGGGATGCCGGGCGTTGGTCTCCCGGCGTATGTCTATTGACATGGCGTCGGCATATCGACGCCTGTCTTTAGACCCTTGCCGGGATATGTCAGTCGGGAAGTCGGCTGTCGGGATTAGGTCCGCCGGCTTACCAACTGCATACCGTATAAATCGTACATCTGTTTACAGTGTACCCCAGCTGGCTGACAAGCAGCCTCCTGGAGATATAAGCCAACCTATATCCTCAGTAACAATCAGAATGGGAGAAAGTAGGAGAATCATCCATTCCATGTTACTTGGCACGTGTTCATTCCCTTTAACTAGGTGAATAATTCTCATATTATTATTATTATTACCAATTTATATAGACACACATATTCCACAGCGCTTGACAGAAAATATTTGGCAATTCACATTAGACCCTTCCCCAGTGGAGCTTACAATCTATATTCGCATGAACGCACATAGTAAGGGATAATTTTTTTGGCCAATTAGCCTGTAGTATATTTTTGGAGTATGGGAGGAAACCGAAGTACCTGGAGGAAACCCACATAAACACAGGGAGAATATACAAACTCCACGGATTCCAGTCAATAGACAGACATGAAAGAGGTTGACAAGGTTGAAGGTAGGCAGGAATAAAAGGACGACAAAGTGAAAAGGTCGACACAAAATTGGTTGTTTTTTTAGGGTTAGGCGCTTACCGGAGGGTTAGGCACTAGAAGGGACGGTTAGGGTTAGGCACTCACCCCGATGTGTAGGGTTCGGCACCAGGAAGGAGGGTTAGGGCTAGGCACCAAGGGCAGGGTTAGGGTGAAGATTAGGGTTAGAAAAAAAAGATGTGTCGACAACCTTTGTGTCTCCTTTTGACCTTATTGACCTTTTCTGTGTCGATCTTTTGTCGCTGTCGACTAATACCTGTCTAACATTTGTTGTCTATCTAGACATTGTTTATCTAATTCTTGTCTATCTTTTATACCAAACCCAAATGCCACACAGTTAGAGCCTTGGTGGGAATCAAACACAAGAACTCAGTGCTCTAAAACAGTAATGCTTACTTTTATACCATCAATTACTTTTTTTTACATTTTATTTTATTAGAGAGTTTGAAAATATAGCCTACATAGGCAACGATACAATAACAAATATAAATAGTGTTGTACAAATAAGTGAAAAACAAACAAAAACATATCGATAACAATAGCTGTATCAACAAAAGTAAAAAAATAAATAAAATATATAGGGGCAAAACAAATGGGGAAAAAGTAAAAGGGAAATTAACCAGAGACAATATATATATTGAATACAAGATCAAACATATAATATTTTAAAGAAAAAAAGAGAACACTGGCGACCAAGCGCTTTCCAACAGTACATCATAAAAATAACCAAAACCTACTAAACAGTATTAGGGTATATTGCTCACAGGGGAAATCAATGAGGGCCTTAATAAGGAAAAATAATCAGGTCACAATCTTAACTTAACCAAAGGAGTATTTTAATACCAAAGTTTTAATGTTGTAGCTCTTTTGGACACAGGTAACAATGTTAAAGAGGGCAGGGAGGATTAGGATTCTTCAGTATTGCGTAATAGTTGATCTATTAACAATAAAGATGTGACCAGTTACATAATACAGTGGGATCCCCGTAACATGAGAAATGAGATTAAAAACTTCTATCCAAAGTGGGTGGAGTGTTGGGCAAGCTGTGCCAACCTCACCACAATTTCTTCAGCATAATTGTGAAACATCAGGCCAGAACTTCCGTAAGCAGGCCTGGCGACAGGGGGGGACTAAGGGTACACCTGTCCCGGGCCCTGAGGGACCCCAAGGTTCAGAAGGAGACAAAACAGGGCTGCAGTGCCTTGTTGTGGTTTATAAATTTACCACGCTGTGTTATAAATCACATAGGCGCAAGTAGCCAAAAAAATAATAATCAAATCCATCCCCCCACCCCCCAGTTGCCCCCTCACCTTGTCTAAATGAGCACAGCATCAGTGACGTTGCAACGTCAGTATGCATGAAGTTGCCCGCGCGCCGGCACTTCCTGGTTCTTCTGTCCCTGTTTCCTGGGCCGCGGCCACCAGACACCGAAGAGGAGCAGTAAGATGGACCAGGCAGCCTGGCGAATGGAACCGCCACTCACCGTGCACAACTTCAAACAAACTGTCTGCGCTCTACAGACACACTCCCCAGTCCCACCCACGAGGCTGCGGCTGCACTGAGTGTAACACTGACTGTCAGCACCTGGCACCAGAGACTGTGTCATGTGGTGTGGTAAGTGTTACAGTCTATTTTTACTTTATTTTAAGCATTGGATATATAAGTATGGGATATTATTCATATATATATATATATATATATATATATATATATATATATATATGTACTGCATAAGAGATTCAATTAGTTGTTGGACGTACTGCGTAGCTTTCCCCTAAAATTCAGTTATGGTCGCTTCCCCACGCGGTAAGCCTCAGGGAGTTGTAAAACTCTGCATTTAGTGCACCCTCTGGGGCTTACCACACAAGTTGACTCCATACTTCTTATCTCTTAAACCAGGAGCTATGATGTAACATGCATTAGCCGCGGGCTTACGCGCATGGAAATTAGTAAGTAATTTATTAGCTCCGGACGCTAAATCCGGGAGCTGCAGACACACTGGAAGTACCTAATCTAATTGAATCTGCCCCAAAGTGTAAGTGAATGTCTGATGGTTTGTGATTCTGCAGTCTGCATGCCCTACCTTTGCTCCTAGTATTGGTATACCCAGTCTGTGGAGCAATATTAATGTTTGATATTTCAGCTATTTACCATACTTTTGCTTTGGTCTACTATTATTTATGGCAGTGGTTCTCAAACTCGGTCCTTAGGACCCCACACAGTTCAAATTTTACAGGTATCCTGGCAGGTGCACAGGTGTATTCATTACTCATTGACACATTTTAAAAGATGCACAGGTGGAGCAAATTATTTCACTTGTGATTCTGTGAGGAGACCTGGAAAACATGCACAGTTTGGGGTCCTGAGGAATGAGTTTGAGAAACTGTGGTTTATGGTATTTATGCTCTGATAATATGTTTTGTTTATGTAATTTATGCTGTTACCCTGTTTTGTATATGCTAATTATGCTATTTGGTGATACATGTTTTGGCACACGCAGGTGAGGGATGTGCTGGGGTCGAGGGTGGGGGGCCCCTAGAAATGTCAGTGTACCGGGTCCCAAGAATTCTGTTGCCGGCCCTGTACGTAAGCATACCGGAGTGAGATATATTCTTTGTATAAGCTTCATCAGTGACTTTTAAAAGAAATTGTAGTTTAATAAAAAAAATCCTCTAAATGAATACATGTATTTATGAAAATAGTTGACATTATTTACGTAGCAATAATATCGTGTTGGCTTATTACTTTTCTCACTAAAACCATTAGTATTTTCCAAATGATACATGTTTGACTCCAGAATTTGATTATGTAATAAAATTTCACTTTTTTAGGTTACATACAGAAACTATGCCCTTTGTATAAGTATCAGTGATAAACAAGTGTACAACAATTGCTTTTAAAGAAATGCCAAGGACCATGGCCCTGCATACCAGATGGTGGCATCCATTGCTGCTTTGGTAAACTGATGCCATGTTTTACCATGGTGGTCTAATCAGGTCTCATGGTGGCACAGTGGTTAGCTTTCCTGGTTCAAAGCAATTGGGCATGAGTTTGATTGCAAATTCAGGGTGCTAGGTGCTTCTATATTAAATAGGTTCCCTCCAACTATCCAAGGAAATGTTGATAAATAAATTTGTTTTTAACAAAAATGTGCCTGAGTGATTGTTTGCGTGTTCTCTGATTGTATAGACATGGTTAAATGGATACATAAATATAATGGCATCTGTATGGATGAAGTAATAAAGAAGGATTAAAAAGTATAAAGGTAAATAGGAAAAGGTAAACACAGGTAATAACGCTGAGAGGGTTTTAAAAACAAGATGACAAACTACTGAGAACAATTTAATTCAATTTTGACTGCTATGTCTTGTACCACGGCCACAATTCCAGCTAACAGTAAAAGCTATATTATTGGTAAGACGAAAATTCAACTTGCAGCATGAACCTGCAACAACAAAGATTTTAATCACTAATTTTATAGTGTGACTTTATATTACACTCACCTCCTATCATAGCTTCCAGGTCCGTAAGAGAATTGCTGCCGCTGACTCAAGCCCATATTGGACATCACTCCGGAGGGAGTCTGGTTGTAGATATCCGGCATGTTGCTGTTAGGCATTTGGCCAGGAGGCATGAAAGGCTCATTGCTTCCAGGCACTAAAATAATAAAATGAGAAAAAGTGCAAATTAAGCATGTTTTTCCTTTTACCTTGAAAGAGAGATATCAATTGTCCATAAAGCCTTTTAATGACCAGGCTGTAACCATGTCAGCTGAATTATACAAGCCTCTGGCAAAGGGTTGTAGCATTACAAGAGATTGGCTGTAAAAATGTATAGGAGTACAATACAGAATGACGAAAAAAATACAAGCATATCCCTGCAATTCAGAGGCCATGTTTACTAATACCACTTCCAGACAGAAAATGGAAAAAAAAAAAAAACAGGATTTTTCCAGACTTTTGCGTTTGCATACTGGGTTGTTTTGCCATTCTCTGTCTGTACCCCACTTCAAACAGAAGCGCAAATTACCAGGTCAAAAAATTCAACCCGGTAATTTGCTGATTTACACGGGTATTTCTTCTATCTAAAAAGGGTCAACACGGGACTAAATTCCCGTGTCTCCGACCCTGATAAATTCCTGGGTCGAAGTCCCGGGAATTTATACCCGGGATAACCCTTTCAGATAGAAAAAGGTCCCGTGTAAATCACCAAATTACCAGATTGAAATGTTTAACCCGGTAATTTGGATTTCTGTCTGAAAGGAGTATTAGTTGAATTAAATCACAAAACTATTTAAATTGATATATTCTTATCTCACGAAAGGGCAATCCTGAGTTGGTCAATATTATCAGTGACTACTGACTTATCTGTGATGTAACATTAACCAGGACCGGTGTACTAGGTGATGCCTCTCCCCAGATGGCAATGTCACGCTTCCCAGGGGTTGTGCCCCGCTATGCCCTGCTCCACAGAATGGGAGTGTGGTGCTTGGCTTTTACATCAGAGCAGCAGCTGACAGCTTCACATGTGACAGCTGTGGTCCATCTCCTAGGTTTGTCTAAGGGTAGTGCAGATCCTAACCCTTCACTCGTACATGCTTTCTTAGCCCTTACAGAATCCCAAGCTAGAAAGGAAGAATACATCCTAAAGTACTGTGGTAATTTCATCGCCAATCACTCTTGCATGTATACATGGAAAAATATTTAAAAGAGAATACACAGAAAATAAAGGTTGAGAAGAAACAATTAGCAAATCAACCCCAAACCATCCAAACATAGCGGAAGTAAAGTAACCACCAAGTAATGTTCCTATTGTCAAAATACTTCTACTTTTGCATATAATTTTATGAGCTTGCTGGTGACTGGAAACTTCATAATGCATGCCATTGATAACCTATTAACATATAAAATAGTACAAGCTAACATACAGAAACTAGACGCAGACATCGTCATGTGTGTTAAACCAATTTTAAAGTTATTAATTTGTTTTGAATTTTACCGAGGCATGAGGATATGGATAGACTACATTCTGAGTACCGAGGCATGAGGATATGGATAGGCTACATTCTGAGTACCGAGGCATGAGGATATGGATAGGCTACATTCTGAGTACCGAGGCATGAGGATACGGATAGGCTACATTCTGAGTACCGAGGCATGAGGATATGGATAGACTACATTCTGAGTACTGAGGCATGAGGATATGGATAGACTACATTCTGAGTACTGAGGCATGAGGATATGGATAGACTACATTCTGAGTACCGAGGCATGAGGATAATGATAGGCTACATTCTCAGTACTGAGGCATGAGGATACGGATAGGCTACATTCTGAGTACCGAGGCATGAGGATAATGATAGGCTACATTCTCAGTACTGAGGCATGAGGATACGGATAGGCTACATTCTGAGTACCGAGGCATGAGGATATGGATAGACTACATTCTGAGTACTGAGGCATGAGGATATGGATAGACTACATTCTGAGTACCGAGGCATGAGGATATGGATAGACTACATTCTGAGTACTGAGGCATGAGGATACGGATAGGCTACATTCTGAGTACCGAGGCATGAGGATACGGATAGGCTACATTCTCAGTACCGAGGCATGAGGATAATGATAGGCTACATTCTCAGTACTGAGGCATGAGGATACGGATAGGCTACATTCTGAGTACCGAGGCATGAGGATAATGATAGGCTACATTCTCAGTACTGAGGCATGAGGATACGGATAGGCTACATTCTGAGTACCGAGGCATGAGGATACGGATAGGCTACATTCTGAGTACTGAGGCATGAGGATACGGATAGGCTACATTCTGAGTACCGAGGCATGAGGATACGGATAGGCTACATTCTCAGTACCGAGGCATGAGGATAATGATAGGCTACATTCTCAGTACTGAGGCATGAGGATACGGATAGGCTACATTCTGAGTACCGAGGCATGAGGATACGGATAGGCTACATTCTCAGTACCGAGGCATGAGGATAATGATAGGCTACATTCTGAGTACTGAAGCATGAGGTTATGGATAGGTACATTCTGAGCACCGAGGCATGAGGATACGTATAGGCTACATTCTCAGTACCGAGGCATGAGGATACTGATAGGCTACATTCTGAGTACCAAGGCATGAGGATACGTATAGGCTACATTTTGAGTACTGAGGCATGAGGATACGGATAGGCTACATTCTGAGTACCGAGGCATGAGGATACGGATAGGCTACATTCTGAGTACCGAGGCATGAGGATACAGATAGGCCACATTCTGAGTATCTGCTGAGCCTACAAAACATCTGTCACTGTGAGCAGGTGACGAGAACACTAATGTCTAAAACCAATAACCATGCTTATAGTTTACCAAATAAAAGATAATAATAATAATAATAATAATGGATGATTCAGAGTTGGACGCACTGTTGATTTTGGTCGCAATCAGCCAATGTTTTAGTCTGTGCATGCTTCCCGCTGGCTGTCTCAGAATTAATTTGGATGTAGAGACAAACAATTACAGTGGGTGTTCCTGGGAGGTAACAGGGTGGTGGCTAGCTAGCGGTTGTGTGGCAACTAGCGACTATCGTTTTTCACAGTGGCACCGGCAGCCATGTTCCAACGGACAGTCTGTACAACCATAGGGCTGCTATAATGTCCGATGGTGTGACTGTTGTGCATCCGATGCTGCGAATTATTTTACGCAGCAGCGGATTTGAGTCGCAGCCAGTGGGCGTTTTTGTACGAATCCCATCAGCTGCGGCATTAGCGCGCATAAAGACGTAGTCGGGCTACATAAGAAGAGGCAGTCACTGCTGCATTACTGTCCACCTTTGAATCAGGACCATTAGTACTAAAGCTTGAAACTGAAACAGAAATCGTATAAAATATAAATATGTATAATATCATAAAAGGTCACAATAAATACGCAAAATGCATAGGAACACAAAATAAAAATGTGCATCTAAAAATAAATCATTAAACCCTTTTATTTGATTATTTTATCATACTAACATTTTTTTTTTTTTAATTGTCAGTAAAATCTGTAATAAACCAAAAGAGTGGCGATGACAACAATTCTCTGCAAAGTGACAGAGCATCTCGCACAGATCAGTTTCTTGAACACCCTGCCCCTGTCTCTGCTACAGAACCTGATGAAAAGATGTGGAGTAATTCAAGTACAACATTTTGATTGTTGCACCTCAAGTAAATGAGGAAATCTGTGTTCTCAATCAGCATTTGCTGATTACGTGCTCATACTTCCTATCAAATGTTATAACTTTGATTAAAGCAACATTTTAGCTGAAGGAGATTGGGTAATTTCTTTCATTTCATTAAAAATGAATCAGTTATGTAATGTGAGCTTTAAAAAAGAAGCCCAACAACAACAAAAAATCAACAATATTCCAGTTAAGCTTGGGGTAAAATTTCATGTAAAATGTGGGCATTGACATAACTGGTAAAAAGCTTGTATACATTTTCTACCATTACATACAAAAGTACTATAAAAGATATTTTTTTAGTTATGCAGATACACTTACAGTAAGTAAAAAGTTATACAAGTCTATAATATTAGGTAGATACGTATTGGCTATTGACAGGAGAGAATTATTTACAACTGACTTTGCATTTTATGAACATTTACTAAGGCGGTCATTGTTAATGGAAAGAACGGTACAGCATACTGTACTTGCCAACTCTCCCTCATTGTCAGGGAGACTCCTTGAAATAGTAGCAATCTCCCTGTCTCCCTGAAGAGCTCAGCAATTTCACTGATTGCACCTTATCCCAATTATGAAGCTGTTATATTAATAAAAAAACAGAGATATATACATTCAAATGGGATCATTAGTATCATTTCCCTACATTTGTTATAAGGCACAATGATTCCTATGGCTACATGCATTTTCTAATAAGTATCAGTGTGTTTTCATCAACAAGTAGGTCTTAAGGTGCCTATCCACTAGACGATTAAAATGAGCGATTGAACGATATTGCTCGATCGTTCAATAATCGTTTGAAAATCGTTTGCAGATTGTTTAAAAAATTGGTCTTTTAGACATCTATCATCGATAACGTCAGGTTCAGCATGTTTGCAAATGATTGATTGTGCCTACACGAACAACTGCTCGTTCAGTGTAGGCACATCACAGACTGACAAATGACTGCACGATTACAATGTTGTAATCGTGCAGTCTTTTGCCTGTCTTCTAATGGATAGGCACCTTTACTAACTGCTTTGGGACTCTTTTACATTTGGATGTAAGTTAGGTTTATGACACGCCTCTAAGATGTAGCAGTACACGCCCACAATACACTCATAGATGTTACTTTCACAATCTCCCTGAAATGTTTTTTCAAAAGTAGGCTAGTATGCGGTACAGTGCCTATAGCATATTTTTTTTTATTACACATGAAAATATGTAAACACCTCGGTCGCAGTAATACATAACACTGCAGTGAGTATCAGCCTAAGTACAAGACATGCACCAACCATACACTTAATAGTGAAAATGTTAGCACACAGTGGGCAGGACTGATATTCTTATGTACACGGGCTTGCTGTGCTACAGAGTGATTCTACCATTATTAAATGATTGCCCCCAGCACTGGCAGTTTATATTACTTTTCTGTGGTCCACTGTGACACTTTTTGAGATTTCCAATGATCCATCATGTTTTGAGCTACTAGAGAATCTAAGGAGCTCCCTCTATTCCTTTCACAGGAAGCACATTAAAAACTAAACAGAAAAAAAATTAACCTTCTACAATCCTTTGAACAACTTTCTTTAGAAAAATAAAGATCACCTGGCGTTTCAAAGAGAGTTATTTTTTAAAATTGTTCTCTTTTGGTACGCAGAAAAAAAAAAAGACCATACCTTTTCTCATACCACTGAATGGGTCTTTGTTAGGCTCATATGGCATCCGGCCCATCATGTCTGGTACATTCATCCCTTGTTGGTAGGGAGCATTAGGGGTCATAGAATTGCGCTTCGGAAAACCTGAATCATCAGAGAATGGATCGTGTACACTCACTGCACTGTTCCTATCAAACACAAAAATTGTTCAAGTAGGTAGACAGAACAATTTGTGAGGTGCTGTAAGTGGATACCATTTTTAATGAGGAAAAAATGTCCAGACTGGACTTCTTCATGCACAAAGGCCTTTGTACAGGTCACAAACTCATGTAAATTTTTATGCAACATTTCAAATTTCACTGCAAGTGATCGCCAACAATTATAAATTATTAGTGGCTTGTTAATGACAAGTGGTGTTGTTGCAACTTGCAGATATATGGCGGGTGATTTAAATTGGAGTGTAGTAGATTGCCATTTGCATATACACAAACATGCATCTGTATACTTACATTTCCACATCTGCATTTGGTTTTACATGCATCGTAATATAAGTGCAATCTTAAATTTAGCATCTGATGTGATTGATGCTTCTGGATATAATATATGGCGATTATCATCATCTTTATTCTTAGTAAGTAATGTATTTAAATATATGTGTAACCCAAAATAATACAGAATTCAAAAGGGGCTTAACAGGAGTCTGAACACCCCTGCGCCTCCTCTGCAAGCACAAAGGGCATCAAGTGGTAGATACATGCAGCTCAGAATACCATCACAATGGGCATGCGTAGTAATAATAGTGTAGCAGAAAGCATAAAATGATGCAATTCTAAATCACCCCCACAAAGTGTAGACCTGTACAATGGTGTTGTCAATGAAATGCACATACCTGCCACCTGTCATTGGTTGCATTTGACCATGTGGTGTTGAGGCAGGCGTTGGGGGCTTTAGATCACCTGGCATCTCAGCCATGGAATTACTACCAGTGGATTGGGGAGTGTGTGGCCCTTGGAGAGATCCAGAGTTGGCTAAATAATAAAACACAGAAAATGTCCTCTTACAGGAAATAAACCCACAAAAATTGGAAAAAAAAAAAAAAACCCAACTAACTGTATGAAATGTAGAATTTAAATAAAAGACAACGCTGGCCTATGTGCAAATAAAAACATGAACCAACCCTAAATTGTGTCTAAGCAACTGAACATGGTGGGCCTCATTTACTAAGTGCAAAATACTCTTAGGAGGAGCGCCCTGGATTTCCCGCCAAATTAAGCAAGGTAAAGCAGTCGCTTGCACCAAATATCATTTGTGGAGTGTAAGCAGGGGGTTAAAGATTTAATTTCTACATAAGCATATAAATTGGAATACCTATAATGGGCCCCCATTGAGGTGTGAAAAGGAGATTGAATTCATGCAATTCTACTATGCATACTTTCAGAGAATGATCAGCTCAACCTTTAGGGTCAGACAAGACATAAATTGTGAGCTTTACTTGTACCTGACATTAGCATTAGATGTGCAGTGGGACCCTCAGTAGTACCTTATATGGTGTGAGCAGCCACATTCTTTAGGAATGAGCATTGTGAAAGATGTAGAGATGCTAAGCATTATGGGTTACTGATAGCAATGGCCATATTCTAGACAAAGGGTCTATGTAAAAGTGTAACTCCAGACATCCTAAGACACGTCATTACTGTATTTCTTTGTCCTGGGTATATGTTAGTGCTTACTGCACATGTGCAAGAGATAAGAATGGTCCATGCTACGTTGTACCAACCAGTGCTTGGTACCCAGTATTTTACTATTATGGGTTTAATATCCGGAAGCCAACACCCAGACTATGATATATAAAGCCAGACCCAGACAAATGCCCTGCTGCCTCTACCAGGACCTTGGAAACTGCAGTACATGGTACCTGCTTTTGTATATGGACTGATCCGAGCATTTGATGACAAATGACGGGGCTCCTCATACATGAACTTCATTATATGGTGATGATGACACACCGGTGTTGTCTGAATATATAGACAAAAGTTGAGTATATACTCTTTGTTGTTTGTTTATTACTTGTAATAAAGTGTGTTGATTTGTACTCACTCAATCGGTTATGTGTATAACTATTCACCTTGATCAGAACGAAACTCACAGTATACAGTGGAGTGAGATAAATGAAATATCAAAGGGGTAAAGAAGGAATATTTATATGTATATTCCTTGCTGTGCAAAGTGGCACAGCAATTTTCAATCTGTAAAATGACTTGTTACATTAGCTCTGAGATGGGGTAGACAAGGCCTCGTCCTATAACATTAATGGGATGTATTTTGCAATTTCCAGTAGTACATCAGCAGATGAGCACATGATTTACTGGATTAAGATGGACCACCACTACACAACTGGTCATATTTGTGACGTGCTTAAATATGTAGAAATCAAATCATCTACTGAGAAATGACAGAAAGGAGCTTCTTGTACTACTGGCCAAGCAGGTGACAATTTCCCCAATACCGAAAACAAAAAAAGTGTGGCCATGTCACAACAGTGGTGTGACTGAATAATCAGGGACATGCCTAGTGCTTAGGCTGCTCCATACCATCCAATACAAAATTAAAAGTCGACCACCTATTCTCTGCAGCACACATCAGTGGCAAAGCAGAGAAGCAGTGAATGGGACATAACCCCCCAACTTCTGTCCAGCTGGACAAAGCATTCAGATGGGGGCTCTCCCACTGAAATCAAGCCAGACAGGAGATACGGTGACACTACTGCCATGAGTTCTTGACTTTAACCTGACTATATCAAAACCTTGATTAATTTTATTTTTCACCAATCCATTGTAGATTTGCTGGTATTCCTAGGAATATCGTCTTGTGGCATCATCCAATTTCAGTCAGGCTTCTTTTGTTGTGCAGATAGCTGAAGAAAAATTCATGGGGGGCTTAATGATCATTAACCATCTAGGTTTTTGTGGCTGCAAAACTATTCAAAATTTTCAGTTCTTCACCTCTGTGCACGATTCTGGGAGCTTCTTTTGGTGATAATTTTGTTTGTGTTCTACCAAACATCACATCATGCTAACAACTCCACTTTGGTGTCTCTGTTACAGCAGGCTTGTGTTTCATTCACATGTAACTTTGCAAATCAACAATGTACTGCTTATTTTTTTTTGCCACGGAAAGCAGCGTCTTTCTCCAGGCTAACCTTCCATGGATGGTATACTTGTTTAGTTTTTTTCTGACGGTAAAGTCCTGAACTATGTTGACAGAGGTCTGTAGATCCATAGATGTAGTGTAATGTGCGATTCCCTGGAGCCTCAGTCTGATCATTAGGTGAATTTGCTCACTCATGGGAAGATTCACAACAATAATCAATGTTTTCTATTTATATATAAATGTTTATCACTGAATAATGATCGATTTCAGATTATTTGCAATGGCTTTATAACCCCATTCTAGACTGATAAACAGTAACGCTGGTTCTGAGATACAGATGTAACTGCAGATAGCTTTTTTTCCCTGACATGGTGTTAAAACCACACTTACTGTATGTAGAGGTGGTAGCATTCCCGCATGATCAAATAATGAAGTGCAGGTCATAAGCAACACCTGGCTCAAGTGATTATGGGTGTACACATGGCTTCTGCATGTCGACTTATTTTTTGTTTAATAAATAATACAAGTATAATATGTTGTGGGTTGGTTGTCATATGATATGGAGTTGGCAAAGCTTAATCATGTCCTGACATGTAAAATCGCAAGATTTGAAATAGGATGTACTCTTTCATATGACTAAACGAGCCATAAAAGAGGGGGCAATTTTTTGTTTTTACTTAGTTACATTACATTCCTTTGGTTATTTGTGAAATTACTCGGTATTTTCAATTTCATGCAATTAATTTGGTGTTTAAACAGACCTGTAATCCACACAAAAATAAATCATATACGCCTATGCACCTAAACTCCTGAGAGTCTGCAGCTCTCTCAGACAGCAGTATGCTTTGCCCAGTGAAATACATGCAGTGATTCAGATCATCACACATGCGTGTGAATAGTGTGATGCAGCTGTGGGCAAGCTATGAAGAGCTGTCAAACACATCCTTTAACCCCTAACCCACCCACCTAGCCTCATTGTTAGGCAGGTTTATAAAGTCAGCAAGTACACGTTAGATAGATATCTGAAAGACAATATAATATATTAGCCAAAATTATAACTGGCATCTCCTGGATAGGTGTATATATATCCATCATTAGTATCAATCAGCAAGTGCACATCCCACAATGACGTGCAAGTAGACTGTGCTCTTCACAAGTCTTCAGTGACATCATCAAACTTTATGAATGCAGGAGACACCTTATTGGCTCTGAATGCTCTCAAGGAATTATAATCTTCAGCCTAATATATAGCTAATTCAGATATTGCCGAAGGCAGGATGTTGAAGACATACAGGAGTGGGAACATTTTAAAGCTTATTCAAAGAGAGTATAATATGTTATTCAAATAGATATAGTCATAGAAACTGAGGAATAGCCCTGTGGTCCCCAAAATCTGGCCTCTACGCCACCCTACTTTTCACAGAGAGCTGTGCTTACAGGGGCTCATGAAAAGCGTGAGCCGCATTATTAACTACAAACATCCAATGCAGTGTTTGCTCACTCTGCGTATATGTGGGGCTTGACTGGAAGATGGACACTATTAATGTGCAAATACTTTGGACATTGAAGATTTAGTGGCACGAATCTCACATGTTACTTGCCTGGGACCTCACAAGTTCTAATCGGGTGTTGATCTCATGTTACCAAGAAAAATTGGCATTAATTATTATTATCATCATCATTTATTTATATGGTGCCACAAGTGTTCCACAGCGACTTACAAAGTACATAAACAAATAGGTTGACCAGTGACTTACAGTACAATACAATACAGGACATGGACAATATACATTGCTACATTCGCGATCATAACACCCAGATAAGCAACAGAGCAAAGCAACCAAGTGTTAGGTGCCCTAGTGGGGATTAAGAAGTAGATGAAAGTAGAGAACGGAGAAGCACAAGAGGGTAGAGGGCCCTGCTCATAAGAGCTTACATTCTAAAAGGGAGTTGCAGACAAACAGCTGTGACACAGATGGGGTAGACAGGGAGGAAGGAGCATGTAGCAGCAAGTTAGGATGGGAGCTGGAAGGCTTTGATGAAGTAGTGGGTCTTGAGAGCCCGTTTGAAGGATTGTAAAGAGGTGGAGAGTCTGATGGGATAAGGGAGAGAGTTCCAAAGGTGGGGAGGCATCGCGGACAAAATCTTGGAGGCGGGAGTGGGAGGAAGTAATCAATTGCATGAGAGGCGGCGTGCAGTTGTTAAACGAAGAGGGTGGACAGGAGAGTGAAGGTAGATGAGGTCCGAGATGTAAATGGGAGAGGAATGGCTGAGGGCTTTGTAAGCGAGTGTGAGAACCTTAAATTGGGTTCTGAAAGGGAAGGGGAGCCAGTGGATAGCTTGTAGGGGAGGGGAGGCAGATGTAGAGCGTTTTGAGAGGAAGATGAGCCGAGCAGCAGCATTGAGGACAGACTGGAGAGGGGAGAGAAGGGAGTTGGGGAGGCCAGATAGGAATCACTAGCTTAACATTGCAAGTAGGAATTACTTAGGCTGTACTATCAGACTAATATTACATTTTTTAAAACTGCATGATGGACACGGCTGAGAAATGAGTGCTGAATTGCACAGTACATTCCTTTGTCATTTATGCATACCATGCAAATATAACTATTTACCTATTAGGTATGAAGATTTTATTTATTCACAGTGTGATAAAAACTAGGTGCAACCCACCAAATTCTAGTAGATATTTACCAAAGTACAACCTGATTGAGACGTTTCAAAACGGGAGTACTGTGCATAATACACTATGTAAACCTTCTGCCAGTACTTTCAAATACATGCTATAAAGTAAACAAAGGGAAGGTTATGATAGGTTAAGTGCATTGAATTTTTCAGACTGTGCAGGCAGACACCATGCTGGGAAGATAATTTACACAGCATGAACCTACTGGCCTAATTCTAGCAGAGGTGGAGAGATGGGGTGGGGTTAGAGGAAATTGTGAGAGCATGAAGACGTCACTGATTCAGCTATTTCAGCTATGAGCAGAGGTCAGAGTGAGGACGTCTTTGTTTACAAATGCAGGGAAGCCCATTCCCCCCCACTCCCCTTTTTCCTCTAGGGATTCCCTGTTGGCTCCTTGACAGATTTTGTGATGTCACCTGTCAGCTAATAGAAAATTCAGCCAGGCACATGCCAGCAAAGATGGATGGGATTGTGATAGCAGACTTACTAATTATGACTGGGCTTTTCAGCTGAGCTTAGAATTGATTTTTTTTTTCCTTAAGCTTTTTCTCTGTGAAATGTGCTTTCCTGACCCAGCATACAGCTGGCAAAGGCTAATAGTGTTCAAACAAAGCACAGGTTCAGGGAAAGTGTGAAGAACAGTTAGAATGGTGCTACAGAAACACCTACGTGAAGGATTTTTTAATTATTTATTCAATTTTATGCATGACATGTACAATGATTCTTGATGAACATACAACATAACATACCCATACAATTTCATACCCAGTAAACATTTCAAAACCTCTCCCATATTAGGGCTTAGTAACACTACTCCAATGTTAAATTATTATGCGTTAATTGGAGCACAAAAAGTGCATTAAGAATATATTTAATTGGTTTCAATGTAAAATGTCATGCCAATGTGTCTTTCTTTGGTTGTGTTACACTCTAGCCTTTCTTCCCTGGTGTTCGGTGGTGGTGAGCCTGCTTGTGGTGCTTTAGAAGATAGTTTTAATGTGAAGACCAATGAGTAGCAGCAATAATGGACATGGCTTGTGATTTGTTTACCTGTTTAAAGCCCCCCCCACCACTACCCCTTCTGCAGCAATATTAAAGAGGTGAAGTGACAAGAATGTCAGCTTTAATAGTATGTATAAAATATAAAACATCCTAAAAATGCACATGATAAAGCATTATATACATAATTGTAATATTTAAAAAAAAACATGATCAAAAACATGCAAAGAAACCCCATGCACACAAAAACACATGTATACTCTCACACATTGGGCCCGAGAGTCACAAGTGATTTTAAATACATGCAAAGATCTGCCACAACGATGCAACTGCACCGCCCACATCCATTTCCTTGATGTAGCTGTCACGCCATCAGCGTGCAATTAAACCAGCCCCTAACGTTGGTGCAAGAAATCTGTTCTGAAATCGGATGGGTCTCTAGATACACAGAACTCTGAGTAGCCCACAGTTCTGCCTTCACAGCCATGGCACACTTATCCTATGCGAGAATGCCCAGTTTGACCAACTCAACCACAAGTGAATATACAAATGAGATCCGTGTAAGTCTGAATTTAAGTCTGAACGGCCTGTAAATGGCGTACAATTTGCGCCCCCATCGCTGCCCGATCTCACCTAGGACGCATACATTTTTGCTCACAGCCCTATAGGGTATACAATCCCTTATTTGATTAAAAAAAAACTAATGTATCCTATAGTGCACCGGAATCCTGATCGCCGAGACAACACCGGCGCCAAAATCCCTGCAAGACTCGGGATGCTGATGCCGGCAGACGGCATCCCGATCGTAAGGACACCAGGAAAGGTAAGTATCAGCCGCGTGGGGGAGAGGGGGGGGGATTGGAGAGTTAGGTTCAGGCACCACCGGTTTAGGGTTAGGCACTAAGGGGGGAGGGTTAGGGTTGAGCACTAAGGGGGGAGGGCTAGGTTTAGGCACTTACCGGGAAAGGAGGGTTAGGGGGTAAGCAGGACAGGGGAACATTACTTACCGTTCCCCTGTCGGGATTTGAACCATCAGGATGCCACAGTCAGCCGGCATCTCATCCATCAGTATTTCATACCGATTCCCACAACATATCATATGAAATACCCATGCACAATCTGCTGCTTGGTAGCATTTATAAGATTTTATATTTATTGAGATATTTTACATTTGTTTTACCAAAATGATACAGGCTACTAGCGAATAATTTAATTTTGGATAACTATTTTGCTACATTAATAGCAACAGAAAAGGAAGTTGAACTTAAAATCAAGCTAAATAAGAAAAAAAAAAAAAAAGACTTCTTGGATACAAGAAAATAATTACACATGATCTGCATCTGCGTATACCTACAGCTGAAAGGCATCCAATGCATTTTACAGCCTGAATCATCACACATGGTAAGAATCTTAACTACACATACATTTAAGAACACCTTCCTATACATATGGTGAAATGGTTATATTTGTCCCTGGAATGAAAATTTGATAAGACAGACTCTACATTGACCTCAAGGGCGTATTAACAGAGGAGGGGGCCCGTGTGCAGTCTCCGTCCTGGGCCCCGTCGGCTGCTGGCAGCACACTGAGTGCAGCAGACTCTGGGCTCTCTGCCGGAGTCTACTGCGCATGCGCAGGTCACCAGAAAAATGGTGCTGCAGCCATTTTCCCGGTGAGCTCCTCACTGCGCAAAATGCTGGGAAAATGGCCGCAGTGGCCATTTTCAGGCGAATTGTAGAGAAATGGTACCACTGAGGCAGGACTCCGGAGAGATAAGTATTGAATAAATGGGTGCAGGGTGTGTGGTGGGCCCCCCCCATGGACCCAGGGGCCCGTGTCTACCGCACACCCTTCACCCGTGATAGATACGCCTGATTGACTTTGCATAATTATATACATGATAATTAGGTCATGTATAAAGCAACTATGTCACACAAGAAGCAAGCCTAATTTTTATCCATTTAGAATGTATCCTTACCATTTCCTTTATTACTTAAATTGCCCATATCCAAACCCATTATAGGTCCTTCTTACAGGGTAGTGCCTAAAACTGTACTTTATGCAAGATATGGTCTAACTGGTTGGGTATGGGATGACGGTGCTCGGGATCCCGGTGGTCAAAATCCCGATGCCGGCATCCCAACACCCTAACCCGCCCTCCCCGGAGCCGAAACCTAACCTCCCCCCTAGTGCCTAAACCTAACCTCCCCCTCCCTGCACCCTAAACCTAACTCCCCCCCTCCAATGTCTAACCCTAACCCTCCCCCTAGTGCCTAAAGCCATTTGTAAATATGTACAACGTACATCCAAGGGCATCTACAAGGTCATCAGGGACAGAAGGTCTTATAGAGTATGACCTGGTGAATGGTTGTCCAGTGCTGATCTTGGGAGCTGCACACCATATTTCCTGGTGCTGCAGCATACAAGTACTTCCACACCTGGCATCAATCGGTCACCTAATAGTATTTACCAGCCCTAATGTCAGCTCCCAAGGGGGCTGAATCACTGACCAATTAGTCCAGGGTATCAAAACCCTTGTAGGCAGTGCACTCAACAATCCACTGGGCAAAACTGTTTTTACAATCTTCTGCTGGATGCAGAACGCCACTAACAACTTTATCCCAGTCAGAATATATTTAATTAATAAACAGACTTTGTCTTCTATCATTCAACATGTTCTCTACCCATGTACTTATATATTTTCCTCCTTTTTATATGATTTATTTCCTGGAGAAATGCCTGCATATCTTAATATTCTTTTTTTTCGTTTTGTTTTATAAAGTTAATACACTTTGTATACACGGAGACCTTTATTAGCACACTGGCTTTCAGTAGCGTCGGTCCAGCTCAAGTGTGTAATATAATTCTATTTACTTAACACTTCTGTCATCAATTTATACCATGCTTACCGACTTATAAATCTCCTCCCCGTGAGAAGCTTGGGGAGGAGAAGCAGGAGGACGGAGTTGGAGGTGGGACCAGCCGACTCGCGTCATTAAGCCCCACCCCCTCGCAAGAATTCAACGTGAACGGTGGAAATTTATAATATGGAGCAGGGCTAAATGACGCAATTCTCATAGAATCGCGTCATTAGGCCCGTCCCCAAAACACGGACCCGCAGATCCTTGGTAATAATCTCCCCATTCTGCCCACCTCACTAGGAAGTGGATAGAATGTAGGAGAAGTGCCTACCCTTACAGGGGTTTGGGGGGTTACCCGAAAAATCTGGAGCCTCCCGTCTCTTCTGGGAGGGTAGGCAAGTATGATTTATACCATCATTGGCCACAACAGTGTATACTTCAGATTGCAAATTTTATAAATCCCATCACCTCCCAAAAAAATCCAAAAGGTCTAGTAAAATAAATAATTTATTTACAGTATTAACTGTTAATTCTATAGTGCACACATATTTTGCAGTGCTTTACGTAGACTATTTAGTCATTCACAACAGTATGTTCTAATAATCTATACATAGTGTAAAATAAAGTCCCTAGTAGGTGTCTGTCTGTTTGTTCTGGCTAATCTCGAGAAACAGATTTTGATGCAGTTTTCACTATTTTATAGAGTTTTAGTCGAAGAAGGTTTAGTTATATATAAAACATTAGTGTATGACAAGAGGGAGCAGAGCAGTGACGATTTTAGTGAAGCCAGTCAATGAAAAAACAAATGTCGAAGCGCTTTCTTGGTTTACGCTGCCTAAACCGTTAATATATCACAACGATGGATTTTATTTTATACCATGTAGAGATTGATATTTATTATCCGGTTTCTCCAGAAAATTTATGTTTACTGCTACAAAATTTCAGTTTTTCCCCTTTTTTTACCGTTCCTATTAAATTTATGTGAAAAACAATATATTAATTTCAAATTAGTCCAATTCCCGGTAAAAGTCTGCTTTGGCATGACAATAAATAAAGCACAGGGACAGACACGTAATGTGGCTGGAATTGACATAAGTGGAGACTGTTTTCTCATGGACAACTTTACGTGGCCCTTTTGCGTGTCCCGTCAAAACAATTTTTTTTTCGTGATGACATCATGAACAAAAATGACTAATGTTGCCTACAAGGTACTCTTATAAGACCTCGGTTAAAAAAAGACTATCGATGTAAATTGAATGCTCCCATGCGAAGCCGGGGCGCTAGCATAAATATATAATTATATAATGATATAACAGCATGGTCTAAATAAAGGGAACATATAAATGGGCGATACATATTCCACAAAGTAACATCAATACCCAAAGTTAGTAATAAACAAAAAAAATTTTACTTTGAGACAAAATACAAATAGAACATCAGTCTGAATCGGTTAAAAAAATGTGGAACATTCTGGAAGAAAAACATAGCACTACATATTTATCCGTCTTCTATAATTATAGGCTTGGAAAGTTTATTATAAAACAATATTGATTTCCATTCCTTTGAAAAATTTGTGTGCATTTTTTGTCACATAAATACACTAGTATATTTTGGGAGAAAAATATGAGCCATGTCACCACAAGAGCCATGACAAGTAATTGGGATTTTAAAAAATATGCAAAATCCCCGAGAGTCTGTATCGACTGGTGCAATATCTTACATTTCTCTTGTCTGCTGTACTGAATAGTGTATCCTAACATAGCAGCATTGCTTCTATATCAAGAACACACATCTCCACAATGGTAGTGCTTATGAACATGGCCTCAATTTAAAGCACAACTTTGCTATGTAACAAATAACATAGACTTGTAATAAAATAAATATGTTGCAGCCAAAATATCAGGGGTATATAAGGAGGAAATACAAGATGCTAGATATAGATAAATGTCTTATGGTGCATACACACGGTATGATTAAAATGGATGATATGACGATATCGATCATATCACTATCGTTCATTTATCGCCCACCAATGACCTGCAATGCGCAGGCACGTATGGTCGATATCGACCATCGCCTGTGCATGCAGGCCAACCTGGTCGATATCGACCAGGTTACTATAGGGACCCGCGATTCTTATAGTCTTTGGTGTATTGGTGGTGTGCTGGATGATCAATATCGATCATCCAGCATACCCGGGAGATCGAACAATGATATCATTATCGGTCCTCCGTCTGTATGCGCCGTTAGAAGTCTATTTAACAAAAAAGCTGCGATAGTAAAGATTTTCTATTGCTGCTTAATGCAGAGACCAAAGCTATTCTATCGCTGCTACTTACCATTAATAACAAATAGAGCATTTTTCCCTCTGACTGCCTCCACAATTGCCATCCTGAGATTGAGATCGCTACAAGATTGTGGGGGTACGTGAACTGCTATGATCCTTCTAAAGTAGGCTTTGCTGACCGTGGGGCGCATTAAATAAGGTGAAGCATTATCGTTAATGAAATCACCAGTTTTCATTACAATTAGGTCATTATCACCACATGACATATAGACCACTTAGGTCTGATTCTGAGTAGCATGCAAATCCCATGTTCACATAGTTGAGTGATCATTTGCAACTGCGCATGTGTGAAAAATTCCAAAATCTCCTGTGAGTGTAGGCACAAAGGTGCTGGTGCAATCAGGACAGGCGGTATCACAATTGTGGCGTAAAAGTGATGGGTGTCCCTGGGCTGTGACTACTAGTGCATGCAAAATTGGTCCATTCAGTGGGCGTATAAGTGTTGCGAGTGGGTCAGTGCAAGCGGCTGCGTTCACAGATGCCCAGCCGCAAGCATAGAAGGCCATGGTCAGACGGAGACACTGCATCTGCCATAGGGCTGATGGTGGCGTATAAGGACGCACAAATCTGTACCACAGCTAAAAGTGGGCATCTCAGTTCTTGCACTTTCGGCCACATGGATGTAAAGAAGGGAAAAAGTCTGTAGGCCATTTGCAGATGGGCGACCTCCAATAGAGGTTTCTGCATTGCAACTAAATCAGGCCCTTTGTGTTTTGCAAGTGCTGTAAAGCTAGGTGAAGACTAGTTACATAAACTGCTTAGTAGTATGCATATATCTAACATATACTTTTTCCTACACAATTTGAATATGCAGGGGACCAGTCTTTTGTCTGCCATCTTGCCATCTACCCCATGCATAATACACTGGCTGATAGAAAGTGTTTGGATTATGAAGAGCAAAAAGCTATTCATGCCACTCAGGTCACCCTACCTAGACTGCACAAAAGTTACACGTTAGATACAATCTAATAAAAGAGTATTTTACCAATGGTTACATTAATGATATGTGATATATTTGTAAAATAGACACACAAAATAAAAACATATTTTTGGCCATACAGATGGAATTGTCATTTAAAACTATCCCACTTGTTCTCTTATAATCAATTATATATGGTCAAATGTCACTGATTCCTTTGTTCAGGAGCCACAATAGACAAATGGATTGAAATTCAGGCATTGGTTCAAAAGCTTTCAGGAAAATGTACTTGATTTTCCATAAAGCCCAATTTGAATCAATGTGGATAAGATTTTGACTAAGAGAACAGATTTAATAATTATAATGATTCACCAACTAAATCACACCTAATGCGAATAGCTCAATAGAAAAAGGAGGCGATTCAATTCAACGCGATGTGTATAGCGCCGGGAAGGAGTTCCCAGAAATATTCAAATTGACCGCGCTAAATCTGACTAAAACCACTTAAGTTGGAGCAGCGTGGTCAACTGAATAGCTCTGGGAACTCCTTCCCGGGGCTATTCAGCATCGCACTGAATTGTATCACCCCCAATGAACAATAATAATAGAAAAATAGACATTTCTATTAAAGATTGAAACCGAAACATTGAAATGGCTAAATAAGAAAAAATATAGAAAATCAGTTTTAAATAAATCGCTTGTACCTTAAAGCAGCAACTGAGACATATTTTACTGTTCAGCAAAGATGCTACACCGCCAGCCTGGGTTTCAGTAAACAGGGCTAACATTTCTAACAAATGACACTGCTACTACTGGGATGGAAGCAGTGACTCTGCATTAAAAACATGCATTAAAACAATTCACATTGTTAATCAGGCCAAAGATGGTGAATTAAATATTTTTTCCTACTTCCTAAAAGTAAAATGTAAATTTAAATGTGTCAAATAAACTTTGTATCATGACTGCTCTTTAATTAAGTTGATCAAATATTTTATGTATATATTTTCTAATACAGACTCATGATTATGGATTTTTGGGGGGGAATTTTTAGTTAAGGCTGGAGGTGAGCAAAGCAATATGTAGTTTTAATCTAAATACAAGAACACAGTGTAGTCTTGTGAATGGCATAATTCAACATGTGTTGATGTATAAGGCAAATGAAAATATTGCTTTCATACTGTACCACATAAGTGATAATATTTTTCACTGTAAAGCACTGCATGTAATTGCTTCCACTTACCAGGAGATGGCGGCTGAATCTTAGGCTGTTTCTTAGACTCTCCAGGATTGAAGATCTCTGGAGGAGGCTCCTCCCCTCTCTCTATCTTGCATTCAAAGGTAAACAGGTACTGTATATACTGCTTTTTCAGGGAGCTGGCAGCACTGCTGGAGGTGCCAACATTCAGATTCGTCGCCAGCTCTCGCCACTTCTTGTTTTTATTAACCTACAATAAAAGGGAATGCCATTGTTTAGGAAATTATTTCCATTCAGCAGTGGGGTTAGGGAGAAAAAGCACACACTTTATTCTTTGCTTTATCTTCCCAGGTTTTTTTTTTAATGTGCCTCTTAACTAACGCTCATTACTCCCACTCAGCAATGCAAAACCGGCACTTGCAGTTATAAAGCCATTAAAGAACCTGCTGATAGCAACATAAAAGGCGTTGGAGGCTTCTGCACGCCACATCCCCTAATGCTAAACTCATTTTAGAAGGGATGTGCGGCAGAGAGCTGGCAATTTGGATCTAGCCAATGCACTAGAGCATGCGCGCACTCACGCGCTCCTGTTTCAATTAAAAAGGACTCGCTGCTAAGAACTCATTTAAATACCAATAAAAATAACAGCAACTGTGTTATTCCGCAATTTAGGGTAATTGTGGGAGCTGTAAATGTGGAAGGAAAACATGCTTATTTTGTAGAGGCTCCAACGGGATCAGCTGTGCCAGGCACCACTGATATTACTATACATCTAGATAGCATGACATCGCTATACCAATTAGGGGTTAAAACCAAATGAATAGCTCACATGGAAACCCGTTTTTGTAAGGTCTACTCACGCCTATTCTGTTTTTGCAGCATTCTAAGCACATGGAAATAGGATGACATACACAAAAAGCATTTAACAAATGCTCTTGTGTGAGGATGTTTTAAAGGGTTATTTTAAACATATTTACTATAGTTGTTCAAGTTGTTCCTGTATGTTCAGCAAAAAGCAACAAATATTTAACCGGAAATATCCTCTGGAAAATAAGGCTTCTGGGAAGTCTCTTTCACACATTCCTACATGAGCAACACAGCTTATCAAACTTTTCACTCATGTGATTGTAACAAATTCTGAATACAGTATGGTTGTTATTAAATAAGCTGGAAACTGTACTAATACATATGTCTTGTGTTGCCTTAATCTGTGTTCATGTTTTTGTTAATGCCTGCATAATTATTCATATTTATTATTTATATATATTTATGTTAATGAAGAAAAAAAACAAAAGTGTACAATTAGGGAGAATAAAGACTGCATGTAATGTCCCCAAGCTTTTCTTTTTTTTCGGACTAAACTAATATATATGTAGAAACCCATATTTTGTGAAAAGAAATATTGAGAGATCATTTCGGGAGTGAATGTTGAAAATGAATATAAGCTCTTATGAGCAGGGCCCTCTACCCTCTTGTGCTTCTCCCTACTTTAGCTTCATCTACTTCTTACTCACCACTAGGGCACCTAACACTTGGTTGTTTGCTTATGCTCTGTTGCTTATCTGGGTGATATGGTCACTAATGTAGCAATATATAATATCCATGTCCTGTATTGTGTTGTTCTATAAGTCACTTGTCTACAACTTGTTTATGTGCTTTGTAAGGCGCTGCGGAACATTTGTGGCGCCATATAAATAAATGATAATAATAATAATAATAATAAAGAATGTGCAGCATGTGGATACGCATATTGCAGGTCATTATGGGAAAGAAAACCTTCTATAGGAATACGAGTAAAACTGGGTAAGGTTATACTGTCCAGAAAACCTGCGTTATATTAGAACACAAGATTCCAAAAGAACCTCGAGACTAATTGATTTCCCCCATAGGGAAGGCACGCTTTCATCAAAATAGAAAGATTTAACTACAAAATAGAAAGATTTAACTACAAAATAGAAAGATTTAACTACAAAAAAAGTGCTATATCAGTACAAATTGAAATGATCAATATGCAGTTAGTTCATGTTACTAGGGCAGATTTGTCTTTGTGTATGTCCTCTTTGTGTCACACAGGCACTAAAGTCAAGAAGTTTGCTTGTTATATGCAGCACTAAAAATATAACTGTTCTTGTGAGCAGAAAAAGGTTACAGAATACATACTATACAATGCACTCAAAGCCTAATTTGGTCTACATGTATTGCAATATCCAATGCTATGATCAAAAAGTGACAATGTTATTCAAATGCAAGACAATCCCAAAATCTTAAGCTACAAATATCAAGAAAAGCAAAAAGAAACAAAAACAAAAAGAGAAAGCTTGTGCCTTGTGAAAATGTAAAGTTTGTCTGTTACACACATACAGCTAATGAAGCACCATGCTTCCACCAAATATTCACCATTTGAGCAATACCTGAGCTAAGCCTCCAATCTCTTTGACACAGAAGTAAAGCCTGACCAAGTCGAGGGGCTTTCTTCCTACAGCAGGCAGTGTTGCAACTGGTGTTCCTCTCTCTTCCATAAAGGTCAAGTACCGGTCCACCCACATCTTGCGCTCAGGTTCACTTCCCAACTCATACAGCTTTGTGATCTTTTCTCCTGTGGAAGTTGACGAGTTGGTTTTCTGAATTGTATGGAAAGAGGGTAAAAAGAATGAAGATCACCAAATATCATTATAGACACCAGTGTACACCCACGCCTCGCCTGCAGGTGTTTAGAAGTGAAGGTTACTAGTTATGGCACAGTTAATAATGAAGCACATTGCTCTCTCCACAAGTGAGGTGCTTTAAAAAAATTAATCACACAAGTGATGTAAAATGTAAACAGTATAGGCAGACACACCTACTGTAGACCTACCTCAAATGAATAACCTGCTATATCTAAATCTTACTACAAATTCTGCACAAGGAAACAAAGCATTTACAGTACTGACAATAACTTACACTACAGAACACAAACCATGTGTGTAACAGTTATTGTATAGAGCCATTCCTACCGATGAAGCCAAGAACTCTACCATTTTCATTTGATATATTTTTCAAAAGTTACCACCAAACGCTGTGATTAACGTACGCCTCAGCCCTATCTTTATGAGCTTGAGAGTTGCTTGACATCTGAATAAGAATTCAATAAAAAAAAAAAAATGAACATGGAACATTATCTACCATATCCTGAAACATACAAAATACATTTTTTAGTCACACTTCTAACCATCCTGATTGGGACAGTCCTAATTTGAGGAAATGGTTCCTCAACAGGATGTTTATCCCAATTTGCAGGAGGTTGGGAAATATTTCTGAAATCCTAAATTGTGGGAAGTATTTGTATGTACTCCTCTATGTGATTAGTGTAGATCATTGATAGACATACATAGGTAGGTCAAAGCAAGAGCACTACCAGTAACAAAATAAGTTTGAGCTATACTGCGGCCCGATCAATTATTCACTTTAACTACAGCTACAGGGGGATTCCGCCAGGGAGGAGATAGGGGTAGCCAGGAGATGCTAGGGATAAAAGAAGAGGAAGCTACAAGTGAGAATGAACAGGCCCAAACAGGGCCCCCTATGCGGTGTCACATGCGCAGGTTAAGGTGACCCAGTGAGAGAACCAGTGATGCCTTTCTTGCAGTAAGAGGTAAAGCAGTATGATAGCACTGCTTTACCCCTCCCTACTTACTTACTTGAATATGTTCACTTGCATCTTTGCCGCTTGTGCAGCAAATCACGCCACACAAGGTGCAAGCTGCGTTCGCACCTGCGACCTCATAGGATTGCATGGTGCGAACGCAGCGCGCGGCATAACGTACCGTGGCACGTGCAGCCACAGCTAATCGCATGGCACATTTGCAGCGCAAGCAGCAAATACAAGGGGACACATCTGTAATTTTGCCATCCTCATAACAGTTTATCAGGATGGCAGTAAGCGCCAGTAACTAGGTTAACGTATCCTGTTTTAACCCTTTGTTAAATCAGTCAAAGTATGGAAAGAGCTTATTTCCTCCAAAAACAGACATGTTTGCAGGACTTTAGGCTGTTCAATGATTAATATATTGACTGCTTAACCACCAGCCAGTATTTTAACTAAAGAAGAATATTTCAACAGCACACGTTACAAAGCAAGCTCCTAGACATATTGAAAGCTACCAGAAGGTATATAATTAAGATTTTACAAATGTTTTTCAAAGTGAGATTAGAACATTATAGAGCTTGATAACTATCTACAGGTATAACATTTACATGTGTCTGTTCTATTATAATCTTAAGAGGCCCCAGCACATAATGTGCTAATTGACATGTTCTTATAGTGACAGCACATTAAATTAAGATTGCTTTAAAGTTTACATGAAGTTTTTCATTCAGGTCACAGTATTAGCCGCCTTATTATGGTGCACACATTTCATTTAACAAGGTTTTTTTTTTAAATAAAAGTGAAAAAAAAAAAATTCCTGTAAAAAAACGACAAACAAAAACACAAAAAAGTTATAAAATTAGATCCTTACAGCATGCTAACAGTAGTTAGAATGATAAAATAACAAAACAGGGCCACTTACAGGGCTCGATGGAGTCTTTGGCCAGCCTGGGCTGTTAATGCTATCACTTTCATCTCCATGAAAGGAGGAGATGCTAGCGGAGCTTGGGGACAATGGGGAAGAGACTGGCAGGTGGCCTGGGGTTGGGGGCTGAGATATACACTGTGAACTGTAGCTATCCTGTGGTAGAAGAATACAGAACAAAATGTGACAAGAGCAGGGCAAACCTAAAAGAGAGAGATCAACTGGTAATGCAAAAAATGTTGCATGTATGGAAAATAGGGTGAGGTAAAAAGACAAGCATATAAGATGCATGAACTCAAGATTGTTAATTTGTTGGCTAGCGATTAGTGCAAATTTGGCAAGATGCTTGGCTAAGTTTACTGAGCCACCATGCTTACGCCAAGCAAACATGAAATGCTTAAGCATGGACTGCCTCCTCAATAAAAAGAAGATAAAAGATGCTTGTCCTATGTTTGAAGGGGGGAGAAAGCAAATGATTACTTTTGCCTATAGTGCTGTTTAGACGGCCAACAACAGAAGCTTAAATTGAAGGCAAGAAAGGCAAAATGGCTGCAGTTTAGAAACCAGGCACAATAGTCTCTTCCAAACCCCACCAGCTCGATATCCCCAAGCTCATATTCACTCCTTTGCTCTAAGGTTAAATGCCATTGAAACCAGTAACTTTCAGATCCAGACCATCTAAACAAATACAGGCCCGCAACATAGATGAAGACCACATGCATTAGAGAATAAAACAGAAAAAGGGAAACTCAATAAGCTAATGGAACACAAAATGGATGACACAGCGAGGCCACACAACCACTACTACATGCAGAAGGAATACCTTTGTCTTTGTTTCAGGGGGCGGTGGTCCATCTTCTTTGCCATCAAGTTTGAGGATAGAAGGCAGCTTAGACTCACCAGGGTTCATCATGTCTGTAAGACCTAAGTGACCTAAGGAAAAACAAAATAAAAATAAATTTTATTAACATAGACCCCAATGGCCTACCTACCTCTCATAAAACAAATTACTAATTAAAATGTACTGAGGATCCAAGCAGTATCTGAGTGACACAGAGCAAGCCTGGAAAACTGACCTTGGCTCTGGGGGTTAGATCACACTCTGGAATAAAATATTTAGTGTAAACCTGAAGTGCTGGCATCAAGCAAATGTCTTAGGGGGAAATTAAATTTCCCAAACATCAACATGATATGCCAATTTGGAACGACACATAACGTCAGCCAGTACTGCAAGTTTGCCCTTGCACCCCATAAAGGTGGCTGATGTGTACACACCGGGGCATCGTGGTGGTGCCTGGAGGCTCACTGCCAGGAATATAATTCTCCCTTAGAGTCCTGAGCGGGTAACACCATACATGCCTACTCTCCCGGGAATCGCGGGACGCTCCCGATTTTCAGGTTACCCCCCGCTGCCCCGGAAGAGTAGGCATATCTCAAGCATCCCACCCACTTCCTAGTGAAGTGGGCAAGATGGGGGAGATTTTACCTGGAATTTTCGGGTCCGTAGGGAAGGGACAGGGATAAATGGTGCAAACCGTCTGGCCCCGCCCCCCGAAAGAGGAGAGCAGCAGGTCCCCTCCTGCTGCTCCTGGAAAGCTGCACAGTAATGTCGGCAAGTATGCAGTATACTCCAACCAGAATGCGCAGACATACAGTACCCCATACAATTTTTCCAAGTTTAAGAGATCCAGCGGTAAATGTAATAGGCTGCAGCTTTGATACATCGGCCAGTCCCATGCAAGACTGCCTGATGTTTTAAAGTATCAGTCTTTTAATAGGCAAAATCAACCTTGTTTTGCCTACTAAAAGACTGCTACTGTTAGTATTCTAAATGCCTGTGTGCTGCCACCATTAAAATAGGAAAGTCTTCCACATGGTTTGCACTTACTAAACCTATAGATTGATTGTGAATGACCTTATGGCCACTTCTACTTTAAAGTACACTAAAGCTCCGTACACACGGAGCGATCAGACAATGATAATGATATCGTTGGCTGATCGTCCTGCAACCTCCTATATCGTTGGCTGATCATCCTGCAACCTCCTAGTGGGCTGGATAATCGATATTGATCATCCAGCACACCACCAACTCACTAAAGACAATTGATCGCGGGTACCTATAGTAACTTGGTCGATATCGACCAAGTTGACTTGCATGCATGGGCGATGGACGATATCGGCCATACATTGTTGGTTGTTGGTGGGTTGGAAGAGGCCAAAAACTAGCTGATTTGAACGATAACAATATGTTCAATATCGTTATCAGTCAAATAGTCCAGTTTAATCGTATTATGCCTACGCACCATTATACAGCATACATCTTAAGGCTCCCATACATCAGCAACTGATTGCGGCAATTCTGCAATTTGCAATCGATTGAAAAAGGGAAAGATTTTTTTCTACACAATCGATTTCAAATTGAAGAATTGGCGCAATCAATTGCTGATATATGGGGGCCTTTAAACCTGTTTTCTATGATCCCACGATAATCAGGGCCCCCTAACAGTCCAGGTTTTTACAGATATTCATGACTAAGCACAGGTGAATTTGTTAGTACCACAATCATTTTGATTTAACCTTCTGTGCTCAAGCATGGTTCTCTTTAAAACTTCAAATGTTAGGACTGTTATGGAAACACTGGCTTATTCGTTTACTAGAGAATAAATAGGATGCATTATGAAAATTGCCCAGTGTGCAAACTGTCTTCCTCCGTTGTGAAGAATGAAATGCAGTATTATATTCAGGTATACAGCACAATAGATATACAAATATACTACAAAAAGCTTACAATAGGTTAACACATTGTTTGGATCAACTGTTTATTTTTTATCTACCGCCAGAGTTAAAGTGTTATTAAAGTGTTTTTGTAAAATAACTGCCTATATTATTTAGGGCAGATGGCTTTTATATTTAAACAACAATACAGGAATACAGAAAGTATCATTAACTTTTACTGCCCAATGTACACCCTAAAACAATGCCATGCCAGATCAGCCAATCACAAAGCAGCAGGCCAAAGATACAGAAATAAAAACAATAATAATGACTTGCAGCAATCAGGCAAATGAACACAGAAAAAAATATCACAGTTTGAGTTTGTCTTCTACAAATGATTATTGCACATAGTCGCGTATTACTGTGTTTTAGAAAATAATTAGATTTAATTATAGCAGTGAGAGCTTATGCAGGACCCTGGCGAACAAACTGGCAAGCACCACGGTGCTAATTTGCGAATATCTGAAGCATCACTGCAGGTTTGTAATAACCATATTACTGCCAAAAACACTACCCAGCCATGTGCTATGTACATTTACAATTATGTGTTGTTTATCAGTCAGTAAACCAATTTTTATTTTATTGCAGGGAAAAAATAACTGTACTATGCTATGCTGATATTAAGTGATGTGGACAGCATGCTCTTAATCTTGCTCTACAATCAGAGGTGGGCACAGCTGAAGCCAATAATACAGATCTGTAGTAAGTAGTAAAAGGTAATTTATGATGTATTGTAGAAACATTCATTATAACAAAAAGAAAAAAAGACAAAAACATGTTAATACGTACAATTTGTATCACTCTTTCATTATTTTCCCCCTACTCTTCTCCACCCAATACGGCACAGTTATATTTTCTAGTTCCAAACCAGTAGTTTTTCTGCTTGCATAATATAACTTTTATTGAAAAAGTTTGGACTACATTACAGGAATCTGAGATGTCTATGTATAGTCAGATTACTATATGCCAATTAAAACAACATCTGAACAATCTATAGCAGCTCATGTATGTAACATTATTATTATTACATTTTATTTATAGGGCGCCACAAGTGGTCCGCAGCGCCGTACATACAGTAAAGGGTACACAGAACATTACATTACAATACAGTAATCAAAATATAAACAGAACACAATCTCCATACACAATACAGCTCTGAAGGTGAAGGCTGTCATAGAAGTCTAGAGAAGAAGGCTGTGAGACAGTGGGGAGGAGGACTCTGCTCCTAGGAGCTTACAATCTAGGGGAGAGGGGAGACAGACAGATGACATGAGGCATGAGTGTGTAGATGGGGACCTGAGTGCAGGAGGTAAGCAAGGTAGAGATGGCTGAGGTGGGAGGGACAGAGACCTGGTAACATGGTTATGTGGTGGAAGGGTATGCTTTGGAGAACAGGTGGGTTTTCAGTGCATGTTTGAAGCTCTGCAGGGTTGGGGAGAGCCAGATCAAGCAAGTGAGCTCATTTCAGTGGAGGGGGGCTGTACCGGCAAAATCTTGGACACGAGCATGAGATGGAGTAACCAGGGTGGAGGAGAGGTAACAGTCATTGGCAGACCGGAGGGAGTGTGTAGGGAGATGAGGTTGGAGATGTAGGGAGCAGTAGAGATAGAGAGGGCCTTGTATGTGAAGGTGAGGAGTTTGAAGAGGATTCTGTAGGGGAATGGGAGCCAGTGAAGGTTTTGGCAGAGGGGAGCAGCAGAAGTGGAACGGCGGGGGAGGAAGATAAGTCTAGCTGCAGCATTGAGAACAGACTGGAGGGGGGGAAGATGGCAATGTGGGAGGCCAGTAAGGAAAAGGTTGCAGTAGTCAAACTGAGAAATGATTAATGAATGAATAATCAGTTTGGTAGCATTCTGGGAGAGGAAAGGCCTAATGTAAGTGATGTTGCGTAGCTGAAACCGACAGGATTGTGCCAGAGATTGAATGTGGGGGGTGAAGGAGAGTGTGGAGTCAAGGGTGACACCCAAACAGCGAAGTTGGGGTACAGGGGAGATGATGGTGTTGTCGACAGTGATAGCGAGATAGGATGGAGTTGAGACTCTATTAGGTGGAAAGATGATGAGTTCGGTTTTGTCCATGTTGATCTTCAGAGAGCGCTCGGACATCCAGGAAGAGATGGCAGAAAGGCAGCTGGATACCTGATAGAGGACAGAAGGGGAGAGCTCAGGAGAGGAGAGGTATAGTTGCGTGTCATCGGCATAGAGTTGGTATTGGAGGCCGAAGGAGCTGATAAGTTCTCCTAGTGTAGAGATGTACAGGGAGAAGAGCAGCGGGCCCAGGACAGAACCCTGCAGGAAACCAATGGGAAGGGTGGAAGGGAGGAAGGTGGAGCCAGAGGCAGACACTAAGAAGGAGCGGTTTGTGAGGTAAGAGGTGAACCAGGCATGGATGGTGTTAGAGATGCCAAAGGTCTGAAGGGTGTGGAGGAGAGTATGATCCACGGTGTCGAAGGCTGCAGAGAGGTCCAGGAGGATGATCAGAGAGAAGTGGCCCCTGGATTTGGCTGCAAGCAGGTCATTGGTGACTTTGGCCATGGCAGTTTCAGGGAGTGAAGTGGGCGAAAGCCAGATTGAAGAGGATCAAGGATGGAGTTGTCAGAGAGATAGCTGGTGATGAGGCTGTAGACAAGCCGCTCAAGTAGTTTGGAGGCAAAAGGGAGAAGAGAAATGGGGCGGTAATTGGTGGGTGAGGACGGGACGAGGTTGGGTTTTTTAAAAATAGGTGTGACAAGAGCATGTTTAAATTAGGAGGGAAAGATGCCGCTGGAGAGAGATAAGTTGAAAAGGTGAGCAAGGTGGGAGAAGGCAGTGGAGGAGAGGGAGCGTAGAAGGCGAGAAGGGAGGGGGTCAAGGGGGCAGGTGGAAGGGGGAGAGGACAAGATGAGGGAGTGGACCTCATCGCCCGTGGTAGGGCTGAAGGAGCACAAGGTGGGATGGCCTGGAGGTACGGATGGCGGGGGAGGTGGGGTTGCAGCAAAGAGATTGAAGTAAATACTGTGACGAATTGCCTCAATTTTGGAAGAGAAGAAGGAGACAAAGTCAAATGCAGTGAGGGAGGATGGGAGGGGTGGAGGGGGGGGACGAAGGAGTGTGTTGAAAGTACCAAAAAGGCGGCGGGGATTGGAGGACTGAGAGGTGATGAGCGACTGGAAAAAGGATTGCTTGGCGAGGGAGAGGACAAAGAGAGGACATGTATGAAGAGAGGACAAACTTGAAGTGAAGGAAGTCCGCCAGAGAGCGAAATTTCCTCCAGAGGCGCTCGGCTGTGCGCGAGCACTTTTGGAGAAATCGGGTTAGTTTGGAGTGCCAGGGTTGGGGTTTGGACTGACGGAGGGGGACAGAGGAGGTGGGGGCAACAGAGTCAAGTGCAGAAGTGAGGGTGATGTTGTAGAAGGAGGCTGCCTGATTACAGCAGGCCATTGTTGATAGAGGAGAGCATCAAGTGATGAAAACACGACAGCAGGGTCAAGAGTCTCAAGATTGCGTCTGGTGATGGTGGCTTTGGGCGAGGGGAGGAGTTGAGAGAGTGAAGGAAAGCAGATGGTGGTCAGAGAGGGGGAAGGGAGAGTTGGAGAAGTCAGAGAGAGCACACAGATGGGTGAAGACAAGGTCAAGGGTGTGGCCGAGACAGTGGGTAGTGATGGAGGTCCATTGAGAAAGTCCAAAGGAGGAGCGGGCAAGAAGATTGGTGGATGCAGGATTAGTGATGTCAATAGGGATGTTAAAGTCACCAAGGATTATAGCGGGAAGGTCAGCAGAGAGGAAGTGGGGAAGCCAGGCAGCAAAGTTGTCAAGGAATTGGGTGGGGGGGGGCCTGGGGGACAGTAGATGACTGCAACAGGGAGATGAATGGGATAGAAGAGACGGATAGAGTGTACCTCAAAGGTGGAGAAACAAAGGGAGGGCTCAGGTGGAATAATGCGAAAGGTGCAGTTGGGGGATAAGAGGATAACCACTCCACCGCCTTGGCGGTTGTCAGGTCTGACAGAGTGGGTGAAGGCGAGGCCCCCATAGGAGAGCGCAGCAGGGGAGGCAGTGTCATAGGAGGAGAGCCAGGTTCGGTGATGGCAAGAAGATTTAGAGAGTGTGAAATAAAAAGGTCGTGGATAGCAGGCAGTATATTGCAGACAGATCTGGTGTTCCAGAGAGCACAGAAGAATGGGAGGGAGGGGATGGGGGATATGTAGATGAGATTGTCTGGGTTGTGGGTGAGGGCATGTGGGCTAGATCTAAGGGGAAGGTGTAAGCCAGTGGATATGGTTGGTATGGGGCAGGGGCAAGGAGGCATGGTGGCTGACTCAGGATGGAGGGAGAGTGAAGGTTGACAAGAGAGCAAGTAGGAGGTGGGCGGGAATGCACAGCAGAGGATGCAGCTAATTAGAGGGGAGGCATACAATTAGGAAGTGTGATATGGTGGTGACGTAGTGTAAGAGACTAACATGAAAAATATTTTACATATTAGAATATGTATGTTACATTTACAGCTGTATTTGAAACAATCATCACAGCAAAATAGATACAGCATAAGAGGCCCTGTAAAGTGAAAAATAAAAAATATATATTTTTTTTAATGTTATATTTAGCCCTAAATGATTACATTACTCTATGAAAGTAGGCTTGGGTTTTAAAAATGAGAGAACAAAATGTTACTCTGCTGAGAAGACAAATGCCTCCTAGACTTGCTACTCCAGTCTTGTACACATTAAGGCCCCCATACATCAGCAATCTGAAAACCACAATTGAACATTTGAAGATTTGTTGCTCGATTTTAGGATTTTCCAATCTATCAATCTGCGCCCCTCCATTACAGATCTTTTTCAGTGATTTGCAGATCATTTTCAGCAAACACAGATCTACCAATCTTGAAAGGCCCATCCTTTTACTAGTAACAGTCTGCAAATCTGCTGATCATGTCCATACACTAGCAATCTACAGCCCCAATCGATCTGTTAAATCCAACATGTTGAACAACCTGATTAAACTATTTCAATCAGTTTTTGGTTGTAATCTGCGATCTGTGAAGCCCATACACTGCAGATATTTTTATACAATCATCTGCAAATTGCAGATTACCACAATCGATTGCTGATATATGGGGGCCTTTAGGTATCCAGGCAAGACACAGTACTTAACCGCTAAGTAGCCTTAATACATCAGAGATAGATCGCCGAGATCCTGTGATCGGATCCGCTGATCAGAAATACCAACCGGCGGCCATCGATGTCCCGTGATCCGTCGCAGGATCGGTGAAATTTTTCATGTTGCAGGATCGCTACATCGCAGCGATCCGTCGCAGATGTATGGGGGCCTTTATACTGTACATTAAGGCAGTGCTTCTCCAATCCAGTCCTCGGGACACACTAACAGTGCATGTTTTCCAGGTCTCCTCACAGAATCACAAGTCAAATAATTACAACCACCTATGGATCTTTTAAAATGTGTCAGTCAGCAATTACTACACCTGTGCTCCAGCAAGGACATATGGAAAAAAAATGCACTGTCGGTGTGTCTCGAGGACTGGATTTGAGAAGCACTGCATTAAGGCACCAATAAGATAACAATAAGCCTTTTGTGAGTGTACATTAGAGCTGATGGATCTTTATTCTTGCTGGAAAAGCTCACAAAAATTAAGTCACAGTAAATAAACTGATGCTTATAGATTGCGCATTCATCAGACTCTGGAACGAGTGTGTAAAGCACTCCCAACGCTATACAAAGCGGATGCCTTATTTTTTTATGACAGACATTCTTTCAGGGGTTCAACATTGTATGCTATCTTATTACTTAATTGAATGCAAACCTCTAATGTACTGTACAAAAACTTTAATCTGATGTGTAATATGTCGGGGCTTTGGTACAAATTAGGGTTGTATACTAAAGCAACATTTTTACGAAAAACAAAATCAAAATGGTTTGTTCACTGCCTTAAAGTAAAATCTAATACTCTTTTCAGGAATAACGTAGCAATACTTGAGTACCATTAAATCTGTGATAAACCATGTAGTCTAAAAGTACATTACAACAGTACATTGCAGTGATACGCAGAAGTAACCTACGCACGTACATATCAATAAAATCACCATATTTTATATATGTTTATCAATTTAATATTTAACTTTGCCATGTTTGTGGCATCTATAAGCATATTAAGTCTTCTGTGCTTCACAAACGTCAGTCACAAACATAATGACAAAACATCAAATATATTTTACTGTAGGGAAAGACATGGTCAAGTGATTTAAAGATTAGAAAAAATGTACTATTGACTTTAAATCTTTCTTTAAGTTGACTATTCAGCAAGAGAAAATAAATCTCTGGAGAAGGGCATTCTGCCATCTGTTTGCTTCAGGTAACATTCACAGCTTGCAGTGTAAAAAGCAAAATAAATAACAGTTACTAATAGCAAGCCACAATTTAGAGCTGTTTAAATGCACAGAAGTAATTTTGTGTCAGCGTGGCAGATAAAATACATAAACCACCACAGCTCAAGTACAATATATATGCTACAGCTGCTTTTACAGGACAACACAAATTAATATTAGTTTGTATTATCGGAAAGGTTTTTACTAAAACGGATATGTTGTTTACATAGACATGGATATTATGTTATGCTTATTCTTTACCTAGAAGGATTATAATTTAGAAATCTCTCCATAGTCACAGACTATTTTTACCTGGGTACCCACATGTTTTCCAAAGTGTAACACAGTTACTGTACAAATTGGATGTACAAACTTGCTTTCAAATAGTAAAGTATCCCGAAGAAGTACCCCCTGGTCTGTGTGCACCCCCCACTTGTAATACATTGGAGTTGGGCTTTTACACCAGTAAAGAATACAACCTGGTATTCCTTTTCATGCTTATACTGGCAATTAAAAACATTAGGAAAAACACACTTTTCAATACAAGTGGGTACTGAGACTAGAACATTTATTTATAGAGGTGTGTCCTCATACACCAATCCCTATTGCACCATGTGGCGCGAGATGCCTGGTGTGATTCCTGTGCTGCAAACTTTTTCCTCCGTTTTCAAATTTTACCTTCATTGTGTTACTTTTTCCTCAGTTATACATCTTAGTTTGCTTATAGTGTATTAGGCAATTAGAATTAGAGTTTTGGCTTGGCTAAGTAGCAAAGTATGTGGCTTGCTAAATGGGGCTCTTTGGCGCAATTTGAGGATAGATGTATGTGGACACATCTGTAAGGCACCACATAGTACTGCAGTGCCATAGACCACATACCCATTTCCGTACACATCTGCAGTTGGGAGAAGTACAGTGCCCTTTGAACTCTCCATTTACTTATGTTCTCTAAAGTGACCGCAAGGGGTTCCAAGCAGGTGATATTAATGTTTTGAGAACACAAGCTGGTATACATTACATTATGGTGTCACAGAGGGTGTTGTCTAATAATGTTGTTGGAATGCACAGGCTCCTGGGGCTGACAGTGGTGTGTAATATTTTTGTGGCGACACAGGCTGGTGTGATCAGGGCATAGGCTGTTGTATCCATTATGTGGTTGGTGTAATGTGGAAACAGACTGGTGCAGTAATGTGTGGGGCACAGATGCTGGGCTGGTTGGTTATATTGTGCACAGCCAGGTGTAGTGTGTTGTACAATATAATGTCCTGGTTACAGGCTGTGTATATTATATCAGACATTTGGCACTACAACATAGTAGATATGATATGAATAATCTGCTTTGTTATTATAAAATTACAGCTGGCCAAATACTATCGCTGGCTCCTAACTTTTGAATAAATGTCTAGGACAGCTTTATACATATATATTAAGTGCCTCTATATTCAAAATAAGCTTTAAATTGTCGGTAGTGTGTGTGTGTGTGTAGGCATTCCAGTAAAGAAAGGGAATTTTATTATTACTGTTTGTTTATATATCTCCATAAGTTTATACTCAGTGCTGGACAGGGAATAGTTATCATTCATATCAGTCCCTTCCCCATTGGAGCTTCCAGTCTAAATTCCCTAAGAAACATGTCAGTGTGTTCTTAGAGTATGAGAGGAAACTGGAGCACCTGGAGAAAACCCACACACACACCAAAAGAACATACAAACTCCACACAAATAAGTCCCTGGTCAGGATTGAACTCATACAATCAGTGTTTTGAGGCGGTAATGCTAACCACTATGCAACCTACAGCCCACAAGGCTTGTTTGAAATGAAAAGGTAAAGATATTTATACATTTTTAAATGACTCCACAGTAATGCCATGTAAATAAATACCTCATAAATAATAAATAACCCCTAGCATTGGAGTTTTCTGGAAACACCCTTTCAGTACCAAAGGTTGTGACAGTGCATTTATGTATATAGGGCTCTAGCCTAGAAAACTAAAATTGGAATCCCACACATTTTCCAACACTCAACACACACCCTGGTATGAAGCTTATGTTGGGATGCATTAGACATTGTATTACATGACTAGGATCATTCTGTGGAGCCTTCACTCATCTCATATGGGTACTGCAAAAGGGATTGCAAGAGATATGCAGCCTAGGCTCTTTCTCTGTACAGCTAACGTCAGAAAAGGAAGGAATACCCACCAGTCATAACAATTATATTGTAAAACTTTCTATAGAGCAGCCTTTGTGACAGGTCACACTAACTTCTTGACTCATGGTTACCAATGAAGCTTTTCCACCAGCTGCATAGATTATTTTCCTTTTTTTTTTTTCATAGAAAGCCTCGAACAAAAGCCTATATTCCATTAAATTCCATTGTGGAAAACAAAGGCAAAGCATAGACATGTATAAAAGGCACTGTCCTTTCTATACTCCAGTGACCAAGTAGTAGAGAACAGAAAAGGCTCCCAACTCTGTATTTTGTTAAACTTCATGGATCTTTTAAATTCTTTAACTACAAATCACTCGAAGAAAAAAGGGAAAAGAAAAAAAGTGAATCAAATGTACTATTGGCAAGCTTGCCAAATATTATCTCCTTTGACCACTAAAAATGTCCAAATGAAAACCTGCCTGTGGTGCGGTACAGTGTGTAAGGTACATTGTGTAAGAACAGTAGTTTATTTAAAGTCTCCTAGAGGAAGAGTCTGTTCTATTGTTGGTCTTGAATAAAAGGTGTAGTATTGTGTAAATGCCTAATTGGATGTTACAAGTGTAAGGTTTGGGAATGCTTTAATATATACTTTTCCCCTCAACATTTAAAGCTGATCATAAAGTTCCTCCATAGTTTCAATGGGTGCAAATCGAAAATGACAGCAGATTCATTGCATAAACTATACAGAAAGAATAGACGGACAAAAAGACCACACTAACATTTCAGACAATAGAGAACTAAGAAAAAGAAACAATGAAACTGTGTCTTCCTATAAAACAATCCAGCAGCAATAGGGAGAAGTAGGAGACGAAAGTGTTCTAAGTTTTATATTGTCTGTAAATTTGCACATTGCTGCAAGTAGAAGTTGAACTGGGTTAAAGGGCTTTTTTTCAAATTAGCAGTCGGGTTTCATTCACTTGTTGTGGTAACAAATTAGTAGCAAAAAAACAAGCCACAAGAATATAACCACATACGGCTTCATTTCCATAAACTGGAATCCTTACTATTCGTACAAGACCACAAGCTCATGACGGCAAATGTACTTTAAGACAAATGATCATTAAACATTCTGCAACTTGGTTATCATTCATACTGCATCTCTTACAATACCTACTTTCTTTATAAGATTGGAATGCTGATCAAAAAATAACACACATTGTAAACTACACTCTTATGGAGAATACTTACTTCCATGGTATAGCAGGCTTGTTGGTAAACAAAAGAAAAAGGGGATACACCACTCTGCCTCAGCTGATTCTATAGTGCGATCAGCAAATTACAATACAGTAATGAAGGCGAGGGCAGCAGTGACTACTGAACTAATATGACAGTGGTCAATGAATGGTTTAATTGGAGAAAGATTGAAAATAAGTCAAGACGGACAATCACTTTATTTGCAATCAGTATTATACATGGATGTTATTAAAACACAAGACAAGGCACGGTCACTTTCAGTGATTATGATAGGTTGAGTTTTTTCATCAATAAGAGTTGCCATATGTTTCTTATAAAAGCCCGTAAAGTCTTCCCAAGATGAAAGATTACAGGTATGGATCATAAGCAATCGTTTCTTCTTTCTTGCATCTGTTATCGCTATCCTAAAATGGTGATAGTATGAGAAGGCTGCTGGTGGTGCACGTACCTCTGAGGTCTTCCTTAAATGTGTGATTACCAGCTTTGCTGGGCTTGATATACAAACAGAAGCCCTAAATCCTGCATCCCATTTGCATAGTAGGGCTCCCGGTCTTCGATAAATATAGCCCTTAATGTTCACTTTATCATGTCATCAGAACACACAGCCCAAAAAGCATTCATGAAAGTGTTATGACATGTACCGTAAGTGCAATCTAGTGTTTGTAACTGAAATTTAAAACAACATTTTTACCTGCTGCACTGTTCATCATGCTATAAGGGGAAGCTTGTGGATTCATCATGCCGGCGTTATTATTCATGGACTGGCTGTAATGAGAATTTGATCCCATAAGGCCACTCTGGTTCATTCCAGGAAACCCACTTTGTCTGTTTGGAGAAATAAAAAAAAAATGCACAAAAGCTTATAAATAATATCTAATGGCATAAATGCTGCCATTCATGTGGCCTGACTGACAACACAAATTCACTGATGTCAGGTGCATTATTCACAATAGTGTGTTGAACTTTTTTATTCTTGTCAATTGCACTAAAAATGCAGCAGAAGCTATGGCTACTGTATATCTGTATTTGAAGTGCATGGGTAAAAAGCCAGTGGAAACGCACTGTCCCTGGAGTCAGATTGAAAGAAGGTGTTAATCACTATTGCAATAAAAGGTTCAGCAGCTGCACATAATGTTTAACAAATGGTGATACAATGAGAAATGTTTGGAGTACCTGTCAAAACAAAGCATTGAGAACAGTAAAATGTGTTTAGAAATTTATAGCGCAACTAATTTTAAAATAAAAAATATAGCACAAAGACATTTCTGTTACATTTAACAAATAAGCTGTTTATGTGTTCTGATTAAGAGTAAACACTCTTCAAAGTAAAAACTGCTTTGGACTTTTCGTTTTTAAACCATCAGCAGTGTCTTTTGAAACCACCACAAGGAAGAAATGCGCAAACAGGCAATGTACAATGCTGACAATAGGTAATATCCTGGTGGAATTGATGTATAATGCCTACTCTTACTGGATGTGACCCAATTGCTGAATGACCTATTTTGTGGGCAATTTAGTCACACACATGAACAGTAAAATTGGACAGACAGGAATCAGGTAGAATGAGGCCTGACATTTGGGCAGCAGACAACCACTCACACATTATAATGTTATTCATCTACTATCAGATATTTTGACCCATCTGAACAAATCCAGTAGTGATCTTATTCGGCAGATCTTATTGCTTTGGGCCCGTGACAATTTCAGGATGAAAATCCCCAGGTGGGTGTCAGTATTACTTTGCAATGGCTACTGCTTTTATACAGATGTGTCCTCATACATCTGGCCTAAAAAAGCCATGCGCCCAAGACGGCTGGCGTGAGTGAGCTGCCAGGTCCAGCGTGACTCTGCTTGCGCCGAGCCTCTTTATATTATATGAAAATGTGTCTTAGTCGCAATGTGATGTGACTAAGACGCACCACTGATTAATCTAAAATGTGACACTTGTATATCTGTGTGCGACGGACTCTGTATACGAAGCACAATGGAACTTGGCGCGAAAAACAGTTTCAGCCGCTGCATCGTAGCACTTCGTATACAGATTCAGACTCAGTCGCACACAGATATACAAAGTGTCACATATCAAATTAATCAGCATATTCTCCTAGTGCGTTTTATTTACATCGAATTGCGACTAGATGCATTTTCAACAAAGACATTTGACACAAATAGAGTCGCAAGGAACCTGGAGCCCTGAAAGGTGCTGTTTTTCGTAACTTCAGCAATAATATATAAAGACATCTGTACACAGGTCTGAAAGAAGAGCTCACAACATTTGTCATAATTGTCTATGCAAAATATTAACAGAATTGTAAGATAATGGAAAATCAGTATCACTGCATATATTGATCTGAGCATAACTAAATAACATATAAAGGTTGGTATGCAGTCATAGAAAGTTTCATTCTGTATATAAGAGCCCTAGAGTTTTATAGTTAAGAATTACAACATAAAGAAGTCAGCCAGCACCTCTAGCTGGAAGTTGTAGTTCAACAACTGCTACGCACTCAAGAGAAACATGAATTACACTGTGCTTTAGACAAAGAAGCAAAATACTGGAAACAGCTATGAGCCAATGTGTATATAAGGTGGCTTTGATCTTCTGAAGTTATGAATTCAGAGTTTCTGGGACTAAACCATGTATATTGATAGTTTAAGACTACTTGTCAGTATATTTCCCACGAGCACACTCCCAAGCTAGTAAAGTTCTGAAAGAATACAGTATGTAGACATTTAAGAGTATATATATAACCCAGTGTTACCCAACTTAAAGTATCTGTGCTGCCATGTTTTCTTCAAAGAATATACTTGTCTGCATAAACAAATTACTAATGTGTTCCTGCTCTCTAGCCTACAGAAAATATCAGATTGCAGTGGTTCCCAAACTGTTTTGTGTCTTTTCACGGCACCCCTAAGCCACAAGTTTGTTATTAAGAAATTCAGAAAAAAATGTAGTGAAGTAGTACAGTGAAGTAAATTGTGCTGACCTGTCATCGTTAGGTTCAGTTATGTAGTAGGTGACAGGTCTGTGCTTCTGTTTGTGCATATTTACATTACATTGACCATAAAGAATTTGATTCAGTGCCACCAACCTGACGCACCCCTGCAAGTGTCCCGAGGCACCCCATGGTGCAGTGGCCCATAGTTTGGGAACCACTGCCATATTGTATATAATGCAAATGGTGCATTTCCAGACAAAAAATAAAAGTAGTGGCTCCCTTTTTATGTTAGCAAACGTTTCATTTAATTTAATTTCTTAATTTCTAACTGCATCAGTTACTGCTACAAACAGTTTTTTTTTAAGCAAACTCTTAAAAACACAATTTGGCCTAATTTTTTTTTAAGCATCAAAAGAGCACTAAAGCAGACCATTTGCATAGGGAATTGTCCCTCCCCTTAGCTGCATGCTCTCTATATTTAATACAGTTTAGACGCGAAGGGCGTTCTTTGATATTGGAAAGTCAGCCTGAGCAATGTCATCACTCTGATGAGGCTTGTAACGAGGTGTGAGGGAGGAATTAAAATTGTACAACAGATTTCTTTTTAGAACTGATGTGAGAAAAAAAGGAAAAAACTATAACGGTAAAGGTTTCACTCTTCCAGAATCACTTGCTTGTACAGTATACACTTTACAGTATAAATTATGGAAAGAAAGATGCTGCTATCAACATAAACATTTCTATAGCACTTTTGAGTCACTTTGGGAAATAGCATTGGCAGTCACCGCTAGTTGAATTACCCCCTAACACCAACATTGCCAATTTTCTATCAAAGGGTGTGCAGGAAAATTGGCCATGAAGGGTTGGCATAATATTCAGCGATGTGCGCAGCTGCACTTTGGGGATAATGGAGGACTGGCCCCAGAATTTCAGGGCATTCTTTATAGGTAGAATATAAAACTGTGATACAGTTGATAATGAATAGCATGAATTTACTAGTTCCATATTCCATTTTTATTTTAGATTTAAAGAGGGATGCTAATTAATTGGAATCGGTATGATTTACCGACGGACTCCTGCCCGGCGGTTGGAATCCCGACAGCGGCATCCCAGCAGAGGAGGAAATCCTGATCGTCCTAAGGTAAAGTATTGACTAACTTAATTCTACCACCTAACCATCCCTTAGGGGTGCCTAACCCTAACCTTTCCCCCCCAGTGCCTCACCCTAATCCCCCCTCTAAGTGCCTAAACCTAACCCCTCCTTCCCCGCCGCCTAAACCTAAGTCCCCCTTTGGGGTGCCTAACCCTAACCCTCCCTTCCCCTAGCCTCAAGCCTAACCCTAAGTCCCCCCTGAGAACCCTAAACCGAACCCTCTGCCCCCCGCGGCTATGCGCGCTCGGTGTCCCTTCGATCGGGATGCCTGGCTCCTGTGTCAAGCATTTGTTTCATGTCAGCTCTCATAATGATAGTAATTTGAGGCTGCAATTGAAGATGATGTGTTTTTTTCCCTTCTAAAACAGCTTATTTTCCAAGTGGACTCGTGTATATCATGTTTGTAATCACCTAGCCAATATTTACTGCACCTTTACAAATGATGTAAAAAAAAAACAAAAAACATCCATCTTGAGACAGATGTGAAATATCGATGATAGTAATCTGGGTCTGTAAACAGGATGTAGTCATTGCGTCCGCCGGTCACAATCTCTACAGCGGAATGCAGGTTAGGGATTTATGATAGGCATCGAAATACCGACGCCTATCATAATCCCGACGCCGGAACACCGAGGACAACATCCCGAACGAACGTAAAACCTGAGGCGCTCCCATTCCCTGTAAACAACTAATTGAAAAACTAAAGAAACACAGACATAAAAAAAGAACACTTTTTTTTCTTGCTTTACACTACTCATCAGAAATGTTCCCCAATGTGATTGCTCTATTGTCTTTTTGGTTTCCAAATTAATAAATTAACTATAATATATTTATAAACATATAACTTTCATTAACGTTGTAACCTGTACAAAATAAAAATTAAATGTATTTAATACATGTTTATTATAGTAGTTGGTACTCCTTAATAGTTTGTCAAAATGATGACCCATACTGAGTAGAAAGAGGACCAATGTTATGAGTTATAATACAATTTCTCCAAAAATATTAAGCATAAATTTCTGCATGAGCATGATTATTAAGGCTACTCCCACCAAGGAACTTCTAATATTAATAGTAGTATAATTCTATAATAGATGAAAGAAGCATATTCTACAGATTTGCATTTTAAATTATTATTATTTTTTTTTACCTAAAAACACATTCACTGGTCACGAAAAATGAAAATGTAAAAAAAAAATGTCATTAAAGTTTACAGTATGTATTGTAAAGCTGCTGATGTTCTCTAGCACAGGAAAAAACACCTGGGAATAAAAGGCTAAACAAAACTCAAAAGGCATCATAACAATAACATGCAACATACTGTAAGTGCTATAATGCCATGGCAACCAAAGAGCCACACTGGTTGATATACAGTGCATCTGGAAAGTATCCACATCGCTTCACTTTTTCCACATTTTGTTATGTTACAGCCTCATTCCAAAATGGAATAAATTCATTTTTGTCCAGAAAATTCTGAACACAATACCCCATAATGACCACGTTTAAAATGTTTTTTTGAGATTTTTGCAAATTTAATAATAAAATAAAAAAACTAAGAAATCCTGTTTACACTGATCATCCTTGAGATGTTCCTACAGCTTAATTGAAGCCCACCTGTGGTAAATTCAGTTGATTGGACATGATTTTGAAAGGCATACACCTGTCTATATAAGGTCCCACACTTGACAGTGCATGGTCAGAGCACAAACCAAGCATGAAGTCCAAGGAATTGTCTGTAGACCTCCGAGATAAGATTGTCTCTAGGCACAAATCTGCGGAAGGGTACAGAAAAATATCTGCTGCTTTGAAGGTCCCAATGAGCACAGTGGCCTCCATCATCCGTAAATGGAAGAAGTTCAGAATCACCAGGACTCTTCCTAGAGTTGGCTGGCTGTTTAAACTGAGTGATCGATTAGAAGGGCCCTATTCAGGGAGGTGACCAAGAACCCGATGATCACTCTGTCAGAGCTACAGCATTCCTCTGTGGAGAGAGGAGAACCTTCCAGAAGGACAACCATCTCTGGAGCAATCCACCAATCAGGCCTGTATGGTAGAGTGGCCAGACGGAAGCTACTCCTTAGTAAAAAGCACATGGTAGCCCACCTGGAGTTTGCCAAAATGCACCTGAACGACTCTCTGGTGTGATGAGACAAAGATTTAACTCTTTGGCGTGAATGCCAGGCGTTATGTGTGGAGCAAAGCAGGCACCGCTCATCACCAGGCCAATACCATCCCTACAGTGAAGAATGGTGGTGGCAGCATCATGCTGTGGGGATGTTTTTCAGCGGCAGGAACTGGGAGACTAGTCAGGATAAAGGAGTAAGATGAATGCAGCAATGTACAGAGACATCCTGGATGAAAACCTGCTCCAGAGCGCTCTGGACCTTAGACTGGGGCAACTGTTCATCTTTGAGCAGGACAATGACCCTAAGCACACAGTTAAGATCTCAAAGGAGTGGCTTTAAGACAACTCTTTCAATGTCCTTGAGTGGCCCATCCAGAGCCTAGACTTGAATCCAATTTAACATCTCTCGAGAGATCTGAAAATGGTTGTGCATCGATGCTTCCCATCCAACCTGATGGAGCTTGAGAGGTGCTGCAAAGAGGAATGGGCGAAACTGCCCAAAGATAGGTGTGCCAAGCTTGTGGAATCATATTCAAAAAGAAGGTGCATCAACAAAGTATTGAGCAAAGGCTGTGAATACTTATGTACATGTGATTTCTTAGGGTTTTTTTTTCATTAAATTTGCAAAAATCTCAAAAACACTTTTTACACATGGTCATTATGGGGTCTTGTGTGTAGAATTTTGAGGACAAAAATGTATTTATTCCATTTTGGTATAAGGTTGTAACATAACAAAATGTGGAAAAAGTGAAGCGATGTGAGTACTTTCCGAATTGCACTGTATATCGTTTGTAAAGCTGATGAACGATATATTGTCCTGACCGTCAGCTGGTGTGTACACACAATATATCTGTGAACCATGTCGTTCACAAATATACGCATTGGCCATGCACATCTGCCTGTGTGTACGGGCAACCGACCAACCGTCCCATATGCTGGTCGCAGGAACCAGCGACAATGATGTCACAACTGGTGAGTGCGCCCAGACATAACGGTCAGCTGATTGGTAAGTGCGATTGTACAGCCTTAGACTTAAGAAATTGGTCTGTCGGACAGCAGATCTATCTGCAATGTGTGTACCCTACATTAAAGGCTCCATAACTATCTTACTGCTCTTCTATTTGGGGTCTCTAGAATTTTTTCCAGTGACGTGAAGTTTTGCTTTGTATTTATTCCAGAACATAATATGCAGCTTTCTAGAGTGGAAACCACTAGAAAAACAACTAATAAAAAGATTAAGGACTTCAAGAATTACAACATACCGTAATAAAATAAGTGACAAAATAATTCCCAAAATCAAAAGATCACATTTCTATATAATATTTGTTTACTGAGACACAGGAAATATTCAACTGCTGCAGCATTCACGGTTTGAGTGGTCATTTATACTGCAGTGACCAAATAGGGATTATTGACTCCAATGAAGAATGTATCACTATTACACAGCAGCTTTCAGATTGAATGCTGGATTGACTATAATACAATAGGACAGCACTAACAGGTACCTGTATGGCGTATGCCCTTACTGTAATGACCCTTTTATCTAACTCTCCAAACTCAATAGGCTGCAAATGCAAGATACATCTCTACAGACCAAAGGCAGATCTAGCTCGGTAGCAGGGGGTGCAACTGCTATGGGAGCCCACAGCCCCTGTCATAGTTCTATATATTTTTTCCACCTTTGGGATGGTGTAACATTTACATTGGGGCTCCTAGAAACAGGGGCGTATCTTACTATTGGCCTGGATGGCCCTCGCCAGGGGTGTCGGCCGAGGGGGGGGGGCGCCGTTGCCACCCGACATCATTAACAAATGATTCCTGGTCTTCTGTTTGCTCTGCGCAGTGTGCCGCAGACAGCTGTCCTTAGTAAATGATACCTGGTCTCCTTCTGTCTCCTCTGCTCTTATCAGTGCCCTCCATTGATTGTTAATGTGTATCAGGCTAATTATATGTCCCTTTATATCAGAAACATTTAAAATTAGAGACTAATTTTTTTTCCTAATATATCTCTTCTCCCACAATACCCACCACATACCAATCACCACTCACTAATTCCCATATGTCAACCTTGCAGGAAAAGAGTGTAAGCACCACATCAACCACAATGCTCCATTCGCAAGATAATTTGCATATATGCAAATTATCTTGCCCACAATGCACCTTGTTTGTTATTGATGCCCTCTTTTCCTGTGTTGTTGACATATAGAAATTAATAAATAGTGCTTGCATGTAGTAAGTGTTGTAACTGAAAAAATATAAAAATATATATATTAAAAAAAAGTATATATATATTGTCTCCCTATTTCTACAGGCGTGTAAGTTGAACTACCCCCAGTTAAAGTACTAATAAATGTATCTTTTCCACAGTATGGGGAATTGACCATGATCTTTATAGATTGTGGATATTCAGGTGTCAGGATTAAGATATAATCCTTATGGGCTGTTTTTATTATTGTGTGTGAGATAGCAATGGACCCATGTGGGTAGTTTTACCAGTGAATTATATGGCAGAGTTAAAAAAGCATATTGCAGTGTACAGTCCAATTTGAATATATGTAAATTATTTTACCCATAATGCATGTTTGTTTTTGATGCTATGTTTTCAAGCTTTTCCTGTGTATTTTGGCATTAGTAAATAGTGGTTTGCAATAGAGTAAGTTCTGTAAAAGATATATATATTAAAAAGAGAAAAAAAAAATATTCTCCCTATTTCTACAGGTGTCTGAATTAAACTACCCCCAGTATGTGTTATTTTATTTTTTCAAGTAGAAGCAGTCCCTTAGTTTGCCAGGGGCGCTTGGACCCCAAGATACACCCCTGCCTAGAAAGTCTAATTACTAGTAATTACACATCTGTAAATGCAGTTACATTAAACTCTGAATCAGGCCAATACATTTCAGTACAATATGCTGTATATAATACACTGATTTTAAAATAAGGTTCAATTCTAGATATAAGAAATGGATATATTAGCTTGGCATTCAGTGAAGTACACACTTTTCTGATGGGAGATGAAGGGTATTATTTAGTTGGTCAGCAAAACCCATAGCACAAGGATAACAAAAATCTTCAAAAACAAAACGTATAAATTATTTTCCTACAAAATGAATTGAAAAGCCTGACCTGGCACAACACAGTCGTAACAGTTTTACATGGCTACAAAATGTGTCCTTGCGTAACCACAAGATTGTCCTGATCTGCAGAATATAAAAGGTAAATGGAACAGCTATAGCATTGAGGCACCAAGCTTTATCACGTCATTAAAGGAGATTTCTAGCCATAATAAAAACATTCTTAAAACCTTGCAAATGGCTGTCTTGCTGGGTTCACATGCAGCTGACATTTTGCTGACCAGAGAAGATTGCAAATAAAAAGAACAACTGCTTTTTTGTTTGGTGAAGTAAAAGATGGCCATCCTCTTTCTAGGCTAGAAGGGTTTCTATATGTTGAAGACTGTAAAAGATAATGGTGTTTTATTTGGGTAAGAGGTCCTATACAAATACACCATTCAAGAGGAGATACAATTAGCCATGGGTTCCGTGCCCTGTGCTCATATATTACATTACACTCATTTTGTGGGACATTTTCATGAAGCGCGCTCCCAATACCCACGTAATTCAATTAGAAACGGCAAGTCGGGGATGTTGTGCGTTAATTCTGCAGTCTGTGACCTATATGCAGTACATGAAACACTAGGGAAATCATATTGAAGCAAAAAAAAAAGGGGCAAATAAGATAGCAGGACAGTAAAGAAGGTTTGTTAGTGGTCATAAGCAAAGAATTGGAGGCAGTTATATGATGTTCAAATGGTTTGTTTTTGGAACTTTTATAAATGATGATAAAATGATAGCCAGCAAAAATATTTCAGGAAATAAAAGGGTTTAGAGCAGTGGTTCCCAAACTTTTTTGAATCATGGCGCCCTATAGTGTCAGCAGTGTTATCACGGCAGCTCTAAGCAAAACGTTAAGTCAGAAAAAATGTAGTAAATTAGTAAAGTGAAGTGAATTGTGTTTACCTGTCATCCTTAGCGTCAGTTATGTACTGGTGGACAGGTTTGCACTTCTGTTTGTCCACACATTTACATTACATTGACCATAAATAAATTGATTTGGTGCTGAACCACCAACCTGAGGCATCCCTGCAAGTGTCCCAAGTTCACCCCAGGGTGCCACAGCACACAGTTTGGGAACCACTGGTCTACAGTATTTTGGGGTACATAAAAAAATATTTTTAAATGTGTATATACAAAATTGTAAATGTTGTAAAAGAAACCTTGTAACTTCCTTCGGCAAGTTCAGAACTTCTTTCCCATCAATACAACACCTCTATATACATGTCGCACATCATGTGACCCAATCTTCTGCGTTATAGAGAAATGTACAAGAAAAATGTATTTAAAAACATTTATAAAATACATTATTAATCATTGGGCAAGGTGCGGTATAAAGACTGACAGTGTCTAGCTAGACTATAAATAGGTCAACACCAGACGGTCGACAGGATCAAAAAGTTGACAGGTACAAAGTTCACATGTTAAAAGGTCAGCACAAAAATGGCCGACTTTTTATTATTCAAGTCTAACCCTCCACTAGGTGCCTAACCCTAACCCTCCCCCAAGTGCCTAAACCTAACCCTATCCCAAGTGCCTAAACCTAACCCTCCCCCAAAGGCCTATCTCTAACCCTCGCCCAGAAAATGGTGAAAAAAAACATGACGAAACATGCTCTTTTTTTTGTTGACCATTTGTCCTTATTAATCATTTGTTAGTCGACATTTTGTACCTGTCGGTCATCTGGTGTTTACCTATTGAGTGTCTATCTAGACACTGTCTATTTTGAATCCGTGTACCATCCCAAAAATACACTTTACTCAGGAACTGCAAACTAAATCTGCTTTAATTCCCATTGAGACCCATGTCAATTTAATGAATACCAAAATGTCACAGCCACAGGTTTTTGAGCAACTTGTGGCTAACAATCTCCCTCTAAGCAGGTGCAGGGTGTGCGCTGGACATGGTCCAGGGGGCCCCACACTGCACACCCTGCACCCATATATAGTTATACTTACCTTACCGTAGTCGCAGCAAAATCACCGGAAAGACGCCGGGGGACATTTTCTCTGTGACACGCGCATGTGCAGAAAAGATGCCCTAGGGAAAAAAGAGCTGGCGCCATTTTCCTGGAGACCTGCGCATGCGCAGACAAATTCTGGCATTAAGAAAGAATCTACTGTACTGCCAGAGAGGAGTGGCCCCAAATGGAGGCTGCACACGAGCCCCCTCCTCTCTCAAAACGCCCATGCCCCTAAGGGGCGAGTTGCCATTACAACGGCATAGAAACGGTGGCAACAGAGCACCGCCGTTCGCTCCACTCACGGCTGGATCTAACATAGGACTCTTACATTTTGCTTGCAGTCCTATGGGGCTGCGAACAAAGATGTGCGAGTCCGGCTGACACTTGTTTTTCAACAAATGCCATCATGCTGGGACAGGCTTGCTGGGATTTGTAGTCTGACTGTACAAAAACAATATTATACAACAGTATTTTAGTTACTCACTATTGTTCCACTTCTATGGTTCTACTAGATTTCCCCGAATCCGAACCGCTCATCGCTAATTTAAAAAAAGCACTTTTTTTTTAAAGTCGAGCAGTAGTTAAATATTTTTTTTTCTTTAAATCTTTGGAATCTATTTTTTGTGGGATTTTATCACGCAGATTGATATTTTCTTTTAATTTTTTGGACTTTAGACTTGTACTTGTGCATATTTAAATTCACAGCTATTTATTTTCTCTAAAGAGCTGGAGATATCTTAAATATCTCTGTAGTTAAGCAAAGCATCACAATGTATATATATATATATATATATATATATATATATATATTTCACAGCATTACAGTAAAGAAAACTGCAGCTGTTTATCTACATATGACATTCATTGTCTCTATAGGAAAAGGCTTAGCCAGAGATATCACATGTACATAAGTATTCACAACCTTTGCTCAATACTTTGTTGATGCACCTTTGGCAGCAATTACAGCCTCAAGTCTTTTTGAATATGATACCACAAGCTTGGCACACCTATCTTTTGGCAGTTTCGCCCATTCCTCTTTGCAGCACCTCTCAAGCTCCATCAGGTTGGATGGGACACGTCGGTGCACAGCCATTTTCAGATATCTCCAGAGATGTTCAATCGGATTCAAGTCTGGGCCACTCAAGGACATTCACAGAGTTGTCCTGAAGCTACTCCTTTGATATCTTAGCTGTGTGCTCAGTGTCATTGTCCTGCTGAAAGATGAACCGTCACCCCAGTCTGAGGTCAAGAGCGCTCTGGAGCAGGTTTTCATCCAGGATGTCTCTGTACATTGCTGCATTCATCTTACTCCTTTATCCTGACTAGTCTCCCAGTTCCTGCCACTGAAAAACAGAGTCCTGGTGGTTCCGAACTTCTTCCATTTACGGATGATGGAGGCCACTGTGCTCATTGGGACCTTCAAAGCAGCAGATATTTTTCTGTACCCTTCACCAGATTTGTGCCTCGAGAGAATCCTGTCTTGGAGGTCTACAGACAATTCCTTGGACTTCATGCTTGGTTTGTGCTCTGACCATGCACTGTCAAGTGTGGGACCTTATATAGACAGGTGTATGCCTTTCAAAATCATGTCCAATCAACTGAATTTACCACAGGTGGACTCCAATTAAGCTGTAGGAACATCTCAAGGATAATCAGTGGAAACTGGGTGCACCTGTGCTCAATTTTGAGCTTCATGGCAAAGGCTGTGAATACTTCTATAATGCGATTTCTTGTTTTTTCTTTTTTCTTTACAAAATTTGCAAAAATGTCAAAAAAAACTTTTTACACGTTGTCATTATGGGGTATTGTGTGAAGAATTTTGTGACAAAAATGAATTTATTCCATTTTGGAATAAGGCTGTAACATACCTCCCAACTGTCCCGCATCCAGCGGGGCAGTCCGGTTTTTCTGGGACTGTTCCGCTGTCCCACCCGCAGGGCACAGTGTCCCGTGGTGGGGGGGGGGAAGTTGGGGAGAGCACAAATCGCTGCTCTGCATAGCAGAGCAACGGGTATGCAGGAGGAGAGCAGATGACGTGCGCATGTACACGGCATCTGTTCTCTTGTGTACGGGCTACCCAGCATCTCGGAGAGTGTTGGGCACGCCCCCTAAGTGACGAAAACGGGGGAAGCCACGAGGCTCCGCCCCATTTTCTATAGGATCCAGGCCTTTTACACAAGCCACGCCCCCTTTTCAGTCGACCTGTCCCTCCTTGGGATTTTAAAATGTTGGGAGGTATGCTGTAACATAACGAAATGTGGAAAAAAGTGAAGCACTGTGAATACTTTCCAGATGCACTGTATTTTGGCTGATCTGTCGCAACAATAAATTCTTGATAAATTGCACAGAAATAACATCTTTAATTGCTGTGAACAACAGCAATGAGAGACGTTATGTTCCAATGTAGAATCTCAAAAACTGGTAAATATTCCCCTTAACCACTTAAATGACGTGGTCGTATGGGATGTGAACGCAGCTAGCTGTGCTTTAGCTGACAAGGTGAGACCGCACCTCCGCGCTGTGCTTTTGATGCGGAAATTTGATTTACACATGTGCAGAACGGATCTCCTCTTGTACCTCGGACTCTCCTGCGGACCCGAAAATTTCTGACAGGTTTTGCTGGAAAAATTGTCAGTTAAGTGGTTAATGAGATTCACCAAAATGTTCAGATTTGTAGCTGCAAATTATTATGTTAAACCACCACCTATTATTTTACCTAGTATAATATTACTGTGTGTGGTCCAAAAATTACCCTCGCGCACAACGATGACAGTTTGATGGAAATAGGTCGGATCATTATATGAGACATGTTGATAATCCTGGTCGGCAGATGGTCACTATCAGCCAGTGTGCGCTCTCACATTCTGATGCTGGAAGAGATCTGGCTGGTTGGGTGTAACGCTGAGAAGACCCGAAAAGATATAAGAGATAATGAGTCTGTTATCGGGCACATACAGTGGGCTTTTCCCAGATTCTGGGCCTGATTCAGACCCACTCGCAAGCGGGTCGATGGTGGCCCGGTGTGCGCGCGCTCGGTGTGTGCACTGCACGTGCGCGAGTCCCGGAGCGAGCGCAAAAAACACTCACTCCGGGACTCACTACAAAAAGGGCGGCTGTCGATGTTGATCGACAGCTCGCCCCATTTTGTAGGTGTGCAGGGGGGTGGCTTCACAAATGGAGGCGTTCCCATGCGAACGCCTGCCGTTTGTGGGCGGCCCCACTGACATCACCAGTGATGTCAGTGGGAGAGCTTCCGGCTCTATTTGAGCCAGAAGCTCTCTGGGGCTTGCAGCCACGAGACCCTACCACAAGGGTCTCGTCGCAAGCCCAATGGTCGCGATGGTCTTGACCATCGCGACCATCATCATGGCCGTCCGCTATTGCTGTGGGTGGTAACCCACAGCTATACGAGCGGCCTGGAGGCCGCTCCTAAAAAAACCAGCGCCCACCCTAATTCAGAGCGAGTGCCTCTGAATCAGGCCCTCTATGTGTTAACGCCCGATAACAGATCATTTATCGGGAGAGCAAAATTGAATAGCCACAGTCGTTACAGCCCGAGGGTACCACCCTTTTTCACCCGACAAATTATCAGGGCTAATTAAATTCCCGCCATTGTCTAATTGAGACACTTATGTAATGTGGTGAAATTGGACTCCTTCATCCTGGCGCCTGGAACAAGCTGCAGGATCGTTCAAACTAGCATCAACAAATTATCAACTATAAAACTACTCCGAAGTTTGTAAGCCCTTCAATTTAACAGATGCTTTAAAAAATAGCATCCAATTCACACTAAGGGGTCTATTTATGCAGCAGTGACAAGCCCTTTATCACTCGCCCATAACAGGGCTTTTCACAGCTTTGTCCATAAAGAGAAGGGGTTACCGTGGAGAAATCTCAGACTTCCCCAGTGGTGCCCCTAATTAGACTTGAATACACTAGTATGGGGAAAGCCATTCAGAGAAGAACGTGAACCTCAGCTTTTCATTTCGATTCTCAAAAAGAATTTGCCATCTGTGGATGGCATAATGAGCTTCCTGGCATGAGAAAAGCAGTGCCTCCTCCCTGTCCTCTCAGCCCCCGTTAGTAACACCAGCCAATCAGAGGTGCCCCAGGTAGCGACTGCTGTACAGGAAGAAAGTAGGAAAAGAGTGGGATAATCAGCTTGTTTGCGGAGAGAAGCAGTTATGTCTCCTATCTTACTGCTTCTTCTCCAGGCTCCCCTTCTGTCCAGCAGCCATACCAGCAGAATATGGGGCAAATCTGGGAGATACATATAGTCTACTTGGGTGTATATATATATATATATATATATATATATATATATTTATTTTGAATAATCCACATTATATTTTAGTAATTGGACCCAGCATATGCCAGGTCACCTCAGACAGCCGCCGTCTCCGACTTGCTATGCCCCTACAGCTCTGTCCTATCTGTCTCTGATCTGTCTGCCGACCTGTGGCACTGCCAGCGCATGCACAGTCAGTACCATACTTGCTGAGAACGAGATATCTCGGTGTACCGCAGTTCTGCACCGGGCCTACTTTTCTGTCCCCTTCACCGGACAGGTAAATATTTTTGAATTACTGCTTAAAACTACTAAATATCATACCGATATGATGCAACATATATTGATAAAGAACACTCCCCACACAGTCTACTACATGAATAGTCCAGGAATGTTCTCACTTTATTTAATTAAAAGTAATGTATATTTATTACTTATGTTCAATGTTCCCTGACCCATAAACAAAAAGGCTAAATAAGTGTTTTTTTTTCCAGTTGTATGAACAATAACCGTGTGGCCGGCAGAATTCAGAAACAGACAAATCCCATAAGCGCCTGGAGAAGAGGCAACAAATACAAAAGCTTTTCTAGCCTTCCTTTAAAAACAAGATCATTGTTCACTTTAAAAGGGAAAAAACCTTGGAAAACTCAGTTCTATGCAGAAATCTAAGGTCAGACAATTTTTCTTCAAAATCTCTGTTCTGAGTAACCAGAGCAGAAAACATTCTGTTGATATTATTATAACAATGTATGTATGTCATAAGTCACATAGCACTTTTCCCAGACAAAAACATATCGTATGACAGTCACAAAAGGTAAAATGTGGAATGAGCGGCACAACTCTTGTGAGGGATCATCAAAGCGAACCTTTCAGGCATGAAGGGTAAAAAGATCACGGGCCATGCAGGACACAGTGGCAATGCCTTAGAGACATGCGCTTTCCACCATCCAGGTTAGTAGTGGTAAAACTTGCAGGGGTTAAGGTTTTAAGGCCACATACACAATGGACTTAAATTCTGCAATAAGATGCATGTCTAATGCAAGCTAACTCCAAGTAAATAGCTGTGAAAATACAAATCATCATACTAAATGAAGGTGTACATATTTGTGTTTTTACTTCTTTTCATCTTGTTTTGCATTTTTTTTAATGCTTTCTGCTCCATTTCAGTGCATCTGACATGCATCAACGCATGTAATTAATGGGAGAGCAATGGCTTAATTAAAAAATCTTCAGTGCATGTGTATATCAAAGTCATAGTAAATACATACAAAATACAATGAGGCACTTTTACTTGAATTTTAACATTGCATTGCAGATGTCTGTGTGTAGGTGGCCTTACAACATAACATTGCATTGCAGATGTCTGTGTGTAGGTGGCCTTACAACATAACATTGCATTGCAGATGTCTGTGTAGGTGGCCTTACAACTGCATGTCTTAAAACTTCCATTGCTAGCTACCACACCATGGGACAGAATACATGCCACAAATAGACAAGTGAAGAGTGGGTATGCAAACAGTAAGTAACAAAAAAATATATATAAAGAAAATAAAAATAAGAAAAGCAAACAAAAACAAAAGCTTAGAGGTCCCAAAGCAAGTACAGTTCTACCTACCCGTACTGATCAGGCTGATGCATCATTGGAACCTGAGTGTTGCCATAGTTGGGATGCTGTGAGGAAAACATGGGGCGTCCGCCAGCCCCAGACTGGCTGGGATAAGCAGGCGACCTAATGTATGGTGGCCTAAAGCAGGACAAAAGAACAGGCTTCTTTGTATATGTACTATAATGAAATGAGTCAATTTTTCAACACTGAAAAAAATACCCAAGAGTAAGAATAAAGGGTCAGAGAAGATTCATTCAATTCTTCAAGTAACAGTGTAAAATAAAAAATATGTCTTGAGGTGGTGTGGTGTGCTAAGAAAGAAAATGTCACAATCTGGTAGAGCCTGATGTAACAGAGGTAGAAATTATAGTGATGACGTTTACATCTTATTTGAAATCTGTCCTGTAGATTTCCATAATTTAAACGGCATATAACCACCCTAATGGACATTGATGGAAACAAAAATGGGTAATCTGGAGCAATGATATTTTAATGAATCTATATAGAGAGGCAGAAACTCTCCTCATCACTCCATAATCGGAAAATACGGTAGAGAGTGAGCATGGAAGTCCAGAACTCCATGCCCTGTTTATAAAAGTTCTGCGTGAACAAATAAGGAAAATAAATAGTAATACAACTCTAATTTTACCACTGGTAAGATACTTTCATACTTGGTATCTGAAAGTTTTACTGTTTTGGTTATTGGTCAGTTTTGTATCCTAACCCATCAAAATGAGCACTATATGGAATGGAAGGGGGAAATGGTGCATACGTAGCCTAATAAAATAATAATAAAACACAACAGCTGAAGTAAAGAGTTTGTGAAAGAAAATAAATCTGGGACCAGATCAATGTAAGTAAAATAAATAAAAATCAAGAGATAAAGACCAATCTAAATATAGGTGTTCAACATCACCACCAGTTATTGTGTAGTTTGTATGTCCCACATGGGACATTAGAAATGGATGCATTCTCTAAGATCTAATGAAAATTATTTGCAAACGTGTAAACAGGTGTTTGTTTCCTAGCACAAATGTGAATGTGTCCTAGCTTTTTATTGTGCAGTTTTACACACATTGAAGTAGCTGAAGCAGCAACATTTGCAATGTCTTTTTCAAAAACCCTTGGTGGTAGCTGTAAAGGAAACAAAGCTCCTTGCATGTGGGACCCCGTGACTTTCCAAATTTATCTACAGGAAGGGGCCATGTTTTGACTGCAGATCACTGTGTTGATCTCTCGGAGTTACAGCTCTGAACTACAAATCCCAAACTAATTTTAGTTAGGGAAGGACTACAAGGAAGATTTTGGCATCAGGTACGTCATAGCTATTCCTTAAAATGTTTCAACAGAGAAGTGCGAAACTTAAGCAAACTCTTTATATCTGAAATGCACCTGAGTGAATACACCATAAAACCTTCCAAAATAACACCCCATATGGCTGTAACACTTTGATAGGGCAGGAGCATTGTGGACCACCCTGGCTGTAGCATTTGTATCTTTTATAAACTATTTGCTGATTTTTTTTTTGTGATTGTCTCCTTAAAAACCTCTTTAGGCCAAACAAGAAACTTAATTTTTGACATCTGAACCAAGGTTTGCACAACCTTTCTCAACTAAAGCAGATGGACATAGTGATCATGGATTAATTGTAGCACCATGCAGGAGCTATTTAAGTAAATAATAATAATAATCAGGGCAAAACAAACTTAAAATTGGCCCTTTGGTCCTATTTTACAGTACAAACACATTACACACCAGCTGCAGTGAAAAAAATATCCCTGTTTTCCGTTTTAACCACACATACGTTTCAGCGTAATTAGATTTCAGAAGATGAGCATCAGTGGGGACAATAGAAGAGTTCATGTGTTATTGAGATCTGTATTCTGACAAGGTGGCTGCCACCAATCATTTTAATAATAAATATCCGACAACTCCAAGTATGCACATCACTACGGATTGCCCCTGACCAGACTGTAGGTGAGGTAAAAAAAGATTGTTGGGCTCCCTTTCACAATTTGCATTTTATGATTGAAGTATGTACAGCAATTGTGTAGTGCGAAGAACATCCATAGCAACAAATCCTAATCAATTCGTTTTTTGAGGTAGACTGTGATTCTGTATCTAATCTAATCTGTTCATGCTTCCCTAATAATCACTTGCTGAAGAAAGGAAAGTATTGTGTCACCACGTGAAAAACATGTTAAGCGTTCCATAAATCAAACATACCGGTTCTGAGCAGAGTTCGCTGCTGCCTGCATCACTGCAGCAGCTGCCTCCTGTGCCTTACGGTTCACAGTAGGCATGGGCGGTCCCATCCCTTGAGGCATGACAGGAGAATTAGGGGTCATATTGGCCATGTTTCCAGTATATGGCCTGTTTTGCACTGCGCTGCCTGGCATTCTTCCCATGTTTATGGAACCGCTGGGTCCATGTCCGTGTATCTGGGTGTTGGAATTCATGTTTATGCCTGGGCCTGGACCACTGTAGCTTGTATTTGGGACTCCAGTATATGATGGCGGTCTTGAGTAATTACCTTAAATAATAAAAATGAAGTATTATTAATATGATTGCATAGCATATGTTACCATTTTGGCAGGTACATTATTTTCATTGCAACTTGGGAGGATTTACTTCTGATACCAGTGTAATGACGGTATGTATGTGGAATGCTGTATGATCTTTTACATTTCAAATATCTTTCCATATGTATGAACATCTACCAGATATAACAATACAGGTTGAGTCTCCCATATCCAAATATTCCGAAATACGGAATATTCCGAAATACAGATTTTTTTTTGGCATGACTGAGATAATGAAACCATTGATTTTTGATGGTTCAATGTACACAAGCTTTGTCTAAGGCACAAATTCTTAAAAATATTGTAATTACCTTCAGGCTGTGTGTTTAAGGTGTAAATGAAACATAAATGAATTTCATTACTGTACACAATCTTTGTTTGAGCCACAAACTTATTGAAAATATAGTATAAAATTACCTGCAGGCTGTGTGTATAAGGTGTATATGCAATTATTCCAAAATACGGAATATTCCGTTATCCAAAATACTCCTGGTCCCATTTTCGATATGGGAGACTCAACCTGTATAAGTAATGAATTCACACATCACAGCCGCATTGTTTATTTGGAAGACGTACTGTATGTTAGAACAGCTTATTTCCTACTATCAATTACTAGGAGTAGTCATCTCTGAGTTCTATACTCCCAGTAGCACTCTTCCTGCACTACCACTGACAAATTATATTTTACTAATTAACCTTGCTCCACCATCTCTCAGCCAGATCATGGGGGACTGCTCTACACAGCTCTTTTTTTGTTCCAGGACTCTGACACTAAATCCATTCAATTCACCACTTGGGAGGACCAATCACAAACCACAACTGTCTGTTTATAACCCTTCTGGTTTCCAGCCAGGCTACGGTAAAAGCCGTGCCTTTTTTCCCCCGGAAGCCCAGGCTCAGCTGAGAGGAGGTTAGTAAAATGTAACTTATAGGTGGAAAGTGAAAGCATATTTTTTATAATTATATATGATTAATCTATGTACCATTTTTTTCTTACTATATTAATTTACTAACCACGTATATCTATACACTCTAACACTAACCAAAATAAAAATAATATGGAAAATAATTTAATTTTGCCCTTCTATTATACGTAGAGTTCAAAATTTTTTAAACAAAAGTATCATACAACAGATCTACAAGTAAATATACTTATTCTTTATAAATAGAGAAATAATATAAAAAAAGAACATAAGCATGTATAAAATAGTTATAAACATAGAGATAGTTTGTATTGGTTGGGCTTCTGAACAGTTTAAGCACTGCCCCATTCCAGAAATCCAATGGAATATGTAAAAATTTTAGCCACATATTACCATCTGTTATACTGAGATGATGGCTCATTCATTGTTCAGACACAGCATGGTGCATTCAAAAATAATGTCTTGTAGTTATGCAAACAAATTGTCCTGCGTGAAAATAATGGATTGTAATGGCAATGCTCTATTGTTCTGGCAAAAACACGCTCACACGTGTAGCCCGCCAGAGTACAGTTCCATTTCTATTACACTGCATAAACAATCAATCTTTAAAGTTACAACAAGCAGCAGTATTAGGCTGGAAACAATAGACTCAAATGTTTATGCCAATTAATACAAAACATATCAGACTGGTATGAACTCGTGCAGAAAAGTGAGGTCCCCCAATGAAAAAGACAGAGCAATTCAAAAGAAGTAATAATGTTATAACTCAGAATAATATTACAAAATGTATCTACACCACAATATATATATATAATATGCAGCATAACTGGAACATACTTTACAAAATGTTATTTATACATATATGTCCCACACGGGACACAATTGCTAGAACTGGATTCTCAGAAATATGACTTACAGTATGTGCCAGCTCCCTTCCCCATCTACTGCTCAATGTAAAACATATGTGTTACCACTACGGATGCGTCATCATTCACCTAGAATTTTTGCTCCATATGGTGCTGGGCGCTTGGTGTGCTCTGTCACTAGTAGTGATTCCCGGACTTTATGTACTTTTTAGAAATATTTTGTGTCTTATTCACATTATAGCCTCATACAAAGTCACTCACAGTGTACCAAGGACACTAGATTACTACTTTTCTCACAAAATAATTGGTGTACAGTCGCAAATTAAGCATAATAAAACATGGTGCGAAGCATGACACGGTCACTTGTATCAGAACTCTGCCCTTTGTAGCCATATTAGCAACTTAGTTGCACACAGAAGTACATGAATGCCAATCGCAATGTCTGTGGCAGAGCAAATGGGGCTATTTAGCACATATTCAGCAAATTATTTTCTCTGTGATTTCACACTGGCAGTTTACACTTTTATGAAGAGCTTATCTTGCCCACTGTAAAGGATGAACTGCGCCAGAGATGACTGCCTCACCTGGTACTTTCAAGGGCAGGAGGACAAACCTGTGGAACTATTTATGCAGTGGTTATCTTGCTAGTCACTGTTCATTTTATCCTTGTGTGTCTTATTTACATGTATTGCTTATTGCACATTTTAACTAATTCACTGGGCCCAATATGGCTGCCCCGCCTGGTACTCTATTGTGTAGAATTAACAATTTTGCAAGGATTATTTTTCATCTCCCCCCATTATGTGTTATTAATTCCAGGCATTGCCTATTCTGGCCAATGTAATCCTATGCAGTGCGCCCAACATGGCTGCCCCATCTGATACTCTATTGTGTAGAATGAACAATAAATGTAGAAGAAACGAGAGTGGTTGTATATATTAGGCTCACAAGAGCACCTAATATATACAGTCACTCTCTTTTCTTCTACATTTCAAGTTTAATCCTGGTTGTTAAGGCTGCACCCCCGTCTGTGAGAACACCCGATATCATACTATCTTACGGGGTCATTTAGTAATCAATAACTATGTACTATTAATTTGTGTGCAGATATTTGTGGTTCTCAAATTTTTTTTGTAGAATGAACAATGCATGGTTCTGAGATTTTGCAAAGATTTCACCTATTACTTATATCTCCCCATTGTATGTCATCCCTTCTAGGCATTATTTATTCTGCCCAGTGTAAACCTAGGTAGTATGCCTTAAATGGCTGCCCTTCGTAGGTGGGATGAGTAATACTTGGAACTTATGACCCAAAATGGCTGCCACACCTTTGTATTATTTTCATGGTTTCTGTATTTTATGAAAATGTAAACCTCTGTGTTATGTACATACTATCTGTAAAGTGCCTTGAGTCCTATTGAAAAGCGCTAATAAAAATATTATTATAGGTGTATGTGGACACAAGTATGTATTAATTACAATTTCCTCTATGATGCACTATTAATATGCATTCATGATGTATATTGTCCAGTGGTTCTTCAACAATTAAAGAGAAGTACTAATTAAAAATACAAAGTTCCATTATTAAATTAACATGTTTTATAAGCCAAGGCCAAGCTCACTACAGTTACCTATCTGTCATGAAGATGTCCTAAAGTGTGCAGTAAATTCTCGGACCCATACTGTAGGTTCAACGTTTCTAGTAAGCTGCTTCCTTGAGATGCTGCTGTGTAGTTTTATTATTCTTTTGGAGTATTTTTTTGTTTTGTGTTATTTTAGCAAGCAAAGTGTTCCAACAGTCAATCACCAGAAGAGCTGAATGGAAAAAGTGGTGAGCATATCTCTTGGAAGCACAACAGTGGCAATGATGGCAGGACCCCATTGCCCTAAAATTGCCATGATAGGTGTGCACAGTGTCTTGCAACATCATCCTATGAGTAAAACCTTACCATTTATTTTGCGTGTCAGAAACTACTAAAGATAAGTTTACATAAAGATCAATACAACTGAGAACAAACGTTGTATTAAAATGAGGGACTGTACCTTCAAAGGAGAGACAGTTTGAATATATGTATACAATGCTTCTACAAAGTAACCCACTATGTCCTTTTACAAAAGCAGATTTTTAGGCAGCCTCAGAAAAGCCAGAGGCGAAAAGTGGGTATTTTCATTTCATTTAATACAGCTGAAGCAGCATCTCCAGCCAGCAGCATGAACCCCCCGCCAGCATTTCTACACATCAAATCACTTAATCACAGTACTCAAGCACTTTGGTGAAGAGGTTAAAATTGGGAATAATAAAATGCACAAAGCTTTTCGAGGAAAAAAAAAAAAGAAGTTTAAGGGCATAAGTTAACCTACATTCATTTTTGTACAAAATACTTACTACTGAACTTAGCTAGGCCTCTAAGGCAGTATGCCAGCTATCAAATCAAAGCTGTCACTGATCTTTTTATTTATTTTATTATTTTTAGAAGGGAAAATGCACCTTGAGCTTTTTATAAGCAGTATACTTATAATAAGCCTGTGTCAAAAAACTGGCAAGAAATAATACATTCTGTATAAATAATCATAGTCATTGCACACAGAGTTTGCAAGAGACTGTGAAAAATTAGATTAATAACTTTGCCATCAAGTCTGCAAGATGGTTTAAGTCATGAGCCCAACTTCTATCCACTGGTTAGGAAAAGTGCTTTGCTGTATCTGCATGATACATTATGATGCAGCAATACATAACATGAAATGTGCACGGGCGAATTGTGCATTACAAAGCAAGTCCTCTCTCCTCACGTGTCACACGAGCACTGGGAATGATCAACATCAATGTGAATAGCATACAGATTAAAATTTAAAATACAGACTAGTCAGTATGTTATGACACTTCAAATAACTTTAAGTGTTGTACTCATTGTTTAAAGTCAGCTGCTTTAAAGCTGAATTACTGTGCTATGTAAATCAAAATATTACTTACCAGCTCCTTACCCTCGCTGCAGATTGGGAGCGTGTGATGAAGTGGAGTGGGGGTGTGAACGGAAGACCAATCAGAAACTGCAATCACCCTCCGTAGCCTTTTTAAAGGGGTTAACTTGGCAGCATTTAGTAGCCCCCAGGAGAAGGAGCAGGCGACTAATATTTATTGATTAGGTGGTAGTACAGATGTTCGCTTGTACACCCTCTTTTTGGTTGTATATGCATATAGTAATAGTAATTTTATAAAAATATAACAATGCCAAAAATGAGAGTTATGGTAACTTACCTTTGTTAACTCTCTTTCTTCATAGTCCATAGGGTCCACAGGGAGACCTTGGGATGTAGGTGGTGGTTGAGGATCAGGTACCACACAGTTAAAGCTTTCAGCTCCCAGGATGCACTGGTCCAACCCCCTATACCCCGCACCCGAGCCACCTCAGTTCTTGACAAGTCAAAGGCCGGAGGAGGAGAAGAGAGAAGGAAGACTGGTACACACAAGAATCACACTCTCACGTAGAAGGAGATGGGAAACCGGTGACCAGAAACATAACCCATATGAAGCCAGGTTCGTCAGGGCGGGTGCCCTGTGGACCCTTTGGACTTCGAAGAAAGAGATTTAACTAGGGTAAGTTTTACCATAACTCTCATTTTCTTCTTCAGGGTCCATAGGGCTCCACAGGGAGACCTTGGTGATGTCCCAAAGCAGTCAATTTAAGGGTTGGGATGCTCCTGAGAATCCGGCAACCAAATGAAGCATCCTGGGAGGCAAATGTATCAAAGGCATAAAACCTCAGAAATGTATGGACATGTTGATGCCTTACAAAGCTGTTCAGCTGAGGCGCCATGGAGAGCTGCCCACAAAGGACCCACAGAGCGAGTAGAGTGAGTAGTAACAGTAGCCGGTACAGAAAGGCCTGTCTGTGTGTAAGCCTGTGAGATAAGTCATGTGAACCCATATAGCCAATGTCTGTTTGCTGGCTGGCCATCCCTTCTTGTGAAATCCATAGAGCACAAATAAGGAGTCTGATCTCCGAAGGGAACTGGTACTGTCCACATATATCTTGAGGGCACGGGCCCTCCAAGGAGGCTTTACCTGCCGATAGGTTGGTGATTGAAAGGTCGGGACTATAATTTCCTCATTAATATGGAAACTAGTAACTACTTTGGAAGGAAACCAATGCGAGTCCGAAGCACAGCCCTGGCCTGATGGAATATCAGAAATGGGGAGCGACAGGAGAGCGCCCCTAAATCTGACACCCATCTGGTGGATGCCATAGCCAGAAGAAAAAAAGTCTTTGCTGTGAGCCACTTGAGTTCCACAAAATCCAGGGGGTCAAAAGGAGGACCCTGGTTGGCACGAAACACTACTGCCAAATCCCATGGAGCGACTGGAGGGACAAAGGGAGCTTGTATACGGAGGACACCCTGGAGAAAGGTGTGGACATCCAGAAGTGGAGCAAGTCTACGCTGGAACCAAATGGATGGAGCAGAGACATGCACTTACAGTGAGGCCAGGCGGAGTCCAAGGTCCAATCCAGCTTGAAGGAAGGCCAGGACTCTGGAAATCCTAAACACTTGGGGGTCGTAGCTTCTGGTACGACACACCATTGGAAATATGTATGTCACCCTCTGTGGTAGATCTGAGCAGAGGCTGGTTTACGCGCTCTGAGTATAGTTTTGATTACAGAGCTAGAGAATCCTTTGGACCTCAGGAGGGATGTCTCAAGAGCTATGCCATCAAAGACAGATGACCCAGGTCTGGGTAAAGGCAAGGACCCTGAGACAACAGGTCCGGTCGTTGAGGCCAGCAGGAACGGAGTGTCGATGGAGAGACTCCAAAACTCTGAGTACCAATGACGTCTGGGCCAAGCTGGAGCCTCCAGCAGGACAGTGCCTCCGTCTTGTTTGAACTTCCGAAGAACCCGAGGCAGAAGGGAGACTGGAGGGAATAGGTACGCAAACTGGAAGGTCCACTTCACTGATAATGCATCTACAAAGGTTGCCTCGGCATCTCTTGTACTGGACCCATACACTGTCAGTTTGTGATTGTGTTAGGAGGCCATGAGGTCCACCTCTGGGAGGCCCCATCTGCTCACTAGGAGTTAAAAAACCTCTTAGTAAAAAGACCATTCCCCGGGATGCACGTCGTGATGGCTGAGGAAGTCTGCTTCCCAATTGAGAACTCCTGGAATGAACACCGCAAAGATGGCCGGGAGGTGACCCTCGGCCCATGTCAGTATGTATGACACTTCTGTCATTGCTGCCCGACTTCGAGTGCCTCCTTGATGGTTGATGGAAGCCACTGTTGTGGCATTGTTGGACTGTACCTGTACAGGTTTTCCATGAAGTATGTTCTGGGGTAGTATGATTGCCCTGTAGACTGCTGGAAGTTCCAATAGGTTGATTGGCAGGGTTGATTCTACCGATGTCCAGTGACCCTGAAAGGAGTGTGGACCGGTCACTGCACCACAGCCCTGGAGACTGGCGTCTATTGTTAGGAGTATCTAGTTCGGGATCCTCCTTGGTCTGGAATGGAACTGAGCATAGTCCAGCATGTCGAAGGTGGACACCATGGATCCCAGAACCTGCATTGCTGAGTGGATCGACACCTGGTGACTATAAAGACATCTGCGCACTCGTAGTTGAAGTGTGGAGGTCTTGTCTGATGCCAGAAAGATTATCTGATCCTGAGAATCTAGCAGAGCTCCCAGATGAATCATTCTATGTGAGGGATTCAGGGAGGACTTTTTCCAGTTAATTAACAATCCGTGCATGTGAATGAAAACAAAGGTTAGCCGTAGATGGCGGTGAAGCACTTCTGGGGATCCTGCTAAGAGCAGGAGGTCGCCCAGATATGGTAACAGTCGGACACCCTGACCACGCAGGTGGGCCGACATGATAGCCATAATATTGGTCTACACCCGTGGACCGGTGGATAGTCCAAAGGATAGAGTCTGAAATTGGAAGTGTTGCTGTAGTATAGCAAACCGGAGATATTGCTAATGTGAGGGCGCATGAATATATATAGGTACGCGTCCTGAATATCCAGAGATACCATAAAGTCCCCAGGCTCCATAGCTAGGATGATAGAGCGTAAGGTTTCCATCCTAAACCTGGGTACCCTGAGGAATTTGTTCAGGGATTTGAGAATGAGGATAGGCCGATGAGACCCATTCGGCTTTTGAACCAGAAAGAGTGTAGAATAGTAACCGGTACCCCACTGAGTGGCACAATTACCCCTGCTTGCAGCAAGGACTGTATGGCTTTCTGGATTTGTAAAGCCATGCTTGGGTATAAAGGAGGGCCTGTGTAGAAAAACTGAGGGGGTGGCTGTTAAAGAAATGAGAGGGTGTACCCGTGAGAGACCACTTCTCTTACCCAAGCATCCGTGGGGGTTTGACACCAGCACTGGGCAAACTGAAGAAGTCGGCCTCCCTCGGATTTCGAAGCAGGATGTCTGGTGGTCCAGGCCTGCTTTGTCCTGGGCTTAGCAGCCCTAGTGGAAGCCGACTGCCTAGGAAAAGACTGACCTTTATGTTTTCCTTGAGGATGAAAGGACCTTTATGATGTAGTCCGAGACTTTGCAGTAGTAGTTGCTGAAGGCAGAAATGCAGTTTTTGATGCTGCCAATGTGGTTACAATCTTGTCAAGGACTGAGCCAAACAAGATCTCCCCATTGTAGGGTAACACTTCTAGGCCTTTCTTGGAGTCCGCATCTGCCTTCCATGAGCGTAGCCACAGGGTACGGCGGGCAGACACTGCCGTGGCAGAGACTCTGGAGGTTAGGAGACTGGCATCCAATGTCGCTTCTCCAATATAAGAAGCAGCATCTTGTATGTGAGCAACAAAAGACATTTGATCCCTAGAAGCATCTGAGGGAAAAGAGTTGTCAAGTGTGCCAGTCCAGTTCTCTATAACTTTAGCCACCCATGCAATAGCCATGATCAGACGGGTAACAGCCCCTGAAAGACAGTATATCGATTCAAGGCAAGATTCAACCTTTCTATCCATAGGGTCCTTCAAAGAGGATACTGTAGGGATAGGTAATTCAGCGCTTTTAATTAAAGGCGTAACATGCAAATCCACCACAGGGGGAGTCTCCCATTTTGAAAAGTGAGCCGCAGGAAATGGATAACAGGTCGTCAGCCTTTTTGGGGCTGAAACCTCTTACCAGGCATCTGCCAGGCTGCCGCCGTGTGTTCAGCTAATTGATCCGATAGAGGGAATTCTGCTGAAGTCACTTTCTGTCGTTTATTCATTTTAGACTGACTCTCGTCCTCCCCCAGAGGGGAATCAGTGTTAGAGAGATCAGCATCCTCTGCCTCCTCAGATAACACTTCAGAATCTGAGAGCTGCGTGGACCATGAAGATAACACAGGATGCTTAGAAGGCTTACTGGGTAGGGTCTTCTCACCTTGCAACATAGTTTGAAAGGCTGTAGAAGTAGCCACCAGACTCTGTACCGAGCTAGAGAGTGTGTCTACCCATGCAGAGGGCACAGGAGGTACCTGTATTGCCTGAACCTGTTGTGGCAACCCCAGAGGGGGAATTACGGCGTGCTGTGGTAACCCCATAGGGGAAATTATAGTCGGTACCACTAGGCGGTCCGCAATAGTAGCCAGCACCTGAGATAAGGAAGCCAAGGGGGGCTCTTGTGCAGGAGCTGGGGGGTCTGATGGGCCTGGTGGAGTATAACACTTAATACATAAGCCATCTTGTATCAAATCCTCCTCACTTATGTCTGCAGCACATAATTTGCATGCTAGCAGTATGGGTGCAGATGCATGCTTGCTTGCTTGCTACTCTTGCCTTTGCTAGACATAGCTGTAAAGTAGTATAGCACTGGGTATAATGCAACTACTGGGTATGTAGGATACAAGTAGGAATGCAATATACTGATCTTGTCTTAGGCTTGGGTAAGCTGCAGGAGCGTACAGCACAAATATGGCACTGTGCAGTAACCAACTGTATATGACATCCCTCACCAATATATTTATTGTAGAGATGTGAGGTACTGGGATAAACCCTGAATACACCTGTATGTTAGGGCAAAGTCAGAAAAAAAGGGACAGATATATACTGGCAGTATAGAGAAATAAACAGACAGGCAGCACTGGATAAGTCACATACAAAGCAGAAATACAATATAACTGCAGAAGGGCACTACAATCAACTACACAGATTCTGTGTTCAGTGACTCAACATCTGGTAGGCTTTAGCGCTACATAACCTGACTCCAGGGAGAGGTATGTAGGGGGACCAGACCCTGCGTTTCCCTGAGAGAGCTGTGGCTGAGCCTGAGACCTCTGAGGGGGCATGGTTGGAGGAGGAGAGCAGTTCAGGGAAGCGAGACCTCAAAGGAATGGCGCCCTGAGCTGAGGGGAGGAACTGCTTTAATGGGGGAAAGCCGACCACCCCATGCTGATTTTTACCACGGGACGCTGGATTCCCGATCCATCGGTACCCTGGTGGTCTAGTGGATCATTTTGGACAAAGCCATTGTGCACTCTCAGCACCTCCGGTCTGTCACCTGAGACTGGAGGTATGACTGCCATCCGCGGGTCACCGCAAGCGATGATCCACCTTACCTGTCCCCTTGCGTCCGGGCTGCAGTCTGGGTCCGTATGCAGGGCCAGCTAGCAAGGACCCCGGGATGCCCGCCGAAATTCCCAGCCAAAGCTGGCATTGCAGTGCCCGGAGGGGTGACAGAGTGGCAGCGCAGACGTCCTGTTGACAGTCTGTTCCTGCGCGCTCAGCAGGAAACATCATTTTTTTTTTAAAAATCATAAAATACAAGCTTTTTGGGCTGCCTAAGCAGCACACTGCATAAATGGTGACCCGACTCTGGCCGGGCACCAACGAAACTGAGGTCCCTCTCGCTCGGGAGCGGGGTATAGGGGGTTGGACCAGTGCATCCTGGGAGCTGAAAGCTTTAACTGTGTGGTGCCTGGCCCTCAACCACCACCTACACCCCAAGGATACCCTGTGGAGACCTATGGACCCTGAAGAAGAAACTTAAATTTTCCAATACAAGTTATAATGATATTTCTTAATGGTAATTTTGTCAGACATTTAAAATATATTAAACTTGTTAAGCTAGGACATGGCGAATTGCCAAACCTCTCTCACCAGGGTAACCTGAACTCAACTAAGTACTTATGATACAGCCGAAACATGACTTTTGTGCAAAATGTCACAGTTATCATATTTCCCATTAACATGAAAGGGTATTAATAGTGAAAAGCTATCTACATGTCATATAGGCACTTATTGGCTAATCAAGTAGGTTAAATGTTGCCCTAAAGACTACACAATAAAAAAGAAAATAGTGTGTGACCTGCATATTTTTTGATGTTAATAAAGATATAAATCTTGTAAGATCATAAACATTTTAATCTAAACCAGTGCCAAAGACAAATAAATGAAAGAGCATAGAGGGAAATCCAGGAGTAAGGAGGCCAGTCATCTTCCCATGCCTTGCTAATTGATTAGCAATTCACTGGCAAGGGCTCTGACAGAAAACAGATGGGCCAAAGCATTAAAGACAATGAATTCAGCAGCTGCCGGGCTGGCCCGTATCAGCTGGACGTGTCACAAAGCCAAGTCCGGGTGCCCACACACTTGTAGATGTAGGTCCAGACTGGCGCTTGTTATTCCGGTAACCAGCAGCCAACTGCTACTCCCAAAAGGGATATTCTGCAGATGAGACTTCTCATTTAACCCCCTTCTAACTATAGTCACGCAAATAGTAAATGGAGTGAGAAATAACAAATCAAAACAAATTGTAAATATTATTTCGGTGTGTGACATAATACTACTTTGCAAAGATTTCATAAACGTAATGTGTTTTACAAGTGTTTCACTTGCCTTGTGGTCCATACTGGTTTATCTGCGCTCCATAATTGCCACTGGCGTTTCCCTGTTGAAAATTACCCATCCCGCCATGCATTTGACCTCCAGGGGATGGATGGGGAGACATGGATGGCCCAGGCTGCTGCGGTACATATTGTGACAGTTGGTGGTTTCTTTGCACACTGGGCATATAAACTGTAATTAAAAGAGATTAAAAAAAAAATGAGAAGTCAAAGGTGTAAAAATGTTTATGTGCTATAAAAGAGTGTAGTACAGATGTGTTTTTATACACTATTGCTGCAATTGCGCCAAACAGCCCCTCTTGGCGCGCCAGATTCGGTGCGACTCTGCTTACGCCGTGCATCTTTTTGATATACGAGTGTCACATATCAAATTAATCAGTGCAGTCTCTTGGTGCGTCTTAGTCGAATTGCATTGTGACTAAGACGCATTTTTTGGGCAAAATGCATATCTGAATTGTGAAACAATATATGTGCGTGCCTAGCAAAAATGAACTTGCACATTTATGAAACCGTACGTTTTGCCAGCAAATAGGTGGAAATGGTGGCTTTGATACAATTATCTGGTGTGTTATGTACACCTTTTTATCCATTTTAAGGTGACCAAAATAGATAAAGATCAAAGGCCCTCATTCAGAGCCACTCGTAAGCGGCAGCTCGTTCGCTCCGAGCGATGTTTGCCAAACTGCGCATGCGTACGGATCGTTATACGCATGCGCGAACCAGTCAGTGCGGCGGAAATTCATGTGCTCGCAAAATAGCGAATGCCTGCTAATTTGAGTGACAGGATGAGGCGTATGTGGGTGGTAACAGGGGAAGGTGCTTGAAAACGGGGAGTGGAAATCAGAATGCAGGCGTGCTTAAAGGTCAAAACGGGCGTTTTATGGGTGTGCATATTTAAAACAGCAGCGTCATTGACCACGTCACTGGGTTTTTTTTAGCCAGAACTGCTCGCAAAATTGTGGTAGCAAAAACCAACCACAAGAATAGCGAGCAGTTCATACCCTGTTCGATGTACTCGATTAATCTAATAAATAGCGGACATGACGTCGGATGCGAGCGGCCAGGGGGCGTAGTTTCCCAAAAAATGACCGCAAGTTTTGTTCGCTCGTTCAGACCTAGAGGCGTGAACAGACCGCAAACAGCGAATGGTTCATTTGAATAGCCACCCCTATTTTCTGGACGAGCGAGCGCAAATAGCGACCGGCTCTGAATCAGGGCCAAAGTGTGAAGCTGAAAGATGTCAAAACAGTAATATTAAATAAATAAGACTCACAGGGAGGAATTGTGCGCAACCAGGCATTGCAGGGATACCGGGCAGCACATTGTGCAGAATTTCATTTCTCCCGGTGTCTGGCATAAAGTCAGAAACTTGACTGAGGTGAACAAAACACACACACTCCTGTATAGATAAGCCACTATTGTTGTAGTTATTTGCCCACATTCTGCATGTGGTGACATACAAGTTTTTTCAAGTGCAACATTTTTAAAAAGTGCTCATGTACAAATGTGTCCACAACATCTAGGATCCTTGCATGTTAAACAGCTCTTCTAGTCGTGCCATGCCGAGGCGGGACTCGAGCGTCTTTTTGTGCAACATTTTACTGATAAATGTGTCTTATTCGCAAAGTGATGTGAATAGGATACACAATCAGCTTCTTCTGAAATGATATTCGACATGCCTATATTCTTTGTGCGACTGCGGGTGTATCTGCATTCGAAACACAACCACTGACAATGTAAAGTAGTATTTCGCATGCAGATACACCCAGGGCCGTAACTAGGGTAGTGCGACCAGTGTCATGGCACAGGGCACCGCAGGGCAGGGGGCGCTGTTTGGGCCTGTCAATTTTCCTGTTTATTATCATTCTCACTTGTAGCTTCCTGCTTGTGCGTCCTAGTCGCATCACTTTGCAAATAAGACGCATATGAAGATAAAAAGTCACAGGAAAAGACGCTCTGTGCTACCGAGTCACGCATAGCGCATGGAGGTAAGATGTATGTGGACTAGGGGTGTGCACCGGCCACTTTTCGTGTTTTGTGTTTTGGTTTTGGATCTGGATCTTTCTTCGTGTTTTGGATCTGGATTGGTTTTGCCAAAACCACCCTTCCGTGTTTTGGGTTCTGGGTTTTGTGTTTTGGATCTGTATTTTTTTGAAAAAAAGCATAAAAACAGCTAAAATCACTGAATTTGTGGGTTTTTCTGCTCCTATGCTATTATTAACCTCAATAACCTTAATTTCCACTCATTTCCAGTCTATTCTGAACACCTCACACCTCACAATAGTGTTTTTATGTCCAAAAGGTTGCACCGAGGTAGCTGGATGACTATGCTAAGAGATACGAGTGGGCGGCACAAACACGTGGTCCATCTAGGAATGGCACTGCAGTGGCAGACAGGATGGCAGTTTGAAAAACTAGGCCCCAAACTATACATAATGCAAAGAAAGAAAAGAGGTGCAAGATGGAATTGTCCTTGGGCCCTCCCACCCACCCTTATGTTGTATAAACAGGACATGCACACTTTAACAAACCAAACATTTCAGCGCCAGGGTCTGCCACACGACTGTGGCTGAAATGATTGGTTCGTTTGGGCCCCCACAAAACAAGCTGGCAATTAATCTGTCCCTGCACAAACTGGCTCTACGGAGGCAAGATGTCGTCCTCATCCACCGTTTCCTCACCCTCTTCAGTGTTGTGTACATCCTCATCCTCACAGAGTATTAATTCGTCCCCGCTGGAATCCACAACCACAGGTCCCTCTGTACGTTCTGGAGGCTGGTCTCCCTGGAAGAGTTGATAATTCATTTTATGAACATCATCTTCTCCACATTTTGTGGAAGCAACCTCCTACGCCTTTCGCTGACAAGGTTCCCGGCTGCACTAAACACTCTTTTGGAGTACACACTGGAGGGGGGGCAACTCAGGTAAAATAGAGCCAGTTTGTACAGGGACCTCCAAATTGCTTCTTTTTCCTGCCAGTACAGGTACGGACTGTCTGACATGCCTACTTGGATGCTGTCACCGATGTAATCCTTTAACAGACAGACGCACGCTTGTCGCTGCTGCTTTGAGGATGCAAGTGCGGCTACAGCCCACACAATTCACAAAGACAGAAAAAAGAAGAAGAATATTTTTATTGTTTGTGTAGCACACTTTGAGGGTGTCACCACCCTTTAACAGACAGACGCACGCTTGTCGCTGCTGCTTTATGGATGCAGGTGCGGCTACAGCCCACACATTTCACAAAGACCGAAAAAAAAAGAACAATATTTTAATTGTTTGTGTAGCACACTTTGAGGGTTTCACCACCCTTTAACAGACAGACGCACGCTTGTCGCTGCAGCTTTAAGGATGCAGGTGCGGCTACAGACCACACAATTCACAAAGACAGAAAAAAGAAGAATATTTTTATTGTTTGTGGAGCACACTTTGAGGGTGTCACCACTCTTTAACAGACAGACGCACGCTTGTCGCTGCTGCTTTGAGGATGCAAGTGCGGCTACATCGCACACAAGTCACAAACACATAAAAAAAATAGTTTTTTATTTTTTGGAGCACTTTGAGAGTTACACCACCCTTTAACAGACAGACGCACGCTTGTCGCTGCTGCTTTAAGGATGCAGGTGCGGCTACAGCCCACACATTTCACAAAGACCGAAAAAAAAAGAACAATATTTTAATTGTTTGTGTAGCACACTTTGAGGGTGTCACCACCCTTTAACAGACAGACGCACGCTTGTCGCTGCTGCTTTGAGGATGCAGGTGGAATCTAGACGGGATTTGGAACCGAGGACACACTACCTCCATCAATTGTCTAAATCCCACTGCACTAATGGCGGATACCGGACGCACGTCTAACACCAACATAGCAGTCAAGGCCTCAGTTATACGTTTTGCTTCAGGATGACTGCTGTCGTACTTCATCCTCATCGCTAGGGACTGTTGGAGGGTCAATTGTTTAGTAAAAGTAGTGATGTTCCTACTTCCTCTCTGGGATGATGAACAACTCCCAGCAGCAGCAACAGCACTAGGAGGAAGTGGTTCTTGATCTTTCCCTATTTTATTTTTATCGGAGAAAGTTTGATCCTCCATTTATGTTATATTGATTTATACGTGCAGCTAAAGCGCACACAAACACAGAAAATATTTTTTTATTTTTGCTGGAGAGTAGTGCACTTTGTGGGTTACACCACCCTTTAAGAAATGAGCCAGCCGGCTCTTTACTTATGGGACACAGGCGCACGCTTGGCGCTGCTCCTTTGTTGATGCACGTGCAGCCACAGTGCACACAAGTCACAAACACAGAAAATATATATTTTTTTGGTTTGGAGTGTACTTTGGGGGTTACAGAACCCTTTAACGGTCAAGCCAGCCGGCCCTTTACTTATGACACAGGCGCACGCTTGGCACTACTTTGTTGATGCACGTGCGGCTACTGCGCACACAATTCACAAACAGAAAATTATTTTTTTTTGGTTTGGACTGGAGTGTACTTTCAGGGGTTACAGCACCCTTTAACGGTCAAGCCAGCCGGCCCTTTACTTATGACACAGGCGCACGCTTGGCACTACTTTGTTGATGCACGTGCGGCTACTGCGCACACAATTCACAAACACAGAAAATATTTTTTTTTTGGGTTTGGACTGGAGTGTACTTTGGGGGTTACAGCACCCTTTAACGGTCAAGCCAGCCGGCCCTTTACTTATGACACAGGCGCACGCTTGGCACTACTTTGTTGATGCACGTGCGGCTACTGCGCACACAATTCACAAACACAGAAAATATTTTTTTTTTGGTTTGGACTGGAGTGTACTTTCGGGGGTTACAGCACCCTTTAACGGTCAAGCCAGCCGGCCCTTTACTTATGACACAGGCGCACGCTTGGCACTACTTTGTTGATGCTCGTGCGGCTACTGCGCACACAATTCACAAACACAGAAAATAATTTTTTTTTTGGTTTGGACTGGAGTGTACTTTCGGGGGTTACAGCACCCTTTAACGGTCAAGCCAGCCAGTCCTTTACTTATGACACAGGCGCACGCTTGGCACTACTTTGTTGATGCACGTGCGGCTACTGCGCACACAATTCACAAACACAGAAAATTATTTTTTGGTTTGGACTGGAGTGTACTTTCGGGGGTTACAGCACCCTTTAACGGTCAAGCCAGCCGGCCCTTTACTTATGACACAGGCGCACGCTTGGCACTACTTTGTTGATGCACGTGCGGCTACTGCGCACACAATTCACAAACACAGAAAATAATTTTTTTTTTGGTTTGGACTGGAGTGTACTTTCGGGGGTTACAGCACCCTTAACGGTCAAGCCAGCCGGCCCTTTACTTATGACACAGGCGCACGCTTGGCACTACTTTGTTGATGCACGTGCGGCTACTGCGCACACAATTCACAAACACAGAAAATAATTTTTTTTTGGTTTGGACTGGAGTGTACTTTCGGGGGTTACAGCACCCTTTAACGGTCAAGCCAGCCGGCCCTTTACTTATGACACAGGCGCACGCTTGGCACTACTTTGTTGATGCACGTGCGGCTACTGCGCACACAATTCACAAACACAGAAAATATATTATTTTTTTAGCACTTGGGGGGAGCACCCCTGATGGACAGAGCACCCCCTGGACAACACTACAGCACTCCTTTAGGACTGGGACACTGCACAGGACTTTGGAGTGGACACAGCCCCTATGGAGAACTGACTGCACAACACAGTCCAGCCAGCCCCTATGGACTTTGAAGTAGTGGACACAGCCCCTATTAACAACAGCAGCACAGCATAACACAGCCAGCCCCTATGGACTTTGAAGTAGTGGACAACAGCAGCACTACACTACACTACACTACACAGCCCTAACTCCCACCCTCCCTCTTCACTGTCCACAGCCGAGTGAGAAAATGGCGCCGACGCGGGTACCTTATATAGGATCCAAAACCCGCGAGACTCGGAAGGCGGGATGATGACGTTTTGCCTCGATTTCAGATCCGAGTCAGGCGGGAAAAGTCGAGCCTGACTCGGATCGGACTCGGATCGGGGGGGCTCGGGGGGGGTTCGGATTTCAGAAATCCGAACCCGCTCACCCCTAATGTGGACACATCGGTACTTCTTTTATCCAACCATAAATACTGAATATGATCTGCGCTGAGTGTCTATAGAGATGACATGAAATATAACTAAACTATAATGTATTAAAGAGCCATAAATATGAGGTCACATAAATGTATTATCCAGTATATATCACACAGTTAAATGCACAATACCACCAATAATCTAGTATTGTGCCTGTGATAATGGAGATACGAAGAGAGGAAGGAAAGATGTAAAGGTCATACAAAAAGTACATAGAAAATACATATATTGCAACATTGCTATACACTAAATATTATAGCACTCTCTATGTTATGTATATTAATTTATTTTAGAAGAGGTTTTATATAGGTTCTTTTAGCCATACTTCTATTGTTGTATTTTATATGTACTTTTGTATGCCCTTTCCATCTTTCCTTCCTCTCTTCGTAATACAAAATGTCTAATGTATTTTCATAAAGGGAATAGTTTTTTTTGTTAACAATATGCAACCGTACTCCTTGGCACAGATTACTTGATACACCCAATTCGGAAGCCTAAACATACCATTAGAAAGTACAGTATGCGCAGAGAAGTACAGGAAGATGGAGTGTGTATTAAACGTGCATAAAGTTAAGTAATGTCTTAAGGTGCGTATCCACTAGCATATAGTGGAACGACTGTACGATTACAACATTGTAATCGTACAGTCGTTCCTCTTCCCCCGCAGTGCCTACACTGACCGATATGTCATTCAGTGTAGGTACCCTCCCTCATCCCTGAACATGGTCAATCTGTCGTTATCGGCAGATTGACCAGCATGTTCAGGCGATGATTGATTTCAGAAACAACCATCGGGAGCGCGCATCGCTGGTGGTTTCCGACATTTTCATGCCCGATTTGTGCACGACTAATGAGCGATTGAACGATATCGTTATCGTTCAATCGCTCATTTTGATCGGCAAGTGGATACGTAGCTTAAGTTTTATGCTACATGCCTAAGGCTGGAAGCAACTGTCCTGGGCAAACAAAGTTTAATGAATTTCTAAACATTTAAAATAATAAAGTAATTAATAAAACACAGTCAAATAATACAACAAATGAAAAAGGTTAGATAAGCTAATGAGTCATTGTTTGCAGAACTGCAAAAAAATAAATCTCTGACTTATAGTTACTGTCATTCACTAATAATTTAGCAATTATACTCATTCTGTGGGAGAATTAGTCTCCCACAGTTTTATACCAAATATGTAAAACAGTGCAAGGGGACAGGGGTGCTGCGCTATTTTAAAGGAATAGTAAATTGTACTATACACCCCACCCACAAAAGCTGCTGCTACCCCTAAAGGATGGTTACTACTGGTACAAGGGGATGGGGGTGCTGCACTATTGTAAGGGGGGAGTAAATTTTACTGTACACCACACACACAGAAGCTGCTGCTAGCCATGGAGGATGGTTACTAATGGTACAAGGGGATGGGGGTGCTGCACTATTGTAAGGGGGGAGTAAATCACCCTTCTAACTATCAGGAGCAACTTTATTGGAAGGTATTTATGATTGCATAATTATGGATATGACTATTTAATTGTCTATATAGACTACTGATTTAGAATTTTAAGTGGAAATAGGAATTAAGGGGTCTATTTACTAAGCTGTGTTAGGAGATAAAGTGAACGGTGATAAGGTGCCAGCCAATCAGCTCCAAACTACCATTTTTCAAACATCCTGTGACATGGCAGTTAGGAGCTGATTGGCTGGTACCTTATCACCGTTCACTTTATCTCCTAACACAGCTTAGTAAATAGATTCCTATATATTTTTACTGTGATTTTTTTATTCGATTTCAATTTTTTTCCCCTCTATTTTTATATACTTTTTTCTTTTTCTGCATGAATGATACATGTTGTCTTTTTTTTTTTAGGAACCGGTTTGACCCAGCTGTATATTCTGTTGTTATGAACTCAGACATATATTTAATGCAGTACATTTAGTTGTTCCTTGGTTATAACAAATGTAATCTGGCTGTAATTACCTGCCATTTCTGAATATTAATACCTTACAGAGCCCAATTTTTTTTTTTGTGCATCTAATATGTAAAACAGCCTATAAGGACCATGGGAATTATCTCTTTGAGACTGAACAGATCAGAACACATGGGTAAACCTGCTGCTCGACATGCACCCCCACCAACACAACTATATTTAAAAATATATTTATTCAACCCTTTTCTCCTCATTTTTAGTTTAAAGCCCGATACTCTGATAGTTAAAGCATGCTGCTGCTATTAAAGTGAATTTCACATGTAAAAGACTTTCCACACTCTCCTCCCCTTTAGTGTACAACCTGGAAGTTGCCAGTGCAAATGTATGTTTATCCAATGATGAATGTACATCTCTGATGCTGAGGGGTTTGCGCCTGCACATGACCCGTTCTGCACATGTGCAGAATGGGTCCTACGAATACGCTCGCAGACCCCCCAAGTCGCAGCACGATTGACATGATGAAAAGTTTGGGGGGCGGAGTGGTGGTGTGGCTGGTTACCTACCGTTCCTGGAAACAGGGCTGAGTCATTTCCGTTTTCTGGGAGGAACTGCGACGGCGGACGCAGATTTCTGGCCTCTTACATGACCAGCACCTGTTCAGGCTGCTGGTAGCTTCAGGTTGCGATGGTGATCTGGTCGCAGTGCTGGCATCACAAATACTGCAAGGGGGTGTCTGATAACTCATTCTGCATTTGCATCAGAGATGCATGGATTTCCACAGCTGCTTGTGTGCCGCTCTGCAAATCCGTCCATCTCTGATTCAGGACCATTATTCACAATAAAAGAAGATAGCTTCAATACTTCCAAGCATTCTCTAAAAATACAGTATACCTCTTCAGCCAAGCTTACCAAATCTTGCATTACCCAAATAACCTCCTTAAACTATTCAATCCAATAAAATCTCTACACAGCTCACACAAAACTTATGTCTGGTCTCTTTGTACACTCACACAAGCGAACATTGGTGTGTAACTGAATCATGTAGTCCACCAAGAACCTTTGTAATCTGGCTGAACCAACTTGTAATATGTAGCACTTATCCTATGTATGAAATTCCTATTTCCCTATTGATTGCAAGCTTGCGAGCAGGATTTGTCTGTCAGTAACTATTACTCAGTCTTCTTATTTGTTTTATTACAGTTTACAATTCTACCATAGTGGTGGTAGGGGCATGGGGACTTTTCTTTTATTTAACCATGGAGGGGAGGACTTTGGGTGTTCAATAAAATACATATTTTTTATTCACTGGTTTTTTGATACAGTGTAAAACAGGGGATCTTTGCACATGCTCCTTAGGAACCTTGCTCTCCTTATTGAAAGTCTTCAGACTCTAAAGGAATTATGTTTGAATTGAGTAATGACCACTAATGATGAGTCAAGATCCCAAATGATGTGTTGTTAATCTGGTCACAGATGCTTATGACCACTGTAAATGGTCCTATACCCTGTCTGGCTCTAAACAGTCTCTTTGCTTAGACTCACATTGTACTGTAACACTAATTATATCATCACAGAACAGATGAGACTGAATGTCTTTGCTACTTCCTATGGAAAATAGGTCACATTCCACTGAGATTACAACATACCCACTTTTGCATTTGTTTGAATGGAAATTGTGTATTGGTGTAAGAAAGAGGTGGCTGATTCATGGCTGCCCGAGTGAGACAGCTATCGTACCAGTGAGATATTCATAACAGAGAAGCACACAAATAATTTGTACCATGGGACTGAGGGACAAAAGTTCTGGCATGTTGCAGTCAGATGTTATGTGCTAAAAGTGTCTACACGGTCTAACCACAGAAAAGCCAATCAGAAAGAGAAGTGACATACCATTCTGGGGAATCTGGCATTCAGCACAACTTTAATACAAACAATTAATCTCCTGCCAGTATGCATAGCAGATATGATCCCCCCCTTCTCCCTCTTCTACCTTGGCCCAGTGATCATGACATCACTCACTGTTTAATATATTGGCACAAAATCCAGTAAGTCTCTGTACTCACTGAGTTTTAGCCTACAGTGTTTCAGTATGCAGCAACTTACATCTGTGGAGCATTCCACGGCTTTTAAACAAGGAAAATAAATATTTCTTTTTTTTTCTTTTATACAACTGGCTAAGCGCTAAAATGTATTGCTTATTTAGGAAGCATGACTAACGTACTGCATTCCGTCAAGCATTAGGTAATATGAACTTGATAAAATAGCTATATGCCTAGTTATATAAAGCAAACTTAATTTACACTGTGATTTATAGAGGCAGGGTTTTAATACTGCTGGGCATCACTACTGCACTGCTATAGAAAAATAGCCCAATAGCTGCTGGTTTGTCCTAGGGGGACACTTGCAAAGGTTTTGGGCTAGACAGAGCAGATAGAACAACAAAGAAGTTGAGAGTGGCCACAATTATTATGTTATATAGGTGCTGCATCAGGGTTCCCAGAAGGGGGAGAGAATAATTGGCATCACTACTGCTGTTAGAGGGCTACAGGGGAGATGTCTCAAGTCTTGGAATAAAGTGGAGTAGTAGCCCAAATCAATCAATCAGCTTCTGATATTTTAAAGACTATGGCAGATAAATAAGAGAAGCTGATTGGTTCATTTGGACGGGATGGGCCTGGAATGCCGGCACTCGGGATCCCGACAGGGTTAGGAAACCGACACCTGTAGGTCGGAATCCTGACCATCCCTCCTTGGTGCCTGAACTTTACCTACCCCCCCGCACCCTAAACCTAACCCTCCCCCCTTAGTGCCTAATCCTAACCCTCCCCCCCTAACCTCGCTACTTATCTTCGGGATTCCGGCGGTTGGGATGCCGGCTTCTGGATTCTGACAGGTGACATGATTCCGGCACCGGCATTCTGAGCGCTGGAATCCCTGCAGTTGGGATATTGACCACATCCCCGTTTGGCCAGCAACCGCAAATATTAAAAAAAAAAAAAAATAACCTGATTAGTCTCTATAATTTCATTATAGAGAAGAACCTCAGTGCTCAAAAAGATGTGCAGGATTCATGACCTGTGAATTTGTTATTTAATAAAATCATACTTCAAACCAAATAATTCCCAAAAATTTGCCTTTATTTTCAATGATCTGATTATTGGGTTGTTCTATCACCACCCACTTCAAAACTCAGGCCCTTCTAGATGAGCAAGAGATGAAGCATGGATACAGAAAATGCTCAATTCCTAGTGAAACACACTTTAAAAATGAAAGCACTGGATAAGGCCATTGTCTACAAGAAGAGGTGTGGAAAAAACATATAGGACTGATGCTCACCCTGCAAGGCATTAAAATTGCCAAAATTATACTTGTAAAGCGCCATAATGCCACATCCAAAACACTGGATACCGCTCCAGCGCAGTGTAACTTATAAGATCACCTATGTTTGGGATCAATGATTCAAACAATGAATTTACATCAACCTCAAAGACTAATTAAAATCCCATTATCAGATTCCAATTATTGCAGTCTCTTGAGGACATGAAGGCCTGAATTCATGATGAGTTAAAAACGACTGCTATGTAACAGTTCTCTGTAGGCCTGCGCACACCAACAATAAAGTGTAACAGCATGCAGGAGCAAAAATGACAGAAGAACACTGCCATAAAGTGATCTCCTTTTAAAATCAGTATCTTGTAAGCTTTGCCTTGTACATAAAACCTTCATCAGCTTCATTATGTTACACAATAGCTCAGTGAATTGATAAATGAGTGCCAAGCTCAGTTTATGGACAGACAAGGAAATTCCCTTACTGATAGTCTGGTGAATGTGTTAGTACCCAGCAGAAAGCGCATGTAGGGATAATAAAACACATGTAAACATGGAGATGGCTACACTGGGGAATGCACATTTAAAACTGGCATCTCTATGCAGATGTGAAAGCAGTAGTAGAACTATGCTTGTATGAGAGATTAATGCTGAGTACACACCAGACAAGCTTTCATTAAACCATCCAGCTGGTCTGTCCAACTAAAACGATGCTCCATACAACTAACCAATTATTTTCAGCAGACCAGCCAACTTCTCTCCAACTTGTAATGTCACAGAAGTAGATGGACAGTATCTGCCTACTTCTGCATGTTTTAGATAAAGAAATAAATATATATTTTTAAATGTGTTTGTATTTATAGTTATTTATTACTTTTAAACTGAGGGCGTTATTAAAAACCAAAATAAATCATATAAAAATATGTGTGCCCCTCCCACCTAATTTGTAATGGGAGGTACTTGCAATCCCGGGTGTCAGGATGCTGGCGCCCAGAATGCCGACACCGGTCAGAATCCTGGTGCCAGCATTCCAGCCGCCATCATCCCGACAGTAAGTACTAAGGTTAGGGGGAGGGTTAGGCAATAGGGGGAAGGTTAGGTTTAGGGTATGGTGAGGGAGGGTTAGATTTAGGGGTAGGGTTAGGATACTTACCAACAGATGTCATTATCCTAACCCTGCCGGCGTCGGGCTTCAGACCACTGGGATCCCAAGCGCTGGCATCCCGTACCCAACTCTTTGTAACCAGCAATGGTGCTTCCCTGTGCTGGTTACCCCAAATCAGGGGGAAAAATTATGCAAGATCCCGGTTTTGGGGGAACCAGCACTGGGCATTGCCAGCTTGGGTTGCTGGGACCATAGAGGGGGTCCATGTAGAGTGGGGATCCCCCCCACCATGATCCCAGATAGCCCCTGGCCGGGTGGCACCAGGGCTGGTTTTCACAGGGGAGTGGGGTCCGCAAAAATGCTGACAACTTAAAATGCATCCTGTGCATGTGTCACGCTTAGCTTCGGGGAATCCCCTACTGAGGGGCTGAAAGCTGAGGTCCCGGGTTGAGGAAGGAATCGGAGGCGAGGGGCCTGTATGTAAGGTCTCCTCATCCACAAGTATCGGATGTTGACAAGACCTGACCAAAGGCGCGGAGTCTAACCTGCCGGAAGGTGTTCACCAGTGACTCCTTCAAGCAGGATATGGGTTTAGCTGCTCCCGGAAAGCAGGTCGCGGCCCTTTGGTCAGGTATCCGATAGGAGTGGGAAATGGAGAGAGGTACACTGCTATGGCCCAGAGGAAGTACTTTGGAGAAGTACTAATACCTTTTCTATACCTTTTGGTACAGATTTGGCACAATGGGGATTGCTTGCAGTAGTGGTACAGAACGACAAGAGGGAAGATCCACTGAGGAGTAGGATATTCTGCTGGCACTGGAGGAGGGTGGTGGTTGCGCTGACTGCACGGAGTGTGGAGACTGGTGTAACGTTGGTACAGAAGGTGATTCAGTGGTTGTACTCGGTCGGTGTGTACAGAGTACACGATGTGTGAATCCAGATGCACCGGAAAGTGGTTCCGAAGTTGTACCCAGTTGTGTGTACTGAGTACACAACGTGCGAATCCAGACGCACCGGAGGGTGGTATTGAGATATTATTTGCCAATAAATAGAGAGTGAGGAACAGGAACCTGGAACGGTATGACAACAAGCATACACCAGTAGTGACGACGTTGCACAGGCAACTTCCTGGTGTCCAGAGCCTAGTTCTATACCCTGTTAGCAGTTCATTGAAGATCAGCATCAGCTGACTGAGACTACACTACTATTGGTTGAAGGAACAGTCTGGTGAGAAAGACTAACATGGCGGCACCCATGACGGCAACCTCGGAAACCAAGGCACGGAGCCGCACATGGAAGTCCAAGAGCACCAAAGGCAAAATCCTCAGTGCGTCACCCGCTGCCGCACCTGACGTTGACCGCATGAGAAATCAGGGGAAGCCGATGCTGGGGTGAGTAATGGCCGATCCTAGGCCGAACCCTGACAGCATGCTTTACATAACAAAAGTGCCAATAAATACAGCAAGATGTAGTATCATCACTTCACTATGGCACTGGAGTTTTGACGTCAATTTAGTAGTTTTAGACGGTGAAGAAGTTCAAAATGTCCATCTATTGTGCTAAACACATGATCGAGAACCATCAACTGTTTATCAAGATATCACGAAAATCTGTCCTGAGCATTTAGATAAAAAAGGATCCCTTTCTATATTGACCGTATACATGAAACAGGAAAATCCAGTTTAGGATTTGGTCTTTAGCTGGGTACACATTAGACGAAGTGCAAACGATGCGAGATCCCTTGAACTCCTGGACAACTGATATAATTAATACACACTGTGCAATCTTACAAACGACGGAACGATATACCATACATCGTTTGGTGGTTAGATTGTTAACTATATAATGTTAACATATCACCTGGCTGTTCGGTATACCGTGCACTGGAAAAAACTGTTAATGACATCCTCAGATTGAGCAGCATGTAGGGCCGGCCAAAAGACGCGACAAACGACTCACAGGAGCGCGAGACACACTGGACGATTTGTCGTTCTGTCCTGTCGGAAATCGTCAAATCGTCCAAAATATCGTCTAGTATGTACCCAACTTAAGCAGCCCTACCACCTCCAGATGACAGTAGGTCGGTAGAGAACTGCACACACAGGCTGAATGCAAATGAATGCTAACAAACATACTGCATTAATACTGATCAAACCATTATTGGCCACCACACCTTTTCCCCCATATATGGAGAACATCAGGACACTTGACTGAAATCACCATGTGATTGGCCAATTTAGGGGGGAGATTTAATCTGCAGTGAAAATGCGATAACTTTTCGTGTGTTAAGTTATCACACATCGTGTGAGAATTTCCCTTAACGTGTTATGCGCGTTCCTGTTTCTTGCAAAATCCAATTGCAAAAGTTGCGATGAGGCAATCGCATGATAATTCTTGTTTTTTTTACCCGCATAAGGTGTAGGTATAAATGGGGAAATCTGTCTCTACCACAAAAAAAAAAAAGTGATATCAGATACCAGTATAGAAGTGTATTAGTTGCCATAATAAAAGTATTTGGGGTTTTTAATTTGTGTCAAATGGCTGTTTTATGCATATTTCTAAAACAGCGAAAAAATGACAGTGATTTTGTGCAAAATAAATGTTCTACTTAAATTGGGGGTGCAGAAAAATGCCTTTAAGTAAATATTTGTGTAATTTGAACCCATTTTTAAAAAACCTTCGAAATACACCTCTTACGGTACGAGTTTAATGAACAATATAAATGAAAACCATATCATTCATATCGTTATCGTTCATATCATACACTTTTTTGCAGTCACCAACCTGACATCGACCAATGATGTGCGTTCCTGCATGGACGATAACGATATCTATGGTCTTCCGTACATGCAGGCCAACTTGGACAATTCCAACACGATTTGCATGTTAAGAGATTACTTCACTGCATACTTGCCGACCATTCAGCTCTCTCCTTCTGGGAGGGAGCTGAATGTCTGTGCACAGCGGGAGGGCGTAGCCGGGTAATGACGCGGTATTGGGGGTGGAGCCGCATGACCGCGTCATTGTGGCTCTGCCCCGTCTTCGCAATGCCGAAAATATTGACATTGTGAAGCAGGGGGCGGGGCCACAATGACGCGATTCAGAGTAAATCGTGTCACTGCCCCACCCCCGCTGCGGGAGTTTCTATGAGCAGCAGGGGGGGGGGACACAGGCTGCAGCCGGGAGGCTTGCCTGCCTTTCCGGGGGGTCGGGAGCAACACCCGGTATTTGGGAGGCTCCTGAGCAAATCGGGAGGGTACGGAAGCCTGCTTCACTGAAATATCTATCATAGATATCCATCAGTGTGTACAACCAATATCGTTTGCCCTGCACAACTGAAAGTTGAAGGGAAATCTATCAGAGATATTGTTGGTTGTGCAGGTTGTACTGTGTGTATGCACAATAACACCCACCTGCAATCTTAAAAACAACTGTCCCATTCATAAAGCACCCCAATATACTAGTCCCACATCAATTAACCCATTTTCCTGAGCTTTGCACATATTTTCACCACCAAAACTGACGTCATTATTGGCCCAATTAAAAAAATATTTTTGCCTAATTAGCCATTAAGGAGGATGTCCCAGTGGTTCTGAACCAAGTCCCACCCTTTTTACCTTAAAAAAAGGGGTTCCCAACTTTTCTCCTGGGAGGTGGTAAAGAGAAATTTGCGTTAAACACTATGGAGAATTTTCGCACGTTAACTGGGCGGTTAATTAAGTAGCGCAAATGTAGAATAAGTATTTTTCACACATTTACGCACAGAAACGCATTTTCGCAGCTAATTGAATCTCCCCCTTAATATAATACTGTATGACATTTTTCATATATAATTGTTTATAACCTAATAATAATAATCAAGCAGAGAGAATTTTGGCATAATGCTCAAGTGATGTAAGGGAAGAGGCATCTCTTGGCCTAGACATTTTTGTTTCTCTTTTTGAAGGGTCTATAATCTAATGTTAAATGTAGGTGTACAGTTAGGAGCAAATTTAACTGCACTGACTGCATGTTGAAACCAGCATACATGCCAATAGTTCCCATAGGAAAATCGGGACAAACTGTTAAATGTATATTGACAAATGTGTTCAAATACAACTATCCTCAAATAGCCCCATTTGGCGCCACATACTTTGTAACTTGCCGTGCGAAGCATCACGCCAGAGACTCTCAAAATATGCATATTATTCTCATTATTAATGCGACATAAGATCAATGCATAGGTACACTGACTGCCGATGCTGGCATTTCATGTACGTGGGCTATCCCAATAGTAAGTTTTCCTATTCCAGGGAAGAAAAATGAAAGATAGGACAATTATGAAAACCATTTCTTTTATTTACATATGTACCTTTAAGTTACTTCTCAACATAATCACCATTAAGATTTATACACTTGTCATAATGTGACACCAGTTTTTTTTATACCAGTAGTGTAAAAAAATTGTGTCCTTGGTCAGAGCCATGATATCACTTCTTCGTCGCAGTTGAAACTTTTGCCGAATAAATGTCCTTTGAGTGCTGGATAGAGATGAAAATCGCTCGGTGCGAGGTCTGGAGAGCACTTTAGTTTTTGCAGTCAACAACCATATTACAGCACGCGCTTCGCAGTCAGACATGTTTTGCAGTGGTGCCTCCATAACTCAAGGCCGCTCAACTGACACTGGCTGGGAGTAGGATATGTTGCCAACATATCCTGACGAAACATCCCTCCAAGCCATAAGCTACTCACAGCCATTTGTTTTTCTATCCCGTGATAGGGAAACTTTTTAGATACCCCTCATAGCTTCTGTGTGTGACTTAGGGCCTGATTCAGAGTTATGCGCTATGCCGATATTTACGAAGATGGCCAAAGTTATTATTACAGTGCATGCCTCTAAGTGGCACGGTGAATGTGTCCCGGTGCTTCTGCGATGTCGCTCAGAGAGAGGATTTAGATGCAGAGTGATTGACAGTCAGGGACAGTTTGTGGGTGGTAAGGAAGGGGTGGTTACAAAAATGAGGGAAGGAGCAACCTTTTCATAGGCATGCAGGACCCAGCGACTGTGTCTTTGTACACTGTTTCACTGGTGCTTGCGTCTTAGTTCCGTCGCCCATTCTGCAGGACTATAGGATTACTCAGGATTGCAATAATCGAATGATCTGAGACCAATGCTGCATCTTTTTACACAGATGCAGTAAAATTTTATGCAGATGCTTTGATTTTCAAAGCCACAGGGGGGCGTCTCAATAAATCTCCCCGTGGCTGCAACATTAGCATATTATAGTATATCAGCTGCTTACAAACAAGCAGCAGAGGTGATGGCATTAGCATACATCACTGAATTAGGCCCTAAGTGGCTATTCTGGGTAAAAAAGCAAAATACATGTCCAATGCTAGTGACCCACACCATGCCTTGCACCATGTATCGTTATGCTTAATCTGCGACTTTACACCAATTACTTTGCGACAAAAGTACTAATCTAGCGCGTCTCATGCGGCCATGCAAAATTCTAGATAAAATACAATAGTATGGGAATTGACAACCGCAGCGGAAAGTCTAAGTCACGCCAGCGTCTCATGCCATGTGACGTGAAAAGGCTAGGAGACTGAACACACATTTGTATCTTACAAATATATTTTAAATTACAAGATGTATATATTTTACCTTTAACATTCAGCAACAATCTATATAATAATGTGTAAGGTTCCAACAATGCAAAAGGGGAAAATCGTGGCATATAAATATTTATATTTGACACCAAACTTTATTACACTCCTTACAGGTGCACTATATTTTTAGCCTTGCTGGGCTAACATTTACATTATTTTGTCCATCAATCAATAATTACATTGTATGACTTGTGATTTTCAGTGAATAAAGGTCACTGTATTTAAGTGTTTAGCAGTACAACATAGAATGTAACAATCATATTCAAATCATTCTTTTGGAAAAAATGTTGAAAGCTTAAACTAACTTATAAAGCATTCTGATAAAAGTGAAAGACGACGTTAGTTTGGGCAACATTAGGTAACATTGCCGTCATTTTGTCCATTTGAGAAGGGTAAAAGAACATTATTAGTATTCAATTCAAATTCAATTCAATGTGATGATAAATAGCCGCGGGAGGGAGTTAAGAGAATGCCGATGCTCGTGACTTAACCTGGGTGTTTAGTCGCGAGAACCGGCATTCTCTGGCCTCGCGGCTGTTAGTGCCGTGTTAAGCCGGCAAACAGCCGCAACGCCTGGCACTTTTGTCGGATTTCTCCTCGCATCCCCAGGGGGGTGTGAGAAGTTATTCTTTAGCCGCCCAAACAGTGCAGTGAATTGAATAGCTGCGGGAGTTCCCTCCCACGGCTATTCATCATCACATTTAATTGAATTCGGCACTTTAGTTCTAATTTGGTTAAGGTTACCTACCTCGGTCCTGTGGCATTGGTGACTGGCTCAAGGCAGGGTGGGAGCTAGATTCTGACTGGCTGCCTGGTGGTTGTGGAGGCATCTGACTTCCTACAAAGGGGAACAGAAAACTGTCATAGTACACTTATTGCTTGATCCATCGGTCCCAACATTTTACATGGCCTACACTTTGTAGGAATAAAAGCTATTTTCATATCAATTTGACAACATGTGAATGCACCCGACTGCAAGTTCATTTGGGAAGTGCTATACTGTATTTAGCTTCTGTGTCATTGTATACAATTTGTTTCTGTCAGATCTTCTGTGCAATATAATAGCACTTTCTAAATAACAACAACTATAATAATAACAAACAATTATTGGATAAACGGATTATTTAGCCGTCTAAGTTAAATATTAGTACATGGTATATACAAATACATATATACACAAAAACTGATGGATAAAATGTATGTTAGTTGTAATGGTAGGGAGTGATATCTTCGCTATAAGGTAACAGTTGACTTCTTATTAATTTAGAGGATTTATTAGACCCTTAAGAATAAAAGTGTAAAACCAGTGCCGTGTGACACTCAATGCTTGGGGCATATCTTTCACATTTCTGGACTTTCCGAAAAGGAAATTTGCATATTTTTATCTTGTTATGTCACATAAATATACATATAAATAATGTGTAGGCCAATGGTTCCCAACTTTTTTGAATCACGGTGCCGTAGAGTATAAGCATTTTGTCCACAGCACCCCATGGCCAAAAGTTTCTTATTGAGAAATTCAGCAAGAATTAAATGAAGTAAATTGTGCTTATATGTCACCTTTATGTTCAGTTATGTGGTGGTTGATAGGGCCGCGCTTCTTTTTGTCCACATATTTTTTGAATTGCAGTCATTAGCACTGGTTTTGCCTATCACACTGACTAGAAATCATTTTCTTCGGTCCTGGACCACCAACCTGAGGCACCCCTGCTAGTGCCTAGAGGTACCCCAGGGGCTGTCACGGGGCCCAGTTTGGGAACCACTGGTGTAGGCCATTATTGCACTCTGGTAAATTCCTACCTTCTCCTACACTATTCTAAACATAATTACCTTTAAACTGTTATATGAAAACATAAGCCACTTAGAAGTAGCGTATAATTGTCAAAATGTAAAGACGACATTTCAGTGTATGAATCGCAAAGCATAACAAATATGCAGAATAAAATGTGTATTTGGTAGTGTAAGCTTCTTGGACCAAAGTGAAAACAATTGATTTGGAAAACTATTTACACAGCAACAGTGATTTACAAAGCGCTAAATCACATTTTCCACTGACATAGGTCTACAGTTTCCTAAGGCTTTTGACTTTGTGGATGAAGATGGCGGTGTTTGCAGGGATGGTGGCGTGAGCATGGGCAGAGATTAAGCACATTCCTGTAAAAAGGAAGATGCTGCACCTGCTTTTGTGACCAGTGTGAAAAGGAGATTCCATTTTGCAGTCAAGGTGACAGAGATGATATAAAGGGGTGGAAAAGGCGCATGTGTAGGTACTTTCTGTGCTGCGCAGAGCTGAGTATGGCTACCTCCATTCTGCAGCTCAAAGCTGGAGGTCTGTCTAATCTCATCTTATCTTACACTTTTAATAGGTATAGGTCATGAGATGGTGTTGGTGTAATGGTTAGCATTATTGCCTCACAGCACTGAGGTCGTGGGTTCAATTTGCACTACAGCCCTAACTGTGTGGAGTTTGTATATTCTCCCTGTGCTTGCGTGGGTTTCTTCCGGGTACTCCGGTTTCCTCCCACACTCCAAAAATATACTGGTAGGTTAATTGGCTCCCAACACAAATTAACCCTAGCGTGTTATGTATGCGTGTGGTAGGGAACATATATTGTAAGCTCCACTTGGGCAGGGACTGATATGAATGGTCATATATTTTCTGTAAAGCGTTGTGGAACATGTGTGTGCTATATAAATAACTGGTAACAAAATAAATAAATAAAATAAGTTAGTAACAGTTTCCCTTATTGCACAACATGCAAGACCAGTCAGGGCCTTGTAATGTATTTAAAGCTTCCATCTTATTCCAATAAGGACTTCTATTCCCTGTAAACATGCTTGCATACACTTATTCACCTGTGACTACATATGGCTACAGCATATATGCAGCTGTATTTTAAACATATCACTAGCAGCATAATCTTTTTGTCCTCTTGAGTTTTACAGTGCCCTTTACAAACAGCCCCAGAAGAACAACTCAACACTTCAAACGTGTTTAAGCATATGGATGTTGCTGCACAGGAGTGAGCCGTGCCAAGACAGCAAGTCTTTATATTATAATAAACACTTCTACATGATCAAGAAAGAGAAAAAAACATAACAGCCGTTCAATACAGTAAACAAATGGCAATTCCATGTTAGCACAAGACACTTCCACTTAATGTGTGTGTACGCCTGAGGCACTGCTATCAACAGAACATTTGATAGGAGACATGGGGCTGTAGAAGAGGGGAAGAAAAAGATTTGGAAATTGTCTGGCAATTCCCACACTATCAGGCATGATTTTCAACCAAATCTCAGGCCAGGCAAGTATTTTTGCATATACGTATATTAAGAACTAGCAAAGAACAGTTTATTGCATACAATGATTAATACATTGTTAAATAAAATGACAGCAGTCAATTATAGTAGAAATAAATTGTATAATACATCGTCCAAAAAACTTTCAATGTGAAAGGATTTAATACTGCTTCCCATGCAAATTAAACTGAGGGGGCACTAGTTGTATCAATATGAACTATTCAACAGGGAGAGCAGATCTTATGACCAGAATTTTCAACCAGTGTGCCGCGAGCGGTTCCTTAGTGTGCCATGAGAGAATTGCCGCCTGGAGATGCCCCCTCAGCTTAACTTTTAACTTTGTGCCCGGGCAGCGCTGAGCTCTTCCAGGTGGCTCAGCCGTTGCCCGGGTCGTACCAATGGAGATGTGGCGCCGTGACGTCATAGGTCATGCACGCCGTGTCGCTGTCCCGCCTGTACAGTACTGCTCACTACTGATGAGCAGTAAATGTGACAGGCTGCTGCAAGCCCGCACCAACCGCGGCTGAAGGACTGAAGGTGTCAGGATCTGCCCAGTAAAACGGCATTTAGACGCTAATTGAGGGACAGGGAGCTCCAGGTAGGGGGGCAATGTATAATATTTTGCTGTCTGTGGGGGCCAATGTAATTGTGTTTTTTATGTGGGGGCAATGTATATTATTTTGGTGTCTGTGGGGGCCAGTATAATTATGTATATTATTTTGCTGTCTGTAGGGGCCAGTGTAATTGTGTTTTTTATGTGGGGGCAATGTATATTATATTGCTGTCTGTGGGGGCCAATGTAATTGTGTGGTTTTTTTTTATCATTTGTGGGCCAGTTTGTTTTATTTTGCTGACTGGGGGACCAGTGTATTATTTTGCCTTCTGTTGGGGCCAGTGTGATTGTTTTTTTTTTAATGGGGGCTAATGTGTTTTATTTTTGTTTTATATGGAGGCCAATGAATGTGTTTTTCCCCCTGTGGGGGCCAATCTGAGTGTTTTTCCCCATGGGGGCCAGATGGTGTGCCTTGGCAATTTAAAAATCTTGTTCGGTGTGCCACGAGTTCAAAAAGGTTGAAAATCACTGTCTTATGAGGTATAGCAGCAAGTTGCAGAGCTCCTGCTGCAATTGTTGATAAACTTAGAAATCAATACAAATAATAAAAAAATAACCTACACTTGAGCTTCTATCAAAGCAGCCTAAAAATTATAAACACCCATGCGTCACCTAACACATCAAACAATTAACGATCGAGACCTATTATAATATAAATATATATAGATAGGTATAGAATTATATAGTATCATCTATCTATGCATGTATATTATATAATTGATTTGTTAAGAACCAGATCATAACAAACCACTTTTGATTATAAATCAATATCACTATGTGGAAGTACTATACTAAAGTATAATAACAGCATCATTTTGTAAAAAAAAAATATATATTTTAATGTGCAGTTGCATTCTATTATACAGACATTAAAAGACATACATTTTGCTTGTGATACAGGTTGAGTCTCCCATATCCAAATATTCCGAAATACGGAATATTTTTGGCTTAACTGAGATAATGAAACCTTTGATTTTTGATGGTTCAATGTACACAAACTTTGTCTGAGGCACAAATTATTAAAAATAATGTATAAAATGACCTTCAGGCTTTGTGTATAGGGTGTATATGAAACAAATGAATTTCATGTATGTACACAAACTTTGTTTGAGCCACAAAATTATTGAAAATATTGTATAAAATGACCTGCATTCTGTGTGTATAAGGTGTATATAACACATAAATGCATTCTGTGTGTATATTTGGGTCCCATTCCCAAGATATTTCATTATGATATGCAAATATTCCAAAATACGGAATATTCCTATATCCAAAATACCCCTGTTTCCAAGCATTTTGAATATCGGAGACTCAACCTGTACCACTCTGAGAATTATGAGGGGGACATAAAAAGTGTTCTCTGAGATTGTTTAAAAAATTACCAGTTCCCACTTAGCTTACCTACACACACGGTGTACTAAGCTAGCTTGCACGGAACAGAGATGAGCAAACTGAAAAAAACATATGAGCTGTTCAATCAGCACTGGCTGTGGTGGACCAAAGCCCTGCTCCAATGTTTCTAGCAGTGGCAGCCAACAGTGCCAAATCTCTGTATCCAATCATTGCTACCATCTCAAGCTATGAACATGCATTACTTATATATTAAAGTAGATTTTTTTCATTTAAGACTTTGATAACTTGTAACACGTATGAAGTATCACTAGTGAAAGATATGTTAGTGTAAAAAAAAAATATATATAATAATGTTGATAGATGCCACTGTTTGCTCAGCAAGGCACATGGCAGAATCGAGCAGGAATAGAATCTAAAATTAAACATTAAGGTCCAACAAAGAACAGCATTCCTGATTTACGGTCTTTTGTCTGGTCTGCATAACCATGTTCTTACATAAACCCCTGATGTGGGAACAGTACATTCAATTTCTGTATACTACATTTGCAGAATTGAATCTCATCTACCTGATGTGGATTTTTTTTAATTTTTTTTATATTGTTATTCCTTGGTCGTGAATAATTGTGCATGTCAGCTTTGTGACCTTTAATTCAATTTGTGAAGCGGAGATTGGTGGGTGAGTGTTGCATGCTCAAAATCTAAAAACTATCTAATTAAATTTGTGCAAATCAAATCAGCATTTTTTTAATTAAATTTTAGTTCCTTAAAAAGGTTTTGACAATAGCATGAGGATATTTTTTTCTTTGAGTAAAATGTAAAGAGAATTTGTTGCCAAATACCTACATTTCTACATTTGATCCACCATCAATACTGATATCCTTACCATATCTTCATAGTATTGTCAAATATAAACTAACTACTCTGATTTCCATGACTGTATGCCTTTTTAATCAAGTCAATGCACTCAGCAAGGTCAATGAGGAGCCTCATTTGAACACCTTTAATGAAGTTTCCTAACACAAGTTCCTTGTCACTTCTTTTTTGGAAAGGAAAGTATCAACATTAACATTTGCTAGCTACACTATTTATAAACCAAGCAGATGTGGATTATGAAAGATTAATGCATTTCTGGATTAATGTCGGCATTCCGTTTGTCTCACGCCGAATCCAATTCTGTCCTTCATTAGTCAACGACAAATCAGATCATGAGGATGTTACACAGGAATCAAAAGGTGCAAAGATGGATGGAGGAAAAGTGATGAGACCAGTTACTAAGCTACTTAACATACATAACCATAGAACATGTAATGGCCTCTAAGATATCGCAAAGAAAGGAGGGGGTGGGTTTAACAGAGTATGAAAGGAAATACAAAAATGCTGTTTATTTTGCATTTTTGTGCCATTATTTATTTACTGATGGAATATAAGAGTCAAAATTAAGAGAGCTCTCCAAAGACATAGGGCCTGATTCAGAAATGTACACATGGTTAATGTACATCTCCGATGGTGGGACACCTCCGAGGGTCACAATGATGATGCGATGCTGCGTCTGCGGTGCCAGTAATTGGATCGCAGATGCTGACAGGCGGAGCTTTTTTCCCCTCAGAAGCCTTCTGCAGCTTTAGCATATTTACATGGGTCTCAGCTCTGTCTTTACACCCTGAGATGAGAGTCACTTGTGTGCAAAAACAAACTGCACAGAGACCGGGTGCCCAGACCTCAATACACCACTGCTTTACTTACAGCTTACTGAGTACTGCTGCATCTGCAAATCACACTCTAAGCTCTGCCCGGCGCACTCTGCCATGAGATCTGACTGAGATCGCAACCACTCCATTAGGCATCCTAGACCAATTGCCACCCCTCTGTGAAGTTTTCATCCAAATCCATCCAGTGGAAGGCCCAGAACAGACTCCCCGAGTCAAAGTTCCGCCCAGCGTCCCAGGATTAAAGTTCCGCCCAGCGTACACCAACGGGAGGTCCGACCGGGACTTCAACCCACTAGTTCGTCTTCTGTGATCCACTGTTACTGGGAACATTTTGTCCAAATCCATCCAGTGGAAGGCTCAGAACAGACTTCCCGGGTCAAAGTTCTGCTCAGCGTACACTAAATGGAGGTCTGACCAGGACCCTAAAAACCCTCTAAAACCTGGCCAGGATCCAACTGGACCACCTTGCGTTGGCTTCATCCCAATCTGTGCAGGGGTGTCCGAATGCATAACCGGACAGACAAACAAACAAACACAGACCAATGAATTTTATTTATAAGATTTATCATTACAGGTACTTCCCTCTTTGAGCATTTGGATGTATTCTGGCACTTGCAATGTATAAGGACTCATTGTCTCAGAGGAAACTAAAATTGACACGGGTAAATTTACTAAAGTGATAGTTTGTAGATTCTACTTAACATTTAACTAGCACCTTCTAGAAGATAATAGCTAGAATTTGATTGGTTGCTATGGGCAACATCACTTTTAAAACTCACTTCTAAAAACTTTCACTTTAGTAAATTTACCCCTTAGTATCTAATTAACATTCATTGGATTATTTTAACAAGTGAGGATTATACTTAAAGGTGACACACATTATATAGAAATCCTTTGTGGACTGCACTGGACTTTGAATGCGGATTTAATACAGATTATACACCATGGGCCTGATTCAGACCCACTCGCGAGCGGCTGTACGCTCGCAAGTGGGTCGATGGTCTGCACTGAGCATGCGCACGACGGAGGGAGCTCCGTCGTGCGCATGCGCCAGACACGACGAGCGAAGGACTTTCCTTCGCTCGTTGTGTCCGATCAAAGGGGGCGTGCTGTCAATGTTGATTGACAGCACGCCCCCTTTGGTGGGCGTGCCGGGGGCGTGCCTCCCTGACGGGGGCGTTCCCACAGGAACGCCTCCCGTCAGAAGCCGGCCCACTGACATCACTAGTGATGTCAGTGGGAGTGATTTTGGCTCTGATAGAGCCAAAATCACTCCGGAGCTTGCGGTTGAAAACCTCAACCGCAGGCTCCGGCTCACAGTTTCGATGGTCGCGATGGTCACGACCATCGCGGCCATCAAACTGCACGCTCGTATAGCCTGTGGGTGGTGACCCACAGCTATACGAGCGTCCAGGAGGACGCTCCATGAAAAAGGAGCCCGGCCCTCATGCAGAGCGTGCGCTCTGTTCAGAGCGTACGGCTCTGAATGAGGGCCCATATCTTCTCCCTCAAGATATAAGGAGTATCTATATTGAAGTTACTAATCTATTATGTCTTATTACCCCTATAAAGGACCAAGGCCATAAAAAGCCGGGCCAGGCCTGGGTGAAGAGGGCATGGCCTATGCGCGGGAGGCGTGACCATGCCCCCCCTCTGAAAATAAAAACATTTTTGCAGTAGCACCCTGAAGGGGGAGATGTGAGGCCCCCAGTCCAGTGCAAATCCAGAGGGGCGCAATCACTGTGATCGTTTCCCCCCACAGACAGAGAAGACTGTTGCTACTCAGATTCTGAGGGGGAGTGGCATCAGATCCGGGTCCCCATCAGCAAGCCCTTCCCCCCTCATCTTTCCTGTAAAGGACAGAGACATCCACAGGTAAAATCCATAGACTTAAAGCAGTTTACATGGTGCAAACTATGTAAACTGAAGGTGGTGCAAACTACCAGGGCCAGACTCCGAAAAGCTTTGCTTTGTGGAGTTTGGTACATAGGGCAGAGACTGTAGTCCCTATTTGATAATAATGGGGGACTGCGATCTGCTAATTAGCACTCTGCTCAAGATTTCTGTGAAATCTCCTTCATTGTGCTATTAGTACATAGCAACAACACATAAAACTATGCAGGAACTGCAGTTTCTACAAATTGTTATGAAAAAAACCCTTGATAAATAGGCCCCATAATCTAAAAGTGAATGTTTGTTTAAAAAAATAGTTATCTATGTGCCCAATGTACAGTATGACCTGAACAGTGAAGCTCCTCTGCTTGTGGATGGGGTTTAACAGTAAAACTTTAAGGGTCTATTTAGAGTAAAACTAGGTGGAAAAGTTAGCTTCCACATTGTTCAGGTATCCCTGCAATTTTCCAAAGGCTAAATGAAAAATATTTTAGAGAGTTAATTTTAATGGATGGTACTTATTAATTAGGTTAAGTTGTCCTATGAAATAATATGGTCTAAAAAGACTTAAATTGTTATCTGGGGATACAAATAATAAAAATCAAATCAAGCCTGATTTGAAAGCTTGTAAAAAGCAAGAGCTGTGATCACAGCTAAGGTGCAAACTGGGTCTCTTTGGGAAAGAGGTGTTAAATGTCCAGCATGAATCGTACAAAATAAGAGAGATTGAAAATAGACATCAGCATAGCTAACCGGGTTTCAAAAATGCAGTGCATAATTTATGAAGTCCGAACCTCCCTGGATATACTCCTTGGTTATGTTTCTTAACCTCCTACATTGAATCCTATGATGCCATTCTCACCATTCGATGCATGAATGCATCAGAAAGCAGCATGTTACTTTTTTTTATTCATGTGACTAGGATTTGGGAAAAAAATCATTAAATATGTATTATTACCAAATTACTTAATTTGAAAAAGCACAACAGTTATTGGTGCATATTTTTTGCTTTCTTTCCTAAAGGGCACCAGGACATGTGCCATCAATACATTTATTTTTCGTTGCATTTCCCACAAGATGCCGCTTGAACACTTGTAAACACATAGATCATTTAACTGTATAGCAAATGTTGTGTCAGTTTACAATGATCCTCTGTGTATACTTCAGATCAGCTATCTTAGCTATTGAAAGCCTCAAGGCTGCTGTGAATAAATGTAAACAGAAAATAAAACCACAACAGGCCAGACACATGACAAGCCCATGTGTACTTAGCCTTATGGTCACTGACAAAGCTATTCTGGCAGATGAGCACATTATGGTTTGATACATATATATTATCATCAGGGCCAGCAACAAAAATCTTGGGGCCCAGTACACTGTCTCTGGGGGTCCCATCTCCCCACCACCATCCTCGACCCCGCACCAACACAATCATTCCCTACATATGTGATGCACGATAATGTTAATGAAAAAATATGCCAGCCTTTAAATAAAGTAAAAATACACTATGACTTACCTCTCTGTCACTGATGATGTAGGCTGTAGGTCTTGTCTGCTGCTTCTTCCAAGGTCTTTTGTTGACAGTGCTGTAGATGCCTCAGGTGTAGGAGAGAGGGTATCTGCAGTCAGGCATTCTAAGCCCCCCCATTACCTTAATCAGCCTCAGCTGTGCAGCGCCGGATGGAGCAATGAGTCCGTTGCCCCGTTTCATGCCCTTCGGGAACTCGGGGTCCCTCTGGATCCGGTACGGGTGTACCCTTAGTCTCCCTCTGTCGCTGGGCCTGGTGGCGAACAAACTGCACCCACTATGGGGTGACGCCCCTGAGCAGCCGCTCAGCTGAAACGGGCCTCAAGCCAGCCCTGTGACCAGGCGATGAGGGCTGGCTTGATATTGTTTGACTAGTTGCGCAGCACCGGCTGGAGCAGTGAGTACACGGCTCAGTTTTGTGCCCTTCTGTCACCTCGGGCATAATTTAGGCAGTGCAGCGGCATACCCAGCCATACCGTCAGCTATACACAGGAAGCGGGCAAAATCCTGCAGCAGGTCAGGACAACCATTATTGTGCGTATGGGTCCGATGGTTCTCGATGTTACCGATGTTTATGCTATCTTGCGTGCTGATCAGCCTGTGAGTAAAAGGAGATAAGCGGCATAATATGGTGCTGGGTGTCTGCATCTTGTGCTGTGGTCTTCGTGCGTATACATTGATTCGCTTATTGTCCTCGCAGATGGGTGTGTGCGTCTGCTAGCGTGCATTCCTTGCTGAATCAGGCCCTTTGTCCCAGCAGCAGGGACATTAGGGAGATATGTCCTGCTTCACACAGATCTGGTCGGGAAGGGTTTGCTGCGTGCCCCAAACAGTAATGAAAGCTGCATTGCACGAGTATTTGGAGGAGATCTGAGAGAAAAAGGCCTAACATTGTCTAAAATAACTGCCTCTCTTCTATGCATTCTGCATGTGCTCACGCTGGTAAGTATGAAACACCTACATATAAATTCTGCATCTCTCCCTGCATAATAAATGCACAATTTGTATTTGCTTATTTTCAAACATCAGGCGTGTGTTGGAAACTGGGAAATTGGTATTGGTGAAGCAGGTGCTATAGGTTTAAGCTTTGCCAAGGTCGCAGAGAAACCTTGCAACGTTTCTGTGCAAACAAAACAAAAAGCCATGAGGTTCTGGTTATCCCCTTCCCATTTGTCATCTGCATGTATACTAAGACTGTACGCTTTCAGGGGTGGGGAACAACTAAGCGAACTTACTTCCCCACCATTCCAGAAGCCTTTGGCGCGCACATACGAGCGGACGGCGCGGTAATGTAAAAAAAAAAAAAAGAAGAAATGATGTGGGGAGGGATCTTATGTCACTCTATCTCACCCACCGTATAAGATGCAAACATGGGGCACCTTTGTTTGAAAGAGTCCCCTCTTTCAATCTATGTGTCTTCATAGAAACTGGTGCCTGTGATCACCAGGCAATTACAGTAACTCCTGCACTACAGAAAAATTTTACAGTCCAGGGATGGGGGAAAATTTTCCCCTAACCTAACATCCAGAAAATCAGGGTCACCCACATTGAATGATGTGGATCCTTACTGGATTTTGTCTGGTGATCCCTAGTTACACTGCACTAAGGAAAATTTGGGTGTGGGCACCCATATTGGAGAGTCTGTTCTTTGAAGTAATGTGGCCCACTAGAAGCTTCTGCGATCACCAGACAATTATTACCCTGCACTACGGAAAACAAATGTACATACTCCTTATATGGATGGGAGGGGAAATTGTGCCTTACCACCCCCAATCCAGGCCTGCGCACACATGATCACCCTGTCTTGAAATAAAGAAGTCTACTTTTTCAAACAATGTGCTATTTATAAGACAGGATAAAAAAGCAGGCTTCCTTTTTTTTCCATTCCTTGAAATTTCATTAAAAAAAGTTTTTCGCCATTTGGGTTGAAAAAAATGTACATGTTAGAATGAGTAAAAAGCAAAAAGGTATTTTCTGGAAAGAAAAAAAAAAACAAAGTATAATTTGTATGTGTATTGCATCAAAAATTAATTGGTTTTTGATGTTGGAATGTGACAAGTGCAAAAGCGAAAAAATTACCCTAGCAAAAGGGTGATTAAACACTCAGCAGCGAAGGGGTTAAAATGCACAAATTACATCAAAATGTAAAACAAATTTAGATTGTATCCTTTGCTTACAAATTATGGAGGCAGTCTGGTCAATTAACAAGATTGCAATCTTATGAATGTTTGGAGACAGCTACATTAATGTGCTCCCATCTACACCCAGCTACAGATCTTCCAAAATTGGGCTGTAAAATAATTGTTACTGGGCATGGACTGTTACAATGCTTAAAACATTTGTTTTTCAAATTAATTAAATATGGTATTGTACAGAGGAAACAATTACCATATCATGTATCTCTCTGGTGGGGATAAGTTACTGAAGACAGATCATAAATAAAATTTTAACAGAACACTGTATTGGACCAGGAGTAGCAGAGCACTTGTAGGATTATACATGACAGCAACTGAAAGTTAGACTAAAATAACGAAATATAGATACAGTAATGTAGATCATACTTCCCGGTCTTTGGCACGCTCGTCTGGGAGATCCCAGCAGAGAATTCCAAGATCCAAGTGTAGGGGGTGTGATATAATGAGTTGCGTCATTGTGGCCCTGTTCCCAGCCGGGATGGCATCTGGTAGTATGATCTATTCAGCTTGAAGAACTCCCCAAAATTCATGTGTCTCACAAACATTTTGGGACAGTAGATAACTATGAAATGTGTGTATATACAGTATATATCGCACAATATAGCAGACCCATGATCAGATCCTCTAGTGCAGGGGTGGCCAACCAGTCATTGCCAAAGAGCCCAAAAATATCTGTAGGTATGTAAAAAAACCTGAGATCATGTGCACACCAAAGGTGCACATGTAAATAGGGGTGTGGCATTGTGCCAGCTAGGGCACGCCCCGGTATGATGTTTGTAGGAGCATGTAAAAGCACTTGCACACAATCACCCCCATGTGTCACTCCAAGCCCTCATGTGTCACTCCAGTCCTCCCTCTCTCCCCGGGCCGCTCCAGTCCAGCCACATTTCTCCACACTCCCTCCCACTCCACGGGCCACTCCAGCCCACCACGTCACAAATAAAATAAAAAAAACAAATAAAAAACACTCACAGCTATTACCTTGTTGTGGACTGGTCTGTGTTACATAGGTAGGCTCTGGCGTCTGCGACCGCGTCCTCCTCGTGGCTGCAGGCTCAGTCACAAGTTGAGCTTTACCTCCTGTTTGCGGCGTGACATCACCACGTCGCCCTTACATTCCTCCGGAGCGGAGCAGACTGCTTCAACAAAGGACGAGCTTCCTCTGAACAGCTGCGCGCCCATCAGAGGAGGCAGTCTGTGTCTGTCAAGGCAACCGGCACGGGAGCCCCATCAGGACAATGGAAGAGCCGCAGGTTGGCCACCGCTGCTCTAGTGTTTGGGGGGTGTCAGAAACTCAGTGATCCACAGAAAGCATTTTATTCAGCCCATAATTCTTTCTCCCAAATAGGCTTCATATTAGGCCTGCACAATGGTAGAATTGTGACCTATAGAGAAGGTAGTACCAGGCTGGCTTCATCTACACGACAGAACTCTACTGCTGTGTTGGCCAGTGACAGCTTGCTTTGGAGAAAACATAGTTTACTGCATAATCTTTAATTTACAAGAGGAAGCCCTTTCTCTGCCTACAATAAAGTGCACAAGGCATTATATAGTAATTGGAATACAGTAATTTCCAGAAAACTGCAGTGAATGGGGTTAAAGCAAAGCAGTATGTGCTTATAATCCTTTAATGTACCTTTGAGGTACGTAGACAAGGCAGCTTCAGATGTCCCATATAATGTCCTCTCAGCAATCTCTATTCCAGCGACCTTGTGCCCCTGCTTAATATTTAACGGGCACTACACTGCTGAGACAACTTGCTAGGGAAACCGCTGACAGAGGGATTTAGCCAATAAAAAAAATGGAAGAAAAGGAAAAAGAAAACAGAGCCTTGATACGGTTTCCCTTATTTACATTTTTGCTTTGTTAGTAAACTGGTAAGATTTGGCATGAGAAGCAAGACAAATGAAATTAGCATTTGCTACATTGTCTGGCAGCAGCCGTGCATTTTGATGAGGTGCTGCGTCAGCTCTCACTGCTGGTTTCGGAAGAATTAGTCAAAGAAAGAGAAGGAAAAAACATCATCCAGTAAAGAGACAGTCTGACTTTTTTTTTATGCTGCTCTAACATCAGTTGCCTTTTCCAAACATATCCTCATTGAGGATAATTTCATTATTCAACACAGAATGGTTTATGTTCTCCATAAACAAACCAGGCCAAATGTGCTTTAGATCTATATTTAAAATGAGGTGACAAAAAAAAAGACTGCTAGGATTATATTCTCTGAGTGATCACTATGAATAAATAATAAAAAAAAAAGGTGTCTTACTTAGCCATACCTTCCAACATTTAGGGGCCAATGCAATTAGCTGCAAGTTTCGCGCCCTGTGCTTGCGGGTTAACATTACGAGCATTCTGCAACATATTTTCATGAAGCACGCTTCTGTAGCTTTCCCGCTAGCTGTTTTAGCGGGGCATCGCGCCCTGCCCTATTTCTAAGAACAAAAAACACCCTGCCCTCCGGCGCGGCACCCTGCTGAAACAGCCGCGGGTGGGGAAATCTGCAGGGTAGCACATGAGCCTGGCATTCATTCACACTGACAGCAGCGCTTGGGGGGCAGTCCGGCAGGTCCATAAGTGCCAGACACGCCCCCAAGAGTGACAAAAAGAGGACGCGTCTTAAAGACACGCCCCCTTTTTGGGCGCACGCAGATGTGCCCTTCCTCTAGGTCTGGCACCCTGCCCGGCGCAGGACCTAGAGTGGAATGGCAAGCTGTGGTTTTCACACATTAACTGTGTAGTGTGCAACCTATGCGAAGTATATGGAAAATCATCCTGAACCCCCAAAAAAGTGGCAAATAAGCAGGGCCAGTTTTGCCTATATGCTGGTTACATGGCTGAATAAGATGCCACATAAAGGAAGGCGTCCTGACACTGCCGCGGCCAGCGACAGGCAAATAAGAAACTCACCTTCCTGGCCCCGGAGACTCGCACAGCAGGCAGCGCTAATGGCGCCGATGTCCGGCATCGCACCGCACTACAGTGAAGAAACTCAAACTAAACTACAGCTCCCAGCAGCCCACAACATTCTAAAACTACCCTCAGTCCAACATACAAAAGTTATTGTTTGTTTTATCGGTCATAAACCATACAAGTCCCACAAAATAGTAAAAACAACTTTTTTATGTTTTGCTTGACATATTGAGGTGGCAGGTGATAGTTAAGTGGTTTGTAGCAGAAACAATATCAATGTTGCAATAATACTGCAGTACAGTCACTGAATGAAAATGTTTTACCACATATCACTAAACCTTAAAACTTGTAATCAAATTTGTGGTTTGTAAAATAAAACTGATAAGATGAATGACATATTTGAAACAGAAATAAACTCAATAAATGATGATACAAATCTAAATTTATGAAATATCTACTCATGCATGTAAAAGTGATAAAATGATAATACATACAGATTTCTGTTAAGTATTTTTAACTGGGAGCTTCCGTGATAACAACTAATTATGAAATCTCTCAAAGCGCACATCACTCAGATTTATACAGAGATGTCCTCCGGCATGCAGCCACAATACGCCAAGCCTTGCGAGATGCCTGGTGCTAGTGATTCGACAGCTCCCGTGCAACTCGGCTTCCACCGAGCATCTTTTTTGCCCAAAAATGCGTCTTATTCGCAAATGGATGCAACCAACTGCTTCTCAAGACTGCACCGATTAATTTGATATGAGACACTGCCAGACACAGGCAAAAAAAGACATGAAAAAGACTCTTGTGAAGGCCAGACGGGGCCTGGCGCGTCGAGAAGGGCTTTTTGGCGCGACTGCAACAATAGTGTATGAGGACACATCTGTATATTAAATTCTTCAGCAGCTAAAAATTGCTACAACCTGTCCTTAACACTGGAGTTCAAAATAATAAAACTTGCACTTAAACATTGCTTGGTGGCTGCCGTCACCACCCGGCATTTTTCCCACACTGCCCAGCTAACAGCAGGCACCCTGGGCCAGCCCGAATTACACAAGACTTCGAGTACGCTAGTGCCAGCCAGCAGAGGACGCCGTAAGCAACTGATATGCTCACTGAAAGGCGGTTATCACAGCCGATTCTCCCATCCACAAGTCCACTCTAGGGATGGATATTGGTGGGCTGTCCATCGATGGTTCCATCTGTGATTACCATTTATAGCACTAAACAATCTATGGTGAACCATCGATGGTTTGCACCACTTAATGGCCCCTGCTGCTGGGGGGCGAGGAGGGCTGCAGGCCAATCAAAATATGGGAAGGGGCTTAGTGGCCATTGGATCTCTGCCATTGATAACAAAATCATTTACTATTAGTAGTTAACTGTCTAAATATGATAACGATCGATGGTCGATAACTAATCCTAGTCCACACTGTCTTGACCCTGACCAAGCCCGCATCGGAGGCAAGCACTGCAAACACCTATCCTACCCCTCACCTACCAGGAACCCGCCAAACAGGAAGCGAGATACCAGGTATGGGTGAGACGCAAAATGTACTGCGGGTTATCTCTTGCTACTGTGAAATTTTACTCTCCCATGCCCTGGCTACCTCTTTTCTGGGGAGAACACTGCATGATTACCTCACTGAGTGGACTGGTGCACAATTGTAAGTACTTTGCAGTATTGGACAACCATATTCCTACATAGTTTTGCAAAGTGTAATATATTCAACTTGAATTGTCCACTTTGACAAGACCTTCAACAAGCATCCACATAAATACTTAACGGAAGGGTTCATGGTGATTGGCTACCAGTGCTCTGCAACTGTAGTCTCCTTTATCACACAATGTGAAGTGAGATGTTGTCTGACAGGCCCAGCGCTATTATTAGGCGACTTAGGGCAGCAGCCTAGAGCACTAGAATTTGGGTGTAGTAAATGAACACACACTTTTTTCATTTCATGCTGGCAGTTGCTGCAGAGCTTAATTCAAATAATACCTCTAGTATAGCATGTTTGCTATCTGCCTATCATCCAGGACAGGCCGAGGCACGGCTCCTATCCCAGCCGCACAGGCTTCGTTCAGAAGGATGCAAAAATTATATTATGTGGAGGCCTGCTGGAACAGAAAGGCAAGCACTCTCTCCCCCCTCACTACTGTAACACCAGATAGAAGGAGGTAAGTGAGTGTGAAGGGGAAGATGGGGCTCTTAATGTAATGAGGCTATGGGTCTGGTGAGACTTAGGAGCATATTTCTAAAAATGGGGGGGGGGATACACGGAAATATTAAGCATCCCCAGTATTTACATATAGGGGACCACAGCAGATATTGAGGTGCCCATTTCAAATGCAAAAGCAGCCCCCAATAGTTTATATGGCACTGCTAAACAGTCACATGTATGTATGCTCATGTATGGTGTTAGCCATTGCAGCCTATACTTACATTCCGCACACTTTTCCGGGAGTGGAATCCAAAGGATCTCTCCCTAGTGCTCTCTGCTTGCACACGTGCAGTCTGATGACCGTCCATTCTCAGTAGCATGGCCGGGGCTTGAACCCAGAAGTAAAGTGATTGTAAAAAGAATAGCTAAATAAATTTTGCAAACAGTGCCCCAACATTGCAGGATCCAGTTAAGCAAAAAATAAGACATGAGCAGCAACAAAGTAATGAAATCTGCAATAACAGGTAGGAAAGAGCAGGAGGAAAGGCATTAAAGCTGTCCTGATTCTGATGAGGCTGTGCCAATTTGGTTGCTTGTTCTGCCCAGTCATAACTTTGTCCCAGCAGCAGCTACAGCAATGTACTGTTTCATGCAGCTTTGCTTGTGAAGGGTGAGCTGAGTCAGTTAAAGTGGAACAGATTGAATTTTACGTTGTTCACTGTACTGCATTCTGCATTCAGTCTCCCTGGGTTTGTTTCTTGTAGTCGTCGTTGTTCACCTTATGCTCGAACAGTACATAGCTTTCATATGGTAGAGTCTGATTTATAGTGCATTAGCTTCATAGGGGGGTATTCAATTAGGTGCAAAAAGTCAGTTTCTGCGGAAAGGTATCGCCAGTGACGTCATTTTGCCAGGCAAACTTATCCCCGTATTCAATTCCAAAGACTTTTCGCCGGTGCGGAAAGTCAATGCTTTGGAATAGGCGAAAAAAATTTGCAAAGCTGTCTAAAAAGGTGAAGAATTGGGGTTTTGGGGTGCAAACTTGCGGGAACCACCCTGCACCCTTTGGACAGCCCCTCAAAGGTAAACTGTGTAAAAATAAAGTTTAAAAAAATACTCAACACCACCCCAAAAACTTACTTGGAAAAGGGGGTGAAAAATACCAAAGTTGGGGGATAGACATAAAAACTAGCAAAATAGACTCGGGAAGGGGGGTCCCCAAGTATGCCCCAGGTGTTTTTAAGATTGCAGGTGTTTGTGGCAGGTGGATTTTTTACGTTTTTTAAAACTTCACTTTAGCAACTTTAAAATATGCTAGCACCCATTTTCAGGTACCGTATATACTCGAGTATAAGCCGACCCGAATATAAGCCGAGGTACCTACTTTTACCACAAAAAACTGGGAAAACTTATTGACTCGAGTATAAGCCTAGGGTGGGAAATGGCAGCAGCTGGTAGTGCCCCCAGTAGTAATTCCCCCTGGTTGTGCCCCCAGTAGTAATCCCTCCTGGTAGTGCCCCCAGTGGTAATCCCCCTTTTAGTGCCCCCTGTAGTAATCCCCCCCTGGTAGTGCCCCCTGTAGTAATCCCCCGCTGGTAGTTCCCCCAGTGGTAATCCCCCCTTTTAGTGCCCCCTATAGTAATCGTCCCCTGATAATGCCCCCTGTAGTAATCGCCCCCTGGTAGTGCCCCCTGTAGTAATCGCCCCCTGGTAGTGCCCCCTGTAGTCCCCCCCCCCAGTAGAGAGAGACGTGACAAGAATAAAGAAAAAAAAAAAACACTTACCTGAAACTCCCGCTCCTGGTCCAGCCGCTGTCCGCTCCTCCGGCCGCTTTGCATGGGAGAGACGTCGTCATGACGACGTGTCTCCCATCACCCACTGCGGGAGCCGGAAGATGGCTCCCGCAGTGGGAGCAGCAGCAGCCGCTGAGAGTCTGACAGACTCTCAGCGGCTGCTGATTACAGCAAACACACAGCTGCTGGCTCCGGCGGCTGTGTGTTTGGCAGTGTGTAGCGCTGACCGAACTCTGTCCGGTCAGCGCTACACTTGACTCGAGTATAAGCCGAGGGGGTACTTTTTCAGCACATTTTTTGTGCTGAAAAACTCGGCTTATACTCGAGTATATACGGTACCCCAAATTTGCTGGGACTACTTATTTTCTGCAAAATAATCTGCAAAATGCTATTCTACACTACTTCTGCAAAGACGCTAATTAGCAGCCATTGAGATCATTTAAGTACCCCAAATACCTTCAGCAGGCCTATTTCCCCAAATCTGACAGGACTTTTTGCTGGTCAAATTTGCCTGGTTCTGTTTTCTCTGATTTGTAATTAGATACGGGACAAAGCGGGGACGAGCGCGATACTTTTCCGCATGGAAAACCAGCGATGTCGGCGAAAAGTCCGGGACTGCTCACTTCTAATTGAATACGACCCCATAGACTACAATAAAACGATCCAGGGAGAGTGAATGTAATACAGTAATATGAGTGTACAGTAGAACTCTTACGGAATAGATATTTAATGCCATCGGCTAAATAGCCGCCGGATCAAAGCAGAACCCAGACGGACCTAACTCCCAACTGGGGCTGGTAAGTAACCTAACCCTCCCCTCTTCCCCCCAACCATCCCTTAGAGGTGCCTAACCCTAACCTCCCCCCCTAGTGCCTAACCCTAACCTCCCCCACGTTAGTGCCTAAACCTAACCCGCCCTCCCCCCACCCTAAACCTAACCCTCCCTGGGGGTGCCTAACCCTAACCCCCCTAGTGGTGCCTAACCCTAACCCCCCTTTCCCTACCCTAACCCTCCCGGGGTGTTCCTAACCCTAACCCCTCCCCCCCGCGGCTAGACGCTAAGGCTTACCTTCGTTCGGTATGCTGGGTGTCTGTATTTTGTAGTGGGGCTAATGATTGGTGTCAGGATTTCAACGCCTATCTTTAGTCCCCGGTTGGGCTGTCAGTGTCTGGATATCGGTGGGCGGGATAGCACCCGCCGGTATCCTGACTGCATCCCACTCTTACTAGCACAGCATATTTGCCTACTTTTGGCGTTCGCTACTAACAAGGGAACTTAAAAATACCAAACATGACTCAATATTAACAAAGTCGTTTTTGGGATTTATTGTCTCCTAAGTGTCCAGAGTTCCGTATTGGATAAGCTGCCTTACTAAGAAGAGAAAATCCATATAGCAGAGTGCTTCCTTTACATTAATCATTCTTATGCAAATTTGTGCACATCAACTTAGTACTCATTGTGAATGCCATAAGTTCTATAGATAAGTTAGTTACACCTGCACTGCTAGTGTTCTTATACTGTAATCCTGGATGAGGTTTCCGGAGACCTCCACCATACTGTATACTATACACCCTATTCAAGGAGATTTCTGGCAATTCTCCCATTTTTTTAACTCATGTGGATTTTTTTTCATAATTTTTTCTATTTTCTTTGTTATTTGTGACCAGTCTATAGGACAATAGTCCATATTTATTCTATATGATATATTTGAAATTGTGTCTTTGAAATTAAATAGTGTGTGAAGTACTACACCATATTCTCTACACGATTTCTTGTTTTTCATGATATGAAACAAATCATCTACCCTGAGGAATGCTACTAACACACAAGATCCAGTGTGTTGAATTTTAAGGAAAGTATATTACTTAATTTGTATTACACCAGTGCACTCAGAACTATCACCACTTATTCATTTTGCTTGATTGAGATAGTAGTGAAGGGTACTATCCATTGATTTTTCAGTCTGCTGCTATTAGAGTGTCTGTTGCGCCAGGGGCACTCCAGCAATTTTTGCACACCCTGAAAAAAAGTCCTAAGGTCAAGCAGCAGAGCGATCCTTCGCTGAAACCAAACTGAAGGTGCATACACACAAAACGATTTTGTAAATGATCGATTTTAGTAAATGATTTTCGTTCATTTTTTCAAGGGAAATGTAATTACATGTAATGAACGATTTTTTTGAACTACAAACGATTTTTGCATATTCCCTTAATTAAAATCGTTGAGTTGGTCAGTCTGACTAAACTACAAACGTGAATGCGCATGAACGATAATCATTCATCGTTTTAACTTAGAAAGTGAACGATTTTTTCAACGATTGAACGACAAACGATAAAAAATGATTGTGTGTGTATGCACCTTAAGAGTGAAGATGTCTAAACCAGCCTAAAGAAAAGCAAGCACTCGAGAGACCCTAAAAACTTTAGGATCATATGTTCTATGCTTACACCATTGAAAATACGAGTGCCAAATCCTGTAATAGATGCGGGCAGAGGAAGGTTTCTGTGCCTTAAGCATAGTCTGAATTACAGAATTAGTAAAACCCTTGGCTCTTAAAATGGAAGATTCAAGAGCCACGCCATCAAAGACAGACGGGGAAGGTCCGGGTGCAGGCAAGGAACCTGTGTTAACATGTCTGGCCTTAGCGGAAGAGGCCATGGAGTGTCTATGGAAAGACTCTGAAGGTCGGTGAACCAATGGTGTCTGGGCAGAGCAGGTGCTATCAGTATTACTGTGCCCTCCTGCTTGAATTTCCTGATGGCCCTTGGGAGGAGGGAGTACGGAGGAAAGAGATACACTAGTTTGAAGTTCCACTTCACTGCAAGAGAGTCCACAACATCGGCTGAGGGATCCCTGGTTCTGGACCCATACCTGGGGACCCTGTGATTGTGGCCTGAGGCCATGAGGTCTACCTCTGTAGTCACCATCTGTCCACTAGGCTCTGAAATACATCTGGATGAAGAGCCCACTCTCCGGCATGTATATCCTGCTGACTTCCCAGTTGAGGACTCCAGGTATGAATACTGCCGAGATTGCTGGAATATGACATTCTGCCCAGACCAGAATGTTTTCACTTCTGCCATGGCAGCCCGACTTCGTGTGACTCCCTGATGGTTGAGGTAGGCTACTGCGGTGGCATTGTTTGACTGCACTTGGACAGGCCTGCCTTTCAGTATATCCTGTACCTTAACGAGTGCTCTGAATACTGCATGTAGTTCCAGGATGTTTATGGACAGGACACCCTCCTTGGTTGTCCATCTTCCTTGAAATGTGTGCCGACCTGTCACTGCGGTCCCATCATCGGTAGTGAGGAGCACCAAATCTGGAATCCAGAAGGGGCGACCCCTGTTCAGATGAAATGTCTGCAACCACCATGAGAGGGACAGCCGAACCTCTGGAAAAAGACGGATCGTCTGTGACCTTATTAACTGGTACTACCTGTTCCACCGGGAGATAATCAACTGTTGCAGTGGCCTGGAGTGGAATGGAGCATATTCCACCATGTCAAAGGTGGACACCATGGACCCCAGAAGCTGCATCGCTGAGTGGACAGATACTGACTGATTGCGGAGCAATCTGCAAATCCACAATTGAAGGGCCACAATCTTGTCTTCTGGCAGAAATATCCTTTGTGCCAGAGAATCCAGGCGTGCACCATCTGCTGCACTGGAAAAAGCGATTACTTTTTCCAATTTATGATTCAGCCGTGTCTGTGTAGACAGGCAATTGTCAGTTTGAGATGATGCTGCAATACCTGTCAAGATTGTGTCAGTATCAGGAGATCATCCAAATATGGCAGTATCCTGACTCCCTGACGCCTGAGGTAGGCTGTCATTCCTACCATTATCTTAGTAAACACCCGCGGGGCTGTTGACAAACCAAAAGGCAGAGCCTGAAATTGGAAATGTTTCTGCAGAAACGAAAACCGCAGAAACCTTTGGTGGGAAGGTGTAATTGGCACATGCAGATATGCATCCTGAAGACACCATAAAATCCACCCGGTTCCATTGCCAAAACAATTGACCGAAGGGTTTCCATACGGAACTTGGGCAACCGGATAAATGTGTTGAGAGTCTTCAGATTCAGGATAGGCTGATGGGACCCATTGGGTTTTTGGATCAAAAATAGGTTGGAATAATAACCTCTTCTTTATTGATCCACCGGAACCTGGATTATTACCCCTGAATCCAGCAGGGGATGAATGACCTTCTGGAGGGCCAAGGCCTTTGCAGACTCCGCTGGAGGAGATGTGCAGAAAAACCTTTGCGGGGGACTTCTCCAGAAAGTAAGGGCGTACCCTCGAGAGACCACCTCCAGAACCCAGATGTCTGTTGTTGTGAGATGCCAGGTATCCGAAAACTGAAGTAGGCCTCCCTCCCTGGGATTCCCCTAGGGGAGGCCATGGATTTATTGACTGTTTGCCCATGATCTCTTAGTTGGCAGTCTCTTACGAGAACTTGTTCTAGAGGAAGACTGACCTTTTGCTTTCCTTGCGGCTGAAAGGATGACTGCCTAGGTCTAGGGGTAGACGTTGAAGGCAGACCAGTCACTTTGGAAGCTGCCAACGTAGCTACAATTTTATCCAATTCTGTGCCAAACAGGATGCCTCCCATAAACAACAGGGATTCCAGAGCCTTCTTGGACCCTGCATCTGCTTTCCAGTCCCTTAACCAAAGGGTTCTGCAAGCAACAACTGAGGCAGCTGGAGCCTCAGAAGTCAGATTACCGGCATCTAATGCCACCTCTCCCAGGTAGGAGGCTGCCTCCTTGATCTAGGATATAATTGTCAGCTGTTCTCTGTAAGCTTCTGGAAGAGTATTTTCCAGTGCCCCTGTCCATTCTTCAATGGCCTTAGATGCCCAGGCTGTGGCCATAGCCAGGCTGGTAACAGCCTCTGACAGAGAAAAGACAGGCATCAAGTCTTCTATCTGTGGAATCTTTAAGGGAGGATGCAGATGATACGGGCAATGTGGAAATCCTGACCAGATGTGCCACATGAGCATCTACCATCAGTGGAACTTCCCACCTAGTGCACTCATCCGGTGGGAGGGGGTATAAAGCTGTAACCTTTATTGTAACATTGAATTGTCTATCCGGAGAACTCCATGCTTCCCACATAAGTTCAGAGAGATGCTCAGATTTAGGAAACTCAGCCTTAACAACCTTCTGGCATTTGAACACTGGAGCCTTCTTAAGTTCTGACTCTTCACTATCTATGTTTAAAAGAGCTTTTGACCGCCCTAATCAAGGAGGGAACATCTGCTGTTGGAAAATGGTCCTCCTCTCCTGAGAGAGACTCTTGAGAGGAGCCCTGTATGTCCTCACTTTCATCCAAAGATGCATCAGTCTGCAGGCTGGACAGAGTGATTGGAGGAAGCCGACATCCTTCTAGTTTTAGGCTGTACCGGCCTGGCTGGTTGCAGCATTTGCTGAAATGCAGCAGGGGACGGAGCCATACTCTGACTTGAGTGGGCATAAACATCCATCCAGGACAGATGCATAGGAGGCATAATATAGTAGGTTGTAGCTGCTGAGGGTACGACATAGTAGGGGCCAGAACAGGAGCAGATAACACGTTTACAACCTGTGCCATGATCTCGGAAAAAGAAGCCCAAGGGGGTTCCTGTCCAGGAGCTGGTAGACTTGACTGATGTGGTGACTCTTTTTAACAGTGACTACATAATCCATTCTGTATGAAATCCTGAGAAGATAAACCCGCCTGACAGGCCATACATGAAACCAGCCCAGGTGCATTCGCCTCCTGCTTTTCATTTTCTTTGGACATAACAATACACATAATGTTCTGCAAAGTAATATAGTACAATAAAATAACACACACCTGTAGCAGAGGATTATGTGGAGAAACAGCAGTGATCATTATAACAGAGTTATTCAGGAAGAAGAAAAGGCAGTATAACACACAGCAGACTTACACAAGTTACATACAATGCAAAAAAAATATTTTTTTATCTCTCTTTCTCTCTGTGATATATATATATATATATATATATATATGCAATAAGTTCTTCGTCAACTACGAACAGCACAAAGGCCAAGTAGGATATTGAGCTCTATATAACCTGGCCACCTAAGGGTATACAGGGAGACTGACCAAACCTCCTGAGATTCGCAGCCACCGAGGGCACCTTAGAGTAGTCTCTGGCCATCTCATATACAGGGAGGAGCAACCCAGACGTGGGAAACTTTGTCTCTGGACCAGCATCTGGGTTGGGGGAGGGGCCGTAGTGGAGAGCCTACCTCCTCTAGGCTGTATGGATCCACCGGGCGCACTGACTAATACATGGCCGCCGCAATTATCATCCACGGCTGCAAGATTTCATGCCCCGGTTGTCTAGTGGGGGAAGCAGTCTACCTTGGCTCCTCACAACAGCAGCCTCCGGCAGGTCTCCACCGCCGTAGGTACGGACTGCCACCTGGTTCCCTGCCGTCAGCGGCTAGCGGGGAACCACCTTACCTTCATCCCTGATGTCTCCAGCTACAGTCCTGGGCTGGTGTTGTGGTGTCGGCGGGGGTAGACAGAGCAGCAGCACGGGCGTCCATGCGGACGCCTAGTGCTGCTTACTCATAGGCAAAAAAAAAACTTGCTTGGGACTGCCGAAGCCCCCTGTTCACAAGGTGCACTCCTGCACACCAAACAAAAAACTGGGTTCCTGTAGCCAGGGGTGGGGTATATAAGGAGGCTCTGTGCATCCTGGGAGCTAATCGCGGGGGTTTTCTGTAAAGGGGGCGTGGCCTGATGTCTTCTATCATCTGGCCCCGCCCCCCGAAGAGGAGATCAGCAGGTCCCCTCCTGCTGCTCCAGGAAAGCTGCCCAGGAATGTCGGCAAGTATGCCCCAAGTTAATTCCTTTGGACCCTATAGATCCCGAAGAAGAAAAATTATGTTTGTGACATTTTGAGAGATTGTTACATAATGTTTTACACAACAATATTCACACTTATTTGTGTTGAGAAATGAGTATTTTCTGCAAAGACAAAATAAGAGTTATGGTATAACATACCTTTGCTAACTCTTTTTCTACGAGGTCCATGGGGTCCACAGCCAATACGTTGGGGTATGTGATCCAGACACCAAACAGTTAAAAATTAGCTCAAAGCTCCCAGGATGCACTGGGTCCTCCCCACATATACCCCGACCCCGGCCAACGTAGTCAGTTCGTTACAAAGCCCAAGCAGGAGAAAAAGAGTTAACAACGGTATATTATACCATAACTTATTTTCTTCCTCGGGGTCCATGGGGTCCACAGCCAATATGTTGGGGATATCCCAAAGCAGTAACCCTAAGGGCAGGGATGCTCCTGTGTCTCAGAAGAAAGGAGAATCCTATGCCCGAAGGAGGCATCCTGAGAGGCAAAGGTGTCAAATGCATAGAATATGACAAAGGTGTGGACGGAAGACCATGTGGCTGCCCTGCACAACTGTTCAGCAGAGGCACCCCAGTGGGCCGCCCACGAAAGTCCCACTGATCATGTGGAATGTGCCGTTACTGAGTTTGGCAGTACCAGATTTGTCTGTACGTATGCCTGAGAAATTGCCATACGAATCCATCTGGCCAGCGTCTGCTTATTGGCTGGCCAGCCACGTTTAGGACAGCCATACAGTAAAAAAAGAGAATCAGAGTTCCTCATGCCGTTGGTGCGATCCACATAAATTCGTAGCGCATCCAAGGAAGCCTCACCTACCAAGAGGCTTGTAGCCTGAAAGGCTGGGACCACAATCTCTTCATTCATATGAAAAAGAGATACCACTTTTGGAAGGTATCCCGCTCTAGTACAAAGTACCGCTCTATCCCAATGAAATATTAAAAAGGGGGAGCGGAAGGAAAGTGCTGCCAGATCAGAGACTCTGTGGGCAGATGCAATAGCAAAAAGAAACACGGTCTTTGCTGTTAACCACTTGAGGTCTACTGATTTCAGGGGCTGAAACGGCGGCGCCTGTAGAGCCTCGAGGACTAATGTCAAATCTCACGGGGCTACCGGGGGAACAAAGGGAGGCTGGACTCTTAGAACACCCTGAAAAAACGTCCTCGCATGTGGCAGTATAGCGATTTTCCGCTGAAACCAGACCGAAAGAGCAGAAACCTGAACCCTCAAAGTGGAAAAGCGGAGCCCCTTTTCTAACCCAGTCTGACCAAAAGAAAGTACTCTAGACACCCTTACTACTCCAGGGTCATATTTTGTCAGTTCACACCACTGAAAAAACGAGTGCCAAATACAGGCCGAAGCCGGTTTACGTTCCTTCAACATGGTCTTTATCACAGACTCATAAAATCCCTTTTTTCTCAAGACGGAGGCCTCAAGAGCCATGCCGTCAAAGACAAATGAGGCAGACCCAGATTCAAGCAGGGACCCTGTATTAACAGATCTCGCCATAACAAAAGAGGCTGCGGAGTGTCTATGGAGAGACAATGTAGATCGGTGAACCAATGGCGTCTGGGCCACGCCGGAGCTATTAGGATTACCGTACTGCCTTCCTGCTTGATCTTCCTGATGACCCAGGGAAGAAGAGCAAACGGCGTAAAGAGATATGCTAGCCTGTAATGCCATCTTACTGTTAGCGCGTCTACAAACTCGCCTATTGGATCCCTGATCCTGGATCCATATCTGGGTACCCTGTGGTTCTCCTTGAGGCCATGAGGTCTATTTCTGAAAGACCCCATCTGTCCACCAGGCTCTGAAATACCTGTGGATGCAGAGCCCGCTCTCCGGCATTTACCTCCTGTCGACTCAGGAAGTCTGCTTCCCAATTTAGGAACCCTGGTATAAATACGGCTGACATTGTCGGGAGGTGACGCTCTGCCCAAACCAGAATCCTTGATACTTCTGTCATGGCACCCCGACTTCGTGTGCCTCCCTGATGATTGAGGTAGGCTATCGTGGTGCGATTGTTGAATTGGATTTTAACAAGTCTGCCTTTTAGTATTTCCTAAGCCTGAACTAGAGCCCAGGATATTTATGGACAGACGACTTTCTGCTTTTGTCCATATCCCTTGAAACGTGAGCAGACCAGTCATTGCTCCCCAACCGTGAAGACTGGCATCGGTTTTGAGAAGCACCCAATCTGACACCCAAAATGGGTGACCCTGGTTGAGATGGTTTGTCTGTAACCACCATGACAGGGATAACCAAACGTCTGGTAAGAGATTAATTATCTGAGATTTGATTGCGCGGTACTCCCTGTTCCAGCGCAAGAGAATCAACAGCTGCAATGGTCTGGAGTGAAACTGGGCATATTCCACCATACAGAAGGTGGATACCATTGACCCCAGCACCCGCATTGCTGACTGCACAGATACCGCCTGTTGTGAAGCAATCTGCATATCTGCAACTGCAGGGCCACAATCTTGTCCTCTGGCAGATATATCCTCTAAACCCCAGAGTCCAAGCGTGCCCCCAAATGAATCATCTGCTGTACCGGGAGAAGCGACGACTTCTTCCAGTTTATGACCCAGCCGTGACTGTGCAGACAGGACACCGTCAGTCCCAGATGATTCTGCAACTCCTGTGGAGACTGCCCCAGTAACAGGAGATTATCCAAGTATGGCAGAATCCTGACCCCCTAGAGCCTGAGACATGCCATTATTACCGCCATAACCTTGGTAAACATCTGCGGAGCTGTCGACAGGCCAAATGGCAGAGCTTGAAACTGGAAGTGCTCGCCCCTTACCGTAAATTGTAGAAATTGCTGGTGGGGTAGGGACATTGGTATATGCAGATAAGCATCCTGGATATCCAAGGACACCATTAAATCCCCTGGTTCCATTGCCAACACAATCGACCGCAGTGTTTCCATATGAAACCTGGGCGCTCGGATAAATGTGTTGAACCCTTTTAAGTTTAGAATAGGCCAGTAGGACCCATTTGGCTTCTGAATCAAAAATAGATTGGAGTAAAATCCTTTCTGCAACTGATTCTCTGGGACCGGGATAATGACTCCCGCCGTCAGCAGGGGTTGTATAGCCTGTTGAAGGGCCAAGGCCTTTACAGAACCCACCACTGGGCTTATGCAAAAGAATCTTTGGGGAGGACTTCTCCAGAATGTTATTGCGTACTCACGGGAAACCACTCCCCGAACCGAGGCATCTGTTGTCATGAGATGCCAGGTGTCTGAGAACCGAAGAAGTCGGCCTCCTACCCTGGGGTCCCCCAGGGGGAGGCCAGTCCCATCAGGCCACTGGTTTATCCTGGGCTTTTGGAGCCGGGTGCCTGTTCGGCCAGGGTTTCTTAGACCCCAGTCTTTTTGCCAAACTAGATTTCACCGAGGGCTGATCTCTGGCCTTACCCTGCGGCCGAAAGGACGACCGTCTAGGTCTGGTCACAGATGCTGAAGGTAGGCCAGCCATTTTAGAGGCTGCCACTGTAGCCACAATTTTGTCTAATTCTGTACCAAAAAGAATGCCTCCCGTGAATGGAAGGGATTCTAGGGCCTATTTTGGACCCCACGTCTGCCTTCCAATCTCTTAACCACAGGGCTCTGCATGCCACAACCGAGACCGCTGATGCCTTGGAAGATAGTATACCAGCATTCAATGCTGCATCTCCTAAATACGACGCTGCTTCCTTGACATAGGAAATAATCTCCAGCCGTTCCCTGGATGCCTCAGTGATTCTGTCAGTGCCTTCATCCATTCTTCAATGGCCCTGGAAACACAAGCCGTGGCCATAGCTGGACGAGTGGCCTCTCCCGAGAGCGAGAAGATTGTTTTAAGACAACCTTCAAGTCTCCTATCCGTGGAATCTCTGTGAGAGGAAGCAGATGGTATGGGCAGTGTGGCACTCTTTACCAGCTGTGCCACATGTGCATCTACAGACGGCGGAATTTCCCACTTAGCACACTCCTCTGACGGGAATGGGTATAAGGCTGCCACCTTTTTTTGAAGGACGGAATTTCCTACCTGGACAACTCCATCCTTCCCCCATAAGCTCCGACAGGTGCTCTGATTTGGGGAACTCCGCCTTGACCACCTTCTGGCACTTAAATACAGATGCTTTTTTTCTGCAGAGGCTCTCCTTCATCTATATTCAGAACAGTCTTGACTGCCCTGATCAAAAAAGGGACGTCAGACACTGAAAAATGATCCTCCTCATCTCCGGGGACAGACTCCTGAGAAGAATCATGTACCTATTCATCCTCAGAGGATGTATCAGAGTAATCGCCCTTCTCTTTGGCGTGGCCTGCGTGAGGGGCCGAACGCCATATGGTTTTTGGCTGCATTGATCTATCAGCTTGCAGCGTTTGCTGAAAAGCTGCTGAAGAAGATGCCATAGCCCGACCAGCATACATGTCCACCCAAGATGGAAACATAAAGAGCATAACCATAGGGGGCTGCATCTGCTGAGGGTACCCCCATACTGGGGGTGCTGGGGCAGCCATTGTGCCATAATCTGAGAAAAAGAAGACCAAGGGGGTTCTGGTCCAGAGGCTGGTAAACTTGACTGATGCGGTGATTGTCTAAAGCAGTTACCACATAATCCATTTTGTATGAAGTCCTGTGGGGATAACCCTGCTTTGCAGACCATACAAGATACCAGCACAGGGGCTTCAGCCACCTGTCTTTCAGACTCCTTAGACATAATATTTTCTGTCAAGTTCTGAGTATACATGTGATTGTTTCACTGCAACTGCCCACACATCTGTAGTAGAGGGTTATAGGGAGAAAACAGTAGTGATAGGTTTCAAACTGACAGTTATTGAAAACATAAAAGGCAGTACCACACACAGCATTCAAGTAACATGCAATGCATAAACACTTGTGAATATATGCAATCTAAGCTCTTGTCACTACAAACAGCCCCAGGCTTAGAAGTCACAATAGGAGAGGTATACAGGGAGACTGATCCAGCCTCCTGAGTGTACAGGCGCCGAGAGCACCTGAGAGTGGTCTCTGGCTGACTCATATAGAGGGAGGCTGGGAGGAGCAAACCCAGACTCGTGAACCTTTGGACTGGGCCAGTGTGAGGGTTGGGGGGAGAGGCCGCCGGGGAAAAGTGAACCTCCCCTATTCTGCATGGATCCACCCGGCACACTGACCTGGCCGCCGCCACTAGTCCCCGGCTGTCAGGATCCCTCACGTCCCGGTGGTCTTGTGCGGGAAACAGTTTACCTGACTCCTCACTGCAGCGTGCCCCCGGCCAGTCTCCACCGCCTGGGGCGGACCGCCAAGTGGTCCCGGCTTCAGCGGCCACCGACACCACCTTATCTGCATCCCTTGTCCCGGTTGCAGTCCAGGGCCCTGCGCCCCTACCGCTTAGCTGCTTCCGGTTTCCCTTCCATCAGCACGTGCCGCCCGCTCAGGTGGAGAGTCAAAACTCTCTTTTTTTTTTTTTCTTACTTGTCTGCTGGACTGCTCCTGCAGTCCCACTGTCGATGTGGTGTCAACCACCCCAAACAAGAACTGACTACCTTGGCCGGGGGCGGGGTATATGTGGGGAGGACCCAGTGGCATCCTGGGAGCTGAGAGCTCATTTTTAACTGTTTGGTGTCTATCACATACCCCAACGTATTGGCTGTGGACCCCATGGCCACCGAGGAAGAAATAAAGGGCCACCTTATATTTGTAAAGAAAAAGAAAAGTCAATATGGGACTGCCAATTCTGTGTAACTTTCTGTGCTGTGGTGTGGATGCAAGGAGGAGTTCATATTTAATAAATGAAGGAGGGGGGGCACATTACATGCTATGCCATCAGGGGACACACGTGAAAGACTATGCTATGAGAGGGGAGGGCACTTTACAGATTATGCCATGAGGGAGGAAGGAGGGAAAATTCTAGACTATGCTATGTTTATCTTTTCTTTTGAGTGGGCATGGTGACTCCTCCACAGGATTTGATCACGCCCTCTCAGTAACCGGGCCCCTGACAGTTCTTGGCGCACCTGTATACTGATGGGGTGGAGGGTGAACACATTACAAAGGTTCTGGAAGCATAATAAATAGAAATGTCACATAAGAAGCAATTCTAATTGCTCTACTCACAAGATTGCAAGTAAGGCGCATGGAATAGCTTTTGTTTTAAGAAGGCTTTAACTATACACAAAGAAATTCAATACTTGATTTGCATGTTCAGTATTTAAATGGTTACAGGAGGCTTCCAAACCATTTTGCTAAATATGATTTCTGCTGTTGGTGGTTGAACACATTTCAGAGATGATTAAGATTTCACACTCTGCATAAGTCATTGCCATCAGTTTACTTTGACCTTGGTATGATAATATATTTTGAATGACAGCTTAACATGGAATACGGATAGCTATTTAGAACCAATAGTTAGTGTCTGCCACATGGGGCCTTGTAGCTGGCTGTACACATACTCCATTCCCCACAAGCGATATCCTCATCTCTACTGAGAGACAGAGGTGCAAATGTAATAATAAAATAGACCATTGTTATTATTTTCTTCAGTTATTTTTACAAGCACACATTACACATTCCTAAATATATTTAAAAGGGAAATTATCATCAAAAGACAACATTATATGAGGGCCACCGTAGCATGTTGATGATGCACTGCTTAAACTTGAAACGCTATTTTAAATCACTCGCTGCCTTGCAGACGTGATAAATTACTCACTGACGAGTCAGGCAGAAGATTTGAAACAGAGGTTTAAGTGAAAGAGACATTGGCAAGTGCCAGTGGCACCCACATCATTAAAAGAACCAGGAAAAGGTGAGTCAGTTTATAGTTTAGTAGTCTTTTAACATTTGAATAAGGTACCAAAAAAAAAAAACAAGAAAAACTCATGGGCCCAAAAACTCCTAAAATGTGCTTGGGCTGAATAAACTGTGCAAATTCCAATCTAATGTTGTATAGAAATACTAAAGGTATGTTCATGGTTCAATTTAGACATTTAACAGTCAGATATGACCCATAACTGATTAATCGTATTGCTGTGCGAATAAGATCCATTTGAAGGTAAAAACTCACACGAAAAGATGCTCGCCACACAGAGCGCCCGCATTATTTGTAACACACGGAGGATAGATGTATGTGGACACATTTGTATGGTTCTACAATTAATCTGTTATGGGTCATATCTGACCGTTAAATGTCTAATTCGAACTATTAACATACCTTTAGTATTTCTATACAACATTAGATTGGAATATGCACAGTATGGCCTATTACTTTTCCCTGATCACCTTAAATCTTTATTGGAGGAACTGCTCTCAAGTAAGTCTATTTGAGCACATTTGGTGGAGGAGCTGCAACAAATTCTTCTAATTTCGGAACATCAGGGACTAGGTCCTCTATAGCTCAGGTATAACACTAGCCAGCACCTCTTCTCCCACTACTTTCTAGAGATTATAAACTAATGTGACCCATCCTTAATGATACAACATGCCAATTAGTGTCTTCTTGGAAACTCTAGCCCTCTAGTGCCCATTTTTTCATTCAGTAATCTAGAGTTAGACATCCTACTGTGCCACAGAGAATACATCATGAGCATTCTCTGCAATGCCACAATGTTGTTTAGCAAATTATGGTCAGCCTGGGGGGGTCATTTCAATGTTAGGCTTGACTGTGACACTTCTTTTACAAGTGGCTTCAGACCAACTCTAATCTCTTGAAGGGTATGTAATGGGCAGCCCTCTCATTCACTTTCTTTTTCCATATCCCGAACCTTTGGTACTAATCTGTAAATGTACTACTTTGGACATGTATAGAAGTCATCTGATAGTTTAAAAGATACTGTGGGTCAAATATATAAACACAAAAACTTTTTACATCATTTTAAAAGGTATGTCACACAAAATGCTGACTTTTCCATCAATACCCACCAGGAATGCTAGCAGGTGATATAGGACCTGATCTTGACTGGTTACTCCCAACAGGTGAGCCCACGGGGGATGGGGATGGTCCACCACCCTGGATGCTTGGTAGATGTGGCGAGGCATGTGGCGAGAAGGGTGACTGTGCCGGATTGCTTTGTTCCCCCTGACTGCTTGTAGAACCTGAGGCACTCACAGCAGAGCTTAATGTTGCTTCAGTTCCAGTCGGCAAGTCATCAATTGAACCAGATAAGTCCTGGAAGATAGATAAGAGAGATTGTTAGATGAGCTAGATAATAATATGCTGCAAATAGAATCACAACTTTAGGGAAATTACTGGATGCAGGTAAGGTGGCGAAACAGTATTAAAATATTAATAATACAACATAGGCATTTATACATAAATGTATTACAAAAACATGTACAGTATATTAACCATTGCACTGTGGACAGTGATTGTACATGTTCGATGACTGTATAAGGGTGGATCCCAGCCTAGTATCCATTATTTAAGAATTCCAAGACAAGATTTGTATGATAGAAATTAAGATGTCCATGGTATGCCAAATAGGGACATTTTTACCAGAGATGAACGGTTTGATTTTGGCTCGGATCTTCCCGCTGAGATCGGATCTGAGAACGAGGCACATTTTGGGTGAGTATAAATGATAGGTGATCCAAAATACGTGAGACATGAGATTTCCAGAAAGAGGACAAGTGGCCTTGTTCTCAGGTCCAAACCTGGTGAAAAGGGCCAGGTTGGGATCTGAGCCCAAACTGAACCGCTCATCTCTAATTTTTATAAATGTAACCAAAATGTAGAAATTGCATTTAAAATATTGAAAAAAGCGTCAGTATGACTCCAATTGAGAAGAATACATTTCTATACTATTATATTTGCATGGCAGTCCTTTGAGTTTCCACTGACTGTCAGATCATGATATGGGTCAGTTTGAATCATGATATGGGTCTATAGAATTACCACCTACAGGAGGCCGCTTTGACCTTCTTGAAGCTCCCCAGTGAAGCATAGGTTTCTACTCCCCATGCAAGGCCCTACAACGACAACTTTATTGAAACAAGCATAAGATGACTATTGAGCGAAGATTGACAAGCAGAGATGCCATTATTTAAAAATATTTAGTAAGCTTGCGAGCAGGGCCTTCCTACCTATATATCGGTTTGTTATTACCCAGTTTTGTTCTGTTAATGTTCCAATTGTAAAGCACAACGGAATATGCTGCGCTATATAAGAAACTGTTAATAATAATAATAATAATAATAATAATAATAATAATAATAATAATAATTTAGTGCTTATGTACCATGGCATCACTGTCTTTGTTTCTGTGTACTTAACTTAAAATAAAGAATCCTAAATATATATATATATATATATATATATATATATATATATTTTGTGCTTTTTGCTTTGTCTAATAGGTTCTCTGTTTTTAAATATAACAGAGTGATTCATAGTGAAATGTAAAAATAATCAGGTTAATGTTTTTCTGGCTTGTTAAACTCACTATGTTCACTGTGTGTTATACAAGAGCTTTGCATGGCAAATTTCACTTGGTCAGATACAAAAAAATCTGACAGTAAAGAGTTGCTATTACAAAGCATGTTATGAATGGTTAGAAATAAATCAGTTTGAGATTCAAACCACTGTTTTCAATTAATTTAATAACAGAGCAGCCTAATACTATTACAGCAATGTTTCATACAGCTGTGACCCTGTATAGATAAGAAGATCCAGAAATAAATGAAGGTGTTTTAGCATTTGGTAGGGGGTTGCTGAAAACAGCAGCGGTGATAACAGAGTAAAAAAACAAAAAAAAAAACAATGCTATAATATTGCAGTTCACTGTATTCCGGTGGCTTTACAAATCCTCTCTCTGCTAATCCCCTAGGGACTTGTACTGAAGTGAGTGACAGGTCCCATGCATTTCCTCAAGATCATGCATTCCAGGGATTTGTTCTCACAAATCTGATGTAACTCATTCATAAAATCAAAGGAGGTCACGTGAAGCCACAGTGTAAGGCCTAAAATATATTATGGGAGGAAGAAGGAGGGGGACTGAGGACGGGCGGCAGGCAGGCTCCAGTTCCACAGCATGGCTTGACCTGGGGTAACCTTTAAAATGTGATTATTCACACATGGAGAGAGGGATTTCCTTGAAGGAGGTTTACCCATGGTGAAAACATACTCTCCGCCAAATAACCTGACAAAGCAGGATGAATAAAAGATGACTCGCCAAAAACAAGACAGGAAAGAATCTTATTACTCCTGAGCAATAACTGAACACACATCACAAGAACAATGAGTGCAGCGATGGGGCTGCATGTGATGCTTAAGCTGGCCACACACTAGACCAACTAGTTGATTGGTTGGAATGAAAATCTGGTAATGTCTGGGAGTAAATGATGATCAGCAATTTGCTCCTAAATGCCAGAAAACAAATGAAAATGGTCGTCAGACAAGTTTGTTAAATGTTTGATCAAAACAATTTGTTCAAACACAGTTTTTAGTCCATTTTCTGGCATTTGGGAGCAAATTGCTGATTGTCATTTGCTTTCATCCCTTACCAGATTTTCATTCCAACCAATCAACTAGTTGGATGGTTGGATGAAAGTTGTTCTAGTGTGTGGCCAGCTTTACAATCTGGCTGTGGGCTAAACTTCATGTGAGCTCATTTGACAGTTTTGACAAGTTGCTGTGCAAAATTGGCAATGTTCTCCGCTCGCAAGCCTTTACTCCATTTTTTATTGCCACAATTGGATTTGACAGCCATTTTCACTACTGGCATAGGAACATCATTGTATAGAAAACGTGAGATAACAATTTGACAAGCTATAAACCACAATTACAGTAAAGTATTATGGAGAGTCTATGGTGCTTAATTACACATGCTTAATTATACCATACAAATGAATTCAACATACATTAAAGCTCTCATATACCCAACACTTGTAAACACTTGCACTGTTGTGAACAAATCTGACAATGGTGCGAGGAGTAGGTAAATGACATGTGCATACAGAGATCAATATGACCCCTGGGAAACAGCTCTACTCAGGTAACAGTTTGACTTTGTTCATTTTATTAATTTTTTTCTCCTTTCAGGCTGCTGATTTATGCAGGTAACGGTAAAGACAACCATTTACAGTAGTTTGCAAAAGAATATGTATTTTATACATCACAATTAATCACATTGCAATTTGCAAATGACACTGCATTGATTCAGAAAATGGAAGAAAGAAAATGTGGTTTGTTAAGGTAGATACACATAAGGATTTATCACATTAGTCTGTTGTGAATTCCCCTTGAGCTGTGTTCATGGTATGTTTGCCAATTGCAAAAACTGCTGAGTATAGAAAACTCTCTTGTCATAGTGATTAACAGACAACTGATTTGACACGTGCCAAAGCTGCATTTAGCTTCCAGTGAACATAGCTCAGTGGTCTGCACTACAATGTTAGGTGTCCACAACCAGGGCTGGTGCATGGTCTGTCGGCGCCCTAGGCTAAGCTTCAGTCTACTAGCGCCCCCACTCCCAGAGGGGGATATAGGTGGCCACTAGTGTGTACCATACAGTATATATATATATATATATATAGATAGAATATATACATAGAAATAATATATACATATATTAGAATAATAAAACACAGAAAGAAGGGTCCTGCAGAAACCCCCATAGGTTACTTGCGGTACCTGAAGTTGTTTTCTTTCCTCATTGATATAGTTCCTCTGACAGGTGGCAGTACAGTAACTTTACTGCGACAAAGCATCATTACATACATATTGTCATTGATGATGATTACAGACGGACCAGTACCGCTCTCTGCATGAGCAGCATCCATTCCCTGCTCCTCGTCTCTGAGAAGAAGCGCAAGGGAAAGTACACAGAAGAACTAAGGGGCAGACGATTGGCTGGCAAACGCTGACGGCCACTGACCGTGAAACTACTACTTTAAGCAGGCAGCCTGCCCTGAACCCGCCGCCTGACGCTGCGGCTGGGGGGGACGGCCGAGGAGTGAGGAGGCAGACAGTGTGCAGCAAAGCAGTCACACTGTCTCAGTCCCTTACATAGTGCAGTTGCCATGGCCGGTTTACACATCCATAAGATCTTGCAGACCTGCGTATACATCGGCACCACCGAGTAACATCGGCCCCTCACGCACAATTACTGCAGCCCTGACCTGTCTGATGACAACTGTCATCGCACGCAGTGACTACTCAAGCTGCGTATGCTATCGCAGTGGCTAATTTATACGCGCCCAAGTAACAGCGTGGCAGGCCAGGGACAGAGGGAAGGGTCAGCACTGCGTCATGCACAGTGACGTCATGACACGATATGCACCAGTGGCACCTACAGGCATCGCCAATGCTCAGTTCAAGTACAGTATGGACACGGTTTAACTTTGGGGGGTAGGTGGTGTCAGGCGCGACCGCCGGGGTTGGGGGAAGAGTGCGGTCAATCTATACATTTACTATTAACTGGGGACCCACGCAGACGCCGTTAGTGCCCCTGAGCCCACCAAACCCCTTGTAAACCCCTGTCGCTGGGCCTGGTTAGGGGTTAGGTTTGAGCTGTGGGGAGAGGGTTAGACTGCTGGGAAGGTTAGACTGCGGGGTGGGGCTTAGGATTACAGGAGAGGTTAGGTTTAGGCTGCAGTGAGGGAGTGTTAGGTAGGGTACTTACCGGCAGGTGTCGATATCTTAACCCTGCATCAGGATTCTGACTACTGGCATCCCGTACCCAACCTATTGAGACTTGTAGTGCCATGCAAGAAATAGAAGATACTGCTGCACACTCTAGCACTAAGAATAATGATTTTCATAACAGATATAATCAACCCTACAAAATTAACATGGAGTATAATTGAGGTTCTTAGCACAAACATATGAGCCCACTCATCAAGATGAACCCCAATTTATCAATGGGTTACCATAAACGTGCCTCCTAATATGTAGACAGCAATGCAGGACCTATGCTGATTAAAGCACCTAAGGGCAGGTGACAGGGGTGCTGGTACCAAGTTGAAAAAAATTTCTGCAATTAAGTGTACGGTATATACATGGGAAAGGGGAGGGGCTAGGACCGATGAGAGCCGTTCCACTCGCTGTTTATCTGTATTATGAGTATCAGGGCCATTAATATATAGTCTTTGGAGTGCCATTCCATGGAATCTATATATACACACACAGGATACGTTTAAGATGCTGGCGGACGGGATCCCGGACGTCGATATGACGACGCCGGAATCCTGATGCCCGGCATAATGCAGATGCCAAACACATAAGGATACCGACATCCAGCATCCCGACCGCCAGCATCCTGAATGTAAGGATACGGGTAAGTATTATACTTAGCCCAGGCATGGGGGGGTTAGGTTTAGGAACCTCCCTGGGTGGGTTAGGCACCCCCCAGGGAGGGTGAGCTTTAGGGTGCGGAAAGAGGGGGTTAGGTTTAGGTACCACCGGGGGGAGGTTAGGGTTAGGCACCACTAAAGAAGGGTTAGGAGGGGAACTTCTCATGCAAAATACTAAAAAGAGAGCAATAACATTTCTCTGCTTCACTTATTCTTTATAATTTTTTATTTAGTTATGTAATATGTCTGCACACCTACTAAAGAGTATATCTGAAGGTATGTGCTTGCACATCTAATTAAAAGTGTATAATATAGAAGTTAAAGGTACCAGCCTTCTGCCCAATTTCAGCATTGTATAGCACTGACAATAATAAAGTGAAGAAGCTCGAACTTTGTGGGTTGTATACCAAAATTTCCCTGTACCAATGCTTATAGAGAGACACCTCTCTCTGCAGTGGTTGTTCATTTTATAGAACATAGAAGTGCCCTAGTTAAATGTATGCCTCATAATAGTGCTATAGTTCACATTATGCCACAGTGCAGCCACGCTCAGAACATGCTGTGGCCACACCCCCTCAAGGGGCGCCCCTGGAAGTTGCTGTATCGGGGCCCAAGATTTCTCTTAACAGCCCTGCACACACAAACATATATACAAACATACACATACATTTAAACAAAGTGTATATTTTATATATAAATAAATATATATATATATATATATATATATATATATATATATATCTCAATAAAACATTAGGGTACCTGTTTATTAAAGTATCACTCCTGAAAAGCATATAGAGACAGGAGTGTCCACGTGATTACTATATTACTGCAATATATTAAAAGCTGAACACAAGATATATCACATATAGGAACAAAGGATACCACAGACCCCACTTTTATTGAAGGGGGGCTGCCGTCTTCTAAAATTTATTAGGTTTGATCCCCAATAGCTAACCCCATCTTACGGGCATAGCTACGAAAGGCTATTATTATTACCAGTTATTTATATAACGCACACATATTCCGCATCGCTTTACAGAGCCTGTGGCCTAAAATGTACCAATTTGTTTGGGGGGATCCTTAAGACCCCTCTCCATTGCCTACACCTGTACATGCGCAGTCCAATCACTACATATGTACAAACCACCGCTTAGGAGAGCCGGATTGATATAATAGATCTAAAAAGAGATTTAGATATAAATCATTTAAATGTATTTCTGATATAGCTCATTCAAAGCTATATATTTCTTAAACAAGACACAATGTTTAAAGTCTCTAATAAACACTACTCTGTATAAAGTCTCTAATAAACACTACAGTCTTTAGAAATGTAAATTGTATAGACATTATCACACCAGCATACACCATAGTGCACAGTCATTTCGATTCTTAATGACAGCCGTTCTGTGCCATTCCGAGCACCGAGCTTCGTTAAATAAGACACTCTGTAACTAATACCACTCTAGAGGACAATTTAGTCAGCAGGGCACCAGTTCATTCTTCTTTTACAAGTACAATCAGATATATGACGTCTGTTTACCAAGAGAGACAGAGAGAGAGTATCTAGGCCCAATGCAAATGAAAGCACATTCAAGCTACAGCAGTCTTGTTATTTCCCATTGGGTTTAAGGTGTGTTATCTACTATAAACACTTTAAATAGAAAAAAAAAAGAAAACAAAAACTTTCATTGACTACAGTACCTCAAAAAGACACTGACTTAACATTAAACAACAATAAAAATTGATTATAAAGTTTAAGTGGAGTATAGAATTGCATGTTCTGTTTATGACACAATGTTACAGAATGAAAACCAGTACAATCAAATTTAGTATGTTTTGCTAGCATATGAATTACTATGTATTTTATTTAGGTCTTTCTAGCATGTGCATTTAAGCATTAATATTAGCCAACCAGCCCAGTTCCTGCCACATACTGTAACATCCACTCTACTCCCTTCACTGGCTGCCTGCCAGATGGCGAATTATTTTCAAGATTGGATTACTAACTTACAAAGCCCTACATGACCATGGCCCAAGGTACCTAAAGCAGCTTCTGATTCCTTACCGTCCCACACTAGTACTGCGATCCGTTGACGAAGGGCTATTAACAGTACATAGAATCTCCCGGAATTCGTCTGGGGGTCCATCTTTCAGTTTTGGGGCTCCAACCTTATGGAACTCACTTCCCCGCACAGTTCAAAAATACACTCAAGACTTACCTCTCCAGCCAAGCATTTCACTAATGTCCCTTGTTTATGCTTATTTTGTGTTTTGTACTGTAAAGGCAAATGTAAAGCACTATGAGTCCTTTAGGACAAAAGCACTATATAAATAAAATTATTATTATTATTAATGAAAAGCAGGAAGGCCCTGTGAGATGCAAGTCACTTCAGAGAATCCTTCTATTCCGTAGACTTGGCATTTCTGCATGGTATTCCTGGTAAGGTTAAAAAGTCACCAATTGTATCAGTAGGGGGAGGACAATGAATAATGCTGACATTCAGAGGCTGCTACAAAATGCAGAAATGTGTAGCATCAGTGCATCACATTCACAATAGCCCTGACATAGCAGATTGAACAGTTAACCCATCCCACCCTATGCCAGAAGAGGGCCATTTACTTAAAATCAAGTCACACAGGCAAAAGAAGAAAATAACAAAAAAAATAAATAAAACGACTTTGTGGTAATACACAATCAAATAAAACGGAGTGCTAAACAACTGGGTATGGGATTGCTGAATTTACTATAAAAAAAACATTTACATGCTAAAAACGTGCAATTGAATCTGCTAACTACCACATTAAAGTACTCAAGTGTGAATAACTATTTCAGATAAGGATTAGTGCACTCTTGCATTGGCTGTGTTATCTGCAAATGAAACTGCTCTTAGAATAATAATAATAAAAAAAAGCAGCAAGTAGTTTAGGCTCATTTTGCCTCTGCCACTGTGTAAATGGCACTGATGTAGCACTAAACAGATTTGCAAACAGATGCAAAATGTTCATCCTCATCCTTAATGGAATGGGTAAAGTGACAAAAAAATCCTGGCACTGGTGCAAAGAAGAAAAAAAAAAGCTAAATAGAATATGTTTAACAGCATTAGATCATTCACTGGCGGATTACAGACAAAATTACAAAAACACTGCTATTTGGCAGTCTCCATGCACGAGTGCCCAGGGAGTAATCTGGCGTGAGCATTGAATCAGGTCACCGTCAGAGTCAAGAGAACAGATCTTTTCAAATAAAGGTTGAAACTAATGATAAGCCTTGTGAAGATTAATAAAAAGGCACTAATAGCTATCGCCAGTCTCTGGATGATGGTTCAAAGGCAAACCACCAGGATTCCGGAACCACCTCCTTTATTATTGTATATTTTTCCTTTCCTCTGGCTCTCTTCTTGATGCCTAATAAAATCATTAAATGAATGAATGATTAATCTTGCATTCAGTGTTATGTGAATGATCTTCTTGCAGTGTTTATCTCTTTATATCTCAGGCATTAAAAATTATAGTGTGGAATGTGTGACAAGGGCTGAAAAATTCCCTGTCCACAACACTGCTACCGAAAAATGGGAATACATTTTCCTGTTATATATATAGTTATTTAAATAGCGCACACATATTCCGCAGCACTTTACAGAGAAGATCTGGCCATTCACATCAGTCCCTGCCCCAGGAACTTGGAGCTTACAATCTATATTCCCTAAGACATGTACACTCACACACATACACTCTGGTTAATTTTTGTTGGGAGCCAATTAACCTACCAGTATATTTTTGGAGTGTGGGAGGAAACCGGAGTACCCGGAGGAAACCCACACAAGCACAAACTCCGCACAGTTAGGGCCGTAGTGGGAATTGAACCCACAACCTCAGTGCTGTGAGGCAGTAACGCTAACCATTACACCGCCTGTGCTATATACACACACAAACACACACACACTGTGTGTGTGTGTGTGCGTGTATATATATACACACACACACAACACTATCACAAAGCGGCGGCACATTTGGAAGCATCGCACACTACTGCTTGTTAGTTTGGAGTGCCGATCATACACACACAAATATACAGTATAATATATATATATATATATATATATATATATAAATAAATAAATATATATATATTGTGACCAGGTCCGCTCCCCCATGGGTAATGACAGCCGCGTCACTAAAGGGTATAACCCCATGCCATAGCACCATCTTTAAATTGTTACAGGCGCTGGGTGCCCATTTAAATGTAATAGCGGTGCTAAACGCAGAGTGTTTAACATTTATTTTTAACTGTTTTATGTGCTGTGGCCCCGGGCCTTCTCCGGTGGCCACGCTGAGTGTTAACCACCAGGGGACTGCATGTAAGCGCTGCAGCCACGGACCATCTCCGGCGGCTGCGGCAATGGGGGACCGGGTGAACAGAGCCACTGCAGGATGTGATCCCGGGCTGCAAAGCGGAGTGCCAACCACTTGCCCTCCAGCAGTCCATGGCGGCAAGAAGCCACTGGAGACATGACAAGTGTCCCGGGCGGCAGGGCTATGAGTGGCCGGCTACTGGGGGCCGGGAGCACAAGCTCCCACTACCTCAGCGCAGTGTGGAGGGCCACAGTAGCAAATGCAGGATTTTTAAGGGGGGGGGGGTTTCCATAGATATTTTTATATATATATATATATATATATATATATATAAAATCTAAACACAAACGTATCATATACACACATAACTTATAAGCATACTTACGCATAACATACTTACACTCAGCATACTTACACACACACAGCATACATACATATATACATACACACACAAGACTGTCTCCGTCTCTGAAAAACAAATTTGGTCTGTCAGGGGGCCACCAGGCATCACGCAGCCTGGACCAGTTCCGGCTTCTGCGGGCGCTCAGGAGCTTTAACCCACGGTGCGCTGCACCGGGGAGAACCAGTGTAAGGAGCTGCCAAGTGCTCCATGCTGGGGACTGGGAACCTAGCTCCCGGCACCCCAGCACTACAGCGCGGAACTGCAAGGCAGCGTTGCCGCATGCTGGGGGGACAAGGAGAGTTGGCTCCCAGAAACCCCAGCACTAAGAGGGGAACAGCAGCTGAGCGCTGCTATGAGAAAGGTAAAGCAGGGTTGCCTACCCTCCCGATTTTAGCGGGAGTCTGCCAGTTTTTAATACACCCTCCTGGTCCCCCGCAAACATTACTTGAACTCCCGGTTTCTTCAACCCTTTGGATTGCGCAAAACCGGACTGTCGGGGGGCGGAGTCTGCAAGGTGGAACGTCATGACGTCACAACGCGTGACGCCTTGATACTTAAGGGTCGGCCGACGCGGGGTTGTGGGTAGTGGTGGCTGGCTAGTCAGCAGTCAGTGCGCACATGGAGTGTGCTTGGGGGCGGTGGCAGCGGGCCGATCGGAGCCGAACCAGCAGTGCTGCACTGATCAGCAGCGCTGTACTGCAGAGGGACATCAGCGCAGCCTTTTCTCCCCCCATGGTGGCCTCAATGTAATTATAAGTGGCCAATGAGACCTGTCACCTGGGTCATATACACTGATGGATACTACACTTTGAAAGGGCACTCACTGACAGCCAATAATTGGATGGCTGTCAGTGAGTGCCCTTTCAGAGTGCAGTTAATGCTTGTGACTAGTCACTGGATATATATCACAATAAGGGAGCTCTGACTAAAAATACAGCTGCCCCTAATCATTGGAAACTATTGTCTGAGGACATTTTATGGTTAACAATAGTCAATATTTGCTTTATATATTTTTTTAAAACAGGCAGCTGTACTTTCAGGAGCCTCCTGCTAAAATTGGGAGGGTAGGCAAGCCTGATATTAAGCATAAAATATCCTCAAACAATAGTATGGTAGTATGATACCCATAGAAAAACTAGCTCTGGAGGCATGCTGCTCTTAGTATTATAGTTTTCACCTGCCACTGCAGGACATGCCCCTAAATAACAATAGACACACCCATAGGTGGAGCTAGACACGCCCCCTGGGGGTGGAACATGGTACGCCCCCTCAGTGCGGTACATTCTCCTACCACCTACAATCTTCCTGAAACTAGTTTTCAAAAGTAGGCAAGTATTTATTTATTTTTATTTATTACAAGTATGAGGTTAAGCTGTTGCAGCTAGGGCATGGTCCCAGGCTGCAGAGCTGAGAGCCCAATTCTGGGGACTGGAAGCTCGGCTCCCAGTGTCCCAGCACTGCAGAGCTGGGTTAGTAAAGTCCTGCGCAGGGCACACAGTGTAAACACACAAACACACATAGGAACATATGATGTTAAACAAAGTGCTTAAATGTATATATTCAATGTAAAAAGGTTTGAATGCATTTTGAATGTATAGTTTAATAGTAAATTGCACTTACCTTTATTTCCCTGGAAGTTTCAGGGGATCCAGGGCTCCGTGTGGGCAACTGGATCCCCCAGCCCCCTTCCAGGGAAACAGGCTGCTCTCTCATGCAGCCTCATGCCTGAAAGTGGTATGAGGAGGTGCATAGGAAGTTGGCCAAGGCAGCCAGCTAATTGTTTCAGAGAGCTCCCAAAGAGCTTCCGCTCCGTGGCCAGGAAACCCTGCCCTGGAACCTTGGTTGCTGACCTCTTGAGCTCAGATTCAGGCAGAGGTGGCAGGCTCGGTCCCTTAACAGATTCCTGGAAGTACATTTTGGAAGGAAACTTCCTCCAACCCTAGATGAGCAGACTCATGGGTGGCGACTAAGCCACTAGGAGGGCTCAGGCACAGCGTAGTGACCACTCCCAACTGTCCTTAGGGGACAATGTTAAACTTTCATGTGGACAGCACATGTACTTAAGTTGATTGGTTGAAAAGCAAAGGGCGGACTTACCCCCTGCGGTAATGAGTATTGGAGTAGGATAAAAGAAGGACCTGTAAGCCCTGTATGTATCTTCTTGAACATCAATGTTTGAACTGGTGTAACATCTTTGTATGCTGAGCCACTTAAAGCTGAAGGAAGAGTCTTTTTTTAAGACTATTGAGGAATAAAACATCTTTGCCTTTACAACAACTGCATCTGAATCCTGCGATAACAGAATTGAGCCAAATACTATTCCGTTCTCCGGCTATTCTGGAATGAGTCCAGGTGTCTCAATCCCTCTGCCAGCTACCGTGCAGAGCCTGGTCTATTGCGAAGGATCAGGGGTATCAGCCGACACCAGGAGGTGTGGCCGCAGCTAGTCGATGCATACACAGCAGTAAGCAATTCCAAACACTGATTGAAGGAGTTTCGTGGTGGCAGCAACATTACATGCCCACGGGGTGCCTTCCTAATTACAGATATTTATATAGAAGTTCTTCCCAGTAATAGAAGCAGGCGGCAATCCACCGGGAATCAGTATGGCCGGCGGTTCAAATCCCGACAGCGGCAGCCTGGCAAGGAAATTTCGATCGTCAAAAGGTAAGTATTCACTAACCTAATTCTACCCCCTAACCCACCCTTAGGGGTGCCTAACCCTAACCTCCCCCCTAAGTGAATAAACCATATTCCCCCCTTAAGTGCCTAAACCTAACCCCCCCTTCCCCGCCGCCTAAACCTAAGTCCCCAGGGGGTGTGTCTAACCCTAACCTCCCCCCACCAGGGGTGCCTAACCCTAACCCCCCCTTCTCCTAGCCTAAACCTAACCCCTCGGGGGGGGGCTAACCTTAAGCCCCCCCAGGAGCCCCTAACCCTCCCTCCCCGGTGTCGGGCTCCCGGCGTAGGTCTAATGACAGGCGTTGGGATTTCAACACCTGTCATTAGTGCCTTGCCGAGAATAGACAGTCGGGAAGCCGGCGGTCGGGATTACGCATCTACAGGGAGACCGACACACGCTTGTTGCCACTGGTTGCTATGGGAACCAGAGGGGCATTGTGGGTAGTGACGCGTCATCCCGACCGGACACAGGCACACTTTCAGTGAGCGTCCAGGACCAGAGCTCACACTAATCATAGGTGGTAGTGGGCCTATTTAAGGTAAGACAATAGGTTTTTTTACACGTTACCTTGAAAAAAGAACGCAGAGGCGTTCTGAAACGTTTTATGTTTGGTCACATGGATTAATACAAGCATCTTTTTATAAGACCGGGAGTGCCGCCTCATTCTTTGCATAGCTTCTGTACTTATAAAGTGGATGGCACATGGGCATAAAACCAGTCTGGAGACTGAGTGCCGGTCCGCTTGGAGATATATATATATTAGGGGTGAGCGGGTTCGGTTTTACTCGGATTTACTCGGATCTTTAAACGGCATTTTATTGGCTATCGTCTATCATGTGTTTTGGGTAACCAATATAATAAATCCGAATTTGCGGTAAAGTGGCGATAAGAACCGAGTAAATCCGAGTAAAACCGAGCCTGCACATCCCTAATATATATATATATATATATATATATATATATATATGGGATTGAAATGTCGGTGGCTGTTTCAAATCCCGACAGTGGGTGCCCGACAGGATAAGGATCCTGACAGAGGCAGGCAAGTACTCTAACCTCCCCTGTCCCCCCCTCCCCTTACCCCTCCCTTAGTGGTGCCTAACCCTAACCTCACCCCTAGTGCCTAACCCTAACCTTCCCCCGGGGTGCCTAACCCCCTTTACCGCTCCCTAAACCTAACCCAGGTGGTACCTAACCTCTCCCTGGGGGTGCCTAACCCTAAGTCTTCCCCCATAGGAGTGCCCAATACTAACCTCCCCCCAAAAAACCTAACACTAACCCCGCTAACTGCACTAAACTTAACACGCCCCCGCCCGATGCTAAGAGGACGCGCGGCCCATACCTACCTTGTTCGGCAACGCGTCCTACTGGATTCCATCACCGGGATTATGATAGGCGTCTGTATTTCGACGCCTATCATGAACCCTTTGCCGGCATTCAGCAGTCGCTATTGTGTGTGTATGTATATATATACACACACACACACACACACATATATACACACACACAAAGCTAATATCCTGCACACTAAAATAATATGCCAGTCTGATACTTGTGAGCCAGTGAAAGGTTATATGTAAAACACTGGACAGATTACTTTAATACAGTATTACTATTATTCCCAACACACCAATTTTAATGCAAACAGAACTTGTTTAAAAGGAAAACAATGCATTTGCATTTACTTAATAGAATATACTGTAGGGCGCACAGTAAATGTGTTGGAAAGCAATACAAGACCAATCGCAATGTGAAGTCACCCAAGATGTTTGTGAGAAGCTATCCAAAGACCCTGGGTTGCATTGTCTAGACAGCAAATGAGTTTAATGACTTTCTGTTTCCTGTGGAAATAGAAAATACCTTACAGATAAATTGCAAGAGCCAGTACAGAAATGATTTTGTCATCCATGCATGTAAGTACATAGCTATACTGTCTCTTAAAAATGGTCCAGTGTGAGATTTGCATTATGTTGTGATCTTGACCTGTACACACATTTCCCTATTGATTATCCTGGGAAAGATGTTACAGTTTGAGTAATTTCTGTAGCTTTTCATAGTCACTGTGTAAACAGTTTAGTGTATCTGTATCAAAGAGGACATAATAGATTGAAAAAGATTCCATATTTAAAAAACATTTAACTTTAAATTTAAACTTAAATAATGATTGGTAAAATATCACCTATCTTTGTATAGTTTGCGGCTATGGGCAACACAGCTGTCTTTGTTACTATTGTAATTAAGTGATAAAAATCACATGCATGCAAATCAAGTAAGAAATGGCGAAATTAAATAATAGTAATATTCTACAGGATATTGGCAATATGAGCGTAATGTTAATCTACAGATGCATCCTCCTACACCTAGGGGTATATTTACTAAAGTGAGAGTTTTTTGGAGTTGAAAGCATAAATTGTATGGTCCTGGTGTACAGGCCGCTACACACTAGACTATGTATAGGGTGTACCGACCTCGTTAGCAATGGGACCCACTAACCGATGCGGGCAGTGACGAAGCAACAGCGGGGGCCATGCTGCACTAACGATCTCGTCCGTAAGACCTGCATGCAGGTCTGATGGGCGATGTCACTGACAACGAGCAGGAGCGTGCATCGTCAGCGACATAGCGGGTACACACTAAACAATGTGCCAGATATGTCACATATCGTCTAGTGTGTACCCGGCATAATCTCACATGAGGGTCATTCCATGTCAATTTTGAAAATCGCCCCACCTGCTGATTGCAACTGTTACTGACTTCACAGTGCACAACCAGCCCAAATTAGAGGGCCATAGTATTGCAACTATTGCATATTGTGAATAAAATGTTCCCAAAGTTAGTCTTTCATATGCCAACCTTCATGTACAATTTTATCAAACTTGGAGATGGTCAGGTGGGGAACCTCTGGTCCATGTGATATGGAATGACCCATATCATTCCTAGTAGCTTAAATACATGTACTGAGAGTTGAAAGCATAGTGCTTTAAAAAAAACACGTAAATCTGTAGCTTTCGCTCTGGGCTTTTAGTTCAGAAATAACAATGGAATAAATAATGTATTAAAAGAAAATAAGATTGATTATGTATAAAGATTACTTTAGCTTATATGATATAAAAAACAGCATACATTAAAAGAAAACAGCGCCACTAACCACTGGTTTCAGCAAAGCGTCCTACAATAGATCCCAATGACACTGGTAAAGCACTGTTGATTTAATATGCAGTACAACATTTCATGTCACACGAATAATTGAATGAATGATCCAACATACTGTAGTAGAGGCAGAGCACATTTTCAAGGGGAAAAAACCTTATCTGCTTGACCAGAATAGATACAAATGATGTGTACAATATGTAATAAATAAGACCGATTTACTATTATCACACTGTGACTATGTATGTTAGATCTGATCCTTATGATACTTTCCTTACTTCCTAAAACTAATTCTAACTAGTAACCAAGTTTTTTAATATCATCATTTAGTTCCCATTTGGTATTCTTTTTATGTGTATAATAATATAAGCAACATTAAAAGCACAATATGCTCTATAATATACTCTATAAACTAAAAAGCAAACAATGGTTGTTTGACTTGTTCTTCTGCATAATATGGGACTTGGAAAAAGGGTTATGAACCCTTCATTATTAGAGTTTTCAGAGATCAAATGCTTCAATATGAATCATATAACAGTCCTTGCTCATTCCTGAGCGGTTCTTCCTACTTCAGCGATAATAAAGGAGGTTGCTAGGTTTTTTTTTTGCTGTAAGTATGGAGGGCAGGATTTCATCTGGCAGGAAATGAAGCAAAGCTTCTAAACTGGTCCTGACATGCGTTATAATACCAGGAAAGCACAGCTGTGTGATCATTACTGCAATTACCAAGCAGCATTTATTGCTGACTTACTGTGGTTTAGGAGTTTTTGAGAGGTAGGGGTTGAGGGCTGGCATGTCACAGATAAAAGTCTCTCAAGACATGTCATTTAGTTATTATGACAATATTTTAGGCCACATTAAATCATTACAGCCTAAAGTATAAAATGCACATAAATCAATGTTTGTTTTACCCCTAAGGCCCGTATTCAATTAGCAGCGAAAAGCCGAGATCATAGATAAGCGCAATGTTGTCGCCTCATTTGTCTGTTTTGAGGCAAAGTTATCACGTACTTTCACAATGCGTGCTCCCGCTTTTTGCCCTATTCAATTGCAAAACAGGCGAAAATGCAGACCTGCGTATGCCGCAAATGTCGAAACTAGCGAAAGGGACTTTTTTGGGGGGGGGAAATCAGTCTGTACCCCAAAATTTTGGGTTTCTAAATTGAGTGAAATGGCTGTTACATGCACATTTGCATTAATGTGAAAAAATTATATAAAGCAATTTCTTTGGTAAAAAATAATTGCTGTAGTAAAATTGGGGGCACATTTAAATAGGTACTAGTATATTTTGGAGTTGTTAAAGTGTATTTTAAAAAAACTTTATAAAAAACAGCTTGCTGCAGCCCACTGCAAACCTAAACACCCTGTCCCACCATACAGCCCCCCAAACTACCTGTCCCAGTACTTTAGACCCATTTCCATCACTTTTTTCCCCCAAAAAATTACATTACATTTTTGGGCGGTATTTCGTGTTTTTTCTTCTCTTTTGCCTTAATAGTCATTAGGAGGAAAGGTGTCCAAGGGGTTCTGAACCAAGTCCCCACTTTTTTAGCACAAAATAGAGATTTCGCACTTCTTTAGTGTCTTAGCCTATGGAGTTTTCGCACATGTGAAAATGTCCTGAAATTGAATAGGGCAATACTTCGGAAAGTGTCAAAAACCAAGCATCGGCGAAAACTTTTCACCAACTACAGCTTTTCGCCTCTAATTGAATACAGTGCTAATCTGTAAATATTAGTAATACAGGATATCTAAAATAAATGTGTAATATGTGAATATAAAACCTTAAACAAATACTGTATAACATGTCTGGAATACATAGGTTCAAATTAATTAATTAAACCTTTTAGCTAGTCATGCAGGAAAACAATAGTTTCCACATTTCTATTTATCAGGCCTATAAAGTATGACATCTCTCCTGTACTCAGGGTCATATCTATAATGGGTGCAGGGTGTGCAGCACACATGACCCAATCGGTCCAGGGGGCCCCCGCTCTGCACCCAGCCCCCAGTATAGACCAGTGTGCCTCCCTTGAAGCGCACCGGTTCCCTATGTTTCTCGCGTGATGCTATCTTTTTAGTGATGTATTCAGAAAGATGGCACTGTGCCACAGTTTTTGCTCTCTGCTGCGCATGCACCATCTTTACAAATGAATCACCGGAAAAAAATAAAATGCTGTGGGATAAGCATAGGGAGCCGGCGTACTGGGCGGGAGACACAGGTAATCAGGTATGGCCGTGATGAGAATGCCCCTGGTACTGGCAGAATCGGAGAACATAGTTGTTCCCATACATTGCAATTGTGCTATTTATTAAACCACAAAGACTTAAGCTGCATACACACACAACGATTTAGTAAATGAACGATTTTTAGTTAACGATTTTCGTTAATTTTTTCAAGGGAAAAATGGACGAAAATCGTTTACTAAAATCGTTCATTTACTAAATGTAATGAACGATTATTTTGAACTACAAACGATTTTTGCATATTCCCTTACTGAAAGTCGTTGAGTTGGTCAGTCTGACTGAACTACAAATTACAAACGTGAACGCGCATGAACGATAATCGTTCATCGTTTCAACGATTTTTTCAACGATTGAACGATAAACGATATCGTTATCGATAATCGTTCAAAAAAATCGTTGTGTGTGTATGCACCTTAAGCGTTTGCAGAGCTTGGTTCCGATAGCTAACTGTACCTTGAGATGACGGTAGCACGCTCTTGCCTATGGAGAGTGAAGCGGGATTCTTTTAGGATTTGTCGGTGTAACTGCTTATCAGTGTTCATTTCTTTAAGAAAAAGTTTCGTTTTCTGCCACATACTTAATAATCAATTTCCAAATTCTTTAAGAACCAACATAAACGGTAGAGGGATGGATACCTATACAGCCTATAGAATTCAGAGAGGGTGACCGGAAACATTCAATGGCATACCAAATTCACAGTACAGTTCAATGTGTACAGAACAGTGTATGTTCTGCTTCATTTGTCTGGAAATCCAGAGATGTAATTACAATAGTGTCACTAGGACTTTCCAAAGGAACATGTACCACTGAATCCAATAGTGCTGACAAAACAGGGAGACTCATAAAACAAACCGGCTCGCATACAGTTAAAACATATAATTTATGTATTTAATAAAAAAAAATAGAAGTTTTTTTTTTTTTTTTTTAAATACAGCTATATTATTTCTTTAAACAAACTACACATCTGTGGTAGAGTCAAATTAAATGATTGGGCTTGTACTAAGTGTAAAAGTTACAGAGAGCAGGCTGTATTTTTCCCTAATTCTGCCTACTCTCGACTATAAAATGTATTAGAAGAATCTACATTTATTCCAAAATGCTATGAAAAGAAAGTCCTAGCTCTCCCAAGAACAACAGTCATAAATACACTTTGGTTGGAAACAACTTTTTTTTTTTAACCAAACAAACACATCCCCGGTGTACATAGGTTTGAACATGAAGGGGAAATGCTCCGGTCACCTAGGGGTTGACATTGTTTGCATCTCATTTTCTTCACACTTCACAAATACATAATTATAAGTAACAGTGTGAACATATTTTTCTCTTTGCCTTGCTACAGTCTTCTGCACTCTATGTTAACATATGGCCAACCTGTGAAAGGGAAGAATTCTAATTTACTAATAATTTCCTATATGGGAAAAAAAGGTCAGACCTTGGGACCAAGCTCAATTCTCTAATGATTTCCCGGCAGGTTTCATTTACTAGACCTGGGCTAAAGGGCAGTACAATCCTGATGACTGGGGTCAGCATAAGCAGCCCATGATGTATTTTGCAATATCTGCATTAAGCAGAGCAACAGGTCATCAATTAGATACTGATGTTGAATATAAATAAGCCTCTCTCTCTTTATACCAAGCAGCCAACTAATGTCTCTGCCTGAAATGTGCGATTTCACATACAGTACTCTCACAAAGAACAGATCTCTTAAAAAAAAAAAAAGTATATATGTGTGTCTGTGTGTATTGTGGCAAGATCAAGGTAAATGTGCGTCTCCTTAGATAAATGGTTGCACTTGCCATGCAGCAGCCAGGTAGTAGTACACCAGTCCAGGGCTTGGTACAAGTATCCACAGCTAGTTTTACTATAACCACAAAAATAATCAAACATAAAAGTAATTTCTGGCCTATCCGGCTCTAACTACACAAAATTGTTCCCTTTCTCAGAGTGGAAGGATCTAACATCCCTCTCACAAAACAGAAGTCTTTAGCACAGCACTTCATTCAGTAATCACAGTGTCTCTCAACAGGCCTCTGATCTGTTCCACAGGCAGTGAGAGACTGACACACCCTTATAGAGCCTCTCACAGGTGGTCTGGTATTTAATGCTGCTAATCATATTCTGTCTACCAGACAGAAGCTAAAAACCTGGGGCATATATATATCTCTCCTTGACACACACTATATAGTACTGCATATTATGATTAATAGGCAAATTATTACCATTACCGCAATTAGGTTAATACAGATGTGTCCTCATACATCTAGCCTAAATATGCCATGCACAGTGACTTGCCCGGTGTGGGTGAGCCGCCAGGTCCCGTGCAAATCTGCTAGCGTCGGGCATCTTTTTTTGTAGAAAATGCATCTAAGCTGAGGCGACTCGGACACTTGTATATCTTTGTGCACCTGAGTCTGAATATAAACCACAAAGGAACTTAAAGATAAAAAAGCTGCGGCCGCTACATAGTAGCACTTCGTATACAGATTCAGGGTCTCAGTCGCACACAGATATACAAGTGTCACATATAAAATTACTCAGCACTTTTGGCTGATGTGTCTTAAGCTGGCCACACACTAGACCAACTTACATCCAACTAGTTGATTGGTTGGAATGAAAATCTGGTAACATATGGGAGTAACTGACAATCAGCAATTTGCTCCTAAATGCCAGAAACAGGTGAAAATGGTCGTCAGACAAGTTTGTTAAATGTATGATCTAAACAATTTGTTCAAACAACAGTTTTTGTCTATTTTCCTGCGTTTGGGAGCAAATTTCTGATTGTCAGTTACTTTCATACCTTACCAGGTTTTCATTCCAAACAATCAACTAGTTGGCTGGTTGGACAGATAATCTTTAGATGTGTGGCCAGCTTTAGTCGCATCACATCTTAGATGCCTTTTTTCGGCAAAAAAAGACACTCGGTGCTAGTAGTCTCACGGGACCTGGGGGCCTTTTAGCACGACTGCAGTAAAGATGTGTAAGGACACATCTGTACCTAAGTCAGCCAAGCAGAGATAGGGAAAGGAAAACAGAAAGTATACAGTGCGACTCCTCTTTTCTTTTGGTGTTGAGAAACTTCCTAAACTGTCCTGCAAATAGCAACACTGGCAGGAAATACATGGCAAGGAAAATGCTTGGAAGCAGTTGAATCGGCAGTTGGTGTGGATCCCCTACTTGAATTTTGGACTACGCTGCAGGACCACCTCTGGAGCCGCCACTGGTTACTATACAAATAAATGAATTTATTTTAATATCATACATTGTTTTTTTGCTGCACTATGGAAGTTGACCTCATCTTATTTCTATATTCCATGAAAAAAAAAAATCTCTGTTCATTTGCTCACAAGTGCCAGGGAACACGGTGTCTATTCTGATAAGCGTAATTTCTACCATCATTTTTCTTTCTTGGCAACCTTGGGAAGCTCTTTTGTGTGTTTTAAGTGTCTCTAAATAGACTAGCTGCAGAACAAAGCCGCTTTACTGGTCAATAATTGAAAGAAAGAAACAGTGCTTTCATCTTCCACCATCTTTTATTCTCAAGCTGTCAATAAATGAAACAGAGACACAGAGCATTTTGGCCTGGTGCATACTCTCACAAAATGTATTATACCTTTAAATGGCACAATGGAGATTGCGTGTGTGTGTATATATATATATATATATATGTGGGCATGTTTACATCTGGTGCTTATGGTTAATAATGGGTGAGGGGAAAAATAGATTACATTTAAATCTCATGCATAATGTGGTCAAGAAATCAGAGTAAATTTTATTTACATTTGCAGACGTAATTTTTGAGGTGTCAACAGCGTGATATTTGACTACTACTGAAATGCACAATATTTAATTTAAAGTTATGTTTTCTAACAAATTATTACTGAGACTTGTTTCCAAAGATAGCGCTAGGCAATTTGTGGAAAAAAATACTTCATACCATAACATGTTTCATGTTAATAGAATATTACATTATAGGTACGTTGTCTGTATCATACAGGTGTCTATCATCCATCTCAACACTGATTCAAGGCCTTCTGACCACTAATTGCATTCCATTCTTAAAAAAGTACCCCTGTCTGGGTGTCCAAATAATTGCAATTAAGGAAGGAATCTGGTCATTAGAAAACTGAGCAGCCTGCCAAGAACAATATCCTTCCAAGTGACAGGCTGACTGTGAAAGACTAATTCACTTGGAAAGGGTAGCAACTCTTGCCAAGGTAATATGTTTTCACATGAGAAGAAAAAGATAAGATGTGTACAGTATGTGCATCTCCATGTATAGTGCTCCCAAACCCACCTACCAAGCTGCCCATTCTAAGGTGAAATCCTGAGGTCATCATTAATACAATCATAAAGAGATCTTTTACAGGGCACAGAATTAAAACATTACTCCTAACATCTTAAATTATACCCATAGGGCAGAACTTTATAATTGGTAGCAACTTTGTATTGTGGTATCAAAAGTTTGAAACCAATATCAGTTTAATGTTAATTAACCCCTTTGCCGCTAAGCCTTTTTGGGCAGGTGAAATTCCAACATCAATTTCAGTAACTACGTATTTATACAGTACCCACATAAACTATACTTTGCTTTTTAACAGTAGATTTTGAATTTCCTGAAACTAGCATTAGTTTGCTTATTTCTCCTAACAGCAAGGATAATCTAATCAAAATGGCAAAAAAATCACCAAGAAATACTCTATGGCTCTTGCGCTGTCATTAATATACCTTACGAAACCAGTAGGTATTCATAATAGAAATATGTAGTTAAAAATGATAATGCATTTTTCTTTTAACTGTTTTACATAAATAAAACCCACAGAATGTGTAGGATCGGGATGCAGTCAGGATGCCAGCGGATGGGATACCAGACATCAATATACCAACCTGTGTTCTCCCCAGGCTGTTTTTTTGTGGGTGCACCACCCGGCAAGAAACCGCCTACCACCCGGCACTTTGGGAGCCTGCAAGTGGGGACAGTATTTGGGAGCTGTATAAAAAGGACCAGATCCTACAGATTTTGCAGCTTTTTCATAATCAGACGACTGGGCCTCTAATAAGATAAGAGGAAAATTAATGTATAAAATGTTATTCAAGTTTAAATCATTATAAGGTCAGGGTTTAAAACATTTTATTATTGCGAAGGCCCCCATCCGGGTACTTCTTGATGCCACCCGGCTGGAAAAATTTTCTGGGGAGAACACTGCCAATGCCAGAATTCCGACTCCCATTAGAATGCCAACGGCGCCATCCTAAAGAGTTCAAGATATCGACGTCTGTATCCCGACTGCTGGCTTCCCGATGGTAAGTATGCATTTTAGGTCGGGTATGGGGGGCCTTAGGTTTAGGGACCTCCCGGGGTGGGTTAGTCTGTGGGGAGGGAGGGTTAGGCACCATCGGAGGGAGGTTAGGGTTAGGCGCCACCCGGGGAGGGCTAGGTTTAGGGTGCGGGAAGGGGGGGTTAGGTTTAGGCACCATCGGGTAGAGGATAGGGTTAGGCATCACTGGGGTGAGGTTAGGGTTAGGCACCACCGGGGGAAGGTTAGGGGGGGGAGAGGTGGAGGGCTAGGCTACTTACCGGCCCCTGTCGGGATCCTGAACATCGGGATGCCGCTGTCGATCTTCTGACTGCCGACATCCCAACCGCCGGTCATTCATATGTATTTCATAGGATCAATGTGGTAGCTCAAAAGGGCAAATATAACCCCCAAAAACAAATTCCGACATTAGTGAACAACAACAGAGGGTTGCTGTTGTTAAAAGTATAAAAAAAAAAATGCAAACAGCGCAATCCCACTAAAAGCAATAGACGGCAATTAATGTACCAATTATTACATATAGGTAGATGTATTTGATTCAATTAAATAATTAACTTTTGTGTGTATATATATATATATATATACACAACTATGTTACTAAACACTCAAGCATCACAAATAAAATATTTTAAAGCTCAACAAGGCAGACCATTTTGAATAATAGATAATGTACTGCATCAAAAGAGGGGGCCCCTGTGCTTATAGATGCCAGAATGTGGGAGATTTGGGCATTAGAAACCCCCTCATCTCTGGTCTTCTTAAAGGATTCCGTTGTATATAGCAGAGATTCCCAATCTCGGTTCTCAAGGCACCCTGACAGTCCAGGTTTTAAGAATATCTATTTTTGAGCACAGATGTTAAATCAATAGACTGAAGTACTAATTAAGTCACCTGCATGCACTAAAACATGGACCATTAGGGTGCCTTGAGGACAGAGTTTGGGAACCTCTGGTATAGTGTGTTGTTGTCTGTACGCTCTCTTTCAAATGCCTGTGAGTGTATAGTGCGAGAATGAGGGAAATCATACATTTAAGGGAAGGAGGGGTATTCAATTGGTCCCATGGCTAATTGCATGCGGCCAGCAATTCAATTGTTTGGGTTAACCAAGCTGGAAGCTGCGAGGAAAAGTCAGCGAAAAAAGGCACCATATGGGTTTCCGCGGAATCAGTGTTTCCGCGCAGGGCCGTAACCAGGGGTGTGCGAGCAGTGCGGCCGCGCAGAGCCCTGTGGGCGGCACCGCTGTTCACCCACGGTCCCAGCATCCGGCTAGCAGGGTGCCCGTAGCAGTACCCTGCTGACAGAATCTCTACAGCAGTGCTGCCTGGGAGCGTCATTAGGACTCTTCATGCGTGCCCACCACAGCCCTTACAGCACCTGGAGCATCCATCAATGTTTTTCTTTCGAAAGTAGTGTTTTCACCATTCGATAACTGCTTTCCAAAGGTAGCCACCACTGAGCATCAGAAACGGCCGCGGTTGCTACTGCGTATGCGCAAACATGTTTTTTACATACACGTGAACCATCGGCAAGGTTTTTTTCCATCAAATTCGTCACATGCACATACAGTTGTTTGCATTCCATGCTGAAACGCGGAAGTAACGATGATACAGGTCACATGGCCAGAAGTGCCCGGGGTGCAAAGCACGCGCCAGCCGTGATGGAGACACCAAAGGGGATCTGCCTGCACCTGCTGCAGTTGATAAGGAGGGAGTGGTTCCCTACATATACCAGCGCCACTGGGTACGTTTTAAATTGTACATGATTTTGTTTGGAGCGGTTTATGATTGATGTTGGTGGTCTTGAAAATGGTCAGGGAGATGACCGAAACATTTACCACATTCCAATATGATTGCAATGACATGTTTGGGTGGTAATTAAAAACTGATATAGATCTATATACACACATACATATATACACACACAGGGGTGCCGTGGAGAGGAGGAGCGGGTACCGATTACCCGGGCTTGTTGGAGATGCGCGGTTCCGGCTCTCTACAGCTCTGCATATATATATATATATATATATACACACACACACATGCACACACGCACACACATATATATATATATATATATATATATATATATATTGAAGGAAGGTCCACACTCACGTTTCTGGGATCAAGAATGCTGGGGTCGCAACCTCTACCGAGCACAACAGCTCCAAATGTGTGTGTATATACATATATATACACACACACACATATATACAGACACACACACACATACATATATATATATACTGCACACAAGACACGTCATGCCTTGTAAACCAGGGGTGTATTTCTAAGGGGTTCAGGGTGTGCGGTGCATACGGGCCTCTGGGCCATACTTTTATTTTTTCATACTTATCTCTACCATGTCCCACGGAGTAGCGCTGATGAAAACGCTTGGCAAATGGACATCGCTGTAATTTTCCCTGCGTTTTGCGCATGCGCAGTAGGAAATCACCAGGGAAATTCACCACTCTCCCGGTGAACTGCGCATGCGCAGTAGACTCTGGGCACACTCTAATGCCCAGAGTCCACTGCTGCTGTCAGTTCGCTGACAGCAGCCGGGGAGAGAGGAGGGGAGTCCGGACGGTGAGTGAACACAGGCCCCCTCCTCTCTTAATATGCCCCTATTATAAACTCTATATGGTATCTGAACTTGAATGGGGCCCTTAAACTAGTAAATGTTTTTTCTTTGTCCTTCTTTCAAATTTTCTTCAGACCACCACAAACTTTCTTGTTCAATGCACTTATCTCATAGCTGAGCTGGAAAGAGAAGATAAATCAATATGTTCACTGTATATAGCCCTAATGTATCAGACTTTCAGGGGGTTTTGTATGCACAAAGATTTATTTTATGTTGTATCCTGGGGGGAATTAAAAAAAAGTATTTTGCCTAGACTAGTGATAGGTAACCTGAATAACTTCATGATTCACATACATGGTTCTCACAACTCCAAAAGTGCTGCACATTACCCTTAATCTCAGTAATATGTTAAAACAATACATTTAAAACAAAGAAGCATACATACATAGATACATCTATCTGTAATAACATACTAGGAAGCATTTTAATCGAAGACAAACAAGGGTAGCCAGGTATACCAACCAAATTTGACAATAAAACAATAATGAGCTGGGAGCCAAAGTTGAAATCTTGTGTGGCTGCCTGTTTCTTATCACTGGCCTAGATGATATTAAGGTTTGGTTTAAAAAAACAGATTTGAAGACAGAAATGTAAATCACATAGTTGGTGGTCCTCATAAAAGTTTTTAATTTAAATGCTGGGCTATGTTACACTTATAGATTGTCACTGCAGTTCACGGTAAATATAACAGGTTTAATGTTATTTTTATTCTTCATATTTAAAAATGTAGAAGGTTTCTTTTCCTGGCGGCACCGTTACTAAGAAATGAGTAACAATCAAACAATGCAAAGCTCATAAGTTACTAAATGATTAATTTCCACAATTCAACTTCTAGTCATTAAAACATACAATAAGCACAGTCAAATAAATACATAAAAACATTTAGAAAATGTACAGCATCACCTCCCACCCTAGAAATACATCAAGTGCACAGTAAGAAAAGTCTACAGCAAGAAATTACATCTCCAACTCAGCAGTCAAGCCTCAGGAGCTAATAACACAAGAAATAAAACGGCTGTTATGATTGAAAGATGTATTAAAGATGCTTAGCACTTATTTTTAGCTTTGCTGGGCAAAAACATTTCTCCATTGTTGCCGGCAAAACAAAAGTTTATGTGGGTGGGTAAAGTAGAGCACTAAACCAATAAACAACATTTTCTCTGCAAGGAGGCCAGACTTACCAACATGCACATAAACAATACATTTCTGAGCGATTAACAAGTTTCTTAAAAAATAAAAACGCACAACACGGCAATGGACCCCCTCATTAATTAATAGTGGGAAAATAATTAACCAAATAAAAGTAAAATAAATAACATAAAAGTTTTTAATTATAATTCTGCTTATACTTTCTCGCAGCTGCTTCTTACCAAAATGATTGATTAAAAGTGTCAAAATATTGGAAAATGCACTTGTCGAGGTAAATGGTGAGAGTCAGAGTCAATATAGAATGGCTTGGCACACACTCTAATGGGCTATAATAGAATGCTGCAAATTCTAAGCCATGGATATAAAGAGGAGTCTGAGTATCTGTGTTACTTGTGTAGTGAACTTCAATAATTGTGAAATCACTTCAATGTGATATTGAAAATTGTGACTATCATATTACTGCAGAAATAGTGAGCAGCTCACGCATTTTATATTATACACAGTGGGTAAAATAAGTATTGAACACCTCAACATTTCTCTAAGTAAATGTATTTGTTATGGGGCTATTGTAATGAAATTTTCACCACATGTCAGCAACAACCCATGCAATCCACACATGCGAAGAAATCAAACCACAGATGTCCATAAATTAAGTCTTGTGTAATAATGTGAAATGACACAGGGAATTAGTATTGAACACATGAAGAAAGGGAGGTGCAAAAGGCATGGAAAGCCAAGACACCAGCTGAAATCTATCAGTAATTAGAAGGCAATCCTGCCCCTTGTCAGTGCACTGCAAATTAATATAAGCTGGTTCAGTCCCAACTGATGGCCTATAAAAAGGTGTCACACAAGAAACATCTCTTGATTGGTAAAAGCAAAGAGCTCTCTCAAGACCTTCGCAACCTTATTGTTGCAAAATATACTGATGGCATTGGTTACAGAAGGATTTCTAAACTTCTGATTGTTCCAGTGAGCACTGTTGGGGCCATAATTCGGAAGTGGAAAGAACAGCCATAAACCGGCCACGACAGGTGCCCTTCGCAAGATTTCTGATAAAGGAGTGAAAAGAATTATCAGAAGAGTTGTCCAAGAGCCAAGGACCACTTGTGGAGAGCTTCAGTAAGACCTGGAATTAGCAGGTACAATTGTTTCAAAGAAAACAATAAGTAATGCACTCAACCGCCATGGTCTGTATGCACGCTCACCACACAAGCCTGTGAAATACTCAGAGAATATAGTCTGGTCAGATGAGACCAAACTTGAACTCTTTGGATGCCATATACACCATATTTGGAGGAGAAATGGCACTGCACATCACCCCAAAAACACCATACCAACAGTACATTTTGGAGGTGGGAACATCATGATGTGGGGCTGTTCTTCAGCATACGATACTAGCATACTTCATATAGTTGAAGGAAGGATGAATGGAAAAATGTACAGAGACATTTTTATTTTTAATTCAATAATTTTTATTTTTTTCCAGAAAAGAAAAACAAACATATTTACAATATAGTAATAATATCGGCAGATATAGAATATATCGTAATTCACGATAAAGCGCATAGTAATAATAATTTCATGTGATACATATAAAGAATACAAAGGTCATAATAAATAACAAAAATATATAGACAACTGCTATCACAAACCATATGGATATTACAACGTGGACCCATAGGCGCCATCTGGGCCCACGTAATCTAGAACTATATAAGGTTATAGTAGCAGACAGAATAACTAGGCAGTATATAATCTTCAAAATGTGCACATACCAGGATATAACAAGTACAGTAAAATATAAAAATAAAAGACACTTCCATTTCCGCCAATATATAAATTTTAACAAAATTTAAATACATAGACCCCCCCAGAAAATCCCAAAACAACCCTTACCATAACCCCCCACCCTGTATAACCTCACCCCAATCTAGGTATAACTTGATCCCTAATCCCCTACTAACTAATCTATCTAAATACCGAAATCCCCCCCATTAAAAAAAAGAAAAAAAATTATAAACAGGGGCAATAGATGAGATGGCCTTAAGCTAGTGAAAACCAACCCCAACTCACAACAGGCCCCCAAAATAGATTAAATCAAGAACCCTTTCGCCCTCAGCCGAAATGAAAGGATATAAAAAGCATTTATGCGACAGAAGTAAAATCCCCACCATCTCCCAACCAAAATAAAAAAATAATTACACCGAATAGTTTATAGGGGCAATAGGCTAAGTGATCATAGGTCAGGCATAACCCGGCTCCCAGGTATAACAAGAAATAAAGGTCCTCCCAGTGTGAAACTAAATAAAATACAATGATAAAGTGAGAAATATTTGATATATATATATATATATATATCTATATATATATATATATATATATCAGTGTGGTGAAATACAAAATTACATAAAGGATGGCAAAAGTGTAACAAACACGATGAATTACAGAGTACTAAACAGGCCAAGCCTAAGGCTCTTGCAAAACAATAAAGAGAAAATAGTCCACCCAATAACAAACAAAAAAGTACATATAATATGGAAAGGATAAATTCCGAATCTTTGTCACACCTTGCATAGAAAAAAAATGAGCTTTTTGTAGAGGCATCACAGGATCAAAGTACCCATAGACTGAGAAATCTTTGCCACTTAATGTAATCTCAACATTTATATAGGATAAATCCATAAATTGATCCTTTATAGAAAAAAATCGTCCTACAGAGTCAAAGATCAGAGAGGGATGTAAAATATTAACGAAGCAATCAGCAATGGTGTCTGATAATGTCGGATAGATCATTCTCCAAAATTTAAAGGCGGCCGGATTATCAATAACAGGAGTATCACCACCCTCCAGAGTGGGAATGCATGTCTCCATGTCAGCGAGCCCAGTCTCACTATGTGGTAAGTCAGAACATGGAAGAGACAGCACAGCATGCAGGTTCGACCGGTCGAGCCACAAGCCTCTCCTCGGAATCAACAATAGCTTCAATGAGACGATCTATAATATTCATAGAAGGTATAACCACTTCAGCCCAGAGGTTGTTGCCATCATGGAGCAGCACACCAAGATGGCGGCCGGGGCCGGTATTCGCGGGACTGTAAAAACCCACAGATAGCTGCTGCTCGACAGAGACAGGAGTTGCTACCTATCCACACACCTAGGACACAGAGTGGGAGACAGAAGAAGCCAGCGCTGGAGTAAGGAGCGGCATCAGCCGTCAAAGCCGGATCCAAGATGGCGCACGCGATGAGGAGAAACTGCAGGAGAAACTATCAGCGCCTGTATCACCGCAGCCAAACGAGACAGGCATGCCAAGGGACTCCCAGAGCGTGGAGAGTTAAGTCACCAACAGTATGCCAGTTTCAGGGTCCAAGCAAGTAATCCAGGATAGGTGCCTCAGATAGTAGGGCCTAGGAGCTATGGAGTCAGCTTCCTTTCACCAGCTTGTCCAGGCCACGCCCCATACCGAGACATTCTTGATAAAAATCTGCTCCCATCTACCAGGATGCTGAAGATGAAACGAGGGTGGACATTTCAGCAAGACAATGATCCCAAACACACAGCCAAGGTCACTCTCAATTGGTTTCAGAGAAAGAAAATAAAGTTGCTAGAATGGCCCCGCCAATCACCTGACTTGAATCCAATTGAAAATCTATGGAAAGAACTAAAGGTCAGAGTCCATAGAAAAGGCCCACGGAACCTTCAAGATTTGAAGACTCTGCGGAAGAATGGGCCAAAATCAAACCTGAGCAATGCATGCGACTAGTTTCTCCATACAGGAGGCATCTTGAAGCTGTCATTACCAACAAAGGCTTTTTGTACGAAGTATTAAATAAACTTCAATTAGCGTGTTCAATACTTTTTCCCTGTGTCATTTCACGTTATTACACATAACTTAATTTATGGACATCTATGGTTTGATTTCTTTGAATGTGTGGATTGCATGGGTTGTTGCTGACACTTGGTGAAAATTTAATTGTAATAGTCCCATTGCAAAAAAATAAATAAATATATATATATATTATATTATATACAAATCTATGCTGTGATAATTTTCATATGACCTTATAACATTTATAGCAATGACAATAATCCACAAAAAAACTGCATAATCCTCCTCTGAATATCATTGTACACATCAGCATGTCTGTGTTTGGACTGTGTGCATTCATGTGCAAGTGTGTGCTGCTAGTGCCTGTGCTCTGTACATTATTTATTTATTACCATTTATTTATATAGCACACACATATTCCGCAGCTCTTTACAGAGAGAATATTTGGCCATTCATACCTCAGTGCTGTGAGCCAGTAATGCTAACCATTACACCGCCTATGGTCATAACCTTATAAACATGCTGTGGCAGACTATATATGAAAGAATGAAACATTAAATATTTGCAGCTAGATTTCATATTTATATACACATATCTACACACTTTGTGTGTCTATGGGCCTGATTCAGACCCGCTCGCAAGTGGGTCGATGGTGTGCACTGCGCATGCGCACGACGGAGGGAGCTCCGTCGTGCGCATGCGCGAGACGCGACGAGCGAAGGACTTTCCTTCGCTTGTTGTGTCTGATCAAAGGGGGCGTGCTGTCGATGTTGATTGACAGCACGCCCCCTTTGGTGGGCGTGCCTGCCAGACGGAGGCGTTCCCAAGGGAACGCCTACCGTCAGAAGCCGGCCCCACTGACATCACTAGTGATGTAAGTGGGAGTGATTTTGGCTCTGATAGAGCCAAAATCACTCCTGGCCTTGCAGTTGAGAAACTCAACCACAGGCTTCTGCTCGCACTGGTGATGGTCGCGATGGTCAAGACCATCGCGACCATCATCCTGCACGCTCATATAGGCTGTGGGTGGTGACCCACAGCTATACGAGCGTCCAGGAGGACGCTCCATATTTATGGAGGTGGGCCCTGATTCAGAGTGATTCAGGGCCCATGTCCAGTATATATACGTGTGTGTGTGTGTGTGTGTGTGTGTGTGTGTGTGTGTGTGTGTGTGTGTGTGTGTGTAGAAAATGGGGATGACGTCACAGCTCTGTGTAGGCCAGTAAAGCTTTTTTTTACACCAAGCTCTCCAATTTTTTCTGATGGTCCTCACTTGTTTCCATGGAGGTTATCATATTAGGACAAGTGCTTTCCCATACTATAGGCACTAAGTTGGGATCAACAGTGGTTCTCAACCTCAACACTCAAGTTTTCCAGGTCATGGTTTGATATAGATTAACTCACCTATGGATGATTAAAGAAATCCACAAAACATGATATGTTGGTGGTACATGTGGACTGGAGTTGAGAACCACTCCTCTATTATATCATTGTATGCGTACATGTGGACTGGAGTTGAGAACCACTGCTCTATAATGTCATTGTATGCTTTCCCTTTGCTGAAAAAAAAGCAAAACCATGATAAACATCCCTAAACCATTAGTTCTTCAGTTCTCCACCAAACTTAACATTTGGCAGTACGCATTTTCCTGGCATCCACCAAAGCCATTGTCAGTCATAGGGCGGAATTCAATTGTTTATTCCCCCCTTCGCACCCGACGGAGCTATTCTATTGTTGCTCCTGTTGGGTGCGATCAGCTGCTAGCGCTCAATTTCAGCTCGCAGCCCCAGAGGGGTGCGGGCTGAAATCGGCGAAAAGTGTCCTGTTTGGGCGCCCAAACTGCACTTTTCGCGATCGCGCCCAGCAGTTTGGTCGGGGTTAGCCGTTTTACGCGGCTAAACCCGACCACTTTGGGTGCGATCAGCGTGAAACGCTGGCACAATTGAATAGCGGCCCGCGATCTCCTGTCACTTTAGACGGGAGATGCGGGCCGCAAAATCAATTGAATTCCGCCCTCACTGCCAGATCGTGAAGAATGATTCAGCACTACAGATAATGCATTTCAAATGCTTCAGAATCCAATACCATGGTCCTTTACACCACTCTAGCTGTTCTACATTGAATGTGGTGACCTGTGCGGCTCCTAGGCCATGGAATCCTAATAAATGTGCCCTATCCCTTTACAGCTTAAATGTTGTTGTCATACCTAGTTGTTTCCATTTCATAATAACAAGTCTTAAACTTGGCAGCTCAAGAATGGGAAAAATATTGCCAAACTGAACTCTCAGAAAAGTGGCATGTGCTATGATGGAAATTACTCAAGCTCATTACTACGACTAATTTGACCTTTGATGTTTGTCTGAGGAGACTGCAATATATATATAGAGAGAGAGAAGATAGAGAGAAATGAGAGAAATCCACGCATACACAAGTTAAGCCGACACTCAACAGATACAGGGTTAATACTTACCCAGATGTTCTCCTGAGCAACAAGTAGTCCAGCATATAATGGGATATAGGCGGCACTTTAAGTTCTTGTAATGTTCAGAATCCAACCTTTATCAACGGCCGAAAAGTTGAATTCTGTAGTTTATTTTTGAACATTACAAGACCTTGGAGTGCAGCCTATATCCCAGTATATATAATATATCATCTATCAATGTTCCGGCACTCACTCATTTCTGTTGCAATAATGCACCGGTGCCCTCCTTGAACCCTCAAGCCCTGTATATAGTCGTTGAAGAGTGGCGGCACTCGAATTTATTAAGACACAGAATGCCAGAGAGCGACACCCCAGGCAGGAAAGAGGAACTGTACGGGTTGTGATAGATATATATGTACACTGTATATATATATATCATTTTTCGGGCATTTAAGTCCTCCTAAACCTACCCAAACACTAACATGACAGAGAGATTTATTTTTGATGTAAGTGTGAATTTTCTATGTACTGGAAGTATGCTCACAGCTCAGTGTGCACCTGGGAGCTTGTGACATTATCAAACTCTACATACGAGATGTAACAGGACACCAGATTATTTTCTCATGTGCATGTAAGCAGAATTGTACACTGCAATTAGGCTTTTCCCTTGGCTGTACAATTAGTGATACAGTTTTCAGAAGTACATCACAGGTACATTTCTAATTTTTATTTAGAGACACATTACAAAAAGTAGGATCAAACATTAAGAAAATGCCTGGGAGTTTAAGATGCTGAAGCTGGATAATGGGATTGCTTTTCTTACACTTTTAAACACGGAAGATGCGACTCCAGAAAATTGGATTTTTAATGCAGGTCACCTTTGAGTAAAAGTAAGGAATTTGAGTAGACAGTAATGACAGCACAGCAGGTCTATGATAACATCAGAAAAATCACAAGTGTGCTGCTATGCTGGGAAGCCGCTAGCCTGGTAAGAATTAATAATGCAGGACTATAATTGAGCAAATGTGTTGATCTCGTTGCCCGAGCCTAATTCACCGTTACAGAAGTGTGGGAATAAGTGTCTAGAGCACAGTATGGTTTAATGTGATGTACAGCAACATTATGCTGGAGATGACTGAAGTGGGTAAAGTGGTATCAGATTGAAATATTCTTATCTGAATACCTCTTGTAGGTGTCAACAGGAGGGTAATTTGATGCTGCTCTATGTCCAGAGCAGTAAGTATAATACTCCTCCAGTTAATCAGAACAAGTTAAATGTGACACAATAGGGCATGTGTGTGTGAGCTGTTGTCATTATTACAATTTTTATTATTAGTAGCGTATCCTCACACCAGAGGTTTATATATATATATATATATATATATATATATATATATATATATATATATATATATATAGTGGCATACATACATGCACATTATAGAACAGAACCACTTTAAAATTTATTAAAGGACAAGTAAGTTTGCAATAAGATATTACTATATAACGAATATTATGTATTACAGCACTGAATTATATACCTATGTTCTCCTCCTAGCTGCTGCAGCAGGTTGCGTGTCAGGTTGGAAGGGAATTGGGTACTTCTCTATCTGAACCAGCAGACTGTGTTGAAAAACTGATTAGCAGAAATGCACTCTGTGAACTCAATCAAAAGGGCAGGACTGGGCCAGCAATGTCACCGCAATATAACGAATTGAAACATCAACTTTTTCACCTATATCAGCTCCCATTCGGGCATGGTCATACCCTTAAGAAAAGGCTTCCTCTCTCTGTAATGTTGGCCAGTACTATATTAAACTTTACTTTTTAACATAACTGCAATGGATTATTGATTCAAGTTGTGTGTTTTTTGGTTCTTGACAAGGACCATTTATTACAAGTTAAATCCAAGCAAGCACTTTTTCTAGTTAACATTCCCCCTCTATGACCACATATATAATTTCTGCACAAAAAATAACAAAATAAAACATTAAAATCATACTAGCATACTAGTACACTACATAATTTCTGGGAGCTATGCTAGGACTCCCGAGATAGTTGACTAACCTCCCTAACCTAATCACTCCCTCAGAGCAGTGGGATAACCAGCGACTAATGCCACCCACCCCCCACAATGCCCATCACTCATGAGCAGTAATACTTCATTATATGGTAGCCTACATTACTATACCACCATCTACTTATGGATTAGTAATTACAAACATTCTCCAAGTGGCAATTGCTCATTCATATTGAACTTATGTAACAAAGTCTATATTTGCAAATTCTGTAATACACTATAAAATAGTTGTTTCTGTTGTGTGAGAACACTTATGTATATTATATATATATATATATATATATATATATATTCCATAATACTGTTATACAGCTGAATGCATACAAAACACAGAAAGCAATGTGATGAAACCATTCCTCAGAAGATAACATCTTCCCTTTATACTTCAGTTAATGTCTGTTGTAGCCCGATGCTCAGTTCTAACACAATAAAATTAAGCAAAATTATTTTTTCTACTGCCATAATGCAGATTATATAAAAAAATTTCAAAATCAAAATAAGAACGGTTTCTGTTGTTCTATTTGCAAAAGCAATTTGAAAACACATTTTCCATTATTTTCATTTTTAACCCAGCTCACAGGGAAAAACCTTTCATAGTTTCGTTCAGCTTAACCTCTCTTCTCAGCAATTAAAGCACTCTGCACATCCCTCATCTATCACACAGCCAGCTAAATAATGCATTGCGTCCTCTGTTCATCTTTTATCATCCCAAATGACAGGTATTAGCATATCTCCCCAGTCAATTATAGTGCAGCAGAATAATCACAGCATAATTGGGTGAAAACCACTCTAATCACCAACCCTGCAAACTTGACGGATAAAACCAGAGTCACAGTTGAGACAGGCCATGCTCCTGTCCATGACCCCCGTCGGCATTGCCAGGTCGGCCTCCAATTCTATAGTTTTCTGGGCTAAAACCCTTTCCTTCATATTATATATTTATTTATCATCATTTATTTATATGGCGCCACAAATGTTCCGCGAGTTACGGAACAATACAATACAGGACCAGGACATGGATAATATATATTGATACATTAGCGATCATAACACCCAGATAGGCAACAGAGCATAAGCAAACAACCAAGTGTTAGGTGCCCTAGTGGTGAGTAAGAAGTAGATGAAACTAAAGTAGGGAGAAGTACACACACATTCACACAATCAAATCTCCCCAAATGAGTGTGTTTGTATCTATCTATCCATCCATCAATCACCCAACAGCACTATATTTTCAGTGTTTTGGTCCCCAGTATATGAACATTATGTGCAATGTGATAGATATCAAAGTATATATATACATATATATATATATATATATATTTATATATATATATATATAGCAAATACACCAGGGTCCGGCACTCCTCGCCACCATAAAACTTTGCTGGGTGCCTTCACGGATATAAAATATATAGGTTAGCAGGTGTGGCGCTCCAGACAACAATACCAAGGTAAGGCAGCGCTAGTGAGACTCACTAACGCTGCCTTACCTTGGTATTATTGTCTGGAGTGCCACACCTGCTAACCAATATATATATATATATATATTTATTTTAGAGATGTGCAGGTTCGGTTCTACTCCGTTCTTTTCACCAAATTAGCACAAGTTCGGATTTATCTTATTGGCTATCCGATAGCCAATAAGATTTTGTTTTCAAATCCAAACGTAACCGAGTAGAACCGAACCCGCACATCTATAATATATATATATACACACCACTTTTAATATTGAAACATTTATGTTATTTATATAGCACTTTTCTCCCAATAGGCCTCAAAAGTGCTTTACATTTAAAATGCACAAGATACTAAATAAAAGCTAAGCTGAAAAGAGATTTAAACATTTGGGTTGTATTTTTTTTAGGAACTAAAGGGATATTAAGGAAATGCATGATTAAACAGGTAGGTCTTGAGTCTATTTTTGAAGGATTCTAGAGTGAAGGCCTCTCGAACTGCAAAAAAACAGAGTTTAATAGAGTTAAGGGAGATTCTAGGTACTGCTAATTGTTCATTTACAGATCGAAGTACAGAGCAGGGCATTAAGGAAGCAGAAGCAGTGGTTTGAAAGTCAATAAGCCAATCTTGAAGTAGATAAAAGAATATTCAGGGATTCAGTCAGTGTGTCCCCCTTGCTGCCTACCTGGCCGCACAGAGTATATAAGGAGTAATCCTGGGTACACACTGACAGATATATTGGCCGATCAATTGATTGGCCAATATATCTGGTGCCCATCGGGCAGTGTTTACCAGCGTTATGTCTGTGAACGAAGTCGTTCACAGACATATCGCGACGGATGTGCTGCACAGCTGATGGACAGATATGTCTGCAGATATATTTGTCCATCGGCAAGTGTGTACGGGTGATCAGCCGATTGCTTGTACACATTCAGCCGCCCCCTGGCCAGCGGGACCCGTGGCTGCCTGGAAGATGATGGTTGTGCAGTGTATGTGAACGACCATCATCTCCAGATATATCTGCAGATCACTTGATCTGCAGATATATCTTTGTAGTGTGAACCCACCTTAACACCACACTCCTACCAAAATGTAAAAGGCACACTCTAAAGGTGAGATGGCGCTGGTTGCACTTCAAATGGCAATAATAAACTATATGTACATAAAGTGATTTATTAAAGATTTCTATTATACTCAGTCTTATAACTGGACTCCACAGCATTTTGAAACCATGGGCGGGATGCATGACGCATCGCACCTGCGATGCATTCCGCCAGTCATCGCATGCATGCCGGCGTTGGTAACGCCGGTATGCATGAAGATCCCCGCAAAGGACTGCTCTGTTGGTAAGAGCGGCCCTTTGCGATGGAGGGACTTCCGGGTCTATGACCCGGAAGCCCCTCCGGCGTCCTTCTGCACATGTGCAGAAAGACGTGCGTGCCGCGGGGGGATGCTGGAAGGGATCCGATTGGATGCCTCTATCAGCACTCTGCGGAAAGAAGCCCATAGGCTTCTATAGGTAATGCCATCAGGAAGATGGCGTTACCCACCATAACCAAGCCCCGGAGTGCATCACACTCCGGGGCTTAATGCATATGAGAAATGTGGTCAAACCCGCATTTTCGTGGTTTGACCGCATTTCTCTCCTTCCTGCATCTTGCCCCATATGTGAATTTTCTCAAGCGTTATTTTCATGTACCACCCGTTCCTCGAATTTCCATGAGGTATGATTATATGGAAAAATAGAGACAATGATGGAATGTGTATTATATAAAGTGATCATGCGTAATCTGAAGAAATTGCTCAAATAATCTAGTGGATGTCGCACCCCACTCACAGTGTAATGGAGCAAGGTTAAGTGTATAAAGAGCTCTTTAAATCCTATTACGGTCATCCAACAGACAATCATATATGTACAATCTTGAAGTAGATTTGCCATCTGACACCCCTCTTTATAAATTCCCCCTCATTTTACCACCAGGTAGAAACATACATCAAAGTGTGTTGACCATACAGATCTATAACAAAATACAGTGTGTTGGGTTTTGTGCTCCCTAGAAGTGGTAGTCATGTTGTAGTGTACAGTCCTCGCTTATGTTGAGTCCGTTATCATCAAAAGCCATTGGGTGATATAACATTCATGTGCTAAATTTAAAATAGTGTATAGCAAATTTTGCACAGGGGCCCTGAAAGTCTTTGTTACACCTGTATAAAGACACTGTTAATATTGCCCTAAGAACGTGTACATTGCAAGTAAATGAAACAAACAAATGCAGGATGTTAAACTGTTTTTTTTTTCCTTCTTTGTGCGAGTGTATATGCTTTGATTCCAGGAACTGATTGTCTCCAAATTTGTTACTGTGTTCAGGGAACACTGTCATATCACATCCAGGTCTAAAGGGTATAGCTGCAGTAATCAAACTGTGGAAATATTTTATTTTATGGCCATGCTGAACGTATAAACCTTATTCAGCCAAACTAAAGATCTAATTTATTCAGGGGATTCTGAGAACTACTATATAAATCCTAGAAGCTGTTTTGATTTATATTTTCTAGTGAAGCCCCTGAGCTTGACAAAGTACAGTTGGCACAGGTCCTGCACGGTATAGTACATAACGGAACAGATATTTCAGACAAGCAGTTCAGCTATATTGTTCTCAAGGATCGAAAAAGTTACACTGTCTCTGCTTACTTAGAGCATTAAAGATATTACTGCTCCCGGGTGAGTAATAGCAGGCTATTTACAAGAATGTCCTTCTATAATTTATACAAGCCATAAACCAGGGCACAAAACTTAGAAGCATTAAAGACGGTACCAACTCTATCACTACTGCAGTCCAGGCAATGGGCTTGGCTCATGTCATATGCAATTATTTGGAACAGTTTTCATTAAATACATTTTGTAAGGGTTATATTTAATTCCCAAATATCTCAACAATTCATCAATATTATGACAGAACAATTAATAGGAATGCAACTTAAACAGAAAATACAGCACTGATCATTAGAGAAAAATCTCTGCATAACAATAATGTCCACCAAGCACTTAACGCCCTAAATAATAAAAAATAAAAAAAAATTGTGAAGTTTGAAAATGACAACCACTTGTTTAAGCCCTCCCTATTTCACAGGCATGTGTTACTGCCATAACTGGAGTTTTCAATTCAGAAAACGATGTTACAGTATGTTAATAATCTGCTAAAAGCCATAGCCTGCATTTACTGTACTCTCAAGATCAACACACAGAATTTTGGATTATGGCACCTGGTGAAATACAGCTATCCCAACTCATATGTTCACATTATAGAATTTAATGCTTTACACAAAACAATGTTTGAATACAATATTATATATATATATATATATATATATATATATATATATATATAAAACCGTTCAAAAGTTTGGGGTCATTTAGAAATGTCCTTATTTTTGAAAGACAACCACTGTTTTTTCCAATGAAGATAAAGTTAAATTAATCAGAAATACACTCTATACATCGTTAATGTGGTAAATGACTATACTAGCTGCAAAAGGAATATCTACATAGGTGTGTAGAGGCCCATTTCCAGCAACCATCACTCCAGTGTTCTAATGGTACATTGTGTTTGCTAAGCGCGTTAGAAGACTAATGGATGATTAGGACACCCTTGAAAACCCTTGTGCAATTATGTTAGCACAGCTGAAAACGGGTTTGCTTCGTTAGAGAAGCTATAAAACTGGCTTTCCTTTGAGCTAGTTGAGTATCTGGAGAATCACATTTGTGGATTCGATTTTACTCTCCAAATGACCAGAAAAAGAGAACTTTCATGTGAAACTCGACAGTCTATTCTTGTTCTTAGAAATGAAGGCTATTCCATGCAGTGGCGTAAGTTGATCCCAGACGCCCGGAGGAAATTTATCATTTAGTACCTCCCTATCCCCCATATTTGCATCCCTAAATGGGGTGAATATATTGTGGGTGAGGGAGGGAGGTGCCCCTTCAGTGCTGGCGCCCGGCGGCAGGCGCCTCCATTGTCTCCCATACTTCTGCCCCTGATTCCATGTGAGAAATTGTCAAGAAACTGAACATTTCCTACAACGGTGTGTACTACTCCCTTCAAAGAACAGCACAAACAGGCTCTAACCAGAGTAGATAGAGAAGTGGGAGGCCCCGGTACACAACTGTGCAAGAAGACAAGTACTAGTTTGAGAAATAGACGCCTCACAAGTCCTCAACTGGCAGCTTCATTAAATGGTAACTGCAATTCTGCTCCAAAAAGGTTGCACAAGTCCGGTCGGTGATTTCCTGACTACTGTGGGGTGGAGAGACAAAAGCTGCAGGCTACATCCGATGTGGGATCCTATAACTGCGATCTAAGGATTGTTTTCCTATATGCTTAATATACAAGTATACTTACGGTACGCGCATATTATTATTCATATACGTAATTCACGGTATAACTAATTACTACACTATCAGGCGCTTGTCCTTGTCCCCCTTTTTCCCCAGATTTATCCGACTTACCAATCGGCTTTTTCAAGGATTAAGCAGCTACCTGTTTGCAAAAAGGAGTATAGTGTGACTTAATATAAGAAGGAGGAACGAGACTTCCTTAATAATACCATCTGCCCATGTGACTGAACAATTTTAGGGGCAGCGCCACGGTTCTATTCTATTTATTGGGATATATATATATATATATATATATATACACACACACACACTAAATAAGCAACGGAAATACAGTAGTTGCAAATTATTGCTATGTAAGTACACTACACCATTAAGAGGATAAGAAAAACATTTTTCAAATAGCAGCTATTGAACTTTGGTCACAGTAGCGCACTTTGATACAGTAAACGAACATATTTTTCCTTCTTATGTGTTATTCAGCAACCATACACAAAAGGAACCTGAAGTATTTTTTACAGCTGACATTGAAAACAAGTAATGGTTGCAGCTATCTGCAGTCTTAAGTGGACCTTCACACTTGCTGGCTTCCACACCAAGCCCCCGAGAGATACCCACGAGTAAATGCCAAAACCCAGAGCTCCCATCAGAACCAAAGGCTCATTTATCAAAATTCTGTTCATGTAACAAGACAGCAGACCAGGGCTGAACACAACCTTCATTAGACATGCAGAACATAAAGTGCTGACACAAAGATAGCCAACGCCACTGCACAAGATAAGAAGCGGCAATAACACAGGCAAAAGGAAGATCATGAATTAGGACCATGATGAAGCTTGAGGATAAAGACTCAGATCAAGGAATAACATACATTCTAAAGAAGAGAATATTATTAAAATTATTATTACTGTGAGAAAGGTTACAGAATATAAAGTAAACAATATAAAAATCTTTTGCAAAATTCCTAAAACAACAAGGGTTAAATCAATAAGAGAACAGTAAGATAATCGGAGGCAGAAAGCCACAGTAACAAGTCCCCTTTACATGTCAGATTCTACTGTTCTCTGCCCTGTTTAAGAAAACACATAACAACCTTTCATTTCACACAGCGGCTTATTTGCTAGATTCATCAAGATAATTAAAATTTACTCTAGACTTCAAAGCACTTCTACAGACTGTCATATTAGGTTAGCTCCAGTGTACAGCGAGAGTCCGTTGGCCTTTTACAAGTGCAATCAACATTTTGCCTTCATAAATTAATGGCAAGGCAAATAAAAAGAAAAACAACAGTAGAGGAAAAAACCTCACAGCACAAGGAAATAGCTATTTTTTTCTTGTGCAATGTTAAAGCTAAGTTCTATATAATCACAGTCTTCAGTGAGCACTATTTAGTGCATATCTGCTTAACAGCTTTCTAAATTAAATAATTTTTCAGAAAAACATAAAAATAAAACTGTAATGTAAATATAGACACTTATTTCCCCCCTTTCTCTCCCCATTGCCCCTACATTGCCTCTCCCCTCAATCTCTAACTCACCACATTTGCCTTCACAATCTACACGGCTCCATCGTGCGCATGCGCGAGACCCGAATAACGTCGGCCAAGCCGTCGTTATGGGTCTCGCACCAAAGGGGGCGTGCTGTTGATGGTGAGTGACAGCACACCCCCTTGGTGGGCGTGCCAGGGGCGTGGCTGCCCAGACTGAGGCGTTCCCATGGGAACGCCTACCGTCTGGGGGCGGCCCCACTGACATCACAAGTGATGTCAGTGGGAGTGCTTTTAGCTCTGATAGAGCCAAAAGCACTCCAGGGCTTGCGGAAACGAGACCGCAAGGGTCTCGTTGCAAGCCCGATGGTTGCGATGGTCTTGACCATCGCGACCATCATTTTGGCCGCTCGCTACAGCTGTGGGTGGTCACCCACAGCTATGCGAGCGGCCAGGAGGCCGCTCTTAAATTCAGAGGGGCGGCCCTGATTCAGAGCGTCCGGCTCTGAATCAGGGCCTCTGTCTCTAGCGTTTTCTGCATCTGTCTTTGTCACACTGGGGAAAAGAATAAAGTAATATATAAAACTATATTTGTGTGTTGAAGAGTGGTGTCCATTTTCTTATAGCACATATCCTCCTAGAGGGATGTAGTCAGCATCCTGGCAGACGGGATGACAACGGTCAAAATACAGGCACCAGAATCCCGACAGCAGTTGGTATCCCGCTCCAGTATCTCGACTGCCGGCATCCTGAAGTTAAGTATTGGGTGTTAGGAGAAGTTTAGGTGTTCGGCACTAGGGGGAGGGTTAGGTTTAAGGTGCGGGGAGGTTAGGTTTAGGCACTAGGGTGGGGGGAGCTTAGGTTCAGGCGCCGGGAAGGGAGGATTAAGGGTATGGGTAAGGGTTAGAATTAGGGAATTTACCTGAAAGTGTCAGCATTGGGACTGCCGCTGTCTGTATTCTGACAGCTGGCATCTCGACTGCCGGGATCACATACCCAACCCTCTCCTAAAAAATAAACTTTACCAGGAGAAGGTGTGCTACAAGAAAATGACCACCACTCTCGGGAACACATGTCGTTATTACTACTCTCTCTCCCACAGAGTTTCCTCAGTGGTGGCTCTATACATTGCTTCTCTGGACAGAGCTGGATTATGATTTTTTGGGACTGGGTTCACTTGCGACACCCAGTCTTAAGTGACCCGGCCCCCCCAAAAAATCATAAACCAGCCCATATTGTTTAAAATGAAGGTAGTAAAAATAAAACAATAAAATATTTAACAAATAACTAAATATAATACTGTCCAGTTAATGATTTTGAAAGTTACTTTTGCATTATTCTTATTCAATGTATGAATCAGATAAGACGTGTATTTCTGTGAGAGTGACGGGCAGGAAATTCAACCAGGCTGAAACCTATATGAAGAGTTGGCACCTGCCGATGAGAACAGGAGTACAGTATTTGGTCCAGAGACTGGATGGCCACTTTTAGCCTGTTGAGTAAGTCTACCTTAGTTGCCCAGTGTGTGCCACCAGGAGTTGTGCCCAAGTCACAGAGTGGTTGTTGGTATTAGTAGGTGGCACTCTGGACCCTTCCCTCTCCATTCCAATTGGATATGCAGTGTGTATCAGTGTTTGGAGTCCAAAACAGAGTGAATAGGAAGCATCTCCCAACTGTCAAAATTTAAATTTTTGGGGGCTCAAAAAACCAGGGGCTAATTGAATAGCATGGAAAAATATTTCAGGGCTAATTTAATTCTTTCCATAGTCATTGTGAAATTAATGGACATGGATTTAGGTAACACAACCAAACAGCTGCACCCTAAATTCAGGAAATGTATCTCAGTGTGCAGGAACCTCTTGATTTGTAGAAACAGAAACCCAAACCTACGATCAGACATCATATGATCATACAGGTGGGCCATGGCCCATACTTGCTGACAATCTGGCTGCTCCCTCGGCACAGGAAGGTCGGCACAGTAGTGGGGCCACAATGATGCAATTCAGCGCTAATTGCATGATCGGCTCCCATGGACTGCCCACTTATATTCTATATGTTGACGGCTGCGGGGGGAAGCGGACGTCAGTGGTGGGGCTGGCAGCGGCTCCTGGGGGAATGTGGACACCGGCAGGGGAGGTGGTGGGCCGATTTCCGTGAGCCTCCTGGCCGTTCCGGGAGAGTAGGCATGTATACCCATGGCCTGAACAAGTAAAGACTCCAGCAGCCACATCCCACTAAAAAATTAATTCATGATCCTCCATTCAGATAAATTCATGCCTACCCCGAACAGAAGTTAAATCCACCACAGGTCAATTCAAGCATCTCTTCCAGTCTAGGAAACCAAGGGGCATATCCAATTGAGTGCAGGATTTTGGCTGCAAAAAAACTTTGCGCACCCCACGCCCAAATTCCACTTATTTACTATAGGGCTATCTATTATATATATATATATATATATATATATATATATATATATATATATATATGTACATATATATATATATACATACATATATATATATATATACATACATATATATATATATATATATATATATATATATACACATATATATATATATATATATATATATATATACATACATATATATATATATATATATATATATATAGTTCATTCTAGCACCCTGGACCTGTCACAATCCGTGCTGTTCCTCCTTTCTTCCTGGGGTGTTTCGCTCTCTGCTCTGGTGCTTCTAGCACACACTGCTCAAATACAGACCAGAGTGTGCTGGAAGCTCCAGAGCAGAAAGCCACAGCTCAGTCAGGAAAGAGGAACTGTAATGGTTGTGACAGGTGCAAGGTGCTAGAATGAACACTATATAAACTGTTCTGAGAGTCAGTGGCGTCCCTCCCCGCGTTGTCACCTGGTGCGGGGAGGGATGCTGTGCGCGCACGGCCACTGAGAAGGGGGTGTGAACTCGCGGGAAGGCGTGGCCTTGCGGAAAGGGTTGTGGCCTCGTAGCCCGAACCCCGTTATCCCATGCTTTTTACTGGGGGGTCCGAGCGGGGGGTGCAGGAGGTGCGGACTGCCCTATCCTGCGTGCAGTGCCGGCTTCCTCACAGTGTCAGGAACAGAGTGCTGCACTTAATACTACAGTGCAGCACCCGGCTCCTGTCACTGAGGGGGAGTCTGCACCTTGTGTGTCACCCCTCGGCGGGTGACACCCAGGTGCACCACCCTTGTGACTCCACTGCTGAGAGGCATAGATGGGACGAGCATTTGGAGGCTGTGCTAGTTCCTATAGTGCTATTTGGAGGATTTTGGGGTTCCTCCAGGTGAGTTGGCTCTCAATTTAGATATATTAATTTATGAGCCATTATCATGTAGTCTAACAGTATACAATATGACCCAAAGTGGGTACTTTTATTATGTAGTGTTAGAACCCACCAGAACAGAGAATCCTTGACGTGGCTTAAACATATCCTTGCAAATGCCAAATATATTTTTATTATCATGTAGTACTCAAGTCTCAATGCTGGTCCCTTGCAGACTGCTAGAGGCAGTGGCATAACCAGGGCAGGGTGAGCAGGGCACATGCACTGGGCGCCAATTTGGGCCCGACGGGGGCCCGCTCCGGCCGCCGTCCATGTGACTATAATGTAGTCAAAATAACTAGTAACCTGCAGCGGCGGGCAGTTTGTGTATGTTTAATAACTACTGTAACGTGTGTACTGTAGTGACAGCGCACTGCACTGAGGCACAATACACTACTACCTCCTCTTTGTTATTATTATCATTTATTTATATGGTGCCACAAGTGTTCCACAGTGCCTTACAAAGTAACCGGGACTGGCACTGTGATGACTCACACAGACAGGTGGGGAGGCGGGGGCAGGCATAGAGGAATTGGGTGGGAAAGCCGCCATGTCATTGGGTGGGCGGGTAGTAGTGAGGATTCAGAAAACCGTCTATTAGGCTTCTTAATGCAGTAATGCACTGCACTAATGAGTCAGACTGTGTAGTGTAGACCGCAGTAGTGTGGTCGCACTACACATTTACACACACATCGCCGCCGGCGATGTGCGTGTTGCGGCAGCCAATGAGAGTCAGACAGACTCTCATTGGCTGCTGCTGCTGCGCCCACTGGAAGAGCTGGGCTGGAGCTCACTCATGAGCTCCGCCTTCCGGCTCCTGCAGTGGATGACGTCTCTCCCACAATGCAGAGCGTGCCAGCTGGTGAGAACTGAAGCGCGGACAGTGGCGGGAGCAGGAGATTTTTTTTTTTTAAACGTCGTTGTCTGCACTGCATCGGGTGGGGGGGGGACCTCTACTGGGGGGGCACTAGTGGGGGGGACCTCTACTGCGGGAGACTTCTACTGGGGGGTACTACTGGGGAGGACCTCAACTGGGGGCACTGCATTGTGGTACCTTTACTGGGGGGCACTGCATATGGGGGGACTACTACTGGAGGCACTACATAGAGGGGACCACTACTGGGGGCACTGCATAGGGGGGACCACTACTGGGGGCACTGTATAGGGGGGACCACTACTGGGGGCACTGCATAGGGGGGACCACTACTGAGGGCACTGCATAGGGGGGACCACTACTGGGGGCACTGAATAGGGGGGACTACTACTAGGGGCACTATATAAGGGGCTTACTACTGGGGGCACAAGGAGCACTGCACTGGGGGGACCACTACAGGGGGCACTGTATAAGGGGCACTGGATAGGGGTGACCTCTACTGGGGGCATGCATAAGAGGGACCACTACTGGGGACACTGCATACTGGGGGTACGTTATAAGGGGCACTGCATTAAGGTGCATATGGAATAGAAAGGAATGTTCAAACTGACAAGAAAGGGATGAGTGTCATGTTGACATGCCCCATTTTTAAGTGGCTATGCCCCTTGTGACCATGCCCATTTTTTCGCCGGGTGGGGGGGCCTTTTTCGATTTGCTCTGGGCTCCAAATACCCTAGTTACGCCACTGGCTAGAGGAACATTTTTCCTTATTCTCGACTAGATTAACCCCTCCCTTTTCATGCACCTGTGAAGGGTCATTAAGTTGATTTGAGCCCGGAGAGGAGATGCAGCTGACAGTTTAGGGTGAAAGATCGCCACATTATTAGGCCCCATTCCCGAGGCAGTGGAGGGATCCTCTTCGAATCCCCGGAACTCGTTACCAAAGGAAGGAGCGGGGCTACGAGAGTAAGAGCTGTCTGAAGATGGCGCTTGTTCTTGGGAAGCAAACTCTGAAAACTTTCAGTTTTCGGAGTTTGCTGAATATCAGGTGGTCCTATCGGACCCGATGATGAATAGCCCTGTAACCTAAATATGCGGTAACTATAGTTTCCGCATGGTTACCGGGCCATTTATCGGTTCATGAATAGGTCCCATAATCACCACATATAGCGGCAATCTGGAGTGTTATTTCATGGCTATTTATTATGGGGCAGTCACTGTGACATGGCCTTGAACAGGTGCCAACCCAGAGAGATGAATAAAATATATAGAGATAGCGCTAGTTTAGGACCTGGCCATTGTAACTATGCACGCAATGTGCCCACTGATGAGGGATCATAATTCTAATACTTTACCATGTGCATCACAAACAGCTCCAGTCCAACTGGGGGAAGGATCAGAAGATCACTCTCAGTCAGGCTGTTCCCATAAGGGAAAAGCGGGCTAGCAGTAGTATGGGGCAGAGGTATTCTGCAATATTGTTTATCTGTGATATCCCCTGTGTTACTCAGTTTACTTCATTTAATGGACATAATGCAGAAATTGCTGTTCCTGTATGATATATGGGTCCAAAAATAAATGTGTTGGAAGCCTCATGCAGACTTGCCAATGTATACAAGTAAATGTGTATTTACACAAAACCAAGTTTATGGGTTTTTTGGGCACTTGCATACCTGTCAGATAAATTAGGCCATACTCTCAAATTCACAAAATCTGAGAAAAGGGTTTCAGTGCAGACCTCTGTTAATAAACAACGTTTTCTAAGAATCAAGCAAGTTTTAGAAAAAAACTGAAGCCACTTAAAGGTAACACAACAGAGCACAAGCGAGTATGTTACTATATTATACAGGTCTCAGTGAGTTGCTCTCCTTTACTTTCAATTCTCACTTCAATTGCTCTATCAGGCTTGAAACGACTGCTTTTTTATATTCAAAGATACCCTGCATTCCGATGTCTACTATATAAACTCAACTTGAATGAACAGGATGCTGAAGGTGTGAAGCGTTTTCTTTCTGATCACAGGAAAATGCACAGTTAGCTGTGCGAGCTCAGCACAGCGACTCACTGCAGGGAAGGACAGAATATATTACAAGCACTTGCAAAATCCCTTTCTTATTATAGACACATACATACAGTGGGAAACGAAAAGGCAGTGGAGAAAGTATTACATTTTTACACACACAATATGGAGTGTGATGGTTGGCATAAATCCGCTACACACAATTGAAGTGACAATCAAATTTGTACTCTAGCAAGATTAAAGAAGAAGAATCATTTCTACAATAATTTTACTTATATGGTGCCACAAGGGGTCCACAGCGCCTTACAAAGTACAAAAACAGAAACAGTATGAACAAAACCGCAAACAAAAGTGATATTCAATACATTGCAGAACACAGACATTACTTTATAAATATTGCTGCATCAGCAGTCATAATAACCAAATAGACAGCAGGATGGCAGAACCCACAAGTTGGGTGACGTTGTAGTCAGTGTGGAGAAGATGATGGTAGATGTGAGGGAAGGAAAAGCATATGAGGAAGGATGGCCCTGCTTGTGAGAGCTTACAGCATACTTACCTACCTTTCAGAATCTCTTCCCGGGAGAAGCCCGGGTAAGAGAAGCAGCAGGGGGCCGATGGGGGTGGGGCCTAACAAATCGCATATTTAAGCCCCGCCCCCTCGCTGCAAAACTGCCAGGATTGGGTAAAATTTACATAGGGGGTGGGGCCAAATGCTGTGATTCATGCAGAATCACATCTTAAGCCCCGCCCCCTTCACGGAGACCCGCGATCGCCGCGGGTATTCTCCTCATTCTGCCCACTTCACTAGGAAGTGGGCAGAATGCGGGAGAAATGCCTACCCTTCCGGGGTGCGGGGGGTTACCCGAAAAATCGGGAGCCTCCCGCGAAAACCAGGAGGGTAGGCATGTATGGCTTACAGTCTGAGGGGGATAATGATATATGTTAATAGAATACAACATTTAGGGCTAGTGTATCAAGCACTGAAAAGAGTGTAGAAGTGGACCAGTGGAATAATGGAGTAGTTGCCCATAACAACCAATCAGCATCTACCTATCATTTTACAGAATGTACTTGAAAAATGCTTCCTCAACATTGACAGCACGCCCCCTTTGATCGGACACAACGAGCGAAGGACTTTCCTTCGCTCGTCGCGTCTGGCGCATGCGCAAGACGGAGCTCCCTCCGTCGTGCGCATGCTCAGTCCATAACATCGACCCACTTGCGAGCGGACAGCCGCTCGCGAGTGGGTCTGAATCAGGCCCATAGTGCGCAATCACATGAATGCTAATATGCTCTATGAGTGTAGCCTGCAGCGTTTATAGGACACAGCAGCATTAATGTGCAAGGAACTTTGTGTTTAAACTGACTTTTATGCGCAGACAATAGAATATAACCAATCAGTTTAATACTGGTATGTAACAAAGCACCCATGTACCACTATCCAAAGATTCATGGTAGCAGCTTTCACACTGCTACTAAAGGGTAGCAATTTTCCAATATGAGGGCATAGGGCACTGGATCTTTCCTGTCTGGATCGTTTATTCACCTGATATCTTGCATAAGCATTTTTCTTTTTCCAGTGTTTTTCCAAAAAATGGTCATTAAAATATAGATGGGCGAGTCCTTATGTACAAGAAAAACATAATTTCCCATATTTACATTTTTTTACTTAACTAAGAGCTGTTTAGCCTAGGTTTGCTGACTACGTTTTCACAGAATCCAGTGGAACGGTCCCTTCAACAAATAAAGCATCATTAATAGTATAGTATGCAAATAGGTTTCATACATTTCATCTTTCAAACATAGTACTACTCTTGTTTTATTCAGCACCAAGACATTTAAAAATTAGTTGTTTCTAAAATATTGAATATAGTAGAACATCATCAATTATCCGAATTTGATCAATTAGCCCATGAAAAATACATTTTCATCACAATCAGGGTTGGCTGGTTTAAACTAGAGATGTGCAGGCATGGATCAGTTTGGATTTCCCCGCCAAATTTTCGGGAGGCAAAACATCATCTTTCATGGACAAAGTCCATGAGAGATGATGTTTGTCAATGAAAGATGACATTTTGCAGCTTTCGGAGACCCGAAATTTGGCGGGAAAATCCGAACTCATTCAAGCCTGCACCTTGGTTAAAACCAACTGTTTTTTTTTTTTACTATGCTGTGACTACAGGCACGGCGCAGTGACTTCTTAAAAAAAAAGCCTATTATAAGGAATCCCTCTGGTATTCTTCATTTGAGCGAGGTGAACCAGTACAGTAAATTCACACGCAACAGAGAATTATTAGAACCAGATCAGAGGGATACTAAATCTGTCCAGCATCAGTTAAGACTACGCAAACTCCTCCCCTAACAATCCTATAGGACAGGATAATACTACAACTAACTTTCCCAGGGCCGCAACTAGGGGGGGGCTGGAGGTGCACGTGCACCGGGTGAGCCGCTGTACCTGGTGCCAGTGACCTCCAGCCCGGCGCTGCAGAGAGGCTCCAAGCCGGACGTCCGCTGGTAATATTTATTACCAGCGGGCGCCCGGCTCCTTCTCTGCAGCGACGCGGTGTAGCCGGAGCCGGAGTTCTCTCCCGAACTCCAGCTTCCGGCTCTCCCCACGGGCACTATGGGGGAGACGTCATGACATCTCCCCCATAGTTCCAAGGAGCAGCCGGCGGACCGGACGCGACGCTGGATGCAGGAGCGGGGTTCAAGGTAAGTATTTTTTTTTTTAATAAGCTGCACTACAGGGGCATTATTATGGGGGCAGGGGCATTACCATGGGGGCAGGGGCATTACCACAGGGGCATTACTATGGGGGCATAGGCAATAAGGGGCATTACTAATGGGGCATGAGCACTACAGGGGCATTACTATTGGGGCATGGGCACTACAGGGGCATTACCACAGGGGCATTACTGTGGGGGCATGGGCACTACAGGGGCATTACTATGAAAGCATGGGCACTACAGGGGCATTAATATGGGAGCATGGGCACTACAGGGGCATTACTGTATGGTGGGCACTACAGGGGCATTACTATGGGGGTATTAACATATGGGCATTACTATGGGGGCATTACAATATGGGCACTACTGCAGGGAGAATTACATGGGGGGCGCCAAATTACTGTCTTGCCCCTGGTGACAAAAATCCTAGTTTCGGCCCTGACATTCCCAATCTTAAACGGCATACAACTCACATCAAAGAGGCAATACACATAGAATAACTCATGGTTTAATTTCCTTCATGTTTATTTCAATTCAAAACCTTCAGTCATACTGAGATGAGTAGAAGGAAGAAAGACTTAGGGGCTTATGCATCAATCTATTTTTTACATAAAATTATGCAGAAACTGCAATTTCTGCATAACTATGTATTGTAGTTACAGTATGTACTGAAAGCACATTGCTAGAGATTTCACAGAAATCTCTGGCAAAGTGCTAACTAGCACTTCAGATCGCAGTCCCGTCATTATCAATGGGGAATACGATCTGACTCCTATGTACTAAAGTCCAAAAAGCAAAGCTTTTTGGAGTTTAGTACTGGTAGTTTACACCATGTTCAGATGGTGTAAACTACTGTAAGCCTATGGAGGCTCCAGGGGCAGGAGAGAGATCTCTCTCTCTTACACAGCCCCCATCCGGCTCCGGAAGCGGACACTGCGCGCATGCGCAGTGTCAGCTTCCCCATTGAAGTTTTTAACTTCTATGAAAGACTTCTCTAATTTGCCGGGGATATAATTGGCAGGGACACGGAACCGCCTGCGATTTGGATACATAGTAATCTAGGCAGTACTGTGATTAATACATAGACCCCTTAGTCTGGCTCTCTTTTTTGTTGAGATAAAAAACATCCTAATAAATTTGGATTGTTAATGTTAAAAAGCATTAAACTATGGTTGATCAAGGTTTCTAATACATAGCAATGTTTCACAGTATCAATATAGCAGAATTATATAAAAAAAATGTATTTAAAACATTAGTGCAAAAAACCCTCTCACAAACTGATTACCCAAACCAGTGGCGTAAGTTCATCGCAGTCGGCCGAAGGCAAGTTAGAGTCCCCTTGCCCACGAGAAAAGGGAAAATAAATAAAGCGCATATATATCCTCCAATATATATATGCGCATACGTGCGAATAGCGGCGATACCAAACTATCATCATCGGGACTGGGACCTAATAATGAATAAATGTGCCACTTTAGAGCCCCAGATCAATCTATATATAAATACATCCAGTTTATAGATCCCTCACACAGCTCTCCCCTTTCACTCAGATCCCTCACACCCCCCCCCCCCCCCACACTCACACACAGCTGCCTCATATATCCCCATGCAGCTTTCCACCCCCTCACTCAGCTCCCCGGCTCACACGCGCACAGCACTCCACCCACACACTTCAACCATCTAACACAGACCCCACCCCTCACACACATCCCCATCTCACACACACACACACACTCCCCCCCGGCCCATAGGGCTTGCCCTTACTATATTATTCAGCCACAGTAGCCACTGCTCAGCCTCTCCCGACTCCCATCCGCTCCCGAGTGACAGCTGCCGGCCACGCTGACTCCCGTCAATGCTCCAGTGCCCCCATGGTGACTGCTGCTGCGTAGCCCTTACACTCCCACGCCCGCCGAACTGTCTTCCTCCCGGCTCCTCTGTCGGCAGGTTCAGCCTCAGGGAGGGTGGAGGTCACATGTTATGTGACGTCGTCCGCCGTCAGAGCAGTCCAGACAGGAGGAGCGCCGCTGATGCTGATCGGGGCTCAGCTCGGCGGCTCCTCTGTTCCAGCACAGGCACAGCAGGATACGGAACGGGTGACAATGGAGGAGTTGCCCCCTTCAGGGCTGGCGCCCGGCGGCAACTGACGCCATTGTCTTCAAGAGTTCCGCCACTGACCCAAACTAACTGGCACCAAGGGCACTTCAGATTATCAATTTGTTCAGATAATTGGACATGTATTAAACTATGTATGTATGTATGGATATTTTGTGATCGTCCAATAATGGATCATGGTAAGACAATCTGTGTTCTGCTGCACAAATTCAAAACATGTTAAAAACCCATTACCAAGGGAAGCTTCAGGACTGATGTGACTAGTACTGCATGGCTAAATGTTTGACATTCAAACCTGTTTGCCCAAGTGTTAGATATTTATTTTGTTTACTAGAGGCTATAATCAGCACATAAGGAACTCTTTTGTAAGGACACTGATGGTTAGAAGTATAATGGAGATTTACACTGGTCACACTGAAATGTAGAAAGTGATGCTGAAATACCAAATGTTCAAGGTTTTAAGCTGCTACACACTTAGCAATATACACAATTTGCCCGATTCCGACGCATAGTTACGAGAAATCGTGTAAAATATGCCCAAATCGTAAGTGTCCACTCACGATCACAATGCCAATGCGCGTCCCCGCAAGTCGTACATCGCATCTTCAGATCTGCCATGCTGTAGGGCAGATCTGACAATCTTTGTCACGATGCACTGGAATAGTTAGGAGGCACGATAGATCGTTTGTCACATTGTACAGTTTTTAACACCAAATCGTGCCCACGACTGCCGGGGAGCTGCTGGGGAGAGTTCAAGGGGAAATCGGACACAATGTCGGATCGTGAGCACATCGCCAGGTGTGTAGGTTACCTTAAGAATCAACTAGCTTACAGTCTATGGTCCCATTTTAAAAATGAATAAAATATGTATACAATATTTGCAAAATATTTCCTCCAAGCAACAAACCATGAAAAAAAAAAGCCATCTACTACATTTAGCCAATTGGCCATCACTTACTGCCAGAATATGCAAATGTAGTATAGACAGTGTGTTTAATTGACACCATGACTGATGAGGCTTTCAACATCATCTCAGCTTTACTCATCAACCCGAGTCAGCAAATAACTTTCTCTTATACATATATAGAACAATTACATCCTGTGTCACCTGGGATTCTGTAAATTGTAGTCACCAACTACCAATATGAGAACTTTACCATAGTGAAATATTTCGATTGAAATTTCATCTGCTCAATAAACCACAACACACTACACAGTAGCTGTGTTTTTGGTTCTCATTTATGATTTCAAGTGTACAGGCAACTTTTATCATATTTTTTTCCATTCTTATAATGTTTTAGGATTTCTGTTACCATTTTTTTTTCAAGATTCAAAATTCATGTGGCGGATTGATATAAAAAAAAAATCAATAAATAAAAAAAGAGCATTAGCTTAATGATCAATGCAGGCAGAGCCAAATTAATAGCTCATGGGGCCCTATGCAAGAAACTGGTCCATTTGACTATTTAAACTTTTCCTAAAGACACTCGTCACAGAGATCACAAGTGTGTAATACACACAAACTCACTGGAGGTGATTCAGCAGAGGACACAAGTGCTATAGCAGCTGCGAAAGCATTATTATGGTAACGCAGCAGGAGGCGTCACACCTACTCTGCAAGCATTAATTATCCGAGCTGCGTTCTAGGACGTAGCATCGGATAAACTTGTGATCCCATCGGCCGGCTGAGTAACCCATGGGTCGCGCAAGCTGGCCGCCACAGATGCAACAAAGAGGCCAGGAAATCTCTGTTTGCTGATGGAGATCCTGGCCTCTTCCCTCCCCCCAAGATTGAGGACATGCCTCAGTTTTGGGAAACAGAGGCTGTCATCTCCTCCCTCCCCCCACAAATGGCCGCAGACTGTCAATCACTGACATTCTACTGTCGCCCTGCATGCGATCATGCAGGATCCATTCTGCCCATTCACAGAACGGGACCTGCGTCCTCTGATGAATCACCCCCACTGATCACTATATACAGGTGACAAAGACAACCATCCCAATACATAGTGATCATTATGCCCAAGAAACACAGATATCAAACACAACTGACATGTTCCTGATGCTGACTAGCTTTTTTATTACATTATCCCACCCCTCATACCCATCAGCTTTTCTTTCACATTCGCCCCATACCCATCATCTTTTCTTTCACATTAACACCCCATACCCATCAGCTTTTTTTTCCACATACCCCTCGGCTCACTATCACAAGCCATTCCTTGCCCACAAACTTTTCTCTAACATTCCTCTCCGTTGAACCGTTCTATTTCATGCCCCTGTCTCAACAGCTGTTTTTTTCTGTATATCCATCCTCACCCAGCAACTTTTCCCTCACATACCATCTTGAACCACCAGTTGTTCCTTCACATGCCTTTTTGCTCACCAGTTTTCCTGCACACATCCCCCTGCCCACCAGGTCTTCCATCACATCCTCGCCTGACCACCAGTATTTCCTCAGATACCCTCCTAGCCATCAGTTTTTCCTTTACCCTGACCACCAGCTTTTCCTTCACATACATAGATGGAGTCAATTAGCATTAGCACTAACACGGACAGGTATTACAATTTTGTTTGGGTTGATCCACAGTTTGTTCCAGTATTTAGTCTTCGGAGATTTGGACACATAAGGTAAGTACACTCTAGAGCAGAGGTTCCTAAACTTTTTGGAATCGCGGCGCCCTAGTGCATCAGAATGGTTTTCACGGCACCCCTAAGCCAAAAGTTTGTTATTGAGAAATTCAGAAAAAATGTAGTGCATTACTAAAGTGAAGTAAATTGTGCTTACCTGTCATCCTTAGATTAAGTAGTAGGTGACAGGTTTGCCCTTCTGTTTGTCCACATATTTACATTACATTGACCATAAATTATTTGATTTGGTGCCACCAACCTGAGGCACCCCTGCAAGTGTCCCGAGGCATCCCAGGGTGCCGCGGTGCACAGTTTGGGAACCACTGGTCTAGAGTTAATCACAGAATAAATCAAGGAGAACATACCTTCTTTAAAAAAAAACTAAATATAAATATATTCAATAAAGTGGAAAAGACAGGTATGCCAAGCTTAACCTTTCGAAAATGCTATATTTTAACTATTGTAATAAAGCATTTGAAACTGCAATCAATAACAGTGAAATATAAACTTATATCTCAACAAACAACAGCACATTTGGTAAATAGTACAATTAAAGTGTATACACCAATGCCATCTACAGCAAAAATTCTGTTAAATATATATATTTTTTTTTTTTTACAGAATGAATGCAAAAATGTAATTAGACCACCACACATGCCTTGAATACCCATCAGACCCAGCCTCATCGCTATTTATGGTGTCCAATTTATATTATATTACACAGTACTGTCCCCAATTCACAGCATGTTACACAGCAGGGCCTTCAAATCATTACATGCCACTCAGCTTCACCCTTCATGCATAGTAAGTCACATAGCAGTGGAAACAATTTATAGCATGCCCAGACTTAGTGTCCCTAACTCATATGTGAAGAAGGCTTCAAGGCGCCCAAGAACAAACAGCAAGTGCCAGGACCTTCTCCTAAAGTTGATTCAGCTGCGGGATCAGGGCACCACCAGTGCAGAACTTGCTCAGGAAAGGCAGCAGGCAGGTGTGAGTGCATCTTCACACACAGTGAGGCGAAGACTTTTGGAGGATGGCCTGGTGTCAAGAAGGGCAGCAAAGAAGCCATTTCTCTCCAGGAAAAACATCAGGGATAGACTCATTCTGCAAAAGGTACAGGGATTGGACTGCTGATGACTGGTTTAAAGTTATTTTCTCTGATGAATCCCATTTCAGATTGTTTGGGGCATCTGGAAAAATGCTTTTCCAGAGAAGGAAATGTGAGTACTACTATCAGGCCTGTGTCATGCCAACAGTAAAGTCAGGCTCGGACTGGGCTGCCGGGGATTTGGGGGATTCCCCGGTGGGCCCCCCTGCTTCATAGCCACGCCCTCTATTGCTGGAGGGCGTGGCCTAGCGCTGGTCACCGGCTGCTATAGTGTCCCCCGTGTCACTGTAGTTGCGGGCGGCAAAAGGCGGGTGAGTGCATGCAGTGGGCGGCAGTCTCTCTAGCAGTTTGCACCAATCCAGCACCACTGATGATGTAACACTCCGCGCGGGGTAGGGGTTGAGGAGTCGGGAGCAGCAGAGCCTGGGAAGCAGGCTGCACTGATTAAGTTTAGGCTGCTGCAGGGGTGGGAGGGTGTGAAATCGCCCAGGCTGCTTCAGGGGAGAGGTGGAGGAGGTAGGAACAGGAAGCGCAGAGAGATCATGGGGTCTATGTACTAAGCAGTGATAAGTGTCAGAGTGAAAAGTGATAAGTCTGTGATAAGTGCCAGCCAATCAGCTCCCAACTGTAATTTTTCAAACACAGCCTGTGAGATGACAGTTGGGAGCTGATTGGCTGGCACTTATCACATACTTATCACTTTTCACTCTGTCACTTATCACTGCTTAGGACATAGACCCCCATGTGTCATAGAGGAGCCAGGCTCCGCCCCCTCCTCTCCACGGAGTCGGACTGTTGCAGTGCTTTCCAATTCCTTCCCCTGCACAGCTGCCTGCTCACTGTCACAGTGACTGAGATCCTGGCTGATGGTAGCTGTATGTCATGCAGCATACCTAACAGTATCTCTCCTTCCAGTAAATGTCTCTAGTCACCTGTCCTGATCATGGCAACAGGTAAGAAAGGAGAGTAAAAAACATTAATAAGTATGACCCAAACCCTCCCCCCACGTGTTCCTGTATGTGTATAATATGTAAATGTATGTACACTATGTATGTACATGTGTCTGTGTATACTAGGTATCTGTATATATGCTATGTATGTGTATAGTAGTATGTACATGTGTGTCTGTGTATACTAGGTATCTGTATGTATGCTCTGTATGTGTATACTATGTATGTGTATAATATGTATGTACATATGTGTCTGTGTAAACTAGGTATCTGTATGTATAGTATGTATGTGTATAGTAGGTATCTGTTTATATACTATGTATGTGTATAGCAGTATGTACATGTGTGTATGTGTATACTAGGTATCTGTATGTATGTTCTGTATGTGTATAATATGTAAATGTATGTATGTGTATAGTAGTATGTACATGTGTGTATGTGTATACTAGGTATCTGTATGTATAGTATGTATGTGTATAGTAGGTATCTGTTTATATACTATGTATGTGTATAGCAGTATGTACATGTGTGTATGTGTATACTAGGTATCTGTATGTATGTTCTGTATGTGTATAATATGTAAATGTATGTATGTGTATAGTAGTATGTACATGTGTGTATGTGTATACTAGGTATCTGTATGTATGCGTATAATATGTCAATGTATGTATACTATGTATGTGTATAGTAGTATGTACATGTGTGTATGTGTATACTAGGTATCTGTATGTATGCGTATAATATGTCAATGTATGTATACTATGTATGTGTATAGTAGTATGTACATGTGTGTATGTGTATACTAGGTGTCTGTATGTATGTGTATAGTAGGTATCTGCATGTATACTATGTATGTGTATAGTGGTATGTACATGTGTGTATGTGTATACTAGGTATCTGTATGTATAGTATGTATCTGCATGTATACTATGTATGTGTATAGTGGTATGTACATGTGTGTATGTGTATACTAGGTATCTGTATGTATAGTATGTATGTTTATTGTAGGTATCTGCATGTACACTATGTATGTGTATAGTGGTATGTACATGTGTGTGTGTATACTAGGTATCTGTATGTATGTTCTGTATGTGTATAATATGTCAATATATGTATACTATGTATGTGTATAGTAGTATGTACATGTGTGTATACTAGGTATCTGTATGTATAGTATGTATGTGTATAGTAGGTATCTGCATGTATACTATGTATGTGTATAGTGGTATGTACATGTGTGTATGTGTATACTAGGTATCTGTATGTATAGTATGTATGTGTATAGTATGTATCTGCATGTATACTATGTATGTGTATAGTGGTACGTACATGTGTGTATGTGTATACTAGGTATCTGTATGTATGCTCTTTATGTGTGTACTTTGTAAATGTATGTATACTATGTATGTGTATACTAAGATGTACATGTGTGTATGTGTATAGTAGGTATCTGAATGTATACTATGTATGTGTATAGTGGTATGTACATGTGTGTATGTGTATACTAGGTATCTGTATGTATAGTATGTATGTGTATAGTAGGTATCTGCATGTATACTATGTATGTGTATAGTGGTACGTACATGTGTGTATGTGTATACTAGGTATCTGTATGTATGCTCTGTATTTGTATAATATGTCAATGTATGTATACTATGTATGTGTATAGTAGTATGCACATGTGTGTATGTGTATACTAGGTATCTGTATGTATAGTATGTATGTGTATAGTAGGTATCTGCATGTATACTATGTATGTGTATAGTGGTATGTACATGTGTGTATGTGTATACTAGGTATCTGTATGTATGCTCTGTATGTGTATAATATGTCAATGTATGTATACTATGTATGTGTATAGTAGTATGTACATGTGTGTATGTATATACTAGGTATCTGTATGTATAGTATGTATGTGTATAGTAGGTATCTGCATGTATACTATGTATGTGTATAGTAGTATGTACATGTGTGTATGTGTATACTAGGTATCTGTATGTATAGTATGTATGTTTATTGTAGGTATCTGCATGTATACTATGTATGTGTATAGTGGTATGTACATGTGTGTATGTGTATACTAGGTATCTGTAAGTATGTTCTGTAAGTGTATAAAATGTAAATGTATGTATGTGTATAGTGGTATGTACATGTGTGTATGTGTATACTAGGTATCTGTATGTATGCGTATAATATGTCAATGTATGTATACTATATATGTGTATAGTAGTATGTACATGTGTGTATGTGTATACTAGGTATCTGTATGTATGTGTATAGTATGTATCTGCATGTATACTATGTATGTGTATAGTGGTATGTACATGTGTGTATGTGTATACTAGGTATCTGTATGTATGCGTATAATATGTCAATGTATGTATACTATGTATGTGTATAGTAGTATGTACATGTGTGTATGTGTATACTAGGTATCTGTATGTATAGTATGTATGTGTATATACTAGGTATCTGTATGTATAGTAGGTATCTGCATGTATACTATGTATGTGTATAGTGGTATGTACATGTGTGTATGTGTATACTAGGTATCTGTATGTATAGTATGTATGTGTATAGTAGGTATCTGCATGTATACTATGTATGTGTATAGTGGTACGTACATGTGTGTATGTGTATACTAGGTATCTGTATGTATGCTCTTTATGTGTGTACTTTGTAAATGTATGTATACTATGTATGTGTATACTAGGATGTACATGTGTGTATGTGTATAGTAGGTATCTGTATACTATGTATGTGTATAGTAGTATGTACATGTGTGTCTGTGTATACTAGATATCTGTGTGTATACTCTGTATGTGTACAGTAGTATGTACATGTGATAGTCTGCTGCCATTTGTGGACGGGAGGGAGCGACGATGGTCTCCGTTTCCTGAAACGGAAGCATGTCACCGCCGCTGACAGAGATTTTCTGGCCTCTTTGTTGTAGCTTCGGTGGCCGGCTTGAGTGACCCTATAGATCACTTAGCCGGCCGATGTTATTGCAGATTATCCGATGCTGCGTCCTTTGACACAGCTCGGATAAGTAATGCATGCAGGAGGCCTGACACCTCCTCCTGCATTACAGTAATTGCAAGGACAGAATTGCAAAGTTGCTTGCGTGCAGCTTTGCAATTCCGTCCTATGCTGAATCAGGCCCTATGTGTATTATTGCTAACCTGAAGATGTCACTGATTATTGATATTTTAATTAAATGGGGCATGGATTATTGCTATTCTAATAAAAGGTAACAGTTTATTGAATTTATAATAAAGTGGGAAGACCACACCCCTCCAATTGATGGCCACACCCACCAAAGGCTGGTCAAGCTCTTCTCCGGACCCCTGCCATTGCATTCCCCTGTGGGCCCTTCATGCCCCAGTCAGACACTGAGTAAAGTATCCTGAGACCATTCATGTGTGGGGTTGCTTCTCAGCCAAAGGAGTGGGCTCACTCACTATTTTGCCTAAGAACATAGCCATGAATAAAGAATGGTACCAAAACATCTACTAACCATTCAAGAACAGTTTGGTGACTAACAATGCCTTTTCCAGCATGATGGAGCACCTTGTCATAAGGCAAAAGTGATAACCAAGTGGCTTGGGGAACAAAATATCGAAATTTTGGGTCCATGGCCAGGAAACTCCCCGGACCTTAATTTCTGACAAACTCTAAGCATTGATTAGGCAAGAATGGGCGGCCATCAGTCAGTATGTGGCCCAGAAGTTGATTGACAGCATGCCAGGACGAATTGCATAGGTCTTGAAAAAGAAGGGTCAACAAATATTGACTCTCTGCCTAAACTTAGTGTAATTGTCAATAAAAGCCTTTGACACCTATGAAATTCTTGTAATTTTACTACAGTAACATCTGACAAAAAGGTCTAAAAACACTGAAGCAGCAAACTTTGTGAAAACCAATACTTGTGTCATTCTCAAAACTTTTGGCCATGGCTATAATCTGCCCTGTAACATAGGACACATAACTCACAGTATGCCACATCAAGGTATACCAAATTCATAGTATGCCACAAAACAGGACCATATCATAGTATACCACACAGCAGGAACCACAATTTCATAGTCTGCAACACAGTAGGGCCTCTAATTAATAATTTTATAGGGGGAAGACCTTGCAATTTGAAGTCTGCATGGATTGGCAGGTACAAAACTTTTCCTCCAAAACGGAAACTTGTCTTAAATTGTCATCTGGCTAATATGTTGCATTCCTGGCCACATTGTATAATGTACAGAAAGGGAGGAACTTATACTTGTTGCAAAGCATAAGCTTTACATTTTGCATGACCATATAATAAACAAATACTGTACTACTGAGTAACTGATCTCTGACTAAATAAACTTATGGCCCTGCATAGGTCCAGTGGACCTCAGCATGAGGTCCATTTCACACAGAGAAGGTAAGTGGATTACTGCATAACTCTGGGGGGAGGGGCCCTGAACAGTGCAGCAGGCTTGTTCAAGACCGTGCACCAAATATGGCACAACAGTGTCCAGTGCATTATAGAGGTATTTTGGGGTCGGTGGTGCGATGTAAATGTGCAGTAAGAAGCAATGTGTGTTACCATGTCTGATGGCTACCGCTGCCCTGATTCTCCACTGGTGATACTGGGGCCTGAGACCACCGGGGATTGCTGAACTTGCTACTGTGACCGCTGAACTTGTTGCTGGGATCTCTGGGGCTTTTGGGGCTTTCTTTCACCATCCAGTCGCCAAGATGGAAAACTTAGTCGCCATGGCGACCTGGATTTGTAGAGCCATGTATTATGCACCGTGTGATTTTAAAAATGCCTGCCACACATCAGTGGTGTTTGGAGGCCTAAGTTTTCATACCTTATGCAAACTCAAAACATTGTGATACTAAAAAAAAGACTGGATGCAGAACAAACTGTAAATAATGCTAAAAAGGATTTGCACTCACAAGACTTACAAAGTAAAAAAACTACAGGTGTTAGCAGAATAAACAGCTTTTTATTTTTATTATTATTTTTATTATTATTATTATTATATTAATATTAAAATTATTATTATTATATTTAAGGCCTGCAATTTTTCTCACTCAAAGTTGATCTTCAATGTTTCAGTTGCACACATTTCAAACAGCCAGCAGATGGCAGAAACAGAAAATGCACATAGATTACTCATTTGTATTGTGAATATACTGTATTTACTTCATGCTTTTCCTTATTTAGATATGGCTGCCCTCGATAAATAACAGGTCTTTAATGGCACAGTAAGATATTGCTGATACTGACCATCATTTGCATCAGGTTTCAATCAAAAAGATAAAGGAAACAACAGCAGCAGCAAAAGCCAGTGCTTTTCACCTTTCCCACTAAGCAGAGATGTGAACCGTGGTGAATTCTGATCCTGTATGACCTCAGAGAAAGATAAACATGTCCTAATAACAGAACAATGGGCTCTACTGCCTGAGCTTTTCAGCAGTTTAAGTTGTACAGAAATGACTTGCAATTCCTTACACAGACGGGAAGAAAATATACCACTTATGCATTTGAAAGGTTTTCTCTCTTTCTAGTCCTGAATGGATCCCACGCGTTTGAAATCTTGCTGCTATTTATTTCATGACAAATTGCAAGACTGAATTCACTTCATGCAACGCCACATAATAGTAATGATTAGCCAATTGCATCACAGTACGGCTTACAAGCACACACAACAGTGGGGTTACAGATAACTTTCAATACTGGAAAGCAACAGGCGTTTTTCAAGAACTCCCGCAGAGAAGGAAAAGTTTCAGGGAGCTAACACTATGCTTCAGGTCTAGACTTTTAGGACTGAGTTTGCATGGGCCTACATAAAACATTTTATTTTAATCCATATTTTAATTTACATGACACATACCCCTTCATTTGAATACTGTCGAGTTTCCATTATCATTTCGATCAGTCAATGATCTTTAAAGGGACTAGTTTCTGCATGCAGAAAAAACACTAACATGTTTGACCTTGAATCATTTTGTTATTTACCTTAATGCACTCTATCATCCTCTATCATGGCTCGTGAACATGGGTTTTGAAAAATAATGCTTCTAAATAGCTTTATCAGAGCATAATAAATGCATTCATTATGGGACTTAAAACAGCCTTGCAGAAATCTGTACTAGGTACTCACATGAGCGTTCACAAGAAGCTTTAAGAGAATAGGTAATAAGGTTCAAATGAAGGCTTATGTGTCTAACTTGCCATTTTAAGTTTAAACATCAAGGTCACTAATAAAATAAATGCACAGATATGTTTGAATCCATGAAAAGCATCAACATCACAATAAAGGGCTCATCTCAAACACGTATTATGTTCCTGAACGCTATAAACATACACGATTATTCTGATCGATTACTGAACTTGAAAGCAATATATGAGTAGTCAGATGTTTAGGAACAGTGCTAGTAGGTGGCATATTTGGTGCTGAATTACATCACCTAATATAATGTCAGCAATTGAATCAATATGGTGGTCTGCACTATGAATAAAGATGGTAGCTGTGATACTGTGCAGATAGTTATAAATACTGAAAAAATATGAACGTATAATGGTTGCATGAAACGATTTTATGTTACCCCCCCCCAACATAAAATCGTTCTAACTCCCTTGGCGACAGGTTGTTGTCAGGGTCCAGTGTATAGCACGGAGGTGCTACAACAGCACCAATTGGCATTTGGGAGTAGTAATCTGATTGCTGTAGTTTCGCCTCTAGGGAGGCTTTATTAAAGCAGCCAGACCAGCCCATCAGTACTTCTGACATTTGCCAGAAGTTCCAGATGGCCAGTCCGGCACAGCTGACACCCCAGTCAAATGTGCCTGTATATTTTATTCCAGTAACAAAATAATATACAGGTTGAGTCTCCCATATCCAAAATGCTTCGGACCAGTGGTATGTTGGATAACGGAATATTCCAGATTTTGGAATAATTGCATAGCATAATGAAATATCTTGGGAATAGGACCCAAATATACTCACAGAATGCATTTATGTGTTATATACACATTATACACACAGCCTGCAGGTAATTTTATACAATAGTTTCAATAATTTTGTGGCTCAAGCACAGTTTGTGTACAGAAATGAAAATGATTTAAGTTTCATATACATCTTATACACACGCTCTGAAGGTAATTTTATGCAATATTTTTAATAATTTGTGCTTTAGACAAAGTTTGTGTACATTGAACCATCAAAAATCAAGGGTTTCATTATCTCCGTCATGCCAAAATAATTACGTATTTCGGAATATTTATATTTAACTCAACGAAAACTATGGACGCTCATTTGTAAATGTTTTATACTTTTTATATAATTTATCTAAAATTTCTTTGTTATCAACATAGAAATCTAAAGTGATCACTTAATAGGCTTACAAGTACACTCTTACTTGCACTATATTTGGATTAGACTGTTCTAAACTCCATGGCTCAGTGTGTGGGAGGTAACTGCATTCACAAGATGCTATCCGACAGCTGTTGTGTGGGGGAAGAAACTTTTTAGTAGGCAGAGTGATGGAGAATAGGAAGAAAAAAAATATAAAAAAAATGCAAATCACAGCAACTTCTAACCAATGTAAGATAATTCTGGATACCCCAGAATAAATGCAGCAGGCGCTGGCACCTTAAATTAATGGGACTAAAAAATTGGATTTTCCCTTAAACATTTTAGTTTTTACAGCTCTATGCAATCTAGCCAAGGGTGTCTACTATTTTAACCACTTAACTGACGTGGTCAGTTTTGATGCGAAAGCAGCCTTACTTCAGCTGTCAAGGTGCGACCGCACCATCCGGCTATATTTTTGAAGAGAAAATTTGTTCTACACATGTGCAGAATGGATCTCTTCTGACTACCTGGACTTTCCTCCGGACCAGGCAATTTCTGACCGGTTTTGCTGGTAAAAATCATCAGTTAAGTGGTTAAAATGGGTGGATGACGAGCTGAGTCTTTGCCTGGGGTGACAGGAAGCCTAGCTTTACCCCTGCACGTATGTACTGTATACGCATACACAGACCCGCCAAGAGCCGCAGTGGGCCCGGGTAATCGCGGGAGGCGTGGCCAAGCCCCCTTCGGGGAAAAAAAAAAGAGAAAGATTTTCAGCGGCGCTGCGCGCTGGCGAGGGGGGCGCTCTGAGCCACCTCAGCCTGGCAAAAAGCCAGGGGAGGCGCGATCAGTGTGATCGCTCCCCTCCCACAGGCATAGGAGACTGCTGTGGCTGCTGCTCAGCAGGCACGAGCAGTCTCCCACTGCAGCTTAGCACATGCTGTGTGCTGGGCCACTGTGAGGGAGAGGGGGCGGTGTCGGACCCGGGCCCCCGCCGAGGCTCTCAGGAAGCCCGGGCCCGGGTAATCTGTACCCGCTCCCCCCCCTCTCGGCGTCCCTACACATACAAACAAAAATATTCCCAACACAGAAAATCCTTAAACTCTTATAGCAATAGTTATAGCTCCAGTATAAAGTGGTAGAAGGAAGGCACTGACAATGCCCTCCATGGAGTTAGCCTCACCCACTGCACATGCCACACTCCCTGTGTAAACCACACCCGCACCACACTGGTCACGCCCCTGCATCACTAGTCACACCGCCACAGTGATTGCCACACCTCCTGCAATGGCACACAACAGGCCCTTCATGAATTTCAGCTTCAGGCCCATGTGGACAAAAGTCCTGACCAGGCTGTAAAGTTATAGTTTACGCAATTACTATTTATTCTTTTTTGGGACAGGATCTTATTGGTGCCACAGTCACACCAAGCCCTGAAATATAATTTTGTAATAAGGAATTCAAATTTTCAGGGCTGTAATAGGAGTCTTAATAAACAGACCCCGGAGTGAGAATTTCAGATAAAAAAACCTCTCTGAATGAACCCTAATGTTGTTTCTGTTTATAGGTGGTGATGACATCACAGCTATCTGAAAAGTGAAATGCTTTTAGAATAAGATTCCTTTAAGCAGGACTGCCACGTGATCTGAAATTTCTTCTGTACCTAAAAGCTCTCCTTTTGAGTGCTATAAATATAACCGTTAATAAACACTCGTAGTAAAATTCAGAGACTTTCCTGGGAAGACACAGACTTAAAAGTGCTCTGCCTTAGACATAACAACGCTTTTCCATAAATTACCTGATACCAGTCTGTTTGCTGCTTCCTGATTGCTGTTACTCAAAGCTCTTGCATCTCCCCAGTGTTGCTCTTCATAGATTTCCTTCTGCAAGTGTCTAATGTTTTAATTTTTTTCAAGCCTGGCCATGTTCCCAGTCTTCCACTAATTTCTAGCAATGGGAGACTAACATAATCCAACATTCTGAAAAATAACCATTACCTGCTATGCTAGAGATGCACATGGTATTTCAGGCCAGTTTATTCGGGAAACATGCAGCTGACAGGAAAACCATCATCTTGTGAGTGAGTTTATAAATGCATCTCCCCATCTTTGAGGCAAGTGATATACAGCATTAATAATTACTATCTACCAAAATAACTAACAACTAGTATTAAGATATAAGCACTTTTATATTTTGATAGTTACTGTATGTGAATTAGGTTTTTTATATTAAGATTAAATAAGATTAGAAAACATTATCAATTCCACATAAGCATCCAAGGTTATAAACATTATTAAATTAAGTCACTAAAAGTGAAGTAAATATATTACATACCAGTAAAATAAGTCAGATATTATATAGATAGACCTTTTCAACTCAGGAAATGCACTTGTCATCAATGTTATACCAATTTTCAAATTGCAGTGGATGCTGAATAAATTAGTTTAACCACTTAACTGACGATTTTTTCAGAAAAACCGGTCATAAATTGCCGGGTCCGCAAGAAAGTCTGAGGAGTCAGAGGATATCCATTTCCTCTTCAAAAACACAGCGCGGGGGTGCGGTCATACCTTGTAAGCTGAAGCACAGCTGGTTGCGTTTGCATCCCATACGACCACGTCAGTTAAGTGGTTAAACAACACCATGCTCATTACTTAATTAATTCAGCCTAGGTGTACAGAATTGGCTAATTTAAGAGCAGAGTATTTGTACTGAAAGGAAAAACTCAGGTCGTATCATCATGAAAATGTTCTTTAAAATAAAATACATAGGGGTCTATTTACTGAGCAGTGTTAGGAGACAAAGTGAAATGAGATAAGGTACCAGCCAATCAGCTCCTAACTGCCATCTCACAGGCTGTGTTTGAAAATATAACAGTTGGGAGCCGATTGGCTGGTACCTTATCTCCTTTCACTTTGTCTCCTAACACTGCTTAGTAAATAGACCCCATAATCTGCTTCTTCCAGTCTTGTCTACATTTTGGTATACCATAAAAAGTATCATTCAAATGTAATCAATTTTTTAAAGGAAATCCTACATGCCTTGCTAGCAGATAGTGGATCCAAATCTGCAGATATCCAGACTCTACCGGGCAGTCATACTGGCCAGACCAGGCTACACCATACATGCCTACTCTCCCGGGAATCGCGGGAGGCTCCCGATTTTTCGGGTAACCCCCCGCGATCCCGGAAGGGTAGGCATATCTCCCGCATCCCGCCCACTTCCTAGTGAAGTGGGCAGGATGGGGAGATTTTACCTGAAAAAATCGGGTCCGTCGGGAAGGGGCGGGGCTAAATTAGGCAAATCGCGTCATTTAGCCCCGCCCCCTCCTCACGGACCCGCGAATCACGGGGGTTTTCTGTAAAGGGAGCGGGGCCTAATGCCGTCTATCGTCTGGCCCCGCCCCCCGAAGAGGAGAGCAGCAGGTCCACCTCCTGCTGCTCCCGGAAAGCTGCTCAGCAAAGTAGGTAAGTATGGGCTACACCAGTAATGTCTCGACTTTGGCAAAATACAAAACAAATGCAACAATAATTTCCAGGCACAAACCTTAAAGTGAACTATGACGTACATGTGTTTATAGAAAACGGACGTTCTGCAATTTCAGTTGTGTTATTTGTTAACGTGTTACAATGAGGAAAACACTGCACTGAGGACCAACAAATCAGCAGGCAGTGATCTGTGCTATTCCTGTAACATACACTGCATATTTTGGTATCTCAGGGCCTGATTCCTGCGTTTACGCATGGAATTGTCCGATTGTTGCGTACTGCGCATGCATCGCAGTGCGCGAACCGATCACTGCGATCAGGACTGTGATCGCAGTGACTATGCAGACCCATCGCAGAGTGATTGACAGGTAGTGCTGTTTGTGGGAGGTGACGGGGGGGTGGTCGGCAAACCGCAGGTGTACCAGTGCGTTTGAATGCCGTTGCATGGGCGTGCATAAATTATCCACTGCGATGCCGTACGCAGCTTGTGTACTCACAGCGTGCGACAAGGTTAGCAATTCCTGAGTAAGGTCAGAGCTTGTGCTAGTGAGCACACGAGGCTGCGATGGTACCGATGGTTTTGCAGTCCTGCTAAGGATTACGGATGTGTGTAAGGGTAAAGTGGGCATCCTTATGTACTGCTGCGTCGGCATAGCGATCGCAATGGATTAGCATACTATTGCAGTAAGACTGCGTGCGTAATCGCTATTGGATTCGCAGTTGCGATCCATAATGAATCAGACCCTCAATCTGAACACTCACTTGGCAAAACTATTATAATTTATCTAACTAGAGAGACAAAACATTGAGATTGTGCTTAGGGCTCTAATCATTTTTAATCACTTCTCTTAAAGCATTTGGTGTGAGAACTATATTTAAACAATGTGATTATATAATTTCACCACAAAAATTTTAATTATTATTATTTTATTTTTTTACAAAATCAATATGCTAAAAACATATTTAACCTGAGAATTTGAAATCTTCATTATGTATCTTCAGTGCTGGGAAAAGGCACATAGTGTTTCAGTAATCCATGTCCTTGAGCTTCAGTGGTTTGTACAGTACATGCTAATAAGCAGGAGGAAGGGAACACATGAGCGAGGGTGTAGGCAAGGTTTACAGTTACTGGAAAATTTCTCTGTATAAATTACAGAAACAAATACAATATAAAACATGCCTATTAAAAAAAACAGTCAGTTCTGTATCGATTAAACAAAACCGCTAGATACGAGTGATACACAATGGAATAATTATATATGTATCCCCCACACATTTATTAACAATGCTTATCTGTGTACTTTTTTATGTGTGATAACATACTGCACATGTACAATAACTGCTGTACCTGAGACACTCACTCCCAATTCCCTTTTAGTTGCTGTCTTACTCACACTTTCTACTATGCTGGAGCTCTCCCTGACTCCCGAGAGAGAAGACTAACCACCTGGATCCGCACACTGCCCTAGGTGATTGAGGACACAACGTAAGGTGAATCGCATCATGGCACATCGCTACCACAAACCACGGTATTGAACAGCAGCGACACAATTTTCTGCACCCCCCCCTTCCCCAACACACACACATGCTGTACTGCAGGCTTTCCCAAAGGGTTTAAGTAACATAACGGTAAGCATAGTCTTACTCGATTAGTTGCAACACAATATTTTAAAGAATGTGTATATCAATATCACCATTTGTAGACAAATTATTAATATAAGTATCACACTCTTTTATTCAAGTTTAGTCACATAACAAGATGACTATATCAAGCTCAGAACTGGTTTACCAGGTTAATTAACATATCTACAGATGTAGCCATCTCACAAACAAAGCTTTTGATTACCATATCAACATACCTGGCCATGTCCTTAGCCAGTTCACACACACAAAAGTTAGAAACACCCCCATTAGTTTCAGTTGGCCAAGGAATAGACCATTCCCATTAGGTGAGAGGGACAGGGAGAGCTCACAGAGACATGCAAGCTCGTACCCGCAGCCATAACAGAAGAATGGGATCTCAACACTCTTCAATGGGGAATTTGGCTCCAGGGCCGGTGCAAGGTTTCCGGGCGCCCCAGGCAACATTTCACCAATCGCCCCTGCTCCCTCCGATTCATAATACGTCATGCATCAGTCTCCCCAGTTAAATAACATGCCACACAGCAGTGTCCCAAATTCATAATATACCATATAGAGTATCACACACAGCAGAGCACTGAAATCATAATGTACCTCATAACACTGCTGCTAATTCATAATATACCACACAGCTATGTCACAAATTCATTATATGCCACTCAGCCATGAATATGCCATTCATTTTTTTTCTTTGTGGACCCAGCGGCGCCCTTAGGCGGCTGCCTAAGGTTGCCTAATGGTAGCACCGGCCCTGTCTGGCTCCTCTTCTCCCTGATGGATAAGTATCTCTCTATCAACCCACACTTGGCGTACATGGACCTCGATAATGGCATGGTTAATGATTTGTTTAATAATGTAGTGATCTATACAGTAGTTAGTTTATATATGTAAGTCTGTAATGATTGGTGTTAGCATACAGCAGATGCTGTAGTGTGATCTAGGCTATTTATACTTTTTGTAGTTGTAAAGAGAATAATGTTTGTGGGCAGCATACAAGAAGGTGATTCGTAATGGAGTTTTTGTACTATTCTGGGAATAAGCAACACTGTGATAGTTTGTGAATAAACAGCAAGTAAATGCTATTTATAATAGTATGGCCTGGGAAAGTTAGGCTTGTGAATGCTGATTGTGTTCTGAAAGGATTGTGAGCTCTGTATTTAGATAGTATTGTTAGATATTGGAATCAGCTTATATGTTATGCATTCTGGAATACTATATAATGCAATGTTTGCCTGCAAATATCACACAGTTGTGGTGTGTGATAATGGTGTCCCAAAAATAGCTTTAAGGTGAGATGAATTCCACATCTCACTAATAGATACCATATCTGCGATTGCATTAAAGTTTATTTCCCCTATTACCATGTTTTGTTAGCAATCGGCATACTATATCCAATTTGCTTATATAGTATTGCAAGTAATGTCTGAATGAAGGAAGTGGATGGATAGATACATGAATTACTGGATGCATTACAGAGCTATATCATCATGGGAGTTTCCTCACATTCAAAATGGAGTTTAACTTTGAGGTTATGGATACAAAGAACATAGACCATGCCATCCCCCACACACTCGCTCTCTCTCTCTGTAATAATCTATGTATATTTTATATTGTATTTAAATAATACTGTTTTAAGATATACTATACTGTATATGAACTTTATGAGCTTCAAATTGTTTGATTATATAAATACACTTTTACTTTAGTACATCTGGTGTGCAATGTCTTATTGAAATGAAATTATCCTAATGATTGAAAGATATATAATTTTGAGTAAAACTTTGCGAGTTAAGATATTAATTATATGTTAATAAATGATAAAAATAGAATATTTGCTTCAGACATGACATTAAAACCGGCAACTGTAGGTACAAACAAACAAATAAAAGAGGGAAGAAAGTACCACCATTTTACATAATTCTATACCCATGCCTTCCCACTTTGATATTTGTCCAAGTTTGCGGGCCTAGTCCCTCCATATGTCACAGTGCCGCTGAGACAAATGGCGGGACCAGGTGTGAAATGAGGCATGGCCCGACATTGACGTAGGACAATGGTTCCCAAACTGTGAGCCGTGGCACCCTGGGGTGCCTCAGGGCATTTGCACGGGTGCCTTGGGTTGGTGGTCTGGGACCAATTCAAATTATTTATGATCAATGGGATAGGCAAAATTAGTGCTTGTGGCTGCCAATCAAAAAATTTGTACAAACAGCAGCACAATCCTGAACCTTAGGATGACAGATAAGCACAATTAACTTCATTTAATAATTTTTTTCTGAATTTCTCAATAAGACATTTTGGCCTAGGGGTGGAGTGAAAAAATTCTGATACTCTAGGGCGCCGGGATTCTAGAAAGTTTGGGAACCCCTGACGTAGGGGACATTTCTTTTCTTCCATTGCGAATACAGATGAAAATAGTACTCTAATCTGGAATGGGATTGAAATAACTACATCCCCTCTAATCTTTGCAATATTCATCTTACAATTGCAAGAAGACTCATCACAATGTTACAGAAATAGTTGACGGATTAAAAAATAGATTGTATAAGCATGTCAGAATGAAATGTAGTAAAGGGGCCTATCCATTACGCGACCTGAAAAACTAGCGTTCAGTCCTTCCACACTGAACGGCGTTCACTGAATGTCATTCAGTGCAGGATCCCGACCTCCTATCTGGGAACATGTGGAACCTGACGATCGTCATCAGGTTAACCGGCATGTTGCGTAGATAGTCGGGGTCGGCAAGGACCCAGTGTGCACGCGCATCACTGGTCCTTGCCGGCTATCCATTAGACTACTGTCTGAACAATGCGACCAAAACCTACTGGTTTTGGTCGGATTGTTCAAAAAGTTGTGTAATGGCTAGTCCCCTTAACAGTTATCAGAATATGGATTTCTTTGTGTCCAAAAGTCAGAGCTAGCTTCCAAAAATATTTATGCTTTAAATATTTATAACCTAAGGTGCACTCAATATAATTTCTGCACACTGAAATAACTGTAGGAAATTATTTTAATTTATGAGGGGCTAAGCACAATTTTTATGTATCAGTTTCTTTTTGTTTTTAATATCCAGTATACTACCCAACATACTGAAGCCTACTACAGTTTCCATTTTTTATTTAATACTCAGCATGTGTACAGAATAGTCACTGAATTTTTAATACACCTTGAGGGGTCAGTGCTACTAAACTCATCTCCATAATCCATTCTGCTAGCACAGTAAATAGACGTATTACTGGTGATCATTGTAGCCAGCAGCTCAAGCAGCAGTTACTCTCTGCAGGTATAGGCAATCTGAATGAAACCATTGTTTTATAGTTAAATAAATGTTCCATTACAAAACAAAGAAAAAATAATACCTTTGTTATATGTCATACATGCCTATAGCAATTTGGCATATACAGTTCATCATTCTTAGTGATTCCCAAAATATCCAACATAGTGAAAAAAAAAAAAAAAAGAAACAGTGACTAATGTAAATGGTATATAATGTGCAGAGTTGCATTTAAAATATTCCCATTGGAGTTACTTATACCCCTTTGACACAAAATTCCAATTTTTTCTTAGCACATGAACGTGCATCAACTCGGGATATTTGTCAGTGGATACGGCTCAACCCGGGTCTATTGACCCGTGGATCCAACACAGGTAACTTGCAGGGTTGGACACGGGTCGTTCCCATGTCACCCTGCAGTGTAAACGTTGCGAACCGGTTCACGATGACCCAGGTCATTGCTGCATGCTACCTGATTGGCCGGCTTCAGTGGCGCTTGGAAATTACATCATATTCAATTGTCCACTGCAACACCGGAAAACCTGGTTCACTGCAGACCTAGGTACAGTGTGAAAGGCGCTGAGCAATATGAAAGGGGATTGTCCCGGGTCTAGTCCAGGATGGAATGGTGTTCCAACGCCCAGGTCAGACCCGGGACTTTTGTGTTAAAGGGGTATTAGTGGATTTCTATACTAGGGAGCAGCTTGCGTTGAGCGTTTATCCACCTATTATGGTAGGCAGATTCTGGTCGCACCTCCATAGGCTGTCTGAAGCCATAGGAATCTGCCTTTTGTAGGCTCTGTGTTCTGAGACTGCATGGTGTGTGTATGTAGGCTGAGAGTGCATGTGTGTTGAGACTGCATGTTGTACGCATGTGTGCAGAGACTACATGATGTGTGCTGGGACTACATGTGTGTGTTTATGAATATGTGCTGAGGGTGTGTGTGTGTGTGTGTGTGTGTGTGACAACCCAAAAGTCTGTGCCCTCTGGCTGGAGCAGTCATTCCATGCACACAGCAAACCCAGCATAAAAGATATTGGAAAAGTAAAAATAAAGTCCCATATACATGCATTTATAAAATTTTGGGTACTATAACAAACTTTCTGCTGATTGGTTTTATTATAAACAGGAAAAGCTGTCACCATTCATACAGTATCTCTTATTACCTTGATTCTTATACTGTATAATGGGAAGGAGACTGTGTCACTTTGGGGTTATCAGCTCCCTGTACAGTAGTGTGTTGTGCTTACCTGTGCAATGTGCTTGTATAAGTGTGGGCATGGAGTTATTTGTGCTCTTGTCTGCAAGGGCTTACCTGTGCCCCTTTCTGTACGACATGGGCTAACCTATGCCCTTCTGAGTGGGCATGGTGTCACCTGTATGTCCATGTGCTTACCTTTGTGTGCTCATCTGTACAGGCATGGGCATACCTGTGCACCTATCCGTGAGGGAATAGGCGTACCTGTCTGTGGCTGTTTTGTTAATCCTTTGTATTGTATTTTGGAAACATATTGAAAGATTGATATTAGGGATTCCAGGAAGAGAACATTGTATCATCTACACCAGACGTGTCAAACTCGTGGGCTGCATGTGACCCCTATTGCATATTTTTGCAGCCCACTTTAGCTACACTAGTGAAAGTGCAATGCGGCCCCGCCAGGTGAGTTCCAGCTGCCGCGAACAGAGCTTAGCTCCGATCGGGCAGAAAGCACCGTTCTGCACATGCACACTATGGCAGAGACGGGAAAATTTCCTCTGTGCGTTCCCAGCTGCCTTGGATGTTCCGATTCTGCCCGCCCCACCACTTTCCGCCTGGTCAGGAACACTGAAGACGTCAGCGCCCTCAGTGTGTGCCGGCTGCCCCGCGAAGAGCAGGAGCTGGAAGAGGAGCAGGCAGCGTTGTATGATTAGGAAGAAGGTAAACTAGAAGGGGGTGGGGGGACACGGAGCAAGAGGGGACACAGAGGGCATGTGAATAAAACAGCTCTCAGCTCACAATGATATGTGAATGATATGTGGTGGAATTATTATATAGGGGAGAGGGGACCAGCATGTGCTGGACTGGAGGAGGGGACCATACAGTGATATATGAGGGGGAATAACACAGCTTTTTTTTCTTGCAGGCCGCACACTCTTAGACCTTGAATATTCAGCCCGGTTGAGCCATTCTCCAGTAGCCCCTATCTTAATCCCCTCCGGTACCCCATTTCATATGATCCATTTTGCCACCATTTGCTTCATCCACCCCACCTATTAATACCATAATACACTCTTCACCCATAAATCTTCCTCAGATGTTTCCATCTCTCTTTCACAGCCTCCGGGATCTGCAGCACAGACACTACTATAGCAGGAAAAGGGGCCCTAATTGTCCCTCCCTGGATCTGACACTGCTCCTACTAATCCTGTTCCTTCTCCTGGTTACCAGCAATCCTGTCACATCTCCCCAATTCCAGCATCCCCTTTCTTGTGCACTTTTTGGAATGTTAGATCTGTCTTTAAGAATCTGGCCTCCATTCATAAGTTTTTAATCTTTCATTTCCAAAAGCCATTTTGCCACACCTCTCCAGTTGATGACCACACCTACTTAATGGCTGGCCACGCCCCTTCCATTGCATTTTCCTGGTGGGCTCTCCATGCTCCAGTCAGACACTGCGTGTGTGTGTGTGTGTGTGTGTGTGTATATATATATTAGGGGTGAGCGGGTTCGGATTTCAGAAATCCGAACCCCCCCCGAGCCCCCCCGATCCGAGTCCGATCCGAGTCAGGCTCGACTTTTCCCGCCTGACTCGGATCTGAAATCGAGGCAAAACGTCATCATCCCGCCTTCCGAGTCTCGCGGGTTTTGGATCCTATATAAGGTACCCGCGTCGGCGCCATTTTCTCACTCGGCTGTGGACAGTGAAGAGGGAGGGTGGGAGTTAGGGCTGTGTAGTGTAGTGTAGTGTAGTGCTGCTGTTGTCCACTACTTCAAAGTCCATAGGGGCTGGCTGTGTTGTGCTGTGCTGCTGTTGTTAATAGGGGCTGTGTCCACTACTTCAAAGTCCATAGGGGCTGGCTGGACTGTGTTGTGCAGTCAGTTCTCCATAGGGGCTGTGTCCACTCCAAAGTCCTGTGCAGTGTCCCAGTCCTAAAGGAGTGCTGTAGTGTTGTCCAGGGGGTGCTCTGTCCATCAGGGGTGCTCCCCCCAAGTGCTAAAAAAATAATATATTTTCTGTGTTTGTGAATTGTGTGCGCAGTAGCCGCACGTGCATCAACAAAGTAGTGCCAAGCGTGCGCCTGTGTCATAAGTAAAGGGCCGGCTGGCTTGACCGTTAAGGGTGCTGTAACCCCCGAAAGTACACTCCAGTCCAAACCAAAAAAAAAATTATTTTCTGTGTTTGTGAATTGTGTGCGCAGTAGCCGCACGTGCATCAACAAAGTAGTGCCAAGCGTGCGCCTGTGTCATAAGTAAAGGGCCGGCTGGCTTGACCGTTAAGGGTGCTGTAACCCCCGAAAGTACACTCCAGTCCAAACCAAAAAAAAATTATTTTCTGTGTTTGTGAATTGTGTGCGCAGTAGCCGCACGTGCATCAACAAAGTAGTGCCAAGCGTGCGCCTGTGTCATAAGTAAAGGGCCGGCTGGCTTGACCGTTAAGGGTGCTGTAACCCCCGAAAGTACACTCCAGTCCAAACCAAAAAAAAAATTATTTTCTGTGTTTGTGAATTGTGTGCGCAGTAGCCGCACGTGCATCAACAAAGTAGTGCCAAGCGTGCACCTGTGTCATAAGTAAAGGGCCGGCTGGCTTGACCGTTAAGGGTGCTGTAACCCCCGAAAGTACACTCCAGTCCAAACCAAAAAAAAAATTATTTTCTGTGTTTGTGAATTGTGTGCGCAGTAGCCGCACGTGCATCAACAAAGTAGTGCCAAGCGTGCGCCTGTGTCATAAGTAAAGGGCCGGCTGGCTTGACCGTTAAAGGGTGCTGTAACCCCCAAAGTACACTCCAGTCCAAACCAAAAAAAAAATTATTTTCTGTGTTTGTGAATTGTGTGCGCAGTAGCCGCACGTGCATCAACAAAGTAGTGCCAAGCGTGCGCCTGTGTCATAAGTAAAGGGCCGGCTGGCTTGACCGTTAAAGGGTGCTGTAACCCCCGAAAGTACACTCCAGTCCAAACCAAAAAAAAATTATTTTCTGTGTTTGTGAATTGTGTGCGCAGTAGCCGCACGTGCATCAACAAAGTAGTGCCAAGCGTGCGCCTGTGTCATAAGTAAAGGGCCGGCTGGCTTGACCGTTAAGGGTGCTGTAACCCCCGAAAGTACACTCCAGTCCAAACCAAAAAAAAAATTATTTTCTGTGTTTGTGAATTGTGTGCGCAGTAGCCGCACGTGCATCAACAAAGTAGTGCCAAGCGTGCGCCTGTGTCATAAGTAAAGGGCCGGCTGGCTTGACCGTTAAAGGGTTCTGTAACCCCCAAAGTACACTCCAAACCAAAAAAATATATATTTTCTGTGTTTGTGACTTGTGTGCACTGTGGCTGCACGTGCATCAACAAAGGAGCAGCGCCAAGCGTGCGCCTGTGTCCCATAAGTAAAGAGCCGGCTGGCTCATTTCTTAAAGGGTGGTGTAACCCACAAAGTGCACTACTCTCCAGCAAAAATAAAAAAATATTTTCTGTGTTTGTGTGCGCTTTAGCCGCACGTATATATATCAATATAACATAAATGGAGGACCAAACTTTCTCTGATAAAAATAAAATAGGGAAAGATCAAGAACCACTTCCTACTAGTGCTGTTGCTGCTGCTGGGAGTTGTTCATCATCCCAGAGAGGAAGTAGGAACATCACTACTTTTACTAAACAATTGACCCTCCAACAGTCCCTAGCGATGAGGATGAAGTACGACAGCAGTCATCCTGAAGCAAAACGTATAACTGAGGCCTTGACTGCTATGTTGGTGTTAGACGTGCGTCCGGTATCCGACATTAGTGCAGTGGGATTTAGACAATTGATGGAGGTAGTGTGTCCTCGGTTCCAAATCCCGTCTAGATTCCACCTGCATCCTCAAAGCAGCAGCGACAAGCGTGCGTCTGTCTGTTAAAGGGTGGTGACACCCTCAAAGTGTGCTACACAAACAATAAAAATATTCTTCTTCTTTTATCTGTCTATGTGAATTGTGTGGGCTGTAGCCGCACCTGCATCCTTAAAGCAGCAGCGACAAGCGTGCGTCTGTCTGTTAAAGGGTGGTGACACCCTCAAAGTGTTCTACACAAACAATTAAAATATTGTTCTTTTTTTTCGGTATTTGTGAAATGTGTGGGCTGTAGCCGCACCTGCATCCTTAAAGCAGCAGCGACAAGCGTGCGTCTGTCTGTTAAAGGGTGGTGTAACTCTCAAAGTGCTCCAAAAAATAAAAAACTATTTTTTTAATGTGTTTGTGACTTGTGTGCGATGTAGCCGCACTTGCATCCTCAAAGCAGCAGCGACAAGCGTGCGTCTGTCTGTTAAAGGGTGGTGACACCCTCAAAGTGTGCTACACAAACAATAAAAATATTCTTCTTTTTTCTGTCTTTGTGAATTGTGTGGGCTGTAGCCGCACCTGCATCCTTAAAGCAGCAGCGACAAGCGTGCGTCTGTCTGTTAAAGGGTGGTGACACCCTCAAAGTGTGCTACACAAACAATTAAAATATTGTTCTTTTTTTTTCGGTCTTTGTGAAATGTGTGGGCTGTAGCCGCACCTGCATCCTTAAAGCAGCAGCGACAAGCGTGCGTCTGTCTGTTAAAGGGTGGTGACACCCTCAAAGTGTGCTACACAAAGAATAAAAATATTCTTCTTCTTTTTTCTGTCTTTGTGAATTGTGTGGGCTGTAGCCGCACTTGCATCCTCAAAGCAGCAGCGACAAGCGTGCGTCTGTCTGTTAGAGGGTGGTGTAACCCTCAAAGTGTGCTCCACAAACAATAAAAATATTCTTTTTTTTTTTCTGTCTTTGTGAATTGTGTGGGCTGTAGCCGCACTTGAATCCTCAAAGCAGCAGCGACAAGCGTGCGTCTGTCTGTTAAAGGATTACATCGGTGACAGCATCCAAGTAGGCATGTCAGACAGTCCGTACCTGTACTGGCAGGAAAAAGAAGCAATTTGGAGGTCCCTGTACAAATTGGCTCTATTTTACCTGAGTTGCCCCCCCTCCAGTGTGTACTCCGAAAGAGTGTTTAGTGCAGCCGGGAACCTTGTTAGCGAAAGGCGTAGGAGGTTGCTTCCACAAAATGTGGAGAAGATGATGTTCATAAAATGAATGATCAACTCTTCCAGGGAGACCAGCCTCCAGAACGTACAGAGGGACCTGTGGTTCCAGCAGGGACGAATTAATACTCTGTGAGGATGAGGATGTACATAACACTGAAGAGGGTGAGGAATCTGTGGATGAGGAGGATGAGGACGACTTCTTGCCTCCGTAGAGCCAGTTTGTGCAGGGACAGATTAATTGCCAGCTTGTTTTGTGGGGGCCCAAACGAACCAATCATTTCAGCCACAGTTGTGTGGCAGACCCTGGCGCTGAAATGATTGGTTTGTTAAAGTGTGCATGTCCTGTTTATACAACATAAGGGTGGGTGGGAGGGCCCAAGGACAATTCCATCTTGCACCTCTTTTTTTTCTTTGCATTATGTACAGTTTGGGGCCTAGTTTTTCAATGCCATCCTGTCTGCCACTGCAGTTTCACGCCTAGATGGGTCACGTGTTTGTGCCGCCCACTCGTGTCGCTTAGCATAGTCATCCAGCTACCTCGGTGCAACCTTTTGGACATAAAAACACTATTGTGAGGTGTGAGGTATTCAGAATAGACTGGAAATGAGTGGAAATTAAGGTTATTGAGGTTAATAATAGCATAGGAGCAGAAAAACCTACAAATTCTGTGATTTTAGCTGTTTTTATGCTTTTTTTCAAAAAAATACAGATCCAAAACACAAAATCCAGAACCCAAAACACGGAAGGGTGGTTTTGGCAAAACCAATCCAGATCCAAAACACGAAGAAAGATCCAGATCCAAAACCAAAACACAAAAAGTGGCCGGTGCACACCCCTAATATATATATATATATATATATATATATATATATATACATATACACACCCACACACACTGTATATATATATATATATATATATATATATATATATGTTATAATAATATAGATGTTTATGTGTGTGTATGGTGGGGTCCCGGAATCGGCAAGTGCGTACACATTTGCTGATGCCGGCAGCGACAGAACGACGGTGGGGGCCATTTGGCAGCATTGCCCTCGCTAACGATGTCGCACGTCGGGCTTGCATGTAGGTCCTACGGGCGATGTTGTGCATCACCAGTGACATAGCAGGTACACACTAGACGATGTGCCCAATGTCGTTCGATCCGGCTGGATTAGACATCATATTGTCTAGTGTGTACCCGGCATAAGATTGTGCGGACGGCATAAGATTGGTGGTGGGATTATCTCCTAGAGGGCACCACACCAGCCAAAATTCTGCCTAGGGCACCAAATTGACTAAGGCCGGCTCTATTGTAGCGGCTTCCGTGGTAATTGAATCTGTCTCTACATGTTTTGTGTGTATTTAAGGCAAGGTACTTGAATTACAAGTGGAATAAGTTATCAATTCTACTTTATTTAATAAAGATGTAAATGTCTACCAGCATTTAAACTGAACATTACGGTCATGGGTTTTGCGTTTGTCAACAATGAGGATATTATTCCTATCTACCATTAACCATGACACTATGGGTTGAAATTCAATTGTTTTTTTTATTTGTCACTTTAGATGGAAGTAGTTTTGGACGCCCATGCCTTTTCTTGCCCAAAACCAAGTTTAGATGCATAAAGCGTCTAAACCCGTGCAAAGTCCTCGTTAGCGCGCTCAAATAGCCGTTTGGGCGCCCAGATAAACTGACTTTTCATGGATTTCTGCTTGTCACCTCAGGAGGGTGAGAGCAGAAATCTGTACACCCTCGGCATTTGCACCCAATCAGAGTAACAATTGAAATGCTCCGTCAGGCGCTCACTGCTAGGAGCCGCAGGCTAAAACAATTGAATTCCCCCCTTAGAGCATTAAATATATGAAGATACTAAAAAGGATTATAATTTAAGTTGGATGTTTTCTGAAACATGAAAATTCAGGCACACATTCTATAAATATCACCAGACAAGAATATTTACGTACACCCAATAAAGATAAACAATATTAAACCTCCACATATTGTGGATATTTACTCTATCTGCTGTAAATTAAGAGTCCACTAGCATCATTTATTTTATTGTAGACTCCCACTCCCCAAAAAATATATAGATGTAAAATGATAATTAGATCACATTTTGTAGTTTGAGACAAAAGATGGATAGGGTAACACATGAAAAAACGAAAAAACTACTTTTTTCCTTTTCTTGACTCAGCAAGCTATAGATCTGGTTTTGCTAAGGAGAACGATGATGTACAATTATAACACATTCAATAATACAGTGAACCTCCTTCCAGGAAGAAAAAGGAGAGAGTGGGCTTCATTATATTGGGAATTGGGTGTGTTCTGTCATTAATACAATGATGGATTGAGGATATTCATTTATTTACATTGCTTTTGGGCAAAGGCTGCTTGGAAGTTTCTCCTCCTCCTGTCTAGACTTAAACTGCATTGAACATGTAAACACATGGCTTGAAAGTCATTAACAAGAAATAACAATACAACACGATCAGAAGCACAATGCTATTATTCTTGAACAGCGACATCCAAATGTGAGGAAAACTAGTCCACAACCAAACCTACATTGTTCTGTGCTAAACTATTACATGTACTAAGGAAACGAAACCATTAAAATAAAAAAAATCAGAACAAAACGTAAAAATGGTTATTTAATAATGAAAATATTCCAACACTTCTGTACAGTACTAAATAATACATGTATTATTTAAAGGATATATAATAATTTATATACCTTTTTCAATGTAATTTTCACTACAGAATCATGTGTGGAAGTAAACACACATTATAAATATGCCTATGATCCTAATGAAAAAGCATCTGCATTGAAACGTTGATTTAAATACAGCTTTAAAACTCTTTATGGATCTGGAGTGACGGTTTTTTCAGTACCTGCATTTTAACTTATCTGGCACCCAGGGCAACTCTTATTTACCAGAAGTGCTGGCAGTTTTTGGACTTGATAGATAAGACAGCAAAAGGGAAAATGTAACTTAATTATATTGCATTAAATTGATTTATAATATCACCTGAATGATATTACTCAGGAGCACAGAAAAGAGAACACAGCTTTCCACAACAACTGGACGTCTGTTAGTTTCTAAAAGAAGCTAAAGGAAACTGCAGTTGTTTATTTCACAGGGAGAGGGAGCAGCATCAAACCCAACCACATACAATGAGAATTGCTTCTCTTACAAGGAGAAACCACAAGAAGATTTAGCTAGACCCAAACATGGCAATAAAAGAGACCAGTAGAGACAAAGGGCCTGATTCAGACCCACTCGCAAGCGGCTGTCCGCTCGCAAGTGGGTCGATGTTGTGCACTGCGCATGCGCACGACGGCGGGAGCTCCGTCGTGCGCATGCACCAGACGCGACGAGCGAAGGACTTTCTTTCGCTCGTTGTGTCTGATCAAAGGGGGCGTGCTGTCGATGTTGATTGACAGCACGCCCCCTTTGGTGGGCGTGCCTCCCTGACGGGGGCGTTCCCAAGGGAACGCTTACCGTCAGAAGCCGGCCCACTGACATCACTAGTGATGTCAGTGGGAGTGATTTTGGCTCTGATAGAGCCAAAATCACTCCGGGCCTTGCGGTTGAAAAACTCAACTGCAGGCTCCGGCTCGCAGTGGCGATGGTCAAGACCATCGCGGCCATCAAACTGCACGCTCGTATAGGCTGTGGGTGGTGACCCACAGCTATACGAGCGTCCAGGAGGACGCACCATAATTATGGAGGGCAGCCCTCATTCAGAGCGTGCGCTCTGCTCAGAGCGTACGGCTCTGAATGAGGGCCAAAGATTGGTTATGCAATATTAGGCTAGGCCTACAGGGGCAATTTTCAGTCCCTGCTATTACATCTCATGAAATGAATCACATGTCAACATGTTGCAGTGCAACTTCATTTGATATTATATGATTAATCTTATAGGATTATTAACCCAAAGGAAAAAAAGTGTTCTCTATTTTAGTGAGCATGTCCTGCCCAAGATCACTTACAATCTTCTGAATGAATGAGTATTTACTCATGCCCTTAAACTCTGTGGAGCAGACTAATTGTCTAAAGTTAATTTGTGCAACTGAAGGAGATTATTGAAAACAAAGGATTTCAGTCATTGATATATTGAGATAAAAAAAAATCTGTGAAGCCTATCCCTATAGACTGAGGGGAATTCGTATGTAAGGTGGTAGCTATGATTAATTGCATTGTTGAAATAGGAATAGTTGCAGTTGTAACAGCATGGAAACTTGCCACCCCTCCTCACGGACCGCTCTTGTCCCAGACTCGTGATTTTTTTTTGTACACAGCCCTATAGGGTACCATAAGTGTGGCATACAGACGAACATACTCTTGCCATGAGGGGACTCGCACTGAGTTGACCCCTATGAGTGATACTGCGAGTAAAACTGCACACTCTGGTTCAACCTATAAGGTATGCAGCCTCAATAAGTAAAAATGGTGTTCAGTGTAATGAATCCCTAGATACCAGGTATATGAACGGCTGAACATTTTTCTTTTCTTTTTTTTTTAGTGGAGACAGAACGGATAGATATTTGTGCACTGTGTGCCAGAAAACAGTCTGTTCTCTCCATAAAACTGTACTATATATGGATGGAGTTCTTACCCTACAAAGCTGTTCCTATACCACTTTCCAATCTGGCGATGTGGTTCTTTACACCAGTGTCCAAAGCAAAAGCTGGCGCAGTGTATTGTTATCACATATACATAAGAGGGCTTAAAATATACCTGTCGTGAGGTGGTGGTGGGTCTTAAGTATTTTAAAACCAGTGAGCTAATGCCTCTTTCAGGTTAAACCTTTTACATGTTGTCCCATAAAGGGAGGCTATATTTGTAATTATAGCTAACAAGGGAGAAAGCACCAGTTATTTAATACTAAATAGCACCATTGTTAATTCAGTTTTCCCAAGTTTCTTTATATTATATACAGATGTGTCCTCATATATCTAGCCTCAATACACCACGCAGCGCGACTTGCCTGGCGTAAGTGAGCCACCAGGTCCTGTGCTACTCTACTAGCGCCGGACATCATTTTTTGTCGAAAATGTGTCAAGTCATAATGCGATGCAACTAGGATGCACCAACAGACTGTTCTGATTAATTTGATATCTGTATATAAAGCACAATAAAACTTGGTATGAAAAAAGCTGCAGCCACTACATTGTAGCACTTCGTATACAGTTTCAGAGACTCACACACAGGTATATAAAAGTTAATCAGCACAGTCTGCTGGTGCTCCCTAGTTGCATCACATTACGACTTAGACGCATTTTCGGAAAAAAACAAATGCCCGGTGCTAGCAGAGTCTTACGGGACTTGGCGCAAAGATAACTGACCATTTGTTCCCAAATGCTAGAAAATGGACAAAAGCGGTTGATCCAGGGGCGGATTTAGACTGTTCTATTAGGGGGAGCGAGTTAATGATGAATTCCAACTCCTTCTCTTTCCTGTACTGTCACCTCCCCTTTTTGGTCCCAGCTCCTCCCCTTCATGGGTTATTTTTTGGCTGGCCACATTGATTTTTATAATCAATATATATAAGTACCCCTCCCCATGGCAACCCCCCTCCACTCCCCCTCGCAGAACCCGTGTGACCTCTCCCCCCCCTTTTACTTTCACTTACCTCCGCTGCTCCGGTGATGTTCTCCCTCCGGTCTTCGGTCAGCTGCTTTCCCATCCTGCACTGTGAGTCGGTTAGCTGTTTAATGCAGGGTCACAGTGCAGGAGCCGGGAGACCATCTGACTGGAGGGAGGACATCACCGAAGCCCCGATCTTCGGTCCCTGGACAGAGGTAGGTTGTTTTGGGTTTTTTTTTAGCAGTGATCAGCGTGTGGTCTGTTTAGACCACACAGCTGATCACAGGGTGTGAGGAGCCGGCTGTGATCTCTTCCTCCCCGGCTCCCGGGTAACAGCCTGTCACTGACACATGCCCCTGACTGGGAGACGGGAGCTCCGATCACAGCACAGCACAGCCTTTATCATCTCTCTCCTCTGAATGATGCAGAGGAGAGAGATGATAAAGGTCGGATAAACTGTGATAGTGGTGGCGATCGCTCCAATCGCCCCCCCCTGGATCCGCCACTGGGTTGATCGGACACATTGGCTGATGCATACAAATTTAACCAATTTGTCTGAAGGACCATTTTTGTCTGTTTTCCAGTATTTGGGAACAAATAGTCGATAGTCATTTACTCCCATACATTACCAAATTTTCGTTCCAACCAACAAGATTGTACAGATAATCTTATAGTGTGTACCTAGCTTAACATCTGTAAAACTTGTAGGGTTCCCTGAAGACCAAGGCCCTCATTCAGAGCCGTACGCTCTGAGCAGAGCGCACGCTCTGAATGAGGGCCGGGCTCCATGAAAATGGAGCGTCCTCCTGGACGCTCGTATAGCTGTGGGTCACCACCCACAGGCTATACGAGCGTGCATTGTGATGGCCGCGATGGTCGTGACCATCGCGACCATCGAAATTGCGAGCCGGAGCCTGCGGTTGAGGTTTTCAACCGCAAGCTCCGGAGTGATTTTGGCTCTATCAGAGCCAAAATCACTCCCACTGACATCACTAGTGATGTCAGTGGGCCGGCTTTTGACGGGACGGCACGCCCACCAAAGGGGGCGTGCTGTCAATCAACATTGACAGCACGCCCCCTTTGATCGGACACAACGAGCGAAGGACTTTCCGTCGTGCGCATGCTCAGTCCATAACATCGACCCACTTGCGAGCGGACAGCTGCTCGCGAGTGGGTCTGAATCAGGCCCCAAGATTGCAAAACACTGGTTTACTGTAAAGTCTGTAGGGGAGAGTCTAAAAAAAAACAACATTTCTATATCAAACATATAAACAGCATAAGAGTCAGGGAGAGGTTAAAAAATATATACAAAGTACAAACAGTAGGAGACAGAACTGAGCTTTCTAAGCACACATTCTCCCACCTCATATTAAGACACCTGTCTCTTACTGCTGGCATCTGCTCTCTGGTCCTGTGCGCTGAATGCTCAGATCTACACTGAAAGCAGATTTCATAGGAGAAACTGCTACTCCTGCGCATGAGCAGCTCCTCCATTCTGTCATATAGTGATCGATTCAATTCAGCGCACTGCTAAATAGCCCCAGGAGGAAGCTCCCAGCGCTATTCAATTCACCGCACTGTTTATTTAGACTAAAGGATTGCTTCTTGCACCCCGAGGGTGCGAAGAGAAATCCAACAAAAGTGCTGGCTGCGTGGCTGTTCTTCAGCTTAGCACGGCGCTACTAGTCGTGGGGACGGCACTTTAGTCGGAGAATGCCAGTTCTCGCAACTAAACACCCATGTTAAGTCGCACAAACCGTCATTCTCCGACTTAACAGCGCGCTGAATTTTCAGCATCGCGCTGAATTGAATCGAGCCTGTATACTGCATGTTGTGGCTGCAGCTCTAGTAAAATCATATTATATACTACTGCTATTGAGGTAATGACTCAAGCTGCTGTCTGGGCTGGAAGGGGAGATTCTGGGCAACTGGAAATCCTGATGACTATGCAATCTGGACCTAGTAAGTAAAAACTAAGCATCATTAACTAAGTATTGCTTACAGGGGCGTCAAAACATTTTAATGTTGGGTGGCAACATAAAATTGATCTGGCGTCCTACCTCCCTCCCTTATCTGCGCCAGGCGGACGGTCAGGGGCTATGCTTTATAGCAATAGGCTGGACAGCCCCTGCACCGTACGGAAGAGGAAGTGTATTGTGCTGTGTTTTAACTTAAAGACAACACATTATACCTCCTCCTCCATGCGGTCCAATGGCCGTGCAGCCTATTGCTACAGTGGAGTACACTCTTTCTACTCATCCTCCAAAAGTTCTGGGAAGGTCCATGGAGGTCTGGGTTCTACAAATTGTGTCATTGCTGCCCACTGTGGTAGGGTTGTGTGAGGTTGCATACTATCCTGAGAAGTCCCCCAAAACTCATCAATCTTCCAGAAATGCATGGAACGCAGGCAACTAATCAGTGGAGTCAGTCAGTTTGTGAGATGATCTAAAATTCAAAGGACTGTGCCGATCAATTTACTAGGGACTAGTGTAATTCCTGAGGAATGAAGCACAAAGAGACAGATGTCTCAGTGACATTCTGATTATTAGTGAATGGATAAGCCAAACATTGGTCATGTAGCAAAACTGTTAACAACACTGGCAGCTAATTCACTACTTTTTTTGATTAACAAGAACTAAACCAGTAGGTGTTGCAGGCATCTTTAACATTATATCGGCATTGCAGCATTGGAAGAGTTAATGACCAGCGTAACAGTGCCGAAGGGGTTAAATGTGTGTCAGATTAACTAGACAACTATTTTAAAATGTGCATTTTGAACAAAAAGGAACATTTGCATATAGATGCTGCACTGTGGTCCCTAGCAGCAACCTAAAGCCTGAAAGAATATGACAGGGAGAATCTAATAAAAGCAGGCGACGGGGGTAGAGAACACAGCACATAGGGCTAAAAAAAAAACCAACAAACTTTTTACTATGTGTTCAGTGTTTTGTTTATGACAAATAATCAGTTAATAATAAAAATCCTCAGGGGGGGAAAAAAAATTTCTAGGTCTAACAAACACTTACAATTTGAGAACATGGGGGCAAGCAAAATAATAAAAAAAGAGAGAACGATCCGTTTTTTTTCCCGCCAGTCAAGGTTGAAGAGCCTTACATTTGGCTCTGGCTAGAAGCAGCTATTAAACAAATGGGACCAAAGTGTCTGAGCTGTAACTGCCGTCCTGCGCTCTGCTCCCACAGATGCTCTGGAGCCTAGAAACCAGCCAATGACAGGCAGCAGCGTTCCCACCATCCCCCACAGAGAGAGCTGCCAGGCCTAGTTTTGTCTGCTTCAGCAGTACAGATTCCTGCCATCTCCTCTTCCTCTCAATCCTCTCTCTTTCTGTCTCTGCTCCACCCCCATAACAACATACCCCCCCTTCCTCTCATCCTCTTTTATATTTTCCATCCCCTTTCAACTCTCATCTCCTCATTTTAATTACACAGAACGAGTTGCGACTCATCCAGTTTCAGGAAAATCACAACTGTGATGTGAAGCGTTGTGAAAGGAAAAAACCTTTACATATGCATAATACACACACACATATATACATACACATTAATTATATATATATATATATATATATATATATACACACAGGATATTATTTAAAACCAAACATTCAGGAAGTTGCAACATCTCAGCTCTTTATGTTTTCTGACACCCCATATAACTAGAAGAGGCGTATGACACAGACATTGGCTGGGGGTGACTGTATGGAGAAACAGGGCTCCAGGCTGCCATTTGCATTGGCCCCTGTGTCCTAGGGGAAGGGGCATGTGCCTTTAGCACTTGATCCTTCTCAGAATTGATATGGATTTTACAAAGGCACATCTGTGCGTGTTTGAGGGCCAGCTTGACGTGTTTTCTGCTCTAGCAGCAGCTGCGGTTTCTGAGAAAACAAGGCTGATTTTTTTTTCAACCACCCCCAATTCCCAGTAAGGATAGGAGATGTTTTGTTCCCCTGAGACACTGTTTTAGGGGGAGGGTAAAAATTAAAGTTGAGAAAAACTAGTTAAATTAAAATGGATAACCAGTGAACAAAGGAAACTAAAAGTGAAGGACAAACTTAGAAATATAAAGGTCAAATAATTACACATAACATACTGAACCCGAAAAGTCCTGTTTTTACCTTTAGGCATAGTGACTTGCATGCAGCTTTATTATTGTTTTTAGTTGTAGTCTGTCATCCACAGTATGCAGCATATTTGTTTTTTGTTTTAAAGCATATGAGTTATGATTGTAAAATGGTCACATTTTGTACCCATCCGGCCTCCTCTCAAAACCGGTTCTTGGTAACCCATAAATATAGATAAGTTGTCATGCTGCTGAATGATTAACTCTGTAGCTGTCATGCAGACCAGCATGGAAATAAGAGAAAGGGGGTGGAGAGCGAAAGACATTTACAGGAGAGAGAGAGAGAGAGAGAAATGGGGCCCTCTTAGGGATGTTCTAGTAGGACGAGTGAAATCATCATCCCTGCTTCTACTGCTAAGGTATCACACAGAATGCTGCTTCTTCGGCATTACACAAAATGCTGCTGCTAAGGCATTGCACAAAAAACTGCTGCTAAAGGAATTATTACATAGAATGCTGCTGCTAAGGCAATCCACAGAATACTGCTGGTACTACGGTATTACACAGAATGCTGGCATTATAGAGATGTGTCCTCATACATAGCCTCCTTGTGCGTTAAACAGCCCTTCTAATTGCGACATGCCGTGGTGTGACTTGGTAGCGCCGACCATTTTTTGTGTGCGACTTTTTATCTTCAAAATTGTCTTATTCACACAGTGATGTGAATAGCTAGCACAAGCAGCTTCTGATGATGAAAATTATATGCAGCATGCCTATATACTGTGTGTGTCTGCAGATGTATCAGCCGCTGACACTGTAACATAGCATTTCACATGCAGATGCACAGAGAATATAGGCATGCTGCATATCATTTTAATCAGCAGAAGCTGATTGTGCTAGCTATTTGCATCACTGTGTAACGCATTTGAAGGTAAAAAGTCGCACGAAAGATGCTTGACGCTACCGAGGCACACGGAGCTCCCGCATTAGATGTGGCGCGACTTGTAGCACATGGAGGATAGATGTATGTGGACACATCTGTTCATATAGCTGCTGCTAAGGCATTACACAGAATGCTGCTGCCAAGGCATTACACAGAATGCTGCTGCCAAGGCATTACACAGAATGCTGCTGCCAAGGCATTACACAAAATGCTGCTGCCAGGGCATTACACAGAATGCTGCTGCCAAGGCATTACACAGAATGCTGCGCTTGCAACGGTATTACACAGAATGCTGCTATGGCATTACACAGAATGCTGCAGCTAATGTATTTTTATTTTTAATCAAGTGTATTTTATTGGTTTTTCAAAAAGAAAAATACATATACAAGAACATGCCATATGTACGGTAATGCAGCAGTATATATATATATATATATATATATATACACACACACACTCACATATATATATATATATATATATATATATACACAGATATATATTTACAAAATAATAGTAAAGCAGTGTGGCAGCAAATAAAACAATACAAGAACAAGTGCTGGCAGTCCCCCCCTCCCCAATCAGCCAGTGTCAGATGGTAAGAAGACGCCACCCTTCCGACCATAGGTAGATGTGTACCATTGTGACCATATTTTGTGAAATTTGTGGAGAGATCCTCTAGCTGTATACAGAAGTCTCTTGTGGGTAACAATATCCTTGACCAGGGAGATCCAGCTATGAAAAGAAGGACGATCCATCTACCCCCAGCCATGCCCGTGCTATAATAACCTTGGCCAGAGATAAAAGCTTAAAGACATACTGATAGTCATAATATTACATGATTCTTCAAGGGAAAAACCAAAGAGACAAATAAGTGGATCAAGGGGGGGGGGCAAAGCAGGTAAAGTAATACGGACACAGGGCCTGATTCAGCAGGCGCCAGACCCGTTCTGTGCATGTGCAGAACAGGTCTGCGAGTTCGCTTGCAAACTGGCAGCAGACTGTCAGTGATTGACAGTCTGCTGCCATTTGGGGGCGAGGAGGGGACGGCAACAGCCTCCGTTAGAAACGGAGGCATGTCGCCGTCGTTGTGGGGGGAGGGAAGAGGCCAGGATCTCCGTCAGGTGACCCTATGGGTCACCGAAGCCGGCCGATGGTACACAGATTAACCGATGATGCGTTGAACAACGCAGCTTGGTTAAGTAATGCAGAGGGGGCGTGATGCCTCCTGTGCATTATCATATCTGCAAAGGATCGCAATTGTAAAGCTACCTGAGCACAGCTTTGCAATTACGATCCTTACAGAATCAGGCCCACAGTCCCACATTTGGTTCCAAAAAAAGTGCAGAGCCTGGCATTCCCAAAGGAGATGCCAGAAAGTCGCCTCATTTGCGCCACATCTACAGCATGAGGAATCTTCCCAAAGTCCCATATTAAAGAGACTGCTAGTATAAAATATTCTATGAAAACTAAAAAATATTTATCTGTTGGTAGCGAATACAGGCAATAGCAACCCGAGTGCCACCAAGCATAAGTGTCCACTTTTCATCTGCAGCTAAGGTATTACAGAGAATGCTGCTGCTAAGGCATTACACAGAATGCTGCTGCTAAGGGATTACACAGAATGCTGCTGCTAAGGCATTACACAGATTGCTGCTGCTAAGGCATTACACAGAATGCTGCTGCTAAGGGATTACAAAGAATGCTGCTGCTAAGGCATTACACAGAATGCTGCTGCTAAGGCATTACACAGAATGCTGCTGCTAAGACATTACACAGAATGCTGCTGCTAAGGGATTACACAGAATGCTGCTGCTAAGGCATTACACAGAATGCTGCTGCTAAGGGATTACACAGAATGCTGCTGCTAAGGCATTACAAAGAATGCTGCTGCTAAGACATTACACAGAATGCTGCTGCTAAAACATTACACAGAATGCTGCTGCTAAGACATTACACAGAATGCTGCTGCTAAAACATTACACAGAATGCTGCTGCTAAGACATTACACAGAATGCTGCTGCTAAAACATTACACAGAATGCTGCTGCTAAAACATTACACAGAATGCTGCTGCTAAGACATTACACAGAATGCTGCTGCTAAGACATTACACAGAATGCTGCTGCTAAGGCATTACACAGATTGCTGCTGCTAAGGCATTACACAGAATGCTGCTGCTAAGGGATTACAAAGAATGCTGCTGCTAAGGCATTACACAGAATGCTGCTGCTAAGGCATTACACAGAATGCTGCTGCTAAGACATTACACAGAATGCTGCTGCTAAGGGATTACACAGAATGCTGCTGCTAAGGCATTACACAGAATGCTGCTGCTAAGGGATTACACAGAATGCTGCTGCTAAGGCATTACAAAGAATGCTGCTGCTAAGACATTACACAGAATGCTGCTGCTAAAACATTACACAGAATGCTGCTGCTAAGACATTACACAGAATGCTGCTGCTAAAACATTACACAGAATGCTGCTGCTAAGACATTACACAGAATGCTGCTGCTAAAACATTACACAGAATGCTGCTGCTAAAACATTACACAGAATGCTGCTGCTAAGACATTACACAGAATGCTGCTGCTAAGACATTACACAGAATGCTGCTGCTAAGACATTACACAGAATGCTGCTGCTAAGGCATTACACAGATAGCTGCTGCTAAGGCATTGCACAGAATGCTGCTGCTAAGGCATTGCACAGAATGCTGCTGCTAAGGGATTACACAGAATGCTGCTGCTAAGGCATTGCACAGAATGTTGCTGCTAAGGCATTGCACAGAATGTTGCTGCTAAGGGATTACACAGAATGTTGCTGCTAAGGGATTACACAGATTGTTGATTACACAGAATGTTGCTGCTAAGGAAAACAGGTTCCTTAATAGCTCTGTTTCTTATACCATAACATGTTGCACTACATTGCCAGTTGGGGTGCAGTGGTCTTTCTCCCATCTCACACTGGCTCTTTAAATAGATGTTGAGGTGATTCTTAGACACTTGTACTGTACATTTTCAATACAGAAAACTCTTAATTAAGCTGGACACATCTTCATATAAAATTTATTTTAATAACAGAAAATTAGGTTTCTAAATTACGTGACATTTTCTTCACAGATATTAATAGCAGGAGCTATCTAGATTTTTTAAAAAATGTTGCTGAATTTCATAACTTTCTGGTATGCATATTACGGTCAATTGCACTTTGCCCTCATGCTACATATTGTTGTTGTCTTTTACTAAATCCTTGAGCAGTCATGTAGCTGCCAGTGTAGTGGCATGAAGGATAAGGCTGCCCAGCTCCACGTGAATACATGACAGAGTTTAAAATGTGTGCAACCAGTTCATGAATTGTCCTGTCTCATTCTAAGTGGCCATACAGTAGTTATTTCAGCGGTCTTCTGAATCTACATCAACAAATAACATGTATTTGCCCAGAGCTGTTCCTGCTCCATCAACTCTGCCCTTATTAACATTTTTCTTTTATCAAGCTCTCCAGCTTACTCCTGCTTCCATTCCTCATCATTATCAGTAAAAGTTATGGCTGTTGATATCAGAAACCACTTCAGCCCATTAAGGGCCGAATTCAATTAGAGGTGAAAAGTTTACGCCGATGTACGGTTTTTACCTGTTTTCAAAGTATTGCGGTATTCAAATCCAGGAAGTTTTCTCCTAGGCGACAACTCCATAGGCAAAAACAGGTGAAAAAGTTTCTCCAGCAAAAGGCAGGAGAAAAGAAGTACAAAATCCATATTTTGGGGTAAAAATGTTGGGACTCCTTGGACCCCCCCCCCCCTAATTACTAACTAGGCAAAAAAAAACATTTAAAAATTATCTTAATTCACCTCCCAAAAAAAAGACGTAATTTTTGAGGCAAAAATATAAAGCGTGTTGGAAAATGGGTCAAAAGTACTGGGACAGGTATTTTGGAGGGCTGTATGGATGGGGCAGGTCCTTAATTAGTACACAAATAAGTGTCAGACAAGAAAGAAAGAAAAAGTCAGAATAGTACAGTAAGTGTAAAAGTTATGTACCCTCTGGTAAATAACTTTTATCTTACTATTCCTCAAAGCCCACCAATTGGTTTGAGTGAAACGGCTCCCACAATTGTTCTAAACCATAAGAAAAGGGTGGGTACATAGAATATAAAGGGCTCAATCCAATTAGCCGTGAATGGCATAGAAACGCCAACAAAGATCCACGAGTCTGGAAATACCGTAAGTGTGGCATACAGCCGCTCTTACTCAGGCTGCGAGGGCTAATTGAATTCATCCCAAAAAGTGGAAATATATTTACAATTATCAATACCATATCAAGGCATTCGTTGATGCTGGTTCGCTATACACAATTGCACATGAAATGCAGTACACTGGAGGAAAACTTGGGTGCTACATATCCTATAAAACATGATTCCTGGAAATGAACATTATTATTATTAAAACATCTTAAAATACATCATAATAGCACTGATAAGAATGGTATAGAAAATTAGGCATACAATACTGTGCTCTAAGTAAATGGTTTTTGTTCAGTTTCTTTTTTTATTTTTTAAAGGGGATATTGTCAGGGACAAATATGAGAATATCATCACTAAGTCTACTGCTGTAGGCAGTGACAAAACAAAAGTTAGTGCACTCTGCAGATTCACTGGGAAAGGGTTTGTGGATTTGTCACTTAATCTATAAACATTGGGGCTGATTCTGAGTAAGACCCAGCTGAGTCAGTGTACGAGTTTTTTACTGGTATTGCGTCTGTGACTATATGAAAATGCTGCTACAAGCCCTTCCCTAGTGTACATCTGTGCGTCCAATTGTGCAAGGACTGAGACGTCCACTTTGAGTATCATCAGACATTGATTACCGCAGGGTGCTCCTTTACATGCATCATTAGAAGCGCCCTCATATGGCAGGTGCGGATTATACTTCTGAATATGGCCTCCTATGATTCTGTGTCTCTGTACGCAACCAGTATCAGCGACACGCTTGTGACACTCCCATAACACGCCCCTATGACTGACCATCTTCATGCGTCCTCTACAATACATTTTCAAGACATATATGAGAGCGTATGTCTCCTGTGCGCCTGAATCACAGCTCCAACTCTGTGCACACAGACTGTGGAGGCATACGCAGTGGGATGTAGACGAATGCGTGGAAGATGATAAAATCGCTCCACTGCATCCAACATCAGCAGTGCGCCCGACTCTACTCGTGACAGTGTAAGATTCTTCATAAACTTCCTAAATCTAGAACTACCAATCTATAGGAATGTATGTTATGAATATCTGTGCTAGGAACAAATAAGTGACAGCAATGGAACCATGCAAGTGCACATATACTTTATTATAGAGGTTTGAAACCACAATTAGAAAATAGAATAAATGTTATATATTATTTTGTAGTCCATTAAAATTTTGCCTAATGATCAAAGAAGATTACCTTTTTATGTGACAGCGAATCCCTGAGGACAGCGCTTTTAGCAGGAAGTTGGACAGCAAAATGTTTTTCATCCCTAAATATTTAAAGATTTCTTTGCACAACAAAACAAAGCTTGATTGCTGGAGAGTTTAATGGCTGCTAAACCATTAATTTGCAGCTTGTCACTTTAGGCTATGCAAAATATTTGCCTCTACTTATTTCATTCCCCTCCGCTTGTCCTAAACAAATCAAGGAGCTGCCAGAATCCTAACAGCTTCTTTTTATTGTGACATCTCCTTCAAAGCTGTCCATGAATTATTACAGATCAAGACATAAATGGTTCATTGCTACTAAGGCACCATAACATGTAAGTCTAACTTCTGACTTTTAGCGCTTGTGCTACTTAGATACAATACACACTTACCCCAGTTCTTTATCCATTAATCAGGATTGACCCTAAGGTGCGGACACACTAGACTATGTGCTCAAGATGCGATATTGTGAGCGATTTCCCTTGAACTCTCCTCGGAACTCCAGGATATGATAGGGTGCTAAAAAGTGTCCAATCTGACCAACGATCTATCGTGGGTCTTTAACGATTTCCAGTGCGTCGTGTAAGAGATTGGCAGATCTTGCCTGCTGTAGGCAAAATCTGAAGATGCGATGTACGACCCGTGGGTACGCACATCGGCATTGTGATCGTTAGTGGACACTCACGATGTGGACATATTTTACACGATTTGACGTTCCGATGCGTCGACATCAGGCGAATCGTACAAAATATAGTCTAGTGTGTACGCACCCTTAGTCTCTTTACCATCTTGTGACTGTTCACTAGAACTTTAGTACAACCTGCTTGAAGCTTATTGTATAACCTAAACTAAACAAACCATTTTTTGCTTGTATATGATTCAGACCCATTTAACTGGGATCTTACATTCACAGTGTGTCTCGGCGCCACTGAAGTTGTTGGCAAGAGTATAGACTATATACAGGTAACATTCAGAGAATTATCTCAGTGGCTGGTGCTACTTTAAATCATTATTTTCAATTTTCAAGGGCAAAAAACAAATCCCAAAGAAAGTTAAAGTAAAAAATGAATGTTGATATTTACACCCAACTACTCATAAGCACGATAACCGAGGCTTATTGCCCTGCTCCTAAAAGCTGACGCTGAACAAGAACCATCCTCTTGTGGTGATTCTTCCGTTTGACCCCATTTTTCCAAACGTTTACTAAAAAGGAGACACAAAATGACCCAGTTTAACATTCTCGGGCTTGCAAAGCCATTACACTAGCTAAACGCTTGGAAAACATATAATTTAGCAGGCAGCTTCGGCAGAGTTCGTGCTCTTTCCTGGCACGCCATTTAAGGATCCCAAGCCTGTGACATTTCAATGCAAAGCAGGCTGCCTGGGAAGTAGACTAACGCTAATCAATAGATCTGACTCCGTGAAAAAGCCTTGGACTGATAAAAAGAAGGCATCAAACATAAAGACAGATCATTACCTCGTCTTGCAGCTGTCTATCATTTAAACAGAGGTGCAAAGCCCCGTTCCTTAAGTATCACTTTTTAGTCAGCTCCCTCTGATATACTATTTCAAAAGTGGCCTCTTTGTGCAGAGAAGGGCTATTTAACTAAAAGGGGTTGGGTCCCGTTTTCGTTTTTTATTGTATGAAAGCGGTGCTATTAGTTCTCAAGTACTTTCACAATGAGATATTCAGACACCTCTTTAAAGTCAGACAGTTCAGAGGCTGCAGCAAGAGAAAAATTGCAGCTTTACAAACTAAGAAAGCATTCAAAAGTGCTTAGCTTCTATGTTAGTCCCTATGCTATACGGCATATTTTACTTGTAAGTAGCATATCTGCTTATTATCTTCATTTTTTTTTTATGTCCTAACAACAATCAACCACTTAGCGCGAGGTGTTACAAGAGAGCTGAATTCGGGTATGAAATCTGGACGCGAGTATATTTGCGAAAATAACAGAAAAGGAGATTTATTGGCTTCCCTGAAATTCGTTTCACCCCAATTTATCTTGTGCGTAGCAATTTAACAGCTACCCAACTGTTATGTCTTTCATGCTGAGGTGTTAACATGGATACATCAAATAAACTCTTCATTCCGGCTCTACGGAACACTGACTTTCCTTCATATGAATTCTACTGCTGACACCAGAAGATGGGCCCAGCACTGTGGAGGAAGCAAACAGATATCGGTAATGCTCAGTAGCTAACATTTTCAAGTCACCAATGAGTAGGCTCTGTGGTAGTATTGCTACCTTGCATCAGTTCAAGCTGCGTAAAGTTTCTGTATCACTGGGCCTGATTCTAAGGTGGGAGTAAAGTAATAAACAGCACCTGGACAAACCAAGTTGTTATGCAAGGGATGCAAATATACTTATATTTTTTTGCATGCAGGGTCGCACTACACATTTACACATACATCACCGCTGGCGCTGCGGCGATGTGTGTGTTTCAGCAACCAATGAGAGTCAAACAGACTCTCATTGGCTGCTGCACCCACTGCCAGGGCCCGGCTGGAACTCACTCGTAAGCTCCGCCTTCAGGCTCCTGCAGTGGGTGATGGGAGAGACGTCATGACGTCTATCCCATAATGCAAAGCGGGACCAAGCGGGAGGAAGGAGGAGCAGCGGAGCGAGCAGGGATTCAGGTAAGCCTGTTTTTTATGTTTTCTGTATGTATGTCTGTGTGTGATAACTACTGGGGGCCTGCAGAAGGGGGACCACTACTGGGGGGGGGGCACTGTGTAAGGGGCACTAATGGGGGTCTGGCTGCATAAGGGGGATCACTACTGGGGCACTGGACATTAATGGGGGCCTGCATAAGGGGAACCACTACTGGGGGGGGCACTGTGTAAGGGGCACTAATGGGGGCCTGGCTGCATAAGAGGGATCACTACTGGGGGGGCACTGTGTAAGGGGCACTAATGGGGGCATTGCATACTGGGGGCCTGCATAAGGGGGACCACTACTGGGGGCATTGCATACTGTGGGTACTGTATAAGGGGCACTGCAATAAGATGCATATGGAAAGGAATGTTCCCAGAGTGACGAGAAAGGGGTGTTTCATGTTAACGCCCCATTTTTCAGTGGCCACGCTCCTTGACGAATGTGGCCATGCCCATTTTTGTACGCACGCACATAGTGGGGAGGGGGGCTCCTTTTTTAAATTTGCCCTGGGCTCCAAATACCCTAGTTATGCCACTGCATAGGACAGTTCATTCTCTCCTCTGTTTTCTTGTAATCTTAATATTTATGTCTGTGGTAGCAACCCCCATTTTTTGACACTTTCAGATATAAATTAAAGGGGGTTCTTTTTGTCCCTTATATCAGCTAAGTATCAACACACATTCTTTCTATTTTGCCATAAGACAATCCAACTACTTCTGGAATGTGAGGAGAAACCCACCAGAAAGGGCCCAAGCCAGGTCAATTCTAACCACTGTGCTACTATGCTGCACACATGTGAATTGCCACTGGAGAAGATTATTATGACTATGTTTAGCCCTCCTGCAAACCTAAGTAAGATAGAAGCTAAATGTGACTTTTAATCAAGATCGTTTTAAAATGTATACTACAAAAAACTTCCATTTATATTAGATAGAAAAAAAAGCAGCTTGCTAATATTAAAAAGACATCATTATAGCATAAAATATGTTAAAGAGAAGCAGAAGTGTTAAAATTTTAATTTTCTAAGCTGTTCATTTCTGAAGTTGGATTTTTTTTTTAATGTAATTGAAGCTTCCCATCTCCATTTCTTATTCAGTCCACATGCTCGCAGGGAGAACCTCAGTGCTTTGAACTTTTCTCAACTAGTTTCAAAGGATGAGCAAGAGAGAGAGAAAAAAAAAGAGAGAACAGGAAATCGGGAGGAGGGAGCATGAGCAAGAAGGGAAAAAAGAAGACGACAGAAAAGGACACATCAAGGTGAATGGGATTTCCACATCGTTTATCCTGCAAGAAAGGACATGCTTTAATCTACCCTGAACCAGACACAGGAATATTTAGGGATGCTTTTTACCTTCTAAATTAAACTGCTAAGTAGTGTAACCCAACCCTATGGCTTCATTTCACTGCTCAACTCATTTCACATGGTTCATTTCCAAACACTAATTTATATGAATCACTGGAAGTTACAGTAAGTAGCATAAGAGAATGTTTAGACTTCCATCACCTGGAGACGGGTAACTGACCAATCGGTCATGGACGGTGAACAAGTGCAGTGTTGCACGAAATTCAATTACAGATGGATCTCGCGATTTTTAGCAACCGGTAGATGCATCACGGCCTGCACATGCGACTTATAGCAATTACAAGTGCTTCACACATGGGGCTGAATGGGCATTTCTGGGTGGCAACAGGGTGTTCATATGTAGGAGAGGCATCCTGTGCGCATATAGACAGGGTTGGGGGGATATTCTATGGCATATCTGATTTCAAATGGATCTGTTGCAGAAAAGACGGGCTGTTGCAAATGCTAATGATAGTGAAGACGACGGGTGTTCATATGGGATTTTTGATCACTGGAAACGGCTGGAATTGTGACCGGATTACGTGCAACTAAAAACATGCCCTTTAGCTATATGACATACGGTGTTTGTTTGTCTCTTATGTTTGGTTTTTATGTGACTGAAGATGTGCATATATTTTACTGAAAAGGTGATAGGAAAGTAAATCTAGATTAAAGGATAACACCTGAATCAATTACTCACAATAGCTAAATAAACAAACACACAGGGAGCTGACTGGGCCCTTTTTGAGGTTGTAAACGGGCTGAATTTTTGCCCCTTCTTTGATTTGCCTTTGGCAAGGCACAAACAAAATATTTGGTGCTCAGCCGTGTGTACTGGAAAACAATAAAACACAAGGGTTCAAACTGGGATACATGAAATATTCATCAGACTCAGCCCCTTTATCCAGTTGTTTCAAAGAGTGGCTTAATCACAAAATGATGGAGGAATGAGCAGATAGAGTGCACTTTCTGAAACATGTTTCAAAAGGGAACTATGCCAGAGTACCTGTAGTGCTTAGATCCTGCCCATGGGGGCTATATAAAGGCGTTCTCATTCAATATTAGGCAGTAGAAGTCCCTGACAAATGTATGTACACAAAAGAACCTGCACTTGTCTGCTGTGATGGCCTATTAGAAATAACCCTAGTGCACTGGTTCCCAAAGAGTGCAGGTTAGTGGTCCAGCACCAAATCAAATTATTTCTGGTCAATGTAATGTAAATATGTGGACAAAGAAGCTTAAACCTGTCCAGCACCTCATAACTGAACCTAAGGATGACAGGTAAGCACAATTTACTTCACTACATTTTTTTCTGAATTTCTCAATAACAAACTTTTGGCTTAGGGGTGCCGTGAAAATAGTGATGATGCACTAGGGCGCCGTAATTCAAAAAAGTTTGGGAACCATCCTAGTGTATTGTTTGGTTATTCTTAGGGCTATCAAATATTATTTTCTAAAAAACAACAACACTACTTTTATAAAGCGGACAACATAGCCAATACAGCAGGGAGAACACAAAATAATCTTATCTTAAGGAGCCTCTTGGGAAACACTATAATGTATTTTATATATAAGATAGTGTAGTATCCAATAAAGTTACAAAATTTAGACATCAAGCTAAGCAAGTTTTTCACTATTTTATTGATTTGTAATATGTGTGTACAGGTCCACTGTGTTTTTCCAACCTTCAGTCAATTAGCTTGTCTCAGATATCAAGGCTGTAAAAAAATACAGCTACACAGCAAACAATGGCTTATGAAATAAGAAAAAATATCTCCCTGTGTAAATGGCTTCATTCTCTAAACCAAAGTACTAAAAATGATGTGCAAAATGCATAAGAAAAAAAGATAAATCACACGTCACGCAAACAAAGCTTTATAGCATTCTACTGACCCGAACATCCCTGCTATTATTGTAACTATAGGTTCCAGTGTGCGTGGCCACTCACCGCTCCTTCATTTCTTGTTACTGTATTTGTTTGTCATTGCAAGTTACATTAGTTTGTCCCGATTGTACAACGCCGTGGAATATGTTGGCACTTTACAATTAACGGATTATAAATGAATAAACAAGTAATGAAGGTGAGTAAACATGGCACATTTACATATAGAATGTGGATAGGAGATTGTACAACCACTATTGGTAGATAAGAACATATAGGCTCCATGCATTCACTGTGTAAATGACACTACCGGATAGAGACATAATGACGACAAGACATAGGCACGTGCATCCTTACACGATGACAAAATTAAAATCAGGTCCCAATATATAATATATACAATATATATATATATATATATTTATTACACACACAGATACATACTCTTCTCAGCAAGTATTTTACTGCTATACCAGAGAACATGTCTTTTGCATAGCAGAAATATACTGTATTATTTTCAAATATAAGTCAGTAGTATGTTAATGCTCCAAGCAGGCAAACATTTCTAAAAAAGTAAACATATACTGAGAAATGTTTTGAAGCTGAAACCAGGGACAAATCTTTAAACATTAGGTGTTAATACTGGAAATCAAGAACAGTACTTGGCAGCTAACCCATCATGCAGAACATATTTACTTCACATCTAAGGAAACCTGTCTCTCCATCCTCTGCTTATATCCTACAAAGTGACAGTAATGCTAGAAGGCACCTAAGCAATGCATCTGACTTGGGGCCTGAATCAGCAAGGATTGCACTAGCGATTATGCACGCAGTCTCACTGCGATAGTATGCTAATCCATTGCGATCGCTATACCATCGCAGCACTACATAAGGATGCCCACCTTACCTTACACACATCCGTAATGTTTAGCAAGACTGCAAAACCATCGAGTACCATCGCAGCCTCACGCACACTTGCACAAGCACTGACCTTATGACCTTACTCAGGAATTGCTAACTTCATCGCACGCAGTGAGTACTCAAGCTGAGTATGGGATGGCGGTGGATAATTTATGTACGCCTATGCAACGGTGTTCAAATGCCAATCACTCTACGATGGGTCTGTGTAGTCACTGCGATCGCAGTCCTGATCACAATTGCTGTTTCGCGCACTGCGATGCATACGCAGAACGCAACAATCGGCCGAATCAACAAACCTTGCTGAATCAGGCCCTTGGTGCACCGTTACTGAAAATACATATTCAAGTGTTGTCTTATGATCAATCAGACTCATGAAGCAGCAAGATCTGGTGACGACAATACTGTATATGTGAAATGTAAAAAAATGCTAATTATATTCTAATTTATTTAGCTACTAGATATAAGGTGAGAATATTTGCTTTTATACTTACTTGCCTGCTCATCCAAAATGTATGTGAGAGTAGACCAGACCAGCATCTCAGACCTGGAGAAATGGGCAGTCCAGGGGTTTGACAATTGGTTCATGGCATTGAGGACACGCAACCCCTCTGTGCAATGGTACAAACAGCAGCACTGCGCAACAATTGGTGACATGATTCCCCCCTTAGAATTCCCCTCTGGAATCTCACAGAGGGGATGTAGATGTAGGCAAGTATGCTTTTACAGTGTACATTGCCACTATTTATTTATTACCAGTTATTTATATAGCACACACATATTCCGCAGCGCTTTACAGATATTTGGCCATTCACATCAGTCCCTGCCCCAGTGGATCTTACAATCTATATTCCCTACCGCATGCACACAGATACACACTAGGGTTAATTTTTGCTCCTAGCCAATTAACCTACCAGTATATTTTTGGAGTGTGGGAGAAAACCCACACAAGCACAGGGAAAATATACAAACTCCACACAGTTAGGGCCGAAGTGGGAACTGAACCCACGACCTCAGTGCTGTGAGACAGCAATGCTAACCATTACACAGTCTGTGCTGCCCATGATGCCCACTATGCAGTATGTTTATAATAAGTGTCTGAAAATACTGTGCTGGTACACATTCCTGAATATAGTTGTGGTAAATTACAGGGCAGGGCCCCATAGCATGATTTGTGGGAAGACTGGCAATGCTGCCCTAGCCTCCAGGGCCCCAGCACTGGAAGTACTTTAGATACTGGTTATTTACAAGTCACAATGGTATTGTAGGAAGTCTTTTCAGTCATGAAAGCATTCCATGAGACTGCATCAGGCAGAGACCTACACAGCGTAACATGAAGAGTTCCCACAGTATCTTGGTGTAAAACAATGGTATGGGAATAGACACATATAGCATTTCTTGGGACTAACTGAAAGCAAACAACAACCAAAAAATCTGTGTTGTATGTACAGTAGGTGTCCAATCCTAAATCGGCTACTGTGAAATGTATATAGACCTAACAGACTAGTAATTCTGCCAAAGAAAATTCCTTTAGTAAGCAAATCCTTGCACTACCCTTTTCCAATATACTCTTTTTGCCTTAATTCTGAGTAAACAGACTATTTTAAAATTTACATTTATTAATTCAAAGTCAAACACATTTGTTCCACCTCACTTGTTGAAGCAATTGACTCCACATAACAGTCACACTTTTTGACACAAATGGTTTTCTTCATACCAAGCCTTGAGCGTTAATAGTTGTCCATTAGAAATATTGGGAGATCAGCTAAAATATTTGTGGTAAGAGAATCATGTGAATTTACAGACCTATAACCCACAACGTCCCACATTGTGATGTCACATTGTGACCTGGAGAGGGAGCTCCACACAAGACAAGCTTTCTCACTGGTGGAACAAAATGCTTATTGCCAGGTTTCCCATACAAGGAAACAATCTAATGCTGGCCATACATTAGTACGATATAATTTATCATACGTTTTCCCTTGAACCTCCCCGGCAGTCCCAACGCTTTTTAACACATACGATCTGCATACGATTACGATAGATATGATGGGCTGCACATCTGATCATACGATACATGTTAAGAACGGCAGGAGCGCGCATCGGATCGTATCCTAACTAAATGCTACATGATTTCGACACAATTCATCGTACGACGCGTCGCAAATCGGGCAATCGGCCCATAATAGCGCTAGTGCACAGGTTCTCAAACTCGGTCCTCAGGACCCCAAACTGTGCACGTTTTCCAGGTCTCATAGAATCAAAAGGTGAAATAATTAGCTGCACCTGTGGATCTTTAAAAATGTGTCAGTGAGTAATGAGTACACCTGTGCACCTGCTGGGTGACCTGGAAAACATGACCTGTGAGGGGTCTTGAGGACCGAGTTTGAGAACCTATGCGCTAGTGTATGGCCAGCATTAGGTTTATTATTTTTTGTTGTTACACAGATAAAGTTCTGCTTCATACAGTTGACTTATGTTACGTGGAGTTCACCATAGACAAAAGCAGTGTTAAAAAGGGGTTGTACACCTTTGTACAAACCATGCTTGTAAGAACACCTACCAAGGATGTTGATTTAGTGTGAGATTCTTCCTGCCATTGCACTAGGTGTCTTGGGAGTACAGGGTCCAGACCCTTATTCTTCTATCCCCTTCAGCTAGACCTTTTAAGTGATCTGGCAACATTTTAGATTCCACAGCAGAAAAAGACAATGTATGACGCGTCGCACTCAGGATGCATTCCGCCAGTCATCGCATGCATGCCAGCGGTATGCATGAAGATCACCGCAAAGGACCCCTCTGTCGGTAAGAGCGGACTTTGCGATGGAGGGACTTCTGGGTCTATGACCCTGAAGCCGCTCCGGCATCCTTCTGCGCATGCGTAGAAGGACGCACACACCGCGGGGGGTGCTGGGAGGAATCCGATTGAATCCATCTATCAGCACTCAGCGGAGAGAAGCCCATAGGCTTCTATGGGTAACACCATCATGAATAAAGGCGTTACCCACCATAACCAAGCCCCGGAGTGCATCACACTCTCGGGCTTGGTGCATATGGGAAATGCGGTCAAACCCGCATTTTCGGTGTTTGACCTCATTTTTCCCCTTGATGCATCCTGCCCATTAAAGGTTAAGGCCTGGGTAATACAAATGAGCATAAAATGTAGCAAAAATGATTCTCAGCTGCTCCTCCCAACTTTCATATGTTAAGGAAGGAGGAGTGCTTGCAACTATCTTGGAGAATGTGGCCAGAGCTAAGGGAGTTGAGTTGTAGAGAAGACTGCACAGGACAAATATCAGTGGTACAGTTGGATCGTCAGAAGGTATGCAGTTCTGCATTCGACAATCAAAATGTCGACAATCAGAATAGGACATTGTGAGGTCGAAGCCATAATGCCAGCCATTTAATAATCTGCTTTACAAATTCAAACATGATGCTTTGCCACCATGCTTGAAGTTGTAAAGCCGTCACTGCTAAAATGCTTTAAATTTGATTTAATAGCAGTTTGAATTACAGCTTTGACCTTACAATGTCCCCGATCTGAGAGTCGACATTTTGATTGTCGAACACTATTGTACACTAATACCCAAACCATTTTGACCAAACAGCTAGGCAAAACTAATGAAGGTGGACATCAATTTTGCGGAAGAAAAGTAACATTTAAAATGGATGGAAATTCATATTACACATGAAGAGAGACCTCATAAGAAGCACTTTGATGACCGGTGTGTAAACCGGCCCTATATGTGTAAGCTTTCTTAAGAAAAAAAATAATTGGATAAGCATAAAATGTGGATATTTTTGCTCACTACCCATGGGAACAGCCAAGTCCTATGAAGCAAGAAAAGAATGTCTGGGAACGTTGCCAGTGTGTTCTCATCATAAAATACTCTTCCCCTGGTTTTAAAAGGTTAAAGTGTAACTGATTTGAAAGGACAAAAATAACGTGTATTTATTTTCTATTTTGGTCTCTTACGCTTGCCAATACCTGATGTTTAAAACAGTACTTTTTATGAGGAAGCTATTTTTATATCTAGCACTGCAACTTCTAATATTAATAACAAACATATCATGAAGAGCATGCCTCACTACTTCTAGTAGCCTACACACCTACTATGTGATGGCTTCAGATTAATGTTTCTGCCCAGCAAACATCCTGTAAGGAATAAAGAATTCTCATGATCCGAGTGAGCAGGCAGGACATTTGTCAGTAACTGCATAATGGGTGAGCAAGTCAAAAATTCAAACACTGCATAAATGGATCAGCATTTTGTAATTTAAAAAACAAATAGATTAGAATTGATTAAGTCTGCCAACAGTCCTAATTTTCAGTAATAAAAATGAGTGCAGCCTGCTGGGAAAAGGAGAGGCCTCAACTTAAAATGGACATGGCTGGGGTAAAATCTAGCATGGGATGTTTTTGTCTATGAATACCAAATGGGAATATAGGCAGCTATTTTTGCATGCAATGACTAAATGTAAGCTAATTATAAATGCAGGCACCTTAGGAGTTTCCTGAACCCTGGTGAATCCCCTTTCTTGGAAGAAGACAAAAGCCTCAGATGGAGACACAGCCAAGCCCTAGCAATACTGAATAAAGAATAGTTTATCAGCACTTAGTGACCCTTCCACCAACCTCCTTGTAATATCAAGGAGTGCTGGACTTAATCATACTCCGACATCTCACAGTGTTCTGATTAGTGGATATGTTGGCCATTCATGCTGAAAACCCAACATGGTGGATGGGCAAAACTATCCACCAATCAGAGGAATTTCCTAGGTATGATGACTTCTGCTAGAGATGAAATTTGGATTTGCTGAGAAGCAGTCTTATCCAATCAATTTCAAGCACTCTGATAGCTGAATAGCACTGGCTACTGGCAAATGTCACACAGTACTGACAGCTGTTCTGTGGGTATGTCGCCATATCTAGTATGCGGATACAGCGATGTACCACACAAGAGCGGTGTTATTTTTTTCGATATGTATTGTAAAACCACCAAAAATTGTGTGTCTGCATATTAAAGAAAGCTACTTTTTAGGGGTCAACACTAGAACATCTCCAGAGATTGTGTGGCCTTCATTGTAAGGCACACTTGCCTAACCTCATGGAATGCCCAGGACACACACATTTTGTAGAGTTTTCCCACTAAAGTAGACAACTATTCTGTATCCTGGCCACCTCTTCAGTAAAGTGGGTGGGGACATGATGACTCCATTTGCTTTATCAACACTTTCTGCAGCGCCATGCCCCTACTGGTTACTAGATGTGAGAACCACTATTTGCTATGTGGTAGAGAGTAGAACATAACGAGAGGAGAGTTGTTTAAAATTCTTTCCCTCGACTGAGCTCTGAATTGAAAACTGTGAAAGAAAAAAACTACACATTTGGTACCATATTAACCCTGATTACTTTAATAGTATTTGATTTTACTTTTAAAGTATAAATGGCTTAAAGGAAAGAAAATAAACAAAAAAAAAAACATGTGGCCGGAATAATTATGAAGTCCAAACAAATATTTCAAATCATCCCAAAAGATTTTAGGAACACACACGATTAATGAGAGAAAGAAAAACAGTGCAGTGTAACTGCCAGCAAAACATTTAGAGGACCATCTTCAAAGCATCATTAAATATTGGCAAATACACATGATAATGCTACTCGTCTCTTTTTTTGTTTTATTCTTATTCTTTTCCATTTGGCATGCGTCTAAAAGATGTGTTTATATTAGGTCATATAAAACAGATCACCCAGTTTTGCACATGTTGCTCCTTTACTGAACTTACAAGCTTTTGACATATGATCCACTCACAAGTATATTTGAAGCTTTGCCCAGAGGGACAAAGTGGAATAAAAACCTCTGAAGCTGAAGGTGTTTGAAGGATATATTTAACAAAAGGATGTACACAGATACTATTTACAACTCAAGCAAGAGGGAACCACTTAGACATCCCCACGGAATAATATTTTAAGGATGCCAGCAAGACCCTATAGTAATCTGATTACTCTTAAATCTGTGTGGTTGAATTATTACTGATACCATAAAAGGTAGTCTTACCTCACTGAGTCTACAGACAACTGATGGTTTTAAAGTTCTACAACCACACACAATTGTTTTAGTCATAATCTGCTATGCACAATAAATGAAGTATGCAAAGTGTGTAAGTTGTAAATATAAAATGTAACAAAGTATCTATAATGCTTTCAGGCGCTGCACTTAAACAGACATCTTCAAATCAAGCTATATCATAGGAAATAATTTTATAAGAGCTATTTTAGTTGACTAAAACAATGGTGTTCACATGTCAAAAGATTTCCATCAGTAACCGTATTTACAGATAAATGGACAGATTTGAACATTCGGCCCTTGGGCCAAACAGCAGAATTAAGTAGGTGCCCGTTAGTGCAGATTGACACATGGGCTAAATCTGCCAAATGGATTGTGACAACTGATACATGGCTAATATTTCCTGTAGCTCAGCAAATGTGGAATTCTACTAAATTAGCTGTATACACATAAACAGTCATTATGTTTACAATATGAAATAAGGAGATAAGGCTAGAAAATGATCTGATTGTAGAACCTCACAAATTAATAGCAGACCAATTAACCAATATAGAGCTACAAAAAAACAAACCACTATACCATGTGATAATAGCTTTACCAGAGGGGGAATTGTACGGTTGGATGTTATAGCAAACATTCAAACTGGCAGCTTCCATTTATTTTATTAAACTAATAAACCAATCAAAACACAAAATGTTCTCTTTTGCTTTAAATATGATTGAACAATAATTACTTTAATCATAATTTTTTTTATTTAATTTTGATGTTTAACTATCCCCTAACACTAACAGCTATGAAATAATTTTAGCACAAAACATAATTGCTCCCTTGATCTCTCATACATGTTGATCCGTCACTGACTTCTGTGTACACTAATAGAAACATACAGTATGTCAAAAATTAATACTAATTTGAAGAGACAACAATAGTGTATGTTATTTTGTCTGGCCTTTTTATTTAATTTTTTTTTATTTTTAAGAATCACTGTGTAATCAGGAAATAATTCTGCCGACGTGGATTATGTGCTAATCATTATATGTAGTGTAAAATCATGCATTTTCAGTTATTGTTGATACTAATGAGGAAAAAAGTAATAGGAAAAAAAGAGGAAATAATAAAATGTAACTACTTAACAGGGCACAAAGCAAGTGAAGAGCAGAGTATACTGAAGTGATAGAAAATAAGCATGTAGTCTTTGAATCATATTCCTTTCTAAAACTTTGAACGTGGTCTTGGTTAGACTTCTATCCCTTTATGTGTCACTTATGGCTCTGGTGCATTGTGATTCTCAAAGCAATTGTTGTGTTCTTGCATGTTGTGCAGTATCTCTTTTCACACTTGTTTGTCTAAGGGAAAAAGGCAAGTCTCCAAGGCCCTGTAAGCAGACACAGGCCACTGTCTGATCTGTAGATAGGATGAATGGATTAGAAGAGAGCCAAGCCAGCTGTTGCAGGCTTTATCAGAATGCAGCACTGACAGATGGGTGCCCATTTTAAAAGCCGCCCATTATAAAAGGCAAGGCCTGGTTCAAGCCTTATGCTCACCATGGCATTACCAGGACATGGCACTGCTACCAGAAGAAACTCACACAAACACAGGGAGAACATACTCCACAAGGGCCGTGATTGGAATTGAGACTATGGCCCCTGCGTGTGAGGAAGCGAAGTGATTTACATACAGTAGGTGTATGATGCATACTATACAAGTACATATCACTCCTATACTTTTTCTGTGCACGTAATTATTTCGAACCAAGTAGATATCATCAGCATAGTCTGCAGCCTGCCTGATGCACATGAAACGGTTAAACAAAGTAGAAAAAGACCATGGTCATAGGAGCTTACCATTTAAACAAAGTAGCTAATAAATAAAATAGTGTGAGTTGAGAAATAACTATAAGTAATTAGATGGCAACAGTTATCTAGGAACTACAAATCTTAGTAAACAAATGTAATACGGATGTGAATTTAATTTACTTAAATATCAAAATAATCCAAACAATGCATAGGTAATATAAACAAATATAATGTAGGGCAGCTAAGGTGAGCAGAGCATTCAATTATGACACAGTAGCAAATAATTCAACTTACTTTTACCATTTCCTTCTCCAGACTTTAAGCTGTAGCGTATTAACAAGGGCTCCGAGGAGACAAGGCAGTCAGAGTTCTCTACAGAAGTGTGAGGTGTTGTTATGCATTATGCCATGATGGCAAGGTATTTTTTCAGAGGCACCCAAAAAAGCATGTGTTGCCAACAGAATCTCCAGCTGTTTCATTATTCATTGTGGAGGGGGTAACTTAAGACTCCACAAAGACCCGCCTACCTGTATCATTACCAGCATCCCGCAGCACTACTAGCTAGCTCAGGGCTCCATCCTTTGTTCAATGAATGGCTTCTAAGGTTTGAATGACTGCAGCACATACACACAAAACAATGCAGACTATAGTAACAGGCCTAACACACTTTGACAACAGCTACCTAGTGGCGCTTCATTCTCCCTTTTTTTATTACCAATATCCCTTCTGAATTACAGTAATTTAACCCCTCCTTCACAAAGCCCCCCATCCATAAAAAAAAAAAAAGAGTGTATAGGGTTTTCTCCTTGCTCTGCCAGGAAATATGGGGTATATGGAACAATGCATGCAGCTATATTCCAGAGGTCTACATGACAGGCTGTTTGCTAACACACCCCATGCCTACCCTGGGTTGAACTTTTGTTGACACGAGTTCCTGAGAACAATTCCATCATTCTGCCAAACCTCTGCAACTCCTGCAGACAGCATGCCAAATAAACTGTCTAAAACACAATCTGCTTTATAGAAGCCCTGACACACAGCACACGTGTGTATAAATAAGAAATAGAACTGCACAAAAAAAAAGCCAGACGTGCAGTGTTCTAGTCTGATTAATGTTCTGCTACTTCTAGATAATACAGCAACACTGTACTGTACACACCTTTACGGACAAATAAAAAAAAATACATTTACAGGATTTGGAAAATATTTTAAGTACAGAAAGGAGAACCAAAACAACAATAAAAACTAGTGGATAGAATATATCAGTGAATTTATTTTTTATTGATATTCAAATTTCTAATGCAATTTCTTATCGTAACTTTGTAAACAGTCAATGCTGATTTTGACTAGTTTTTATTGTTGTGCAAAATAATTTGGTTGTTTATGAATAAATTGTATTTTGTCCACCCATTTATTACGTTTTAAGTGGTTTCATGAAAACCACTCTAACTGAACTGTTACTCTAGGGGGTAAATCTACTAAGGTGAGTTTTTAGAATTGGAGATGTTGCCCATAGCAACCAATAAGTTTCTACTTAACATTTAACTAGCACCTTCTAGAAGATAATAGCTAGAATCTGATTGGTTGCTATGGGCAACATCTCCACTTCTAAAAACTCTCACTTTAGCAAATTTACCCCTAGGGCTTGGATCCTGCGGCAGGTTCACAGTAATAGTTACTAGCCCAGGAAATAGACACTATAGGAATACCCTTCCCAGCTTTATTTGCTGGACTGTAAAGATTACAAAAAGGATGTTAAAACATGAGTCTGAACATAGCGAATGGGAAAATATAACTGATGCTAGAACAAAATACTATACTAAGAAAAGAGATTTCTTAAACTGGAAAAACAACTATGGACATTACACTGTGAACAACTATTAATTGAGCTTTATGACGATAATAATATTTAGGCCATTATCTATGTTGGTAAATAATTGTAGCACTGTGGATATAGGAGGGGAAGGGAAGCATAAGTACAGAAAACATGTTGCCACACTCCAAACTTTTCATGTGTACCTCCCCTCTGGGATAAAAATGTATATTATGCCAATAGGTCCATACAACAGGATGTAGTTTATAGACCGGCGGCAGAAGCCCGACAAGGGACTTAAGATAGGCGTCAAAATATCGATGCCTATCTTAATCCTGACGCCGGAATGCCGAAGGACTGATAGAGGTCAGTCCGGACGTCCTTAGCACTTAGCCGCGGGGGGAAGGTTTAGATTTAGGCACCCCCAGGGGGACTTAGGGTTAGCCACTCCCTAGGAAAGGTTAGGCTAGGGGAAGGGGGGTTAGGGTTAGGTGCCACTGGGGGGAGGCTAGGGCTAGGGGACTTACCTGCTTCGCCGGGATTCTCTGTTCCTCTGTTGGGCTTCCGGCATCGGCATTTCATCCCGGCGGCTATTGAGCCGTCAGGATTTCATACCCAACCCCTTACAACACATTGCGCCATATCCACTTAGACGCGATAAAGCAAAAAGTTTACGTGGTTAACTTTTCGAACACTTTGGGGCTTTTAGTGCGATATTTTCGCATCTTTTGTCTATGTGCACTCCAGTTTTTCAACTATCCTATTACAAAAGATGTGATGCAGCAATCACCCGAAAACGGTCCATTGTATAACCAGCGGAAAGTACAGTAGATTTTGGGGAATTCTGTCTGTACCCCATAAAAAAAACTGACATAGGAAACCACTTTAGAAATGTATTAGTGGACCTAATAAAAGTATTTTGGGTTCTTAAATTTTGTCAAATGGCTGTTATATGCATTCTTGTGTAAATAGTTGAAAAATGATAGAAGCTATTTTCTTTTTTTGCTAAATAAATGGTGCAGTTAAATTAGGGGTACAATAAAATGGATGCAAGTATATTAAGTAAGCAAATCTGCTAAAACTACGTACAAAATTAAAAAAAAAGGTTAAATACTTTATTTTTGCAATACTTTATAAATACTTCGAATAGACAAAATAAGGTAACTTATCCAGTAAGTGTGTGTAATATAAATATAATGTTTAGTATTTAGGATTCAGATATTTTTTAAATATTTACTCTAAAAGAAGTGTTTGAAAATAACCAGAAAAAAAGACTGAGTGCAGACAAGAATGGAAAAACTAGGATGCACACTTCGTATATGTCTTGTAAGCAGTGACATCTTCAATTATACAAAGGAAACATGCTAAAGCTGTGTTCCAGTCCTCACTGTTATTTAACACAGCGTTAATGCGTTTCTGTTATGGTTCCAAGCTACAAGACTTATCAAGCATAATGACTCAATGCATGCTTAAGGCAAATCCAGTTTGCCTTGATGCTGTCAGTTGTAATAAGTAATTTTCCCTTATGTTCATGAATTTTCCAGTGGTTTTCGTACCTGTTACAGTAAATGTGTATCTGTACATGATTAGTAAAGACCATTAATGCTTACATAGTTCCCTGGAGGATCTAACACCAAGAAAAGCATTGTAAGCTTGTGTTTGGGGGAATTCCTCATGTATTCAGGCTTATAATTTGCTATGGTCCAGTACAGCATTATATCTATAGCGGGTCCTTAATTACACTCTTAGATGATACAATTACATGCCTGTGTCAGTAAGTCACTATTACTTCTTTCACAAAATAAAAAATTGCATTGTTATCACTAGTTACCAACACAGCATCCATTAGACCAGTGGTTCCCAAACTTTTTTGAATCACGGCGCCCTAAAATAACAGCATTGTTTTCACGGCACCCCTAAGCCAAACTTTTGTTATTGAGAAATTCAGAAAAAAATGAAGTAAAGTAATAAAGTGAAGTAAATTGTGCTGACCTGTCATCCTTAGTTCAGTTATGTGGTGGTGGACAGGTTGGCGCTTCTGTTTGTATACATATTTACATTACATTGACCATAAATAATTTGATCCGGTGCTGGATTACCAATCTGAGGCACCCCTGCAAGCACAGCACAGTTTGGGAACCACTGCATTAGACTACAGCAGAAACTACAGGCCAGTACACACTAGACGATGTCTAGTGTATACCGACCTTGTAAGCGACGGACCCGGGGGTGGTGACGGCTTCGGCAAGTACATACACACTTGCCGATGCCGGCAGCAACGGTGGGGGGTAGCGGGGACCATGGTAGCATGGCATCGCTAGCGATATCCTCGGATCTTTCTGAATGTACAAAAGATCTGAGGATACGACGGACGACCGTCGGGAGCGCGCATCAGCATTGTGATAGTGGGTACACACTACACAATTTGAACGATTTGAAACTGCTCAAGATATTGTGTAGTGTGTACCCACCATAAGGGTTTTAGAAATCACTTACTCTAGGCAGTGGTTAATGTAAAAAATGTTTTAGGCATCTGCGCTAAAATATATTTCATAATAGTTACACAACTACTATATATTGTAAATGCTGTATCCACTGGTGTGTCACAATACAACTAGTTATACTACAGGTGCCTACATCAAATAGATTGGTGGGAACCAGTGACAAAACCAATGCTGTACAAATAATACACTAACAGTGTATGGTTCACTAGTTATTACACTACTGATTTGGTTTGAGCTACTTTAGTATAAATAAAAAGCATGTCCCTTCATATCACTCATCTTAATTTCATACATACAGTGTGCAAAATAATAATGACTTTACGAAAAGAAGGGCTGGCTCTACACAGTGGCGTAACTATGGAGGGTGCTATTGAGCAGCCAGGATTTCATACCCAACCCCATACAACACATTGTAAGCCCCATTGCAGTTGCTATGGGGCTCCGCGTCGCAGCAAGATATCGGAACTTTTTTTTTTATTATAATTTTTTTTTTTTTTAAAGATAATTTCAATATAATTTTTATTATTTTAATAAAAGTTTACTGAAAGATCCTTCTGGTCTCACCGGCAGTCCTGGACTGAGGAGAGCGAGAGCCGCTTGCAAGATGCCAAAGACTCGCGAGATGATGTCATCACGTGAAACCGGAAGCAGTGCAGGAGAAGCCGGCGTTGGACTCAGACAGACAAGATGGACTCCCGTTGCCGACGACAGTGAGTACACCCCAGACTCGCCCCCCCCCTCCCGCCATGGCGGTCTGAGTCCCGACCATACATTACTCTTCACGCTTCCGCTGCTGACAGACACACTCCCAGGTCCCGCTGCTGTTGCGAACAATACGCACCCCTCCCTCCAGCTGCTGCCGGTGAGGTGCTATGAGGTGAGGGGAGTGAGGTGCTACAGGGTGAGGAGAGTGAGGTGCCTGGTGCTACATGGTGAGGGGAGTGACTCAGTGAGAGGTGCTATGAGGTGTGGGGGGAGTGAGATGCTACAGGGTGAGGGGAGTCAGTGAGGTGCTACAGGGTAAGGGGTCCTGTGGTGGATACCTGACTTGGGGGGAGCCCTTATAAATTTTTGCTATGGGGCCCAGAAAATTCTAGTTACGCCCCTGGCTCTACAGGTAATCCTAAACACAGGTCTCCATCAGTCTAGAATACATCCTCTAAGTAATGCTTTGGGCTGACGTGGGAGAAAAAGTCAGAGTAATAAGGCAAATTAGTTCATGCTGCTCACACAGTGCAGATTTTAAAAAGCTACCGCCCATGATAAAACTCTGCTTCCACTCTCTCTGTCCTAGTTGGTAACATAGAATTTGATGGCAGATAAGAACCACTTGGCCCATCTAGTCTGCCCACTGGCCATCGTTTCTCAACACCTGGGACAGCATCAGGGCCACTAAACCTAAAAAGCTCACCTAAGAAAGATTAAAATACAATATTTAACTTTGAAGTATGTGCATGTGTTTCTGTTTATATGTTTACATTTGCAGTCAAGTACAAGTTGTGGTACTGTCATCAGCCATTTCATACACTATCTTTCAAAAAGCTATGTATATCAAAAAAAATATAATTTCCCACGATCAAAGTTTTATATAAAATGTATCTTTTATTAAAGTGTACTTTAAAGAACTAATATGCCTACAATATAAGCTGACGGGCAAAATAGAGTTATGAGACAGTAAACATCATATGGTCAGTGTTACTCATCTGTGATTTGATGTAAACTGCTAGGAATCCACACACCAAAGTGGGGAAAACTTACATGACACAGCACCTTTAAAACCAGATATTAAATATTATTTATTCATATACCATCAGAATTTATTCACACACATACATCTATGTACATCTTATAGTATATGCATGCTTAGCATGTGGTCATTAAGAAAATACAGTTTTATCATGTATTAAACTCAAAACTGTCATGAGTCTAGAAATTAAGTTTGTGAAGCACAATTCGCTCACATGGATGTGCAGATAAGCAAATATCAACTTCAACACCTCATTGACCTGTTTTGTAAACTCACTGACAAGAGGATAAATCCCCTGCTCTCAGCATTGAGAACATGACTCATATGTACTGGAAACACAGGTAGTGTGCTCATTGCTGAGGGACTGCAGCCTGACAGGTGATGCCAAGAGGTGAGCTCACCATGTCTCCCTGCAGCACGCTGTAGTAATGACATCACCCACATATGGCCGGCATGGCCTCCTGCTACTGAACTTACTGGCAAAGACAACATAAGCTTTCAAGGCCAACAATATATCGGTCACAAAAATCAAACAGATAATTTCCATACTTTTTTAGTATAGCAAACTGACGTGCACACTGGCCCTTACACCTTAATGTGTGTGAATCGTAAATATAGTAATTTGTATTTATTGACAATCATGTGTATATGTGTGTGTATAATATATATTATATATATAAAAAAGCTTCTTTGTTACATATAAAAATAATCCATTAGAGCATCTGCAGCGTCGACGCTTCGGTCGGTTGCGTGAACCTTTGTCAAGATATCTTATCTTGACAAAGGTCCACGCACAGGACCAAAACGTTGATGTTGCAGATGCTGTAATGGATTATTTTTATATGTAATAAAGAAACTTTTTGAGAAGACTGGTGAGTGCACCTATATTCTTTTTACTGTGAATAAGGGCCCCGGTGGTACTTTATGGGTTAGCCACCCCAGCAATTTTAGTTAAACGACGTGAGTGTGGATGCACCTGGATTAGACATAAAATATATAAATATAAATATATATATATATATATATATAAATTAGCCCTTATCTCGCACAAGACCTAGAAGTAGCGCCTCAAGTGAAACCCCTGATAGTGGGCTCGAAACAATAAAATTATAAGAGATACCTGAAGGCGCTAATGTATAATAATACAGACTTAGTAAATTAAAATGTAAAATCTTTTGTGTGGTGGTTCAGATGATTTCATTAGAAGACTTATTCAGTACATAACTCCAGTTTCATTTGATAAGCTCAGAATGAGTGGTCCTGAAAATACACCTGTTCAACTGAATGTCACCTTAAAAATTGCCAAATGGCCTCTCATTAGAAAATTCCAAAATATATTTATTTGGATAAAATACAAATATTGTACAATAGCTTATATTAAAACATGATGTTAAACATCCCACTGCAGATGTTGTATTCCACCACCTCCTTTGCGGATGTATGCTCTACAAATAGCAGAAAGGGACAATATCAATACCCTACGCGTTTCGGCCCAAAACTGGAACTTCCTCAGGGGTACAATCAAACATCAAAAGGTTTGACAAAATTAAAAAGATTTTTACACTGGGTATTTGAAAAAACGCTGCGGGGCTTGCAATCTCCTTCCAAACTAGTGTGATAATGACTGCCCAGCAGCTGGAAAGAATGTATGTATATATAATATTTATTTAAAAAGCCATAGAGAAATCTACATTTCAGTCCTCACTGGGACTTTTGTCTGAAACGTCAATTTCTCTATGGCTTTTTAACAATAAAGGACCTTGCTGCTTTGATGAGAAGCCTGGTGAGTGCAATTTATATTGGAAGATATGTTTTGGAGCTTGGATGACACGTTTAATTGCTATCCCAACATATACAATATTTATGGTGTGCGTGTGGACTGACATATATATATATATATATATATATATATATATATACACATATATATATATACACACACACACACACACACAAGCTGATGTACCTGGTTTCACCCAGGTGGACCTTAGATATTTACTGTTTCCATTTCCCTCTCGCCACTCCAATAACACATTAATCCATCACCTCTATAGTAATACATAACTACTACTGTAGTAAGATATTACCTTCCCTCACCTGTGTACTAACACATTCCACTCCCTCACCTCTGTAGCAATACATTATCCTCGCTCACCTCTTAATAACACATTTCCCTCCCTCGCCCGTATTGTATCACATTCGACATTCCCCTCCCCCACCTGTGTAGAAATAAAATCCCTCCCTCACACATGTAGTAACACATTACCCTCATCACTCACACATTTCCTTCCCTCACTATTCAAATAGGGGAGCCACACCAATCACTTCTTAGTGGGTACCTACGTCATGGAAAAAATATACTCCCCGATTTTCATGTTTCTAGGTCCGGGGCTTTTGGCTGGGCGTTGATGAGTCAGTCAGTCAGGACATTTGATTATATATATATATATATATATATATATATATACACACACATACACTATCGCTATCTATATTTCTATCTCACACACACATTATAATATACAAGCCACAGTCTGCCCACGGTTCTGCCACCGCTCTAGCCACAGCACCGCCCCCTGCTCTGACTGCAGCTCTGCCCCCTCTCTGCTACTCTGCTCGCCCTTCCTGTGCCCCCATAATTACCCTGGTGTGATGTTCTTCTCTCCTAGCTCTGTCCCATCTCCCTAGCAGTGGCATCTGTTAGGCATGCATATAAGAGATGGGACAGACCTTGGAACAAAACAACTCAATTAGTTTATGCTGTTGCCAGAGTGATGTTCCTTTCTGCTCGCACGCACACATACACCCAACTTTTATATATATATATATATATATATATATATACATACATACACACACACACACACATACATTCACAGATGATAAGATAGAGGGCTTTTTGGCATGATTTTGGCACAGAAAAGCTTAGAGAGGAACCCGCTCTCTCTATATGTGTGTGTGTGTGTGTGTGTGTGTGTGTGTGTATATATATATATATATATATATATCACTGTGCGAAAGTTTTAGGCTGGTGTGGATAAAAATGCTGCAAAGTAAAAATGCTTTCAAAATATTAGTGTTAATAGTTTATTTTTATCTAAATTAAATCAATATTTGTGTGACCACCCTTTGTCTTCATTCATCAATTATTAACTTAAGCAGAAACAGCTGTGTAAGAGGCTTAAAACTGGGTGAGGAACAGCCAAACTCTGCTACAAAGGTGAGGTTGTGGAAGACAGTTTCATGTCACAGGTCATACACCATGGAAAGACTGAGCACAGCAACAAGACATAAGGTAGTTATACTGCATCAGCAATGTCTCTCCCAGGCAAAGATTTCAAAGTGAACTAGTTTTAAGTTGTGCTGTTCAAGCTCTTTTGAAGAAGCGCAAATAAACGGGCAATGTTGAGTGGCCGGCCATGATCAGATGAAAGACATACATAGTTGCTTACTTCCTTTCGAAATTGGAAGATGTCCCATAGTGCCATCAGCTCAGAACTGGCAGAAACCAGTGGGACCTAGGTACAATATATATTAATATATATATTTATATATATATTAGAGAGAGAGATGTCTTTTCTAAGACTTTCTGTACTAAAATCATGCCAAAGACCCCTCTATCTCATGTCACAGTGATGAATATTGTGGATTACCATGTTGTCGGCTGTTTGTCATGTCTGAGTACTCTCAATACATTCCTCTTCATTTGTATTAAATATGCGAGACAACTGATAAAATGTAAATAAAAATAGCAGAATATTATAAAAACAAAGTAGCAAAGAGCATTAAGACTAGTGAACTGCTGTCTTTCTATAAGGTTAACAATGAGGCTAAATGTAGGAAATCATGTTGTACATGCTCAATTACCCGCAGGTAAATCTCCAAGTTTAAGGCCTGGGCTATTCAATTATTTTACCTTTTTCCCATGCAGTAAGTCCTAGAGGGTACATTTAACACACGGATGCAGCACTTATTGAATAGGTCCAGGCTGACAATTAGCTCCCGGGTAAACCCATGGCTAAATGAACCTGCCTCATAGGGGCAAATTCAAACCTAGCGGCTAATTGCCAGTCTTGACTTATTCAATTAGTGCTGCATCCGGGCACATTAAGCCCCAGAGGGTGCACTTGACGAGGTGTTAAATGCACCCTCTGGGACTTAAACACACAGGGAAACCCATAGGTCCCAGTACTTAACACAGAATCTATGGGTTAGCACGTGCTAACCGTCGATATACCGCGCAGAGAAAATGCAGAATTGATTAGCTCCGGGTGTTAAACCCAGAGCTTTACCCATGGGTAATTTAACATACGTGCCAAACAACAATGTATGTAAACATGATTTTACACTTTGAGACTCATTGTCAGTCTTATGGCTATGCAACAACATTGACTAATCTCAATGTTCTTTGTTACTTTTTTTTGTAAAAATACTGCTACTTTTTTTGCTAGTCTGCCTAATTTCTTTTTGATACTTTTGTGTGAATTCTAACAATCGAAAGTGCTACTTTACTGTATATTAAGCATAGAGCAATAGAGGCAGAAGTGTGAAAATACACTTGTGAAACCTTAGCAGGAGATCATGTCATTAATACATATATATTTATATATGGTGTGAAGGTGTCCCACATATAAATACTGTATATAAATAGAGTGTGTGTGTATCTATCTGGAAACTATATCCATCTGTGCTGCTATCCATCAATATAAAGACAGAATTGAGAAAATGGACAATCATATATATAGAGAGAGAGAGAGAGAGAGAGAGAGAGAGAGAGAGAGAGAGAGAGAGAGAGAGAGAGAGAGAGAGAGAGAGAGAGAGAGAGAGAGAGAGAGATGTGTGTGTGTGTGTTATGTATCAAACTATTTGAACATTTACATATATTTTTTATGTTAACTAGGTCTTACTTTGCAGTTTAGTCATTTTGGTAGCAGGGAACTAAAGGTTTTCCACACATATTGGAAGGCAGAATGTGTGAGAACTTTAAAATTGTCTTAGAAAAACAAAATCGGATGATAATTCCTATCTGCTGGAGACTGCATTGACATGTGTATGCGGATTCTTTCGGTGTCAAATTCTGAAATATCCCAGGGTCTTCTACTATGTGTTGTACTTAAATGTTTAAGTTGTCCCTAACCTGCTCAATAAGCACACCTAGCACCTTAAAGCAAGAAGAGGAACCAATAGCGACAATTGCGAGAAAAGGTACAGTAGCAATTCATAAATCAGCACAAACAAGAAAAACAGATTATCTAGAAAATGATGCTTTTAAAATATAACCCCTTTTTCTCATTACAGAATTGGAGACTAACACATTTCATCCCCTTTGGAGCTTCTTGCAACTTATTTGACACCTCATTCAAGATGATGTGTCACTTGCATTTGCTGGTGTTTTAAAAATAGCCAAGATTGTTCTCCCTCTCTGTAACTGCCTCCCGCTTCAACTGAGCAATTAAAGCTTTGATTACAGCAGATTAGGTTTGATTGGCATTGTTCTTCAAAAACAGAGTTGCTTCATCTTATTTCTGCGGAAAAAAAAAATCACCTGCACATATCAACAAATATATTCAACAACTTCTAACAGTACAAACAAAAGCATAAAGCATGTTTTTTATAAAAAAAAAAAAATCATGAATGTAATGTAATACAACTAGAAAAGATCTTAAAAATATGTCATATGCTGTATATCCCATAAATTGTATTGGGATTGCAGATAACAATAAGATATGCTTGTGACTTCATTGGCTTCATCAGTAGTGATTGCTACAATACCAAAACAAACCAGTAAACAAAATGTTGAAGGACACATTTATTTAAAAAACACCCTGTTGGGTTTAACAGTTGTTGTGGAGAACATAGACGGCAGACAATATGTGCTGGAAATTCAATATACACTGCTTTAATTGTATTTATGGTGCTGTGATTGGCTTCTATAGAAGTAACAAATGTGTAATTACAGAGAGACAAGTACAGCACCACCTACTGGCAATAGGTACACATGCAACATAAAGCAACTGTTAGATTTACCTGGAATATGATGTGTTTACTATTATTAAAATAATTTATTTTTAAATACAAATTATTTTTATACTAATAAGCAGGACTTTAGAGTTGAAGCACAGTAGGTGGGCCCCCACATACATTTTTTTACATCACGATGGAAACGTACATAAATAAAATAATGGACTATGGACAACTAACTGGTTGCATGTAAACAAATGATGAGTGCCTCTGGTAACCTTCACTACCTTTGTCATTTAACTAACTGCACTGTTTATGTGGATATTTAAATATATACCAGTTCTGGAATCTATTTTGTTTTGCCCAAGGTTATTATTGATTTTACTGAGGCCTATTGTCTTTAAAAAAATAAAAAAAATGCAATAAAAAAAAACTTAAGTTTAAGCAATGTTATGTATGCTTTTAAACTTAATTTATCCTTTAGAGACAGATGAGATCCATACTCAAGTGACTTTACTTTTACTGTTACAACCTCCTTTTCAACATACTAAATGATACACTGTGTCATGTTTCAAATAAGAATAAAATGGTTTACAACCACATTTCCTTGAAGTGAGTTTTATCCAAACACACCTGATCAATGCAGCGGCCGGCCAAGCCCCCGAATTGGTAAGCATGCATACATACGGTTGCTCAATATGTCTGGCCAGACATCACAACTGGGCCGGCATTTAAATGCAGCCCAGTTGTGATGGCATTGTCGCTGGTTCTTGTGGCAAGCATAAAGGGTCAGTCAGTCATTCCACAGAAAGATGTAGCATACATAGCATTTGCTGTGCGGCCAATGTAATATATCTGAACTGTGGTGGGTGTGTACACATGGCTAGATGCACGGAACGCTATATATAATGTTTTTTGTCGGCTGTACGAACGATATATTGCGCAGTGTGTACCCAGCATAACACTCTAGCGACATGATTATTTAGGTTTACAGTGTTGGAAATTGCAGTTCCGAATGTGGTGAATTAAAACTTATTCCATTAATTTGTTAATTTTTGTCCGTTATTGAAAAAAATTAAAGATTACATTAACTACTGTTCTCAGATTTTATAAAAGTTGCTCATTTGCGTTAACATGGAATATTTAAAAAAGTTTCAATATACATTTTATATTGTTTGCGTTTTCAAATTCTTATTATTTTAAATTTTTTTCCACTGAAGTAAAAAGATCTTTAGTGAAGCATACTAAAGTCCCCGAAGAAACAAGAGTCCTCATTCTCTCCTTCATTCAGATCTTAATTTCCAAACCAAACTCATCTTAAATCTCAAATAAGAATATCAAAAAAGAATGGGGAAAAAGAAAAATAAAAAAAAAAAATTATGATGCTACTTACATAGTCAAAACAGCATTTTATTCCCAGTTTAACATTTGCGAATTGTCATTTTCACAAGCACATTCTTAATTTCCCTGACATCAATTTAATTAGTCCCTCTGAAGTCTAGGCACAGACAGAAAGCTGGAATTATTCATTAAGGGAAGGAATTAGAAGGATTTTAGGCTTCAGTAACCATAGAAAGCTATTAGCTGCATTGGTTTTTAGATTGGTAAGTGCCGTATTTTCCTCCTCTGGTTTTACCAATATAGAGCCCTGAAAAAAGATTTAGCACCTACCATATACTTACAGTATATATGCTTTTAAACTGGAGAAATATCCATTTTATACTGCACATCAATTCCAGACTACTTTGACTTTATGGCTCAATCTAGAAATGTCAAATAAGGCAGCAATACAGTATTCGATACAGAGCTCAACAAATACTATCATAAATTAATCAGGATGCCTGAACCTTTGTGTTCACATTGGTTACCAGTTCATTCTATTTCTGCCTACTACAAAGTTGCCTTGAAAAATATCTATTAAACCAAAGAAAAAAAATAATACAATATATGTCTACCGAAGTAATATGCCTAAACAATTAGCCATTAGTAAGAGAGGAATTCCTTTATGTACTTTAGATTGTAGTTTTAAGAAATAATACTTAACAGTAAAAATGGTGTTCCTTGTAGAATCTCAGGTTCACGTAAATAGAACAGAGTACCCCGCACTTATATATTTTGTATGCCTCAATTTATATGTGCAAATGATTAATATGTAATAATAATTGCATAAAGATTTCAGCTGACATATTAAATGTAACGCTGGGCATACACTATGCAATTATCTGTCAGATATCTGTCCAATCTGGCTGGTTTGAATGAAAATCTGGTAATGTATGGGAGCAAATAACAATAGAAATTTGCTCCCAAACACTAGAAAACAGACCAGATTTTCCTTCCCACCAGACAGATTTGACAGATAATTGTAGAGTGTATGCCCAGCATAAGAAATGATCCTTCATTCCTTACACCCAATGGCAATCCTTATATACATTTTAAAAGAGATTTGATTTAGGTTTTAGACAGTTCATAAGCTTCGGTTTGTTTTGTCAACATGGTCATAATTTTGACATGCAGCATGTCAACATTAACCATGCCAATAAAACATTCCCAGTGGCTTCACTTACCCATAGCCTAACTCTAACCCTTCCCCTAGTACCCAACACTAACCCTCCTTCCGCAGCCTAACCTTACACTCCTGCAGCCTAACCCTAACGTCAGCATTGTGCAAAATGTTGACATTTCAGATATCGACACTGTGAATATGTCAACATTCTGCAGATGTCAACATGGTCCACTTTAACATTGTGACTGCATCCCAACTTTATAAACCATACCTACCTCATACTCTTACTAGCAATTGCCAGCTTTTGATAACATAGGCTCTACAGCTTTCAGGACACATCTTGCGCTATCATAATGAATAATTTTGGAAGCATAGGGACAGCCAAATGCTAAATGTATTTGCATCTGACATGCATTTTCACAAATGTTTTTAGAATAAAAATAAAAAAATATATATACAGTACCTGCACCCAAGTGAGTACCTTGCCTAAGACTGCAGAGAAAAATGTAAAAAAACATTCATTGCAAATAATATTGTTCAAATTTGAGGGATATAAATATTGGACATCTTATTTAAGCAGGGTGTGTGCCATTGACATGACCATCAAAGCACATTAGATCAAAACACAATTTTCTATATTTCTCTGTCATTTTCCTCTTGTTTAATGTCAGTTGTTTTCTAATACAAGCATCAGTAATTGTTAAAAAATGGACTCTGGGCCTGATTCAGAGCCGGACGCTCTGACAGAGCGCTCGATCTGAATCAGGGCCGGCCCTTTTACTTTTTGGAGCGGCCTCCTGGCCGCTCGCATAGCTGTGGGTGACCACCCACAGCTATAGCGAGCGGCCAAAATGATGGGCGCGATGGTCAAGACCATCGCGACCATCGGGCTTGCGACGAGACCCTAAGGTAGGGTCTCGTCTGCCGCAAGCGCAGGAGTGCTTTTGGCTCTATCAGAGCCAAAAGCAGTCCCACTGACATCACTAGTGATGTCAGTGGGGCCGGCCCCAGACCGTAGGCGTTCCCATGGGAACGCCTCCGTCTGGGCAGCCACGCCTCCGGCACGCCCACTAAAGGGGGCGTGCTGTCAATCACCATCGACAGCACGCCCCCTTTGGTGCGAGACCCATAACGACAGCTTGGCCGTCGTTATTCGGGTCTCGCGCATGCGCATGACGGAGCCGCCTCCTTCGTGCGCATGCGCACTTGGGCAACATCAACCCACTTGCGAGCGCTCAGCACTCGCAAGCGGGTCTGAATCAGGCCCTCTTTCTGCAAGTGTTTGGGATTGGGAAAAGTTAAGGTAGTCCCTGATGCTGTTGATTCAAAGAAAGTTCTAACAAAACAAAATGTTTGTTTTAATATTCAGTTAAGTGTGTGCCTATACTCAGTCTCAATAGACTTTTTAGAAAAATCAACATGGGTTTATATGTGGGTGGAGAAAAACAAAACAATGTTCCATATATATTTTGACAATGTGTATGGACATCATTTAAAGCCTTTTACATTTATGTAATTTGGGATTTAGCTCTGTATCTTCTCAAAAGGTTTCTTTTGCTATAGTATTGTGATATATGTCCATTCCTCTGATAGACCACCCTTACTAGTCTCCTTGGCAGTGCCATGGCTGTCAAGACAGGTTAACTGGTTATAAGGAAAAGGACAGCTCTAGAGAATACTAACATTTTCTATTAAATAAATACAACATTTAGAGCAGATCTTCGTCCCTGAATGTGATGTCTCAAAACTTGTTCTTAAAAAAAGAAAACCAGAAGAGACACCAACTCACCAGTCATCCAGTAAACCTAAAATGACAGGCTAAAGGCAATGACAAACTCCAATACTTTTGTTGGAGACTATGGTATCTCTTATGACATGCGTATTTATGTCTCAAAGGTACCATAAACGCATAAAAAAAAGAAGTGAATTATTTTCTAACTGTTCCAATTGCAGTCATCTCAACTGGCACAAAGAACATGGCATATCACTACTTTTATCTTCATCAGCTGCAATTTACTAGCAAAATTATGGTTATTATGAACTCTTATCAACCTTTCTGCAGAATAGCTTAAAAGTAATGTTGCCGTCAAAGAACTAAGTGTATTCTCACTGGAGGCAGAAGATGTCTTTGCATTCGCAGATTACACAATTTAAACATAATTCATGAATCACCTAGCGATATAAGATATTAATTACTATTAAAAGGATAAGGCTTTGAGAATAATTATTTGCAAGTTGGGTGCTACACCAGGATTAAGTAGGTTATTGGCCTAGAAATTGTTCCCATCTTTCCTCAGCCATTTTGTTTCTGTGCTAATCATTTTATTATAATATATTTTAATAGTCTACGAGACCTGGAGAAGATTGCCTTGCTAGAATTATATATTTTCCATACTTTTATCCCTTCGTGAAAACCAGTAGAAATACACACTATGTACTTAGACTAGAATTAGAGACACAGTTGATGCTTTCTTCAGAAATGTGGTAAATATTTCCTACAAAGAATATGGATTCTTCACTGGACAGTATAGACAAAAATATAACATTATAAAGACATCGTCTAGATCAGTGGTTCTCAAACTCGGTCCTCAGGACCCCACACAGGTCAGATTTGCCAGGTAACCCAGCAGGTGCACAGGTGTAGTCATTACTCACTGACACAGTTTAAAAGATCCACAGGTGGAGATAATTACTTCACTTGCGATTCTGTGAGGAGACCTGGAAAACATGCACCGAGTTTGAGAACCTGTGGTCTAAATAGTTTAGCTACTTACAGGTCTCATTTTAGAACCTTCAGTAGTTAATTAGAGTAAGGCAGATCTATATTTTGGTCATTGTGAGGAAATGGAACTGACTAATTTATATATAAATCTAAATATATATATATATATATATATACACACACACATACAGTGGGGCAAAAAAGTATTTGGACAGCCACCAATTGTGCAAGTTGTTGCACTTTAAAAGATGAGAGAGGTCTGTTATTTCCATCATAGGTACACTTCAACTGTGAGAGACAGAATCAGAACCAAAAATTCTGGAAATCACATTGTATGATTTTTAAACAATTTGTATATTCTTGCAGAAAATAAATATTTGGACACCTACCAACCAGCAAGTATTCTGGCTTTCACAGACCTGCTACGTCTTCTTTAGGAAGCTCATCTATCCTCCACTCGTTACCTGTATTAATGGCACCTGTTTGAACTGGTTAACTGTATAAATGAAGCCTGTCCACACCCTCAAACAGTCAGACTGCAACCTCTCCATGACCAAGACCAGAGAGCTGTCTAAGGACACCAGGGACAAAATTGTAGAACTGCACAAGGCTGGGATGAGCTACTCGACAATAGGCAAGAAGCTTGGTTAGAAGAGATCAACTGTTGGTGCAATTATTAAAAAATGGAAGAAATACAAGATCACTGACAATCTCCCTCGACCAGGGGCTCCATGCAAGATCTCACCTCATGGGGTATCAATGATATGGAGAACGGTGAAGGATCAGCCCAGAACTACACGGGGGGACCTGGTCAATGACCTCAAGAGAGCTGGGACCACAGTCACAAAGGTTACCATTAGTAACACACTACGTCATCATGGATTCAAATCCTGCAGTGCCTGAAAGGTCCCCCTGCTTAAGCCAGCACATGTCCAGGCCCGTCTAAAGTTTACCCGTGACCATCTGGATGATCCAGAGGAGGATTGGGAGAATGTCATGTGGTCAGATGAGACCAAAATAGAACTTTTTGGTATAAACTCCACACGCTGTGTTTGGAGGGAGAAGAATGATGAGTGGCAACCCAAAAACACCATACCCACTGTGAAGCATGGGGGTGGAAACGTTATGCTTTGGGGATGCTTTTCTGCAAAGGGGACAGGACGACTGATCCGTATTCCGGAGAGGATGAATGGGGCCATGTATTGTGACATTTTGGGGAAAAACCTCCTTCCCTCAGTAAGAGCATTGAAGATGCAACGTGGCTGGGTCTTCCAGCATGACAATGACCCCAAACACACCACCCGGGCAACTAAGGAGTGGCTCCGTAAGAAGCCAGTCTCTAGACCTCAAACCAATAGAAAATCTATGGAGGGAGTTGAAAGTCCTTGTTGCCCGGTGACAGCCCCAAAACATGACACATCTAGAGAAGATCTAGATTGAAGAGTGGGCCAAAATACCTGCTGCAGTGTGTGCAAACCTAGTCAAGAACTACAGGAAATGTTTGACAGCTGTAATTGCCAACCGAGGTTACTCTACAAAGTATTGAGTTAAACGTTTTGATTGTCCAAAAAAATTATTTTTCAGAAAGAATATACAAAATTGTTTAAAAATCATACAATGTGATTTCTGGAATTTTTTGTTCTGATTCTGTCTCTCACAGTTGAAGTGTACCTATGATGGAAATTACAGACCTCTCTCATCTTTTAAAGTGCAACAACTTGCACAATCGGTGGCTGTCCAAATACTTTTTTGCCCCACTGTATGAATATATGTGTGTATATATATATATATATATATATATATACACACATACATATATACACACACATATATATACACACAGACATACAGATGTGTCCTTGCACATCTTTGCTGCTGCCGTGCTAAAAAACCCACCTCGACACACCAGATCCCGTTAGACTCTGCTAGAACCGGACACCTTTTTTTCCGGAAATGCCTCCAAGTCGCAATGCGAGTAGGAAGCAAGTGCAGACTGTGCTTATTAATTTCATACGTGACACTTGTATATCTGTGTGTAACTGCGTCCCTCCTGAATCTGTATACGACGTGCTACAATGTAGCGGTCGCAGCTTTTTTCATTCCATATACAGACTCCGATGCACACAAATACAAAAGCGTTGCATATCCAATCAATCAGCACAGTCTGTTGGTGTATCCTAGTCGCATCGCATTGCGACTTAGATGCATTTGCGGCATAAAAAGACATTCAACACTAGCAGAGTAGCAGCTCACTCATGCCAGGCAAGTCACTCATATATACACAGTTACAGATACATATACTGTACATAGTTACACGGACACATGCAGCGGTGTCCTTGCTCATCTAGCCTTAATATACCATTCAGTGCGATATGCCTGGTGTGAGTGAGCTGCCTGGTCCTGCGCAACTCTGCTAGCGATGGGTGTCTTTGTCATAAATGTGTCTAAGACACAATGCGATGTGACAAGGACGCACCAGGAGACTCTGCTGATTAATTTGATGTGACACTTGTATGTAGTCTGTAAATGGAACTTGGTGTGGAAAAAAACTTTGGCTGCTGCATCGTTGTGCTTCACATGCTGATTGAGATTCAGTCGCACATAGACATACAGTCGTGGCCAAAAGTTTTGAGAATGACACAAGTATTGGTTTTCACAAAGTTTGCTGCTCCAGTGTTTTCAGACCTTTTTGTCAGATGTTACTATGGTATACTGAAGTAAATTTACAAACATTTCATAAGTGTCAAAGGCTTTTATTGACCATTGCATTAAGTTTATGCAAATAGTCAATATTTGCATTCAATTATATTGATTTCCCCTAGTATGTGTCTCTGTGTATATGTGTCTGTGTCTATACAGATGTGTCCTGACTCAATCTTCAAGAGGCGGGTGGACAAACAAAACCCACAAATTCTGACAAACTCCAAGCATTGTTAAGATTGGGCGGCCATCAGTGAGTATGTGGCCCAGAAGTTGATTGACAGCATGCCAGGGCGAATTGCATAGGTCTTGAAAAATAATGGTCAACACTGCAAATACTCAGTATACTATAGTAACATCTGACAAAAAGGTCTAAAAACCAACTTTTGGCCACAGCTGTACAAGTGTTGCATATCAAATTAATCAGCACAATCTCCTTCTGCATCCTAGGTCGCAACGCATGTCGGCAAAAAAAACAAAACTAAAAACAAAAGATGAAGCCCGGCGTTAGGAGTGTCTCACGGGACCAGGCACGCCGAGAGGGGCTGTTTGGTGTGACTGCAGCAAAGATGAGTCAAGACACATCTGTATACACACAGACGCATACTAGAGGAAATCAATATAATCACAGACTGAGTATTTTCACTCAGAGTAGAGTGTAGCAGCTCCTCCATCCCTCCTATCTCCCATGTTACATTTCAGGAGTCAGGGTTGTACCTTATGTTCGGCAGCCCCACCCCCTGCTGGGACACTGACCCCTTATTCTCCTCATCCCTTCTGCTTACAGGGAAGTTTTCCTCAAATAATGACTGAGGAAGGCTTCTTGGGTGGGGGACAGAATACATGCCCCCAGACCCCACTACCCCTGTGAACCACCATTTTTTCAGCAGCAGCTGCCAGCTCCTCATCTGGGGCACTGAGCTTCTGCCTGCAGGGCTGGAAAGGAAGGGGAGGTAGCAGGAGATGGGACTCAGGGAGGAGCTGCAGCCTGCAAGTGCTGTTGTAGCCAAGAGTGGGGAGAAGTGTGGAGATAGTGGCGGCTGCTGTGATAAGACCCGTGGCCGTCGCAAGCATCATCTGAAATAATGTTTAATGCCTTAGCAGCGCCCCCTAGGTTGCAGCACCCCGGGCAACTGCCCTGCCAGCCCGTTCCTTGAGCCGACCCTGTGTAAGTAAATGGTAACAGAACCTAAATTGAAAAGATTTTACAGTTTATTAAGTGAATATTTTTTCAGTTAATAAATGTACTGTACTTAGGGCCTGATTCAGACCCACTCACGAGCGGCTGTCCGCTCGCCAGTGGGTCGATGTTATGGACTGAGCATGCGCACGACGGAGGGAGCTCCGTCGTGCGCATGCGCCAGACGCGACGAGCGAAGGAAAGTCCTTCGCTCGTTGTGTCCGATCAAAGGGGGCGTGCTGTCAATGTTGATTGACAGCACGCCCCCTTTGGTGGGCGTGCCGGGGGCGTGCCTCCCTGACGGGGGCGTTCCCACGGGAACGCCTCCCGTCAAAAGCCGGCCCACTGACATCACTAGTGATGTCAGTGGGAGTGATTTTGGCTCTGACAGAGCCAAAATCACTCCGGAGCTTGCGGTTGAAAACCTCAACCGCAGGCTCCGGCTCGCAATTTCGATGGTCGCGATGGTCTCGACCATCGCGGCCATCACAATGCATGCTCGTATAGGCTGTGGGTGGTGACCCACAGCTATACGAGCGTCCAGGAGGACGCTCCATGAAAATGGAGCCCTGCCCTCATTCAGAGCGTGCGCTCTGCTCAGAGCGTACGGCTCTGAATGAGGGCCTTAGTTTATGTTTGTCATTACCTGTGATCTCTCCAACTGTATATACATTGCTGCTGAATATGGTGCTTTTTACCTAAATATTAGTAATAATGGGCCTGATTCAGAGTTGTATGATATGCCCATGTTTTCACAAATGGAGTGATTTTATGCGTCAGGATACATCACCGTAGTCGCACGCTGAGAGTCTTTAATCGCAGTGTGACTGACAGGCAGGGGGCATTTGGGGGAGGCAACAGGGAGTGTCAGCTAAAAACGCAGGTGTGTCTCGACCATTTCGGCTGGGTGTCACAACCTGTGTCTGCGATCCCGTACACAGTTAACATGGCTCTGGGGTCTTGGTTATGGCGGCTGTTCTGAGCGACCATATACTCACTGAAGGAGTTGATGTTTGTCTGATCTGCACCTGATGCTGTGTATATGTTCGCAGTTGCAGACAGCTGCTATGGCTCAGGTGGGCGTCTCAATGCAAGTACCGGCCGCTGATGCATTAGCATATTTTCGCACATCCAGAGCTACAAAAATCACACCTGCAGAAGCATTAGCGTATGACTCTGAATGAGGCCCAATATTTGTCGTAATCTTAGGTGTGTTTGACACTTGGCCAATACAGGATACCTGTACAGTGACACTTTATTGGGGTCATAAAATTATAACTGTGTAGTCATGGAAGATTTAGAGATCTCTGCAGCGATAGTAATGCAAGGAAAATAATGTGGTCAAGTCTACTGAACAGTCTGTTTTTAAAATAAGGAATAAATAATCCAAAATTTTCTACAATCTACACTAAAAGGTAAACTTTAGCATACCACACATTTTTGGGTTCTACTTTAACGCACAATTTACATGCGAGTGTAGATAACGCAACCACTTACTTGACATTTTGAAAAATGAATTTTGATTTTGAGGAAGATAATAATAAGTCTCAGAAGATATTAAACGATTGCGCTGCCACTAATCCACCATAAAAAGTAGAAGCTTATTATGGTATTATGAATCGATCCCTCCAAAGAGTGGAGAGGTGGTCAAATGGAGAAGTTGTCCATAGCAACCAATCAGCTGCTAGCTAGCATTTATTAAGTACATTCTGTAAAATGCTTGGTAGGCACTGACTGACTGCTATTGTCAATGTTTTCACTTCCTTATATGGTTTGATACATTTCCCCCATATCACTGAAGCTATATGTATGTGCTCTGCATTCTGGACACCACGGCCCTACCTGTGTAGAGTTTGTATATTCTCCCTGTGCTTGCGTGGGTTTCCTCCTACACTCCAAAAATATACTGTCAAGCTAATTGGATCCCACAATACAATGAACCGTTGTATGTGTATGTGAGTATGTGATAGGGAACATAGAGTGTAAGCTTCACTGGGGCAGGGACTGATAAGAATGGCCAAATAGTCTCTGTAAAGTGCTGCGGAATATGTGTGCGCTATATAAATAACTGGTAATAATAACAGTGTAAAATACACATATCAGACTTATGCATTTTTTGATAACTGTAACTTATTCTGTATTCTTATACCGCTGCTGTGCCAAGTCCATTAACTTGATGCTATTTTTTCAATACATTTTCAGTGTAATGTTTTATTACGGAAAAATTGTTCCTGCATGTAAAAGTATTCCAGAACACATGACCCAGTCTGTTTGAACTTACCTGCAAGATAACAGTACATTCAAGAAATTGTTTCTATTTAAATATATCACTTCCAACTATTAGATCAGCTCCCAACTGTCATTTTTCTAACAGTTGACAGCTGGGAGCTGATTGGCTGGAGCACCATCTATCATGCACAGTGACATTTATCACTCGTTTTGGTGATAAAACTCGTTAGTAAATGAGGCCCCTAGTGTACTACCTTTACTGGCATGATGTTCCGTAAGCTCACTCAGAAATTAAAAATCAGAGTTCAGGTTTTACTACGGGTTTTAAAAGAGGCATTAAAATCACACAAGAGCCAAACTGTATTACAACAAACACAGGAAATGTATCAATGTATCAATTACATATTACACAGATATGGATGACTGGCTTCACTGAACCTTGCAGTTTATTCTACAAAGGCATCAATAGAAGATGCTTTTGCAAGATTAAAAAGGAGGCTTGGCTCGGTCGGAATTGGAGATGCATTGCATCCGAAGACTGCCTAAAGTTTACAGTGAGCCCCTGTATTTGCATAATAAGCAATGGCCACAGGGTTCAATAAACCTTAATGGTCTGAGTGCTCTCAGCATGTTGAAAGCCTACTCATCCAAAAGGCACCATGGACATCTTACTGCCGCACATGTGCATAAGGTCTTATCTACTAGGGAAAGACAATATTTAATTACTAAATACATTATATGTTACTATGGGTTGTAATTATACACAATACATTTAGAGAGGTGACAAAGTTAAGGTGTAAAATAGAAGCACCCAGCTCCTAAGATAGACACACACAGGGGACAATACAATTAGTCGTGGGTTTCATGCCCTGTGCTCACGGGTTATCATTACACTCATTTTGTGGGACATTTTCATGGAGTGCGCTCCCAATTCCTGTGCAACTTAATTAGAAACAGCAAGCTCAAGGTGTCGTGCATTATTTCTGCTGTGAGTGACATACGTGAAGTACAGAAAAGACAGGCAAATCATCCTGTCATCCTGAATCCCCCAAAAACTGGCAAATAAGACAACAGGACAGTGTATAAGGCTGATAGAGGCCATAAGCAAATGATAGAAAAATATAGCCAGCCAGTGTATTTCAATAAATAAAAGTGTCTAGAGTGTTTTGGGGATACATTATAGTGATTTATAAGTGTGCATATACAAGTTAGTATAAATAGTTGGAAACCCCTTTCCCATCAATACTGTATATTACCTTAATATACATTTCACACATTATTTAAACCATTTTACTGCTTTTTAGGGAAAATCACCTGAGAAATTAGATGTTTTTACTGGTCATATTTTCCTGTTTAAAAACCTCTAAACACGGCATTATTAATTGTGAGGAGTGTCCCAGCAGTACTGCACTCTGGACCTCATTCAGAGGCGGTCGCACGGAGGATCGATTGGTCGTAGCGAGCGATGTTTTTTTCAACTGCGCATGAGTGTACATGGCAGTGCGCATGCGCAAGCCTGTCTCTCCGACCGCAATCCTCTTGCTCGTTAGTCACTGTGAGGTCGTAGCTGTGATTGACATTTCGTGCCGTTTGTGGGTGGTTACAGGGAAAGGTGCTTGTGAACGGGGGTGTGGTGGTGCGGACCCAGGCGTGGTTGACCTTAAAAAGGGCGTTTTAAGGGCGTGCATATATTACTGAGCGAGTCATCACACACGTCATCTCATTGTAATAACGATGCTACTGCTCGTAGTGCTAAAGGTAGCCCAGGGTCTACCTTAAGCATTGCGAGTGCAGGCAATGGTTTCTGCCTCAACTGATGTCTGTAGGCAATTAACACTGTAACAGGTGTTAATCGTGCTGAAGTAGGTTGCCGCCTGCGACCGACTCTGAATTAGGCCGTAGAGATAGGAGCTGTGCTTTCATTGTTGTGGGTGTTTCCGCGCTTACGATGTGCATTGCGACTGAGCGCTCTTCTTGCATATTCTCGATCACTTTGGGTGCGACCGATCGCTCCCGAGTGACCACCTCTGAATGAGGTCCTCTGTCCCGACATTTTAAAGATTTTTCACTACTTTTCTCCTTCTCTGGGGCTGCAAACTAAAATCTGTGTTAACTCTCAATGAGACCCACATTAACTCAACACGGATTTAGAATTAAATAAAAAGTCGCAGCTGCATGTTTTAAAACCTGGGTTACGCAATTTGTGGCCAACTCGCAGCTAATTGAATCAGCCCCGCAGTGTCCATAACTATATATTAATGGACAAAAAAATAAATACATTTTCCTATCAACACAACTGATTGCAAATGTTGGAGAACACAAACATTCTACAGGTGATGTTCCACTGCAGCAGAGGGGAGTTGACCAGCAGTTCCTCAGATATATACACAGTGTATTATCTACTATGTGGATTGTTGCAATTAAATCTTCCATTTGCTCTGCAAAACATACCATGACAGTTTGTGATATTTTTTTCTGGGACACAAAGACAACTCATGGTTAAATACCCAGTACAAATACAGATTTTGAGAGAAAAAAAAATTACACGTTAAGTGCACGCAGCTCAATCATTACTGCAAATAAGGGATCAAAAATGTTAAACAGGTTTTTACAGTGAGACCTGGACACAGAAAAATAACACACCGGACGTGCCACACTGACATAAGAAGCTGTATCACTAATGAATAGGGGCAGGCTATAGAATTACAGAGGCGGCAGCTCTTGGTCTGACACGGAGCTCCCCACTAGTGTATGGTGGTTTCTCAGGTGTCGGGAAGAGGTGCCATGTATTGGGTGGCCGTGACAGTACACTCCGGGTACATAGTTACAACCCTAAGTGGGATGAATATATTGTGGGCAAGGGAGAAGGTGCCCCTTCAGTGTTGAAGCCCGGTGGCAGGCGCCTCCATTGTCTCCCATAGTTCTGCCCCTGCATACACATCTATCCAGCATCACTGGTGATTCCTCATTAGTATGGTCAGCTGTATCCTCAAAGGGTTCAGGAAACCCCATTTATTCTTTTCTCAAGTGGTAGATGCACCTCAGACCAAATGCAGTACAGGTGCAGGAAAGCAGCAGTGTATAGACTCTTAATAATACATGCAATTGAAAACATTTTAAATGAAACATGCTTTTCAAAAAACAATAATACAATTCTAGTATATATTGAAAAACAAGGAACACCTTACAGATAATTCTAAATATGTTGAAATATCAATTATTTTTACTGGAAAAAAAAAATAAAAACTTGAAATAATGTCACACATATATCACTTCTATGGCAATGGCAGATCAGTCTCAGAAGAAAACTTAAATAAAAAAAAAAGTCTAAATGCCTGGCAACAGAAAAGGAAAAAAAGATGAAAAACTAAATAATTACTTACACAGAATCTCCCTTGGTCTGACATCTGTGTTCAGCTAACACTGGATTGTCTAATTATATTTACTGTTATTTGTCCTTGAATAGAAAGTCTGGAAACTGTAGATTAACTGAGTTGTGCAACTTATTTCCAGAATGCCTTAATACAATGTTCATTCAGAAGTATAACTTTTAGTGTTAAAATATGATTCTAGATATGGTATCACATAGGTGTGTTATATTATTGCAATTTCCCAACAAGAAAAAACATTAGCTTTCCAAGTGCACAAATCACTTTATGGCTACATGACTCCATCACACAATGTTATTTTCGGGACAGTAGGTTGTTTATGTACAGTAATAGAATAAATGTAAATGTTGCATGACCTGTGTAAAGAAAGGACAAATCGGGTACAATGGCTTAGGGAAGTTAAAATGAGTGGACCAGATCTCATGGCGGCCTGGCTCTGTATGTGAGCAGAATTTTCTTATTTTAAAGACTTTATTGGACGGATGGCAAAAACAATTACATTCAACAATAGAATACAAGGAAGAAGTAGGTCTATGAAAAGGAATGACAATAGCCTGTATTACCATGTATTTCACGAGGGACAAAAACAACATGAATAGAATATTTTTGGAAGAAGCAGTACAAGCAAGTCAGGGAAAAAGGAGGCAAAGAAGGAATAGAAGCGGTGTGGCTGGCCACTATGAAAGATAGAAGAGAAAACAGGGGTATGGGAGGAATATTCCGGGTAGTGAGCCAATGTCTACCGGAAACATTTACAGGGAGAATGGTGAGTGTGCATTGAAGTGTGAGATCCAAGGCTCTCACATCCAAGTTTTCAAGGAGCTATGCAAAAGACTCGTCATGAATTCCATCTGATACATGTGCCAGACTCTGTTCAAAATTGCTTGAATGGATGGAAGAAATGACCAATGCCAATTAGCAGTAATTTGACATGTGGTCGTTAAGACTTTATGCTATATGCCAAACTAATTTATTCTTCTACTCAGTGGCCAAAGGGCTATTCTGCAGTAGAACTAACTCATATTAGATTTGGTAAAGCACAATTTAGGAGTGACAGAGCAGAGCAGAAGTATAAGAACATTTCAAGAAGACTAGTCTTGTTGCTGTAGTCAAGATAGACTGCTGTGGTGAAAATCTGGTAGGCCAATGCCATTAAAAAGGGAACTGCAAATCAAAGTGGGAGATTATGAATACACAATTTTTTTTCGTGTCTTTTGTAATAGTGTGTTCAGAAATCGCTATTTAGATTTTAAAGGCGGATCAGGTTTTGGGAAGAACAGTTCTAAGTCAAAGATAACACCTAGTCAGCAAGCTTCGGTGATAGGGTTTATTGTGTTGCAAGCACAAAGAGATACAAAGTAAGTAGTTTGAGGTGGCGAGGTCCAAGATGAAAGGTCAGAAAGATACTCAAAAACATATCGAGAGGGTAGATACATTTTGGTGTTATCCATCCATATAGAGCTGATACTAAAATTATTGAGCAGACAGTCTGATCAAGGTTTGTCCCTACAACTAAATACTTGTCAGTTTAGATACATAATGGTAATTTCATGAAATGGGTGTGAATGCTAAAATATATAAGTAAATAAGGAACTACAAGAATCAAATAAATACAACTAAAACACTCTTTCAAAGAAAAGTACAAGAGCTATTTGAATCACAGATTGTGACACAAACATGCATTAAAAACTACTTCAGTATAATTGTAATAAGTAGGCCTATAAAGAATAACATTTCAAATTAGATTTCTGTTCTTAAGTATGGCACATTTAAAAATATGTAAATAGTGGAAGAGTATCACCCATTTAATGAAATGACCAAAAGTATTAGACAGATAGGCCCGTAATCAATTTGGGAGCGAAAAGTCCGTGCTGGACTTTTCGCTCCACATCGGAGCTTTTCCTGGAATAAAGTATCGGTTGCATGCCCGCTTTATCCCCGTATTCAATTTAAAATCAGCGAAAAAGGGACCCAGTGAATTGGGATCTACGAAAAAAAAACGTGAATTTTTGGGAAATAATTGTAGGACCCCCCTAAAGATGTCCATACATGGGGGATCACTATGGGTACCCCCGTTTTTGCCTGCAAAAGAAAGTCGGGTTTTTAAATAGCAGCGGCAGGTGTTTTTCCCGACATTGAAGAAGTGATTCAGAAGAGCACTTAGGTTATTTTTTTCATTTTTTTAAGTGGTCCCAACAAATTTGGGGTACATGAAAATGGGTACTAGCAAATTTTTAATTCCTTAAAGTCATTTTTTAAAAATTCTGCAAAAATGCACCTGCCACTAATAGCCTATTCTAGTAAACACCTGCCGCATACTTGCAGAATAGCCCTGAACCTATTTCCCTATTATTAAACACTGTTTTCATTTTTTTTTTTCTTCAACCCAAATTTTCAATTTTTTTTTGAGGTGTCCCTATTTTTATTTTACATTTTTTTTAACACAGGTTATTTTTAAATGTTGTTCCCAGGGGTGCAGGCTATTTTTTTTAAGCCTGCACCCCCAAACCCCAATTCTGCACTTTTTTTTGCCATGTAAAACATGGTGAAAAGTTATCCCCGTTTTTTTTCAAATACTTTTCGAACCTGCAAAAAGTCTTTGAAATTGAATACGAGGATAAATGAAATAGGCGAAAATGACATAATCGACGATAACTTACCATCTATTCTGACTTTTTGCAGCCTAATTGAATACCCCCCATAGAGGTCAACCCAAGTAACTTGTCCCCGCACGCGAGGGGTGCCAGTTGCCTTTGTAATGGCGCGTAGATAACAGCAATGGCATCAGATCAGTCCTATCTCAACCCAGTTTTGTGGATATTTGCACGCAACCCTATGGGGCTGCGAACAAAACTCCACAAGCCCAACGGTACCATAAGTGTGAGTAAATTATAAATAGTTGGACTGTCCCCATAGTGTAATTTCTATTCCATGTTTCCTTTGTCAATGGGCCAAATGTAATAGCCTGCAAGACAATTCAACTGTTACTTTATAAAACAAATACAAATATAAAACTTGCTTTATTTCCTCAATAGGACACATGAATTTACAGATGTAAAATCATATTTATTAACCTTTCCATTAGCTTTTAAATAAGTGAACTTTAAAAACAGATCAACTATGGCCACGTTCACCTCCCTGACCATTGCCGTTGAGAGTCAGTGAGGAGATACAGTTCATACCCACAGAACTGTATGTAAGTGTGCAATATTCATCTTGAGAGGGAACTTCTATTTAGAAATGATTTTTCCATTTCGAACAGGAGAGAGCCAAGTGCTCTTTATAATCACATAAATGGCTTAGCTCTCTGCAAGTGCTCTCTCTTAGATCAACAAAGAGCAGCCATAAGCAGCCAGTAGTACTCATTGCGCTCGTCTTTTCCCCTGAACCGGAGTTCTGGCAGTCTTTACCAACCAGCTATGGAATTTTTAGAGGCCAATCGTATTAAGTTATGCATTCATCAAATTAGAATTGTATGGTTGTGCCTATTAGGGTTTCCGCCACTAGAATTTCACAATGTTAGATCACGCCCCTTTTTACTTTATGGAATGTAAATCAGTGGCTGGGAACTGGCAGTTCAAAAAGACTTTGCGGAAAGCAAGTGTAATTAAGAGAATAATCACTACTGTAGAAAGACAATTTGTGGAGTGCCTATAGCCGAATGCAGCTTCATCAGAGTGCACAATTGGCAGAAAATTGCAGTTATTCACTACTTTTCTTCATCTTGGCATGTTCCATAAAAGTCAGCATGTAATGAATCAGTCTTATTAGGGTCCAATTATTCCTTATCTTTAGGAACCATGCACTTGAACAGAACCCATAGCAAATGTGGCAGAAACATACGAATGAGCATTAGCTCATCTTTTTCATGTGAGAAACACAGGAGATCAGTCTCTACAAGATCACTCATGTGTCTAATTAGCGATCAGATGGCCAGAATGACACCCAATCACTAGGTAAGATGGGTATCTCTTCTCTCACTGAAGTTATAAGCTGACCGCAATTTACAGTAAGGGAGGGAATGTCATAGGTGCAAGATTCACATTGATGGGCTCAGAAATGTAGGACAGGCCCAATTCAAATCAGTGGTACAGCAGAGTTACAGCAGAGTTTAATGTGATCCCAGACATTTTACATTTATGATCCTATTTTTGACAAATGATACTGTGTTACCAACTGAATTCTAAATATAGTTTAAAATTATGTTGTATATGTATCTAAATTATATTTTAATACAAGTGTATTTTTATAATATGAATATAAAGTAATCCAATGGAAATTCAATTTAGTAAGTTCAGAACGAGCCATGAAATCACACACACACACAAAATGCTCCCCCCCTCTATGCGAGTATGTTTTCTGCACACATAGAAGCAATTATCTGTTTGTGTATAATATATCTCTATCTATCTATATATATATATATATATATATATATATATATATATACACACACACACATACATGTGCACACATACAAATTTTATATATACATATACACATGTGCACACACATACATTTTATATATATATATATATATATATATATATATATTATCACTTATTTAAGTTCATAAGCAAATAAGTAACCTGTGACTTATAATACAATACAAAGCAGGACATGGACTTGTATAATAAACATTGCTATATTAGCGACCTTTACGCCCACATAAGCAGCAGAGTGTTACTTGCCCTAGTGGGGAGTAAAAGCTAAATTAAATTACAGTAGGGAGAAGCACAAGAGGGAAGAGGGCCCTGCTCGAAAGATATTACATTCTTTAAGGGAGGGGCAGACAAACAGGAGTGACACAGATAGGGTAGGCGGGGAGGAAGGAAGATGTAGCAGCAAGTTAGGATGACAGCTGAAAGGCTTTAATTCAATAGTGGGTCTAAAGAGCTTGTTTGAAAGATTGTAGAGAGGTGCAGAGTCTGATGGGCAGAGGGAGGGAGTTACAAAGGTGGGGAGCAAAGCGGGCAAAATCTTGGAGGTGGGAGTGGGAGTAAGTAATCAATTGGAATGAAAGGCGGCGTGTATTAAGTGAATGAAGAGGGCAGACAGAAGAGTGAAGGGAGACGAGATCAGAGATGTAAATGGGAGAGGAATGGGTAAGCGCTTTTGTAGGGGAGTGTGAGAACCTTGAATTGGGTTCTGAAAAGGAAGGGGAGCCAGTGGAGGGCTTGTAAGAGAGGGGAGGCAGATGTAGAGCGTTTGGAGAGGAAGATGAGCCAAACAGCAGCATTGAGCACAGACTGGAGAGGAGAGACAGAGCTGGCCCTAGGCATAGGCATAATAAGCAAATGCCTAGGGGCGACTCGAAGGCCCAGGGGCATCCGACGGCAGCTCAGCGCGTGGCCAGGTCAGAATGAGCTTTTGTATGGAAGCTCATTCTGGCTAATTTAGCCAAATCCAAAGGGGGGGGCGACAAGGGCGATCGCCACCCTTAACACATATCCTACAGGAAGCAGAGGCTGGTGTCAGCTGTGGGTACCAGCCGGGACCTGGCCGCGCTGGCCATATACAGTTAGGGGTGGGAACTGGGCAGCTGAGACGAGTCATGCACCCGGCCGACCAGAGAAGAAAGTGGAGTGACATTGGATTTGTATTTTTTTTATTTACTGCTCAGACTCCTAGCAGTAAAAGAGAAACTACAAATCCCATGATTCATTGCATGCTTTTCAAAGATGGCTGCCGCTGGAGCAGCCCAGCATGTGAATTGTGAATAGGGGGAATAAAGTAATTTAGGCAAGTGACATCCTGACTGGACTGGGACCGGGACAGGGACAGAGTGGAACACATGAAGACTTAGAACTTGAAGAGGGAGGACCCTCTGCCGCCAGGAAGGACCACCGAGTGGCTGATCCTAGGGGGGTAAGGGGAGGAGGGGCCCCCTTCAAGTCTGTATGTGTATATATGTATGTATGTGTGTATATATATTATATATCCCAATGCAAAAAAGTGGCACTCACAGGCTGAGAATCAATAAATCAATCCTGTGCTTTACTTTATCAACGTTTTGGGGTCAATCCCCGTTATCAGGAATAATCATCACTATTTATTTTTAAGTTGTCATTAGTCAAATTTCATGTGAAAAATTCAGTAAAACCACAGTTTTACAGGTATGCTTTTATTATGGAAAAAAAATGCAATTTCAGCAATACACAAAATTAATATTTCATTGGATAGCCTCTGTTTTTAAGAACAGCTTCGATTCATCGAGGCATCGAGTGAACTACATGTTCCAGATCTTCAAGTTAAATCACGTGGTACCAGGCCTGGATTATGGCTTTGATCAGTTCTCTCTTGTTACTTGGATTTTTTCGTGATACCATCACTTTAAGACTTGACCAAAGATTATCTATTGGATTTAAATCCGGACTATTTCCTGGTAAAGGCAGGACAGTGATTTGGTGATCACCGAACCACTTCATGGAACTGTTGGCGATGTGGCATGGTGCTCCATCCTGCTGAAAGATACACTTCCGTGGGTCACATTCTAACAAATCCTCGATTGTGGGCAACAGTTTCGCCTCCAGCACTGCTTCTTGATACTTTTTGGCATTGAGTTTGCCACCAAAGACAGCCAAAGGTCCCACACCATGGCTAGCCATGCTGCCCCACACCATCACACTCACTGGGTGCTTCATAGTTGCCGTGGTGAACTTAGGCAAAAGATCTTCCCCAGGCCTACACCAAACAAATTTCACTCCATCACTCCCGAAGATGCTGATTTTGGTCTCTTCGCTCCAAATAATCTTGTCCTAGTCTTCTTCTGTCCACTCCTTGTGTGCCAGAGCCCAATCTATACGTTTTGCCTGTGTTTCTGGCTTAGATACGACTTCTTTCTTGGGGTCCCAGCTCGCAATCCATTGTCACAAAGTTTTTTTCGTATGGTTCGGTCACAAACTTGGACACCAGATGTTTTCTTTATGTTGTTGATGGCTTTTGCAGACCTTCAACGGTCCTGCTGGGCCAGGTGACAGATTCAGCGCTCAATCTGTTTTGTAAGCGTGGGCTTTCTCCCAGTTCTTGCGGCTGATTTAGTCGATCCACTGCTCGCAACCCTTATGCAGAATTTCCTTATACCTGACTTTGTTACCCCACCACCCAACCTCTTTGCAATTTCTGCATAAATATTGGGACATTGACATAATTTTCATATTTTGGCCTCTATTCAGATTTAATTTGAGGGTAATTACATCAAAATCGGGTGAACGGTGTAGGAATTACAACAGTTTCAATATTTTTTAAGGGGCCAAAAGTAATGGAACTATCAACTCAAAAGCTATTTCATGGACAGGTGTGGCCTATTCCCTCGTTATTTCATTATCAATTAAGCAGGCAAAAGGTCTGGAGTTGATTCTAGGTGTGACATTTGCATTTGGAATCAGTTGATGTCAACTCTCAATATGAGATCCAAACAGCTGTCACTATCAGTGAAGCAAGCCATCATTAGGCTAAAAAATCAAAACAAACCCATCAGAGAGATAGCAAAAACATTAGGTGTGGCCAAATCTGTTTGGAACATTCTTAAAAAGTAAGAATGCACCGGAGAGCTCAGCAACACCAAAAGACCCGGAAGACCACGGAAAACAACTGTGGTGGATGACAAAAGAATTATTTCCCTGGTGAAGAAAAACCCCTTCACAACAGTTGGCCAAATCAAGAACACTCTCCAGGAGGTAGATGTATATGTGTCAAAGTCAACAATCAAGAGAAGACTTCACAAAAGTGAATATAGAGGGTTCGCCACAAGATGTAAACCATTGGTGAGCCACAAAAACAGGAAGACCAGATTAGAGTTTGCCAAGCAACATCTAAATAAACCATTACAGTTCTGGAACAACATCCTATGGACAGATGAGACAAAGATCAACTTGTATCAGAGTGATGGGAAGAGAAGAGTATGGAGAAGGAAAGGAACTGCTCATGATCCAAAACATACCAGCTCATCAGGGAAGCATGGTGGTGGTAGTGTCATGGCGTGGGCATGTATGGCTGCCAATGGAACTGGTTCCCTAGTATTTATTGATGATGTGACTGCTGACAAAAGCAGCAGAATGAATTCTGAAGTGTTTCGGGCAATATTATATGCTCATATTCAGTCAAATGCTTCAGAACTCATTGGACGGCGCTTCACAGTGCAGATGGAGAATGACCCGAAGCATACTGCAAAAGCAACCAAAGAGATTTTAAGGCTAAAAAGTGGAATGTTATGCAATGGCCAAGTCAATCCCCTGACCTGAATCCGATTGAGCATGCATTTCACTTGATGAAGACAAAACTGAAGGGAAAATGCCCCAAGAACAAGCAGGAACTGAAGACATTTGCAGTAGAGGCCTGGCAGAGCATCACCAGGGATGAAACCCAGCGTCTGGTGATGTCTATGCGTTCCAGACTTCAGGCTGTAATTGCCTGCAAAGGATTTGCAGAAAAGTATTAAAAAGTGAAAGTTAGATTTAGGATTGTTTAGTTTGTCCCATTACTTTTGGCCCCTTAAAAAGTGGGAGGCACATATAGAAACCGTTGTATTTCCTACACCGTTCACCTGATTTGGATGTAATTACCCTCAAATTATATCTGAAAGTCTGCAGTTAAATCACATCTTGTTTGTTTAATTTCAAAGCCATTGTGTTGGTGAATAGAGGACAAAATATGAAAATTCTGCCAATGTCCCAATATTTATGGACCTGACTGTATGTATATAAATATATATATATATATATATATATATATATACACACACGCAAAGGGCCGCCATTAGGGGGGGACTGGCGGAACTATAGTCCCGGGCCCGGACTGAAAGGGGGTGCGGGTAGCAGCGGAAGCAGCGTAATGGACAAAGCGCTGGCGGTATTTTCAATTTGGAGCTTGCCGCAAGCTGATCGGAGCTTGAGGACCGGCAGCCAATCAGGAGCGTCCGCAGCTGCAGCTCCTGATTGGCTTGCGACCAGTGCTATATTCAAAATGCGTTGCCTGCCCCCCGGGTCCCTCTCTCTCTGTCCGGGTAAATGTGAGCGACATGGCTGGAGCAGGAGCAGCAGGGAGAGGCTGTGCTAGGAAGACAGCAGCCGGAGAGAAAGGGAGCAGCAGCTGCGGGCGGAGAAGCTATTTACAGCCGCTGCGTGTGATGCAGAGGAAGGACGGCAGGAGCAGAAGAGGCTGGAGACTGATCAGGTACATAGACTGCATCTCTCACACCCTATCCTGCTCTCACACCCTCACCCTGCTCTCACACTCACACCCTCACCCTGCTCTCACACTCACACCCTGCTATCACACTCACACCCTCACCCTGCTCACACACTCACACCCTGCTCTCACTCACACCCTCACCCTGCTCTCACACTCACACCCTGCTCTCACACACTCACCCTGCTCTCACACACTCACCCTCACCCTGCTCTCACACTCACACCCTGCTCTCACACACTCACCCTGCTGTCACACACTCACCCTCACCCTGCTCTCACACTCACACCCTGCTCTCATACCCTCACCCTGCTCTCACTCACACACTCATCCTCACCCTGCTCTCACTCACACCCTGCTCTCACACCCACACCCTCACCCTGCTCTCACACTCATCCTCACCCTGCTCTCACACCCTGCTCTCACTCACACCCTCACCCTGCTCTCACACTCGCACCCTCACCCTGCTGTCACATCTACACCCTGCTGTCACATCTACACCCCTGCTCTCACACTCTCACCCTACACTCACACCCTCACCCTGCTCTCACACTCGCACCCTCACCCTGCTCTCATACTCACACCCTGCTCTCACCCTCACCCTGCTCTCACACCCTGCTCTCACTCACACCCTTACCCTGCTCTCACACCCTCACCCTGCTCTCACACCCTCACCCTGCTCTAACACTCACCGTCACCCTGCTCTCAGATCCATAACCCTGCTCTCACACTCTCACCCTGCTCTCACACTCATCCTCACCCTGCTCTCACACTCATCCTCACCCTGCTCTCACACTCACACCCTGCTCTCTCACTCACACCCTCACCCTGCTCTCACACCCTGCTCTCTCACACCCTCACACCCTGCTCTCACACTCTCACCCTGCTCTCACACTCACACCCTCACCCTGCTCTCACATCCATCACCCTGCTCTCACACTCATCCTCACCCTGCTCTCACACCCTCTACATCCTGCTCTCACACCTACACCCTGCTCTCACACCCTCACCCTACACTCGCACCCTCACCCTGCTCTCACACTCACCCTCACCCTGCACTCACACTCACCCTGCACTCACACTCACCCTGCTCTCACTCACACACTCACCCTCACCCTGCTCTCACACCCTCACCCTGCTCTCACACTCACACCCTCACCCTGCTCTCGCTCTCACATCCTCACAGTCACCCTGCTCTCGCTCTCACACCCTCAGTCACCCTGCCCTCACACCTTTACCCTCACCATCATGCTGTTCACCCACATTATCCACAGCGACGCCCACCTCTGACAAACTGCCCCCCACCTAAGGGGAGGGGCCCTGCCTCTTTTGTCAGTCCCGGGCCCCATCATTACTGATGGCAGCCCTCTATATATACATATATATATATACACACATATATATATATAATACATACAATAGCAATATGGAGAAGTCAGTATTGGTTGCAATTATTTAAAAAATTTTTTTACAGATTTACTGAATTGTAGCATGTGAATATGTCATTTATATACAAAAGTAAAAAAAAAAATCATGATGTATGTGTTTATCTATCTTGATGTCCACTGTATGGTATGTGATCGTTCTTTACATTCATTTTATCACTTGATTATATAATCAAGTGATTATAATTGCTTATATAATTGCCTGTTCTAGTGCTGAAAAGGTTAACGTAATCAAGAGAATTTTATTTTTATTTTCATTAAAAATATAATATACACAATCATGCATATGCAGCCAGTCAGTTGAGAAAAAAAACTAAAGATGTATATTTTGAAACATTTAATAGCGGAGGATAGTCCTATAATCAAGTGAAGCAAAAAAAAAAAGCTTAGTGGAAGCCTGTGTTCTAACGCTAAATACCAATCTCCTGTCAGCGGAGGCCATTACCCACCCTGCCACCATGGCAACGCTAACAGTGTGCCTCACTTCAAAGACAAAGATGTAATTTCAGCTTTGCAGCAGCCAGAGGGAGTGGTTAGTCTATACTGCTCCAGCTATGTCAGCTGATTATGAATTATAAAAATACTCAAGGAAGGTTATAGGGTGGATTGTAACACTCAGTTCCTGGCATTAGTCAGGACTCTCAGTGAAAAAGCATAAGGGACACTATTAAATAAACAAACCGTTTCAAGTGCTATCAGTGTGCTGGTGCTGCCACATACATATATAAATATATTTATTAGTGATGAGCAGTTCGGATTCTGAGGAATCGGAACCGCTCCGAACAGGTGGAATCCGAGTCCAGTTTGGGTGTTCCCGTCTGACTCGGATTCCACCTCGAGGCCGAACGTCACCTGGCCGGCGTCGGATTCTCGCGAGACCTCGCGAGAGCCGGGTGACGTTCGGCCTCTATAAAAGGTGCGGCGCCCGGCTGTCGGCGCCAATATATCAGACGGAACAGTCATGCTTAGTTAGTTAGTGATAGAGAGGGGAAAAGTGAGACTAGAGTTAGATTACAGTTAGAGAGAGTAGTTCTTGCCACTGTGTGCTCCGTGACTGGGCTTAGCCCACTGTGTGTATTATACAAGCTCCGTGACTGGGCTTAGCCCACTGTGTGTATTATACAAGCTCCGTGACTGGGCTTAGCCCACTGTGTGTATTATACAAGCTCCGTGACTGGGCTTAGCCCACTGTGTGTATTATACAGGCTCCGTGACTGGGCTTAGCCCACTGTGTGTATTATACAAGCTCCGTGACTGGGCTTAGCCCACTGTGTGTATTATACAAGCTCCGTGACGGGGCTTAGCCCACTGTGTGTATTATACAAGCTCCGTGACTGGGCTTAGCCCACTGTGTGTATTATACAAGCTCCGTGACTGGGCTTAGCCCACTGTGTGTATTATACAAGCTCCGTGACTGGGCTTAGCCCACTGTGTGTATTATACAAGCTCCGTGACTGGGCTTAGCCCACTGTGTGTATTATACAAGCTCCGTGACTGGGCTTAGCCCACTGTGTGTATTATACAAGCTCCGTGACTGGGCTTAGCCCACTGTGTGTATTATACAAGCTCCGTGACTGGGCTTAGCCCACTGTGTGTATTATACAAGCTCCGTGACTGGACTTAGCCCACTGTGTGTATTATACAAGATCCGTGACTGGACTTAGCCCACTGTGTGTATTATACAAGCTCCGTGACTGGACTTAGCCCACTGTGTGTATTTATAATATTATACAAGCTCCATGACTGGACTTAGCCCACTGTGTGTATTATACAAGCTCCGTGACTGGACTTAGCCCACTGTGTGTATTATACAAGCTCCGTGACTGGACTTAGCCCACTGTGTGTATTTATAATATTATACAAGCTCCGTGACTGGACTTAGCCCACTGTGTGTATTATACAAGCTCCGTGACTGGACTTAGCCCACTGTGTGTATTATACAGGCTCCGTGACTGGACTTATCCCACTGTGTGTATTATACAAGCTCCGTGACTGGAATTATCCCACTGTGTGTATTATACAGGCTCCGTGACTGGGCTTAGCCCACTGTGTGTATTATACAGGCTCCGTGACTGGGCTTAGCCCACTGTGTGTATTATACAAGCTCCGTGACTGGACTTAGCCCACTGTGTGTATTATACAAGCTCCGTGACTGGACTTAGCCCACTGTGTGTATTATACAGGCTCCGTGACTGGGCTTAGCCCACTGTGTGTATTATACAAGATCCGTGACTGGACTTAGCCCACTGTGTGTATTATACAAGCTCCGTGACTGGACTTAGCCCACTGTGTGTATTTATAATATTATACAAGCTCCGTGACTGGACTTAGCCCACTGTGTGTATTATACAGGCTCCGTGACTGGACTTAGCCCACTGTGTGTATTATACAAGCTCCGTGACTGGGCTTAGTCCACCGTGTGTATTTATAATATTATACAAGCTCCGTGACTGGACTTAGCCCACTGTGTGTATAATACAAGCTCCGTGACTGGGTTTAGCCCACTGTGTGTATTATACAAGCTCCGTGACTGGGCTTAGCCCACTGTGTGTATTTATACAAGCTCCGTGACTGGACTTAGCCCACTGTGTGTATTATACAAGCTCCATGACTGGACTTAGCCGACTGTGTGTATTTATAATATTATACAAGCTCCGTGACTGGACTTAGCCCACTGTGTGTATAATACAAGCTCCGTGAAAGGGCATAAGCCCAGTGAGTGCATACAAGCTCCGTGAAATGGCATAGCCCACTGTGTCTATTTTACAAGCTCCGTGACAGGGCATAAGCCCAGTGAGTGCATACAAGCTCCGTGAAGGGGCATAGCCCACTGTGTGTATTATACAAGCTCCGTGACTGGGCATAAGCCCACTGTGTGTATACAAGCACTATGTCTCCTTGGGATGTAGCCCACTGTGTATACAAGCACTGTAACTCTGCTGGCCATACCCCACTGACTGGGTGGGTGGGCCCAAAGACAATTCCATCTTCCACTACCTTTCATTTCTGCCACTGCTGTGTGGCATAGTTTCATAGATGTGCTTTAAACTGTGGTGTCTGTGCCACTGCGCCGCTGCTCTGACGCTTGGTAACCAGTCAGCTCACTGCAACCCTTGACCAGTAATGGTGAAAACAATAATTTAAGCTGTGAGGTGGTCTAAATTGACTGTAAATGACTGGAAATTAATGTAATTGAGGTAAATAACATTCTAGGAAGAAAAAAAAAGCCCAATTTATGTCATTTTAGATTTTTTTGCGAATTTTGGCAAAAAATGCAAATCCAAATCCAAAGCCAGTCACCACAGTTTGGCAAATCCAAATCCGGACGACGAATTAGAACCAAATACGGCAAAAATGGTCCGGCGCACATCCCTAATATATATATATATATATACACATACATACACACACACATATTATATATATATATATACACACACACACACACACACACACATACACACTAATATATATATATATATATATATATACACACACAGGTTGAGTCTCCGATATCCAAAATGCTTGTGACCAGGGGCATTTTGGATAACGGAATATTCCGTATTTTGGAATAATTACATATCATAATGAAATATATTGGGAATGGGACCCCAATATACACACAGAATGCATTTATGTGTTATATACACCTTATACACACAGTCTGCAGGTCAATTTAAACAATATTTTCAATAATTTTGTGGCTCAAACAAAGTTTGTGTACATTCATAAAATTCAGGTATGTTTCATATACACCCTATATACACAACCTGAAGGTAATTTTATACAATATTTGTAATAATTTGTGCCTTAGACAAAGTTTGTGTACATTGAACCATCAAAAATCAAAGGTTTAATTTTCTCAGTCAAGCCGTATTTCGGAATATTCCGTATTTCGGAATATTTGGATATGGGAGACTCAACCTGTATATATATATATATATATATATATATATATATATATATATATATATATATATATATATATATATATTGTGGCAGTATCACCAGAGGTGGCGTTGGTGAGCAGCAGATTCTGTGTGGGATTGGAGAGATCCTCCCACACAGGGTTGAAATACTGAGTTGTGATACACCTGCCTGGTGGAGAGAGCTCAGGTGTGAGCTATTGAGAAGGCCGAGCAGCCAGACAGCCCAGTGAAGCTGAGCGAGCCATTGGGGGCCAGGAGGCCGGTGTCTGGACCTTGCCGGAGGCAAGGGGGGACCACAAAACTCTCTGACCGTGGGACGTTGAAGCAGTAAAGCTGCGGGCTGAGAAAGCCAGGGCCTATATCTGTATGATACAGGGAAGGCCACCAGGACTGTGTTTGTGTAGCTGTGGCAGCCAAACCAAGCCAGGCTGGAGCCGGCAATAGGCCTGCAAGAAGCAGGCAGGGACTTTGTTGGCAGACTAGCTGCGTAACACTAGAGAAGGCTCAAGAAGTGAGCTAGATGCCCTAAACAGGGGCTAGGTTGTATTGTTATTGTCTCCATCCTGAATTCACAAGCTGGAAGTAAAAGCATCATTTGTTTACTTGAAAGCTGTGTGTGGACCCTCAATAAGCACCTAAACACTGCACCCGTCCACCCTCTGCCGAGCTAAATACCCCAAGTCATCACAATATATATATATATATATATATATATATATATACACACACACATTATATATATATATATATATATACACACACACACACACATTTATTTCTTAAGCTAGTACAGAAAAACTTATTTTTGTGTTTTACCATCTCTAGACTCCGCTCTTACTATATCGTTATAGCTGTCACTTAAAATGCGCAGTGTGTGCATAAATCTGTTTATTATTTCAATGTTGTGCAAGAAACATGACAGGCAGCCATCAGACTTTTCTCTCTAGAGTGAAATAATCATTCAGATATTAAATATGGCTTGGAATGTAAAATTATTTTTGTACTATAAAAAAAGGACATCAATTAACATAGCATAATACATCTATGAAGAAGTAAATCGCACCAAGGCTCTGCACTCTTAAACCACACTCAAAGCACATTTAACATTGGTCAACAATTAAGAATGGTAAATTGATTGTCGATGCCACGGCTCAAAATAATAATAAGTGTATAATATAGACCTGCAAAACCATGTTCTTCTCACAGCCATGTGCTTCCATTTTAACACCTCCTTAATCTTTTAAAATAGTTGAAACGTAATAATGTATGGTGGTGTGCTATTGGACCATTTATTACTGTAAGTACATACAGTACTGCACTAATCTGCAGTGGCGTAGCACTACTGGGTGCACATGAGACCCAGGGGTCCAACACCATGCACACTGCACCCCAGAAAAAGGTCAGATTGGGCTGAAACCTGGAATTTTAAAATATCAACGGAAAAATGGTGCATACGCAGAAAATAGCAAGGTCTTTTTCACTGTGCCAGAGTCATCGCTATCTTCTGGGCATATGCACTGAAATTGCCAGTTTTCCAGGTGCTTTGAAGCCCACACAAAAAAATTTCACCCCCTCTTTTATTAAAATTATATTGCTATTCTGGGCAATTACATTTTCCGCAATATTCTAGCACGATGTCTGGTTGCACACATTAGGGTTTATTGTGGGTAAGCAGATAATTCAACTGCCCCTCACACTCCTAAATGCAAGGGAAAACTACCAATATGTACATGCGTGTGTAATACATATATATATATATATATATATATATATATATATAAAGAAAATGCCCCCACTGTGCGCTTAAATTCTTTTACAAAGATTATCTAGGTTATAACAGAGCATATAATGAACAGCTGCACCTATCACATAATATCCCTGTTAGACGGATTTACAACAAGTAGTAATCAAAAAAGAAAATGATAGGGCGCTCACCAATAAATACTTCTAAAAAAGGTTTATAAAAAACAAAATAATAAAATAGAAAACAAAATAATGAAGATGGCAATCTTAATATTGAATCGATCAGTCGTAAATGGAAGGATGGATAACAGAGACTTCTTCAAGAGAATTCTTTTGTTGGTCTTTCCAGTTTGGAATAAAGTATGAAATGGTGAATACCAAGATGTTCACTTATTCCTTGTAGTTTCACTGCAAAATACCCTTACACCAAGAGACACCCAGATATAACAGGCCACAAGGGCCACTATTAATAATAAATAAAATATTTTAAGATCACAATTTGTTTAAAAAGCAAATATTTATTTAATATAAAAACAGTAGATTATATTCTAACAGAGACTGCTTACATCAAATATTATTCATTTACATTGATGAGACCCAACACGTTTCGTCCAAGAGAGGACTTCATCAGGGGTATACCATTATAACATTGAACCATCGACCTAAGCTTTGTAACCAGAAAGAAGTTACAGCTCAATAGTCAGATGATCAGAATCAAAGCTTTTAGTAGCAAGATGAAAAAAACACTCTCAGCTTGATGCCCAAATTTTGGTCTGCAGTTGGAATGCGCTCAATTGCAGTGATGCATTTACACATTCAATCACCAGCTTCTGTTAGACTCTGCAACTCTGCTAGCTCAGCACACAAGCTATATATATATATATATATATATATATAGCAGCATATAGAAGGGCACTCAGTGTATAGATGGATAGCCGGGGTGCCTTCCACAATGTTATGTATAACATGTCTGTTGCTCCATTGAACAAAAGATAGGCGGCACTCCTCCGGACTCAGTACAACAAATGAGTGGTTTTAATACAATTCTAACAGTTTGATATACAGATCCCTATTACATTGATCAAAAGCATTGTTAAGTAAAAACCGTTCAACTGCTTGGAGGGTATAAAGGCTCTTCACGTCCAGCGTGCACAGAACTGAATTTTGAGGAATGTCCGTGAGATCACTTAATTTAATCAAGAATGAAGTAGTATCCTTGAGGTAAGTATTTTGTTGTGTCACAAGAGGTTGTATGAGCCGCTCAACCTTTCGGTATTTGTTTGGTGGTTACCATGGAGACAGGCTTTGTCTTGCCTCTCCCCCTTCTTCCTACGTGACGCCGCTTGATGATGTCACGGGACGGGCAACACCTGGCGCACGGAGGCGCACGGACGGACATGAGACCTCATTCGTGAGTGCACTAGATTTAAGGTAAGCACTTACTCTTTTCTTGTTAATCATACCTTGATAAAAAGGACGTAGGGGCCTTGAAACGTCGGTTCATGTTGGATTAAAACCACTTTTCTTGTTAATCACACCTTGATAAAAAGGCCATAGGGGCCTTGAAACGTCGGTTCATGTTGGATTAAAACACTCATTTGTTTTACTAAGTCCGGAGGAGTGCTGCCTATCTTTTGTTCAATGGAGCAACAGACATTTTTTATATATATATATATATATATATATATACATATATATATATATATATATATATGGAGTGCTGCCTATCTTTTGTTCAATGGAGCAACAGACATGTTTTATATATATATATATATATATATATATATATATATACACACACACACACACAGTATATACACACACACATACACGCTCACATTTGTAGAACATACACTGAAGTGCCAAAAGTCAAGAAATAGCAGTAATCAGCTTTAATCTGACATCTTGTGAGTTAGTTTGAACACCGGCTAGGCTGCTCGTGGCAAGGCAACAAGAATTATAGAAGTTCGAATGGGGCATGTTAGTGGGTGCCCGACAAATGCGATACAGAATTTCTGAAGTTGTGCAGACATTCAACATTCCTCGATCTACGGTGTCACGTGTACCGGAAATACCTCATGGAAGGCTTTACCACCCACCGTGAACAGGACAGTGGCCGACCACAGGTGCTTAATGATTGTGACCAGCGGCTTCTGGACAGAATTGTCTGTGGTACCAGACATCCACATTCAATGTAGGAAGTACCAGATGCATTACCAGCAGGTCAGTGGAGCATTCTTTAGCTTCCATAGGATATGGGAACAGAAGACCAACCAGAGGTCCCTGTTAATAAGATGACACCGGACTCTGCACCTAACCTGGTCTTGTGACATCGCTAATTGAATCCTGGAGAGCTGGCAACATGTGGTCTGGTCCAATGAGTTACAGTTATAGTTGTTTCGGGCTGATGGTAGGGTTCAGGTGTGGTGTAGGCCCCAAGAAGCCATAGACTCCAGTTGTCAACAAGGCTGGTGGTTTCATAATGGCGTGGGCTGTGTTCATGTGGCATGGAGCTGGGTCCGCTGGTCCACCTGAACATATCATAGACCAGTAACTGCTACATTGCATTGCTTGATGACCACTTGAAGCCCTCCATGGACTTCATGTACTCCCACAACAATGGAATGTTCCAGCAGGATAATGCACAGTGTCATCGGTCCCAAGTTATCTAAAATTGGTTCGAGGAGTATTCTGGAGAGCTCCGATGAATGGGCCACCACGTTCGTTCTCCGACATAAACCCAATTGAGCATTTATGGGACGTGGTGGAGAGGTCCATTCACACCCAAGATCCTGCACCTACAAATATTATGGAGCTGTGGGAAGCTATCCAGACAGCATAGGTGAACTTCTATCCAGAGGGTTTATTTAAAACCTAACACTTCTGTTCATGTTTCGATATTTAAAAGGGCAGTGCTTTTACTAGCCGTGTCTTGCTAGTAAAACCAATGCCCTTTCAGAGTATTATGGTCCTCCCTGCCTCTTGCAAGTCTGGACACTGGCCTTTTGGCCCCCACTGGCCTCCAGGCACACTGGGCTTTATAGCTGCCATAGTCCCACTTCGACTGTCTCCTCTGGCAGTCTGTCTGGTCTGCCTCAGCAGCCCCACCTGGGCTCTGTACACCTCAGGCGTGGTGACACTTCCTTTTTCTTCCCTGTGTATGGGCGGATCCCTCGAGCCCGACACAGAATCCATGGCTCATTATCACCATCTATCTTCATATTGCCAATATATATTATACATACACACACACACACACACACACACACACAAAGGAAGGTGTTCCAAATACTGTATTTGAATAGAAGTGCACTCTCTAATTGTAGAATATTCATCAAATTTATTAGGACATTGCTCTACAACATAAATCCAATGTTTCAGTATGATCCTAGGTCCCTGGAATAGGGGGACTGGCGAGTGCACTATATATTTTATATACATACATACATATATATATTTATACATACATACATAAATACATACATACATACACTACCGTTCAAAAGTTTGGGGTCACCCAGAAAATTTTGTGTTTTACATGAAAACTGACTATTATTTATCAAATGAGTTGCAAAATTAATAGAACATATAGTTAAGACATTGGCAAGGTTAGAAATAATGATTTTTATTTGAAAAAATAATTTTGTCCTTCAAACTGTGCTTTCATCAAAGAATGCTCCTTTTGCAGCAATTACAGCACTGCAGACCATTGCAGCATTCTAGCTGTTAATTTGTTGAGGTAATCTGAAGAAATTTCACCCCACGCTTCCTGAAGCACCTCCCACAAGTTGGATTGGCTTGATGGGCACTTCTTGCGTACCATAAGGTCAAGCTGCTCCCACAACAGCTCAACGGGGTTCAGATCTGGTGACTGCGCTGGCCATTCCATTACAGACAGAATACCAGCTGCCTGCTTCTTCCCTAAATAGTTCTTGCATAATTTGGAGGTGTGCTTTTGGTCACTGGACCTCATTCAGACTCGGTCGCAAGCGCTGAGCGCTCACAACTGGGTCGATGTTTAGGCACTGCGCATGTGCAAGCCCCGGAGCGAGAGAGAAATTCTCTCGCTCCAGAGCCCACTACAAAAGGGATGGCTGCCGATGGTGATCGACAGCTCGACCCGTTTTGTAGGCGTGGCGGGGGGGTGGTTTCACAAACATAGCGCCTGCCATTTTGTGGGCGGCCGCACTGACATCAGCAGTGATGTCAGTGGGGTGCTTCCTGCTTGATCAGAGCAGGAAGCTCCCTGGGGCTTGCGGTTGCAGAGACCCAACCTTAGGGTCTCGTCGCAAGCCCCGATGGTCTTGACCATCGCGACCATCAACCTGGTCGGTCGCTAAAGCTGTGGGTGGCACTTGAAAAGGCAAGCGGCCGCCCTCATTCAGAGCGAGCGCTCGCTTCTTGCGACCACCTCTGAATGAGGACCATTGTAATGTTGGAGGAAATTGGCTCCAATCAAGCGCTGTCCACAGGGTTTGGCATGGCGTTGCAAAATGGAGTGATGGCCTTCCTTATTCAAAATCCCTTTTACCTTGTACAAATCTCCCACTTTACCAGCACCAAAGCAGCCCCAGACCATCATATTACCTCCACCATGCTTGACAGATGGCAGCATCTTTTCACTTGTTCTGCATCTCACAAATGTTCCTTTGTGTGATCCAAACACCTCAAACTTTGTTTAGTCTGTCCATAACACTGTTTTCCAATCTTCCTTTGTCCAATGTCTGTGTTCTTTTGCCCATATTAATCTTTTCCAGTCTCAGATATGGATTTTTCTTGGCCAATCTGCCTAGAAGGCCAGCATCCTGGAGTCGCCTCTTCACTGTAGACGTTGACACTGGAGTTTTGCGGGTACCATTCAATGAAGCTGCCAGTTGAGGACTTGTGAGGCATCTATTTCTCAAACTAGAGACTCTAATGTACTTGTCTTCTTGCACAGTTGTGCACCGGGGCATCCCACTTCTCTTTCTACTCTGGTTAGAGCCTGTTTGTGCTGTTCTGTGAAGGGAGTATTACACACCGTTGTAGGAAATGTTCAGTTTCTTGGCAATTTCTCGCATGGAATAGCCTTAATTTTTAAGAACAAGAATAGATTGTCGAGTTTCACATGAAAGTTCTCTTTTTCTGGCCATTTGGAGAGTATAATCCAACCCACAAATGTGATCCTCCAGATACTCAACTAGCTCAACGGAAGGCCTGTTTTATAGCTTCTCTAACGAGCAAACCCATTTTCAGCTGTGATAACATAATTCCTCAAGGGTTTTCTAATCATCCATTAGTCTAACGCGCTTAGCAAACACAATGTACCATTAGAATACTGGAGTGATGGTTACTAGAAATGGGCCTCTATACACCTATGTAGATATTCCTTTAAAAACCAGACGTTTGCAGCTAGTATAGTCATTTACCATATTAACAACGTATAGAGTGTATTTCTGATTAATTTAATGTTATCTTCATTGAAAAAAACAGTGCCTTTCTTTCAAAAATAAGGAAATTTCTAAGTGACCCCAAACTTTTGAATGGTAGTGTATATATATATATATATATATATTTTGGGGATAATTTCAGACATTCCTATACCGGTAAAAAATTCTGTATCAAATACCCAGTGAGCTGCAGTACCACATTTGTGGTTTATCTCCCGACTTGCCCATGTGGTTTACACTATGTAGACAAGACCGAGAAGTAATTCAAGGAGAGGATGGCTCTCCACAGGTCTGCCATCAGGGCAGCAGTGACATCGGGCCGCAGTGACCAACCAGTAGCACAACACTGCCTGATGACTAGACATGGAGTAGCGGATATTAGGCTAGAATTATTGATCACCTCCCGTCCAATATTAGGGGTGGGAATAGACAGACAGTTGTTGCAACTAGAGTTCGTTGGATTGATAGACCCGACAATCGGGCCCTTAAGTGGCACAATGAAACATTGGGTCTCTAATGTTTCTTATGAATCTGCCATCACCCTATAAGAGCATCCTTAGCCGTAAAATGTTTATTTTATTATGTCTGAAGTATCATGATGCCTTGTCCTGTGATATGTGTGATAAAAGAGGAGCTTAATACCTATTAACTATTAGTATAAATTCATTATATTAGATTCATTGTATTTGGCTATATGAAGTAGATGGCGTTCACTTGCTGCTGTGGTTTTAAATGCTTTTTTAATAGTTTTGTATTGTTTATGTAGGTCACTATGGTAATGGGAGGTGTGATCGAGTGCCCTCTCCTGGACATTAAGGCATTTTGACATGACTGAGGCCACGGCGCACTGCACCGTGGACGATCGTGTAGCAGCGGTGGCCCAGGTGACTGTACTTTAGGGGTGATAAGTGTTTAATGTGGTGGGGTATATATATATGTTGTACTATCATATGTATTATTTTATCCCTGATGACAGGTGTAGTTCCCGAAACGTGGGAATAAAGAGTATTTTGCTTTATCAAGACGCTGAGTGGCGCTATTTTACCTGGTTATATGGTGTTCCAAATATACTAATATAAGTGAACTCCCTAATTGTAGAATATCCAGCAAATTTATTAGGACATTGCATTATAACATAAATTCAATTGCAGTATGATCCTAGGTCCCTGGAATAGGACTGAATTGTCATTACTGTTACATTGTGAGGCCCTAATCAAATGGTCCACAACTGCACTAATTATATATATATATACACACACACACAAACACACAATCGGGAAACCGGCTGCCTTAGTACCGACAGCCGGCTACCCGACTGTCATATCCCGGCGAGGGTGAAATGCCGGACGCCTGACATTTCCCTGACGCCGGGAGACCGGCATCACTATCAAAGGGATGCCAGGCGCCACGAGCAGACAGGCGCGGGGGGGAGGGTTAGGTTTAAGGCACCCGGGGGAGATTTAGGGTTAGGCACCCCCCAGGAGGGTTAGGGTTAGGCTAGGGGGAGGGAAGGTTAGGGTTAGGCACCCCCGGGGGGGACTTAGGGTTAGGCACCCCCCCGGGGGACTTAGCTTTAAGGCAGCGGGGAAGGGGGGGGTTAAGGTTAGGCACTTAGAGGGGGGATTAGGGTTAGGCACTTGGGGGGGAGGTTAGGGTAAGGCACCCCTAAGGAGGGTTAGGGGGTTAGGTTATTTTATACTTACCTTAGGGTCGATTGGGATTTCCAGTGCTGTCGGGCTTCCGCTGCCGGGAACTCTGCTTTTGTCGGCCAGGCGCTGCTGGGAATCTTGCTACTAATAAAAAAAATTTGTGTGTATATTATATATATATATATATATATATATACATATATAAATAACAGCAAGTGGCGGTGCCAATATGGCATGACATTGTATTGGCCCAGCCCCCTCTCAATCGACTCACAATTCGCGGCATTCCCCGCAAGGGGTGGGGCCTAATGATGCAAATCGCCCACCTCCAGTCAGCTGCACCTGAGAATGCGCAAAAGTAGGTATGTATGTTATATATACTTACTGTGTGGCTGACCAGGGTTCATTCACATTGTAAGTAGATCCATATTATCAGGTTATCACACATACTATTTATTTATGTATATTATGTAGCTTATTATAATTGCTCAAGAATGATTGCATCAGAGACTATTGTTGCTGTGATTTAACACCGTTAAAGCAGATAACACCGTTGTAGCAGATAACACCGTTATCTGCTACCAACCCTTTTCTGCTCAGTCAATGACTCATTTGCCAGCAATCCCCTAATCTTATGAACACTGTTCCTGATTATATCACCACTGTCTAGACCATGCTACTGCTGTACTCAACATGTGTGACCTAACAGCAAAATCAACAACGAGAAAAAAATTCTAGACAGGTGGGGCTTTGTTTTGTTTTTTTTGTTTATTTTTAAACAACTGTAATATCACTGTTATAAGTGACTGTCCTCTATGTTCCTAAATTAGTTATTTTATATGTAAAGTATGCAGACAAGACATAATACAATAAAAAATATTTTTTGTGTTCTGTTTTACATTTGCCAGTGTTTTATTTAAGCGGAGCTTCATAACCAAAATTACATGCAGTGTAAAGAATGAAGCACACTCTACTTTGTTTAAACATACTCTACTCAGCTGAATTTACACACAACAAAAGTGCAGTGTATGTTGGAATATGAACCAATGTTACACATAGTTGTCAACATTTAAAACTGCAATGTAAAAGTTATATTGCATTTTAAATACTCTTTCTAGTAACTACAGGTTGAGTCTCCCATATCCAAATATTCCGAAATGCGGAATATTCCGAAATATGGAATATTTTCAGCATGACTGAGATAGTGAAACCTTTGCTTTTTGATGGTTCAATGTACTTAAACTTTGCTTAAGGCACAAAATTATTAAAAAATAAGAGTTATGGTATGACATACCTTTTTTAACTCTTTTTCTTCGAGGTCCACGGGGTCCACAGCCATTACGTTGGGGTATATGGATGTATCCAGGCACCACACAGTTAATCCAAGCTCTCGGCTCCCAGGATGCACTAGGTCCTCCCCCATATACCCCGCCCCTGGTAACAGGTCGTCAGTTTGCACCAAAGAGGGAAACACCCAGAGACACAAAGAATTACCTAATAACACCAGGTGCGTTAGGGTGGGTGTCCTGTGGACCCCATGGACCTCAAAGAAAATGAGTTAACAAAGGTATGTCTTACCATAACTCTTAGTTTCTTCTTCGGGGTCGATAGCCATTACGTTGGGGATATTCCCAAGCAGTACCCCTAAGGGCGGGGACACTCCTGTGTCTCGGAAGAAAGGAGGACCCTACGCTCGAAGGAGGCATCCTGAGAGGCAAAGGTGTCAAATAGATAGCACTTGATAAAGGTGTGGACAGACGACCAAGTGGCTGCCCTGCACGAAGGACTCACAGACCGAGTAGAACGTGCCTTGACCGAATCTGGCACCCGACTACCAGCCTGAGTGTATGCCTGTGATATAGTCATACGAAGCCATCTTGCTGAGGTTTGTTTATTGGCTGGCCAACCCCGTTTATGATAGCCATACAGAACAGAAAGAGAATCAGACTTTCTGAAATTGTTGGTGTGATCCACATAAATACATAGAGCCACGTACAACATCCAGGGAGGCCTCACCTACAGACAGTCCCGAGGCCTGAAAGGCTGGGACCACAATTTCTTCATTTATATGAAACCGTGATACCACTTTAGGAAGATACCCAGCTCTGGTACGCAGCACTGCTCTATCCTGTTGGAATACAAGGAAAGGAGAGCGGACTGATAGAGCTGCCAAATCAGACACCAGACGGGCTGAAGCGATGGCCAGAAGAAAAATAGTTTTTGCTGTCATCCACTTGAGATCTACCAAATTCAAAGGTTCAAGAGGGGTAGCCTGTAACGGCTTTAGTACTAATGACAAATCCCATGGAGCTACCGGGGGAACAAGAGGCGGCTGCACCCTTAAAACACCCTGAAAAAAGGTCCTTACATCAGGTAGTGGAGCAATGCTTGCGCTGAAACCAAACCCCAAGCACAGAAGCTTGCACTTTCAGGGAGGCCAGACGAAGACCCTGCTTTAATCCTGACTGGAAGAAAGAAAGCACTCGGGAGACCCTAAACACACTAGGGTCATATTACCTCAGTTTACACCACTGAAAGAAAGGCCGCCAAATCCTATAGTAAATGCGGGCAGAAGGCGGCTTCCGCGGCCTTATCATTGTCTGTATCACTGAATCTGAAAAGCCCTTAGCTTTGAGGACAGAGGCCTCAAGAGCCACGCCGTCAAAGACAGACGAGGAAGATCCGGATACAAGCATGGACTCTGAACTAACAGGTCCTGCCTCAAAGGAAGAAGCCACGGAGTGTCCACAGAGAGATTTTGTAGATCGGTGAACCAATGGCGCCTGGGCCAAGTAGAAGCTATAAGTATCACCACACTGTTTTCCTGCTTCAGCTTCCTGATGACCCTGGGAAGAAGAGCCAGAGGCAGAAAGAGATATGCCAGCCCGAACTTCCACACCTTACTGTAAGGGCATCCGTGAACTCGGCTAACGGATCCCTGGTTCTGGACCCATACCTGGGCAACTTGTGGTTGTATTTTGAAGCCATGAGGTCTATTTCTGGAAGACCCCATCTGTCTACCAGGCTCTGGAATACCTGTGGATGGAGAGCCCACTCTCCTGCGTTAATATCCTGCCGACTCAGGAAGTCCGCTTCCCAATTTAGGACCCCTGGTATAAACATGGCTGCTATCGCAGGAAGGTGACGCTCTGCCCAGACCAGGATCCTTGACACTTCTGCCATGGCTCCCCGGCTCCGAGTGCCTCCCTGACGATTTAGATAAGCCATCGTGGTGACACTGTTGGATTGCACTTGCACAGGTCTGCGGTGTAATAAACTCTGGGTCTGTACTAATGCCCTGGAAACTGCTCTTAGTTCCAGGACATTTATAGACAGATGACTCTCTACCTCTCACCATTTCCCTTGGAAGACGTGCTAACCCGTCACCGCTCCCCAGCCCCGAAGACTGGCATCGGTGGAGAGGAGAGCCCATTCTGATATCCAAAAAGGACAACCCTGGTTGAGATGGCCCATCCGTAACCACCGGGACAGGGACAACCCCACCTCTGGAGACAGCTGGATCCTTTGAGATCTTATCGATTGATACTCCCCGTTCCAGAGTGAGAGGATCAACTGCTGTAACAGACGGGAGTAAAATGGAGCATACTGCACCATGCTGAAGGTGGACAACATGGACACCATCGACCCCCGCACTCGCATTGCTGAGTGTACCGAGACTCATCTATTGTGAAGCAGATTGCGTATTTGCCCCTGCAGGACCGCAATCTTGTCCTCTGGTAAATACAAACTCTGCCTCACGGAGTCCAGACGCGCCCCCAAATGCACCAACTGTTGCACTTGCTGGAGGAAAGACTTCTACCAGTTTATAACCCAACCATGCCTGTGTAGACAGGAGATTGTCAATTTGAGATGACTCAACAGTCCCAGCAGAGACTGTCCCAGTAACAGGAGATAGTCAAGGTAAGGCAGAATTCCGACGCCCTGGTGCCTGAGATGTGCCATTATCACTGCCATCACTTTGGTGAACACTCAGGGAGCTGTGGACAAACCTATCGGCAGTGCTTGAAACTGGAAGTTCTCCTGCCCCACTGCAAAACGAAGAAACTGCTGGTGGGATGACGCAATTGGAATATGCAGATAGGAAATCCCCTGGTTCCATGGCCAATACGATTGAACGCAGTGTCTCCATGTGGAACCTGGGTACCAGAATAAACCTGTTGAGTTCCTTCAGGTTTAAAATAGGTCAGAAGGACCCATTTGGTTTCTGAACCAGGAACAGGTTCCAATAAAACCCCTTCCGCACCTGGTCCCTTGGTACCCGGATTATCACCTCTGCCCTTAGCAGGGACTGAACAGCCTGTTGTAGGGCAACAGTCTTCACCGAACCCACTTGCTGGGATACAGTTAAGAATCTTCGGGGAGGACTTTTCCAGAACGTCAAGGCATAAGCTTGGGAGACCACTTCCCAAACCCAGGCATCTGTTGTTGTGAGATGCCAAGTGTCTGAATAGCAAAGAAGTCGGCCTCCTATCCCGGGGTCCCCCAGGGGGAGGCCTGCCCCATCAGGCCACAGGCTTATCCTGGGACCTGGATCCCGGGCATTTATTCTGCCAAGGCTTTTTCGGTAGTGGTTTTCTGCTAAAGCTTTCTGTAGCAGAGGGTTGACCTCTGACCTTGCCCTGTGGGCGAAAGGAAGAAATTCTGTCTGGGAATCGATGCTTTAGAGGCTGCCATGAAAGCCACAATTTTGTCCAATTCCGTGCCAAAAAGGATGCCCCCTGCAAATGGAAGGGACTCTAAAGCCCTCTTGGACCCAGAATCTGTCTTCCAATCCCTCAACCACAGGGTTCTACTTGCCAACAACAAGGCAGCTGATGCTCTGGCAGATAGTATCCACGCGTCTAATGCTGCTTCACCCAAATAGGACGAAGCCTCCCTGACATAAGCAAAAATCTCCAGTTGCTCCTTAGATAATGCTGACAGGGATTCCGCTAAAGCTTTCATCCATTCTTCGATGGCTTTTGCAACCCAAGCCGTAAGCTGGGCGGGTGGCTTCCCCCGAGATTGAAAAGACTGTCTTCAGACAACTAACCAGTCTCTTATCTGTGGGGTTTTAAGGGAATAAGCAGATGGCAATGGTAGTATAGAACTCTTGACCAAATGTGCCACATGTGTGTCCATCGACGGCGGGACCTCCCACCTAGAAAACTGTTCCGAAGGAAAAGGGTATAAAGCCGTGATCTTTCTGGTAACATGGAACTTCTTATCCAGAACCCTCCATGCATCTCCCAAGAGCTCTGCCAAATGCTCTGATCTGGCAAACTCTGCTTTTATTACTCTCTGGCGTTTAAAGACCGGCGCCTTTCTTAGCCGCAGCTCCTCCTCATCAATATTCAATACTGCTTTAGCAGCCCTGATTAAAAACGGGACATCAGCCACCGGAAAAAGATCTCTCTCTTCCTCTGAAAGAGACTCCTGAGAGGACATCCGTGCCTCCTTGTCCCCCTCAGAGGATTCGGAATCCGTGTCTCGGCCCAATTGTGCGACCAAACGCCTCCTGGCCTTTGGTTGCATCCTGGCCGTCTGCAGTTGCTGCTGAAAAGCTAATGAAGATGAAGGTATAGCCTAACTTGAATGCGCATATCCATCCAGGATGGCATCATAGGGGGCAAAAACATGGCTGGATGCAGTGGCTGAGGATATCTCATCGGTGGGGCCACTGGAACCGCCAACTGTTCCGCCACCTGCGCCATGATCTGGAAAAAAGAAGCCCAAGGAGGCTCTTGTCCAGAAGCCGGCAAATTTGATTGCTGTGGAGACTCTTTAAAACAATCCAGTATACATGTGAAAAAGCCTCTCCCAACAGGGAAACAGCAGTGAAACATTAGCGTTTTGTAACACACACAATTTTTCACAAACACAAAGAATGCATATATATATATTATATATATATATACACACAGTCAGGTCCATAAATATTGGGACATTGGCAGAATTTTCAGATTTTGGCCTCTATTCACCACCACAATGGCTTTGAAATGAAGCAAACAATATGTGCTTTAACTGCAGACTTTCAGATTTAATTTGAGGGTAATTACATCCAAATCGGGTGAACGGTGTAGGAATTACAAAGGTTTCAATATGTGCCTCCCACTTTTTAAGGGGCCAAAAGTAATGGGACTATCAACTCAAAAGCTATTTCATGGACAGGTGTGGGCTATTCCCTCATTATTTCATTATCATTAAGCAGGTAAAAGGTCTGGAGTTGATTCTAGGTGTGACATTTGCATTTGAAATCAGTTGATGTCAACTCTCAATATGAGATCCAAAGAGTTGTCACTATCAGTGAAGCAAGCCATCATTAGGCTGAAAAATCAAAACAAACCCATCAGAGAGATAGCAAAAACATTAGGTGTGGCCAAATCAACTGTTTGGAACATTCTTAAAAAGAAAGAACGCACCGGAGAGCTCAGCAACACCAAAAGACCCGGAAGACCACTGAAAACAACTGTGGTGGATGACAGAAGAATTATTTCTCTGGTGAAGAAAAACCCCTTCACAACAGTTGGCCAAATCAAGAACACTCTCCAGGAGGTAGATGTATATGTGTCAAAGTCAACAATCAAGAGAAGACTTCACAAGAGTGAATATAGAGGGTTCACCACAAGATGCAAACCATTGGTGAGCCGCAAAAACAGGAAGACCAGATTAGAGTTTGCCAAACAAAATCTAAAAAAGCCATTACAGTTCTGGAACAACATCCTATGGACAGATGAGACAAAGATCAACTTGTACCAGAGTGATGGGAAGAGAAGAGTACGGAGAAGGAAAGGAACTGCTCATGAACCAAAACATACCAGCTCATCAGTGAAGCATGGTGGTGGTAGTGTCATGGCATGGGCATGTATGGCTGCCAATGGAACTGGTTCCCTAGTATTTATTGATGATGTGACTGCTGACAAAAGCAGCAGAATGAATTCTGAAGTGTTTCGGGCAATATTATATGCTCATATTCAGTCAAATGCTTCAGAACTCATTGGAAGGCGCTTCACAGTGCAGATGGACAATGACCCGAAGCATACTGCAAAAGCAACCAAAGAGTTTTTTAAGGCTAAAAAGTAGAATGTTATGCAATGGCCAAGTCAATCCCCTGACCTGAATCCGATTGAGCATGCATTTCACTTGATGAAGACAAAACTGAAGGGAAAATGCCCCAAGAACAAGCAGGAACTAAAGACATTTGCAGTAGAGGCCTGGCAGAGCATCACCAGGGATGAAACCCAGCGTCTGGTGATGTCTATGCGTTCCAGACTTCAGGCTGTATTTGCCTGCAAAGAATTTGCAACAAAGTATTAAAAAGTGAAAGTTAGATTTAGGATTGTTTAGTTTGTCCCATTACTTTTGGCCCCTTAAAAAGTGGGAGGCACATATAGAAACCGTTGTAATTCCTACACCGTTCACCTGATTTGGATGTAATTACCCTCAAATGAAATCTGAAAGTCTGCAGTTAAATCAAATCTTGTTTGTTTCATTTCAAAGCCATTATGGTGGTGAATAGAGGCCAAAATATGAAAATTCTGTCAATGTCCCAATATTTATGGACCTGACTATATATATATATATATATATATATATATATATATATATATATGAGATCTGTATGACCGGTCCCCAGAGAGAGAGGCATACAGAGAGACTGACCCAACACCTCCTGAGTCAACCAGCCATGGAGAGCACCAGGAGTGAACTGTGGCAGACTGATAAAGGCTGGAGGCTGGGAGGAGCAACCAAAACACGGAAAACCTTTGTGAGAGCCATAGTTTAGGTTGGGGGAGGGGCCGCCGGGGAGGCAAAACCTCCCCTATGCTGTGTACAGCCACCCGGCTCACTGATATGGCCGCCGCCCATTTCCGCGGATGTCAGGAACATCACGTCCCGGTGGTCCAGTGCAGGAAGGCAGACGGCGCTGGCGCCCCACTACAGTCCCCCGGCCAGGCTCCACGCCGGGGAACGGACAGCACGTGCTTGCGGCGTCAGCGGGCGCCGCAACCACACTTACCTGCATCCCTTGTACTCAGTCGCGGTCCAGAGCCTAAGCCCCTGACGAAAGCACGTCGTTAGACCAGCGTTGCGGCGCAGGCAGGGGGTAGATGGAGCAGGTGACACGTGCTTCTCTTTATCAGACGCTTAGCCTCAGCCCGTGCAGCCTGCCCGGAAGAGAAAAAAAACAAACTTGTCTTTTGGACTGCTCCAGCAGTCCTAATGCTAGTGTGGTGCCTTCTCACACCAAACAGAACAACTGATGGCCTGTTACTAGGGGCGGGGTATATAGGGGGAGGACCTGGTGCATCCTGGGAGCCGAGAGCTCGGATTAACTGTTTGGTGCCTGGATACATCCATATACCACAACGTAACGGCTGTGGACCCCATGGAGCCCGAAGAAGAAATAAAGTATAAAATTACCTATAGGCTTTGTGTATAATGTGTATATGAAACTTAAGTTAATTTAATGTATGTACACAAACTTTGCTTGAACCACAAAATTATTGAAAATATTGTATAAATTACTTTCAGGCTGTGTGTATAAGGTGTATATGAATCAGATTTGGGCCCTATTCCTAAGACATTTCAATATGGTATACAAATATTCCAAAAAACGGAATATTCCGATATCCAAAATACCCTTGGTCCCAAGCATTTTGGATATGGGAGACTCAACCTGTATTTACTTCTATAGAACATAAAATCCAGAAAACAGCAAATTTTCATTCACTGTACGTACATAACAGAAGTTGTACTGGTCAATGGGTCATTAGGCAACAATGATCTTGCAGGTTGCTCCTGAGCTCCAGTGGCATCCATTCCAGGGGTGTACTTATGTAATCAATCAGTATTTAATGGAATTAGCTACCCACTGGTATTTACATTCTGCGTGTGAAGCCCATTTTCTTCACTGTTCTTTGCTCATTATATCACATTCAAAGCATGTCAACAAGCTTGAAAAAATCCACTGATATTTATGGGTACTCATTGTGCACATACCACCAGGGGTTATATAAGCGACTGATCTATATTTTTCAATATTGATTTCTATGGCCCATTCGCTTACATAGACCATTCATTTCGATTGTGTGAAAAAAGCAATGTATTTAGAAACACCGTTGAGTGAATGGACCACACACATCAATGAAGCTGCACAGCACTGGTAATTATTTTTCCCACATCAACAGAGCTTCAAATAATCGGCGTTCGTGTCTGCATCTTTTACCATAAGCACATCTGTGATTTTATGCATAAAGCGCTACAAGCCCTTCCCTGGTATAAAGCTGTGCGTCTGAGACACCCACTTCGAGCGTCTTTAAAGATGCACTGAGGTATTTCAACATCTAGACACCATCAAACTAGCAACAGCACCATACTAGGTACAGATTCTCCTGCAGAGTATGGTCTCCAATATAAACAATTGTGCTTCTTGAGTTTGCAACCACTTCAGTGACACGCCTGCGACACTCCCATAACATGCCCATAAAAGGGACCATCTTCGTGCATTTGAATAACCACCTCCCCCAGTCACCACCCATGAACTTGCAACAAATTTGCAATACATTTCTGATACAGTATATCTCAATTGCAACTGTGACTCTGTGTGCACAGACTAATGGGCAGTGCGACTTAAGCAGGGTACACATTAAACGATGACCCATCGTGTGATGTGACCCGATGGGGGTCCCGGCATCGGCAAGTGCATACACATTCGGCAGCATGGCCCTCACTGACGATGTCGCCAATGTTGCCGGGAGAGCGCATAGTCAGTGACATTGAGGGTACACATTAGATGATGTGCCTGATATGTCGTCCGATCCGGCTGGAACGGATGACATATCGTCTAGTGTGTACCCGACATTAGATGCATACACAGAATTTAAAAAAAGGCTCAACTGCCTCAGACATCAGCATAATCAGGCCCTAATGCTGGGTACACACTGGACAATATATTGTTTGTACAGCCGACGAACAATATGTAAGTCAGTGCATTGGCATCTGTGTATGCACAATATATCGGTAAACACTGCCTTTCACAGTTATATCACATCGGCTGTGCAGCACGACAGATACAATATATCTCAAAGATATTTTGTTTACATCTGTGTGTGTACAGACGATGGACCAATATGCTGGCCACAGGAATCATCAGCAATTACATCACAACTGGGCTGGCATATTTAAATGCGTACACACCTATAGATATATCTGTCCAATCTGTCTGGTAGGAAGGAAAATCTGGTAATGTATGGGAGCAAATAACAATAGAAATTTGCTCCCAAACACTGAAATACAGACCAGATTTTCCTTCCCACCAGAAACCAGCCTAACTGTCACAGCCTGTAAAGTGACAGTTAGGAGCCGATTGGCTGGAATTTATCTTTCTCCCTTTCATCTCTCTCCAAGGCTTAAGCTGGGTACACATTGACAGATATATTGGCCAATCAATTGATCGGCCAATATATCTGCTGCCCGTCGGCCAGTGTGTACCCGCGATATGTCTAATCGATGTCGTTCACAGACATATCGTATTGGCTGTGCTGCACAGCTGACGGACATCTGTCCATCGGCAAGTGTGTACGGGCAGTCTGCAGATCGCCCGTACACATACAGTGGCAGCCGTGGGGTGGGGGGCGAAATGCATGTAACCATAGGGATCATTGTGCCTTATAGACAATGCAGGGAAATTATACTAATTTTCCTATTTTAATGTATATATATATATATATATATATATATATATATCTGTTTTTTGTTTTTTGTTTTACTATAACAGCTTCATAATGAGGGTAAGGTACAATCAGGGAGATTGCTGGATTCTTCAGGGAGTCAGAGAGATTGCTGCTATTTCAGGGAGTCTCCTTGACATTGAGGGAGAGTTGGCAAGTATGACCTGGTGGAAGGGGTCATGTTGGAGGGTCTGTAATGTAGGGCATACACTTAAATAATGTGAGAAGAAACTGACCAACTTAAAGATGTAGGAAATGATGCACAACAACGATATTGTGCATACACACTTCCAAAGGTTCCCGCAGCCAACAAATTGCGCGGTCAAGTTGTGGACGACACATCTGCACAATATATTTTATCTCTCGGGCAAAATGGCTGAATCAATAGATTTGTAAAAGAATTAGGGGCCTATTCATCAACACTAAAATAACGGTTTTAAAGGACATTTTCCTTAATTACCGTTATTTTAGTATTCATTAACACACTTAACACAGGAGATATCACTGATATCTCCTGGTGAAGTCCGCCTGCATTAATCTCCACTCCCCCCAATACATTAGTATGGGGATGTAGAAATTAGGCTATTCATCAAATTCCAAAAATGATGTACTTTCGGAAGTTGATGGTGTTACTATATGTCACTTTCAGCTGGGCAGATCCTCCTTCGGCTCCCTCCGTCACTCCCTCGCCCCTCCTCCGGCTGCTGCTCAGACTGTGTTCTCCCGGCAGAACTCCGTAAAGTTTAAAAAAAAACATACTTTAATTAGTATGAGGCTAATAACCGCAATTCCAGTCACATGACCATCCGTGGAACGCACCACCATCTAAAATACCTTCATTACTCACTCATTTATGATAAAACAATTGGCCTTTTATTCATGTTTGGCCTATATGGCCGTTTTTTGGGTGTACATTTGGTGAAGGGTTCCATCCAGATTTGCTTGGATTATCGTTTGGATTACCTATGAAGTTATCAAGTCCTTTTGGTTGAAAGAATACATCTCCTAAGAGTTAAAGGCTCCAACCAGTCCATTGGGTCAAGAATCATCTAGACTGCAAGCACATTGAAGACTTTCCGAAACATTATTTACGAACTGTCGAAAGGACTCCTAGAGGTTATTTATTGCGCACCCTGGTATTTTTGTATTTGTAGGTTAATTTGGGGTTCGTTCTAACAGAGGACCCACCTTGTGGTGCTGCAACTGTTAGCGCAAAGAAGGGCATATTTTTCTGTATATATATATATATATATATATATATATATATAGAATTATTTAATTTAATTTTTTTTACTATAGTATTTTCTCCTATTCAGACGGGAGGTAGGGGTCCGCGATTGCAGCGGCCAGGTAGGTGAGGATAGGGAGGTGAGCGGAGAGGAGGAGGATTGGGGGGGAAACAGAATTACTGCAGCTGTAGGCAGTGCTGTGCATGCGCCGATTTTGTGAACGTAACGGCGCATGCGCAGCACTGATTACAGCTGCGGTAAGGTATAGTAGAGAGGGATAAGTATCTATTTCATGTAAAGCTGTCATCACAAAAATTACAGCTTTTCGGAATAGATACTGATGGAGAGGAGGAATGATGAATTCCTCCGGTAATTATGTAGAACTCCATGCGAGTTCTAAACCTAATTACCTCCATCGATTTTTTAGTTATTATGAATAGGTCCCATAGTTCTCAGATGTATTGGATGTTAACGCTTACAGATGGCTGTGACTGTATATTGTTCATTGGCTGTAAGAACTATATCTTTTCTAGTGTGTACACAGCATAACACCATAGCAAGCAGACACTTCTGTAATTGTCAAAGTTGCAGCATAAGAACTAATTGCTAAATGGTTGATTTTTAGAACAGCCGGCATTGACAATCCTGCAAACAATGGTAAATGACAGTATGCTACAGGAGGACGACACTGCAGGCATCAGTGAAAGTCCGATCAAAAACGATCTGTGTGGGAGCACATGATCCTCTCTCTATTCATTTTTTGTTTGCATCCTAAATCATATAATAAATCAGCATAAAGCCCAAAGGGTTTGATTTTCAATATATGCAAACGATAGATGAATACATTTATACATATGTATGCAGATATCACCCCATTAGAAGCATACTATACCTAAAAATGCTAGAAATTGGTAGAGCATTATATCAAAAACAAAATTCTATTGATGCGTTGTAATAATCTTTCCCCAGCCTCTAATGTTCTTGCCACTTCTATGTGTCATAAAATGAAATAAAACTGTTAAAAATATTCCATTTTCCACTGCCTGCTTTATACCCTGTGGATTCACACCATACTTCCAACTAGGACACACTCCTTTTATCTCATCAAAATTGCACGACAAAGTTAACATAATGTAATCTCAGCAGTAGCTAGCAGAAGGCAAAATTGAAGCGCCTGTGTAGTGTAAGACAGGGTAAGGCTTGACTTTAAAGACTCTAATAGCTCATTTTCCTGTAACTCCCATGGGTATTGATCAGACACATTTTTCTGTGACCTGAGAAGATTTAGTGACATTAGATATATTTCAAGCCTGGGATCACCGGTAGCACCTCTTTTTTACAGTCGGCTCAGACGTGAAATGATTGCCTCTGGTGCAGGATCTATGGAACCGGGTGTTTCCCATTTTCAGCGCACAGGAACTATACAGCAGGTACTTTTAGTAGTCACAATTTGGGTGCCTAAAGGTGGGTACCCACTACCCGATTAAACAGAGCGATTGAACAATATGGTTATCGTTCAATCGCTCGTTAAATGGCCAAAAATCCGGCATGCGAATGTCGGAAACGACCAGCGATGCGTGTCCCGCTGGTCGTTTCCAACATCAATTATCGCCCGAACATGCTGGTCAATCTGCCGATAACGATAGATTGTCCATGTTCGGGGTTGATGGAAGGATGCCTACACTGAATGCCATATCGTTCAGTGTAGGCACTGCAGGGGATGGGGAAGAACGGTACGATTACAATGTCATAATTGTACTGTCTGTCCCTAGTCAGCATTTGGATGCGCACCTTTACAGATTTCAAGTTTATTTTAATAGTATACACATCATCTTTGGGAGACAGACTGTGCTAATACTGTTATTTATCACTACTAACAAAACAAAGAAACAGCTTACAATATATTTTGTATGTTTTACCTACAAGTCTTCAGCAAGAGGCACAACTGTACTGTAACCTAATGCATCCAATGCCAACTCTCCTTTGATCAGACCTGTGCACATTTTACCAGAGCAACTAGCTGTTCCTACTTTCCAGGCCCCCCTGTTTTAACCACTTGCATGGTGTGGTCACATCAGATGCAGCCATTCCAACCAGGGCTTTCCCTGACAGGGTCATAACTGATGCAACAGTGTTAGATTGCCTACTGACGGCTGCTGGAAGAAGTCTTCAGGCAGCCACCCAGTCAGTCTCCATTTCCTCTCCCCCAGTCTCCTCCTCCCGGCTCGGTTACAGAAGGGCTTAACAGGATCTCCCACTTCTGGATGAAGGAAAACAATATTTGATTTGTCAATTGTCCGTATTGCTCACTTCCGTACCCCTTACACTGTAAACAGGGCTGTCTTAAGAGAGGAAGAAGCCCGTGTGCACTCCCCGTGCAGGGCCCCCTACTCTCTTCCTGGTGGCCACCGGCGCATTAATAGACTCCGTGCACTAGTGTGTGCCCAGAGTCTACTGCACATGCGCAGAATGCCGGGAAAATGGCCGTGGCGGCCATTTTCCGGTATTCTGAGCAGCGCTGACACCCGCCGTGGGACCACGGATATGTAAGTTAAAATAATGTGGGTGCAGGGTGTGCGGTGTGGGGCCCTGCTGGACCCGGGGGCCCGTGTGCCCCGCACACACTGCACCCATTATAGATACGCCACTGACTGTAAACAATTTTTAATATCTGTTCTTCATTTTTTAGCTTCATAAAATACCATTTGTTGAAGAGTAATATTTAAAATGCTAAAGACATTGTAACCATGTTTTGTAAAGGTGTCATTATGGGATATTGCAGTAAGGTATACCTAGACTGCACAATGCTTTGTGTATTTATAAACAAATGCCCAAAACACAAGTAGAGAGCACATCAATGATTTTATGTACATGAAAGAAAGTTGATGCTCATTTGCTCTGAGAACAGAGAGCTTTGTTCACCAGTCTCTGCAATTTTTCACTGTACTAAACAAATATTTGTTACAGATTATATATATATATATATATATGCACACATATATATATATATATATATATATATATATATATATATACATATATATACATATATATATATTTTAAAGATGTTAGCACATTTGCCAGAAGGCTAACTGTGAAGAAAATAAAATATCAGACTTTCTGAATAGGACCAGTGGAGAAGTTGTCCTTAGAAACCAATCAGCACCTGGCATTTTATAGCATGTACTTCACAGATAATAGCTAAAAGCTAAATTTATATTGGTAACTTCTTTATTTGTCTTTAGAAGTTTTGATAGATCTCCTCCCATTGTAAAGTGTAGTGGAATTATCCTTAAATGCAAATATCTGAATAACTGATCTAACTGAACACAAACCATAATGATGCAACCGATGGTGCTCCATGGCTTACAGTGGATATGTAAACATTTCAATATTTATATAGGTCAAATGTTAAGTTAGGTTTATAAAGCAATTGGAAACTGCCTTCTTGGAGGAGAACCAAGGACACTGCAAAATTTAACATTCTTATCAGTCCAAGACATTTCTCACTGGTCCTTCATAGTTGGAGTGACCATAATATATTACATTTGAGCTGCAGGCAAAGAGCCCTAGTTAGTTATTTATTTATTAATATTTACTTCATTTTGTTTTTTTTCCAAAATGGAACTCGGGGAAATGTTGCACCCTAGCCTACAAGCACAATGATGGTGCAAAAATGTTTAAATAATGGCTCAATCACCTGCTGTTAAAAGTAACTCTGACTGCACATGCAGAACACACAGCATTTTAAACATTTCCCTAAAAAGAAAACTCAAAAAGTTAATTTTCCTGCAATATAAATAAATAAAAGAATGCATTATGTAGTGCAAACCTGGTAAAACAAAATGTTCTGGTTTGGAATGTGCACACTGTATAATAAAGAAAATATTTTGAGGGCAAAATGAATGACAACCTCTCCATTTAGGGTGTAAAGAGAGTACTTGTAGTACACAAACATGTAACACTTCTGATTCGTGAGCTCATTTGCAAATAGATCTTCTACTCTTTATATTGAAGGGCAGATTTTAAGAGCAGAAAACAAAACATCAAACAATGGACTCATCTATAATGTCTTTATTATACTCTGTCGTGTGCATTCCTTAATGTATCGGCGTATTTTAGTCTTACATTTTGTAACTCAAATTGTTTTACAAATGACATGTTTATTATAGTAATATTGTTTTATGTAACCAGTGGGAGAGGGGGCAGCTGCAATGGGGCCCCATTTTTATTTGGGCCAGCAAGTTAATGTTATTCCCCAACCCAGTTTAGGCCCTTGTTGGACCTCCTCATTTCCCACACAAGCAGAGCTCTAGACACTGTAAGCAGGTTTAGGAGCACTAGCACTGGGGAAAAAAAATATACTCTGGCCCTGATTCTGACCCGCTCAAGAGCGCTGAGCGCTCGCAAGCGGGTCGATGGTGCCCAAGTGCGCATGCGCACGACGGAGGCGTCAGTGATGTCAGTGGGAGTGCTTTTGGCTCTGATAGAGCCAAAAGCACGCCTGGCTTGCGGCAGCGAGACCCTACCGCAGGGTCTCGTCGCAAGCCCGATGGTCGCGATGGTCTTGACCATCGCGACCATCATTTTGGCCGCTCGCTATAGCTGTTGGTGGTCACCCACAGCTATGCGAGCGGCCAGGAGGCCGCTCCAAAAAGGAGCAGGGACGGCCCTGATTCAGAGCGAGCGCTCTGACAGAGCGTCCGGCTCTGAATCAGGGCCTCTGTCCATACTTGCTACCTTTTTACATTTACACCCTTGAAGATACCTGGACAAGGCGGGTGGAGCTTCGAATGTAACATTGTAGCACTGCGCCAAGTTATACAATGCCAGGATTGTGACACTGTACAGTGGAGGCGCACCATAAAGCCTACAGACTGCCAACTTCACTGGGGAACAGGGCTGGGATCTGGGAGGCTGGTCTACTCTACCAGAGTCTGGGAGAGCTCCTATAATTTTGTGAATGTCCCAGACATTAGGCAAGTATGACTAGCAAGCACTTAGCAACTTGTTTGTTTAGCTTTATTGTTACATTTTGTTAAGAAAATGTAGACAATTTTTACACCACTACAAAACTACACATTAACAGGAAATGTCTAAACAATTGGCATACACAAGTGGAACAAGCCACCAGAGATCTGGAAGTATTTATAAAAAATAAACAAACAAGAATCCTTCCCGGTTGTTTCGATTTCCCTTCATCCCCAGAACAATATAGTGCATACACACTATGCAATCCTCCCAACGACAGAACAATACATCTTGCATCATTTGGCCGTTAGATCTTAATGACATATTATTTGTTTTTTAAACACCATACAAGCATCTTAACAATTTCTGGAAAACAGCATGCGACGAGCCAACATTAGGAAGAGAAAATGGCTCAGGTGACATCTTCAGAGCCCAGATCGGAACGACATATCGCCTGGTCATCCGGTTGGGCATACACACTTCATGATTTGCCCCAAATCATTAACATTAGCTTCTCAAAAGTGCGAAGACACTAGACAATGTGGATGAGATGTTGTTTCAATTTGGCTCAAAACAACAAATGGCCCAGTGTGTACCCAGTTTAACAGTTACTTTTTGATGACACAGCCATCAAAGTAATAGGTTACTGCACCATGCACATGTTGCTTATTCCCAGTGGCAAACAGAAGAACTCCAATTATCTGTGATCGTACTAACTGTGGTGTGGATAAATTTAACAGCTAAAAATATGTACAGGATAAAGGGGTCTATTTACTAAGCCCTGGATGGAGATTAAAGTGAACGGAGATAAAGTCCCAACCAATCAGCTCCTGTCATTTTTCAAACACAGCCTATGACATGGCAGTTAGAAGCCGATTGGTTGGGACTTTATCTCCATTCGCTTTAATCTCCATCCAAGGCTTAGTTAATAGAGCCCATATTTTTTTTAAATCAATCCTGGTACTAGCTACCGTACATAGGGACTGATGCAGAGATGGACGCAGTAGAACAGCCGCTGTGTCTTTGCACACAACGGCTGTGCTACAATATGCAATAGCCACAGGAGGCGTCTTAAGTAAAAAGACGCACAACTGCAGGCTTCTCTGATCCGATTATGCATCTGGACATGCAGCATTAGATCATTGGCGGGTACATCGGTCATCTGAGTCTCCCTCAGATTACTCAGGATGGGCTGCCAGGGTCAGTGAAGCTGTGTCCAAGAACTAACCCCCCAAACTGCATGCTGAGACTAAGGGGGCTCTGCGACAGTCGTCGCAAACACTGATCTGCACATGTGCAGATCACCAAACATCGGAGATATACGTAAAACATCAGGTTTGCGTACAACTCTGAATTAGGCCCTAAAATACTGTACAGTACTAAGAGCTAGACTGTACATTTTAAATTCCGTTCACACCCCTACAAACAGTATTGGTATTTATGCTTTGAATTCGCAGAGTGAAGAATAGCCATGGAAACAGGTAACTGTACATGTATTTTCATATTAACAGTGATCTCTTTAGACTGTAAGCTCATACGAGCAGGGTTTCATGCTTTTCCTTCCCCCACTTATACATCATCTGCTCCCCACTGCCTACAACAGCATCAGACCCTTGGGTTCTGCTACCCTGCTGCTTGTTTGGTGATGCAGCAATTTTTATAAAGCTTGTCCACGTCCTGCAATGTTGTTTCTGTTTATGTACCTTGTAAGATGCTGCGGACCCCTTGTGGTGCCCTATAAATAAGGGATAATAAAAATTTTTAATTTTCCCGACAAACTTTCTCCCCTCAACCGGTTTACCCGGATATCCAGGGTTCTACTGTATTTGCAATCAATAATACCACTGCTGCATTGTTTTACATGCCTGTTGGTTAAATTACAAAGAACAAAGGACAAAGAATGGTCAGAAAAAGAACATGTGTCATTTGTGTATAGATATAAAAATCTGAAACCAACAGTCCAGAGTTGTTCGCAATCAGCAGCTAAATAATAGTATAAACAAAAAAAGTTATTATAAAAATAGCAGCCTAAGCGGTATAGAATATTGTACATTGCTAATGTCAGTTCTCCAGAGTGTTCACTTGAAATGGCTGAGGAAAGCAATCAACAAAGCTTAGTCACTTTGTTGTGGCTTTTAGCTTGTTTGCCTTTATTTCAGGCTTAAACAAAGTTCAGTGGGGCATCAAACTGCCTCAGCTTTAAATTACAGTTTGCTCTAAAATAGAATGCATGCACAACATGTCCCCAAAGCTACACGGAGGGAGCTTTATTCACTGGAAATTGACGGCTTGGCGAGTCAATAATCTTTCACAGAGTAACAGTTTTTAGGTAAAAAATTTTTGACCCAAACAAAGGAAAACAACATCATTCAGCTACTTTACAGTATTGTGGCAGAATGCTGAAGAATAGCAGTGAGGAAAATACCAGATACAATCTATTAAAATAAACAAATATACAATATATGTATACAGTACGTAATCAGTGGTCAAGTCACAGATGGAGAGATGGTTGCTCTTTCCCAGCTAAACCAAGTCATCTTCTTTCTCCCTCCTTAATGAGTGAATATTACTAAAAAGGATTTTTTTTTTTAAGTTTGCTTTTTTACTTCAGAGCTCATCTACTCCAATGACCTTTCTACTAGATTGCAACCTCACAGTAAGGATTGTTTTCTATATATAGAGTAGTTTTCATGGAGAGAGAAAAGGTTAATATCTCCAGTTGATACTATCAGTTCTATATGAGCAATTGCTGCTTATCACCAGGGGTGCAAATACTGAACATTTTTTCATCCAGAGCCCAAAGAAATGATTTATAAACTTGTACCTTCCAGAATGTTGTGTGCAATACCAATTCTTTAGTTACTAGCTTCCTGCCCTCCCAGCAAAGCCTGCCCTTTTCCAGGCACACCTTGACAGGTTTGGTTTCTTCTTATTATTATTAAAATCTATCTATCTACTTTACCATGCTTTTATACCACCTTATTTATAAGACCATCAGTGTATAATATATATACATACACACATATACATAGACACACAGTATATTTTTTTATTATTTTCATTACAAGTCAAAATCACTGTCAAACTCAACATAACACCAGTTGTGGGCTATTTGGTATTTACCGTATTTTACACATTATGCAAACTGAACAGTCTATTCTAATTACTGAGGGATTGAATATTTCAAATTTAGCTGTACTGCGAGATTGCATGCAGTACCTCCAAGCCGCAGTATAATTGACATGTTGCGGACTTTGGGGAAGGGGTAGCACATACATTTCCAGAAAACGGGCGTGTCTGCCCCGTTTCTGGGAGTGCCGAGGCCAGTGCCTGCACCTTCCGACGCAGTTTTAATGGATTCACAAGTGGGCAGCAGGTGGCCATTCTGAGTAAGATTAGTGGGCATACACACTAGACTATAAAAGTGAATGGTATGAACGATAACGATATCGTTCACTGATATATCCTTCATATCATCTAGTGTGTATGGTCCGAACGACCAATGAAGCGTGTTCCCGCGGGTTGTTAACGATATCCCCAGTCGGCTATACATGCAGCCCAATCTGGATGCAGCATGGCCACGATCCCGCCTCCCCCCCCCGTCGTTGTTCATTATTGGTTGGCATCGGCAAGTGTGCACCCCCGCCAGGCCCGCCGCTGACAATGTTGCCGCATACACACATTGTCTAGTGTGTATGCGGCTTTAGACTTACTCAGGAGACCGATGCTGCAAACATAATGTTTGCGATGTTGATCAGATCCTGCGTCTTTGGATGCAGGCATTGGATCTGAGATGCTGACAGGAGGCGTCTTTTTCCTTCTGACGCCTCCTGGCATTAGCATATTTTTGCACAGCCACTGTGTCCAAAACCATGAGATGCAAAAGCATCCATCTCAGAATCTCCATCTCAGAATCTCCATCTCAGAATCTCCATCTCAGAATCTCCATCTCAGAATCTCCATCTCAGAATCTCCATCTCAGAATCTCCATCTCAGAATCTCCATCTCAGAATCAGGCCCTACGTCTGCAATTCACAATAGATTGCGTCATCAAGCACCGGACTGCCACCTTTATACCCTGATCTTTTCTAATAAGAGCGGGGCAAACTGAAGTGTCTCAGCATATGCCTTGTTCAATATAATAGATTTTATGTTTTTCTAGGGTCTGTCCCGTCTCCAACAAGCATGCGCGCCAATCCTTCAATGGCCTAGCAGCCGCAAGAGTGGTAAAGGACCTGCTGAACTGCCAAGTAAGTATGAGGGCTGGATGGCGAGGAAAAGAGAGTGTGGCAAGGGCAGACCGTGGTGACCAAGCATATGCTAGGTCCTTTTACTATAAACAAATATTTCTCACACCATTAGGGCTTGACAAAAAGCAGATTAATTTCTAGATTAACAGGTACAATATTTACAGTACAGGATTTCCTACATGTATCCAAAAGGTGGCTACTATACCTGACCTCCTCTTTGGGCTTTCCATATAATAAACTTAGATACATTTTAAATATAAAAATTACTGTTCAAACAAATAAATGCTATTAGGTACAGTCAGAGCCGTAAATAGACTTTTTGGTGCCCTGTGCCAGAAAGAGCATTGGCGCCCCCCACATTTTTCAAAGGGACATTGCACCCAAAAAAGGGCCATGGCTTCATGGGGAAGGGCCAGGGAAGAGATAGGGGAGGCCAGGAGATGCTGGAGATGAAATAAGAGGAAGCTACAAGCAAAAATTATAATAAACAGAAATTTGACAGGCCCAAACAGCGCCCCCTGACCTGTGGTGCCCTGTGCGATGGCACCGGCCGCACTACCCTAGCTACGGCCCTGGGTACAGGGGTGAAACTAGAGATTTGAAGGCCCCATAGCAAAAGTTTGTAAGGGCCCTATGTACCACCCAATGGTAAAAAATTTATATAACACATGTAACTTTGACAAGGAAGATGGGTCTCATAGCAGCTGCACCCCTTGCAGTCATGGTAGTTACACCCATGTCTAGGTAATAATTATACATGCACAGCTGGGAATCGGTATGACATACCGCCGGACCTGAAATACTGACACTGGAAGTCCGGCAGATGAAGATCCCGAGGGCGTCTGGTAAGTATCCTAACCCTCCCCTCTCCCCCCTAACCCTAACCCTCCCTTAGGGGTGCCTAACCCTAACCTCTCCCCCTAATGCCTAACCCTAACCTCCCCCAGAGGTGCCTAAACCTAATCCTACCCTCCCCGCTCCCTAAACCTAAGCCTCCACGGGGGTGCCTAACCCTAAGTCCCCCCGGGAGTCCCTAAACCTACCCCCAACCCCCCCTCCCCGTGGCTAACAGGTCCCGACGCACGGTTTACCTACGTTTGGTATGCCGGGCGTGGGGATTTCGGTGAGGGGCTGATGATGGCATCGGTATTTGGACGCCTATCATTAGCCCCTTGCTGAGATTTCACAGTCGGGAAGTTTGCGGTCAGCATGTCGACCGCCGGTTTCCTGACTACATACCCGCACAGCCTACATGTAACACGCCTCCTTTTGGCCTACGTGATACAGTGAATAATAGCAACATAAAGTAAGACATAAAAAATAAGCTGAGCTCTATATATTTGTAACATTTCAGTGGATAGCAAAAGCGTTCAGCTGTAGCAATAGTGGTTTGTATTTGTGGTGATGTCTTTCTGCCATAATATTTAATAACAATGATCAATTCACCATGAAGTACTTTAAACCTGGCTCTTGTAATGTATCTGGCAGTATGTTCTTGATCATGTGGCAAGGGAAGCACTTTGCCGCAGGCGGTAAATATCCCTTCATACATACAGTAGTGCATCACTGCCATCTTCCCTGTTTATCATAGTCACTAGGAGCATGTCAGCGAAGCACCAGTTGTTGATCAACAATTCACAGACACTTTTGTGAGTCTCTGGACCTCATTCAGAGTCGGTCGAAGCGGCCGCACGGTCGTACGCCACCGATGTTCGCTATACTGCGCATGCGTAAAGTTCGCAATGCGCGTGCGCAAACTAGCCGCTACGATCAGAAATTTCTCTCTCCTTCAACACAGCCAGGTCGGTAGTTTGAGTGACAGATTGAGGCGTTTGTGGGTGGTAACAGGGGAAGGTGCTTGAAAATGGGGGAGTGGAGATCCAAACGCAGGCGTGCCTCATTATGCGAACGGTGTTTTATGGGAGTGCATACGGTTTATGGGAGTGCATAATTAACAAAGTAGCGTAATGGCACATGTGACATGGGAGGTTTTTACACTGACATGATCGTAGAGCTTAAGAGAGGGTATGGTCAACCTTAAGCTCTACGACCAGTTCCGATGGTTCCCGATGGTCTCGATTAATCCTTATATGCCCGGAGATGACGTGCAATGCGTACGAGAAAGGGGCGTTTTTTTTTTTTTATTCCGGCCACTTCCTCCCCTTGGTCGGCCAGCTACCGATCCGAACTTAGGGACGCAACTTGCGAGGGAATCATTTGCATATTCGGCCCCTTTTCCTGTACGACCGCGCGGCCGCTTCAACTGACTCTGAATGAGGTCCTCTGTCTCTTCTCCTGCAGGGGGTGGGAAAAAAGTGACACACACACACACACACACACAAATGTTCACAACTGTCACAATAACCACCTTACAGTACATAAACTTAGCTAGCTTTATCAGAAGATAGTCTATAGTCATCATGTTCCAGAGATAGTAAGCAGCAGCAGGATAGTAGAGTAAGACATTTTAAGTAGAAATAGATCTTACTGGTAAGCTTGACGGCCTTTCTTGCTGTATTAGGTTCAAATCTTCATGATTAGTCTTGCCAGTAGTTAATGAAGGAGGCTGGGATCTGTTTCCATAGCTTTCAGGTGGAACCTCCTGCATATGTCAGAAAAACATATATTGCTACATTGTACAGTATTTGCAGCAAATTGTAAACTTTGGTGCAAAAGTTATCCATAAAAGAATCCCATAAAAACACATCAAATAAATAACATTAGTTAAAGCCTATAGAGTCAGCATAGTTTCAGCAATATTCAGAATACAAATTTTCATGGGTTTGGTGACTTTACATAGCACAATAATATACATAAATAACTAAAACCAATGGCAAGCTATTTAGTAAAATATGCATTGTACTTAAAGCACCAAAATCACATATATACTTTTCTTCTTTAAAAAGCAAGTTAAGAACATTCTGAAAGCATGCAACAGATTTTTTTTTTCTTAAGGGGCCTATCCACTAGACGACCTGAAAGACTGCCCGTCTAGCGTTCAGACCTTCAGGTCGCCAAGGAGCGGTGCCCGCACTGAACGGCGTTCACTGAACATCATTCAGTGCAGGAGTCCGACCTCCTATCTCTGAACATTCCGAACCTGATGGGCATGTTCAGTAGATAGTTGGGTTCGGCAAGGACCCAGCGTGCATGCGCATCGCTGGCCCTTGCTGGCTATCCATTACACGACTCTGTGAACAATGCAACCAAAATCAGGATTGTTCACAAAGTCGTGTAATGGATAGGCCCATGTAGCTATACTCCTACAAATCATTATCTTCTTTCAAAATCTCCCTGGAGATTTGGCTGTCAAACAGACTGTGCAAGCTCACAGCTCTTAGAATAGCAAAGGGGGAGAGGAGTTAGATGTCTCTGTGCATACAGAACTCGTGGGGATGGTCCAAAGGCTCCCTACATTATGGACCTGATTCAGATGTTCATGCAGTTGAGCAATGATCTGTGGACAGCACATGCATCTTAACCACAATGTGCATGCGCAGTGAATGAATTGCGATTACGGTTGTAGTGAGGATTCAAATGCAAGTTATTGACAGGAAGCAAATGTTTGGCGGAACATAACGGCGAGTGACTACTACAATGAAGGCGTATTCTGGCCATTTCAGGGCGTGTTTCCCGCAGTGTCTGCGATCCTGTACGCAGAGAATGTGGCTCCAGCGTATCAATGCTGCACGACCATAGACTCACTCAGGAAGTCAGTTTGCCTGATCTGCATCCAATGCTGCGTATGTGTACACAGTTGTGGACAGCTATGAAGGCTCCGGTAGGCTTATCGATTCAAGTTTATGTGGCTGTTGCATTAGCATATTTTCGCACATTCACAGTTGTAGCTTCGACAGAAATAGCGTACAACTCTGCATTAGGCCGTATGTGCTCGTGGTTGCCATGTTATTGCAGAATCATTAAAAATAAATATATTTTCAAAGGGATTATAACTTTAAAATGGAATGGGATTGAAACCCCGACAGCATCTGCCCGACAAGATGAAAATCCCAACAGAGGCAGGTAAGTATGCTAACCTCCCCTATCCACCCTCCTAACCCTAACCTCCCCCCAGAGGTGCCTAACCCTAACCCCCCCCTTACCGTTCCCTAAACCTAGCCCTCCTAGGGGGTGCCTAACCCTAACCTCTCCCTGGGGGTGCCTAACCCTAACCATCCCCACCCCCAAAACCTATCGCTAACCCCACTAACTGCCCTAAACCTACCCCCCCCCAGCGGCTAACAGGACGGGCGTCCCGGACTTACCTCGTTCAGGCACGCGTCGTCCTGGACTCCGGCGCCGGGATTAAGATAGGCGTCAGTATTTCGTCGCCTATCATAAATCCCTAGCCGGCATTCTGCTATCGGGATTCCCCATTAAAATAAAGAGCATGCTGCCAAGATCTCAAATGCATAGGCCTAATTTGGTAAATGTAAAGGAATTTTAATGCTAGATGGGTGACATGCATTATACCATATCCTCCATAGTGAACAGCACATTTTATATAAAAAGAAGCAAATTACACTCATGACTGCAGTAATAATGTAGACAACACTGCAGTGGCTGCTTTTTGGCTACATTTCAAAAATTGCAGATGCTGTGTTTTTTGCAGTATCTAATGTTATTATACTTTTTACCATTAGTCCTGAACTTTTCAACACCTTCAATATATCTTATATATAAAATTCATTGGTCTGTTGTTTGTCTGTCTGGTAATGCATTCGGACACCCCTGAACCGATTGGGATGAAACCAACATTAGGTGGTCTTGTTCCTGACCTGGTTTTAGGGTGGTTAGGGTCCTGTTCGGACAGCCTTTTGGTGTACGCTGGGCAGAACTTTGACCCGGGAGCCTGTTCTGGGCCTTCCACTGGATGGATTTTGATGAAAACTTCACAGAGGGGTGGCAATTGGTCTGGGATGCATAATGGAGTGGTTGGGGTCCCGGTCAGAACTTTCCTCGTGGTTGTGTTAGAATAGCTGTTAGGCTGCTAATTATTTTTTAAATATTGACAGTTACATCCAATGCATTGATAACTTAATATCTTGAAGATTGCAAAAAGCAGAGAGTATAGCAGAGCACCATGACCCAGAGTAATGAAAACCAACAACTCTGCCTGGTGATTATAATGCATGGCTGAAAAACACAGACAGAAGCCAATAAGAAAAAGCAATACATTCAACAAAAATTTAATGGAGGGGATTTACAAGGCAATATATTTAAGAATTCATTGGGCAGTGCAGAAGTACCTCTACTGCCTCTAACGCTATTGGATCCATCTAAATCAGGGATGGGGAACCTCAGGCCCGGGGGCCGTATAAGACCCGTGGAAATAGTTGGTCTGGCCCTCTGAGCTTTTTTCTGCTAGCCTCATCTGGCTAGCAGGGTGCCTGGAATGGCACCCTGCAGTCAGAATCTATGCAGTAGTGCCGCCTGGAGAGACCTTAGGATGCTTCAGACAGTCACACCGCTGCCATTACAGGTCACCGGAGCATCCTCAGGATGCTCCGTGCATTGCTGTAATCACCAGCGCTTACAGCCGCCCAGCATGACGTCACATGGCGGGGGCGTGGCCTGTACCGGGCCCTCAAATAATGTTATATATATCAAAATGGCCCTCTGCAGAAAAAAGGTTCCCCACCCGTTCTAAATGGTATCTATAGGCTCTATAAGTGTCTTCCTTCACCCATCCTTTTTTCACAATATGGCACGACTACATGCTCTGCCAAGGATAGCGATTCCTGGACTTTTGTACCCATTTCTTAATTTATCGTCTGTCACATCATTGATGCATCCAAAGTCACTTACAGTGTACTGGGAACTTAGGGTTATTCATTTTTCTGTCGCAATGTAGTTGTAATAAAATTAAAATGAAGGGTGACATTGCATGGCGGGGTGCACGGCGTGGCTCACCCACATTGGTCCTTGTTGTTTTGTCTTTTTCCTAAGGAGAGTCGCACTCCGCTGCAGTATGCTATGCCAGCTTCGCATTAGAATGGGATGCAAATTCAAAATGAAACTATGTGGCGGGATGCATAGCACGGCTTAGTCACATTATTTGTTGTAAGCCAAACGTGGCTATTTGGCGCAATTTGAGAATAGGCCCATGTGACAGAGCGGTTGGTGTAATAGTTAGTATTACTGCTTCGCAGCACTGTGTGGAGCCTCTATAATCTCTCCGTGTTTGCATGAGTGTCCTCCAATTTCTATAATAGATAATATAATACTGGTAAGTTAAACGGCTCCAGCCAAAATTAACCCTATGGTGTGTGTGTGTGCGCATGTGCTGCGAAATATGTATACGCTATGTAAATAACTGTTAATAATAATAGTTTACATATAATTTTTTCGTGCCTGAGACCCAAACAAATATCAATCCAGGCTTTCAAAAATTAAAACCATTCTTGCAAATTTATGAGAAGCATGGTTGGCATGGCTGAGTTTGCTCAAATAGCATTAAGCAGAAGCGTGACAAAGTATATCGTCAAGAAAACATCGTGGTTGGTGAAAACATACAGATGTCTCCCGCTACATCTTTGCTGCGTAAGCAGCAAATCTCACCACACATGGCGAGAGTCGTGTGCCCGCGAGTGTATAAGCGCTTTGCTTTTGCTCCCGCGACTCCATAGGATTGCATGGTGCGATCGTAGTGCGCTCCATATCGTACCGTAGCGTACGCTGCTGCGAGTAACCATATGGCACAATGTGTGCGCACGTTTCTGACGCGATCATCAAGGATGTAAGAGGACACCTCTGTAGTAGCACACAAAAGGCAATTGTGTGCCGGAAACATTTTCTTATCTACCAGTCTTTCAAAGTTCTAGGACAAATTTAAACTGGGTGTAACTGCGTAATAATGGAAATGATAAAATCACATTCTGCTATAACACATCATGGTGCGAACAAAATGTTTACTAGATTGACAACAGTTAACTTCTCATTTTGCCCACCTGACTAAAAGTGGAATTAGAATGACAACCCATAATAGGAAAGAAACACATTAAAGCTATTTTCAATGGTTAGGCTTTCTTTTTAAAACAAAGTGACACCATTAAACCCACAGCAAAGTACACACCCATAACATGAATCCTGAGTATCAGCAGACATGCACTCCACAAAACCAGTTTACAGCAAGACCTTAAAACAAAGATCAGCTTGCTGGTTACATTTCCTAACGTGCCTTCATTGGCAGGGAAAGCAGTACAACCAGTTCTTGCTTATGTATAAAACTGCTCAGATAGGTAGGGTAGGGAAAAGCATCATTGCTCAAACAAGAACTTTTTCATTAACAAATACGCTCACTTCTGTTACTTCTCCAGCACAGCTTTTGCAGACACAAACTTTAATATCATATACGAAAAATAATACATCAATAAATAGCATTTAATTTCTATTTACTTGCTTTGGATGAAGCAGATGGAATCTTTCAGTTATGTCAAACTAAGTGACAAGATTTCTTACTGTCATTGCATTAAAGGATTGAAACAGCCATTATGGTTCAACTATAGTAAATAAGCTGCCACCAGCTAACAACCAGCTGGCCAATTTACATGAAGCAGCCGAACTGAGCACACGGTACTTCATGGTAAACATCTCACTCCTTGCTCTAAATAGCCCGAGTTACTAGATCTACAGCATTGTTTTCAATCAATTAATCTTGCAATCCCTTCCCTGACAATGTCCCTATATTTTTATATGCAGCAAGAATCCCATGTACACTGGTTTTCCAATGCAAACCACACACAGGGACTTTTTCAAAACAGCATAATAATAACAGACAGTTGGAATTTTTTTAAATCTCATGGACCTTCTCCACATCACACTCCAGATTCCGAAGCCAGGAGTGCATTCTACTAGTCAAGATAAGGGGATAATCACCCTAATAATACAACTCGACTACTAGTCACTTGTAGTCAGTTGTAGTAGGGTGATTATCCCCTTTTCTCAGTAACTCTGGCTCAGGTATGTAATACCAATATCTAAGTCACCATGCTGAAACAGGAGTAAGCAGGCCCACTGCAAAGTAGTTGGAAATGTCGTCCTCTCTCTCCAGCTGACATAAATCTCCCAAACCCCATGATAACACAGAAGCATCAGCATCACCACCAGAAGAAAGCAGTTGAAACTTCCATGGGATTATCATAGTTGACAAATGAAGCTTGGTTTTTGCTCAGAAAGTTATACCTTGTGGTTCAACTGATATTCCACCACGTTCACATCAGGTTGACCCCATCTCTCCACCATGTTAATCCACAAGGGAGCCGGTTTGCATCCGACCCCACTTTTCTGAATTAAATTAATCGGAATAATTTTTATCAGAATTATGGTGGCAAATTGAAGGCTATATAAATAATCAACTGAATCTGATTCACTATTGAGATTCCAAATACTGTGGTCTTAAGCATGTTAAAACAGGGCAGTATAAATATAAATATTTTGTTACACAACTCATACAATTCTAGAAGACTTGCAAGCAACTGTGAGACATTCTACTAATTCCAACAAGGATTTACAGCAGAAAAATGTACTTCATTTTTTTTTTCAGCTTAAAACAATTAGGCTTATTTGAGCATAAACTAGAGTTGTATAGTTTAGTATACACTGCTTTCTGACTTTTCTTTACTTCCGGATTTCCAATTGTTGAGGGACACTCCAGCTGTTCTGTGCAGATTGACAGAGAGCTTTAAAACTAACAAAACAGCTACATTGTTGCTGCTTAGCAGTTTTAATAGTGTCACAGTGTAACAAAGGATGCTGTGCAGTTACACAATAGGCAAACAAATGAACAAGTCTTCGCTTTTATAAAAATAAAAAAAACTACAAGCTCCTTGCCCATTTCATAGAAAATGCAGTCTCAAAAGTAGTGGTGGTCATGGAAGGAGTTTGAGTAGTGTTTATCTGCACAATAAATGTGGGATTACAGCAGTTTAAAGGGGCAAGGGGCACAGCAAAGAGACGGGAAAGCCTGCGTAAGATGAGAAGGACAAGAAGAGTAAAGTTGCAATGTAACAAACTATTACTTAAGATAAACACGAAATTTAAAAAAATATGTTTAACAGTTATAAAGGTTTCTTCTCTGGTCCCAGCAGTTTATAAAATATAGGATTAGCCAGACTACAGGTGTAGTTTTTTCAGCTGCACTCCTGAAAAAAAAAATCATATTTTTCACCAAACAAATAAGTCAGGTTATTGCCTGGGCAACCTGAGTTGGCGTGTGGTGTGAAAGGGTCTAAGAAAAATAACCCGTGTTGAGTTACCCAGGAATCCGACCCTGGTAGCTGCCAGTGTCGAACCCTGGAAGGAGTTATCAGACACGGATCATGCAAAAAAGCCGCTGATTGGAGCTTCAGTAAGCAGTCACCAACCAATTTTTATGACCTCATCTTTGTGAGCCTGAAAAAAGGTGTTCTAATGTACACAAGTTTTGCAGGGCAGACCCGGGTTTAGTATAAATGGAGCAGACCAGAGAATAACCTGGGTCCAAAGAACAGTGTAATACCCCTTTCACACCAAAGTCCCGGGGGTCTGACCAGAGATTTGGAACATGTTTCCAACCCGGGTCAGACCTGGGACAGACCCATTCTACACTGCGGCGCCAACCCGGGGTATGCCAGGGTCGGCACTGTTCACACCGGAGTCGGGTCTGCAGTGACCCGGGTCTTCCAGCGTTGCCGTGGATGCTTGAAGATTATGTAATTTTCAAGCTCCCCTGAAGCCAGCCAGCCAGCCAATCTGGTAGCATACGGCATGACCCGGGTCATTGTTATCCAGATCGCGCCGTTTAAGCTGCAGGGTGACACGTGAACGAACCGTGCCCAATCCTGCAAGCTTGAAACCCTGCAATAGTTGTCTCAACTGAAATATTTCTCAAAACAGCATTTGCCATTTCATGTTCAATCAACTTTTACAAGGCATGACTTTTTTTATTCTTTTTAAAAAATTCTGCAATTGAAAATGTCTCCGCTACCTAGCCTCACCCACAAAGACATTTGTCTTTAGGGAGCCCATCAGTTTGTGGGGGGCCTGAGCTACAGATGTGTCTTCATACACTATTGCCACCATCGCACCAAACAACCCTTCTCGGTGCATGTCTTAGTCGCACAAATTCAGCAATAGGATGCAACAAAACGGCTTAACGAGATTGCACTAATTAATTTGATGTGTGACATTTGTACATTTGTGCGACAATGTAGCAGCGGTGGCTCTTTTTGTACCAAGTTCCTTTGTGCTTCATCTGCGACTTTGGACATATCTAAAAATAATTCCTGTGCGGTTAAAGTCACAGCCTGGCATCTCTGGTACAGATTGAGTGGTGTTTTGCGGCGTCTGCAGTGCAAATAAGGCGTAAATTTAACGAAAAGGTTGCTATACTACACTGCTTGGAGTGGCTCTTCGCACCGCAAGGCGTGTGTATGAGCATACATCTGTAGGTTATTAAAGAATTTTCCCCTCCCTCCTTCCCATTTTTTGTTTTGATTTAGGTATTGTATTTTGTGGTGGGAAAGAATGGCATCAGAAGGATAGGGGATGTTTGATTTATTTGGGTGTACTCACCTTAAAAAATATGTTTATAAAAGTTGTACCACCCTGTCAGGTGGGTTATAACTGAAGGGGGAGCTGGATTCAGTGTTTTTTAAAGGATCCCAGGGTGGTCTCCTAAACTCAGGGTATTTTTTTGTTGCTTGGGCTGCTTAGCTACCTGGCCATCTTTTCAAAGACAAGATTCAGTTTTGATTCTTTGTATTTTATTTACTAAACAGTTGACATTTTCTCCAAAATTTTCTTGTTAAGTTTATTAAGATGACACACACAAGATACTCTTCAGCCATAAGGGGATTTAATGACTGTCATATTCTTGTGGTGTGAGACTTTAATGCATTAAACGCAAATCTTTCAAAAATGCAAGTTGGGAGTTCACAGAAATATTATATAATAAAAGCTTAAAATGACACGAGGCGATATAACTGTGAATATTGTAATTTCACAACCTAAGAAAACTCTTCAATCCGAGACCGAAAACAAATGCAAAAAATAAAATATGAAATGACTACTAGCTAATGATAAACTCACAGGAGGACCATTGATTTCACTACGCAACATACAAGCTGCAGAGTTATCCTCTTTGATCATTCAAATCAACCATAACACCTTCCTCCTACACTAGGACTTGGGAAGCTGTAAATCAAACACACAGATGTATTCTCTTCTGACATTAAAGCATGTGCTGAGATTATTCTCAGAGCTACATCCATATACCCTATGGCTATTGGCAGGATTTCAAGCTAAAAGACTTTGGCAATATTAAGGGAAACCCTGACTTGGCTTAAAATGTAATGAATAAAAATAGACTAGGACACAAAAAAATCCAGTATAAAAAAAGACACAGATTTATTTTTATGTTCCTTACCTATCAAATATTTGCATTTGATACTTTTGATTGACAAATTGCATCATTTTATCACTTAGGGGGGCCATAACTGTAAATGGTTTTTCCTGCTTGAAATGACTAAATCATTGGCTTGCACTTGCACTTTTACAAAATACATAGCGGCAGATTCAATTACCATGGTGTTTACCATGCGGGTAAGGCTCCGGTTTTAATGCTGGCATCTATTCAATTTTTCAGCATTTTCCTTGCACAGTAGACCATAGATTCTGCATTAAGTGCAGGAATTTATGGTTTACCCCATGCGTTAAGTCCCAAAGAGTGCACTTAAAACAGATTTTATTATTTCTTGCTACTCCTGAGGCTGCAAGGAAAAATCCACGTTAAGTGCACTCTCTGTGTCTGCGGGACTGAATTGAAAATGTTTGGGCTGACAATTAGTCGCTGTCCCATAGCCTTTTCTTTATTGCCTATTTTTGTTGACCTGAAATATGGCACAAAACTGCTCTCTAGTTATGTAGATGTCATATCTCAAAGTAAAAAATAAAATAAAAAGCAAGTTAGATTTATAAACTTACAATAGAAGAAACACGTAACTGCAAAGTTTTTGGAGTATCTTGCTCCTTCTACTATCCAACTCTTTGAGCTTTCTGTTTGCCTCAGGAAATTACAGGCAGCTAATCTATCGACAAGTAGTTTGGTGAATTTTTATTGCTGTGTTATTGAAAGTGTTTTGACATATTGTATATCCCAGTTTGGCATGGGAACAGTTCTAATGCTGATGGTAAGCTCTTAGAGAGGGTTGTAAGATCAGTAGAATCAAGACTAAAAAGGTTGTGTCGATCAATTAATGTTTGAATGAATCCGGACAAGTGTACACAAGTCTACTGTGATGCTTGTACTCTGCTGTATCGGGGCTGTGGGTTTGTTGGAAATGTACTTAGTTGTTAGAACATTTGTTTTTGTACATACATACACATTGCTATATATATATATATATATATATATATATATATATATATAGCAAAGTATACACTATCCAATTATCCACCCCAATAATTGGATAGTGTTTATGAAGGTGATTTCCTCAATGCGCATTTGCAATATGCCAGGAAAATGGCCGCGGCGCCCATTTTCCGGCGTTTTATGCAGGGCTGAGACACCCGACACGAGACCTAGGAGAGGTAAGTATTAGATAATATGGGTGCAGGGTGTGCGGTGTGGGCCCGTGTGCACTGCACCCATTACAGATATGCCCCTGAGGTAGGCGCCAGCTATGCCCTCCATAGACTAAGCACAAACACTGCACACGCAACACCCCTATGTAAACCACACCGCACTGGTCATGACCCCACATTATCAGTCACACTGCTGATATGGCAGCACCCCTGCAGTGGCACACAATAGGCCCATCATAAATTTCAGCTCCAGGCCCATGTGGACATTAATCTGGCACTGGATGGACTAGACCATGAATAATGCAGACAACTCTCCCAGAAGCCCTTAGTGCCACATTAAGGTGCAATGACACTACTCACATTTATTTGTAGATCAAAATATTAAGCACCACCTACCTAGCCACTGGATCTCCCAGAAGCAACATAGAGAAAGTAGGTACGTTAACTGTAAACCAAGCTTAAATTCTAAAAAATTAGAATTATGGTCTGAACTTACCTTTGTTGACTCTCTTTCTTCGAAGTCCATAGTGACCACAGGGAGACCTTGGTGTGTAGGTGATGAGAACCAATCTGGGCACCACGCAGTTAAAGCTTTAGCTCCCAGGAAGCACTGGGTCCACTATCCCTATACCCCTCCTCCGAGGCACCTCAGTTGGTAATAAGCCAAAGGCCGGAGGAGGATAAGAGAGAAGGAAGACTGGTACACTCAAGAAACACTCACAGAAAAGAAGACAGGAAAACGGTGACCAGCAAAATCGCCAATATGAAGCCAGGTGAGTCAGGGCGGGTGCCCTGTGGACTTTATGGACTTCGAAGAACGAGAGTTAACAAAGGTAAGTTCTTACCATAACTCTCATTTTCTTCTTTAGGGTCCATAGGCTCCACAGGGGGACCTTGGGTATGTCCCAAAGAAGTCCTTTTAAGGGTGGGGACGCTACTGCGCTGAGAGGAGAATCCGGCACCCAAAGGAAGCATCCTGAGAGGCAAAGATATCAAATGTATAGAACCCTAGAAAGGTGTGGACAGAAGACCACGTGGCCGCCTTACAAAGCTGAATAGCTGAGGCGCCACGGTGAGCTGACCGCATAAAAAGTAGAATGAGCCTTAACAGAAGACGGGACAGGCAGGCCTGCCTGCATGTAAGCTTCTGAGATAGTCATACAAAGCCATCTAGACAATGTTTGCTTATTGGCTGGCCATCCCTTCTTGTGAAATCCATAGAGTACATACAAGGAGTCTGATTTCTTTAGAGAACTGGTACGGTCCACATAAATCCTGAAGGCGCGGACCATATCCAATGAGGCCTCTCCTGCCGAGAGGTCTGGAAACAGAAAGGCTGGTACTATAATTTCCCGATTAATATGGAAACTAGAAACAACCTTAGGGAGGAACTCAGTGCGAGTACGAAGCACCGCTTGTCCTGGTGAAATATCAGAAAAGGAGGACGACAGGAGAGCTCTACCAATTCTGACACCCTTCTGGCAGATGCAATGGCCAGAAGAAAAAGAGTCTTAGCTGTTAACCACTTAAGATCCACTGAATCTAGTGGTTCAAATGGAGGACCCTGGATGGCCTGAAGAACTACTGCCAAATCCCAAGGAGCCACTGGTGGGACAAAGGGAGGTTGAATCCGGAGGACACCCTGGAGGAAGGTGTGGATATCCAGAAGCGGAGCAAATCTACGTTGGAACCACACTGACAGTGCAGAGACATGCACTTTCAACGAGGCCAGGTGTAGGCCAGCATGAAGGAATGCCAGTATTCTAGAAATCCGAAACAGCTGAGGGTCGTAATATCTCGTACGACACCACTGGAAATAAGTATGCCACACTCTGTGGTAGATCCTGGAGGAAGCAAGCTTACACACTCTAAGCATCGTGTTGATGACCGAGCTAGAGAATCACTTGTATCTTACGAGGGATGTCTCAAGAGCCAGGTCCTGGTAAAGGTAAGGACCCTGAGACAACAGGTCCGGATGTTGTGGCAGCTGAAACATAGTGTCGATGGAGAGACTAAGAAGATCTGAGTACCAATGACATCTGGGCCAAGCTGGAGCCACCAGCAGGACAGTGCCACCATCTTGTTTGAACTTCCAATGAACTCGAGGAAGCAGGGAGACTGGAGGAAATAGGTATGCAAACCGGAAGGTCCATTTTAATGACAGAGTTTCCACCAGGCTTACTTTAGCATTTATTGTTCTGGACCCGTACACTGGTAACACTGATTGTGTTGGGAGGCCATGAGGTCTACCTCTGGGAGACCCCATTTGTTCACTAGGAGTTGAAACACCTCTTGGTTAAGAGACCATTCCCCTGGATGCACGTCGTGACGGCTGAGGAAGTCAGCTTCCCAATTGAGAACTCCCGGAATGAACACTGCCAAAATGGCGTCTCTTGTTAGGAGTATACAGACCTGGATCCAAAAGGGGCAGAACTTGGTTAGATGAGATGTCTCAACCCACCAAGAGGGACAGACGCACCTCCAGAGAGAGTATCATCGTCTGAGCTCTGATCCGGTGGGGTAATCTGTTCCACCTGAAGAGGATCAGCCCCTGCAGGGGCCTGGAATGGAACTGAGCATATTCCACCATGTCGAATGTGGACACCATTGATCCCAGAACCTGCATCGCCGAGTGGACTGACACCCGGCGACTGCGGAGACATCTGTGTACTGCAGCTGCAGTGTGGAGATCTTTTCTGGAGTTAGAAAAATTCTTTGCTGGTGAAAGTCCAGAATGAATCATCCTCTGTGAGGGAATTAGGGAGGACTTTTACCAATTGATTAACCACCCATGTGTTTGTAGACAAGTAACTGTCAGTTGCAGGTGGTAGTGAAGCACTTCTGGAGAACTCGCCAACAAGAGGAGGTAGTCCAGATATGGCAGGAGCCGAATACCCTGACTCCGCAGGTGGGCTGCCATAACAGCCATAATTTTGGTAAATACTCTTGGAGCCGTGGATAGGCCAAAGGGAAGTGCCTGAAACTGGAAGTGTTGTTGCAGTGTAGCAAACCGCAAATACCGTTGGTGAAAAGACGTTATGGGAACATGAAGGTATGCATCCTGAATGTCCAGCGATACCATGTAATCCCAAGGATCCATAGCCAGTATGATGGGTCGTAAGGTTTCCATCCTGAACCTGGGCACCCCGAGGAACTTTTTCAGAGCTTTGAGGTTGAGAAAAGGCCGATGAAACCCATTCGGTTTCTGAACCAGAAAGAGTAGAATAGTAACCAGTCCCTCATTGAGATAGTGAAACTGGTACAATTACCCCTGCTTGCAGCAAGGACTACAGTATATGGCTTTCTGGATCTGCAAGGCCTTGGTTTTGTCCGGAGGAGGGCATGTGCAGAAAAATTGGTGGGGAGGCCTTTGGAGAAATGAGAGGGCATACCCCTGAGAGACCACTTCTCTTACCAAAGCATCCTTGGTAATTTGATACCAGTACTGGGCGATCTGAAAAAGTCGGCCTCCCACTCTGGGGTCCCCCAGAGGGAGGCCCGACCAGTCAGGCTGTGGGTTCATCCTCCTGCTAGGAAGCTGGTGTCTTGTGCTCAAGGCCTGTTTCTTAGGCTTTGCAATTTTCTTGGCAGTGGACTGCCTAGGAAAGGACTGCCCTTTGGCTTTCCCTTGAGGATGAAAGGATCTAAAGGAGGAGCTACGAGCCTTTGCAGGAGCAGATGCCGAAGGCAGAAATGCAGATTTTGGTTTGGCTAACATGTCAATAATCTTGTCCAGGTCTGGACCAAACAAAATCTCCCCATTATAGGGTAAGGCCTCCAGGCCTTTCTTAGAATCGGTATCTGCAATCCAATAGTGTAACCACAGGGAACGGCGAGCAGACACGGCCGCAGCCAAGACCCTGGATGTCAGTAGACTAGTAGCCAGAGCGGCCTCACCAATATATGCAGCAGCATCCCTAATATGGCCGATCAGTGACACCTGATGCTCTGGAATTTCTGAGGAATCCTCAAGTGTATCGGCCCAACTCTCTATAGCCTTAGCTACCCATGAGATAGCCATGGACTGGCCGGCAACAGCTCCAGAAAGAGAGTAAATAGACTTTCAGGCAAGTTTCCACCTTCCTATCCGTGGGATCCTTTAAGGAAGAGATGGAAGGCACAGGTAACTTTGCACTTTTTATTAACCTTGTAACGCGTGAATCCACCGCAGGGGGGGATTCCCACTTTTTACAATGAGCCTCCGGAAACATGTAACAGGAGGTCAAACGTTTCTGAGGTTGATACCTCTTACCAGGCGATTGCCAGGCATCCGCCATGTAATCCACTAGCTGATCTGACAGAGGAAATACAGCCGAAGTCACCTTCACCTGTTTAAACAATGCGTGTTTGGATTTAGGGACTGGCTCATCATCCTCAATAACCAATGCGGATCTGACCGCACGCACCAAGGCAGAAATGTTAATTCTTGACTTGCTGAGGGGAGTCAGGGTTAGAGGCATCAGCCACCTCTCCGTCATCAGAAGACATCTCAGATTCTGATAGCTGTGTGGATTGTGATGACAACATATGGGGCTTAGCTGGTCTAATGGGCTTCTCAATCTGTAACATGGTCTGAAGCGCAGTAGAGGTTGCTGCCAGACTCTGTACTGAGTTAGAGAAAACATCCACCCATGGTGGAGGGCCCTGTAGTAATCCCATTGTGGGCATGACCGCCTGCTGAGGTACAGGAGGGGTCTGCATATTCAGTGGTAGTCCCTGTGAACGAGGGGACGGGCTGCTGTAGTAGGAGGAGCAACAGCCGGGACCGCCAGGCAGTCTACAATGCAGGCCAGCATCTGAGAGAAAACCGCCCAAGGGGGCTCATGTACCAATTGTCAGGGGGTTCGAGGAACCTGGTGGGTTGTAACACCTCATACATAGCCCATCCTGAACCACACCCTCCTCACTGAAAACTGCAACACATAATCTGCAAGATTGCGATAAAAGTACAGGAAATGTGTCCATTAACCTTGTCAGACATGTCTGCGGGGTGAATGACGCACAATAGCGCACTATGTATAAAGCAACCACGAGTATATTATATCATATATAAATACTAACAGGAAGCAATATACTGGTCCTGTCTTATGCTTATGGAAGCTGCAGGAACCCTTTACCAATATATGGCACAGTGCAGCACACAATAGTATGTGACAGACCTCAGATATATTGAATTAGTATATATGAAGTCAGGTATGAGCTACCCTAACAACACCTATATTAGGGCAGAACAGTGAGAAAAGGTAGAGTCATAAGTTGACAGATAGAAAAAAAGACATAGATAGCGCTAGCACAAGTCACATACAATGCAGAAATACGCTGCAAAGCGGCACTATACTCAACTACACAGAGTGTCTGGTAGGAAATAGCGCTACATACGCTGATCTGGCGGAGAGTACGCTGACCCTGGGGAGAGGTATGCAGAGGGACCAGACCATGTGCTATCCTGGGAGAACTGCGACTGCACACTTAGAAAATGGCCGCCAGAGACCTCAGAGGGGGCCTGTCCGGAGGAGAGCAGCAACTCAGGGAAGCCAGACCACAGTGGAAAGGTGCGCTGAGCTGAGGGGAGGAGCCGCTTAAACAGGGAAGCTGCCTCCCTTGGCCGGTTATTAACCCCTGGGATGCTGAATCCCGCACCAAAATATTCCTGGTGGTCAAGTTGGATCGCAATGCCCGGATACTGCGTCCAGACTCAGCACCTCCGGTCTGTCCCCTGCAACTGGAGGTATCAACTGCAATTTTTCTACGTGCGGGTCACCGTGAACGGCGACCCGCTATTACCTGTCCCCTGAAGTCCGGGTGCAGTCTTGGCTCTCTCTGGGGGCCCTGGCTAGCGCTGACCCCCGGGGTGCCCGCCGAGATCCCCAGATCAGTACTGGTGTCGCGGCACTGGAGGGGTGGCGGAGCGGCAGCACAGACAGTCTGCTGTGCACTCTAGTCGCTAAAAGCAACTAAATAAAATAGAATAAATAAATAAGCTTTATCGGCTGACTAACAGCCCCCCTGCAAAATGGTGACCCGACTCCGGCCAGGCACCAACGAAACTGAGGTGCCTCTGGCTCGGGGGCGAGGTATAGGGAGAGTGGACCCAGTGCATCCTGGGAGCTGAAGCTTTAACTGCGTGGTTCCCGGATTGGTTCCCATCACCTACACCCCAAGGTCTCCCTGTGGAGCCTATGGACCATGAAGAAGAAACTATCATATCGCTAAACATTTTATCTTCTTTAATGCATATTCAATTAGAATTAATATGATTATTTTGGGTCAGGTTACCACTTTTAAATGCTCATATCTCCGCAGTTGAGCTCAGCGCTCTCTCAGACTGGTCACCCTCATCCTCTTGGCTTTTGATCAAGTCTTGTCTACAAGAAGGAACGATCTCCCAGAGGAGTAATTTGCTCTGAATCAACATCAGGAATATGACTAAGATAATCATTAAGCTGTGATGAGGGGCCATCTGCTATATCCTCACATTCTGAGTGAGAATGTACTGTATTAAAACAACTGCATCTGACGTGCCAACTTCAAAAACTGCAAACAATACACAAGTCTACTTTTTGTAAACATATACTGAGCTACAGATGTGTCCTCATATACCTAGCCTCAAAATGCCATGTGGCACATGGCAACATGCGCGAATGAGTCACCAGGTTCTGTGCGACTTAGTTTGCACCAAGTGTCTTTTTGGTCCAAAAGTGCGTCTTAGTCACAAGCAGATGCGACAAACCGCTTCACGAGACTACAGTGATTAATTTGATATGACACACTGACATATCTGTGTGTGAGAGTCTGTATATGAAGGACAACGGAACTTGGCTTGAGGAGGACATATCTGTAATAAGAGACACAGTGGACTTCATAATAAACAGGCAAGGAACAATACTAGAAAAAAATATTGAGCTAAATTAAAGAAAAAAAAAAAATATCACCACAAAAATTTTAACGTTAACTCTATCTACAGATGCAGAGAAGGCATTTGATAATCTTGTGGTTCTCAACGTGCACCATTCCAGAAAGATATAGATTTAATGGTCACTTTCTAACAGCTATTAGAGGCCTACACACTAACCCTTTAGCTAAATGAGCTATACAAGGATTTTTGTATATGGGCTTATACAGGGTTGGACTGGTCCACAGGGGTACTGGGGAAATCCCTGGTGGGCCCCACTGCCTGAGAACCCCACCTCCTCCTCTACGGGTCAGGCTCTAGACTGTTGGCTGACCACACCTCTTAAGCAGGGGCCCCCTTCCACTGAACTCCCCCTAGTGGGTCCTTCATGTCTCAGTCTGACACTGGGCTCATATATATATATATATATATATATATATATACACACACACACACACACACACACACAGTATATATATAGGAAATGGCACAGACAAGGTTACTATCCATAATGAAGGGTACTAATACATGCACCAAAACAAACAAAAAAAGATCTCTGAGTGAATCTACACGGATCCTAACCACTTCCCTAATGAAATGGGCAGGGGATTGTTGAAGTGATTTTTTAAAAATCGTATCAACCTGACCCCTCCCCCTGGAGGCTTGATTTTATTTATTTATTTATTAACAGTTTCTTATATAGCGCAGCAAATTCCGTTGCTCTTTACAGTTTGAATCAAGATTAACATTATACTGGGTTGTAAAAGACATACATACATGACATACATAAGGGTAAGAGGGCCCTGCTCGCAAGCTTACAAGCTATAGGGAAATAGGTGTTGATACACAAGGAGAGCTGCTACATATTGCAAATTGGTCCAGCCCAATTGCAGATATTCTTGGTGGGCTGTATAATCCAATCACACTGGAAAGTTGGCCTAGGGTTAGGAGGATGTTCAATTGAAGAAAGAAGATGTGATAGGTGTTTACTATAAGAAGAGAGTTAGATAGGGAGCTATAAAAGGTTATGTGGGCAGTCCTGGAATCTGATAAGCTTGTCTAAAGAGGTGAGTTTTCAGAGAACGCTTGAATGTTTGGAAACTAGTGGAAAGTCTTATTGTGCGTGGGAGGGCATTCCACAGGGTGGGTGCAGCCCGAAAAAAGTCCTGTAACCGTGCATGGGAACAAGTAATGCGCGGGGATGAAAGACGCAGATCTTGTGCAGAACGGAGATGTCGGGTTGGAAGATATTTTGAGATAAGTGAAGAGATGTATGTTGGTGTGGTTTGGTTAATAGCTTTATGTGTGAGTGTAAGTATTTTAAATTGAATACGGTAGAAGACCGGCAGCCAATGGAGGGATTGACAGAGTGGATCAGCAGACACTGAACGTTTGGTGAGAAAGATCAACCTCGCAGCTGCATTCAAAATGGATTGTAGTGGGGAGAGCCTGTTTTTGGGAAGACCAATAAGGAGACTATTGCAATAGTCAATGCAGGAAATTATGAGTGCGTGTATAAGAGTTTTTGCAGTGTCTTGCGTAAGATATGGTCGAATTTTGGCTATGTTTCTTAGATGTATGTAACAGGATTTAGAGACAGATTGAATGTGGGGAACAAAAGACAGTTCAGAGTGAAGGATCACACCTAGGCAGCGAGCTTGTGGGGTGGGGTAGATTGTCGAGTTGTCAACAGTAATAGAGATATCAGGTTGGTAACTGCTATTGGCTGGTGGAAATATAATTAATTCTGTTTTGGATATATTAAGTTTGAGGTGGTGACATGACATCCAAGATGAAATGGCAGAGAGACTTTCAGTGACACGGACCAGCACAGATGGTGACAAATCTGGGAAGGATAGGTAAAGTTGAGTATCGTCCGCGTACAGATGATACTGAAAACCAAAAGAGCTGATTAGTTTGCCAAGAGAGGTGGTATATATTGAGAAAAGCAGAGGACCTAATACTGAACCTTGTGGTACTCCAACTGATAGAGGTAGCGAAGTGGAGGTAGAATCAGAAAAGCGAACAGTGAAAGAGCGATTAGATAGGTAAGATGAAAACCAAGAAAGGGCTGTGTCTTGAAGACCTAGAGATTGTAGTGTTTGTATGAGAAGAGAGTGGTCAACAGTGTCAAAGGCAGCTGAGAGATCTAGAAAAATTAGAAGTGAATAATGGCCTTTAGCCTTGGCAGTGACCAGATCATTTACTACCTTAGCCAGTGCTGTCTCAGTGGAGTGTTGGGAACGAAAGCCTGACTGAAGTGGATCCAATAAGTTATGGGTGTTAAGAAAGTGTGTGAGGCGAGTGTAGGCAAGTCTCTCCAGTAGTTTGGAGGGGCAAGGTAGCTGGGAGATAGGACGGTAATTTGAGAAAGAGTTAGGGTCAGAATTTTGTTTTTTCAAAATGGGAGTGATCACTGCATGCTTGAACAGTGATGGAAAGATACCAGTAGAGAAAGAGAGATTACAGATTTTAGTTAAGTGTGGAATGAGCACAGGAGATTTTGCGATTCCTGATATTTATGCTACAAAAAAATGTCGTATTCGAAGGCCTCTTACTCACTAAGGTTAAACACTATTTTTTCTGAATGCTAGTAAACATGTATGGCAGGATATCCAAAGTTTTTTTTTTGGAGCGCCATATTAAAAAAATATGAATAGCATAGACTTCACAAAGCACAGAGCACTCCACCATGTACCTAAATACCAGGCCAGAGCCCCCCTTCCTTATGTCTTTATATGCTAGCCTAGAGCCACACTCATGTCTCTTACCTCAGTGAAAACATCCTCCCTTCAACCATCTCTGTCTGGCTCCTATAGTCCTTTCAGGATCCACCCACCACTGCACCACCACCAACTCCAGTGACCACAGATTCAGGATGGGCAGGGTGGACTGGATGCAAAGCTGTTGAGAGAGCTGGCCCTGCAGTGACTTCACCAGGCCACGGCAAGCATATACCACCTCATGACTTCGGACATTGGTGTCTAGAGTTACAGAGGAATGAAGAATTGGTGGCCGGTTTGTAAAGTCACCAACTTTGCTATATTAATATTTGCCGAACACCATTTTTGGGGATGTTCAGCTGACTTATTAGGACTGAAATAGCCTACCTATAAAAATGTTTTTCTTACAGTCCTATAATGTATAATATACAAGCTACTGCTTAAAAGCATAACAAATAAAACAATAGTCGTCACATTTACAAGTTGCAAAGGAAAAACGTGTAAATGTCATGCTTTTATTTCTTCACATTAACACCACCTAGAGATTTTTATTTTCTGCAATTCTGAATGTGTGTGTTGAAATCACTTTAGCAAGCATTCATCATCTCAAATCATCTGAGGACGCAAAATACTATGGGATTAACGCATGTTTGGTATTGGCCAGCATTCATTAAGTTAGTGGGATCCAAAGCTCCAAAGAGAAAAATTCCTTTAATGGGTGACCAGAGGCGAAAGAAAACTATGTGCATTTAAAATGAACATTTTTTTTTTAAATAATACTTGAGAAAAAATAGCCTAAAGCATTTCTAACAAGTAGACTGGCAAAGAAAAGCAATTGGAATATAGCAGTTAAAATGTAGTAAAGTGTAGAATGAAGTTGTCAGTAGGGTCTGAAATACTTAGTCATAATTTATAAATGCATTAGGGATTTGGGGTATTGCTAGTAAAGAAACCAGCACTGTAATGGAGTTTAAAATTCAGAAGGTCTAATTTAAAGATGATCTTTTATGTTCCACAGTCAGGCAACACAGGTAATTTCAGCTGGTCGATTTCTTTGGGGCAAATAAAAACCTTTACACACAGAGGTTGGTGTGGAAGATCATCAGCGATGCTCAGCTTTATCACATCAGGCTACGTGCCTGTATTTCTTTTATTTTTAATACATTATAATAAGAATAATAGAGGTAGCAACATACACGAGAAGTCTTGGATATTTGGACTCATTTGTATAGCCCTCAAAGCAATACGCATGACTGGTGGAAGGGACTACATTATGTGTGTTAACTTATCAAGCATATCTCCCAATAATTTTACTCAACTGAATACGGTTGTTAACGTAACGTGAAATTCAATTAGAAAATTGGTGATAACTGCTTCACCCAATAATGCTTTCTGGTTTTACACTCGTTAAGTATAAATGAAAAAGGGGGGAAATCTACCTGTACCCCCAGAAAAGACAAACTAATATTGGATAACAGTACAGAAGTCAGTAAGTGGCCATAATAAAAGTATTTGGGGTTCTTAAATTATGTCAAATGGCTGTTATAAGCATTTTTCTCAAGCAGTTAAAATAATAATAAAAAGCAAGAGTTTTTCGGTATAATAATGACCTACTTAAATTATAGGTGCATAAAAATGCTTGTATATATATTTGTGTCATTTAAAAAAAAAAAAAACGACATCAAAAGTACACCTCTAACAACCACCTGCAAACTTTAAAACACCTGTCCCAACCATATAGCACCCCCATATATCTGTCCCACATCAATTAACCAATTTTTCTGCACTTAGCTTAATTTGGCCAATAATGACGTGTCATTATTGGGGTGAATATGTGCAAATTAAACAATTAATTTTCCCTAATTAGTCATTAAGGAGGATGTCCTAGTGGTTCTGAGCCAAGTCCCAACATTTATACCTTAAAATAGGAATTTTCTATGGAGCCATAGGCCCCCATGGATATCAGCCAATGCCTTGAAGAGGCCGGTCCTTGAGGGGGGCAGAGATTTCCCGGATGTAAAATTTTACTACTTGGCTTCCCATTTCTCTCAAATTGTTGCTTCTAATGCTCCACTGGGATCCATCTCTTGGCTTGATATTAAGTCAGCTTATATTAACCTTCCTGACTTGACCCCCTATGGTGCCTGACCTCAGCACAAACCCCAGCTGTAGCATAATTTGCACCCTACTATCAATTTTGACTTTACCCATTAGTACTTGTATTAGGTTAAAATGAATCTTTTCACACTAATATCTCCCTTGACTGCACACTCCTCTGTTTCCAACTGGCTCATCTAGTGTGAGATCTTGCAGCAGGATCCCAGCAGACGTTACATTTCCTGCAGCTTTTGCCCATCAAGGTCAATGGTTATCCCTGGCTGAGCTCCAACAAAAGTCCCCATCCCAGATACTCAATCCTTTAGAATTTTTTCAAAATAGCCATTTATTGCGCTGCTTATCTCCAACTCCTATTGTCTGAGACCTTACCCCTATGGAAAATCTTTGCAAACATCACCTCTTGACCAAGGACTTGATTTCCCAACTTTATAATATCTTCCTAGATTTCACCTAAGTTAGGGCTCCCTGGCTCTTTGCAGGGCATAGACCCCCATCTTCCTACGTGACCATGCTCTGCCCACCATAGGTGACAGGTGGGTGGTGAAATCTGTTTACCCTACCCTATCTTATCTTAGGCAATATTTTGGATTCTACATCTGAAGTAACCTAAATGATCTTATCTCATGGTGTGTGTCCTCCCCACCCACCATTTTTCCTATCCTCACCCCCATCCCTATCCGAATCTGAAGTCAATTTGGTAATTTGTCTACGTCTTTTCAAATAATTAATTTTTTACTTGATCATTGTTTATTCTATTTTTTGACCTGGTTAAACTGTGGCATTATCTCTGTAATGCATCTAATTTTATGTCACAACTCTTGTTTTTCTTTGGTTGTAATTTTGAGTGACCATTCAAAATAAATAATAATAATAATAAAAAAAAATAAAAATAGGAGTTTTCACCTGCTCAGGATGTGGTGAAAAAGGTTTTGCTTTACATCCTATGGAGAATTATCGGGTGTTAACTTCACCTGCAATTGAACTGGGTGATAACTTTCCACAGCGGTTTATTGCCGCTAATTGAATTCCCCCCTATATAAGATGATTGGGATGGAAACAGGGGCTTACCAACTTTTTTTATGGTATTCTACATCTGCTAAAAAAAAAAAAAAAAGTCTTAAGACCCACAAGACAATATATTGGACGATTTGTCACTTTGAGACGAATTGTAACGACAAATCGCCCACATCGTCCAGTGCACTATTACATACTCCCATGTGGTGCAGTGCAGGCCAATCTGAAGATCTTGTGGCCGACATCAATCTTCCAGTTGCGGTGGGGGTACGATATATCGGGTGGTCGTACACCAGATTGTGCAGTGTGAACGGACTGCCCGATATATTGTCAAGTTGCATCTGCAATCGCTGGGTACACACATCATCTAGTGTGTATCCAGCATTAGAGGCACACAAATGTTAATATAGTGTATCAAACAATCTAAACTTGATAGGACTGTTCTCTATACAATGAATTATAGCTAATCAGTTTACTTAAAAGTAATATATTGTTCACATAAGATCCCATTCGCATCACTTAAACTTAAATGGGTTTTGTAATTTCGGATAAATGTAATTTAACAGCTTATAAGCATCCTCACGCTACTTACCCTGAATATATGGTTTTGTTGATATGTTGCTTGCTCATGTGTTTTTTTTAGCCATGCATTTATATTATAGATAATATGCTCTAGGATACAGGAGTATTGCATGCAGAGGGCTTAGCAGAACTGTTATATCCAGGGGCAACAAAAAGAAAATGGAAATAAAAGCAATAAATGTAGCAAATTGTGTAGAAATGCGTAAACACGCATATAAACACACAGAAAAAAAAATTAAAGTCATCCGAAGATGGACAACCCCACCTTAGCATAAGCTGCCCTCAACCATGTTTAGCAAGTATGAACCACTTGTAACCTGAAGCAAGGAACTTTGTATGCTGCTGGCCTTGCTCCACCTTCAGCACTGTGAGATCACACCACAATCTAGTGTGTGGATTCAAGGTAGGGATGCGATCCCGGGTAACCCAGTTATCTGCTTGGGAAGAAATAGTCCAAAAGTAGACAACTCCTTCAATTTATGCCCTTTGTACACATCCAGACTAGAACTTTGACATGAATATCTCCTGACATGCCATTTTGAAATCACAACGGAGCAAGATGTTTTGCCTATCATTTTCTTTAGAATTATTCCAGAACTCTAAAGTGAAAAAGTATTTCTGTAGTGCACCTGTGCTCATTGTGTCATAAGAGTAACATCAACCACGAGTAATAGCACTTTGGGGGAAATGTATCAAGTCTTGTAGAGAGATAAAAGTACCAACCAATCACCTCCTGTCAATTTTCAAATAGTCTACAAAATGACAGTGAGGACCTGATTGGTTGGTACTTTATCGCTCTCCAAGGCGTGATACATCTAGCTATTTGTGAGTCAATGGCCTTTTTAGCAATCACTAACACTGTAATAAATAATGATTGTTGTGTATTAATCATGTACCACTTCTATGTTCACTTTTATAAGGCATAATAGGGCACTTTAAAGCACATCTCTTTTATGTGTCTATGCTCTGAAATCAGCCTTAAAGGAAAACATTCCAGGCTCTGTAATACAGCTCAACTGCTATGTTATTATTTTATTTGTTCAAAGACTCTTTCAACCAAAACAGTCTGTAATCATCTACATCTATGTGGGTGTAATAATGTTAAAGAGAAGACCAGATTTGTGTATCTCACGACACACACGGTAAAAACATAACCCAGGAGAATGCCACATGGGTCCAATACCATCTCTTGCATCAGGTCTCATTAAAAGAAAAATGTGTTCTAGGAGTTTATGATCAGGAGGGAAAAGGAGCATCTATTTCGCGCTCGCTGGCAAGCTCCATGGGTCCACTAAAACCAAATCATTTCACCAGCCTACATTCCAATAGTTTTATTATCAAGTTAATTAATAGACTCCTGTGCTAATATCTAAATGCTAAGCAATTAATGGCACTGAACTATAAATGGCCTCGTCTTTGCACTCACAGCAAAATCTTATCAAGCAAATGCAATTCTATCACTTCAGTGATTTAACACGAGCTAAGCGAGGTTAATACTCCCTGGTAAATGCAGAGTGTGGCGCTGTTTTAATTAACCTTCTGTGATTTAAGTAGTAAGAAACAGTTTACAAACTTACACAAAAATACTACAATAAAAACTACACACATATTGAGGCTCAAGTGTTTGCATACAGTAATTGCAGTTTTAATTTTGACCCTTTAATTAGTAAGACTTTTGGTTATAAATTAGCTAATTACTGTACATAGCCTTATTAGTAAAATGTTTTGCAGATTTGTGTGTATTTGAGTTGTGGCAATCAGCACATTTGACTTGGATATATTGTCTACCTATAAATCTGCATTAAACAAGATGACACCTCAATGACCAATTATGCAAACTTAATTTTTTAATTTAAAATGTGGTTGATGGAACGAAAAGTCGGTGAAAAGTATAATGATTAAACATAAAAACGAGCAGTAAGAAAACTGATAAACTTAGGTGGATCAATGCAAAAACTTTGACATGCATGGTTAGACAAAAAAATAAAAATAGGTAAGAGATACGTGGCTCCACTATATATTTGCAATATTCCGTGGAGAGAGTCAGAAGCAGTGATGTAGGAGCAGACTCCGTTACTACCAATACCATTATTAGCCCGGTTTTAGTGCCCGTAATGATAAATCAAGGCATGCAAAAAGTGGAGAGGGGAGGGTTATTCAGGTTGGGTAGGGAGAGTTAGGCTGTGTGTACATGGAGATACTTTAATTTGCATGTACATTTATACTGGCTTTATGTTATGCATTATTCAGAGAGGTTTACATTTTTCAAACCAATCCAAACATAATTTTTTGTTAATACTGTTTTTTTCTATTCTTTTAGAAACAGGTGTATTTATAAAAGTTGTTCTCTAAGTGGTTATTTTAAAGTTGTGTATTCATAAAAACAGTAAGTTCAGCAAAACACAGAGGCCCTGATTCAGAGCTGGACAATCTGACAGAGCGCTCGCTCTGAATCAGGGACGGTCTTTTTTTTTAGAACGGCATCCTGGCCGCTCGCATAGCTGTGACCACCCACAGCTATAGCGAGCGTCCAGGAAGATTGTAGCGCTGGTCGAGACCATCGCGACCATCGGGCTTGCAACGAGACCCTTGTGGACCATCGGGCTTGCAACAGAGCCGAAATCTCTCCCACTGACATCACTCGTGATGTCAGTGGGGCCGGACCCAAACGGAGGCGTTCACATGGGAACGAATCTGTTTGGGCAGCCACTCCCCCGGCCCGCCCACCAAAGGGGACGTGCTGTCACTCAACATCGACAGCACGCCCCCTTTGGTACGAGACCCGGAGCGACGGATTGCCCGTCGCTATCCAGGTCTCGTGCATGCTCCGTCGTGCGCATGCGCTCTGGGCCACCATCGACCCGGTTGCGAGCGATCAGCGCTTGCGACCGGGTCTGAATCAGGCCCAGTATCTGAATGACCTCGGTGACTTTTTTGTGCAGGTGCTCATACTAGAAATTACAAAATGGAGCACCTGCAGGTTAAGAATAAAAAAAAAACACAGAAAAGCAAATCATAATGAAAAAAACAAAACATTCAGGGTACATCGCTTTACTAACAATTATGACAATATAAACACAGAGCAAAACAGTCAGCACAACTACATCACTTTCTTGTTTCCCCTATGAATTATGGTTAATTGATTCTGATCTAAGGACAAGTAGACCATTTTTCTGGATATAAGGAGAACGCAGTTATAAAAACTTGGTGCTTACCTTATGGTGCGCACACACGGTACGATAAAAATTAACGATAATGATATCGTTCCTTCTTAAGTACTAACCAACTTACCCACCACTAACGATGCGCGTTCCCGCATGGACGATAACGATATCGTCCATGCATGCAGGCCAACCTGGACGATATAGTTATCTCTCCATAGGAGTCCGCGATCGCTGATCGTGGGTCGTTGGCTTTTTTGTGTGGATGAATGATAGCGTTCATCCAACACACCGAGATTTTTAAAGGGAGATCGTTCAGAGATATCGTTATCGCTGACAAACGGCCCATGTGTACGCACCATAGGGAATAGGCCTCCTTATGAAGCTCTTGGTGTGTTATCATCAATCACAACTGGCAAAGGCTGAACTTATATCTATGAGTTGTACATAAATAGGTAAAGCATCTATTTTTTTTCATTAAACTAGATTCATATTTATATACCGCCTACATATGACTTCCCTGACTTATACTACTATCTATTCCTTACAACACCACCTAATCCTTGACTTCTGCCACCCTGCTACATATTTGAGTGATATGACCGCTGTAGCAACAATGTTTATATACAATGTACTTGTCCTGCAACGTCTTGTACTGTAAAGACGGCCATACACGGTGCGATTTGCACCTTGCGACGCGACGGGGGATCCAACTGCCTACATATTGGGCGGTTACCACACACGGTGCGATCAAGTGGCCGACCGCCCAATATGCAAGCATCCCCACCCGCATATCGCTGCATGGCACATTGCAACCCCAGATCGACTGAGCCTGCAGTAAGATCTGGAGGTGCAATGTACGACTCCACGTGTGCGCCCACTATCTGATATCATGCCCATACACGGTACGATATAGCAGCGAAATCGTACCAATTAGTCAGATCAGCTGCTTTATTGCCCAGTGTATGGGCACCCACTGTTCTCTTGTTCTGCTCACCTATTTATGTACATTGTTAGGTGCTGCGAAACACTTGTGACGCCATATAAATAAAGAATAATGATAATAATTTTGCAGCGCTTTCCAGAGAATACTTATACATTTACACTAGACACCAGTGGAACCTACCTACCACACAGACACACACTAGAATTAATTTTATCAGATGCCAATTAAACTACCAATAAGTCTGAAGTGTGTTGATAAACCAGGGGACCAAGAGAAAACCCATCCAAGCATGGGGGGACCATGCAAACTCAACACAGATAGGGAGGGTTCTGGTTGGAACTGAATTTATAATCCTAGCACTGTGAGACAGCAATGCCAACCACCGTGAAACTGCACTGTCCAGGATAGTAGCAACAAAATAGGAATGGCATAATTCTTTAATTAAAAAAAGTTTAGCATTAATTTTTAGCACCTTTTGCAAACATGAAAGTATCGAGTTGTATAGTTATACTGTACATTTCCCCGGAGGAGGCACTTTTTAGTTGTGGGTTTCATAACTTCCCAAAATAGGCCTGTTATAAGGTTACAACAAGTATTACATTTGGTATACGGTTACTCTTTTAACCCACATTAAATCCGATCTGTGTTCATTTATCAAAGTGTTAATAAACTGCACACACACACTTTTAATGCAAAGCTAAACAATTCTCTCTACTGTAAAATAAAAAATGTGTGTAGCAATCATTTGTTTGATCAGTGACATATGTGCATTAACTGTACCCTAATGTAACTGCACAAAATATTAAAAGAAACAAAAAAAAGCCAGCACTAAAATGCATGTGACCAGGTTAACAATACATCTAATGTTTGAAGACAGATTGCAGGGATTTGCCTACAGAGTTTTCATTGTCTATGTATACTCAATTATGTGTTAATGTACCCATGATTTCCTTCTTGTTTCAGTGTTCTATAGTATTCTTGCATGTTTTCTAAAAATGAAGGGCTAACACCCATAAATAATTTACTTCTTCATACGGTAAACAAACTATTTCCATAATAAAAATTGTAGCACCAATATTAAGCGAGCTGAAACTGTGCAAAATAGCTTACGGTAGGCCAAAGGAGTACATAAATTGAACTTAAGTGCAACCTAGTACTTAATAGGGTCAAAATGATTATGTATTACAATGTATTCAAGTTAGAAACTGGTGTTCTTGACTAGTTTTATGCAACTGTACTTTACTAAATGTCCTCCAACTTTAACTAACCGCATTGCTTTTCAGACAGTCATTTAGATCACCCGGCATAGCTATTTCGCTTTCGGGGGTATAAAAAACATCTCTGAAGGAAAATAACAAGAAAACTGTGAAATCATAATAAGTACATAGCTAAAATGTTGCTGGAGTTTATGTTCAGTAAATGAAAGTAACATAAAATATGAGATATGGTAAGAACTTACCCTTGTTATCTCTATTTCTACGAAGTCCATAGGGTTCCACAGGATACCTTGGGGTATAGGTGTGACGTCAGTCGCAGGGCACCAAAGAGTTAAGCTTTCAGCCTCCCAGGATGCACTAGGTCCCCCTCCTATACCCCGCCCCCAGGCCAAGGCACCTCAGTTAGTTACCAAGCCATAGGCCGGAGGAGGAGAAGGAAGAGAGAGAACAAAGATCTGGACACATACAAGAATCACATTCTCACCAGAGGGAGACGGAAAACCGGTGACCAGAGCAAAGCCCATCTGCAGCACAGGTGCGACAGGGCGGGAGTCCTGTGGAACCCTATGGACTTCGTAGAAATAGAGATAACAAGGGTAAGTTCTTACCATATCTCATATTTTCTACTTCAGGGTCCATAGGGTATCCACAGGATACCTTGGGGATGTCCCAAAGCAGTATCCTTTAAGGGTGGGGACGCTCCTGTGCAGAAAGGAGAATCCGCCGCCCGAAGGAAGCATCCTGAGAGGCGAAGGTGTCAAACCTGTAATACCTCACGAAGGTATGGACAGAAGACCACGTAGCAGCCTTGCAGATCTGAACTGCCGAGGCACCACGTCAAGCTGCCCACGAAGGACCCACAGACCTAGTGGAATGAGCCTTCAGAGAAGGAGGGACCGGTAGGCCTTCATGAAGATAAGCTTCAGAAATAGCCATACGGATCCAGGCTGCCAAAGTTTGCTTTGAAGCAGGCCAACCCTTTTTACAGAAGCCATAGAGGACAACAAAGCGTCCGACTTCCTAAACAAAGAAGTGCGGTCCACATAAGTCCTTAAGGCCCGCACAACATCCAAAGAGGCCTCACCCACGGAAAGACCCGGTGAGTTAAAGGCCGGAACAACTATTTCCTCGTTAACCTGAAACTGGGAAACAACTTTGGGGAGAAACTCGGGCCGAGTGCGGAGCACTGCCCTGTTCCCATGAAAAAAACAAGAAAGGGGGTCTACAAGAAAGAGCCCCTAACTCAGAAACACGTCTGGCTGAAGCAACGGCCAGAAGGAAAACAGTCTTAGCTGTTAGCCATTTAATATCCACTGAGCCCAGTGGTTCAAACGGCGGTCCTTGGAGAGTCCTCAGGACCACAGCCAAATCCCAAGGCGCCACAGGTGGAACAAAGGGCGGCTGAATACGGAGAACACCTTGCATAAAGGTGCGCACATCCGGGATTGTAGCAATCCTACGGTGAAACCAGACAGATAGGGCCGAAACCTGTACCTTCAAAGAAGCAAGGCGAAGCCCATGATCTAGTCCAGCTTGCAGGAAGGCGAGAATCCGAGACAGACGAAACTCCCGCGGTGCATAACCTCTCGGTCGACACCACTGGAAGAACGTATGCCACACGCGATGGTATATCCTCGCGGAAGACGGTTTCCGAGCTCGTAACATGGTACACACCACAGAGCTGGCAAACCCCCAGGACCTCAGCATGGACAGCCGAGTCAGGTCCGGGTGAAGACAAGGACCCTGAGACAGAAGGTCCGGTCGTAGCGGCAACCGCAGAGGACTGTCCACGGACAGACCCTGAAGGTCTGAGAACCAGTGCCGTCTGGGCCACGCGGGAGCTATCAACAGGAGCGTCCCTCCTTCCTGTTTGAATTTCCGGATTACCCGTGGAAGAAGGGAGACCGGAGGGAACAGGTATGCGAACCTGAACGTCCACCGGACGGACAGAGCATCCACCAGAGACGCCCCTTCGTCTCTTGTGCGAGACCCGTACACCGGCAACTTGTTGTTGTGCCGGAACGCCATGAGGTCGATTTCTGGAAGACCCCACCTGTCCACCAGTAGTTGAAAAACGTCCGGGTGCAGGGACCATTCCCCTGGATGAACGTCCTGGCGACTTAGAAAGTCCGCCTCCCAATTTAGCACTCCCGGGATGAAGACCGCTGATATGGCCGGAAGATTGCGCTCCGCCCAAACCAGGATCCGAGAGACCTCTACGAGAGCCGCCCGACTGCGAGTTCCTCCTTGCCTGTTTATGTAGGCCACGGTGGTAGCATTGTCCGACTGGACCTGCACCGGGTGACCCTGGAGAAACCGCTGTGCCTGCAGGAGAGCATTGAAGACCGCACGGAGTTCCAAGATATTTATTGGAAGCTCCGCTTCTGTCGGTGTCCACCTGCCCTGGAACAAGTGTGGACCCGAAACTGCTCCCCAGCCCCGAAGACTGGCGTCCGTTGTCAACAGGACCCAATTTGGAACCCAGAACGGACGTCCCTTGTTGAGGTGGGTCATCTTTAACCACCACGCAAGGGACAGGCGAACCTCCGGGGTGAGCACAATCGTCTGGAACTTCAGAGACTGAGGCAGCCCGTTCCACTTGGACAGGATCAGGTGCTGCAGAGGTCTAGAGTGAAACTGGGCGTATTCCACCATGTCGAACACCGACACCATGGAGCCCAGTAACCTCATCGCCGAGTGTAAGGACACCCGGCGGCTGTGCAGACAACTGCGCACCCTTGACTGTAAAGCAGAGATCTTGTCCTCCGTCACGAAGATCCTTTGCTGTCCCGAGTCCAATAAGGCTCCAAGATGCAGAATCCTCCGAGACGGGATTAGAGTGGACTTCTGCCAGTTAATTAGCCAGCCATGCCGTTGCAGCAGTGCAATGGTCAGGTCCAAGTGGTGTAACAGGAGCTCTGGAGATCCTGCCACCAATAACAGGTCGTCCAAGTACGGCAACATTCGGACTCCTTGCAGCCGCAGAGAAGCCGCCATGACCGCCATAGCGTCCTGTATGTCCAATGACACCATGTAGTCCCCAGGTTCCAGCGCCAGAATGATGGACCGTAGGGTCTCCATCCGAAACTTCGGGACCCGCAAAGACTTGTTGAGTGCTTTGAGGTTGAGAATCGGACGATATGACCCATTGGGTTTCTGTACCAAAAATAGATTTGAATAGAAACCCTGGCCCCTCTGGGAGAATGGAACAGGCACTATAACTCCAGCCTGGAGCATAGTGTGCAATACCTTCCGCAGCTCCGTAGCCTTGTTCCGGTCTGATGGTAGACCCGTGGTGAAGAATCGAGCCGGGGGTCTGTGCCGGAAGGAGAGGGCGTACCCGTGAGAGACCACCTCCAGAACCCAAGTGTCTGTCGTAGTGAACGACCAACACCGGGAGAACTGCAGCAGGCGGCCTCCCACCCTGGGATCCCCCAAGGGGAGACCCGGACCGTCAGGCCGCAGGCTTGTCATCTGGCTTGGGGGCCGGACGTCTGGTACTCCATGCCTGTTTCCGGGGCTTGCCCGATTTCTTAGGGCCAGCCTGTCGAGGAAACGACTGTGGTTTGGGCCTGCCCTGGGCCCTAGATGACCGAAAGGACGATGGTCCAGAACCAGAAGGAGCAGCGGCCGACGGGAGACAAGCAGATTTGGCTGCCGCCAGCGTGGCCACAATCTTATCCAGATCCGGACCGAAGAGAACTTCTCCGGTAAACGGCAACGCTTCCAGACCTTTCTTGGATCTGCGTCCGCCTTCCAGGATCGCAGCCACAAGGTGCGACGAGCAGCTACCGCTGCTGAAGAAATTCTAGACACCAGAGTACTAATGTCTAGAGCCGCCTCGTTGATGTAGGTGGCCGAATCACGGAGATTGCCAATCAACTCCGCTTGTTCGGCCGGACAGTCGGATTCAAAAGAAGCCTCTAATGAATCCGCCCAGCGCTCCATCGCTCTGGCAACCCAGCAAATGGCCATAGCCGGCCGTGCTGCCCCCCCTGCAAGGGAATAAGCGGACTTCAGGCAGATTTCTACCTTGCGGTCCGTAGCATCCTTAAGGGAGGACATGGATGGCATCGGCAATGTGGCACTACGGACAAGACGGGTCACGTGAGAATCCACCTGTGGAGGGGATTCACACTTAGCAAAATAATTATCCGCGAACGGATAAGCCACCGCCAGGCGTCTCTGCGGCTGGTATCTTTTGCCAGGTTGTTTCCACGCCTCCTCTAAATGGTCCACCAACTGACCCGAAAGAGGAAAGACTGTGGCATCGCCCTTCACATCTTTGAAAAAGGCATACTTAGATTTAGCCGCTGGGGGAACTTCGTCCTCAATCACCAAGGCTGTGCGGACCGCCCGAATAAGTCCAGGAATATATACTTTGGACTTAGCATCAGCGTCCTTAGTATGGAAAGGTTCCTGATCGTAAGGATCCAGAATCTCCCCATCATCAGACGTCCCTTCGTCATCCTCATAAGGAGCGGACAGAGACGCCACCGGCCTTTTATGAGGCCGCATCACAGACTCCCCTTGCAATACATCCGACAAGTGCTGTAAAGAACTCGTCAGGGAGTTAACCCACGCTGGCTCCTGAGAACCCGGGAGCGGGGAAATAGGGAGACTGTGGGGTACCACCAATTGTCGTGGGAACCCCTGCATGGGTGACGACACCACAGACTGCTGGGACAAACCCATCGGAGTAAACGCGGGCTGCGGAGCTAACTGGCCCACTAAAGCTGTTAACGCCTGAGCGAAACAAGCCCAGGGCGGCTCCTGTACCGGTGCTGTAACCGTAATAGGCCGCGCCATGGACAACACTGCCGGCAAAGGCCCTCCGCGCTACCCTCCCCCTCCGCTAACGGTACTTTGCACGTGGTACACTGTAGCCGGAGGGGAAAATCACTTTCAGACATGATGGCACCACGTATGTGACCTCTCTCACCAATTAAGTATTAAATAGGCGAGAGACCACCCTGCAGCACCGCACCGCAAGGGCTTTAGCAGAAAGAACAGGGACAGTAATAAAGCTGACAGTTTAGTGAAGAATAGTTACAGGCAGCGCTAGCACAGTCACATACAATGCAGAGAAATAACAATTCCTGCACTAACAGCGCTGATCACTCAACTACACAGACACAGGGCCTGGTAGGACACAGCGCTGCATACACAGACCTGAGCCACAGCGGAGGAGAGGTATGCGGGGGGACCCAGACCACGATGCTTCCTTCCAGACTTCCAGCAGCGTTCACCATGCGTTGCAGAGAAGATGGCCGCCGAGGAGCAGAGAGAAGCTGGCCTGGGGGAGGAGCGCTGACACAGGACCAGTCAGCACAGTGCAGAGAGGGCTGTGTGCAGCGGGGGAGGCGCCGGCTGTGAGACAGGGAAGGCGCGCTCCCCTGGCATGCATTTAACCCCTGGGACGCCGCAGCGCTACCGCTCTGCTGCGGTCCGCTGTCCCAGGGGGTAGTGGAAGCGCAGGTTGGTCGCCTGGCTCCACGCTGCAGCCAGTCCCCAGGGAGCCCCCTGCCTGGGGACTTAGGACCATGTGATCAGCGGGGACCCACCGCGGGACCCCGCTGCTTACCTCTGTCCCCCTTGAATCCGGCCATGGTCCGGAGCATCTGGGGTCACCGCTAGCTGTGACCCCAGACGCCCACCAGCATCCCCGGATCAGTACCGGCGTTCTGGTACCGGCGGGGTGTAGGGAAGACAGCATGGACGTCAGGACTGACTGTCCATGCTGTTCATCCAGATGTGCAGCCACAGCTGCATGAAGAAAAAGCTTCAGGGGCTCTTCTAGCCCCCACTCCAACAGGTGCACCCGACTCCGGCCGGGCACCAAACTAAACTGAGGTGCCTTGGCCTGGGGGCGGGGTATAGGAGGGGGACCTAGTGCATCCTGGGAGGCTGAAAGCTTAACTCTTTGGTGCCCTGCGACTGACGTCACACCTATACCCCAAGGTATCCTGTGGATACCCTATGGACCCTGAAGTAGAAAAATGGAATTGCAGAAGCATACTACAGGTCAAGATCGGTTTGGATATGAAATGTCAAATTTCATCATGTCAACAATCAACATGTAGACAGTGGTGAAATGTCGACATTCTAACATGTCAACATTTTGTACTGGTTGCTGCAGCAGTGTCTTCCGGGTCCCGGAGGTCATGTTAAAGTCACTTCTGAGTCAGAGCTCAGATTCTCCAGTGTTCTGTTTAGTATTTCTCTGATATCCCTACCCCTCCCTCTAGTGCGTAAGCCTAATTTACAATCCCCCCTCTCTGTCGCCTAACCCTAACCTCCACAACAGCCTAACCCTAATGTCAACATTCTGATAATGTAGACCAGTTGCCTGTCATCATTTTAGCAATGTTGACACCATAACTATCATCATTGTGCTGTCGACATTATGAAGGTCAACGTTGTTACTGTCATCCATTTGACATCCAGTCCATAACAGAATGAGTATGAAGTCCCATATCCCATCGCCGGAAGCCCTAAGGGAGAAGATGCCGACAGGGGAGGTAAGTAACCTATCCCTACCAACCCCTAATCCTCCGTTAGTGGTGCCTAACTTTAACCCCTCCTTCCCGCACTATAACCCTCCTGGGGGGGTGCCTAACCATAACCCTCCCTTCCCCTAGCCTAACCCTTCCGAGTGGGTGCCTAAAACTAACCCTCCCCCCGAGGCTAACAGCTAGAAAGCCCCGCTTGCCTTCGGTCGGGATGCGGCTATCGGGATTTCGTCATCAGGCTAAAGATAGGTGTCTGTATTTCGGCGCGCCTATCTTTAGTCCCGGGTTGGGATTCTAACGTCGGGATTCCGACGGTCGGCATCCCGGCCACAGGTAAAATAACTTCATACCATCCAAAACAACTGGTACCCAGTCAATACTAACTGTCCACACATCGCCAGCCAATATTGCTCATCAGTTTACAAATTATTGGTATGAGCAAAGAATTTAAACCCTGCAATGTAATACAAATGGCACGTAATGAATGTTACCACTTTGCAAAATACAGTATTATTAAAAACAATAAGTGACCCAATAGAAATGGTTGGTTTCTGTAGTAGGTGTACGGAAAATAGAAACTTCAATCCAACAACAGGGAAGAGTACATATTATTGTCCATTTCTACATCGAGAACATACCAGTTATCTAAATTATTTGTCACCACCAATGACAGCAGAAATGTCAAAAATAGAAGAATTACTAAACCCTAACATACCATTAAGTCACCTAGGATCTGTACTAGAACTGATTTTTATTCTATGAAAGATGTGTAATGCTCAAAATAACAAATGTATTGTAAAATGCATCACTTAATATACATTTTCATGTATAAGAAAGTGTGAAAAGTTCTGAAAATGTTCTAAAGCCTACACCTTGGACTTGGCATAATGAGGTAATCGGTTTCAATTATTAATAATATATTTGGGTGTCTTAGAGACAAGTTACTTACTGTGACATTAGAAGATAATTGTATTAATGTGGCATTTGTCCCAGGTTGCAAATCTTTGTATGCCATGATGATTTATCAAATTAAAAAGTAATAGCTTCAATACTTTACTGAGGTGGTGCCTGCACAGAAACGCTGACCCAGTGTGTGATCAGGACTTTTGCCTTTCACATGCATAGAAGCTAGACAAGCTTAGCGTGAAGTTGTTACGGAGGTGTCTGATGCCAACATAATAAAGTGCATAGGACTGCAGTCATTCAATTCAATGAATGCAATCGTGGGGCTGCATTAGCAAATTGACAGTCACTTAATACAGGCTTACAAAATGTCTATGGGATAGGTGTTTTCTTTTTATACATTAAAAATGGTGAAGGTTATTGTGAATGTAATACTAAATACTTTCTTTCAATAGAACAGTATTGTCTTCGTGTCAGGTCAGTGCATCAGTAATATTGATACTTTTCTTACACATTACTGTATAAAAGTAAAATTGGAGACCATCAGCAGATATGTAGATATCTCGACATCCAAAGCAAATGACTTTTGCCATCTCTGAAAGTGGTCATCAAGTGGAATATTAGAACCAACACATTGTTTTCTTAGATTTCATTGATCTAACCACAAACAACTAAAGGAGGAAATATGATCCATGTTAGTTTTGCATGGAGCTTATGTAGTGTCTGTTAACAAGACATTTTATCTGCTTTCAGCTAAATCAATTCACAAATAATTTTTAAGAGCTACCACTTTATTAAAAGCATCTTATAACCCATTCAGTTCTGGATGTTCCTGCAAAGCTGTTAAGTGTGAAAAACTACACCAATATTACAAACAGATCACTGTGATAATGCACAAAAAGTAACACACACACATACACTTCTCTTCATCCGAACTACTGGCTGGAGACGAGGGAAACATCTTCGCTCTCTTCTACGTCACCGTTCAATGTAAAGAGTTTATACTGTTCTCACCATCCACCAACATGGACCACCTGACTTTAAAAAGTCAACAGCATATTTATTGAACATGTTTTGAAGTTTGTGTTAGTTTCTAATATTTAAAATCAATAGGACACAGATACATAGGTCTCAGAACACAGAGTGATTGGTCCTCTGTCATCCATAACCTAAAGCTCTGGCGTCTACAGATATATCAACATTGTTGTTCAGGGCTGTACAAGGTGATAGTTGATCAGTCCTGCATTATGGGCAAGTATTACTAAGTTAGCATTTGCTGTAATGTTAAATAAGTATGAGATGTATATATCCCAAAGTGGATGAGGCACCCATGTCTTTCTACAGAATCAATGTTTTCGAAGTATCTTTATTTTTTTTATTTTTAAAGAGAGAGGTGGTCAGCCAGTGTATCAGACCTTCAGCGATCAGCTGCCTTGTCCTCAGGTATAAGAGCTCATCAAACTCACATAATTAAAAAAAAAATTATGGGCAAAATTAGAAGCACGTTGAAGAAAATCATAAAAGTTCCCAACGTTGCAGATACTGGAACAGGAGCAAGAAGACCTTTTTTCTAAGAGCTCATAATCCATTTACCTAATTACAAGACCATACTTGCTAATCAATTCAACCACTTCTTATAATACCAAAGGAAGATGAAGCACAAGCTTTAACCGGATGGATTTTCCACTTACAGTAGAGGAGAACTGAAATGAACAAGAGTTGACAGATGCTACCTAATGTTGTCACTGAGAGCTCAAACACCCTGACATTACCTATTAACTCAGATTGAACCTTCCAAAAACTGATCAGCTTGCTATTGTGAGCCTTCCTGCAGTTTACTTTTAAATCTGTCCAAATTTACTGTAAATAAAAACATCCATATATGTAACTACTAAGTCTGCTTTTATTTTTCTCTTGCATAAAATCGTTAGCTTTTAGTCTAAGGGGGGAATTCAATTAGACTCGATAATTTTTCGGGATTTTAACACTTGAATTACCTTTGGGTAATTTAAATCGCAATTTATTCGCCCAAAAAATTATCTGTTTTCGGGCGAATACGCACAGGATCCGTGATAAGTTCATGAACCCTATGTGTTAAAGACGGCGTCTGACCGAAAACAGATAGTTATCTGGGATTTTTATTCGGAGCCTGCTAAGCTCCTTAAAATAAATGCCCGATAAGCAGCCGTCAGCTCAGCACACGCTGGGCAGGGCTGCAGTGGGACCAGGGAGACAACTGCCACATTTTTCTCTCCTCTGCCTGTGCAAAGGCGGAGAAGAGTGATCACACTGATCGCGCCCCCCCAGATTTGCCCTGGGCTGAGGGGTCACAGCGCCCATCTCATCAGCACCACAGAAAATATTTTCTTATTTTTTCTAAGAAGGGCGTGGCAGCACCTCCCGTGAATAGGCCACGCCGCCTGCTAAGTGCAAGCTTCGGGGCTAACTGAATTAGCCCAGGGGATCAAGTAGCCGGCAGTAAAGTAACGTGGCTAATTGAATTTCCCTGTATATATTTTCAAAAAGTTCTGTAAAACACACTCCGAATCAAAACACAGAAAAGTACATTGCTGTTTCCTGAAGAGAAAAGGTACAATTAATACTATAAATAACTGCAAGAAAATAAACTAAATACCACTCACACTGTTAAACAAAAGATAGCTTTTATTAGAATGTACACGTGTCCTCATACATCTAGCCTCCTTGCGCGTTAAACATCCCTTCTAGTCGCGCCATGCTGTGGCGTGACTCGGTAGCTGCTGATTAAAATGAGTGTATATATATATATATATATATATATATTAGCATGCCTATACTCTGTGAGCGACTGCAGGTGTATCTGCATGTGTCAGCAGCTGTAATACTGTAACGTAGCGTTTCGAATGCAGATACACCCGTAGTCGCAGACAGAATATAAGCATACTGCATATCATTTTAATCAGCAGAAGCTGCATGTGCGAACTATTCGCCACAGTGCAAACAAGACGCATTTGAAGGTAAAAAGTCGCACGAAAAGATGCTCGGCGCTACCGAGTCACATGTAGCTCCCGCGTTATGTGTAGCGAGACTTGCAGCGCGCGGGGGATAGATGTATGTGGACACATCTGTATGTGGAACGGTGTGCAAAACTGAACCTGACAAATAACGGTTTGGCTGCACACTTGCAGATCTGGTGCTATTCTTGTGAATGTTTCAAAAAGGTGAAATGTTTTCAAATGTGTATAATAATAGGTGGCTTAAGCCCTTGAATTTAAATACTTTCAGAAAAACTTCAACAGTAATGCACAGTGAGGCTCATGTAGAGTTAAGCGTAAAAGCAATGTGCGCCTTTTTTGTCACTGAAATTGCTCTTATCTGTTAATTGGGCGCATTAAAAATGCTGATAAATAGCCATGCCAGCTGAGACACATTTGTGCTCAAAACCCCTCTAGTGGTATCAAGAGAACACAAATACTGATATCTCCTGGAGGCGTATATGCCATCCTTACCAAGCTGGGCACATTATGCCTAAACAGCCAGCTCTACCTTACCTAAGCAAAATACACAATTTTCCGAGGTGCATCTTGGACTTAAGGCCCCCATACACTTTCCGACGGATTGACGGATTGACGGATCCTGCGATGGGATGGGAAATGCCGGCGGCAGTCAATCGCTGTTCTGCGATCCGTTGGAGGATCTGTGAAATTCTCCATGTTAAATTTAATCGATTTGCAAATCATGATCATATTTTGATCGTGATCAGCAAATGAGAGAAATCCAACATATTGGATTTCACCGATCCAGAGATGGCGGGTTGCAGGATCTCAGGAATGCTGTTATCCGTCGCTCGTTGTTTGTGTACAGTTATTAGCATAGGCAAACGCAGGGGGGGGGGGTTTCCATCTGCCTGGAAACCCCCCTCCCCAGCCCACACCATGACCACAATAGAAATAGTAATATAATAGATTGTTACTAGTGCTGCATGTTCTTCTCAGTATCACAAATTAAATAATTAGCACCACCTGTGGATCTTTTAACATGTATCAGCCAGTAATAAATAACCTGTGCACCAACTAGAAGATCAGGAAAACATGCACTGTTAGAGATGCACTGTTATAGAGCCCAATATGTACATATACAGTATGTCCAGGGCAGTGCTAGGTTCTTCTGCTGTTCCTCCAGGCTCCTGGACTTGCTCCAATAGTCTGGAATGGTGCCCACATCTAAAATAAATACGTTCAGATCAGGAAGGATGGCTTACTGGTGCATCAAATGGCTTACTGCGATCACTGGTCCTGTATATGCTGGAATTAATGCACACAATACACTTTGTATGACGCTTATTAAAGCTGGTTAAGTGCTGATTATGCCCTCTTCATTGACAGGCCACACTCGCTGTAAAATTAAGCATTTGGAAACCCCCCTCTGGAAATCCTGCGTTTGCCACTGAATAGAGTGGCTATTGTGCAATTAACAAGTACCAATACCTTAGGCTAATATGAAGACTGAACAAAAGCAATTGGGGTGGGGGGGACAAAAACTTGATGGACCTGTTGGTTTGTTATTCATCAATGTAGTCATTAAACATTACACCAAAGAAGATAAATCCTATTACAATGCAGACAAAGTGTAATAACTCATTGTAAGTATGATGATTAAATAAAAGGTCAATACTTTTGTAATGGGACTTTAGTAGGAATAATAAGATTTTCTTCTTCCAATCCAGTTTTTTGCACTATGTTTCAAAGGGTTTCATGGTCTCCTAAGTATGCATCCAACACATTAAATACTTGTGAATTTTCATTCTCTTAGACAATAGTAAGACTGTTCTTTCATCTTGGCTATCTGTGCTTACCTGCGGGGGTTGATAGCGCGGCGGAGTCTGCGACAAGTAATGACCCTGGGACTGCGGAAACGGAGTCTGTGACTGCTGGTTGTAATATGGCTGTTGGCCTTGTTGGCAGTAGCCACTTACACCTTGCTGACCGTACTGAGGCGGCATCTGTTAGAAGAGCCAAGCAAAGTACACATGAGTCAGGTAAGTGGACTCAAAGCATTAGTGCTGGTTCAGACTAGCATTTTTGCAGAAGTTGCTCAACTGCTTTCTAGATGGAATAAGATGTATGCAAACTGCTATAGAAATCATGCAAGATGGGAACCATGTGTCCTAGTAATCCCTGCACCTCTCTGTGCATCCAGACATCTGCACGATTATCAGAGATGTACGCTTGAATTGCTCACTTGGTGGAGTGAGTAGATTCTGACAAAACGCTGGTCTGAACGAGCTCTCTCTCATGTTGCTCAGATAAGTTCCATCAAAAGAGTGTTCCAAACAGGTCAGAACAGTAGCGAGGAAATACTGTAACATGGGTATGGCAAAAAATCTTTTTAAAATGAGAATTTGCAGCATTGTTTCACAATTTACGATACAATATGCACTATTTATTTTTGAGGAATATGTACAGAATACGCTTGCTATGTTTTGGGGTCTCAAACAGAAATTCTGATTGTTCGGTCTACATCAGTAGCGCATCTGTTGTCATAATAACAAAAAAAAAACATTCATACATTTAATATAATTAAACATACATTGACATATACACTATATTATCATCAGAACTTCCCTCCCCTTTCATTTTTTACAGCTGTGTATTCCTGGGCTACTTAAAATTCTGAAAAGATGAGCATAAATAATTGGGTCGATGTCGTATGGGTGAGTGGAGCGTATGGATCAACAGCTGACTGACAAGCACTGAAATGGAATATTTAACTCATGCCGCATTCAAGCATTTAACCAATTAGTACAAAGGAAAATTTCCTCAAAGGAACCTTTGAACAGTAGTAGAATGTTAAAAAACTTATTTTCCAAAAATATCCTTTGTAGTGTAAGATACTCCATAAATATGTAACAATACTTGTGAGGTGAAAAAATGATTTATCCTCTCTTGGCTACAGCCTCGGATGAATAGCTGTGCTCTCCACATCACTTGGGACAGCCCAAAGCCATAAAGCACTAAAATTTAATTAACACAACATGTTTCTATGCAGCCAAGCAATCCATGGAGGACCAGTGTGAGCAGATCAGAATTAAACATAAAAAACAAGATCATCAATTACAGAACAAGAGAGTCCAGAGAATAATCAGTTCACAGTAAGTATACAATCACATGGATGTTTTTCTACAGCCATACATACAATGGAATATATCACAACAACATTAATCTCATAGGCTACCTCAATACCTTTCAAGTATTAAGAACAGGTTCATAGACTTTCATCTATGGAGTTTCTCTTGAAGCTGGGGCCCACCAAATGAATTCATATCTACCGAATCCTCACACCTGTTAGCCCCGTCCCAGGGTTAGACATTACCATTGAGGGAAATCTACATAACTTTACAGATAAATTGTCACTAACATGTTTAACAACAGGTTTAATCATTTCAATGATTTAAACCTCAAATGATTACTAATCAAATACCACATTTTCTTGCATTTATATGTTTAAATCAGTTTTGTTTACCTCATAGGCATTTACAAAGGTGGGGTGTTTACAATGGATTTACACTGAGCATAAAGTAACAGTCACCTCTGCCCCTGCTTCACTGCTCACCCTATACCCGCCTAAATACCTCTAACATTGTGTTTCACCTCACTACTTTGATTGCTCGCAGCAGCGGGTATGCTGGTGCAGCATTTAGGGAGTGGGGTCCAGTAATTGGAGGGGTGGCATTTATGATCTTTTTTTTGTGAGGAGGGGTTACATCTTTTCTCCCCTTTTGAATAAGCCGCCACAGGGGCGTATCTATAATGGGTGCAGGGTGTGCAGTGCAGATGGCCCCTGGGTCCAGAGGGGGCCCACATCGCACACCCTGCACCCATATTTTTTATATTTACCTCTCCGAAGTCCCTCGTTGGCTGTGGCAGTGCTACATAAAACCCCAGGAAAATGGGCACGGAGGCAATTTTCCCAGAGTTTTGAGCATGCGCAGTAGGGAAATTGCCGGGAAAATGGCTGCCGCACCATTTTCCTGGTGACCTGCGTATGCACAATAGACTCTGGGCACAGAGTCTACTGCTTCATCAATGCATTGCCAACTGCCAGGGAGAGAGGAGGGGGCCCCAGACGAGGAATGAACACGGGCCCCCTCCTCTCGCCCTTGAGCCGCCATCAACAATTGCTATGATCTACTTTGCAATTTTTACTGTCCTGCAGGCAAAATGTAGTCGACAACACTAGCTACAACTATTAGAGTGAACTATATTCACATTTTAGGGCTTGTTCACACCCAAACACTTATTAACTCACGTTATTTGTAAGCGCATAAAATGTGCTTTAAAAGAAGTAAAAAGAGTCAGCTGTGCTTGATTTTGTATATGTAATCTACAATACAGTATACATATTCTTTAAAAGAACAAAATAGTCTACCCACTACATTTTGTTTCTAAGGTTCAATCTACATTATAACATGAAGACATTTATAACATCCTAATAACCTTCATATTTTGCAGCAATTTAATGTTGTGTTTGTTTTTCCCATAGATTATTAGGTTTTAATGAATGTCTGCTGCTATTAAAGCCACAGACATTTTTATATGCAAGAATACCCATATGCTTGAGAAACACACATCATTCACTGCTTAGTGCCCATATGTTTGGATTTGATATATCATATTTCAGTAGCAACTCTGCGGTATTATTTTAGGCAGTTAGGATAACACTTAAACCAGTGTTAAATAGACTGTAATACTTTGACAGAACATTAAACATATTTTCATTAATGCCTGAATATGTTGTTTTTGTGCTCATTTAGTTGGCTTTACTTAAGTGACAAATGATAGTTTGCAGAGAACAAAACATAGACAAATAGGTTATGCACCCTTTACCACTTAAAAAAATATTTGGGTACTTTAGCCAGATGCTGTAGTGTAGTCTCCATAATTGTTTTATTTTGCTATGGTGAGAAATTAAATATTGCATAGAATATTTCCAACATGGTAAACATGAATAAATATCTGACTGTTGAATGGAAACAGTATAAAACATTAAAATGTGACCCTACTGAATATTTGTGGATTTTCAAAAAGAGAGTAATAAAATGGTGTACATAAAGTAGTACTCCATTCAACAGCAAAAACATACATAAAGTATATAATTCTTGCACCGAACTTGTTCCAACTAAAAAGTCCGTATATAAACATCCTTATGAATGAATGATGTTTCCCACTCCACGTAGCAGGATTATCCTCAATAGAGAATATGCAAAAGGAAACAAAATATAATATCTGTCAGTGCTGATCAAAATCAACTGATAGGCACCATATGTGATCTAAGAAACCAAACAAATCCAGACTCCCCAGAAATCTGAAAGATGCCACACATGTCTCCCTAGTTAGAACCATAGGGACCAAGGGACAGTTTGTTGTTTAAAAACCAAAAAGCACCTCAGTAGCGATCGAACGAATGGTAGAATGTTCTCCTCATTACATTCAACAGCTTAGTGACTTCATATCAAGGTATCTTTTAGCATAACACCCGTGAGAATATATCATGCTACGTTATACATTGCAGCTTACATGGAATGATCTCATACAGGTATATCAAGGTATCTTTTCATTCCTAGGACAAATTCCACAATGGAAACTCCAGTATATGAAAAAAGAAAACTTCCCATAGTGTAGTATCTCAAATAACTACAATGTTTAATAACAGCAGAAATAAAATAATAAAAACAGAGAGGATAACCTCCGGATCAGAAGATGGAAAACTGGATCTGCATATATAGGATAAGTAGATGGATGGCACACGGGTGTCTCTTATGCGGTTAATGTTTTCCCGATTCTGCTGATAACTGGAACTGGAAGGCTTCCCCCTATAACTCCTCAGACATGTTTCGACACGTTGGTGTCTTTTTTAAGGATGGAGTGTAAATGTTAAAACCGGGGAGGGATTATATCCCCCAGGGGCCGGAAGTGCCGTACTGGAAGTGTACTTTCTGATAAAAAACATATCACTAATCTACATAACATACCGATATAAACAAGAATGCCTTAATACTTACTGTGAATCCGCAAGCAGAAAACTGTTATGCTGCCTGAGTAACGGGCCACTCGTAATAAGGAATGAAAAGATACCTTGATATGCCTGTATGAGATCATTCCATGTAAGCTGCAACGTGAGCATCAATTCTATGTATGTCGTAGCATGATATATTCTCACGGGTGTTATGCTAAAAGATACCTTGATATGAAGTCACTAAGCTGTTGAATGTAATGAGGAGAACATTCTACCATTTGTTCGATCACTACTGAGGTGCTTTTGGGTTTTTAAACAACAAACTGTCCCTTGGTCCCTGTGGTTCTGACTAGGGAGACATGTGTGGCATCTTTCAGATTTCTGGGGAGTCTGGATTTGTTTGGTTTCTTAGATCACATATGGTGCCTATAAGTTGATTTTGATCAGCACTGACAAACAGTAGATATTATATTTTGTTTCCATTTGCATATTCCCTATTGAGGATAATCCTGCAACGTGGAGTGGAAACATCATTCATTCATAAGGACTTTTCTATATGGACTTTTTCACTGGAACAAGTTCGGCGCAAGAATTATATACTTTATGTAAGTTTTTGCTGTTTTACGATTTTACAGGATTTTGGTGACTCGTCTATAAGTATATCTTGCTGCCTTATTTGTGGCGGCCAGGTACAGTTCCATCTTTATACATTTCAGAGTACTCCATTCAATGCCTATAAGCTGGTCAAAGAGAGTAGGGGGAAATCCAATTAGCCAGCGGCTAATAATCCACGCCGGCCAATTCATTCAGTGGTGTTTGCCCCGTGTGTTACATTCAGAGGTTGAATTTACCTCGCAGTTTCTGGAAGTCCGCGACAAAAGGCACTCCGGGGTTTAGCGCATGGGGCAAACCCATTGATTCCACACTTTATGTTGAATCAATGTGTTAGTGCGCATTATCCCCTGGTTTACCATACGGGGAAAAGGATAATTGATTCAATAGACTTTCTCCACGCAGCGCAATCAATTAGCTGCGGGGTATATCCTAGTTTCTTTCCTTACACTGCTCAGTGTGAAGGCCCACTAGCCACCCTCCGGAGGTGCTAACACAAATAAGAATTACCTGCTTCCCTGGGGATCCTTGCAGGTCTCTAAATGGATAGCCACGGGAACAGACAGCACAACTTAGCCCACGCATACCAGAATCTGTCGCTATATGTTTGCTCTGAATGATCTGATTGTATTATTATAAAGAAAACTGTCTGTCATGAATCTAGGGCTTCTTTAAGTTTCATTTCACTGAAAATTTGGTGCCCAATACAATAAAACAGTTTAAAATATTATCTAAAATCAATAAAAATGAATTAGCACTAGAAATATAAAAAAGGCAGTGTACTGGAAATATTTAATCAACTGACTAGGAAGTCCTAATACGCACGTGTGCCCTATCTGGCCCTCCATTCACAGATCCTGTTGCTCAGGATGACATATTTGGTGGGCACCATTACAATGGACATTGTAACAAGTCATTACGTAAAGGCACCAGCAATCTTCAAAACCAAGGATGGATTAATAATATATTTTTCAACATGCATGCTATGGTAAAGGGGCTGCAGTTATCACAAAGTCTATTTTTACAGATCATAGAATGAGTTTGGAAAAATTAAGTACAGTAAAATTCTGAGTTTAATACAAAAAAAACACAAGTGAAAGGTAAAGGAAACCGATGTAAAGGTTACACATAGGTCAGAGCAGCTACAACAGGAATAGGATAATGTTCATGACTAGATAAACATATGAATCTGTGTCCTTGGCTACTTAAACTTCTACCTTTTCCACTTGTCCATTAAATGGTAAATTGCTACAGCAGCTACCCAAATGAATAAGGAATGTAATTAGTTTCTTAATGAAGAAACAGCGAATGCAGACTGAATTTTGAGCTCCTACCAGCCCTAAACGGAACCATCTAATTCTATAAAGCTATTTTACAACAGCCTTCCAACTCTTCAATCTTTTCAGCAGAATTACGTTTTTTTTTTTTTCTTTATTACTAGCATTTAATTCCCTCTATTTCCCCCCCCACCCCACCCCCGCTTCCACATCAAGCTTATTTTACTCTCAAGTATGAAGGTGGCAAATTATCTATGAAACGGTGCCATCATTTCCCTATAGAAGAAAGTGATAAATTGAATGACTTTGACCTAACTAGAAAGGAAGGTTAGACATGGTAAAAAGCATTTTAGCACGGTGCGCGTGTGTTTTGTTCCATCTTTCAGTATTACACAGTCAGTCAGTGAGAAATTGCTAGTTTGCAGCGCTCACTCCTTTCCTTATTTCAGGGTCTGGAACTCATTTACCTTTTTGCTGCAGGTCATTCCATTACAGCTAATTTTTGTTATACATTCCGCACGGATGGTAAAAGGTGTCCTCATTTGCTATTAGCTTACTGTATATCGAGCTAATGCAGGAGTATATAATTGTAGAGTTGGTTTGGAGGCTCCAATTACATCCTTTTTATTCCTGTGTAAGGTGGCATGGAGAGCAGTGTATACTTGACACTCAAATGCCAAATTGAGAACAAATATAAAGGTGAAAAATGCATGTACTGGACATTTCAGTGTTCACATTCGCACAAGAGAACACCAATGTAATTGTATCCAGAATGTTACACAGCCACAAACATTATACATTTTACAATATACTGTAAGTTAAGCATATATTGCTATAAATATTACCATTATAATTGGAGAATAGTGATGTCAATTTAACATTACACATTTTATGAACAAAAGAGAGCAGGTCATTTTCTTTGTGCTACAGTAATTTCATCAATGGTAAAGTACATGTAAGTGGGATAGGTACTGTATGTGTGTGTGTGTGTGTGTGTGTGTGTGTGTGTGTGTGTGTGTGTGTGTGTGTGTGTGTGTGTGTGTGTGTGTGTGTGTGTGTGTGTGTGTGTGTGTGTGTGTAGGGGGTTAGCTGATGTTTTTATATTTTTCCATGTAGGGTGATGTTTGTAATTTAGAATGATTACAAAACAAATCTAATGTATCTACACAGTACTGTTACATCACAAGGCAAAGCTTGATAAATGCCTCAAATGAACACTAAAGAGGACAATGATTATAAATAATTATTTATAATAATCATGAATATTATTTGTACTAGACTCACCCGGCAAATCTGTGCGAGTAACCATGGCTAAATGATTCACACAAAAATCCACAAGTACAGGGCGAGATCAGGCTGTGAAATGAGGTGACATTGCCAGTGCTTCCACACCATTGCAAAAGTAACTCGCCCCCCTAGCAGCTAACTGAATCAACCCCAATATTTTTTACCATAGTACTTGAAACATGCTGTCATCGCATTCCCTATCATACCCAACTGACTATTCCAAACCTAAGATGTCTTCTAGGACTGGAAGGCTGGGCGCTTTCTCTGGGTAAACAAAACCTGTAGTGAGATTGATCATATAAAATGTTCAACAAATTAATAGCATCTTAAGATTATGTATTAAGTAGTAAATTGACCGATAAATATAAAATGAAAAAATAGGTATACAATTTAAATATTGGTTTTCTAAGACAAAGGAATACATGACTCATTAAGTTCTAGGAAACTTACACTATAAGTCAAAGAAATACAGCCTGAGTACTTTATTAGGAGTAGAAATCTTTATGCAAACCTCTGTAACAATTCTACACTACACTCAATATTTATTCATCTTAAAAAGGTTTGCACTGTGTCTTTACATTTCCCAGCAGATCCATGGGGCAAAAATAAATAAAAATAAAGGTAAACATTAACAAGAAACAAAATGTACACCTACTAAAATATATTTGTAGCTATATATCTGTGTCTGCTGAGCCTACACATTAACAGACTGCAACATGGACACCAGTGACCCAGTGATTTGTGCAGCACAGACAGGATGGAAAAGGACCCCTGGCGGGAGGGAAAATACGGCACTGTTACACTTTAAAGTCAAGTAATGGGAGGAGCAGTCTAGTCCTTTCCTGTGGAGAGCCAGATGCCAAACTGGAAATGCCAAAGGGAAATTTTGAGGGAATCTAATGTGATAACCTCTACTGAGAGAGCAATGTCAGCTTTGTAACCTCATGACTGAACATGAGTGGTGATCGCAGAATTAAAAGGAGAGAGCTTTGGGAGTTACAAGAAAGAGTGGAAAAGAGGAGACTTGCAAAAGCAACTGTGATTACCATGTGATTAGCAGGCTGCACAAATACACAGAGGGCAACTTATAAGGAAGGATTCTTTGAAAAACTACTAACAAGTTACATGAAGGAGAATTATGTGAACAATCAGTAAATGACTTCTCCACATACAGAATGGAAGGAAATATTTTAATCTAAGTTCACCAGTGACCTTGTATAATTGACAAATCTAGAAAAAGAAGAAAAGTGTGCAACAAAATAAGAAAAAAAACTGCAAAGATAAAATATATATATTACGTTGCTGAAAAGACCCTGCTTCAGTTGCAGATATCTGTAGTTCTGTTTCATGTATACATCTTCCTTATTTCAATTAATTGTTTACTATTAGAGGACAATTGGAGGCGTAACCATCATTAAGCCCCCCAGGATGCAGACCAGACCAATTAAGTTTTACTCCATTCTAGTGTTACTAATAGTTTATTGTATTGTGTCATACAGTGTATGATCTATAAAAATAAAAAAAACAAAGAAACAAGAGTTTTGACATACATATGCTTAAATGGAACCAATCACTAATGTCAGCATTTCTAAATAGAAATGGAATGAAAATAGATCACTATTATTATTGTTTTCGATATCAATAAATACTTTACTTGATTTACTATATTGTATATAAAGTATTGTATTTCCAACAGAACTAACATATGACATAAATCTGCAACGACCTGGGTTATATAAAAGGTGCTAAAAACTTCCATTGATTTATATATAATTTTATTATTTTACAAATTGGATATATTATTCACATAATTTTTGGGGAGATATTTTTCTAAACGCTGAATAATTCCGGTCTGTAATCTTATTAAAGGATACTGCAGTGATAATGCAACTTGTTTTTCCAGTTACAATAAAGGGACAACAAAAACTATTTAATATGCATTATCCAATAACATCTTGTTGCAAGAAAGGCAACAAGTCAAATATTTGTGATGTAAAGAACTACAGATTGTGACCCCAATAGTCACTTGCAAACTACCTGAATAATTTTAAATAACCTGTGCCTAGATCTTTTTTATTTACAGTAGCATCCATGCAGTCCTCTTGAATACCCCAGGGTAGCAAATACATGATTATAGAATTCAGTAGTTAGAGGACTGAGGTACATAGATATTTAAAAAATGAATAAACTAAATTTCCATATCCAATTGATACTTTGCTGTACTCATAGTTCAAACTAGGTACAAGCAATATTAAAAATCTAAAAAGCAAAACAAAACAAAAGACTCAGTTGTATAAAAAGATTGTGCACACTGTCACTGTATTTAAGGCAGTGCATCTTTACTTGTGTCTTGTGAAGAATAAAAATAGTTCCGTTAAACTGGTTGCTATTTTTTAATATGTATGTACACACACAGACACTATATTATATATATATATATATATATATATATACACACACACATTATATATATATATATATATATATATATATATATATATATATATATTTATATATATACAGTCAGGTCCATAAATATTGGGACATTGACAGAATATTCATATTTTGGCCTCTATTAACCACCACAATGGCTTTGAAATGAAACAAACAAGATGTGCTTTAACTGCAGACTTTCAGATTTAATTTGAGGGTAATTACATCCAAATCAGGTGAACGGTGTAGGAATTACAACGGTTTCTATATGTGCCTCCCACTTTTTAAGGGGTCAAAAGTAATGGGACAAACTAAACAATCCTAAATCTAACTTTCACTTTTTAATACTTTCTAGCAAATCCTTTGCAGGCAATTACAGCCTGAAGTCTGGAACGCATAGTCATCACCAGACGCTGGGTTTCATCCCTGGTGATGCTCTGCCAGGCCTCTACTGCAAATGTCTTCAGTTCCTGCTTGTTCTTGGGGCTTTTTCCCTTCAGTTTTGTCTTCATCAAGTGAAATGCATGCTCAATCGGATTCAGGTCAGTGGATTGACTTGGCCATTGCATAACATTCCACTTTTTAGCCTTAAAAACTCTTTGGTTGCTTTTGCAGTATGCTTCGGGTCATTGTCCATCTGCACTGTGAAGCGCTGTCCAATGAGTTCTGAAGCATTTGACTGAATATGAGCATATAATATTGCCCGATACACTTCTGAATTAATTCTGCTGCTTTTGTCAGCAGTCACATCATCAATAAATACAAGGGAACCAGTTCCATTGGCAGCCATACATGCCCACGCCATGACACTACCACCACCATGCTTCACTGATGAGGTGGTATGTTTTGGATCATGAGCAGTTCCTTGCCTTCTCTTCTCTTCCCATCACTCTGGTACAAGTTGATCTTTGTCTCCTCTGTCCATAGGATGTTGTTCCAGAACTGTAATGGCTTTTTTAGATGTTGTTTGGCAAACTCTAATCTGGTCTTCCTGTTTTGTGGCTCACCAATGGTTTGCATCTTGTGGTTAACCCTCTATATTCACTCTTGTGAAGTCTTCTCTTGATTGTTGACTTTGACACATATACATCTACCTCCTGGAGAGTGTTCTTGATTTGGCCAACTATTGTGAAGGGGTTTTTCTTCACCAGGGAAATAATTATTTTGTCATCCACCACAGTTGTTTTCAGTGGTCTTCCAGGTCTTTTGGTGTTGCTGAGCTCTCCGATGCGTTCTTTCTTTTTCAGAATGTTCCAAACAGTTGATTTGGCCATACCTAATGTTTTTCCTATCTCTCTGATGGGTTTGTTTTGATTTTCCATCCTAATGATGGCTTGCTTCACTGATAGTGACAGCTCTTTGGATCTCATATTGAGAGTCGGCAGCAAATGATTCCAAATGCAAATGTCACACCTAGAATCAACTCCAGACCTTTTATCTGCTTAATTGATAATGAAATAATGAGGGAATAGCCCACACCTGTCCATGAAATAGCTTTTGAGTTAATAGTCCCATTACTTTTGGCCCCTTAAAAAGTGGGAGGCACATATTGAAACTGTTGTAATTCCTATACCGTTCACCCGATTTGGATGTAATTACCCTCAAATTAAATCTGAAAGTCTGCAGTTAAAGCACATCTTGTTTGTTTCATTTCAAAACCATTGTGGTGGTGAATAGAGGCCAAAATCTGAAAATTCTGTCAATGTCCCAATATTTATGGACCTGACTATATATATATATATATATATATATATATATATATATATATATATATATATATAAGCAGCAACAAATGGACGGCGGCACTCAGAGACTTCCATGAAAAAATATGTATTTAAACATCCATAGCCATCCATTTGTTGCTGCTTATGAATCTGTTTGACACGGAGGGCACCTGAGGTGCTGAACTAACATCATTTGAGTGCCGATCCATACAGGATTTTATCTATCTATCCATATATATATATATATATATATATATATATATATATATATACACATATACACACACACACACGCAAACTACCGTTCAAAAGTTTGGGGTCTCCCAGACAATTTAGTTTTTTACATGAAAACTGACTATTATTTATCAAATGAGCTGCAAAATGAATAGAACATATAGTCAAGACATTGGCAAGCTTAGAAATAATGATTTTTATTTGAAATAATAATTTTGTCCTTCAAACTTTGCTTTCGTCAAAGAATGCTCCTTTTGCAGCAATTACAGCATTGCAGACCTTTGGCATTCTAGCTGTTAATTTGTTTAGGTAATCTGAAGAAATTTCACCCCACGCTTCCTGAAGCACCTCCCACAAGTTGGATTGGCTTGATGGGCACTTCTTGTGTACCATACGGTCAAGCTGCTCCCACAACAACTCAATGGGGTCGAGATCTGGTGACTGCGCTGGCCACTCCATTACAGACAGAATACCAGCTGCCTGCTTCTTCCCTAAATAGTTCTTGCATAATTTGGAGGTGTGCTTTGGGTCAGTAGTCATGTTGGAGGTGGAAATTGGCTCCAATCAAGCGCTGTCCACAGGGTATGGCATGGCGTTGCAAAATGGAGTGATAGCCTTCCTTATTCAAAATCCCTTTTACCTTGTACAAATCTCCCACTTTACTAGCACCAAAGCAGCCCCAGACCATCACATTATCTCCACCATGCTTGACAGAATGCGTCAGCCACTCTGCCAGCATCTTTTCACTTGTGCTGCATCTCATAAATGTTCTTCTGTGTTACCCAAACATCTCAAACTTTGATTTGTCTGTCCATAACACTTTTTTCCAATCTTCCTCTGTCCAATGTCTGTGTTCTTTTGCCCAAAGTAATCTTTTCCTTTTATTGGCCAGTCTCAGATATGGCTTTTTCTTTGCCACTCTGCCTAGAAGGCCAGCATCCCGGAGTCGCCTCTTCACTGTAGACGTTGACACTGGCATTTTCCGGGTACCATTTAATGAAGCTGCCAGTTGAGGACTTGTGAGGCGTCTATTTCTCAAAAATGGAGACTGTAATAAACTTGTCTTCTTGCACAGTTGTGCACCGGGGCCTCCTACTTCTCTTTCTACTCTGGTTAGAGCCTGTTTGTGCTGTTCTCTGAAGGGAGTAGTACACACCGTTGTAGGAAATGTTCAGCTTCTTGGCAATTTCTCACATGGAATAGCCCTCATTTCTAAGAACAAGAATAGACTGTCGAGTTTCACATGAAAGTTCTCTTTTTCTGGCCATTTGGAGAGTAAAATCGAACCCACAAATGTGATGGTCCAGATACTCCACTAGCTCAAAGGAAGGCCAGTTGTATAGCTTCTCTAACGAGCAAACCCGTTTTCAGCTGTGCTAACATAATTGCACAAGGGTTTTCAAACCATCCATTAGTCTTCTAACGCGCTTAGCAAACACAATGTACCATTAGAACACTGGAGCGATGGTTGCTGGAAATGGACCTCTATACACCTATGTATATATTCCTTTAAAAACCAGACGTTTGAAGCTAGAATAGTCATTTACCACATTAACAATGTATAGAGTGTATTTCTGATTAATTTAATGTTAACTTCATTGAAAAAAACAGTGCTTTTCTTTCAAAAATAAGGACATTTCTAAGTGACCCCCAAACTTTTGAAAGGTAGTGTATATACACACTATACATTTTTATATACATATACTGTACACATATATATATATACACACATACACACACACATACATATATACAGACAGGCGGCACTCAAGTAAATAAACCACACAAGGCACAAGGGTTCACCAACATTCAAAATAGTAACTAAAACTCCTTTTTTTATTATGGCGAGTGCAGATATCTGTGTTTTTTATATTTAGACAATATGGTCACATACCACGTGCACCCCAGATTTTGGTGAGTGCGGTGCAGGCGTATACAAAATAATAAAAAAATATTTCACTACTATTAATGTTGTTGTTGTTTTGCATAAAACCTATTTTCCTAACAGATTTGCTTTAAAAAAAAAAAAAAAAAAGAGTAAAACAGTGTAGTGATTAAAACAAAATACACTATTAATTCAAAACAGAAGCAGACTCCCTGGTCTTGGACCGAGAAAGGCTGAAAGCCCCTAGGTTAAAGTAAGCAACCCAGCATCTACTTAGCAGGAGATGCGTTAATTTTCCAGACACTAAGGAAGCAAATTTATTGGTGAACTTCAGGAAGGACAAAGGGAGAGCAGCTGGCTCTTTAATATGCAATCTAATAAAATAGAAACCGTTACAACATTTTTATTCAGATGCTATTATCCAGTGACAAAGCAGGAATGTATCCTATGAAGGGAGATGAGAATTAGAGAGGAGGCTACCAACAGAGAATTAATTTTGATGGCTGAATGGGTATATTAGTTTGCTACATTTTTTCAAAACGAAAAATCTTGTACCACAAGAGGACCACATTTTTAAATTTATCTCACACCAGTTTCCTTAACTATATATGAAGGGTATCACCACCGATAACATTTCCCCACAGGCTGCTGAAAACTAAATTTCCTACTGATCTCAATGAATCTGCAAAAAAACAAAAAACAAAAAATATTTCAATAAGCCCTCAAGAATCAAACTGGGATAATGAATCAATTTAAAAATGCAAGTTTTAAAAAATAAATAAGATAAACAGCATTAAAAGGACCACTGGCACAGCATGTGGTCAAAATTGAATTTATTTTATACATTGCTTAAAATTATTAAATATAATACAATGTTATTACAACAGAACACTTAATTATATTGCTAACACTTCCTTTCAATGCATACATTTTTTGTTAAACATTTAAGATAGCGGCTGCAGGATTTCTCTTAAATAACATTATCTGCCAACTAATAGCCATCAGTTATTATTATTATTATTATTATTATTACTATTGTTATTCTTATTTTTATCCGTTTTACTGAAGACCAGGAAAACACATGCAATATATAAAGCATTTTTTTTTCTTGTCAAATTTAGTGCACTGTTCAGTTGTGTTTAGTTTAAACATATTTAAACGTGGCATTTAAGTAATTCAAAATTGTTAAATAAAGAGAGATACAGAGAGAGAAAGAGATGGAGAGAGACTTGCAGAGAAAATTATGAATAATTAGCCTAATAGATGTGGCCAATAATTCAGAAGCAATTAGTAGAGACAAAATAGAGGAAGCTACTGTTGTGCCTGGAATTCTAGTGAATGGACTGGGAATACATGGGCATATTATCATAGGAGTTATCAGCAGAATACTATTGGAATATACTACCCTACTTTACTTACCTTGATACTTAAGCAAAATAATTGAAATCTATGTTATTATATACATTTTGGTAGAATATAGAGAGCATACCTGTTTGTATTTTCTTATATGAGTGGATTCTTCCATTCTGTTTCTTGATGAAGGTAAAAACTAAATATTTGCAATGTATCCCAATGAAACAGTGCCTCAGTGACCAAATTGTTATACTATCTGTAGTGATAACTGCTTGACTTTACCAGAAAGCAATTTGTGATGACAACATCTTCCAAACATAGGAATACCCTTGTTTTACTTAATGGTATGTATATCTTAAAGCTGCACTACCACCAAAGAATCCCCCCATGGAGACCTAGAGCAGCAATTTTTCACAGGTGTTCTTTAATACAGAACCGGCCAAATAATTTGGTCAACTGTATGGCTTGCCTTGTGGTTGGATACATGCTTGCAAATATAGGCAAGTAGAAATAAAAAATTGGATTTTGGTACTTACCAATAAATCCCTTTTTCTGAATCCACAGGGGACACTTGAGTAGAGAGAGTGGGTGAGTGAGGCATCGAGCCTGGCACTTTAACTATTCCACAAATAGAAAGTTGGCTCCTCCCCCTCTATACTCCACTGGCCTCAGTTAAGATTAACCAAGCCTGAGCGGAGAGGATAGAAAACAGGAAGGAAGAAAAGAAGGAGGAACAACCCAAAAAACAACAGGGACTGCATCAGAAAAGAAGAACTATGACAATAGCCACGCTGCAGACAACTAAGATGCAGCTGCAGACAACTAAGATGCCGCTGCAATGCAACAGAGAATAAACAGCAAGAAACAGCACTGGGATAGCGTTTAGTGTCCCCTTTGAATGCGGAGAAAGGGATTTATTGGTAAGTACCAAAATCTTATTTTCTCCTTCATCCACTATGGGATACTGGAGTAAACACACTGGGGACGTCCCAAAGCTGACCTCCCGTATGGAAGGAGCTTAGTAAACTTGCAGATCCATGCAACCAACCCAAACCAGTGGCCGCCAGGAAACAATTAGAACATAACGAAAGTATGAACTGTGGACCAAACAGCCATACATTAAAACCTAACTATAACTAGACAGATCCATCTGAAAAAACATCCGCCTATACACAGGCCAGACCCGATTTGAGGTATCAGAGAGCACCAACAAGGAATCTGCTGTAACATGGAAGCAATACAAGAACAAGACGCGATGAACCTAACTGCATCCAGAGACTGTGAAAGTGCATCTGCAGCCCACCAACCAAGAACCCCAAAGATTAATTAACATGGAGGGCCGAGACCACCATTTTGCAAAAGAGGCCGGCCTCATGTGAAGCACATCCCAATAAAAATTATAAAGGAGTAGGAAGAGTAATCGGACAGAGCACTAAGCTCTGACCTATCCAATCGGAAGCAAAAGCCAACATTAGGAAAGACGTCCAGGACCCAACTTGAGGTCCCGGTAGCCTAGGGGCACCAATTCATCCGAGGGTAGGAAGTGGAGGGATTTAGTTATAGGAAATCACCAACAGGCTTCGAAAAGAACAGGAACCAAAGGTGTCTGGACTCAAGAACTCCCTGCAGCAGTTTGAAGGTCAGGCAGAAATGCACTGAAAACTGAAAACACAGATGGATAAAACAGCAAACTGCACCCACTGAAGCCAGGAAGAACTGACAGGACCAGGGCAGCCAGAAAGGAAGTAGATAAGAAAACTACGGCCTACACACCAAATGACTGAAGGCTTCAAAATTTAATAGAAAGGAACAGTCGACACCAGCTTCTTGACCCATAGCATAGCAGGAACTACCACCTTTGGCATACCATAGCATCTCAGGATCACGGCTGCAACAGCCACGTCGGTAAAAAGATTCACATAAACAATCCTACAGAAGATGTCTCCAGCCAACATGGTAAGGGCCACAAATGTCCAGCAAGGAAACGCCCAAAGAACCACACTCATCGAGACTAATCCGGAGCCACTAGGATGACGATCGGAGAGCCCGTGCCACCGGACATCTAAAGTAGGGCGTGGACTCATTGGAGTACACTAGCTAGGACCACATGTGCATTGGCAAAGAGAAGTTTTAACTACACCGGTCCCAAGAGGGGACCAAGAAGCGGACTAAGAATCCTGCCAGACCCAAGAACAAGGTCAGGCAGTAACATGACATGCTCAAAGGGTGTCAAGTGAAGTAACTGGATAACTGCAAAGCCTAACAACTACTCCTGCCTAGCCAGTCCGACTGCAGCAGAAAACTAATAATAATAATAATAATAATAATAATAATAATATTATTATTATTATATATGGAGACCTAAGTCACTAGTTAAAAAAGAACTGAATGACCCATGGTGTAAGAAATAACAGGCACAGCGTCCCAGGAGAGTTAGTATATAAAAAGCATCAGCCACCCCAAAGCAGAACTGCGAGCCCACTTCTCAATTTTCCATTAGGTTGCTTAGACTGGACACCTTGAACCATTTTCTAAGTGAAAATCATATAATGATCCTCGACAGAGAGAAAACCTGTCCTCCCAGGCAGAGGAAACCGCTACAAGAAGAAGACATGGCTAAGCAAGAAAACAATATAATTCTAGACTGAAGCCAGCGACTCCAGCATTACTAACTCCTCCTTAGTAATAACCTGCAAACTTATCAGTGAGCTTTTCATGGATACTGCTAGCAGAATGAAACAAAAAACACACAGTGTATGTCAGATCAGGTGTATCGCTCCAGGAAGGAGTGATAACAGCTGTGGGAGACTATGGACACCCATTCTAGAAAAGGCCTATCCGCCAAGACAAAAAGGATCAAGTAATATTGGAGCTATATAGCAGATAAAGGGGCTGAAAATCCAGGGATTGTATGATCAGGTCCAACCGACATTTTTCAACTAGTCCTTTATTTCCCTAACACAATACAGATAGTTTCTGTACACCAGGACAGGATGAAATCTTGTTGAAGCCTACAGTACATGATATTCCCAGACGGTCTCACATCCAAGTACTAACCCCAGCCAGACCCTGCTTAGCTTCCAAGATCAGACAAGATTCGGCATGTTCAAGATGGTAGGAATGATAGGCTAAAAGGACAATTGCATGCAGGAAGGATCAAATGGTGTATAAAGCTAAACTAATGTGAAAAGATGACCCTATAAGGACAGATTTCTGCTAGCAGAGCAGTTAAGGTGTTATATCAGGTATGCGCCGATGCCCAGTGAACATGTTACCCCTCTTATGGGATTTGTGACAAGTATGTTTTGCGTAGGAATGGGCAGAACCAGCCACTTACCTGCAAGCGACCAGGAGCCACCTGGTCACCTCATAGCTTTTTACTGACCAGTGTTCAACCTCGCAGACACCAGTAACCTCCTGCAGGTAGAGTACCAATAGTTCTTGTAAGTGATCTACAACTTGGTCTTGAGACTTGATCCGCTTCTGTATAAGATGCTAGCAGAGTTGTTAGTAGAAACATGTACAATCACTCTAAGGGACTGCACTCTGTGACTCACAAATTCACCACTTCAAAACAATCTCCATGCACTCACATGGAAGTAGAAAAGAACTCTCAGGCTAAAGGAACGAGATCAGGGAGAGACCAAACTACACAGCCCAGTAACCTGAGAGTGTTCTATACGTACCCACGGCTACGTATGAGAAGTCAAATCACTCCATCCTGCACAAGATATGCCGAACGCACAATCTCTGTATTACTTAACAGAAATTGTCGTAGTAATACTACGTTGTATCCTGGGTTTCCGGAAAAAAGTCACGTAATCACAGAGAGAACATACAATAGCAGTAAAGGTTGCGGGGCAACCTAACCCATGACCTCAGTGTGTTGAGGCACTAATGCTAATCATTACACCATCGTTTGCTGACTAAGTGTGTTGGAGCATAATATATATATATATATATATATATATATATATAAAATAAAAACAGAAAACCCAGCACTCACCATGTTTAAACACTCACAATTATTTATTTCCTTATTTATACATCATTGTGAGTGTTTAAACATGGTGAGTGCTGGGTTTTCTGTTTTTATTTATTTAAGCAATGTGGTCACAGGCCACTTGCACCCCAGTCCTGGGAATGGCGAGTGCAGGTCTGCACCCCAAATCTAGGAGTGGCAAGTGCAGTGGATTTCTGACTTTTTATATATATATATATATATATATATATATATATTTAAAGAACAAGGGTACTGTTAATAGCGCTACACCACAATATATCTGTTTCAGTCCTTTGAAATGAATTCTTCCAAAAATACACTCCCCGTGTGACAGGTGGCTGCCAATTTTCTCCTGAGAGACTGTTGTTGTATCGTCTCAAATAGTAGTAGAATATCTAAAAAGGAGGTGAGAAAAGGCGCTCTCTGGTGTAGTATTTAAGAATATTTGAATTTTCAAAATAGGTATTTATAAGTACCTTCATCAATTAAAAAAAAGGTACATCAGGGGTCTTAGTATGGAGCCAGCCTGTACTTGATCTCAGAAAGAATCCCAGAGTCGACAGGTAACTTTATCAAAGATGCCCTCGGAATTCTGAAAACACCACTTTGGTTCCGCTCCTCCCCATACATTCAATGGTGGAACTTCTTCTAAAGGCACACGTCCACTAGACCACAGGTTCTCAAACTCGGTCGAGGAGCGGAACCAAAAGTGGTGTTTTCAGAATTCCGAGGGCATCTTTGATAAAGTTATCTGTCGACTCTGGGATTCTTTCTGAGATCAAGTACACGCTGGCTCCATACTAAGACCCCTGATGTGCCTGTTTTTTAATTGATGAAGGTACTTATAAATACCTGTTTTGAAAATTCAAATATTCTTAAATACTACAGCAGAGAGCGCCTTTTCTCACCTCCTTTTTAGATATATATATATATATACATACATACATACATACACACACACACACACCTCTCCTAGGCAGCACTGACGTCTGTGTGCGACCATAATGACTATGTTGGCGTAGGATATCCTGTCTGCCAGATTATGCCTATGAATCTTAAGCAACCATTGAATCTAGCTGCAGTATCTTGCCCATACCATTTGTAAAGCAGCCGGTATCCCCAACTAACAAGACCTAATGTCTTTGGTATCAGGACCCATGCCCACAAGCACAACACACTGATGCATATACTAGCATAGCCATTTTGCACATTCTTGAGTTCTCACAGATTTACCCTTCCCAGGTATATTTAGACATGGAAGGTCAATATGTCAACAGGCTGCAGCTACACAACATAGCAACAATGACTTGCAATGAAGTTATATAATAATTTGTAACCCCTGCGCTGCTAGTCAGAAATCACATGCTAACGCCACTGTAATTGAAACAGCTAGAGATAGTACACCACCTGACACAGGGCCTGATTCAGACCCGGTCGCTATGAGCTTACGCTCGCATTATGCGTATGCAAATATTTGAAGGTGATGCGGCGGGGAGCGAACGCTCGCCAAGGCATAAGCATGCCCATCATACCTTTACGAGCATTCACTTTGTGTATGCAGACTCCCCTTAGCGTATGCAGAGATGCCCACTGGCCCACGTCATCTACTGGAAGTTTATGAAAACATTGATACATCGACCACAATCGGATGTGAACGCAGTGCTTGTGGTAGCTTTTTTTTTACCGCAAGCATTGGGAGGAAAACAGAGGGAAAAAATGGCTGGTGACGTGTTATATAACGCTGCCTGTTAATTATGCAAGCCTATAAAACTGCATTGAAACACTCGGGCACGCCTACTTTTGTATCTCCAACCCCCCGTTTTTATGTACTGCCCCTGTCACCACCCATAAACAGGCCTCTCCTGTCACTCACTCTGCTGGGCTGGTTTTGCTGGGCGAGCGAGGGATCTGTGATCGCACAGTGTAGCTCGCGCATGCGCAGATTGGCAACCATCGGCAAATGCAAATGGACTGCAGATACCAACCGGGTCTGAATCAGGCCCTCAGTCCCCCATTAAGCGAAAGGTGGACAGAGTAATAAAAACACATCTGTGCGGTATTACTATTTTTGGCACGCAGTGCAGAAAAATGGGTGCAAGGCGGATAGCCCAATAGTCACAGAGACGAGGTTACCTGTCTGTTGAGCGGCCTTCAGGATATCGCTGGTGCAGAGCTGTAATGGCGGTTCCCGCCTGCAGAAACCTAAGTGGTGCGCTCTCGTCAGAGGAGGGGATAGAGCCCCCATTTGGGGCAGATGTGGCTGGACTTGGGGCGGATGTGGGTGAATCCTTTGGGACGGATTACTTACTGGCAATCCGTCCTAAGGATGGATCCCAGTACGCTACAGTCAGCCTCCGACTGCGCAGTGGAACTGCAACATCAAAGGACGCTGAGCACAGAGAAGCCCGAACGCTACCCTGTGGCAGGCAGATCCCCTGTAGTCAGAGTCTGCCCCCGGAACAAAAAATAAATAAATCATCTGGCTGTTAAGCAGCCTGAACAAATGCCCGGCTCGCTCGGGCACTTAATCTAAACTGTGGACAGTGGGGTATAGAGGGGGAAGAGCCAACTCTCTAATCTTGGAATATTTAAAGCCCCAGCCTCGACTCATCACCCGTCTATACCCCACTGTCTTTACTCTAGTGTCTTCTAGTGGATGAAGGTGAAACAACCAATTATTATAAGATCTGGTCAGCTAATCAGCATTTTCAACCAATTTGGACAGGCATTGCACTAACGTCTGTTTGACACAGTTCATTTTGAGTTGAACATATTTTAACTGTCTTGAGTTAGAAACTAAATCTGCTCATTAAGGATTTAATTGGTTGATGCATGTAGTCATCAGTTGACTATGGTTACTTGGTTTGATCATCTAACAATCAGACTTGTACATTTAAGCACACTACATTTGTGTCTCATTGACCACATGCTGGTCCATTCATCAATTCAATAATTAGAAAAACTTCAATATCAGTGTTTCATTATGACTGAATTCCTGAACCCTTATAAAATCATAGGGGTTTGATTTATTACTGATGTATATCCAATGGATATTAATCAAATATGGGAGGACCTACTGTCTTCTCAGTCTTTACTCTGCCACCTTTTGTAGAAGAAAAAGTACATTAGAAATAATACATTTTTCCCAGTAAGACCGATAAAGTGTTGGCCAGCTGGCAAACTACATCCTGGCATGTTCACTGAGGTGCAAACTCCCTCAGGCCTGGAGATGCAAAGTATATTATCTACTTCCACTACTGGTTCTACCACTATATTTGTTAATTAAATCGCTCCATCAACTCTTACTGATAAATACTTTCATATATGTGCCACTTCACAATCGGAAAATAATCAATGGGAAGGAAAAACAAGATAAAGCAGACACAAAGTACATACTTTCAAGACTGCATATATTTTGTTTTTACTTACTAGCCAATTCAGATGTTGTACAGAGGTATTTTGGATATCGGAATATTCCATATTTTTGAATATTTGCATACCATTGTAAAATATCTTGGGAATGGTACCCAAATCTAAACACGGAATGAATATGTTTCATATACACCTTATACAGACAGCCTGCAGGTAATTTTATACAATATTTTCATTAATTTTGTGGCTCAAACAATGTTTGTGTATATACATAAAATTAAAGTTTCATATACACATACACAGAGCCTGAAGGTAATTTTATACAATACTCTTAATAGTTTTGTGCCTTAAACAAAGTTTGAGTGCATTGAACCATCAAAAATCAAAAGGTTTCATTACCTCAGTCTTGCAAAAAAAATTCAGTATTTCGGAATATTTGGATATGGGAGACTCAACCTGTAATAGTGTTCTTCTTTCTTGTTTAATATTACAAAAAAAAACAACAACTTCTAGCTGAAAACCCACATCATTTTCATTATTTAGTTTTATTATAAGTAGTACTGTAAATCCTAATATTCTCAATAGGGAATTCACTTTTTATGAATTTAAAAATGTAATGCATCTCTTGCCTTAGGTTTTAGTGGAGAATTGTAGCTTCTGTTTGTAACCACACACAACACGCTTCAAAATAATAAAAATTCAGCATAATGGATGTGTGAAAAACGTATAAAATAAATAATTGTAAGGTAATGCCGCAAAAGAACATGTAACTAGTAGTGTGCGCTAAGAAAAACCTAAATCACACCTGCAGCCAGGATGTAACATATTATTATTATTATTATTATTATTATTATTATATAGCTATAGCACTCAAAGAATAGAGAAAAAAAATTGCATTTGGTTACAAATTAATTCAACAGAACTTTTAAATAGTAAAATAGCTGGCTAAAATGTGAAAGTGTACATTTTGCCTTTGTTTTTATCTCAATTAATTGTATTTTTAACCAGCCTTTATTATTACACACAAAGCTATAATTCTATATTACATACTATAATCACTTTGCAAATGAAAACCATATGCTCATAAAAAAAATAATACAACTTCAAAATTTATAAAGTCTTTCTTAAACTGGTCCTTGAGAGGTGCTGACAGGCCAGATTTCACAAGCACTACATACTCAAATGTAACACTTTGCGATATGTATCCTGTATTGAGCTTTAAAGACTCTTTTACTGGCTTCAGATTTGGGAAATAAAGATTTAAAGCAAATATATATCTTTCTCGGTGGAAGCAGCTGGTGAATACACAAGAAAATTGTTTATACTAAAAATGTTATACTGACATAACATAAAGCATTTAGAAGGTCAAAATAGAAAAATACATGTCAAGAATCGTTTGCTAAGGAAATGGTAAACTACAATACACAAGTCTTTGCTATAACAGTTGCCTAAATGGGCTAGAGTTTCTGTATTATTATTTTTGATGATATTATTATTAACAACAACTTATATATTCCATTGGATTTTACAATTGGAAACAAAACAGTAACAAATCAGTAATAAAACAAAACTGGGTAAAAACAGACAGAAAAGTAGGTAAGAGGGCCCTGCTCACAAGCTTACAATCTATGCATAAAATGGCTACAGTATTTCAGACTGTAGTTACCCCAACAAAACGATGCACACACCTTTTTTTGGGCTAACCTATATGCCACATACACCGGGTACTTTCTCCCTTGTGCGTTCCTTATGTTTTGGAAAACTCTATTCTTCACAAACACTATGCTTCAATTGGAGAGGTTTAACAACAACAACAACAAAAAACAGCATAATAGCGCAATTATAAAAAAACAAAAATACCATATAATATAGAAAATATACCAAGTACAATTCACCGCCACATAAATATAAAAAAATATGAATGTTTTTGGTATTCATTATCCTACACAAAAATAAAATGCCTTCATCTGTGTATGCATTGCAACCTGAAAAAATAACTGGAAAAAAAAGTCAAAATTTTGTTTGTTTGTGGGAAATAAGCTAAAAGTTGATTTAAACTATTCTTTATTTTAAAAATATTTCTGAAATAAAACAAAACAGGTATGCAATGGAACCAACAACAAAAATGTAAAACATAGTAGTACATGAAAAGTTAATGATTTAATGTAAAAACTAGCAATATACTGTACAATATTGTTTAACAAAGGGAACTGTAACAAAACAGGGTAATAATGCTATGCTTGATGACCACCAAATTCAAATGGGTTTAAACAAGTTACCATTTAAAGGAAAAATGTAACATACAATTTCATCTCAACCTTTAAAAAATTAAATCAAATCTAAGATGAAGAAAAAAAAATATTTGTGTGTAAATTAAAAGGGCTGCTTTTTGGAATGCCATCTGTGAAGTGAAGCTGCTCTTTAAATAATTAGTACAAAATACACATTATGCAAATGTCTTCACAGCCAGGGCTGTGATGCATACATGCATAATAAAAAAAGAAAAGATCAGCATTTCATTATTTACAAAGCATGGGGGTCATTTATTCAAAGGAACAGAGGTACACAACAGAAATGACTCAATTATATTCCAGATATGTAACGCATCTATAATTTATACAACATTATTATTTTCTCTTCAAACCTGTGGCACAAAACGGTTTAAACGATGAAATAAAAACTATGACTACATATGATCATGCACAAGAAATACTACTTTGGAACAGTGAAAATTAGGACTGCCTAGTAAAAAACCAGCACAGTTGGTGGTTGGGGGTGAAGATAGAGGTTTATAGTTCATTCCATGCATAAAGAAAGATGAATACATAACCTAGAGAAGGCTTGGACTGGAGGAATGCATAAGGCCCATGGATAATGTAGGTTTGAAACAGGATGCCGATGCTCGGGATCCCGGCGGTCGGCATCCCGTCAGGGTTAGGATACAGACACCTGTCTGTAGGTATCCTATCACTCTCCCTCTCCCTACCCTAACCATCCCTCCCCGCACCCTAAACCTAATGCTCCCCCTTAGTGCCTACCCCTCCCCGTAGAGCTTAACTCTAACCATACCCTTAACCCCACTACTTACCTTCAGGATTCCGGCGGTGGGGATGCCAGCGCCAGTATTCTGAGCACTGGAATCCGTGCGGCAGGGATATTGACCGCATCCCATCTGAGTTGGGTTGTTCATATATTTTTTAGCCTAATGTAAGCAATTCTTACAGACACAAAACTGCTCAACAGAATATTTTGGCAATGACAGATTTTACTTTATTACTACAATTTAGCAAAAAACTATAGCTGAGGCAATTGACTGATACTCGTATGACCTAGAGCAGTAAGGGTTATTTTACTTTTGCTGGGCCGTTTCTGCAGATATGCACACGCATGAGACCAGATTTAAAAAAATAAATAAATTGTATTTGAGGAAAAAATAACGCATTAATAACATTAATAGGTTATCCCGGTAAAAACAGGTACTCTGGAGCTTTAAGTACTTCTGTGTTTCTAGTTAAATTGACCCATGCAAAAGTCATCACCAGTGAAAGCTAACACATCATACCGCCAGGAGGATAATCATAGCAGTGTTAACTTACCTAATGTTTGCCATGCTCTTCTGAACTTTACTTAAAACATACTGGACATGCAGTCTTGAAAACATTAATAATACAGCCTTAGTAAAAAGCTTATTAGCAAGAGTGTGGTATGTTATGTTGACAGTTGTGTCGATATGAGAATATCAACATGGTCAAAATGTCAACATTCATAATATCTACACGGATGAAATGTTGACATGAGCAGTGTGCCTTGGATTCGCAATTAATTCCTATGTAACAATATATCTATATATAAATCCATTCAGGCGGCACTCCGATTAGAAGAAATACACTGCACAGGTATGTGAATAAATCACCGACATTTCGTAGCCATTTATTGCCCCATCATCAAAGTCAAAAGATATATACATACTGAAAAAAATTTATACTCGCATACCACCATGTGAGGATCGCGCTGTCCAGCGTCCGGGAGCAGGTCGTCCCACGATGACGTATATGCGTATACCCGGATCAGTCTGTGATTGGCTTAAGTGTATCTTTTCACGGTGTTTAATTCATATACATATGAGACCCTTTTCCTCCTATCAATTGTTTTACTATGTGTAACTAGACTGCAGCTTTTGCACCTACTGTGCCTTCTTTAAGCATATATATATATATATGCTTTATTGTGTGTTTGTATTTCTATAGGTTCGCGGCTGTGCGTTGCCTGGGTGACGGGGACACGTGCTGCAGGTGGCTTCCCCATCCCAGCACTGACGCGGCTGTTGTAGACGCTGATGTGATGGTCAGGTGGTTAGAAGTCATCGTGGGACGACCTGTTCCCGAATGCCGGACAGCGCGATTCACACACGGTGGTATGCGGATATAAATTTGTTTTCAGTATGTATATATCTTTTGACCTTGATGATGGGGCAATAAATGGCTCTGAAATATCGTGATTTATTCACATACCTGTGCAGTGTACTTCTTCTAATCGGCGTGCCGCCTGACTGGATTTATATTTTGGGACAACTGCTGTTGTCTCTCACCGGAGGGCACCTGAACTTTTGAATACTGATTATTGGGAGTGCCACCATTGGACATATATATATATACACACACACAATATTGATAATCATACTATATTCATTAATCATTTTGATTATGGTGGTCCCAGATCCACAAGTATATTGATATAAGGTCTCACCGATTAGGGATGGCCAACTGATATGTTATAAATAGTTTAAAAGGGTTAGTGAGTTTTAATTTTATTTTTTTGCTACACCATCAATTGGGGACGTTAAATGTTGAGGAAAACATCGGCAGCGCCAGTCCTATAGCCAAGGCTAAACCATCAACCATGGTGCATGCACAGTATACCATAAAAAAATTGCCATTTTTCCGGTATACCATTACAAATATTTTTTATTATATACAGGTATATATTTATTTATTTTTTTTCTAAATAAATTAGTGTTAGATAATTTTTAAATATATGTTCTGATCTAATTCAATCATAAAACCCAAACAATTTCTGAGCAGTTTTTGGAAACATATTAGCCCATTAAATGGTTAATACTCATGAATTTGGCTAACTAAAATGCAGACAAGTAAAATGGAAATATAGAAGAAACTAGACATCTATAACAAAGTAAATGTAAACATACAGATGTGTACTTGCTCATTTAGCCATGCAGCGCGATATGTCTGGCGTGAGTAAGCCGCCAGGTTCCGTGCAACTCTGCTAACGTCGGGTGTCACTTTTTCCTGAAAATGTGTAGGAGTCGCAATGCGATACAACAAGGATGCACCAGGAGACGGTGCTGATTAATTTGATATGCAACATATATATCTGTGTGCGTAACTTGGTGTTGTAAAAAACTCAGTCACACACAGATATAAAAATGTAAAATTAATCAGCAGTCTCCTGGTGCGTCCTAGTCGCATCACATTGCAACTTAGACAAATTTTCTAAGACGCCCGGCACTAGCAGAGTCTCACGGGACCTGGCGCACAGAGAGGGGCTGTTTGGCGCGACTGCAGCAAAGACGAGTGAGAATGCATCTTTAAACTTAGTTATATGCTGTCTGCTTTGATTACTATTTAATGTGTAGTTGTGTGGAAGAGACATGTGGAGATGACCTGTAGTCTTTAAGTGGCCGCACATACTGCAATTCTGTGATGAATTAATAAAGGTTTTCTCTGGGCGCTAACCCTAATCAGCGTTTTTCAACCAGTGTGCTGTGAGCGGTTGTCAAGTGTGCCGCGGCGGATAGCTCAGCGCACTTGCACTGTAGTGTGTTTTATTCCTGAGGAGGCCAATGTATGAGTTTTATTCCTGTGGAGGCCAATGTGTGTGTATTTTTTATGTGGCAGCCAATGTGTATGTTTCATCATTGGTCGTGCACGCCGCATCACTGGATGGTGTTGGCCTTGGCAATTTTAAAATCTTGTGTAGTGTGCCTTGAGTTGAAAAAGGTTGAAAATCAATGCCCTAGATGTAACCGAGGTTTCCTTAAAGCAGCACATATATACTGCCTAGTTAATAGGCAAGATAATAATTTATAATAATAACGAAAAACACTTTAAACAATAAAATTGCAATGATAAAAATCCTTCATAGGTCTGGGTACCGAAAAAAAGTTCATACCAATAGTATAAACACAGCAATTCTACTAAATGACTGAAAAGCCAAGCCACATGTTCACTGTCCAATCTGGACACACATGAGATCCAGCTGTTTGTTGCTTAGGCCAAGCAGCTGTCTTACTTTTGGCATCACTAGAGCAGTTAGTTTTGCTGACCACAAAACACATGCTTCTAGCAGTAATCATTAGACCACATTTACCAGCATGGTATTGGGCCAATGGCTCAGCATCGCAGTGTCTTCATTTGTTCTTTAATGCTGGGAAAGGTATGTCCTTATTGCGTCAAAATATTATTGATCACATTTTACCAGTGATGAGTATAATTTCTTATCATTTATGCAATCACTTTACTTTCAGGTTCATTGGAATGGGAAAAACTAATGTGCATGTGCAGTTATCAGAGCACATATGCGTAAGCGGGCATCACAGGAGAGGGATCCACAAAATCGCTCCCTTAAAAAAAATAGTGATGTTGCAGCCTATAGACTACAATGGCTAGCACCAACAAAAGATGGCGCCAGCTATCTGTTAAGGACGGTGGGTATATATTAATAAGAAAGTCCAGCAACTGCTTTGAGGGCTGGTATATCTTGGCTAGATGCGGCCGTGTAGCAGCTTAAACAGCTGATAGGATAGAGTGGCTGAAGCCTGTGAGCTTGTAGGATGTGATACGGACTTTGGACCGGTAGCAGCCTTTAGGGCTGGAAGTGCCTTGGCTGGCTGAGGCCTTTGGGCCTGAAGATGAGGTGCGGCCTTTGGGCCAGTAGCAGCCTTGAGGGCTGAGAGTGCCTTGGCTAGCTGCTGTAATAGAAGACTGTAGGAAATAAGCTGGATTGCGACCCTTGCCGCCAAGGTGACACAAGCCACTGGTGCTGGAGTGCGGCCAGTGCTGACGGGTTGACACAAGCGTGAGTACGCTGGCTTGCGCACTGAGGACGCTGGAGTGCGGCCCTATGCCGCCTGGATAACACAAATGGCAGGTAGATGGTATGCGAACCATGCCACCCAGATGTCACAAACGACAGGTATACAAGACAAGCAGTATGACTGGATTCTCGAATGGATTACAGGAGACAATGCCAGAACAGGAAACATGTGAAATGCTATCACCGGCATCGGAGTTGCGTTCACAGCCGAAGGACATGGACGCAGGAGCCAATCCGGATCGATCCCAGAATGACGGACAGGAGGTAGGTGGAGTTTTCAGTGAACGCTTGCCCGGTGTTCGCTTTGCACAGCATTAGCAATGCGGCGGCTTGTGACACTATCGGGAGACAAGCTAGCGTTTTGTAGCTTTAATACATTAGGTATTTTGCCAGTCCCCATAGAAAACCTATTGATAGACAAGGGACAGCAGCAGATAGGTAAACCCCTGGATACAATTGATGCCGCAAACAAACAAAAACAGCTGTTTTCAAAGATTGACCACCGCAAATTTGATAAACTGGTCACTGTAATGTTCAGGAGAAAGTATTAATAAGAAAATGCATTCCAGAAATTTGAATCTCAAAATACATTTTGGCTGCACAGTGCTAATTTAAGTATCTCGAAAAGGGCAGAGTTTCAATAAAAAGAAAAACGTTCTAAGTAGAAATGGGCAGAAGTTGGGATGAATGGAGAGGTGGGTTTTTATTTTGTCCTATTTCTATGCATCTCAATGTTTGCAGGTACAGTATGCTGAAGCTAAACCTCTATGCCTTTGCAACAATGCTATTACCTACGATCAACTTGCATAGTTACTTCTGAGGTTAAGAATATCAGAGTCACAGATGTGCCAATGTCAAGCAATGATCTATGCTAATGTGTTTTACATTGCCTATTAAATGTATAATAAACTCCACTAAGAAAAAGGTAATTAATTACAGGTTCTTAATCCTAACACAAAAGTATAATTTGGGCTGTTTGCCCTCTTTAGTAAGTTGATATCATAACCTGTTAAATACAGTTTGGAAGGACATTTTCTAAGCAGAAACATAAGTGTTTACTATTTGCTGCTCAGAAAAGATAAAAACCACTGATAATACTTCACTTACAATGTGGAAGTGGACAAGCACAAATACAACTCACATATCCAATAGTCAGTATCACCCCTTTAACATTGCCACTTGCACTGCCCTGTGCTATTAGGTTTTTTGTTCCCATGCTGGCAGAGAAGTGTGCCAACTCATCTAGCCGCAATTCATCATTATTAATTTTGTTTGTGAACACTGTTTAACATATGCCTCGTAAACCTGGAGCCAAAAAATTATATATTAAGCAATTTCCTGGCTTGTGTAGTATGAAGTGTTATTTGCATTTCTATCAAGCCATTTATTTCATATTTAAATACAGTTTTTGACATGGGGGATAGTTATGCCCTCAAAATAAAATAGAGGAAAAGCCAGATCAGAAACAGATTCAGCACAAAACAGGTTATGTTAAAAAACAAACAAAAGTATTAGCCTTAAGAGAGCCAGACAGCATGGTAGATACAGAACTAGCAAATATAACCAGAGGTAAGGAACAGAGGACCTGATTCAGACCCACTCGCTAGGAAGTGTTCGCTCGTTGCTGGAGAGGTTTCGCAATGTGCGCATGCGTCGCAGTGCGCGGATGCGAACCAGTCCGAGCGATCGGGAAGCCTACAGTCACTGAGCATAGACAGCCCAGCTGAATGAGTGACAGGACAAGCCGTTCGTGGGTGGTAACAGGGGCAGGCCACTAGAAACGGGGGAGTGGAGTTGCAACAAAGGCATGCCTGAGCGTCTTAACGCCGTTTCAGAGGCGTGCAAAATTAACAGGTAGGGTCATAGTACACGTCACCTGGTTGAATTTTACACTGAAGTGCTCACAGTGTATAGTCAACCTCAAGCGTTGCGGTCACTTCCAATGGTACCCGATGTACCGATGGTTGCATACACTTCCTGTAGATGACGTGCGTAAGTGGGCGTCTTAAGACAGGCTGGTGGGCGTCTGCATACACAAAGCGATCACACGCCAAGACATAGTGGGCGTGCTTATGCCTTGCCGTGCGATCGCCTGCCTTGCCGTCACTTAGCCAAGTTTGCATACGCATGGCGCGAGCGTACGCATCTAGCGAGTGGCTCAGAATCAAGCCCAGAGTCTTGTCATATTACAACCCTTCTTGAGGCTATTATTGCTTCTGCATTCTGAACCAAGCACTAAATAAAAAATGTCAATACCACTTGGTGGCAGGTTCTCCTGAAGGCAGAGCACAACATTATCTAAGGCAATTTAATTTTAAGTAAAATATATAGTTGTATAGTGCCTGACATTTCAGTAATTTGTTATTCACGACAATATGCATCTCTCCCAAGGAGGGAGTGTGGTCATATTACTCTAATACCTTCAATGATGCACCTAGTGCTTCTGAAATGCTAGTCAATCCCAAATCACAAACCCTCACCTAAGCATTGTGATGCAGAGAATGGGACACACATCTCAACAGCCGGTTAGGACAAAGGGGGTGATCTACCAAACCTTCTAAAGAGTGGAGAAGTTCCCCATAACAACCAATCAGCTTCAACCTGTCTTTTTATAGAATGTAATAAATGAAAACTAGAAGCTGTTTGGTTGCTATGGACAACTTCTCTATATGTCCACTTATCGACTCTTTAAGAGGATTCAGGGGCAGATTGGGCCACTGAGAAATGGGGATAGTTCCTGCTGGGCCGGCCCCCTGCTTCCCTCTGTCTCATGCCCCCGGGCCAACTCACATTGTGGGGCACGTTTTCTGTTCGGTCTCCAGGCAGGGTCATGAACCGGATCTGAGGAGACCTGCCTCTGGTGTTCTTACTCTTCAGGCACTGGCAGCTGCAGTGCGGACGGTGCAATAAAGTTTTTTTCTTATATTATGGCTCAGTTTGTAACATCACGCGCACCTCAACTAGAAGAGGAGCAGCTGGAAGATGCAGAGTAAAGTAAGTGACTGGCCTGGAGCCGAAGGGCTATAGGGGGCCGAAGCTGGGGAGCCACTGTGCGGCTTGAGAGACACAAGGAGGCTGGAGCTGAGGAAACCGTGTGGTGCTGGAGAGACACACATGAGGATAGATATGGGGAGACATTGGAATGCTGGAAAGACAAAAGGAAGCTGCAGCTGGAGAGACAAAGGGGAGGAGAGACACAAGGAGGCTAGAGCTGGAGAGACAAAAGTGTGTTGGGGAGACACTTTTGATCTGGAGAGGTAAAAGGAGGCTGGAGCTGGGGAGACACTGAGGAGAATTTGAGGGGCTGGAGAAACACAAGGAGGTGAGGAGACATTGAGGGGCTGGAGAGACACAAGGAGGATGGAGCTTGAAAGACCCAGTGATTGGGTGAGGCTGGAGAGGCACTGGGAGGTGAGACTGGAGGGACACAAGGGGGCTGAAGCTGCCAATACATGGGGAATGAGGCTGGTGGGACACTTGGAACTGTAGCTGCAGAGACACAGGGGAAATAGGTTGCAGAGACAAGGGGAGTGAGGATGGAGAAAACTCTGGGAGGAAATGGCTTGAGATTATCCACAACTGGTAGGATTAGAAGGAAAAGGCTCAGGAACAGTAATCTTCATTAAGGCACCAACTGTAAAGAAACATTATGGATACAAATTGTATACCAAATTAGAAAATACAGTTTAATAATATAAAATTGTTTCATCAGGGAAGTTTACAATTTGCTCTGTACCAAAACTTCTGTTACTAGGTATTAGCTAGCTGAACGTCTGTTATATGATTATGATATTCTTTATATTCCTACCCAAACAGGTACCTTCCGAACTATGTGATCTCCTAAGTGAATACTGACTGAAGACAGCAGCTGTCCAAGGAGGATGAAGGAATTCTTTAGAGGTTCCCGATAGAGGTACCACCATATAGGTAAGGCAGACTCTGACTTAGAATAAATCACACGTACATCAAAAAGTAAAAAAACTTGCATATCAGGGGCAAACAAGCCTGTTAGTAGACATCGTGCCAAGAGGATATCGGAAGCTGGTTCCTGGTTTGAAAAATGGAGCCACAGTGCTATCTACTAACAGGCTTGTTTGCCCCTGATATGCAAGTTTTGTAGCTGCATTAGAATAAAGTCACAGACGCAACTGCCGCAGAAGACGCAAGTAAGGCCGCGGCTGCCTCCGACTCAGAATCAGGCCCTATTAGGAGGGAGTATCCCACCCTCAACTGACCTGCCCCCATAAGGGCTGCATCCAGAAATTTCCTGGGCTGGTTTTCCATCCCAATTCTTCCCTTGGAAGGATTGATACATTGCCCCCAAAATTCCCATCTGTCAAGACAATCCCTGAGTCCACCTAAACTGGGACAGTTAAGAGAGTGGATATACTGTAGTACCACCAACACAACAGCGACGATTTTGAAAATTCTCCAGGCATTGATATCTGTACAATAAAATTTTGACTAACTTGATGGGAAAGGAGGCCAGTTAAACTGCCCATATATTATATAATGAGAACATTGCTGTCCTGATTTAATGTATTTATTGACTAAGGGGTGACAGGGAGCATGCTATGTTAAACTAATGTCAAAAAAACCTTTGGAAGTGAAGAAGTTATACATATCAGTTGAAGGGTGCAAATATACACCTAGATAAATCATATTGCAATGCACTGGATGCACAGTGTTCTCCCATAATCAATTTCACAGGCACTCCAACCGGCTTTTTTACATGCCACCTGCACCTGCTCCATGGGTCTGACGGCTAGAAACAGAGTTGAGCTATGCTTACGTTATTGTGACAAGGACAGTAACAGAGATCCCTCCTACGACTTTAAAAGTCAGGGCCTGGTTTGGGGAACTTTATAGAAAGGGTAGACTGAGAGTGCAGACGTGCGCTGTGTGTCTCAGTGTGCATTGATGTACACAATTATATCTGAATCCAGACAGCAAATGAGCAATATATGCAAGAGTCTTTAAAATGATTTAATTACTAGTATAACGGACCCGGCATATACCAGGTCCCCTCAGTCTCCGCCACCCTCTCTGCTGTTTCCTGCCCGCCTCCTATGGCTCCATACCAACCTCTACTATACCGTCCCATCGCTTTGTCCTACCCTTCCCAAATAATTACACTACTGTACGCACATTGTGGAGATTGGACAGTGTTACACAAATTATTATATAGATTTAATTTAAAATTGTTAAAATGCAAGTTCAAATCAATATAAAAATGTCCAAATTTTTTATTGCAAAGAATTACACTACTCGGTGGCGTCACAAGGGGGGTGCGGGCCGCACCGGGTGTCACCCTCCAAGGGGGTAACACCAAAAGCCACACACTCTTTCCCGCAGCGCACAACCCCCCCCTCCGCCGCCGAAACACTCATGCCCGCCCTGCTGCCCTGAAACAAAGTGGTGGTCTGGGAGGAATAAGTTTGCCCATTACTGTGGACAGAGTAGGATCTTCCAAGCTCTGCCTACCTGCTTTATAACGCACAGGCATTCGGCAGGTGACTGGTCACGTGTGCGGAGTGACGCGATGATGTGGTCTCGGACTGTGTGAAGAGCCAGAACGCCGAGGGGGAGCGAGAGGCACTATCAGGAGGATGCCTCTATAGATGGACACTGACCGACAGCTGTCTGCCACTGATGAAGAGGAGATCAGTCGGCTTTAAGCACTGCTTAAGGTTATAAGGTAAATAATTTGTTTTTACAGGTGAGGGTGGGGGGGCTCTCTGCATTGTATTTAATTTAGAGTCCAGAGCAGACAGTTAAACACAGTAATGAACCCTGCATCCATGAGGTACTAAGGGGAGACCCAAACTTTAACTGCATTTTAGATCATGTGGTGACTTAGTTGAACCTTATGTATTGACATGAATAAGGAGAGTATGACTTTATCTGATTAGTTACAAATGGGAAAAGAGACATTTTGGCCAGTCTTCATCCATGTGCAGCATAATGCTGGGTACACAATGGCAGATATATTGGCCGATCAATTGATCGGCCAATATATCTTATGGCCGTTGGCCAGTGTGTGCCAGCGCTATGTCTGTGAACGACGTCGTTCACAGACATATTGCGCCGGTAGTGCTGCACAGCCGTTGGCAGATATATCTGCAGACATAACTGTCCATCATGCTGTGTGTATGGGTGGTCAGACGCCCTCCCTGCCTGCCATGCACGCCATTCTACTATTTGAACACAACTCTCCAGCAGCACCTCTGTATCCTGCTCCTTGGTTTCTGCACACCTTCTCCATCGCCTTCCCTGCGAGTCTCCCGGCTGCAGTAGCAGCGTTGTTGTCTACATTATGTTGGTGATGCTGATGCCTCCAGCAGCCTGTACTCCATCCCTGACTCACTCAGCCAGTTCTAACAGAAAGTCGGGGAGGTGCACACTGGCTGGGCTAGGAGGTTGCTGGAGATGGACACCCAGGTGCTGAGGGACAAGTGGAGGCTACAACTCATGCCGGATACGATAGCTCTAGTGAAATGGCTGGGGTCTCCCAGCAGGAAGGAGGTACTTCCTGCCCCTAACCCCCTCCTTGCCCCAAGTACTGCCCCAGCTGCAATTTACCCTTACCCCCTCCCTACCCACAACCAACACCTTGTCATACGATGGCTTGTCTTGCCGAAGTTGCATACGCATCGAGCGAGAGAACACATCTGGCGAGCGGGTCTGAATCGAGCCCTTAGATTCAAGAACTTGGATCCAGAGCATAGGGGAGTATTGCCAGCTTGTTTCACGTAAACATATTGCCAATAACAAGTATAACACTTGTGGCTTTCACAATAAAGCACATTTTTGCTAATGTTTTCGACAGACTGTACTAAGTTCTAATTTTGGAAGTTTTTTTTTTATACCACCATACATACAAAAAAAAGGTTACTAAGGAAAAAAAAAAAGAAACAGGAAAAAAAAAGTGTCAGCCAAAGCATAACAATGTTGTATTTAGGCACATCGAGGAATAATGCTTGTAAATCCCAATGGTCCAATGAACAGACACACAGTTTTCATAATTCTATCATTGTGATCCACGGTTGAATGAGTGTCTAGCCAATGCCAAGCTACAGTTTCCCATTTGAATGACATATGGATCCAGCCAACCAGAGAGATGTTAGAACATTAAATGCCACAAACAGACCGGAGAAGCATACAAAGTACCAAATTAGCGCTCATGCAACCGTGCACACTTGAGGATGTCATTTTACTTTTGGAAAAAAAAAAGTCTAAACCAGCAGAATTAGGAAAGAGCCGCTTACTGAGGAAAGTAAGCCTGGAAAGACTGGGATTTTAGGGTCTATCAGTACATTGGAAACTTGCAAATGCCTGTTTAGTGTAGCTGCATGGGTATCTTTCTTTCACTAGTGTTTAAGTCATCATAAAATGATTCATTTAATTCAGATGAGAAAAAATAAAAGTCATAGTACTTAAAGGTTGTTGGAAAGCAAATATGAATAATGAGAGGGACATATTAATTTATTCTGGCAGTTCCAAACTCAGGGCCTGCAATCGGCCGATTGTTGCGCTCTGCGCATGAATCGCAGTGCGCAAAGACTCCGCTGTGATCGGGACGACGATCGCAGTGACTACGCAGACCCACCGCATAGTTATTGACAGGATGTACCGTTTGGAGGTGGTGACGGGGGGGGTCGGCAAAATGCATGGGCGTGCATAAATTATCCACTGCCATACGCAGCTTAAGTACTCACAGCGTGCGACGAGGTTAGCAATTTCCGTGTAAGGTCAGAGAATGTGCAAGTGTGCATGAGGCTGCGATGATACTCGATGTTACCGATAGTTTCGCAGTCTTGCTAAACTTTACGGATGTGTGTAAGGCAGAGGTTCCCAAACACGGTCCTCATATCTCCCCAACAGTTCTGGTTTTAGAGATCTCCATGGTTGAGCACAGGTGACTTAATTAGTACCTCAGTCAATTTGATTTAACCACCTGTGCTCAACCATGGATATCTCTAAAACCTGAACTTTTGGGGAGCCTTGAGGCCTGCGTTTGGAAACCTCTGATGTAAGGTAAGGTGGGCGTCCTTATGTAGTGCTGTGACGGCAATACGATCTCAATGGATTAGCATATCATCGCAGTGAGATCTGCGTGCGTAATCGCTATTCCATTCGCAGTTGCGATCCTTGCAGAATCAGGCCCTTAGTATGCTGTTAGTCGTCTTTAGCTTGTAAAAACAAGTATAAGTAAAGTAGAGCAGGGATGCAGACAGTTGGGATGGGAAGGAGTGGAGGCAGGCTGAAGTGACACAGCATATTACTTGTCCATTTTGCAAGGAAATAAAATAAATCAGATTAACTGTGAGAACTAATAAATAAAACCAGGGAACCTAGGTAAATATAAAAACTGAAATAAACCTGACAAACTAAAAAGAAAATTACCCTTGTATCAACTTGCCTACTTTTGAAGACATTTCAGGGAAATTGTGAAAGCGACACCTATGAGCGCGTGTACTACTATATCTGAGAGACGTGTCATAAGACTGACTTACATCCAAATGTAAATGAGCCCAAAAGCAGTTAGTAAGATCTATTTGGTGATGAAAACACACTGATACTTATTAGAAAATGCATGTAGCCATAGGGATAATTGTGCACTATAACCAAGGCAGGGAAATGATACGAATGATCCCATTTGAACGTATACCTCTCTTATTTTCTTTATATATACATATATATATATATATATACATATATACATACATACACACACACAGTCAGGTGCATAAATATTGGGACATTGACAGAATTTTCATATTTTGGCCTCTATTCACCAGCACAATGGCTTTGAAATGAAACAAACAAGATGTGCTTTAACTGCAGACTTTCAGATTTAATTTGAGGGTAATTACATCCAAATCAGGTGAACGGTGTAGGAATTACAACGGTTTCTATATGTGCCTCCCACTTTTTAAGGGGCCAAAAGTAATGGGACTATCAACTCAAAAGCTATTTCATGGACAGGTGTGGGCTATTCCCTCGTTATTTCATTATCAATTAAGCAGGTAAAAGGTCTGGAGTTGATTCTAGGTGTGACATTTGCATTTGGAATCAGTTGCTGTCGACTCTCAATATGAGATCCAAAGAGCTGTCACTATCAGTGAAGCAAGCCATCATTAGGCTGAAAAATCAAAACAAACCCATCAGAGAGATAGCAAAAACATTAGGTGTGGTCAAATCAATTGTTTGGAACATTCTTAAAAAGAAAGAACGCACCGCAGAGCTCAGCAACACCAAAAGACCCGGAAGACCACGGAAAACAACTGTGGTGGATGACAGAAGAATTATTTCCCTGGTGAAGAAAAACCCCTTCAAAACAGTTGGCCAAATCAAGAACACTCTCCAGGAGGTAGGTGTATATGTGTCAAAGTCAACAATCAAGAGAAGACTTCACAAGAGTGAATATAGAGGGTTCACCACAAGATGTAAACCACTGGTGAGCCACAAAAACAGGAAGACCAGATTAGAGTTTGCCAAACAACATCTAAAAAAGCCATTACAGTTCTGGAACAACATCCTATGGACAGATGAGACAAAGATCAACTTGTAAAAGAGTGATGGGAAGAGAAGAGTATGGAGAAGGAAAAGAATTGCTCATGATCCAAAACATACCACCTCATCAGTGAAGCATGGGGGTGGTAGTGTCATAGCGTGGGCATGTATGGCTGCCAATGGAACTGGTTCCCTAGTATTTATTGATTATGTGACTGCTGACAAAAGCAGCAGAATGAATTCTGAAGTGTTTTGGGCAATATTATATGCTCATATTCAGTCAAATGCTTCAGAACTCATTGGACGGCGCTTCACAGTGCAGATGGACAATGACCCGAAGCATACTGCAAAAGCAACCAAAGAGTTTTTTAAGGCTAAAAAGTGGAATGTTATGCAATGGCCAAGTCAATCCCCTGACTTGAATTCGAATGAGCATGCATTTCACTTGATGAAGACAAAACTGAAGGGAAAATGCCCCAAGAACAAGCAGGAACTGAAGACATTTGCAGTAGAGGCCTGGCAGAGCATCACCAGGGATGAAACCCAGCATCTGGTGATGTCTATGCGTTCCAGACTTCAGGTTGTAATTGCCTGCAAAGGATTTGCTAGAAAGTATTAAAAAGTGAAAGTTAGATTTAGGATTGTTTAGTTTGTCCCATTACTTTTGGCCCCTTAAAAAGTGGGAGGCACATATAGAAACCGTTGTAATTCCTACACCGTTCACCTGATTTGGATGTAATTAACCTCAAATTAAATCTGAAAGTCTGCAGTTAAAGCACATCTTGTTTGTTTCATTTCAAAGCCATTGTGGTGGTGAATAGAGGCCAAAATATGAAAATTCTGTCAATGTCCCAATAATTATGCACCTGACTGTATATTAATGGGGGTAAGGTGCAATCAGGGAGATTGCTAGAATCTTCAGTGACACGGGGAGATTGTCAGGAAGACTACCTGCAATAGCAGCAATCAGGTAAAGTTGGCAAGTATGCCTGCCTTGTATCTGTCCCAGGCCATGCCAGGATATAGGCCCTCATTCAGAGCCGGACGCTCTGAGCAGAGCGCACGCTCTGAATGAGGGCCGTCCTCCATAAAAATGGAGCGTCCTCCTGGACGCTCGTATAGCTGTGGGTCACCACCCACAGCCTATACGAGCGTGCAGGTTGATGGTCGCGATGGTCTTGACCATCGCGACCATCGCCACTGCGAGCCGGAGCCTGCGGTTGAGTTTCTCAACCGCAAGGCCCGGAGTGATTTTGGCTCTATCAGAGCCAAAATCACTCCCACTGACATCACTAGTGATGTCAGTGGGCCGGCTTCTGACGGTAGGCGTTCCCTTGGGAACGCCCCCGTCAGGGAGGCACGCCCCCGGCACGCCCACCAAAGGGGGCGTGCTGTCAATCAACATCGACAGCACACCCCCTTTGATCAGACACAACGAGCGAAGGAAAGTCCTTCGCTCGTCGCGTCTGGCGCATGCGCACGACGGAGCTCCCTCCGTCGTGCGCATGCTCAGTGCACACCATCGACCCACTTGCGAGCGGACAGCCGCTCGCGAGTGGGTCTGAATCAGGCCCATAGTTAAGATGTATGAGCACTGTCTTCCATACTTTTTGAATTTCAGACCGCAAATACTCACTTCAAAAGACTTACAGATAGGAAAGTCTTGATTGCATGATAAAATATAATCACTATACGACCTTTGGGATTTTAATGAAAATTCTATTTAATTTGGCAGTATTATCTACAAGCTGTGATACCCGGAGTTGCCAGAGTTGAAGACTGGACCCTGAAGTACAGCTGCAGCCTTCATTTATTTACATTGTCCTCATCTATAACTTGGATAACTATGCAAATTAGGAGTAAATGACAGTGCAGGCATGGGTATTCTCATACCATTTGGAATGGGGTATATCAGGGGCAGACTGACTTACAGAACAGAAATCAATATAGCTGCCAAAGTCACTTGAGTTTCAGAAATCACTGCAGAACAGGGGTGGGGGTGATTCAGCTGTGCATGAATATGTTATCGCAGCTGCTAACACGTTAGCTGTAATATAGTAATGCAGCAGGAGGCGTCCTGCCTCCTGCATACATTACTGATCCTAGCTGCGTCCAAGGATGCAGCACTGGATCTGCGATCCCTTGGCCAGCTGAATGACCATGGGGTCACGCAAGACAGTCGCTGCAGATGAGGAAAAGATGGCAGGAAATCTCCTAACATCTCCACCCCTCTCCCCACCCAAAAATGGAAGCAGCCTGTCAATCACTGACAGTCTGCTGCCGGACTGTGTACAGGTCAGGCTCATGTGCAAATTCCCAATAATCACTCTCCAGACCAACATTGAAGAGCTGCCATCAGGATGGGAATGCCAGGACCAAAGTCCCATTCCCAGACAGAAGGGGGCATGCACGCAGTAGCACTGTGTGGCTGCGATCAATCTCACCTGCTGTTTGTAATCTTCGTATGCTAAGCTTTACCAGAATCAAAGATTGTGGATTGATTATGCTGTATTCCACAGTCTGAATGTATCGAGTGCTGAGCTGCTCATGAGACTGCCAAGTACTCTGCTGAGACCCCTGTGGTGGCTGCTGTAAGATGAGATCGTGAGTGAAATGCTAATAATGCACCCTATTTAATTTCAAAGTTTATCATGCAAACACAGAGGGCTAACTCCGTATTTAATGTATGCGGTTATTGGAAAAGTGACATAACACAGCACTTTGGAAAAGATGAGAGCGTGACAGTGTGTATGAAGCCAGCCTCTCAACCCCAGAAACTGTGTAATTTAAGAGTAATTTACCGGTTTTATGGGATTGTGTGACAGTGTGTGGCCCTGATGAAGTTAGGCAAAAACGTAATACTGGTCAAACTATACCACCATGCCAAATTTGGTGGAGCTAGGTACAAAACTCTGCCAGTGCTTAAAGAACAGACAGACACACACACTTGATTATTATATAGATAAGTAATGCTGCACAAAATTACACATTTAGAACTTCCAAACATCCAGGGCTGTGCTAAGATGCTGAACTTTAGTAACAGTTGTACTTTATGACAACCTCTCTCTTTAATTAGTGTCTCCTTAACTCTGCTTAAATCTACATTAGGTTTTTTTCACTCATCCCCCAGTACCCCTCCTTCTACCGAAGTGTGGTCAACATTACTAGGAGGAGGTGCAAAGCGTATTTTCAGCAGACAACCCATGCTTTCCATTTTCTATCCATATAGGGCATTTATATTGCATGCCGTTGGTACCATGTGTAATATGGGATTAACCCATACTTATCTCCTGGAGGGGACAGCCAGAAAGTAGGTAAGAAGGGCAGGGCGCAGTCATGCGTGCAGTGCATGGAGTGTAACAATGCAATTTTGTCATGATGGTCCTGCCCCCGCTATACAATGCCATGATTATTGGCATTGATTGTAAAAGTGGGGGCTATGATGATGCGATACAGTGTAAATCGTGTCCTCACGCCATTTGAACCACCCATTCACTAAGAAAGTGGGCGGCCAGGAGGGGGCTCCGGTTGACTTGCCCACTTTTCCGGGCGTCCAAGAGAGCAACCCGAGATTCAGGAATCTACTGGATGTTCTGGGAGAGTGCATACTGATATATTTCCTATTTTTGTATCAAAACACAGCCAATGTTGTCTTAGCAGCTGTATATTAAGGCTACCTAAGACAGGGATGGGGAACCCCCTGCCCGGTGGCCATATAAGGCCCTCGGAATCATTTAGTCTGGCCCTCTGAGCTTTTTTCGGCTATTTTCGCCTAGAATGACACCCTGCAGCCAGAATCTATGTAGCAGTGCCGCCCGAAGCATCCTTAGGGCGCTTCAGACAGTCACACCGCTGCTCTTAAAGCTCCCCGGAGCATCCATTGCTGTAATCACGGCGATTGTGGCCCCGCCCCATGTGACGTCACGCGGAGAGGGCGTGGCCTACACCTGGCCCGTGAATAATGTTATATATATCAAAATGGCCCTCGACAGAAAAAGGTTCCCCACCCCTGACCTAAGGCCTTTATGGGTGCGCTTTATAAACTAGCTGTTAAGCTATCACACTCTATATTTAAGAGGTTAGTGCATTTGACTTTATTTGCAATTTAATGGCGTTTGTAAAATAGATGTCTATGTAGGACTTGAAAAAAATTGAGGGTCCTTAGTGAAGTTTTGTGAGCTTATAAAAATAGGAATACCCCAGGCTTTAATTTTGTAGATACATACAGATTTGGTATGGCCAAGTGAGGACAACTCCCTTTTAGTGTTGAAACTAAACCTGCTTAGGCTGAAAGTGTGTTATTAGTGCAACTACTGTTAGGACAGGATCCGCAGACAATCCAATCCGCATTAGTTACATAGCTCCCATCTAAAGAACCTCAAGGCATAGATTCTACTCAAAAGATATGTAATTTACAGTTATTTTATGATTTCTATTATACTTTATTATATATTATAGTTAATACAGATAATGTAGACTGCATAACAAATATGAATATACCACATAACAAAAAGCTGGCTGAAGAAAAGTAGAAAGAAAACAACAGCATTTACCCAAATCAGTCAGCCTGCTGCACTTTACCATAGTTGGGCATAGAATACTTGTTTACAGTCAAGTCCCAGGCTATGGATTGCTAAACAGTCTCCTCAAAACCTAAATAAATACATACGTAGTCAAAACCATGATATTTTGCAGGTCAGGCATATTATTTTTGGTTCTTTACTGTTGCAATTTATTACATTTTAAAGAGAGTTTACTACTCATCATTAGCTACTGAGATCATTGCACTGTAGATGAACATGTAGAGTTCTTGTCATTGGCAATATACAGTAAGGTGTGACTCTGTCAAATACTAGTCTGCTTTTCCCGTCACACCACACACCTCTAGTCTGCAACCACACTTACATTGACTGTGTCACACGATTAGAATACAAGGATCATTTCACCTTTGCATCCAATGTAAATGGTTGCAAAATAGAAAACTTTACCTATCACACATTGGAATGGTTACCCAAGTAACCTGTAAAACCTAGAGGGAATTCAATGAGCTACAATGCTTACCTCACAACTGCAGCTCCAGGGTTTAACATTCGGAGCTATTCAACTGGCAGCCTGTTTTATTGCGCGGTAACCCACATATCCCGGGTTAACTGCCCAAAGCTATGGGTTAATCGGCAGCCACGATAAGCCCCAAAAGTCCTACATACCGTGGATTTATGTTTGCACCTCAGGAGGGTACAAATAGAAAACTGCATTAAATGCAGCCTGCGGTAAGTGCCCCTACTGTTGTGTGACAAATCTTGTTGGAAATTAAGGGACAAATTGATCATTCCATACTTGCCTACTTTAACCCGGAGAGGAGATGCAGCTGACAGCTTCAGGGGCAGGGCCAGGCTCTGCAAGTCATTAGGCCCTGAACATGACGCGATTCGAGTCAATTTAGACACGGCCCTACATATGGACCCGGAAATTCCCCGTCACATCTCCCATTCCTGCCCACTTCACTAGGAAGCGGGTGGGATGCGGGAGATCGCCTACTTTTACGGGGTGCATGAGGACTGCCTGAAAAATCGTCAGCTTCCAGGAGAGTAGACAAGTATGACTCACTCAGGTTACTCAGAGATAATCTATCTGCATCAAGTGCAATTATGCATAGGGTATATCGTTTCAAAGCATCAGTTCTGGGTTAAAGTGGAAAGCATACTGGACCTCATTCAGAGTCGGTCGTTGCGGCCGCACGGTCATAAGGGAAAAGGGGCCGGATATGCAAATGATGCACTCGCAAGTTGCGTCCTTAAGATCGGATCGTTAGCTGGCCGATCAAGGGGAGGATGCGGCCGCAGGACAAAAAATATGCCCCCTTCTCGTACGCATTACACGTCATCTCCGGCCATATAAGGATTAATCGAGACCATCGGTAACCATCGGAACTGGTCGTAGAGCTTAAGGTTGACCATACCCTCTCTTAAGCACTACGATCAGGTCAGTGTACAAACCACCCATGTCACGTGTGCCATGACACTACTTTGTTAATTATGCAATCCCATAAAACGCCGTTCGCATAATTAGGCACGCCTGCGTTCGGATCTCCACTCCCCCGTTTTCAAGCACCTTCCCCTGTTACCACCCACAAACGCCTCATTCTGTCACTCAAACTACCGACCTGGCTGTGTTCAAGGAGAGAGAAATTTCTGATCGTAGCAGCTTGTTTGCACACGCGCATTGCGAACTTTACGCATGCGCAGTTTAGCAAACATCGGTGGCGTACGACCGTGCGGCCGCAACGACAGACTCTGAATGAGGTCCACTGTATCTATGTAGTAGAAATAGGTGTTCACTACTATTACACAATTATTCCGTCAGATAAAAAAAAAAACATGTAATAAATCATAAGTGTATTAATCTATTACTTAATGTACTATAATGTACTAATCTAACAATAATGATAACAGCATAAAAAGTTACATTAACAGCTACAAACTTACAATTCTCTAGCTGTGGACAGTTAGTGACCCCTCTAATAAGGGTTGGTAAGTAACTATGACTAACACCATTAGAAACGCGCTCGACCTCCAAAATCTGTTAGGTTAGAGAAACATACAGAGGATATATAACTATCAAAGTACAGCTGACATGATGATAGGCAGGCATCTCAGAGATTATACTAAGGACCAGGGCTTTCTGCTATACTATATATTTGATTTTGGATTTTATAATGTGCTGCATTTTGCACAAAAACAAACACTTGGAAGCAGGGTAAATGCAACTTTGAGATAACCACATCTGACCATATACTGTACACGGTCATCATCAGACCTCATTAATGGTGTCCTTTCAAATCCCGCTATACATATGTGTTCACTTCACATACATCTATCCAATTTGTGCCATATGGAATGAGACGCCTTACACGATTCCTGTGATGTGCACTTTTTCCTCAGTTTTGCATCTTAAGCTAGGTACATATTCTACGATGTGTGTACCCAGCGGCGCAATGACTTGATGTAACGATATATCTTGTGCGGCATACACACTACGTTTTCTGGTGTTCTATGACACAATATATCGTTCCATGCAGCAAGGCGTCATTTACTGCATCTTGTCTGGAATGATGCGGTAAACGACGCCATGCATGCGCAATCGGGAATATACACTATACGATCTGCAAAATAAATTGTTCCATTCCCTGACGAGACGATATATCTTATAGTGTGTATCCAGCTTAGGTTTGCATATAGTGTACTAGGTACACTAGTTAGGATTAGTTGCTTGTGTTGAAAAGATTTAGTACAACAAAGTCGAAGATAGAGCATAGTGTTGCATGGCGCAGGCCACTCGTATCAGAACTGTCTTTAGAAAGTAGATAACATACAGAAAATCACCTCACTCTACTGTATCTGCAAACATCTAACAATTTAAAAAATAATTTAGATGTTACCAAAAAACACTAAGGGGTAAATATACTAAGATTCGAGATGCCAATCTCGGGTGAGTTTAGGACTGATTTTCATCTCGCAAATTTATTAAAGACAAAGTCGGGTGAGTTACAGAGAGATTTCTCTCTTCTCACTCGTAAAACTCGGGTGAGATAGCAAACTCGAATCAACTCACCATCGGGACAACTTGGAAGTACTTTTCACCTAAGAGATACATCTCTCAAATTTACCAAGAATCGGGATGATAAGCTCGGGTGAGATGCCTGCCAACTCTCTACCAACTCACTTCTCAAACTCTCCACCTCCTGAGCTGCGAGTTTGGCAGAAACATACACAAATTATTGTGATCTGTGTATGTTTCTGCCTGTAAATAGTTAAACTATGGTAATTTTTTTCTTAAAAAATACGTAGGGACCCCCTCAAAAGCCTAACCACCCCGGACTTGTCAGCCAGTCATGGTTCCTAAAATTACGGGGAACAAAACAAGTAGGGTTCCACCGTAATTTAGGAAACAGCACCAGGCTGCAGAGCTGGTTTTAAATTTAGGGGGAACAAAATTGCGTATGGGTCCCCCTATATTTAAAACTAGCACCGAACCCAAACCGACCGGGATGTAATGCCACAGCCAGGAGACCCTATTACTGGGTCTCCAGGGCCAAAGCATTCTCACCCCAAGCCAGTCAGGCCAAGCCGGGGATCTCAAGGGAGGTGGGGACCCACCAAAAAAGAGGTCCCCCCCCTCTCCCGAAACCCCAGGCTTTGTCTGAACACCTGGGCTGTGGGTACGGGAGTAATAAAGTGTAAAAGAGAAGTAAACTATTTTATTTTACAGTGGAACTACAGGTGCCAGCATGCCTGCAATTTGGCACTTGTGGAACTCCAAGTGCCAGCAGGTGGCCGGCATCCGTACCGCCACTGTAAAATAAATAGTTAAATAAAGACACAACACACACACCGTATATAGTACAAATTTATTACACACATACCCCAATCACACATATTTACCTATACCAGCCGGTCTGTCCTCTCCTCCAAATGTAGCTACATGTAAAGCGGATGCTGATTGGCTAGCGGCTCATGAGAAATTACAGATGATTTCGGTCATCTGTCATTTCGCGAGGTGTAAGTATATGTAACAGCATATACTTTAACATGTTCAACTTGGTTCGGGTAAGTAGTTTTATTGTTTTAACAAGACCCTGGATGCTATGGAGAGCAGCGCCAGGATATAGGCGAGTATAAGATCTTTTATGCAGGTCAGTCCACATGGATTTCTACACTGGACAAGTGGACCGACCGGCTGGTACAGGTAAGTATGTGTGATTGAGGTATGTGTGTAATACATTTATACTATCTAAGGTGTGTGTGCTGTGTCTTTATTTCACTATTTATTTTACAGTGGGGGTATGGGTGCTGGACCCCTGCTGGCACTTGTAGTTCCACAAGTGCCAAAGGGCAGTGCTGGCACCTGCAGTTCCACTGTAAAATACAATAGTTTACTTCTCTTTTACACTTTATTACTCCCGTACCCATAGCCCAGGGGTGCGGGGAAGAGCCCCGGGCTTCAGACCAAGCCTGCGGTTTAGGAGAGGGGGCAGTAGCGTCACTAGGGGGGTGCGGCCCGCACCTGGTGTCACCCTTCAAGGGGGTGACACCAAGAAGAGCAACACTGCACGTCACACCCGTGGGCCGCACACCCACGGCAGCACCGCGCACCGCCGACCATGAGCTGCTGCTGGGAGCCGGAGTCTGACACTTTCACTATAGCTGGGGACTGGTCCGTCCTGCAGCGCGCTGGTCCTCTTCTGCTCTGCCCGGCGCCGCACATTCTCTCACCACGGCCGGCGTCCAGAGCCACACACAGGCACAGAGAATCTCTGTGCCTGTGTGTGGTTCTGGACGCCGGCCGCGATGACGTCATTGCACACGCCGACTCCGCTTGGAGTTCTGGGAGCCGCTCAGCCTGATGGAGGAGGAGGGACTACGGGCCTATGAGCGAGCTGCATGTCAAGAAGGACTACGCACTCCACCCGAACACACCCAGTGCTGGCCTGCAGGTCATGAAGAGAGAGGAGACGAGGTAAGCACTGACTGACTGCGTAGCACAGGGGAGTAATAAGGGGGATTACTGTGGGCCGGGGCCACTGAATAAGGGGCGCTACTGGAAGCACAGCTTAAGGGGCATTGCTGGGGCACTGTATAAGGGCACCAATGGGGGCACAGCTTAAGGGGCACTATATAATAAGGGCACTAATGGGGCACAGCTTAAGGGGCACTGCATAAGAGGCGCTACTGGGGGCACAGTTTAAGGGGCATTGCATAAGAGATGCAATACTGGGGGCACTGTATAAGGGCACTACTGGGAACACAGCTTAAGGGCCACTGCATAAGAGGTGCTACTTTTGGCACAGCTTAAGGGGCATTGCTGGGGGCACTGCATAAGAGGCAATAATGGGGCACTGTATAAGGGCACTACTGGGGGCACAGCTTAAGGGGCATTGCTGGGCCACTGCATAAGGGACATTGCTGGGGGCACTGCATAAGAGAGGCAATACTGAGGGCACTGTATAAGGGCACTACTGGGGGCACAGCTTAAGGGGTATTGCTGGGCCACTGCATAAGGGGCGCTACAGGGGGCACAGCTTAAGGGGCATTGCTGGGGCAGTGAATAAGAGAGGCAATACTGGGGGCACTGTATAAGGGCAGTACTGGGGATAAAGCTTAAGGGGCACTGCATAAGAGGTGCTACTGGGGGCACAGCTTAAGGGGCATTGCTGGGGGCACTGCATAAGAGATGCAATACTGGGGGCACTGTATAAGGGCACTACAGGTGGCACAGCTTAAGGGGCATTGCTGGGCCACTGCATAAGGGACATTGCTGGGGGCACTGCATAAGAGGCAATACTGGGGGCGCTGTATAAGGGCACTACCAGGAACACAGCTTAAGGGGCTCTGCATAAAAGGTGCTACTGGGGGCACAGCTTAAGGGGCATTGCTGGGCCACTGAATAAGGAGCGCTACTGGTGGTGAAGTATAAGGGGCACTATTGGGGGTACAGCATATGGGGCTCTAATAAAGGGGGCATTGCCTAATGGGCTCTAGTACAGGGGGCATTGTATACTGGGCACATCTACAGGGGGCATTGCATAAAGGGGCACTACCACAGGGGGAACTGCATAATGGGCACAACTACAGGGGCATTGCATAAGGGCACTACTACAGGGGACACTGAATAAGGGGCATTCCATAGAGGTAATGCGACTGCTTGTCCATCTGCAAATGGAAAATATTGCTGCCCATTGATTTAACATATATAATAGTACATTATAAATTATCCACATATTAGAGTTACTCATTTATTATAAACATATTTTCAGAGAATAAAGTGAGAGGTTTCAGAGCAGTCTGGAGGAGACAGCCTAACCCTACTCCTGACGCTATTGGAATTGAGTGCTGCCTAGTTTCTGCTTTCACCTTCAAGAAATCAGCACTGTAAGTCTGAGTATGTTTGCAGTGATATTGTACAGTATGGTTATTGTGACTTAAAATACATAATACACATTTATATGTTAAAAGCACTGTACTAAATTTTGTTGGGTCAGGTTGGGGGGGGGGGTGACACCATGAGCTACCACACCGGGAGACACCAACCCTAGCGACGCCTCTGAGAGGGGGACCCCTTCTTTCGGGTGTCCCCACCTCAACTGAGATCCCCGGCTTGGCCTGAACAACTTGGGGTTTGAGAATGCTTTGGCGCTGGAGACCCGGTAATAGGGTCACCTGGCTGTAACATTACACCACGGTCGGTTTGGGTCCGGTGCTGGTTTTAAATATAGGGGGACCCCTATGCAATTTTCCCCCCCTATATTTAAAACCAGCACTGGCCCTGCAGCTTGGTGCTGGTCATAAATTACGGTGGAACCCTACTCGTTTTGTTCCCCGTTATTTTAGGAACCAGGATTGGCTGACAAGTCCGGGGCTGGTTAAGCTTTTGGGGGAGGACCCTACATCATTTTTTTAAATTAATTTAACCCATTTTTTTATAGGTACAAGACCCATGCAGCTTGCACATATCTCACTGATATGTGCAGGCTGCTTGCTCGTGTGAGTAATCTCCTGCAAAACATGCTACTCAGGGGAGATATCTCATTCTGTTTCACCATCGGCCAACTCGATTTGCCTCAAATCGCCTGTTGGTAAATTTGAGAGATCAAAAATCACCCGAGTTCAGGCAAGGTACAGCGAGATTAATCTCATTGCAAATCGGGACAATCTCGATTCTTAGTAAATTTACCCCTTAATCTCTTTTGTAGTTTATAGTTTTGTGTGTTATGCAGCATTGTAATCAGTGGGAGTGCCCTTTGGCACAAAATCTCACGATGTGTGCAAGATATAGCAACAGTACAATAATTGGAACTCCTCCATACACTGCACAATGTATGAAGTTGGCAGAATCAGGCAGGTTTGATAACTAAAAGAAATGATAGACTTATTTCAGCCATATTCAGGCTGTAAAAAAACGGCTGAATAATCATCATTCTAACAAGTTGTTTGGTCGTCTGGTTTGTACGCTTATTGTGCAGTGTGATTTTTATGGTTCGGATATGTAGTTATTTTTTAGTCTATCCAAATTAAATATAATTTCAGTATTTTTCCAGTACAGAGGTCTTCTTGCAGCATATTCGAACAGATATTTTTATGTTGTGAACTCTATGTAGAGAAGTAATGGGGAAAAAAATAATTTAACAATTGCCATATTAGAAGCTTATCAGTGGGGATAAATCTTAAGAGTACAAGTGTGTATAAAACAAAATAAGATTAACAATTGGAGTAATTGTGCGGTTTTGTAGTTTGGGACCACATGCATTGTGTGCATTTTGTGTAAATCACGTCCAAATTAAAGTGACATACTCAAAAAAATCAGATATATTCCAAAGTATTCACAGTAACTTCCAGAAAAGATGCTTTACTTCCATCTAGAGGATGCACAATTAAATGTTTTCATAATAAAAAGGTTCATTTTAAAATAGTTTACTTGCAGACAGCAAGCTTAAACCCGTGAACGTTGGAAAAGTTTTCACTTGTGTGAACTTTTCCCCAAAAATGCATAGCATGCAATCCTGTTAGCCGTGGCTTTTAGCTGGTGTGAATTCTTCATAGGGAAAAGCAGCAAAAAGTTTACACCTTCACAGAGCAAAAGATGAAAGTTGTACAAAATCCCTATTTTTGGCTAAAAATGTTGGTAATTGTTTCAGAACCCCTTGGACAACCCCACTCTTCTTCCCCCCATATCACTAATTAGGCAAAAAAAAAAAAAAATTATTATCTTAATTCGGCCAATAATGACATGTCATTTTTGGGAGAAAAAAAAAAGTGCTAGAAAATGGGTTTTAAGCAGTGGGATAGGTATTTTGGGGGGCTGTATGGATGGGACAGGTGTTTTAGGTGAGGTTGCAAATGACAGTTGTATTTTTTTAATTTTTTTAAAATGCACTTTTAATGACACAAAAATATATTTTATATCCATTTTTATGTAACCCCAATGTAACTACAACATTTATTTATAATTTTTTCTCGGTTAGAAAAAAAATGCATACAACAGCCATTTGAACCAAATTAAGAAACCTAGGGCCTCATTCAGAGGCGGTCGTAGGTTGCAAGTGGTCGTTCTGAAACAGGGCGGCCGCTTGCATCCTGAACGGTCGCCTCCATGTTGGTCGTTAACCCACAGCTCTAACGACCACTAAGTGTGATGGTCGCGATGGTCTTGACCATCGCGACCATCAGGGCTTACGAAGAGACCCTAAGGTAGGGTCTCGTCAACCTTAAGCCCCAGGGAGCTTCCTGCTCTGTTTGTGCAGGAAGCTCCCCACTGACATCACTGATGATGACTGATAATGTCAGAGGGCCGCCCTCAAACGGCAAGCGTTCCGACAGGAACACCTCCGTTTGGCCGGGTATGCCCCCGGCCCACCCAGCAAACGGAGCGAGCTGTCACTCAACATCGACAGCTCGCCCCGTCTGCTACGAGACCCCTAACGAAGGATCAGCCGTCGTTAGCCAGGTCTCGCGCATGCGCACGACGGAGCCGGCTCCGTCGTGCGCATGAGCACTGGAGTAACATCGACCCGGTTGCGAGCTCGTACAGCTAACGACCGGGTCTGAATAAGCTCCCTAATCCCTTTGATTATATCCCCTAACAGACTTCTATACTGTTACCCAGTGTTTGTCTTTTTTTTTTTTTGGAGTACAGGCACTTTTGCACATAACACCATGAAGAATTATCGGGTAAATGCTGGTTTGCTGGTTCACATCTTTTGCACTAAGATTGAGCAAATAACGGGGACGAGCATATGTGTAAAAAGTGAAACATTCAGGCGAAAGGTGAGAGAAGTTCATACATGCAAAAACTAAACGTCTTTGCATCTAATCAGATTCGGCTGTAGTTGTGTCTCTAATGATATCGGTTGAAATTTGACAACTGAATAAAGTGGAATTGAGGCAATACAAACCCCTCTCCTCACCAATCACTGATACATATAACCACTGCAAGACAACAAGGTTTTCATGATCAGACTTAATTTCACAAAACTGAATTGTATTTTTTTAATTGGAAGTGTACTAGAATAAATATATTAATATTTGATGGGCACAGCAATCTTTTCCAGGATTCTTCTATAAATTTGTTTCCAATAACCCCAAACAATCACCCCAGAATTTACCCAATTAACTACCTCTACCAGATATTGCAATTTGGTTTGAGTCACATTTACCTACTTTTGAAAAAGCATTTCACGGAGATTGTGGAAGCAACACATATCAGCGTGTACTGCTACATCTGAGAGTTATATCATAAAATGTACTTACATACAAATGTAAATGAGCCCCAAAGCAATTAGTAAAATCTACTTGTTGATGAAAACACACAGATATTTTTCAGGAAATAGGGACCACTGTACCTTATAACCAATGCAGGGAAATGATACTAATGATCCTATTTAAATGTGTATATTATATATATATATATATATATATATATATATACATATACACACACACATACATACATACACACACACACACACACACACCGTATATACTCGAGTATAAGCCGAGTCTTTCAGCACATTTTTTGTGCTGAAAAAGTACCCCCTCGGCTTATACTCGAGTGAAGTGTAGCGCTGACCGGACGGAGTTCGGTCAGCGCTACACACTGCCAAACACACAGCCGCCGGAGCCGGCAGCTGTGTTTTTGCTGTAATCAGCAGCCGCTGAGAGTCTGTCAGACTCTCATCGGCTGCTGCTGCTCCCACTGCGGGAGCCATCTTCCGGCTCCCACAGTGGGTAATGGGAGAGACGTCATGAGTAATGACGTCTCTCCCATGCAAAGCGGCCGGAGGAGCTGTTAGCGGCGGGACCAGGAGCGGGAGTTTCAGGTAAGCGATTTTTTTTGTTTTATTCCTATTATGTCTCTCTCTACTGGGGGGGGGGGGACTACTGGGGGCACTACCAGGGGGCGATTACTACAGGGGCACTACCAGGGGGCGATTACTACAGGGGGCGATTACCACTGGGGGAATTACCAGGGGGGGATTACTACAGGGGTCGCTAAGAGGGGGGATTACCACTGGGGGTACTACCAGGGGGGATTACTACTGGAGGCACAACCAGGGGGAATTACTACTGGGGGCACTACCAGCTGCTGCCATTTCCCATCCTAGGCTTATACTCGAGTCAATAAGTTTTCCCAGTGTTTTGTGGTAAAAGGTAGGTAGGTACCTCGGCTTATATTCGGGTCGACTTATACTCGAGTATGTACGGTATATCTCTGATTTTTGTTTATATAACAGCTTCATAATAAGTGTAAAGTACAATCAGAGAGATTGCCAGACTCTTCAGGGAGTTTGCTACTATTTCAGGGAGTCTCCCTGACAATCAGGGAGAGTTGGCAAGTATGCTTTGAGTTTGTTATAGGACATAACAGTTAAGGTGTATATTATAATTTATAAAACTCCACCCTTTAAAAGTATACCACCCACGGCCACGGTATACAGGTTGAGTCTCCCATATCAAAATATTCCGAAATATGGAATATTTTTAGCATGACTGAGATAGTGAAACCTTTGCTTTTTGATGGTTCTATGTACACAAACTGTTTTAGGCACAAAAATATTACAGATATGGTGTAAAATTACCTTCAGGCTGTGTGTATAAGGTGTATATAACACATAAATACATTCGGTGTTTAGATTTTGGTCCCATTCCCAAAATATTTCATTATGGTATGCAAATATTCCAAAATACGGAATATTCCGATATCCAAAATACCCCTGGTCCCAAAAGTTTTGAATATGGGAAACTCGACCTGTATTATACTTGTGTGTCCAAATCTATAAATATTGGAGGGAGTTGAAATTATTTGTGGCATTCCAGGGGTGAACTCCTTCACGTGTAAGACTTATAATTATTGAGGAATGCCAAGCATCATATGGGTAGAAACCAAATGAATCTATACAGGGGACCCTCAAATGGTCACAGGCTACCCTGGGTGCAAAAATGGCTGCATGCAGGATGGACATTGGTTTGTTTCTCTCTTTACAGATTAGTTAGATGCCTGTGCATCTCTTTTGTATTTAAGTGTGAATTACCTAAATGACTTGTTAATGCATTAGTATGACTGACCTTTCATTTAACTTCATGGGCCATTATAGAGTTTACACCCCAATTTAACTTAAATAAATAAGTTGTCAACCTAATTTGACCAATTGAACTTACAAAAAGAAACCGAAAAACACCTTATGCTGCCCATCCACTAGGCGATTAAATCTAGCAATGGAGCGATAACGACGGCCGCAAATCGGGCAGAAAAAGTTTAAAAACAACCGTTTTTAACATCAATCATCGCCCGAACATGACGGTCAACCTGACGACCGCCGTGCGGACCACAAGAAAGATGTCCATGTGCTTGTTTGTAGGTGGATAACTTGACGATGATGGACCCTTGGTGCAAAATGTTAACTGATTATGAAGACAATGATCAGTGTCTGCTTATTATTGGTTGTAAGCAACTGAATCCCTCCAATTTATGCTAATACCATAGTAATGTTGGTTCTCCGATCTATTGGCATTATTAGAGATATTAGCAACCAGTCCGCAGCAATAAAGCATACTGCATTTAGGGCCTGATTCAGACACGCTCGTGAACGCATAGCGCTCGCAAGCGGATCGACTGGCACCGCGCGTGCCCCTTAGCGAGTGAATTTTCACTCTCTGCTGGACTCACTACAAGACGGGGCGGCTGACGATTGTGTTTGACAGCTCGCCCCCCCGTTTTGTAGGCGTGCAGGGGGGGTGGCTGGACAAAAGGAGGCGTTCCTGAAGGAACGCCTGCCGTTTTTGGGCGGCCCTACTGACATCACCAGTGATGTCAGTAGTGAACTTCCTGCTCTATTAGAGCAGGAAGTTCACTGGGGTTTGCGGTGGACGAGACCCTACGACAAGGGTTTCGTCGCAAGCCCAATGGTCGTGATTATCGTGACCATCGCCAGGCTGCCCGCTAAAGCTGTGGGTGGGTCACCCACAGCTTAGCAAGCGGCCTGGAGGCCGGTGAAAAAAAAAATGGCCCACCCTGATTCAGAGCGAGAGCGAACGCTCGCAAATAGCGAGCACCTCTGAATCAGGGCCTTACTTTAACCATTTAACTAATTTTTTTCGTCAAAAACACACAGAAATTTTCAGGTATTAGTTTTTAATTAAGTTTAAAAAGCTTTTTTTTTTTTTTTTAAATATAAACATTTTATTTAAAAAATATATATATACCAAGGGGATGTTTTGCACAGACCGCCACATCACTTCCGGGGGTCTGAGGAGATCCATTCTGTACAGATCTCCTCTGCAGAAGCTGCGGGACAGAGCAGCTGGCGACCTTGCCAGATGAAGCACTTCTGGCTCTGGTCGCCTCACATGCGACCACATCAGTTAAGTGGTTAAAGAGGAAGGTACTAGTTGTGCATTTAGATTCGTAATAAATAAAAACTTTGATTTTGTCTTTGAATCTTAGCCTAGTTTTCTTTCACATGAGCGACTTCTAAATAAGTGTCCCAGAATGTACTATATTGTAATTTTAGCATCTGATATTATTAAATTTTATTTATAAGGCGCCACAAGTGATTTGCAGCATCGTACATACAACTGTAGGACAGTACAGGGTACACAGAACATTCATTACAATACAGTATCCAAAACATAAACAGAGCACAAGTAATAATTAGCACCACAATGCTCAGTACACAATACAGCAGGGAAGGTGAAGGCTGTCATTGAAGTACTAGAGAAGAGGGCTGTGAGACAGTAGGGAGGAGGACCCTGCTCCTAGGAGCTTACAATCTAGGGGAGAGGGGAGACAGACAGATCACATGAGGCATGAGCATGTGGATGGGGACCTGAAGGCAGGACGTAGTGAAGGTAGAGATGGCTGAGGCAGGAGGGTGGAGTGAGCGACCTGGTGACATGGTTATGTGGTGAAACGGTATGCTTTGAAGAATAGGTGGGTGTTCAGTGCACGTTTGAAGCTATACAAGGTCGGAGAGAGCCTGATCAAGTGTACGTTTGAAGCTATGGAAGGTCAGAGAGAGCCTGATCAAGTGAGAGAGCTCATTCCAGTGAAGGGGGGCTGCACAGTCCCCTGGACATGAGCGTGAGTTGAAGTAACCAGGGTAGAGGAGAGGCAACTGGCAGACCGGAGATTGCGGGAGGGAGGATGTAAGGAGATGAGGTTGGTGATGTAGGGAGCAGTGGAGGTAGAGAGGGCCTTATATGTGAAGGTGAGGAGTTTGAAGAGGATTCTGTAGGGGAATGGGAGCCAGTGCATGTTTTTGGTGTGGGGAATGTCGCAAGTGGAATGGCGGGAGAATAAGATAAGTCTAGCTGCAGCATTGAGAACAGATTGGAGGGGAGTGAGATGGCAGCATGGGAGGCCAGTGAGAAGAAGGTTGCAGTAATCAACTGAGAAATGATTAGTGATTAAATGTGGAGGACGAAGGAGAGGGTTGAGTCAAGAATGACACCCAACCAGCAAAGTTGGGGAACAGGGGAGATGATGGGATTGTCAACAGTAGATAGATTGGTGGGGGTGGAGACTCTGTTAGTGGGTAATGATGAGTTCGGTTCTATACATATTGAGTTTCAGAGAGCACTCTGACATCCAGGAGGAGATGGCGGCTAGACAGCTGAATATCTGATAGAGGACAGAAGGGGAGAGTTCAGGAGAGGAGAGGTATAGTTGCGTGTCATCAGCATAGAGGTGGTATTGGAGGCTGAAGGAACAAATGCGTTTTTCTAGTGAAGAGGTATACAGGGAGAAGAGCAGGGGGCCCAGGACAGAACCCCTAACAGGAAGGATGGAAGAGGGGTGGAGCTGGATGCAAACACAGAAAAGGAGCGGTTGGTGAGGTAACAGGTGAACCAGGGTTGGACAGTGTTAGAGAGTCCAAAGGTCTGAAGGGTGTGGAGGAGGAGAGGATGATCCACGGTGTTAAAGGCTGCAGAGAGGTCCAGGAGGATGAGCAGAGAGAAATGGCCCCTGGATTTGGCTGCAAGCAGGTCACTGGCGACTTTGACCAAGGCAGTTTCAGTGAAGTAAAGTGGATTGGAGGGGATCAAGGATGGAGTTGTCAGAGAGGTGGTAGCTGGTGAGGCGGCTATCTGTCTGGGTTGATTGTATAAATATCCCCCCTGGATTTACACTGTTTTCACTCTGCACATCTGCATTTGCTTCATTTTTTGACCCCTCTCCAATTCCACTTTCCTGCCCTACTCCAGTTCTCAGCTATCCTTTCAGCTGTTCCCCCTTTCTTTAATAAAAATTTTTTTAAAAGTGTGTATAGTCTTTCCATCCCCTCCACTTTTCATCCCTCTCGGCTAAGCCCGTAACCACAGACTCTTTCTTCATATCTATTACATACTAAAAAAAGAAATTGCAAATCACACAGTGCGCAAATGAGTAATAAGGAGCTGCCAGATGTGCCAGTCACCAATGAATGTATTCCTGACCCCTCCCCCAACAGTTAAACAATGCACACAAAGTGGGATTGATATCACCTGCGCTCCTTTGTCATATATACACAATCCTTGATTGCTCTCATATACGATAATTCGAATTCTTCAATTTCAAGCCAGATGTATAATCCCGTCTGGATGTAACAACTGACAATGGACAGTTCTTTTACAGCATGTGTGTTATCAGGATAAAACCTGCTGCAGTTCAGAAGCTCCCTTGTAGATGGAAACAGCCTCCCAGCTCTGCCGATGTACAGCACCGCTCAGTCACCGTCAAGAGGCATATCCCGGCACCCACGTGTTCCGACCCTCCCTGGGTCTTTCTCCCCAATTTGGCTTACCATGCAACCGGAGGACAATGAGCCCCTATGGCTCTGCGGAGCATGGTGAGGGCGCATGCCCCCCATCCCAGTGCAACCGCTTCAGTCCCGGACCTGCTGTGACCAACCCCCTACAGGCCACGGGTGGGTCCCCGATGTCACGTGTGACGGTGGAGCATGACATGGCCATGAAGACAGGTACAGGCAAGGCTAATATAGGAAGTCTATGGGGTGGAGCTAGAACATGCTGGAACATCAGTAGACCAGTTAAACTGAGCTAGAAAACAGAGTGAAGGCAAGGAGCTGTCCAACAGCCAGAATAGTTCAGTCAGCAGAGCAACAGTCTACAGAGGCAGAAGCTCAGAGGGCCTGATTCAGAGCCGGACGCTATTTGCGAATGGTCGTTCAGAAAAAGGGGCCAGATATTTAAATAGAGCGCTCACTCTTTGCGGTCTGTTGACGCCTCTATGTCTGAACGAGCGAACGAAACATGTGCTCGCTATTTTGTAAAAAACGCCCCCTGGCCGCTCGCATCCTACGTCATCTCCGCTATTTATTTGATTAATCGAGTACATCGAAAGGCATATGAACTGCTCGCAGTGCTTGTGGTTGGATTTTCCTACCGCAATCATGCGAGCAGTTCAGGCTAAGAAACAACCAAGTGACGTGGTCGATGACGCTGCTTTGTTAATTATGCACACCCTTAAAACGCCCGTTTTGACCTTTCGGCACGCCTGCGTTCGGATCTCCACTCCCCGTTTTCAAGCACCTTCCCCTGTTACCACCCACAAACGCCTCATCCTGTCACTCAAATTATCAGGAATTCGCTATTTTGCGAGCACATGAATTTCGACCGCACTGACTGGTTTGTGCATGCGTATTACGAGCCGTACGCATGCGCAGTTGTGCGAACATCGCTCGGAGCGAACGAGCAGCCGCTTACGAGCGGCTCTGAATCAGGCCCAGAGTTCTAACACTGTACTGACACCCTGTTTTGTCTGGATGTACAATACTAGGAAGGATCAGTTTTAAACCACTATTTTCATAAATAATTTACAATAGTATCGAATAAAGATTTCGGGCAGTATGAGTAAGGCAACTCTGAGAATATAAAATAATTTTAAAGGCAATGTTTGAGTGGAAGTCATGGGTATGTTACTGTGTTTAAGGGTCTATTTATTATTAGCCCAACTAGAGTGATGTCTTTTTAATTATAGCCGTTATTGCCATGTACTCAACTTTCCGCACAACACTGCCCTGGAAAAGTAAGAGTTAATGTACCTTATTACAGGTGTATAAATAAATATATTTTAAAAGTAGATTTTCACAATATATATAAAAAATAAATATTTTAAAACCTTAAATGGATAAAAAATGCTTTATGCAGAGAACATTGGGCCTGATTCACTACCGATCGTGACTGCGATTGCAATAGCGATTACGCACGCAGTCTCACTGCTATAGTATGCTAATCAATTGCAATCGCTATGCCGCCACAGCACAACATAAGGATGCCCACCTTACACACGTAATGTTTATCAAGACTGCAAAACCATCTGTACAATTGAGTACCATCGCAGCCTCATGCACACTTGCACAAGGTGTGACCTTACTAAGAAATTGCTAACTTCATCGCATGCAGTCCTCAAGCTGCGTACGGCATCGCAGTGGATGTTTTATGCATGCCCATGCGACGGCATTTCAACGCACTGGCACGCCTGCGTTTCCCCGACCACCCCCCGTCTCCTCCCACAAACGGCACTTCCTGTCACTCACTCTGCGATGGGTATGCAGTCACTGCGATCGCAATTCCGATCGCAGTGGCTGCCTTGCACACTGTGATACATGCAGCGATCAGCCGATTGATTACCGATCGCAACTGCAATTACTTGTGCAATCAGGCCCATAGTTATTGCCAGCAGTAATCTCTTTCTTGTATTGAGCAAGATCCATCAGCAACCATTTTTGAAGGCAACAGACCCTTTGATAAAAAGAAGTGAGATTAAGAATAGTATTGAGAAAAATACCACTTTTGACTGAGGTTCACCCTTTCACACAGAAAAAGGACCCGGCTTGCCCCGGCAAATTACCATGCCCCTTTCTCTGTCTGTAGGTTGTATAAGAATGATTAATGTTGTCATTATTGATATTTAATATTTTCAGAAAAATTATTTTTTTGCTCAGACTAGTACTTGTTTTTCTTTTAATACCATGTACTTTTAGAGATAGTTCATATATTGCTGTTATGTCTTTTACTGTATGTTATTTAACTGCAAACATTTTTTTATATACATGTTAGATTAAATATATATTTATATATCTGTATCTCAATGTAAGGTTATAGCCATGACAACCTAAATCTCACCGCTATATGAATATTGCCGAAACTCTGTAATATAATGGCATATTGTTATACGTTAAGATACCATAGGACAGAAATGGCAAAGGTTACTTATATATGATTGAATACCCTCTAATATGTTTCTATTTTATTCTCCCCAAAGGAATGGGAAAGGAGAACGCACATGCACTAACCTTTTCGTTACACTCCATAATCTACCAAATCTGGGATCCATGTGTCAAGAGTACTTGACAGGCAAATGATTCAACCCTGAGCAATATGCCGGATAGTGCTTTATACTGGTTCACATTGCTTTACAGTTTGACAGTGTTATGCAGGGGAAAGTGTAAAAAAAAATTTTACAAAATCAGTTGTAGTCCACAACGTGTTAATGTTCAGAGATCTAAGAGGATGGTCTAGGGTGCCATTGTGGTGGTTGTCCCGTCATGAAGTAGATACAGATGTGTCATTATACATTTTTGCTGCCGTCGAGCTAAAAATTTCCTCTCGGCGCGCCAGGTCCCTTGAGAGTCTGCTAGCGGCGGGCATCTTTTTTATGTGATTTTTGGCCAAAAATGCTTTGCAATGCGATTTGACTAGGATGAACCAGTAAACTGTGCTGTTTAATTTGATATGCGACACTTGTATATCTGAGAATGACTAAAGGCACACATCAACTAGACAATCAAATTGAGCGATTGAACGATAACGATATTGTTCGATAATAGTTTGAAAATAGTTTGCAGATTGTGTAAAAAAAAATAAAAAAAAAAAGTCTAAAATGACCGTTTAGACATCTATCATCGTACAAATATGTTGTACAACCTGACACTTTTTGTTCTGGTTCAACGTGTTTGCAGATGATTGATGTGCCTTCACTGAACGACTGCTCGTTCAGTGTAGGCACATCACAGACTGACAAAAACGACTGCACGATTACAATATCGTAATCATGCTGTCTATTTCCTGTCATCTAGTGGATGTGTGCCTTAAAGGGGCCTATCCACTATGTGACCTGAAAGACTGAACGTCTAGCGTTCAGCCCTTCAGGTTGCCGAGGTGCAGTGCCCGCACTGAACGGCGTTCACTGAACGTCATTCAGTGCAGGAGCCCAACCTCCTATCTCTGAACACGCCGAACCTGACGAGTGTCGTCAGGTTGACGGGCATGTTCAGTAGATAGTCAGGTCGGCAAGGACCAAGCGTGCATGCGCATCGCTGGTCCTTGTCAGCTATCCATTACCTGACTTTGTGAACAATGCAACCAAAACCTCCTGGTTTTGGTCTGATTGTTCACAAAGTCATGAAATGGATAGGCCCCTTTAGTCTCTGAATCTGTATACGAATTGCTACAATGTAGCACATATCAAATGAATCAGCACAGACTGGTAGTGCAACCTAGCCCTTTTGCACTGCAACTTTTCAGGAAAAAAAAAACGCCTTTAGCAGAGAAGCACGTGACCTCGCACCTCAGTCACGCCAGGCAAGTCGCACTACGTGGAGTATTGAGGCTAGATGTATGAGGACACATCTGTAATGCTTTTCAAGTGCACTTAGGAAGATCAACTAATAGATTAATAACAGAACAGAACACAAGAGCTGATAGGTTGATGCTCCTCATCATTAGTGCTCTAAGCATAAGAATGCACACAGATGCGTACAACTCCAGTGTTCTCCCCAGAATATTTTGCCACCCGAGTGGCATTAAGAAGCAGCAGGATTGGAGCAGTGTAATACTTTGCAGTAATGAAAAATTTAGAAATTTGTATATGGATTTAAACTTTCGAATTAACAATTTGAAATTAAATCTATACAATAACTGTGTAAGGCTGTCACATCTCCACCATGTGCATGCAGTGGATGCTTGGTTGTGGACCCTAATGGCCTCCATTGCGATAGAGGGAGACGGGACAGTCCTAGAAGAGGAGACCAGGCGATGGGGAAAGTATGGGGGGGGGGTATGTTAATAGGTGACCTGGCATGTGCAGGGTCCGTTATATTAGTAATTAATCATTTTTAAAGACTCTTGCAGATGTTGCCCACTTGCTGTCTGGAAACAAATATAATAGCATCCAACAATGCATGCTGATACACAGAGCACATCTGCACTCTCCATCTACCCTTTCAGTAAAGTTCCCGGTGTTCAAACTGGGCACTTACTCTTCGTGGGAGGGATCTCTGTTACAGTGCCTGTCACAGTAACATAAGCGCAGCGCAATTCTAATTTTGCCCGTCAGACCCCCGGAGCAGAGTAGGGCCCAGTGGCATATAAAAAAAGCTAGGTGGAGCACCAGTGAAGCTGATCCTGAGGAGAATGCTGAACTCTGTAGTATGTGGTACGATTGCGAATTAGAAAAGTATCTATATTAACCTTGGATATAGTTATACATTTTAGACAAGTCATTCTTAATATTAAGTGCAAAGCCCGATGGGTTTTGTACTTTGTGCTGCTGTAAATTTTGAGGTCAAACCTGTTAAGAAGCTGCAGCTTGCAAAAAACGCTGCTATGTAAATATAACCCCTAGTCTTATTGTGATACCCCTAAACTGTGGAGTATTACGAAGCTTCTGTTAGTTTAACAATTCTCTCAGCCACACTCAAGGATAATATTTCCAGGTGTTACCTTACAATCAAGTATGCAGTCTCTTGTTCTTCTTACAATGTATCAAACCAATTGGTATTTAAACATGTGGTGATTTATTCACAACAAGTTCAATGACAGTGCATATTTGAAACAGAAATACTGATACTTTTCTGAATACACATAGCTTCAGTGGATCGAAGTTGACACAGTTACATACATGTACTATACAGACAATAAGAGGAAGTTTTATTGTACTGGAATAATCTCGCTGCCGGGCTGTACGTCTGTGAAACTAAACGGATTAATAAAACATGCGGTAAAGATCACCACTCTTTACAAAAGATGCTGTTAATCTTAACAAATGTCCTACATAAACATTGCAACGAAGTACAGTATATCTATTCAATTCACAACAGTTTTTAAGTTGCTGGACAGTGAATTCATTAAAGGTGGTGCACAGTATTTAACTTGGTAAATAACAGTATTGAAATAAGTTTCTCAAATCCTGCTGTTTTCCCTGATGTGCTCTCCTATCTCTCCTCACACATGTCCTATTAAGTTAGCACAGATTACTCCTGCTCTGTGCTGATAACAAAGTTGCTAATTGCCCCTAGTATTTAGTCTCTCTCTTTTGTATCTGAGGCAATACCAATGTAGCATGCAGTCTCACTAACTTTGCGTTATAACTACAATATTTTCGTTCCAACTACGATATCATTAACGCCGACTTGGAGTCCAAATGTGCTGCTCATTCTAAGCCAACAGTAGGTGTTGCCAATCGGGCGGCCTGTTGGCAGTTACTATATGGGACGAGCTGCTGGGAGACAGAGTTATTAACTGATTAACGTAGTGGGTCAGTCAATCCTCTATTATGATCAGGGGACTGCCCCTATCCTTTACGTTCCATAATGAGGGCTAATGATACTGTGGCGTTGATAAATATAATGCTGAAATAAATTGCTAAGTGTCTTGTAGTGAAAACTAAATGTTCTATTAAAGCTGACTGCTGCAGAGTGAGGTAGTGATGTTTGGTGCTGTTGCTCTCATTTACAGACCTCTTCTGTAGTACCAGATCTGATGATATGAGAAGCCTGTCAGCGATGTCACTGCTTCCTTCAGTCTCTTCCTGTCAGGTAAAGGTCCCAACGCAGGTCCAGTCTTCTTAATCACCACATCAGGACTGCCCAACTGTCAGCTGGACAGCTCCTTTTATAACCTCCCTCTGGGTCACATGCTGTACTGCTGTTCCACAAAGACAGTTGGCCACTAACTCCAGTTCAGACCAAGTGGGGATACCATTACACTCCATGAAAATGGGGTACAGTCTTTTACATGAAGTAAATCCAATATATAACAACCAAGGCACAGTATAGCATACATGAAATTATCTAATTTAACACATATACAATAAAGTAAAAATATGACTATCTCCCAGCAATGCTGGGGTATATTAACAGAAAGAATACTAATAAAGGGTTACTCCCAGGCCTGGGGATACCACATTTCTATCCTTTCTTTAGAAGTTATTCCTATAATTTTGAGGAGATCTGTCTGAAATTCCTCTTGATTTCTCCTAGGATTTTCGTATGCGGAGGTCAAGATATGATCTAAGCAGTAACTTAAACAATGGTAATACCACATTTCCTTATATGCATTTATCACAATTTTTATGCATACCAGGATTTGAACTTAATAGTTATGAATGGCTGGCACATGTGACTAACACGGCGACTACTTTCACATATTGCAGTGAGCAGAGAGGCTCTGAACAGCCCCTCTGTGCTCAGTCTGCTCATGCATTGTAAATTCCTCCCCCTTTTTCTCACCCACTGCCATCACATTACCAAGGAGGCTTCTACACCATATAAAAGACAGAGGTCACATACTTGTCACCCCATCAGACATAATGATCTGTTGAAGAAACAGGACCATGCTTAAAATATACTTACAGTATATTGTTATTTTAAGAATTAAAAAATATATAAAGAATTGCTGCTTTAATATATTCAGTTTGCATATTAACTAATACTTGTTAGACAAGACCAGTCTTTCATGAATCATGAGTGTTTCCAAATAATTTTCTGCAATATATTTTAGAATTGCATGTCTCAGAATACCATTTCAATTGTAGAGAAATGTATCCCTGTCTACCGGTCTGCAAATGTTGTGGCAGTGATCCAGTTACAAGTTATGGTTATGTATTAAAGCGTGTGCCATGTTAGTTTCAAACAAATAAAGAACAGGGCTTATAAGTACCAAAGCTGCTGCATTGAACAACAGAAAAGGATGCTGTGATCAAAGTACATTTTGTAAAGGAAATTGTTTCAAAATTATGCCCCCCCACCCTCCTTTTTGTCCTTTCATAATAAAACATACACTGAACATGCACTGATATAGTAATATCTTACAGGTACAGAAACCATACAGTGATGTACGAGCTGGTTTGAGGGCGCCGGGGGCTTTGCTATACCACTGCAACTGTGAAAGGGTAAGGAAGCCTCTGATCACTTCCGAGGTCAGTGAAGCAGTGCGCGGGTGACGTCGTGATGTCACTCAAGTTGTGAGTAGCCTGCATGGCCGCACCTGCTGGATCAAGTTAGATCCAGTCACAGTGCAGCAGTGAGAGTCTGGACAGCGGCCGCGTGGAGTCAGCAATGCCCAGCGTGAACAGGAAAGTACTGGGGTCAGGTAAGTACTGGAGGGGGCACTACTTTAAAGGGTACAACTACAGGGGCCACTACTTTTAGGGGCACAATTCTAGGGGGTACAGCATAAGGGGCTACAATTACAGGGGGTACTGCATATGGGAACAACTACAGGCGGCACTGCATATGGAAACTACAGGGGCACTGCATATAGGCACAACTACAGGGACACTGCATAAGGGCACTACTACAGGGGGCACTGCATAAGGGGCACTAACTTGATACATGCAGTTTACAGGTTATAAACTATGTTCCCAATAATCTGGTTCTACACGGACATAGAAACTGTGCAACCTGTCTTGAGCTGAGGTGACAGACTGGGTTGGTGAGGTAGATCTTTCAGGGTAGGATGTAATGGGCATTACTGTATGGCACAATGTGCCATTAGGGGTATTAATTAGTGTGGCACAATGTGTTATAAAGGGCATTACAGTGTGGCGTTTGTTAAAAGGGGCATTACTTAGTGTGGCATAATGTGTAAGGGATATACTGTATCACAAAACCACACACCTTTTTTGGGATTGCGAGTGCCAGAGGCGCGTGCAGAAAAACGTTGTCTTTGAGTTGCGCCAGAAACTATTTTGGCAGGGGGGAGTTACGCCACTGCTCCCCCAGACACTGCGCAGTGTCATGGTCCACGTGTGACCCATTGCTACAGAGTAACTTTCAGTGGCAGTGCTGCTGGCTGATGGGCCAGTCTCATTGACGTCCAAGTCTCCCCTCATCCTCCTCCATCCACACTGCCCCTGGTATTAGTACTGCAGGTGCCACACATTGTGGGAGCAGCCAGTGTCTGCAGCACTTGGAGGGGTTGATGTATGACTTGTGCGTGTGTATGTGGCACACTCTACTGTACCTGCTGCCACTGACAACTGTTACTGTGGTAACTGAGAGGGAAGCATAAGACCTAATATATATATATTATAAAATCAGTGTGTTACGAGTTAAATTGGAACTCACACCAAGAATTACATAGTGGTGGATGCTGCTGCTGTGCTCGTGCAATTGTTGCTGGAGTCGCAGGAGCAATAATATGCAAATGCCAGTATCAGCCCTTCCCCTGGTGTAGTAGAATGCGCCTGACTGTGCAATCACGAAGACGCAAACTTTTAGTGTTTCTGTACACTGTAACACCGCTGGTAATACTTGACACGCCGCCATCGGCTCACTATTGACAGTTGCACCTGCCCTATGTTAGGCACAATTTCTCCGACTTAACATAACCTCTGTAGCTGCGACTCTGCGTCTGAGAATGCAGCAGCTCTCACTGATGAACCCACAACACTCACATAACATGCCCATGAGACACTCTTTTTGCGTTCACTTCAAGGTCACCGCCCAGGAATGCCCATCACTCTGCCGCTCCATTTTTGATACCATCTGGCCACGATCGCAATAGCATCATTGTGTGTACACTCAGACATTTGCTGTTCTGGTTTTCTGAAGTTCTCAGATATGCACAGTTACTAAAAATCACTCCATTGTGCCAGACAAAGGCAACACATGCGACTCAGAATCAGGCCCTTATTGTTCAGATAAAAAAATAACACAGCATTTTTTTATTTTGTTTTAATTATTTAATTTTCTCTTAAATTTATTATCCAATGAAACAAACAGTCACCCTATTTTATTGATAAATTTTGGTGGTAAGGGATTTTTTTTTATTATTATCGCCGCAATACTGTAATTGGCAATAAAAAGAACTGTCCTTATTGGCGGAGAAAGCCCATGTGTTTTATATGTTAAACCAACTTTGTACGGGCTGCTGCTCATGGGCCAGTGCTGCAGGCTTGTCCCCCGATCTTAAATTTGCCAGCCAGCCCCTGCTTGTACCACTATTATCCAAATAAACCTGCAAGCCTGGTTAAGAGTAAACTGTCTGGCTTAAACTCCATTTCACAATTCCGCTGGTGCCTATTGTTCTACACCAATACGGTATATCAACAAAAAACACTTTACGTTTTAATAGAGAGAACTCCACTGAGAAGGCCTCCTCTATTGCAATGAATTGCAATTACATTTAAACAATTTTGAGCTATCAACAGGCATTGCAAGACAAAGCTGAAGCATCAGGGATGCTGGAAACTGCATTACATTGGACAATAGGTCTGTATAGGGGATGCAGTCAGGATGCCGACAGTCGAAATGCCTACCACCGGCCTCCTGACTGTTTAATCCCGATAGGGGTCTAATGACAGGCGTCAAAAGCCCGACGCCTGTCATTTTATCTACGCCGGGAGCCCGACATACCGAACGAAGGTAAGCTGGGCAGTGGGCGCAGACAGCCACGTGGGGAGGGTTAGGTTAGGGCTTTCCGGGGTGGGGGACTCAGGGTTAAGCACCCCCCTCCCCGGAAGGGTTGGGTTTAGGCTGCGGAAACGGGGGTGGGGGGTTAGGGATAGGCTCCCCTAAAGAAGGGCTAGGGTTAGGTGGGGGAGAAAATTAGGGGGGTTAGATAGTCTACTTACCGATCGGGATTTGGATGCCTGGCGGGCATACGTTCGGCGGTCATTCATACCGATTCCCTGTATAGGACGCTCTCCTACAGTTCTCCAAGTTGGGAGTCTCATGTGTCAAATTCTTTCTGGGTGAACATCTTCTTTAAAAAAATATTGTCAGGATGTTTCTGCCTATCTACAATTATCAGCATGCTCCATAAAATGCCTCTCAGCCTAGCACTTTTAATATGTGTGCTATATGTGATCAATTATTCCTGTCATATCCTCAAAGCACAAAAAAACTATCATAAGATCTGTAAAAGATGAAGGTATTCTCGCCCAACATATCCCCTAAGAGACCTCTTCCAAATCAAAACAATCTCTCACTCAATACCAACATGTAACCGTAGGTTACAAATGCACTGATACACATTGTACAGAATATTACATTGTTGCTATTTTAACCGAAGGTCATATTTGCAGAATAGAATTTTGCTCTTCATTCAAAAATGCTCCCATAAAGTTGCCACTTCATCATAATGCTATTAGCAATAATTTATACTAAGGGGTTTATCCAATTCCCTTTTTTGTGCCATCACGTCTGTGTTATTACCGTACACAAACTATTACGTAGGTGCAAAAGCCGTATTCAATTCATTGCGCTTGTTATTTAGAACATGTGCAACGATCACCGGAGGCTGCTCAATGCACTCGGGGTGGTGAATAGATTCAGAAACACAAATGTTTGAAGACAAAAAAAAAAACACCAACAAATCTAAAGGCACATAAAAATAGGTTTTGGATAAACTCTATCTAAAGCTGAAAAAATAAGTAATTGGACATTGGTCTCGCCCTCAAAATTTTTTGTAGCTATGGAAGTCACCTTGGTTTCACAGTATAATTGACAAGGGTCCTAAACCACTCCCTATCCTAGCAGAACTCCCCTCCCCGATGCCTGAACCTAACTTCCCACCTTAGTGCCTAAACCTAACAAACCTCCCTCCCCGCACCCTAAACTAACACTCCCCCCTTAGTGCCAAACCCTAACATAACCCTCCCCCCTTAGTGCCTAACCCTAACATAACCCTCCCCCCTTAACCCGATACTTACCTTTGGAATGCTGACGGCGGGATTCTGGAGCATGGATCGCGAAGCGGTCAGGATTACGGTGCCAATATTTTGACTGTCTGCATCCTGCACGCCAGGATGCTGACTACCTCCCATAAAAGAGTCAATGTAATGCCTTAGTTCATTCTTCAGGTGAAAGCTACTGTACGGCACTACATTTAAGCATGGCTTTAAAAGAACATAGCCATACAGCAAGTTAATGAAAGATTCCATGAGGTAACACTTAGGAATAATGAAAGGGAGCAGTAATAGCAACAATAATAATAAAAACCACAACTGCAATAATACATAGGATAAACTACTCCCTATTGGGTACAGCCAGACTGTTAAGATTCAGTATCAAATGGCTCTAATGGCAAATAAGCTATCAGGCTGAAGGTCAAGAGATTTACTTATAGAGTTTGTCAGAAAAACAAAACATCTTAACTACACACTAAGGGGATCATTCTCTAGATCATGGCAGTTGTTATTGAACAAAATTGCACTACAGGTAACTAAATAATACCCAAATTTGAGAACATTTTATGTATTCTCGTGATTTACCTGTAGTAGTGCCACTAATTGGAGGCTGTAAGGAAAAAGCTAAAAGGAAAAACACCACATGTTGAACTACGCTTTGCATACCATAAGTGATAAACATGACATAACTATTCATTCTCCTATTTTGAAATTAAGGCTAGACAAAAAATGTAATTGAAAAGTCTAAATTCTACAGAGGAGATAGAAAATTCAATAAAGTTTTTATTTTATTAGCTATAACTATATACATGCAACATAATTACATATTATAAAGACATACAAAACCACTGGTAATGTAATGATGACATTATTCCTGCCAGCAGCAGCCATTTTAAAGGGAAGTAATGTTAAAACTTCTTTGAATATGGTTCTAGCATAAAAAGGGTTTGTACAATTACATACCAGCTGACTGTCACAATTTACGTGGAACAGTTGTGATTTATTGGTAGGTATGCAAGTGCCACCTGGCACTGGTGTGCATGGTAATACAGTAGTCTTTTAGGGTTGATAGAGGTAAGTTAGGGAAGCCTAGAGTGTCCCAATGTTGTGGTAACGCACCTCTTTTGTGCTATTTGACATGCTAGGAGCACACAGTCACATAGTAATTTCAATCTATAGAATTACTTTTACTAAATAGAATAAACAGACCCTTCAGAATTAGGAATTTCATTAGATGCATTTTGTGAAATTTGACTGTCATTATATTGATGTGTAACAATATCGGCTTATAATGTGTATTTTTTGGGGAAAAAGTTACACCATAAAATTGCAAAATTAATGCAAATCAGAACCTACAGATGAGTCCTTATACATCTTTGCTGCAGGTGCACTAAAATGTCCCGTGACTCATACCAGGCGTTGTTTTTCCGCGTAAATGCATCTAAGTCGCAATGTGATACGACTAGGACGCACCAGCAGACTGTGCTTATTAATTGCATATGCACCACTTGTATATCTGTGTCTGACTGAGTCTCTGAATCTGTATAAAGATTGATACAATGTAGCAGCCACAGCTTTTTTCATTCCAAGTTCCATTGTGGTTCATACAGTATCAAATTGATCAGCAGTGTTTGCTGGTGCGTCCTAGTCACATCGCATTGCGACTCAAGCTGGGTGCACGCTGAACAGATATATCTGCAGATGATGGTCATTAATACACACTGAACGACCATCATCTGTCTCTGGTCGCGTGTCCCGCCCCCTCCCGGCGGCCTCTGCTGCAAGTGTACGGGTTGTCGGCACACCGCCCGTACACAATGCCCGATGGACAGATATATCTTGATATGAAGATATGAACATTCACAGACTTAAGCACTGATCATTATTTGGGTGTTGGGCTACCACCTGTGTCAACATGACCTTTATGTGCTGGGTACAGGATCCAAATGGTCATAACGCAGACGGTCAGAAAACCGACAGCGGCATCCAGACGGTCAAAATGCAGAAAGATTTTGGCATTTTTACCCAAATCTTAACCCTTGTCCTAAACCAACCCTCCCATAGCCTAACCCTAACTCTACCCTTCAGCAGCCCAACCCTTACCCTCTCCCTAATACTTGCCGTCGGAACCTGTCAGGATTGTGACAGTCGGGATTCCGCTGTCGGTATTGTGACGGTTGTCCTGACTACTTCCAGTGCTGGGGCACAGTCTACTATTATATGGAGGAGGGATGCATCATCATTACATCACAAATTAGTCACCTAATGGATACCTGGTTAATGGTGGTGGAGAATGCTTGTACCGGTATGGTTTCTAAATATCATATAAATGCTCAATTGGTTCAGATATGGTGACTGAGAAGGCCATGATATATGGATAACATTACTCTCATGACTATCAAACCATTTATGGACCACATATACATACTCTGTAGATGGAGAAACTGTCATCTTAAAATCACATCCTTCGTGTTCAGGAAAATATTATTCCATACTGGCTGAAAATGTTCCATTCTTACCATTAAATACAGATTAGCATTCACTCTGCTGTTCAGGGGAATAACTGCACCGAACCAATGACAGAAAAAGGTGTCATAAACCTTACTGTATGGAATCTCCAAAATGCTTCAATATGGAAACAAGTACACAGAGCTCTTTAGACTAGCACCACATGTGCACTCATCCATTTGTCAACATATGCAAACGCAGGGGGGGTTTCCGTCTGCCTGGAAACCCCCCTCCCCAGCCCACACCATGACCACAATAGAAATAGTAATATAATAGAATGTTACTAGCGCTGCATGTTCTTCTCAGTATCACAAATGAAATGATTAGCACCACCTGTGGATCTTTTAAAATGTGTCAGCCAGTAATAAATATACCTGTGCACCAACTAGGACATGTGGAAAACATGCACTGTTAGGGGTGCACTGCTATAGACCATCAATAGGGTTAATTATTAATACTGTATAATAATACACTATAGAGTACATAAGGAGACCAGTATGTACATATATATGTCCAGGGCAGTGCTAGGTTCTTCTGCCGCTCCCCCAGACTCCCAGACTTGCTCCAATGCTCTGGAATGGTACCCACATCTGAAGAAAAACATTTAGCTCAGACAGGAAGGACCTACTGCCGCACTAATGGCTTACTATGATCGCTGGTCCTGTATATGCTGGAAATATGACACACAATACACTATGTATGACACATATAATGGGTTACTGTGATCGCTGGTCCTGTATATGCTGGAATTATGACACACAATACACTATGTATGACACATATAATGGCTTACTGTGATCGCTGGTCCTGTATATGCTGAAATTATGACGCACAATACACTGTGTATGACATATAATGGGTTACGGTGATCGCTGGTCCTGTATATGCTGGAATTATGACACACAATACACTATGTATGACACATATAATTGGTTACTGTGATCGCTGGTCCTGTATATGCTGGAATTATGACACACAATACACTATGTATGACACATATAATGGGTTACTGTGATCGCTGGTCCTGTATACGCTGGAATTATGACACACAATACACTATGTATGACATACTGTATAATGGTTTACTGTGATCACTGGTCCTGTATATGCTGGAATTATGCAACACAATATACTTTGTATGTAACATATTAAAGCTGGATAAGTACTAATTCTGCAATCTTCATGGACCGGCCACACTCGCTCTAAAATCAAGCATTTGGAAACCCCCCTTTAGAAATCCTGAGTTTGCCACTGGTCAAGGATCTGTTGAAGAAGGATTAATCTTGTTAAACTGCTTGGTAGTCCATTAGCTATGCTCTTTAAACTAGTCAGGTGTTATAAGTTGTTTATCTCCTGTAACATACGGTTTTTAATTTAACTGTCTAAGAAAAAGGTTGAAATTTGCAGTGAATTCATCTAATTAAAAGCGGGTATCCACTACTAGATATACAAACGAGAGCACGATTACGACATTGCAATCATGCTCTCATTTGTATATCTAGTGATGTGCCTAGACTGAACGTTCACTCGTTCAGTCTAGGCAGATCAAGACACGGACCTCTCTGCCGCTCATGTTGTGAGTGTCCAGCGTCATCAGGCTGTGACTGTTTGTTTCCTTTCCCGTGTATTGCAGAGAGGTCCGGCGGCAGCAAGAGAACAGTAGGTTCTCTCTATTGCTCCCCATACATGCTGAACCTGATGGGATCGTCAGGTTGACCAGCATGTACGGGCGATGATAGATGGCAAAAACGACTAGCGGACACACGCATCGCTGGTCGTTTTGTCATTTACATGCCCGATTTGCGGGCGATTTGTGGGCGATTGCACGGTAACGACTTCGTTATTGTGCAATCGCCTGTTAAAATCGCCTAGTGGATACCCCCCTTAACACACCAGTAGGATGATCCTGGAACATGTAACAATCGAGTGAAAGGATCTACTGCACAGGAACTATAAGTAAATGTTGCAAGAAAAACCCCTAATTATCAACTTAAATTTATATAAATATTTGTATATGTGTCAGGGGGTGCTACCACAGATAGTATAATGCAAGTAGAAACAAAAAAGAAAAGATATGTATATGGTGCACATATACAGAGCTTTTCTTTTTTGTTTCTACGTGATCCTGGAACATGCACTTAGCAGTTATGGTTGAGCTTTGTTGTTTATGTTTTTCCTTTTAAGTTTTATCCCAACATCACATTAGACACCATTACTCGTGGAAGAGTAGCAAGTTAAAAGGTCTTGGTCACTGAAGTTCCTAAGAAATTCGGCCAACAGTCACCCCTCTTAGGAAAAAAATTGAAGCCACCTCATACAGCTTTGCTCATCATAATTATTAGCAACCAGTACATTCCAGCGTATATATGAAATTGACCATTCTGGAATGTCATTTGTATAATTGAAAACATGAGCCAAACTGTGTGGAAGCCCTAGTAATTCCTATACAAAATTAACAAAATCACAACAGGTTAAAGCCATGAATATAAAAGACTGTTATTCTCCATGAAACACAGCGGGGCTGATTCTGGGTTACATTGATCTCTCTTCAGAGACACAAAATTGGGAGTGTTTGCATAGGACACATGCAAGGTGAATTTACACATTTTTGCGTATGCCCGTCCAATTCTGTGTCAGATGCAACTTAGCCAATCTGTCTTTCCGTGAAATAGGTCATCTTGGGGCGGGAACTGGGAGGTGGCAAAGCGATCACAAGTAACCACCCTGACATGTCGGATTGTCATGAGAGTATAGTGGGCATGTATCAAACACTCCATGTGATTCTGAGTCATACATACAGATGGGTCCTTAATAAATCTATCCTCCGTGCACTACAAGACGCATTACACGGAGCTGTGTGACTCTGAAGCGCCGATCGTCCTTTTGTGCGACTTTTATACCTTCAAATGCATCGTATTCACACAGTGGTGCTAATAGAACGCAAAAGCAGCTTCTGCTGATTAAAAGGATATGTGGCATGCCTAAATTGTGTGCGCGCCAGTGGGTGCATCTGCATGCGAAAATGCTACGTTACAGTGGAGCGTTTTGCATGTAGATACACCCGCAGTTGCACACAGAATATAAGCATGCCGCATATCATTTTAATCAGTAGAAGCTGCTTGTGCATTCTATTTGCACCGCAAATAAGACACATTTGAAGGAAAAATATTGCACAAAAAGATGCTCGGCACTACAGAATCACGCCATGGCATGGCGCGACTATAAGTGCTTTTTAACACGTAAGGAGGCCAGATGTATGAGGACACATCAGTACAGTGGAAGGGAAACCTGCTTCCGATGGATATCTTGCACCGGGAATCGGTATGATTTACCACCGGACCCATGCCCGGCGGTTGGAATCACGACAGCGGCATCCCGGCAGAGGAGGAAATCCCGATCATCCTAAGGTAAGTATTGACTAACCTATTTCTACCCCCTAACCCTCCCTTGGGGTGCCTAAACCTAACCCCCCTTCCCCGCCGCCTAAACCTAAGTCTCCCCCGGGGTGCCCGACGCTAACCCCCTCCTTCCCCGCTGCCTAAACCTAAGTTCCTCCCGGGGGTGCCTAACGCTAACCCCCATTCCCCTAGCCTAAACCTAACCTCCCGGGGGGGGGTGCCTAACCCTAAGTCCCCCCGGTAACCCTAAACTTAGCCCTCCCCCCGCGGCTATCTGCGCTCGGCGTCCCTTCGATCAGGATGCCGGGTGTCGGGCTCCCGGCGTATGTCGAATGACAGGCGTTGGCATATCGACGCTTGTCTTTAGACCCTTGCCGGGATACGACAGTCGGGAAGCCGGCTGTCGGGATTAGGTCCGCCGGAATCCCGACTGCATACCCTTGCACCGCTGGTGCAAGTGCAGATACTAATGATCATAGTTGCTGCGGCAGGCAAAACATCAATGAGCAGCAAGTGTTTCCGCTTTCATGTGCGCGTTCCCCCGCTACCCGCATTAGCTGAACAGATACTGGCATTATCATAAAGTAGTAAAACAGGCTTCTGCAGCTGCCAGCAACTACACCCACTTTGCATGCAACTCAGAATCGGCCCGTGTCCTTTAATTGGACATTTTGTCTGTAATCAGATCTTTGTCAAAGACATATATAATTTATAAAAAGTGTCTGAACACAGACCGAAGTGTTTTTCACTATGTCTGTGTGAGAATATACAAGGAATTGCCAGTCTACAGCTACTGTTTTGCCATTTCCAGCTATTTAAAAAATAATAATAATTTGATTTGTGGCTTGAGAAACTTAAAGTGCAAACCTTTCAAAAAAATACATAGCTGGCATTTCATTTACATATAATGCTGGGGGTTTGTGATAAGCGCGCAACTATGACTTGCTAGTGATCTAGGAGCAGCTGGTACTCAGGTACCCAGCCTTGTGTAATGGATTTTCATTTACATAAGCTACCAGAGCTAAATTTAATTTGTGTGTTGCCCTTTAGTGACCAAGTAGTGTGGTCAGATAATGACAGCAAACATTTATAAATCAAGATCACCATCCAAAACTTATTTTACTCCAATCCTGACTGACACTAAATAGACTCAGATAAAAGGATTGCCGGCTGCTTTACACTAGCACACATATGTGACTAGTTTGGTTTTGGATATATATGTTGTTAAATGTATGAACAGCTTTACTTTCATTCTGTATTATTACAGCAAAAAAAAAAAAAAAAAAAGAAAACGGAAGAAATACCTAAAACAATTACAATTAGCCTCCATTACAGAATGAGTACACATACTAGAATTGGAAAACTATAAGTAAAAAGGACAAAACATCCAATCTCATAACAAAATAAAATTAAAAAGAATTACTGGCCCACAGGCCATTATGCCTAGATCAAAAATATAATACAATTCCTCTACTATCTACCATGTCATTCAGTGGAAAATAATATCCAGCAAGCTCTGTAAGCAAGAGCAGAGTGGACTAAGCTAAAGAAATAGGCCTCCAGGATTATTATGAATTGGGAAAAAATGTTAGATCCGTCTTTTAAAAAGACCTTTAGAAATTTGAGACTGAACTTAAACTTTTGCAAAAAGGTAGTGTATTGTGTACATAACCTGCCAGGCCAACAGTAAATTACTTTCTTTGGAAACAATCCAACGACTCCACGTTGGAAAGTTACCTACTAAGTCCAAAATATCCTCTTTTCCAGAAAGAAGTAATGTTATGCAAGATTTGAGCCAGGAAGCTTTCCTACAGGCCAATAGCATTTACCAAGTCGGAATTAGAATATACCATATTTATATAGCTGTTTCTTAAGGGGCCTATCCATTACACAACATTTTGCACTATTCGACCAAAACCAGGAGATCTTGGTCGCATCGTACAGAAAGTCGTGTAATGGATAGCCGGCAAGGACCAGCGATGCGCGTGCACGCTGGGTCCTTGCCGACCCCGACTATCTACTGAACATGCCCGTCAACCTGATGACGATCGTCAGATTCGGCATGTTCAGAGATAGGAGGTCGGGCTCCTGCACTGAATGACGTTCAGTGCGGGCACCGCACCTCGGCGACCTGAAGGTCTGAACGCTAGGGATTTAGGAAAATATATTTATTTACAAGCATTTTCAGCTTGTGTCTCATCAATATTTCTTGTTATAATATTCTAACTTTTTCTTTTTAAATTAGAATTGATTACAAAGATGTAGATTTTCTCATTCCATCTACTATAACTACAATAACAAAAATTCTTAATTGCAATGTGATTCCAAATCGGTAAAAATAACCAAATAAGGAATTGATTCATTCATATACCAAATAGAGCAAGGTTCTTTTTAGTCTAATGTTGGATGGTATATACAGGCTAGGTATCATTTTTCTTGAGATACTGAGACTTTTACAGTATTAAAAAGACCTGTAAACCCAAAGCACGGGTCCCTCCTCTTTACCCATCATATTATAGCCTCCTCTAACTCGCCACCTGCCCCCTACAACAGCAACAATGTTTACACACCGTAGGGCCATTTTCAGTTCATAAAGCCAAGCATGTTAGAGCACACTATATTGGTATTCTTAGGTTTTAAACTAGAAGAATGGCGATATGGAGTGTGACCAATATGTTGAAGAGTTACTATGACCTAGTCCTGCAGAATATGAGGATGACCGAATAATGACCTTCATATACTCACTGGAGACCTACACCATAGAATGGATCATGAGTTACCATCTACCAATAAGGGTGACCCACTCATTTGCTGCCAAGGATACAGATAAATGGGCATGTAGTTGGGTTAATCAGGGGTGCTTCTTTTTTTGTCCAAATTTGTTTTATTTCTTTATTAATTTTGGAATGCTAGGACATATAGTAAGAGATTATGCGTTTATATAACAAAGAAATAAATTGATATTATCCAGCTCTATATTCTATAAATACTGAATATATATATTTTAGTTTTATAGTCAGCAGCTGCAGAAAATAAAAGTACTGTTATGACAATGTATCCCCTATAAACTGTTAGGGATTTAAGAAGTTACTGAGGGTTCATGACTTCTTACGTAATTTATTATGTTGCTTTACCAGAGTATAGAGTTACATCTCATACCAAGTGGTGTATTTGATAGCGTTTTTATCGTTAATACAAAGCATAAATGGGACTGACAATGGACTTAATTGCTTTCATGGTTAGCAGGCCCACATGAGTTTTACTTGTGTTGTAGCTTTGTATTTTTCCCAAATGCTTCTTGCTCCTACAATAAACTACAAATTAGGACTGAGCTATAAAATAGCTCATATATCGCTTGTTTGAAATGAATCAATGATCAAGGCTCCTCTAAATATATAAAAAAAAAATATTCACAATCTACAGTAGATAAGAGTAAAATATAAACATATCCTCTAAATATAAAAAAAAAATTTATTCACAACCTACAATAGATAGAAGTAAAAAATAAACATAAATAATAAAGCAAAAACACACACTATTTGTATAAAATAGCACTGGTAGCAATTAAATTTAAATCACTTGTGGCATGCACATAATCATTCCACATAAAGCTTAGTGCATCAGCAAATGTCCTGATGGAAAAGAGGGAGATATCTCTCCTTTAGTTGGTATATATCTGTCTGTATAAGCTCTTATCCATCTGCATATTATTGGTCAAAGAAAGTCTTTTATGCACTGTGAACGCCTTTAGTAGCTGAAGTATGCTCTCACCACATATGTTCAAATTGTAGAAGTAGCGGAGCAATGCCGTCTGCCTGTGTTCAAAAGCAGTCCTGGGAGACCACGGTGTGGTGGATGAAGAGCGGCCGCTCTCACACTGGATGTTTCCCTTTGTGTACAGGAGACTCCTGGTAGATTAATGAAATCTTTTCTACCCGCATTGGATAGTAGCGCAAGTGGGTAAACAGGTAAGTACACAGGTAGGTACACGAATCACAGGCAGGGTCACAAGTGGATTTTAAACCCCATGGATGTCAACATGTTTCGCTCCACCAGGGAGCTTTTCAAAGATATCTCCCTCTTTTCCATCAGGACATTTGCTGATGCACTAAGCTTTATGTGGAATGATTATGTGCATGTCACAAGTGATTTAAATTTAGTTGCTACCAGTGCTATTTTATACAATTACTGTGTGTTTTAGCTACGTGTTTTTTGTTTTATTATTTATTATGTTTATTTTTTACTTCTATCTATTGTAGATTGTGAATAAATTAGATTTCTATATTTAGAGGAGCCTTGATCATTGATTCATTTCAAACAAGCAATATGAGATATTTTATAGCGCAGTCCTAATTTGTAGTTTTTTGTGGGTGACTTTATTGAGAGCAGGTGGTACTGGTCTATTTGGACTAGCAGCTTGAATTGTTTTATTTACACACCTGTTTTATTAGCACAAGGAGCGAGTTGTTGTTTTTGCACCAACTAGATTTCAGTTTTCTTTTCCTTTGATCCTACAATGGCTTCTTAAACGCAGTTAAAAAAAAACAACGGCATGTCAAACACATTTGCATTTGACATGCAGCTTAAAACTGGTGCTTTTTAAAATAAATAGATATATCATGCCAGTACTCAGCTTCACAGTCATTTCTGTGTTGCTAAATGCTAAAGTTGTGCTTAATATATAAATATAAACAATTTTTTCCTATAACAAACAAATTCCTATTCACCCTAGCACTAATCAACATGGCACTGGAGCCATGTTCTAGGTTTTCCAGAACTGTACACTTACATCCTGCTGTGTTTCTACAGTGGTTAATACAGAATTTAATCACAACCACAAAAATAAACATTCAAATTATTGATGCCTTACAGTTATCTGAAATGCATGGTTTCAAAATTAGAATAAAATGGTTCATAGTACGCAAAAAAAAGCTTGTAGATGCCTTACCACCATTACCTTGGCTTGCAGGGCAATAAAACATTTTTGTTCTTTTAAACATAGAAAGAAAATAAATAGATGCACATAATTACATTAATAGCCCTGGAGAAAGTCCAATGGAAAATCATAGCGGTGTCCATACCCATTCAATAAAAATTCACTGTCTTAATTATCCATTCATATTTTCCCTACAGAGTATTAGTGATCATAACTATAGTGTTGCTTAGCCAATAATATTAGCAATATGAAAAGAAGGATAAGAGCCAGCAGCCAATCACTGTGCCAGGTCACTGCCTGCTTACAGATCATTTTCAATTATACAGCAATTAGTAAATTATGGGACAATCACAAAATTCATCTACTTAACATGTTTAAATTCCAAACCAAAATGAGATAAAATAAACTACCCTGGATTTGTATAAAAAATTAGCTGGGTATCCCATATCTTTGCATGTCACAAAACCAGGCAAGATAAGGAACGCCAACCATTTATACTGCCATTCTTGTGACATATTTCCTCTAACCTCAATGGTGTTGCATATGAAGATATAGGATATTTAACATATATCTATACAAAGTAGAGACAGACAATTTGATGTCTGAACAAGTAACATTACTGAGATGTCTGCAGTGTCTAATGTTTTCATAGATTATCATACTAGCTTACTTTCCCAGAATGTCTAGGAGACTTCTGAATATCGAGAGTGTAGAACAGCCTCCCAGAGAAGTGGGTGTTCCAGAGGGCTCAATGGCTCAATTCATTATAAGTTATATTAACGCAACCCTGACCCTACTGCACAATGTTGTGAGTGCCTCAGTGCACAGCGAAGGGTGGGCCGCAATGATTCTATCCAGGGGCCACACCCTCCCGTACCTTTCACCTGACCTCTCCTTCTGGTATCTCTTGGTAAGCCAGCTAACAGGTCGGTAAGTATGGACTGCATTCTCATGAACATTGGTTTAGCTCATACACCATTCCAGAGAAAGAACTAAACCATATATTTAATGCACTATAGATTAGGTTTAATCCTCACAGTCACCAACAGGAGGCAGAGAAAAAAAGATTGCCTTGCTGTCAGGGATGGACTGGAGCTGCTGAGCCTACACGTGTCTGCAAAAGGAGGATGGCCTCGCCATAAAAGGGGTGTGGCTATGAGTCATGGGGGCCTGGCATCACGTCACTCCCCCGTCTTTCAGCATCCCGGCCGAGCAGAGCACCGGGAGGCGGAGCTGCTCGGCCAGGGTTTAACGCCAGACTGGCTTTTCTGGTCATCAGCCCTTCTGACATTTGCCAGAAATGCCAGATAGGCAGTCTGGCCCTGCCTCCTGTGCAGGTAAGGCATGTAAATACAGGATAAAAAGAGACACTGATAATTCCATGTACCGTACCATATACAAAATATTTCTCAAAGGTTTTCTTAAAATGGAGAACGGACACATACATAATTGGTTGCGCACAGTAAATAGATCGCTTACAGTATAAGAAAAAACCAACAGAATACTTGCATTTTCAGAACATGGCTACTAAACAACATATTAGCACCTAGTTTGGTACAAATGGTAAGCAATGAGAAAGTAAGATTCATTTTGCAACCAGAACATGGCAGTTCTACATACACATCATAGCTCCCTCAATAAATGAGCTAATTTGGGCTAGTTCCCGCTAAGTTACACACTCTGCAGCATTACATTAACTAGTTAAGCAAAGGACCCCGATCTATTTTATTTTTTAAAGAGATGTCTAATAATCTTCTTGACATTGTTCACTGACTAGTAAGCTCGTATGCCACTTTATGCAGGGCATCATGAAATAACAAATTTGCCATTATGATGCAAATAATTTTAAATTGCAGTGCATTTTCCACCCAAGCAAATGTTAGAACATAATTATCTGAATTATACACACTTTAATCCATGACTATTTTAATTAATGCAAGGCACAATCCATTAATCATAATTCCTTATTAAGGAAAGCTCATCGAGGGACAAAATGAAAGAATTATAGTGAAAAATTAAACAATTACCTTTATATATGCATTGCTATGTAACTAAATAAAAGCAAATTAAATATATGCCAAACTTTTGTTCCGTGTCCAATGTAGTCACAGAAAATAGAAGACTATGAGAATAGCTTAAAAGTCACCAAAATGTACATAAATACACTGCTTGCTCTAATGTGACCTAGGAAAAATAAAATTAACAATTTATTTTTATTTTATTTATTATTATTTAAGGTGAATGTTATTTATAATTATTTCAGGTGTAATGAATCACATTACGGCATACTGTATAGATAAATGTTTTATTTACCATCATTGCTTGCAATTTATTAAATGTTGCCATGATAACACTTTATATTGACTGAGATTTTTAATTAGTTTTTAGGTTTAGTGAATATTAATCCATTTTGATATTAAATACATAAGATTTATTTTCCTTAGGTAAGCACCAGGGGTGTATTTATATTTACATTTATTTTAAATATGAACATTGGTGTTTCTAAGGGATGATAAATGAATGAAGTAAAATAAATAGGACTTTAAATTGAGTGACTGACATTAACCTCAAACGCTCATTTTGTTTTCAGTAGTGGCTGCTCATTAGTGGGATTTACTGAGTAAGAATGACTAGTGTTAAATGCATCAATTAACATATTTGTGATCATCTTCTTTTCCACAGCAAAAGAGAGACACAAAAAGGTAATAGACTGCACTTTGAGCACCCTGTGTCACTAATGAATCATTCACTTAGATCCACTTTTCGAATACAGGTCGAGTCTCCCATATCCAAACTGCTTGGGACCAGGTGTATTTTGGATATCGGAATATTACGTATTTTGGAATAATCACAAACCATAATGAGATACCTTGGGAATGGGACTCAAATCTAAACACAGGATGCATTTATGTATTACAGGGTGAGTCTCCTATATCCAAAATGCTTGGGACCAGGGGTATTTTGGATAACGGAATATTCCGTATTTTGGAATAATTGCATATCATCAAGAATATCTTGGGAATGAGACCCCAATATACACACAGAATACCTTTATGTGTTATATACACCTTATACACATAGCCTGCAGCTCATTTTATACAATATTTTCAATAATTTTGTGGCTCAAGCAAGTTTGTGTATGTTTCATTTACACCGTGTACACACAGCCTGAAGGTAATTTTATATCATATTTTTAATAATTTGTGCCTTAAACAAAGTTTGTGTACATTGAACCATCAAAAATCAAATGTTTTATTATCTCAGTCATGCCAAAATTATTCCGTATTTCGGGATATTCCGTATTTTGGAATATTTGGATATGGGAGACTCAACCTGTATATACACCTTATACACACAGCCTGATGGTAATTTTATACAATATTTGTAATAATTTTGTGCATCAAAAACAGTTTGTGTACATACACAAAATTAATATAGGTTTCATCTATTTTATGTTCAGGGTTGTTTGTGGACCCGGGGTGGTAGCAGGAGCAATCACAGAAGCGGGTTTAAAAATAAAACTAGGTTTTTTAATAAGTGCTTGAGAAGGCATAAAGTATGGCAGTAAATAAAAGTCCAGGTATATATAAACATGCACTAAAGTTCTGTGGTGGGAGTAATGGGTTAATGTCCAAGTAGAAACAATTAGAACTGTCCAGGTGTGCAGGTAGTGAGAATGGAAATAATAAGTCAGGTTTGCAGGTAGTGAACTAAGGCAATGAGCAGGATGTCAGCAGGCTCAGGCACTCAGGTATGGGTAAGGGTGGTGGAGGAAGCGAGGTAGTCCAGCGGGAGCTAGGAGCTGACAGGCAGACTGGCAGACAGCGAATTCACAGGAACAGGATAAGCACAGAGAACTCCCTCTCAGCTAGGCTGAGATACACGTTGCACTGGCAAAGAAGGAAGGCACTGACCCTTCCTAAATACCCAATGCCGTGCTGTTACTGGCCGGAGGGAACATTTGACTCACCAGGATTGGCCAGCCGCATCACATGGCGAGAAGGCAAGATGGCAGCGCCCATGCCAAACGGAACAGAGATGCCGCCAGGCCTTACCAGCGCAGAGTGACAACAGGCCCGCACAACAACGCGTGCATCCAAAGCCCCCCGCCAGACACCAGCTCCGCCACCAGACAGCCCGCGCCACAATGACTTCACAGGTAACACCCGCCTAGCACCATGCTGAAATACCCTGGCCGTGACAATCTACACCTTATACACATAGTCTGAAGGTTCTTTTATACTATATTTTTAATAATTTTGTTATTTAAACAAAGTTTGTGTACAATGAACCATTTAGAAAGGAAAGGTTTCACCTTCTCAGTCATGCTAAAAATATTCCGTATTTCGGAATATTCCATATTTCGGAATATTTGGATATGGGAGATATATATATATATATATATTAGGGATGTGCAGGCTCGGATAGGTTCGAGTTTGCACGTGGAGTTCGGATTTTTCCCTCCAAAAAAACGGAACTCAGAACGAGGCAAAACGTCATCTTACATGGACGAACATCATCATTCCTGGTCTTTTGTCCAGGAATGATGATGTTCGTCCATGTAAGATGACGTTTTGCCTCGTTCTGAGTTCCGTTTTTTTGGAGGGAAAAATCCGAACTCCACGTGCAAACTCGAACCTATCCGAGCCTGCACATCCCTAATATATATATATATATATATATATATATATATATATATATATATATATATATATATATTTCATACCTACAAATAAAAACACACGTAAAGCCATCCCGCTAGCAAACAATTCCCAGTCATACGTAAATCCACTTTTATTGTGTTTTTATCAAGTCAATAGATTCATGTAGAGCACATTAAATTAAGGGCAAATAAAAGTCAATCTGTGTCACTGGTGACAGAAACCAATGCAAAGTAAAGGGTAGGAGAAATTAAGGCACACTAACCAAAAAAAAAAACTAAATATAGAGTATATTTTATATAAGAATTTGCATAAAGAGAAGATGCATTCAAGGACCCGACATAGTTCTTTCCAGATTGACTGTCTCCTCAAAGTCCACCTCACAGCCTCTAGCTATACTAAATAGAACTTTTTTACGGTCTTCTCAAACATTTTTGTAGAAAACTAAAGAATAAGGCAACAACCCGTCCGCTTCAGATGGAGGTTAATCATGAAGCTTACTCTGTCGGGAGTCCAGAGGGACTCTATCCGAAATTTCATGAGTTTCCCAGGCATTCCATTACAGTAGGAGAGTATGGCAAAAAAGTCAAAATGCTAAATTTGTCAAAACACATACTGTACAAGAAAAATATCAAGTGTTAATTTCCCCAACTGTGGGTTAATTTTACTTTAAGTCATAAAAGCAGATACGACTGTGGTCTTTTTATGTTTTGCAACAAATCATTAAAATGATAGAAAAAAAACAATATTTGCATACTACAACTAAACAATCATTTTAATAAATATTCAATAGTAAAACATAGGCAACCAGATGTGATTAGAAGTAATTCACTACTACAAAACAGAAATTCATATCCAATTGGTGAACAGAGTTTCTGGGCAACTTATATGCTAGACAAACTGGTACTATTTCTGCTAAAGAGGACTAGTATATTATTTACGGAGGTCACATTAGTCCTTTTTTATCTTGTTATTCTGTAAACTCATCAAAGAATGGAAATACATTTATCCTACAGTAGCATTACAAAACCACTGTAGCAATGAAAATAAAATAAGCGCACACACACAGTACATACATACATAGATACATCTATATTTATCCATCAATCTCTTGTCCCTCTCCCAATTTATATATACATAAAATCACAAACCTGTTGCTGTGGATACTGCATTCCTCCCATTGCACTGTGAGTACGTCCCTGCATTGCCATTGGATATCTTTGTGGGCCTTGAGGTCCGTATGACTGGCCAATATAGGGACTGCTTTGCTGTGGCTGAGAGTAAGGATTATTGCCCATTCCATAAAGTGGAGGCCTCTTCATTAGCATTGGATCCATTGGACTACCCTGTTGTCAAACAAAAACAACATCTAAATGCAAATTAAAGCCAACATTTGGTGGCATTAGATTAGAAGAGTGTTAATGATTATGAATAGATATATAAAAAAAAAAAAAAGTGTATATTAGATTGCATTTAGTCTCCACAAGTACAAAATACATGAAATAGCTAATACAGAATTGCAATGTAGTGTACAATAATTCATCATCGTTTTTGAACCATTCAGCAAACAATATGGATACAGAACATCATTTATATACTCTAGTGTGAATAAACACATTACGAAGGCAAATGTGAATTGTTGCGGCAGGTCAATTGTAGGCTTCAATGTATATCAATTTCTAAAAATGTGATAGAAAACTCTACTTTTATCAGTTGTCATGGTTTATGGCAAATCTATTACCATTACCTGTGTAATATATTTTTTAAAGGTCCTTTATGTAAATAAGCATCAATAGATTTACTCAATTATTCTTGAGCACTAATATGAGCTTTTGTATAATTTTTAACAAATACAAATTTAAATGTATATGAAATAATATTTATACATTATTACCTTCTAGGTAACTTATCAGATATACCTCCCAGAACAAGTATTATACTTCATCTCAGTAACCAATAGAAGACTTTACTGTGCCAAAATAATCATAAGAAATAATTTTCAGTACGTTTACACATTGTTGTATTCTAAAGCAGAGTTCACATCTTATTGATCTTTATGCTGGCCATACACCTGCACGATTTCGAGCCGATTGCCCCGATTTTCGACGAGTCATATGATGAAAATTGTGAAAATCATGTACTTTTTTTAGTAAGATACGATCCGATGCGCGCTGCCGCAGCTCCTTAAATCATATCTTATGATCAGATGAGCAGCCCATATGTTCCATCCTATCATGTGCAGATCGTGCCGTTTATTTTGTTAATGCGATCCATCGTGCAGCAATTCAAGTAATTTCAATGACTGTTTCCCTAATCAGCGTGTGAGGCACACGATCGATCGTACGACTTATCGTGTGCTTTGAAATACAACAAACATGCCGCCGGAACTGCCATGGCGCTCCAGGGAGTTGGATGGTGAATCGGATCTGATGCTGGTCGTGCAGGTGTATGGCCAGTGTTATGGTCTGCAGATTTCATGACAGCCTCTGTTGCATTTTTTTTTCTTCAAAACAAAGTGTATATTTAAATTATAAGTTAGACCATTCCTATAAAATAAGTAAATACAAGCAAACATGAAATTTTAAATGCCAGAGGTAATGCCAAAAAGGTACTTCATTTTAGCCCAATCATTGCATTTTCGTGCTGTGGTACATTTGTCAAGAATACTAATTTCTAAACAATAATAATAATAATAATAATAATAATAATAATAAATAATTCTAAACCAAATAAATCCAAATATTTTATTGAGTTTTATTTTTCCTTGAGATTGACAGGAATTTCTTTCAGTACCATTGTTGGAAGTGGTTTTTTTTTTAACAGTAAAATAAATAAAATCAAATTTTTTTGTTAGACTTACATTTTCTATACATTAGGTCAGAATAAGCTTTGCGGGACATAAAAATATACTTTCACGCTTTATCTGCAAATAGTTGTGTACACAAACAAATCACAACATTAGTGCACAACAGGTATAATCTAACCAACATTTAAATGTGCATCAACTGCAACAGTTGCTCGCCAATATAATTTACCCAATAACATATTGAAGATCCTTGTGGACAATTGCTCAGCTAATGTAGAATTATCTGTCTGGACAAGCAGCCACCATTGGCTAGTGCAGTGATGCTGCTTAAATAGTTTTTAAAAGCAAATTTTATTAGTTACAGACAACTGTGCATGAGCATACAAAGCATATTGTGGCAGGGGAATCTGGGCCTGATACAGACCCGCTCGCAAGCGCTGAGCGCTCGTAACCGGGTCAATGGTGACACAGAGCGCATATGCACGACGGAGCCGGCTCCATCGTGCGCATGCGCAAGACCTGGATAGCGATGGGCAATCCGTCGCTCCGGGTTTCGCACCAAAGGGGGCGTGCTGTCGATGTTGAGTGACAGCACGCCCCCCCTTTGGTGGGTGGGCCGGGGGGTGGCTTGCCAGATGGAGGCGTTCCCATGAGAACGCCTACTGTCTGGGGGTGGCCCCACTGACATCACGAGTGATGTCAGTGGGAGAGCTTTCGGCTCTGTTTGAGCCGAAAGCTCTCTAGGGCTTGCGGCCACGAGACCCTACCACAAGGGTCTCGTCGCAAGCCCGATGGTCGCGATGGTCTTGACCATCGCGACCATCATCCTGGCCGCTCGCACTAGCTGTGGGTGGCAACCCACAGCAATGCGAGCGGCCAGGAGGTCGCTCCATTAAAAAAAAAAAAAAAAAAAGACGCCCTGATTCAGAGCGAGCGCTCTGTCAGAGCGTCCGGCTCTGAATCAGGGCCTCTGTAGCAAGACTGAAAACACTGCTAAATTTGTCTAGGGCCATCTGCTTTAAATAAGAATATGGGTTTGGAAGTAGGGATTCTGCAGAAAGCAGCAGGATTAATTAGATATGTATTTTTATTTGTACTTAATAAAAGAGAAAAAGTTAGGTTTTTTTGTGTTTGTTGTTCAGTGATAATAATTTCCGGAAAAAAAAAAGTTGATTCCATGATCGAAGAAAAAAAAAAAAAGTGATCTAATTTGAAGAGGATGTTAATACTCCTAGGGCCATACTCTATTAGAGGCGGACTTTACGCCATTATTGCCGTTTTTAGAGGGGATAAAGTATCGGGCAAGTGCACGCGTATCCCCGTATTCAAATAGGATTCGGCGAAAACGGGACCCGGTTGAAAGGTAAGTAGCGAAAAGTCCTGTCACTTTTTGGGGAAGTCAGTCTGTCATCTCCCAAAATATGGTCTGACATGGGGGATCACTATGGGTACCCCCGAATTGGCCTGCTGAAGGTTTTTGGGGTTTTAAATGGTGTCGGCAGGTGGTTTTAAGAGTTTTTTTTTTTAAAGTAGCTCCATCAAATTTGGGGTACATGAAAATGGGTGCAAGAATATTTTGAAGTCCCTAAAGTGAATTTTCAAAATTCTTCAAAAATCCACCTGCCGCAACCACCCGCATTCTAGAAAACACCTGCCGCATACTTGGGGAACCCTCCTTAGTCATGACGTCTCTCCCATAGTTCCGAAGAGCGGCAGACGGCAGCGGACGCAGGATCCTGGCCTAAGGTAAGTCCTTATTTTGTGTGTGTGTGCACGGCACACTTAGAGGGGGCTTAGTACCGGGGGCACTAATACTGGGGGTACTATTAGAGGGGTCTTAGTATTGGGGGGAACTATTACAAGGGGCTTACTACCAGGGGCACTATTTCAAGGGCTTACTACTGGGGGGCACTAATACAGGGGGGACTATTTCAGGGGGCTTACTACTGGGAGGGATTATTAGAGGGGGCTTACTACTGGGGGCATTATTAGAGGGGGCTTACTACTGGGGGCACTATTACAGGGAGCTTACTACTGGGGTCACTATTACAGGGAGCTTACTACTGGGGGCACTATTACAGGGAGCTTACTACTGGGGGCACTATTACAGGGAGCTTACTACTGGGGGCACTATTACAGGGAGCTTACTACTGGGGGCACATGTGTGGTGGTCTAGACAAGCTTTCATAATTTTCATAATAATGGACGATGGTCTGGCTCCTAAACTTTGAAGATGGCTCTTAGATTTTACAAAAAGCCCTGGCCCATACTATACAATGGTGGTGTTTCGGAGTTGCAGTCAACTGTGTTTAGTGGACACATAGGGGTAAATTTACTAAGATGGGAGTTCTATTTAAGAAGTGATGTTGCCCATAGAAACCAATCAGATTCTACTTCTAATTTATCCAGCAACTTCTAGAAGATACCTGGAATCTGACTGGTTGCTATTGGCAACATCACTTCTTAATAGAACTCACATCTTAGTAAATTTACCCCATACTGTGTGTTTTAGCATATGAAACTATGAACAACAACTACAGGCATTTCAGAGTCATCCACATATCAGTTGATTTCCTCTTGCAGCTGATTGGGTGTAATAGGAGGCAACGGGGCAAAGTGTTCTGTGGGCATATCGTGGACATGTAGGTGGAATTGCAGGCTAAGACAGATCTCTTGCACCAGGTATAGGGCTGGTGCAAATGAATGCTTACAATGCTTACTTTCACACAAGCGGATGGATAGGGACAGCACAGCCGCATAGACTAGGACAACTTTACACAAAATACGAAGATCCGCTTTTATTTCTATGCACTCATTAGCCCACTCTTGTAGGGAATCAGTAAGATGTATGTTCAAATCCCAACAGTGGCAGCCCGACAGAGGAGGAAATCCTGATCGTCCTAAGGTAAGTACTAACTAACCAAATTCCCCCCCCTAACCCTCCCTTAGGGGTGCCTAACCCTAACCTCCCCCCCAAGTGCCTAAACCTAAGCCCCCCTTCCCCGCAGCCTAAACCTAAGTCCCCCGGGGGGGGTGCCTAACCCTAACCTCCCCCCCGGGGGGGGGCCTAATCCTAACACCACCTTCCCCTAGACGAAACCTAACCTCCCGGGGGGGTGCCTACCCCTAAGTCTCCCCCAGGAGCCCCTAACCTAACCCTCCACCCCTGCAGCTGTCTGAGCCCAGCTTACCTTTGATCGGTAAGCCGGGTGTCGGACTCCCGGCGTAGGTCTAATGACAGGTGTCGGGATTTCGACGCCTGTCATTAGTGCCTTGCCGGGATTGCCTTGTAGGCATCTCTGAAAGAACCCCCAATGAATATATCTAGTGTAAATGAATGATAGTAAACTCTAAGTTTAACATGAAATTTTCCAATTGTGCAGCACAAGCATAACCAACATATACACCCGCGCGTGCAGGGGGGGGTTTCCGAGTACCTAGAAACTCCCCCTGGCCGCCGATATATTGCAGATGACCGGTGCTCAAAGGTCACTTCACTTCGGCATCTGGCAATATAACTGTCCCCTTTAAATCTGTCTGGTTGCGTGAGCCAATCACGGCTCGCGGACCGGCAGCTAATCAGGGGCGGCCACGTGGCCGCCCCTAATTGGCTATCAGTCTGCGCGACCAGCATGGTGCACAGGGAACCCAGATGGAGAGGGAGCACGGCTCAGCGCTGCAGGTGATCAGGCGAGTGATGCGGGGCCATGATGTGCGTAACTGTGTTCACACCGAGGAGGTAAGGGGGCTGTGTGGAGGAGGTAAGGGGGCTGTGTGGTGGAGGAAAGGGGACTGTGTGGTGGAGGGAAGGGGGCTGTGTGGTGGAGGGAAGGGGGCTGTGTGGAGGAGGGGAGGGGGCTGTATGTGCACAGATGGAGGAGGGAAGGGGACTGGTGTTTGCACAGATGGAGGAGGGAAGGGGGCTATTTGTGTACTGATGGAGCAGCAAAGGGGGCTGTGTGTGTACAGGCTTATTCTGGTTAGACATTTGTCATTGGTTCTGTAACCAAATATTTGGAAACCCCCCATTCAAAATCCTGCGTTTGCCACTGATATACACAGTGATGTACATACAAAAAGAATAAAAATTAAAAGATAAAAAAAATTGGTGATGCTTCAGCAGTACTTTTATAAACATATTCTCTCCTTCAGTCAGTTTAATTGCTGGTTTTTGCTTCAATAAAAAGTGCAGTGTATAATTATTGTTCATTCTAACACCCTGCACCTGTCACAAACTGTGCAGTTCCTCTTTCCTGCCTGGGGTATCGCTATCTGCTCTGGTGCTTCTAGCACACTCTGGTCTGTAGTTCAGTTGTTTGGTGCAACAGCTGAGTATGCTAGAAACGCCAGAGCAGAGAACGACACCCCACACAGGAAAGGAGAACTTCACGGGTTGTGACAGGGACAGGGTGTTAGAATAAACACTACATTATGTAGGTGAAAAAGGCTGTTCAAAGATTTATCATGTAGTATAGAAATTCCAAAGTGTCCTCGTATTCCACCCTCCAAGTTCTGAAGCCTGCGGGTGGTTACAGTGCTTACAAAATATACCACGCCAGGACATTTGTACCAAGAATAATGAATGCTCAGAACGGTGTGCAATGGAATGCGCTTACTGGCTACGGCAGACAAATCTGTGATTTGGAAGTACTGTTACATATTTCTATGTTCCTCACTTTGATGAATGTTTTGTACTCTCTCCACAGCTATTCGGTACGCAGCACTTTACAGCCGACTGGCTGCTTTACAAAGTAAATTGGATAAAGATGTAACCTTACTGCATCTTTAGAATTCCAGACACATTTTGCCAAAGCAGCAATATGTAAATAACATTTACAAGTGATGTTAGTATATTTATAAACAGCGAATTTTGATCTCATGACTTGTGTGTTCTTTAGGGAAACTTGTGAATTATATAGAATAATGTACCTCCTATTGTAAATAAAAGATAATAAGTCACTTAAACATTGATGATAAAAGTCACTTCAGACTTTGGTTATTCGTAGTCATAGAACTCTTTGTTGACTTCTAATATCCTCTTACTTTTAAAAAAATGGTCCACTGTTAATCGTACTGCCCAAGTTGCAGTTTGGAATAGAGGGCCTTATTCAGACCCGGTTGCAAGCGCTAAGCGTTCACAACCGGGTCGATGGGGCCCACAGCACATGCGCACGACGGAGCCAGCTCTGTCGTGCGCATGTGCGAGACCCGGCTAGCAACGGGCACTCCGTCGCTCCGGGTCTCGCAACAAAGGGGGTGAGCTGTTGTTGTTGAGTGACAGCTCGCACCCTTTGGTGGGCGGGCCGGGTGGGTGGCTGCCCAAACGGAAGCGTTCACATGAGAACGCCTGTCGTTTGGGGGTGGCCCCACTGACATCACGAGTGATGTCAGTGGAGAGATTCCGGCTCTGTTAGAGCCGAAATCTCTCTGGGGCTTGCGGCCACGAGACCCTACCACAAGGGTCTCGTCGCAACCCCGATGGTCTTGACCATCGCGACCATCATCATGGCCGCTCGCTGTAGCTGTGGGTGGTCACCCACAGCTAGGCGAGCGGCCAGGAGGCAGTTCTAAAGAAAAAAAACAAAAAAAACCCGGCCCTGATTCATAGCGAGCGCTGTCAGAGTGACCGGGTCTGAAACAGGCCCAGAGTTACATTAGCCTATGTACAGTTAAGGTCAGCGCTTCCATTAGGCAGCTGCCTAGGGGCAACAAACATCAGAGGGAATGGCCCGCCGAGGCTGTCTCGGACAAAAATGAAGTATGTCTCTGAGATCCTTATCATGCACTCTGCTGGTGATGGCCACAGATCTTTTAAGAAGTGGTCACCGCTGCACCAGCTATTATTAATTTATGACTGCTGCAGCCTGCTCCTTTTGCAATCAGTGTAATCAGCCAGGTGCAGCAGGCAGGCAGCAGTGTGGGCACCCATCTTCTTCCCTCTTCTCTCCTTCCCTCTCACATAGTCAATTCTGTAAGTTCTGCCTCCCACAAGCAGAAGAACAAGGAGCTGAATGAGCAAGAGCCAGAAAGGCAAGGGAACTTTTTAATGGCTGCTTGGTATTTGATTGAGTTAGTGGGTGCCGGGGAAGAATGTATTAATTGGTGCTTGCACAGTGGAATTAATGAGTGATGCGGGTGAATGGATTAATGAGTGCTGAGAGTGGGGTTAATGGCTGCTTGGAGTGAATAGATTAATGGGTGCGGAGAGGGAATGGATTAATGGGTGCTGAGAGTGAATGGATTAATGGGTGCTGAGAGTGAATGGATTAATGGGTGCTCAGTGGGGAAGGGGTTAATGGGTGCTGTGGGTGATCGCTTTTAAATTGATAAAAACAGCTAAAAGCATGTCATTGGACCGATTTACAAGCAATCCAAAACAGAGATTCAGTTTTTAAATCCAAGTTCCAAATTTACAGCAGACCTGAGCCGGGACTCTGTTCTACTCTGAACCCCAAAAGTGATCAGAGCCTGGACTTGATGCGACTCGGAAACCCTAAGTTTAGTTGTGTATGTTTTTTAGGAGACCAAACCGCACTTCTCTAACGAATAGGTGCTGGGTGGAGAGAAGTTTATGGGTGCTGAAAGGCGTTAATGGCTACTGGGAGTGAACGGATTAATGGGTGCTGGGTGGGAAAAGGTAAATGGGTAATGAGAGTGAATGTATTAAAGGTGACAGGTGGGGGCAAGTGTGCTGTGAGGTGTGTTAACTAGTGCAGGGGTGAATGAATAGGTGCTCGGTGGGGGAGGTTAACTTCTGAGAGGGGGGTTAATAAGTGCTGGGGGTGAATGGATTAATAGGTGCCGTTATTGAGTGCTGTGCGTGAATTTATTAATAGGGGCTGAGTTGGGGGTCGGTTAATGGATGCTGGGAGTATATGGTTTAATAGGTGCCAGGTGGGGAGCGGTTAATGGGTGATGAGAGGGGGTTAATGGCTGCTTGGAGTGAATGGATTATGCTGGGCGGGGTGGTTAATGGGTGCTGTGAGTGAACGGAATAATAGGTGCTGGGTTGAAGGGGATAATGTGCACTGTGAGAGGGATTAATGAGTGCTGGGGGTGAATGGATTAATGGGTGCTGGATGGGGGAGGTTAATAGGTGCTGAGAGAGGTGTTAACAAGTTCCAGGAGTAAATGGACTAATGGGTGCTTAGGGTGAATGGATTAATGGGTGGGTGAAGATTAAGGGGTGCTGAGAGTGTGTGAACGGTTTAATGGATTTTATAGGAATGGGCTCAAAGTGTTCACTCTGGGTGCAGGGTGCTGATCAGTAAGTAGTGATACATCAAGTCTAAAATTTTGTCCTTCAAAATTTGAAAATGCCCTCCTCGCTTAATACATATATAAATGGTTTGAGCTTTGTTATTTCTATTTCTTCTTAAACTCAATCTTTTCTTTTCTATTTAACCCCGGACAAGATCCCCCTCCACTTTTTCTCTCCCTCTTTATTATTTATAGTTATTTAACAATTCTGACATCTTTTATTATAGAAGTATTTTTCTTTTCTTTATTATTTTATCTAGCATTTCATGTTTTCAACATTTGTTTTTGTTCTTGCTGTATGCAAGATATATAATTTTTGAATTCTATTTCTTGTCTTTGATTGTTAGATTTATTTCACAATGTCATTATTCCACTGTAAAATTTAATTGAAAATAAAATAAAAACACAAATTAAATATGCCCTCTTCACTGATCAGCACCCTGCACCTAGAGTGAACACTAGATTAATGAGTGTTGAGTGTGTGAATTGATTAATAGGTGTTGGGGGGGAGGTAAATGGGTGCTGACAGGGTGTATCAATAAATGAATTCTAAAGCTGCATACACATACGATTTTTTTAACGATTATCGTGAAACGATATCGTTTAACGATAATCATTTGTAAAAATCGTTCACTTTCTGAGTCAAACGATGAACGATTTTCGTTCATGCGCGTTCACGTTTGTAGTTTGCAGTTCAGTCAGACTTGTCAACTCAACGATTTTCAGTAAGGGAATATGCAAAAATCGTTTGTAGTTCTAAAAAAATCGTTCATTACATTTAAATGAACATAGTAAATGAACAACTTTAGTAAACGATTTTAGTTCATTTTTTCAAGGGAGAAAATAGTTTACTAAATCGTTCATTATCGTTGTGTGTGTATGCAGCTTTAGGGGTAAATATACTAAGCTTCGTGTTGGTGTGAGATTGCAATCTAGGGTGAGTTTATGCATTTTTTTCAACTTGCAAATTTACTAAAGGCAAACTCAGGTGAGAATTCTCTTTACATTGATAAATTCAGGTGATATTGAAAACTCGAATAAATTCACCATCGGCCAAACTCTGAAGCACTTTTAAAGAAAAAGATACAACTCTGGAATTTACCAAGATTTGAGATTACAATCTCGGGAGTAATTGTAGCAAACTCGCAGCCAAATTGAAGTTTCAAACTGACCACCTCCTGAGCTGCGAGTCTGGAAGAAACATTTCTGCATGTAAACACTATCTAAAGCAGCTGTGGAACTACACATCCCAGCATGCACTGCAACCATTTTGATATAACAGCATGCTAAAACTATGGCAGTGCATGCTGGGATGTATAGTTCCACAGCAGCTGGAGGGCCAAAGTTGAAGACCCCTTATCTAAAGGGTTAATAAATAAAAATGATCTGGTGTCCCCTCTCCCCCCACCCAAGCAGCATAACCAGCCCCGGACTAGCGTAAAACCCTGTTCCAAGACTGGGGAAGAAATGCCGGGTCAATCGACCCAGGATTTTTTCCTAGGACCCATTTGCACTGAATCGCTACCCGGGTTGACACTGCAATAACCCAGGTGTTTTGGCGAGTGGAAAAGGGGTATTAGTAAATTTCCACCTTAGAAAGAAACAGGTTAATGAGTGCTGAGTGGGTGTACTGATTAATGGATTCTTGAGGGGAATGGTTTAACGGGTGCTGGGTGTGGGGCGGATTAACAGGTTATGAATGGATAAATGGGTTCCTGGTGGAGGGGCATTAATGGGTGCTGATACATGTGTATGAATATGTGAATGGGTGCTGAGAGGGGGAATTGATTAATGGATTATTGGAGAGAAATGGGATAAATGGGTGCTGGATGATGAATACTGAGTGGGAGGTGAATTGGTAAATAGGGTTGATGGAGGCAAAGGTGAATGGGAGCTCTGGTTTTGCAACAATGTGTAATACATTTACAGACAACGGTCCAAATGTAATAGGGTGAGAGTTTAGCAGTAAACTCTCACATTGGTTGAGTTTTATCTTCAAAATGGGAAAACACCTGAATGAGATTTTAAATCTTGAGAGTTTTTTTAATTCTAAAAAAATATTGAAGTTCGCCCTGTTACTTTGTTTTTGGACTCTATTACATTGGCAAAGTTTAAAAAGTGTCAGAAACTCTCACTTTTCTAAACTCTCACCCTATTACATTTGGCCCATTATGTGCATATGACAAATGTCTCAACCCAGTGTCATAGACTTTGGTAAGCAAGTGTGGTTTTATGTAATTGGATTGAAATAATGTATTGGGGAACCAGGGGTGGTAATGTGAAGCTTTTCCTGGGGTGTCTAGAAACCTTACACCGGCCCTGTGCGCATTTCTATTCATTATCTGACAGTTAAAAGTGGCATCACTTACTCATCAAATATAAAGCTATACTTTACACATATCCATTCACTGTATACAGCATTTGGCTAACTCATCTATCTTTATATATGAGACCAAGGGGAAGATTCAATTAGCAACATAAGCCACTGGAACAGGTGCATGCGGCTTCCATGCATAAACTTCAGAAGGTAGATACTGTTTGCAGTCTATGGAGGTGTGAGCAAAATCTGCTTACAATATTGAATCCGCCCCAAACTGTATATATAGCATGACCTATGGTTCACTCATATGACCCCTGCAATACATACATACATACATACATACATTCAGTGACGTAACTATAAATTTTGCTCCCACCTGCCAATAAAAAAGTTTCTGGCGCCCACCCTCCCTTCTGCGCGTGCCTCTGGCATGCACACTCCCGAAAAAGGTGTGTGGTTTTGTGATACAGTAATGCCCCTTACACATTATGCCACACCATAATGCCCCTTACATCACATTATGCCACACTAAGTAATACCCCTTATAACACCCAGTAATGCCCATAACATCCTACCCTGAAAGATCTACCTCACCAACCTTCTCCGCTCCTTCCAATTTGTCACCTCAGCTCAAGACAGGTTGCACAGTTTCTATGCTGGTGTAGAACTAGATTATTGGGAACCTGTAAACTCTGTGTGCCCATTATGCAGTGCCCCCTGTAAAAGCGCCCCTTATAGCTGTGCCTTTCATGCAGTGGTACCTGTAGTAGTGTCCCTTATGCAATATCCCCTATAAAGGTGCCCCTTAAGCAGTGCTTCCTGTAGTTGGGCCCCTTATGCAATGCCCCCTGTAGTTGTGCCCCTTATGCAGTTCCCCCTGTAGTTGTGTCCCTAATGCAGTTCCCTCTGTAGTTGTGCCCCTTATGCAGTTCCCTCTGTAGTTGGGCCCCTAATGCAGTTCCCCCTGTAGTTGGGCCCCTAATGCAGTTCCCTCTGTAGTTGGGCCCCTAATGCAGTTCCCTCTGTAGTTGTGTCCCTTATGCAGTCCCCCCTGTAGTTGGGCCCCTAATGCAGTTCCCTCTGTAGTTGTGTCCCTTATGCAGTTCCCCCTGTAGTTGTGTCCCTTATGCAGTTCCCCCTGTAGTTGTGTCCCTTATGCAGTTCCCCCTGTAGTTGTGCCCCTTATGCAGTGACCTCTGTAGTTGTGCCCCTTATGCAGTGACCTCTGTAGTTGTGTCCCTTATGCAGTGCCCCTTGTACTAGTTCTCCCTCTCAGTGCAGAACAGCCCCCTCAACCCTGTGCAGTATGGCTGGCTCCCGCTGTCACTGACTGGATCCAGCAAGCATGCAAGCTCCTCACATCGAGTGTCACGACATCACTCTCGCACTGCATCATATCATTGGGAACGCTGGCCCCTGAAACAATCAGAGGCAACTTTAGTCTCCGATTGCTTCAGGGGCCTGCTTTCACAGTTGCTGTAGGCAAGTTGGTCGTGAACTACAGACGGGAGCTCCGCGAGCTACCGGTAGATCGCGATTGACTTTTGCAGTGGAGTAGCAAACTGTAGGGGTCAGAGATATAAATATGTACAGATAAATCCCTACATTGTATCCTAAAAGTTCCTGTTTGGCTCGGTCAAACTGTATAATTAGTACAATGTTTTTCATTCAGTATATATGATGCTTTTTAATTTCTGGCAATGAATGTTTTTTTTAAATGGATATCGTAAACATGTACTGTGAATGAGATTTTAGGGCAAGAACTATACGGAATATAGACCAGCAGCAAAAGTGTTCCTACATATATCCCACTATGTTTATACCACAATAGGGGAGTGGAAGGGACCGATGCAGAGGTTCAAATTCCAGTCTGCACAATGCAGTAGATCAATTACAATCTGGATGTTATTTTCTACCTGTGTCCAATTCCTTTCTTATGCGACTTTCACAAATTCCTACAGCAGCAATCCAATAGGTTCCTAATAACTAAATGCTGTGACCCCAAATGATTTATAATCATGGGGGCTAGAATCTGTATAACCACCTCGCAATGTAAACAAAACAGAACCCTTTAGCATAATCGGCTCCCAACTATCATTTTTCAAACGCAGCCTGTGACATGGCAGTTAGGAGCTGATTGGCTAGTACCTTATCTCATTTCACTTTGTCTCCTAACACTGCTTAGTAAATAGTGTCCACCCAGCTTTAGGGGTCTATTTACTAAGCAGTGTTAGGAGACAAAGTGAAATGAGATAAGGTACCAGCCAATTAGCTCCTAACTGCCATGTCACAGGCTAATGTGTTTGAAAAATGATAGTTGGGAGTCGATTGGCTGGTACCCTATCTCCTTTGGAATCGAATACGGCAGATAACGGGGGCGCGCACGATAAGTTTCCGCGGCTAAAACACGCAAAGTCGGCTAAAAGTGAGGCATGTGAAAAAGTATCACGGGTGCGAAACTAATTGAATACGACCCTATAATTGAAATAAAAATCTAATCAGTAAAAAAAAAAAAAATTTAAAATCATCAAGACAGGCATAGGACAATTCCCAGGCCACAGGTTGCCATGGCACCTACCTCCTAGGTAGCTGTAGAACAAGAGACTTTCACTATGTAGAAGGCTCTGCATACGTCTCTCTATGGCTGATCATTGCCCTCTCAGTAGTGAGATAGGAGTTAATGATGGTGGAGTGACTTCTTTGAAAGTGTTTTTATTACAAAGAAAAAAAACATCATACAATAACAGTTGGTATTATATACAATGGAGTGTATATTATAAAGCGTTTAGGATAAATGATTGGGGTAATGATGATGCAGGATAGAGGTGTTAATCATGACTATGCAGATGGGGTGGAAAATATTTATAAGTATGAAGTGAGGATTATGGTGCAGAGTGATGATGAACAGAGGGAGGAGGATGAGGCTGCTGCTGAGGTGTGTCTGAGGAGTGAAATGGAGCACAGAAATTGGAATTGGGGAGCGGATTGCACAATCAGGAACTTGAAAAACACCTACATATACATTTTGTCTAGTACATAGTGCACCCGGAAAGGGCAAACAATGCCCCTTTGAACATACAGACTTGTCAGGATTCGGCCTGAGATCGGCTGTTACTCACTGCAGCGCCAGCTTCCCTTGATCAGCCGTGCGGTCAGACGTCAGATGCAGAGGTAGGTAGCCACACTGAGTATTCACCCCAGGGCCCTGTGAGGACTTCCACGCAATTCTCCATAGTGGAGTTCCCGCGGCTGCAGTCATGGGCGCAGCCATGTTGTCTTTCTCAGCTGACCGGACTTTCCTCCAATGGTAGCCTTGCTGTCATTCAGCTGACTCTTTCCTGCAGTGACCAGCTACCTTAGGGTATAAAGCAAGACTCCCGGAACAGGAAGTTGTCTGAAAAACTTCTATTTCCAGTTGCTGCTTGCACCAGATTGCTGTTCCAGGTTCCACGCTGTGTATATCGCAATGCACTCATCAGTCTCGGCTGATATTCTCCAGTGATGCTCAACATCGGTCCTTACCGATAATTCTCCAGTGATGCTCTACATCGGTCCTTACCGATATTCTCCAGTGAAATCCTACATCAGTTCCTATTGACTATCTCGAGTGATACCACATCAATCCTTCCGTTTGCTACCAGTAACACCGCTCATCGTTCAGCGATACCCATGATATTGGGTCTACATTCCAGCCACTCTGTTGCCATTCATCTTCCTCTGTCCTCTCCTTTGCTACTATCCGGGTACCTGGCCAGGGGGCCACGACCTTCTCATTGGGCGCAGTGAGGACCATATTCCCTTACAAGGGTCAATGGTGAAGACCACTGGTGAGTTAGACCCCACGCCTCTTGTCAGGTCTCCATCAACACCCGTAACTAGCAGATGAGAAAGTCCTATATTCTCCCTTCTCGTCTACTGCTGCCTCCTCACCCAGTTATCCGTATTTCCAGTCCTTCGCCTGAAGATCTCAAGGGCCAGGTCGTGACACAGGCCTGATCTCTGCCACTTTCAAGGGATGTCTAAAATAAAGTCCTTGTGGGGATAACAATGTATTTGCAGCCACTCAGCTGACAAGGGACACTCTTGCCATCTCATTCTTGCAAAACTTAATCTGGATCTTGAGTGTATCCTTTATTACTAGAATTCCCTATCCAATTCTGTTATATAGACAATCTACAGTATGGTCGCTATTGTTGGTCTTTCGGACTATGAAGTCATCTATGTAGCTCTATCTTATTTTCTAGTCAAATCAACCAGTGTACATAATCCAACCTATTTTGAAATATTGACACTTTAGTTCTGGTACAGTAAGTCTATAGAGGCCAAATCCAAACTACTTTTAAGAACTTACGGAATACTAGAAGTTTTCTACTCTGGAGGATAGGCCACCCAGAAAAAGAAGCAAGTACACAAGAAGCAGTCATGTCTCCCTGGTCAATACTGATAAATATTGTGATATGGGAGGGGCTGGGCTGCACATCCTAATATTAAACATGATAATAGGTGCTACCATGCTGAGACCAGTAGTTCTACAGCAAAAAGGTGAGGGGGGGGGGGGGGAGGAGCAGGTGCACACTATAAGCACTAAGAATACAAATGATCAAAATATCTATAAATAGACTGCAATAATTAACATGGTTTTAAATGTAAGGTTTCTTAGTACATGTTTGGCCAAAGATGTTTGCCCACCTACCACCTACTTATACAGGTTGGTCCCTAACATCTCTAATACTGACACACTAATTAATTTATCTAGGACTTACCTATCATAGAGCCCATTAGATGTGTGTACTGCAATGCAAGGACCCATACCAGATAAAATCACCCCCCCCCCCCTCTCCTTTTTGCTGTAGAAATATTGTGATATGGTCAGGCATTCCCATTAGACAGGGTTTAGCAGCGTAAATAAAAATAGCACATACTTCCCTACTTTCCTCTTCGGAAGAAGCCCAGACAGAAGATGCAGGTGGGCGACGATGCGGGGCGGGGCCAGGCTATGCATCGTTAGGGGATGGGGCCAAATGAAACAATTCTTAGAATCCTGTAATTAAAGTTCCCCCCTTTACTCGCAGACCAGCAATCCCCAGGAAAATTCTCGCAATTCTGTCCACTTCACTAGGAAGTGGGCGGGGTGCGGGGGTTACACACGAAAATCGGGAGCCTCCTGCAGGTTCCGGGAGAGTAGGCAAGTATAGGTTTGTGATCCCAAACAGAAGTTTGGGTGTACAAACCACAGACTTATTGCACATTTCTTATTACTTTTTCATTTTCATTCTTTATATGCAGCTGTGGCTGCTCTTAACTATCTCTTTTACACTGCACTTTTCTTACTATGGCAGTGCCCTGGGGCGGCATAGCTGGGCCAGTTTGGAGGTGTCCCGCACTCTGGATTTGAACTCTAGTATGTTAAGGACCTACCCGACAGAGGTTACCCGGATGTGGTGGGTAGGACCATAACCTTGGCCAAGATTATGCCAAAAACCTCTATTCACTGCAAAAATGTATTTATTTATATACAATCAGTTAATTTGGAGTTGAGCACCTGTATTTCTTCTTTTTGGGAATATATCAATTGTCTCCACAGGTAGCACCTCCAATATTATATATATATATATATATATATATATATATATATATATATATACATATATATACACACACACACACACATTATATATATATATATATATATGTATATATATATATACACACACACATATACACACACATACATACACACATATATACATGCACACATATATATATATATATATATATATATATATGTGTGTGTGTTCAGGGCGTGAAGTCTGAGGCCCATTTCTTTGTATTTCTTGCCCACTTATATCTATGTACATTACCACACATTATTGTAGACCGTTATTACAGTTACAAAAAGTCACAGTTTAAGATGTTATACTAAATTTTCAAGCAATATACTTGCCAACTATATAGATACATTTCGCCCCTTAGTCAAAACGAATGTATTGAATTCTGTCATTAATAATAAAGAACTAAGCAGGAAACTGCCCTGAATGCAAAAGGTTCAACTGTCATTGTGTTTTTTCAGCTGAAGAGCATAAGCCATATATTCAGAGCTGCAACAGGTATTCATGTGCAGAGTCCCACAGGCCAGCAGGTACAACAAGCCTTTTGTGTGTGTCTGAACGCACGCCAAAATGTCTGCCTTTGTATTGAACAAACCTGTTTTCTTCTGATAACAAAGCCCTAAGTTGTGAAACCTTGCAGTCAGGCCTATGACTAACAGCTGCTGCTTCTGCTCTGCAAGAACGGGCAGATGCAACACAAGCTTCTCTGCGACTCAGTTCTACTTTAGTCAAATAGGAACTTTTAATTTTAGCAATGGTCAATGTTAATCATATGCATAACAGACACTGTATAGCACATTTTTGCAGCATCCCATTTCATTATATTTTGTAAATATGGAAAATTTGTATGACAAATCTGACAATTTTTTATAGTGATTTTTTACTTGAGTTGCAGGCTACTTATAGATAATAAAATAATATTCCCCCTCTCAACTTTTGAAATATACATTTGTGTGTAAAAGAAAAAAAAAAAAAAAAGACCGTGGATAGCATTAATGCCTCACAGAGCTGGGGCAATCATTTTTATTCTGACCAGTGGCTTATCTGTGTGGAGTTTGTATGTAATCACCGTTTCCTTCAGGTGGTTTGGCTTCTTCCCAAAAAGCATACCAATAGATTACAGTTAGTGTGTGTGGTAGATAATTTAGACTGTAAACTCCATTTGGTCAAAAACTACAGTGTTCTCCCCAGGCTGTTTTCTGCAGGCGCATCAGCCGGCAGAAACAGCCTACCGCCCGACACTTTCCCCCGCCGACCCCTGCTGTGGAACGCTGGCCTCTGAAGTGACCGGAGGCTAAAGAAGCTTCCGATCGCTTCAGAGGCAAGCGTCCCCAGTGATGCACTGCGCATCACCTGCGACGTGAGGAGCCTGCCCCGCGCACCTGCTGGATCTAGTTAGATCCAGTCAGAGCGAGGCAACGGGAGTGGACCGCGAGCGGCGAGCAAGTAAAGGTAAGTTCTGGGCTGGGACCAGTCTAGGGGCACTGCCTAAGGGGCACTATTTAAGCCTGGGGGCACTGCATAAGGGACCAGCCTGGGGGCACTGCATAAGGGACACTATTTGAACCTGGGGGTACTGCATAAGGGACACTATTTGAACCTGGGGGTACTGCATAAGGGGCCAGCCTGGGGGTACTGCTTCAGCCTGTGGGTACTACATAAGGGACCAGTCTGGGGGCACTACTTCAGCCTGGGGGCACTGCATAAGGGCAAAGCTAAACTACAGGGGGCAATGCATAAAGGGGAAAACTACAGGGGGCACTGTATAAAGGGCACAAATACAGGGGGAACTGCATAATGGGCACTTTTGACAGAGCCAGTGGGGGAGCAGCCTGAGACCTGTCGGGCTGGATTGGTAAGGGAGATGCCCCTTTTCCGGCGTGCGCATAATTGCGAAGGCCCCCACCCGGCTACTTTTTGATGCCACCCGGCTGGAAAAAATTTCTAGGGAGAACACTGAAGTATAAAACATTCTCTGTAAAAGCATCATGTAATATGTTATACTAACAGGTTAATATAATTATGTGTGTGTGTTGGCATATATATGCATACACTATGTAGACAATTTTATGTAACATTTCTAGCAAGAATAGCAAACAAATGTAGAAAACAATCTCTGTAAAGTACATGGTATATTCTGCAGTATACCATGTACATTACTAACCATGGTAAACTTTGCAGTGCGGCTGAATATGGATACACAGTGGTTTGTAAATTAGGACAAAACTTATTTTTTTCATTTTTTGCTGCGTGGTTTGTTTATTAAGAACATACATTGAATTATTAAATAATTAACATGACCATCCTTTGCTGTAAAAATCGTTTAACATAAGTTTTCTTCATTTTAGCTGTAGGGAATTACTCTCTCACCCCCACGATCTTCTTGCAGGTCTTCCCACTGCTAGAAGTGTGTGCTGCAGAAGTGGGAAGAATTAAGCAGTACACCACCAGCTGCTAAGTCACTTTTGAAATCTGTGACAGTTCTATCTGTACAAATAAACTATTGATTAGAAAAAAGTATTGTCAGTTCAAAGTGTTTTTACATTATCCATATTTCAACTTTCAATTCTGTTACAAAGATCTGGTTTCACAGTCATTTTTAAGCAGACTCAAAACACTAGATTTACTGACTCCAAGAGTCAGCAATATCAGCCCTCTTGTTTAAAACCACACAAATTACCTTTGTCTCAATGAGTTTGCACACACCGATGTAAACATATATGGGGGAATCAACTCCCGGCATCAATGCAATGTGCTATTCTGGAACAGTACGTCGCATCCTGCCAGTATCGCAAGTTTTACCTTGCACAGATGTCAGCAGTATAGTAATGGCCGGCATGTGCGCAGCCGGGCACTTTGGGAATGCCCAGCATTACTACCTGCAGAACTGAGTTACCCCCATAGTGGTCAATTCAATCATGGGTGAATAGTGGGCGATGCAACATTGCAACAGCATTGGAAAGTAGGCAATCGTAACCTAAACTGCCACTATATAACATATTTAAAGTAAGCAGCCCCAGAGGGATGTGTATTAAAATATGCAATTTAGGGGCTACTATAAGTACAGCATAAAAGTGAACTCCCAGGCAACTCCCCTAATTGAATTAATCCACAGTCAAAATATAATATGGTGTAAAAAAAAAAAACTGCCTTAAAGTACCCCCATAGCCAAGACATCCTGCAGGTGACTTCAGGAGAGTGAACGGGTGCTGTTCCTCTAGCATCTATACATTTAATAGACATTTAATAGTAGATGGTTAAACATATATTGTCAACACAACTTTTGAGGATTTACATCTGTGGATACCCAATTACATACATTGATTCACCCTTTAATGATTTATTACATTCTAAAAGTAAGATTTGTTAGCAGTACTTGAAGACTGCAAATGAGAAACCATGCTCTTGTAAACAGTCAGTTAGTGGTGTGAAAAAGGTGCTCTGTATACAATTTATACACACAAGTACTGGTCATCTAAGGTGTGAGGTTAGATATACAGACACACATTACCAGTAATACATACTTGCACAAGTTATTCTGCAAAGAAAAATTTAATTATCTCCATATTTGCATTTATTAATATTAGTGGGAGCTGTCATTTTGGTACTTCTGTTCAGGTTATATATAGGCTTGTCCATAGACACCAGTAAAATAGTGGCACCCAGTGGTCAAATGCATAAATATGTTTTTCAAGAAATTACCTCAGCAGATGAGCATCTTTTTTCACTCCCCAAGAAAAATGTAGCAAAATCAATTTATTCTAACAAAATATTTGTCCCTGTATAAGGTGATCATATAACTGTGCAGAGGAAATGGGTAAAAACTTATGAGACATTGCATGGTGGTCTCGATGCCTTTTTAGTGTTTTAAGTGGCTTTTTTATCGATTCGATCTATTATACTGGTAGTATGGATACTAGGTTGTCTTGTCTAAAAATTGTAGACTGGAATGGTAGGAACAGCACCACTAACATAGATATGAGCCATGAAAAGCATAGATAGGTGTAAGGAAGCCCCAAAGATCTGTCAATCTGCAGTTTGTCAGTACTTGTTAATAATGACCAACTGCACAAAACACTGTTTTTATTCGGTTAAGAAAGCAAAAGTGAATTAATATGTAACAGGCTACATTTTGATATACTGTATATAAAATTAATGGTGTCTTGCTGTTTATAACTTTGTTAGGCTTTATACACTCACCTATGTTATGGATTCAAAGATGTGTCCTCACACATCTAGCCTCTAAACGCCATGTGGCGTGAGATGCCTGGCGCGAGTGAGGTGCCAGGTTCTGTGCTACCTGCATCGGTGTCATCTCCTGGACCCCAAAGCTCACCTACAGGATTTCCTCCCCGTTTGGGGTTAAGCTATCGGAGCCACTGCAGGGCAACCCGGGTATCCTGCAGCTATCACCCGCTGGCTCCCTACTTCTCCACGGGTAGGATTTCCTAATTTATTAATTAATTTCATTGGACCCACCATTGACGGTGTTTTTCACTTTTATATACATAGTGTATTTTTATTTTGGGAATTTAAACCATATGCGGACCAACCGCTCTGTCTTCCCTTGACATTTTTACACTGCATTTTATAATCCGGATTTATTGTGTGTCCCATATGATTTCAACCCAGGATTACTGCATTGTGTAATTTGGACTCATTTGTGTCCCTATGTGATTGTGATCCACTTTTATTGTCATTGAATAAATGTATATGTTTCATGTTCAAATTTTGAAACCCTCCGACTTCATCTGCTTCATATTGGTTGCACTTGAGTAGCGCCTAAAGTACAGTAATATCCATTTCTTCCAATTAATAAATCGGTTTTCACTAGGGAAAACCACTTACCTACACGGCCCGCTTATACTCAGGGGCGCCCGGTTTCGCATATACACCATATTTGTAGTGCGGTGTTCGCACACTAACCACAAGCAAAGTGCACTGAAAATTAAATGGGCTTTTATTCACATCAATAGGAGTTAAAAAACAAAAACAAAAAACACTTTTGCAGGAACAGTGTAAGCTTAACTGTTGCTTAAATACCAAAAAGGCAAGCTGTTGCTATTACAGTCTATGAATAAACTTAATTCTTGACCATTATGATCTAGACCTATTTCAACACAGCAGAAAATAACAAACATAAAGCAAGTGCTTATTCAGGAATAAAAAATTTTCAGAGATGGAATTTTTTTGTGCATATTCTATATCCGTTCTTTTTGCTGGTTTAAGGAAATAGACCACACTTATGCAATGACAGTTGGGAAACATGTCATTTGCATGTGCTAAAATTCATAGGGAAGGAAAACATACAAATATCAGCATTGTAACTGGTATGTATGAGCCCTGCAGTTACTTTTGACAATACAACCTACAGTATTTAGTTAAAAAAAAAGTTTAAAATCAACAGACTAAAACGATATACAGATGTGCCCACATACATCTAGCCTCCTTGCGCATTAAAACAGCCAGACTTGGTAGCACTGACCGCCTTTTGGTGCGACTTTTCCCCTTAAAATGGGTTTTATACGCAAAGTGATGCGAATAGGATGCACAAGTAGCTTGTGCAGTAATATAACAATACAAGGTATTATCAGGCAGACAGTGAGGTAAAAAAGGCCCTGCTCGCAAGCTTACACTCATACAGTTGTGCCTTACAGATGTGTTCACATACATCTATCCTCCATGTGCTAGAAGTCGCGTTACACAACGTGTGAGCACTGTGCGTCTCGGTAGCGTCAAGCGTATTTCGAGCAACTTGCTCCCTTAAAATGTGTTTTATTCGCAAAGTGATGCAAATAGGACACACAAGCAGCTTCTGCTGATTAAAATGATATGCTGCATGTCTATATTCTGTGTGCGACCGCAGCTGCATACAAAATGCTACGTTACAGTGTCACAGCCGCAGACACTAACATAACATTTCACATGCAGATGCAGCTGCGGTCGCACACAGAATATAGACATGCCGCATATCATTTTAATCAGCAGAAGCTTGTGCATCCTATTCGCATTGCTTTGCGAATAAGACATTTTAAGGGAACAAGTTGCACGAAAATACATTTGACGCTACCGAGTCACAAGACGCTCATATGTTATGTGTAACGCAATTTGTAGCGCATGGAGGATAGATGTATGTGGACACATCTGTAAGGCACAAATGTATAAGTGTAAGCTTGCGAGCAGGGCCTTTTTACCTCACTGTCTGCTTGTTAATACCTTGTATTGTTAGATTAGTATTAGACATTAAACAAAGTTACTACTTCTACTAATAAACGCTACATTTTTCTATCCAGGAAAACATGATATTCATATAACTCTTTCAAAGCGAAAGAGTTTCTATCATGCAGGGAGACATGGCTTCCTATCCAGTGTTCATTTGTTAAAATACAGTATGTACAAATCTAAATCTCTGTTTCAATGCAATATTTCAGAACTAAATTTTAGTCTCAAAGACATACTTTCAAATCCATAGTAACAGCTATACTGTGACACTCTGGGTCTGAGCCAGAGATGGACGTCTTTGTACGCAGCAGAGGTGATCAACTATGCAATACGCTCACTGGCGGCTTCTATGATCTGCTGCTGCGCCCAAGGATGCAGCATCAGATCAACAACGTGAACATGACACCTGAGTAACCCTCGAGTTACTCAGGATGTCCGACAAAATCAAGCTGCCGGGACCAATGAAGCAGTGTCCAAGGATGCAGCCACTAACTTCTGTATGTGTCGAAAATAGGGCCATCGTGCACCAGTTTTCTGGAACGCTCCCTATCTCCGCTCCATCACCGCCCCCAAATGCCAGCATGTCAATCATGGGGCACTGCGGGCGACGTTGCAGAATCCGATCTGCACAGTGCGACTTCTGCACATGCGAAGATCAGAAAAACAGTGGAGATCGCTGAATTAGGCCCTTTATCAATTCATTCAAATAATAAAAAAAAGTGTCAGAACCTCACATTGAGGAAGTCATTTCCCCAAAGCTCATAGACAATTATTAGGCAAAAGCTGAAAATAAGATGCTGAAAAAAAAAAAATTAGAGTTGAGTATCCTCCATATTTATGTCAGGTTATTAATCAGGTCCCACCTGAAACAATCTATTAAATTGATTCTAATCACTGGGCCTCTAAAGTGAAGCTTTGTACAATCAGCATTTCATTTTAGGAACTTAATTGCCTGATTGACTCTCAGGAGGCAGTCAGCTGTCATTGCCTTGCCGTCAATTTTTGAGAAGGGGTGTCACAACAATAAAATTCCTATTGATTTATATGCAAAAATCTTTCAAAATTAAAGTTTGCATTTCTAAGATGTTGTGTTAAGATTGATATTATGCCAAAAAAAATTATGTACTGTTAAATCCTTAAACAGTTGTTTTAGGCATCAATTTAAATGTTAAACAATACAGTAGACATTTCCAGACATGTCTGCTTAAATGTGCTTTCTTAAGCTGGGTACACATCTATACAATCACACTTTCGATCTGATTTTCGATGTAACTTGTGATCAAAAGTCCAGACGACAGTGCCGATATGTGCGTACACACCTGTACAAACTTACTTGTGATCCCTATCTGTCCAAACAGATCAGAAAAAAAAAAAAAAAAGATTGTACCAACATACACACTCTAGATATGGCATTAGCGCAGTCTGAAATCTGTAAACAAACTTAGCATAATGGGATGGAAAAGGGTGTGGTTAACAGAACTTACAGGAAGAGGGTACAATACATTATTTTCACTCCCCCATCATGAGCCTGAAATGAAAAAAAATGTTGTGCTGTATTGTTGTTATGGCCCTATATTGTTGACGTATACTGCTATATTATTGGAAAACCATATTTGATATTTATATAGGCTCCGGTGTTTGTTTTGTTAAAGCGGTTTTAAAATATTTAGACTGCAAGAAACTCAGTTTCTTTCCCTACAAACATAGGGCCATATTCAATTAGGTGCGAAAAGTCCCCTACTTTTCGCCTGCCGAGGTTTTTGCATCATCCCTGGTTTTGCATGTGGAAAAGTATAGCTCTTATCCCCGTATTCAATCACAAATCAGCGACAACGAGACCTGGCGAATTTGGATCTGGCGAAAAGTGCTGTCAGATTTGGGGCTGACACCCCCCAAAAGATGCACTGACATTGGGGTTCACTATAGTTACCCCCGAATAGGCCTGCTGAAGGTATTTGGGGTACTTTAATTCAGCAGCTATTGAGAGCATTTGAGTCTTTGGTGAAGAATAGCATTTTGCAGGTTTTTTTGGTGAAAATAAGTAGTCCCAGTAAATTTGGGGGTACACGAAAATGGGTGCTAGCATATATTAAAGTTGCTAAAGTGAAGTTTTAAAAATCCACCTGCCACAACCACCTGCAAACTTAAACACCTGGGGCATACTTGGGGACCCCCCTGGAGTCGATTTTGCTAGTTTTTAAGTTTGTCCTCCATCTTTGTACTTTTTCGCCCCCTTTTTCTAAGTCATTTTTTGGGGTGTTCTTAAGTGTTGTTTTTTTACTATTTTTGGACACAGTTTAGCTTTTGGGGGACTGTCTTCACTAAAAGATATCTTTCAGTGTGTACATAATTTGTCCTGCACTACAGAAAGTTCAAGGGAAATCTTTCACCAATATCGTCCATACAGCACATGGTCTAGTGCAGTGGTTCTCAAACTCGGTCTTCAGGACCCCACATAAGTCACGTTTTCCAGGTCACCCAGCAGGGGCACAGGTGTATTCATTACTCACTGACACATTTTAAAAGATCCACAGGTGGAGCTAATTATTTCACTGATTCTGTGAGGAGACCTGCAACACATGCACTGTTGGGGGTCCTGAGGACCTAGTTTGAGAACCTGTGGTCTAATGTGTATGAGCCTTAGGGTGCATACACACCACAACAATATTGCCACGATTTGGCCAAATCGAAACAACAAATCAGGCCTATTGTGCAGTGTGTATGCCGGATTTGGGCACTCCTGCGATCACATGCGATATCGTGTGATTGGCTGTGCTGCACAGCCAAACACACGATATCACATGTGAGGCTGTACATATGAATGAAGGATGGAACAGTGGTCGTTCAGTCTTTCATTAAATCTTTTAAGTGTGTACCGGCAATCATGCGATGTCCAGGGTGAAGGCAAATCGCCCTGAACATCGGCACAATTGCCGGTCATTTAGGGGTGTACCCATCCTTACACACGGGACGATGTGCTGTTTGAACGATATTGGTGAAAGATTTCCCTTTCTGTAGTGCAGGACAAACTATTTCGGGTGTACACACTGAAAGACATCTTTTCAGTGAAGTCATCCTGCCACATCTCTGAACAGGTAATTCTTAACGATTTAACCAAATTGGCCTGCATGTACAGATGACCAAAGATATTGTTATCGTCAAGCGGGAGTGCGCATTGTTGGTCGTTCATTGCATACACACGGAACGATATATTGTTGAACGATATTGTTATCATTCATATCGTTAAAAGATATTGTCTTGTGTGTATGCCCCTTTACACACAACAGCACTACAAGTAAGTTGGTGTATGAGTTGGTGCATAGCTAGCTAATCTTGGAAATGTTGGCAAAATAGTGAGGTTATTTGCAACACTCACATATTATGCAGCAGTTTATAAAAAATTTAGTCATTCACATCAGCCCCTGTCCCAGTGGAGCTTGCAATCTGTATTCTGTACCACATGGACATACATACTAGAGTCATTCACGGAGGAAGCACACTTAAACACGGAGAGAACATACAAACTCCACCCAGATATATAGATTAGGCCTTATAAAAAATACCATCATTTCTCAAAGTTTAGCAATAAATAATAGCATAAAGATCATTTAATTTAAAGGTAAAGTTCTCAAGACACTGCAAATATATTTGAGAATAAAACTAACCATTTTACTTTTTGAATCTGCTTTTGCTTTCAGCTAGCTGTCAAAACACACATTATATTGATCAAAAAAAAAATGAAAGTACTTAATATTTTTCACAAAAATATAATCTTCACCTTATAGTAAAAACACTGCATAGCTCGTATGCTGCTTCTCAGGCACTGAAAAGGTTAATCTAAAATTGGAGCCGCTTTAATGGTTTAAATTGAGATCTCTCTTCTGTTTATAGCCAGATGGGGTGCTGCTACTCCCGAAGCTAGCTTTCTCCAGTATTATCTGTACGCATTCCATTTGAATCCAATTTCCTTTTATTACCTCTGCCCAGGTCAGGGATGAATAGCTGTCAGATTCGCAGTGGAATAAAAAGAAAGAGGAAAAAAAAAAAAAACCTCTTCCTGAGGCAGCTAGTTTCAATTCAGACAGACACATGGCTAATCTGCATATGTGAAGGTCACAGCTATCCAGTGGAAGAGGTTAAGACTGGAACAGCTCCCATTGAAAATAAATAAATTGGTAAACTGATGAATAAGGAAGCTCGGGCTCAGAATTTCTGCTTAGTGGCTGACAGGAGGAAATGTAAGTGCATATATTCTTATGAAATATATACATATATAGGATGTGCATTTATATAAAAATATCAGTGACCTATTTCAGCAATTAGGAGAAAGGAAGAAAGAAAAAAATAAATAAATAAAAGAACTCTATATTTTACGACAGATTAGCTTTTTCTTCAACTATTATTCCACTGTGCTTTGTATTATTAAACAACTTGAGAAGAGAACTGTGAAAGCCGTGCAGGCAACTGGATCATTGCTGGTTAATAATATGCAGTATAATCAGAATTCATGTTACTGCCTAGAATGTATATTAGGAGTGTATAATGAAATGCATCTACAATATTTTAAAGTCTAGCTCCCATCCCCCTGCTTGTCATCTGTCCTCATTCCTTGTTCGTGGTTAAAGTGGTGGGATTGGTAGAATTTAATTCTTCTATTAATAGGAAATAAATAAAATTATACAGATCAAATCCCTTGTGTATGTCTTGCATTCACCTATATGAGACCTGACATTTTTATTATGATCATGAAAAAGTTATCAGGCTAAACAAACATCAGTGATACTGGAACATGCTTTGTTTATATTCCATATAGCATTTTCAACAAATGAAGAGATTGTTATTAATAAAAAAGACCCCAATCTTGCAAACAACTGACTTGATCCAACAACAACATTTTTTAATGATATAGATACTGGGCACTTGAAGGTCCTATTCAAAATTCTAAAAATATTTTGGCCCTCTTGATGAAGCACAACAGCTAAGAGAAAGGCCTAGAATAAATGCATACAATGCTTATGTATACTGCAATAGTCTATAACTAGAATATAATGTAAAACAAGCATAAGCAAATAGCAGCTCGATAATAACAATTTACTGTTAACTAGCCAAGTCTCAAACATTACAATGCACAAATAGGTATTTTATTTACCATTATTGAAATATACACGGTTTACTTCATATTTCCTTAATGAACAAATTTGCATTGTTAAATATTAATACAATGTACCACATTATGCACCATAGCAAGAACTTTATTTTAAATTAAAAAAAAAAAAAAAAAAAGTATAAAAAAAAATACTTCCTTTTAAAGCCTTTAAGCTGCCTTTTTATTTTATTTAAAAAAAAAAAAAAAAAAAACACACAAACAACCCAATTCTGTATGCATTATATTATTGGTCAAAGTGACACATAATATCAATTGACATCATCACATTATGCAAAATCAGAATAATAATTAAATATAGGTGCTGCATACTGTGGAGATTTTTAGTCTCTGGAAATTAACTGCAAAGGAAACGCTGTACAACTCTGGATAATTAATTGCACAGCAAATTAAAGAAAAAAATAATAATTTTTTATATATATATATATATATATATATATATATATATATATATATATATATTTTATTTAGTTTCTCCTGAATGCTCTAGCATCCCAGCATGCCTCAGAGGAAAAGGTCAACAGACCATTTCCTGGCAGGAAAATCCCTTGCTACAGCGATTGATCGTCGACCCTCTAGTGATATAAGGAGGTAATTAATTAATAGTATAAAAGATTTTCAGAACAAATTTTATTAAATTTACCCTCTTAGATAAGTGTAACCAAATGGGGTGTTTAGCAATTAATAATTCCCTCCTGTGTAAATTAATCCTTTTAGCAGAGTTTCCCAAACTCCACCATTACAGTCCAGGTTTTAAAGGATATACATGCTTTAGTCCAGATGGTTAATCAAATTGACTGAGGTACTATTTAAGTCACCGATGCTCAAGCATGGATATTCTTAAAACCTGGACTGTAAGAGTAGAGTTTAGGAACCTCTGCTTTTTTATAAATATTTTCAGTTTCTGAAATATAGTTTAATGGAACTGAATCCAGGCATCAGGGCATAGGGATACTTTAGCTGTGGGACACTTTTTACACAGGGTTAAAATGGAAATATGCAACTGCAGATCAAGTGGTTTACACACAAATACTCCAAGAGACAACATAAGCATGTAGAAACACCCAGAGATAAAATTTAAATGTAAAAGAGGAGGAAGAAAAAAAAAAAAAAAAAAAAAAAAGGGAACAACACACACATGCACAGAAAACCACAATGAATAAAAAAAAAAAAAGAATGTACATATACACACTTACACCAGAAGGAGAAAGTCATACAAAAGCAGATGGAGTCAGATACAAAGGAAGTCAAATTCATAAACACAGAAGAGGACAGACATATAGAAAGAGAGGAAAGGTGAGAGAAAGACAAAACACAAAGTATACAGGCAATGTAAGCTCTCACAAGCAGGGCCATCTACCCTCTTGTGCTTCTCCTCACTATAGTGTCATTTACTTCTTACTCACCACTAGGGCACCTAACACTTGGTTGCTTATCTGGGTGATATGGTCGCTAATGTAGCAATATATATTATCCATGTCCTGTATTGTATTGTTCTGTAAGTCACTTGTATACAATTTGTTTTTGTACTTTGTAAGGCGCTGCGGAACACTTGTGGCGCCATATAAATAAATGATAATAATAATAATAATAATAATAATAATAATAATGACAGAAATAAAAGTGAAATAAGATAGGAGGAGCACAAGTAAACCTGAAAACATCAGACACCCAATGTGTGCACAGAGCAGGCATAGAAAGAAAAACACCCACAAAGTCGGCCAGAGAAATGCAGAAGGGAGAAACAGGAGAAAAAAAACAAAACAATAGTCCACCATGCAAAGAAAATAGAAAACAAAAAAGCAGCATAAATGCATACAGAAGAAACATGAACAAAGATAAGAGGGAATAAAGGTGCATAGACAAACGAGTTCAGGAAGTATAGAAGTACAGGTTATAGACATTTGAACAACTGCATTGATATAGTTACAGACCAACACAATGTACATATAAAGGCAAAAAGAAACAGTATGACAACCACAGACATTTCCATTGTATTGTGAGTCACAATACCAGACAAATACATGAATATGATATATTCTCCAGCACTGGGAAATTGTTATTATGGTAGAGAGAATATGCTTAATAAAGGCATATGCTTATGAGACTAACTAATAAAGCTTCTCAAGTAAAAAATTACTTGACAGAGCAGACAAGGAAGAAGAACACACCAAAACACAATCATAATTTAAACTACATGTATTTATCAGGATGCAAGGCCACAGATGTATGCAAAGCACCAGTCTTAAAAGTCAGCCTAGTGTGACTGCATGAGGTTCACTACTGCAAACTAAAGTGCTGCTTTTGTTTTTTTTTACCAGTCCTAATGAATTTTTATAGTGATACAATATTTAAACGTTAACTATTAGTACATCGTTTGATGACGGTTACTTGGTACCGCACATATAGAGTATAAGGACAGCCTAAAATTACATGGTTTATTAGGCCTGATATTGAGGAGGCAACATTTAACCTCATTCTGCATATCCACCCATTAATATAATGCGCTGAGACTTCATACAACTTGGTATAAAGCTGCTCAATATACAACTAGACTTCTTTTTAAAACTTGTATTTATTTTTGTAACAGTAGTAAAAAGGACGCCACAAAAGATTAGCACTATAATATTTTTATTTAGGGAAGCTTGCACAAAAATCACACAAGTAACTACCAAGCTATACAGTCATATGTCACATAAAACCAGTCTTTCATTGAACCCATTATCTGTCGCAATAGATAAATCTTATTTACTATTGAAGTGCTATAATTGCCTGTGAATTGCAAATCTACTAGGCCTTTGCTGTCCCAAGTTTTGAATAATTCTTTAAAGCAAGCATACATACTGTATTATACAACCGTGTTACCCAGATCTTACTGAAATACAGTTCTGTCATTGAATGACAGTTGTGTGTTTGCAAGAAACCTTGAAGTAAAAACACATAGTATTCTGCATCCAGTCCTCTCTGACCACTTTTTATATAGAAAAAAAATGAAAAATAAATAAATCTGTACATGGATAGGGTTCCTTTAATGCAGATTATAAAATGGCTGACAGATCTTGCTTGTTATTCTTTGCAAAACATATTACTGTGTAAAGCTTCAAAATGCAGACACCTAGGCATAAAAGATCACTTTAACTACTACTCCCACTATCAACCCATAAACAAATGTATTATTGAGGAAACTAGTATCTCAAAAATGAATGAGGATAACTTGTAGTCTAACAGCTACTGTACACTATAGTGTGGAGCCAGGTTTAGGCTTAAACAATGTTTATTGAAATTACTTATCAGGAAGAATAATAATAATAATAATAATAATATTATTATTATATGCATGGTAATCACAATCTGAATGTTCAACAGGTAACCAAAAATGTTGGCCACCATATGACGTGACAGAAAAGGGTGAACCCTAGAACAACATTTTGCTTTTTCTCCATGTACTGTTTCTATTTATTGTGAACCACTGGTTAAAAATGGCAACATCTAAACAACCAGCCTGCCAATAACTTCCAACGAATAATGCTAAGCTACCGCATTCTATTCAGTGTTTCCCCAGAAAACAACTTTTACATTAGACTAAGCTTATTATTATTATTAATAAATAATATGCCATTAATAAATATATATTTATTTTAAACGCACATTGTTATAACCCACATACAGCAACACTTTTAAAAAGAAAAAAAAAAACACCAATAAATAACACTAGGCCATAGATTCACATAAAGATGAATTAGAAGTACAATATATTATATCAGCAAGTATAATCTTAAATTAAACAGAATTAAAGAACAGAAAATAAATACAGCAAAACAATTGAGTGTATTTCACTGTATGTGTAAGCTCGTCTATATGGTAACCTAAAATGCTTAATACATATACACACCAAGATACATACCTGTCACAACTATGTTAGGACTACATGGAGCAGATCAAGTTATTTTACAGAACACTGTTTAACATGGGAAAGCTAGGCCATTTCCTATCAAAGCCCCACCCTAACAAGCAAATGCTATATTATTAAAATCTTTGGTCAAATTGTGAAATATCATCTAAAAATATTCCATCAAAATCAATAAAAATACAGCTTGTAACTGAAAAGAAAAATGGGTTGTTGGGATTAAGCATTAGATTCCCACGGGTACTATTGTACAAACAGAAGCAGTATTTCCTTGCCTTCCACATATATAACAGTGCCTGATCAGACATATTACTTTAATTAAAAAGAAGAATATAGGAAGCCTGCAACCGTGTCAGTAGATGCTGCCGCCCAGCTATTATTATTTGTGCCAGAGAATATTTGTGACTGTACTGTTCAGCAATTCTATTTACATCAGCAGTGCTAAATGCCCAATGGTGAGAGGAGAGCCAATCAGATGGCAGATTAGATGTCAACTCAGAGGCAGCTGTCTGGAGACTATTACAGCCAGTTTACCTCCACAATTCAAATTCCAAACCTTGCAAAGGAGATCAAGTCACTCTTTAGACTCAAGCTTCTAGCAAGAAGCATATTAGTGATCGAGCGCAGTTTCTTTTCCACTGCAGCTACCAATCCATTAAACCCCAAACAAAAGCTATTAAAACATCATTACACAATGCATAAGCAACCTGCTTATTTGATTATCATGTTTGATAAGTATTTTTATATTTATAGAAAGAGAAAAACAGCAAATGCAATGTGGTGCACCCACTCCATGCTGAATGGAGGGCAGCCATTCTCTGTGCCTCCAACCAGAAATATATAAATAAATGAGCGACTCCATCTTTCTTGAGGTATAAATAAGAAATATAGCTATATCCATTATAAATTGCCATCTATGCTCTTAAATGTATTAGTCGGTATGGTGTATAATATTTAACAGAATATCACACGGTGTAAACTGCATTAAATGCACATCACATATCAACTAATGAATATGCATGATTATGGTAATACTTAGAATATGTTTTGCAATACAAGTGATGTATACACAAGGGTAGTTCCGTTTGCTGAACACATAACCGTTTATGCATTTTATCCTCTTTAAAATATTAACGAAAGACAAAACCTTAGAACAATACATAACCTTAGAAGAGGGATGGGGAACCTCAGGATAAAAAAAACAACAGTTTTTACCCTGCAGGGTACACCGGACCCCTATCCTCTCACTTATTATTACCCCCAGAAACATTCTGTCAGGGATGATGCATAAAATCTGGAGTCTTTATTCTCATTTTGTCTGTTAATCTAGAAAATCTGGTCTCACAGAACGACACAACTGCAAAACCTCCCCCAGCAGGCTCTCAAATGGCTGCAACCCTTTATAAGGAAATAAAAAGTACATGGGACATGCAGCAACAAAGCTAAAGACTTGTGTAAAAAAAAGAAAAGAAATAGACTGCTGAGAGATTTAGTATCAGTGGCAAACACTTGAAAGTGGGTTGATCTTTTAATACAGAAATGCTTTTACCTGGGATCTGTTGATGGTTTGCCCAGTGCTTCCAGGGCTCATAGCTGGGTGATTTCTTTGTTGTACTCCCCAGCCTGTGTTTGCAGCTCCATACTGGGACCCCATGTCTTTGCCCATCCCTATGCCCCCTGGCTGCTGACTTCCTTGCATGCTTGTTGCCTGTTGTTGGGAGGCACTAGGGGTACTGTAGTCTGGATAGCTTCCTCCATAACTCCTCATCATGGGGCTTGGGGATGTTAGGAGCTGGTTAAGCGTAGGGGTGGCCCCTGATGGGTGCTGGTTTTGTCCCTGGTACCGCTGAAAGCCCCCTGCATTGGAAGTACTAGGTGGTTTACCATGATTGCCACCCCTTTCTCCTATCATCATGTTGCTGCTGCTTGGGGTACCAGTGCTGCTCTGCCTTGGGGAGCTCAGCACCCCATATGCAGATGCTGAGCTACCATAGCCTCCCGCCCCTCCTCCTGCAGCAGCAGCGGCCCTGCTGTATCCCTGGTAGTGGTCATACGGACTGCTGCCATACCCTTCATGGGAGTTCTGCATGGGGTCCATGTTGCTGCTGGGGGCCGCGGTTCCAGAGTGTATTATCCCCATACCAGGGCTTTGTTGTCTGCCATGTTGGTCAAAGCAAGGCCCTACTCTGTTTGTTGATGCACTGCCATAATAATTATTAAACTCTGATGAGGAAGAAGATGATGAAGATGATGATCCACCGTTGCCACTAATATTATTATTGCTGCTGCTGCTGTTCCCTTGCTGCTGCCCTCCTCCCAGCATTGTATGTTCATACTGACTGCTCATGGGATCCACAGCCATCATTTTTACCTGCAGATCGTCCTCTTCTCCTGCCTTGCCAGCCCTCCTAGGCTGGGGGTCGCCCTGATTGCCCAAAGCAACGTCCTTTCCTGCTGTACCAGCGTTATTACAGCCCTCTTCTCCTACAACAGCATGTTGTTGTTGCTGATTTTCCATGTCTGACGCCTCACTGCTGCTACTGCTGCCTCCTCCAGGACTGCTTTTATTCGGTGTTGGTTGTTGTGCTGTCCCTGCTAGTTGCTGCTGAGGCTGCAGTTGATTGAGTTGCTGGGGTGGATGGTTGTGTTGGTGGGGAGGGTGCTGTTGCAGATGTTGGGGTGCATGGTGGGGTGTATGCTCCTGGCTGTGATGGGCATGATGATGAATTGGGTGAGCAATAGGTGGAAGATAATCCCCACTGCCACTATTCTTCAACTTGTGGTTGAGGACCCCACCACCCATCTCCATTGCCTGATAATGGGGTGATGCTGCAGGGTTTCTTCCATCCTTCAGCCCAGTCTCTGAACTGCTGCTGCTGCTATTATTATTGTTTGTATTATTACTGGTGGAGGATGATAATGAAGTTGCATTTGCCATGTTTTCATGGTGATGATGATGAAGAAGGTGAAGGTGGTGGTGGTGCAAAAGATTGTGGTGGTGGAGGTGATCCACATTGTTGTTGTTCATTCCGCTGTTAGGAGACCCATCTCCCAGTCCTGGAATAGATCCAGACCCTGTTCCTGTTCCCCCAGGGTTTAGGTCCTGATTCAACCCAGGAAGACCCTGGTTTTTTGCCTTATTGTTCGCATTGGTGGTCGGAGCAGCAGCTGAAACCACTTGCGCTGCCATGATCATTGCAACATCTCAGTCAATCCCAATAATAGCAAAAGGATCTCCAAAAGTGTGCAGTACTAAAAATGTAAAAAATAAAAATCACTGCACAATATAACAATAGCAGCAAATTCCAAGCAAATTGTCCTGAACTAGCAATAATGAGTCCAATAGAAGTAAACACACCTCTTGTACCTCCAAGTGAATAAAGAAAAAGAGTGTAAAACAATCATTAATATACACGAGAGAAAAAAAAGAAAGAAATAAAAATGCTTTCCTGATCCTCACGATCTGTGCCTTTCCCTGTCCTCGGACTGTATGCAGAATCTTTTCTTGAAGAGCATAAATGGAAACTTTTTCAGCCTGTGTGTCTCTGTCTTTTCCTCTCTAACCCGGATATAGGTACATACACGAGTGGCTGAATCTATCTGGCCCAGCATGGCTTGAGAGAGGCTCTAGCAACCATTATCCACTTCTTTCTGATTACAGTACACATGGAAAACCTGGACTGGATTCTCTTCCTTCCCTGCTTTTGGAGCCAGGGAACATTTCTTAATAAGGAAAAAAAAAAAAAAGTCTATGTGAATATGCGCAAAAAGTGGCAGATAACATAGAATACAACAAATCTCCCCCACCCCCTGGTCCTACCCAAAACATGCAATGGGGCAGCAAGCAGCTCCTGCTGCTGCTAGGGACGTGATTTGGGTAAACCTTCAGCTCCCCTGCCTCCTCTCTCCTCCACCCCCTCCCTTCCCAGCGAAACAACAGAAGGAGGAGCGGTTGCAGTCTGCAAGAGGAGAAGGCTTGTGGGAGGGAAAGCTTTGCCAGTAGTTAACCTTTTGTGTGCCACAGCTGAGTGCAGCTAGATAGTCAATTCATTTTTGCAATGCATCCATCCACGATGTGTCAAGATAAATAATTATGTATTGTAAAGGTTATTTATTAAGGTTTTGTGCATAATAAAAAACATTTGCAATTGCTAGTTATAAAGGTAGACATCCTTACATCTAGTGATACTTATAAATACATGCATAAAAAAGTGTGTTTTCTGTAAAAAGGAAAAAGAATAATACTAAGCAAAATAAAAACGTAAGTTTCACAGAAGTATTCCGTGCAATGTACATTATGATTAAAGGTGACTATACATTTCACAAATGTGTTCAATTCATATGTATCCCCCAGAAAACACACAATATGCCAAGAATAACCAACTTTAACCATAATCCATATCTGGTATGACTAAATAGAGAAAATGGAGAGAGAACCTAAAGCTGAGTACACACTAAACGATGTGTGTACCCAGCGATGTCGCCGACATATCGGGAGGTCCTTACACACTGGGTGATCTGATGCCTGACTGCCCGATATGCCGGCCCCCCCGCATAGTGCTGCATGGGATCATCAGCCGCATCTCCTGACCTTACATGCTGCACATAAGATCAGACGATGAGGCTGACACCCCATGGGAGCGTGCAGCACACAATGTAGTGCATAGACACTACGCATATTTTAACGATTTGTCATTCCGATGTGTCGGAATTGGCCAAACCGTTAAAGATATCGTGTACTGGCCTTGAGCACTGCTGTACATTTGTTAGTGAACTACGAATCACTTACTTGCATAAAACAATTCTATTCAATGGACCTTAGTAGAAATAATCCCATAATCTTTATCTCCTCTCACTTTAGAAAAACAGGAACTTCGAGGAGACGGTAAAGGGCCCCACACATGGAGCAATATGGCGGCCAATCCAGCGGATTGGAACAATATCGCCTCTATATCGTTACGTTGTGGGCATGATATCATCCGGTGCGCACTCCCGTGAGGTCGTCCATCTCTCCTCCAGATCTTTAATGCCACACAAGAGATCTGGAGAAGCGATGTACAAACTCATCAACGCTATGCGTGGGAGGGGGAGGAGGGTGCTGGCATGTCGGGCACCGGATCGCCCGTCGCATTGCCGGCTATGCATCGTACCGCGTGTAGCCGGCTTTAGAGTATAGTTGACGGAAAATAACCATACTCTAAAAAACATTTTGAAATGCTACTAATTGGTTCTTTTTCACAACCTTGTTGACAATTGGTACATAAATCAAAGCAACATTCTTCTTAAAAAAGAATGCATCTCTGCTATTCCAGTCTCTCTTCAGAATTCACAAATATTTTCTATATTGGATTTCCTATCAAAACAAAAATTGAAGGTTTTAATAATTATTTAAAGAATATAGGGTTCTGGATATACAGGTGTACTACAAGGAAATACAGGGGTGAAGATAGGCTTCCAGGGGTGTATTTATAATGGGTGCAGGGTGTGCCGGGGGGCCCGCACACATATTATACTTACCTCTCCGGAGTCCCATGTTGGTGCCGATGTCTACGCTGTAAAAAATGGCTGGAAAATGGCCATCACAGTGACCTGCACATGCGTTATAGACTCTTGGCACACTCTAGTGCCCAGAGTCTACAAGTGCAGCGCTGGCCGTGTGGCCGCCGGATGGAGAGAGGGAGACCCGTGATGGAGACTGCACATTGGCCACCTCCTCCCTAGAAATGCCCCTGTAGGCTTCCTTACTCATAGGGTAAAGACTCTGCTCACCCCCCCACACACACACACATGCACAACTACCATCCAAATGAAACACGTTTGTTTTTAAAGTGTTCAAGAAAGGGTAAACATTGCCTCATGTTATCATACCTCCCTACATGCCCACAGACCTCCCCATACCATCCCACATGTCCGACTGGTCTCATCTCACATCAAACATTTCTCAAAAATCATCAACACAGGTCCTATCTCACTGCTGTGTCCACTGTTCAAATAGTCTGACTCTACAAGTTTGTTCATGCTACTACTACTATATCCATAAACACTGTGTAAGGATCTGTTTTATAGGGGAGACATGTTTTTTTGTAAATGGCCATCATGCCCCTTAGACCTGTCTCAGATGACCCTCTTGCCTATCAGACCCCCTTACATGTCTATAAGACCCTTCACATAGCCATCAGATCTCTCCATATGCTTCCCGCATGCCTTCAGACATCCCCACATGCATGCCATCAGACATACCAAAATGCCTCTTACATGTCTATTAGACCACCCACACATGTCAAAAGACCTTCCCACATACCTTACATTATGTCAGTCATCCTTCCATGCAATCTGACACCACACACGAAATTAAACTACCATATGCCATCAGACCCCTTACATGCACACAATATCCCCTACATGCCCATCAGGCCTCTCCACATGCCCATTTGTTATTCTCCAAAGGGAAACATGTGACTGCATTTATTATCTCATCTCCAAACATTCGCGCTTTCTATTGTGATTCCTTGCAAGACAATAGAAGAAGCTGCAGCTGAATGCAACCTGGTCGATGTATGGTAAAGGCTTTGGTTGGACTGGTGCAGTGATCCGTCGCAAACAAGACAGAAGGCAGTGGAGATTGGAAGCAAGTGGCTTGAGAAGCCTCCATTGACTCTGCAATATTGTGCATCCACCTAAAATGTAAAGACATTTAGCTGGTCCTTACCTGGTTGGTAGAGGTGTAAAGAACGTAGCTCAACGTCAGAATTGCCAATCGATGTGACTGTGTATAGATGTGTGTGAGGTATAAGAGTGTAAACAGTGATGTGAACAACCTGGTATTGTCACATTTTTGCTACCGTTTTGTGCAGTATATATATAAAAGATATATCATTCTAAGATTTACCTTGGTGATTTCTTTAAACCATGCTGAGGAATTGGGAAAACCAGACTAATTGGCATAGGGAAAAAAAAGGAGCTAAATATTACCATATTATCTTCATGTTTAGAGGCAGCAGTTTGGTCACCTAGTCCTGACTACAAACAGGCACTATTTCAAGTGTAGGTTTTAGTATAATACACCAGGTTCATCACACTGAGCTATAACACTATGGCGGGGATTAACATTTTTTTTGGACGCCCTGTTCCCGACCGAGAAGTTAAATTTTCCTTTTTGCGCTTAATAGCTTAGATGGCTTTAGCTGCAATAGACCACTGGCCAGTTCTGCTGTTCCTGCCCGGGACCTGCTAATCCCAGCTGCAGGGGCCCCATAAACGCCAGGACTCTCTGCTGGAGGAGACACCACAGGCTGGAACCCCATGCAGCTATGACTAGTGACTGTGGGCCTGATTCAGACCCGGTCGCTCTGACAGAGCGTTCGCTCTAAATCAGGGCCGGGGTTTTTCTTTTTTAGAACGGCCTCCTGGCCGCTCACATAGCTGTGGGTGACCACCCACAACTACAGCAAGCGGCCATGATGATGGTCGTGATGGTCAAGACCATCGCGACCTTCGGGCTTGCGACGAGACCCTTGTGGTAGGGTCTCGTGGCCGCAAGCCCCAGAGAGATTTCGGCTCTATCAGAGCCAGAATTTCTCCACTGACATCACTCGTGATGTCCGTGGGGCCGCCCCCAAACGACAGGCGTTCTCATGGGAACGCCTCTGTTTGGGCAGCCACCCCCCGGCCCGCCCACCAAAGGGGGCGAGCTGTCACTCAACATCGACAGCTCGCCCCCTTTGTTGTGAGATCCGGAGCGACGGATTGCCCGTCGCTAGCCAGGTCTCGTGCATGCGTACGACGGAGCCGGCTCCGTCGTGTGCATGCGCTGTGGGCCACCATCGACCCGGTTGTGAGCGCTCAGCGCTTTCGACCGGGTCTGAATCAGGCCCAGAGTACTATAGGTTCTGTTTGGACCAGTTGGCAGACAGAGGTGAGCTTTTTGTCCCACTCTCTCACAACCACATTACCAAGGAAGTTTTGTGCTTTCTTCAATAGGGTCTGTATTATACCAGCCTACATTTTACTATTACCAGGTCTGGTATTAGTAATGGAAATGGGTTTGGAATATTACTGTCCCAATCTTTCACATACACAGTTTTCCCAGAGTTACCATCACTCACATTTACATAAGTATATGCTGCTATCGCCCACCTGGGCCACCCCAACAACTTTTGGAACACTTTTCTGCCTGGCTTCCTCACTTCTTATCCTTTGACATCTCCACAATCTCCTCATGCCTTCAAACTACACTGTCTAACCCCCTCTCTTGGCCTCTCCCAATGGACTGAGGGCCTGATTCAGCAAGGAGCCGGTCAATGTTTGCAATCTGCGTATGCATCGCAGTGCGTATTCACAAAGTGATTGACAGCAAGTGTCCGTTTGGGGGTGGTGATGGGGGGTAGTCAGAGAAACGCAAGCGTGCTTGTGCGTTTAGACGCCGTTACAGGAGCGTGCATAATTAAGCCCCTGCGATAGCATGCGCTGGCAGAGGTCTAGATGGCGACAAGAAGTTTTAGCAGTTTGTCAGGTAGGGTCTGGTCAACCACAGCTGTGCGAATGGTTCCGATGTTACTCGATGTTAACGATGTTTTCGCTAACTTGTGTATGCATTTCATGGGAAGTGGGCGGCTTTATACAGTGATGGGCATCCTGATATAGTGCTGTGGTTGCTGTGCATTCATTAGCATATTTTTGCAGTTAGCATGAGCGCGCGAACGCAGCCATGTGATCCGTTCTGAATCAGGCCCTGATTCCTCTACTCATAAGGATGGCCACTGCCTTGATCTTGTATTCAACAGACTATGGCCCTGATTCAGAGCCGGACGCTCTGACCAGAGCGCTCGCTCTGAATCAGGGCCCTCCATTAATATGGAGCGTCCTCCTGGACGCTCGTATAGCTGTGGGTCACCACCCACAGTATATTCGAGCGTGCAAAAAGATGCTCGCGATGGTCTTGACCATCGCGACCATCGGAACTGCGAGTGAAAGCCTGCGGTTGGGTTTCTCAACCGCAAGGCCAGGAGTGATTTTGGCTCTATCAGAGCCAAAATCACTCCCACTGACATCACTAGTGATGTCAGTGGGGCCGGCTTCAGACGGTAGGCGTTCCCTTGGGAACGCCTCCGTCTGGCAGGCACGCCCCTGGCACGCCTACCAAAGGGGGCGTGCTGTCAGTCACCATCGACAGCACGCCCCCTTTGATGAGACACTCTGAGCGAAGGAAAGTCCTTCGCTCGCCAGGTCTCGCGCATGCGCACGACGGATCTCCCTCCGTCGTGCGCATGCGCAGTGGGGAACATCGACCCACTTGCGAGCGTACTGCCGCTCGCGAGTGGGTCTGAATGACCCCCTATGCTCAGTTTCTGAATTCACTAACACTCCTTTCCCTCTCTCAGATCACAACCTTATCACCTGCACGCTCTTGTCCAGTGCTTCAACCTCAATGTCATTGAAATCAACCAAGCCTCTTAAAATCTGCAGAAATATTAACGCTATTAATTTTCAACAACTATCTACCTCTCTCTAACAACTACTCTCACTAGTTTCTAAATTCACTTCTCCTGAGACTGCTGCATCACCCGTAAACCAGACTCTAGAAATAGTCCTCTCCAGCTACCCATCACACTCCACGTAGACGTAGATGTCAACAGTGGCATTCTAAGTTAACAAGACACCTACAAAATCTCTCACGTAAAGTAGAATGTCAGTGGCGTAAATCTTGTACTCCAAGTAACTTCCTCACATATAAGACTATCTACCACTCTTATCTTAATGCTCTGGACACTGCCAAACAAACATATTTCCAATCTCTCATCTCTGCTCATGCCTAACCCCAAGCGACCTTTTAACACATTTAAATTACTTCTTACTTTTCCCTCACCAAATCATCCTGCTACTTACAGTGCACAAGATCTTCCTTCCTATTTCAAAGACAGGACTGAAAAGTTCTGAAATGAAATGGTATGCTCTTCCTCAGCCAGTGACCTGCTCAATTCCCTACCTGAATCGTCTGACACATTCTCTTCATTTGACCCCACAAATGAAGAGGAAGGGCGAGATGTAATAGGGTCCTGTCACAACCTGGCCCTTGAGGTTTCCAGTCAGAGGACTGGGAGTCGGGGTGACTAGGTGGGGAGGCAGCACATACGAGGAGGAAGCACATACGACTTCCTCATCGGTAATTCTAGGTGTTGACGAGACCTGACCAGAGGCTTGGGATATGGGTTTAGTTGCGCCCAATGAGAAGGTCGCGGCCCCCTGATCAGGGACCCAGGAATTAGCAACTGACAGAGAGATAAGAAAAGATAATTGAGTGGCTGGAGATTATAATGGTGAATATCGGTAATCACTGTTAGTAATACAGAAGTATATTGGTAGAGACGGTTGTAGAATATCACTGGAGAGTATCGGCAGTAACCGATGTTGTATACCACTGGTAGTGACTGATGTTGAGTATCATTAAAGAATATTGATAGTGGCCGATGCTGAATATCACTGGTAGTGACCGATATTGAATATCACTGAAGAATATTTGTAGTGACCGATGTTAAATATCACTGGTAGTGACCGATGTTGAATATCACTGAAGTGATTGATGTTGAATATCACTGAAGAATATTGGTAGTGACCGATGTTGAATATCATTGGTAGTGACCGATGTTGAATATCACTGAAGTGACTGATATTGAATATTGAATATCACTGAAGAATATTGGTATGACCGATGTTGAATATCACAGGAGAACAACAGTAGTGACTGAAGAAAAATATCACAGAGACTGGTGAAGGGTACAACAGCGTGGAGCCTGGAACCGGGATCCAAAACTAGCAGCTACTGGAGAAGGGAAGTTGTTCAGGTGACTTCCTGTTTCCTGAAGTCCTGGTTTTTACCCTTAGGTAACCGTCCATTGGAGGAGAGAGTCAGCTGAGAAGTGACCAGGCTACCATTGGTAGAGGGTCTTGTCAGATGAGACAGACAATATGGCTGCGCTCATGAATGCTTCTGCGGGAACTCCGATATGGAGGATTGCGTGGAAGTCAACATGGACCCGGGAATAATACTCAGCTTGTCACCCGCCTCCGCACCTGGCGTCTGACAATGCGGCTAGTCAGGGGAAGCCGGCGCCGCGAAGAATAGCTGCTGATCCCAGACTGAGGACCTTATTCAAAGGCGGCCGTGCGGTCTACGACCTCGATGTTTGGCCAGTGCGCATGCGCACGAGGGAGCCGGCTCCCTCGTGCGAATGCGTGAGACCCACTACGACCGACAGCGCCGGTCGTAGCTGGTCTCTTTCCAAAGGAGGCGAGCTGTCGATGTTGATTGACAGCTCATCCCATTTGGAAGGCGGGCCGGGGGGGTGGCAGCCCAAACGGAGGCTGATGTCAGTGGAGAACTTCCGGCTCTGACAGAGCCAGAAGCTCTCCAGGGCTTACGACAAATGAGACCCTACCCTAGGGTCTCGTCGTAAGCCCCGATGGTCGCGATGGTCTCTGACCATTGCGACCATCACACGAGCGGTCGTTAGAGCTCTGGGTGTAAACCCACAGCCTAACGACCGAAACAGAGGCGGCCGGTCAGGATGCAAGCGGCCGCCCAGTTTCTGAGCGACCGCTTGCATCCTCCGACCGCCTCTGAATGAGGTCCTGAATCCTTACAGTTTTGAGTTTGGAAAATGTGCGACTATAGAGCTATACTTGCACATTTGCAGATCTCACCCTATGTAATAGGGTATGAGAACATGCAAACTTGCATGTTTATCACACCCCTGCTGTCACACTTGTATGTTTATGAACCCGAGCTGTAGACACTGATAGGCTATTGTTCTGGGGTGCGTACAGTGAAACTGGGAGGTTTGATGTAGTTTCGACTCATGGACTGGGAACGGAGATATAGGCAGAAGATCATTACTTGGGAAGTTGGCTGAGATCCAAGTCAGAGGTGTGGAATCTAACGCGCTGGTGGCGTTCACCAGTGACCCCTGCAAGGGGATTTGGGCTTGGCTGCATCTGACATGCAGGTCGCGGTCATCTGCTTAGGTTTCCCTATACTGTTCTGTGTTGTGGTTAAAGTAATGTGAACACTCTGGATAACTGTGTGTCTGGTCTGGAATGGGACCAGCCTGGATGCACCGAATGGGACCGGACTAGATGCATCGGAATGGGACTGGACTGGATGCATCGGAAAAGAACCAGCCTGGATACACTGGCATGGGACTAGACTAAATGCACCGGAATGGGAACGGACTGGATGCACCTGATTGGGACCAGACTGGATGCACCAGAGTGGGACCAGACTGGATGCACCAGAATGGGACTGGACTGAATACACCGGGATAGAACCGGATTGCATACATCGGGATATAGAATCAGACTGGATGCACTGGGATGGGACCAGATAGCAACTGGAGCCAGCGATGCAGCGAGATGGGAATCTGCACTGAGTAACAGAGATTTGTGCAGGAGCTCAGAAAGTATCTGTTAGCTAGGGCAAGACAACATTGCACTGGCAACTTGCACAGTGCTGGGAACGGGATCAGTATGAAATACTGCTGGACGCATGTCCGGCCATTTCAATCCCGACACTGGAACGCTGAAAGTGAAGAGCCCGACAGGTAAGTATTTTCTATATTTACTAACCTAACCCCCCTAACCCTCCCTTAGGGGTGCCTTACCCTAACCCCCCCCCTGTAAGTGCCTAAACCTAACCCCCCGTTCCCTGCATCATAAACCTAAGTCTCCAGAGGGGTGCCTAACCCTAAACTCCCCCCGGGGGTGCCTAACCCCCCCTTCCCCTAGCCTAACCCTCCATGGGGGATGCCTATTCCTAAGTCCCTCCCGGGAGCCCTTAACTTAACACACCCCCCTGCGGCAGTCTGCGCCCGCCGCCCAGCTTACCTTTGATCAGTATGCCGGGCGTCGGGCTCTCGGCATAGGTAAAATTACAGGCATCGGGATTTTGACACCTGTCATTAGACCCCTGCCTGGATTAGACAGTCGGGAAGCTGGCGGTCGGCATTTCGACTGCCGGCTTCCTGACTGCATCCCCTGGAAACTTCTTTAAATGCTCTGGGTTAGCCAGGGATTGGGTGATGGAGTCAGGTGATGGCAGATTGGGATTCCATTGGTGGAGAGTTAGTCACCTAACTGGGAATAAGATGGATATGCCCAGCAGAAGGAACTGGCGGGAAGGAATCCACGTGGGAACCCTGGCAAAACTGCAGCATGGTTGTCTGCGGAGAGAAGCAGGACGCGGTCTATGGGAGAGCTATGGTTAGCGCTCAGACTTGCCGCTGGTCCGGCTAGTGACGGGCGGTGATTTGGAACAGCAGGGTCCTGTCACGCCTGAGAGTTGGTTTGGGTAGGACAGATGTGGGAGGCTGAAAGGGAGATCAGAGATGCATGAAGGAACTTGGGTGGCTTGAACCAGGATTTCCTCATGTAATGATGTGAGGACATAGAGATACGGCAGTGGATAATGTGCCCGAAGGCAAGAACAGGAATAGAATGTCTTTATTAAACAGAAGGTTTTAAAGAGAACTAGAAATGATAATACTGAATGAATGAGCAGAATTGGATTGGGGGCCTGATTCAGCAAGGATTGCAACTGCTAAATCGAACGCAGACGGCTGATTGTTTCGCACTGCGCATGCGTTCGCATCGCAGTGACTACACAGACCCATCACATAGTGATTGACAGGAAGTACCTTTTGGGGGTGGTGATGGGGGGTGGTCGGAGAAATGCAGGCATGCCAGTGCGTTACAACGCCGTTGCAGGGGCCTGCATAAATTAGCCACTATGCTGCCATACGCATCTTGAGCTCACTACGTGCATGTAAGTTAGCAATTTAGTGGTAGGGTCAGACCTGCCTTAAATGTGCGAGTGGCTCTGATGTACTTTGATGTTAAAAATGTTTTGGCTGGATTGCAAGGTATTACGGATGTACGAGAGGGGAAGTGGGTGTCTACAAGTTGTCAGTGAGAGTGCTTTGCGATTGCAATTATTAGCATACTTTCATAGCAGAACTGCGTGAGCGGTTGCTTCCGCGATCGCAATAGTGATCTCTGCTGAAACAGGACCTGGGACCGATGATGCTGGAATGAGAGCTGGATCAGTTTGAGACCGATGTTGCGGATTTGAAAAACTTGATGGATTTGAATCCGATGTTGAAGAATTGCTGAACTTGATCGGTTTGAGAATGATGTTGAAGAATTGAAAAACTTAATTGATATGAGTCCGATATTAATGAATTGATGAACTTGATCAGTTGGGACCAATGTTGATGAATTGAGGAACTTAATTGATATGAGTCCGATGTTGATGAATTGATTAACTTGATTGGTTGGAACCGATGTTGATGAATTGAGGAACTTAATTGATATGAGTCTGATGTTGATGAATTGATGAACTTGATTGGTTGGAACCGATGTTGATGAATTGAGGAACTTAGGGCCTGATTCAGACCCACTCGCGAGCTCGCAAGTGGGTCGATGGTCTGCACTGAGCATGCGCACGACGGAGGGAGCTCCGTCGTGCGCATGCGCCAGACACGACGAGCGAAGGACTTCCTTCGCTCGTTGTGTCCGATCAAAGGGGGCGTGCTGTCAATGTTGATTGACAGCACGCCCCCTTTGGTGGGCGTGCCGGGGGCGTGCCTCCCTGACGGGGGCGTTCCCACGGGAACGCCTCCCGTCAGAAGCCGGCCCACTGACATCACTAGTGATGTCAGTGGGAGTGATTTTGGCTCTGATAGAGCCAAAATCACTCCGGAGCTTGCGGTTGAAAACCTCAACCGCAGGCTCCGGCTCGCAATTTCGATGGTCGCGATGGTCACGACCATCGCGGCCATCAAAATGCACGCTCGTATAGCCTGTGGGTGGTGACCCACAGCTATACGAGCGTCCAGGAGGACGCTCCATGAAAATGGAGCCCGGCCCTCATGCAGAGCGTGCGCTCTGCTCAGAGCGTACGGCTCTGAATGAGGGCCTTAATTGATAAGAGTCCGACATTGATAAACTTGGGGCCTGATTCAGACCCGCTCGTAAGCGCATAGCGCTCGCAAGTGGATCGGTGGTGGCCCAGTGCACATGCGCGGCATGCGCACTGCACGTGCGCGAGCCCCGGAGTGAGCGCAAAAAGCACTCGCTCCGTGGCTCACTACAAAAGGGGCGGCTGTCGATGTTGATCGACGGCTCGCCCTGTTTTGTAGGCATGGTCGGGGGGTGGCTTCACAAATGGGGGCGTTCCCAAGTGAACGCCTGCTGATTGTGGGCGGCCCCACAGACATCGCAAGTGATGTCAGTGAGAGAGCTTCCGGCTCTATTTGAGCCAGAAGCTCTCTGGGGCTTGCGGCCACGAGACCCTACCACAAGGGTCTCGTCGCAAGCCCCATGGTTGCGATGGTCTTGACCATCGCGACCATCATCTTGGCCGCTCGCAATAGCTGTGGGTGGTCACCCTCAGCTATGCGTGCGGCCAGGAGGCCGCAACTAAATAAAACAGCGCCCGCCCTGATTCAGAGCGAGCCCTCGCTTTTTGCGAGCGCCTCTGAATCAGGCCCTTGGTACCTTATTCAGCAGTGCTCGCTAGTGCTGAACGCAGATACCCGATGATTGGGAATCTGCGCAGGCACATGACTCGTTCTGTGCATGTGCAGAATGGGTCTGCGATCCTGCACGGAGACTGGCAGCAGATTGTCAGTGATTGACAGTCTGTTGTCGTTTGTGGGCAGGCAGGGGGCCGCAATGGTCTCCGTTTCCCGAAACGGAGGCGTGTCGCCACTGTTGAAAGGGAGGGAAGAAGCCAGGATCTCTGTCGGCTGATGGAGATTTCCTGGCTTCTTCCTCTCATCTGCGGCAGCTGGCTGCATGACCCAATGGGTCACCTTAGCCAGCCGTTGTTCCGCAGATTATCCGATGCTGCATTGAACAACGCAGCTCGGATAAGTAAGCATATCTGCACAGACGGAATTGCAAAGCTGCTTTCGAGCAGCTTTGCAATTCCGTTCAAAGCAGAATCAGGCCCTTGATCGGTTGGGGCTGATGTTGATGAATTGAGGAATTTAACTGATATGAGTCCAATGTTGGAAGCATTTAATGAGACCGATGGTTGGAGGTAACGGTTGGAAGCGATGGTGGCTGTAAGAATCAGTCTCAGGGCCTGATTCAGCAAGAGACGCAAGGGAGAGAACGCACGCACTTAGCCGATGTTTTCGTATGCATCGCACTGTGCATGCACGAACTAGCCAGTGTGATCGGGTAAGGGTACACAGACTACTCGCAGTGTGTATGCAGACCCTTCTGATCTTGATTAACAGGAAGTGCCATTTGTGGGTGGTGACAGGGGGGGAAGTTGAGCAAACGCAGGCGTGCCTGTGCGTTGGGACACCGTTATAGAGGCATGCATAATTAAGGCAGTGTGGCGGCATACGCAGCCAAATGACTAGATGCACTCAGGAAGTGGCCAAAATCCTGCGCCAGGTCAGGTCATCCTCTATTGTGTGTCTGGGTCCGATGGTTTTCGATGTTACCGATGTTTGCACTATCCTGCGTGCAGATTGAGCATTGAGCAAAGGGAGATGGTCGGCACTATGTATTGCTGGGCATCTGCATCCTTGTGCTGCGGTTGCCGTGTGTTTGCATTGATTAGCATATACATGCAGCGGCCGAGTGCGTGAGTTCTCTCCCTTGTGTCCCTTGCTGAATCAGGCCCTCAGTGGTAAAAACCAGACTGGTGTGCAAGATGGTATAGGAACCTCGTTTACCAGATATCGGAACTGGTTATAACAGACTGAGGACTAGATTAATAAAGGAACGCTATTGCTAAAGCGCACACAGCATTGCAATCACACAGACCACGGAGAGCCATCGCAAAGTGATTGACAGAGTGAGCGTTTGGGGGTGGTGCTGGGGGAGTGGTCAGAGAAACACAGGCGTGTCTGTCCGTTTGAACGCCATTGCATGGGTGTGCATAAATTCGTCAGTGCGATTGCATACGCAGCTTGAGTACTTACTGCGTGCAACGAGTTTAGCAATTTCTAAGTAAGGTCAGGGCTGCTGTAATTCTACATGGTGGGCCAATGGTACTCAATGTTACTGATGCTTATGGAGGTGTGCAAGGTATTACGAATGTGAAATAGCGGTAGTGGGAGGCAGTGGGTGTCTCTATGCTGGCAGTGTAACGGCATTGCGATAGCATTCATTAGCATATTTATACATCAGACTTGCATGCGATTATGGAGCTGCGATTGCAATAACGATCCTTAATGAATCAGGTCCTGGGACCGTTCAGATACAGAATACCTGGGAGCACAGCACTGAGCTATAACTTCAGTAAGGAGCGATGTTGTACTGGCAACAGAGGCAATTCTGGAAATTGAATTTATAGGGGAGGATCCCCAGGGATTGGATGCTGCAATCAGCTGGTCTGGGAGCGCTCTGAGTGGAGGAAGAGTGTCAGGTGACAAAGTAAAACATGGCTGCACAACTGTTGTTTAGGAGGGAACTCTGGTGTGCAGCCTGTGTGCCACCATGCTTGGAAGATATGCAGTTGAGCAGGGGGCTGCGGAGAGCCATCTCCATGCTCAGTAACAGCACAGACAGACCTCAGCACCTGCCAGGAGCGATGTGCAGCATGTGCGGACATCTGTGCCATCCTGGAAAGGTACCTTCAGTGGATACAAAGGGTTTTAATAATCCGGAGCGCAGGGCCGGCTCCAGGCACACTGGGCCTCATTCAGAGGCGGTCGTAGGATGCAAGCGGTCATTCTGAAACAGGGCGGCCGCTTGCATCCTGAATGGCCGCCTCCATGTCGGTCATTAGGCTGTGGGTTAAGGGTGATGGTCGCGATGGTCAAGACCATCGCGACCATCGGGGCTAACAACGAGACCCTAAGGTAGGGTCTCATCAACCTTAAGCCCCAGGGAGCTTCCTGCTCTGTTTGAGCAGGAAGCTCCCCACTGACATCACTGATGATGTCAGTGGGGCTGCCCCGAAACGGCAAGCATTCCGACAGGAACGCCTCCGTTTGCCCGGGCACGCCCCCGGCCCGCACAGCAAATGGAGCGAGCTGTCACTCAACATCGAAAGCTCGCCCCGTCTGCTACGAGACCCCTAACGACGGATCCTCCGTCGTTAGCCGGGTCTCGCGCATGCTCACTGGAGCAACATCGACCTGGTTGCGAGCTCATAGAGCTAACAACCGGGTCTGAATAAGCTCCTCTCTGTGTGTGTGGCCGCACAGGGCTGCCTGGTTCCCGCTGTAGAAGATCCCCACCCTCCACCCACCTGCTGCTGTTACTATTTTATTCTCATGGGGATGGAGCAGTGAGGGAAGGGGCATTAAAAAGTCCCTATGGTCGTGGATGATGAATGGAGATGCTGAAATCTCCTGGCATGCCAGCACATACTCCTGACAGGCAAGTGGCGAGGTTTGCTCCTGAGGTTTTTGACACCTGCAACTCTCAATGGCAAAACAAGCATCAAATGTGCAGGAAAGTCCGAGTTTGTCTCACTAGTAAAACTCAGGGCCTGATTCAGAGCCGCTCGCTCTGAATCAGGGCCCTCCTACCTAAAAATGGAGCGGCCTCTTGGACGCTCGCATAGCTGTGGGTTACCACCCACAGCTTATGCGAGCGTCCACGATGATGTTCGCGATGGTCAAGACCATCGCGACCATCGGGCTTGCGACGAGACCCTGCGGTAAGGTCTCGTGGCTGCAAGCCCTGGAGTGATTTTGGCTCTAGTGATATCAGTGGGGCCGGACCCAGACGGTAGGCGTTCCCATGGGAACGCCTCCGTCTGGCAGCCATGGCCCCGGCACGCCCACCAAAGGGGGCGTGCTGTCACTCACCATCAACAGCACGCCCCCTTTGGTGCGAGACCCGGAGCGACAGCTTGGCTGTCGCTAGCCGGGTCTCGTGCATGCGCACGACGGAGCTCCCTCCGTCATGCGCATGTGCATTTGGGGACCATCGACCCACTTGCGAGCGTCCTGCGCTCACGAGCGGGTCTGAATGAGACCCTCAGACCCTATTACATCTCGCTTGAAATATCTACACTTCTCATCTTCCTACTCTACAACCTCTCCTCTTGATACTATACCCTCACAAATCAGTAAAGCTCTGTATGTGGGTTGGGTATGGGATACCGGCAGTCAGGACTCCAGCTGTCAGAATCCCGACACTGGTATCCCTACAGGGCTAGCATACCAACACTTGTTGTTCGGTATGCTAACCTTCTCCCTCTCCCTACCTTAACCCTAACCCTCCCTTTGTGGTGCCTAACCCTAACCTCCCCCCTAGTGCCTGAACCTAACCTCCCCCTTCCTGCACTCTAAAGCTAACCCTCCCATCTTAGTGCCTAACCCTAACCCCATCCCTAGTTCTTAACACTAACCTCTAAACCTAACCCCCCCCACCCCAGCCCGCTACTTACCTTCGGTATCCTGGCAGTCAGGATGCCGGCATCGGTATTGTGAGAGGCATTGGAATTCCTTCGCCGGTAATATCAGCCCCAGCATCGCGGCCGCCTGGATATTGACTGTTTCCCCTATCTCCTGTGGTCATCCCAACCTTAAAACTATAATCTGTAATCTCTCTCTACTGGTAGCTTCCCATCACTGTTCAAGCATTCAGGGACTACTCCCATTCTAAAAAACTAGATTCTGACCCCAACTCTCTCTCAAATTATCGTCCCATCCCCCAGCTCCCATGCCCTCCAAACTATTTCATTCTTACCTACAGTCGTCTCACACTCTTTCATCACTCACACAACTTGTTAGATCCACTTTAGTCAGACTTTCGTTCCCAACAGTCCGCTGAGACAGCACTGACTAAGGTAGTGAATGATCTGATCATTGCTAAGTCTAAAGGCCATTAATCGCTTATTCTTCTAGATCTCTCTCCTGCATTTGACACTAATGACCACTCTCTTTACATAAATACTTCAATCCATAGGTCTTCAGGACACAGATCTATATTGGTTCTCATCCTACCTACCTAATCACTCTTTGACTGTTAATTTCTCTGATTCTCTGATTTCTCTTCACTACCTCTATCAGCTGGAGTACCACAAGGCTCATTCTTAGGTACTCTGCTATTCTCAATCTATACCACCTCTCTTGGCAAATTTATCAGTTCAAACCTATCTATCCTCCCCAGATTTGTCACCGTGTAACTGAGTGCCTTTCTGCTACTTCATCTTGTCATCTCGCCACCTCAAACTTAATATTTCCAAAATATAATTGATTATATACCCACCAGCCAATAGTAGTTACCAATCTGATATCTCGATCACTGTTGATAACTCGACAATCAACCCTACTCTACAAGTCCGCTGCCTTGGTGTTAACGATACTGGATTAGAACCTCTATACACTCCTTCCTATACCTTCTAATATCCTGCCTATACCTTCTAAAGATGATGCTAATTTGCGTACGCAGTCATACAGTAAATAAAGACTTAAGACCTGGAATCTGTGGTTCCAAAGCACAAGTATTATTCAGGTAAAAGTACAGTCAGTTACACGCTATTGATGCAGACACAATTTGGCGCAAAGGAATTATACAGACCCAAGTACAGTATACATACGCAGCGCTTCCGGACCAGATGTTAGGCATCAGCAAGAAACCCCTCGTCTATCAGCATTCAGCACGAAGACTAAAGATCTAGTGTTGGAGCACACATATTTATACCCCCCAGGAATAGACAAAACAATAGAGACCTTTGTTGCTGATGCTATTGATTCCCAAGGGGGATACATCTGTTAGAGAGCATTTAACAGGCTGATTCAAATAGACACAACCCAGCCTCCAACAACTGAGGGTCCCTAGATTCCCACCACATGCAACATCCTAACAGTTATTCATATCATATACATTTTGTTGCTTGAAGTCTCTGCGGTCCATAAGTCGAGAATGCATAATGCGATCTCCCCACCGATAACACCGGAATACTGTGGAAAGAGTACGCATCAGTATAAAACCAAACACGGCTTACTTAGCATGTATAAAACCTTAGTTACCAAATAATCTTTATTTCATAGCATTTATACTAAATGAGCAAACTTAAGTCTTATACCTTAAAGCTTATGAAACCTTGTATGTGAATATGTAATGTGTGAGTATGCAGGGTTTGATATAAGGACGCTAGTTAACTTGGTGCAGATGCGTGCGCATTTAGCTACTAAACGGTGTTTTATCTTATGCATTCGCTAATATGCGACTAGTTAACAGCGCAATTGTGCGTATTACTGTGTGTATGAGAAATGAGGAAAGATGCAATCGCATGGTGCTAATAGTAATCTTGCCATATGTACTTAAATGTGAGTTTATCTAAAATGGCGCTTGGGCGGCCATTCGCAAAATGGCATCTTGTGATCTCATTTGCAAGATGGCGTCTTGCGGCCAGTCGCAAGATGGCATCGCCGCGATTCAATTTTAAACTGATCTTGTCTCAGCCAATTATCCAGCTTCGACAGTGTCATCCTTGACTCTGAACTGTCCTTTGTTCCCCACATTCAATTTGTCTCAAAATCATGTCACATACATCTAAAAAACATATCCAAAATATGACCATATCTTACACAAGACACTACAAAAACTCTAATCCATGCACTCATTATTTCCCGCATTGACTATTGCAATAGTCTCCTTACTGGTCCACCCAAAAACAGACTCTCAGACAAGTTTATCAGATTCCAGAACCACCCACATTACCTTCATAGCTTCCATATCTAATTACATCCCTTCTTACAGTCCCCACATAACCCCAGCTGCTGTTCTCCTACCTAGGCCAACAGGCTACTGTCTGTCCTTTTTTCTTTTTCTTCTGCCATGCCAAGGGGAACCTGATATCTAACACCTCCTCTATGCTGTGCCTGTTCTCATTTCACCTCTCTTATATGGGACTATGGCATGGCCGGCGGTTCGATTCCCGGCAGCGCCTGGCCGACATAGGCAGAGTTCCTGGCAGCGGAAGCCCGACAGTGCTGGAAATCCCGATCGTGGATAGGTAAGTACTAACTAACCTAACCCCCTAACCCTCCTTAGGGGTACCTAACCTCCCCCCCCAAGTGCCTAACCCTAATCCCCCCCTTCCCCGCTGCCTAAATCTAAGTCCCCCTGTGGGGTACCTAACCCTAAGTCCCCCCCGGGGGTGCCTAACCCTCCCTCCCCCTAGCCTAGCCCCAACCCTCCCGGGGGGGTGCCCAACCATAATTCCCCCCCGGGTGCCCTTAACCTAATCCTCCCCCCTTCGATCGGGATGCTGGGCGTCTGTCTCCCGACATCGGGGAAATGTCAGGGATCTACATCTAGACGCCCGGCATTTCATCCCTCGCCGGGATATGACAGTCGGGAAGCCGGCTGCCGGTATTAAGGCAGCCGGCTTCCCGATTGTATACCATTTTGAAGGTCTGCCTCATGGGGAGAAGGAGCATTGCTAAGAAATCCATTGCTACACCGGTTAAATCCTCCCAAAATGCAAAATATATATAACACATGTAACTTTGACAAGGAAGATGGCCCCCCCTCATCTCTGGGCACCATAGCAGCTGCACCCCATGCACCTATGGTAGTTATGCCCATGAGTCTGTATAATAACTGTGGGATCATGTCCTTTTCATCCTATGGCTATTTTTTTATTGAATCTGGACATTGTGTGACTTTTTCAGGTGGAACTCTGTTGCCTCTTTATCAGTTGCCTCCTGTTTGGTTATTCTGCTCCTCGTGTTTCGGGCTGCCTGATTCAGAGATGTACGCAATAGAGATTTTTAAGCATTTTTTTGCTGTTGCGCATGTGTCAAAGTCGCATTGCGAACGTGAAGCGATTGTCTTACAATTCTCCATGCACAGAGAACCCATTTGCAATGTGAGTGACAGGTAGTCAGCGGTTGGTGGAGGTAATGGGGGGGTTGTTAGAAAAACGCAGGTGTGTCTTACTGCTTAAATGCCGTTACATGGGTGTGCATAAATTAGCCATTGCGATCTTATACGCAGCATGAGAGCTCTCTGGGCCTGATTCAGAGCCGGACGCTATTTGCGCTCGCTCGTTCAGAAAAAGGGGCCGGCTATTTAAATTGAGCGCTCGCTCTTTGCGGTCTGTTGACGCTTCTATGTCTGAGCGAGCGAACGAAACATGCGCTCGCTATTTTGTAAAGACGCCCCCTGGCCGCTCGCATCCTACGTCATCTCCGCTATTTATTTGATTAATCGAGTACATCGAAAGGCATCTAAACTGCTCGCATTGCTCGTGGTAGGATTTTCCTACTGCACTCATGCGAACAGTTCAGGCTAAGAAACAACCAAGTGACGTGGTCGATGACGCTGCTTTGTTAATTATGCACACCCTTAAAACGCCCGTTTTTGACCTTTTGACACGCCTGCGTTCGGATCACCTCTCCCCGTTTTCAAGCACCTTCCCCTGTTACCACCCACATACGCCTTATTCTGTCACTCAAAATAGCAGGCATTCGCTATTTAGCGAACAAACGATTTTCGGCCGCACTGACTGGTTCATGCGCAGTTGGGCAAACATCGCTCGGAGCGAACGAGCGGCCGCTTACGAGCGGCTCTGAATCAGGCCCTTAGACCCTTGTCTAGGAGTAAATTTATTTTTATATATGTCTCTATAAGGTTAGAATGTTCAGGCAGTTACACTTCGTTACATGTTTATTCTATACTTACTTAGAATTTCTTTAGGTGTCATATTCCTAGTACCCTCGTACTTCCCCTACTTCATTGCATACATGTTATCCATGTACTCATTAGAGGTTTCCATGGCTTTTCCTAAGGAGTTATGTAGTTCGAGTATTTCTCAGATCAGGGGCGAGATGTAATATGTTCAAGGTTTGGAAAATATGCAAGTATAGAGTTACACTCGTACACTTTCAGAACTCACCCTATGTATTAGGGTGTGAGAACATGCAAACTCGCATGTTGCTCACACCCCCACAACTCACATTGGCAAAACACCCCAGATGTTTTGCCATTGTGAGCATACAACTTGGGCAATGTAATAGAATGCGAGTGTTTAACTTGCACACTTTTACTTTTGTTAACTAAAAATAAAAAACAGACTAGCTTCAGACTAGGGAGTCTAGCCTGAGTAGGTCTGAGTTACGCAAAAACATGCACAAATTTGCAAGATCCGTGCATGTTTCTATGTGTTAAAATAAAAGTAAACAGTAAAAATTAAAAAAAATTAAAATTATGTGCGTCTACCTCCCCACAAGCATAACCAGCCACGGACTCTGTTGAGCCTGTCCTGGTTCTTAAAATACAGGGAAAAAATGCATAGTGGTCCCTTGTATTTTAAGAACTAGCACGAGCTCTGTTGAAATTGTTCTGCTTCTTAAAATACAGGAGAAAAAATGAGTAGGGGGTCCCCTGTATTTTCCATAACCAGCACTGGACTCTTTCTAGCAGGGGTGTAATGCCACACTCAGGGAACCCTTTCTCTGGGTCCCCCGACCAAAACATTACACCGGACTGCTAGTCAGCCCAGGCCCGGGATCCCTGGGGAGGTGGGGACAATAATGGGGGTCCCCCTTGACAGGGAATCCCAGGTGTGGGCAGATAGCCCAGAGCTATCCCTAGCGCACCCCTGGCCTGTGGGTGCCGGGTTGATTGTGTGAAAGCTTATGTAAAAAATTGATTTAATAATATTGTCATTTGCTGGAGAACTAGAGGTCCCAGCAAGCCTCCCCGCATGCTGGTACTGGAGAACCACAAGCACCAGCATGCAGGGCATTAAGGGCCAGCTGGTATTGGTAGTTCACCTGCAAAATAAATATTAAAATAACCACAAGACAAAAATTTTATGAAAGCATACATGTACACTCACATTCATGCATACTCACCTATAATCCCTGTAGCCAATCACGTCCACTTGTCCAGTAAAATCCATAACCCCTATATAAAAAAAAATCCATAAACGCCTATTCCTAGCGTAGATCACGTCCTCTTTGGTCCAAGTAGGCATCCCCGGGATAAAAAATAAAACGGCACTCGAAACCAGCTTGGATAGGAGAAAGGGTATGTGTTTCCTCTGCGCGAATGACTGGAACCCATGTGAGTCCTGTCATTGCAGGAGCCACCAGCCAATCAGCGGGCACCTCCGTTGGAACTACCCGCTGATTGGCTGATTGGCTGTTCTCACCGTAGACTTCAATGGTGAGAACCGCTACATTGTAGCCTTTGATGTAACCGCAAGGTTCATCTCAATTAACCTTTAAATGTGCGGAAAGGTCTGAGTTTGTCCAGCAGCAAAAACTCAGACCCTATTACATTTGGCCCCAGTTGTGCAACTATGTTTACGTTCTCTTCCTGTTTGCTTTGTACTCTCTTACTTCTCTGTTTATCCTCCTCTCACCCCTCTGCCTCTCCTTTTACCTCCCAATGCAGGTATTTCCTACCCAGATATGTTTTATGGACACCAGTAGGAGGTTCTGTTGTTGATGAATATTTCTTTGAATATTATTATAATGATAAGGGCCTGACTGTGCAGGAGAAGCAGTCTTGCATCTTACACACATAAAGTCTATGTGGCTTTCTTACAGGAGATCCATTTTAAGAGAGTTACTTCTCTTGTTTTAAATTCACGTCATTTCCTGTTAGGGTTCTTTATCATTTTTACTGAAGCCAAGGCTAGGAGGGTGGTTATTCTGTTCTCCAAAAAAATTAAGACACATGACATGCCTATTGGTGATGGATGGGGTCTGTTAGTCAAGGCCATAATTGCCAAGCAAAGGTTTTTCTTTGTCAACTTGTATATGCCTAACCAAGGTCAAGCTAACTTTTTGCAAAAATCTGTAGAGCAGATTGTAGTTGTAGGGGAGACTTTAATTGGGCTCTAGAGCCTTCTCTTGTTGCTTCCTCAGGGGCACCAAGACCTTCATCCGGAGAAGCAAGGAAGGTTAAAATGACTCTTCATGATTTTCAGTTAGTGAATACCTGGTGATTCCTACATCCAGCAGAGAGGGACAACTTTTTTTCCTCTCCTCAGAATTCCTATTCCCAGGTCGACTACTTTTTTTGTCAACCATTTCCATCTAGATCTGTTGGCTGAAGCAACTATTGAGCAGATTACAAGAGTAGACCATGACCCTAGTTCCCTGACTTTGCACTTACGCCACCTGCCACCTCATTACTGGCACTGGACATTTAATGAAGAGTGTCTTCGAGATACTGTCAAGGTCAGTTGGAGGAGTCTTTAAAGGACTATGGGCCTGATACACTACAGAACGCAACTGCAAATGCAATAGCGATTACGCATGCAGTTCAACTGCAATAGTATGCTAATTCATTGCGATTGCAATGCTGCCACTGCACTATTTAGAGGCGCCACTTTACCTTACACACATCCATAATGTTTAGCAAGACTAAAACCATCGGTACAATCGATTACGATCGCAGCCTTACGCACACTTGCACAAGCCCTGACCTTATTCAGAAATTGCTAACTCCCAAGCACACTCTCAGGCCACAGGCTGCATAGGGCATCGCAGTGGAAAATTATGCACCCCCCTGCAAACGGCGTTCAAATGCACTGGCATGCCTGTGTTTGGCCGATTACCACCCACAAAAAACACTTCCTGTCAATCACTCTGCGATGGGTCTGCATAGTCACTGCAATCGTAGTCCAGATCACAGTGGCTGGTTCGTGCATGCGCACTCAGTGGCGTAACTACAGCCCCCGCAGCCCCCGCGGTGGCTTGGGGGTGCGGAGGCTTGTGGGGCGAGGTGGCTGCCTGCAGACTCCATGCGGACTGGCCGTCCGCATGAAATCTGCAGAAAACAGCCCTCCCAAAATGGCCACCACCTAGGAGGAGACATATGCTAGAGGTCCTACTGGACCTCTAGCATCTGTTAGTCAACCAGGCAGGGCAGTAGTGTGGACGGCAGATAAGTGCCATCCGCACTACATTACTAGCAACAAACACACAACCGCCGGCGTTGGCAGCTGTGTGTTTGTTTTAGCAGCCGATGAGAGTCTGTCAGACTCTCATCGGCTGCTGCGCCCACTGCGGGAGCCGGGCTTCCGGCTCCTGCAGTGCGTGATGGGACAGACGTCATGACCGGGTGGACTACTACTGGGGGCACTTCTGGGTGGGACTACTACTGGGGGCACTGCTGGGGGGGCTATTACTGGGGGCGTTACTGTGGGGGGACTACTACTGGAGGCATTTCTGGGGGGGGGACTACTGGAGGCATTGCTGGGGGGGCTACTACTGGGGGCACTGCACTGGTGGGACCACTACTGGGGGCATTGCACTGGTGGGACCACAACTGAGGGCACTGCATAGGTGGGGATTACTGCTTGGGGCACTGCATAGGTGAGGATTACTGGTGGGGGACTACTACTGGGGGCATTGCTGGGGGAGGACTACTACTGGAGGCTCTGCTGGGAGGGACTACTACTGGGGGCACTGCTGGGGGGTTAGGACTGGGGGAAGTATATAAGTGGGTCTACTACTGGGGGCATTATGTAAGGGGCACTACATAGGGCAGTGTTGGCTAACCTTGACACTCCAGCTGTTGTGGAACTATATATCCCAACATGCCCTGCCACAGTTTTAGCATGCCCTAATAGCAAAGCTGTAGCAGTGCATGCTGGGTTATGTAGTTCCATAACAGCTGGAGTGTCAAGGTTAGCCAACACTGGCATAGGGGGACCACTACCTAGGGCCCTGCATGGGGGGGGGGCATCAGAATTTTTTTTGGCAGGGGGGAGCAAAATGTATAGTTATGCCACTGTGCGCACTGTGATGCATGCGCAGTATGCAACAATCAATCTCCTGAATGATGGATTTAAAAGGATGTGCCAGCGCTGTTGCCATAGATATCACCAGTGATATAATAAATCCAGTAAAATGCTAGCAAGAACTCTTAGGGCACAGAGATCCTTAACATACAGTCAGGTCCATAAATATTGGGACATTGACAGAATTTTCATATTTTGTCCTCTATTCACCACCACAATGGCTTTGAAATGAAACAAACAAGATGTGATTTAACTGCAGACTTTCAGATTTAATTTATGGGTAAATACATCCAAATCAGGTGAACGGTGTAGGAATTACAACGGTTTCTATACGTGCCTCCCACTTTTTAAGGGGCCAAAAGTAATGGGACAAACTAAACAATCCTAAATCTTACTTTCACTTTTTAATACTTTGTTGCAAATCCTTTGCAGGCAATTACAGCCTGAAGTCTGGAACGCATAGACATCACCAGACGCTGGGTTTCATCCCTGGTGATGCTCTGCCAGGCCTCTACTGCAAATGTCTTCAGTTCCTGCTTGTTCTTGGGGCATTTTCCCTTCAGTTTTGTCTTCATCAAGTGAAATGCATGCTCAATCGGATTCAGGTCAGGGGATTGACTTGGTCATTGCATAACATTCCACTTTTTAGCCTTAAAAAACTCTTTGGTTGCTTTTGCAGTATGCTTCGGGTCATTGTCCATCTGCACTGTGAAGCGTCGTCCAATGATTTCTGAAGCATTTTACTGAATATGAGCATATAATATTGCCCGAAACACTTCAGAATTCATTCTGCTGCTTTTGTCAGCAGTCACATCATCAATAAATACAAGGGAACCAGTTCCATTGGCAGCCTTACATGCCCACGCCATGACACTACCACCACCATGCTTCACTGATGAGGTGGTATGTTTTGGATCATGAGCAGTTCCTTTCCTTCTCTTCCCATCACTCTGGTACAAGTTGATCTTTGTCTCATCTGTCCATATAGGATGTTGTTCCAGAACTGTAATGGCTTTTTTAGATGTTGTTTGGTAAAGTCTAATCTGGTCTTCCTGTTTTTGAGGCTCACCAATGGTTTGCATCTTGTGGTGAACCCTCTATATTCACTCTTGTGAAGTCTTCTCTTGATTGTTGACTTTGACACATATACATCTACCTCCTGGAGAGTGTTCTTGATTTGGCCAACTTTTGTGAAGGGGTTTTTCTTCACCAGGGAAATAATTATTTTGTCATCCACTACAGTTGTTTTCCATGGTCTTCCGGGTCTTTTGGTGTTGCTGAGCTCTCCGGTGCATTCTTTCTTTTTAAGAATCTTCCATATAGTTGATTTGGCCACACCTAATGGTTTTGCTATCTCTCTGATGGGTTTGTTTTGATTTTTCAGCCTAATGATGGCTTGCTTCACTGATAGTGACAGCTCTTTGGATCTCATATTGAGAGTTGACAGCAACTGATTCCAAATGCAAATGTCACACCTAGAATCAACTCCAGACCTTTTACCTGCTTAATTGATAATGAAATAACGAAGGAATAGCCCACACCTGTCCATGAAATAGCTTTTGAGTTGATAGTCTCATTACTTTTGGCCCCTTAAAAAGTGGGAGGCACATATTGAAACTGTTGTAATTCCTACACTGTTCTGAAAGTCTGCAGTTAAAGCATATCTTGTTTGTTTCATTTCAAAACCATTGTGGTGGTGAATAGAGGCCAAAATCTGAAAATTTATGGACCTGACTGTATATACAGCAAATACATGACTCTAATGGTAGCATTTGCTTTACAGAAGTATATTTGACACTTTCCAGGTCTCCTACTCTTGGTTCTGACCCGCTTGGCCTCAGACTTGGCAGACTTGGCAGATCAGGAGGTTCCTGTAGGATATAGACTCTCTTTCACGGTTTAGAACTTTACAACACCCTTTAGACCTCACCTTGCGGTAAAAGTTTACTACTATTAAGCTGGCCACTCATCTAAAGTTTATCTGTCCAACCAGCCAACTAGTTGATTTGTTGGAATGAAAATCTGGTAACGTATGGGAGTAAATGATGATCCTATATGCCAGAAAACAGATGAAAAATGGTCAGTCAGGCAAGTTTAATTATGTTTGATCTAAACAATTTGTTCAAACAACAGTTTTTGTCCATTTTTCAGCATTTGGGAGCAACTTGCTGATTGTCATTTGCTTTCATACCTTACCAAATTTTCATTCCAGCCAATCAACTAGTTCGCTGGTTGGACAGATAATCTTTAGATTTGGACAGTTTAAGGCTTTAAGGATTACCTTCCCCCTCTGCTACTGCGGGCTTGTAATACGGTATCTGCAAGAGACTTTTTCAGACCAATCGCTTGAAGCCCATATTACGGTTATACCAAAAGAGGGTAAAGACCCATTACAGGGTACAAGTTATCGACCTATGGGCCTGATTCAGAGCCACTCGTAAGCGGCAGCTCGTTCGCTCTGAGCGATGTTTGGCCAACTGCGCATGCGTATGGATCGTTATACGCATGCGCGAACCAGTCAGTGCGGACGAAATTCATGTGCTCGCAAAATAGCGAATGCCTGCTATTTTGAGTGACAGAAAGAGGCATATGTGGGTGGTAACAGGGGAAGGTGCTTGAAAATGGGGAGTGGAAATCAGAACGCAGGCGTGCTTAAAGGTCAAAACGGGCGTTTTATGGGTGTGCATATTTAAAACAGCAGCGTCATGGACCACGTCACTGGGTTATTTTATAGTCAGAATTGCTCGCAAAATTGTGGTAGCAAACACCAACCCCAAGAATAGCGAGCAGTTCATACCCTTGTCGATGTACTCGATTAATCTAATAAATAGCGGACATGACGTAGGATGCGAGCGGCCAGGGGGCGTATTTTTCCAAAAAACGAACGCAAGTTTTGTTCGCTCGTTCAGACATAGAGGCGTGAACAGACCGCAAACAGCGAACGGTTCATTTGAATAGCCACCCCTAGTTTTAGAACGAACGACCGCAAATAGCGAGTGGCTCTGAATGAGGGCATATCTCTACTTAATGTGGAAGTGAAGTTATATGCAAAGCTCATAACTAATAGACTCAAGCCTCCTCCTGGATATCATCCACTCTGATCAGGTGGGTTTTGATCTGGGTAGAAGGCTTTTGATCGTGTGGATTGGGGTTTCATGATGATGTTACTAAGGCGTTTGAATTTGGGCAATGCTTTCTCCACAAGATCCTCTTCCTTTATCAGGCCCACTCGGCACAGGTCTGAGTGTAAGGGGTCTTGTCTGATTAGATCCATATTACTAATCCAAATATCAGCGGCTTGAATCCGGTCTTGGACTGGACCAGAGGCAAAACAATGTGTGGGACTGGAGACCTTATCTACATCATTACCCTTAAATAGGGTTGTTGCTCCAAATTTGATCACTCTACCCATCCGACTATTGGCCCTACCCTGGATCTGGTGGAAGCTGCGGAGTAGAAGCTTTGTTTCCTCATTGGTGTCCTTAGTTGCATACCCTCTTTACCCCTATGGTGCCTCTGGATGGATTATATTTTCAGGTGCATGTTTAATGCTGGGTATACACTACACAATGTGTTCCCAGCACGACATCGCCGGCGACGAGACCCGGCATGCTGCAAGTGCATACACACTTGCCGATGCTGGGTCCAACAAGGGGAAGGTACGTGTCATGCTGCATTCTGCAGCATGGCATCGTTAGCATCATTCCCAGTCGGCCCTGCAGTAGGGCCAACAGACGATGTCGTTACTGACGCGCGGGAGCATGCATATCATGGGTACACATTAGACGATGTACCCGATATGTTGCTCCGATCTGCGGGATCGGACAATATATCGTCTAGTGTGTACCCAGGTTAAGTCCATCCAGAAGCTCTGCACTAATAACCCTCTTACTGAAAATGATTGCTGGGTCTTTTTACAGATTCAATACTTCGCCTCTTCTCTTGGGGGGCTTCCCATATTTGCTTCTAGAGTTAACACCTTTTAAAACCATTTGTTTCCACCAAACTGCACCGATTCATATGACTTCAGGTATTTATAAAATTTTGTTGAGCAGTCTGTTCCCTACGAACCCCTATTTTACTGTTTTATACAGATTAACTTGGAAATAGTTTACCAAATCATTACTGTTTGTTCCACTAACATGGAGGTTCTAGAGACCCAATAGAAGGTGTTTACCCAGTGGTACCATTGCCCAACTACCCTAAATAAATTCTTCCCAAGTTCCCATTGTATCCCCTCTCTGCTGTAGATGCCATAAGAATGTAAGTACATTGATTCAAATATGGTGGCACTTCCCCCTCATAGCTCCATTCTGGCTGAAAATTATAGCCTTGGCTTCAGAAATTGTGGATTACTCTGTTCCCTAGGTCCTGACTTTTCGTTATTGTCCTCCTCAAACATCACCATTTCCACCTATAAAAAAAATTACTGCTTAAACATTATAATAATGCAGCCAGACCACTGGTTATGGTGCATTGGCGCTCCTACATTCCTCTGCCTGCCTGAGATTGGTGTCAGTGTCTTAATGTCATGATTGGTGCTTGTGAGTTACCTGTCTCAGGTGATGAACTGGATTGTCTGGAGGCCGGCTTGACCGGAACCATGGGTGATGTAGATAGCTCTATTTACAGGACTTGTGTAGCAGTGAAAACTGCCTTTGATGATAAGTGACAGGAACTGGAGGAACCGGACTGGGGCTGGCAGGAAGACTTGTTGAATTGAACTGATGAGCTTGGAACTTGACTCTGGACTGGAACAACGTGGACTGAACTGATGAGCTTGGAACTTAACTCTGGACTGGAATAATGTGACAATGGCTGAAGGGAAGTCAGGTAATGCTGAGACGAGGGCTAAACAGGGTAATCTGGAATTTCTATGACAAAGGCTGGAACTCAGGTGCAGGCTGGATTGGATTAATTGGGAATAACAGGTTTCAGGAAGGAATGGGTAGGTTTGGGAATTTTAGGTTCAGGGAGGGAGTAGGTAGGTAAAAGGGGCAGGAGTTGATCCACAGCAGGAAGCAAGGCAGGGTGACACGATGCAGGTTTACAGAGTGCCAGGGACCAACCAGGAGTAGGACTAGCAGCAGAGCACAGGCCAGGTATTGCTGTAACAGGACGTCTGGATGCCAGGTATTACTGTAGCAGGTTTTCGGGATGCACCAGGGGTTGCTGTCAGCAGGCTTACTGGATTGCCAGGTTTAGCTGTAACAGGTTTTCTGGATGCACCGGGGGTTGCTGCCAGCAGGTTTACTGAATTGCCAGGTATAGCTGTAACAGGTTTTCTGGATTGCACCAGGGGTTGCTGTAGCAGGTTTCAGGGACACACTTGAATGCAGAAACAGCATGAACCATAAACCACGGGAAGACGAGATGACCAGGCGCAGAATGCTATCAGGAGAGGATATATATACCATGGGTCTGGCAGCAATTGGTGGATACGGACAGGTGGTCTGGTAGTAGCATTCTGAGTGGTGGAAGGCACAACATGCAGAGGGAGTATTCATCTCTGTAGCTCTGAGAATCAGAACCACACCTGCGATTCCAATCAGGGCTAGCAGTGCTCACAGACAGAGGAGAGGCCAGGTGCAATAATCAGAGCAAATCCTCCAGGCAAATTACACACACTGGGCCTGATTCAGAGCCGGACGCAATTAGCGCTCGCTCGTCCAGAAAATAGGGGTGGCTATTCAAATGAACTGTTCACTCTTTGCGGTCTGTTCACGCCTCTAGGTCTGAACGAGCGAACAAAACTTGCGGTTGTTTTTTGGATAAATACGCCCCCTGGCCGCTCGCATCCTACGTCATGTCCGCTATTTATTAGATTAATCAAGTACATCGACCAGGGTATGAACTGCTCGCTATTCTTGTGGTTGGTTTTTGCTACTACAATCTTGCGAGCAGTTCTGGCTATAAAATAACCCAGTGACGTGGTCAATGACGCTGCTGTTTTAATTATGCACACCCATAAAACGCCCGTTTTGACCTTTAAGCACGCCTGCGTTCGGATCTCCACTCCCCGTTTTCAAGCACCTTCCCCTGTTACCACCCACATACGCCTCATTCTGTCACTCAAATTATCAGGCATTCGCTATGTTACGATCACATGAATTTCGACCGCACTGACTGGTTCGCGCATGCGTATAATGATCCGTACGCATGCGCAGTTGGGCAAACATCGCTCGGAGCGAACAAGCGGCCGCTTACGAGCGGCTCTGAATCAGGTCCACAGATCCATGGGGCAGCTGACAGGGGTAAGTCTCAAGGCAAAAAGGTGACAACTAGACAGGGTCGTGACACTTAACTTCTATATGGTTACGGACAATACCTTCCTCTCTACACCCGACAAACACTTTAAAGTGATGTGGTTTAGCTGGATTGACTTCAAGACCTCCCTCACATATAAAGCTTCTGTTCCTCTGTCCTATGTGTTTCATTGGGTCGTGTCTCTGAAGTACTCATGATTTCCTGTATTTCTCCATTGACCTCTCTTCATTAGCTGCATACCTGCATTGTATCCATCCCTGCCCTATTACACTCGCCTTCCCCCTTCTATTTTGTCTTTTATTTTCCTAGCGTCACTCTTTGCTTCTTTTTCAGTTATATGTTCAACTTGTGACCCGCCCCAGCTTCACATGGGAGCAATTTCATCTCACCACAGTCCCCTGCATCTCATAACAAGCTATGCCATGTCATCACAGTCCTCTGCATCTCACTACAGCCCCCTGCTTCTCACAACAGCCTCCTGTTTCTTACTCCTGCCCCCTGCATTTCACCACAGCATCCTATATTTCGCCACAGTCCCTTGCATCTCAATAACACGCTTCTCATTACTGCTTCTTACCATAGCCCCCTGCATCACACCACAGGCCTCTGCTTCTCATCACAACCCCCTGCTTCTCACTCCTGTCCTCTGCATCTCACCAGTGTCACCACAACTCCCCCTGCTGCTGCCCTGCATCTGGTTTGGGCCTGGCCACTGGGATGCGCAAAATGCTACTGTCATGCTCCGGGCTATTAAAACCACTTTCTTACTGCTCTTGTGCCTGTCCAGGATAGCACAGAGGTCCACTCACGCTGCACATCACTCCCGGCTGGTGCTAAGGTCTGTCTGTGCTTCTCCTGGTCATAAATATTTAACAATAGGGGGACCAGACTATTCATTAAAAATAGATTGCTAAAGCGTCCCTTAGTGTCAGTATCAGGAAAACATCTTACAATGTATATACTCAATGGTACATGACCCCTGATGAGATACACCATTTGTACTCAAATTCTTCCAACCAGTGTTGGCAAAACTGCGGTATGGTGGGCACTTTCTTCAACAGCTGGTGGGAATGCCCTGTGATCCAGCAGTTTTGGCCACTGGCAGTTAACCTAGTGCTTCTGCTGCAAGGACCCTTACGCTCGGTGTCTAAGTCTGACAAAAAATTGATTACGCATATGTGTAAATCTTCTAAACTCCTCATAGTCAAACAATGGAAATCCCCTCATTCACCTACTACGCTGTCCTTGTTAACTGGTTGTGGTACATTTCCTCTATGGAATATATTACCTCCATTTTAAACAGTACTCTGTCTACATACCATCAGATATGGTGCCCTTGGTTGACTTTCCATAAATCAACTAGTCCGGTAGTTCATCCTTGATACCTTTCTTCTGTCTTACTATTGTTCTTTTGTAATAAACTAATTCTTTTTGTTGTTTGAATTACTACAGGCTAAGTGTAGGTCTATGGTTCTTTATTAATTGCACAAATGGGTAAAGGTTAATACCCAGGCAAATAAGATCTCCAAGATCTTCTCACCTAATAATTTAATTTCATTGGTTGTTTAGAACAAAACAAATAATAGTTCCTACATTCAATGTATATTATCAATACTATTCATTAATAGTCAAGAGACACAGTAATGAGTATCATTTTTTTTTTTTTTATATAATCATATAATTTTATTGGGGTGTCAATACCAGAGAAACAGCAAAAAAAAATAAATTGCAGATTTCAATCCCCAGGGGGGATTAAAGAACGAAATAAACAGTAAATAATCATCACACAAATAGAAAAACAACAGGTATAACAATATACTGACATTGAAATTGAACTTTTCTTATTGTTATTTCCCCTTTTTCCTCAAAACCTTAACAAAATAATAATATAAAAACAATAAGTAAAAAAAGAAAAAAAACAATAATAAGTAAATAAATAATTACAAATTAAAGGCTTGGGAATGATGTAGAGGGGAAAGTTAGGGAAGAGAAAAAAAAAATCAAGGAGCGGAGAAGAGGGAGAGAGCGAGCTGGGGGGATAGAATAAAAAATTTGAGGATGAGGTACTGAGGAATAGAGGGAAGAAGAAAGAAAAAGAAAAAGAGAGCAGAAGGCAGATAATTATGAGGAACCAGGAGGGGTCACACCGCGGGAACCATACCAGGGGGACCATATTGCGTTAAACTTGTCCACCGCGCTGTATTGGAGACTCGTGATGTATTCCATTTTGGCCACAAACCAGACGCGGTTGAGAAACTGTTGATGAGTGGGAGGGAGTGGTTGTTTCCAAGAACTAGCAATTTGATATTTGGCGGCACAGGAGATTTGTAGGGTCAACTTATTCTCATGATTGGATAATTGACAGACCGGGGCACACAGGAGCAATGAAGCAGCAGAAAGAGGGAGAGCATGAGGAATCATTGACCATATAGTAGACTGAACCATGGACCAGTAAGGGACAATATATGGACAGGACCACCAAATATGGTAGAAGGAGCCGACCTGTCCACATTGTCTCCAGCAAAGGTTGGAAGAGTTAGGGTATATTTGGTGAAGATGCTTCGGGACAAGGTACCAGCGGGTGTATACCTTATAAGAGTTTTCCTTAATGGAGACACTAATTGAGCATTTCGATATATTAAGGCGTATAGCCTCCCAAGTGTCTTCTCCCAAAGAGGTACCAAAGTCCATCTCCCAACAACGCTCATGGGTCTCTAGGGGTGGGCAATCCTGATCTAGTATAGAATGGTAGATCTGAGAGATTAAGCCCTTTTCCGTGGGTCTATAAATACAAAGGCATTCCATAGCCGTGGGGTTTCGTAATGCGTCTAGCGAAGAAAGGGACAAATAGACAAAGTGACGGATCTGAAGATATTGGTAGAAACAAGATTGCGGTAAAGAATGTATCTCCCGCATCTCTGTAAAAGATTGGGGGGCAAAATCTCCCAGGATGTGGTGAAAGCGGGTGATGCCCGCTGCCGACCATCTAGAGATCATGAGGGGCGAATGGCCAGGGAGAAAAGAAGGGTGAAACCAAAGAGGTGTCTGAGGCGAGGGATGAGCAGACAGAGAGAACTTAGTATCGAGAGAGTCCCATACAGATAAAGTAAGAGTAACTGATGGGACCAGCGAGATAGAGAAAGGTCTAAGTTTTCTAGGGAGCCACGGTAGGTTTGAGACCGATGGGGTTTTGGTGAGTGCAGATTCAAGATCAACCCATCATTTGGTTCCCTTGGGAGAGTGCCAGGTGACTAGTTGACTAAGTCTAGAGGCTTGGTAGTACTTGGATAACGAGGGGAGACCTAGGCCTCCAGCCGAAGTGGTCTTGAAAAGGACTGTTCTACGTATACGAGGTCTTCTGTGATTCCAAATAAATTTGCCATAACTTGCCTGTAAAGAAGATAGAACGCGGGAAGGGACTGCCACAGGAAGGGTTTGGAAAAGGTAGAGGAGTTTGGGAAGGACATTCATTTTAATCACGACTATACGACCTGTCCAAGAGATAAATAAAGAGCGCCAATGAGAGAGGTCTTGTTCTATGGCCTTAAACAGAGGGAGATAGTTTGCCTTGGAGAGACCATGATAAGATTTTGTCAGATTGACACCTAGATATTTAATGGATTCCGAGCGCCAGTTAAAATTGAAATTGAGACAGAGGAGATCTAGAGATGACCTCGGAATATGGAGGGGCAAAGCTTCCGATTTGTCGTTATTGATTTTATAACCGGAAAGTTGTCCATAAAGGGAGATTTCTTGGAACAGATTTGGAAGGGAAATCAAGGGATTGGTAAGAGTAAGCAGGACATCGTCAGCAAATAGAGAAATTTTATAAGAGGAGTCACCTACATTAATACCGGAAATGTCTGGGCTCCCTCGGATTTTACAAGCCAGGGGTTCAATAATTAGAGCGAAGATCAGCGGGGAGAGTGGACACCCCTGCCTAGTGCCATTTGAGATAGGGAAGGAGTCAAAAAGTAGACCTCCTGCAAGAACCGAAGTGGAAGGATTGTGATAAAGGGCCCTAATGGCCTGGAGAAATCTACCGTGAAAACCGAAGCCAAGGAGAGTATTAATCATAAAGGGCCAAGAGACCCTATCAAAGGCCTTTTCGGCATCAAGAGCAAGAAGGAGAGAGGGAAGACTAATAGAGTTTACGTGGTGTATAAGGTCTACTGTACGCCTAGTGTTATCAAGGGCTTGGCGGGAGGGGACAAAGCCTACCTGGTCCGGATGGATGAGAGAAGAAAGAATGGGGTTTAGTCTATTTGCCAAAATTTTGGCAAAAAGTTTGAGGTCCGTATTTAAAAGGGAAATTGGTCGATAGTTAGTTACCATATGGGAGTCCTTACCCGGTTTCGGGATAACTGTTATTTTAGCCGTGGTGGTATCAGTGGGAAAAAAGTTACCATCAAAAATTTGATTAAAAGAGTTTGTGAGATGGGGGATTAGAGAGCTCTGGAATGTTTTATAGTAAGAAAAGGGTAGACCGTCCGGACCAGGTGCCTTCGAAGGTTTCTGATGTTTAAGCGCACAGGAAACCTCTTCCTCAGTTATAGGGAGATTAAGTGATTCAGAGGTGGAAGCATCGATGTGGGGTAGATCACAAGAGGTCAAGTAGTCAGTAATGGAAATAGGGAGGGGGGGTGGAGATGGATCGTGATCTGTGAGGTTATAAAGATAAGAATAGTAATCTTTGAAGATAGAGTTGATTTTGGAAGGGCTGTATTGTAGAGATCCAGAATGATCCTTAAGCGCAGGAATCGCCATAGCCACCTTGCGAGCCTTTAGACGATTGGCAAGAAGAGTGTCCGCCTTATTGCTCTTTTCATAGAATCGCTGATTCAGCCATCTAAGAGATTTTTCAATTTTTTCAGAGAGAATGGAGTTAAGGGCAGATTTTGCAATAGTGAGTTGTTTGTAGAGAGCGTCAGTGGGCGTGCGCTTATGGAGAGACTCCAAACAGTGAACCTGATCTGTGAGAGATCGAAGAAGACGCTTGTGTTCTTTATTTCTGTGAGAAGCAAAGCTGATGATGTGCCCACGAAGGACAGATTTGTGAGCCTCCCACTCCATGGGAGAACATCCGGAGCCGGAAACATTAAGAGCAAAGTAATCCTTTAAAACATCTGTAATTTTAGTTTGGAAATGAGGGATTTTAAGAAGGGTCTCATTTAACCGCCAAGTGGGCCTAGTGACCAGGATGTCTGAGAAATCGAGAGAGGAAGTAACGATAAGAGTGATCAGACCAGGAATTAGGAATGATACTCGCATCTATAAGGTGTTTGGAGATGGGGAGACTACATAAAATAAAATCAATTCTGGAGTAAGTACGATGGGGATTGGAATAGAATGTGTAATCCTTAAAAGAGGGATTGAGAGAACGCCATGTGTCAAAAAGACCAGCCGTTTTCATATGTTTATTGAGAATTTTAGATATAGGACAAGTAGAGGGGCGGGTCCTAGAAAAAGACTTATCCAGGGTCGGATCCAAAACAGAATTAAAGTCGCCACCAAGAATCAAATGGCCAGTACGACGTTTATGCAATATTTTAAAAAAAGAATTAAAGAAACGACATTGGCCTACATTAGGGGCATATACCGCAGCGATAGTCACCTCTGTGTGTCCAAGCCTGCCAGTGAGAATAATGTATCGACCATCTGCATCAGTATATACAGAGTCTTGAGAGAAAGGTAAATTATTTTTAATGAGAATGGCCACACCATTATGTTTAGACGTACTGGAGGAATAAAACACGGTGGAGAAGTTTCTGGAGATAAGAGAAGGGTGGTTTGGTGAACGAAAGTGGGTTTCCTGCAACAGGACAATGTCGGCTTTTATTGACCGAATAGTACGAAATAGGTGGGAACGCTTCTGGGGAGTATTAAGGCCGTGAACATTCATTGAAGCTATAGTGAGAGGCATGTCAGGTTAGCTCTGGGTAGGCTGGGAAGTAGCAGTAGAATGGAGAAAAGGGTCCCAGCTCGCAAGGGAAGATAGGGAAGAAAAAAAAAAAAAAAAAGGTAAGGAAAAAATAAGAAAAAGGGAAAACAGCAACAACAGCAGGGATTGAGTACGAAAACCCTACCTACAAAGAAGGAGGTGAATGTACTCAATAGGTTGGACTTAGAGATCCAAAGAGGAGCAGGCTAAAAAAAAAGCCAGATAAACCTCTAAGAAAGTAAAAGCACAACAAAAATAAAATATAATAATGTTAGCAGCGTCACAGTAAAGGAAATATATAAATCTCCTAAAAGAGAGGAGAAGAAAAGAACAGAAAAGGATTCGTATGAGAGCAGGAGCATCCCCTGGGTGCAGAAGGGGGCGGGGATGGGAAAAAAGTGACAGGTTGGTAGTTATAATCACAAAAAGGAGCATAACTCTTAGAGAGACATACAAAAGAAAAAGGAGAGAAAAAAAGAAAAAAAAAAAAGCTAATAGACATATATAGGGTAAAGTTATAGATTACAATTGTAGTAAGGAGAAAAAGGCAGAGAATCACTACAAGATCTCAATGCTGTAAACATCATAAAAAAAAAAAAACAAGACATGAAAATAATAAACAGTAAGGTAGCATAACAGATCAATATTAGCTAGTACCAAAGCTGAGCGAACAGCTAAAAATATTATATGTATAGAAAGTGGATACATGACATAATACAGAACTGTTCCAATAATAGCGACAAATTATAACCATAAAAGTTACTATCATTACAAAGAGAAAAAAGACGGGAAATCACTACTATATCTCAATACTCTAGTCTTCGTAAAAAATAAAATAGTCAGTAAATATCCTAATAGATCAGTATGAGCTAGTACCTTAACGAAGGGAGCAGCTAGATATATGTGTATGAAAAATAGATACAGAACATAATACAGATTTGTCCAGATATTAGTAACAAACAGTAACCATATCTAAGACGTAAATAAACAATCTACATCTCAACTATATTACCTAGAAGAGAGATGTGCAAGAAAGGGGAGAGAGACAGGGGGTGGGGTGAATACAGAGCGGAAACCAGTAATCAGATCACGATTGTAAGGTAGTAAAAAATCAAGACTTAAGTGTGGAGAATAGTAGAGCAGGAACAAGGCACAATCATTGGTGGCTAAGGCACTCACGAAACGTCGGGATTCCCTTCCGGGGAGGGGCCTGATTCTTCTAGGTAGTGAAGCAAGTCCTTACATTCACGAAGATCTCGAATGATAACAGTCTTGCCGTTCAGGTCTACAATAAGCTTAAAGGGGAACCCCCAGCGATATCTGATTCTTCTATCACGAAGAGCCTTGGTTAAGTCTCGAAAATCTCTCCTCTTGGCAATCGTCAGGGGTGAAAGATCCTGGTAGAATTGGAGCTTGGCTGATTCGAATAGGATGTATGGTTTACCCTTTGTAGGATTAAGAACGAGTTCTTTGTCCTTATAACTAAGGAACCTCATAATGACGTCACGAGGAGGGTCGCTATCCTTGGGTTTCGGCCGAAGAGCGCGGTGAGCTCTTTCAAGTGGTAGTGAGCATGAGCCAAGGTCGGGGAGTAGGAAAGAAAAAAGTCTATAAAGATATGATTCCAAAGCATCAGGAGAAACTGATTTCGGGATGTAACGAATGCGGATATTATTCCTACGTTCCCGATTATCCAGATCCTCGTTTTTAGAACGAAGGTCAGAAAGTTCAGTAACAATATGATCCAGGTCTCTGCTGGTCTCATTTAAGGCTTTTTGGAAGCCGTCCTGGTGAGATTCAAGTTTAGTGGTTCTTGCAGCTAGAGTTGAAACTTCAGCTTTGATAGAGGCAACTGCTTTGTCGAGTTTAGTTTCAAGAGAGTCCTTAAAATCCGTGATGAGGGAGCGAAGAGCTAGAATGTCTTCTTTAGTGGATGGAGCGGGTGAGTGAGAGCCATCCTTATCCATGGCAATGGAAGGGGGGGAAGGGGGACCCCTTTGTTGAGAAGATTTCGTGCCTCTCGTGAAGTGCTGTGAAATATCACTTCCCCCTTGTTTAGGAGTCTTGGTAGTAGATTTCTGCATGTGTGGGCCACCAGTGTCAGGGTTGCCGGAGAAAAATTACCCAGTGCCAGTAAATATGTCAGGGAACAAATAGGCTAGAGAGAAAAAAATAAATAAATAAATAAAAAAAAAATATATAGGGGGTCAAAGCACCCAGGGGATGGGGGGCATGCCCACTTAGTGTGTCATTGTACTCAAATAGTCAGGGTTCAGGACCTGACAATTGCGCGCAGGGCAGAGATAGGACTTGAGCCTCTGACAGTGCCTTAGGGCTGAGCAGCACTGAGAGCAGCAGACACGGGCCAACCTGCAGTAAACAAGCCCCAGAATCAGACCCCGGCAAGCATCCCGGAGCTCAGCACAGCAGAGGGGACTAAGATGTCGGACAATACCCAGCTCCGTAGGTCAACACCGGCAGTGAGGGGATCCAGAGCCCGAAACAGGGAGCAATTTACCTGGGGGGAGATCGCAGGTCTCTAATCAGGACATTCACATAGAAGAAGGGCAGTCAACTGGTTAACCAGGGGAGATTATGAGCAGCATCAGTTGTTCAGTCGTGGTTGCCTGGGCACCGGGTGACTGTCAGGTGATGAGCGCGGCTGCCTCTTAGTCAGAACGCAGGAGGCTCCACGAGGAGTCACCTACCTCAGACTTCCGTCAGTGGGGATCTCACCACCGCAGGGGGGGACCTCTGGACGGAATGGAGCAGGAGCCGGGGTAGGAGGTAAGGCCGCGTGTATGCCGGCGGCTGTGGCTAGTCGGGAGTGCCGTTCTAATTGATGCCGCGGCTTCGCACCCGGTAAAGGCCGCTGCAGAGTTCCGGCAGTGACGGTCCCGTGAACTGCCCCACGAGGTCTTCAGGGTCCGCGGTTGCAATCCTAGGCTGTGTAATGGAGCCTATCGCGACCTCCGCGGCCTTTAAATCTAGGCCACAGGTTCAGCCCAGCTATAGGCCCCGAGCACGGGGCACTGGCTCAGACACCGCTCCGGGTTCAAGATGGGCAGTGGGTTGGGACCCGGTCAGCAGTGGCCCAGGAGAGCCTGAAAGTGGACTGGTTGGGTGTAACGAGTGGGTTTAAGGCTCCAAGGTCTCAGGAGCTAATGGCAGCCACGTCTGCCTCAGTACTCGTCCAGGCCACGCCCCGAGTATCATTTATTTTAATGGAACTCGGCTACTGCCAACTGGAAGGAACCTATGAGCTTGCAAAGGTTAGCATCTATCAGGTAACAATCAGCATATATATATATATATATATATATATATAATTTATACAATTGTTATTAATTCCTAGTACAGTGTACAACACATTACTTTACCTATGCTATGAACTTTTAATTTATATACCTTTAAAGTAGCTTTAATTCCCCGTTCTACTAGTTAATTGTCACTAAGGTTCACAGTTCAGCGCTGTCTAATTTAAAGTTGCGTTGCTCATTGCCCGGGTTGTTGAAAGCTTTTTGGTTGTTAGTGTACACTATTTGGAGCAGGTCCCTCATTGTTGGGAATTAATCTGTTATAGTCTATGATTTCCCTCAATGTGATTTTCCAGGGAAGGAGGCACTTTAATCTACCTCTAGGCTGTTTATCCACAGTTCTATACTTTCGTATAATCTCTGAGAGTAACAATGAAGGGGTAACCTAAAGTCTCTGGGCTAGTCTCCGCTTCTGATCTGGCTCTCACTTTATAAGGCAGCAATATGTCCCTAATGGAGGCTCAGGGGTAATTGTTATACTGAGGCAGTATTGTTAATTACAGCACTGGTACTGTCTATGTGAGACTGAGATGAGAGGGTGAGTGTTTGGCTCTCCTTACCCCAGGAGTCCCACCTCGAGTCCACCTGTTACTCAACCAGCCATTCCAGCTTTATTTCTTATCCACTGCTCCACCCGTCAGCCTATCTCCGCTGGATGGAAGAGGAAGCATTTAGGCTGCACTGCCTTCAGATGTGATTACCGCCTCCACCTCGCACTCCGCCCGCTAATGAGGGAGTTTGCTGTCATTAATGATAAGCGCTGGTGTTGCGGGCTACCAGTCTCCACTCAGCTGTCTCACGAACTGCCCTGATCAACTGCTGCCTACTTCCAACTGTCACTGGCCTGACACTGGGCCTGATTCTGACCCGGTCGCAAGCGCTGTGTGCTCACAACTGGGTCGATGGTGGGCCAGTGTGCATGCGCATGACGGAGCCGGCTCCGTCGTGCGCATGCGCGAGACCCGGATAGCGATGGGCAATCCGTCGTTCCGGGTCTCGTACCAAAGGGGGCATGCTGTCAATGTTGAGTGACAGCATGCCCCCTTTGCTGGATGGGCTGGGTGAACGCCTCCGTTTGGGGCCGGCCCCACTGACATCACGAGTGATGTCAGTGGGAGAGATTTCGGCTCTGTTAGAGCCGAAATCTCTCTGGGGCTTGCGGCAACGAGACACTACCACAAGGGTCTCGTCGCAAGCCCGATGGTCGCGATGGTCTTGACCATTGTGACCATCTTCCTGGCCGCTCGCTATAGCTGTGGGTGGTCACCCACAGCTTTTCGAGCGGCCAGGAGGCCATTCTAAAAAAAAAAAAAAAAAAAAGAACGGCCCTGATTCAGAGCGAGCACTCTGTCAGAGCGTCCGGCTCTGAATCAGGGCCACTGGTCATGTGACCTGCTGCTCCTGACTTCTTCAGCAGCTGCAGAGACTGCTGGGAACTGTCTGCCTATGTAATGCCAAGTCTGACATAATAACTCACATAGTGGGTTATTACACTTTCCTTTTCTTTTTCCCCCTTTCTTTACTCTCCCTCCTACATACTATTTTCCTAATTCGAAATACCCCTACTCTAGAGCAGGGCCGGTTCTAGACATTGTGGAGCTCAGGGCGAAAGTTCACAGTTGCGCCCCCCCCCCCCAAAAAAAAAACCCCAACAACTTTTTGTAAATGACGTTCCTCTGCACGTGCTGAAAGTGCACGCACTTCCAGAAATGGAACACCCCCAATTCATCAAACTGTGGGGCGTGCCCAGCACTGATGAAGGTGCTGGGCTTCCCCCAAGCTCTCCCCTCGTGGCGAATAATTGCCATGTGCAGTAATGCGCCTTACACAGTAATGCCCTTTATAAATACATTATGCCACACGCAGTAATGCCCTATATAACACATTATGCCACACGCAGTAATGACCTTTATAACACATTATGCCACACGCAGTAATGCCCTGTATAACACATAATGCCACATGCAGTAATTCCCTGTATAACACATTATGCCACACGCAGTAATGGCCTTTATAACACATTATGCCACATGCAGTAAGGCCCTGTATAACACATTATGCCACATGCAGTAATGGCTTTTATAACACATTATGCCACATGCAGTAATGCCCTGTATAACACATTATGCCACATGCAGTAATGCCCTGTATAGCACATTATGCCACATGCAGTAATTCTCTTTATAATACAGTATCCCCAATTCAAATTAAGCCAAACATTAGTCCCTTATTCATGTTATGACACACCGTGGTGCCCCTTTTACACAGTGCCCAAATTAGTGCCCCTTATACACAAGGCCCACAGTACTGAGTAGTAGTGCCCCTAATACAATGCCCACAGTAGTAGTGCCCCCTATAGTAGTGCCCCCATTAGTAGTGCCCCAGTAATAATGCCCTCTATAGTAGTGCCCACAGTAGGAATGCCCCCTATAATAGTGCCCAAGGTTGGAATGCCCCCATTAGTGCCCCCTATAGTAGTGCCCCCAGTAGGAATGCCCCCTTATAGACATGTCCCCAGTAGCAATGCCCCCTTATAGACATGCCCCAGTAGTAATGTCCCCTTATAGACATGCCCCCAGTAGTAATTCCCCCTTATAGACATGCCCCCAGTAGAAATGCCCCCTTATAGACATGCTCCCAGTAGTAATGCCACCTGTAGACATGCCCCCAGTAGACATGCCCCCTTATAGACATGCCCCCAGTAGTAATGCCCCTGTATAGACATGCTCCCAGTAGTAATGCCCCCTATAGACATGCCCCCAGTAGCAATTCCCCTTATAGACATGCCCCCAGTAGTAATGCCCCTTATAGAAATGCCCCCAGTAGTAATGCCCCCTTATAGACATGCCCCCAGTAGTAATGCCCCCTTATAGACATGCCCCCAGTAGTAATGCCCCCTTATAGACATGCCCCCAGTAGTAATGCCCCCTTATAGACATGCCCCTTGTAGTAATGCCCCATGCCTCCCTTCTGAAAAATAAAAAATACAATCACAATACTTACCTTAGGTCCCGCTCCTGCATCCGCTGCCGTCCGGTCCGTCCACGGCTCCACCACGGATTTATGAGAGAGACGTCATCATGTCCCTCCGATAGTGCTCTCTGCTGGAGCCGGAGCTCTGGAGTGCCGCTCGCGAGTGGGTCTGAATCAGGCCCTCTGTCCACTTCCTAGTGAAGTGGGCAGAATTAGGAGATTACCCGCGGCAATCGCGGGTCTCCGTGAAGGGGGCGAGGCTTAAGCTGTGATTCTGCATGAATCACAGCATTTGGCCCCGCCCCCTATGTAAATTGTGCCCAATCGCGGCAATTTTAACGCGAGGGGCGGGGCTTAATGACGCGAATCGTCAAGCCCCGCCTCCGTCGGCCCCCTGCTGCTTCTCTTACCCGGGCTTCTCCCGGGAAGAGAATATTAAAGGTAGGCAACGCTGCGCAGCATGCTGTCACAGTGCCCCTATACATAGCCACCATCAGAAAAGTAAAGCGCAGCTTGCTTTCACAATGCCCCTATACATAGCCACCATCAGCAGAGTATAGCGCAGCGTCCTGTTACAGTGCCCCTATATATAGCCACCATCAGCATGCTGTCAGTGCCCCTATACATAGCCACCATCAGCAGAGTATAGCGCAGCGTCCTGTTACAGTGCCCCTATACATAGCCACCATCAGCAGAGTATAGCACAGCGTGCTGTCACAGTGCCCCTATACATAGCCACCATCAGCAGAGTATAGCGCAGCATGCTGTCACAGTGCCCCTATACATAGCCACCATCAGCAGAATATAGCGCAGCATGCTGTCAGTGGGCCTATACATAGCCATCAGCAGAGTATAGCGCAGCGTGCTGTCACAGTGCCCCTATACATAGCCACCATCAGCAGAGTATAGCACAGCGTGCTTTCACAGTGCCCCTATACATAGCCACCATCATCAGAGTATAGCGCAGCGTGCTGTCACAGTGCCCCTATACATAGCCACCATCAGCAGAGTATAGCGCAGCGTGCTGTCACAGTGCCCCTATACATAGCCACCATCAGCAGAGTATAGAGCAGCATGCTGTCACAGTGCCCCTATACATAGCCACCATCAGCAGAGTATAGCGCAGCATGCTGTCACAGTGCCCCTATACATAGCCACCATCAGCAGAGTATAGCGCAGCGTGCTGTCAGTGCCCCTATACATAGCCACCATCAGCAGAGTATAGCGCAGCATGGTGTCACAGTGCCCCTATACATAGCCAGCATTAGCAGAGTATAGCGCAGCATGCTGACACAGTGCTCCTATACATAGCCACGATTAGCAGAGTATAGCGCAGCGTGCTGTCACAGTGCCCCTATACATAGCCACCATTAGCAGAGTATAGCGCAGCATGCTGTCAGTGCCCCTATACATAGCCACCATCAGCAGAGTATAGCGCAGCGTGCTGTCAGTGCCCCTATACATAGCCACCATCAGCAGAGTATAGCGCAGCGTGCTGTCACAGTGCCCCTATACATAGCCACCATCAGCAGAGTATAGCGCAGCGTGCTGTCACAGTGCCCCTATACATAGCCACCATCAGCAGAGTATACCGCAGCATGCTGTCACAGTGCCCCTATACATAGCCACCATCAGCAGAGTATAGCGCAGCGTGCTGTCAGTGCCCCTATACATAGCCACCATCAACAGAGTATAGCGCAGCGTGCTGTCACAGTGCCCCTATACATAGCCACCATTAGCAGAGTATAGCGCAGCATGCTGTCAGTGCCCCTATACATAGCCACCATCAGCAGAGTATAGCGCAGCGTGCTGTCAGTGCCCCTATACATAGCCACCATCAGCAGAGTATAGCGCAGCGTGCTGTCACAGTGCCCCTATACATAGCCACCATCAGCAGAGTATAGCGCAGCGTGCTGTCACAGTGCCCCTATACATAGCCACCATCAGCAGAGTATAGCGCAGCATGCTGTCACAGTGCCTCTATACATAGCCACCATCAGCAGAGTATAGCGCAGCGTGCTGTCAGTGCCCCTATACATAGCCACCTTTAGCAGGGTATAGCGCAGCGTGCTGTCAGTGCCCCTATACATAGCCACCATCAGCAGAGTATAGCGCAGAGTGCTGTCACAGTGCCTCTATACATAGCCACCATTAGCAGAGTATAGCGCAGCATGCTGTCACAGTGCCTCTATACATAGCCACCATTAGCAGAGTATAGCGCAGCATGCTGTCACAGTGCCCCTATACATAGCCACCATCAGCAGAGTATAGCGCAGCGTGCTGTCAGTGCCCCTATACATAGCCACCATCAGCAGAGTATAGCGCAGCGTGCTGTCAGTGCCTCTATACAAAGCCACCATCAGCAGAGTATAGCGCAGTTTGCTGTCACAGTGCCCCTTTACATAGCCACCTTTAGCAGAGTATAGCGCAGCATGCTGTCACAGTGCCCCTATACATAGCCACCATCAGCAGAGTATAGCGCAGCATACTGTCAGTGCCCCTATACATAGCCACCATCAGCAAAGTATAGCGCAGCGTGCTGTCACAGTGCCCCTATACATAGCCACCATTAGCAGAGTATAGCGCAGCATGCTGTCACAGTGCCCCTATACATAGCCACCTTCAGCAGAGTATAGCGCAGCATGCTGTCAGTGCCCCTATACATAGCCACCATCAGCAGAGTATAGCGCAGCATGCTGTAAGTGCCCCTATACATAGCCACCATCAGCAGAGTATAGCGCAGCGTGCTGTCAGTGCCCCCTATACATAGCAGAGTATGTCCCAATAGGAGAGCGGTGCGCAGCGTGTGTGTGCCTCCTGTGTTTTTTTTTATACAAGGCGCCGCAAACAGGACTCGGCGCCTTTTATAGAGAATAAAATCTCGCAAGAATCCGATGTCATTCACATGACGTTCGGACTCGCCGGGGATCCAAGTCGGCAGGAACACCCGAACTTGTGTTCGGGTGGGCTCAGATTCCCCATCATCGTTGCGGTCCGGATTCCACTGAATCTGGACCGCTCATCTCTAATTATGACTTAACATTAGTTACTCAAAATATTTTAATGCAATGTTGTATAGATAGACGATTTTATATATGTTATGCAGTCAGCGGCTTGAGCTATCTCGTCTGTCACAAACAACTAATTTTTTTAGTGGTTTTAACGATGGTTTTGGACAAATTTGGTGGTTTCTATGGTATACAGTGGGAAAATAAAGGCAGTGATGTACAAACGTTTTGAAAACTGGTGGTCCAGAAAAGGTACAGCTTTTTTGCCTTTATCAGGGTTTTAAAATCCCTGGGAAAACCAACAAAATACTGAAGTTTTTCAAAACCACTGCTTAGAAAATTACATCCTTTGTGTGTGGATGTTTTATCTTGTTATCTCCTGCATATCAATTAAGAGCTGTGTCTGCCAAGTTACACTGCACATTATCTGCAGGGGAGGCAATCGGGAAGCCGACTGCCTAAATACCGGCAGCCGGCTTCCCGACTGTCTTATCCCGGCAAGGGTGAAATGCCGGGCATCTACATGTAGACGCCCGCATTTCCCCGACGCCGGGAGACCGGCGCCCGGCATCACGATCGTAGTGATGCCGGGCGCCGCGAGCGGACAGCCGCGGGGGGGAGGGTTAGGTTTAGGGCTCCTGGGGGGGACTTAGGGTTAGGCACCCTCCGGGAGGGTTAAGGTTAGGCTAGGGGGAGATAGGGTTAGGGTTATGCACCCCCGGGGGGGACTTAGGTTTAGGCAGTGGGGAAGGGGGTGGTTAGGGTTAGGCACTTGGGGGGGAAGTTAGGGTTAGGCACCCCTAAGGAGGGTTAGGGTTAGGGGGGTTAGGTTAGTGGATACTTACCTATCCACGATTGGGATTTCCAGCGCTGTCGGGCTTCCGCTGCATCGTACTCTGCTTCTGTCGGGCTGCTGCTGACGGAAATCGAACCGCCGGCCATGCGGCCGACGGTATTTCATACCAATTCCATCTGCAGATATATCTGTAGATGATGGTCGTTCATACACACTGAATAGCCATCATCTGTGTCAGGCTGCGGGTCCCGGCAGCGGGGTGGGGGCATGTCCCACTCCCCTCCCTGTGACTGCCGCTGTGTGTGTACAGGCATTCTGCAGAACGCCCGTACACACTTGCCGATGGACAGGTATGTCTGCAGATTTATCTGTCCATCGGCTGTGCAGCACAGCCAATGCAATATGTCTGTGAACGACGACGTTCTCAGACATATCGTGAGTACACACTGGCCGATGGCAGCAGATATATTGGCCGATCGGCCTGTATATCTGTTAGTGTGTACCCAGATTTAGGGTGGTACTGTATCTATTGGTTGGTAGTGTACAGGGCCGCCATCAGGGGGGGACTGCTGGGACTGGAGTCCCAGGCCCGGACACTCGTGGGGCCTGCCCGTCCGCTCCTACCCCTTGCCGCAGTACAAGCCCAGGTAAGTCCTCCCGCTCCGCCCCTAACTCAGCCACGGCCGTACAGTCACTCTGGGGGCTCGCCTGCTCCTAACCCTGATGCTGCATAAGCCATGGCAGCAGCCGGACACTCTGGAGGCCCTGCCCGCTACTAGCATCACCTCCAGCCAGCCAGCCCGCGCTGCACACCCGTTACCATTATTAACTGGGTCATAGCAGGAATTGCCACTGCGACGCCGAGCAAGACCATAGAGCTCGGCGGCTCAGCAGGAGTTCCTGCTGTGACACAGTTTCTCCTACCTAAAGGACTGCTGGGAGCGCGACGCTGACCTCGTGACGTCACGTCGCGCTCCCTGCCGAAGAGAGGACCCACCGGCCGCGTGGGACTGAGATCCGCCGGACCAGCTAACAGAGTATCATGCAAAAGGTAAGACAAGGGGGTGGAATGGGGAACATAGGCTGGAAAGACAAGGGGGTGGAAAGGGGGACATAGGCTGGAAAGACAAGGGGGAGGAAAGGGGGACATAGGCTGGAAAGACAAGGGGGTGGAAAGGGGGACATAGGCTGGAAAGACAAGGGGGTGGAAAGGAGGACATAGGCTGGAAAGACAAGGGGGTGGAAAGGAGGACATAGGCTGGAAAGACAAGGGGGTGGAAAGGGGGACTTAGGCTGGAAAGACAAGGGGGTGGAAAGGGGGACATAGGCTGGAAAGACAAGGGGGTGGAAAGGGGGACATAGGCTGGAAAGACAAGGGGGTGGAAAGGAGGACATAGGCTGGAAAGACAAGGGGGTGGAAAGGGGGACAGGCTGGAAAGACAAGGGGGTGGAAAGGGGGACATAGGCTGGAAAGACAAAGGGGTGGAAAGGAGGACATAGGCTGGAAAGACAAGGGGGTGGAAATGGGGACATAGGCTGGAAGGGGAGGGGGCCTGTCTATTTTGGTAGTTCCGGGCCCCATGATTTCTGATGGCAGCCCTGGTAGTGTGACATGGTCAGCATAATTCCACTTGAAGTAAATGTGGAATATCCATATCTCCCAGGTTTGGCAGAGCAAAGGCATTAGGAATGTGTAATGTGTAGTTCAGGTGTTGCCTCAATCAGAGTCTGGAAAGGCAGCTGATTACAGACATCTGTGTGAGGCTGGTTTAAGAGCTGCAGAGACACTGGGGAAATGGAGCCTGATGGTGAGATAGTCGCCCATGTTATAGGCCCGAGGGTGACTAGTGTTAGGGATCCTGGACCTGCGAGTCCACTGAAGAAAATATTGCTGTTTGGGAGACTTTGTGTAACATCTTGCCTGTGAAACTGCCATATCCTGTGTACCTGCCTGTGGTGAGAATTAAAGCTGCTGATGGATTTTACCCGGTATACAGTATGTGATTCTTGTCACAGTAGACTATTCATACTACTATTCCATTCTGTCAGTAATCAATTGATAAGTTCTCATTACAGCACCCTGACCTCCCAACAACAAGCCACTACCAGCACTTTGACAGACTAGGCTGACAACACTATAGCAGAGGGACACACGGCGTGTGGAGTGGGTAATAAAAGTGCAAACAAATAAAGTGAAAAAAGTGTTTTTTTTTGCTTCTCGCTAAGTTGGCGCCCTAATTTCAGAGGCTGTCCTACCCAGGCCAGAAGAAAAAGTGCCAGGGTTAGTTGAGGTGCTTTGTGTACATGGGTCCACAGAAAACTTTTCCCGTGTACGAGTGAGTCTCGCCCTAAAGGGGCGCTTTTATGAGGCAGTAGCCGCGCAATATCCCAGGGTTTGCTGAGCTCTTGAAAGAACCTCAGAGACAGAACAAGTATACACTGTCCAAGGCCCTACCTCATAAAGTGGAAAGAGGTATATCAAAACAACCAGTCCAATGATCCTTTTACTCCAGATTGGGGTACTCTCCCAAATGATATAGGTCCTGCACAATAAGGCTGCCATCAAGAATGTTATACCCAACATGGGTGTGGCCAAAGGTCTGCTGAAAACCACCTTCCCTCTGGTTCCTGAGCACCGTTCTAGTTTGCTGGGACCTTTGGATGTCCTCCTGGCAAATATATTGTCAGCAGAACAACAAGAAGAGGCAGAGCTCTTGGGCCCTGATTCAGACCCGCTCGCTGCCTCCCGGCTGCTCGCTAAGCTTGTGGGTGACCACCCACAGCTTTAGCAAGTGGCCAGGTGATGGTCGTGACCATCGCGACCATCGGCTTGTGACGAGACCCTTGTGGTAGGGTCTCGTCTGCTGCAAGCCCCAGAGAGGTTCTAGCTCTAATAGAGCCAGAAGCTCACTACAGACATCTCACGTGATGTCAGTAGGGCTGCCCACAAACATCAGGCGTTCCTACAGGAACGCCTCCGTTTGGCAAGCCACCCCTGGACCCGCCTACAAAACGAGGGGAGCTGTTGATCAAAATCAACAGCCACACCACGTTTGTAGCGAGCCCTGGAGCGAGTGAATTTCTCACTTGCGCATGCTGCGCGTGTGCATTGCCCAGCCATCGACCTGCTTGCGAGCGCTATGCGCTTGTGAGCAAGTCTGAATCAGGCCCTTGGTCCGCAACAACCGGTATGTGTTTTCTCCTCTGCCGGAGCGCACTACTTTGGTGGAGCACAACATAAATACACTTAAAGGGGTGGTTATAAAGCATGACCATATCTCATTCCTGAGGCGCTGTCACAAGCCACCGCACTGCTAATGCTGTGCAAAGCAAACATCGGGTGAGCATTCACTGAAACTCCTACTATCTCCTGTCCATCATTCTAGGGTCGATCCGGATTGGCTCCTGCATCTATGTCCTTCTGCTGTGAACACTGCCCCGATGCCGGTGATAGCATTTCACGTGTTTCTGGTTCTGGCATTGTCTCCTGTAATCCAGTCGAGTATCCAGTCCTCCTGCCTCTCTTGTATACCTGACATTTGTGTCATCTAGGCAGCATGGTTCGCATACTATATACCTGCCGTTTGTGTAATCCAGGCGGCACAGTCCGCACTCCAGTGTACTCGCACTTGTGTCAATCCGGCGGCAGAGGCCGCACTCCAGCATCAGCTGCTTGTGTCAACCCGGGGGCACAGGCTGCACTCCAGCATCCTCAGTACACAAGCCAGTGTACTCACGCCTGTGTCAACCCAGCAGCACAGGCCACACTTCAGCTTCAGCCACTTGTGTCAACCCAGCGGCACAGGTCGCTATTCAGCGTCCGCAGTACGGAAACCTCCTACTTCCAGCAGTGTTCAGGTCACAGCCAGCCATGCCACTTCCAGCCCTCAAGGCTGCTACACGGCCGAAAGGCCACATCTCATCTTAAGGCTCACAGGCCACAGCCAGCCAAGGCACTTCTAACTCTCAAGGCTGCTGCATGGCTCAGAGGCCACACCACATCTTACTGGCCACAGGCCACAGCCAGCCAAGTCATCTCAGCTCTCAAAGCTGCTTCATGGCTGCATCTAGGCAAGACCATACCAGCCCTCAAGCTGTTGTGGGACTAATACCCTATAGAGTCATATATGAGGCTTAACAGGCACAGTGTCAAGCAATCCGGCAAGATGTGAAAGAGATGCTTCAGCTTGAGATCATTGAGGATTCCAGGAGTGATTGGAAAAGTCCTATTGTCTTAGTACCCAAGTCCATGGGGGCAATACATTTCTTTAATGACTTTAGATGTCTGAATCAAGTTTCCCAGTTCGATGCTTACCCGCTACCACGGGTTGTCAAACTGGTGGAAAATTTGGTGAGTAGCCGGTATCTTACAACCCTAGACCTTTCGATTGGGTTATTGGCAAATTTCCCTAAGCGAGACCGCTAAGGAGAAGTCTGCCTTCTTGACGCCTGATGGCCTGTATCAATATTAAATGCTTCCTTTACACCATAGCCTATTTAAACAACATTGTCATGTATATTGAAGATTGGCAAACACACTTGCCCAAAGTCCAAAATGTGCTAGACAGCTTAAGACAGCACAGGTTTATGGCTAATCCAGCCAAGTGTACCATCGGACTTTCAGAGGCCAATTACCTCGGGTATGTGATTGGCAAGGGACAAGTGAATCCGCAACTATGGAAAGTGGAGGCCCTGTATCTGGCTAGCAGAATAGCTGCTATAGTGTTATCCAGAACAACCTTTGGATGCTTCAGACATGCACACTGCAGCATGTACAGCCCCCCAGAACATCCTAAGGAGAATGTCATGAATTCAGGGGGCTTGGCCAGCACAGGGTGCAATCAAGCCCTTTTATTGCGCTGTATATATGTAAGTCTTCTTTGACAAAAATGCATCTAAGTCACAATGCATTGCGACTAGGACACACCAGGAGACTGAGCTGATTAATTTGATATGTGACACATCTTTATATACACTGAAGTGCCAAAAGTCTTGGGATACCAGTATGTTAAGGTAATGGTAGGTGGTGTCACCATACTGTTTAGTGTTGGAATTGCCCAGACCTGTATCAGCTGTAATTTGACATCTCATGAGTCAGTTTGAACATAAGCTAGGCTGCTCAGGACCAGGTGACGTGATTTATCAGAGTTCGAAATGGGCATGGTAGTGGGTGCCCAACGGATGAAACATTCCATTTTCGAAGTTGTGCAGATATTCAACATTCCTCAATCTATGGTGTCACATGTGTAGTGGGAATACCTCATGAAAGGCATTACCACCCACCGTGGACAGTGCAGTGGCAAACCATGAATTTTTAATGATTGTGATCAGCAGTGCCTTGCCAGAATTGTCCATGGTAAATGACAAGCAACACTGGCTCAAATCACATTCAATATAGGAGGTACCAGATGCAACAGGTCAGTATAGCGTTCCTTTAGCTTCCATGGGATATGGGAGCAGAAAACCCATTAGTGTGCCTCTGTTAACACTATGACACCGGACACAGTGCTTCACCAGGGCTCATGTTGTTGCTAATTGCACCCTGGAGGACTGACATGTTGCATGGTCCAATGAGTCATGGTTCCAGTTGTTTCAGGCTGATGGTAGAGTGTGGGTGTGGTATAGACCCCATGAGGCCATGGACCCCAGTTGTCAACAAGTGCAGTGTGGTGGTGGTTCCACAATGCTGTGGGGTATGTTCACATGGCATGGGTTTGGTTCGCTGGTCCATCTGAACACATCATTGACCAATAACTGCCATTGCTTGATGACAATTTGCAGCCCTTCATGGACTTCATGTACCCCCATAACGATAGAATATTCCAGCAGGATAATGCAATCATCTCATTAGTTTAAAATTGTCCAGAATTAGTTTGAGGAGCAGTTCTCCAGCTGTAGACATATTTAGCCTCCACATGTTCAAGTTCAAACCTCACTGATAACCTTGATACAAAGTGCAATCCTTTTCACTTTCTACTAACTTATTCTCTGTTCCATTCCCCTTCCTTCCTACTGTAGCATACCATATCTTTTTCTTCTTCCTTTCACCTTTGCAGGCACGATAATATCCATAATTTTGTCAACATTAGCTCTCCTTAATAGGCCACACTGCCATCTTGCAAAACACAGTTTCTGGGTACCCTGATTATTTCCATTGCACTTACCTTTGATCTGTTTCACCCCCCCCCACACACAGATCTCAGAGATCAGAGTTTCGCCCTTCAGTGGTCCCTGATCATCTACTGCATCTGTGATCTCCCATCAACTAAACAGTATCATTGCCCTCTATCATTTAAGTGGTTTTACCAAAGTGACTTTCAAAGCAAACACCTGTGATTTATCCTCTTATCCCCTCCTTGCTTTACCTTTCCTCTATCACCCTCTCTTTCTGTCTTACCCTGCCCTTTTATCTCCAATTCACTCACCCTCAGTTACCACAGCATCTAAGGACTGGCTGGTCCTAATTTATTTAACTCTCATATTCTACATCAATCAGAATTATATTTGCTGTCTGCTTCACAGTGTTCCTATGTGGGACTGAAAACCGATCTAAACTTCCTCCTCTCATCCAAACCCTCTACTTTTGTCTCACACTACACACTAACTTAACCCCTCTGTGTCATCCATATTTATCTACAATTCTCCTATAGGGTGTAAGCTGTCACTAGCAAAGCCCTCCACTCATGCACTTTCTTTCCTTACCTACACCATCATCTCCTCCCCTATGGTATTGTTTTTGCTATCAGTGACTCGAAACCTGTTTCTTGCACCCATCAGGAATAATGATTCAGTGACCACTGATTTTCCCTAAGCTTTGGGCCTTCATAGCAGCTGCACCCCTTGCACCTATGGTAGTTAGGCTCATGTATATATTAGGGATGAGCAGTTCAAATTCTATGGAATCTGAACCGCTCCAAACAGCGGGGATCTGAATCCCTTTGACTCGGATCCCACTTCAAGGCTGAACATCTCGCGAGACTTGGATGACACCCAGCCTCTATATAAGGCACCATGCCCAGGACTTGGCGCCATTTGTTAGTCAGCATGCATGCTACGCAGATCTCTGCAAAGTTGTCAAAAAACTCCAGAGACTCAATTGGCTGTGCTGTTAAGTGACTGTAGGGTAGGGGGAAGACTGCATGCTGACATATGCTGCACTACTCTGCTAATTAAAGTGGCTGTAGTAGCCTGTGTCCAGAATCTAGACTCAATTGGCTGTGCTGTTAAGTGACTGTAGGGTAGGGGGAAGACTGCACGCTGACATATGTTGCACTACTCTGCTAATTAAAGTGGCTGTAGTAGCCTGTGTCCAGACTCCAGACTCAATTGGCTGTGCTGTTTTATTTGACAAACAATATTATTTACAGACACTGGGTACTGCCATGGGGACGAGGTTCGCCCCGAGCTTTGCCAACTTCTACAAGGGTCTCTTTGAGGAGCAACATGTGTGGGGAGGCGGGTTCGGGGGGAGCCTCATCCTCTATGGCAGATACATAGATGATTTATTTATTATTTGGAGTGGGGATTTAAAATCCCTGCATGTTTTCACAGATTACAAAGGAAAGTACCAAGCGCCAAGAGGGGTATAGTGCAGACAATGGTATATACAGCTGCCCACCACCTGGGAGTATGCCAACACTCCCAAAAGGCACAATGTGTGCCATATTGGTAAAATAGACAAGTAGGTGGATCGGAGCTGGATACACATGTAATACCAAGTAGTATAAGTGGTTTAATAAAAAATACAATAATAAGTAAAATGGCAATGAGAAATGATTACAAACAATGACAAATAATTAATGCTCTGACCATAAGCTAAGAATGATAAGCATGGGTGCTATATAATCAACCTCCACATAGATACACTGAACCAAATAATGCAACAAATGTGTCATAGGTAGGGAAATGAAATCGCACTGCAGCATGCACTGGAGTCACATTAATAAAAAGTCACGCAAAGTGTGTGTCACTGTGCTGATATGTTCGTTGATGTATCAATGGTATTGATACCCAGATGTCAAAGATCCAATGAATACTATGGGCTGGTGGTATAGTGATGTGACACTAACTATAGGTGTAATAGGGCTGACAAGAGTTACAAAACTGAAATACGCTGTGAGCACTGTACCTGTACACTGGTGGATGTAAATGTTCACCTGGCTTCCGGCGTGGATGATCAACTCTCCGAATCAAAGCCGCATGATCAGCTGGGATGTGAGTGGTTGAGTTGCGGCTGGAGAGTGCCGTGGATGTGTGGGTGATCCCAGTGCAGGCACAGGTCCGCGTACAGGTGGGCAACTGGTGAAGCCTAGCATCCAGCGGGGTAGCGCTGTGCCTCACCGGTAAGTGTGTTGGCTGTCAGTGCCCAGCAGTGTGTCCGATAACTCCAGAAGGATGATGCAGCATCAGGCAGAATGAATAGCACTGACATGAGTGGCTATATATAGCCCTTTACCATTGATTAGACACCTGCAGACCAGCACCTGTCTTATGTCAATCAATAATTAGTGCACATATTACAAAACACAATTCAACTGCTTTTATAGAAATAATTTGGTCAGATGCAGTGTCTAAACAAATAAATATATAAAAAGGCTAAGATATAAAACATGTTACTAAAAGATTTCTAATACAAATATACCTAAACTCAGATGATCTGCATCTAGATGTTCATGAGCATTAGGCATGTTACACTGAAAGGTATAGATAATAAATTCCAAAAGACACAGTGGCGTCAATGATAATGACTCACTTACCAATCTATTGTATAGTTAACTATATTAGTGGCCATACAGAATGTAAAATAAATCACTATAATTGTGATTAACATATGCATATATAGTCATGCATTCATGTGAACAAATGTACACATGTGTATGCATGAAATCACACACATGCACACATGAAAACACAGTCACTCATGTGAAAACTAATTAGAATAGTGAGATAAATGAACAAGTAAATTAAAATGTGATGTTTTGGGGAAAAAATAATAATAATAAAAAAAAAAAATTAATATACATATATTTCTATATAATAAAGAAGAGAAGATCCAGAATGAATTAGAGAACAAGGACTGAGAAAGGTCTTAATAGTAATAACATACATGCAATAATACCCATAAATACATGAATGAGAGAAGGACAAACAGGGGACACACTAGCAAGGGAACCACTCGATGGTGTCCTAAATGGGAACATAAGACTATTGAAAATGAGTAATCAAAGAAGAGTGACATGACATCTGAGGATGAAACAAAAAACAGGAACAGCTGAGGGGATGATGTTAAATGAATTCTAAATCGATGTTTTCATTCAAACCCTGAGGACTCAGGGTGTGCATTTTCAAAATCCAGGCTGCTTTATGTTTGCAGGGAGTCCTGAATCTGTTACCCCCTCTAATCATATGTGGAATCTGTTCCACACCGACCACTCTAAGAACGTTAGGATCACTATTGTGATGTTCAAACAAGTGTCTGGAAACACTGTGCTTGATCGACTTATGTACAAAGTTACGTCTGTGTTCTAAAAATCTCTGTTTGAGAGGACGTATGGTGTGGCCGATGTAGAACAAATTACAGGGACATATCAGTAAATATATAACATATTGCGATGTAAGTTAATGAAAGAATTGATAGCAAACTGCTTTTGGGCTATAGGTGAAAACACAGATAAAGCTTTATTCAAAATATGAGTGCAGGTCATACATCTATTGTGATTACACCTATAACACCAAGATTTTTGGCTCTCCTAAAAACTAAACAAGGTCTGGAACTAAGATGTGTTTTCAAAGTAGGATCACTAAATAATAATTTGTAATTATTTTTCATGATACCAGAAATTTTGTTAGCAGATACATTATATCTAGAAATGAAAATCGGTTCTCCATCTTTATATTGATGTTTTGTTTTATTATTTTTTTTATTTGATTTTAATTTTGTTTTAGCATTAGTATTGAACAACAAAGATCTATCCAATGATCTGGACATATGAAGTGCCTCGTCCAAAATATGTGGGGGATAGTCTTCTTCAGAAAAATCCTTGATCAACACCAAGGCTTGTTCCTCAAATCTGCTAACAGATGTGCAGTTTCTGCGAACACGATATAATTGTCTTTTCAGAACATTGTTCAACCACTTCCTTTTATGGTTACTGCAATATGGTATGAAGCTACAAACATCTACAGTTTTTTTTATAGTTAGAGACAGACACCCTAGTGTATACAATGTCCAAACAAATATCCAAAAAATTGCCCCTCTGAGATCGCATCCAGACTCAAGAACCATTCTACAGCTTCCACTCCCTTGTCATGTGGGATATTAGTGTGCAAAGCTTGTACATCACATGTGACAAATATATAGTTAGAATTCCATATTTGACCCTCAACCAATTGGATGAATTGTGTGGTATCTCGGATGTGCAACTTGAGGGCAACGGCGTGCGGCTGTAAAAAATGATCAATATAAAAAGATAAATTAGAAGTGAGTCCCCCAATCCCAGAAATTATAGGACGCCCAGGTGGTGCATGTAGGGTTTTGTGAATTTTAGGAAGGTGATAATACATAGGTGTGACAGGGTGCAAAGGATAAAGAAAAGTGAATTGATTGTTGGATATTATCTTATTGTCTAATGCAGAACTGAGAAGACGTATAAGCTCCTGTTGGTATACTGAAGTGGGATCTGAAAGAAGTTTCTGATAGACAGAATCATCTACCAGTTGTCTGTTAGCTTCTTTTAAGTAATCTACGGTGTCCTGAATGACCACCCCACCTCCCTTTTCAGCCATCTTGATGGTGATGGACAAGTCATTATATAAAGCTTTGAGGGCTGACCGTTCCGGTCTAGGTGGGGGGAATGATTGTTTGATTGGATCTTGGTCTGCCTAGGCCAGTGTTGGTTAACCTTGACACTCCAGCTGTTGTGGAACTATATATCCCAGCATGCCCTGCCACAGTTTTAGCATGCCCTAATAGCAAAACTGTAGCAGTGCATGCTGGGTTATGTAGTTCCATAACAGCTGGAGTGTCAAGATTAGCCAACACTGGCCTAGGCCTAAAAAATGGGACCTCAGGAAGGAAGTGTGTGGTAGAGTCCTATCTCTGTTCCGCCTGTGGGAGGCTGAAGTTGGGTATCGAGGGGAATCAGGTCTCTGTGTATGTTTGTATTTGGATCCTGCCATCCTTCTTGTCTGGGTGTCATGACCAGGGTTTCGTGGCATGGAGGTTTGCGGTCCTTACTGGTGAGGGCGCTGTGGCGTGGTCCTTCTGTCGGGGGAGCTGGCATGTGGAGACTGGCATTGGCAGTACGCAGAGGTCTGCCAGCATTGGGTCATCCTGGCAAGGATAAGTCTAGCGGCATCTCTGCGTCACAGGTGTCTGGGGGCCACCATGTTGTCTGTGGCCATGTAACATAGCAGGCCAATTGTCTGTAGGTCACCTGCTCTCTCTGGCCTATCACGTTCCGCTACTGGGCACTTAAGGGTGTTTGGAGCCCGCTGTAGTTGCCATTGCAACGTGTTCACAGTGTAGCTGTGAGAGAGTTTTCTGCGCTCCTGAAATCTAGACTTGTGCTCTGGTGCTTGCCCTAAGCTCCTTGTCGGCCTCTGGCTCCCTGCATAGCCAGCACTGCTCTGACTTACCTTGCTCTCTGCTGAGATCAGTCCTGCACCTTCCACCGGACCCACTCCTGCCTGAACCTGTATCTCCAGTTAACCCACTCCTGCCTGAACCTGTCTCTTCAGCCAAGCATCACAGCATTTCCGGATTCCCATTTCAGCCAAGCATCACAGCATTCCCGGATTTCCATTTCAGCCAAGCATCACAGCATTTCCAGATTTCCATTTCAGCCAAGCATCACAGCATTTCCAGATTCCCACTTCAGCCAAGCATCACAGCATTTCCGGATTTCCATTTCAGCCAAGCATCACAGCATTTCCATATTTTTATTTCAGCCAGCATCACAACATTACCGGATATCCCCTTCAGCCACTATTCAGCAAACCAGGATATCCACTTCACTCTCACAGTCTATCTGAATTCATCTCTGTCACTGATCTGGACATTTGTTTGCTCCCATTCACTACAGCTCCCTTCAGCCAGATATATCAGTTTGTTTATTACTGGACTTTAGTTATCTTATTATTCATGTGTACAAACAGTCTCATTAAACAACCCACCTTTCAGTTTGAACCTGTTCTGGTGTCTGCTCCTGTTTCCACCCCGGGTCCACAACAAACACCGACTCTGACAGTTTGCACTGGCCAAATAGATTCTGCTACTGGACAGGAGTCCAGAACAGATTCAACTCACTGCATGGCTTCTCGCCTGGAAGGATTTGGAACCATTCAACAGCAATTGGCACAGTATGTGCAAGAAATGGCCCACCGCCTGGATACTTTATAAGCTACACTAACTTCTCCAAGTATGCCTGCAGTTACTCATGCCTTCCCTTCTGTGGTATCTGCCTCTGGAGCTCCTCCTCGTTTGTATTTACCTACACCTGACAAGTTTGATGGCAATCCTAAACTGTGTCGTGGATTTCTTAACCAGTGTGATGTACATTTTACTTTGCAACCCTCCAATTTCCCTACTCCTAAAACCAAAGTGGCCTATATTGTGTCGCTGTTGTCCGACTCAGCCTTAGATTGGGTTTCTCTGCTCTGGGAGTGATCTGACCCACTACTGGATAATTATCCGGAATTTTTAACATCATTCAGGAGAATTTTTGATGAGCATGGAAGAACCACTTCTGCTTCATTCAGTATTATGAATCTGAAATAAGGTATCCGTCCTGTCAGTCAGTATGTCATTCAGTTCCAGACGGCTTCAGAGCTCAGGTGGAATGAAGAAGCCCTAACATCGGTCTTCTGGCAAGGACTATCGGATCGTATAAAGGACAACCTAGCCACTTGTGATTTACCCTCTAGTCTTAATGATCTAATTTCGCTCTGACACAAGGTTGATATACGCTTTAGAGAGTGCCAAGCTGAGAAGCACAGAACTGATCATTTTAGGTCTCATCCTCAACCTTCTCCTCCCTCTCTTACAGATGAGAAACCCCTGCAAGTTAATCAAACCTGTCTTTCTAAAGAAGAATGACAGGGATGCATTCAAAAACACCTTTGTCTGTATTGTGGAGACACGGGTCACCTGATGGCTTCCTGTACCCGCAAGTCGGGAAATACCCATTCCTAACTAGTCCCGGGGACACTCAGTTAGGAGTAATACTTCCGTCCCCAAAGCAAAATTACTCTGTCTTGTCCATAGCTCTAGACATTAACTCTAGTCCTGTATTCGTATCTGCCCTCCTGGATTCTGGGGCAGCAGAAAATTTCATGTCCTCTTGTTTGGCAGATAAATTACAAATTCCTTGCACCACCTTGGATCCTGCTATCTTCTTGATCTCTATCGATGGTAGACCTATTGCTAATGGAACTGTGTCTAAAAGAACCCAATCTATTCTAGTTCGTATTGGAGTCCTCCATTTGAACATATCAGTTTCCTAATCATACACACGACTTCCCAAGAGATTATACTCAGATACCCATGGCTGCGTAAGCACAATCCCAGAATTGATTGGAACACTATGCAGGTTCTGTCATGGAGTGAGGAATGCCAGGGGTCTTGTCTTCCAAAAGTTCGACCTGTGAGAAAAATTCAGACGTCAGAAACCCAATCTATACCTAAAGAATATTGATCTTTTACCGATGTTTTCTCCGAAAAACAAGCTAACATCTTACCTCCTCGTAGAGAATGGGGTTGCCCCATCGACTTGTTGCCTGGGAAGACTCCCCCCCTTGGTCGGACCTATCCGCTGTCCCTACCTGAAACCGACGCCATGTCGGAATACATCCAAGAGAACTTGAAAACGGGATTTATCCGACCATCTACATCACCTGCTGGAGCGGGATTCTCCTTTGTTTCTAAAAAAGATGGAGGCGTGATGCCGTGTATAGTTTATAGAGGCCTGAATTATATCACAGTAAAAAACCGATACCTTCTACCATTGATTATTGACTTATTTGACAGAGTCAAGAGATCCTCTATATTTTCTAAATTAGATCCCCGAGGTGCATACAATCTCATCCTTATCCGAGCAGGTGATGAATGGAAAACAGCATTCAACACAAGGGATGGTCATTTTGAATACTTGGTCATGCCGTTCGGGCTGTGTAACGCACCTGCTGTTTTTCAAGTGTTTGTCAATTACATTTTTAGGGATCTCTTATATGTCTCAGTTGTTGTCTATTTGGATGACATTTTGAGTTTTTCATCTTCTCTGGAGGAACACCATAATCATGTAAAAGAAGTCTTGTCTCGTCTGAGGAAGAACCAACTGTATTGTAAACTGGAGAAATGTGTGTTTGGTGTACCAAGTATTCCATTTCTTGGATATATCATTTCTGGAACAGGTTTAGAAATGGACCCCAAAAAAGTCCAAGCAAAACTGGATTGGTCCCATCACACATCTTTGAAAGCCATCCAGAGACTTCTTGGTTTCTCAAATTACTATCGGTGTTTTCTCAAGGGATTCTCCTCTTTGAGGGCTCCCATCACAGCCCTAACTCGTAAAGGTGCCAAACCTGCTCTGTGGCCTCCTGAAGCGGAGACAGCTTTTCAACTTCTGAAACAAGCTTTTATAACAGCTCCAGTTTTGAGACAACTGGATACCAACAGGCCCTTTTTACTGGAGGTGGATGCTACGTCTGAGGCAGTGGGAGCTGTCTTGTCCCAGCGTTTTGAGGTAACCAGATTCATGCATGTGGTTTCTACTCAAAGAAATTCTCCCCTGCCGAAAGAAATTATGCCATAGGCGAACAGGAACTATTAGCTGTCAAACTGTCCTTAGAGGAATGGCGGTACCTCCTAGAGGGCTCTAAGTTACCTTTTACCATTTTTACAGACCACAGGAATCTTCTTTTTCTGAAAAATATTCAATGTATAAGTCCTCGTATGGCCCGATGGGCAATATTTTTTGCCCATTTTCGCGTTACCCTGTTGTATTGCTCTGGGGCTCTCAATCAGAAGGCTGATACCTTGTCACGGTCACTATCCACTAATAGTGGTCCAGAAACACTGCAGAATACACCCATGCTGGAGTCAAAGGTGTCCGCCACTATACAACTGCAACTACCTGTTGGGAAGACTTTTGTAGCCCCAGAGTTGAGGAAACAGTTGCTGACGTGGGCCTACTTATCTCGTTTTGCTGGTCATTCAGGCGTTCATAAGACGTTGGAGTTTCTGAAGAGATTCTACTGGTGGCCATTGATGAAAACCGAGGCAACTGAGTTTATCTCATCTTGTACCCAGTGTGCCCAGCATAAGTCTCCTTGACAGTCTCCAGCTGGTGAATTGGTGCCTCTTCCCATACCATCTCGTCCGTGGACACACCTGTCCATGGATTTTGTGACAGACCTACCAAATTCTAATGGATATAATACCATCTGGCTTGTAGTGGATCGTTTCTCCAAGATGGTCCATTATATTCTGCTAGAGAAGTTACCCTCGGCACCTGATTTGGGTCAATTGTTTGTACACCATATATTTCACCTTCATGGACTCCCTTCAGAAATTGTCTCAGATAGGGGTGTCCAATTCATGGCAAAATTCTGGAGAGCTCTCTGCTCTGTCCTGCAGGTGAAACATAACTTTTCCATGGCTTATCACCCTCAAAGTAATGGGTCCACCGAGAGGGTGAACCAGGACCTCGAGACTTTCATGAGAATCTTTATGTCCTCATCCCAGGACAACTGGTCTGAGTCCCTTCCCTGGGCCAAATTTGCGCACAACGCATCATACCATTCTTCTACGAACCAAACTCCTTTCTTCATTGTGTATGGTTTTCATCCTAGGGTCCCTGAGTTCCAAAGTTTTCCCGCCTTTGATGTACCAGCTGTGGATGCCACTGTAAGGAACTTTGCTTCAGTTTGGGCTCAAATGTGAGCTGCTCTTATGAAAACCTCCCTGCAGTACAAGGACCAGGCTGACAGGAAACAAAGAAAAGTTCCCCAGATGCGGGTCGGGGATCAAGTATGGCTTTCTACCCGCAATCTTCGCCTCAGGGTACCATCTATGAAGTTCGCCCCCCGGTTTATTGAACCATACTCCATTACAGAGATAATCAATAAAGTCTCCTATCCTCTTCAGCTGAAAATTCCTAATTCATTTCATATATCTCTCCTCAAGCCAATAGTTCTTAATAAGTTTCTCAGCGTTCTCCCTGTTCCCCCCAGGATCCAAGCTGAAAAAGGGGTGGAATTTGAGGTGTCTCAGATTCTGGATTCTCGTATCCGTCATGGTCATTTGCAATACCTGCTTGATTGGAAAGGCTATAGTCTGGAAGAGCATTGTTGGACCAGAGCTGAGGACATCAATGCTCCCAAACTCATCAGCAAATTCCACTCTGCTCATCCTGAAAAGCCTGGAAGGTGTCCTGAGGCCACCCATAAGGAGGGGGTACTGTCACGACCAGGGTTTCGCGGCGTGGAGGTTTGCCGTCCTTACTGTTGAGGGCGCTGTGGCGCGGTCCTTCTGTCTGGGGAGCTGGTATGTGGAAACTGGCATTGGCTGTATGCAGAGGTCTGCCAGCATTGGGCCATCCTGGCAAGGATAAGTTTAGCTGCATCTCTGCGTCACAGGTGTCTGGGCGCCACCATGTTGTATGTGGCCATGTGACATAGCAGGCCAATCGTCTGTAGGTCACCTGCTCTCTCTGGCCTATCAAGTTCCGCTACTGGGCACTTAAGGGTGTTTGGAGCCCCCGGTAGTTGCCAGTGCAACGTGTTCACAGCGTAGCTGTGAGAGAGTTATCTGTGCTCCTGAAATCTAGACTTATGCTCCGGTGCTTGCTCTAAGCTCCTCGTCGGCCTCTGGCTCCCTGCATAGCCAGCACTGCTCTGACTTACCTTGCTCTCTGCTGAGATCAGTCCTGCACCTTCCACCGGACCCACTCCTGTCTAAACCTGTCTCTCCAGTTAACCCACTCTTGCCTGAACCTGTCTCTTCAGCCAAGTATCACAGCATTTCTGGATTCCCATTTCAGCCAACCATCACAGCATTTCTGGATTTCCATTTCAGCCAAGCATCACAGCATTTCCGGTTTTCCATTTCAGCCAGCATCACAGCATTACCGGATATCCCCTTCAGCCACTATTCAGCAAACCAGGATATCCACTTCACTCTCACAGTCTATCTGAATTCATCTCTGTCACTGATCTGGTCCGTCGTTTACTCCCTTTCACTACAGCTCCCTTCAGCCACATATATCAGTTTGTTTATTACTGGACTTTAGTTATCTTATTATTCATGTGTACAAACAGTCTCATTAAACAACCCACCTTTCAGTTTAAACCTGTTCTGGTGTCTGCTCCTGTTTCCACCTCGGGTCCACAACAAACACCAACTCTGACACTGGGTTTGTTAATATAGGAATAGGATGGATGTGCAGGAAGTCTCTGGTGAGGATGAGGTATAGATTCCGAATAATGGTAAAAGGGATTACTGAAATGCCCTGTAGGTTTAAATCTCTTATTGTATGTTCTAACTAGGGATGAGCGGGTTCAGATTTCTGAAATCCGAACCCCCCCAAGCCCCCCCGATACGAGCCGGGAACCGAGTCCAGCTCGGGTTTCTCCGCCTGACTCGGAATTGAAATCGAGGCAAAACATCATCCTCCCGCCTTCCGGATCTCGTGGGTTTTGGATTCCATTAAAGGTCCCCGCGTCGGCGCCATTTCTCACTCCGGCTGTGGACAGTGAAGAGAGAGGGTGGGTGCTAGGGCTGGCTGGGCTGTGTTGTGCTGCTGTTGTCCATAGGGGCTGGCTGGGCTGTGTTGTGCTGCTGTCATAGGGGCTGGCTGGGCAGTGTTGTGCTGCTGTTTTCCATAGGGGCTGGCTGGGCTGTGTTGTGCTGCTGTCATAGGGGCTGGCTGGCCAGTGTTGTGCAGTCAGTTGTCCATAGGGGCTGTATCCACTCCAAAGTCTATAGGGGCTGGCTGGACTTTGTTGTGCAGTGTCCCATGAAGGCTGTAGTCCTAAAGGGGTGCTATAGTGTTGTCCAGGGGGTGATCTGTCCATCAGGGATGCTCCTCCAAAGTGCACTCCAAAACAATTAATTGCTTTTTCTGTGTTTGTGAATTGTGTGCGCAGTAGCCGCATGTGCATCAACAAAGTAGAGCCAAGTGTGCACCTGTGTCATAAATTAAGGGCTGGCTGGCTTGTCTGTTAAAGAGTGCTGCAACCCCCAAAGAGCACTCCAAACAAATAAAAAAATATTTTTTACTGTGTTTGTGAATTGTGTGCGCTGTAGCTGCACATGAATCAACAAAGTAGCGCCAAGCGTGCACCTGTGCCATAAATCAAGGGCCAGCTGGCTTGACCATTAAAGGGTGGTGTAACCCCCAAAGTGCACTCCAAACAAAATAAAAAATTATTTTCTGTGTTTGTGAATTGTGTGCACTGTGGCTGCACATGCATCAACAAAGGAGGAGTGCCAAGCATGCGCCTGTGTCCCATAAGTAAAGGGCCAGCTGGTACATCTCTTAAAGGGTGGTGTAACCCCCAAAGTGCACTCCAAACAAAATAAAAAATTATTTTCTGTGTTTGTGATTTTTGTGCACTGTGGCTGCATGTGCATCAACAAAGGAGCAGCGCCAAGTGTGTGCCTGTGTCCCATAAGTAAAGGGTGGTGTAACCACCAAAGTGCACTCCAACAAAAATCAAAATTTTTTCTTTTCTGTGTTTGTGAATTGTGTGCACTGTAGCTGCACGTGCATCAACAAAGGAGCAGCGCCAAGCGTGTGCCTGTGTCCCATAAGTAAAGGGTGGTGTAACCACCAAAGTGCACTCCAACAAAAATTAAAAATTCTTCTTTTCTGTGTTGTGAATTGTGTGCACTGTGGTTGCATGTGCATTAACAAAGGAGCAGCGCCAAGCGTGTACGTGTTTCCCATAAGTAAAGGGCCGGCTGGCTCATCTCTTAAAGGGTGTTGTAACCCCCAAAGTGCACTCCAACAAAAATAAAAAATTCTTCTTTTCTGTGTTGTGAATTGTGTGCGCTGTAGCCGCATGTCCATCAACAAAGGAGCAGCGCCAAGCGTGCGCCTGTGTCATAAGTCTGTTAAAGGGTGGTGTAACCCCCAAAGTGCGCTCCACAAAAAATAAACAATTCTTTTTTTTCTGTGTTTGTGTGCGAAATGTAGGTGCAGTAGCCGCATGTGCATCAACACAGCAGCAGTGCCAAGCGTGCACCTGTGTCATAAGTCAAGGGCCAATTTGGACATCTGGTCCGGACTGAAGGACGTGCCAACAATTTCTGACATGTCTATTGTCACTGCATATGATACTGTCACCACTGACAGAATGGTGGAGGATTACATTGGTGACAGCATCCAAGTAGGGATGTCAGACAGTCCGTACCTGTACTGGCAGGAAAAAGAGGCAATTTGGAGGCCCCTGTACAAACTGGCTCTATTTTACCTGAGTTGCCCCCCCTCCAGTGTGTACTCCGAAAGAGTGTTTAGTGCAGCCGGGAACCTTGTCAGCGAAAGGCGTAGGAGGTTGCTTCCACAAAATGTGGAGAAGATGATGTTCATAAAAATGAATTCTCAACTCTTCCAGGGAGACCAGCCTCCAGAATGTACAGAGGGACCTGTGGTAGTGGATTCCAGCGGGGACAAATTAATACTCTGTGAGGATGAGGATGTACACAACACTGAAGAGTGTGAAGAATCGGTGGATGAGGAGGATGAGGACGACATCTTGCCTCCGTAGAGCCAGTTTGTGCAGGGACAGATTAATTGCCAGCTTGTTTTGTGGGGGCCCAAACGAACCAATCATTTCAGCCACAGTCGTGAGGCAGACCCTGGCGCTGAAATGATTGGTTTGTCAAATTGTGCATGTCCTGTTTATACAACATAAGGGTGGGTGGGAGGGCCCAAGGACAATTCCATCTTGCACCTCTTTATTTTCTTTGCATTATGTACTGTTTGGGGCCTAGTTTTTCAAACTGCCATACTGTCTGCCACTGCAGTGTCACTCCTAGATGGGCCAAGTGTTTGTGCTGCCCACTCGTGTCGCTTAGCATAGTCATCCAGCTACCTCGGTGCAACCTTTTGGACTAAAAATAATATTGTGAGGTGTGAGGTGTTCAGAATAGACTGGAAATGAGTGGAAATTAATGTTATTGAGGTTAATAATAGCATAGGAGCAGAAAAACCCACAAATTCTGTGATTTTAGCTGTTTTTCTGCTTTTTTTCATAAAAACTACAGATCCAAAACCCAAAACACGGAAGGGTGGTTTTGGCAAAACCAATCCAGATCCAAAACACGAAGAAAGATCCAGATCCAAAACCAAAACACGAAAAGTGGCCGGTGCACACCCCTAGTTCTAACCATATCAGTACTGTAGTCATGTAGATCTCTTTTAAACTTCTTTTCTTTTCTATCTATAATTTCCTTTTCATATTGTACTAAACGAGTGTTAGTAAGTGTTTCCCTTTCTTTATAATGGTTGTCCTCTTGAAATTTCAACAACTGTTCTTGTATTTGTTTAATCTCTATTTCTAGAGTTCTGAGTTTGCTTTCCCTAAATGTCAATCAATAACTGCATTAATGCAAATGAACATTTATCTAAAATAGTGTCCCATTGCTTAAGTAGTTCCGGGTCTTCATTAAAAGAAAGTGTTTTACAAATTCTAAGGCCACGAGGGATTTTCTTATGTTCAATATATTTTTATAGTGACATTTTGTCCCACCAGTGTCTAGTTTCAGCTTTTAGTCAATTTTCTAACTGATTGAAACCATCGAATATCTCATCATGCTGATTAGTTTGATCTAGTACCTGGTGGGTTTCATAGTTTTTCAAAATGTTGCTGCGCCGTTGTAATCTATCTGTGTAACATGCCAAATTCATGATGAATTCATGATGAAACTGGACTATAGTCCCTAGGGTGATGGCAAAAAACGAATTGAAAAATTCAAAAAGCAAAAAGGAAAGTACCAAGCGCCAAGAGGGGTATAGTGCAGACAATGGTATATACAGCTGCCCACCACCTGGGAGTACGCCAACACTCCCAAAAGGCACAATGTGTGCCATATTGGAAAAATAGACAAGTAGGTGGATCGGCGCTAGATACACATGTAATACCAAGTAGTATAAATGGTTTAATAAAAAATACAATAATAAGTAAAATGGCAATGATATATGCAAATGATTACAAATAATGACAAATAATTAATGCTCTGACCATAAGCTAAGAAGGATAAGCATGGGTGCTATATAATCAACCTCCACATGGATACACTGAACCAAATTGTGCAACAAATGTGTCATAAGTAGGGAAATGAAATCTCACTGCAGCGTGCACTGGAGTCACATTAATAAAAAGTCATGCGAAGTGTGAGTCACTGTGCTGATATGTTCGTTGATGTATCAACGGTATTGATACCCAGATGTCAAAGATCCAATGAATGGTATGGGCTGGTGGCATAGTGATGTGACACTAACCGTAGGTGTAATAGGGCTTACAATAGTTCCAAAACTGAAATACGCTGTGAGCACTGTACCTGTACACTGGTGGATGTAAATGTTCACCTGGCTTCCGGCGTGGATGATCAACTCTCTGAATCAAAGCCTCGTGATCAGCTGGGATGTGAGTGGCTGAGTTGCGGCTGGAGAGTGCCATGGATGTGTGGGTGATCCCAGTGCAGGCACAGGTCCACGTACAGGTGGGCGACTGGTGAATCCTAGCATCCAGCGGGGTAGCGCTGTGCGTCACCGGTAAGTGTGTTGGCTGTCAGTGCCCAGCAGTGTGTCCGATAACTCCAGAAGGATGATGCAGCATCAGGCCTGGCTGACCAGGCTGATTCGCGGTGGGAGACAGCCACAATGAAAGTAGGTCCCGGTATGGGTACTGGGAAAGGCCGCAAGGTGGAATCCATTGATGCAGGGTATCTGAGACTGGAAAACCAGGCAGCAGTGTGACAGTGATGTGGAGGGAGATATCTGTAGTCCTTTAATGCGTTTCACTGCAAACAGCAGCTTTATAAAAAAGGCAGAATGAATAGCACTGACATGAGTGGCTATATATAGCCCTTTACCATTGATTAGACACCTGCAGACCAGTACCTGTCTTAAGTCAATCAATAATTAGTGCACATATTACAAAATGACAATTTAGATAGTCTAAATTGTAATAATTTTGGTTTAAAATTCACATCATCTTTGAGCACTAGTTCCATTAATTTTCTGGATATTGCCCTCACCGTCCAGGACAATATGCTGGTTACAGAAACATATGTCAAACTGGTTGATCAGAGCAGGTATCTCAATTATAAAAGCTCACATGATAGAGGATGGAACAACAATATCCCGAAGAGCCAACTCTTGCAGATTAAACGCAATTGTTTGACTAAGGTGAAATTTGAGATTCAAGCTAGCGAGTTTATGATGTCACTCTCAGAGCAGGGATATCCTGAAGAAATTTTGAGTTCGGCATATGAAGAGGTCAGTACTATGGATAGGTATATATTATTCACAGAAGGTAATAAAAAAAAAATGAAAACAATAAAGAGATTAAAACTGCTGCAACACAAGCACATTTGATGTCTTTTTTTACGCAATTCAACAATCACACTTGGGAAATTAAGAAAATCATAAGAAATAATACCCCATTACTCCTATTGGATGATTATTTAAAACAAGAGATCAATCCAAAAGGACAGGTTGTTTTTAGAAAATCAGAGGATTTAAAGTCTATACTGGTATCAAGTCACTTTAAGGGTGAGACCCAACCCAAAATAGGGAGTAACACATGGCTCCCTGTAAGGCCAGCAGGTTTCCACAGGTGTGGTAAAACCACATGCGGTACATGTTTGCAATCGGAGAAAAAAAGTCTAGACTTTACTTCAAGTGTAAATAAGGAATGCTTTAAAATTAGAGAATTTATGAATTGTTCCTCCTCTTTTGTGATCTATCTTATCACATGTGGCTGCGGTATCCAATATGTTGGTAGAACAACAAGGTCGCTACACATAAGCTTTATGGAACATCGCAGAAATATTCTCAAAGGTGTTAAGACACACCCATTGTCAAAACATGTCACCCAGTGTCAAAATCTAAAAGATCTGAGAATAAAAGCTATATAACATGTCACCCAGTGTCAAAATCTAAAAGATCTGAGAATAAAAGCTATATAACAGATTAAAGCCACATGCCGTGGAGGGGATAGGGTCAAAACACTCTGTAGAAGGGAAGCCTATTGGATATACAGGCTAGGCACACTAATACCGGGTGGTCTTAATGACACGGTAGAATTGAATAATGTCTGAATAGTGACCACATGTGATCTTATTATATGAATGCATAATTATCTTCAATGAAACGTTGAAAACAATAATAAAAACAATGAGTAATTATAGGTATTCTTTTTTAGGTCAAGTTTTAATTATGGGTTAATATATGTTGGGATGTTTGCCCAGGTTACCAAAGGTCCCTTTGGACTAGGGCATCAAGCCCATCATGTTAGGCCATTCTGCATGTCATATTGGTATATACTATCTACCCTCTGATATTCTGTATTTAAATGTTCTAAGTGATATATCAAATATGGTTTACTATACTATTCTTTTTGTTCTTTGAACTTACGTTGGGATTCTATGAGTTTTTTTAAATTAGCCTTATTTTTAGATATCTTTATTGTCTTTTTTCATTCATAGGGCATTAAGCCCATTATTTTAGTATATATTATCTGTTTTTTGATATTCTGTATATATTATTTAAAAATTTTAAGCGATATATCAAATATGGTGTAATATATTATTTTTCTTGTCCCTTGAACTTATGATGGGATTTCATGAGCTATACTAAACTAGTCCTATTTTTAGATATTTTTATTGTCTTTTCCCCTTTTTTTATATTGCTACAGTATGTGATGTCATAATTATGTCCCTTTGTAAAAACTTATAATGATCTAATGGTAGGGACTGATATAATATATTATAATATATGTGTGATTTTAAATATATGACATTTATGCTAGTTATTGATTTTCATTGTTTACCTTATATGTACTATATATTAATATTATATATATATATATATATATATATATATATATATAATTTTTCTTTCTCCTTTCTCCATATATATATATATATATATATATATATATATACTGCTCCAATAATATCAAACTAGGCTGCAATAATATTGTTTCTAATAAATCTGAATCATCCAATCTCTACCCCGATTATGGGGAATGTGTCTTGAGACTGCAATGTGCAAGCTGAGTCACCATGTATACATTAGCTCAGCTGTCTGATGACACGCAAACAATATCCAGCCGGAACGCATGAAGGAGACGATCCACTCAGGTGTGTGACTAAAATGGAGACAACCCATTAGGTTGCCTAGTATCAACCACGTGACCCCCCTTGTGACTAAAACGGAGACAACCTATTAGGTTGCTGAGTATCAACCATGTGATCCCCCTCGAAAATGAGGCTTGGCTTGAGATGCATGGCGCATGCGCTAGCCATTGGTCTCCGGGATAAAAACCGGATGACTCAGAACGGACACTACTACTTCTGAGAAAGCCGCTGAGTATAAAATGAGGCGGAGAAATGCGTAAAGTCTGTTACTTTGAACCAGCTGGTCGTGAACATTTTTCACATCTCCCGGGAGAACTGTGAGTATGGGACAAACAAGCCTAACAGGCTGCGTTCCTGAGCTTTCAAAGGGATTTAACTCCAACAGTCCCTGTTTGCATGAAAAGGGGTCTGAAAACTTTTTAACTGCTTGTTCTTTGGATTGCCTACTAACACTACAGGCAAAACACTCTGCCTACTAACACTCTGGGCAAAAGACTAACATCTACCCTATAACTATATAACTAAAGCTTGGATGCATGCATGTCCAACATCAATTGCAATACAAACTAATATATGGAGTTATCTGCAATGAATACTTATTAACATCTTCGATTTGGGTATGAACTGAACTTACATTCTGAGCAGACGGAGTATCATCCTTATTTATTTTTATGCTTGCTATTTTGTTCATAACACTATTATGGTGTGTACCATATGGTACACAGAGAGATTGGATGATTCAGATTTATTAGAAACAATATTATTGCAGCTTGTATTTCATTATTGCAGCTTAGTTTGATATTATTGGAGCAGTATATATATATAATACCATATGGCTTATTGGTTTTATATGGATGTTTAAAATCATAATTTTTTAGCTGTATCTGTTGATGAGTGTTTATACCGGCTGGTTCTATACACCTAATCATTTCTAGTTGTTTATAATGTTGGATTTTGATTATTAATTATTTGTATGTTAATTATGTATTAAATCTTTGTCTAGTAGCGCTGTCTGTATATTTAGCTTTTTTTGTGCTGTTAAGTGACTGTAGGGTAGGGGGAAGTCTGCATGCTGACGTATGCTGCGCTACTCTGCTAATTAAAGAATTAAAGTGGCTGTAGTTGCCTGTTTCCAGACTTCATTGGCTGTGCTGATGTTTGCTGCTGATTAAAATACTGCCCATCTGCTCCAGTGTAAAATAAATAAATAAATTAATATAAATATAAAAAAGGAAAAAAAAAATATGTTAAATTATTATTTTTTTTGCTGTATCCCACTGTGTACTGTTACTGTATACAAGCACCGTGACTCCTTGGCCAGTAGCCCTCTGTGTGTATAAGGCTATAAGCACAGTGCCTCCTTGGGCAGTAGCTCTCTGTGTGTATAAGCACCGTGACTCCTTGGGCAGTAGCCCTCTGTGTGTATAAGGCTATAAGCACCGTGACTCCTTGAGCAGTAGCCCTCAGTGTGTATAAGCACCGTGACTCCTTGAGCAATAGCCATCTGTGTGTATAAGCAAAGTGACTCCTTAAGCAATAGCCGTCTGTGTGTATAAGCACCGTGACTCCTTGAGCAATAGCCCTCTGTGTGTATAAGCACTGTGACTCCTTGAGCAATAGCCTGCTGTGTGTATAAGCACCGTGACTCAATTGGGCAATAGCCCTCTGTGTTTATAAGCACCGTGACTCAATTGAGCAATAGCCCTCTGTGTGTATAAGTACCGTGACTCCTTGAGCCGTAGCCCTCTGCATATACAAGCACCATGACTCCTTGGGCCATGGCCTTCTACATATACAAGCACCATGACTCCTTGGTCCTTAGCCCTCTGTGTGTCCATAACACACAAGTACTGTGACTCAGTAGTGAGTACCAGTGAGTGGCAATGTTTCATAGATGTGCTTTAAATTGCGGTGTCTGTCGCTTAGTAATCAGCCAGCTCACTGCAGCCTTTGGCCAATAATGGTGAAAACAATATTGTGAGCTGTGAGGTGGTCTAAATTTACTGTAAATAACTGGAAATTAATGTTATTGGGGTTAATAATACTCGAGGAACAAAGAAAAGCCCAAATTATGTGATTTTAGCTATTTTTGTAAATTTTTGTAAAAAATCCAAATCCAGTCACGATAGGTTTGGCAAATCCAAATCCAAATCCAAAGCCAGACGATGAATCAGAACCAAATCCAGCAAAAATGGTCTGGTGCACATCCCTAGTATATATTGTTCTTTTATGCACTACTTTATGTACATAATGTATTTTACTACATGTTGAAGATTGATAAAATAATACTTGTGCTGTAGCAAAAAGACAAAAGTAAACAAAAAAATAAACATTTAAATAAGCAGATATTCATGCAAAATTTCTATTTATAAATGAATTACTACTCATAATGGGAAAATGTGTGTAAGCCAATTATTTTCACTAAACATTTGTATACAGTTCTGTTTTTTTGGAAATAGCTGAAGGCACTGGCTCTACATACAGTGTGTACTGATAATAAGGTGATCAGTTCAAAATGCTGCCTGTGCATGCTATAATAACTATTACCTAAGAAAAGCAAACACTCAAGTCATATTGCAGCTAACAATTTTAGAAAAAGAGTTCCCAAATTATAACAATTATTTTGACATATCTAAATAAACAATATTTTTAAAAAACATTCACATCATTATGATAATGAACAGATTTATAAAAATAACAAGAGTAACTCACTCCTACGCAATATTCTGAGGCCAATCATTGCCAACACAGGGAGGTTAAATGCTGTCATGATAGTAATGATAAACATTTCATAAAATATTTCAGGGTATTACTTGCTATGGAATAAAGGAACAATAAATAAATGTCTACTATGAGTTCCCATATTTATTCTCTTCAAAACTGTGCTGTTTTATTTAATTGTATTGTCAGTTCTGTGCTCCTATATTCCCAATATAAACTATTTTCCCCATTCTGCTTTATTTACGGTGTAATAAAATGGCAATAGGGAGACATGTTGCATTCTAAAATGTAAAATGGCCAAACTTTTTTTTCTCATGTTGTGATGATCTCAATAAACAGGAATTATTGTGTGTATTTTATTCAGTAATCAATGGCATGTCTAATAGAAAGTGGTGATACCTGAAGATGATACAGTTGGCTATGAGCAAAATAATGGCGTGGCGTCTATTTTCTGAAGATTTGCACATACCCTATCCAGAAGTCACGGAGAACATGGAGCGAAGTCTACTGCACCGCCAGAGAGTAAAGGGCCTGCACAGAGGGTCTGATTCAGAGATTTACACAAAGACGATATTTTCGCAGATGGAGCGATTGTTTGCTAATGCACATGCGTGAAATCCGCACTGTGCATGTGCAGCGATTGCATTGCGATTAATCTCGTACATAGAAGCCACTTGCAAAGTGAATGACAGTCAGTGTTTTGGGGAGGTAACGGGGGTGGTTAGAAAAACGCATGCGTGTCAGACCATCTAAATGTCGTTTCTTGGGAGTGTCTAAATTACTGTCTAAGCTCTCTTAAACAGAACATCAGGTGTGCTTCTCCAATGAGTAATCGATCCGAAACAGGTATTCTTAAGAATATGTATATTTTATTAATTAATTAAGTAATCTTACTGAGAGCATAAGTGCATCTCTCAGGGTCAGTGCACAAGTAACCAAGATGGACACAAGTCCCAAATCTTTTATACACTTGTCTTCTCATTTGCAGAATCATTGCACATTATCACGCCCCACTTGCAAAGTTCTTTCCCTTCTAAGGCATACAAGCATTGGATGACTTTTGGCATAAATTGATAAGACATTTATAAAAGATTGAGACAGTAGTTTATTCTTGCTCTAATTAATGAAATACTCCCCATCCTTGAATTACAATAGCCATGGCCTATGTGCAATTTGCAACATCCTCGTCTGAGGGCCGAATTTCTATATTTGGTAAATAAGTCAGACAGTGCGCAAAAGGAAGGTCTTAATGTGTTCCTTTTACTCCCTAACTTTGCAGAAAAACAAGTTAGGTAATGTCTTTCTTAAAGTAACCATGATATCTAAGTCCTGCTTCAGCATCATGGCTTACAAATGGTTCTAGCATTAAATTATATATATGTGAGTTCTTATATGAATATGATATAAGATTATATGAATATATGCGTATATGAGTATATGAACACATATGGCGTGTACTTATAAGTAAATAAAAGTAATAAACCTGTATATATTTTGAATTATATGATCTTTCCCCGTACTTGATGTTTCCTACTAAATTGTACTTCTACAATCTCCACCCTTTGAATAGGCACATCCTGCATGTGCCATATTTATAGCTTATGCTGGAACATATAGTTCCTCCATCTCTATCCCAGATGCCTCTCTTTTGTAGTGTGTTCCTGCGTCTTTCATTCTGTAACTACCTCTCTGAGTAGCCCTTTGAATGCAACATAGGCCACATCGGTAGACTGCATAGATAAAAAGGATCAAGACTACAATGGCAAGAATGAACTTTGTCAGAGCATAAAACAAATTGGTAAACCATTTTCCAAATCCTGAAATCCATTTACTTGGATCTAACCAAGACCACCATGAATCATTCTCTTACTCTTTATCATAATGCATGTATCGAAATTTTTCCTTCATATCATGAGCCTCATTCTTGTAGGTAGTAATAACAGCTTCTGGATCAGTAGTGTCATTAGTCAGATAATTGCAACAATGAACTCCAAGGTTTGTTTCAAGAGTAAGACAATATCCTCCAGCTTGTGCAGTTAAATAGTCCAGCACTAAGCGATGTTGCAATAGTTCATTTCGAAATGCTTTTAATTCATGTCCAACATATCTGAAAGTCTCATCATAAAGTTCAGTCACTTTTTGCAAATCATCATGAGTTATGGCATAAAATTGTGGTATCAATCGACCCAAATAACAAATACCTTCAGAATTGATAGGTAACCATTTGTAAGCGTATTTTCCACATATGTAATAGAGATCATTTGACAGTAGGAAAGGAACATCAAACATTAAGACAGTAGCTGTAACCATCATTCCCAAATGACATGTCTGAAACTCTTCTGGTTTTGGTGCACTTCCAATTTTAATTTCTTCCTCACCTTGCATCTGACCTATATGACCTTCCACACTTTCTAGAACCTTCTCACTTTCCTCACCCTCTTGTTCACTGGTTTTCTCTGTCTCATTATTCTCTTTATTTCTCGGTTTCCTAGTTAGAAGTGTATAATCAAATGACTCATTATAGAAATCGATGCTACATGCTAAACAGTTTGGTTTCAGAAGACTTTCCTTACAGAACTGTTTACATTGAGGAGCATAAGGCCTAGGCATTGTAATGATCTTATCGCAATATCCTGTTTCAACTTTCCCTAGCTGTATTGGATATTCAGGCCTAGGAACATTATACAGTCCTGCAATTTATCCAAACTTTTGGTACACCTTGTTGCATCTCAACAATTGTTTTCTCAAAACAAAAAGGAATACGCTCACTTACATGAGGTGCCAATGTAATTACTGGAGGTTTTGTCAAATTATACGTCTCAGTAACCTTTTGAACACATTTTTTTGCAAGACAGTCTTCACAATCTACGTCATGTATTTTAGTGATTTCTGAGTGAAAGGCTGGTACTGGTGTCAATGGCATATTTCGACTTAACAATGGAGTTCTGGTACACATCCAACAATTGGTAACATTCAATACCTTACCCAACAATGAATGATATTGCTGAATGGGATATTCCTGTGAATAATAGCCAATATTGTCCATACACCACAATATGCATCTTTCCTCAGGTGGTTTGGTACAGTAATCACAAATGCATCTTCTCACAGATGGTAAATCAGCCTCCTGACACCGGTCATTTAACTCTCTTGTTTTCCTGCTTAGAAAAGAGGAAGGAAGGGACTTATTAGAATGAACTCCATCATCCACGCTAATGGATGTGTAGTAACCAGACCATGGACCCTCGTTGCTCTCTCCCCAGCATAAATCAGTCTGGCAACTGAAATAATCATGATGAAACCCAACACACAGACCACCATGTTAAAAGTTCTTCTTTGCATCAGTTTATAGGCCTGCAATCGGTGATAAGCAATCACCTCCATCTTGATTGAAGAGTTCTATCAAATATAGGTCAGTCTCTGCATCAGCATTTGAGTTTGAGTCTTTTAGTTGTCCCTTTAGGCTCGGATCTCTGACTTTTTTACAGTAGGAGCCGTGAATCCAGGTGTCCTCCTCAGCAACTTTTATAGCTGTATCTGTAGTCAGCAGTACTTGCCAAAGGACTATCCCATCGATCTGTAAGGGAACCAGAACGTAAAAAACTTCTTATCATAACATAGTCTCCAGGCTGCAGCTCATGAGCTGGACCAATTGCTGATACTGGTCAAACATCTTGTTGAGCTTTTCGCAGATCTTGTACCTGTTTAGACAATTGTATGACATATTGAACAGTCAAATCATGCTGCATTTTTAAGTCAGTCTTTGGGTTAGTAATGAATCGTGGTTGTAATCCAAAAAGTAACTCAAATGGTGAGAGATTGAGCGGGGGCTTAGGTGTGGTTCTAATACTATGAAGCACCAATGGTAGGGCTTCAGGCCATGCCATTTGTGTCTCTTTTGTAAGTTTGGCTAGCCTATTTTTTATTACACCATTCTGTCTCTCGACTTTTGCAGACGCTTTTGAATAATATGGCGTATGTAATTTTGATTCTACTCCCATCATTTCACACATTTTCTGAAACACTTTCCCTGTAAAATGAGTTCCCCTGTCACTTTCAATAACACGAGGTAAACCATAACGACATACAAATTCCTGCAAAATTTTCTTAGCAGCAAATTGTGCTGTATCAGTGGATGTACACCATCCTTCGACCCACCCACTGAACATACAAACACAAACCAACATGTACTTAAACCCTCTGGATTTAGGCAATTGGATATAATCAATTTGTAGTCTCTGGAATGGACCAGTGGAATTTGGCAAATGCTTTACCTTTGTAGGTACAGTTTTCCCCACCTTGTTCTTTAAACAAATTACACAACCTTGCCATTTAGCCTTAGCCACTGATATGAATCCTGGAGCACACCAATAAGATTGGACAATACGATTCATATTGTCTGCTCCCAAATGTACTAGTCCATGAGCACCTTCTGCAAGAGCTGGTAGCAACACCTTTGGTGCAACTGGTTTTCCATCTACATCCAACCAAACACCATCTTCCCTTTTATTGCAATTTCTTAGCTTCCAAGTATTAACTTCATTGTGAGAAGCTTTTTCTTGATATTGTTTCAATTGATCAAATGTTATTTCCTTAAACAACATAAATTCTGCATTTACCTCTGTTTTTTCCCTTTTAATCATGCTAGCTGCTTCTCTTGCTGCTGTGTCAGCTAATCTATTGCCCATGGAAATGGTGTCATTCTGTTTAGTATGTGCCTGACACTTGATCACTGCAACTTCTTTTGGTAACTGTATTGCGTCAATCAGTTCTTTGACAGTTTGTGCATGAGCAATTGGTGTTCCTGAAGCTGTTAGATAACCTCTATGCTTCCAAATAGCACCAAAGTCCTGAACAACCCCAAACCCATATCTGGAGTCAGTATAGATGTTAACTCTTTTCCCTTCAGTTAACTGACATGCTCTTATCAAAGCTGTAAGTTCTGCCACTTGTACTGAATGTGGTGGTCCTAGTGAGTTAGCTTCTACTATGTCATCCTGTGTAGTCACAGCATACCCTGTTACCAAAGAACCATCATGTGTTTGTCTGTGACAACTACCATCAGTAAAAAGAACCAATTCTGGATTTTCTAATGGAACTTCAGAAATGTCTGGTCTTACAGAAAAATTTTGTTTCATGTATTTCATGCAATCATGCTCATCTACCCCCTTTTCCTCAAATATCTCCTCTCCACCCTTTGAGGAAAAGCTGGGTAGCAATGTAGCAGGATTGAGGGTGGTACACTTATGGATATGGAGATTAGTAGGTGTTAAAAGATCAATTTCCCAACGGGAAAATCTGGCTGCTGACACATGTTTGGTTTGTGATTCGTTTAACAAGTGAGCCACAGCATGTGGAACATACAAATGCAACTCATGTCGGAGCACAATGTCTTGAGTCTTGTCTACAAGTATAGCCACAGCCGCGACTGCCCTTAGACAAGTTGGCAGAGCTTTTGCAACTGCATCGAGTTGTGCACTGAAGTAACCAATAGGTCTATGCATGCCCCCATGGATTTGAGTTAATACCCCTATGGCTGTGTATTTGTCCTCTGTACAGTAAAGTTGGAAAGGTAATCTGTCATTCGGTAGACCCAACGCTGGGGCTGCAGCCAGAAGTTCCTTCATTTCATGAAATGATTGTATAGATTCTGGTGTATGATGTACAAGGCGAGGATGATCATGAGTAATTAATTTTTGCAAAGGCAATGCTACCGAAGAAAACCCTGGTATCCATTGTTTGCAAAATTGCGCCATACCTAGAAAAGAACGCACCTCCTTCTGTGTCTTAGGCAAAGGTTGCTTATCAATTAAAGCAATCCTCTGTGGATCTAGGTGTCTTTGGCTTGGTGCCAAGCAATGACCTAGGTATTTAACTTTCTCAGAACAAAGCTGGATCTTTTCTTTGGAAACCTTGTGACCTGCTTCTGAAAGAAAACACAATAGTTGTTTAGTATCTTCCATTGACACCTCAAAAGACTTTGAACATAAAAGTAGATCATCCACGTATTGGATCAGTACCGAACCATCTGTTGGAACAAAAGATTGTAAGTTATTTTGCAAGTACTGAGAAAAGATACTTGGTGAATCCACAAAACCTTGACTAAGCCTAGTCCAGGTATACTGAATAACTTTAAAAGTAAAGGCAAACAAATACTGTGAGTCAGGATGTATTGGAAATGAAAAATATGCACTGCATAAATCTACCACTGAAAAATGAGTTGTATCCTCAGGTATTTGCATTAAAATTGTTGCAGGATTCGGAACTACTGGAAAATGAGATTTTACAACTTTATTTAACGCTCTTAAGTCCTGTACAAGATGCCACCCTAAGTTTTTACCTGTACCTGTATGTCGCTTTGGAATCGGATATATTGGAGTATTGGCTGGACTCCTACATTTTACCAATATACCTTTTGTTAAAAGAGCTTTGATAACTTGTTCTATTCCTATTTCAGCTTCTGGTTTTAATGGATATTGAGGTACACGTGGCGGTGACTCTTCTGGTAACAATTCAACATATACAGGTAAAGCATCATTCATCAGCCCAACATCCTCAGAGTCTGTTGTCCAAAGATTCTCTGGAACTTGTTCCAGCATTTTTTCAATCTCTGGAATCAGAATCACTGGACAAATGGGCAAAGGAATGTGTGCCATATCCAAATACGCCTGCACATCCTCTGTATATTTTTCTGGAATCTGTAAAAATACTCCATCCGAAGTACAGTAAATTGTGCATTGCAGTTTACACAGCAAATCCCTTCCTAACAAATTAGAAGGTGCCTTTGATGAAAGGATAAAAGCATGCGTAGTTGAAATTGGCCCTATTGTTATTTCCTGATCTGTTGAAACAGGAGATCCTGAGATCGAATCTAAGCAGTGCCTCCAAAACTGTCTAAGCTCTCTTAAACAGAACATCAGGTGTGCTTCTCCAATGAGTAATCGATCCAAAACAGGTATTCTTAAGAATATGTATATTTTATTAATTAATTAAGTAATCTTACTGAGAGCATAAGTGCATCTCTCAGGGTCAGTGCACAAGTAACCAAGATGGACACAAGTCCCAAATCTTTTATACACTTGTCTTCTCATTTGCAGAATCATTGCACATTATCACGCCCCACTTGCAAAGTTCTTTCCCTTCTAAGGCATACAAGCATTGGATGACTTTTGGCATAAATTGATAAGACATTTATAAAAGATTGAGACAGTAGTTTATTCTTGCTCTAATTAATGAAATACTCCCCATCCTTGAATTACAATAGCCATGGCCTATGTGCAATTTGCAACATCCTCGTCTGAGGGCCGAATTTCTATATTTGGTAAATAAGTCAGACAGTGCGCAAAAGGAAGGTCTTAATGTGTTCCTTTTACTCCCTAACTTTGCAGAAAAACAAGTTAGGTAATGTCTTTCTTAAAGTAACCATGATATCTAAGTCCTGCTTCAGTATCATGGCTGACAAATGGTTCTAGCATTAAATGATATATATGTGAGTTCTTATATGAATATGATATAAGATTATATGAATATATGCGTATATGAGTATATGAACACATATGGCGTGTAAATATAAGTAATAAACCTGTATATATTTTGAATTATATGATCTTTCCCCGTACTTGATGTTTCCTACTAAATTGTACTTCTACATTACCCATTGCGATCGCCCTCACAGTGTGTGAGGAGAGCTGCAGTGCTTGCGACTGGTCAGTCTTGACTTACATGCTGCGTGACTCGTCAATGTTCATGATGGTATCGAAGTTTATGCTGTTGTATGTCGTTAGACGCAGTGGTCGAAGTGCAAATTCTGAAGTGGGGGTATGGAGGTAGCCTGTGCGCATGCCGTAGGCATGCATACAACAAAAATGGGTATGACCATGTGTCATGAGGGTGTTGACATTCAAAATATAATCAGGTCAGCATATTTATTAATGTTTCATGTGACCCCTGCTCCTCTTCTTCCTTCCTTTACTTACTCGCTGCACCACTCATTAACTTCATCCCTCTTTAACCTTGCACTTTTCCGGTGAAGGGGTACACAGAGGCGGTGAGGCATATTGAGGTGGTGAGGAACACAGAGGTAGTGTAGTACACAGAGGAGGTGAAGGACACAGTGGTGATGCTGTACACATGGGGTGACAGTGAGGGAGGACAGAGCAGGGAGGGGGGGACAGTGCACACATGAGGACAGGGAGGGAGGACAGCACACACATGGGGCAGGGAGGGGTTCAGTGCACACATGGGGACAGGGAGGGGGGACAGCACACACATGGGGACAGGGAGGGGGGACAGCGCACACATGGGGACAGGGAGGGAGGACAGCGCACACATGGGGCAGGGAGGGGGGTCAGTGCACACATGGGGACAGTGAGGGGGGACAGCACACACATGGGGACAGGGAGGGAGGACAGCGCACACATGGGGCAGGGAGGGGGGTCAGTGCACACATGGGGACAGGAAGGGGGGACAGCACACACATGGGGCAGGGAGGGGGGTCAGTGCACACATGGGGACAGGGAGGGAGGACAGCGCACACATGGGGCAGGGAGGGGGGTCAGTGCACACATGGGGACAGGGAGGGTGGACAGCACACACATGGGGACAGGGAGGGGGGACAGTGCACACATGGGGACAGGGAGGGAGGACAGCGCACACATGAGGCAGGGAGGGGGTTCAGTGCACACATGGGGACAGTGAGGGGGGACAGCGCACACATGGGGACAGGGAGGGGGGACAGCTCAAACATGGGGACAGGGAGGGGGGACAGCTCAAACAAGGGGACAGGGAGGGGGGACAGTGCACACATGGGGACAGGGAGAGAGGACAGTGCACAAATGGGGATGGGGAGGGGGTCAGTGCACACATGGGGACAGGGAGGGAGGACAGCACACACATAGGGGCAGGGAGGGGGGTCAGTGCACACATGGGGACAGGGAGGGGGGACAGCACACACATGGGGCAGGGAGGGGGGTCAGTGCACACATGGGGACAGGGAGGGAGGACAGCGCACACATGGGGCAGGGAAGGGGGTCAGTGCACACATGGGGACAGGGAGGGGGGACAGCGCACACATGGGGACAGGGAGGGGGGACAGTGCACACATGGGGACAGGGAGGGGGGACAGCTCAAACATGGGGACAGGGAGGGGGGACAGCTCAAACATGGGGACAGGGAGGGGGGACAGTACACACATGGGGACAGGGAGGGAGGACAGTGCACAAATGGGGATGGGGAGGAGGTCAGTGCACACATGGGGACAGTGAGGGAGGACAGCGCACACATGGGGCAGGGAGGAGGGTCAGTGCACACATGGGGACAGGGAGGGGGGACAGTGCACACATGGGGACAGGCAGGTAGGACAGTGCACACATGGGGCAGGGAGGGGGGTCAGTGCACACATGGTGGATAGGGAGGGGGGACAGCGCACACATGGGGACAGGGAGGGGGGGTCAGTGCACACATGGGGACAGGGAGGGGGGACAGCACACACATGGGGACAGGGAGGGAGGACAGCGCACACATGGGGCAGGGAGGGGGGTCAGTGCACACATGGGGATAGGGAGGGAGGACAGCGCACACATGGGGCAGGGAGGGGCGTCAGCGCACAAATGGGGATGGGTAGGGGGGTCAGTGCACACATGGGGACAGGGAGGGGGAAAGTACACATAGGGGGACAGGGAGGGAGGACTGTATATACACAGGGGCAAAAGGGAGTGAGAACAGTATGTGACATGTGTACAGTAAGCGATTAGCCTGGGATATACGTATATATAACTCACCTGCTGCCAGCCACTCTTCCGCGGCCTGCTCCATCATCCTGCTCCTCCTCGGATTCCTGGCTGAAAGCTATGCACTGCCCCAGATGGGACCTACCTCCTGTTTCTCCGCACAGGATTAGTTCCTGTTCTCACTAGACACACTTCCTGATTATGAGTGGCTGAGCCCCCGACACTATGGCCTCTGTGGTTCCGCTGCTTGGTAGTCCCCACCCTGCTTGCAGGCATTGAACCCCATGCGGCAACAGCAGCATGTGATGTCATACGTCACATGAGGGGGAAGAGCTGTAGGGGGCAGAGCAGAGCTAAAGGCACCAAATGGATCCTAGTTATGTGCCAGGTGCCGTTAATCCTGGCCCCGAGAGGCCACCTCGTTCGTTAAGGCCGGCTGTGACTGACTGGTCAGCATACTATAATGAGTCCAACAGACTCATTATTAGTACTGCTAATACCACGGGCCCGATGCAAAGCACCGGCTGCCTGTACTTCCATAACTGCATACTGCAATCCTGAAAACTTGTAAGAAGAAAAACAAAGTTTAGTGCTTGAAGTGCCAGTATGTCATGGTGTTGCATACCAGCACACTTCAAGCACTGGTTGGAAGGATATGAGAAGGCAGCAGTGGGCATCCATATGCTAGACTATGCTTTGGAAGGCATTATCATATTTTAGCAACTGTGATCCATTAGAGAATACAATTGCGATTGCATTTGCGTAAAGCTCTGAATCAAGCCCAGAGTCTTAAAATGCCCCTGATTTGAGGGTTAGAGTGGAGAACCACTGACATAAAAGCTTAGCTGAAAATAAAGAGTTTTAGTGAATAGGACCTATTGGACCAACAGCTCATATTAAATATTAATTAAAACATAAGATGTTTTCTTGTTAAAAAATAAATATATATTGAAAATGACAAACTGAAGCCAGCCTGCCACCTTTAACAAGATGGCCTATGGGATATGTTACTGTGCATGTGTGACCCCGCCTCCCTGCGCTATATTAGAGAGTGTGATGAGAACTGCAGGGATGTGCAGCACATGTTCCTCTAGTGTGTGAGTATCGCTATTACCTAAGTCTCTTCTTACATTTACAGCTTATTCTGTGTATTACTGCTGTTACCACTGACACCGCTGTTACATCTGTTACCACTATTATCCATAATAATCTTCAAGCCTGGTTAAGGACAAACTGTCTGACTTCAACTCCATTTCACAATTCCGCTGGTGCCTATTGTTAAGCTTACAGGTTCTACTCCAATAGACCATATCAACACAATTGGGCCTGAACTAATCCATTGAATTGAATAAAATCTGAATTTCTCTTTGGTCTAAATACCTACAGCAAGTTTCTTCATTTTGATTACATTTTTTGGTTTTCTAGTTACAGTATATATAGTAGAGCTTCTAGTTATATATAGTGGAACTTATTGTTCTAGATATTTAGAGGGATTGTTTGATTTTATTACATTGTTATAACCTGTATTGATGAGGAAAGGCTTTTTTAATATATCTTTTATATATCATTATCGTTTAAGAGTAAGTAATATTATACTAAAAGTGAAATAAAATATACACATTGGATGGGATTTGAACCCACCACCTAATATTTACTAAACTGGCTGCATTAATGTTTTGAGCCACTGAGGTTCAAATTATCTAGAAGAAAACTTGGGTTGATTTATTGATTCCCTTGCTATATTATAAGTAAAATAAATTTCACATACCTAATGGGATTTGAACCTAGTACCCTGAGGGCCTGATTCATGTTGGTTCGCAAGGCTGCGTTCGCATGCAGCCAGCCAATGTTTGCATTCTGCGCATGCGTTTAAGATGCAGTGAGCGTGCGCGAACCGGCCACATCGATCTGGAAGCAATCACAGTGAACACGCAGAGTCTTCAAACAGTGATTGAGAGGAAGTGAGTGTTTGAGGGTGGTGACGGGGGGTGGTCATAAAAATGCAGGCGTGCCTTGGCGTTTAAATGCCGTTACAGGGGCATGTATAATTAAGCCCCTGTGATAGCATATGCTGGCAGAAGTGTGGATGGCGACAGGAAGTTTAGCAGTTTCTGGGGTCAGGTCAACCACAACTGTGCGGATGGTACCGATGTTACTCAATGGTACCGATGTTTTTGGTGACTTGCGGATGCATGTCACAGGGAGTCGGCAGGCTTTATTCAGTGATGGGCGTCTTGGTATAGTGCTGCGGTTGCCATGCGATTGCATTCATTAGCATATTTTCGCAGCGAGTGGGGTGCGTGCGAACGCAGCCTTGCAAACCAATGTGAATCAGGCCCTGATTGCATTAACTTGCTGAGCCACTGAAGCTCACTTTGTCTAGGAGAGAATTTAGGTTTAATTATTGATCATCTTATCATCTTATTAATTCCGAAGTGCCATATAGATTTTCATCTTTACATTTTCTTTATAAAGAGAAGCTTAATAATATGTACTGATTGTTTATATATTTTATTTATATTATTTAAATAATGCACAATGAATATTATTAATTTTATATATACTGTATCTAACACCAGAATTCAGTGTTGTGACTTCAAATGTTAATAGACCTCTAAACACAGTTGTGTTAATTAATGGAAACTCACTATTGACAATTGACCTTATACACCACTTCTGTCTGAAGAAACTGCTATTCCCAACAGTGGAGAAACGCGTCAAGGAAAGGGGACCCTGTCTGCTTGCTGTGCACATAACCTATCCTACAAATTTGCAATATCGGACGATGCCAAAAGTGTACTCCTTCCGCACTGGATTGTTTAACCAGCCCGATCAGTGGAAACTTAGAGCGGTAAGGATTTGGGGTGAGAACTACATCCCTACAGTATGAATGAGCTTAATACCGCTTTACCCAGTAGGGGCTGTTAGTCAATAGTACAGGAATCTAACCAGGGGAGGTTGGAGTGGCAGCGATGTATTTGGTTATCTGCCACTATATAAAAGCTCTGCATTTGCACTTTTCTCCCAAGGTTGGACTACGCAAGGCGGAATACAACAATGTATTGAATATTGTAATAAGTTCACAAAAGAACTTTTATACATTGCACCTTAAGGATATCTCCAGGTCGGAACTGTCCATATTATTGGAGGATTGATATTTCTATATATACTCAGAGCTGGCATAGGCATAATAAGCAAATGCCTAGGGGCGACTGAAATATCCGACAGCTCTGCTGCTGCCCCCCGCCTGCCGCTGCCCCCCTTCCCCACCTGCCACTGCCCCCCTGGCACTGCCACAATCGGAGCTCAGCTCCGATTGGCAGCTCAGCGCGTGCCCAGGTCAGACTGAGCTTCTGTACAGAAGCTCATTCTGGCTAATTTAGCCAGATCCAGGGGGAGGGCGATAAGAGTGGTCGCCCCCCGTAACTCTTATCCTACAGGAAGCAGAGGCTGGGACCTGGCCGCGCTTTCCATATACAGTTAGGGGTGGGCACTGGGCAGCTGAGACGAGTCATGCACCCGACCGGCCAGGGAAGAAAGTGGAGTGACATTGGATTTGTAGTTTTTTCTACTGCTCAGACTCTTAGCAGCAAAAAAGAAACTACAAATCCCATGATTCATTGCATCCTTTTCAAAGATGGCCGCCACTGGCGCAGCCCAGCATGTGAATTGTGAATAGGGGGAATGAAGTAATTTAGGCGAGTGACATCCTGACTGGACTGGGACCGGGACAGAGTGGAACACATGAAGACTTAGAACTTGAAGAGGGAAGACCCTCTGCTGCAAGTAGGACCACCCAGTGGCTGATCCTAGGGGGGTAAGTGGAGGAAGGGTCCCCTTCAAGTCTGTATGTGTATATATATATATATATATATATATCCCAATGCAAAAGAGTGGCACTCACAGACTGAGCATCAACAAATCATTCCAGTGCTTTACTGTATCAACGTTTTGGGGTCAATCCCCATCATCAGGAAGGGGACTGACCAACAAAGCACTGGATTGATTTGTTGATTCTCAGCCTGCGAGTGCCACTTTTTTGCATTGGGATATATGGAGGGGCTGAATACCCCAAGGTGAGCACCTCAGCAAGATACCATCAAGCTCTAAATAGGAGTGAGTGCCGGTAATTCTTTGTCATATATATACAGTATATATATATATATATATATACATGTGTGTGTATATATAAATATATATATATATATACATATATATATATGTGTATATATATATATATATATATATATATATATGTGTGTGTGTGTGTATGGGGCCTAGGGCTGCTATTTTCTGGTCACCAGGCGTATGATGAGTATTCCAGTTTTACTGGCTCCTGTTCTGTGACTTACAGCGCTTGATATGTTGTGCTTTATGTATTGAGATATATTTTTGAGGATGGCTATTTAACTTCTTTGGACTTCTCATATATTTGTACTTTTTCATCAAATCAATGGTGTGCTGGTCTCCCTCCTGTCCTGAGATGGACATGAGTGCATTATACGTATCTACTATGTGACTACAGCACCTGGACTTACCTTATAAGTGTGTGCGATTTTACCCCTGTTTCTATATATATATAAAGCACTAATCCACGGCACTCACCGTTCCTAGATTTGGGGTGCAACATGGTATGTGACCACATTGTTTAAATAGAAATCACAGGGGCTCTGCACTCACCATAATAACTAATAATAATAATAATAATAAACATAATAAACAGTGGGGTTTTAGTTCATGAATTGATCAATGCATTTAAGCTTGCAGCCCACAATGGTTTTGAAATGAAACAAATAAGATGTGATTTAACTGCAGACTTTCAGATTTAATTTGAGGGTAATTACATCCAAATCAGGTTAACGGTGTAGGAATTACAACGGTTTCTATATGTGCCTCCCACTTTTTAAGGGGCCAAAAGTAATGGGACAAACTAAACAATCCTAAATCTAACTTTCACTTTTTAATACTTTGTTGCAAATCCTTTGCAGGCAATTACAGCCTGAAGTCTGGAACTCATAGACATCACCAGACGCTGGGTTTCATCCCTGGTGATGCTCTGCCAGGCCTCTACTGCAAATGTCTTCAGTTCCTGCTTATTCTTGGGGCATTTTCCCTTCAGTTTTGTCTTCATCAAGTGAAATGCATGCTCAATCGGATTCAGGTCAGGGGATTGACTTGGTCATTGCATAACATTCCACTTTTTAGCCTTAAAAAACTCTTTGGTTGCTTTTGCAGTATGCTTCGGGTCATTGTCCATCTGCACTGTGAAGCGTCGTCCAATGATTTCTGAAGCATTTTACTGAATATGAGCATATAATATTGCCCGAAACACTTCAGAATTCATTCTGCTGCTTTTGTCGGCAGTCACATCATCAATAAATACAAGGGAACCAGATCCATTGGCAGCCATTCATGCCCACGCTATGACACTACCACCACCATGCTTCACTGATGAGGTGGTATGTTTTGGATCATGAGCAGTTCCTTTCCTTCTCTTCTCTTCCCATCACTCTGGTACAAGTTGATCTTTGTCTCATCTGTCCATAGGATGTTGTTCCAGAACTGTAATGGCTTTTTTAGATGTTGTTTGGCAAACTCTAATCTGGTCTTCCTGTTTTTGTGGCTCACCAATGGTTTACATCTTGTGGTGAACCCTCTATATTCACTCTTGTGAAGTCTTCTCTTGATTGTTGACTTTGACACATATACAACTACCTCCTGGAGAGTGTTCTTGATTTGGCCAATTGTTGTGAAGGGGTTTTTCTTCACCAGGGAAATAATTCATTTCAAAATCATTGTGGTGGTGAATAGAGGCCAAAATATGAAAATTCTGTCAATGTCCCAATATTTATGGACCTGACTGTATATATATATATGTGTGTGTGTGTGTGTGTATATATATATATATATATATATATATATGTGTGTGTATATATATATATATATATATACATACACATATATATACATATATATGTGTATGTGTGTGCAGGGGGCACCATTCAAAATTTTGCCTAGGGCACCAAATTTCAGCACCTAAAGCATCTTTTTTCATGTTCTCTAAGGCTTCTCCTGACTGTGAAGATTCTCCACACTGTAGTCTTCCATTGTGACTTTTTAATGGTGATTTCAATGTTGTCCACTGGCTGAGATCCATCTCATCTGATGGTTGGGTTTTCCCCATGTAAATGAGACAATTCACAATCAGAAGGTGACTCTTATGTTTAGCCGTGGTGTCAGTTTCTCTTTTGGCAGAATTTGCACAATCTTGGTCTTGGGGGCACCATGATGAATCAGACAGATACTCCATGGTAAACATCTGATCTGGTGTTTTATATGTTTCTATTAAGTCTTGTGTGTGAGTTTAGTCATCTGCCGCTTGTGGTCGAGCTCTTTTACTGCACTCTAAATGATCTCTAGATACAAAATAAACTTAAACCTTAATCTGAAATGTTGCATTTAATGCTCTGTTCCGCTTGTTCACATATCTAAGTATTATGGTTAAGTGGACAGCTGAGGGTGTGAAGTCCTCCCAAAGGGGAACAGATCCAGATTACAAAACCATGTCTGAAGTTCATGATAAAGAAGTGACGTATACAGATGATCGCAAATCCCGTGAAGCAAAGGTATAGAATGTAGAGAAGTCTACAGAGATGCTGATGGCTTCCACATATGAGACTCGGTTGTTGCTGTGTGATCAGAGTGATGTGAATGTGGCCCAATCACACTGTTTTGCTTTGGAAATCAGAACTTTAAGAAAGTTAATACTGACAGTCTTGTGAAGAGTAATACTCATGTATGTGAAACAATGCCTTCATGCAAGCAGGACGGAAATTGCAGTGCTGTTGAATTTGTCTGCAGCGAAGTGGAGTGGTCTCACATTATAATGCTTGAAACAAGTAGTCCAGCTAAACAGAATTTGAAAAAAAGACCTCTGTGGAGAGTGAACTTCAAGCTGTGCTGGTGGAACAAGTGGAAGTTTGTCGTCATGTTTTCAGGTCCCAAAAAGCAGATGTACAAGAAAATGCAAGTGATATATACCTTATTGAATGGCAGATAGCCATCAAAGCCATGAGATAAAGTTTGTGAATCAATGTAGCAAAGATTTGAGTATTTTATGTGGACATGAGAGTATGGAATCTGAGGGTGGTAGTGCCTGTACATGCTCTGATGACATGCAGCTTGGAAACAGTGATGCTAGTGACTCTCAGGATGAGTGTGGCACTTTGAAAGAAAATGATTTACCAGTGAAGTATGCCAATAGCCAATATCATGCTTCAAGGCTAAAGAGGAAAGATGTTGCAAACAGAAGTTGGCCAAAGGATTTGAAAGTGAAAGGTTTAAGCAAGAGGAATTGTAATTTTGCTAAGGAAAAGCCATTCAGCTTGTAGAGTCCTTAACAGAAATGTCTGGTTAGGGGGTCTATGTGTCAAAAATAAAGAGAAGTTGGAAAGTCTCAACCTCCTGAAGACTTGTACAGTCTTTGACATTGACTTTGTAATCACAGTCCTCCCAGAAAGTGATGAAGAGGAAGAGTATCACCTCTTGCTCTCTGGGGTGGAGAAAATTGTTGCGACATCTGAAAACCCCATCAATTGAGTACTTGCCAATTTACAGAAACCAATTAAGTGCCATAAAGTGAGAAAAAAAGTTAGGAGGAAAATAAAGTCTGGAATCTGGAGGATGAGACTGCCAGATGACAGACAAGTCTCGATGATGTGCGGGAATGTGGTGAAAGGCCATGATAAGAAGAATGAAGAGGGAATTTAACATGAGAATACTTTATTGATACCGCTAAATCTATATACCCAAAATGTCGCTATTTAGCGCTACAAGTCGCATAAGAAATAATTGCTTTCTAATCCAGCACAGACGGTGTAGTGGTTAGCATTACTGCCTCACAGCGCTGTGGTCATGGGTTCGATTCCCACCACGGCCCTAACTGTGTGGAGTTTGTATATTCTCCCTGTGCTTGCATGGGTTTCCTCCGGGTGATCCGGTTTCCTCACGCACTCCAAAAATATACTGATAGGTTAATTGGCTCCAAATATAAATTAACCCTAGTGTGTATGTGATAGGAACATAGATTGTAAGCTCCACTGGGACAGGGACTGATGTGAATGGCCAAATATTCTCTGTAATGCGCTGCGGAATATGTGTGCGCTATATAAATAACTGGTAATAAATAAATAAATAATAAATAATAATCCAATTGTGGTTCTAAAGCACAAAAAGTTATATTGCAATAAAAAGAAAGTTACACGCTTTAGATCTAACACAATTAGCGCAAAAAGCAAGTAAATACAAAGGTACAAACCGATACATATGCGTGCGCACTGGCCCAGTATGCAGTATTTCAATCCTGAATCTGCGGTCACCGTCACCCAAGGATATGGAGAAATGACTGACTACTGCCCCAGCTCACAAGCCTATATTCGGTACAGATTTTAGAGACAACAAAGGCACAGAATAACAGATGCTCATTGGTTCTTGCTTCAGGTCACTCCGTTCATTGGTTAGTTCATATGGTGTCATCAGAGGTATGGATCAGCTTTCCAACTGCTTCTTTGCGTAGATTTCCCTCCGAAGAACTAATAAAATACAGTACATACAGAGATACATTCTAACCTATAATTCATATCTTGCGAACGCATGCTGTGATCTCCTTGCCGATAGAACCAATGATCTACAAATAAACAGGGATTTAGAATGGTACCAAACATGACATGTCTACTAGCTTCTGTACCTTAAATATCATATACATACATTTCACAACATAATTATTCACTAATAAAACCTCTAATATCACATTTAATGTGAAGGAACCTTTTTATACATATGCATTCGCATATATGCATCAGTGTAATGTTCGTATGTGAGCATCTATGTGTGTGTATGTATGTATGTTTGATATGTGTGTGTGTTATGTGCATCAGAGTATGTGTAATGGAGATATATATATATATAAATATATATATATATATATATATATATATAAAACCAACTTTTATCCATTTCTGGCATATTTTAATATTTAGACATTGCCTTAACCAAATTCTAAGTTGTAAATAAAAGTTTATTTCTAAGCAGGGTGAGACCCCCAGCTGTTTGCTGTTGCCACCTTGTCTGGTAGCTTGCAACAGGCCCCTCTCCACTTAATTAGAGTGTAGGTGTCACTTCCTATGAACCAAAACAGCACTGAACAAAAAGGTATACAATTGTTAATGATCTGCAGGTTCCTGACAATGATTCCCAACTTTGCATTTAGAACCCTTCTCTGATCATATCACTATTTGTGTTACATTTTAATTATTTGTTACAGGCATATTGTATCAGTATGCAGAGTTTCTCAAAACATATGCAAACACCCACAGACATACACATTAAACCTGTTTTCCACACTCTGACTAAACCTTGTAGTAATATAAATATATATTTTTGCATATTGGAATTGCGCTGATGCAGAGTAGTGTCCAAGCAATTCGTCATCAGACCATAGATGCCTAAATCATCAGATAATAATTGCAAGCGATCATATCCAACTATCTGACTTCGACAGCCCACCCTTTGATAGTAAACATAAAACTATCATATTCTGATCTTAACCTTTCCAGTCAAGCATAATAATTCATTATTCAATGTTCTAAACGGTATGACATGAGTTGGTCATTGAACCGTTAATAATGCATTTCAAGAGGGTAGAGCAACCCTTAGATGCACTCAGCGGATCTATACTGGACCATGGGTAGGATGTTTAAAGGAACATTTACATGACTTTGCCTGTTCACATATTATTATTTGTAGGCATATTCAATGTCGGGGTTGTATATTAGCGTATGTGTTAATGTGGGTTGATCATACAGGTGGTAAAAGAGAGAGAATTCAATTTGGAGAGAATCATAACAATATAATTTTCATAGTTCATAGTTCTAAAAATAAAAAAAACTTATGATTGTTCTTATTATGTTGTCTTCACCCAATGGGGTGAGGGCATGCTTCTGGATGATCTGGATCTCGATTACTTCAATCTGTGTCTCATCCGGTTATCTTCGTCATCTACCAGGTATATCATCTGTCTGCAGCTGGGCCTTGTCAGCATCTAGAATAGGAAATTTGAGATATCAGTCATCTAGAATGTCTCCATCTTTCCTACCCAATCTGACGTCTTCCACCCGATCCGTCTGCAGTCTTCAGATATCCTGCTGTTGACTTGATTTGCCTACATGGACGAAAAACAGACTCTTCGAGCGTTAGTAGTCCCCCCCCCCACTGTGACAATTTAGAATTTTGTCGGCTCCATATTGGAGTTTCCAAAAAACACAACTTATTGACATTGACGAGTGTCTACAGACTCAACTTTACAACGTTTTCTCTACTATTTGGCAGTCAAGATTCTACAATGCCTTTTCCTTTCTCACTTTTTATGAAAATCTCCAAATAATTATCCCTAATCTAGGAAATTCTAAATACACTTTGACCTTTCTTCCGATGTTCCAGGGAACTAGAAAAATTTTTTAGTATACATCATACATTTATGGCAATATGTAACTAATTCTTATCTATTCTAAACATACAAACTGTTAATAGATATACCCAGTTCATTTAGCAATAACAGAAAATTATCCTGTGAAACCTGTTTAAATATAAGACCAATTTTGGAACACTCTTAAATGTATTTTTCTCATTGAAAACCCCTAGTAATTGCAGGCCTTACCACCTCTGCTGGGAAGTGGATGTATATTTTCTCTACCACTACTCCTCCTCCTAGGACATGTGAGTGTCACTACTGGTCACAAGAGGTAAAACATCAAAATTACAACAGGTTTTTTTTGAGAAAAACTTACATTCCAGTGAGTTATTGTCACTACAACACTTTTAAAACAGTACGATCATATGCATATTTTTATGATCTACTGTATGACAATCCTCCTGTTCTGGTGGATGAAACCTCCATCCTTTGGTTATCCATAAAACTTACATCACAATTTAACAAGGTTTTACAGGGATATACATACACAAAGATATCACGTTTGTATCTGCTACCAACAATCACTGGAGATCTCTAAAACCATTCCGTATTAACTGTTACCACTTATTACAGCTTCGGTGTCATTTAGCACATACATTACTTTATGAGATATACACCTTATGTTTAGTTATTAATCTTTCCAATATCCTACAAACCAAACCTTGTACATCCATCTTCCAATTCCTCTGAATTTGGTCATGGGTTGCAATACTTACTTATCACCACTATGCAATTTTAGAATCCCCTTCTCTCCGATATACATTATTATACTTTTACCTGTACACAGTCTTGAGAACAATGGCATATACCGTAAACATTGTTATAAGCATAAAAGTTAAATCCATTATCACTTGTAATCAGAGAACATAAAGACGTCCTTATGTACTGCAGAAATAACAAACCTAGATTTCCTTACCTCTGCTTTTCATATGATATCTCTACTTCTAAGGAATATCTCATGTCCAACATTACGCATATCACATTGTTTCCCACTATCTATAATATTACATATATTGCTATTTGCAAATCATATTTCCTGCAGTCATCTATACTTACCACATGACCTGTTTACCTATAGAAAAACAATTATTCTGTGTTATCTTAAATTAAATTATCCAGTTTTACCTTGTTTACAGACTTTGCTGACCTGTGGTTCAGTCTTTTTCAACTCCATTCTGCTTACCAATATATATAGAACGATTATTACAGGACTCATTGCAAACCTGCCATATGATCCAATTAATCACACCCTGCATAGCAATACATCACCTGATTCTAAGCTTCACACCAATGTTACCTATATAACTGTTACAGAATTGAATACATGGGTTAAACACAAATACCCCCCTTTGCGAGTTACTTAACCTATTTACGGAAATCCATATCTATCTGAGTTATGACTAGGGGTACAGGAAACCTCCAGTGGGCCACAATGTTCCAGTCTGACACTGCTGCTGTATTACTTTTTCCTGTCTGTATTGGTGGAAATAAAGTCCTCAATCTTTACAAGATTGGAGAATTTATCTTGCAGATCTGAGATCACCCAGTGAGTGTAGCTACTTCACGCCATTCACAGTTTCTCAGTGCGCGCTTCTCTGCTCAAAATTCTTACCGTGTCGCCAAAATGCAGTACTCGCTCAGACAACTATTAAAGACATGCTTCTGCGGAAAATAAGGGTTAGAATTAAAATAACAGAATATCTTACATAAAAAAATACCTGTGACATCTCAAATATTCATAAGCATGTTATATATCTTTGAGCATTTCTAACCTTCCATACAGTATTCTTACGTATCCTGTTCTGTACCACCAGATCCCAGACACCGGGTCGTCATCACTATGCTTTATATATGTATAGCGATCAAAGCTTCATGTGAGCTACACATGCAAGCTTTCACAAGGCCCATAAACCGCCCTTATATTCCTTGACAAAATACATCACGTCCCTGATCATCTTAAACAATGTATTATGCATATTTCAGCAAACAAATCATACTCAGTTATAACTGCAAAGTAATGTGTGGTTTACATGCAATCTAATACACAGATAATACAATATAACACACCACATGTCATAACTCACTCAGAACCTGAATTTCTTACCCTGAAATAAATCTATAAACTGCTGTACCTACAAGGAAATTTTCAGAAGTACATATAAACTGCACACAGATGAGCACATATAAACTTATACACAGAAAAAAACTTTCATACGCTGCATGTACAAACCCCCTGCATGGAAAACCAAGATCCTGTGAGCACAAATAAACCTCAATACTACTGTGTTGCATGTGTGCTTTCAGTAATACCCTGTATTACACAGATCCCTATTTTCCCAGATTGTGTGTCAACTCCCCCTCTGTTGTTCACAATCAGACATTGAGAACAACAGAGGATCCTAAATCCTAACAAACATCTTAAAAATTTGCCAATTATAATGTTTGTGACATTCTCAGAACACCCCACATTGAAACAATCCTTCAATATATTGCATTCTAGTATGTAAAATAATTTTATCATCACTAAAAATATGAATTTCCAGCTACATTCATTTGCTTCAAATATATAAAAATTAGTCATATCTGCATTCGCTGCCATTACTTATGAATTTCCCTAGTACTTTAAAACAAGCATTGTACATGTGTGACTTTAATGCCCAATTTTCACTGCAGATATGCTGCTGGGTGGCCTATATGATATAGGCAGCACAGACAGGCTTAAATCAAGATACCTTTGATTACCATTTCTTCAAAAATACAGAAAAATGAACAGAAGTAAGTTTATAATTATTGAGAAGGCCACCTTATAACTTAAGTTAACATTCTATCTATTGTAATTTAGAATCACAATTTTTGTTAATCCTAGATCAAAGTAAATCTCTTATAAACACAACAAAAGAATCTACTGTCTAGACTTCTAAGAAGTTTCAAGGGAAAATTTTTTTTTCTTATTAGCATATAGTAACTATTCTGAATTGAATTCCCAATCCCAATATTTACTGTAAACAAAGACATCTTACTTTCCTGAAATGCACACTGATTAATATAGTACATTACAAAATCATGAAACCACCTAAGTTTCTAAAGTGTTAATAATTGCTCTTTTATAGCAATGATAAATTATTTTGCTTAAACCATTACTTTTTTACATTAATCTCACCAAATTCAGTCATGGCTGATTTTACAGTGGGTTCATTTTTCTTCTCCAGTAACCTTACCTTAAAGTGCCTTAACACAAGGGAAAAAAATATTACTTGTTACATTTTTATTATTATTTTCATTACTGGCTGTACCATCACTGCCCACCGCATAAGGTGGTGGTGGTGGTGCGCATGCGCTATTCCCTTTGCTATTGGAAGTGCTACCTTACGGTGTGTGTGCATTCCCATGAGGCGTGCATACGACGCTGTTTTGAGTCGCATTCGCACCACTCAGCCACATGTTTCCCGCGTGCTGCCACAATTTTAAACAGTAATTGTATTTTACACGTGTCTTCAGGGATTTGACTACACATATTCTATCACTTAAATTATTTAGCACCTCAAAATCGAAACTGCCAATTTTAGGGAAAGGCTTCAAACATACCTCGGTCATCTTAACCCATACATTACAATACGCAGTTGCATGTGTACCATACTTAGTATACATTATATGCCTTGCCGATCCTGTCAGTCCTTCCATGAGCAGCCTATCGTCGACCATGACAAGCGATTGCCTAGCACCCATCTGGGAAAACGCTAAACTCCACTTAGAAAATGTCGACCGGTACACGAATTCACGAGCTAACGTGTACACACTCCTTATCGTTATGCCCGCCGACCCGCTAGTCATTTCGCTCAGCTTGCACAACGAAGAGCAAAATATCTGCCTATTGCAATCTACCCTGCTTGCGGCAAATTCAACCAAGCTTCATCTCTCGCTTGTACACGATTCAGAGCTAACATGTACGCACTCCTGCCCATTGTGTACAACCGGCCCGCTAGTCGTTATGGACAGCATGCACAACGTGGAGCAGAATACTGCCTTGTACTACTCTAGCTCACCCTTTTTGAGTTACTTTCCACTGGTAGCATGTAATTGTTCCAATAACGCTTACCCTTTCCAGTGATTTGACTCCACATGCTCAATCACAACCACGGTCTACCCAACCATGTGGTCTAATCGCAATGCCCAGAGAACCTAACTGATCAATGGATTTTGCGATCACTCTGAGGGGCCGATCAACAGCTAACCTCTGTATTCCCGATGTACGGGAAACTTATGGTTAGCTACCAAAAACCACAATGTACCTGCTCTGTACACTGGCCCAGTAGTTTTCTTGCCCCGTCGAGGCACCTACCGAGTTTCCCTAGGCCTAACAGACAGTGACCTATTTACGTCATATGCATACATTCACTTTCATACATTTGTTTTCTGCGCAGAAAAACCTTTACTTAAATTTGGCAGTTGCAATTTAAAGGGGTTAACTAGTTAACCACGCTATGCATATAACAAGACTATTTACCAAAAATTACTGTTTAAACCCACGGCAGTATTATCGGATACATGTGTACACTATTGTGCGACTAGTCACATACACAATAATTCGACTGATACACAAAAGCGTAAAAATAAAAATGATGCTATTGTGCGACTAGTTGCATACACAATAATGCAACTAACACACAATAAAAGAAACAAACCTTTTTCTCTTGTCCCCAGGTTCCTAATCAGTGCCCCTTAAAATCACACAATAAAGGACATCGATTCCACAACACTGAATGGTAGCAGGATTTTGAACACAGTGCGTTCTTACCTGCTTATGGCACCTTCCACCCTTTGGTGCGGAATCGAGGTCCATTCGCTATGGTGCGAATTTCGGTGCTGTGATATCAGCTGCGAGCCCCCATCTATTGATACCCCTAAATCTATATATCCAAAATGCCGTTATTTAGTGCTACAAGTCGCATAAGAAATAATTGCTTTCCAATCCAATTGTGGTTCCAAAGCACAAAAAGTTATATTGCAATAAAAAGAAAGTTACACGCTTAGATCTAACACAATTAGTGCAAAAAGCAAGTAAATACAAAGGTACAAACCGATACATATGCGTGCGCACTGGCCCAGTATGCAGTATTTCAATCCTGAATCTGCGGTCACCGTCACCCAAGCATATGGAAGAAATGACTGCCTACTGCCTCAGCTCACAAGCCTATATTCGGTACAGGTTTCAGAGACAACAAAGGCACAGAATAACATGCTCATTGGTTCCTGTTTCAGGTCACTCCGTTCATTGGTTAGTTCATATGGTGTCATCAGAGGTATGGATCAGCTTTCCAATAACTTCTTTGTGTAGGTTTCCCTCCGAATAACTAATAAAAAACACTACATACAGAGATACATTCTAACCTATAATTCATATTTTGCGAACGCATGCTGCGATCTCCTTGCCGATAGAACCAATGATCTACAAATAAACAGGGATTTAGAATGGTACCAAACATGACATGTCTACTAGCTTCTGTACCTTAAATATCATATACATACATTTCACAACCTAATTATATGCTAATAAAACCTCTAATATCACATTTAATGTGAAGGAATCTTTTTATACATATGTGTTAACATATGTGCGTCTGTGTAATGTTCATATATATGTATGTGAGTACGCATGTGAGCGTCTATGTGTATACATGTATGTTTTATGTGTGTGTGTTATGTGCATCAGAGTATGTATAATGGAGATATATATATATATATATCTCCCCAACTTTTATCCATTTCTGGCATATTTTAATATTCAGACATTGCCTGAACCAAATTCTAAGTTGTAAATAAAGGTTTATTTCTAAGCAGGGTGAGACCCCCAGCTGTTTGCTGTTGCCACCTTGTCTGGTAGATTGCGACAGGCCCCTCTCCACTTAATTAGAGTGTAGGTGTAAGTTCCTATGAACCAAAACAGCACCAAACAAAAAGGTATACAATTGTTAATGATCTGCAGGTTCCTGACAATGATTCCCAACTTTGCATTTAGAACTCTTCTCTGATCATATCACTATCTGTGTTACATTTTAATTGTTACAGGCATATTGTATCAGTATGCAGAGTTTCTCAAAACATATGCAAACACCCACAGACATACACATTACACCTGTTTTCCACACTCTGACTAAACCTTGTAGTAATATAAATATATATTTGTTTGTATCGGAATTGCACTGATGCAGAGTAGTGTCCAAGCAATTCGTCATCAGACCATAGATGAGTAAATCATCAGATAGTAATTGCAAGCGATCATATCCAATTATCTGACTTCAACAACCTTGTCCCATGTTGCTGAACCCAGGGGTTTGAAGCTGGGGAGCGGTATATGTGACAGGATCACCAGAGATGGCAGTGGTGAGCCATGGGTTCTGTGTGGGGTTGGAGGGATCCACCCACATAGGGTAGTTAAACTAACTTTTACCACACTTAGGGGCTGCCTTGTGGAGAGAGAACAGGTGTAGGCTGCTGAGAAGCTAGACCAGTCAGGCTGCCATTGGATACAGTCTAAGTGGAAGCTAAGCCAAGCCACTGGGGCCAGGGGGCCTGGGTCCAGACCTGAAGGAATCAGTGAGGACCACAAACCTCTTAGACTGTGTGATGTAAAATAAGTTAAGCTGCAGGCTAAGGAAGCCAGTGTCCATACCTGCAGAAAGCAGGGAGGATCACAAGAAAAACTTTGTGTGAAAGCCAGGCCGGAGCCTGTGATGGACTCTGCAGGAGGCAGAGAGAGACTTTGGATTTTTCGCAGACTCAAAAAATCAATAGCAGTTTAAAAAACTCTCACTCTCCTTTAGCCTTCAATACAATGTTTTTTCATTGTTTTTTAACTTCAAATAGTTTTTATTAGAAGAACAGGTTTCCATTATACAGTACATCAAATAAATCATTAATAAACAGTAGTTTACTTATTATAGTAACAAAAACATTATATATTTCGAAATTTTAAATAATGAAATAAAAGATAACATAAAATCAGATAGGGGATCTATAAAAATAATATATAAAATAAAATAAAAATAAATAAATGAATTAAAATAATACAAATATTACATAGAAAACAAAGCAGCACAATGCAATATGTTATGAAAAAAGGAAAAAAAAAAGAAGTAAAAAAAAAACAAGAAAAGAAAACTGCACATGTACACAGCCAGAATTTAAGAAAATAAGTGTGAGGTCATCCATATCGACCTCTATTGTGTCATATTGGAACTGTAGTAAAGCTAGTTGTCTACGGGCATCATGTGGGTAGGTGGTTCAATAAAATCAGACCAAGGTTGGCATCTTATCAGTCTGGATGAGGATGAAGTAGAATATTTAAATCCAGAGGTTTCCATTTCAAAACTCCTCTGAATTTTAGATATTATTATCGAGAGAGATGGGGGATCAGGTCTCTTCCAGAATTGTGCCAGAGCAGCCCTTGTGGCTATCAGTATATGTCCGACAATGTATTTATTGTGTGATTGTATTGAAGAAGGGAAATTTGCGTAGGAGTGAAATTTCTGGTAATTGAGGAACAGTCTCCACAGTGACCTGGGTAATTAACTGGAATACTTCTGACCATAGGGGAAATATATTAGGACAAGACCATAAGATATGTAGCAAAGTACCATCCAATCCACATTTCCTCCAACATAGCTTAGAGGAATCAGTCCAAATTCTATGTAATTTGGCTGGAGTGTAATATAGACCATGTATTAATTTATAGAGCATTTCTGAGTGGTTCAAGCATTTGGACATTTTGAAGATGTTCATGAATAAAAGAGACCAGTCTTTGTCAGTCAGGGTGTTATGTTCTGGGTTGTTTGTGGACCCGGGGTGGTAGCAGGAGCGATCACAGAAGCAGATTTGAAAATAAAACTAAGATTTTTAATAAGTGCTTGAGTAGACATATAATGTGGCAGTAAATAAAAGACCAGGAATATATAAATGTGCACAAGAGTTCTGTGGTGGAAGCAAAAGGGTTAATGTCCAAGTAGAAACAATTAGAGCTGTCCAGGTGTGCAGGTAGTGAAACTGAAAATAATCAAGCCAGGTTTGCAGGTAGTGAACTGAAAATAATCAAGCCAGGTTTGCAGGTAGTGAACTGAAGTGCAGGATGTCAGCAGGCTCAGGCACTCAGGTATGGGCAAGGGTGATGGAGGAAGCGGGGTAGTCCAGTGGGAGCTAGGAGCTGACAGGCAGACTGGCAGACAGCGAATTCACAGGAACAGGAAAGCACAGAGAACTCCCTCTCAGCTAGGCTGAGATACACGTTGCACTGGCAAAGAAGGAAGGCACTGACCCTTCCTAAATACCCCATGCCGTGCTGTTACTGGCCGGAGGGAACATGTGACTCACCAGGATTGGCCAGCCGCATCACATGGCCAGAAGGCAAGATGGCGGCGCCCATGCCAAATGGAATGGAGACGCCGCCAGGCCTCACCAGCACAGAGTGACAACAGGGCCGCACAACAACGCACGCAGCCAAAGCCCCCCGCCAGACACCAGCTCCGCCACCAGACAGCCCGCGCCACAACGACCTCACAGGTAACACCAGCCTAGCGCCATGCTGAAATACCCTGGCCGGGACAGTACCCCCCCTTTTGGGGTGGCCTCAGGACACTCACCAGGCTTCTCCGGATGGGAAGAATGGAATCTCCTGATGAGCGTGGGAGCGTGGACATCACGAGCATCGGTCCAGCAACGTTCCTCTGGACCGTAACCTTTCCAGTCCAACAAATACTGAAGATGACCTCTGCGCAGATGAGAGTCCAAGATCTGGGCAACTTCAAACTCAACTCCTCTCTCCGTCTGGACTCGAGGAGAAGCAGGTAGAGCATTATGGAACTTATTCAGGACTAGGGGCTTTAATAAGGAAACATGGAAGGAATTGGGAATTTTTAGGTATGGGGTAACTGTAAACGGTAGGCCACTGGATTAATGACTTCTGTTATGGTGAAGGGACCAATGAAGCGGGGTGCGAATTTCATAGACGGAACTCTTAGACAAAGGTTCCGAGTAGACAACCAGACCTGGTTTCCTACTTGCATGTGTGGAACTATTCTACGCTTTCTATCGGCCTGGGTCTTATAGCGAGAGGATGCCTTCAACAAATCAGACCGTACTTGAGTCCAGATGGCAGCAAAATTCCGCACCGTGTCCTCCACGGCCGGAACATCGAAAACAGGCAGGTTTCGAAATTCGGGAACACGAGGATGAAGGCCATATACAACCTGAAATGGCGTTTGGTTAGTTGACGAGTGGTAGGAAGCATTATGTGCAAACTCTGCCCACGGCAGCAAGGCAGCCCAATTGTCCTGGGAAGATGACATAAAAATTCTTAAGAAAGTCTCTAGATCTTGATTAACTCTCTCAGTGGAGCCGTTGCTTTGCGGATGGTAGGCCGTGGAAAAGTTTAACTTCACTTGAAGAACAGAACACAAAGCCCTCCAGAATTTTGCAGTAAATTGCACTCCACAGTCAGAGACAATTTCAGCAGGAAGGCCATGTAGACGAAATATGTGTTGGACAAACAACTGTGCCAGGTCAGGGGCAGAAGGTAACTTCTTCAACGGTATATAGTGGACCATCTTAGAAAATCGGTCTATTACAACCCAGATAGTGTTGAAACCTTGAGAGACTGGCAGGTCTGTGACGAAATCCATGGAGAAATGCGTCCATGGACATGATGGAGTAGGTAATGGAAGTAATTCCCCAGCTGGAGCTTGTCGTGATGATTTATGCTGGGCACAGGAGGAGCAGGAAGAGATGAACTCCATTATATCTGCCTTCATAGAAGGCCACCAATAGTGTCTTTTCAGGAACGCCAAGGTCTTCCGAGTGCCTGAGTGCCCTGCGAAGCGAGAGGAATGTGCCCAAGTGAGAAGCTGCTTCCTTAATTCCGGGGCCACAAATGATTTTCCCGTAGGAGGCTGAACTCGTAATGTGGCAAAAACTCTTGATTCCAAGACAGGGGTATTGCTTTGATTTTCAGACTGATCATCACAGAGGAGAGATCTCGATAGGGCATCAGCCTTCTGATTAAGTGCTCCAGACCGGAAGGTCAGGGTGAACTGAAATCTGGCAAAGAATATTGCCCAGTGGGCCAAACGAGGACTCACACATTGGAGGTTTTTTTGAAATAGGAGATTTCTATGGTCCGTAAATACAGTAAATGGAAACTTGGCGCCTTCTAGCAAATATCTCCATTCCTTCAACGCCAACTTTACAGCTAGTAGTTATTGCTCACCTATGGTGTAGTTCCTTTCGGCAGGTGAGAATTTTTTAGAAAAGAACCCACACGGATGGACTCGGTTGTCCTCATAACGTTGAGACAAGACTGCTCCCACAGCTTCAGATGATGCGTCCACTTCCAACAAAAAAGGCCTGTCCAGATCTGGTTGTCGAAGAACTGGTGCTGAGATAAAGGCCTGTTTTAGAAGATGAAAGGCAGACTCTGCCTCAGGTGACCATTGGGCAGGATTAGCACCTTTGTGGGTCAAGGCTGTAATGGGAGCCAGCAGTGTAGAAAATCCCTTAATGAAGCATCTATAATAATTGGTGAAGCCCAACAATCTCTGGATGGCCTTCAGTGTCTGAGGTCGGGTCCAATCCAGAATTGCTTGTACCTTCTTGGGGTCCATTTCTAAACTGGAGCCAGATATTACATAGCTGAGAAAAGGTACACTGGGCACTCCAAAGACGCACTTCTCCAGTTTGCAGTAAAGGTGGTTTTCTCTCAAACGGGTCAGAACTTCTTTAACATGTTCTTGATGTTTAGCCACAGAGGGTGAAAAAATCAGTATGTCATCCAGATAGACAACAACCGAAACATATAACAGATCCCGGAAAATCTCATTAACGAAACTTTGAAAGACAGCAGGGGCGTTACACAATCCAAAAGGCATTACTAAATACTCGAAATGTCCATCTCTGGTATTAAAAGCGGTCTTCCATTCATCGCCAGCTCGGATACGAATGAGGTTGTAAGCCCCTCTCAGATCTAATTTAGAAAAAATGATAGAGCCCTTGACCCTATCAAACAACTCAGTAATCAGGGGAAGAGGGTATCGATTCTTTACAGTAATGTCATTAAGGCCTCGATAATCGATACATGGTCTTAGACCACCGTCCTTCTTGCCAACAAAGAAAAACCCAGCTCTGGCAGGTGAAGTAGAGGGGCAAATAAACCCCTTTGCCAGGTTGTCCCAGATGTACTCGGTCATGGCTTGAGTCTCAGGCAAGGACAGCGGATAGGTACGACCACGAGGTGGTATCTTATCAGGTATCAATTCAATTGGACAGTCTCATTCCCTATGAGGGGGTAAGATATTTGCTTGTTGCTCAGAGAACACGTCGGCGAACATCTGATATTCCTTGGGAATGGCAGAAGAAACTAATGGAACTGTCTTTCTCACAGGATGAATTTTTGGAAGACAGGATTTCTGACAGTCCATACCCCATGACAGAATCTGCATAGAACTCCAATCAATCCTGGGATTATGTTGACGTAACCAGGGTAGACCAAGAACCACTTCTTGAGAGGCCTCTGATATCACCAGGAATTTTAAGGACTCAGAATGAAGTGCTCCAATTCGGACCAATACTGGTTGAGTCTCTTTGGTGACTATCCCGTTAGTTAGAGGGCATCCGTCTATAGAGGTCAGAGAGGCGGCATGGTTGAGAGACAAACAAGGAATCTGAAATTTATCTATGAAACTAGACGTTATGAAATTTCCGGCTGCTCCCGAGTCAAGTAGAGCAGTAGCAAAGACAGGTTTGGGTTTAAGATCAAAGGCTAGGGTAATCGTGAAATCTTTAATTTTTGGAGATGGGTTCATAACTCCAAACTTGATGTCTCCAGGGTCAGTTAGGATTTTGGCATTTCCCAGTTTACGGGGGCAGGAGATCAGCAGGTGACCGGACTCTCCGCAGTACAGACAGAGGTTCTTTTGCATTCTTCTCTGACGTTCTTCTTTGGAGAGGTGTGTATGATTCACCTGCATATGCTCCTCTTCAGTAGGAGAAGGAATGGGTTGTGTATCAAAGTTGACCTATGCTTCAGGGAATGTCAGCCTGACGTTCCCTGAAGCATAGGTCAACTTTGATACACAACGAAATCATGTCGTTCAGATTAGTAGGAAGCTCTCGAGTGACTAGATCATCCTTTAGTCGGTCTGACAACCCATGCCAGAAGGTTGAGGTGAGGGCTTCCTCATTCCATTTGAGCTCAGATGCTAAAATTTTAAATTGCATGGCATATTGACTGACAGGACGGACCCCTTGTCTCAGTGTCATGATGTTTGATGATGCTGATACAGTACGCCCAGGTTCATCGAAAATCCTCCTGAAGGATGACACAAAGCCTGCGGAATTATCCAGCAGCGGATCTGAACGCTCCCAGAGTGTGGAAGCCCATTCCAAGGCCTGGCCGGATAACAGAGAGACTATATAAGCCACTTTAGTTCTTGCAGTTAAAAAGTTGTCAGGCTGCAGGGTAAAATGTATGTCACACTGATTTAGGAATCCTCGGCAGAGTTTAGGATTGCCGTCAAATTTACTTGGTAAAGGAAGATGTAAGTGGGGAGATGATCTGCCTCCTGTATTCCCAGACGCTGATGCGGATGTAGATGCTGGTACTTCAGGGGTAGAAAAGGAAGTTTGCAAACTATCCTGTCGCTTGGACATCTCTTGCAGAAATTGAGCCATCTGATGCTGCATGTTTTCCAGATTTTCTAAACGACCAGAAATGCATCGGAACAAATCCACTCCTGACTCCTGATCCATGGCCGGCTCCATGGGGCCAGTGCAAACTGTTATGTTCTTGGTTGTTTGTGGACCCGGGGTGGTAGCAGGAGCGATCACAGAAGCAGATTTGAAAATAAAACTAAGATTTTTAATAAGTGCTTGAGTAGACATATAATGTGGCAGTAAATAAAAGACCAGGAATATATAAATGTGCACAAGAGTTCTGTGGTGGAAGCAAAAGGGTTAATGTCCAAGTAGAAACAATTAGAGCTGTCCAGGTGTGCAGGTAGTGAAACTGAAAATAATCAAGCCAGGTTTGCAGGTAGTGAACTGAAAATAATCAAGCCAGGTTTGCAGGTAGTGAACTGAAGCGCAGGATGTCAGCAGGCTCAGGCACTCAGGTATGGGCAAGGGTGATGGAGGAAGCGGGGTAGTCCAGTGGGAGCTAGGAGCTGACAGGCAGACTGGCAGACAGCGAATTCACAGGAACAGGAAAGCACAGAGAACTCCCTCTCAGCTAGGCTGAGATACACGTTGCACTGGCAAAGAAGGAAGGCACTGACCCTTCCTAAATACCCCATGCCGTGCTGTTACTGGCCGGAGGGAACATGTGACTCACCAGGATTGGCCAGCCGCATCACATGGCCAGAAGGCAAGATGGCGGCGCCCATGCCAAATGGAATGGAGACGCCGCCAGGCCTCACCAGCGCAGAGTGACAACAGGGCCGCACAACAACGCACGCAGCCAAAGCCCCCCGCCAGACACCAGCTCCGCCACCAGACAGCCCGCGCCACAACGACCTCACAGGTAACACCCACCTAGCACCATGCTGAAATACCCTGGCCGTGACACAGGGATATATTAAGGTCTGACTCCCATTTGGTTTGTATGGGTAGTTTTGAATCTTCTAGTGGAGTCAGAAGCGTATTATACCACATAGAAATTCTGCTCTTATGGCTGGCAGTAGATAGTTTGGAAACTATATAAGGAGGTGGATTGGGGAGAAGATGATTCGGGCCAGAGTTAGAGAATACCCAGTGTCTCACCTGCAAAAATTTAAAGAAATCATTCTTAGGACTGTTATACTGATCTTGTATTTGTTGTAAGGATTTAAGTTGATGATCTGTATAAAGGTCTTTAACTGTTGTGATACCTTGTTCATGCAGGAAGTTAATGCAAGATCGTGGATCAGTTTTGAAAGAGCTAATATAGAGATATGAGATGAGGGAAGAGAGAATTCCCCGTGTGAGGAAATCAATTTGTCCCAGACTTCAAGGGTGTCAAAAATGCTCTATGGAATAAGGGATTGAGGGGGTCCATCAGCAGTTTTAATCCACATGATGTCTCGTAAGGGGAAGGTTTGACATGCAGAAACTTCAATAAGCACCCATGGTTTAATCAGTGGAGAGGCTAACCAGTCTTTCATCTGATCTAAGAGACATGTGTGTTGATAAAATTCTAGGTTAGGAGCCACTAGTCCCACTCTAGATTTGGACCTGGATAGGCGGGCTCTAGCTATACGAGGGCGTTTACCCTTCCAGATAAACAGGGACATAACTGCATAAAATTTGTTCAATAAGCTCAATGGAACTAAGTATGGAATGGCTCTAAATAAGTATAATTAACCCATACCTTAGTAAGTGCAGAGAATTGTTGTAGCAGAGGCTGGTAGTTGCCCGCTATAACATTCCGGAGGTTTAAAGGAATATTGATCCCCAAATATTTAATAGACAACGTCTGCCAGGCATAGGGGGTATTAGTTTTGAAATCTATTTAGGGAAGCTTGATCAATATTGTATGCCAATGCTTCTGTTTTGGAGGTATTTAGTTTATAATATGAGGATGCAGTGTATTCTTGAAGGATATTATGGAGAGCAGGTAAGGAAGTGTCTGGTTTTATGATGAATAATAGGACGTCATCAGCAAAAGACATATTCTATGCTGCTTATGGCCAGTAGTGAAACCTACGAAGGAGGGGGAGGATCTAATTTTTTCTGCAAGGGGTTCCATGGCTAATGAAAATATTGAAGGTGAAAGGGGACACCCCTGTCTAGTTCCGTTATAAATATTAAAGTTGTTAGAGAGAAATCCATTACTGTACACTCAAGCTGAAGGAACAGTGTAAAGGTTCAGGATAGCTTTCAAAAACAAGCCGGAAAAACCAAACTTGGCCAGGACCCAAGACATGAAAAGCCAATGTAGCCAGTCAAAGGCTTTCTCCGTGTCTAGGGATAATAAAACCATAGGCACAGAACAGGCAGCTTGGGATTCCAGAAGGGAAAAACTCTTCTGGTATTATCTGGGGCTTGTCTCCCCATGATGAAGCCCGCTGATCTAGAGATACTAAGTTAGGAAGAATAGGGATTAGTCTGTTAGCAATTATATTCGCATATAGTTTAATGTCTGAATTTAATAAACCTATCGGTCTGTAGTTTGGGCATAGTGTCGGGTCCTTGCCAGGCTTCAATAAAGTGATAATTTGGGCTTCTAGCATTTCTTTAGGAAATGGATTATTAGAGACATCATTGTATAGATTTACCAAAATAGGGGCCAATATAGTTTGAAAATGTGTATAGAAGCTGTTAATGAACCCATCAGGACCAGGTGCTTTGTCTCTTTTAAGGGATTTAATCGCTCTTAGCACTTTGCTTTCATTCCATGGGACAGATAAAGCTTCTGCCTCCAGGGAGGAAAGACACGGAAGATGAACTGAATCTAAAAAGGAATTCATCACAGATTCAGAGGACTGTTTAATATAGGTGTCTTGAGTTTTTCATAATATAAAGCGAATTGTTGGGCAATATCTTTAGGGTTTGATATTAAGGTTCATTGGGGCTAGAGAGACTTTTAATTCTATTAATGGCATTTTTCCCTCTAAGTTTGCATGCAAGCAGTCTATTAGCTCTATTTCCAAGAGAGTAAAACTTCTGATTCAATTTAGTGATAGCACGTTGGATTTCGGAGAGGTGTAAATTATTTAGTTTCTTCCTGGCCTCAAGTAGGGCAGAGAGAACAAGAGAGTCTTTTGGGTGTTGCTTATTTTGTTTTTCTGATTTTAAAAGATCAGATTGTTATACGAGATGCACTTCTTGGTTAGTTTTCCAAATTTTAACTGCGGCTTGTATAGCTGCTCCTCTTATAACTGCCTTGAGTGCACACCAATGGTTGGTGACCAAAGTATCTTTGGGAGAATTTAATTCTACATAAGAGGTCAACGCGTCCTTCACAATACGTGAGCCATCATTATCTAGTAAAATATACTCTTGTAAACGCCAGGGTCTAAAGGGGGAAGACGTGGGAAAGGGGATCCAAGACCATAACAGGGGAGCATGGTCAGACCAAGTAAGTAATTGGTAATATGTTGATCTGGGGAATGAACTGGAGAGACCTTTTGTCAGTCAAGAGCAAATCTATTCTAGAGTATGATTTGTGGACTGCAGAGTAAAAGGTGTCATCACATGTTCCTGTGTTTTTGACCCTCCATACATCATAGAGGTCAAATTTGGCCAATAAATGCGAAAAAGAATTAGCTATTGAGAGAGCCACATTAAGTGATTGTTTATCTAAGGAAAAGGATTTATCCAATTTAGGGTCGGGTGTAAGATTAAAGTCATCCATAATATATAGAGCTCCTTTTTTAGTCTCATATAATTTGAGTAAAAACTTTTTAAGAAAGCTAGGTTGTCTAGTATTAGGAGCATATATCGACACAAGGGTGATGTATTTAGTACCGATCTTCCCAACCAAGATAAGGTATCTTCCACTGCAATCCACCCATTTACTCTCCAATTTAAAGGGATAAGATCTGCTCAAAAGTATGGCTACTCCATTTCTCTTAAACGGACCACAAGAGGTATAACAGATCGGGTAGGCTTTATTAGAAAACTGAGGGGTGGAATGTAATGGGAAATGCAATTCTTGAATTGCCACTACATCAGCCCTTTGATCTGAAAAATATTTTAATGCAAGGTGTCTCTTATGAGGTTAATTAAGACCTTTAACATTAATACTTAAAAAAATGAAATTATTCAGTACATATGGGTATTCCCAACTAAACTGATTGTAACAAGAAATGGCTCATACACAACCATATAGACTTTTTACACCACACTTACCAGATTCCTCCCCATAGTTAATTATTGGATATTTCTTTTCGTGTCTCCTGAGATCCTAAAAGAAATCCCTGTTAACTGTGCAGTTTCAGGTGATAACTGGCAGTTAATGCACAGGCCTGTGACCTTATCACAGATCCTGTGTGTTAATGCCCGATAACCCATGTTAGTGGAAAGTGGTAATATTGCTTGTGTTTAACATGTGTTGACAGGGCTATCAGGTGAATTTGGGAGGCTAATTGACTTGCTCTGGGCATTAAAGCCTGAGGCTAGCTCATATTACCTGTAGTAATTTACAGCAGGGATGGGCTTTAGCTGACATTTATTTATTACCAGTTATTTATATAGCACACACAAGTTTTGCTGTGCTTTACAGAGTATATTTGGCCATTCATATTAGTCCCTGCCCCAGTGGAGCTTACAATCTATATTCCTTACTACACATGCTCACACACATACATGCTAGGGTTATACCCACCAAGGCCCTAACTGTGTGGAGTATATATATTCTCCCTGTGCTTGCGTGGGTTTCCTCCATCTTTTTTCCACATTCTATAGATATACCGGTAGGATAATTGGCTCCCATCAAAAAATATTATCTTTACGTAAGGCCAATGTGATTGGGAGGAAAAGGCGTTTTTTTGTGAAGAGTCTCTAGAGAAATGTCGGGAAAGAGTTGGAGATTGTCCAGACATTCGACTGTAGAGGAGGAAGGGAGAGCAGCCTTAAGTATACGTTCCTTAATATGGAAGAAGTGGACTCTAAGGAGGGTGTCTTTAGGTGATTGGGCCGGAGCTTGTTTGGCTTTCGGTAATCTGTGAATCCTGTCAATCAGGAGATCCAAGGGCGAGAACGTTAGGAAGAAGTTTCTGGAAAAGTTCCGTGGCATAATCATAAATCTCAGCGTTTGTAACGGAATCCGGAATGCCTCTTATCTTAATGTTGTTGCACCTGGAGCGGTCTTCCAGATCGGTTACTTTGTCTTGCATAGAAGCTAAGTGTTCCTGCAAGGAATCATGTGCTGAGATTAAGTCGTTATGTGAAGCTACCAATTCTTCCATTTTAGATTCCAAATGGTCAGTACGATCTCCAATTTCACTTATATCAGCTCTTATCTACCCTATGTGTGTCGCCCCTGTCTGTCTGCCCTTCCCCTTTAGAATGTAAGCTCTCACGAGCATGGCCCTCTTCCCTCATGTGCTTCTCCTCCCCCCTACATATAGTATCATTTACTCCTAACTCCCCACAACAGCACCTAACACTTGGTTGCTCATGTCCTGCTGCTTGTGTTATGCAGCTATGTTTATAACCATGTCCTTGTCCTGCATTGTTTTGTATTACTATTAACTGTTTTTCTTGTGTGCTCATTTATGTACTGTGTAAGGCGCTGTGGAACCTTTGTGGCGCCATATAAATAAAGGATAATAAAAATAATAATAATAATAATAATAGTGATTGAATGGAAGATTTTAATTCCAAAGTGATTTCCACCTTAAATGACGTTAACATAGTATGAATAGATCGCAGGTAACCGGGCCATCCAGAGTGTCCATATCCTCCTGGGAAGGCAAAGGAGGGCTACTCACTTGTTTAGGCAAGGGCTTTGGAGAAGTAGCAGACTCAGGAGGTGATTGTTGAGGGCAACTTTTAGTAGAAGTAGATGAGGATCCAAAAAAGTAGATGGGTGGAGCCGATTTGGCCGCTTTTATTTTTTTCGGAGCCATAATGAAGTGATCCAATGAAGTAGCGCCTCTAGATTGGAGTGTCGGGTAGATACTGGCAATGGTGGAGTATCAATTTGTGGTTAGTGGTTACATTGAGAAGGAAAAATTAGATCTGCATGTTGATAAATTTCAGGAGGGGCATCGGGGTCATCACAAAATACTTTATCAAAGAGACATAGCGAGCTATAGCCTACATGGGCTCATCAGCATCCCTGTAGAACCTGCGACTGATTTGTTTAATTATGTGTTTACACAGGTGATCCAGAATGGTGCCCGTCAGAGCTCTGGTGCTCACTGTAGTGTCTTCCACAATAGTAAGGAGTTCAGAGGTAGAGTAAAGAGACCCCGGACCAGCCGACAGGACACTTACTGTGGCCACGGACAGCAGCAGTACCTGTACTGGGAAGTGATGTAGGGGAGCCAGGAGTCAGGAACAACAGTCCAAGGTCGCAGGTATAACAGCAGCAATCAAGGGGAGGTGGCTGCTGCTCAGGGGGGCCCAGGTGATGTGTCCTCGTTGCACTCGGAATCAGGCTTTCCTTAGCGGCAGAAGCTGATAAAGGATGCAGGGGATGAAAGAGGAGCCAAGATGGCGTCCTCCCGCGATTCGCGGCTCCGTTCACGGTCTCCCACTGGGGTCTTCTGATGTTTCAGGCTATCCAAACCGCATCTCCGGACAGGTAGTTTGGATCCCGATAAGGTGGGATGTTTGTGGCAGCATCCGGGTGCGATTGGCGGGGACCACAATAGGCCCGGCGCCAAAATCTAGGCCGGGGTCTCTGGAGGCAGAGTAGGCCGCAAAGGCCTAGGTGGTATAAATCCCTCTGGGGTTCCAGCCAGGGGGTCAGCGGGGCCCCGTGTGAGTATATGAGGAACGAGGACACCATGGTGTCAGGAGGGGGCAGCGGAAACAGGGTGTTTTGGAAGGGATGTTAGGGAGCTGAAGAGACACACGTCTTCTCTGATTGCCAGTCAGGCCATGCCCCCGCGTTTAGATTGTTTTGATCTTTGTCAAGGTACCTTGACAAAGATCAAAGCAATCGAAACACATCAGTATTGAAGGCTAAAGGAGACAGTGAGAGTTTTTTGATCCCTTCCTTTTTCATTCGGAGGTATGTCTATTCTGGTTATCACTTTTTGTGGGTAGATATCCGGATGCTTACTCATGCCTTAACATCTATAGTATAGCCGCTGATTTAGACTGATCCCTGAATTGAGAGAGGATTTTATGATAAATATCTCTGCCTTCTCCTTGACTGAGTTTGGACTTTCTAGCATATGACTTTTGTTTTGTTTTATTTTTATATATTTTTGAGTCCTTGTTTAAATAAATTGTGAAAAATCCTTTTATAAAAACATATGGCTCTGGGACATATTTTGTAAACCTACATGGCGATTTATTGCCTGACAGAGATCCATTATATGAGGATTCTAACTACGTGTTATTGTAAGTTGGGTAAGCACACCAGATGTATATATTTATTCTTCTACAACACCCTACTGGTATGAGCACAACTTCCTTGGTGTATATCTGAGTAGTGTTCCCGGGATTAAGAAAATAACAGAGGATCTGATAAAGAAACCTTTATAGGTTTTATTTGTTTGGTTCTGAAGTGAGTAGGGTGCGTCACTTCATTATCTTCCTGATATAATTAGAGTACCACTACCCTCTATCCCTCTTTAAAATCTTGAATGTTTTGACTATAGAGAACCCTCCATTAGACAGTATTTACGAACCACTTTCTGGGTGCTGATAAGACTTTTTCTTAATACAAATGGTACTACACATATATACTTTTTATTTTTGTTGTGTACAAACATACCATCACGACCACACGGATAAAAGATAACAAAGTGTGAAAAGGAAGGAAGAAGAGAGAGGATCATTAGATTCATTACCATCGTACCTTTTGAGTGAATCATTTTTCCTGATATTCAGTTCCAGTGTTTTATAAAAACTTCTTTTAGTTGGTAGTATAATTTAATTATTTTTTATTTTCCCCTTTTTTTGTATCATGATATTGCCTTGAATTTCATAACCATATTTTCTTTATATGTATTTGTATCTACTTTCTTTTGGGACAAGTTCAGTTATATAACTGTGCAGTTTTCTCAGCGCCAGGACCTTCCTCCTTATTATATTTTTATTTGCAGGCTAGCTGCCCAAGGTTAGCCACGTGCAAAGAAGTGCGTCAGTGCCCTAAATGGGGGCTAGGCATTTGTTGTTTTCTTTCTACAGTATTCTGACAGTAAAGCACTCATCTTTTATTTATACCTGAAAAGATGTGTGGACCCTGATTGAGCACCTTAGACAGTGCACCACTGATACCCATCTACCAGGTAATGACCCCAAGTCATTACAATATACACACAGTATACACTCTCTCTCTTCTCTCTCTCTCTCTCTCTCTCTCTCTCTCTATATATATATATATAGAGAGAGAGAGAGAGAGAGAGAGACTTATATTAGGGATGTGCGCCGGAACATTTTTGCCGGATTTGGTTCTAATTCGTCGTCCGGCTTTGGATCTGGATTTGGATTTGCCAAACTGCGGTGACTGGCTTTGGATTTGGATTTGGATTTTTTTTACAAAAATTGTCAAAAAAAGCTAAAATCACATAAATTGGTCTTGTTTTTCTTCCTAGAGTATTATTAACCTCAATAACATTAATTTCCAGTCAATTTAGAACACCTCACAGCTTATAATATTGTTTTCAACATTATTGGGCAAAGGTTGCAGTGAGCTGACTGGTTACTAAGCGACAAAGCAGCGGCACAACAACACAGACACCACAGTATAAAGCACATCTATGACACATTGCTACACAGCAGTGGCAGAAATGAAAAGTAGTGGACCCACCCAGTGGGATACAGCCAGCAGAATCACATTACTTGTTTACAAAGTGGGCTACGGCCCTAGGAGTCACAGTGCACAATCTTATTCACATTACACCGCACATAGTGCCCCTGATTCACATTACACCATAAAGTAGTATCTCTTATTTATGTTACGAACACACAATTCCCACAGTAGTGACCCCTTTTACACAATGCCTACAGTAGTGCCCCTTTTACACAATGCCCACAGTAGTGACCCTTTTACACAATGCCCACAGTAGTGACCCTTATACACAAAGCCCACAGTAGTAATGCCTCTTATACAATGCCCACAGTAGTAGTGCCACTTATACAATGCCCACAGCAATAGTGTCCCTTACACAATGCCCCCAGCAGTGGTGCCCTTACACAATGCCCCCAGTAGTGGTGCCCCCTATGCAGTCCCCTTAGTAGTAGTATGCCCCCCAGTAGCATGCCCCCATTAGCAGGCCCCCATTAGCAGGCCCCCAGTAGTATGCCCTCCCCAGTAGTATGCCCCCCCAGTAGTATGCCCCCCATTAGCTGGCCCCCAGTAGTATGACCCCCCAGTAGTATGCCCCCATAATCAGGCCCCCAGTAGTATGCTCCCATAAGCAGGCCCCCAGTAGTATGCCCCCCATTAGCTGGCCCCAGTAGTATGCCCCCCCAGTAGTATGCCCCCCCATTAGCAGGCCCCCCAGTAGTATGCCCCCCAGTAGCAGGCCCCCTGTAGTATGACCCCCCAGCAGTAGGCCCCCCAGTAGCAGGCCCCCTGTAGTATGCTCCCCCAGTAGTAGGCCCCCCAGTAGCAGGCCCCCTGTAGTATGCCCCCCCAGTAGTAGGCCCCCCAGTAGCAGACCCCTGTAGTATGCCCCCCCTGTAGTATGCTCCCCCAGTAATAGGCCCCCCAGTAGCAGGCCCCCTGTAGTATGCTTCCCCAGTAGTAGGCCCCCCAGTAGCAGGCTCCCTGTAGTATGCCCCCCAGTACTAGGCCCCCCAGTAGCAGGCCCCCTGTAGTGTGCCCCCCCTGTAGTATGCTCCCCCAGTAGTAGGCCCCCCAGTAGCAGGCCCCCTGTAGTATGCCCCCCAGTAATAGGCACCCCAGTAGCAGGCCCACTGTAGTATGCTCCCCCAGTAGCAGGCCCCCTGTAGTATGCCCCCCCTGTAGTATGCCCCCCAAGTAGCAGGCCCCCCAGTAGCAGGCCCCCCTGTAGTATGCCCCCCCAGTAGTATGTCCCCCAGTAGCAGGCCCCCTGTAGTATGCCCCCCTGTAGTATGCCCCCCCCAGTAGTAGGCCCCCCAGTAGCAGGCCCCCTGAAGTATGCCCCTTCAGTAGTAGGCCCCCCAGTAGCAGGCCCCCTGTAGTATGCCCCCCCAGTAGTAGGCCCCTCCATTAGCAGGCCCCCATACACACACATAAAAAAAAAAAAACTTACCTGTATCCCCGCTCCAGCCGCCGTCCGCTCTGCTACCACGCGATGAGGAGGGAGCCAGAAGACGGAGCTCAAGAGTGAGCTCCAGCTGGCTCCCTCCATGCAGCAGCCAATGAGAGTCTGTGTGACTCTCATTGGCTGCTGTAACAAACACACAGCTGCCGCTGGCGGCTGTGTGTTTGTTCTGTGTAGGGCAGACCGCTATCACAGCGGTCTGCCCTACACTCGAGGAGCCCTGATGTCAGATTCTCTAGTGAGAATCCGACATCAGGCGGCCGCTGTTCGGCCCTGAATTGGGATCAGAGTCAGGCGGGGAACACCCAAACAGGGTTCGGGTGGAATCGGATCCCCTATGTTCGGAGCGGTTCCGATTCCACAGAATCCGTATTTGTGACTCCACAGAATCCGAACCGCTCATCTCTAATATATATACATATATATATATATATATTCGAGACGAGCGGGTCCAGTTCTCAGAGAACCGTACCCACCCGAACTTCCAGATCCTAGGCGTGAACCGAGCTAGGCTCGGGTTTTCCCGTATGACTTGGATCTCAAAATGAGGCAATACGTCATCCTCCCGCTGTCTGATTCTCGTGGGTTTTGGATTCTATAAAGGTCCCGGTGATCGGCGCCATTTTCACTTCGGGTGTGGATGGTGAACTGAACAGACATGTTGCTGTCACTGTCTGTGTCAGTGTGTTGTCCAACTTGTCCTGTCAGGGTCTGGGGCTGAAGGCTGCTGGTGTGTTGTCCATAAAGGGTCTGGGGCTGCAGTATATAAAGGGGGCTTCAGTGGGTGATGCAGCTGCTGTGTCACTTGTCCTGTCAATCAGGGGGCTGCTGCTGTGTTATTGTACATAAGGGCTGCTGTCCATAAAGGGGTGCTGTGTAGTCCAGGGGGGGGTGCTCTGTCAATCAGCATTGCTCCCAGTGTAAAAAAAAAATAAAAGTGCTTTTTTTGAGCATTAGCAACTTAGCTGCTCTATTATTGTTTGGTGACACTGCCGGCCAGACCGCAGTTTATCATCCACGTATTTGTGACACGTATTTCAGACCAGGTGGTCTGTCCGCACTCGGCAGGGGTACTTTGTTGTCCATAAAGAAGGGGTGCTCTCTGTGTTGTTCGTTCATCATGGGGCTGCTGCCTCATTCAGGGGTGCTAATCCCCAGTGTAAAAAAAATAAAAGTGCTTTTTATTTTTGTGTGTGTGCGTTAGCAACTTAGCTGTGCAATTATTGTACGGTGAGACTGCTGCAGTTAATCGTCCACATATTTGTGACTCTGCAGGTGGCCTGTCCGCACTCGGCAGGGGTGCTTTGTTGTCTGTGTTGTTCATCAAGGGGCTGCTGCCTCATGCAGGGGTTCTCTATCCAGTGTGAAAAAATAAAAGTGAAATTAAATTAATAATATCAATACAAATTCACAAAAAAAAAAAAAAAATTGTGTGTGCGTTAGCAACTTAGCTGCGCTATTATAGTTTGTTGACACTGCCGGCCACACCGCAGTTTATCGTCAACGTATTGTGACACTATATAGCGCAGTGTGTTATTCTTATTCATAAATGAATCTTGTGACACTGTAAGGGGCAGCACAGTGTGTTATTCTTATTCATAAATAAGTAATCTTGTGACACTGTAAGTGGTAGCACAGTCTAATATTTAACTTTTCACTTCTTTCCTCAATTGTTAATAAATAATTACTCTGCATGCCGACAACAAGACCACAACAAAGTGCTAAATAACATGCGTTATATTTAAAACATAATGACATCACTGTAAGTGGTAGCGCGGTTGTTATTCTTATTCATAAATAATTAATCTTATCACACTAAAAGTGGTAGCGCAGTGTGTTACTCTTATTCATAAATAATTAATCTTGTGACACTAAGTGGTAGCACAGTGTGTTATTCTTATTCATAATTAATTAATCTTGTGACACTAAGTGGTAGCGCCGTGTGTTATTCTTATTCATAAATAATCTTCTGACACTGTTAGTGGCAGTACAGTGTGTTATTCTTTTCTTATTCATAAAAAATCTTGTGACACTGAAGGTCATGATACCGCAGTGTAATAATTAAAATTGGCACAAATTGACATGTGTGCTATACCCAACTTCATTTGTGTTGTGTTGATATGGAGAGTGATCAGTTGAGACTTGAGAGGAGAGCAGGGACCACAGACTAGTGCTGGAGCTGCTGCCAGTACCACCAGTCATGACGATACTAGTCCATCAACATCATCTACTAAAGCCGATGCCAAGGGCATACAGGACTTAAGTCAGGGCATCTAAAATCAAAAACCTATCTTTTGTGGTAAAGAAGAAAACATCAGAGGTAAAGTTAGCTGCATAAAGACATAAAATTGGCAATATGCCAATTTCACCACATGAAGTGGCAAGGAAAGGCTAAGGCTTTGGCTTTTATTTATGACTGGTGGTTCTGCCTCTTATGATAATGTAAGCACAAGTGGACATGCTGACATAGAAATCGAGGATGCTTCTGTGGAAGTGCACCAGGATGAGCAAGATATTTGTGTAGCTGATGCTAATGAGGATGTTGATGATGAGACTGTTGATGAGCATGTTGATGATGAGGATGTTGATGATGAGGATGCTGTTGATGAGGATGATGTTTGTGTAAATTAGGCTCCACTGGATGAAACAGTTGTTGCCCATGATAAGGAAAAGCCCATTGTCTTGCCTGGGCACAAGACAAAAAAACTTGATTGTGTTTACTCATCTGCATCACCAGTGGTTTTTTTTTGGGAAAGTTTAGTTTTTTCTCGGCAGATGCACTTGCTGGAGAAACCACTGATGCATCATGTGCCACTTGAGCTGACAATTTGCTTACTAACAGCTCTTTGCATCTCTTCAAATCTGTGTCCGTTGGGAAGAAAGACACATCTTCATCCCTTCTGGGATGAAAATTCACTCCAAGTAGCAGCAGCAGGCATAGCACTCAAAGATTCTTAAGAAAGACACAACGTAAGACTTAAACCTTAGATCTTAAATCTTGCATTTGCTCTGTTTGGCTTGTCCACATATCTGTGGTTAAGTGGACAGTGGGTACAACGGCATTTTAGAGGCCACTAATTAAGTTTTTTTTAATGTCCCTGTACAGGTTGGGAAATGCTTTTCTAGTGAAGTGGAATCTTTGCAAAGGATTGTTCAACAGTCAATTGTTTTTGAAAGCACTATTAGTAGTCTTCATGGTCCCCTTCTGGGATGAAAATTCACTCCCAGCAGCAGCAGGCTGAAGGATTCTTCTGGGGCAAGGACTAAAGTGAATGAGTAAAATAGTTTTTGCAATTGCCTCCCCTCCTCCCTCATAAATTTGCTTTGGAATAAAAAAATTTAATTAAATATACTACCACTCAACCCTTACTGTCCCTGCCTTCAACTACATACATACATACCCAAACTGCCTCAGGCCTCTTGAATAATAAAAACATTTATTTCCTGATGTGCCATGTTGGAAGTTGAACTGCCATGTGTTTGTGCTGCCCACTGCTGCCGCTTAGCTTAGTCAGCCAGCTAGCCTGGTGCAAATTTTGGGCCTAAATTGGATGAAAACAATATTGTGAGCTGTGAGGTGGTCAAAATTGACTGGAAACAAGTGGAAATAAATGTTATTAAGGTTAACAATACTGTAGGAACAACCCCCCCCAAATGATGTGATTTTAGCAGATTTTATACATTTTTGAAAATAAAATACAGATCCAAACTCAAAACCAAAAGCAAAACATGCAAGGGGCAGTTTTGGTAAAACCAAATCCAGATCCAAAACACAAGGAGTTACAGATCCAAAACCAAAAATGGGGGTCGACGCACATCTCTAATGTATATAAACCCAACAAATATCCTGACTGACTGACTGATCAACGCCCAACCCGAATCCCTGGATTTAGAAACATGTAATTCGGGAAGTATATGCCTTCCATGACGTAGGCACCCAATAAGCAGAGGTTTATCAAAATTCAACTCCTAAGGGGGTGAAAAGGGCTAAAATGTTTTCTCTCCCTGTGCAATGTTCTGACTGACTGACTCATCAATGCCTAGAAAAATTAAATTTGTATATTTCTGCCATGATGTAAGTACCCACGAAACAAGGATTTTTCAAAGTGTAAAATGTTTCATCTCAACCAAGGTGATTTGGTCACAAAGCAACATGTCCTAATTACTATGGGACTATAAGGTCTACGCTACAGCCCCACCTCTAGAATCAATACTGCTAAGAACTTTGACTAGGGTTTTCTATTTGGAAACTTCACTTGCTTTGTATTTGGATATTTAATTTTCTCGAACATGGCAATTGAGCTTTTCAATGTTAAAGTGGAGATGAAGTCTCATACCATTGTCCCCATCACAAGAGGCAGAGCCTGCCTGTTCCAGTCCCTCCTCATGTATGACAATCAGCTAATGGCTGAGGAGGTGTGTGAACTAATTGTGAGGCACATGGACTGAGTTCTCCATCATGTCCCACAACAGCAAGGGGGACAACTATACCAGTTCCACTGAGTACCTCCTTGACATTTTTCAACCCTTTACTTATGGTGGTTTTGTCACACTTAATCTTGATGCTAGTACGCACCTTTACACCAGAGGCATAAAATAAACTAAGTATATAACTTAAGATGTGTCACATCTGAGGGTTGGTTTGGGTTGAAACAGGCGTGGAAGGCTGAAGAGGAGATTTAAGAGGCGTGAAGGAACTTAGGTGGCTTGAGCCAGGACTTCCTCATGTATTGATGTGAGGAGGTAGAGATACAGCAGTGGATCATGGGCCTGAAGGTAAGGACAGGAATAGAATGTCTTTATTGAACAGCAGCTTGGAATGGAACTTGATATATAATACTGAATGAATTACAAAATCAGATTGGGTCCGATGATGCTGGATTGAAAGCTGGATCAGTTTGAGACTGATGTTGATGAATTGAAGAACTTGATGGATTTGAATCCGATGTTGACGAATTGATAAACTTGATCTGTTTGAGACCGATGTTGATGAATTGAAGAATTTAATTGATATGAGTCCGATATTAATTAATTGATGAACTTAATCGGTTGACTGATGTTAATGAATTAAAGAACTTAATTGATATGAGTCCGATGTTGATGAATTGATGAACTTGATCAGCTGGGACTGATGTTGATGAATTGAAGAACCTAATTGATATGAATCCGATGGATGCATCGGATGAGACTGATGGTTGGAAGTATCAGCTGTAACCGATGGTGGCTGTAAGAATTAAGGGTCTGATTCAGACCCGTTCGCTAAGCTGCGCACGCACGCTATGGGCGATTATCGCACGTTTGTGCATGCGTATGCATTAAAGTACGCATGCGCGAGTCACTCACTGCGGTCGGGAATTGTGCACTCGTACAACACAGACTGGATGCTATTTTGAGAGATAGTGCCATTTGTGGGTGGTAATAGGGGAAGGTGCTTGTGAGCGGGGGAGTGGATGTGCGGACGCAGGTGTGTCTGGGTGTCTAAAAGGCGTTTTAGGGGTGTGCATTAATAGCAAAGAGGCATAATTGTACACGTCACTTGGTTGCATTTTAGCCAGCACTGATCGCAGTGCTTGCAGTGGGGTAGGGTCTACCTCAAATGCGGCATGCAGCTCCGATGGCTCTCAATGTTACTGATTAATCACACACTTCCTGGAGATGATGAAAGAAAGAAATGTGCGCTCACTGCCGTCGCTCTCTAAGCCATAGAGGGCATCCTTAAGCCATTCGGGGCCTGATTCAGACCCGCTCGCAAGTGGCATGCGCATGCGCGAGACCCATCCAGTGACAGCTGCTCCATTGCTACGGGTCTCGCTACAAGACGGGGTGGCTGTCGATGTTGATTGACAGCTCGCCCTGTTTTGTAGGCGGGAAGGGGGGGTGGCTGCACAAACGCAGGGGTTCCCTTAGGAACGCCTGCCGTTTGTAGGCAGCCCTACTGACATCACTAGTGATGTCAGTAGTGGACTTTCTGCTCTATTAGAGCAGGGAGTCCACTCGGGCTTGCGAGAGCTGAGACCCTACCACAAGGTCTCCTCGCAAGCCCGATGGTCATGATAATCGCGACGTGCTCAAGGCCGCTCTCAAAAGCTGTGGGTGGTCACCCACAGCTTAGCGAGCGGCCTGAAAAAAATTAAATAAAAAAACGCCCTGATTCAGAGCAAGCGCTCGCCAGCAGCGAGCGGCTCTGAATCAGGCACTCAGTGTCAGCTCCTAAGAACAAGTCTTAGTGATAAAAACAGACTAGTATACAAGATGTTATAGGGGACTTGTTTACCGGATGTAGGAACTGGATATAACAGAATGAAACCATACAAATACAGAGTACATGGAAGTGTCACTGCTGATGTCCTTATCCAGCCATTTGATGCTTCAGATAAGCTGTTTTTCAACTTTTTAATGTAATTGTGTATTTTGTATGTTTTATGGTATATACTAAATCTTGAATACTACACTATGAGAGTGCCTTTTTCTCTCCTCTCTGGTCCAAATTTTGAGATCCAAGTCCAGAGGGTGGTGATTCACGAATGAAGGCAGTATGGCCCTGATTCAGAGCCGGACGCTCTGACCAGAGCGCTCGCTCTGCATCAGGTCCCTCCTCCATTAAAATGGAGCATCCTCCTGGACGCTCGTATAGCTGTGGGTCACCACCCACAGCATATACGAGCGTGCAAAAAGATGGTCGCGATGGTCTTGACCATCGCGACCATCGGACTTGCGAGGGAAACCCTGCGGTCGGGTATCCCAGCCGCAAGCCCAGGAGTGATTTTGGCTCTATCAGAGCCAAAATCACTCCCACTGACATCACTAGTGATGTCAGTGGGGCCGGCTTCAGACGGTAGGCGTTCCCATGGGAACGCCTCAGTCTGGCAGGCATGCCCCCAGCATGCCCACCAAAGGGGGCATGCTGTCAATCAACATCGACAGCACACCCCCTTTGGTGCGAGACCTCGAGCGATGGCAAGCCTGTCGCTCGCCGGGTCTCGCGCATGCGCACGACGGAGCTCCCTCCGTCGTGCGCATGCGCAGTAGGGAACATCGACCCACTTGCGAGCGTACTGCCACTCGCGAGTGGGTCTGAATGACCCCTTATATCTGGAAAACTTAAAGACACTTAGGACCTGATTCAGACCCGCTCGCTAAGGTGCGATCACTCGCTCTGAGCGATTTTCTCCCATCTGCGCATGCGTATAATTCACAGTGCATGTGCGCAAGCCATTCATTGTGATCTGATTTTGGTAGCTCATAAGCCACTATCAGGTCGCTACTTTGAGTGACAGATAGTGCCGTTTGTGGGTGGTAACAGGGGAAGGTGCTTGTAAACAGGGGAGTGGATGTGCGAATGCAGGCGTGTCTGGACGCCAAAACGGCGTTTAAAGCGCATTCATAATTAGCAAAGTAGCATCATTGTACACGTCACCTGCATGTATTTCAGCCAGCGCTGATCGCTGTGCTTGCGGCAGGCTAAGGCAGCCCCAAGGGCTGCGACCAACTCCGATGGCTCAAGTTGGCCTCAATTAATCCTTCATTTCCCGGAGATGACGTGTGTTGCGAGAGGCAAGGGGGCGTCTTCAGACATTTGCAAGCGCACTTTGCCGTAGCTCGCTAAAACATAGTCGGTGCCCTTACGAGATGCAGTGCAAGCGCTTCATTTAAATATCCGGCCCCTTTTTGCCAGCGAGCGATCGTATCTTGCGAGCGGGTCTAAATGAGCTCCTTACTACCTGCCTGCTTATACATAATTTTGCGGTACGCATATTGGATTACTCCTTATGTATAAGACAAAGGTTCCCAAAAATATTACATCATAAGGCACTTGTTCTCTCACCTTTTAGCTTATATATATTATATATATATATATATATATATATATATATTGTTTTTTTTGTTTTTGTTTTTTGGTGGCCCATATGGGGAGCTGCGCTGCTGGGTCACAGCACAGATGCCAGACGCCTCCGGCGTGGCTAAGGAACTAACAAGGCAGAATGTTCCGGTATATGTGAGTACGGCTGGCGAGCCATAAAAACCAAAGTTGTATCAAGAACCCTTTATAAATTGCAGTGCACTGTGGGAATATCTGTTGTGTGTACGGGAGAAGAAAGCGTTTCTTTCCTTTACCTTACTGCAGTGCCTAATTTATGTTTTACTGAACCACACTAACTCATACTTGCCAACTCTCCCTCATTGTCAGGGAGACTCTCTGAAATAGTAGCAATCTCCCTGTCTCCCTGAAAAGTCTAGCAATCTCCCTCATTTCATCCTTACCCACATTATGAAGCTGTTATATTAAAAAACAGAGATATATACATTCAAATGGGATCATTAGTGTCATTTCCTTGCATTGGTTATTTTAAGGCACAATGGCCCTCATTCAGAGCCGCACGCAAGCGGGCGCACGTACGTTAGGCGTACGTACAAAAATATTTAAATTCAATGGCTCGCTCGTATTTTCGTTCGCATCTAAAATTCCTCCCTAAACTCTGACGACCCCTCCTCTAACTAACGAGCGTACGGAATAGCGAGCGTACATCCCCGAAATGGCTTGAAAGGAACGCACGCACAAGTATAAACAGGAAGTGGCCTTGTCAGATGTCGATTACCTGCTCCTTTATTCTGCCTACCTCCATCAATCGTATCATGCCAATCAATGTATCAATTAGCTTAATTGTTTGTTTTTTTTCAACACAATGCAAGAAACTTTACTCTTGTCTGTGTTTGTGTTTACCCGCAGAATACGTACGGATGAAACATTCGCTTGTATTGTTTAAAAAACATGTGAACCACAATTAAACAATTGTACTATTGCTGTGTATCCCCGCATATTTCCCTGGGTTCATTTCTTTATTTAAATTTGCTTACGCATGTCACTGCATCAAGCCTATCCTAACTCTCCAGAGATTTCTGGCCCTGTCGAACACATGACTCATACACTAACCAATAAAATTGCTCCTGTTAATTTCCAAAATACATTAGCCAATCAGAAAATTTTTACACACTTTATCAAAAATGATTTTTAAGAAAAACACCATTGCCATCATGAGAGCCTCCGCATTCACCAGACGTGAGCTGCTGGTGCTTACGGAGGTAATGGATCGCCGGATCACCAGCCAGCCAGAACCCATGACCAACCGGCAGAAGCGCTCCGCGTATGCGGAGGTACGGTCCCGCCTGCGGTCCTTTGGATCACGCCGCAACATCGGGCAGCTGGAGCGCAGGTGGTCCGACCTGCAACGGCGAACGCCCCGCTTGCTGGCATGCTTTCGCATGCAGATCCTGGCAAGTAAGTGTTATGTATTGTGGTTTTAATGTTTGTGTTTGTGGGGCAAACTGCGTCTGCATGTTTTCATGTTTGTTCTATTTATTATTTGTACTCATATCTGCGTGTGCATGTTTTCCTGTCTGTTCTATTTATTATTTGTACTCATATCTGCGTCTGCATGTTTTCCTGTCTGTTCTATTTATTATTTGTACTCATATCTGCGTCTGCATGTTTTCCTGTCTGTTCTATTTAGTATTTGTACTCATATCTGCGTGTGCATGTTTTCCTGTCTGTTCTATTTATTATTTGTACTCATATCTGCGTCTGCATGTTTTCCTGTCTGTTCTATTTATTATTTGTACTCATATCTGCGTCTGCATGTTTTCCTGTCTGTTCTATTTAGTATTTGTACTCATATCTGCGTGTGCATGTTTTCCTGTCTGTTCTATTTATTATTTGTACTCATATCTGCGTCTGCATGTTTTCCTGTCTGTTCTATTTATTATTTGTACTCATATCTGCGTCTGCATGTTTTCCTGTCTGTTCTATTTAGTATTTGTACTCATATCTGCGTGTGCATGTTTTCCTGTCTGTTCTATTTATTATTTGTACTCATATCTGCGTCTGCATGTTTTCCTGTCTGTTCTATTTATTATTTGTACTCATATCTGCGTCTGCATGTTTTCCTGTCTGTTCTATTTATTATTTGTACTCATATCTGCGTCTGCATGTTTTCCTGTCTGTTCTATTTAGTATTTGTACTCATATCTGCGTGTGCATGTTTTCCTGTCTGTTCTATTTATTATTTGTACTCATATCTGCGTCTGCATGTTTTCCTGTCTGTTCTATTTATTATTTGTACTCATATCTGCGTCTGCATGTTTTCCTGTCTGTTCTATTTAGTATTTGTACTCATATCTGCGTGTGCATGTTTTCCTGTCTGTTCTATTTATTATTTGTACTCATATCTGCGTCTGCATGTTTTCCTGTCTGTTCTATTTATTATTTGTACTCATATCTGCGTGTGCATGTTTTCCTGTCTGTTCTATTTATTATTTGTACTCATATCTGCGTCTGCATGTTTTCCCTCTTTTTATGAATTTTTAATTCTACTGCTATTTTTTTTTTTTTTTTTGTTTGTTTGGCCGGATTTGTCCATAAACTAAACGCAATTTATTTGACATATTTTAGGGGGACAGCCAAGACTCCGCCGTCAACGTCGGCGTTCCCGCCCACTCTCCCCAACCCCCAGCCAACACTCCACCCCAAATCTTTCCCCTATTCCCCACTCCTCCCCATCCTTCCCAGACCCTCTTCCGGAAATGTCGGGACTCCTTCCCCTCCGTCCCACTTCCCCCTCTCCTCCACCCACCCCTCTTCCAATTACCCCCTCCCCGGAGTCCAGCATAACTCCGCCCCATTCTTTGGGGAATGACGGATCCTCCGAGGAGGATCATGGAGGTTTTGCCGGAGCTCCCGATTTTTTTCCCGGTATGTTTTGTATTATTTTTTTTTAAAGCACAAACTGTTTGTATGTAATCATGTGTCGTGCCTTTCTTCGTGTTTTTGTGGCTTGACTTTTGTTGATTGTGAAGGTTTGCCTTTACCTCTTCCTGGTGATTTAAGCATACACATATCATACCTGTGGGAATTTGTACCTAGGCCTTGTATTTTTGCCAGCCCACACTTTTTATTTATGTTTTTGGGTTTAGGAGTGATTTGTTTTTTAATTAATGTTTTTCTGTGGAGTCCCTATTGTTGTATTAACCCACACACTTTTCTCACCCACAGAGGAACAGAGGCGTCGGCAAGAGGTGGCGGATGTTGTGGGGCAGATGCGCCACCATGTAATCGGCCTTCTGGTGGCCCTCGACCGGCTGTCTGGCCTCCTTCGGCATTAGTTTTTTTTTTTTGGTTGTATTTTCCCAATAAAATTTTAAAGACAAATATACGTTGTGGCTCATTTTTAAAAACCAAAACCAAGATAGTTTAGCCTGACATAAGTTCCTGCAAGGATTTCCCTTTTGTAAAAGTTAGATTGTGTTTTGTCTTTGTATGTCAAACAGACACCTAACACATAACAGTAACAATGTAATTTCCCTTTTTGGGTGTAGTGTCAATTTCAGATTTCTACATTTTCCAGGTTCCTACTTGGTGCGCAAGCTGCTTAGGCCAATCTTACAAATCCCAAGATTGGGCCAGGCTTCCTTTTGGTGTGGATTGGAAAGCTGAAAACATATTTCAGTTTTGCTCATCTGGCGTCAGTACTGGTTTACCCCTTAGTCAAATGTAACTTGTGTTAACCTGGTTACACTTGCTGTTAACGTCCCAAAAAAGGAAGACCATTTCACTCTTCAAACATTTATTCACCACATAACAGAGAAAACAAAGTGGTCACTCCCAAAAAAAATACACAGTGATAAATTCAAATACAACACATACCAAGAAAAAAATAAATAAAAACACAAAATCAAGAACTGGTTGACGAAGGACCATGCCAACATGATTCCACAAACATGGCGTTGCGATATGGGTTCCAGAATATATGCCCAAAAGGACCAGATCCAGGTTTGGTAAGGGTAGCAGGAAGTAGTGAGCGTTGGAGTGCCAAAGATTATGTGAACAAACAGAAGATGGTGAGAAAAATAAAAATAAATTAGATGTTTGCCAAAAAAAAAAAACACATTAGGTATAAACACTGGAGTTTTGAACAAACTTACCTAAAAAATCTGGCCACCACATCATTGCGTATGGCCCCCCCACATACTGACCTTCGACCAACCTCGGGGGGGCCATCCTCAGGTAAGGCATCCTCTGGCTGCATTGGGACACCACTCCTTATGGCAATGTTGTGAAATATCCCACACAGGACCACAATTTTAGACACCATATCCGGCACATACATGAGCTCCCCACCAGAGCGGTGGAGGCATCTGAATCGGCCTTTTAAAAGGCAGATACAGCGCTCCACCACTTGCCTGGTGGCTGTAAGTGCGGAATTATACGCACTTTGTGGCCCTGGTGTGGGAGCCAAATAAGGAGTGAGCAGCCAGGACATGCAAGGGTATCCACTGTCTCCTGTGAACAAAAATAGACCACATCAGGAACACTGTGTATCAAGCTTAACATTGTTATGTACTAAAGGTCTCCACTTACCCAGAAGCCACGCATCACCAGCTTGTAGGTTGGTTAATTTCTGCCATATCCCTGATTGCCGGATGACGAAGGAGTCATGAGCACTTCCGGGTAATTTAGCATTCAGGGACAGGATCTGGAGGGAGGCATCACATACCACCATTACATTCAGGGAGTGATAGTGTTTCCTGTTTCTAAATATGGCCTCCAGCCGTGCTGGAGGCTGAAGTGGTATGTGAGTACCATCCACAACCCCTATGATGTGTGGGAAGCCAGCTATTTGGTAAAAATTGGCCTTGGCCACACTAAGGGCACCCATATCCAAAGGCATTTGAATAAAATGATGGAGGTGCTTGAAAAGTGCCTCCATCACTGCCCTCAGGATCCGGGAAAAGGAGGATTGGGAGATGCCCGCCACTATTCCGACCGTTGTTTGAAACGATCCTGAGGCACAGAAATGTAACACCGCCATAAATTGCGTCAGTGGTGGTATTGCTGTTGGACTGTCAATTTGCCGCTCAAGATCACTTTCTATTAATGAGAGAGTGTCTATGATGATTTTGGGAGGTAGACGGTAGCGTCTTAAAACCTCATCATCGGGCATTCCAAAAAGGGTGACACGTGTTCGAAATATCTGGGGCCTTGCATGCCTACGATGCCTACGCCTGGGACGAGTTTGAGGTTGGTCGTCTTCCGGGAGCAGGGCCAGAACAATTCGCCCCAGATCTATCTGAAATTCAAAGTTTACAATGTAAGGCTTTTGACCCACCCCAAAAGTAAGAAAAAACAACAACTTAGCTTTCTGATACCATCCATAGCTGCTTACATGCTGGGGTATTGTCATGATATGTATAAACTGTAAAAAAGGCAACAATGAGACGTCAAAAATTTAAAGGGTTTTTTTTTAGGTAAAAAATTGTTGCAAGCCAACACAGAAAATAACGGAAAAACACATTTGGCCATCGATGAAAACTACATTGCACACCGTACGTCAAATAGGGTTCAAATGGACCCAAAAAATGGAAAAGGGAAAAGCAAAACTGGATTATATGATGAATAAGCCGTCCAAAATGCGGTAAATTATTCGCAAATGCAAGTCACTACACCAACAGTCAAAAATGCGGTAAATTATTCGCAAATGCAAGTCACTACACCAACAGTCCAAAATGCGGTAAATTATTCGCAAATGCAAGTCACTACACCAACAGTCAAAAATGCGGTAATTCATTCGCAAATGCAAGTCACTACACCAACAGTCAAAAATGCGGTAATTCATTCGCAAATGCAAGACAAAAAATGGACTTACCCAACTCGAATATATAAGATGTCCTCAAAAAACTTCTTTGGGTCCGAAAACAAAAAAAAACTAAAAAATATGAAATGAGTGTTAAACAAATTAACTAACCACAAAACAGAAGAATACAACAATTGGCCACAAATTTGAATGCACAAAACTTACCAAATCAGGAAAGGATGTTGAAAAAATGAAAAAAATGCGAACGGAAAAACCAAAGAAATGTAGCAAAAACAAACAAAAAAACAACTCTCCAAAATCCTCCAAACGCAACCAACCAACCAAATCCAAACCACTTCACCGACAACACTCCAACAACCCCACCTCGAATCCACACACACCAAGCCATAAATAGTGTTTATTTTCCCGCACAAATTAAGGATGAATCATAGGGACGCACAATCAATGATGCGGCCGCAAACTAACGACGCATGTATAAATACGTCACGAAATCACATAGAATTTCTGGATGATTTCATGCTGGAAGCAGAGACATGGCTTCAAACCAGGGAAACAATGGTCAAAATTGCGGCGGTAAGGCCTTCATGCATTTTGTGTCAATGAGTATTTTAAAACATAATATTGTGCAAGTTGTGAAGTGGCTAAATCTGCATATTTACCCAAATAGGTGAGGAGGATGACATGGAAGAGACTGCTGGCCCCAGTCAACCCACCAAAGCTGCAAAAAAAAAAAGGCAGCCACATTTCACAAGCAAGGAGATGGAGGTTTTGATCCAGAAGTGCGTTGACATCCTGCCCCAGGCAGCCAGGAATATGAGCCAAAGCCAGAAGTGGAGAATGTGGGAGGAGGTCGCCGTTGCTGTCAATAGGGTGGGTGATTATGTCCGTCTAGCCTGGGATGTCAAACGGCGGTAAGTAAACACTTTCCCATCCTATAAACAAACCCCATTGTTAAAAAAAGGATAATGGTTCCAAATTCATTCCACAGATGGGCAGACTTCAAATATCGTCTAAAGCAAAAACTTGCCGACAGGGCTAGGCATGCAAGGGGGACAGGTGGGGGTCCCACCCCTGTGTCATTGGAGTTGACAGACTTAGAAGAGATGGCACAGGGGTGTGTGCAGGCTGTGGAGGTGTTTGGCGTGTCCAACATGGATACGGACATGCCAGACTTTGCGGCTCCTCATGTTGGCCAAGGTAAGTCTTGTGATGTCACCATCTCAGAAATGCTATTGTGCCAATATGTAGATTCTAATGTGAGTCTTTTCTCCAATTTCCTAACAGAGACAGAGGCGGATGAGTCTGCTCCAGAGGGGAGCCTTGGCCGCAGAATTTCTGCTGACTCTGCAGGGGAGGAACCAGTACATCCGGCTGAGGACCCTGCAGAAGCCAGTCCAGGGCGTGCCCCCTCGCAGGCAGTGGGCCTCCTCACAGAACTCAATTTTAAATCGGATTGCCATACGGAGATTCTGCAGAGGATGGACGCCAGTCTGATACGGGTGGCTGAGGCCCTGGAGCAAAATGCTGCGGCCAACGTGACCATTGCTCAGGCCCTGGCGGAAAATACCAGGGCCAACATCCGCATCGCCGATGCCCTGGAGCAGCTCGTTCGCCAGCACATGGTGGAGCCGACCTCCCTTCCTGCCGGAACATCCAGATCCTCCACCTCTGGCACAACATCAGGCAATCCTCCAAATGTGCCTAGCCCTGTGCCTAGTCCAGAGGCCACAACATCTGCCTCTGGACAGGCCAGCCCGATGGCATCCCGGACCCGGTCTGGCGCCCACCCTCACCCATCCAAACGGCCGAGAAAACGGTGACAGCAATGGCGACTTTTCCCACTTTCCTTCTGTGCTTGGCTCATATTCCTTTCTGGTCAAAACTTCCCTCTCCTTTCTTGTGAAATGTTTTTAAATTTTGTATTTACGATTATGTTAGTAGTTATGTTTTTTTTTTTTTTAGATCAAATATCTTGGCCACAAAAAAAGGCAATACAATATTATGCCAATTTGTTTGTGTGTAAACAATAAATTTTACAAAAAAACCAGACATTGTATTGTGACATTATTGTACAAATGGGTTACATTTAATCCTGGCCTTAAACGCAAAAACTGACCCTCTTTTGTTAAAAAAAAGGCCTCTTTAAGGAACGTTTAAAAAAACACATAGCGATGCAAATTCCACAGTAAACCAAAAAAAAGGGGAGCTAATTAAAAGATGATGACATTATTTTTACAATAGGCCATAACCACCAAATTGTGGCCAAAATAAAAGCCCAAAAATGTACGCTAATTGATTATGTAATCATGACATTAGCAGCTCTGATTTCCACCTGCGTACGCTTTTGTGCTATCCCAATAAACTGCTTTCCAAACACATACCAAGCCGGATTTCAATCCAACACTAATTACTTTACTGACCAGCCACGACGGTCCGAACACATTTGACGTTCGCATCTGCTAATGTATGTACGCCCCAAAAACGCTTCGCCACGCCTGCGTTTTGTCATCTCCACCCCCGTCAACACCCAAAAACGCCCTGTTCTGTCAATCACATTTGACATGTCACTTCCTGTACGCTATTTTAGGAACGAGAGAAAAAAAGCTCGCAATCTGCCGTACGCGCATGCGCGGTGTAACACCGACGCATGCGCGGTTAGTCAACATCGGAATGCAACGAGCGTACTGTTGTTAACGTGCGGCTCTGAATGAGGGCCAATGATCCCTATGAATTTCTGAAAAGTATTAGTTTGTTTTCATCAAAAAACAGATCTTACTAACTGCTTTTGGGCTGGGTTTACATTTGGATGTAAGTCAGGTTTAGGACACGCCTTTCAGATTTATCAGTACACGCCCATTGTAACATGCGCTCATAGGTGCTGCCTTCACAATCTCCCTGAAATGCTTTTTCAGTCAGTGGGCCTGATTCAGCAAGGAACGCATGCTAGCAGACGCACGTACCCATCCACTGCGAGAATATGGTAATCAATGCATACGCACAGAGACCGCAGCACAAGAAGCAGACACTCAGCAAAACATAAAGCCGCCCACCTATGCCGTGATTGACAGCGTAAACATCCGGAACATCAAGTGCTATCAATGCTGCATGTAAGCTAGGGGTAGACCTGACCCTGCCGCAAGACTTGAAGGATTCCTGCACGCAGAGAGGTGCCCAGCTACGTGCGGCACTGCTGAGATTAATTTATGCACGCCCCTGTGACGGCACAGGCACACCTGCGTTCAGCCGACCACTCCCCTGTCACCACCCACAAACGGCACTTCCTGTCAATCAACATTGAAGGTCTCTGCGGGCTCCTTGCGTACTCAGAGAGAGCCCTTACCATACTCAGCAACCTGTTCGCGCGTGTGCAATGCGATGCATACGTATGCGCAGATCACAAACATTGGCCAACTGCGTACGTTCTCTCACTTGTGTTGCTTGCTGAATCAGGCGCAGTGTTTGTTTGGGAAGTTATGAAAGTAATCTCCACACATATATTTATTTTTGGAAATTACTGGCTTCTCATTGCCCTTATTTAAAAGCAACTAAACTCTTGCATAAACCTCCAGAAGTTACAATGGAGGAGGTATTTTGCACCATGACAAATTTGTTGGCCTCTCATCAGAGGACAGAGGAACATATGTTATGGCTGGTGACTCAGTCAGTGGAAGCAACAGAAAATGTCTGCCTCAGATGACCCAGAGGCATATTTATTATTATTTGAAAGAGTGGCACAATGTTTAAAGAGGCCAGCCGCTTCTTGGGCTAATAAACTTGCCCCCTATTTCACTGGCGAGGCACAAAAAGCATATGCTGATTTGTCCTCCACTGACACGGAGAAGTATGACCTCGTCAAAAGTGCCTGGTCAGGACTCACTCCTGCTAGGAAGGCGCAGCGCTTCTACATGTGGGCCCTACTACCAGGGGTCCCGATTCAGAAGCAAGTTGCCGAACTCGCCAGACAGAGTTGGCTCCAGCCAGAGTTCCGCACTGCTGCACAGATTGTGGAGTCGGTAGTTGTCGACCAGTGCATAAGGACCCTAGATTGAAGTATGCAGCACTGGGTGGTAAACGCCGATCCTCAAAACCTGGAGGAGTTGGCTATAGTACTGGAGCGGTATGAAACTGCAGGAACTATGTCAAAGATGGTGGAAAAGAGACCAGGGAATGTGTGTCTTGTTAAGTTGGCACCCCACTGGCCTTTGACCCTGTCTACACCCACTATTCGTGGAGACACCAACGGAGTCTCCATGGTCATCTGCTATGTGTGCAGAGAGCCAGGTAATGTAAGGCGTGCCTGTCCAAAAAATTAGAGTCTATGACTGTGCTTTGGGTAACACGGGCGCTATGTACCCAGCCTTCTGTACCATGGTACCCCTGGACTCCAGACCTCCATTGATATGGGAGTATGTTTTGCTGGGTGGTCGAAAACTACCAGCTACAATAGATTCGGGGAGTGAGCTAACCCTGATTTCAGAGGCTGTCCTACCTAGGTCAGTAGAAAAAGTATCATGGTTACTTGAAGTGCATTGTGTACATGGATCTACAGAAAATTTTTCCCATGTATGAGTGAGTCTAACCCAAAAAAAGGGTGCTCTTATGAGGTATTAGCCATGATTGGGCCCAAGCTCCCTTACCTGCTTAAATTGGGGCACAATTTCCCAGGGTTCACTGAGCTCATGAAAGAACCTCAGAGAAAGAACAAGTATATACTCTCCAAGGCCTTACCTCACAAAGTAGAGAGGAGTGTATCAAAATGACAAGTTCTCTTTGGAGAAGAGACCCCTGAGCAACCAGTGCCGGACAATGGTACTTTTACTCCGGATTTCTGTGTTTGTGAATTGTGTGCGCAGTAGCCGCATGTGCATCAACAAAGTAGTGCCAAGCGTGCGCCTGTGTCATAAGTAAAGGGCCGGCTGCCTTGACCGTTAAAGGGTGCTGTAACCCCCAAAGTACACTCCAGTCCAAACCAAATAAAAAAATATTTTCTGTGTTTGTGAATTGTGTGCGCAGTAGCCGCACGTGCATCAACAAAGTAGTGCCAAGCGTGCGCCTGTGTCATAAGTAAAGGGCCGGCTGGCTTGACCGTTAAAGGGTGCTGTAACCCCCAAAGTACACTCCAAACCAAATAAAAAAATATTTTCTGTGTTTGTGAATTGTGTGCGCAGTAGCCGCACGTGCATCAACAAAGTAGTGCCAAGCATGCGCCTGTGTCATAAGTAAAGGGCCGGCTGGCTTGACCGTTAAAGGGTGCTGTAACCCCCAAAGTACACTCCAAACCAAATAAAAAAATATTTTCTGTGTTTGTGAATTGTATGCGCAGTAGCCGCACGTGCATCAACAAAGTAGTGCCAAGCGTGCGCCTGTGTCATAAGTAAAGGGCCAGCTGGCTTGACCGTTAAAGGGTGGTGTAACCCCCAAAGTACACTCCAAACAAAATAAAAAAATATTTTCTGTGTTTGTGAATTGTGTGCACTGTGGCTGCACGTGCATCAACAAAGGAGCAGTGCCAAGCGTGCGCCTGTGTCCCATAAGTAAAGAGCTGGCTGGCTCATTTCTTAAAGGGTGGTGTAGCCCACAAAGTGCACTACTCTCCAGCAAAAATAAAAATTTATTTTCTGTGTTTGTGTGCACCTTAGCCGCACGTATATATCAATATAACATAAATGGAGGACCAAACTTTCTCCGATAAAAATAAAATAGGGAAAGATCAAGAACCACTTCCTCCTAGTGCTGTTGCTACTGCTGGGAGTTGTTCTTCATCCCAGAGAGGAAGTAGGAACACCACTAATTTTACTAAACAATTGACCCTCCCTAGCGATGAGGATGAAGTACGACAGCAGTCATCCTGAAGCAAAACGTATAACTGAGGCCTTGACTGCTATGTTGGTGTTAGACGTGCGTCTGGTATCCGCCATTAGAGCAGTGGGATTTAGACAATTGATGGAGGTAGTGTGTCCCCGGTTCCAAATCCCATCTAGATTCCACCTGCATCCTCAAAGCAGCAGCGACAAGCATGCGTCTGTCTGTTAAAGGGTGCTGTAACCCTCAAAGTGCTCCAAAAAATAAAAAACTATTTTTTTATGTGTTTGTGACTTGTGTGCGATGTACCCGCACGTGCATCAACACAGTAGCAGTGTCATAAGTCAAGGGCCGGTTTGGACATCTGGGGCCTGATTCAGACCCACTCGCGAGCGGCTGTCCGCTCGCAAGTGGGTTGATGGTGTGCACTGCGCATGCGCTCGACGGAGGGAGCTCCGTCGTGCGCATGCGCGAGACGCGACGAGCGAAGGACTTTCCTTCACTCGTTGTGTCTGATCAAAGGGGGCGTGCTGTCGATGTTGATTGACAGCACGCCCCCTTTGGTTGGCGTGCCGGGGGCATGCCTCCCAGACGGGGGCGTTCCAAAGGGAACGCCTACCGTCAGAAGCCGGCCCACTGACATCACTAGTGATGTCAGTGGGAGTGATTTTGTCTCTGATAGAGCCAAAATCACTCCGGGCCTTGCGGTTGAGAAACTCAACCGCAGGCTCCGGCTCGCAGTGGCGATGGTCGCGATGGTCAAGACCATCGCGACCATCAACCTGCACGCTTGTACAGGCTGTGGGTGGTGACCCACAGCTATACGAGCGTCCAAGAGGACGCTCCATAATTATGGAGGACAGGCCCTCATTCAGAGCGAGCGCTCTGCTCAGAGCGTCCGGCTCTGAATGAGGGCCCTGGTCCGGACTGAAGGACGTGCCAACAATTTCTGACAAGTCTACTGTCACTGCATATGATACTGTCCTCAAAGCAGCAGCGACAAGCGTGCGTCTGTCTGTTAAAGGGTGGTGTAACCCTCAAAGTGCGCTCCACAAACAATAAAAAAATTCATCTTTTTTTTTCTGTCTTTGTGAAATGTGTGGGCTGTAGCCACACCGGCATCCATAAAGCAGCAGCGACAAGCGTGCATCTGTCTGTTAAAGGGTGGTGTAACCCTCAAAGTGCGCTCCACAAACAATAAAAAAATTCTTCTTTTTTTTTCTGTCTTTGTGAATTGTGTGGGCTGTAGCCGCACTTGCATCCTTAAAGCAGCAGCGACAAGCGTGCGTCTGTCTGTTAAAGGGTGGTGTAATCCTCAAAGTGCGCTCCACAAACAATAAAAAAATTCTTCTTTTTTTTCCCTGTCTTTGTGAATTGTGTGGGCTGTAGCCGCACCGGCATCCTCAAAGCAGCAGCGACAAGCGTGCGTCTGTCTGTTAAAGGATTACATCGGTGACAGCATCCAAGTAGGCATGTCAGACAGTCCGTACCTGTACTGGCAGGAAAAAGAAGCAATTTGGAGGTCCTTGTACAAACTAGCTCTATTTTACCTGAGTTGCACCCCCCTCCAGTGTGTACTCCGAAAGAGTGTTTAGTGCAGCCGGGAACCTTGTCAGCGAAAGGCGTAGGAGGTTGCTTCCACAAACTGTGGAGAAGATGATGTTCATAAAATTAATTATCAACTCTTCCATGGAGACCAGCCTCCAGAACGTACAGAGGGACCTGTGGTTGTGGATTCCAGCGGGGACGAATTAATACTCTGTGAGGATGAGGATGTACACAACACTGAAGAGGGTGAGGAATCGGTGGATGAGGAGGATGAGGACGACATCTTGCCTCCGTAGAGCCAGTTTGTGCAGGGACAGATTAATTGCCAGCTTGTTTTGTGGGGGCCCAAACGAACCAATCATTTCAGCCACAGTCGTGTGGCAGACCCTGGCGCTGAAATGTTTGGTTTGTTAAAGTGTGCATGTCCTGTTTATACAACATAAGGGTGGGTGGGAGGGCCCAAGGACAATTCCATCTTGCACCTCTTTTTTTTCTTTGAATTATGTACTGTTTGGGGCCTAGTTTTTCAAACTGCCATCCTGTCTGCCACTGCAGTGTCACTCCTAGATGGACCACGTGTTTGTGCCGCCCACTTGTATCTCTTTGCATAGTCATCCAGCTACCTCGGTGCAACCTTTTGGATATAAAAACACTATTGTGAGGTGTGAGGTGTTCAGAATAGACTGGAAATGAGTGGAAATTAAGGTTATTGAGGTTAATAATAGCATAGGAGCAGAAAAACCCACAAATTCTGTGATTTTAGCTGTTTTTATGCTTTTTTAAAAAAAAATACAGATCCAAAACACAAAACCCAGAACCCAAAACACGGAAGGGTGGTTTTGGCAAAACCAATCCAGATCCAAAACACGAAGAAAGATCCAGATCCAAAACCAAAACACAAAACACGAAAAGTGGCCGGTGCACACCCCTAATTTTTTTGCACTTGGGGAGAGCACCTCTGATGGACAGAGCACCCCCTGGACAACACTAGAGCACCCCTTTAGGACTGGGACACTGCACAGGACTTTGGAGTGGACACAGCCCCTATGGACAACTGACTGAATAACACAGTCCAGCCAGCCCCTATGGACTTTGGAGGAGTGGACACAGCCCCTATGGACAACAGCAGCACCGCGCAGCACAGCACAGCACAGCACAACACTACACTGCACTATACTACACTACACAGCCCAGCCAGCCCTAACTCCCACCCTCCCTCTTCACTGTCCACAGCCGAGTGAGAAAGTGGCGCCGACACGGGTACCTTATATAGGATCCAAAACCCGCGAGACCCGGAAGACGGGATGATGACGTTTTGCCTCGATTTCAGATCCGAGTCAGGCGGGAAAAGTCGAGCCTGACTCGGATCGGCCTCGGATCGGGGGGGCTCGGGGGGGTTCGGATTTCAGAAATCCGAACCCGCTCACCCCTACTTAAAACATACATTTTTTTTTAATGTCACCATTAATTAAAAAACTTAGAGGACAACAGTATTTTTGGCCATAGCAGATTTCACACTATAAAATATTTGTGTCACAATGTGTTTATCTTGAACCTAATTCAAGAAGATGCTTTTTTGAATATCTTGCCAGGAGAAAGTTTAGCTAGGCCATTATAAAGGTGAATTGCTGAGATATTTTCTCATATATTTCCAGACTAATGGCTAGTTCATTATCTTCCTCCCATGCTGCTGAAAAGAAAGCTCATAAAATGCTGCCCTCAAGTGATTAAATAAACTGAATTTTAATAAGTGACCAGGTAGTTAGGAGTATTCGATAGTTGCTCATGTATGGAGAACTGTAGCCAAATAAACAACTTCCTAATAGTGGAATTATCATAAATATATCTAATAAATAGCTATCATTTACTGGATAAAATATTGATTTTTCTCAATACTTGCATCTTATTTCTATGCAGGCAAAAAATGTATATGAAGTATGTTTTTTTTGGCACTAACTTAATAAGTAATTATAGATTAAAATTAAAGCATATACATTTCTGAAACAAGTGTATAGTGATTCCAGGTTTATTTATTTGTTTTCAAGTAAAAAAAAATATATTTTAAGTACAGTATTATTACATTACAATGCTGAGCTAATTGAAATTATTATTATAATTATACTATAACACAGTAATCGCATTAGCAGAGCCGTAACTAAACTTTTTGGTGTCCTGTGCAGAGAGAGCATTGGCGCCCCCACTACCCCATGTTTAAACAGGTACATAAGATAGTGTACCTGAATAAGAGCCATTGCCCCATGGGGAAGGGCCAGGGAAGAGATAGAGGAGGCCAGGAGATGCTGGAGATAAAATAAAAGGAAGCTACAAGTGAGAATGATAATGCATCTAGGAACAGGTCAATGATTTAAATATCTAGATATCATTGTACCATTACCTATGAAACCAACACAGAGGGGCATATTCAATTAGGTGCGAGAATAGCAAAAATCCTGCACTTGCGGGGGTTTTCTTGCAGGTGTGGGATTTTTGCTATTTTGTGCGCCGGGAGGTTTTTTTTTTGAGCACCTCCAGAGCAAGTCTGATTTTTCCTAAAAGCGTTAATTTTAACTAAAATCAGCGGGACTTGCTCTGGGACCCTGGCGGTACCCCCCCTGAAGACTAATTAAGCAATTGGAAGTTTCCAATTAGCTTAATTATTCCTTAATTACTCACCTTCCAAAGCGGTGTCTTATTCCTCCAGAGTGCAGCAGAGTGAGTATGTCAGTGTGTGTGAGTGTTTATGTGTGAGTGTTTGTGTGTGTGTGTGCATCAGTGTGTGTGAGTGACCCCTGATGGGTGTGACCCACAGATATACAATCTTGACTCCTAGGGTAAGATTGGTGGTGCACTCAGGGCCGGATTAAGGTCTGTGGGGGCCCCTGGGCAACAAACATGTGGGGGCCCCATATATATATATATATATATATATACATATATATATATATGTATACACACACACACATATATATATATATATATATATATACACACACAGATATATATATATATATACATAGACACACCCACATTCATAGTAGAACATAGTTACTTTGCTGGCTGCTGCTGTTGCACTCGTGCTGTCTTCCAGTCCCTTCTCTACATCCTCTCTGGCTGGGAGGTCAGAGGGTCACGCTGGGAACAAGCAGGGACAGTGTACAAACTACTTGCCACTATACAAGTGTAATCAACAGTGTATGAAAACACTTGTTTTGCAGACTGTCCCTGCCTGTTCCCAGTGTGACGATCTCTCAGGCAGGGAGAGAGCTGAAGAGAGGAGGAGCAGAAGCTCAGCCATCCACCCCGGCGGCTTAGCCTCCTTCAGTTCAGGCTGATCGGCTTGTTAATCAGCCCCCCTGCCTCTAGCGCTCCCCCACCCCTCTCCCCCATCATCTATGAAGAGCTCAGCAGTAGACTGCAGCTGCCTGTCTCAGTGTGACAGACGCAGCGGCAGCCGACAGAAGCAAGAACTGCTGCAGGGAGAGCGCCTCTCCAGCCTGGAGTCTCCCTGCAGTGCAGGACTTGCAGAGCGGGTTGCGCCAGCCATGGGGGCCTGGGACAGTGTGTGGGGGCCCCCTACGTGTGGGGGCCCCAGGACGATCGCCCCTATCGCCCTCCCTATAAATCGGCCCTGGGTGCACTGCAGAGAGGTAATTCATGACTACAGAGGTGTATTTCATGACTTGTAAATATATTTAGTTGAGCCAGGAGCTGGTATCGCTTTAAATTGTACACTGAAAGTGCGTACTTCCCAGCAAAGAAGCTGCAGCAGTTAGGTTGGACTGGAGTGAAGAGAGATGGGAGACAGGGAGGCCAGATAAGATCAGATCACAGTAATCCAGTCTAGATTTGACCAGTGAGTGGATGAGGGTCTTAGTTGCCTCCAGGGTGAGAAAGAGTCTGATCCTGGAGATATTTTTGAGATGGAAATGGCAGGCCTGCGAAAGGTACTGAATGTGTGGTATGAAGAAGAGAGATGAGTCATGAATAACTCCAAGACAGTGCACTTACAGGATAGAGGAGATGGTAGTGCTGTCAATGAGCTCACCTAAAGAGGATGTATTAAGGGAGAATAAAGCAGGTTCAAGAACAGAACCTTGGGGGACACCTGCTGGTAGAGGATTTGGGAGAGAAGTGGAATCATGAGAGGAGACAGAGGAAGAATTGTCAGAAAGGTAGGAGGATGACCAGGAGAGGGCAATCATGCAGACAGAGGGAGTGAAGGATTTGCAGGAGGAGACGGTGGTCCACAGTATGTAAAAAGCAGTAGAGAGGTCAAGGAAAATAAGCAGAGAGTAGTGGCCCATGGATTTGGTAGCAAGGAAGTTATTGGTGGCTTTAGTGAGGACAGTTTCTGTGGAGTAGAGAGGATGAAAGTGGAGAGGTTGTAGACAATCTGCTCAAGGATTTTGGAGGCTGAGGAGAGGAAAGAAATGGATGGTAATTAAAGAGAGTATCAGAATTTTTTGGTTTTTAAAAAGTAACAGGTACTGATATGAAACACGTAGATACTATTTCTCCTTACTTTAGCTCTATTGTGATTTATGTACTATGACTCCTGTGTTACTCCTGATGGCTACGAGTTTGGTACATCTGTCTGAGGTCCGGAACACAGTGCTGGTATGTTGGCTACAACATTAAAGCTGGCTACACATGGTACGATGTGTAGCCAGCGATGCAACGCACGATCCGACATCTGACATATCGGGCCCCCACACACGTAGCGATCCACTGCCGACCCCCCTTCCACTTGCATAAACTAGCATGAGATCATCTGTCGATTCTCCAGATCTCTTGTGCAGACAGAATGATCCGGGGGAGCGACGGACAACCTCACGGGAGTGCGCAGTGGCCGATATCATGCCCACACACAGATTGATATAGCTGCGATATCGTTCCAATCCGTCGGATTGGCCGCTATATCGCTCTGTGTGTGAGGCCCTTAAGGAGGACTGCCCACAGCCCGAACCATCAACCAGGGCTAGTGTCATCGGCTTTCACATCATAACTGTTGCTGTGATACAGAACACGCACAGGGACTGCCTGGGGTCCAGAACTCATTGCTTTAACTGTCAACATAAGGAGCACCTCTCCACTGCACAGATCACTTACCAGGGCCAGCAATACCAACTTTTGTAACAGCTGCCATGAGACTCCGGGTCGGAGCCCGCACTGGGGCTGGAATGAAACAAATCCAGCTTTCCCTTTGCAGCCACAGCAGGATTACTCCAACTGGATCAGTGTCGAGGCTAAGCAGAAAGTTGCTATATTGCAACTGCTGCTCCAACAGCTTCTTTGGCTTGCTTGTATGGGGATTGGGACACACCAGTGGTAATTCAGCAGGATTTATTTTTTTTGCGGTATTATACTTTAACTGGAGGTTAGTAGTCATCAGACTATTGACTTTTTATTCAAACAAAGTTGTATTTATTTGTTTCCCTATTGTATATTGTATCACAATGTATTTGTCACATTATTGTGGGTGGGTCCTAGACTGCTGTACATCACTGGCCTTTTTGATGTAAGTATATTACTATGCTTTCAAATAATATCTAAATTGTCCCATGTTTACATTCACAGGTTTGTCACAAAGCACCAGGCACCCACCAGGCTAGGAAAGATGAATAAAGTAGCAGGTAAGTCTTTCTAGGACAAAAATATAAAAGTTCAATAATGTTTTTGAACCTACCTCATGTCATCCCCAGCCAGGACAAAAAAAAGCTCCAAAGCAGTTCAGGTAAGTTATTTTCTCTATTACTGTGATACACAATAGGACCTTCACGCCTCCATGATTTCCAGGCTCACCAACATCATAATGAACATCAGGAATCAGCAGTTGAGACACATTATGATACAGAAGAAATTCTACATTTTGTTGAGGAGGAATATGTGTCACTTTAACAAAAAGAAGAAAGGTCTCATGCTACTCCACCTACAAATGTGTTTTACTTAACTTAACTGAAATGTCACCAAAGAGATGGAGCTGTGCACCATGTTATTGACCTTTCACCAAGCCGCAATGCATAGCAAAAGGGCATGGTGGCCAGTGTACCACGCTGCAGGTGGAATTATTACACAGTGACAAATGCGAGTGTAGAGGCCTGGTCCCCCCATTCCTGTTGGACGAATGGAGCGATTTGTAAATTTTTTGTACATATTTTGCACATTTATGCAAATGATTGAGATGAACTGTAAAGTGTTCCACTAATATATTTGTTTTTGTTTAAGGACAGTGCTACATAGAGTATGTATATATTTTCAATAATCTTCAGAGTACTTTCGCTTTTTATCTCTTTTGTGAGATACCACATAGCTTAGTATCACTGAGATACCGTATAATTGACCATGTACTCATTACCGGGAAGGGGGAGGGGGTACTAGATGGGTTTTTAGGGTAGGTACTCTTGTTACCAAAGGACTTAATGACCATCTAGGATGATTATTTTTATTGAGTTGATATTTAGCTATATATATATTTTGTGATCTTAAACAGCTTCTATATTTATCACTTGTATTGGCTGTATTGCTATAAAAAATGTTAAGTTTATATGTGGAAGGATTTTCTCTATCTCTAAATTTGTGGATTGATTATTTATATTATCCTAGGTTACACAGTTTTTGGCTATCACTATTTATTTATGGACTTTAACACTATTTTCAAATGTGCTTATTTTCAAATAACCATATTATGGCAGTGTGTTTAGAGCCTAGGCTTTAATTTACTAAAAAGAGAGTTTTTAGAAGTGAAGATGTTGCCCATAGCAACCAATCAGATTTCAGCTAATATCTTCCTGAAGGTGCTAGTTAAATGTTAAGTAGAATCTGATTGGTTGCTATGGGCAACATCTTCACTTCTAAAAACGTTAGTAAATATTCCCCTAGCTATTTATAACGATAGTATATCATGTAACATTGTTTATATATATTCCATATACCGATATTGCCTTTTAGCTTGGTGGTTGTTATGGTAATGGGTTGTAATCACATGATGTGCATCAGAGACCGTGCTGGATGTGTTTGACGTGATGACTTCATTGAGTTGTGCCTCTTGCCAGGTGCACAATCCTGCTTCTGGATACAGGCATTCATGGTGTACATGCAGGGCCGAATTAAGGGGGGGCGACAGCGGCGGTCCTCCCTGGGCCCCCACACACAGAGGGCCTCCACACTACTGCCTGCAGCAGCACAGTCAGTGCTGCTGCATCAGCTTGGGGTAGGGCAGTAGTGTGGACGGCACATAAGTGCCGTCCGCACTACACAGCACAAACAAACAGCCGCCGGCGCCGGCAGATGTGTGTTTGTTTTAGCAGCCGATGAGAGTCACACAGACTCTCATCGGCTGCTGCACTGCGGCCCACTGCCGGATACTCCGTCTTCCGGCTCCTGCAGTGGCTGATGGGAGAGACGATGACGTCTCTCCTATCATGCAGAGCGGGCCGGCCCGGGAGGACGCCGGACGGAGGAGCAGATGCCGGAGAGGGGATTAAGGTAAGTGGAGATTTTTATTTTTTTTCCTGTGTGTGTGTGTGTCCAGGGGATGGGGATATCTACTCCTAAGGGCACTGCTGGGGGGAGAATGGACTACTACTAAGGGCACTGCTGGGGGGGGGGAACGGACTACTTTTAAGGGCACTGCTGGGGGGGAGGACTACTGCTAGGGGCATTGCTGGGGGGGGAGGACTATTACTAGGGGCACTGCAGGGGGGGAGGACTACTACTAGGGGCACTGCTGGAGGGGGGAAAGGACTACTACTAGGGGCACTGCTGGAGGGGGGAAAGGACTACTACTAGAAGCACTGCTGTGGGGGGAATGGACTACTACTAAGGGCACTGCTGGGGGGGGGGAAAGGACTACTACTAGGGGCACTGCTGGGGGGGAAGGACTACTACTAGGGGTACTGCAAGGGGGAAGGACTACTGCTGGGGGGGAACTAGGGGCACTGCTGGGGGGGAAGGATTACTAATAGGGGCACTGCTGGGAGGGAGAAAGGACTACTACTAAGAGCACTGCTGGGAGGGAAAGGACTACTACTAAGGGCACTGCTGGGGGCTCTGCACACTGCTGGGACCACTACTGGGGGACACAGCATAGAGGGGGATTACTACTAGGGGTACTCCTGGGGGGACTACTGTTGAGGGACTACTACTAAGGGCAGTGCTGGGGGGGGAAAGGACTACTACTTGGGACACTGCTGGGGGGGAAATGGACTACTACTAAGGGCAGTGCTGGGGGGGAAAGGACTACTACTAGGGCCACTGCTGGGGGGTGGGAAAGGACTACTACTAGGGGCACTGCTGGGGGGAGGAAGGACTACTACTAAGGGCACTGCTGGGGGGGAAAGCACTACTACTAAGGGCACTGCTGGGGCACTACACACTGCTGGGACCACTACTGGGGGACACAGCATAGAGAGGGATTACTACTAGGGGTACTCCTGGGGGGACTACTGTTGAGGGGGGACTGCTACTGGGGGCACGGCTGGGCTGGGCTCGGCTCTGTGTGGCTTGAAGGGGGCCCCCGCAACTTAGTTGCCCTGGGGCCCCCACAAGCCTTAATCTGGCCCTGTGTAAATGGTATTTAAGGTAATAGTTATTTTATTGTTATTAGTCCTAATGAAAGTGCAGCTGTAAATAAGGGACTGAAATGTTGGTACATACCTGCAACTGTTGTGATTGTGTATCCCATTCCGTGAGAGCTGTACCTCTAGTATTCTGGAATTTGAATATCAGCTGCCTTTATTATTGTTTTTTAATGTTCATATAGAACAAGAAAGGCTCTTTTCTTGAATTCTCCCCCTCATCCTTCCCCCCACACATGAAATGTGAATTTCACACTGTATAGATAATAGGCATTTACCATCAGTGCACTGATAATACAGTAATACAGTACTCTAGAAATTTAGCATTTCTATTTTTCTACTCAGATCATAAGTTAATATTATATGGTGTAAAGCCTTCAACATCATCTACGAATGCCAAGAAGCATGCACATCAGCGATGGTAACACAATTCTAAAAAAGAAAACTCCTACCCTACGTAAGTAATCAAACATCAAAGACAGTGGAAAAGGAATAGTTGGTGACAGGAATATGCTCTATAAAGGTGAAGAACACAGTGCTGACCACCAGATTGAATGGGCAAATGTGTAAAACAGTACGCTTCCATAAATGCAGAATATAGATTCACTCAGACCACATAGAGGAGATGCCCAAACAGAAATAACCTATTTCTATGAAGAGAGATCATGCACATGATTTCGAGCATTAACTTGGATGTGCAGCAATATGTAGACAACAGCAACACTGATTTTAATGAATAACTGGCACTAATGGATGTGTTCATTAATGCACAGAAGGAGGAAGATATTCTCACTCTTTGTTTTCCAGATACCTGCAGGAGCGTATTAATACCCATGGGGGTTTTCACTGCACAGTGCCATCTTCACGAAGATGATACTGGGAAGATGGAGTCGCTGAGGAAGAGGGACCTGCTTGCCAGAACAAAGTAAGTATACTTTGGGTTCAGGGTGTGTGCGGTGAGGGGCCTTCCTGGACCCAGGGGCCTGTGTGCACTGCACAACCTGCATTCATTGTAGTTACATCTATGGTTACACGCCAACATCCCACTTTCACTGACTCGGAAGCGGCAGTTCCAGCTCACCAGATACTATGGCTCTTGTAACTGTGAGACATGAGGCGTAAGGCCGACTTGTAAACCTGAGACCATTTTAAACCCTGAGGCTGTGTTGTGGGCAGCTCTTTCTTTAAGAAATATTTTATTGACACTTGTATGTAGTTATGTTTCTTTGCCTAGGGATTAGAGGGCCTATAGTGTGTGAGGGGCAGAGTTTTTATGAGTTATTAGTACTCTCTACCTCTGTACCTTGTCTTCTTGAAATTTCCAAGGACAGGGTACTGCTACCTGGCAGGGTGTACTTTTTCTGAAAGTGCTTTTCTTGTTTTTCATACACCCTCCTGTTTTTTATGTGTGTTATTATTAGGGGTGTGCACCGGCCACTTTTCGTGTTTTGTGTTTTGGTTTTGGATCTGGATCTTTCTTCGTGTTTTGGATCTGGATTGGTTTTGCCAAAACCACCCTTCCGTGTTTTGGGTTCTGGGTTTTGTGTTTTGGATCTGTATTTTTTTGAAAAAAAGCATAAAAACAGCTAAAATCACCGAATTTGTAGGTTTTTCTGCCCCTATGCTATTATTAACCTCAATAACCTTAATTTCCACTCATTTCCAGTCTATTCTGAACACCTCACACCTCACAATAGTGTTTTTATGTCCAAAAGGTTGCACCGAGGTAGCTGGATGACTATGCTAAGCGACACGAGTGGGCGACACAAACACGTGACCCATCTAGGCGTGATACTGCAGCGGCAGACAGGATGGCAGTTTGAAAAACTAGGCCCCAAACTGTACATAGTGCAAAGAAAAAAAAGAGGTGCAAGATGGAATTGTCCTTGGGCCCTCCCACCCACCCTTATGTTGTATAAACAGGACATGCACACTTTAACAAACCAATCATTTCAGCGCCAGGGTCTGCCACACAACTGTGGCTGAAATGATTGGTTCGTTTGGGCCCCCACAAAACAAGCTGGCAATTAATGTGTCCCTGCACAAACTGGCTCTACGGAGGCAAGATGTCATCCCCATCCTCCTCATCCACCGATTCCTCACCCTCTTCAGTGTGTACATCCTCATCCTCACAAAGCATTAACTCGTCCCCACTTGAATCCACCACCACAGGTCCCTCTGTACGTTCTGGAGGTTGGTCTCCCTGGAAGAGCTGATAATTCATTTTGATGAACATCATCTTCTCCACATTCTGTGGAAGCAACCTCCTACGCCTTTCGCTGACAAGGTTCCCGGCTGCACTAAACACTCTTTCGGAGTACACACTGGAGGGGGAACTCAGTTAAAATAGAGCCAGTTTGTACAGGGGCCTCCAAATTGCCTCTTTTTCCTGCCAGTACAGGTATGGACTGTCTGACATGCCTACTTGTTTGCTGTCACCGATGTAATCCTCCACCATTCTGTCAATGGTGACAGTATCATATGCAGTGACAGTAGACATGTCAGAAATTGTTGCCAGGTCCTTCAGTCCGGACCAGATGTCCAAACTTGGTCCTGCCTGCCCTGCATCACCGCCAGCGGGTTGCTTAGGATACCTACGTTTTTTCCTGGCAGCCCCAGTTGCGGGAGAAAATGAAGAAGGAGCTGTTGATGTGTCACGTTCCGCTTCTGCTGACAGTGTGTTCACCAGCAGGTCTTTGCACCTCTGCAGGCTTGTGTCGGCCGGAAAGAGAGACACCACATAGGCTTTAAACCTAGGATCGAGCACGGTGGCCAAAATGTAGTGGTCTGATTTCAACAGATTGACCACCCTGGAATCCTGGCAAAGCGAATGAAGGGCTTCATCCACAAGTCCCACATGCCGAGCGGAATCGCTCCTCCTTCACTTTCTCCAGCTGCTTCTGCAAAAGCCTGATGAGGGAAATGACCTGACTCAAGCTGGCAGTGTCTGAACTGACTTCACGTGTGGCAAGTTCGAAGGGCTGGAGACCCTTGCACAACACGGAAATCATTCTCCACTGCGCTTGAGTCAGGTGCATACCCCCTCCTTTGCCTATGTCATAGGTGGATGTATAGGCTTGAATGGCCTTTTGCTGCTCCTCCATCCTCTGAAGCATATAGAGGGTTGAGGGTTGAGTTCCACCGCGTCACAACCTCTTGCTTCAGGTGATGGCGGGGCAGGTTCAAGAGTGTTTGCTGGCGCTCCAGTCTTCGGCACGCAGTCGCTGAATGGCGAAAGTGGCGTGAAATTTTTCGGGCCACCCAAAGCGTCTCCTGCACGCCCCTGTCGCTTTTCAGAAAATTCTGCACCACCAAGTTTATTGTGTGAGCAAAACATGGGACGTGCTGGAATTTGCCCAGATGTAATGCCCGCACAATATTGGTGGCGTTGTCAGATATCACAAATCCCCAGGAGAGTCTAAGTGGGGTAAGCCACTGGGCGATGATTTCCCTCAGTTTCTCTAAGAGGTTGTCGGCGGTGTGCCTCTTACTGAAACCGGTGATACACAGCGTAGCCTGCCTTGGAACGAGCTGGTGTTTCTGAGATGCTGCGACTGGTGACGCTGCTGCTGTTGCTGCGTAAGGTGATACATCTACCCAGTGGGCTGTCACAGTCATATAGTCCTTAGTCTGCCCTGTTCCACTTGTCCACATGTCCGTGGTTAAGTGGACATTGGGTACAACGGCATTTTTCAGGACACTGAGGACACTTTTTCTGACGTTTCTGTACAGTCTCGGTATGGCCTGCCTAGTGAAGTGGAATCTAGACGGGATTTGGAACCGGGGACACACTACCTCCATCAATTGTCTAAATCCCACTGCACTAATGGCGGATACCGGACGCACGTCTAACACCAACATAGCAGTCAAGGCCTCAGTTATACATTTTGCTTCAGGATGACTGCTGTCGTACTTCATCCTCCTCGCTAAGGACTGTTGGAGGGTCAATTGTTTAGTAAAAGTAGTGGTGTTCCTACTTCCTCTCTGGGATGATGAACGACTCCCAGCAGCAGCAACAGCAGCAGCGGCAGCAGGAGGCGTAGCAATGCAGGATCCTCCGGAGGAATCCGGGATAGGAGAGTCAGTCATGCCAGTGACATGGCCTGCAGGACTACTTCCGATCCTGACTAAGGAGGAAATTGACGAGGAGGGAGTTGACGGTGTGGTTTGCAGGCGCTTGGATACAACAGGACAACGGGATTTAGGTGTCCCTGGACTGCTTACGGTCTTAGCCAAAGTTTCTGAACTTGACAGTAACTTATTATGAACGTGCTGCAGGTGCCGTATAAGGGAGGATGTTCCTAGGTGGTTAACGTCCCTACCCCTACTTATTCCACCTTTACATAAGGTACATATGGCAAGACAGTTGTTGTCCGGATTTGGATAGAAATATTGCCAGACCAAAGAGGTGGAATGTTTGGTCTTCTGCCCAGGCATGACCGTGATGGGCTTTTTCATCCCACGGACAACAACTGTCTCCCCCGGAGCCTGATTTAAACAAACCACATCACCATCAGAATCCTCCTCGCCAACTTCCTCCTCAGCGCCAGCTACACCAGTATCCTCATCCTGTTGTACTTCTACAGTGACATCTTCAATTTGCATATCAGCAAGTGGACTGTGGGTGCTCCTTTCAGCACTTGCAGGGGGCGTGCAAATGGTGGAAAGAGCCACCTCTTCCCGTCCAGTGCTGGGAAGGTCAGGCATCGCAACCACCACCACACTTGGACTCTCCTTGGGGATTTGTGATATCTTCTTAGAAAGCACAGTTCTTCACTGTGCTTTTGCCAGCTTAACTCTTTTGATTTTTTTAGTGGGAGGAGGGCTTCCATCGTCATGTGAAGCTGAACCACTAGTCATGAACATTCTAGGGATCGACCTTAGCCGTTCCTTGCCACTCCGTGTCGTAAATGGCATATTGGCAAGTTTACGTTTCTCTTCAGCTGATTTAAATGTTTTTTTCAAGGTCATTTTCCTGAACTTTGTCATTTGGGATTGTATGTGCCCTCTATTATGACATTGGGCATCGGCCTTGGCAGACGACGTTGATGGCATGTTATCGTCTATGTCATGACTAGTGGCAGCAGCTTCAGCACTAGGAGGAAGTGGTTCTTGATCTTTCTCTATTTTATTTTTATCGGAGAAAGTTTGGTCCTCCATTTATGTTATATCGATTTGATATATACGTGCGGCTAAACACAGAAAATATTTTTTTATTTTTGCTGGAGAGTAGTGCACTTTGTGGGTTACACCAGCCTTTAAGAAATGAGCCAGCCGGCTATTTACTTATGGGACACAGGCGCACACTTGGCACTACTTTGTTGATGCACGTGCGGCTACTCCGCACACAATTCACAAACACAGAAAATATATATTTTTTTGGTTTGGACTGGAGTGTACTTTGGGGGTTACAGCACCCTTTAACGGTCAAGCCAGCCGGCCCTTTACTTATGACACAGGCGCACGCTTGGCACTACTTTGTTGATGCACGTGCGGCTACTGCGCACACAATTCACAAACACAGAAAATATATATTTTTTTGGTTTGGACTGGAGTGTACTTTGGGGGTTACAGCACCCTTTAATGGTCAAGCCAGCCGGCCCTTTACTTATGACACAGGCGCACGCTTGGCACTACTTTGTTGATGCACGTGCGGCTACTGCGCACACAATTCACAAACACAGAAAATATATATTTTTTTGGTTTGGACTGGAGTGTACTTTGGGGGTTACAGCACCCTTTAATGGTCAAGCCAGCCGGCCCTTTACTTATGACACAGGCGCACGCTTGGCACTACTTTGTTGATGCACGTGCGGCTACTGCGCACACAATTCACAAACACAGAAAATAATTTTTTTTTTGGTTTGGACTGGAGTGTACTTTGGGGGTTACAGCACCCTTTAATGGTCAAGCCAGCCGGCCCTTTACTTATGACACAGGCGCACGCTTGGCACTACTTTGTTGATGCACGTGCGGCTACTGCGCACACAATTCACAAACACAGAAAATAATTTTTTTTTTGGTTTGGACTGGAGTGTACTTTGGGGGTTACAGCACCCTTTAACGGTCAAGCCAGCCGGCCCTTTACTTATGACACAGGCGCACGCTTGGCACTACTTTGTTGATGCACGTGCGGCTACTGCGCACACAATTCAGAAACACAGAAAATATTTTTTTTTTGGTTTGGACTGGAGTGTACTTTGGGGGTTACAGCACCCTTTAATGGTCAAGCCAGCTGGCCCTTTACTTATGACACAGGCGCACGCTTGGCTCTACTTTGTTGATGCACGTGCGGCTACTGCGCACACAATTCACAAACACAGAAAATAATTTTTTTTTTGGTTTGGACTGGAGTGTACTTTGGGGGTTACAGCACCCTTTAACGGTCAAGCCAGCCGGCCCTTTACTTATGACACAGGCGCACGCTTGGCACTAATTTGTTGATGCACGTGCGGCTACTGCGCACACAATTCAGAAACACAGAAAATAATTTTTTTTTTGGTTTGGACTGGAGTGTACTTTGGGGGTTACAGCACCCTTTAATGGTCAAGCCAGCCGGCCCTTTACTTATGACACAGGCGCACGCTTGGCACTACTTTGTTGATGCACTTGCGGCTACTGCGCACACAATTCACAAACACAGAAAATAATTTATTTTTTGGTTTGGACTGGAGTGTACTTTGGGGGTTACAGCACCCTTTAACGGTCAAGCCAGCCGGCCCTTTACTTATGACACAGGCGCACGCTTGGCACTACTTTGTTGATGCACGTGCGGCTACTGCGCACACAATTCACAAACACAGAAAATATATATTTTTTTGGTTTGGACTGGAGTGTACTTTGGGGGTTACAGCACCCTTTAATGGTCAAGCCAGCCGGCCCTTTACTTATGACACAGGCGCACGCTTGGCACTACTTTGTTGATGCACTTGCGGCTACTGCGCACACAATTCACAAACACAGAAAATAATTTATTTTTTGGTTTGGACTGGAGTGTACTTTGGGGGTTACAGCACCCTTTAACGGTCAAGCCAGCCGGCCCTTTACTTATGACACAGGCGCACGCTTGGCACTACTTTGTTGATGCACGTGCGGCTACTGCGCACACAATTCACAAACACAGAAAATAATTTATTTTTTGGTTTGGACTGGAGTGTACTTTGGGGGTTACAGCACCCTTTAATCGTCAAGCCAGCCGGCCCTTTACTTATGACACAGGCGCATGCTTGGCACTACTTTGTTGATGCACGTGCGGCTACTGCGCACACAATTCACAAACACAGAAAATTATTTTTTTTTTGTTTGGACTGGAGTGTACTTTGGGGGTTACAGCACCCTTTAACGGTCAAGCCGGCCGGCCCTTTACTTATGACACAGGCGCACGCTTGGCACTACTTTGTTGATGCACGTGCGGCTACTGCGCACACAATTCACAAACACAGAAAATAATTTTTTTTTGGGTTTGGACTGGAGTGTACTTTGGGGGTTACAGCACCCTTTAACGGTCAAGCCAGCCGGCCCTTTACTTATGACACAGGCGCACGCTTGGCACTACTTTGTTGATGCACGTGCGGCTACTGCGCACACAATTCAGAAACACAGAAAATATTTTTTTTTTTGGTTTGGACTGAAGTGTACTTTGGGGGTTACAGCACCCTTTAACGGTCAAGCCAGCCAGCCCTTTACTTATGACACAGGCGCACGCTTGGCACTACTTTGTTGATGCACGTGCGGCTACTGCGCACACAATTCAGAAACACAGAAAATATATTATTTTTTTGGTTTGGACTGGAGTGTACTTTGGGGGTTACAGCACCCTTTAATGGTCAAGCCAGCCGGCCCTTTACTTATGACAAAGGCGCACGCTTGGCACTACTTTGTTGATGCACGTGCGGCTACTGCGCACACAATTCACAAACACAGAAAATATATTATTTTTTTAGCACTTGGGGGGAGCACCCCTGATGGACAGAGCACCCCCTGGACAACACTACAGCACCCCTTTAGGACTGGGACACTGCACAGGACTTTGGAGTGGACACAGCCCCTATGGAGAACTGACTGCACAACACAGTCCAGCCAGCCCCTATGGACTTTGAAGTAGTGGACACAGCCCCTATTAACAACAGCAGCACAGCACAACACAGCCAGCCCCTATGGACTTTGAAGTAGTGGACAACAGCAGCACTACACTACACTACACTACACAGCCCAGCCAGCCCTAACTCCCACCCTCCCTCTTCACTGTCCACAGCCGAGTGAGAAAGTGGCGCCGACGCGGGTACCTTATATAGGATCCAAAACCCGCGAGACTCGGAAGGCGGGATGATGACGTTTTGCCTCGATTTCAGATCCTAGTCAGGCGAGAAAAGTCGAGCCTGACTCGGATCGGACTTGGATCGGGGGGGCTCGGATTTCAGAAATCCGAACCCGCTCACCCCTAGTTATTATGTATTTTTATTTGCTTTCTTATTTACTTTCTTACATATTAATTTTCCTGCATATTTCTTTTTTCCTAATTTTATATTGCTCTCTTATTAGTAATTTATTTTTGTACTTTCTTTTTACCTTACTTACTTTATATTGTCTCTTTTTTCTTTCTACTGTTTACAATGACCTGTCCTTTCCAGGATGCACTGTTAACCTCCCAGCTCTTCATTGGGAGGAATCTGGTCCTAGCGTCCCTGGGCTGATTGTGGCCACAGCTGCAGGGTCTCACATGTTTTGTTTTCTGCATATTGTATCACCAAACAGACATGATAGAAATAAAGCATAAGTCTGCCATATTTCTGACCAAGTGTTTCTTCTGTGCATGCTGAAAAATGTCAAAACAACTTTACCCTTGTTACTATGAAATTTTGCAGTTATCATGGTAACATAACCCTGGGATTTGTGATTATCAAATAATTTCTCAGAAGCATTTAATGTTGGATAAGCAAAGAGCTGTGCTGAACAGCATTTGGCTTTTTCACATTTATTTTAATGACTAATTCACATATGTTGATAACATAAGAACTATGTGTAATATTAATTAGCCTCAGTAAGTTGGAAGAAAAAAAATGTGTTATCTTTAATCTAAGAAACAGACAGAAAACAACCTAAATGTGATATAAACAAGAGCTCTAAGAATCTTTTCAAGGTAAGTATCTGTCTTATACATATAACACCCCTTTCATACGGGATGCAGTCAGGATGCCGACGGTCGAAATGCAGACCGCCGGCTTCCAGACTGAATAATCCCGGCAGGGGTCTAATGACAGGCGTCAAAATCCTGACGCCTGTCATTTTACCTACGCTGGGAGCCCGACGCCCGGCATACCAAACAAAGGTAAGCCGGACGGCGGGCGTGGACAGCCGTGGGGGGGAAGGGTTAGGTTAGGGGCTCCCACGGGGGGGTTAGGGTTAAGCTAGTGAAAGGGGGGTTAGGGTTAGGCACCCCCCCTGCTTAGGCTGCGGGAACGAGGGGGTTAGATTTAGGCACTTGGGGGGGAGAATAGGGTTAGGCACCCCTATGGAAGGGTTAGGGTTAAGGGGGGGGGAGAAGATTAGGGTTAGATAGTCTACTTACCAATCAGGATTTGGATGCCTGCCGGTCTTCTGCTGTTGGGATTTGAACTGCAAGGGCATACGTCCAGCGGTCATTCATACCGATCCCTTTCATACATGTCTAAACTGTAGTGCCATCTTGTGGTGGTGACTACAGTATGTATCTGCTATTTCTCTCAACTCTCTCAAGGGGCAAAATTTATTAAGCGGTGGGTTCTAAACCCCCGGCAGTTTGGTGGCCGTTTTACGACGGGTTCAAAATGACAGCCCTGTTCTATTCTATTCTAAAATATGTTTTGATGGTGGTTTTGCAGTGTTGGCCTTAGTAAATCTGCAGATAGCAAAACCGCCACCAAACTGCCGGGGTTTAGAACCTGCCGCTTAGTAAATTTTGCCCAACTTCTGGTAGAGCCTCCACCTGAATCTTGATAAGGCACAGAATAGGGAATGTTTCTTCATCCACCAGAAATCGATTCTGGAAAACTCTGCACCAATACCTCACAACCACAATAGTTAGCGAAGACAAGAAACACAGGGGGGAATTCAATTAGGTGCGGAATATGTAATGTGATCCGTTCTAACAGCAAATTTCAATTATGTTTCAGTTGCAAACTCACATTGCTTTTTTCAGAGGAAATTCACAATTTTTTTATGCGCACCCTCTTGAGCAGGTAAAAAGGTAAGGAAAATCTTTATTGTAAGGTAAAAATGTCAGGACATTGGGCCTGATTCAGAGCCGCTTGTAAGTGGCCGCTTGTTCGCTCCGAGCGATGTTCGCACATCTGCGTATGTGCATGGGTCATAATGCGCATGCGCCAACCAGTCAGTGCGGTTGGAAATCGTGTGTTCGCAAAATTGCGAGTGCCTGTTAATTTGAGTGACAGGATGAGGCGTTTGTGGGTGGTAACAGGGGAAGGTGCTTGAAAACGGGGAGTGGAGATTCGAACGCAGGCATGCCAAACGGTCAAAACGGGCGTTTTAAGGGTGTGCATAATTAACAAAGCAGCGTCATCGACCACGTCACTTGGTTGTTTCTTAGCCTGAACTGTTCGCATGATTGCGGTAGGAAAATCCAACCACAAGCACTGCGAGCAGTTCAGACGCCTTTCGATGTACTCGATTAATCGAATAAATAGCGGAGATGATGTATGATGCGAGCGGCCAGGGGGCGTCTTTACAAAATAGCGAGCGCATGTTTCGTTCGCTCGCTCAGACATAGAGGCGTCACTAGACCGCAAAGAGCGAGCGCTCAATTTCAATAGCCGGCCCCTTTTTCTGAACGAGCGAGCGCAAATAGCGTCCGGCTCTGAATCAGGCCCATAGTACAGAACCTCTAGTACGCCCCTCCCAATGAATAATCATGTACTTGGGGGGGTTTAAATAGCATAATTTGGCTAATAAAGACATGTTAGTTTCAGGTGAAAACCAATAGCAAACCACTTCACCCCACGCTTTCTAATTTGGCAATTTGGGGAATTTTATAAAACTAATGTGATTTAAAAATAGCACATTGGATGAAAAAGCCAATAGAAAAGAACCAGGAAATGGTCGCTTGCTTTTACATCATTTTCCATTGGTTTTATAGCGCACTTTCATGGTGACTTCCATCTAAATTTACTAAACTGATTGGGGCTTGTGACTTTAGAAACTGATGAGCATTGATAGCTGCCAATACCGGTGTTTAATACATTCTTTATTTTGGAGCCAGAAACGTCAGTGATGCTCATTGTTTCCACTTATAAATTTACACCCTTGTGCCTAGGTAGTTCTTCTGATAAAGGGACTCAGAAGAACTGGTGAGGAATCCACCAAGGCAATTCATCTTCCTTGTTTGCAATGTACAGATGTGCCCTCATACACCGTGGCTTCAGTTGTGCCAAATAACCCCCTCGGCGTACTAGGTCCTGGCCAACTTGGCCGCACTGAGCATCTTTCTTGCACAAAATATATGTCTTGTTCGCATAACTAAAACAACTGTGAAACCACATTGCTAACTTGCACTTATCAATTTGATGTGTGCCATTTGTATATCTGTGTGCGACTCAGTCTGAATCTGTATGAAGTGCTGCAATACAGCGTCCGCTGCTTTTTCTCACAAACATTTCTGTTGTGCATCATCTGCGACTGTATGTGTATAAGACTAATTCCTGTGTGGTTACAGTAGCAGCCCAGAGTCTCCAGCACACTTTGAGTTGTGTTTTGATGCATCTGCGATGCTAATAAGATGCAAAATTTCAAAAAAACTATGGTATGTAACGCCTCTCAGAGATTTTCAGCTGTGCCAGGCATCTTGCCCTGTATGGCGTATAAATGCTAGGTGTATGAGGACACATGTAAAATTTAATTGGCAGGTAATAAGTTTCCCTCATGGAATGAAAAATGTAAAAGCATGGCCTCTGATTTTGTTAAATTCATTTTTATACCCAGAGAACGGGAGCCATAGTGACCCATGATTTTCAACAGGCTGGAGAAGGAGGACCTCAATTGTTCCAGAGTTAGCAAGTTGTCATCCACAAACAGGGATAGTTTAGTTTCCAGTGCACCTATCTCCATACCTGGTATGTTCATTGAAGCTTTAATGGTAATGGTGTGAGGTCCAATAATAAGGGCAGGAGTGGATTGGCCATTACCTTAAGCGGGAAGATTCCCTGTGAGTCGATTGGTCTGTGGGGCTGCTTGTCACCGTGGTCTCACCCTCTGAATCACTTCACTTGTCACTGCTTTCTTGCATGACAGGCAGCCCGCCGGCCGACCTTTATCATGAGAGGCAACTTCAAGTCCCCACCCAGCAGGAAGGAGCTGTGCCACACATAGAGATGAGCGCCGACACCCGTGTTTTGGATCTGTATCTCCTTCATGTTTTGGATCTGGATTTGGTTTTGTCAAAACCGCCCTTGCATGTTTTGGATCTGTAAAATCCTAAAAACAGTGGAAATCCAAAAATGTTTGCCTGTTTTTGTTCCTACAGTATTACTAACCTCAATAACATTAATTTCCACTCATTTCCAGTAAATTTTGACCACCTCACAGCTCACAATATTGATTTTATGCAGTGTAGGCCAAAAGATTTCACCGAGCTAGCTGGCTGACTAAGCTAAGCAGCAGCAGTGGGCATCACAAATATGTGGCAGTTCAACTTCCAACAAGGCGCATGTAGGAAACAGAGTGGCACTGCAGTGGCATAAAATATGGCAGTTTAATAAACTTTACGACCCTATAGAAAGATCCCAAGAATGTTTTCATTAATAAATAACTAGACCAGAGGCCCGAGGTAGTTAGAGTATGTTTATGGAGTAGTTGAAGACAGGAAAGGATGGAAGGATTAATTAGTTTGTAAATTTATTAATTTAAATGTTTTGATTCTGAAGATAATATATGAGGTAAGATTAATGTACTATTAAGTTCTTCAGTTCCTGAAAGACATTTTTGATCTTGAGGGGGTTCAGTATTCGTGCATGGATAGTTTCTCAGAAGGTATTATGCAGTGTCTGCACCATCGCACAGAAATGCTTGAGCTGTATATGGGAGCTGGCTCACTGAAACCGACTTGTGTCCAATCCTATGTGAACCAACCACCTAAAACCTGATCACCTGAGTGACATCTGCAGAGCACCTGTTGCTAACACACAGTGAGGGTGGCCATTTTGTGCCACATCCTCATTGAATATTGATTCAGCCCAAATATTTTGTAGATTTTTAATACATCTAATAGAAATGTGGTGGCATTGTTTGTGGAGGTGCTGCTAAATAGTACACACTGTAAACAGACGTTTACTTTGTGCTCAGGGAGATTGTTGGGGATAATGGGACCAAGACTTGTTGTTTACATCAAAGGCTGAACTACAACTTCCAGCATCCGTACTGTTTGCTGGGCCTGCTGGAAGTTGTTTGTGCCTCAGGTTACCTCAGTCTGCTTTACGCACAGTATGTACCATGTAAATATGTATGTATGTGACCAATACACACAACTCATTTTTATATAATAAATGTATTTGCAGTTTATTGCACACATCCTGGCAGGAAGGTGCTCTGTGCTGCTGCTCATATTTCTGGTCTCTCGCATGACACCCTCCATCTACATTATTCAGTTATTCTGCTTAGAGTCACCTACATACAAAGGAGGCAGGCGTTTATTGAGCTGAACTGTTATTTATAACAGCCTATCAATTCACCTGGGTCCTGGGGCAACTGGTTGGTGTTGAGGGGGGGAAAGCAATTAAAAAACTGGGTAAATTTGAAAATCTACCATGTTTTGCCAACTCAATCAACTTGGTGGTTCAGAATTTTTTTAAGAAATGAAAGGTGCATACAGGAGATGCTGTCTGTGGCCATAACAATTTCTGGACATTTTTGGGATTCATCAACCGCATGTAGACAATTTCAGGGGCTGTGGCAGTTCAACTTCCAACATGGAACATTTAGGAAACAAGAGTGGCACTGCAGTGGCAGACAAGATGGCAGTTTAATAAGCTATAAAAATTTTGTCTATGCAAAAAGACAGTCAGCAATGCCCCAAACAGTGCATAACCCAAAGAAAAGGGTTGCAAGATGGAATTGATCTTGGGCCATTCCACCCATTCTTATGTTGTATATATTATACAGGACATGCACAGTTTAACAAACCAATCACTTTTAGCAACAGAGACTGCCAATTGTGGCTGAAGAGATTGGTTTGTTTGGGCCCCCACAAAACAAGCTACCAATGGGCAGCTGATATTGCTGGCAATGGTCTCTATGTACACAAATTGGTTCTACAGAGGCAAGATGTCGCCATCATCATCCGATTCCTCACCCTAATCAGTGTGTTCATCATCTTAAAACAAAATTAATTAGTCCCCACTGGAATCTACCATTACAGGTGCCTCTGTATTTTTTTGGACGTAATTGGCGGTAAAGGTCTACGTCGTGGACTTTGTAGTTCATTTTGATTAACATCATCTTTTACACATTTTGAGGAAGTGGCCTCCTATGCCAGTCGCTGACAAGGTTCCCGGCCTGTGCTGAAAACTCTTTCTGAGTACACACTGGAGGGTGGGCAGCTCAAGTAGAGCAAGGCCAGGTTGTGCAAGGGCCTCCAAATTGCCTCTTTTTCCTGCCAGTAGTCAAACGGACTGTCTGACATGCCTATTTGGATGCTATCATTAAAATAATCCTCCACTATTCTTTGAATGGTGACCATATCAGATGGAGTTATGGTAGAGGTCTCATTAATTGTAGGCAATTCTTTTAGACCTGATCAGATGTGAAAAGGTTGCACTGACTCTGCATCACCAGTGGGTCTCCTAGGAAAGCTGAGTTTTTTCCTGGCAGCTGCACTTGCTGGAGAAACTGAAGGAGAAGCCATCGCTGCATCACATGCTGCTTAAGCTGACAATTTGCTCAACAACAACTCTTTGCATCTCTTCAGATCTGTGTCCATTAGGAAAAAAGACACAATATATGAAGTAAACCTAGGATCGAGTGCGGTCGCAATAAATTATTGATCCGATTGGAAGATCCTGACAACCCTTGGATCCTGGCAAAGTGAATAAAGGACTTGAGCTACAAGTCTGACATACTTAGCAGAATTGCTTTATTTCAGCTCCTCTTTCAGTTTCTCAAGATGCTTTTCCAATAGTCTAATTAGGGGAATTACCTGACTCAAGCGGGCAGTGTCTGAACTCACAGGTGACTACTTCGAGGGGTTTCAGCACCTTGCACAACACAGAAAGTCTTCTCCACTGAGCTTGGGTAAAATACATTCCCCCTCCTCTTCCCATGTCATAAGTCGTTGTGTAGCTATGGAGGGCTTTTTGCTGTTCCTCCATCCACTGAAGCATATAAAGGGTGGAGTTCCACCTTGTTACTACCTCTTGCTTCAACTGGTGGCAGGGAAAATTCAACAGTTTTTGCAGGTGCTGTGTTACTACCTCTTGCTTCAACTGGTGGCAGGGAAAATTCAACAGTTTCTGCAGGTGCTGTAGTCTACTACATGCATCTGCTGAATGACGAAAATGTCCAGAAATTTTTCGAGCCACATAGAGCATCTCCTGTATGGCCCTGTCATTTAAAAAATTTGTACCATCAAGTTGATTGTGTGATCAAATCATGAGATGTGTTGGAATTCACCCAGTTGTAATGCTCTCACAATATTGGTGGCATTGTCAGAGCGGGGTTAAGCCATTTTGCAATGACTTCCCTGAGTTTTTCTAAGAGGTTGTCAGCAGTATCCTCTTAGTGAAACTGGTGATACACAGAGTAGCCTGCCTCTAAATGAGCTGCTGTTTGTTTGATGCTGCTGCTGTTGGTGCCACCAAAGGCAATACATCCACTCAGTGGGCTGTTGCAGTCATGTAATCTTTAGTTTGCCCTGTTCTGCTTGTCCACATATCAGTGGTTAAGTGGACAGTGGGTACAACAGCATTTTGGAGGACCATAAGTTTTTTTAATGTTCCTGTACAGGCTGGGAATTGCTTTTCTAATGAAGTGGAATCTAGATAGGATTTGGTAGCGGGGACACAGGACCTCAATTAACTGTCTAAAACCCACTTCATCAATGGCTGATATTAGATGCACATCTAATACCAGCATAGATGTTATGGCATCAGTGATCCACTGTGCAACTGGGTGACTATCATACTTGCTCCCCCTTGCAAAGGATTGTTTAACAGTCAATTGTTTTTTTAAACTGCTACTAGTAGTCTTCTTGGTCCCCTTCTGGGATTAATGTTAACTCCCAGAAGCAGCAGCAGCAGGTGTAGTGCTCAAGGATTCATCTGAGGAATCCTGGATAAGGGAGGACTCAATTAGCTTTATCAAATTGGATGCAGAACTACTTCCTATCTTGATTGAGGATATTGTTGATGAAGGTGTTGGTGGTGGAGATGGCTGGTGATTGGATCTAGCATAGAGAAGGGAGCAAGGTGATACTGGACTGCTTGTTGTTCATTTTTAGCCAAAGTTTCAGTATTTGGCAAAACTTTTGATGAATGCGCTGCAGATGACGTAACAGGGAGGAGGTTTCTTGATGATTAAGGTCCCTACCTCCACTTACTCTGGCTTTACAAATGCTACAGTTGGCCTGACAATTGTAGTCCGGATTTGGGTAGAAATAATTTCACACATAAGAGGTGGATTTTTTTGTCTTATGTCCAGACATGACCATGGGCATTTTGTTATCATGGGCAACAACTGTTTCCACTGGTGCCTGATTTATACAAACATCCTTATCAACAAAATCCTGATCATCAACATCCTTATTATCTCCAGCGTCAACTACACAAATTTCCTCCTCATCCTGGACCACTTCCACAGCAGCATCCTCAATTTCTATGTCAGCATGTTGACTTCTGCTGCTCATCATCACATTTGCAGAGGGCACACAAATGGTGGATGGAGGCTCCTTTTTGAGTACAGTACTGGCAAGGTCATGCTCACACATTGACATTGACTCACTAGACTCTCCTCAGGGATTTGTGACATTGTTGAGCACACAGTTGGTTCCTGTGCCTTAGTGGTTTTCATTTTTTGACAACTCTTTTAGAGTGAGAAGGGCTTACATCGTCATAAGAGGCAGAAGAACATGCCTCACTGACAGTTGCAGAACCACCACTCATAAATAAAGGCCAAGGCCTTAGTCTTCCCTTGCCACTTCATGTGGTGAATGGCATTTTGACAACTTTATGTTTTTCTGCAGCCAACTTTCCTTTTGATGTTTTTTTCTTTACCACTGTAAAATATTGGTTCTTTGATTTTAGATGCCCTGACTGAAACCCTCTATGCCCTTGGGCATCAGACTTAGATGATGTTGAAGGACTATGTCATGGCCGGCTGTGTGGAATCCCCTGCTGAGGGGATGAAAGCTGAGGTCCCAGGCTGATGAAGGAATTGGAGGCGTGGGGTCTGTATGTAAGATCTTCTCATCCACAAATACCAGATGTTGGTGAGACCTGACCAATGTTGCAGAGTCTAACCAGCAAGGAGGTATTTACCAGTGGCAGGTCACGGCCCTTTGGTCAGGTATCTGGTACCCACAGGAATAGAGAACTTACTACTGTGGCCCTGGAGAACTACTTCTATAGAAGTAGACTGTACCAATGAGGAGACTGTAATTTGTACACTGGAGAAGTCTTTTGATGCACAATTGTGCTGAGAGGTGGCACTTGTAATAATACACAAGGAAGGCGGTTTGACGCAAAGTTGCACCATGGGGTGTTGCCGGTAATACACTCTGGTGTGGTGTCCAGATGCACAATTGCGCACCAAGATGGCACTTGATAGGTACAAAGGTAATGATGGAAAAACGGTCTGTTACAAAATGGCTAGACACTTACTGAGCACACAGGCGAGGTGTTTAGGATGCACTGTTGCACAAGGAGTTAGCAGCTGTTCAGCACACAGGCAAGATGTTATAGAATGCACTGTTGCACAAAGGATTGGCACTTGTCAGCACACAGGCTAGATGTTATGACACTCTGTTGCACAAGGAGTTGGTATTTGTAGACACAAGGAGATCACAAAGGGCAGTCAGGTGATGTGATCTGTCATGGTTGCATCCATGACAGCAACCGCAGTAACCAAGGCATGGCATGGCACACGGCTGTCCACATGGCACAAAGAATAATGCTCAGTGCATCACCCACCGCTGCACATGGCGTCTGACTGCCCGAGGGATCAAGGGAAGGCAGCACCATGCTGAGTAATGGCTGATCCTAGGCTGCAACCTGACAGACTAGTATCATCATGACTGGTGGCAGCAGCTGCATCAAAAGTATTTGGTTGTTGCTCTTGCTCTTCTCTTCTAAACTGATAGTTATCTATTTTTCAATTCGCAGCTCAGCTCACACTGTGGGGATTCAAAGGGCTTTGTACATGAACAAACTCACTGTGGTATAGCACACAAAACAGTACAAGCAACAATAGAACCAAATATATTTTTTAAACTTTATTTTATCCTTTTTTTTAACTGACACTGCTTGGAGTTGCAGTGCTTATGTGAGGTTAGTAACTGCAGTGGGCTATGACCTGTGGCGTCACTGCAGCACCAGTCTATGACAGAATAGGGAGTGGTTGTACACAGCCACTGAATGGACAACACAACTCAGCCACTGGATGGAAACAGTACAACAACAAATATATATATATATTTTTTTACTTTCTATTAACTTTTTTTAACTGTGTTCACAAATGCCACTGCGAAGTGGGGTACAGCTTTCAGCGTCACAGTACTTATTTGGATACACTGGAGGGGATGGCCTGCAGCATCACAGTGCGTATATGGATACACTGGGGTACAGCACAAAAAAACTACTTTTAGTTTTTAACTTTTTTTTTAACTTAAAATGTTTTAAAACTTTTGTTGACTTTTCTTTATAGCCCCTGAAGATACAGCACAGCACACTCCTGGATGGACAGCACACTCCTGGATGGACAGCACACCCCTGGATGGACAGCACAGCACCCCCCTGGATGGACAGCACAGCACCCCCCTGGATGGACAGCACAGCACACCCCTGGATGGACAGCACTCTGGATGGACAGCACAGCACCCCCCTGGATGGACAGCACAGCACACCCCTGGATGGACAGCACTCTGGATGGAAAGCACATCCCTGGATGAACAGCACAGCACACCCCTGGATGGACAACACAGCCCCCTGGACACACAGCAACACACACTCCTGGATGGACTCTGCAAGCAAATGGTGCCAATCACCACGGGGAGGGACTTATATACAATCCAAAACCCAAGAGAATCTGACACAGGATTGATGATGTTTTGCCTCTTTTTTGGATCTGAGTCAGGCAGGAAAATCTGATTCTGACTCAGAATCACGATGTTCGGGTGAGAATCTGGCCCACTCATCTCTAGCCACACATGCCAGCATCTCGGAGGCATGACGGGTCCATAGCTGGTATATAAGTCCCAGGGCTGCCATTGTCTGCTGCCTGCCAGCCAGATTAGCATAACTTCAGAGGGGACAGGGAGTGGAGACAATCAGGGCTGGCTGGGAGACTCAGACAGGGCAAGACAACTGAGTCAGGCCAGCGCTGTCATTGGTACCTGCTGCAGAGCTGTGCTGGCAGATGGGGGGAGATGGAGATTTGTCTGAAGGGGACGGGGGGCAATTCTGTAATAGTCTAGGGGATAATGATGATCTGACTGTCTGAGAGGAATGGGGCAGGGGTTTTTCTGTACTAGAGGGAAATGATGATCAGTCTGAGGTAGAGGGTTGTTATTCAGTGCTAAGGGGAGAAGATCTATGGGGAGGGCTAGGGCAGGAGGATGGCATAAGGGAGACGCAGGATGATTGTGCTGGGGACGTGCAGGATGATTGCATTGGAAGACACAAAAGGATGGTGCTGGAAAGAAGAAGGGTGATGGCGCTGGAAACACACAAAGGCGATGGTGCTGGAGACACATGAATAGGATGGTAGGACCACTGCTACTATTAGCAGAAAAGACTGGGGGACAGTACTCTTCAGTAAGACAAAAAAAGCTAATGAAACCATATTAGTGATACAAATGGTACCAAATGAGCAAATATATTTTAATAATAGAAAATTGTTTGATTACGGAAACTCCCATTTTGTCCTGTCCCAAAACTTCTGTTACTATGTATTATCTGGTTGAACCTCTGTTGCATGATGACGACAGGCGGCTTCCAGACCATGGGATCTCCTACATGAATAGTGAATACCGACTCAAAACACTCCCTGTCCAGGAAGGATCAATTTCTTCAGAGGTTCCCCATTGCAGAGAAACCATATAGGTAAGAAAATACTCATTCACATACTTGCTGTGCTTATTCACTGAAGAGAGGGATTGTGAGCATGTCCAACAGCTCCTGGAGTGGTGGGCATGCCCCCAGCATGACGAAACCGGGGCGAGTGGTTTGCGGGAATGGCCACACACCCTGCCACGAGGGCCAGTTTCTAAATTTTTTCCAGGCCCACTTTAAATTCCCAATCGTCCCCTGAATAAGGATGAATATTAGTGTGGAATGGAGGCAGCTCTGGTGTGTGCAGTTGCTGATAGAGAGGGGACGAGAGGGAAAATTGACCATGACCCTCACTGAAGAGTACAGAGCTTCGACACCTGAAAAAAAGCATTCAGCAAGGCCAAAGTACTACAAGTTTGAGACATAAATTGCTATGAGATCCTATTGAACATCTCTGTATCTAGAGATAATATAACAGTAGGACTTTTCTAGTATTTAAAAATGTGATTAGCTATTGCGATCTCCTACGCAGCATGAGAGCCCGATGCATGTCAGGAGACCTGCAGTATTTGCAGCTGGTCTGACCTGCCACAAAAGCAAGATGGCTGCTTGATGTGCATCAATGTTACTGATATTTTCGCAGGTAAGCACAAATGAGAAGGCCTTATGCTCGGGTGATCTTTGGAATTATTAACATGTTTTTGCAGCTGCGTACCATGTAAAATCGCAGCTGCAATCGAATTAGCGTCCATCTCTGAATCAGGCCATGATTCACAGTGCTCGAAAGCGCGTCCATGGTCCCCCACTGCGCATGCGTGAGACCCGGCCAGCGACAGGTGCTCTCTCTCTACGGGTCTCGCACCAAAGAGGGGCAGCTGTCAATTGTGATTGACAGCTTGCCCCGTTTTGGAGGCAGGCAAGGGGGGTTGGCTGGCCAAACGGAGGCGTTCCCAAGGGAACGCCTGCCGTTTGGGGGCGGCCCCACTGCCATCACGAGTGATGTCAGTGGGTGAGCTTCCGGCTCTATTAGAGCCGAAAGCTCACTGGGGCTTGCGGGAATGAGACCCTACCACAAGGGTCTCATCGCAAGCACCGATGGTCGCGATGGTCATGACCATCGCGACCATCACCTGGCCGCTTGCTAAAGCTATGGGTGGTCACCCACAGCTTAGTGAGTGGCCAGGAGGCCATCTTTTAAAAAAACAGGGACACCCTGATTCAGAGCGAGCGCTCTCAAAGAGCGTCCGGCTCTGAATCAGGCCCCATGTTGCAATGCAAGGGATGCAAATACATAATTTTTTTTGCGTGTGGGCTAAATACTGGCTACTTTTGCATGTATCCCACAAATGCTGGACAGCTTTATTATTACACTGCAATTTAGTTTTCAGTTTGGACACAGCCCTCTCAAATCTAAATCTTTCTTCACATTTTATATCTGCCCCACCTGCAGTGCTGCATGGTTTCACCAAGATGATCAGTTACTTGCTCTTTCTTACTCTATTACCAAATCTGAATCAGGCCCTAAGTCTGTTGGCCAGGATATGTGTATAGAGTTTGATAGCTAAGCAAGAAGATTGGGTGGTAACTAACACAGCTATGGATATCTTTACCTTTCTTATGGATAATTGTGATCAGGACCGGTGCAAGGTTTCTTGGCGCCCTAGGCACAGCTACACAATACCGCCCTTGCTCTCCCAATACCCTCCACCCAACCCCTCACATACACACCCACTCCTTTCCCTGTCCTGGCCACCTAGTTGTACACAATCACAAGTCAGGCATGCAGCTGTGAAAAGATGAGCATGCGCACAAAAAAAATTAACTTGAAGCCAAAAAATGAAGGAAAAAACAGGACCTCCTGCAATTAAAAGGTAAGTATCTGAAGGGATGGGTACTTAGTATTATATGGGGATTAATTTTATCTTAAGGGGGTGTGGGTTGTATAATAATAATGTGTGGAGTGTATTACCATTATAGGCTTATTTTGTATTGAGGTATAGTTAAGTTATATGGGGATGGTGTAATGTGTGTGTGTGTAAGGAGGGAGGGAATTAGTAATGGTTTGTGGAAGCTGAAGAAGGGGATGTACAGAGCAAATGGGATTTGATATATATTCCAACAGGAGGTGCAGTACTCGCGGCCTGCGGTAAATGATCCACTATGCAGCAGATGTATTCCAACATTTCAGTGCTTCAGTAATATCCACATTAAACACTGAAAAGTTTTCATACATCTGTTGTGTTGTGGATCATTTTCCATCGGCCATAAGTGCCGCGCACCTCTTGTTGGAATATGTTATCTTCATGTGAAGGCACTAACAATGTACTGTACGTTTACCGTGAAGGCCAGACTTGTAGGACTAATATCCATCTATATACAGTAATATTTATATATATATATATATATATCTATAAAAGAAGAGAGGGCGCTTAAACCTTAATTCCAAGAATCACATATATTGTTTACAGAAAACATCCTGATACATAGTATATAAAATAGCAAATCCTTAAATTAGCATTTTTACTAAAACGGCAGATCAGTCCTAGATAGATGAAATGGTGCAATATCTTCTTATAATGAACTTTGGAAGAAAAATAGCAAAGATTTTTTTTTTTATTAATGTGGGAATGAGTACTGATGAAGCAATTTTCACAGGGATTGCATTTTTCCTGAAATAATCCCTCACACCACAAAACGCCCAAACATAATAGGCCAAATGGCCACAATTAGTATTTTAAAACATATTTATTTTACAAATATTTGACATAAACAGCAGTTAATAACATGAAACTGTCAAATCAGCTTACATCAAGTATGATGTTATACACGGACTGTAACAGGGTTGTCCACTGTTGCACCCAATGGTGGAAAGTGTATTATGGTGGATCCCAACAATCAACCAGTAATATGACCCAACGTGTTTATAAGTACTTCATCAAGGGTAAATTCGTATTAAAATAACATTTAGTCCTAAATTAGCGAGTGGATACACTTCTTAATCAGCCCCAATTCTGGTGACCAGATACAGTTTTCACCAGAAAAACAATTGCTTTTACCATCAAACCTCAGCGAGCATAAAATCAAGAGGTCCAAACCTCAGAGGCTGTGTTTGCATATATAGAATTTGTGATGTACCCCTGATGAAGTTCTTATAAGGATGAAATGTGTCGGCCCTGATTACATACAATCAATGAGGACAACTTGGTATAAGTCTGAAAGCTGCTATGTTACAACTATATTATTATAAAGTAAAAATATAGCTGAGTGAAAATTTAATAAAATTAATTTAAACATTTATCTAATAAAATGATGATAGCATGGAAGATAGTTATGGAAGGAAAAGCATTGATGTCACCATTGCAATTTGTATGGTCAGATATGCTTCACAGTAGATAAATTAGTAGCTCTCTCTTCAACACTATGTACTAGTAAAGCAAAAAAATATATTTACATTGGAAGGTCACCTTTTCAGTAGGGTGAGTGTGAGAAAATGATTTAAGTATAGTAGACGGTATCCTGAATACCAAGGTATCTGCATACACCAAGGTTTAATTACTAATTGCTGAACACTGTACATGAACAAGCAGCGTGTCAGATTTGCAAACCTCAGACTTAATAGGTACATGCTCCATTTTGCTTTTAGGAAAGGCACACATTAATATTTTCTGTATGAAGATTTGTGGGATTGTGTCTAGATTGAAATACATATGTCAGAAAGATTAAAAACACTACATCATAGTTGTCACACTTACAACCTGATGCCATGCCAAATTCAAAACCCCTCTTCTTATAAATTATAGCTCCTTACACTAAACCATACTTGCCCACTCTCCTGCAACGGCCGAGAGGCTCCTGAAAAGCATTCAAGTCTCCTGGAGAGTGTAGTGTGCGATGCCCACTTTCCGAGAAAAGTAGACGATTTGGGCGACCACATTACATCATCATAACCACGCTACTGCTTTACAATGATGATAATCTCACCATTACAAAGCAAGGGGCAAAGCCACAATGACCCGATCGCACTGTCATTATCCCGCACGGCCCCCTTTGCTGTACCATGCCCCTGCATGCCCCTGCTGTGTGCTGACCAGGCTGCCCCCTACTAGAGGGGGAACCCAGAAAGTCGGCAATTGTACTAACCTGCTCCACAATATAAGATCCTATACTTAGCTACTGTTACTTTTCGGAATTCTGCCTTTTTCTGAAGTCTGCCTTTTTCAAGCCCCTGTTTGAGCTGATTCTGTGCCTGTGTTCCTTATTACTGCCTGTATATGGAATATGAGCCTATAACCCTGATCCTTTGCCAGAATACCTGTACTGAATCAGTACCTGTGTCCCTGAGCCCTTGCTACATCTGACCATTCTCCAGATACTTATTCTGTACCTCGCTAATGTACAACACCACCAAACCACCCAGCTAGTCCCATAAAGGGCCATACCACACCTTGAAACCCCCAACGCTAATCCCTAACTGACTAAAGAGTCCATTCTTCCAACCTGTAAATGCATCAAAAGTCCTCCCTACTTTCAAACTAAGTTGGTTAACTACAACTTTCCCTTTTTACTCCTAAAGCACAGCTCATCTGAGCCTCATTTATGCCTTAAATTAACTATGAGAAGAAAGAGGACTTATCATTTCATGAGTCTTGTGTATACAAAAGAAAAAAAAAGCATCAACCTGTATCAAGAGCTCCTGGAACTGCAAAAAACTGAAGGGGGGCTACAACTCTCCACTACTATCACCTCCAGAGGACATGTAACAGCATTTCCTTTTGTAGGAGAAAAGGAGTTACATGTGTAGCACACACTTATAAACATACACTCAACCCTTTTATGCTTAACTTAAGGTGCCTACACACTAGGCGATTTTTTACAAGATCTGCCTGATTCCGACGCATTGGAATGACAGATCATGTAAAATATGTCCTAATCGTGAGTGTCCACTCACGATCACGATGCCGATGTGCGTACCCGCTGGTTGTACATTTCATCTTCAGATCTTGCCTGCTGCAGGCAAGATCTGAAAATCTCAGTCACGATGAACTGGAATAGTTAGGAGGCACGATAGATTGTGGGTCAATTTGGTTAGTTTTTAACACCAAATCGTGCCCACGACTGCCGGGGGAGAAATCGGACACGATATTGCATCATGACCAGATCGCCTAGTGTGTAGGCACCTTAAGTAACTCATCTTGCAAGACAATATCTTCACTCTGAATGTGGGAATTATTCGAGGTGCACATAAATCAGTCTGCCTGGCAACTTTTAAATCAAGGGAATTGTTCAAATGAATGGCCCAGTATGTGTGGGTCACTGGCTTAGGATGAATGACCAAGCCAGAGAGGACGCATGCCTAGCATTAGGCTGCCACACAGATTTTTTTTGTGGTAATACCTTTTTTGAGGAAATAAAATAGGTATGACATAAAGAACAAACTTCAAAATGTATCATGAGTACAACAAGAATTAGCAGGGTATGACTAGTCAATTAAGAGAATGCTGTGTTATACAACAAGAAAGATTACATAAAATACATATCAAACGAGAGTTATTAACAATAAATAGGCATGTAATAGGTTTATTATAGACTATAAATTCCATAATTTGTTAATATATTGTAATTTTTAATAAAAGCGGTGAGGGGGGCTGTCTCGGCAGTAGGTCAGGTCATGCAGTTGTGGTTGGCCCAGGAACATGCATGCATTGCGCATGCACGTAAAAATCTAGTAGGGGAAAAAAAAACACATGCGCACAGAACCCAGCTTCTTGGGACTGCATCGGATGCAGTCTTATTAAGTCTGATAAGGCTGACGGAAGAGCAGGGATGGATTCCAATTAGAAGCGCTATATGTTAATCAGTCTGGATAGGCAGTCCCTGGGAGAGAAAACACCTTCCCCTGGGATTGCCTGTCTAGAGTGTGATTAGCAAAAAGTGCTTTAATGGGAAGTCTCAAGCGTGCCAATGCATGGGCTAGGGGCACACTGGGCCAAGTGGATTTTAATGGGGAGACTGGAGCCCTGCAGCCTCTAGGTAAAATCTGCAACTGGTGGGGGCTTAATAAGGAAGACAGTCATTCCAAAGAGTCAGTGGAAAAGAGACGCACAATATCACATAAGGCCCTTTTAGATAGAAGAAAGTTAAATACTGTATCTGGATGGCAATAGAAATCATATTTATTGAATGAATAGACAACTATATAAAACAAATGTGCTTACTTACAATATAAAAAATATTTTTTTAAATAATATAAGCAGATGACCTTTCATACAATACAGAAAAATATTTATTTCAAATAATATATGTAATTTTATTCAGTGTGTCAGCCAGTGATGCCGTAGTATACACTATTACACAGACTACTAGTAACTAGTGTAAAGTCAGAATATAATACACAATTCATATTTAAGCACGCAGATAAACAAGGCAACAGCCCCACAAATGCACCCTCTCCACCTGTTAAATACAATTTTAATGTTTCTTCTTACAAAAAATAACTATTTTATTAGTGTGCCCAACCCACTTCTAGTTTTAAATGACTTGAACAGCCCACCTACTCCCACCCATCATGTTAAATTCTGCACACCTTCACTTGCTGGCACCTCATACTCACCATGCAAACTTCATATGTGTCCTGCTAAAACAAATGCATTTTTTTAAAACGGGCACTTAACACCAAATGAGATTTGTGAATTTACATTAAAATCCTTTTCTGTGAATCATCTGAGACACTGATGCTGGGGAATGAAACTTTTGGTTTTATATATCCCTTCTCTGTAAGGAACTCAGTTATACTTCTAACCAAGAGAACGGAAGGCGATGATAGAGAAAAAGAAACCATTACAATTTTTACATGAGGACAAAAGTGTAAAGGATTGGCATGCACTGTCTTCCAACGGATTCAGAGAAAATTATTTAATGAAAGTACAAAGATCTTATATTATCTTCTATTCCATACTTTGATACTGGAGGTCCTAATGGGTGGGTAATCTCATTAAATATCAAGTGCTGCTCCTTCCATCCAACATATACAGTCAGGTGCATAAATATTGGGACATTGACAGAATTTTCATATTTTGGCCTCTATTCACCACCACAATGGCTTTGAAATGAAACAAACAAGATGTGCTTTAACTGCAGACTTTCAGATTTAATTTGAGGGTAATTACATCCAAATCAGGTGAACGGTGTAGGAATTACAACTGTTTCTGTATGTGCCTCCCACTTTTTAAGGGGCCAAAATTAATGGAACAAACTAAACAATCCTAAATCTAACTTTCACTTTTTAATACTTTGTTGCAAATCCTTTGCAGGCAATTACAGCCTGAAGTCTGGAATGCATAGACATCACCAGACGCTGGGTTTCATCCCTGGTGATGCTCTGCCAGGCCTATACTGCAAATGTCTTCAGTTCCTGCTTGTTCTTGGGGCATTTTCCCTTCAGTTTTGTCTTCATCAAGTGAAATGTATGCTCAATCGGATTCAGGTCAGGGGATTGACTTGGCCATTGCATAACATTCCACTTTTTAGCCTTAAAAAACTCTTTGGTTGCTTTTGCAGTGTGCTTCAGGTCATTGTCCATCTGCACTGTGAAGCTCCGTCCAATGAGTTCTGAAGCATTTGACTGAATATGAGCATATAATATTGCCCGAAACACTTCAGATTTCATTCTGCTGCTTTTGTCAGCAGTCACATCATCAATAAATACAAGGGAACCAGTTCCTTTGGCAGCCATACATGTCCACGCCATGACACTACCACCACCATGCTTCACTGATGAGGTGGTATGTTTTGGATCATGAGCAGTTCCTTTCCTTCTCTTCTCTTCCCATCACTCTGGTACAAGTTGATCTTTGTCTCATCTGTCCATAGGATGTTGTTCCAGAACTGTAATGGCTTTTTTAGATGTTGTTTGGCAAACTCTAATCTGGTCTTCCTGTTTTTGTGGCTCACCAATGGTTTACATCTTGTGGTGAACCCTCTATATTCACTCTTGTGAAGTCTTCTCTTGATTGTTGACTTTGACACATATACACATACCTCCTGGAGAGTGTTCTTGATTTGGCCAACTGTTGTGAAGGGGTTTTTCTTCACCAGGGAAATAATTCTTCTGTCATCCACCACAGTTGTTTTCCGTGGTCTTCCGGGTCTTTTGGTGTTGCTGAGATCTCTGGTGCGTTATTTCTTTTTAAGAATGTTACAAACAGTTGATTTGGCCACACCTAATGTTTTTGCTATCACTCTGATGGGTTTGTTTTGATTTTTCAGCCTAATGATGGCTTGCTTCACTGATAGTGACAGCTCTTTGGATCTCATATTGACATCAACTGATTCCAAATGCAAATGTCACACCTAGAATCAACTCCAGACCTTTTACCTGCTTAATTGATAATGAAATAATGAGGGAATAGCCCACACCTGTCCTTGAAATAGCTTTTGAGTTGATAGTCCCATTACTTTTGGCCCCTTAAAAAGTGGGAGGCACATATTGAAACCGTTGTAATTCCTACACCGTTCACCTGATTTGGATGTAATTACCCTCAAATTAAATCTGAAAGTCTGCAGTTAAAGCACATCTTGTTTGTTTAATTTCAAAGCCATTGTGGTGGTGAATAGAGGCCAAAATATGAAAATTCTGTCAATGTCAAAATATTTATGCACCTGACTGTATAACAGTTAGTGAACATCCAAGGAGTGAAAAGTTCCATTTTCTTCTAAATATTGATGTTGGCACAATGGCAGAATCACAAAGTCCTAAATTAAAAGAAACCTAGCAACTACCTTAGACTAAAAGAATGCGTATGACCTAAGGACAGATCTATCCTCCTGAAAAATAGATAAGGAGATTTGGGTACAGAGTAAGATATAGCATGTAACTGATCATCTTGGTAAAACCATGCTGCACTGCAGGTGGGGCAGATTTAAAGTGTACAGAGAGATTTAGATTTCGGAGGGCTGTGTCCAAACTGACATCTAAATTGCAGTGTAAAAATAAAGCTGTGCAGTATTTGTGGGCTACATGTAAAAGCAGCCAGTATTTACCCTGCATGAAAAATAAAATGTATGTATTTGCACCCCTTGCATTGCAACATGGTTCATCCTCATCCATAGTTACTTGCTATATCTTACTCTATTCCCAAAGCTGAATCAGGCCCTAAGTTCAAATTCCAAGGAACTATAGGAGGAAGTATAGTAGTTACAAAAGCTTAAGTCTCAGCGAGAAAGACTTCAGTTTTGGTAAATTGGCACCCTCTTCTGGTCTGCGTCTAAAACCAGTATTCAACCTGCCCAGGAAATCGGTCATTTACTGAAATATTTAGTTCAATCCAACACATGATCTTCTTGTTTCTGCCATAGGAAAGAAGCTCCTTGCAACAAAAGATGTTCTCCGCCTAGAATATTTAGCATTTCTCTTAGTTCTGTCACAATTATTAGAAGCCTAGTGTCCACTGGAAACATCAGCCCAGAAGACTGGTATCTCTGGTCATGAATGTTCAATTCCAAATGGCAAAGGAACAGCTCTTGTTTAATGTATGCAACTAAAGTAGTGATTGGTCAAATGATTTTAAGACTAGTTCCTTTTTGATCTGGATTATTCTTCAAATGCACCATGCAATGCCACTGCTTTACATCTTCCTCAGGATATTTATGACCATATAAAGTAAAAAGAGATCAGTTTCAGATCTAACACAGAACTTATTAGTATGTGCAATGACTGAGTTGTATAGAGGCAAAAGCAGTAATTGCTGAAATAATAGCAAAACCCAGAAATACAAGTCTCAGAAACAAGACTAGTTTTATAATATTTAATGATCTACCCATGGGATTCTAAAGTGTGTGCCATCTCTCCTACATAAATTGAAGTAAGATTCGAGAACTACATCTCGATTAAGAGATTACTCAGATAAGTGGGTAAATGTAATAGGGTCGGAGTTTTTTCTGCGGAACAAACTTAGGCCTTCTCGCACATTTTAAGGTATGAGTGTGTCCCACAACTCGGCAAATGTAATAACCTACAAACTTGTGAGTTCGAGGCTATTACATTGTGCAGATCCGTGTGAATTTTTTCTTATGAAAACTCGGACCTTGTAATGCGACTTTCATTACAAGGTGAGTATGTATGAGTATGAGTGAGTGTATGTGAAATAAAATAATAAAACTGCAGTGTCCGTGTCCTGTATTTATTTTAAGATTTCTTTTGTAGGTGAACTAGAGGTACCAGTGGGCCCTTAATGTCCCGCATGCTGGTACTTCTGGTTCTCCAAGTACCAGCATGCGAGGGAAGCTTGCTGGGACCCCTAGACCCCTAGTTACACACTCAACCTGGAACCCACTGCCAAGGGGTGCCGGGGATAGCCCCGGGCTATAAGCCCAGGCCTGGGATGACCTGGAGAGGGGGAACCCCTTTATTGGCCTGGGCTGACTAGCGCTCAGGTGCTGAATGCTTTGGCTAGGGGACCCAGTGAAACTTCCTGAGAGGATGGGGCCCCTTGAAAAATCAGGCCCAGTGCAAGTGTCTACCTTGTACCTCCCTATCACTGGGCCGGGTGACCATGTAGCCTTATATAGGTAGACATGGGTTGGAGATTAGTAGGGCAAATATTGGGTACAAGGCCTTGTGACTGCAACTGCATGGAGCCTGGCTGAACAGTGATGTTCAAAATTGCCCAGTGTGTCTGCCCAGCCAGCATGTGCGACCTCAGTCTATAAGAAGAGGCATTTTCTGATGGAGGAGCCCAGTGACATAGCCCAAAATGGACAGGATGTTTCAGGTCCCCATAGCAGGCCATGGCATGTGGCTGTATGAAACAGTAAATAAATGTCATCCCTGGCAGGGGATGCTACTCTGGAATAGCTTTGGTAGAGGATATCTCTGAGAGGAGACAGTTTTGTGGGATTATAGTGGCTATGAGTGTGGATGATCAGGATGAGTTAGAGCTACTGTACTTGCCTCTGCTGAAACTGATGTAATCAGTGAAATTCATTAGGCCTGACCACCACTTTGTTATACTGTGACTGCTAAACCCACATTTTGGGGGAACATCAACAATGATTTCTACTGATGAGACTTTTATTTGTTAGCCATTGGCTTCATGTGCACCTGGTCCTTCTATTGGAACTCTGCTCCAGTTAACCTCCTTCCATCTGAACAGAACTGTACCAAGCTGCAGCAACAGGACTATACACCACTGGAACTAATATTGGTCACTGATCTCAATACACCTGGGACTGTTTTGCCTTTTTTTTCTTTATGTAACATAAACTGTCCTTATTTCCCCAAGCAGAATTTTTCAATCCTTACATTAAAGATGTAAACCGACTTTCATCATAACAACTCATTGGTGGTATCTCTAAATGCACTTTATTTAGTAACTCATTCAATTCCCCTTCATATGGGGCTCACAAAAAACAATTGACTGCATATATTATACATGTTTACTTACGTCTATGCAGACTTTTTATTTAATTTTAAATTAATTATATTTATACAATATGTAGTATGTACTGTTCCCTTGAGTTTATTTTTATCCATGTATTGATCATTTGTACAAATTAAAGTACTAATTGCGCCCACACAATTCCTTTTCATTTAGATTTTATGTTTTCCATTAATTGTGTCTTTATTAACTCATAGATTATCTTTATAACATATCAATTTACACTTATTGCTGCACTGCATAGCAAAACAGCATTGCATTTTTGCAGCAGGAACAGTACCTGCCAGTAATTTACGCAGCAGTCAATGGGTTTTTGAACACGAGATGGGGTGATGGGTTTCAAAAGTGCTAGGCCTGGGGTGTGGCCATGTCCCCATCATGATGTGACCACGTCACCTATTTTGCTATGAATCCTGTTATTGCGGACTTGCCCATGAATAGTAATGATACAAATGACAGGAAAACATTTTGGGGAAATAATAGCATCACACATTCACCCCTCTGCCTTGGACCGCCCCCCCCCCCAGTATGAATCTCCTGGAGGCCTCCCAGCAAAAGTTAGCACATACAGTATAACATTGTATTCTATGTGAGTAACTGAGTTATAATTGTACCTGAACTGTCTTCTATTTGATAACTGTGCAGGAGGATTTTACAGATGTCACAAAATGACTCTGCTCGGTTTTAGCAGACCTCCCCATTCATGGTACTCAATGGCTTTGGGTGTAAACATGTAAAGGGGCTTTGTGTTATATCACACGGGTTCCTAATTGTATTCAGACTGAATTAATCAAATGCTCATCTAGCATTTTTAAAAATTAAAATATTGGGGTACGAAACTACATTTTATATTAATATCTGTGTTGCAAAACACAGCCTTTATACTGTAATGTTTGATACAAATATATACATACCATGATAATTTACCCCTTGTGAGCAAAATAATGAGAGAGATTTAAAATAGCATCAGCTTCCTGTGCTCTCTGACTAATACTTGAACTTTTCCAGCTTTCATGGTTTTCTTTCCAGCACTACAGTGGCATAAATTATGTGGCCGTCATTGCATAAATAATGTGAAGTTTATGCATAACTGTAATGTTCACAAAACAGGATATGTTGGGATTTTTTTCCCAGTGAAAGACACAAGCCTACATTTCGAAATGTAATATTTTTAAACATAGCTATTTATAAGTGAAGTTAATTTATCATGCTAGTTTCAGTTTCCACTCTTTGCCATGGAATACAGTTTATTTGCACTATGTATGGGTTAGCTTTTCTCTATTTATTCAGTTTTATCATTGCTTCATTTACAAACTTAGGTTACAAAATGCTAAATAGCAGGGGATGTGTGCAAGACACAGTTGTTTACTTTGTGGGAATCTAGGAGATCTTGGAAGGGGAGCTCCTAGAGGCAATTTTTGGGAGCGTAATATATTGAATTACATTTCAGTATCATTAGTGGTGGATTTTGCAGCGAGAGGCAGAACCATGATGACGCGATTCACAGTGAAACTGTCAGAACTGAGGAATCTGGATTGCTCAAATGAGGACCCAGTACCTGCTCTCTGCTGGTTTGGGAGGTCTGCAATGGGGATGGTCTGATATAAGACCTCCTCATAGATGGTATACACCAGGATGGCAGTGTCACGTAATAGCACAGGAATGAGTACAGGATGTATGGTAGACACTGGAGTATGGACCATACTTATAGAATATACTGATGAAGGAATGGAATATTCTTGAATAATATACTGGTACTGGAATTTATCAGACTTGGAGTACAGTATATATTGGTACTTGAATAGATCCGACTTGAAGCATATACTGATGAAGAAATGGAACATTCTTGGATAATATATTGATGATGAAATAGAATAGTCTTGGAGTATATACTTGAGCCAAACTGGAACCGGACTTGAAGAAATACACTGGACCTGTTTTGGGACATGACTTGAAGAAATGCACTGAAGCCGGATTCGTGAGAGACAAGCATAACCAGCATGGGAGCTGAAGTCAGGGGCAAGTATGAGTGCACAGATCAGGCACTGAATGCTGACAGGAGTGAGGCTTTATACCCCGTGACCCACAGGGATTGGCTGTTGCCGTCAGGTGACCACTGACCTGATTACCCATTGGAGATGTGGCAGTCAGCTGATCAGAACCAACCTGGCAGTGCCCAGTGTCTGGGGCCAGTGGGGATGCCACCGGAACCCTGAGGCCCCTGAGACCACCAGCACACAGATGATCCTCCAGTGACACACCTAGCCAGACAAGAGCTGCCATGACAGCGCTCAGTGCCTGGAGCCGGTGGGATCACTGCCGGAGCTCCAGATCCCTGAGGCCACCATCACACTGAGGACCTGACGGCCGCACCCTTCATGAGACTAGAGGCCAGGACCCACGCCAGGACAGAGCAGCATGACCCTTAGGGTGAGCATAGTTCTTGACAGTACCCCTCTCCCAAGGATGGACTCTGGACTGCCTTTGGGTTTGAATGGATTTTTCTGGTGGAAGAGTATTACCATTTGAGAAGCGTGAACATCTGTGGCATCAATCCAAGTTTTTTCCTCTGGGCCATAGCCCTTCAAGCCAATGAGGTATTGTAAATGACCGAAACAAGGATGAGAGTCCAAGATTTCATCTACCTCATACTCTACTCCTCTGCGGGTCTTGATTTTAGGAGTCTGGGGTGCTGAAGACTGGAATCAGTTTAAAACCAATGGTCAAAGAAGAGATATGTGTACAGCAATAGGTATTCGTAGATCTGGGGGCAACTCCAGCTTGTAGGCCACTGGATTCAATATACAAGAAATTGGAAAAAGGTCCAATGTAGCGAGGAGTACACTTCATGCTAGGAACTCTGAGTTGAATATTCTGAGTAGAAAGCCAAACACGGTCTAAAGGTTTCAAGGCAGGAACAGCTAGTCATTTCTGGTTAGCAAATCTCTTATAGCTTGAAGAGACTTTTTGAAAGAGGAATGTACATTGGAATAGTCTTGGTAGCTGTATGATAACTAGAGTTGTGGGCAAACTCCCCAAGGCAGTATATCCACCCAGTTGTCCTCAGGGGTAAGTAAGGTACAAATGAATGAATTTTTCTATGTCTTGGTTTACCCTGTTTGTCCATTGGTTTGAGGATGATAATAAGAAGAATATTTTAGCTTGATTTGCATAGAGGAACACAGTGCACTCCAAAATCTGGCCACAAACTGCATGCCTCTATCCGAGACTATTCCTTTTGGAAGGCCATGAAGTTGAAAGATCTCATCTATGAACACAAGTGCCAGTTGAGGAGCCAATGGAAGACCAGGGATATGAAATGAACCATTTTTGAAAACCTATCCACTAGCAGCCAGGCTGTATTGCAACCTTTGGTAAGAGGCAAATCAGTTATAAAGTCCATCAACAAATGGATTGTCTCCAATGGGTAACCAGATCCGGTTGCTTGGAAATGACCAAGGGTTGAAAAGTTTTTATTATGGGTTCTCATGCCGGGCACATTTAGTACATGAAGAAATTAAGTCTTGAGCATATTTTTTCATGGAAGGCCACCAATATGAATGAGAAAGGAGCTCAAGGGTTTTTAGAATTCCAGCAAAGAAGGATGCATGAGCCCTGGTTAACAATGTTTGGCCAAGTTCCATATGCACGAACATCTTACCGGGTGGCGTAGGAAACAGGATTAAGAATAGGGCGAGATTCTTGATGGGTAACCTCTTCAGTAGACCATGCACGGGATAGGGCATCTGCTTTTGATTCTGAGTACCAGGTGAAAATGTGATTTTGTAGTTGAATCTTTAGAAAAATAATGCCCGACGAGATTGCATAGGGTTAAGGCATTGTGCAGATTTTAAATACAGCAGATTTTTATGATCGGGAAAAATAGTTACAGGATGTTTAGCCCCTTATAAGAGGTATCGCCATTCTTTAAATGCTAATTTAATAGCTAAAAGTTCTTGGTTACCAATTGCATAGGTTATTCGGCAGAAAATCTTTGAGAGAAAAACCCACAGGGATCAAGTTTGTCATCCTCCTTGATCTGTGATAAAACAGCTCCCACACCCACAAATAAGGCATCTACTTTCAATAAGAAGGGTGTCTCCAAATCAGGTTGTCTGATGATTGGAACCAAAGTGAAGGAATGTTTTAAATCATGAGATGCAAAGGTCGTTTCAGGAGACCAGTGTGAGGGATTGGCACCCTTCTTGGACAGAGCTGTGATTGGTGCTACAACACTGGAGACATTTTTGATAAACTTCCTGTAATAATTAGCAAATCCTAGGATCGCTGGACTGCTCTCAAGGTGGATGGTTGAGGCCTTTTTCAGGATCCATCTGTAGCTTATTCCCAGAGATAATGTAATCAAGAAAGGGTACTTCAGAAACTTCAAAAATGCACTTGGATAATTTGCCGTAGAGATGACTGGTACAAAGTTGCTGCAAGACTTCCTTTACATGCTGTTGATGGGACTGTTAGTCTTGAGAGAATATGAGAATGTCATCTAAATAGACCACTACTTAGATATACAAGAGTCTCAAAATATTTCATTTACAAAGTGTTGGAACACTGCAGGAGCATTGCATAGACCAAATGGCATAACTACAGATGTAGCCATCTACATCGTTGTTGCGAAGCATGCACACATGTGCATGCATTGCGGCATGTCGCAGCAATCGCCAGGCCGTGATTACCCCATTGAAGTCTATGGTGTGCGCATGTACGCATGTTATAGCCACGGGCACACTAGTCGCACATCCATGCCGCGATGCGTTCGCGTCGCGGCATAGATCAGCGTGGCTTCATCTGTAAATATTTGTAATTGCCATCTCAGGTATTAAAAGCCATCTTCCATTCCTCACCTTCCTTTATTCTGATCAAGTTATAGGCTCCTCTCAAGTCAGTTTTGGTAAAAATAACAGCTCCTTTCACTCTGTCGAAAAGTTCAGTAATGAGAGGCACAGGATAACGATTTTTGATGGCTAAGTCACTGAGACCTCAGTAGTCTATACAGTGACAGAGATGCCCATCTTTCTTTTTTACAAAGAAAAACCCAGCTCTACCAGGTGATGAAGAAGGTCGTATGAAGCCTTTCTGTAAATTTTCCTCAATGTATTCAGTTATTGCAGCAGTCTCTGGCACTGGTAATGGATATGTTCGACCTCTAGGTGGAGACTTCCCTGGAACCAGTTCAATGGCACAATCCCATTCTCTGTGAGGTGGCAAGGTGTCAGCAGCACAAATTGACTAAAACATCAAGGAACTCCTCGTAAACAGGAAGTACTACAGACGCACCAGACTGGGTTGATCGTACTGGAATGACATAGGACAAACAGGACTGAAAACAGAAGTCACCCTGTGCTTATATAAATCTGATAAATTCAAAGATTTCTTGCTCACACAGTGGATGAAATATCAAGATGATAATATTGAAGCATGGGACACCTCAACAACATTTTGGGTGAGCATCTAAGGCATTAGGAAGAGGGCATATAATTGACTATGTTTCTCGACTGCATAAGGAAGATACTGCTATTTACCAGTCTCTGTCTTTATCTTCTACTTTACAAGATTAAATTAATAACCCTACCACAGCATATTAGGAGGCATACATGCAGGCGAAACAGTTACTGAATACTCATTTATTGTCGCAGTAAAAGAAGGATATACTTTTTACTCAACACAGATTCTATAGGTGGGAGAACAAAGCAAGCAAGTTTTTGGCCAATTTGTCAAAACCATGGCATAAGAGGATATACATCACTACAATTCAGGATTTTCTTAATAATACCCTACTTACCTCTACTGAGGACATTGTAAAAATAGTTATTACATGGATTAATATAGCGACCTTCACTTTGATCCAGTCAAACATAGACATCTGCTTCAGAGTTTTTCTTGAATTATCATCTGACCAGAAGGAGGCCACCAATGGAGATATTACTATTACTGGAGGTATTATCAGATATATCACATTTACATTTGGGTAAAACCTTAGGCCTTGACGGCCTTTCCACTGATTACTATAAGCTATTACAGCAACAGCTGGCCCCGGCTCTGACAAAGTTGTTCAACGATTTGATAAACAATCACTCTCCTTTCCCTCACTTTACGCACACCACCACAGTCCTGCTTCCCAAAACCTCAAAGGGATCCAAAGCTGTTAGATTCGTATCGGCCTATTAATCTGTTAAACACTGATGCCAAGCTTCTCACTAAAATAATGGCTAATTGCTTGCAGAGCATTTTGCCGGATCTGCTGACCCCACATCAGCTAGGATTTGTACGGGGATGCCATTCTGTCCAGGGAGTTAGCAGCGATTGCAGCTTCTTCCAGCGCAAATTCCACAAACAATACCTTGTTGAGTCTTGACACTACTAGGGGATTTGATACGGTCCTCTGGCCCAGTGTCGGACTGTGGCATGAAAGGCCCACCAGGGATTGCAATGGTAGGGGCCTGCTGAAGGGGCATGCTACTGTTTTTTGTTGGGTCCTGAACTGAATGGGCGTGGCCATCCAACAAAGGATATATATATATGATCTCTCCTGGGGTGGCACTTGGATCGACAATAAATAAATCACATAGTCATCTTGTTGAATATCAACGTTTCAGAACCCGTTTAATTAGTACTTTCATCAGGAAACGTTCCAGTTTGAGAGTTTTATAAATTGTTCCTTCACTTTTGTTATCTATTTTTTGGAGTGGTGCGGGTTTGGTATGCAACATATTGGGCGTACCACATGCACTCTCAACAAAAGATTGAAGAAGAAGGGACATCGTGAAAAACATGAATTCCCATAGTGTATCTAGACATATGACAGTTTTGTGAGAGAAGTAACATCAAGGATGTTCGTATTATGTTTGTATTATGTTCATACCCCTCTAATGGACCTTGGTTGGGCCCCCAAATCTTGAGGCTTGGTTCAATTTTGATCAACTCATTGTCTTTTCCTCTTAAGTTTAAACTAACTTTTCCATAAATGTTATATTACTGTCACCCTTGTATCCAACCCATCTGTGTCACCCCTGTCTGTCTGCCCCCTCCCCTTAGAATGTAAGCTCTCACGAGCAGGGCACTCTTCCCTCATGTGCTTCTCCTTCACTTATACTTTACTATACAACAGTACCCCACCCTTGGTTGTTGACACCAATGTCTTATCTAAGTGTTATGCAGCAATGTATTAACTATGTACAATATCTGTCCTGCATTGTTTGTACTGTTAATAACTGTTTTCTTGTGTGCTCATTTGTTTATGTACATTCTAAGGCACTGCGGAACCCTTGTGACGCCATATAAATAAAGGATAATAATAATAATAATAATAATATTATTAAAGCTATAGAACATAAAAAGGAAACAGGTAGAGGTTTGACAGATATAACCGCCTTTGCAGAAGGGAAGCATTTTGGATATTCCAAATGAAGAATTTAAGCCTGCAGGGTCACAACGAGTCCATAGAGCACAATAATGTATAATCCACCATTGCTGCCCTATCACAAATTTCTCTGCTCACCCTCAGGACAGGGGTGTATCTTGGGGTCCGAGCACATCTGGCAAAGAAAGGGGCTGGTGCCTACCCACACTCCCCAAAACCTTCCTCACCTGTGGGTGGTTGTAATGTGTTTCTATTAACTCAGCAGAATAATATGCTGTGGGACAAACACTCAGGCGAGTGTTGTGTGTGGACAATCACAGAGTGACATGCAAGTCACTTTTACTGGGGTCCATTGTCCAGATCTGGTTACTGTCCCCTAGCCAGCCTCTGTCTTCTAAGCACAAGCCTGGCATTCTAGCACTTATAGTAACACAACACCTGTAATTAATGAGTCAGTAATAAGGCCACAGTACTGGCACATACATCACATGATGTGATGTATGTGCCAGTACTGTGGGCTTATTACTGACACACACACCTCTTGCACAATGATGAGCAGGATTACCCTTGTGCTCTCTGTAGGAAAAGAAGAGCGATGAGACTGGGCACCATGACAGTGCTACTAACCTCCACCACACCAGGGCTTTCTTAACAGCAGTGTAGGCCCTGGGCAAAGCAATGCACTGGGGCCCCTACCCACCCACAAATACAGTATATGCAGAGATTATAACAGATATAGGTTGCACGTTTACATCCCCAAAGAACTTGCAGAGGAAAGGTAAGTTCTAGGTCATATGTCTTTGTCCATTGCCCCTAATATGCCATCTGTCACGGCTTGGCGTGCGCTTGGACCCGGAGTGGAGTCAGATGAGGAATGAGGACTTGTTTGCTGGTACTTGAAGGCAGCCGGCCTTAGGGGAGTATGACTCATGGAGCAGTGGCACGCGACGGGATCAGAACCAGGCTGCGAGACACTGGTGGAACTTAGAGACCCGGGGTAGGCTGGGTATAGCAGGTAGATGGGATCAGGAGACAGGTAGTAACAGGAGCAAACTGCACCAAGGCTGAGAGGGGAGTCTGCAGAAACACACTGGTACTGACACTTTAAATGAGCAAAGGAGCACAGAGAACTAGCTCACAGCATACGCTGTGATAGACGTTGCACTGGCAACTAAAGAGCCTCTGGACAGCCCTTTAGTACCCTCAGGTAGTGCAGGATTGGTTGCTAGCCTCCCCAGCCCAGACTAAACCTGATTGGCCAGAAATGACATGTGACCCAAATCCAAGATGGCCGCACCCAGTGGTCACAGCATGGAAGCTCTGCCAGTCTCAGCCCCTCTCACCTGCCTCCAGATGGAAGCCCTTGGTCTGCGGAGACTCACAGCACCCAGCGCTATTCTCCAGGAACCTGCACCTCTGCTGGAAACACCATGCCACAGTGCCCGGAGCGGTAAGCGCCGCGATCTCAGCAGCCTGTCACCCCTGGTTGTGACAGTACCCCCTCCTTTAGGAGTGGCCTCTGGACACTTATTCGGTTTACCAGGATTCTCAGAGTGAAACTTAAGCACTAGGCGAGGAGCGTAGACATCCTCAGCTTTCACCCAGCAACGTTCTTCGGGACCATAACCTTTCCAATCCAGTAGATATTGGAGTTGCCCATAACGAAAACGAGAGTCCAGGACCTGTTTGATCTCGAACTCTACACCCCTCTCAGTCAAGACTTTGGGGGAGCGTGGCCGAGTCTTGCGAAAGCGATTCAGGATGAGAGGTTTCAGCAGGGAAATATGAAAGGAATTTGGTATTTTGAGGTAGGACGGAAATTTTAATTTATAGGCTACTGGATTGATCACTTGAACGATGGGAAAAGGACCGATGAAACGAGGAGCAAATTTCATAGACGGCACTTTAAGGCGAAGATTACGAGTTGATAGCCATACTAAGTCACCTGTTTTTAGGTTGGGCACCGCTCTCCTTTTTTTGTCCGCTGTTAATTTATATCGAAGAGAGGCTTTTTGTAAGGAGGAATGGACCTGAGTCCAAATCTGAGAGAATTTCTGTAGGGTGGAGGTCACTGCTGGTACATCGAAGACTGGCAATTCTTGAAACTCTGGTACTCTGGGATACAGTCCAAAAACTATAAAGAATGGGGTTTGCCCCGTAGATGAATGATAGGAGCTGTTATGGGCAAATTCGGCCCAGGGTAAGGTGTCCGCCCATTTGTCTTGTGATGACGACATGTGAATTCTTAAGAAAGTCTCAAGGTCTTGATTGACCCTCTCTGTAGACCCGTTAGACTGAGGATGGTAAGCTGTTGAAAAATTCAGTTTGATTTGAAAGATAGAACATATAGCTCTCCAAAATCTGGCTACGAACTGTACCCCTCTATCAGAAACAATCTCAGTTGGAAGTCCATGGAGACGGAAGATGTTGTCGATGAATAACTGAGCCAACTCTGGAGCAGACGGCAACTTCTTGAGGGGAACAAAATGAACCATTTTGGAGAAACGATCCACTACTACCCAGATGGTGGTAAACCCATTAGAAACAGGTAGATCCGTTACAAAGTCCATGGAAAGGTGTGTCCAAGGATGGGTTGGTACTGACAGAGGTAGGAGTGTGCCGGCAGGAACCTGTCTGGATGTTTTATGTTGAGCACACTGTGGACAGGAGGCGATAAAAGCTTCAATTTCCGACTTCATAGCAGGCCACCAGTATGATCGTTGCAGGAATTCCAAGGTCTTGCGTATGCCCGGGTGTCCGGCAAAACGAGAGGTATGAACCCACTTCAAAAGCTGCTTGCGCATATCTGAGGCCACAAATGTCTTCCCGGGAGGAGGTTGAATGCAAGTGGTAGCGAATACTCTGGAGTCTAGAACTGGAGTTTCCTTATGACTTTCGGAAGATGTGTCGGAGGAGAGTGATCGAGAGAGGGCATCTGCTTTTTGATTTTGTGAGCCTGGGCGAAAAGTTAAAGTAAAATTGAAACGAGAAAAGAATATTGACCATTGAGCCAGGCGGGAACTCAGACACTGAATATTTTTTAGGTATAGGAGATTCCGATGATGTGTATAAACGGTGATGGGATACATCGCGCCCTCAAGAAGATAACGCCACTCTTCAAAAGCTAGTTTCACAGCCAATAATTCCTGCTCTCCAATGGGATAATTCTTTTCTGCTTGGGAAAATTTCTTTGAGAAGAAGCCACAGGGATGAAACTTGCTATCCTCGAGTTTCTGGGATAGTACTGCCCCTACCGCTTCAGAAGAGGCGTCTACCTCAAGAAAGAATGGGTAGTTAATGTTGGGTTGTCTCAGCACAGGGGCAGAAATGAAGGCTTGCTTTAAGAGTTGAAAGGCAGTTTCAGCCTCTGGAGGCCATCGGGATGGATTTGCCCCCTTGCAAGTTAGGGCGGAAATGGGTGCCATGAGAGTGGAAAATCCTTTGATAAACCTTCGATAATAATTTGCGAAGCCCAAAAATCTTTGTACTGCCTTCAAAGAATTCGGACGAGACCAGTCCAATATTGCCTGAACTTTCTGGGGATCCATTTCAAGGCCGGCACCTTAAACGATGTAACCTAAAGAGGGAACTGAGGGAACTTCAAATACGCATTTTTCAGCTTTGCAGTACAGGTGGTTCTTTCGTAGGCGAGTTAACACCTCCTTGACTTGGGATCGATGTCTGACAATGTTGGAGGAGAATATCAGAATATCGTCGAGGTATACTACCACAGAGATATATAGTAAGTCCCGAAAGATCTCATTCACAAAGTTTTGGAACACAGCAGGAGCATTACAGAGACCAAAAGGCATTACCAGGTATTCAAAATGCCCGTCTCGAGTATTGAATGCTGTTTTCCATTCGTCCCCGGCTCGTATCCTAATGAGATTGTAGGCCCCTCTTAAATCCAGCTTGGTAAAAATAGTAGCACCTTTTACTCGATCGAAAAGTTCGATAATGAGGGGTATCGGGTAGCAATTTTTGATGGTTATATCGTTTAAGCCCCTGTAATTGATGCAAGAACGCAGGCCTCCATCCTTCTTAGACACAAAAAAGAATCCTGCCCGTGCCGGTGAGGAGGATGGTCGAATGAACCCCTTTTGCAGGTTCTCCTGGATATATGCTGACATGGCTTCAGTCTCGGGTAGGGAGAGTGGGTAAGTACGACCTCGCGGAGGAGTTTTGCCAGGAATCAACTCAATAGGACAGTCCCACTCCCGATGAGGAGGCAGAATATCGGCTCCGGTCTTACAGAAGACATCGGAGAAGGAGCGATACTGGTAGGGAATTGGAGTAGTGGTTGCAATGTAACTACCTTTGACGGGTTTGATTTGAGGAAGGCAGGATACTTGACATGTTTCTCCCCAGGACAAGATCTGCATGGTGCCCCAATCAATATTGGGGGAGTGCTTGCGTAACCAGGGGTATCCAAGGATGACCTCATGGGAGGCTTTGGGAATTACGAGGAATCGGATAGTTTCAGTGTGGAGAGCTCCGATACGAACTGGCACAGGAAGGGTACGTTGAGAGACGATTCCGTTGGTAATCTGAGTGCCATCTACAGCAGATAGAGTGATGGTGTGGTCGAGAGAGGAGACAGGAAGCCGGAGCCTCTGGACAAGTTCAGCGGTGATAAAATTTTCAGCGGCCCCTGAATCGAGGAGAGAAAGAACAGTTTTAGAACCAGTGGAGATCTCAAAAGTAATGGAGAGGGTAGATTCATTTTTTGACGGAGACGGAGACATCACTCCTAACCTGGTGTCTCCGGCACAGATTAGGATCGGGAGTTTCCCGGACGACGTGGGCAGGCTGCAACCATATGACTGGTCTCCCCGCAGTACATGCATAGATTTTCTCGTTGGCATCTTTGCCGTTCTTCTACCGTGAGGCGGGCCCGGTTAATCTGCATGGGTTCGTCACCCACAGGTTCAGACGGAGGGAGGGTTGGAGTAGTGGTCGGCCGGAACCTAAAGTGATCTCCCCTAGTTTTTTCACTCTGGCGTTCTCTGTACCACAAATCCACTTTATTGCAAAGGGAGATAAGATCATTGAGGGTAGCCGGCGGATCACGAGTGGCGAGGTCATCTTTTATGCGATCTGTCAATCCATTCCAAAAGGTGGAAGTCAGGGCTTCTTCATTCCATTTTAGTTCCGAAGCCAGCATTTGAAATTGAATGATATACTGACTGACTGGTCGGTTCCCTTGGCGAAGTCGCAGAATTTCCGTCGCCGCGGAGGTTGTTCTGCCGGGCTCGTCGAAAATCCTCCGGAAGGACGTGAGGAATCCAGAGTAGTTGTCTAGTAACTGGTCGGACCTCTCCCAGAGAGGCGAAACCCAGTCCAGGGCAGAACCGGTCAGTAGAGACACTATATATGCCACTTTGGATTTTGGAGATGGAAAGTTCGCAGGCTGTAGTGTGAAGTGGACGTCACACTGGTTGAGAAACCCTCGGCACAACTTGGGGTTCCCGTCAAACTTATTGGGAGTCGGAAGGTGCAAATGAGATGGTGCAGGTGGAACAGGGACAGCTGGAGCTGCTGGCTGGTTGGTGGCGGCATGCAAATTAACAGTAACCAGGGAAGCTTGCAGCGTATCCTGACGAAGAGACATTTCCTGCAGGAACTGAGCCATTTGGCGCTGAGACACCTCTAGTCCCTCTAGGCGACTGGTGATACCTTGGAGCAAGTCGGCCCTCAGATCCTGTCCACTGGCCGAATCCATCTGGCCAGTGCAAACTGTCACGGCTTGGCATGCGCTTGGACCCGGAGTGGAGTCGGATGAGGAATGAGGACTTGTTTGCTGGTACTTGAAGGCAGCCGGCCTTAGGGGAGTATGACTCATGAAGCAGTGGCACGCGACGGGATCAGAACCAGGCTGCGAGACACTGGCGGAACTTAGAGACCCGGGGTAGGCTGGGTATAGCAGGTAGACGGGATCAGGAGACAGGTAGTAACAGGAGCAAACTGCACCAAGGCTGAGAGGGGAGTCTGCAGAAACACACTGGTACTGACACTTTAAATGAGCAAAGGAGCACAGAGAACTAGCTCACAGCATACGCTGTGATAGACGTTGCACTGGCAACTAAAGAGCCTCTGGACAGCCCTTTAGTACCCTCAGGTAGTGCAGGATTGGTTGCTAGCCTCCCCAGCCCAGACTGAACCTGATTGGCCAGAAACGACATGTGACCCAAATCCAAGATGGCCACGCCCAGTGGTCACAGCATGGAAGCTCTGCCAGTCTCAGCCCCTCTCACCTGCCTCCAGATGGAAGCCCTTGGTCTGCGGAGACTCTCAGCACCCAGCGCTATTCTCCAGGAACCTGCACCTCTGCTGGAAACACCATGCCACAGCGCCTGGAGCGGTAAGTGCCGCGATCTCAGCAGCCTGTCACCCCTGGTCGTGACACCATCACACTTCTCCACATGCCCATTTTATACCACTGAACTCCTCTAAATGCCCTTTTAATGCCACCAGACTCATCAACATGCCTATATTATGCAATCAGACCCATCCACATATCCTGTTTATGTCACCACAATCCTCTACCTGCACCTTTTATGCCACTAGACCTGTCCCCATACAAATTTTATGCCACCAAATACCTCCACATGCCCCTTAAATGCCATGAGACTTCTCCACAATGTAAGTTATTATACTTGTCCACATGTCCCTTTTGTGCCATGAGACCACTCCATATGTGACTGTTATGTAATAAGACCCTGCCACATGCACCTGGTATACCATTACACTTATTCACGTGCCCCCTTCCTATTTTCTATTCTGTAGGATTTTCTACCTCCTTGTTTTGTATAAATGTAGCAACCCCCACTCCCCATTATGTATCATGCAGTGTACTCTCCTCCTTCCCTATTTTGTATTAAGTGGTATTCTCCCCCAACCCTCCTAGTTGTATTATGTCCCCCCTCATTTTGTATTGCGCTGTATCTCCCCAACCCCACATACAATTTCAAAACACATTTGGAACTTACAAGCAAAGAGCAGTAGAATAACGCTCCGCTCCTGTAAATTGTGGGAAATCCAGCTGTAAAATCCAGCTCCTCCCATCGCAGCTCTGCCTCCTCGGTTCACTGTGGAAAGCAGCATCACACAGAACCACATGACCGTGACCTGACAGCTGCATCCTGCAGGAAGGAATTCGGGCACTGTATGAGTGCCCTCCAATACTATAGGCGCCGGACAGTCACAGAGCCTTCCACTACCAGAGCGGCCTAATAGCGGGAGGTTATGCCATGCCCCCTTGAAAATAAAAAACCGCGCCGGAGAGGGAGGGTGCTAAGCAGGGGGGGCACGATCAGTGTGATCGCTCCCCCCCACAGCCATAGGAGACTGCTCTCTAGCAAGCCTGGGCCCGGGTAAACTGTACCTGCTCCCCCCCTCTCGGCGCCCATGCCATTGGCGCCCACAGCAGGTTCTTGTGTCTGGAGCATGTGATCCACCAGCTGTGCCCTCGTTATGCTCCGTCTGAAGCGGATTGGCGGATGAAGTGGAACTGGGACTTTGGTGAGTCCTCATCACGGGGGGGAATGAAATTTACCATCTGGCCGTGGCTACAGGGTGGCTGGTTGGAGGGCCCCTAGAAGCTTTGGGCCCTTGGGCAACTGCCCAACAAGCCCAATGAAAGAGACGGCCCTGCACAACACCTCCCCAAAAACACATCCAGCCATCACCATCTACTATGGCCTGGAATGCAGACATGACACCAAGCATGGCAGGGTCCGCTGCCTGCTCACCTTAACAAGTATTATTAAAACAGCACTTCCCCTGGGTGTTGATAAGAAGTTTGTGTGGTCAACGCCCTGTGCATCGGTCATCCGGGCAGCAGTGCGCCACTCACTGCCTGTCTGGTGGTGATCTTTCCATGCCCAGACTCCCCTATAGATATATCATCCCTTTAAGCCGGGACACTCATGGATTACACAGGTTCTGTGGCTCATAAAACCAGGTGCAATCCAGGCTTGAAGTCAGCTAGCCATAGAACCTGTGTAATTCATGAGTGTCCCGGTTTAAAGGGATAGTATGTTAAGCCTGCCTATAAAAGGTTACTGGCTGATGCGACGGGGCCCATACAGAAGTGATGCCTTTCCAGCAACAATCAATGTCCCCTCCAAGATCCCTGTGCCTTCTTCACACAACACCATTTTTTGGTGGGCAGTGTTATGTAGGGAACACACATATCAGTGATTCTAATCTCTAGCCGCATGTGGCACAGCAGGGTGGCGAGCCCCTCGGCCAGCACCCCCGGTGAGTGCCATCCTGGCCAAGGGGTAGATATGTCTCTGCTTCAGGGTCTCCTCATGCCCTAGACTTCTCTCAGTATGCCAATCCATTTCTCCCACTACTCCAAACACCCCCACCCCCTGCCACCCAACACACACCAGCATTCACAAATAGAAGTTCACATATACAACCAAAAGTCACACATACAACCACAGAGTGACACACTAGTTTCCCTCCATGTTCTTTTACCTTACAAGCAGCACAGTTCAGTCTGGATGGGCCAGTCCTGGATCTGCAACTGTTTTCTCATCTCCATCTGACAGCAGCACTTCCCAATCTCTCTAGTAGTCCAGTGTAGCTCCGCCTCTGCTCAGTCTCATGTAGCTCCACCCCCTGCTCTATTCTGTGTAGCTCCGCCCTATGGTCAGTGTTGTAGGATGGACCTGCTGTTAGAGCTGCGGTGCTGGCTCTATCTAACCTGACTGAGACAGCAGCAGTGCTGCTGCTCATCTCCTTAGAAAAAAAAAAAAAAGTGATAGAAACAACAGTGGGGAAGCTGCACCACGTGGCCCTGCCTATGACGGCAGTGTAACCCCACCACATTCGTTGCCCACTAAGCCCCACCCCCTCACAGAAAGGGGCATGGCCACAACACAGTTGGGCTCACTGGGGAATTACTAGATTCCCCGGCAGCTCAGCCAGAGCCTGCTCTGGCCTCATTTTTTTAATATCCTTGAAGCACGTGGATTTGGCACATTCTTTATAAATATTATTAAATATTTATGTAAGTCTCCTATAACTACCTTTGATAAATGGCCACTAAAGCGCACCATTAGAAATGTTTAGAGGTACACGGCAGGGCTGCCCCCTTTCACCCCTTTTATTTGATTTAGCTATAGATCCTTTGATCCGCATTTTAGAGACTGATGAGACTTTTAAAGGGATCATTATAAGTACAAGGACCATTATATTAACAGTATTTGTGTCACAATGCTGACTAGTTTTTCCCATATTCTATTAGTTTCTCCTATGTTTTACTTCTGTGATGTTTGTTCAAGCTAGCGCTGAGGTCTGCTCGCGCTGTGACCACACACCAATCCCGGATGACGCAGAGGTTCACCTGCACTGCACATTGCATCCAGCTGGCTATGAGGTCTGTCCACACTGTTCATGCTCTGTCCTCTCAGGGCCTGATTCAGCAAGGATCACAATTCTGCTTATATACATGCACCACAGTTGCTAATATCAGCGGTGCTATTTAAATGTTTGCATTCACATTGTGAACACAGCCTGACATAAGGATGTCCACTTCCCCTTACTCACCTCCGTTAAATGTGTGCATTCACATTGCGAACGCAGCCTTACATAAGGATTCCCACTTCCCCTTACTGATAACATAGCAAAACAATCGGTAATATCGAGTAACATCGGACCCAGACGCACAGTTATGGCAGGTCAGACCTCACACAGGAATTGTTAACTTCTGCGCACGCTATGAGACCTCAGGTGGTGTCTGGTATTGCAGTGGCTAAATTTATGCATGCCCATGTAATGGCGTTGAAACGCACTGGCATGCCTGCATTCGTCCGACCATCTCCCCATCACCACCACAGATGGCTCTTCCTATCAATTACTCTGCTCTGGGCCTGCATAGCTGTTCCCATCGCAATTGCTAGCTCACGCATGCGCACTGTGATGCATATGGAATGCATATTAATCGACCGATTGCGTGCAAATTAGCAGCTGCATTCCTTGCTGAATTAGGCCCTCAGTGTGTTTACTCAGCATGCTATCACTCAGGCTGCATGCCAGAGTTCCCTCCAAAACTTAGTATGGGCGTAGTCATGTTGGAGTCAATCACCTGACCCTCCTCCACCACTCAATGTGCTGCTCCCAGACCAGCTGATTGCAGCATCCAATCCGTGGGGTTCCACCCCTATAAATTCCATTTCCTGACTGGCCCACATTGCCAGTACTAGTTCGCTTCTGCTGAAGTTACAGCTCTGTGCTGAGCTCCCAGGTACTCTGTATTTGAATGGTTCTAGTCTGTATCATTCCAGTTCCAAGTCTGGTTATCAAGTCTCCAATTCCATCTAGTACTCCAGTCTGGTTTTACCACAGAGACTTGCCCATCCCTACCATCATCGGTCCCAGATGATATATTCAAACATCGGTTTCAAACCGGTCCAGTTCTTCAATTCATTAACTTTGGTCTCAAATTCTACCTCTACAGTTCCAAATCAATTTCCAGGCTAATAAAGTTGTTCCCTACTGTCCTCGCCTCATCACCTCCAGCAGTTCCACTGTCTCCTATCTTCCCTCAACACATGAGGAAGTCCTGGCTCAAGCCACCCAGATTCAATCATGCCTCCCTAGTCTCCACTTCAGTCTCCCATGCCTGTTCCACCAACTGAAATCCTCAGGCGTGACAATTTGCAGACAATGTATTGCTGTATATAGCCAATCCTACTAAATCCTTGGGTCATATACTGTATTTGATGTCTTAAAGTAACTTAATTAGGTGTCAGGGTTTGCGGTCTACATAGATAAATCAGTAGCATTTTTTTGGGTCCGCTAGCCACACCACCCCTGATTTCTGGTGGTATACCACTCAGATGGGCCAGGGACTTTGGAGTTAAAATACCTCGATGTCTGTCAAGAAATGGGTATAACATACCGGTGGCTCAATAGCCACAGGTTCAAATACCTATGCCGGAAGCCTGGACTGTGAAGATCATGACAGGAGATGTAAGTACCCTAACCCTCCCCCTCTCCCTCCCCTAACCTTCCCTTAGTGGTGCCTAACAGTAACCTCCCTGGGGGGGCATTACCCTAACCCCCCCTGGTTTTGCCTAATCCTAACCTCTCCTGCCTGCAACCTAAACCTAAGTCTCCCAGGGAGGTGTCTTACCCTAATCTCCCCCCCAGTGGGGCCTAACCTCCCTCCCTGCACCCTAACCCTCCCTGGGGGTGCCTAAACCTAAGTCCCCCCCAGGGGTGCCTAATCCTTTCCCACCCAATCCCCGGGTATGTACTATACTCACCAGCATCCAGACATTTGGGATTCTGTTGTTTGGGATGCAGATGCCGGTATCCTGATCCCATTCGGGATAGCAACATTGGCATTTTGCCGGCGGTCAGGATTCCAGCGTTGGTATATCGGTGGCTGGAATTCCATCCGTTGGTATTTTAACTACATAACGTCTGTCAAACCTCTATTCATTTATCTATAAAACCCATAATCAAGAAAATTTCAGATGAGCTGGAGGGTTGGAAAGACTTGCCTTTGTCATATCTGGGTCGATCCAGCATGATAAAGATGATCTCCTTACAAGCCCTTCCTCTGTACTTAACATTGAAATATTTACAAAACCTTTGGAAGATCTCAAGAAAATGTATTTGGCATGGGAAAAGACCTAAGATCAGTCTTTTAAAACTACAACAATCTATATTAAATGAATGGAATGGATTCCCTGATATTCAAATGTATAATAGAGCAGCAATGTTTAGGTACTTGGCTGATTATTTAAATTTCTGTGACAACTATGCCAATACATCCCTGGAGAGAGAATTTCTAGAACAGGGTAGTTTGCTCCCTTTCTTCCACCTCCATGATCAGGAGATGCTATCATGCTTGCGGGATAATCCTCTGCTATGGAATTGTCACAAGCTGCCGCCATGGCTTGTTGAACAACTGTGCTCGCGACAGTTCCCTTAGGCCTGTTGCTGGAACATGGGTTAGGATTGGTTACTCCTTCTATTTCTCTCCTGTTGATGCGTTGCTCAGATGCCGGTGATAGTGTTTCACGTGTTTCCGGTTCTGGTGTTTGTATCCTGCCAAGTCAAGTGTCTGGTACCTCAGCCTGTCTCGAGTGTCTCCTGCCGTTTGTGTCATTCCAGTGGCTAAGGCCAGCATCCTGCATCCTGCCGCTTGTGTCTTCTTGGCGGCACAGGCTGCACTCCAGTGTCTCCTGCAGCTTGTATCATCTCAGTGGCACAAGTCGCACTCCAGAGCAGCAATGTTTAGGTACTTGTCTGATTATTTAAATGACTGTGACAACTATGCCAATACATCCCTGGTGAGAGAATTTCTAGAACAGGGTTATTTGCTACCTTTCCTCCACCTCCATGATCAGGAGATGCCATCATGCTTGCGGGATAATCCTCTGCTATGGAATTGTCACAAGCTGCCGCCATGGCTTGTTGAACAACTGTGCTCGCGACAGTTCCCTTAGGCCTGTTGCTGGAACATGGGTTAGGATTGGTTACTCCTTCTATTTCTCTCCTGTTGATGCGTTGCTCAGATGCCGGTGATAGTGTTTCACGTGTTTCCGGTTCTGGTGTTTGTATCCTGCCAAGTCAAGTGTCTGGTACCTCAGCCTGTCTAGAGCGTCTCCTGCAGTTTGTGTCATCCCTGCGGCTAAGGCCACAATCCAGCATCCTGCCGCTTGTGTCATCTTGGCGGCACAGGCTGCACTCCAATGTCTCTTGCAGCTTGTATCATCTCAGTGGCACAAGTCGCACTCCAGTGTCTCCTGCTATTTGTGTCTTCTCGGTATCACAAGCTGCACTTCAGTGTCTCCTGCCACTTGTGTCATCTCGGCGGCACAGGCCACAATCCAGCGTCTCCTGCCTACTCAATCCAGCATCCTGCTGCTAGTGTCATCCCAGCGGCACAGGCCACAAACCAGTATCTCCTGTGCACACAATTAAGTGTACTGCCACTCATGTCATCTTGGTGGCACAAGTCACCCTCCTGCATATTTTTGTTGATGCAACTATGCATCCTGTTACACGGCCCAAAGCCGCATCTTGTCAAGTTGTACCAGCCCTCAAGGCTGCTACATGGCCCAAAGGCTGCACCTAGCCAATGCTACCAGCCATCAAGGCTGCTACATGGTCCAAAGGCTGCTCCTAGCCAAGCACCACTAGCCCCTCAAGGCTGCTACACAGCCCAAAGGGCTGCACCTAGCCAAGCAATACAAGCCCTCAAGGCTGCTACATGGCCCAAAATTGCATCTTGTCAAGTTCTACCAGCCCTCAAGGCTACTACACGGCCCAAAGGCTGCACCTTGCCAAGCGCTACCAGCCCTCAAGGCTGCTACTCGACCAAGGCCACACCAAGCCAAGCACCACCAGCCTCCAAGGCTGCTACTCGGCCGAGGCCACACCAAGCCAAGCACCACCTGCCCCCCAAGGCTCCTACTCAGCCAAAGCCGATTCTTATTATCATTACCAGCCCTCAAGGCTTTTGCTGGACTTCATCCTTAAGGGGTACCCCGACAATTATAATTACATAATCCTCAGCACTATTGCTACTCAGTCATGAATCTAACCCAAGAGTTATAACATTATCACGTTGTTTAAGGGTTGTGATCATGGAACCCAACCAGAATCTGGCTCAGATCCTTGCAGCACAGATCCAGGTCCTGACCTAGAAGGTTCAGGAACTCTCTCTTCGGGACGAGGAATCACGAGCTGCCCCCACTCCAGCAGGTCCTCTGGAACCCAAATTAAAATTGCCGGACCAATTTTCTGGCAAAAGCAAGGACTTTTTGAATTTTAAAGAGAGTTGCAAGTTATATTTTAGACTACGACCTGGGTTGTCTAGCTCCGAAACCCAATAAGTTGGTATTATAATCTAGTTGCTTCAGGATGATCCCCAGACATGGGCATTTGGTCTTCCTCCCATGCACAGTGCACTTCAAACTGTGGATGCTTTCTTCTCTGCCTTAGGTCTTCTCTATGATGATCTGGACAAGCCAGCATTGGTGGAATCAAGTCTTAGAGCCTTAAAACAGGGTCAGAGAGCTGCAGAGGACTACTGCACCAAGTTCCGCAAGTGGTCAATTGACTCTCGGTGGAACAACCCGGCACTACAGAGTCAATTTTGCTTAGGCCTTTCAGACCAGATCAAGGACATTTTATTGCATCCCTCTGTTCCTGGGACATTGGATGACCTTATGCATCTAGTAATCTGCATTGATCATCGACTTCGGGAACGAAGTTTGGAGATGGAGCTTCCAACATCCTCTCCACAGTTGACAGTGTGGGTGACTCCACCGGACTCAGTGGAACCCATGCAGTTAGGAACCTTCCACCTATCTGCTGAAGAGATACGTAGAAGATGGTAACAATGTCTTTGCCTGTACTGTGGCGGAAAAGGACATACCGCCTTTGTTTGTCCAGTCAAATCGGGGAAAGGCAAGGTCTAGGTGTATTGGGAGAGTTACATCTGGGCTTTGCATCTGTCTCTCCCTCTAATTCAGTCTTTATTCCCACAGTAATTCAGGTGGAAGATCTTCAAATCCCCGTTTCTGCCTTCCAGGATAGCGGTGCAGCTGGCAACTTTATGGACATTTTGTTCTTTAACACCCTGGGACTGGCGCCTGAGTCTTTACAACAACCTCTCTCAGTTGTTGGCCTTAATGCCAAGGAACTGTCCAAGATTGCTATTTTCTCCCAAACGCCTCCCATTTGGTTGTAAATAACTTTCCTGTTGCTTCAATGTCTGCTAGTGCCATTGGTTTTAGGGCTACCATGTCTCAGGAAATGTAATACCATCATCCATTTGAATATTGGAGAGATTCTTCAATGGGGAAACACCTGCTCTTCTCAATGCATCACCTTCCTGTTTGCATGGCTGCCACCATTTAGTCCGAGTTGGCCTGCAAGATTCCGGCTCCTTATCGAGACTTGGCTGAGGTCTTTTCTAAGAAGAAGGCAGACACTCTACCTCCTCACTGCCCCTATGACTGTGCAATTGATTTGCTTCCTGGAGCAAGGCTTCCCAAAGGCAGACTGTATGCACTGTCTCTTCCAGAGAGGAAGTGTTACGATTGCCAAAGCCTGCCTCATGTGAACCGACTAGGATCCAACTGTTCCCATAGAACTGATCCTATTCACCAGTACTTAGGTGGATGCCTGGTCTTAATACTCGGGGTGATAGTGGTTCACACGAAGGTACAATGGAATCTAGTTGTGAGTGGGACAACAACAACAGTTCGTAGAATGGCTTAAATGCCGATGCTGTTGCTTTGAGAGCCGAAGGAGCGGCTACTATGCCGATGGTGCTGCTTGTGAGCCAATGTTGCGGCAATTGCCAATGATAGATCACTGGTAGCAAGTTCTATGGCTTTAAGAGCTGATGGTGCGGCAAATGTGCCGATGGTGTGGCTTGTGTGCCGATGATGCAGCTTGTTGCCAATGGTGTGGCAAGAGCCAATGGTAGAAAGCTGATAAGTGCTGTGGCTTTGAGAGCCGATGGTGTGGCAAATGTGCCGATGGTGTGGCTTGTGAGCCGGTGGTGTGGCAATAGCCGATGGTAAGAAAACTGGTAGAAAGTTGGTAGTAGGTGCTGCGGCTTTGAGACCCAATGATGCAGCAAATGTGCCGATGGTGCGGCTTGTGTGCCTGATGGTGTGGCAAGAGCCAATGGTAGAAAGCTGATAAGTGCTGCAGCTTTGAGAGCTGATGGTGCGGCAAATGTGCTGATGGTGTGGCTTGTGTGCTGAGAGGGCTTTGGGAGCCGATGCCAGCATGGTAGTATTGGTGCAGCTAGGAAGCCTTTGGAGAAGCTGGAGAGCTGGAGACAGCGCGGAAGCTGCTGGTGCAGCTTGGGTGACAATGATACAGCAAAAGCTGATGGTAGAAAGTTGGTAGTAGGTGCTATGGCTTTGGGAGCTGATGGCAGCACAGCAGTATTGATGTGGCTAGGAAGCCGTTGGAGAATCTGGAGAGCCAGAGGCAGCATGTAAGCTGCTGTGGGAGAATCAGAATCTTCACCATGAGGAGGTACAGAATGCTGACCATGCAGCTGAGCCAAAGGAACCTACAGGAACGCTATTGTCCACGAGGTGGCAACAGTCCAGTGTGTTGAAATAAGAATACCATCCAATCACGCTGTGCCATGAATAGCATGTCACTTCCTTGCCGATTGCCTAGTAACCAAGGGCGCTGGAACAATAGCGTCAGTAAGAGGCAAACTGCTAGCAGAAAAAAGACCATGACTTGTAACAGCAAGGCAATGCAGGAGTACATTCAGGATGCTTTAGAGAAGGGCTTCATTCGACCCTACAAGTCTCCAGTTGGAGCAGGCTTCTTTTTTGTGCAGAAAAAAAAAATCTCTCTCCGACCATGTATAGATTTTCATAGGTTGAACAACATCACTGTGAAGAATTCATCCATCTTCTCCAAGATTGATCTTAGAGGAGCATGTAATTTTGTTCGTATCAGGAAAGGTGATGAATGGAAGATGGCCTTCAACACCCATTCTGGCCATTATGAATATCTGGGGATGCCATTCGGCCTGTTCAATGCCCAAGCCATCTTCCAGGATTTCATCAATGACGTGGTGAGAGAATATCTTGGAGTATTCGCAGTTGTATCTCTTGATGATATCATGATTTACTCTAACTCTCTGGAACAACACCGTCAGCACATGAGGCAGGTGCTATTGAAACTCCTGGAGAACAACTTATACGCTAAACCAGAGAAGTGTGAGTTTGAGATCCAACAGGTATCCTTCATTGAATATATAATCTCGAGGGTTCTCTATGGATCCAGCAAAATCAAGGCTATCTTGGACTGGGTTCAGCCTACCAATTTGAATGCTGTACAATGCTTCCTTGGCTTTGCCAATTACTATAGGAGATTCATCAAGTCCTTCTCGTCCATTGTCACTCCTATCATGGAGCTTACTGAGAAAGGAGCTGATGTTGATAATTGGCCTGTCAAAGCTCTTCAAGCTTTCAACTCTCTGAATTCCGCTTTCACATCCACTCTGATTCTCCATCACCCAAATCCGTATGTTCCATTTATTGTCGTGGTAGGCATGGGTGCTATTTTTTCACAGGAGGGATCCTGGAGATAATAAGTTACTTCCCTGAACTTTCTTCTCCCAGAAGTTTGCCTCAGCTGAGAGAAACTATAATGTGGGGAATCATGAACTCTTGGTCATCAAGTGGGCATTTGAGGATTGGAGGCACTGGCTGGAAGGAGCAAACCATGTGATCACGGTGCTGACTGACCATAAGAACTTATTATATATCAAGACCGCTAAGAGGGGAATTGTTCTTCATCTGCTTCAATTACATTATTTCATTCTGGCCCGACTCCAAGAACATAAAAGCGGATGCATTATCTCGTAGTTTCCAACCTGTTCACCCTCTCACTGTCCTGGAAGAGATCATTGTTCCTGCTTCTAACATCCATTTTGCCATGACCAGGAGTCTTGCAGATCTCATCGGTGCCTGTCAATCTGAAGCTCCAGCTGAGAAGCCACAAGGGTTGTTGTTTGTCACTGAGAGATTCCGAAGGGTGGTTCTGTTGGACTTTCATTCTTCAAAAGAGATTGGTTATCCAGTTATCTCTAAAACAGCTGAGTTACTATCTTGCTCAGTTTGGTGGCAATCCATGGTTCAAGATGTTCAGGAGTTTGTGTTAGCCTGTGACACTTGTGCTCAAAACAAATCTCCTCGCACCACTCCTCCCGGTCTCCTGCTTTCTCTTCCTACTCATTCTAAGCCCTGGACCCATATCACCACAGACTTTATTGTAGACTTCCATCTTCCTCCCGTTGTTCTGTAATTTGGGCTATTGTTGACCAGTTTAGCAAGATGGTTCATTTCGTTCCACTTACCAAACTGCCTTCTGCTAAAGAGTTATCTTCTCTGTTTGTTTTTCATATTTTCAAACTCCATGGCTTGCTTGTTGATATTGTTTCCTACCGAGGGACATCAACATCAGTCTATCCTCTGGGTACCATCCATAGTCGAATGGACAGACGAAATGGGTGAACCAGTCTTTGGAGCAGTATCTCCGATGTTTTGTTTCCAAGTTTCAGAATGACTGGGTTTCCCTTCTTACCATTGTGGAATTTGCTTTCAATAATTTCTGCCATTCATCATCCTCTATTTCTCCATCCTTTGGTAACTCTGGGCTGCACCCTAGAGTTAACTCTTTTGAGGTTGCCTTTACTGTTACCCTTCCTCTATGTCAGTTTCTAGATTTTGGTCTGTCTGGAAGAAGGTTCGCCAATGTCTCCTCAAGGCTTCTTGTCACTCCAAGACCTGGGCAGATAAACGTCGAAGACCATGCAACTTTAAAGTGGGAGATCTGGTCTGGTTGTCTTCCAAGAACATTAACATCCACCAATGATCATAAAAGTTGGGTCCCAGATTCATTGGGCCCTTTAGAATTATCTCCCAGATCAATCCAGTGGCCTTTCATCTTAAGTTGCTTAACACCTTCAAGATCAATAACATGTTTCACTGGTCCTTGCTCAAACCGGTGTTCTCTTCTTCCCAGTTCAGCTCCAGATGGTCAGTCAGACCTGTCCTCATCCGAGGGCATCAAGAATTTATTATCAAGAGAATCTTGGATTCCAGGTTTTCACATGGAGGTCTTCAGTTCCTGGTTCAATGGAAGGGGTATGGACCAGAAGAGCGGTCCTGGGTTCCCGTGAAATCTTTGCATGCTTTCAAGAGAAACCTGGAGCTAAGGCAGTGGTTCCCAAACTTTTTTGAACCATGGCAGTGTAGAGTATCAGAATTGTTTTCACGACACCCCTAAGTGAAAAGTTTGGTATTGAGAAATTCACACAAAATGTAGTAAAGTGAAGTAAATTGTGCTGACCTGTCATCACTAGGCTTAGTTATGTGGTGGGGGACAGGTTTGTGCTTCTATTTGTCCACATATTTACATTACATTGACCATAAATAATTAGATTTGGTGCTGGACCACCAACCTAAAGCACCCATGCAAGTGTTCCAAGGCATCCCAGGGTGCCCTGTCACACAGTTTGGGAACCACTGAGCTAGGGGTTTGTTAATCTCTCGTCAAGGGAGGGTACTGTCACAAGCCGCCATCGTGGCTTGTTGGACAATGGTGCTCCTGACAGTTCCCTTAGGCCTGCTGCTGGAAGACAGGTCTAGATTGGTTACTGCTTTTATTTCTCTCCTGTTGATGCGTTGCTCAGATGCTGGTGATAGTGTTTTGTGTGTTTCCGCTTCTGGTGTTTGCATCCTGTCTAGTCGAGTGTCTGGTTCCTCAGCATGTCTTAAGTGTCTCCTTCCGCTCGGGTCATCCCGGTGGCTAAGGCCACAATCCAGCGGCCTGCTGCTTGTGTCATCTTGGTGGCAAAGGCCGCACTCCAGTGTCTCCTGCTGTTTGTGTCTTCTCGGTGGCACAAGACACAATCCAGTGTCTACTGCTTTTTGTGTCTTCTTGGTGGCACAAGCTGCACTCCAGTGTTTTCTGCTGTTTTTGTCATCCCGGCGGCACAGGTCACAATCCAACATCTCCTGCCTATGCAAACCAGCATCCTGCTGCTTGTGTCATCCCGGTGGCATAGGCCACAATCCAGCATCTCCTGTCCACACAATGTAGTGTACTGCTGCTTCTGTCATCTCGGCAGCACAAGTCACACTCCAGTGCCACCTGCCACTTGTATCATCTCGGTGGCACAAGCCGCCTTCCTGCGGCTTTTTGCCAATGCAACTCTGCATCCTGTTACACTGCCCAACGCCGCATCTTGTCAAATTCTACCAGCCCTCAAGGATGCTACACGGCCCAAAGGCTGCACCTAGCCAAGTACCACCAGCCCCTCAAGGCTGATACATGGCCCAAAGGCTGCACCTAGCCAAGCGCTACCAGTCCTCAAGGCTGCTACACAGCCCAAAGGCTGCACCTAGCCTAGTTCTACCAGCCCTCAAGGCTGCTACTCGGCCAAGGACACACCAAGCCAAGCACCACCAGCCTCCAAGGCTGCTACTTGGCAGAGGCTACACCAAGCCAAGCACCACCTGCCTCCCAAGGCTCATACTCGGCCAAAGCCGAGTCTTGTTATCATTACCAGACCTCAAGGCTGTTGTTGTACTTCATCCTTAAGGGTTACCCCGACAATTATAATTACATAATCCTCAGCACTATTGATACTCAGGGGTGAATTTAACCCAAGAGTTATTACAGGAATACAAGGAGAATATGGAATATTATCAGAAACAAAGGCTGGATTGAATTCTTATAAATCCTTGTCCCTTCCATTTTTAGGTAACCCTGATTTCCAAAATGGTTTGGTGGCATATCCATTTACTATTTGGTGGGTGGGAGGCATTACTAATCTTAGTTGCCTGGTGAATAGAATTTAGCATCATGTACTGACATTTTCTGAGGAGAAGTATGGAACCTTATGGAGTTAATATTCCTGCAGGTGAAATATTATATTCATTTAGTTGTTTGGGTATTTTCAGACAGTGACTTGGAGTGGATACATTTTGTTTTGGCTTCTTATACTTAGAAAGGCCATCTCATTTTATTATCAACATTTCAAAGTGAGCTTGGATCATTCATCCTCCTCTAGTGGGTTATCACAATGGCTATTAAAGACTCCTACATATACTGTTGAGGACCCAGGTGGGTCCCAGCCAATGAGCTGATTGGCTAGCGGCCAGTGGTAAATACAGATGACAGCGATCATCTGTCATTGCGTGAGGTGCAAGTATATGTGATAACATATACTTACACTTGTCAGCCTTTGATCGGGTCACTCATTTTCTTATTTTTCCAAGTCCGGGGATGCTACGGAGAGCAGCACAATGACAGATGCGAGTATGGGAACTTCTTTACAGGTACACCCGTTCTATGGGAGAAGTGGACGTGTACATCTGGCAGCAGGTAAGTATGTGTAAGTGAGGTAGGTGAATGTAATAAAGTTGTACTTTAGATGTTGTGTGTGTAATGTGTTTTTTAACTATTTATTTTACATGGGGGTATGGGTGCATGCTGCCACCTGTAGTTTCACTGTAAAATACCATAGTTTTGAACTATTTCCCCATTATTACCCCTGTACCCACAGCTCCAGGGGTGCGGGGAAGAGCCCCGGGCTTCAGCCTAAGCCTGGGGTTTTGGGAACCTCCCACCTCCTCTGAGATCCCCGGCTTGGACTGACTGGCTTGTGGTGTTAATGCTTTGGCCAGTGATAGGGTCTCCTGACTGTAGCATTACACCCCGGTTGGTTTGGGTTGGGTGCTAGCTTTAAATATAGGGGTCCCCTATGAATTTTTCCCCCCTATATTTAAACCCAGGACTGACCCTGCAGCCAGCTTCTGGTCCCTAAATTACGGAGGAACCCTACACATTTTGTTCCACATAGTTTAAGGGACCAGGACTGGCTGAGCAGTCCGGGGCTGGTTATGATTTTGAAGGGGGACATTATGTCATTTAAAACACATGCAGAAACATAGACAAAACACATTAATCTGTGTATGTTTCTGCAAAACTCTCAGCTCAGGTGGTGGAGTGTTTGAAACTTCAATTTCTCAGCGAGTTTGCTACAATCTCACTTGAGATTGTAATCTCAATTCTTAGTAAATTCCCGAGTTGTATCTTTTTCATGAAAAGTACTTCTGAGTCTGGCTTATGGTGAGTTGATTCGAGTTTGCAAGGTATCAGTCACACCACTGGCACAGGAGAGTGACATTGTGGTTGTATTCGTCGGATGTATAGAGTACGCGGGCAAGGTATTCAGTCGCACAGCTAGCACAGGAGAGTGACACTGTGGTTATGCTCAGAGAATGTACAGAGTATGCAAGCAAGGTATCCAGTCGCACGCCTGGCACAGGACTGTGACACTGTGGTTGTACTCAGAGGATGTACAGAGTACGCGGGCAAGGTATCCAGTTGCACCGCTGGCAAAAGAGAGTGACACTGTGGTTGTACGCAGAGGATGTACAGAGTATGCGGGCAAGGTATCCAGTCACACCGCTGGCACAGGAGAGTAACTAGAGATGCCTCGAGAGTAAACAGCAAGGTAACCTGGAACAAAGTGATGGCAAGTAAACACTAGTAGTAAGGATGTTGTACAGTCAAGTCCTGCTGTCCAGAGCCTAGTTATATACCCTAAGGTAGTAGTTCATTGGAGGATAGCGTCAGCTGACAACCACCATGCTACTATTGGGTAAAGGGTAATCAGGTGATGAAGACTGTGATGGCTGCATCCGTGACGGCAACCACAGCAACTAGGACACGGAGCAGATCATGGATGGCTACGTGGTCACTAGGCATAATCCTCAGCGTGTCACTCGTCACTGCACCTGATGTCTGACTGATCAAGAGGCCAGGGGAAGCTGGCGCTGTGGTGAGTAATGGCTGATCCTAGGCCGCAACCTGACAGTAACTCTAAATAAGGAATCCGACGTGGAGAAATTTTTTATCATGTGGGAAACTAACATACATCCTGGTATTTAATGCATGTGCTAGACAATGATCCACCCACCGAGATTGATTTAACTAATGCCTGACATACCTTGTTTGATATACAGAGACTGGAGCTGTGGTACCCCTGGGGGGGGGGGGGTTGAGGTGGAGGGTGTTGAGAGAGGGTATTTTATTATATTTTTCTTTAGTTATTACTATTAGAATTTGTTTTTGTACTACGTATTGACAATTGTTGTGTCTTAAATACAGATCTGTACTATATTTATATGCCTTATGCTGTCCTAAGAGGATTCTCCAAAGCCCTGTTAACCAAATTGTGTCACGCTTGCCACTGAGGGATTGAAAGCAGAGGTCCGAGGTTGGGGAAGAAATCGGGGGTGAGGGGCCTGAATGTACAATCTCCTCATCCACATGGTTTGGATGTTAACAAGACCTTATCAATAGTGCGGAGTCTAATCTGCTGGGAGGTCTTCACCAGTGACCCCTACCAATTGGGATATGAGTATTTAGCTGCACCCAGCAGACAGGTCATGGTCCTTTGATCTGGTATCCAAACCCCGTGGGAATAGAGAGTCAGACAGACGGTGGCCCGAGGAATATGCCTTACCCAGAGGCACAGTTGCACAAAGAATTGGTACTTGAGGTAACCACTGGTAAGGGTGTGTAGACGCACACTTGTACTGAGGGAGGACTTCTTGGAATAGAAAACAGGCAGAGGTGGTATGGTGCACTGTAGCTCTGGAGGGAGACGCTAAGTTATACACAGGCTGAGTTATTATGTTGCACTGTTGCTCCGGAAGGAGACGTTAAGTAGTACACAGGCTGAGGTATTATAACACACTGTTGCACTGATGTAGTATGGAGTTGGCTCACTGGCAGATATGACAATACCGAGTGCCACACAGGCTGAGATGGAAATGACACACTGTTGCAATGGAAATAGCACAGGTAGAACTTCGGCAGAGATGGTCGAATGCATTGGAAAAGACACGGAGGAAATCTCAGGGAAACCTGGAACGAGGAGCAAACTAGCATAAAAGAATGAAAAATGTTGTTCAGGCTACTTCCTGGAGGTCTGGATTTGGATATATACCCAGGTGTAGCAGCTGATAGGAGAACAGCGTCAGCTGACCAAAACTATGCTACCATTGGTTGGAGATACTGTCACATGAGAAGGACTGTCATGGTGTAGTCCATGACAGAGACCACGATCCCCAAGACACAGGACCGACCATGGAAGTCCGTGAGCTCTTAAGGCAGAATACTCAGCGCATCACCAGCTGCCGCACCAGATGTCTGACTGCATGAGAAGTCAGGGGAACCCGGCGCGAAGGTAAGAGACGGCTTATCCTAGGCTCAACCCTGACAAATTGTAATATTCAACTGTTGTCTTTTTTCATTATTTATGATCTGTATACTAATCTTTTTTGATGTTTCAGTAAAAAAAAAAAAAATGAAGAGCGGACAAGACATTATACAGGATGTCCAAGTACTAGTGACTGGACCCAGAGGTTATGCTGTAACTGACAGATGCTAATCAGGAACAGATCTGGCAGCAGGAAACTATGTAGATAGATACAATGTTGGATCAGGGCTGGCGGCAGACACAAAATAACTACAGGTTGAGTCTCCCATATCCAAAATGCTTGGGACCAGGGGTATTTTGGACATCTGAATATTCCGGATTTTGGAATATGTGCAAGAGTAATGAAATATCTTTGGAATGGGCCCCAAATCTAATGAATGCATTTATGTTTTACATACACCTTATACACACAGCATGCAGGTAATTTTATACAATAGTTTTAATAATTTTGTGCCTTAAACATAGTTTGCGTACATTGTACCATCAAAAAGCAAAGGTTTCACTATCTCAGTCATGCTAAAAATATTCCGTATTTCGGAATATTTAATATTTCAGAATATTTGGATATGGGAGACTCAACGTGTAGTAGATAAATCTGAGTCAGGGCTGGCTGCAGATAGGCAGTAGTAATTAGGCAATACTCATGTCAGGGCTTGTCACAGACAAACTTGTAAACCAGAAATAGGCCAAAATCAAGAGAGTCTAAAAATCAAGCCAAGTCAGTTCTCAGTGACAATAGAGCAGGAACTATCACGGGCAGAGGAGGGACTGTAGATTAGTTATTTAACTTAACACTATCTATGGGGCTTTATGTTTAGGAGCCCAGTCTCCTCTCAATGTACTTACGGTACCTGGGAGAGCAGGGTGGCCCAGGATGTTGTCTATGGTCTCTATTATGATAAGCCAGAAGCTGGCTGCGATATGACTGAGGCAGACTCAGTTGCTTAACAATGGGGGCGAGTGTGCTAATAGTAGCTAGCCATGTAACAGTTTTCCTGTTAATCGAGTAAAGATTTTACAATTCTGCCTTCTCCAACCAACTGACTTCAGCTTTGCCTTTATGACCCGTCTTCTCGTGACTAAAGCAGTTTATACACCTTAACAATGTGCTGACCCAGTGATGCGACTTTGCGATGTATACCACATCACTGTTTAAGTCACGATCCTGTGAAATTGTCACGGTCCTGCAAACCGACCCCACAGGATTCTACTAACACGATATCATGTGCAGTTATGCCCATGCTGATGCGAAAATAGCTTTTCTGCTACAGTATACACTACATTATTTGCCGTATGACAACTCAATACATACAGTAGTTAAATGCTTGTAACTACACTGCTTCGTCCATCGCAGCACATCAGATGCGAAGAAGCAACAACACAATTGACCAATTGAGTAATTGTGTAGAATTTGGGGTAAGCCATATATGATGGTTATTGTGATCCATTGTGGAATGCAAGATTAACCAACAAATCTGCAACCATTTATGGGTATGAGCCCTTGGGCAGTGCCTTCTGTAGACTTACTGGCAAGAAACCTAATGTCCTTACAAAAATAATTCAAAAACTATAGAAGGTTTAGTAAACAGGTGTGAATCTGATTCACTATAATAATCTAAAACCCTGTTAAATCAATGAGATTTTGGCACAAGATGCAGCAAATCATGTGCCTCAATGTGCAAAGAATGAGAAACCCACTTAGAGTGGGATATAGTTTAAATCCAAGCTGTCGAGATGCAGACCCCAGAATCCTGACACCAGCCGAAATCCTGGTGCCAGCATCCCTACAGTAAGTAGTGGTGTTAGGGGTAGGCTTAGGGTTAGGCACTTGAGGGAGAGTTAGGCACTAGGAGGGAGGTTAGGTTTAGGCTGCAGGGGGAGGATTAAGTTTGTGCAACAAGGAGGGAGGGTTAGGTTTGGGTGTCGGGTTAGGAGGGATGCGGTCAATATCCTGACAGTGGGGATTCCAGGGGTCAGAATGTCGCCACTGGCATCCCGACCACCGGAGTCATGAAGGTAAGTAGCAGGGTTGGGGAGACAGTTAGGGGTTAGGCACTGGGGGGAAGGTTAGGGGTTAGGCACTAAGGGGGAGGGTTAGATTTAGGCACTGGGGAGGGAGGATTAGGTTTAGGCACCAGGGAGGGAGGGAGGATTAGGGTTGGGTTAGGTTTGGTATATTTTCCTCAAGCAGTCGGAATGGTAACCTAAAAAAGGGGGGGTAGTAGAGCTAGACAATTAAGAACATGAATTAGCATACAGTAGCATACACTCAATTGGTTTAATGGAAAATATGAGTATGAATATTCACAATACACTCAATAATATAAAATCATGAAAGGTTAAAAAATCATAGTTACAGTACAAAAGTGACATGTAAAAACATGAGATCTCACCCACAACCTCAAAAGTGTCATGATAGGCCTGTTCACAAACAGCATATACAGGGGACACAGGAGTCTCAACTGGATGTGTCCACTGATGGTGAATCCTGGGTGCCGCTAGAGGTATGTCCCTTAGAAATGTGCTGAAACTAATCAGATGAATGGGTCCTCAAACTTTGCGGTATCCTTGGAGAACAAAGAGTCCCAGTGCAACTGTAAAAGTAGTGATTCTCCTGATTATAGTCCTAGTAATCCCAAAAGCTGGTTCAGGCCAATTTAGTCCAAGTAATGGTTGGCCCTCAAAAACAGAGGTGTGGGTGATGGTCCCAGAGTAAGCCTAATGCGTTTCGCTGCAGCTAGGTGCAGCTTTCTCAAAGGTATCTGGTGAGTATCCAAGATGGTGCTCTTATACCCCCTTTTAATGAGGTTACTAACTGGCACCTGATCTCAATTAGAATACCATATGCTAGCAATACATATTATCAAGCTTTCATTAGCATTCATATACATCTAAACATATAATTATAATCAGGAGGCAGACCTATTTATAATTCTATAAAAAAAGAAGAACAAATTGATTAATCCTTATATATTTATTGTCTCCATACTACTACTTCCGGTATTCCGGTATCAAAATCACGTGATGTGAGTAAAGGCAGGTATAATATAATCTACCCATCAAAATGCCAATCAGAAGTGACCGGTATGTTATTATGCTGAGAGGGAGAGAAAGAAGGGATTCTTACATATATTTTACCTTCCTCTATAAGTTTATGTGACCCCCTTAGTGTGATCGGTGATCTCCGCTACTCCGATCACGTGTATAAATCACGCGGCCGGGTAGCGGCCAATCCACATTCAATGGTCACATGATCGGCAATGTGACCTACCATAGTAGGGAGGGCAGAAAATACTAATTCAATCAGATGTCCGTATCACATGATCGGGTGCGTGATCACCTGGTCCATATTGGCGCCCATATACGATTGAATTCTGGAACATGTAGTCCAATGAATGGAAGATACCATCTGATCAGATGTCCATATCACATGATCAAACACGCGATAATCTGATCTAAAATAGAGTTCATATATTATGGGATTCTGGGATATGTAGTCAGACGATACTTCTATTAGACAAAGACAGTTCTACAATAATGATCGCATAATTCAATATATGGCAGTAATCTCTTTAAAAAGGAATATCAGAAAGAGAAATACATATAATAGATAGAATAATTGCCGGTCATCATGACTCTTTATATCAATAAGGAAAAATAAATAAAATAAATAATATAGCCTGAAAACTAATTAAAAAAAAGAAAAAGGGGGTAACTGCTAAATAACAGAATTGAATTCTACTGCCTCATTCAGACCTTCTGGATGTATACAGTTCATTTTAAATATCCAAAACACTTCCTGTTTGCATCATTTTTTTAAACGGTCTCCGCCATGTTGTGTAACAGGGATGTGTTCTAAACCAATTAACTTCAAACACTTTGGGTTTCCATCATGATGGTCAAGAAAAAGCAGGTTTAGATGGTTTAGATACACTATGTGTTAATGTTTTCTTTAGGATGTTTCTACGATGTTCAAGAAACCTGGACTTGGATGCCGGCATAGGGATTCTGACTGTCAAGATCCCGAACGGCAGCATCCCGTACCCAACCTGGGTTAGGATACTGACAGGTGTCGATATCCTAACCCTGTCGGGATGCCGGTGTCAGGATTCTGACTGCTGGCATACCATAACCAACCCCTTTGAACAACTTTAGATGCTGTAATACCACTTGGTGAGTCTTTAGACACCACCATCAGTCGCACCATCGAAACTTATACCAGCCCTATGGTAGATGCAGATTTTCCATCAGAGTATAACCTCCAATGTGAGTGTTTAAGCATCTGTGCATGCAACTACTTCAGTGACATGCCAGCCACACTGTCACGATCTGTATGGAAAATCGTCATGTGAGGGTAAAAGCCAGGAGGTTAGGGTGGCTATTGAACAACTAAGCGAGTGCCAATGACTAGGTCTCCTTATTGTGGCCAAACCCAGGTTTGGCTAGACCTGCCCTGAGGTGCGGAGTCTAACCCACTTGGTGGTCTTCACCAGTGACTCCTACAATTGGGATTTGGGTTTTGCTGCACTAAGTAGGCAGGTCACGGCCCTCTGGACAGGTACCAGGGAGTAGCAGAAATACTGGGACTATATTAGCATGCATATCTTAACACTGGAGATGAAGTGACTACTTGAACACCAGAGTTTAGATAATACTTTGAACATAGGATTTGATATAATACTTGAACACAGGAGTTGAACTAAATACTTGAACACTGGTAATAAACGGAATACTTGAACACTGGAAATGAACTAAATACTTGAACACTGGTGAAGAATGGAATACTTGAACACTGGTGATGAATGCAATACTTGAACACTGGTGAAGAACAGAATACTTGAACACTGGTGATTAACTAAATACTTGAACATTGGTGATGAACAGAATACTTGAACACTGGAAATGAACTAAATACTTGAATACTGGTGTAGATTTGCACAGAGGAACTCAGAGAAATGTGGTCACAGGCATGTACTGGGATTTGGTAGAGGTCCAGCTGAAAGCTAAGTAGCAATTGGCTGGAAACCAGACACCTCAGTACTACAGAGGAAGACTGGGACTATATTAGCATTAATATCTTAACACAAGAGATGAAGTGACTACTTGAACACTGGAGATTAGATAATACTTTGAACATAGGAGTTGATATAATCCTTGAACACAGGAGTTGAGATAATACTTGAAAACAGGAGTTGAACTAAATACTTGAACACTGGTGATAAATGGAATACTTGAACACTGGAAATGAGCTAAATGCTTGAACATTGGTGAAGAACAGAATACTTGAACACTGGTGATGAACAAAATACTTGAACACTAGTGAAGAATGGAATACTTGAACACTGGGGATGAATAAATACTTGAACATTGGTGATGAATGGAATACTTGAACACTGGAAATGAACTAAATACATGAATACTGGTGTAGATTTGTACAGAGGAACTCAGAGAAATGTGGTCATAGGTATGTACTGGGATTTGGTAGAGGCCCAGCTGAAAGCTAAGTAGTAATTAGTTGGAAACCTGACACCTCAGTACCACAGAGAAGCTGAAATAGAGGCTGAGAAGCACACTACAAAATACACAGGAAAAGTAACATAAAAAACTGGAAAACTGAGAGAGAGCTCAAGTCTATAATGAAAATTAGCATGGAAGCTAATGCAGGAAATACTGGAGAACTGTGAGTAACACTCTAAATGAAATGGCACAGAGCCACACTGGTGAGTAACACTGTCACTGGAACAGCAAAGTTGAACAGCAGTTTTCTGTTCCTGGAGTCAGACTTAAATACCCCTGGGTAGCTGATCATTGGATCAGAGGATCAGCTGAGTGACCTCAGGACTACCATTGGGAGAGACTAGTCAGGTGATATGGACCAAAATGGCTGAGCCCATGCCCGGCACCTCGGAAACCAGTACGCACGCATGAAAGCCCTAGCAGACCCCGGGGAGAACACTCAGGGCCTGATTCAGAGCTGCTCGTAAGCAGCTGCTTGTTCGCTCTGAGCGATGTTCGCACAACTGCGCATGCATATGGGTTGTAATGCGCATGCACAAACCAGTTATTGCGGATGGAAATCGTGCGCTCGCAAAACAGCGAGGGGCTGGTAATTTGTTTGACAGAATGCACCGTTTGTCGGTGGTAACAGGGGAAGGAGCTTGAAAACGGGGGAGTGGAGATCCGAACGCAGGCATGCCTAACGGTCAAAAGGGCTTTTAATGGGAGTGCATAATTAGTAAAGGAGCATCATCGACCACGTCACTTGGTTGTCTTTTAGTCTGAACTGCTCACAGTGATAGCCGTAAGAGAAACCTACCACAAGCACTGTGAGCAGTTCAGATGCCTTTCGATGTTCCCGATTAATCTAATAAATACCGGAGATGACGTGTGATGCGAACGGAAAAGGGGTGTCTTTACAAAATAGCGAGCGCATTTTTAGTTCGCTCGCTTGGACATAGAGGTGTCAACAAACCGCAAAGAGCGAGCGCTCAATTTAAATAGCCGGCCCCTTTTTTGGAATGACCGTCTGCAAATAGCGTGCGGCTCTGAATCAGGCCCTCAGTCACCACTCACCTCCACTCCCAGAGACTGAACACCTAAGCCCAAGAATGCCAGCATGAAGGTGAGTAGCGGCTGATCCCAGGCCGCATCCTAACAGTACTCCCCCCATTTCAGGGTGGACTCCGGACACCAAAAATGTGGACAAAAAATTTCCTTCCAAAAAACTTCCAGAAATACAAGAAAGCTTCCAACAAACTTGAAACTTGAGATACTAGAAAAACTTGACAAAATTTCTAAAATCTTGATTGAGCCTCTCAGATATCTCCAAGTACTCGAAACTTTGAGAAACCAAAAAAAAACCTTAAAATTTTTTAGCCTCAGTATGAGAAACTTGTAGATTTACCAAGTTTGATGATATCGGTTTGCTGATTTTTAATAGCTCTTTCAGACTTCTTCTCTCAGATAAATTCATCTAGTACCATACAATCTTGAGAAGGGAGTGAAGCAGTGTATCCGAATTTAGGGCGGGATGTACAGTAATAGAGTGCGAGTTTTCAGTCATTTTTAAACTCGCACATTCTCACACATTTGTTTTGTACCTGTTTCCCCTGGAACTCGCGCGATGTAATGGGGTGCGAGTTTTTGGTAAAAATGCAAACTCGCGCGCGTGTTTTTGCGAGAATACAGATCTGGAAGTATGCGTTTTTTGGACCAACCGGAATGCGAGTTTCATTTACTGTTATGTAGAGTTTTAAACAATGTAACTCATTGGCCCTCAAATGTCTCCTGATGCCTACCTCACACACCCTATATAAACCCCTGTCCTCAGTTTTGTCCTTTGAAAGGTAGTGAGGAGTTTTGTGGAGGAGTGGTGAGAGAGAGAGGAAAAAAAAATTTGTATTGTTATTGTGCTGCAGCATGGCATCCAGAAAAGCAGTGAGGGTGGCCAGGATGGTGGAGGAGGAGGATGAGGAGGTTGTACTGCAACATGAGAGTGGTGAGGAGGTCAGCAGTAAAGAGGCGAAGCAGCAGGAAAGTGAGGAGCAGGAAGTGCAGGAGGTGGAGTCTGAGGATGAGGGTAGTGTTGAGGATGAGGAGGATAAAACTCCCCCATGCCCCTGAGAAAACACAGACTGGGCGTAATATACGCTTAAGTTATGATGAAAATTGCGCCTTGGTCCGTGCAATTGTCCCTGTTTTTCCCCACCTGCTTGGGGCACAGTCACACCGGACGTCAGCAGCACGCCGAAAAGAGATGTGGCGTAACATCACTGATGCAGTGAATGCAGTAAGTGAATTCCAGAGTGATCAAAAAATTATCAAAAAGTGCTATAATGATATTAAAAGGAACACAAAAGATAAAATGGCTGAGGAGCATAGACAGTGACGCACAACAGGAGGAGGACGAGCAGTGAGAGTACACTTCACTCCATATGAACAGAAGCTGAGGCCAGTTTTTGCTCCTGAGGTTTTTCCAGGTCCACATATTGCAAACAAATGTTACTACTTTTAACTGTATTTTTTTTTTAAATAATTACAAGTATTGGAGAACTAATTTTTTTTTAAATTGTCTAGTGTGTACGCACCTTAAAGTGGGCCATACATGGTGCGATGTAGCAGCCAAATAGTACCAATTTTTTATTTTGCCTGCTTTATCGCACCGTGTATGGGCTGCTTTTACTTTTAACTTTGCAAATGAAATGTGTCAAGTAATATGATACATTTTGCTTAGGGACAAAAATGCAAACATATGTGGCAGTGTCCTTGAACCTTTGCTTTTATGTTTATAAACTAAAATGTACACAATATATGTCTCATACTGTACACTAATATAAAATACTGTAGGTGTAGGCACTCCCATAATTACATTATGTACTCATTATTGCACATTTTAGGATGCATGTTATGTAATTGTTTAGAATTGTTTGTTTTTTGTGTATTAATTTTTATTTTTAAATTTTTAAAAACACAGCTGCTGCACCAAGGAGGACAAGAACTCCAAAAAGGTCAATGGAGGAGGCTGGTGAGTTAACAAAACGTTTTAAAAAAAACACACTTACACAGATTTACATGTGTTTATTTTTGTTTAGAATCTAAACTAATTGTCACATTACTTAATTAACTTTAGCATTGTGACATTAAGGCCTAAAACAATGAAATGCCCATATTATGGGCCCAACATATTATTTTTTTGAAAGTATTAATGGAAAGGTAGTGATAGAAATGTGTACACATACATATAGCCTCCTTGCATGTTAAGCAGGCCTTATAATTTTGGCATGCCATGTATTTTTATTTTTGCCATTTTAATTTTAACAATGTGTTTTATTTGCACATCAATGTAAAAAGTATACACAAGCAGCTTCTGCTGTTTCCAATATGCGGCATACCTGTACCTAGATTTGTTGTCAGCATGCCGGTGTATCTGCATGCAAAATGCTACGTTAGAGTTTCACAAGCGATGTACCCGTTGTGTCACTTTATTGCAGTCACTAATAAATGTACCTGTTTTTAAGCATAGATATAATTTGTACAAACACACTTTTAAACATTTTAGTTAAACTATATTTAAATATTTACATTTCAGGGCCATCAGGAGTTTCTGTGCCACCACCGCGGCTCAGGCCACCAGCGACAATGGACCCAGGCACACATTTTGACTTGGTGTCCTACACATGAAGGAGGAGGCTGAGGCAACAATTCTGCTGAGTCCTGTGGGGGCAACAAGCCAAATTCCACCTACCCAGCAGCAACAGCCACCCACACAGCAAACTGCACAGCCACCCACCCCCAGTGCAGATGAGCTGGCTCTGCCCCTGCACAGCTTCCGTCAACACCAAATGCAGTACATGGAAAATCAAACATTACAAATGGACAGCATCACACACCACCTCAGAAAGCTAAATAGGACCTCCGCAGTAGCCTAGGGGACCCGCATCCATACAGCCAGTGACTTGAGTAGGCATCTGGTGGAGCTAACACAGGCCGCCAAAGACCAAAATGCAGCCATACGGGCGCAAACACAGGCAGCCACAGACCAAAATGCAGCCATACGGGAGCAAACCCAGGCCTTTGTGGCATTACAAAGGGAGCTGGTGGCACAAAGGTCCCTTAGGGAAGTGCCATCAACATCTACTCCCAGCTCACAAGCCACCAGTCCCCAAACGGCCTCACCAATCAGTCCCCCGAGGTGAAGTGCCCATACACGGGTGTGCAACTAAAGGGGCAGGAAGGGCTAGATGCTTATCTGCCTCACAGTAATTTTTTTATTTCCAAAAATGTTATATTAATTTTGCCGAAATCTTGCTAGTTTAGTAAAGTTAGTTAATTCAAATTCGTGTCTGTCTTTCTTTATAAACTGAACTTAGGTTTTAAAGTTTATTTGGAACTATATTAAAATGGTAAAGATGTTTGTATTCAATTAGTGGTGAAAAGTTGCAATCTGCGAAAAAGTATCGCCAATTGTGACTGTTCACCAGGCGGAAACAGCTCTGTATTCATGTATTCGTGTACGCGAAAACGCAAGGCAATGTAATAGGCAGTAAAGATTTGCCTCGGAATAGTTGGAGAGAAAAAGTGCAAAATTGCTAATTTGGGGTGCAAGGGTGGGGAAATCACTCAGCACCCTTGGAACAGCCCGCCAAAGGATAACTGCATCAAAAAACTCAAAAAAAATAAGATTATCACCCCAAAAAAGTACTTTGAAAATGGGGGCGGCAAAGTGGGGGTACAAACTTGTAAACTAACAAAATAGACTTTTGGGTGATCTGCAAGTATAGTTAAGGTGCTTTTTGGATTGCAGATGTTTGCTTGAGGTGCGTTTTTATCACCTTATAAAATGTCACTTTAGCAACTTTAAAACATGCTTGCACCCATTTTCAAGTACCAAAATTTGACGGGACTACTTATTTTTACTAAAAAAAACCTGCTTAATGCTATTCTTCACCACTTGTGTAAAGGCTCTAATTAGAGGCAATTGCCAGTACTTAAGTACCCCAAATAGCTTGATTAGGCCTATTAGGGGGCATCTACATTGACCCCCAATGTTAGTGCATCTAGTTGGGGGTGTCAGGCTGATTTCACCAATTCTGACAGCACTTTTCATCTGGTTCATGGTTTCGTTTTCACGTCTTTGGAATTGAATACGGTGAATAGGGGGCACGCACTTTGTCTACAATAACACTGCTTAGTAAATAGACCCCTTCAGAAAAACATTACAGTTTGGGTTTGGTTAATGGTATTTATACACTTTGAAAAAAAAAACATAAATAAGAGTATTTACATACTTAAAAATGTGTTTATACACTTATATGCATATTTATATATGTTTATGGATTGAAATATTCCTTTTTAACCTTTTTTCCAAAAAAGAAAAAAATGTCACATACAACTCTCCATTCTCACCTTGGTCTATTTTTTGGCAAGATAATGGTAATGTTTTATGTGCGAGTTTCGAACTCGCATCCTATTACATTGCACGTGATGTATGTACACACTGGTGAAAACATCTGGATGCGATTTAGAAAAATGTGTGATTTGAAAAATGCGAGTTTGCATGATCTTGCACGCTTTTACATTGGTCGTTATTACAAACTGCGAGTTTTGCGGCAAACTCGCAATTTAGCAAAACTCGAACTCTATTACATCCGGCCCTTTATCTTTTGTGTTGCTTTTAATATCATTATAGCACTTTTTGATATTTTTTAGTTCACGCCAGAATTCACTTACAGCATTCATTGCATCACTGATGTTACGCCACATCTCCTTTCGGCGTGCTGCTGACGTCCGATGTGACTGTGTCCCAAGCAGACGGGGAAAAACAGGGACAATTGCATGGACCAGGGTGCAATTTTCATCATAACTGAAACGTATATTACTTCCAGTCCATGTTTTCCCAGGGGCATGGGGGAGCTTCATCCTCATCCTCAACAAAACCCTCATCATCAGACTACACCTCCCCCCATGATCTGTTTTATTTATTCATTGTTGATTATATATTAAAACTGTACTTCACTATACTGTATATCTTCTCTCTCTTATGTTCTCTATGGACTGGTGTCCTAACGATACTGCCTTTGAACCTCTACACACCCCTGCCTATACCTTCTGATATCCTGCCTTCTGATATCCTGCCTATAAACCTCTAAGGATGACGCTATTTTGCGTATGCAGTTATACAGTAAATAAAGACTCCAGACCTAGAACCTATGGTTCCAAAGCACAAATTATTATTCAAGTAAAAGTACAGTCAGTTACACACTAGTTATAAGTACAATTTGGCGCAAAGGAATTATACAGACCCAAGTACAGTTATACATACGCAGCGCTCTGGACCAGATGTAGGCATCAGCAAGAAACTCCTCGGCAATCAACATTCAGCTTGAAGACCAGGAACCCAGGGTCAGAACACACATATTTATACCCCCCCAGAAATAAACAACACAATAGAGAAGTTTGTTGCTAATACCATTGGTTCTAAAGGAGAGGGCATATGTTACAAGGCATTTAACAGGTTGGTTCAAATAGACACAGTCCAGCCTCTAACAACTGGTGGTCTCTGGTTTCCCACCTCATGCAAATCCGAAAAGTTGGTCATATAATGTACATTACGTTGCTGGAAGTCTCTGCGGTCCATAAGTTGAGAATGCATGTTGCGATCTCTCCATCGATATTACCGGAATGCTGTTGAGAGAGTACGCATCAGTACAATACCAAACATGGCTTACTTATCACGTATAAAACCTTAGTTACAAAATAATCTTTATATCCTAGCAATTATAATAAATGTGCATACTTGAATCTTATACCTTAAAGCTTATGGAACCTTGTATGTGAATATGTAATGTGTGAGTATGTGGGGTGTGATGTAAAGACGCTAGTTAACTTGGGGCAGATGCGTGTGCATGAAGCTAATATTCAGCATTTTCATACAGGATCTTATGCACTCGCTAATATGCGACTAGTTAACAGTGCAATTGTGCGTATTAATGTGTGTATGAGAAATGGTGAAAGATGCAATTGCATGATGCTAATAGTAATATCGCCACATGTACTAAAGTGTGAGTTTATCTAAAATGGCGCTTGGGCGGCCATTCACAAAATGGCGTCTTGCGATCTCATTTCCAAGATGGCGTCTTGCGGCCAGTCGCAAGATGGCGTCTCTACGATCCAATTTTAAACTGATCTTGTCTCAGCCAATTATCCAGCTTCGACTGTCCACCCTTTGATAGTGAACAACATGCTATCACAATCTGATTTTAAAATATAATTTAGGCTTACATTTATATACTATTTAGTGTTATTATGGGATGGCACAAGGTGGTTCTTAATCCATCAATATTGTGTCTATGAGTGGGGACATAAAACTACTATTATATGCACACCACGGATCTTGGAAGATCATGTGAAAGGTGTGGGGATACACCAGTCCTATAAAGGCAGTCTTGAAGGGGAATTTGAGACTTTACATTATCTGAGGTGTTTTAAAAATAACATTTCAATAATACTCTATGCAGGTTTAAATATAATACATTAAATGATAGTATTTCCTAGTTCAGGGTTGTAATGCAGTTCTGTATTTACCTCGGTATTCATACTGACCATCATCATGATTTCGTTCTTTCGTTTTACTCTATTTTTAAATTTTCCACGCTTCAACACAATAGGAACACACCGGACACATATGCCAATAATTATGATGACAATCAGTATAAGGATTAAGAATTTGCCGATGCTGGCGATCACTTCCTGGACCCATTCCCCTAGACCTGAGAACCATTTCACTGGGTTCAGCCATGAAACCCATCCTTCTATCTTCTCCCCTACTTCAGCCACTGAAGCATTATGGTTCTTACGAAATTCCCATTTTAGCTGCAAAATTTCATCCATCTTCCGGTCTATTACCTCCTTAGGATCGCTGGTATCATTGGTGACATAGGTGCAACATTTTACTCCAAATTGGGTGGCCAATGTTACACAATACCCTCCAGTAACAGCAGTTAAATAATTTAACACTAGCCTGTGTTGCACCAGTTCTTTCTTGTACGCTTGCAATTCTCTCCCTGTATACCTGAATGTATCATCGTACATCTCGGTGATTTTATCTATTAATTTAGCAAGTTCCTGAATATATCTAAAATTTAATGTACCCCGAGCGATCCTGGTGAGATCCAATGTGACTAAAACTTGAAAGCCAGTTGTCTCACTTATTAACTGAGTGGCTTTATGCACGTCACCAGGTATCATATTTCATTTGCCTCTGTGTTCATATTGCATGTGAAGATATGGTGATGGTGTGTTTTTATGTATACCAAGCATTTCAACATGTGTGAGGGTCATAACTTCTGGGACTACTCTTCCCAGGTAACACAAACCATCGGAACTCAGGGAGAGCCACTTATACGCTTTTCTTCCACATATAAAATATACATTATCAGGGAGAACATAAGGAATGGTATGCATCATTATCATTAAGCACATTTCCCTTGCAAACAATCCTATTTCTGGGTCTTCCATCTGGTACATGCAAGTCTCTGGCTGTATTATTTTAGCACAATAACCATCTGGCACCTTACCAATAATTTATTTGGTGGAACTCAATGTATACCGGTACCTAAAATGTCTCCCACTAGATTTAATTGAGCGTAACAGATCATGGTTTATGGAGTCATTATCAGCTCTTTGTGAGAAGGTCATCGTCTGATTATTCCCTGTCACTTCCCAATTCCCGGGTTTATTAGGATTGGTTATGTTTAAACACAAAAGTGATCTATCTACTTGGAATTGATAGAGTTTGAAATGAGGTGGTTTGGATGAGAGGAATTTTCCATCCAATGTCTTCTCTTTCTGTAATTCTAAAATTCAGCGGAAATGGCACCAACCCTACATTATGCTGTCCCTGTGGCACATGTGAACACACCCAGCAATCAGTTTGATTTAACACTTTGCCTACCATGCTATGATAATCCTCTAAAGGATACCCACCCCAGTACGGGTTATATTTAGCTTGGCACCGTTGGATACAGTTCTCATCAACTAGGGACCCACAAAGCTCACAAATACAGGAATCTTCAGACGACAAACTTTCACACCGTCCCCGAGTATCCAGAATAACAGCTCTCTTAACAATAACAGTACTAAGATTGGTCAGACACTCCCCTGATTGGCATAGCACTCCTCCTGACTCCACTCCATCAGCGCTGCCATTAGCTCCCATCTCCTCTATTGGTCCTCCATCACAGAAACTGGGTATCCCCAAACAGATCATCACGACAGAAACTCTGGAAGAAAGAACTAGGATGACCACAGCAGACCACTCCATTGCTGGAAGCACTGATCTACACATTTCTTTAGCTCAGGTATCTCTCCATCACCTTTTTAATCCTTCCGGCACAAGCTCACAATTGACAGATCCACGTTATCGGCCTCGTCTCCGCCTTGCATCTCCACCGGTTGGTTAACCTCCCTATAGTGAGTGGAATAGACCCACGTATCTTCCCCGGCCACCCTTTGAGGATGTGATACTTTGTCAACAATCGTCAGATACGGACCTTTCCACTGATCAGTCAAACGACCTTAGCTAAAAAAATTCGGATCATAACAAATTCCTCAGGTTTGACATCATGACAGTTTGCATTAGACATGCTAGTTAATAGCACTTTCAATTTCTGTTATTCTTATTCATCTTCGTATCTCAAATGGGGGGACAGATAAAAGAAATGACAGTCTGGAATGATCTTGGTTTTATTACCCATCACCTTACACATGTTCTGGGAAACATCACCTGTAAAATGAGTGCCCCTATCACTTTGAATAATTCTAGGGATATAGTATCTGCATACAGGTTCCTGCAATTAAATCTTGTTATTAATAGCTACTGCTCTAAATATTGCCTGGGCCCCTGGGTTGGATAGTATTCCGAGTATTTGACCTTAGCCTGGCATGGCTGCCGTTTATCCTTAGCAACCTTGTGTCCTGTGTGTGAGAGATAAAAGCACAACAGTTTAATATAATTTAAACATGACCTAAATACAACAATAAATCGTCCACATTTTACATTAGAACAGATCCATTGGCAGGTTGAAAAGATTGTAAACAGTCATATAAGGCCTGGGAGAAGATACTGGGGTTGCCTATGAACCCATGGGAAACCCGTGTTCATGTGTGGTGGTTCTTCACTTTGCAGTACTTACTTATGTGTCCCACTTGGTGACAGTTAAAACATCTTTTTGAACGGGGTGGATGAAAGGATTGTTGTGGGAGTTGAGCAAGAGGGAAAGATGGTGGGTATGGGTAGGAATATGGAGGATAAGGGTATGGTGGGAGGTATGAAGTTTGTTGGTAACATGGGACCTGTGGTTTTGTATGATATGTGGGGTAAGGATGTGTTTGCTGTGGTGTGGGATTGGTGCGGACGTGTAACTGTTCAGGTACAAGTGTGTGTATATGTGCAGGTGTGTCTACTGGCTGTGATGTTACAGTCATTCCTTCCAGAGCATGGATACTGACAGCCATCAGTTTTTCACTCTGGGTCTCTCTCTTCTTTGAGATGTTTTTATCATGTTCTATGGCAGATTCTATGAGGGTATCTATTGTGACCCCTCCAGCCAGGCTGTGAGGTCTGAACTCGGGTCCTTAAGTCTTCTTTAAGGCCATCCATGAGTATGGTGACAATCATTCCCCTGTGGTGAGTGCTATCTTTAATATCTTCTAACCCAGTGTACTGGGTGATAGTCTGCAGAGCCCAGTCGCAATAATCTTCTGCAGATTCACTCTCCTTTTGCTTTATGGTGAAAATTTTGTTCCAGTTAACTACTACTGGAAAATATATACCCAATTGAGTTATGATGCGGGAAATATTATCTTGGTTTACTTGGTCTGTTAAGGGAACGTCACCATCCAATACACAATCCGTGATAAATTGTGCCACGTCGGTATTGTGTGGTAGACAGGCCCTTAACACCACACGCCAATCTTTATTAGTTGGCTCATGAGAACTACCCAAATTCCTCAAAAATCTTTGACATTTGGCTAGTTCCTTTTTGGGATCGGGGAAATCTTTTATGATGGAATTTAGTTTTGCTCTTGTCCAAGGACAATGCATTACTACTTCCCTTGTGGGCACTACACCGTTCGCATCTGCATTTCCATTCAGAACAGTTATAGTCCGAATGGGATGCAGACCGGCAGCGCTGCTACCTTTGACCTTGCTACCTGGCTGGGGGTTTAGTCTGCTGCTGCTATGTATGATATTAACAACTTCCTCTACGGGTGTAGAGGGGGCTAGCACTTCCCTTACTGTTACTGATGGAGATGACGGCACGACTCGTGATTGTTGTGGTGCAGCATCTATCATCTGTACAACATGGGAAATGACAGACATTACAATAGGCTTATCATCCACATCATGAACATTTTCTTTATGGTTGCTTAAGAGAGGGTACAAATTGCTTGTTACATTTTTATGGGTATTTTTGATAACTGTACTTGCACCTCCATCCACATAAGGTGTAGGTGGTGTGCGTGAATTGCTGGCAATACCTTCTACAATGCTACCTTGCCGCACATGTGCGCCATTTTGCGGCTAGCTCATATTGCAATTTAGCGTTGCGGATGCATTCTCTGGCAATGCGCTCACAACGCTAGTTTGCTTGCGCATTTTTAAGCCACGCATCCCCTTCATGCTGCCACAACTTTAAACATTCATAATATTTTACCTTTTTACCTCGAGAGCGCATCAGACTGATGTGATCTCGGACATTATTCAATACATTTTTATCAAAACTACCAATTCTAGGAAACAGTTTAACACTCTTCCTCGTCATATTAAACCACAAATCACAATACCTGGTTGCATTAGCACCATACCTAATATGCATAACAGCAGCAAATCATTTAACATCTCTACCGTTTGCTTGGCCCTCATCCTGGGAGAACCCTAAGTTTTTCAATAAAGATTTAAATTGGTGAAAGACAGTCTAGATACTTTCACTTACCTACGGATGAAATTTCCAGATGTCCTCGCTCACCTACGGAAGAAATTTCTAGATGCCCCCGCTCACCTATTATCTCTCTGCTCACAATCACAAGTTTCCTAGTGTGGCTCAACTACAATGCTCAAATAACCCAACCTAATTATTGAACACTGCAATCACACTGAGAGCCGGTCCCTACAACAAAGACAACATGTACACCTGCTGATGTGTATAGAATGGTAAGCTACTTACCGAGCTACTAGGCCAACTCCTGCGCCTAGTACTTAAGGGTCATACAATACCCTTAACCTTCAGTTACACACTAGTTATAAGTACAATTTGGCACAAAGGAATTATACAGACCCAAGTACAGTTATAAATACGCAGCGCTCTGGACCAGATGTAGGCATCAGCAAGAAACCCCTCGGCAATCAGCATTCAGCATGAAGACCAGGAACCCAGGGTCAGAACACACATATTTATACCCCCCAGAAATAAACAACACAATAGAGAAGTTTGTTGCTAATACCATTGGTCCTAAAGGAGAGGGCATATGTTACAAGGCATTTAACAGGTTGGTTCAAATAGACACAGTCCAGCCTCTAACAACTGGTGGTCTCTGGTTTCCCGCCTCATGCAAATCCTAACAGTTGGTCATATAATGTACATTTTGTTGCTTGAAGTCTCTGCGGTCCATAAGTTGAGAATGCATGTTGCGATCTCTCCATCGATATTACCGGAATACTGTTGAGAGAGTACCCATCAGTACAATACCGAACATGGCTTACTTATCACGTATAAAACCTTAGTTACAAAATAATCTTAATTCCTAGCAATTATAATAAATGTGCATACTTGAATCTTATACCTTAAAGCTTATGGAACCTTGTATGTGAATATGTAATGTGTGATTATGTGGGGTTTGATGTAAAGACGCTAGTTAACTTGGGGCAGATGCATGTGCAGGAAGCTAATATTCAGCATTTTCATTTAGGATCTTATGCATTCGCTAATATGTTACTAGTTAACAGTGCAATTGTGTGTATTAATGTGTGTATGAGAAATGGTGAAAGATGCAATCGCATGATGCTAATAGTAATATCGCCACATGTACTAAAGTGTGAGTTTATCTAAAATGGCGCTTGTGCAGCCATTCACAAAATGACGTCTTGCAATCTCATTTCCAAGATGGCATCTTGCGGCCAGTCGCAAGATGGCGTCTCTGCGATCCAATTTTAAACTGATCTTGTCTCAGCCAATTATCCAGCTTCGACAGTCCTATGAGGGAGACATTTCAGGATATTTGGACACATACCAATTGAACTTGGGGATGTTAAGTATATATTTTAGTGCAAGTGTATGAAACTGCTTTACCATACAGTACACCAGCCAGGGGACCCTCCCGCACTTCCTGGAGACCATGCAGCCCAGTACAGAGCAGCCTGCAGGACCAGGAGGGGAAACATGGTATTCTATGTAGATAATAGTTTCAGACAGGCTGTGAGATGAAGCCCCCTGCTGACTGAGCCCTCAGTTATGAAACACAGGGTGGCTGTGTGACAGCTGTGACTGTCAGCTCTCTGTGGGAAGTAAATGTAAACTAGGGTCAGGGCGGGTCGGGGAAGATGGCGGTGTCCGAGGACACACCGGGTCAGAAAGATGAGGAGCATGGTCCGGATCATGGCTCAGGGCAGTGGGCAGGGGGTAATGCCCAGATATCCCGGCAAGAGCGGCGCCACCCAAGCTCAGGCGGAGACTGATGTCCAGGTATTAGACTGCCCAAAACAACGGTCAGGGTGGGTTTGGGAAGATGGCGCCATCCGACAGCCTCATATGTCCCCCTCACCTTCCACTATGTGATATATGTATAGTATACCATGTACATGTCCTAACACTTCACATATGTAGGTCATATATACACATGTATTGTTATCCACACCTCCTTATATTTCCAATACATATCCTGTCACCTCATATATATGTCATACACACCTCCTTATATATCCTATACATGTCCTGTCTCCTCATATGGTACATAGAAGAGACCAGCACTGGGCACTGCCATGTGTGCCCCCCTGCTCCATGCCAGCATTGCCCCCTCTGCTATGTGTAATGTAACTACATAGCAATTCCATCCTCCTCATTTTACACATAGCGCTGCATATAGAAGCAGCAGCAGGTCACCCGCGCTACTGGCGGTGGCGGCTCAGTCACTGGTTTCCACCTGTAGCTGGTGGTGGTGTTCGGGGATTTTCTCCTCAAGCAGCGTGGCAACAGAGGACGGGATGGGGGCATTGAGCTATATATCATTGTCAGTGTCTTGGGTGTGATGGGTACTGTAGTTAAGCGAAGGATGTGTTACTCAGTTGAAGCCATCACTAAGCAGCATGCAAGGAACTACAACTCCCAGAGGACATAGCACAAACAGCACTCTCAACTGCCCTGAATTTGTGAAGCTTTAGGGTCAAGATGGTCGAGTGCCGTGGATTGAGCCTGTCGTTTATTTAAATTTTGTGGTCACACTTGCTAGGGCACCCTGTTTTTCAAATGTAAGACAAACTTTTTTCTTTTTCCAGGTGCTTATTAACTGATAGCCCTGGGTTGGGTCCTGTCTCTTTAAGGCAGGACCCAGTTTTCTGTTTAAAATGTATGCAAGCTTGAGGCCAAGATGGCAGATCAAGTTCATTTATCTGAGAATCAGTGTAGGGACTGGCTAGATGGGAATGACCGTGAAGCGGTGGCCAGCTTAACAAATTATTGCAATATTTTGGAACCAACATTCCCTATTTTCAAAGGAGTTGCAGTTTGAAAAGCATGTGAGTGCCGAGTTTGTATGATATTTTATATATATATATATATATATATGAATAATAGAACATTTAGTGCGCTATTTCAGGTTCTTATACCAATTTCTTGGGAAGCAACACTCCAATCTATGATTGCTCGGTGATAGAGTCTGTATCCTTAAGTAACAAAGTAAATGCAGTCCACAGCACGGGCCAAACAGTATAAAAGCCAGCGTCTTTCCCGGTTAAAAGATCCAAATCCAGTCGGGAATAATTCTGGAATGAAAACGTAAACAGTTGGCACCACATCGTGCATCAAATAAATCAATTTATTGCAAACTATAAAATTTCACAATAGTGTGCGTACCAAAACATGCGGTCAGGACCACCGCAAGTATAACAGATAGTGAGAATATCAACCCGGTCAGTCACCCAAATGTCTTCAGAAACTCCCCTGGGAGCTGGTTCATCAAACAATTGTAACACCAACCACCTACGTGTTTCATCATCAGACTTCTTCAGGAGGCTGGCTGGTGCTGTACAGGAGTCATTTAAATAGTGACAATGTAATAATGAGGTACTTGATTTCGACCTGACAGCCACTGCTGCAACTCGTTAAGATAATTATCTGTTAACGAGTTGCAGCAGTGACTGTAAGGTGGAAATCAAGGACTGCATTGGTGCATTGTCACTATTTAAATGACTCCTGTACAATGCCAGCCTCCTGAAGAAGTCAGATGATGGAGGTATGGTATCTGCGAGTAGTAGTGAGTAAGAGGTACTATGTACAGTATTGATGGATGGGTGAAATGTATATCAGTGGTTGTGTAGTATATAGAGAGATGTTATAAAGACCAGAAGATACTTAATTTTTCATAGATCATTTGGACACTAGGAGACACTGTTGCAATGAAGCCTATCTCAGGATGTAAAATGGCAGCATCTACTGAGGTTTCTACTGTTACTATGCTTTGATAGTTACAGTAGAAACTTGAGAGACCCTCACCTGTCTCTTTTTTTTTTTTCTCCTATGGAGAGGGGTCCACCACTCACTAGTTCCGTGACTGTGTGCCGTTGTCAGGAGAAGGGAGAGAGGGGGTCTATGCTGTGAGGGGTCTATGCTGTGAGGGTAGTGGGGTCTGTGCTGTAAGGGTGAGGGGGTCTGTGCTGTTAGACAGGAAGTGAAGGGGGCAGTATGTGGTTCTGTGAGGGGGCAGTATGTGGTTCTGTGAGGGGGCAGTATGTGGCAATGAAAGGACCAGACCTCCTTCAAGTTCTGAACAGAAGTTATAGTGACTCATAAGGGAGTCTGGGCTGTCACTGTATTTACAACAACTTGATCCTGTGTGCATGCAGACATATATTTAAGAAAGGCACTCCACATATATTAATAAAAAAATCAAGAACACTGCACATACAACCCGACATTTCAAGGCAGCGGCGGACCTTTCCTTCAAGGTGCTGTACAAGGTCATGAATCAGGAATGAAAATATAGTGCTATGAATTGTTTGAGGGAGGGGGCCCTAATACGGTATCTTGCCTAGGGCCCCATGAGGTCTAAATCTGTCTCTGAGCTACAGTCTGCATATACCAGCATGCAGCTACAGCCTGCATATACCAGCGTGCAGCTACAGCCTGCATATACCAGCGTGCAGCTACAGCCTGCATATACCAGCGTGCAGCTACCACCTGCAGTATTTACAGACATCATCTGCAGAGTGCACATAGTTTGTACTATATGGACTGGACACACATCCAGTGTTCCTGACACATCACCTATATTTAGCACCATTCATACCTGCATGTTCCTGACACACCTCTTATTTTTCTATTCTAGGCTTCAGTTAGTGTTACCACCATTGCTGGTTAGCACAACAGTTCCTCAGCTTAGAGTTTGTTTTTCATCTTATAGGGAGAACTGAATGAGGAGAAGTGTCATATGTTCCTCTAGCTTCATTCACTCCACACATGGTAGTCCAAGTGGGAGGGTGGTTTGAAAAAGTAGTTGTGGACTTGATGGTAAAAAGTCCCAAATGGAGCAGAGGCCAAGATGGAAATGGTGTCACACTGAGTTGTATCGCTGAAACCATATCGGATCAAAGGAGTTGTCACTCTGACTCCCATTTAGCTATAGGAGCAGCAGGGTTGCACAGTACTACTTTTGTATCCCTGGCCCGTACTCATACTCCACTCCTTTCCTCTCCCCTCCTACTTACAGTTATGCAGCTGTAACTTATGGTCTGAGAGGAGCCCTGTGACCCTTCTCTTAATCCAATTCTATATTGGCAGAACCTGGGGTGTTGATAGGTTTCAGTGGTGTGCGATTGAGGTAAGTCCACTTGACAAATAGCGTGTTGGGTTATTAACTGGCAGATAACAGGATGCAGTGTAGCACAGGGTTAAAGCAAGCAGGCACATACAGTGATATGAGACAGATCCAACTGGAAGCTTCAGGGATAATGCAATAATGTAACTAGCTCTCTAAAGTTAATCGGTGGTGGCACAGTGAGGTTGTAGTTCCTCCACTGTGTAGCACAATCTCTGGTATGTGACACAGTATCCAGTATGTCGCACAGTCACTCAGGGAATGTCCTCTCACTATGGTGAACATCAAAGTAGACGCTTGCAGATGCCTTGCATGCTGATCAGGGCACCTACAGTAGGATGGAGTGATGCAACTCTGTCAGTGCCCGGCATGTAATGAAGGGAGACAGCATGGATCACTCTCCTTCCAACATCCTGGGGATTACACCAGATCCCTTCCTGCCCAGTCCGACCCCGCCCTGCAATTGGGACCTGCAAAGCTGAAAAGGAAAAGGGAAGTCCCAGATTGGTAAATTCTGATGCTGATGAAATCTTTATTGCTGTGGTAAGTGGCGATACAGAATATTAGTTTGGGACTGTTTTAAATAAACTGCCCTAAAGCTTCATCTCAAATATCTTCCATTCTAAAAACTTTTATTATATGTATTTATGTGAACATTATATGTTGTTATTTTACTGTATATAAGCAAATTTGTAATTAAATGTTGAACTTGATGGAGCCTTCTTCAGTCTCTCTAACTATGTCATCAAGATTAATATTAGTTTTTAGGTTACATGATTCTAAAAAATGTCTAATTAAAATTATAAATATATTATATTTTCCAAAGTTTCATGTACAGTAAGTCTCAGAATCCATAAAAATATGAAGCAAATTTAGCACACAACATTGATTCCTGGGTCTCTTCGTGTCATGTTCATTTTTTCATAGATCTGCTGTTCAGTTGTCACATTCCATAAAGTTACTGGTGTCTACTCTATGCAGCTCAGGCATTACAGTAGGGGGAGGGGAGGCGGGATATTAACAGTGCTTGTTTCATTTAAAGTTCTCATATAAAATGTTACAGTTGTTATAGAAGTGAATCAAACTGTAATATCAATTTGTATATATGATGATTTGCTCCTCAGGACTAAATTAAAGCCTTCTCTCTCGTTGAGAGAGAAAATAATTTTTTAATGTGAAAAACTCCCCAAAACTATCAATTAGAGAAGTTTAATTTTATTTAGGTGTCTAAGGGCCTGATTCAGAGATGGACGCAGTTAGCATCGCCGACGATGCTAACATATAGTAATACAGCAGGAGGAGCCTGTAGGAAAAAGACACCTCCTGCCAGTGTCTGCGATCCATGCTGCATCCGAAGATGCATTGGATCACCATCGCGAAGTCCGCAGTCATAGCCCATCTGAGTGAGCTTAAGCGTCTATCTTCTTATATCTGAGATGTACGCAAACTATCAGGTTTGCGTACATCTCAGAATGAGGCCCTATATGTCTTAAAGCCCTTTATTTTAGCTAAGTAATGCTATATAGTGGTGCAGCCATGGTTTCATATGAGGTATGTAGCTTTCCATTAACCCCTTCGCTGCTGAGGATTTTCTAACCCTTCTGCTGAGGTAATTTTTTATACATGCACATTACAACATCAATTTCAATGATTTTTTTAAGCTGTACCCAGGGCTGCCACCAGAACTCATGGGTCCCAGGACTGACAAAATAGGCAGGCCCTCCCCCCTGTGCTTCTGCAACTCTGGCCCTGGAGTGTCTTCCTCACCAACACCCCTTCTGTCCCCTACAACCTACAGACATTTACCTTCTCCTGTGTCTTCTGGCTGCTCCTCTTCGCGCTGTGGCTGGTTCCTCTGTCAGTGGTGCGGCGCCCTTGATGTAATGCCGTCACATGTGCCTTGCCTAAAAAAAAAAACAACTTCTTCATTTTACCAGGCAGATGTAATCCCCCACATTTCTCTATCTCAGCGCTCACCCATTTACCTCTCTCTCAGCGATCCCCTCAGCGATCCTGTCTCAGTGACACCCCCATGCATTCCCCCCTCTCTTTCTTAGCGATCCTCCCACATTCTCTTCTGTCAGTGCCACCCCCTACACTCACACGTCAGTAACACCCCCCTTCTGTCTGTCAGTGCCACCCCCCACACTCACACATGTCAGTAACATCCCCCCTTCTGTCTGTCAGTGCCACCCCCCACACTCACACATGTCAGTAACACCCCTCCTACTTCTGTCTGTCAGTGGTGCCCTCTGTCCCCCTCCCCATTTACCTCTGTAAAAGTGCGCTGCTGTGGGGCCCTCACTGCTGCCTGTTGCCGCCTGGGGAGGAGTCCACGCTGCTGTAGATAGGAGTGTGCTGCTCAGCAGTGAGGGCCCCACAGTTCCATGACAAAAAGGAGTTCTGCAAAACACCAAGCTGAGGGAAAGAATGCATCGGTTGGGGCTACTGCAGTAGCCTGGGATGTACCTTGTACTGGATCGTTACTTACTGTGGAAAGTAATAGAGTAACGTTGGATGCGGATGTGGACTCTGGCCCTGATTCAGAGCTGCTCACTCTGAATCAGGGCCATCCTTCTTCATTTTTAGAGCGTCCTCCTGGCCGCTTATATAGCTATAGCGAGTGGCCAGGAAGATGGTCGTGAGGGTCAAGACCATCACGACCATCGGGCTTGCGACGAGACCCTTCTGGTATCAGAGCCGAAGGCACGCCCACTGACATCACTTGTGATGTCAATGGGGCCGGCCCAAGACATTAGGTGTTCCCATGGGAACACCTCCATCTGGGCAGGCATGCCTCTGGCATGCCCACCAAAGGGGGTGTGCTGTCACTCAACATCGACAGCATGCCCCCTTTGGTGCAAGACCCAGAGCAACGGTTTGCCAGTTGCTATCCGGGTCTCGCGCACGACGGAGTTGCCTCCGTCGTGCACATGCGCACACTGGGCCAACATCGACCTGCTTGAGAGCGCTCAGCGCTCACGAGTGGGTTTGAATTAGGCCCTCTGTCAGCAAACGGGCGAGGGATATGGAATATATCTCAAAGCTGGATCGATATCTATACTCTGCCCTTAAGTGTGTGAAAGAGACGGACCCTGAGATGGTGCAGCAGCTAGTGAAGCAGTTCAATATAAAGGAGGCCAGAGAGGGTGCAGAGTGTATAGCAGCTGTGTACCTGGAAGTGGCTGCAATGGCAAGAAAGGCTGCTGAATGCGGAGCTGCCATGGACCGGGAGGCTGCAAAGCGTAAAGCAGCTCTGGACTGAGAGGAAGAGGAGGCTGGTCGCAGGCTCCAGTTGGAGTTAGCCAAACTCAATAACCAGCCTGTGACCAAAGATGTGAATACCAACAGGCTCCATCTAGAGCATTTCCCTGTGTGGGAATTGGATAGAGGAATCCCAGCAAATGCTAGCTGTAGTTTGGGCAATCAGATAGCCTTGTACATTACAATGGACACTTGACAGAGATCTGACCCCTCTGTTAGTTCCAGGCAGACTGCAGGATGTGTGGCAGCTAGGGAGGCTGCAGAGAGCAAATCCATTACAGCACCAGAGGTTGAAATGGATTGTATGTTCCCAGGCCCAGAGGACCTATTTAGCACCATGAGTATGGAGGAACTAACTAAAGAATGTCAGCTGCAAGGTCTCTCCTGCAGTGACAATACCCGATGATCAGGAAGCTCGTGTGGGTGCAGGATGACATGTAGCATGCCTTCAGCCAGTATCATGAGGCGATTCTAAATCCGGCTTGTAAGAATAATTCTGCGGAACTGCTGGACCACCTGGAGGAGTGTTTAAATTTGTTTGGGATGATACCCCACTCTGGCAAGATCAGTGTCGCCAGGTGGATGCTGAAAGGTATCGCCTGCAACAACTTATTTCACCAGTTAAGAAAGCAACAGCCCAGCCTACAGGGGTGCCCCACGAGGAAAAGGTAACCCCACCAGTGACAGCCACTGTGAAATATGATACAGAGATATCGCATCTCAAGGTGCAGTGTACCCTGCTGTGATAGGCTGTTTAAGCAAGCAGCATACCACCTCAGGCTGCACAGAAATGGTGACTGGAGGAGGTCAACTGCAAGGAGACTTTGTGAGAGAGGTGGGAGTGTTGGAGAATATTCCCACAAATGTTTTATTTTGTACTGACCTAGGTCATTTTAGAACTACCTATGTGACTGAAACTGATGTATTTAATACAATGTTGCCAGTTTCTCCCACTAACATCATTCCTCCCCAGGTGGCAAGTGAGCCCGATAAAGTAAAAATACTATGTGTAAGATTGAGGCAATGATGCCATGTAATGATGTAATGATGAAAATGCTTATGTTGATTTGCAGGTACCCAAGGAGAATGCACCAGGTCAGGTTAATGTGGTTAATGCTGATACTGTATTGTCTTGTGCCACTGTAGACAGTAATTCTGCATATGCATGCAACACTGTTGGAGGAAAATGTGCCTATGTGTGGGAGTGACCAGGGAAGGCTGTATGGGTTAATGATATGTCTGCTAAGGATGGTGCCATATGTATGTGTGCTGTCACTACACGCTCACAGAAAGCACAGGCTGAGGAAGAGTTGAGACATGCTGCAGCATCTCACCCCCCCTGACTGCCCCCCCTCTGACAGTAATTCACACACACAGGAACAATACCCCCCCCACTGAGAGTGCATTAGGGAACTTAGCAGTTCAAGCAGAGCAGAAGACTGACTTTGGACAATTGAGGTCACACTGTGTACCTGCTATCTCTAAGTCTGTTGAACCATGTGACAAGTCTCAGGTATTATGTGATGGTTCTAAATCTTGCCAGGATGTGACTCTGTGTAAAACACCTGAAATGCCCAGTGACCATTGTGCATATTGTAATGGAATTGGGATATGTGGAGGTAAGTGGCAGATAGGTGTCGGAGGTGACTCTCACAATTATGGGGACTTATGCAAGGAACCCGATATAGTGTGGAATGATGAAGAGACCCCTAATCGTGATATGTTTAGGGAGAGTACTGTCACACATGCTCCTGGGTTAGAAGGTAAAACTGTTTTTCCCCTGGGTGGAGAGTACCTGGACCTGGAAGCAGGGCAAGGCATTAGGGAGAGGCATGTGCCTACTAATGGTTTGCTGAGGACAGATCAGGGGAAGAATTTGACTATCCAAGATGAATGTTCTTTTACCATGATGTCTGCTTACACTACTTCCCCTTAGGTACCCTTGGATGCTCGCCCAAGTATGGATAAAGATGCTAATGGGGATGACAATGGGTCTATGTTAAGAAATGGCCTGTTGAAACCTCTATGCAATACAGAACTTTCCTCTGATCTAGCAAATAATTCTGTCAATGTCTGTGGTATTGGTGGTAATGCTTTTGCTGGGGAACATGTGTCAGAGACAGGGAGTCAGAGTGTGAGCCAGGACTCAGGTGATGTGATGCTGCGTGACTTTCTGGATTCCCCCCTGACCCCCCCTTTTGCCAATAGCTCAGTCACACACAAAAGCAGATCTCCACCCACCTCTTGAACCCTCTGTGCAAAGCTTAGCTTTGCAGATGGAAAGCATACAAACTGAACAGACTCTCCATGCAGCTGACAAGCTGTACTGGAAAGACGATTATTTGTACAAGAAGAAGGCCGATCCCAACACAGTGCAGAGAAAGGATAGGATTGGGGGTGAATAGGAGGTTCTCTCACCTGTGTTGTAGCCATCCCTAAAGAGATGATTCCTGGAGCATCAGAAACAGCAGGTTGGCAAATGTTGCTTTGTGCTGATATGATTCCTGAGGGCGGAGACTTGTCCAGCCCCCTGGAGCTGCTAAACAAGAGCATGAAGGTATATAAATTGTAGGGTGAACGTGGTCACTGGGCGCTACCTTAGAAACTGATGAACCAATCTTGAAAATAAATCACTTAAAAGTACATATATACCACTCCTATATAGTTATATTAGCATGTAAATGAACCAACCATTAAGTCAGATGTCATACAAGTTAAAACATGCATAATTTTATTATAACAAAGACAATGGTAAAATAAATAAATAAAACTTTGCCAGGGTGGCTGCTTTACCAGATGGTTGGTTTAAACGGGCATTAGTGTTAATATTTTGAAGACAGATGATCCTGATCACCTTGGTCCTCTCTGCCACTGCTTTAACCATCCTGGTCCACAGTCCCCTTTGACCTCCTGGTTACCAATGCGTTTCGGGAATCCCTTGTCCCTTTTTCAAGGCATGGAGGTCCTATACTGAAATGTTTCTTTAAATAGCCTGATCATCTCTTACTTCCGGTTCAGGTCTGGCTGGAAACCGGAAGTTGCAGTCCGTTAAGTTTTTACATCCTCTTAGAGGAAAAACTCATGTGGTGGCTGGATATATTAAAGTCCTAATCAGGTGCATCTTCTGCCGGCTTAACCCATCCCCTCAGAGGAAGCCAATGATGTTGTCATAGTGCAGTCCGTCCTTGACTGGAAGTGACATCACTTTGTAGTTCTGCCATCACCGGAAGTGACGTCATTTTGTAGTTTTTATCGATAAAACAGTCTCCAACAAATTGTAGTTTGTCCATACTGGAAGTGATGTCAATTTGTAGTTCCATCGTCACAGGAAGTGACATAATTTTGTAGTTTTTGCTGATAAAACAGTTTTCTACATTCTCTCTTTATTCCCAGGACTTCTCTATGATGATAAATTCTGAAATAAACAATTCATACACACAAAGTGTGTTCCATTGAGTAGTAAATTTCTAAATGGGTTATGAAAGGTTGTATAAAGTGCACTCCAAAGAATATTTTAATTTTATAATTTAAAAAAATAAACACTTTTTTAAATTTTTTAATTTTTTTAAAATAAAAATTAGGGAGAGAAGAATTATTGCACATATGAATAACGTAGAATTATTCCAGAGGAGAAAAAGTATATTGCACATAAATAGATAAAAGGATATATATTGCACATATGAATAGATAAAAAAAAGTATAAAAGAGTCAAAAAGATGTTCTATAACGGTTTTTAAAAAAGACATTTAGACCAATTTTAAAATAATTATTTTAAAATTATTTTGAAATTCAAATGGATTCTTGGGGGACATTTTACAGGAACCACTTTAACTCAAAGTCTTGGTTTAGACCATTAGGAGACAAGGTTTTTAGTCTGTAGATCAACTTCATTTCTTGCATTGCTAAATTTCTTTCTACATTCCTGTCTCTCCAATTTGGTCTAATATGTTTAATCCCCACAAATCTTTTTATATGTTCAGTGGAACATTGATGTGTCGTTCTAAAATGTTCCGACAAGTGGTGGGTCTATAGTCCTTTTTTAATGTTCCTCAAATGTTCAGCAATTCTAGTTTTCAAGGATCTTGTTGTTCTTCCAATGTATGTAAGGCCCCAATCACATTCCACTAAATACACCACATTGGTGGTGTGGCAAGTTATAAAATCTCTTATTTTAAAATCAGCATCTTTAATTCAAATTGTGGTGTATTTTGAATTTTCCATTTTTACTTGTCTGCATCCTAGACAAATTCCACACCTATGAAAGCCTTTGGTGTGGATGGGATTTCTTGATGCCTGTGGAAGTGTGCTTCGTACTGAGTGGTCTTTCAGGTTCCTTGCTTTTTTATAGATGAATTTTGGTTTGGATGGAATAATGTCTTTTAAGACTGGATCTTTACATAATAGGTGCCAGTGCTTCTTGATGACGTTTTCAACTTTCTTATGGTGTAAATCATACTTGGTTATAACCAAGTATGATTTACACCATAAGAAAGCCCACTCAGAAACATTTTTGCTTTTTTCTACTTCAGATGTGTTCCTAATTGGTTCAATGAGTAGATTCCTGTCCTTCACTTTGGTTTCTTCCATTATGGTAGTGAGCTGTGTGGTATCATAACCTTTGGACACCTCTGATGAAATGGCCTTTTTCATTGGCCGAGAAACGCGTCAGGTGATTTCCTGTGCTTCCCAGACTCAGATAGCACCCTATAGGTTTACCAGCCGCTGCCAGCCCACCTGCGTTTCAGCACACCGGCAACTCACACAGGAACAGGCGCACACGCTGTTACATTCAGCCTGTCTGGACTTCCACAGATCCACACATTGCCTGCACCTCCGCCCCCGGGTAACCTTCCCACTGGGCCCGCTCCTGACAGCTCTCTGCTGGGACTTCTGCAGGCACAGACGCTGACATCCATCTTCCTCGCAGCCACCACCCGCTTGACTTCGGTGATAGCGGTGTGGCTCACCGCCTCTCCACGCGGTTCAGCCACTACCCATCGTTTGGATTTCTCAAGAGGCAGGCAAATTGTCATATAGCTGTGTTTGCCAGGACGCCGGCTCACAGCTCCATCTCTGTACAGGTGTCAATTTCCACCGCTGCCTGTTATCCCTACAAGTTGTTTGTGCTGCATCAATAACTAACACTTATTTGGAATACAGATCATAGAATTACTACTAACATCTTCCACTTGCTGTATTAATGCTGGCTGAGCTGGATGCATGAGACGCTTTGCAGTTAATTATATGCATTTCCATTAACCTTTCATTGCATGCTACCATCTTGCTTAATCATGTCTCATTAGCATTTAAGGTGCCATATCAATAATATCTAGCCTGGTCAGATTTTATTCTGTGCACATGTCAATTCATTTTATTAAGATTTTATTATATGTATTTTGAAAGTGTTTTTTTGAGTAATAAATTATTTACCACTGTCCAGCGCTCTTCATTGTTTTTTATACTTTGGACAGGAAATTCTTCTTCATTTTTTCCATTTGTTCATCACATACTGAGTCTTCACTACAGTTCCTTCTGACTCTTATTAGTTGACTTTTTGGTATCCCCTTAACCCAATGTTGGTGATGCTCACTATCTCTTGGAATGTATGTATTCACATCTGTTGGTTTATTATATATTTTTGTTTGTATATTATTATCCTTAATATATATTGTCAAGTCAAGAAAATTAACCTGTTCCCTGCTGCTTTCAAAAGACAAGTTGATGTTCATTTCAATCGAATTGAGGCTGGTTAGAAAGGTTCTCAAATCTTCTTCTGACCCTTTCCAGATCATTAAAACATCATCCGTATAGCTTCTATGATGAATGATTTTCTGGTTATAATCTTCTTTATTTAATACAGCAATCCCCCCCTTGTCACAGGGTTTTATCATAATGTCCTGGTCCTGGCTTAGACTCTTGATAGCATCTCTTTCCTTTTTTGTGAGATTATGCTTAATTTTATTATTCTTCTTTCCCTAGTTTTCTGAATATCTTCTAATTCTCCTAAGACCAGTTTGTTGAACGTGTTGATATAATTACCTTTTACATATGTTGGGTAAAATTGTGATTTCTTCTTCAATTTCCCTTTGGGCGGGTCTTAGGATGATGATTCTGTATCTTCTTCAGAATTTTACTGCTGTTTAATTTAAAATTATTTTTTTAGTGTGATTTTCCTTGTGAATTTTTGTATGTCCACAAATTTTTCAAAGTCGTCTTCAACTGCGGTAGGAGCAAATTTTAGTCCCTTAGATAAAACCCTTTCTTCTACTTCTGTTAAAATTTTATTGCTCAGATTAAATATTCTTCCCACTGGGGTGTTATTGATTATTTCTCTTTCTTTATTTTTCTTTTCTCTTCTTTTATTGTTCATTATCTTTCGTCTTTCCTTTTTATTTTTCCAACATGGGATCCCTTGCAAAGTTTTATTTATTTATTTTACCATTGTCTTTGTTATAATAAAAATATGCATGTTTTAACTTTTATGACATCTGACTTAATGGTCGGTTCATTTACATGCTAATATAACTATATAGGAGTGGTATATATGTACTTTTAAGTGATTTATTTTCAAGATTGGTTCATCAGTTTCTAAGGTAGCGCCCAGTGACCACGTTCGCCCTACAATTTATATGCTTTATCACTAAGGTCCAGGGTAGACCTAGAACATTCTCATAGGCTGCTCTCCATACATTAGTGCAGCGCAGCTGTGTTTCCCTAAACATATCCAACCAAGGGCACGAAGGTAATGCTAGATGATACTGACTTAGGTGAAGAAGGGTCTATCAGAGTCTCAGCCTGTACTTCTGAAAACCCCACCTCCTGAGCCAGCAACCCAGAAGAGTGATGACCACATTTGTAAAAATATGTTGTCTTGGTGTGCTTTCTATCCTGATCTAGGTCCCAGGGAACAAGACATGGACAATGTTCATTCTTGGGTGCTATATATGGAAACGGTAAGCCCCAGTCCTGTGGAGACAGGACAGAGGGACCAAGACACCAGGTTCTGGGTGGGCTACAGGAGTCTGAGTAAGCCCACAGGGTTTGATGCCTATCCCCAGGATAAATGAACTGCTAGCTCAGCCCATCCAGGTAGGGTACTGACAACTGTCAGGACACAGCATGGGAGATTGCGGAATGGGGTGCCACTGCTCCCCTGCTGAACTGAAAGATGGAGGTGTAGTGAAAAAGTGGATTTTGCGTCCGCATGGGCATAACTGCACATGATATTGCATCAGCAAACCTGTGGCTTTCCTTTGTAAATGTATAAGTAATGTTATTTGTGTATAGGAAATGACAAACCTTTGAAGATGGACAGAAAGGTTATGAGAGAGGTTTAGGAAGTTCTGTCTTCCTGCCTCAGCCATAAATGTGTTCAATTGTATGTGGCATATAAGAAAAATGTTTGTGCAACATCTAGCCAGGCCCTTGATAAGCCATTATTTAGAGCTTTGTGTCCTGGGTAGGGTCAAAGATCAAAGACGGGGGTCTGGTTATATCCCAACAGGGGGTAAGGCTTACAGGCCAATGAGAGACAGACCAGCCAGCAAGGTATCAAATCTCTCTCCTAACCTCTGAGCTTGAAACAGGAGGGAGTGAGCAGTTACCTAAGCCCTGCTCAGGTGACTAAGAAACCCTGTGTTACAGTCACCTAAACAATGGAAGGGTTAAACTATACAAGGGAGGGGAGTGACCCAGAGCAGCCTGGAAAGGCAGGCATAAATATGTTATATATGTGTAATAATAATAATAATAATAATAATAATTTTATATATATATTGCTTTTCTCCTAAAGGACTCAAAGTGCTTTACATTTGCCTTTACAGTACAAAACACAAAATAAGCTTAAACAAGGGACATTAGTGATATGCTTTGGTGAAGAGGTAAGTCTTGAGTCTATTTTTGATGGATTCTAGAGTGGAGGCCTCTCGAACTGTGCGGGGAAATGAGTTCCATAAGGTTGGAGCCCCAAAAGTGAAAGTTCGACCCCCAGACAAATTCCAGGAGATTCTATGTACTGTTGATAGCCCTTCATCAAGAGATCGCAGTACTCGTGTGGGACAGTAAGGAATCAGAAGCTGCTTTAGGTACCTTGGGCCACGGTCATGTAGGGCTTTGTAAGTTAGTAATCCAATCTTGAAAACAATTCACCATCTAACAGGCAGCCAGTGAAGGGAGTAAAGAGTGGGTGTTATGTGACTGGAACAAGGCTGGTTGGTTAATAGCCTGGCAGCTGCATTTTGTACCATCTGCAAGTGGTGCAATTCTTTTGCTGGGAGTCTAAGGTAGAGGGCATTGCAGTAGTCTAGGCGTGATGATATAAATGCATGTATCACTTTAGGCAGATCTTCTGAGGGAATTAAGTGCTTGATTCTGGCTATGTTCCTCAGATGAAAGAATGAGGATTTGATTGAGGCTGATACCTGATGTTTAAGTGTCAAGCCACTATCCAGGACAACACCAAGATACCACACATGTTCAGTGTTTTGTAATTCTGATCCCCCAAGCGTAAGTCCTGTTGGTTGGCTATGCTGTAGCCCTGACTTGTGACCTATCATAAGGACCTCTGTTTTATCAGGGTTCAGTCACAGCCAACTGGCACTCATCCCCTCCTGAAGCTCAGCTAGGCAGCCATTTAGGGTTGTTATGGGGTCCTTTGTGCCTGGAGCAAAGGACAGGTACAGTTGTGTATCATCTGCATAGCAGTGGTAGACCAGGCCATGACGTCTGATTATTTCATCCAATGGTAGCATGTATACTGCAAAAAGAATGGGAGATAGTATAGAACCCTGTGGGACACCGCATGGAAGTGGCACTGGTGATGAAGAGTTTACTCCAGAAGAAACTCTCTCTGACCTGCCGGTCAGAAATGATTTGAACCAGCTAAGGACTGTGCCATCCAGTCCACAGAAATTTTTCAGGTGCTCAATTAGAATCCCGTGGTCCACAGTATCAAATGCTGCTGAGAGATCCAGAAGGATTAAGGTTGAACAATCACCTCTGTCTCTTGCCATCAGAAGAATATTAAGCACACATACCAGAGCTGTTTCAGTGCTATGTCTTCTCCTGAATCCTGACTGGAATGGATCATAAATATCATGGGTAGACAGGTGGATTTCCAGTTACATAGCCACCATTTTCTCAATGACCTTTCCTAGAAAAGGAAGGTTTGATACTGGTCTATAGTTGGTCATGCAGTTGGGGTCTAAATTAGGTTTTTTAAGGAGTGGTCTAACAATTGCTTCCTTTAGTGGTTCTGGAAAAATGCCTGTTTGTAAAGAGCATTGAACTAGTTTTGCAATTACAGGGCCAATCATGTCCATACACCCTATGAGAAACTTGGTTGAGGCAGGGTCCAAATCACAGGTGGTGGGTCGCAACATTCTGATAATTTTGGCAATGTCTTTTACATCCATTATGTCAAAACTGTTCCAGGGAGACAGGTGGCTTACCTTGGCAGGCTTGGTAGTTTGGCAATCCTTTGATGTCACTGTGGGGATTCCAGCCCGGATGGAGGATACTTTATCTGCAAAGAATTTTGCAAACTCATTGCTTCTTGATTGGGAGAGGGTTTCATCAAGCTGCAGGCATGCTGGTTGCAAAACATCTCCACTGTATGGAAGAGCTGAGCCGGCCGATTGTTTGCTGCCTTGATCTCAAAGGAACTATGTTTTCTTATGGGTGATTGTTGATTGATATTCTCCAATATGTTTGATTAGTGTTAACTTATCCTTTACCAGGTTAGTCTTCCTCCATCATCTTTCAAGTCTCTGCCCCCTTTTCTTGAGTTCACTAACACTATTGTCAAACCAAGGGGCTTGACAGTGTGGTATGAGGGGTCATATACACACAGGGGCAATAATTTCCATTGCAGCTGTCACATCTCTGTTATAGTAATGGACTAGAGAACAAGGATCTTCACAGGCCCCCATTACCACAGAAAGATCCAGGTTTGATGCAATAGCCTGGGGGGTCATGCCCCTCCTTGGACAATACCTTATCAACTCCATGGGTAAAGTTCTATTTTGAGGGGTTGCAACTGAGAAGCAAATTGAGTGGTGGTCTGACCATGTGAATGGGTTTATATTTAGGTCAGAGACTTCTAATTCATTCTGGAAGACAAGATCAAGAGTGTGACCACTTATATGAGTAGCTGAAGGAATGACTTGTGTGAGGCCCAGAGCATTCATTGTGCACAATAGATCTTGGCCAAGGTGAGAGAGCTCATAATCAACCCATGCAGTGAAATCCACAAGGATCAGCCATCTTTGATGCTCCAGAACTAGTCCAGCAACAATATCTACAAATTCTTGTAGAAATATCTTTTCATCTCCAGGGGGGCGGTAAATGAGAAGTACTCTGAATCCTGAGTCTGTTATTCAACTATAGTTTGTTGTTTATTCTGAGAGAGGCTAACGGAAGGTACAGATGATCCGGAGTTTTTCATTGGGACTGCCTCATCCCATAACCACTTAAGTGACGTGGTTTGTTTATTACCATTATTATATTCTTGTAACTTTTTGTAACTGAGCTCTGAAGATATTCTTGAATTAAAACATTAATTCTAGTTCTGGAACTGTGGGACTGATTCAGACCCATTCTCAAGTGCTTGAGCGCTCGCGAGTGGGTCAATGGTGTGCTCTGCACATGTGCAGTGGCTGCACTGCATGTGCGCAAGCCCCAGAGTGAGAGAGAAATTCTCTCACTCTGTGGCTCACTACAAAAGGGATGGCTGTCGTTGTTGATCGACAGCTCACCCCATTTTGTAGGCGCGGCGGGAGGGTGGCTTCACAAATGGAGGCATTCCCAAGTGAATGCCTGTCATTTGTGGGTGGCCCCTCTGACATCACAAGTGATGTCAGTGAGAGAGCTTCCGGCTCTATTAGAGCCAGGAGCTCTCTGGGGCTTGCAGCCACAAGACCCTACCACAAGGGTCTCGTCTCAAGCCCGATGGTCACAATGGTCTTTTACCATCACGACCATCATCCTGGCTGCTCACAATAGCTGTGAGTGGTCACCCACAGCTATGCGAGCGACCAGAAGGCTGCACAAAAAAAACAAAAACGCCCAGATTAGAGCGAGCGCTCTTTTAGAGCGTCCGTCTCTGAATCAGGGCCAGTGTTTTTATGAACCAAGGCTTCATATGGCTTATGTGTCCTATTTTTCTAAGTATTAATAATTGTGTGTGCAGGTGGGAGCAGAAGCCCACCTTATGCTTTAGCATTAAAGATTTCCTCTGCTGGTGGCAGTTACCCAGTTTATTTAACCACACATGCTGAGGTGACCTTGAAAAAGTCACGGGTGGCGATTCTAAGATTGGCGTATCTGGAGGGTTGGCCGGCTGGTCCGTGACAGTATCCACACAAGTTATGCAAAAACAATAGAAGAAAAAAAAGTATTGTCTCTTTGTTGGCGCACATATGAAAAGGTAAATAAAATATAGCTTTTATTACATAATTATACCTTGGTTTTTTTTCAGAAGACGTAACTTCAAAAAATACCAATAGGCTTTACACGTCAAATAAGATTTAACCACAATGGACAAAAAGGTCATTTTTTCTTGAAAGTTCAAAAAGGTGTAACCAAAGCAAAAGTGTTGTTTTGTGTGTTTGTAGAAACAGCAGAAACAAATATGTTTTGTTTTTTGTTTTAGCAATAATTTACTGTTCAAAAATTGCAACCAACAAGATTGTACATATAGGTTTTCACAAAAAAATTAAAAAGACTACTGCACACTTGTAAATAAATTTTTTTGCAAATGTTCACTGCCTTGATTATAGTAAATGATAATATGTGTAGGAATAATATCACAGCCCAACAAGGCCTAAGGGACACCTTTTTTATTTGATACAATATGGGGGAGATTTAGGCTTTAGATCCCACACCATGCATGGATTTTTTTATTATGTGTGCTGTTTAAGTCATTGTCCAGACAATAACTAATGAAAGGGGCACATTGTTTGAAAGTGGAAACTCCACACTTTCAAATAAGGGTGCCTCCATGTGTGTTTGAGCCAGTATGGAAGAGTTAGGACACAAAGTATCATGCCCGATGTATGGAAAACAATTTTATTTGCTCCCGTAGCACTGGGACTCCCCTCTTTTAAATGTGGGTGTGCCCACATGTTCAGGTGCAATATTGGGCATAAGAGGATACATAGTGATCACCTGTCAATAACTTTGATGGGCTTGACTTTCTTTTCTCCATACGTTCAATCATTTTAATTTTTTTGTAAATAAATAAACAAAATAAAATGGGCACTGGCGTACACGTGCACTCACATCAGTGTCCGGAACACGACTCACCAGCTAGAAGATAGACTCCACTGTCATAAGCAGCGAAGGAGTTAACATGGAATGTTTGATAAGAGACAGGAGTCCTGTGTTCCGACCTTCTGTAAAATAGAACCCGTGGTTTCCAGAAATTGTTCTTATATACACTACTATAAGAATATATACCTCCCAGTCCTACTTTTCGGGCACAGTCCAGCCATCTGCAGTGTCCCGCATGGGACGCTGCAGCTCCCACCTCCTCCTCCCTCTCTAAAGCTGCTCCCTCCACCTCTCTTCCTAATGTTGGTAGGTATGAGAAAACAACACAATATCTAGCATATATATATATCGGTATAGATCCTGCACTCACAACAGAAAAAGTTCATCAATGGGGTGCATCCAAGATCAGATATTTTTTTTAAAAAACTGATCCATAAATATAAACACAAACTCCAGTCGCCTGGATAGGAGCACTCTCCAATAAGTCAATAGGAGTCTTAATTCAATTCAAGTTTAATTGGAAAATGGGTTGCCACATACATAATTGTCGATGTTTCGATTCCAATGGGAACCTTTTTCAAGACCGGCAAAAAGTGCAAAAATGCATCCTATGTACAAAGTTCAAATTACATCTAAAGATGGAAATACAAAAAACAAACAAACATAATCAGTGCACGTACTGCAAAGTATCATAATACCAATAAAGCAGAAAAAATTCTATATATACAGTAAAACAGTCTCCCAGGCTCCATATTTAATCCATAAAAAACAAGTATATTCTAAAGATATTGAGCACATATGTTATACATACCCAGTAATAATTCAAAGACGGAGGCTATAGATGATAAAGAGAGTCACAAGTTTCAACCGCCTGTGCACCATATAGCTACTGAAAATTCTAAGTGTCATATAAAAAATTAAATAACATTAATGAGGATAACAGGCATTGCAACCTAATTCCAAGACTAATAAGCAGAAACAAAGGGTAACAATGTTCTGACACCATAATCAAACTATGGACTTCTTTTACAAAGATGTGATATAGTATCACTACCAATGCATTGCAGCAAAAAAATCAGTCTTGTATCACAAATCCTATAGTAGAAGTCTGAAATAGGCACACTCAAAATGATGGCTTGTTTTTAAGTAGAATGAGTGGGCATAGCACACTATAACAAAGATAGTGTGCTAATTGTGTTGTGTTGGACAATAGGGTAACAGCATAAACATACCAAATGGCACAAAGACATCTGGAAGACGTGGGCACAAAGAGAAGACAATGGGGAAAGAAGACTATGCTCATGGGATATTCAACTATTTAGAAAGGTGATACACAGAAGGGAGGTGTGAAGAAAATATGGATGGATGGGAACTCACAGACAGAGGAGGGTAGACTGAGAAGTGTTTAAAACTAGTAGAGTCTTATTGGGCATACATGGGAGTTTTATAAAAAGGCACTTGCATAGGAGAAGTCTTTTATAAACAAGAGTGGTGGGAGGTAATCAGTGGGGTGTTTAGGTGTAGATCGGATTCAGAACAGAGGGTGGCAGTGAATGCATAGAGAGGTAAAACCTTATTTAATGCAATAGGTTGACTATTCCAAAACATTTCATGATTTTAATTCGAGATGGCAGAAATTCAGCAAGAAAAGTCAAAACGCATTTTGTGCAGATTTTATTTTGTTAGCCCAGTGCTTTTTTTCTACCGGTATTCCGTGGTGTACAGTGCTGGTATCTTTATTACTGTATATTTGTAATTTCAGATAAAGAAAAAAGTAAATTAAATCATTTTACAAATTAATAATATAAGCGTCTGAAGACTATTCCACTGTATGGAGGCTACTATAAGTCTTATATCAACTTGTAGCTTTAGATGAGTAATGTCACTTTTTTCTGAGTACTGGTACATTTTTCATGGAAACAAAGTGCTGTAAAAAATATATTTGTAGAATCATACTTTTTGCTATTCTGGAGAGGTGGATTGATGGCAAAGCAAAATTCACAAACTACTTCTTGGTGTTGTTTAAAAATAAAAAAATACGCATTTGCTTTTACTATAGTTCAATTTCTTGCAATTTTAATTTAAAAAAACAAAAGATTTTTGCTCATATTGGGTAGATTTTCATTGCTATGTCTAGTATAAGAAAACTCATGGTGTTTTCTGAAATTTTACCCCCATAAGATGCATACTTTGTGTGGGTACTGTATACAGAAATAATTGATATTGTTGTTGGAATGTAACCAGCTAAGAAAATGCCCAAATATAATAAGCACTGGATGAGAAAAGCCCCAGTGGCAGAGGTACTGCTGGTGAACAGTTATAGATACTGTCACTAAGTGTTGCTAGTATATGTTGAGAAAATCTACAATTGCTAGAAAACATGCCTCTGACTTCTTTTTACAATTAAATCCATTGGGATTCCTCTCATACTGTGTGTGAATGAGTCTTCTGTTATTTTCACATGTCCTAGCAAGTGGTGGTACAACACTTGTTGGTGAAGTCACACGTTAAAGGAGCCCACTTTGGGTCAGTAATGAAAACAGTATTTCTTGCCTGGATTGTAGGGAGTGATTGAAGATGTATGAAGATCATGCTAAAGATGTGGAGGGACTAAACGCACAGAACAGTGTACTCATATCCAGACCATGTTGACTATAACACCATTATCAGCTAATGCTGCCAATGGAGTAGTACGGAGACTCTGATCATGAGAGGACACTTGGAGGGACAAGTCCTGAAATTTCTGATTCAGAGTCTGAAGCTGATCAGCTATGACTTGGGTAGGATTCATCTTCCAGCTGAATATTTAATTTTGGCCTGTGATAATGTTATGAAACACCCCTGTATATGTATAAGACCCCTAGAGCATCCTACTGAGATCTTCTGCCTATAACAACCACCTGTTGTTCCCATAGAGTTGAATACACTCACCGGTACTTAGGCGGCCACCAGGACTTAAGCTCAGACAGTAAGGGCTTATACAATACAAGGGTGATCACAGGATATTGGCTGGAGTAGATACAGATACTTTACAGGGTCAGGGTAATTGCAGAATTAGGACCAGCATCCACAGGGTTAATTGCAAGACTTGCAGCAGCAGCACAGAATCAAATACAGCATAAACACAGTCAAGTCACATTATTATGACCACCAGCTAATAGCCAGAGTAACTGCTGGGTGCAGCTCGGACAGCAGCTAGATGGGCTGGGAGTGACTCAATAATGTGCTGGTAGGTTGGCACAGGTATCTGGAGACATGCTGACTGCAGTGCATCCCACAGCTGCTGGAGGGTGCATGGTGGAGTATCCATAAAGCAAACACAACAATCGAGGTGATCCCACAGAAGCTCAATTGGGTTCAAGTCTGGGGAATTAGGGGGCCAGGGAAGTACTTGGAAGTCTTGGTCATGCTTGCCCAACCAGTCAGACATTTCTAGCCTTGTGACATGTCGCATTGTCTTGCTGGAAGAACCCATCTGCCTCAGAGAAGACAATCAGCATGTATTGGTGTACATGCTCTACAAGGATGGATTCATTACCAAATTGGTTGAGTGTGCCTTCCAGATGTATGAGTGGGCCCAGAGAATCCATGAAAACATTCCCCAGACCATAATGCTGCCACCACCAGCTTGTGTTCTTTCTGCAAAGGTTGCAGGGTGCTTGTTCTCTGATGTTTCTCATCTGACATGCCAATGTCCATCTGTTCGATGAAGCAGAGAAGGTAACCCTGTGCCAATCAGCGGAGGTCCACAAACTTCATAAACTGCACTGTTTCAGAAATACTGTCACCCTTGGCCCGAAAGCCAATAATCATCCCTTTTTGCAACTCTGATAAATTGCCCCTTTTACCCATGACAGCAACAAGTGATATGTGTGCAGACGGCCTATCGCACACCTAATATACCCACCAAGCCAGCGCACAGCACATGACATACTTCATGGGCTATGCACTGCCAATGTCAAATGTAGGAGGTGGTCATAATAATGTGACTTGGCTGGAGTGGAGTAGGGCTCTAGGAATCAACACATGGTGGGATGTATTAACATGGAAAATGTGGTAAAACCCCAGAAAATGCAGTTTTCATGGGTTTACCACATTCCCCACATTCCCCTTCAGGTGGCTTTACCCAATAGAAGCCTATGGGCTTCTTATCGGGATGCTCTCCCTTGGGAGATCTGATCGGATCCCTCCCATCACCCCCCGCGGCCTTCTGCACATGCGCAGAAGGATACCAGAGGCACTTCTGGGTGTTAAACCCAGAAGTCCCTCTGCCCGGAGCCATCGCAAAGGACAGTCCTTATCAGGAGTTTTCAGAATCTGCTGAATACTAAGGGCCCAATGGAACTAGCATCTCAGTATGTGTAACGGGCCCATTAAGGATCATGAATGGGCCTCTTAGCCTACTATTATGCCTGATATATTTGTTACCTAACCAGGAACATTTACCTGACTACACTGATCTCTCCAACCTCAATATTGGCTTGGTTTTTGAGCTCTGCTTTGACTTCTACCTGCCCTAAACTTGAATTGTTTTCCACTTATTCTGTCTCCTTGACTACCCTTTCCTGCCCATGCCTTGTCTGTCTTGACTACGAATCTGCCTGTGTCCTTTACAGTATTCTGTTGTCCCTCTCATCTTACCCAGTCAAGTCTCGTGCTTGTCCGGTAAAGTGCGACCTGCATAACATAATTGTGAAGCATTGTGTGCACCAAATAGACCTCCTATGCACGTCCAAAAGGGAGCAGGGCCTTGTGGTAAAGAGGCATGGCTTTGTGACACCCCCAGGTTTCATCACACTGCCCTGTTGTCTGCACTCCCAGGGATGCTGGGCTGCCCCCAGAGACTTTCCCCACACTTTCAGCTCTTCATCAGTGACCAGACATGGCACATTAACATCACAGTGCAGCGTCTGGCTCCTGGCCCCTGAAGAGGAGGCGGCATTTTGGAAAATGGCACCCAGTGTGGTCCACACCCCCTAATGATGCCACTGCTGCAAAGCCCATATCTCCTTGCGTGAGAAACTGGTGAATACTTGTGCTATGTTAGACTCCATGCCCACAGGATAATTTGTGCTAAACTGGGCTGATTAACCTTTAGAACCTAGAACAAGGTTAGTGTGGTTAATAACACTAGTCAATTAGGGGCCTTGAACTTATTTACCTAGAAAATGCTGGCAGTGACTGGCTACAATTGGTGTTATGACTTCCATAAGTAAGTAGTACTTTTTTTTATTTAATCAAGTGTTGTTATATATCATGTTTGCTCATAGCTAAACTCCACAGAACACCAGAATATTCTGACAGCTTCCTTATAAATTATACTGATAATAAAGCACTACAGCCATCATTTGATGAAACAGTATAAATTAGTTCTAAGAAAAGGGATACAAATTTTGAGTTACTTTAGTTTTCCTCTTTTTTATTTTTTTTAATAACTATAACTTATTATAGCAAGAAAAATAATGTCAACCAATAAAAACTTCAGTTCCTACTCTATTTCATGATTGATGCTTTTCACCAAGGGCATATGCCTATACTGCAGCATATACTTATACTTGTCTGCATAGAGTGAGCCTTCAACTTAAGAGCAAAATAATCTTATCCATTGCAAAGTGGGACAGAAAGGGGCTATCACAGTAAAGACAATTGCTTAATGAGTATATAAAAATAATTAAAAATGTGTTGTGAAATGTACTTACAGAAAGGAACCCATAGAGAATTGCTTAGTCTAGTGACTGTGTGGTCTATAATTCATAGTAAGAAAAATCTCAAATGGTCTATGAATCCACAAGCAATTGCCACATCGATGCGGTTATTTCTATAATGCCAGTTTCCTATCAAGGAAAAATATAATTTTTAATTTTAAAATAGGCAATGAAAATGATATTCTAAACAAATGACACTTGTCAGCGAAAATTAGGGTTTCCAATTTAATAACAGTGCACTTTTGACTTTCAAAAGCTGTTCTTTGTTTTAATTGTATTTTTGGATGTAATCATTTTAATGGTCGTATGCTTTTGTTTGTGAACAATCTGGAAAAATTAATGATGTCTGTATTTTCAGACATAGATGCACAGAATGTTATACAAATTAAATTGTCAGAAAAAATGTCTCCACCTTGTCAAATGTATTGCTGTTATTTAAAATACTCAAATTAAATTGTTTAAATAATATAAAGAATGCACTTATGTGGCCATTTATGTTGCCATTTGGATTACAATTTTTACATACCTGGAAGAGAGCAATAAAAAACCTTACATTTTTTATTAGGCTTTATAATACTGACTACACTCTCCGATCAGTTCATTCTCCCTGCTTCATGCGTGCACTTTAGGGAACTAAATAAAGTAATCTGCCCAGGAGTTAGTATGGAGCAGAATGTAGCTGGACTCTCAAGCCGAGTATATTTGTATTTTGAGTTGTACATATACAGTAACAAGTGCAACTTAAAGTATGTATACAAGTCTAAAAGAATCCTGATGTGGCCACATACTACATATAACAGTCATCATCATAAACTTTAAAATCAAAAACGATCTTTATACCCCCCCTCCCCACACACACACTAATTTGAAAGCAGCATTAACAGCCTAAGGGCTCCTGAGAAAAGCTGCAACCAGTATCACGATATGCCAGAAGGGACTGTTCACACTATAACAGGGAGACATGCAATGTGATGTCCCCCTATTGTAGTGTGAACTAGCCTCAGCCAGCTTAGCAAGGGGCTGAATACCTAGGGGAAAAAAGTGACTCCCCACAGAATTTCTGCTGCTCTTCCAATCGCCATGGCTGGTCAGTGTTGAGGTAATGAGTTAGTAAAACATCAGTTTACTATGTGCAGCTACAGTATAACTCCCAGCAATTCCCGTCAGCCTACTTGGATAAGCTGTACTTGTAGCAATGCAAGTGCCGGCAGAGCCTTGGCTTCTAAAGCATGCTGGTGTTGGAGAACTACAAATTCCAGCACTCAGTGGCAGTCAGGGCTCACTGGATCCTACAGTTCTACACAGAAAAATAATAAATAAAATAAGTACAGGATAATAAGTAAGGGAAGAAGCACATGAGAGAACAGGGCCCTGCACATGTGAGCTTACATTCTAAAGGGGAGGGGCAGACAGACAGGGGTGACACAGAAGAGGTAAGCAGTGTAGAAGGAGCATGGAACAGCAGGTTAGGTTGAGAACTGAAAGGCTTTGTAGTGTGTCTTGAAAGCCCGTTTGAAGCTTTATAGAGAGGTGGAGAGTCTGATAGGGAGATGTAGGGAACAGCACGGGCAAAGTCTTTGAGGCAGGAGTTGGAGGAGGGAAACAGAACATAAGTGCTCAAAGTCAGGATCATGACACTGCCAACTAAGGGATTTATCATATGACTTACCTTTGCTACCTGTCCTGCCGTACAGATTTTCTTTGTTCTATGAACTGATGCATGGATGTCAGCAGTCCTGGCATGCTATTAACCCCTGAATTTCCTGCAAGCAAGCATATATTTCTGTGTGTATATTTCCTTAGTTCCTTGTCACAGTACCAGCACCTTGTAACACAGACTCAGTCTTTCAGTGTCCTGAGACTATTTTCTAATTCAAGCCCAGCAAGATCCAACCACAGCACCGCTGTATCCAGACAGCATCCAGCAAATCTGGTCACAGCCCAGTTTAAGCAATTCCAGTCACAGCCCGGATTTCAGTTCCAGCCTGGTTGCCAATCCCTACTTCCTTGCCTTCTTCCTAGAGTCACTCCAATACCTGCACCATTAAAGCATTTTCCTATATAGCTTCATCTATAGCCAGTCGTCCAAGTCCCTGTGCCCACAGTAAAATACCTTAGATCCAAACAGGACAGATCCTAACAGGCAGGAGAGGTGGCATGCATTTGTTGAGCAAAGTGGGCAGGTGGGAGTGTGAAGGTAGAGGAGGTCTGTGATGTAAATTGGAGAGGTTTGTGTGAGGGCTTTGTAATTGAGTGTAAGAACCTTAAATTGGGTTCTGAAGGGAAAGGGGAGCCAGTGTAGTGCTTGTAGGAGAGGGGATTCAGATGTAGAATGTTTGGAGAGGTGTTAGGGACAGAGGTTATCTTTATGGGAAGTCCCGCAACAGCCTTAATGGCTGGAATACTCAGCTTGCTGCCGTGAAGCAGCCTGGAGGGCTGGTAAGCCTTAACTAGTTGTGACCCATGGGCAGTAAAACTTGGTGTGCCTTTGGACCGTGAAGCAGCCTTGAGGGCTGGTAAGCCTTGGCTAGTTGTGGCCCATGGGCCGTAGAAAATGATGCTGCCTTTGGGCCGTGCAGCAGACTTGTGGGCTGATAAGTCTTGGCTAGTTGTGACAAGATGCGGCCTTTGGGCCATGCAGCAGCATTGTGGGCTGGTAAGCCTTAGCTAGTGGTGACCTGTGGGCTGTAGAACAAGATGCAACCTTTGGGCCGTGCAGCAGCATTGTGGACTGGTGAGCCTTGGCTAGTGATGGCCTGTGGGCCTTAAAACAAGATGCGGCCTTTGGGCTGTGCAGCAGCCTTGTGGGCTGGTGAGCCTTGGCAAGCTGTCACTGATGTTGACACAAGTGGCAGTATGCTGGATTGCGTACTCTTGACGCTGGAGTGGAGCCTGTGCCACCAGGTTGACACAAGCAGCAGTATGCTGGATTGCGTACCCTGGACGCTGGAGTGTGGCCTGTGCTACCGGGTTGACAGAAGTGGCAGTACGCTGGAGTGTGGCCTGTGCCGCCTGGTTGACACAAGTTGCAGTACGCTGGATTGCGTACTTTGGATGCTGGAGTGTGGCCTGTGCCACCGGGTTGACACAAGCGGCATGACGCTTGATTGTGCATTCTGGACACAGGAGTGCGGTATGTGCCTCTTGGATGACACAAACGGCAGAGAGTTAGTATGCGGACCGTGCTGCCTGGATGACACAAATGGCAGGTAGTTGGTATGCGGACCGTGCCGCCTGGATGACACAAAAGGCAGGAACAACAAGACTGACAGGTGAACAGGTAGTTGACTGGAAACAGGAGACTTAGCCAGAACCGGAAACATGTGAGACGCTATCACTGGCATCAGAGCAACCTTCGCACCAGAAGGAAATATCTGCAGGAGACACTCAGAACAGACCAGAGATGACGGACAGTTGGTAAGAGGAGTTTCAGCGAATGGTCACCCGGCGTTCGCATCAGCGGCTTGTGACAATAGGAAGATGAGCTGAGCAGCAGCATTGAGGTCAGATTGGAGTGGAGAGAAGTGTGAGTCAGAGGTGCCAAATACTGTAGGACAATCTGAAGATGACTAGTGAGTGGACAGGAGTCTTAGTAGCATCCAGGGAGATAAAGGGTCTGATCCTGGAAATATTTTTTATTTGGAAATGGCAGGACTTGGAAAGCTATTGAATGTGTGGTTTAAAGGAGAGGGAGGAGTCAAGGATAACTTCAAGACAGCGCACTTGGGGACTAAAGAAGATGTTTGTGCCATCAATAGGTAATTAAACTGTGGGAAGTGAGGTTATGTGGGAGGGAGGGAAGATGATCAGCTCGAACTTAGACTTGTTAAGTTTAAGAAAGTGCTGGGACATCCAGAAAGAGATATCAGAGAGACAGTTGGAGATATGAGTGAGGAGAAAGTGGAAGAGGTCAGGGGAGGAAAGGTAGACCTGAGAATCATCAGCATAGACATAATATTGAAGGCCAAAATAGCTGATAAGTTCACCTAAAGAAGATGTATAGAGGGAGAATAGAAGTGGTCCAAGAACAGAACCTTGAGGAACACCTACTGTTTGTGGAAGTAGGGGGAAGAGGAGTCTTGAGAGGAGACAGAGAAGAAATGGTCAGAGAGGTAGAAGGACAGCTAGGAGAGGGTAATATCACATAGATCAAGGGAGTGAAGAATTCCTTGCATCACATAGGCACCCATATTAAGTTTGTGCTTTCAAAACTGGGTTTTATTAAATGTTTTTGAACTTTTCTATGTTCCTTACTGCCTGTCATGACCTACTGTATATGCATGTTTTGACATCAATTGTGACCTGTTAAATTTGAATCTTTGTCCATTGTGTATGATGACCTTTCTAATCTCTCTTACCTTTTTATGGTTTACTAGACTAGATGCAATAATTTTTATTGGGACACTTGACATACTATGCTGCTATCTCATACCAGTTCTTACGGGATGTAGTCAGGAAGACGATGGTCAAAATGCCGACCGCTGGCTTCCTGACTGTCTAATCCTGGCAGGGGTCTAATGACAGGTGTCGAAATCGTGACGCTTGTCATTTTACTTACGCTGGGAGCCCAACGCCCCGGCATACCGAACAAGTGGTAAGCCGGGCGGCATGCGTGGAGAGCTGCTGGGGGGAGGGTTAGGTTAAGGGTTCCCGGGGGGGGACTTAGGGTTTGGCACCCCCTTGGGAGGGTTAGAGTTAGGCTAGGGTAAGGGGGGTTAGGCACCCACGGGGGGAGGTTAGGGTTAGGCACCACCACGGGAGATTTAGGTTTAAGCTGCGGGGAAGGGGGTTTTATAATGAAGTGAGACACCTGTGCTGCACATGTTAGCAGCTAGTTAACACCAAAGTGGACACACCCAAAGAACCACAGAATAAAGCAATAACAAAAGAGAGTGGGTAAACCAGCGCTGAAAGAATCCCATATAATTCTCACACAGCACAATGTAGGAAATGGGTCTTCTCAAACTCTCTGTTCACAAAAAGAAACAACCAGACTTACATAGTTGTCCTTTCCCGTGTGTCCATCCAGATATCTTTTAAAACAGAGATGATAACTTGTGTGTAGGAAATGGATAGATATGACTTACATCTGCATTCTTTCCCATATGCACATAAAGGTATCTTGCAATATGAAGATTCCCTCCGAGACAAAGGAAAAGGTCTTGTCCCAAATAGAGAGGAGAAAACTCCTTTTAATAAAAGATGTATAAAAACAAAGAGGAGGAGTCTGACATGGGGTGTACAGGTCTCAGCTGCTCCTTAGTCTGTAGACGTCGGGAGCGGGGACAAATCTTGCACAAACACCAGTTGTTCCTCCGTGGGGTTGAATCCAAGATCCAAAGTCTTAAAATAATCACTTAGACAGCTTCAACGCGTTTCTAGGGTCCACCCCTTTTTATCAAGAAGTGCTGTCATCTCTGCAAAGGTAAGTTTAAATGCCAGGCCTCCCCCCGATCACATGTTCATCACTGACCATTCACAATCTTCCTAGAACACCTGGCTGACATTAACCCTGCATAGTTTCAACAATAACACACGCTAAAGAATACATGGGAACTACCTCCATGAAATGTTGGTAAAATATAAGCAATAACAAATACAGGCAATAAAAATATGTCAACACTATGTAACTATTATTACAATGGCAACAATCCTGCTATAAAAGCACATAAAAATAGATACATTTAAAATAATAAAATGACAGTGAAAGGTTACAATGTAAAGGACTGTCCTAAAATATAGTCTAAAAATGTAGTCTAAAAATGGTGGGTACATAATGGAAGATATATTGTCAAGCATAATAAAATCCTTAGATAATTATAATATCAGACAACACAAGGAATAAAAAAATAGAGAGAGGGAGAGAAGAAAAATATATACAGTATATATTAGTATATGGAGAAACTATATACATCAATCATTTAAATTATTTATAAAAACCATTTTGTTTCAAAGTCCATATTAAATCCTTTTGGGGTCAAACTCTGTAGTTCATAGATGGTTCTCATTTCCAACTTGGCTAATTGTAACTCCTTATTTTTAGTGCGCCAATAGCCTTTATTTATTATAATGCCACAAAAACTACTTAAATGTTTAATATTACAGTCATGCTTGTCTCTAAAATGCAATGAGACACTATGGAGATTGTAAACTCTTTTTTTTATTAAGGAGCTTGTTCAGACAGGCGTTCTTTAAGTGTCCTGCTAGTTCTACCAATATACTTTTCTACGCACTCACACTCTAATAAATGAACCACATTTTTAGAGCGCAAGTAATGAAATCCCGAATGGGATAAATTTTCGAAGTATTATTAGATATGTACGGTATTCCATAATTTTTTGTGGTGTATGGCAATTTTTAAACAGGGGTAAAAATTGGCACTTAGGCACTTACAGGGGCGTATAGGGTTAGGCACTTGGGGGGGGAGGTTTGGGTTAGGCACCCCAAAGGGAGGGTTAGGGTTAAGGGGGGTAGGGTTAGTAATAGTCAAAATACTTACCTGTCGTGAACTTCTGTTGCAGTATTTCATACCAATCCCATTCTAACAGCTTGGTTTACCTGTTGCTGCCTTAGGGTCCTATTCATGATGTTAATTAACATTCTTACTCTCCGCGGCTACAGATGCAATTCATCATTGAGTGCGTATGCACGACCTACAGGTTACGCATGCGCACAAGAGCCCCCGACATCCGGCAGAAGGAGATGCACAGGGTCAAATGGATCCAAAATTATCCCTCATCGCAACCCAGACCTCCTTCCCATAGTAAAGGAGCGGGTTGTGATGATGGCAAATGCTCCCGCAGTCAAGCTCCGAAAATATTATATTTTTGAAGTTTGATGAATTCTGTCCCCATACTAGTGTGGGGGGACAGCGGGCCATTCTGCAAAAGGAAGGTAAGCAGGTGATATCTCCTGATTTGCCTTCTTAATGAATGGCCTGATAACTTAATTTTTACAATTGCAGGTGAAAATGTGTCTTTTCACCTGCTTTTGTGAAAATTAAGTAATGATAAATAGGCCCCTTAGTCTTAAGCTTTTCTGCTACTTAGCTAAATCTTAGAATATCAGGGTTCTGTTTGGAAAAGGTCACCTCATGGAAAGCTGAGGAAAAAAAGAAAACTATACTTGTAATGGGAAATGTGATCTGTTTCAGATAAGCTAAAACAAATTGTGAAAAAATATGATGTGGGAGCCCTGCAATAATAATTCTATCTGGAGATGGCATCATGCAGGGTTCCCCCCGTTTCACCTACTACAGCCCAGGCTTCCCTGCCTGCTGATAGGGAAAGAAGAGCCAGGAGTAGACTTCTTTGATCAGCCTTAGTGTCTGATAGACCACCGACTGATCACAAAAAAGAGAAAAAAAAATTATAATAAAAAAAATAATAAACACTTACCTGCGGTTGTTGGGGGTGGTGGTGTTGGTGGAGTGCATATGAGCCTTTTTTTCTGCACACATTAGGAGCCATTACTCATCTAGTCAATAGGAAATAAAGACCCCAGGAGAGGCTAGTCAATAGGAAAGACCCCAATGCCAATGCTGGCCAGACCAGGGACCCAGGTCATCACATAACAAGAAATTAATTAAATATGTAAATAAAATAATAAAGGAAAAAATATATAAAATAGACCAGGAAACAGGTGGTGGCGGAGCATGCCCCACAGGACTTAAAGGCTCTCTGATATACTGTTGTCCCAGTCCAACACTTCATATCGTTATTGCAAAAAAGTACATTATTTCCAGGTCGAAAAGCAAATAGTCATGTACATATGTATACTATTTTTTTAAATTAAATCATAGCAGTACAAAAAATGTATTTTACTGTACTGTTTTTATTGAAGCATTATGTGATTTGATGAATTTAAAATGAACACTATTATTTATAAATAGGTGTTTATCTTGAATACTTGAAAAAGCGATGAAATCTGAACAAATATGTATGCTTTCATATATTAAAATGAAAAAATATTTTTTATGTCTTAACATTTCAAGATATAATTGTTAAACCATTATAATGCTCAATCATTTCTTTCCTTTGTTTACTTAATAGTTTCTGTCCTGTTGTAATCATCATATATATTTTAATACATTGATAATAAAATTATAATTTTCGCATACAAGGCTAAATCCAGTACAATTTTTGATGCTTAGGAAGAAAACAGTGGTTCATACACAACTAGAAATACATCTTGAATGTGTAACACTGGGGATGCTGCACAAAGCTTTGAGGTAAATTTACAGTCATAGACATAGGGACAGCCCACCCTGCTGGCCTAACAATAACTGACAGGAAATCTTTTTTATTGCAGACTGACTGATAATGCTTTACTGTTCCAAGAACTCTGAGGAGAAACTGATTTATCCAAGTTTACCATTTTTTTTATTTGTTTTAACGTTTAACAGTTGAAATAGAATATTCTTATGGTAAATTTTAATATTATACATTTCCCTTACCATAAAGAATTCTTTAAACACGCTTTTAAATTACACATAAATTGAGCTTTTGTAAGTTACAGATTGCTGCTATAGAAACATTTGTATCAACCAAAATCTTCTATATAACTTTTACTATAATGCTGTGCCTGGCATACCACTATTTTCAGAAACCCTCTTTTAGAAATATTAATTTAGAAACCTTATAATAAACCTGTGCTACTCAGAAGCATTTAGTTCCATTCTAAAAATCGGAAGAATATTGTGATCTCTCTATTTAATATTACAATTTTAAGAGCATCTCCTAATACAACATTTTACCTATCACTTCCTTAATAACTGCTGTTCTTAGGTGCTGATCCAGAATCGGTATGATTTACCGCTGGCCACAGGGGTAAAAATCCAGGAGCTACAAAATGTAAGTATCGCTAACCTTTTTTTACCCCCTAACCTTAACCGTCCCTTAGGGGTGCCTAACCCTAACCGCCCCCCCAAGTGCCTAGCCCTAACCCCCCTCTAAGTGCCTAAACTTAACCCCCCCTTCCCCGCAGCCTTAACCTAAGTCTCCCGGGGGGGTGCCTATCCCTAACCTCCTCCGGGGGTGCATAACCCTAACCCCCCTTCCCCTAGCCTAACAAAAAACCTCCTGAGGGGGTGAGCCGAACCCTAAGTCCCCCCCCGGGAGCACCTAACCTAACCCTCCTCCACCCGCAGCTGTCCACCCAGCTTGCCTTTGGTCAGTAAGCCAGGTGTCGGCTCCAGGCGTAGGTCTAATGACAGGTGTCGGGATTTCGATACCCGTCATTAGTACCTTGCCGGGATTAGACAATCAGGAAGCCGGCAGTCGTGATTTCGTCCGTCGGCTTCCCGACTGCTTCTTGCTGATCCAGCATTGCACGTAAATTATCAGGATACTGCATTTGCGCAGGACCCATTCTGCTCATGTGCACAATGGGTCCTGCGTGATCACACGCAGTCCCTGCTATGCCTTTGCCTAATTGACAGGCAAAGGTATTTAAGGGCAGTGCGGGGGCGGCGACGGTTGGTGTTCTCGGAAACGGGGGTGTGTTGGCCCAGTTTTCCAGGAGTAACAAGGCCAGGGGCTGCATCCATGGATGCAGTTTCCTGGCCTGGCAAGCAAGCTAGCCTGCATAACTGAGGCTTACTCAGCTGGCCGGCGCTGTCCACCATCGTGAGCGATGGTCGCGAAGGTTATCCCAGCCTGCGTCCTTGGTCACAGTGCTGGGTACGCTTATGCAGCAGGGGGTGTCAGACACCTCCTGCTGCATTTGCATATTTGCAAGGACGGAATTGCAAAGCTGCTTGCGTGCAGCTTTGCAATTCCATCCACTACTGAATCACCCCCTTAAACTGTACTTCCCATCAATGACTGGAAATCTGTGTCTGTTCATTTCTTCTTACTTGTTTCCTTTAATTGCAGAACTAGACTTTGTTTGTAATTCATACTTGCCTACATTCCCGGAAGTCGTGGGAGGCTCCCAATTTTTCGGGTAGCCCCCACAGCTCCTGGAAGTGTAGGCAGATCTCCCGCATCATGCCCACTTCTTAGTGAAGCGGGCAGGATGGGGAGATTTAATGGCAAATTTGCAGGTCTGTGAGGAGGGGGAGGGGCTAACAATGCGATTTGCAGCATTTAGCCCCGCCTCTACTCACGGACCCGCAAATCGCTGACTTTTCCGGGAAAGGGGTGGGGATAATTATGCCAACAGTCTGGCCCCACCCCCCAAACCGGCCTGCAGCAGCAGGTCTCTGGGCTGCTCCCGGAATGGATTTATACAAAGTTGGTAAGTATGTTGTAATTACCATTGGACAAATAACTAGAGGTACAGTACGTCTGTACTCCAACTTTCTCAAATTTCACAGATTTGCTGTTGGTGTATTCATTTAAAGATCATTCACTGAATAAGAAAGGACCATTGGAAAATCAGCTCAATCACACTATATGCTAGAGATATGCTTTCTACAGTACTTGCAAAGTGTTTCAGGGTGCAGAGTTAAGATCTATGTGGCATGAGACACTGGGCCTGATTCAGACCCGGACGCAAGTGGCCGTTCGTTCGTTCAGCATACGAGCGAAAAAATGTAAATCAAGCGCTCGCTCGTATGTTCGCTCGCAGCTAATCTTCCGCCCCATAGTCTCCCAACCCCTCCTCTAGCTAGCGAACATTCAAAATAGCGACCGTCCGTCTCCTCTTTGGATGCAGGGAACGCTCGCACAAGTCAAATCCGGAAGTGGGCCTGTCATTTATCGTTTGCCTGCTATTTCATTCTGCAAACATACTTGAATCGATTAATAGCAATCAGTATAATCATTAGCTTAATTGGTATTCACATCTTTGCAATCGTTTTTTTTTTTACAATGTCAATAAACTTTATTTTTGTACGTGTGTGTCATTCCTTCCGCAGAATACGTACGTTTGTACCAAGGGGATGGTTTTTCAAATGTTACAGTTTGTTTGAATGCTACTATTGTTTTGCGTTTGTTTATATGCAGATTTTTCACCTTTATTAATAATATTTTAATTAGCTTATGCATGTCACTGCATCAAGCCTATCTTAACTCACATTATATTTGTGAGGGTGTAGGTCACATGACTCATACAATAACCAATAGAATGCTTTCTGTTAATTTTCAAAGTACATTAGCCAATCAAATTTTTTCTGGGACCTTTATTAAAACTGTTTTGTGTGGAAAAAATCATTGCCATCATGAGAGCCGCAGCATTTTGTCGCCGCGAACTCCTGGTCCTCACAGATGTGATGGACCGGAGAATAACAGAACATCCGGCCCCCATCACTAACCGCCACAAGCGGCAAGCCTACGCGGAGGTGCTTTGCCGGCTGCGTACATTGGGCTACCGCTGCAATATCGGCCAGCTCGAAAGCCGATGGTCTGATCTACGCCGCAGATCCCTACGCCTTTTGGCCAATTTGCGTCAGCAAATTGTTGAAAGTAAGTGTTTTTTTTTTACATTTTAAATGTAAGCATACCTGCGTGTGCATGTTCTCCGTATAGCCCTGTTTCTTTATTTAGGACATACCTGCGTGTGCATGTTTTCCATATAGCCCTGTTTCTTTATTTAGGACATACCTGCGTGTGCATGTTGTCCGTATAGCCCTGTTTCTTTATTTAGGACATACCTGCGTGTGCATGTTTTCCGTATAGCTTTTTTATTTTTTATTTTTTGGGTGTGTACATTTTTAAATTAAAAAATAAAATATTTAATAATATAAATTTTTATCCATCATTTAGGGGCTGAGCGCAGACTACGACGTCTACGACATCGGGCTTGTCCCCTATCCCCCACTCCCACCCAAACCTCCTCTCCCCAACCTTCCCCAAATTCCCCCTCCACCCCAGACCTGGAAGACCATGATGCCCCTCCCTCTCATCACATTCCCATCACTCAAAATTCACCTTCCCCTCCACCCCCCCTCTCTTTTCATCACCCTCCCCTCCACCCCCCCTCTCTTTTCCTCACCCTCAACTTCAAGCCAAATAACCCCTCCTCCATCCGACCACCACTGGCCCACCTCTGTGGAGGACGATGTCGGGGCTCCAGGCCCAGTCATCATTATGACCGGTATGTTCCCCTATTAAACTATGGTTGCTTTTGCATAATTTTGTTTTTGGTTGATGTTGTCCTTTTGCCTGTGCATTTAAAATTTGTTAAGTATTTCTAATGTTTTGGATATATATCTTTGTGAAACAATGTCTAGGATGTTTTCCCCTTTCACATATGACACATGTCCAAACACTCATACTTGTGTCTTTCTTGTTTATGGTACCAACAAATGTAGTGTTTTTGCGTAGTTCTCCCTATTTTTTGAGGTTTTTGTTTTGTTTAATTTTTTTTAGTCAATCTTTGCGTTTGGCATTACTTTGTTGTTGTTTTTTTTTTTCTCTTTTTTTTAAGTATAGTCTGATTTTTAAGTTGGTTGGTAACATATAAATCAAGGTGTCATTTTAGTAATCCACACATTTTTATAACCCACAGAGGACCAGAGGCTGAACCAAGACCTGTTTTCCGGATTGCAGAGCTTGAGGAGCCATGTAGTAGGCATGCTCGTGGTCCTGGATCATTTGTTGGCGCTCCAGCGGCACTAATTTTTTTTTTTTCACATTAAAAATGTTCCATAAAATAAATAATATTTTGATTTATTAAAGTCTCATTCCTTGTCTGTAAATATTAGATTGTTGAACCTCGACTATTGTAGCATGATTTTTTACGTAATGTAAATTAGATTGTAGAAAGCTCAAGTAAGTATGTAAGCTGGCACATTAAACACCTAACAATACCAATAGGTTTGTAGAATTAACTGCATTATTTTTGTTAACATTTTTGTGGGTAATATAAAAATTTATACAAACCTGCTTAGGCCAAAATTAGAAAACATACTGATTCACCATAATACCTTTGGTGTTTGTTTTTAGCCACAAAGAATGGTAAAATACTTTACAATTTAACACATTACAGGATTAGCCATTAAGCAAGTTTGCTTTTTTTGGACCAGGTTACACTTGCTTGTAATTTACCAAGGAAATGTTTGTTTAACGTTAAACAAAAATTTAATGCACACAAATAATAAGCACAAAGTGAATTGTCACAATCAATTCACACAGTGAAAATACACTCAAAAATACAACCAACACCAAAAATAAGAAAATAACAACAACAATCAAGAACTGTTTGAAGAAGTAGCATGCCAACATGAATCCACAAATGAGGCGAAGAAATCATTGTTCCAGAAGTTATATCCAATGTGTCCACATGAAGTAAATTTTTTGGATCAGGTAGTAAGCATCGTTTTTTAGTTTCATTTTATGGAATAAAAGACAAACATAGAAAAAACATAATTAAAATTGGCCATTAAAATCTTACATGTCTACATTGTGTCAATTAACTTTTAATTTGAAAATAATTACCTAAAAAATCTGGCCACCACATCATCGCGTATGGTTTCCACATACTGACCTCCGACCAACCTCGGGGGGGCCATCCTCAGGCAAGGCATCCTCTGGCTGCATTGGGACACCACTCCTTATGGCGATGTTGTGAAATATCCCACACAGGACCACAATTTTGGAAACCATAGCCGGCAAATACATGAGGTTGCCACCAGAGCGGTGGAGGCATCTGAATCGGCCTTTTAAAAGGCCGATACAGTGCTCTACCACCTGCCTGGTGGCTGTAAGTGCGGAATTATACTCACTTTGTGGCCCTGGTGTGGGAACCAAATAAGGAGTGAGCAGCCAGGGCGTGCAAGGGTAACCACTGTCTCCTGTGAAAATATATAAAAAAAACATCAGGACCATTGTGTAACAAGATTTGCATTGGTTTCAACAGAACGTTTAAACTTACCCAGAAGCCACGCATCACCAGCTTGGAGGTTGTTTAATTTGTGCCAAATCCCTGATTGCCGGATGACGAAGGAATCATGTGCACTTCCGGGGAATTTGGCATTCAGGGATAGGATCTGGAGGGAGGCATCACATACCACCATTGCATTAATCGAATGAAAGTGCTTTTGGTTCCTAAATATAGCCTCCAGCCTTGCTGGAGGCTGAAGTGGTATGTGAGTGCCATACGCAACCCCTATGATGTGTGGGAAGCCAGCTATTTGGTAAAATTTAGCCTTCGCCACACTAAGGGAACCCATATCCAATGGCATTTTAATAAAATGATGGAGGTGTTTAAAAATGGCCTCCATCACTGCCCTCAGGATCCTTGAAAAGGAGGATTGGGAGATTCCGGCATCTATTCCCACAGTGGTTTAAAAGGATCCTGAGGCACAAAAATGTAACACTGACATTAATTGCGTAAGTGGTGGTATTGCTGTAGGACTGTCAATTTGCCGTTCAAGATCACTCTCTATTAATGAGAGAGTGTCTATGATGATTTGCGAGGAAGACGGTATCATCTTAATACTTCATCATCTGGCATTCCAAAAAGGGTGACACGTGTTCTATATATCTGGGGCCTTGCTCGCCTACGAGGCCTACACCTGGGACGAAGTTGAGGTTGGTCGGGTTCTGGAACCATGGCCAATATAATACGACCAACATCAACCTGAAATGGTAAGCCAGGTAGTTATTGTTTTAGACAAATGTGTAAAGAAAAATATACTTATCTTTTCTAAGAAATCCAAATATGCTTACAGGCCTGGGACTTGTCATGAGTAGAACAACCTACATTTCAAAAGTAGAAAATATTTTTCTCTTTTTTTTTGAAAATTTGGATTGTAAACACATTTTTTTGGGGTAAAAAATAGAGAAGGGAGCACACATTAGTTCGGAAAATCGCACGCTACATTTAGTGGTAAAACATGATTTTACAATGAAAAATTCAAAACACATTAGTGCGCTAAATAGTATGCAACTTTTACAGTTAAATAAGGAGACATTAGTGCGCTAAATAGTACGCAACTTTTACAGTTAAATAAGGAGACATTAGTGCGCTAAATAGTACACAACTTTTACAGTTAAATAAGGAGACATTAGTGTGCTAAATAGTACGCAACTTTTACAGTTAAATAAGGAGACATTAGTGTGCTAAATAGTACGTTCATTTTAAATTAAAAACAACTCAAACATTATTTCGCAAAAGAGTACGCTATATTTAGTGGTAAGACATGATTGGTCCAAGAAAAAAAACAAGATTACTTAGCGAAACATATGTGAAGACCAACACATCGAAATTGTAACTTCATGAAACTAAAAACACTTACCAAAAACAGACAAATATCCCAAAGTACAAAAACTTCAATGGGGCAATGCCAAAATAACTGTAAAAAAACAAAAACAAAAATGAGTACAAACATTTGTAAACTATTTACTATTATTTTTTACGGTGGTTTTTAAAAAGACATACTCAAAAAATCCCCCCAAAAAGCTAAACAATAAAAAAAAGCGAACAAAAATTAAATAAGTAAGAAAACAAACAAAAAGATCAAGTCAAAAATCCTCCTAAAACTCCAAAATCCACCAACAATCAACTCCTACGCAAAACCTCCAACATTCATAACACGCCACCTCGACTCAAGTCACACCAAGCCATAAATAGTCTTTATTTTCCCGCTCAAATTAAGGACGGACAATAGGAGCACACAAACAATGATGCGGACGAATAATGCTGACGCATGTATAAAAACATCACTGAAAACCCCAATCGGTCTGCTGTAGTGAGACCTGAAAGTCAAAAATGGCTACAGAGCAGCAAAGCACTGGCCAAGAGGCGCCAGGTAAGTATATGTCTTTTTTGGACTAAAGGATTATGTTTAACAATAATTTTGGTAACGTTTTACATTATAATTTTTACAATCTTTTTAAAAAAAGGAGTGGAGGATGCCATGGAAGAGGTTGCTGGGCCTAGTAGGCCAACTAAACAAAAAAAAAAAAATGGCAACCACAATTCACAAGAAAGGAGATGGAGGTTTTGGTGCAAATGTGCAATGACAACCTGCCACAGGCACCGAGGAATATGGGTGCAAGCCAGAAATGGAAAATGTAGGATGACATAGCCAGTGCTGTCAATAGGGTGGGTGAGTTTGAACGTTCAACCTGGGAGGTCAAACGCCGGTACGTAAAAATGACATTTGAAAAAAAATTGTTTACAGGTCCAAATACTGCAGGAATAATGCCAACTTATTAACCCACAGATGGAGCGACTTCAAATATCGGCTTAAGCAAAAAGTGGCTGATAGGGCTAGGCATGCAGGGGGGACAGGTGGGGGTCCCACCCCTGTGTCACTGGAGCTCACCGATTTGGAAGAGATGGCCCAGGGGTGTGTGCAGGATGAGGAGGTGTTTGGCGTATCGAACATGGATACCGACATGCCAGACTTTGCGGCTCCTCATGTTGGCCAAGGTAAATGTTGTAATGTTAACAACTCAGAAATGTGTTTGGGACAATATCTAGATTCTAATGTTACTCTTTTCTCTTTTTTATCACAGAGACACAGGCGGATGAGTCTACTCCAGAGGGGAGCTTTGGCTGCAGAATTTCTGCTGGCTCTGCAGGGGAGGAAGCAGTAGATCCGGCTGGGGACCCTGTGGCAGACAGTCCAGGGCATTACCCCTCGCAGGCAGTGGCCCTCCTCACTGATCTCAATATTAAAACGGATCAGCACACCGAGATTCTGCTGAGGTTGGACGCCAGTCTGCTACGGGTGGCGGACGCCCTGGAGCAAAGTGCTGCGGCCAACGTGACCATTGCTAAGGCCCTGGCAGAAAATACTGGGGCCAACGTCTGAATAGTAAATGCCCTGGAGCAGCTCATTCGCCACCAGATGTTGGAGCCAGCCTCCCTTCCTGCCGGAACATCAGGACCCTCCACCTCGGGCACAACAGCCATCCCTCCAAATGTGCCTAGCCCTATGCCTAGTCCAGAGGACACAACATCTGCCTCTGGACAGGCCAGCCGAAGGACCTCCCTACGCCAAAAGGCGATGACAGCACAGGCTAATTTTCCCACAATCCTTCTCTGTGTTTGCCCCATATTCCTTAATGCCCAAAACCTCCCTCTCCTTTCTTGTGAATTGTTTTTAAAATTTGTTTGTTTGTGTTTTTCAAATGCCACTTTTTTTGTTTGTGTGTTTCTAAAATATTTTGTTTATTATTTTTACGTTATCCAGATTTTATTTTTGAAAAAAACACAAAAAAATGTGACAAAAAAAAAATACTGTTTAAAATCTGCACAATTCTATTGGTAATTTTAAAAAAAAACTTTTTAAAAGGCCATCACGCAAACAAAATTACAAACAATACAACGGAAATCTAAACATTATTTTGGCAAAAAAAAGCCAAGGGTTAAAAACTATGAGTTTTAATTAACACTTAGCAAAAAACAAAAGGACGATTGTTTTCTTTGCCCCTAAAAAATGAAGAAAAAGAACAAACATGCATACAATATTGTTACCCTAAAAAATTAAAAAAACAAATGTGGCAAAAACACGCAATTTTTAAATAATTTTGTAAGCTATTTGATTGTATAACCCAGAAATTAGCAGCTGAGTAGTTCACCTGCGTACGTTTTTTTGCTACAAAAAAAAAGCTATTTGCTAAACACCTTACAAGCATTTTTAAAATTCAACATTGATTGTTTTTGTGGCATCAATTGATAAATCGAAAGAGCATCGATGTGCCTCGGGAAGGACGAAGAGACCATCGTCATTGCGGTAGAGTATACCAGACCACAAGCTGAGCGAGAAGTTTTAATGGAAAGGGGATCAGTCAGTGACGTATCACTTTTTCCGTTCACATTGGCCGTTCGCATCAGATAATTTATATACGCCCCAAAAACGCCTCGACACGCCTGCGTTTTCCCATCTCCACCCCCGTCACCGTCCCAAAACGGACAGTTCTGTCAATCACATTTGACATGTCACTTCCTGTTCACTATTCGACGAACAACTGGAAAAATGATCGCAATCAGCCGTACGCACATGCGCACTGTTACACCGATGCATGCGTGGTTTTACAACATCGGATGACTACGAGCGTACGGCCGCTTACGAGCGGCTCTGAATGAGGGTCACTGTACAATTAGAACAATGATTTAGCATTTAGAATACACTAATAGACAATTAAGTGCAGTGCTGAAATGGAATGACTGCATATGCTTTAAGTGAGGAGATAGAACACCTCTGTTTCCATCACACCTCCCTTGCAATTCCCTTTGTCCTGTCTGCGTTGAGTGTGTATGTTCTCCCTCTGCATAAGTTACCTTCAGGTGCTCCAGTTTCATCCCACACCCCAAATAACATTCTGGCAGGTCAATTGGAACCTAACAAAATGAACACTATTATGTATCTATGTATGTTTGTGTTCTTGTGTGTTAGGGATTTTAGACTGTAAGCTCCAATGGGACAGGGACTGATATGAATGACAAATATTTTCTGTACAACACTGTGTAACATGGTGGCTTTATATACATAACTGCTTATTTGGGTTTTATGACTGCTGATGCAGCAATATTTATAAACCTTATCCATTTCCTGTAATGTTAGTACTGTGTCACTTTTTTTCACCTGTTTATGTATTTTGTATACAATAATAATATCTATGGTCCTGATTCATTACGGAATGCAACTGTGAATGCAATAGTGATTACGCATGCAGTTCAACTGAGATAGTGTGCTAATTCACTGCAATCGTAATTGCTCCGTTGTACTACATAAGGACGCCCACTTTACCTTACACACATCTGTAATGTATAGCGAGACTGCAAAAACATTGGTACAATCAAGTACAATCACAGCCTCACGCACACTTGCATAAGCTCTGACCTTGCTCTGAAATTTCTAACTTCATCGCACGCTATCAGGCCTCCGGCTGTGTAGGGCATCGCAGTGGCTAATTTATGCATGCCCATGCAACAGCGTTCAAACACACTGGCACGCCTTCATTTCCCCGACCATCCCCCCTGTCACCACCTACAAATGACACTTCCTGTCAATCACTCTGCAATGGGTCTGCGTAGGGCTGGTTTGCGGTGCATACGCATGTGCAGTACTCCACAATCGGCCGATTGCATATGTATTAGCATCTGCATTCCTTGCTGAATCAGGCCCTATGTACTTATGAAAGGAGTTTACAGCCCCTTGGATATTCGTTTTTTGTTGAATTATGAATTGTCAGTGGTAATTAACTTAGTAATGAAATTCAACATACTGTTGCCAAAACTCTCCTCCAGGGTAAAAGAAAATAAGTTATCAATCTAAAAAAATCTACTTTGATGGGAATGATTACAAGCCACTGGAATATTGACAAAAAATGCTTTAGCAGTGACTGTAATATATAAAATTTGATTGAAAAAAGTCAGTGCTGATGGTGAAATTGTACCAAAAAGTATAGGCCCTCATTCAGAGCCGTACACTCTGAGCAGAGCGCACGCTCTGAATGAGGGCCGCCCTCCATAAAAATGGAGCGTCCTCCTGGACGCTCGTATAGCTGTGGGTCACCACCCACAGCCTATACGAGCGTGCAGTTTGATGGCCGCGATGGTCGTGACCATCGCGACCATCGAAACTGCGAGCCGGAGCCTGCGGTTGAGGTTTTCAACCGCAAGCCCCGGAGTGATTTTGGCTCTATCAGAGCCAAAATCACTCCCACTGACATCACTATTGATGTCAGTGGGCCGGCTTCTGACGGGAGGCGTTCCCGTGGGAACGCCCCCGTCAGGGAGGCACGCCCCCGGCACGCCTACCAAAGGGGGCGTGCTGTCAATCAACATCGACAGCACGCCCCCTTTGATCAGACACAACGAGCGAAGGAAAGTCCTTCGCTCGTCGCATCTGGCGCATGCGCACGACGGAGCTCCCGCCGTCGTGCGCATGCGCAGAGCACAACATCGACCCACTTGCGAGCGGACAGCCGCTTGCGAGTGGGTCTGAATCAGGCCCATAGTTAGTTATCTCCAAAATGTGAAATTCAGAGAGATTCAGTTAACTGGATATGGATAGAATTTATGGAATTTTATATATATCTACAAAGGTTTGGGTATGGGATCTCGGCTGTCAGGATGCTGCCGGTCAGAATACGGACAGCGGCATCGTGACTGTCCGAATCTCAACAGAATTGTTTTAGTGTTCTAACACTTACCCTAACCCTAACTTACCTTTCCTGCAACCTAACTCTAACCCTCCACTCCCGCAGAATGACTATAACCTTCCCTCTAGTGCCTAACCCTAAACCTAGCCCTAATACTCACCACCGGGATGTCAGTGGCCGGGATTCTGGAGCCGGGATTCAGATTGCTGTCAGAATTCAGACTGCTGTGGGGATTCTGACTTCCTGCATTCTGACCATCGGGATCCTGACTATATACATCCCTCTACAAAGTGCTAAACAGATTATTTACCTGATATCGGGGCCTATTTATTTATTTTTCATAAAATTAAGAAGACATGAGCAGTTTCTGCATAAATTTATGAAATGTTGCTATGTGCTAACAGCTTAATGCAGAATATTGCACAGAAATCTCCTGCAGAAGGTGTATTAGCCCTGCAGACTGCAGTCCCCATTTTATCAGTGGGGACTAGGTCTGATCCCTATGTACCACACTCCGAAAAGTGTAGCTTTTGGGAGTTTGGCCCCATTGGTTTAACTATGGGTGCAGGGTGTGCATTTTAGACCGTTACAAGTAAAATTATGAGCCTTTCACGATTAGCAGATCTATCTTTCCTGAAAAATATCTGTAATGTATGGGTGCAGATTGCTGGATTGGGAGATCTTTAAATTGGGAAAAAAAAATCACAGAATCTGTGTATCTTTTTTTTGTTATTGCTGATGTATGGGCCCCTTTAGATACATAGTATAAAGTTATGAAATTAAGTACTCTGAAAAAGACCTATGATTTTTATTTTCATCTGCTTCTTTAATGCTATAATTGCTACATTTAGGGGTCAATTAATCATCACTTGAATTCTACAAAAGCAAGTGAAAATTTACATTTTCAGGGCTATTCATTATGAAGGTAATGCAGGAGATATCTCTGGGATCTTCTGGTTACCTTTCAGCCCCGTCTGTCCCCATACATTAGTATGGGGACCTAAATTCATCAAGCTCCGAAAATATAATATTCATATGGCTTTTGCTCCCGCACCCCGGCTCCTTCCCTATGGGAAAAAGGGACAAACTAAAGGTACAGCAAATATGTAGTTTAAGTATAGGGGCACAATGGCTACCAAATATTCACAGGTGAATAGCACAGGATCCTCTGGGACAATGTGCTAGTCCAAAGTCAATGTTCCTCATTCAGTTTCTACTCTCCTGACATTACCATTACAGGGACTTTGTAAAATCAATATGTCAAAACAGGATTTACAGCACGTAATATCAAGTAATACTGTGAACACAAAGGATCACACTAGGTTTGTCCTCACCTGCAGCAAGGTTATTTTGCTTTCCAGTTGCTGTTATTACATGTGCAGGAGGTGAAGGTGTTTACTAATACAGTTGATGATGTACCAGACAACAGAGAGATAATGAACTTGCCATGGTGAAATGAGATAACAGCAGAGTATTAAAAACATAATCTTACAGAGAACTTACGGCCAAAGCAAAAGTTAAAAACAAGGTATAGAATAAGGATCAGTGCCAAAGGTCAACATGGGCAACAAAAGGACAACGGGCCTTATTCAGAGTTGTACCCTAATGCTGCCACTGCTGCATCCCTGTACACAGCAGCAATGCAAAAATATGCAAATGTCGGAGCCGTCGGAAGATGTATTGAGATGCTCATCTGCGGCTTTGCAAATTCAGGCATCTGCGTAAAATGTTGCAGCATCTGCAAACACTGTAAACTCGGAATAGCGTACAACTCAGAGTCAGGTTACAGGCAAAATCAATACACAGAAATAAGTTGTCATCAGTAGAATTTACCAAAGGCAATTGTCAGAATGCCCAGCTCAGTCTTTTATAGGTACATGTTTACCTGTCATAGTGCATTACATAAATGAGTTAATGCTTCTTCAACACTTGCATGCTCCCATTGGGATGTACAACAAATAAGTGTAAGGATCAGAGACAAGAACATTACTAGTCTCAGTAATAATTTCCCTACTCCCTGACTTAAATGCATGATGTTGTACCTGTCACTGGGACATGTCCATCATCGATAAGTTCAAGGCTGAGAGCAGGGGAGCTTTAAGAGAGGAGGGGGCCCATGTGCAGCCTCCAGTTGGGCCCCCTCAGTGAGAAAGAGGCTGGCTTCATGCCAGAATCTACTGCGCATGCGCGGGTCTCCGGGAAAATGGCGCCTGCGTCTTTTTGCAGAGGACACCTTTTCTGCACATGTGCTAGCCACTCCACCATTTTCCCTGTGATTTTTTGCTGCTCTGCAGCACTAGTCCGAAGCTGCAGAGCAGGACAGGGGAATCTGCGGAAAGGTAAGTATAATTAAATATGGGAGCAGGGTGTGCGGTGTGTCCCCCCTGGTCCCAGGGGCCCGTGTGCACCACGCACCCTGCACCCATTATAAATACGCCCCTGGCTGTGATAGGTTCTGTGATTGGAGATCATGGAGCTGATTCTTAAGGTGGGAGCAAAGCAAAAAAAAGCTATTTACTTTGTATCTGGAACAAACCATGTTGCAATGCAAGGGGTACAAATACATTTATTTTTCTTGCATGCAGTTTTTTGGCATTTGGGAGCAAATGATTGATTGTCATTTGTTACCATACATTACCAGATTTTCCTTCTCACCACAGATAGGACAGATAAAGCTTTAGGTGTGTACCTAGCTTTAAAGCTGGTTGGAAAGAAAATCTGGTGAAAGAAAATCTGGTAATGTATGGGAACAAATGACAATGAACCATTTGCTCCCAGACACTGGAAAACAGGCAAAAAGTTCATCCACATAAAATGATTAAATGAAATGGTTTTAACCAATTTGTCTAATGAGCAGTCTGCCTGTTTTTCAGTGTTTGGAAGCGAATGGTTGATTGTTCTCCCATACATTAACAGGTTTTCATTTCAACAAACAGGTTGGATGGTTGGACAGATAATCTGATGGTGTATGGCCAGTTTTTCTTGCTAATTTTTGCTTTGCTCCCAACTCGGAATAAGCCTATTGTATATTTGCTTTATAAAGTGATCAGTGGCCCTCATGAAGTACTGGCTATAGCGTTCAGTCTTTCTGATATTGTCTTGCTCTGCCATGCAAATGTTTTGACCCTTGTTTGATTACTCTGACAACCATTTAAGGAGGGCAGACATTAGTTGGATGAGATAACACATAACTGTTGTGCAGTACATAAGGTCCTGTTAAGGTCCATTGCTTCATTGTTTGGAGACCACTACTTTCTCAATGCATGACTCTTAAGTGGATAACGAGTCCCAGGGGATGTTGATGTCCCAATGGGTAAACTTTTCAATTCCTCTGAAAGAGACAGCAAGAGCCAATTGCCTCAATCTGCAATATTACTCACAATGGGAATTCTTGCATGTTTGCACATCAAATGTTTGAGGTATAGCTCAGATATCAGTTCATTCCGGTCTCAAGGGTAAAGCAATCTTCAAAAGAAGAGAAAAATTCCAATGGTGTATTATCCTTAAGCTAGGTACACACTTCTCGAGATATTGTTCATTGAATCAATGAACGATATATCGGTGGAGCAATGGCAGTCCTGCAACACAGCTGATGCTGATATATCATGCATCTGCATGTTTGTATGGGCGACCTGCCGACCAACCCATAATCCGACCGCAGGCAACGCAGGCAATTACTTCACGTCTGGTTCCTGTGGCCAGGCATGTTGTGCGGTGGATTGCTAAGTGTATATGCACAATTTGTTTGTGCTGTACACTTACCAAATCAGTGGATCGGTCAGCCCCATCGGGTGGGCGACCGATTCATTGCTCAGGTGTGTGCCCAGGATTAGATTTATTAAAACATCACATAACAATTTAAAATAATAATTCCCTCTTTAGATGGGGTAATATGCATACCGGAAATCAGCTGCCTAATATATAGTTCTGAGGGTGACAATGAGTGACTAAGCTTCCATACAAGTTTCTATTAAGAGATAACTTCTGCATAATTTTTACTCACAAATAATAACCACTTGCCTGGCATGATCGCAATTTTCCAACCACACCAGGCAGTTCTTTATCTGATCTGATCACAAAATTTTGAACAGTCAGATAAACAGTGAGGGAGGCTGCAGGAAGAGAATCATCCCATAGCTGCTGATCTCAGAGGGACCTTCCGGTTCCTCTGCTTGCCTGCACCCTCCCCCAGTGTATGCTGTGCCAATCACTGCTGATCGGTCAGCAAAGCACCCAGGGGCTGCAGACATTAGTAACCGATGGGAAAAAATAAATTTACCTCCCCCTTAATGTACCTGGTGCCTGAAACCGATGCCAAAATTAAAGTCGTGATGTTTCTGATGTTCCCATGGCGGTGTTTCATTGTTTGAAAAAACAATTTTCTGACAAATATTAAAAATAATATATATATATATATATATAATTTTTTTTTTTTTTATTCTAATGAAATCATTTTGAAAAACTTGAAATAGATGTCCCTCAACTAATTCACTCATAAAAAAACCCCAACAGTTTCTGAGCGGTTTTTAGAAAAAAAAATCATCAGTTGCATTGCTGAGAAAAAAAATGGAAAAAAAACCCAGTCTTTTCTTTTTCTGTGTTAAACTTGGATTACTATTGCATTGCTGAAAGAAATATATTATATTTATTTTTGGGAAATACTGGCTTCTTAACTAAAAGCCCCTAGACTTGTGTATAAACCTCCAGGAGATAAAATGGAGGAAGTTTTTCGCAGTATAGTAAATTTTGTGCCTCTCACCAAAAGACAGAGGAACAAATGTTGCAGCTGGCGACCCAGTCAGTAGGCACAACAGCTGCAGGGCATTTAAATGTCTGCCTCAGATGTTTGCTGGTATTTGAGAGGGTGGCACAGCATTTAAAGTAGCCAGTGTATACTTGGGCTGATAGACTTGCCCCCTATCTCACTGGTGAGGCTCAGAAAGCCTATGTGGATTGGTCCACTAATGATGCGGAGAAATATGACCTGGTCAAAAGTGCCATTCTGGCCAGGTCAGGACTTACTCCAGCTGGGAAGTCACAGCGCTTTCATGAGTGAGCCTTACTACCAGGGGTCTCTATTCGGAAGCAGGTTGAAGAACTCACCAGACAGTTGTGTAGTTGGCTCCAACTGGAGGTCCACACTTCTGCACAGATTGTGTGTGTGGAAACGGTAGTTATCGACCACTGCATAAGGACCCTGAGTCGAAAATATGCAGCGCTGGGTCATACACACTGATCCTCTAGAGGAGTAAGTTATAATGTTGGAGCGGTATGAGACCGCAGGAAATATGGCAAAAATGCCAGAAAAGAAACCAGGGAATGGGAGTCCAGTAAGTTGGAACCCCACTGGCCTGTGACCCAGTCTGCCACCCCTATTCATGGAAACACCACTGGAGACTCTGTGGTCATCTGCTATCACTGCAGAGAGCCAAGTCATGTAAGGTGTTCCTTTCCAAAGAAAACAGCCTATGGAGTGTAGTATCACCAGCACGGGTGTTATATATTCTGATTTCTATACTATGGTACCCCTGGATTCCAGACCCCCATTAATGTGGGAGTCTGTTTTGCTGAATGACTGAAAACTACTGGCTATTATAGACTCAGGGAGTAAGATAACCCTGATCTCTGAGGCTGTCATATCCAGACCAGTAGAGAAAGTGCCAGGGTTAGTTGAGGTACTCTGTGTATATGGTTCCACAGAAAACTTCTCCTGTGTGAGTGAGCCTCGCCATAAAGGGGCACACTTATGAGGTGTTCACCACGGTTGGATCTAAGCTTCCTTATCCACTCATATTGCAATTTCCCAGGATTTCCTGAGCTTTTAAAGGAACCTCAGATACAAAGCAAGTGGAAAATCTCCATGGTGGGGGATGTCTTGTGAGAGGGGTTGTCTCTCACCTGAATTTCCCACATTCCTGTGGGATCAGCTCGATCCACGGGAGGCTAGAGTGAAGCCAGGGTACTTTGCAGCAGCAAGGGGGATTTGGAACTCTGGGTTTTCACAGTTGCACAGGCCCAGCTGCAGCTCATCACTGAGAGACAGAAAAGTTTAACACTCTCATACACCCAGTGCTCTGCACTGACACTGGCAAGCGGCAAGTTTAGTACGCCAAAGTTCTATAGTGCCAGAGACTAATGATTTTGGCTATGCTTGCAGGCCATTGCAGCAGACTAACCATTAAGCACTGGGAGTGCTGGGACATTTTACTTTCATCTGTTTATTTATTTTATGTGCCTGTGTGTCCAGGCATAAGCCTGTGTATGTTAAAGTGCAGCGTTTGCTGCCATTAAAGACACTGCTTTACCGAATACCTGACTGATGTGAGTTCTTATTTCTACACTCCTCAGCGCCATTTTTGAAATGCGAAGATGGCCGCCATGAGCCAATCATGGCTTGTGGTGGCCATCTTTGAATTTCAAAAATGGTGCTGAGGTGCCGTTTTTGAAATGGGCTCCGCTGCCAGAATGGCTGGTGGGGACTGGATCCTCTCTGATCCTGGCCCGCTGCCGACACCTGAACAGGCGCCGGTCCCGCAGCTGCTGATTTTCAGAGATGGCCGCCACGAGCCAATAACGACTCGTGATGTCATTGGAGGTGGAGGCACCTGAAGAGGACCACAGAAGCCCTGGGGAGGAGGCAGCCACGCCCCAGGTGAAGACACTAGAAGTCCTGGCAGGTGGGCACCTGCCAGGTGAACACGCCAAAGCCCTGGCGGGTTGGTGCCTGCCAGGCGAAGATGCCAAAGCCCTGGAGGGTTGGCGCCCACCAGGCAAAGACGCCATAAGTCCTAGTGGGCTGCAGCCATGAAGAGCTGACACAGGCTGTCGCCCACTAGGTGAAGACGTCAAAGCCCTGGCGGGTCGGCGCCCACCAGGTGAAGATGCCAAAGCCCTGGGCAGCCACAGCCTAGGCAACCAGGAAAAAGAGCTATCACAGGCTGACACCCACTAGGTGAAGACACTGAAGCCCTGGCGGGTTGGTGCCCACCAGGTGAATATGCTGGAACTCCTAGTTGGCAGCAGCCATGAAAAAGAGCTGACACAGGCTGCTGCCCACTAAGTGAAGACACCGAAGCCCTAGCGGGTTGTTGTCACTGAAGCGAAGACGCTTGGTTGGCACCCACCAAGCAAAGATGCCATAAGTCCAAGTGGGTGGCAGCTGTGAAAAAGAGCTGACACAGGCTATCGCCCACTAGGTGAAGACGTGGAAGCCCTGGTGCATTGGTGCCCGCCAGGTGAAGACGCAGAAGCCCAGGTGGGTTGGCGCCTGCCAGGCGAAGACACCAGAAGTCCTAGTGGGAGGCAGCCATGAAAAAGAGCTATCACAGGCTGCCACCTGCCAGGTGAAGACGCCGAAGACCTGGCAGGTTGGCACCCGCCAGGTGGAGACGCCAGAATTCCTAGTGGGCAGCAGCCACGAAAAAGAGCTGACACAGGCTGCCGCCCACTAGGTGAAGACGTCGAAGCCCTGGCGTGTTCGTACCCACCATGCGAAGACACCAAAGCCCTAGCGGCTTGGTGCTCGCCAGGTGAAGACGCTCAAGAACTGGCAGGGGTGCCCGCCAGGTGAAGACACCATAAGTCATAGAGGGCAGCAGCCATGAAAAAGAGCTATCACAGGCTGCCGCCCACCAGATGAAGACGTCGAAGCCCTGACGGGTTGGTGCCCACCAGGTGAATATGATGAAGCCCTGGTGGGTTGGCATCCACCAGGCGAAGACACCAAAGCCCTGGGGGGTTGGCGCCCACCAGGTGAAGTTTCTGAAACCCTGGTGGGTTGGCGCCCACCAGGCAAAGATCCCTAAGCCCTGGGGTGGTGGCAGCCATGCAAAAGAGCTTAAAGGCCGCCATCCCCCAGGTGAAGACCTGTAAAATAAAATATTACAATATTAAAGTGTGTTTCGTTTTTTTAAATAATTTATTTTACAGGTGACTACAGGTGGCAGTGGGCCTAATGCTGGTACTTGTGGTTATATAAGTACCAGCATGCAGGGAGGTGTGCTGGGACCTATAGTTCACCTGCTAAAGAAAATATTATTTAAAATGCACCACATCACATAATCAACCTGGCACCCACCGCCCAGGGGTGCTGGGGATAGCCCCGGGCTATCAGCCTAGGCCTGGGGTGCCCTGAGGAGGGGGACCCCTTTATTGGGGGGTCCGCTGCTCCTCAGGGACTGACTAGTGGTCAGGGTTAATGTTGAGGCTGGGGGGCCCATTGAAAGGGCTCCCCTGGCTGTGGCATCAGCCTCCCATTAGAAATAGTCTGGCGATGGTCCTGGAGAATACAGAGGGACCCTACTAATTTTTTTTGACAGTATTTCCAGAACCAGGACCGGATCAGAGACCAGTGCTGGTTACACAACTTATGGGGGACCTACGTCATTTGTCCCCTGTATTTTGGCAACCAGGGCTGGTTTTGACTAGCCCGGTGCTGGTTGGGTTTTAAATACAGGGGCCTCCTATGTCATTTGTCCCCTGCATTTAAGCACAACCATGACTGGCTGCCTGTGCTAAAAAAAAAACCTGAAAAAAATGGCGTGGCCCACCCCCCAAAAAACAACCAGCACTGAGCTTTAGAGCATCAGTACTGGTGCTAAATACAAGGAACAAATGACATAGGGGTCATATTAAGCACAACCAGTATTAAGGAGTATTAAGCACAACCAGCACCAGGCTTTTCAGAACCTGTCCTGGTTGCAAAAATATGGGGGATAAATGATATAGGGGTCCCCCATATTTAGCATAACCAGCACAGAGCTCTGAGCCAGTCCTGGTTCAGGAAATACAGGGGGAAAAATGCATAGGGCCCCCCTGTATTTCCCAGAACCAGCCCCGGACTCATTCTAGCAGGGAATTTATGCCACAGCCAGGAGAGCCCTTTCACTGGGCCCCCCAGCTGCAGCATCACCCCTGACCACTAGTCAGCCCAGGCTGGGGATCCCTGGGGAGTTGGGGACCCCCACAATAAAGGGGTCCCCCTCCTCAGGGCACCCCAGGCCCCAGCTGATAGCCCAGGGCTATCCCCAGCACCCCTGAGTGGTGAGTGCTGGGTTGATTGTGTAAAGTGTGGTGCATTTGAAAATAGAAATATTGGCATTTGCTGTGGAACTACAGTTCCCAGCAAGCCTTCCCTGCATGCTGGTACTTGGAGAACCACAAGTATCAGCATGTGGGGCATTACGGGTGTGTTGGTAGCTGTAGTTCCACAACAAAAGCAATATTAAAAAAACAGAACACACACCATAGAAAAGTATAATTTTATTTAAACATACATGCACACACACATGTACTCACACATGCACACACTATCTCACATACTCACCTAGTATCCCTGAAGCCAATCTGTCCTCTTCTCCAGTAGGTAATCCAATGGTGTACCTGTAATAAAAAATGTCATACTCACCTCCTATGCGTGGAGGGACAGTAGCAGGCTTTAGTGGCGGCAGTGCGGGCGGCAGTGCAGACGGCGGTGGTGCAGGCGCTAGGACCCGGGGGAGGTAGCAGCACACTGGTAGATCCATGATGCCTGATTCTGTGTTCATTAAAAAAAAAACATTGTGTGGCCCCACCCCCCAACCAGCACTTGACCCTTTCTAGCAGGTGGGTGATTCCACAGCCAGGGGAGCTCTTTCACTGGGCCCCCGCAGCCAAAGCATCACCTCTGACCACTAGTCAACCCAGGCTGGGAATCCCTTGGAAGCTGGGGACCACCCAATAAAGGGGTCCCCCTCTCCACGGCACCCCAGGCCCAGGCTGATAGCCCAGGGCTATCCCCGGCATCCCTGCCAGGTTGATTATGTAAAGTGTGGTGCACAAAAATAATGAAAATATTGTCTTTTGCTGTGGAACTATAGTTCCCAGCAAGCCTCCCCCACATGCTGGTACTTGGAGAACCACAAGTGCCAGCATGCAGGGCATTATGGGCCTGCTGGTACCTGTAGTTCCACAGCAAAAGCAATATTAAAAAAATCACAGAACACACACACACCATAGAAAAGTACAATGTTATTAAAAACATACATGCGCACACACATGTACTCACACAATATCTCACATACTCACCTAGTATCCTTGAAGCCCATCTGTCCTGGAATAAAAAATCCATACTCACCTCCTCCTATGTTTGGATCTGTCCTCTTCATTCCAAAGTAGGCAATCCAGGGTCTTGGCAAAAAAAAAATGCATTTCCAGAGCCACGGACATTAGTAGTGTTCTCTAAGAACACTACTACCTGCATGACAGCTCCGCCGTGGGATTTCAGTACAGAAATCCCGGTGCAGAACGCTCATTGGCTGAGAGAGGTGAGCCTTCTGCCTTTCAGCCAATGAGCAGTTCTCACCATTGACTTCAATGGTGAGAACCGCGAGTGCCTATTTCAAAAATGGCACCTCAGCACCATTTTTGAAATCTATGGCCACTGCAAGCCAATTACGGCTTGCAGTGTTATCGCCCCGCCCCCTCGGCTGGGTTATATAAAGCCAGTGCAAGGTGCCGCCCAGATAGTTCGTCGACCGGGTAGCTGGAGAGAAGACCAGCTGAAGCATGAAGATGCCGCGGAAGCCCTGGATGGGTGGCAGCTATGCAAAAGAGCTTAATGGCCGCTGCCCTCCAGGTGAAGACACCATGGAAGGCCTGGGAGAGCGGCAGCCATGTAAAGGAGCTTAAAGGCTGCCACCCCCCAGATGAAGGTGCGGGAAAATAAAATGTTAAAATAAACGCTTTGCTTTATTTTAATATTTCTTTAGCACCAGCAGGCCCTTAATGCCCCGCCTGATGGTACTTGCAGTTTTCCAAGTACAAGTTTGCAGGGATGCCTGCTGGGACCTGTAGTACTACTGCAAAAGATCCTTGGCTATCAGCCTGGGCAATCAGGGGTGATGCTTCAGCTGGGCAGCCTGGTGAAAGGGCTGCCCTTGCTGAGGCATCACCCCCGTGCTAGAAAAAGTCTGGTGCTGGTTCTGTTAAATACAGGGGGACCCTACTAATTTTCCCCCTGTATTTCCAGACTAGAACTGGCTCAGAGCCCAGTGCTGGTTGTACTGAATACAGGGGACTCCTACATGATTTGTCCCCGGTATTTTGGTGACCAGGACTGGTTCTGTAAAGCCTGGTGCTGGTTGTGCTTAATACGGGGGACATCTATGTTGTTTGTCCCCTGTATTTAGCACAACCAGTACTGGGTTTCCAAAGCCCAGTGCTGGTTGTCTTCTTTTTTTTTTACACAGGTTTTCTTTGTTTATTATGAACACAAAATCACATACGGGTCTCACTGATCCCGTCCGTGCTTCTGTGTTTATTTATCACAGATGCAGGTATCACAGATCATTCAGATCTGAGCCTACATCTGTCTGCTGCTACCTCCCTTGGGTCCTGCCACCAGCTGCTGCTAATGTCCCCGGGTCCTGGCTGCAGATAACACCCACTACCCCCCCGGGTTCCAGCCATAGCTTACAGCTGCTTCCTTCCTCCAAACCCACCGCCCACACTGATCTGCCATCTTGGTGCAGCCAAGTGAGGGCACAATGAGTACAGCTGATCGACCCTCCTACTGAGGCTATACATCAAGTTGAAACTTCTTATCTCTATACTGGTGGATTCATGAGGTAATAGTTTAAAAACTGTAACTTCCTCAATTGCCTAAACCCCAAAAAGTGCCTATCATTTAACAATAGCTACCTAATAAAACACACCCCAAGTCTAAATTCGCCCCCTACCCTGAGTTGTGCCTTCCAGCACAGCAGAAAAGTGGTCCTAATTGAGTGTCAGAAAAAACTGACAGTTGGAAATTTAATTACTACCAGGTCCTCATTTTTATGTTTTTGCCATAAAATTTGGCACGCAGCACCAAGTGACAGTTCTACCAGTCCATACCAAATTTCAGCTCCGTACCTCCAATAGCTTTTAAGGAGTAGCCCCTTAAACACCCTGCCCCCCTCAGGATTTCTCTATGGGAAAATTCTGTTTTTTTCGAGGGGACCCCTGCGTCAGTTGTCCTCTGTATTTTGGCAACCAGGACTGGCTCCGATTAGCCTGGTGCTGGTTGTGTACAGGGAACAGGGCCGGATTAAGGGGAGGGTGACAAAGGTGGTCATCCTGGGGCCCCTACACAGGGTTGATGTGACCCTGTCGAGAACAGGTGTCCAGCGGCAACTTTTCCCAGATGGGGGCCAGGCTCAGGAGCCATGGCTGTTCTATTACAGGCAGCTGCATGCAACACAGTGTCATGTGACACACATGTCTATGATGCTGAGGGCACCCAGGAACAGCTCTGCCAGGGTACATCAGGTAGAAGAGGTGCTGGAGGGGGAGTGGGACAGGCGCCGTGTGGCTGCGGGAGATGGGGCAGCATTAGTAGGCACAGATGCCGTGTGGCTGGGGGGGGCATTAGTAAGTAGGCACAGGCACTGTGTGGCTGCTGGGGGTGGGGGGATTAGTATGCGCAGTCGCTGTGGAACTTGGGGGGGTACAGGGACTGTTGGGGTATAGGACCAGGCACAGCACCATGTGGCTTGGAGGGGGCCCCCACAACTTAGTTGCCCTGGGGCCCCTTTAAGACTTAATCTGGCCCTGATAGGGAACCTCTACATCTTTTGTCCCCTGTGTTTAGCACAACCAGCACTGGGGCTCCAAAGCCCAATGCTGGTTGTGCTGTGGAGGCACACCAGTTTTTATATTACACATTCATTTTTAAAACAATGCAGATCTCACTGATACATCCATGCATCTATGTCTTATTGATTTAATTTTCTCAGATGCAGGCCCAGCACCAGTGAGTCCCTCTCTCGCCCGCTGATGCTTCTGTGCTTGGGCTTGTTGCTACCACTGCTCCACACCACCGCTGCTGCCACTGCCCCACACACCTGCCCCCGCAGCCGTCTCTCCATCTGCACCCTTAAAACACCTCCTGTGTGCTGTCTGCTCCTCCACCCATGTTAGTGTACCTATTTCTTGTCCTTCTGCCCTAAAGGTGGACCGGTTTGCTTATCAAAACCCTGGTGGTTAATAAATTATAAAAAAGCAAAGAAATTCCATAGACAAAAAACCTTATGGTTTCACATGTCCCATTAAGGATCTGAAGCTTCAAATGATCTGAAATTTCACAAAACCTACTGGATTTGTGCCACTCAAACTAAAAAATGCAATGAAATTACAATCAGTAAGGCTGACACCTTAATAGATGTGTTCATTGTGCAATACAGATATGGTATGCCATCAAACCCTGTGGTTAACTGCAGATTCAGCACTCTCACAGAGTGAGATTGCTGTCACTCACAAAATGGTGGAGCTACTATTTCACAGAATTAAAGAAGTCTTTTATATGTTGTTATTTACATTTAATTCTATGTAGGTATGTTATAATAATGTGAGTCCATGGATATATGGCATCCTTTAGGCTTTTTTCATATTATCAGTTACATGGGTGTTGAAATAGTGTGTTGAACATTGTTTTCATATAGTGTAACTGGGCACTTCCGGTTTCGGATCCCGGCCAAGCACTTCCGGTTTTGGCGGCCATGTTGGTGCTCCAGAGAGTAGAGCACCTCTAAGGAGGAACTATATGTTGAGCATTAATTGCATGCGGACACTGTTGCTTAGCACACTCTCTGGGCCTGATTCAGAGCTGCTCGTAAGCGGCCACTCATTCTTTCCGAGCGGTGTTTGCCCAACTGTGCATGCGTACGGATCGTAATACGCATGCGCGAACCAGTCAGTGCGGCCGAAAATCGTTTGTTCGCTAAATAGTGAATGCCTGCTATTTTGAGTGACTGGAGGAGGCGTATGTGGGTGGTAACAGGGGAAGGTGCTTGAAAACGGGGAGTGGAGATCCAAATGCAGGCGTGCTTAAAGATCAAAATGGGCGTTTTATGGGTGCGCATAATTAATACAGCAGCGTCATTGACCACGTCACTGGGTTATTTTATAGTCAGAACTGCTCACAAGATTGCGGTAGGATAAACCAACCACAAGAATAGCGAGCAGTTCATACGCTGGTCGATGTACTCGATTAATCTAATAAATAGCGGACATGATGTAGGATGCGAGCGGCCAGGGGGTGTAGTTTCCAAAAAAACTACCGCAAGTTTTGTTCGCTCGTTCAAACCTAGAGGCGTGAACAGACCACAAAGAGCGAACGGTTCATTTGAATAGCCACCCCTTTTTTCAGAACGAATGACCGCAAATAGCGTCCGTCTCTGAATCAGGCCCTCTGTGTGCAGATGACTTCTGTTTCCAGGATCGCGGTGTCACTTCCTGTTTTTCCGGTTTTTGTATACATCGCTTTTGGGACATTGTAAATATAATATGTATGAACTGTTTTAGATGTAAAATCAGCCATTTTTTAATCTATGTGAAAGGAAAGGATGCTTAATTGATACAAGGATTAGTTAAGGGTGATTATATTTTTCATCCATTAACAGGAAATCCTGTTTTGGCCATTTTTGTTTCTCCTACATTCAATAATTATGCAAATAAGAATTCCTATATATATATATATACACACAAATATATATATATATATATATATATATGGGTTCTTGTGCAAGAGGCTATTCATTACCCCTGAGGAAGTCCATGAGATAAGATATAGCTCTATCCGGACGAAACGTGTTGGGTGTATCTGCTGATCTTCTTCAGATAAGCTATTCTTTCTCAAAATTATTGTACAAGCAATTTTATACCAATTTGTGCTGTTACTTTTGTAAAAATCATCTTGCACTATGTATGTTTGTTTTTTCTTGTATGTATTCTTTGGCGTTCTTTTAAATCCATGAAAAAAATGGTAATGTGGATGACTTTGTGGGGACCTAAATAAAACTTTGAGCTATATTTTATCTATATAGTATGGGTTCACTTATAATATAAATATATATATATATATATATATATATTAGGGGTGAGCGGGTTCAGATTTCTGTATTCCGAACCCCCCCAAGCCCCCCCGATCCGAGGCTGATCCGAGTCAGGCTCGACTTTTCCCGCCTGACTCGGATCTGAAATCGAGGCAAAACGTCATCATCCCGCCTTCCGGGTCTCGCGGGTTTTGGATCCTATATAAGGTACCCGCGTCAGCGCCATTTTCTCACTCGGCTGTGGACAGTGAAGAGGGAGGGTGGGAGTTAGGGCTGGCTGGGCTGTGTAGTGTAGTGTAGTGCAGTGTAGTGTTGTGCTGTGCTGTGCTGTGCTGCTGTTGTCCATAGGGGCTATGTCCACTCCTTCAAAGTCCATAGGGGCTGGCTGGACTGTGTTGTGCAGTCAGTTGTCCATAGGGGCTGTGTCCACTCCAAAGTCCTGTGCAGTGTCCCAGTCCTAAAGGGGTGCTGTAGTGTTGTCCAGGGCATGCTCTGTCCATAAGGGGTGCTCCCCCCAAGTGCAAAAAAAATAAATATTTTTTCTGTGTTTGTGAATTGTGTGCACTGTGGCTGCACGTGCATCAACAAAGGAGCAGCGCCAAGCGTGCGCCTGTGTCCCATAAGTAAAAGGCTGGCTGGCTTGTCCGTTAAAGGGTGCTGTAACCCCCAAAGGGCACTCCAAACAAAATAAAAAAATATATTTTTTTGTGTTTGTGAATTGTGTGCGCAGTAGCCGCACGTGCATCAACAAAGTAGTGCCAAGTGTGCGCCTGTGTCCCATAAATAAAGGGCCGGCAGGATTGACCGCTAAAGGGTGCAGTAACCCCCAAAGGGCACTCCAAACAAAATAAAAAATATTTTTTTTTGTGTTTGTGAATTGTGTGCGCAGTAGCCGCACGTGCATCAACAAAGTAGTGCCAAGCGTGCGTCTGTGTCCCATAAATAAAGGGCCAGCTGGATTGACCGCTAAAGGGTGCAGTAACCCCCAAAGGGCACTCCAAACAAAATAATTTTTTTTTTCTGTGTTTGTGATTTGTGTGCACTGTGGCTGCACGTGCATCAACAAAGGAGGAGCGCCAAGCCTGCGCCTGTGTCCCATAAGTAAAAGGCCAGCTGGCTTGTCCGTTAAAGGGTGCTGTAACCCCCAAAGGGCACTCCAAACAAAATAAAAAAATATTTTCTGTGTTTGTGAATTGTGTGGGCTGTAGCTGCACGTGCATCAACAAAGGAGCAGCGCCAAGCGTGCGCCTGTGTCCCATAAGTAAAGGGACGGCTGGCTCATTTCTTAAAGGGTGGTGTAACCCACAAAGTGCACTAGTCTCCAACAAAAATAAAAAAATATTTTCTGTGTTTGTGTGCGCCTTAGCCGCACGTATATATCAATATAACATAAATGGAGGACCAAACTTTCTCCGATAAAAATAAAATAGGGAAAGATCAAGAACCACATCCTCCTAGTGCTGAAGCTGCTGCCACTAGTCATGATGATGCCCAATGTCATAGTAGAGGGCACATACAATCCCAAATGACAAAGTTCAGGAAAATGACCTTGAAAAAACATTTAAATCATCTGAAGACAAACGTAAACTTGCCAATATGCCATTTACGACACGGAGTGGCAAGGAATGGCTAAGGTCTTTCCCTATGTTCATGACTAGAGTTAAGCTGACAAAAGCACAGCGAAGAACTGTGCGTTCTAAGAAGATATCACAAATCCCCAATGAGAGTCCAAGCAGGGCCGGATTAAGGTCTGCGGGGGCCCTTGGGCGACAAACTTGTTGGAGCCCCTATCAATAAAATTATACAAGTGGTATACTGTTGATGTTTTCAAAAAATATAATGTACTGCGTGTATATATATATATATATATATATATATATACATATACATACACACACACTAATAGCAGGACCCAGCACTCTCTGTATCAAAATGAACAGCACAGCAATACTTTGCTATGTTTTATATATATATATATATCTGAGTGACGTCATCATATTTATATATATATATATATATATATATATAATTTTTACAAAAAAAGTTTTTAAACACCCAGTATATTACATTTAAGAGCAAATTTAATAAACTGTAATTTTAAGTGCAAATATATATATATATATACACACATACACACTTGCCTACATGCATATATATATATATATATATATATATATATATATACACACACACAATTACCTATATACACACACAATTACCTACATACATACACACAATTACCTATATACACACACACACAATTACCTACATACATACACACATACAATTACCTTCAGATACACACACAATTACCTACATACATGCACACACACACAATTACCTACATACATACACACACGATTACCTTCATATACACACACACAATTACCTATAAACACACACACAATTACCTACATACATACACACACAATTACCTTCATTTACACACTCAATTACTTACTTGCACACAGGCTCTCTCCTCTTCTGCTCCACGGCCAGGTGACAGGCAGAAGCAGAGTGTAACACGACACCTTGGAGTCTGCTCTGCCTCACGCTGTCACACACTGCAGGCTCCCTGGCTGCTAGGTTGCTGCTTGGGCTCTGGTCCGACCAGCCACAGTCTCCTAATCTCAGGAGACTGTGACTGTAATGAAGCTTCTCGGCGGCTGCTGAAAAAAAACAGCTGAGCTGCCGAGGAGTACTGTATCGGAGACAGCTAAATGCTGTACTCCGGTTTTCAGTAGAAGCAGTGGCCGGAGGCAGGGGACAGTGTGTGGGGGCCCACTATGTGTGGGGGCCCCAGGACGACCGCCCCTGTCGCCCTGCCTATAATCCAGCCCTGAGTCCAAGTGTGGTGGTGGTTGCGATGCCTGACCTTCCCAGCACTGGATGGGAAGAGGTGGCTCTTTCCACCATTTGCACGCCCCCTGCAAGTGCTGAAAGGAGCACCCACAGTCCTCTTGCTGATATGCAAATTGAAGATGTCACTGTTGAAGTACAACAGGATGAGGATACTGGTGTAGCTGGCGCTGAGGAGGAAGTTGGTGAGGAGGATTCTGATGGTGATGTGGTTTGTTTAAATCAGGCTCCGTGGGAGACAGTTGTTGTCCGTGGGATGAAAAAGCCCATCACGGTCATGCCTGGGCAGAAGACCAAACATTCCACCTCTTTGGTCTGGCAATATTTCTATCCAAATCCGGACAACAACTGTCTTGCCATATGTACCATATGTAAAGGTGAAATAAGTAGGGGTAGGGACGTTAACCACCTAGGAACATCCTCCCTTATACGGCACCTGCAGCGCGTTCATAAAAAGTTACTGTCAAGTAACTTTGGCTAAAACTGTAAGCAGTCCAGGGACACCTAAATCCCTTTGTCCTGTTGTATCTAAGCACCTGCAAACCACACCGTCAACTCCCTCCTCGTCAATTTCCTCCTTAGTCAGGATCGGAAGTAGTCCTGCAGGCTATGTCACTGGCATGACTGACTCTCCTATCCGGGATTCCTCCGGAGGATCCTGCATTGCTACGTCTCCTGCTGCCGCTGCTGCTGTTGCTGCTGCTGGGAGTCGTTCATCATCCCAGAGAGGAAGTAGGAACACCACTACTTTTACTAAACAATTGACCCTCCAACAGTCCTTAGCGAGGAGGATGAAGTACGACAGCAGTCATCCTGAAGCAAAACGTATAACTGAGGCCTTGACTGCTATGTTGGTGTTAGACGTGCGTCCGGTATCCACCATTAGTGCAGTGGGGTTTAGACAATTGATGGAGGTAGTGTGTCCCCGGTTCCAAATCCCATCTAGATTCAACTTCACTAGGCAGCCGATACCGAGACTGTACAGAAACATCAGAAAAAGTGTCCTCAGTGTCCTGAAAAATGCCGTTGTACAGAATGTCCACTTAACCATGGACATGTGGACAAGTGGAACAGGGCAGACTAAGGACTACATGACTGTGACAGCCCACTGGGTAGATGTATCACCTTACGCAGCAACAGCAGCAGCGTCACCAGTAGCAGCATCTCAGAAACGCCAGCTCAATCCAAGGCAGGCTACACTGTGTATCACTGGTTTCAGTAAGAGGCACACCGCCGACAACCTCTTAGAGAAACTGAGGGAAATCATCGCCCAGTGGCTTACCCCACTTAGACTCTCCTGGGGATTTGTTATATCTGACAATGCCACCAATATTGTGCGGGCATTACATCTGGGCAAATTCTAGCACGTCCCATGTTTTGCTCACACAATAAACTTGGTGGTGCAGAATTTTCTGAAAAGCGACAGGGGCGTGCAGGAGATGCTTTGGATGGCCCGAAAAATTTCTAGACACTTTCACCATTCAGCGACTGCGTGCCGAAGACTGGAGCACCAGCAAACACTCTTGAACCTGCCCCGCCATCACCTGAAGCAAGAGGTTGTGATGCGGTGGAACTCAACCCTCTATATGCTTCAGAGGATGGAGGAGCAGCAAAAGGCCATTCAAGCCTATACATCCACCTATGATATGGCAAAGGAGGGGGTATGCACCTGACTCAAGTGCAGTGGAGAATGATTTCCGTGTTGTGTAAGGTATTCCAGCCCTTCGAACTTGCCACACGTGAAGTCAGTTCAGACACTTCCAGCTTGAGTCAGGTCATTCCCCTCATCAGGATTTTGCAGAAGCTGCTGGAGAAAGTGAAGGAGGAGCTAAGACAGAGCGATTCCGCTCGGCATGTGGGACTTGTCGATGAAGCCCTTCATTCGCTTTGCCAGGATTCCAGGGTGGTCAATCTGTTGAAATCAAACCACTACATTTTGGCCACCATGCTCGATCCTAGGTTTAAAGCCTATGTGGTGTCTCTCTTTCTGGCCGACACAAGCCTGCAGAGGTGCAAAGACCTGCTGGTGAAAACACTGTCAGCTGAAGCGGAACGTGACACGTCAACAGCTCCTTCTTCATTTTCTCCCGCAACTGGGGCTGCCAGGAAAAAACTTAGGTATCCTAAGCAACCCGCTGGCGGTGATGCAGGGCAGGCATGACCAAGTTTGGACATCTGGTCTGGACTGAAGGACATACCAACAATTTCTGACATGTCTACTGTCACTGCATATGATACTGTCACCATTGACAGAATGGTGGAGGATTACATCGGTGACAGCATCCAAGCAGGCATGCCAGACAGTCCGTACCTGTACTGGCAGGAAAAAGAGGCAATTTGGAGGCCCCTGTACAAACTAGCTCTATTTTACCTGAGTTGCCCCCCCTCCAGTGTGTACTCCGAAAGAGTGTTTAGTGCAGCCGAGAACCTTGTCAGCGAAAGGCATAGGAGGTTGCTTCCACAAAATGTGGAGAAGATGATGTTCATAAAAATAAATTATCAACTCTTCCAGGGAGACCAGCCTCCAGAACGTACAGAGACACCTGTGGTGGTGGATTCCAGCAGGGATGAGTTAATACTCTGTGAGGATGAGGATGTACACAACACTGAAGAGGGTGAGGAATCGGTGGATGAGGAGGATGAGGATGACATCTTTCCTCCGTAGAGCCAGTTTGTGCAGGGACAGATTAAAAGCCAGCTTGTTTTGTGGGGGCCCAAACGAACCAATCATTTCAGCCACAGTCGTGTGGCAGACCCTGGCGCTGAAATTATTGGTTTGTTAAAGTGTGCATGTCCTATTTATACAACATAAGGGTGGGTGGGAGGGCCCAAGGACAATTCCATCTTGCACCTCTTTTTTTTCTTTGCATTATGTACTGTTTGGGGCCTAGTTTTTCAAACTGCCATCCTGTCTGCCACTGCAGTGCCACTCCTAGATGGGCCACGTGTTTGTGCCGCCCACTCGTGTCGCTTAGCATAGCCTTTTGGACATAAAAACACTATTGTGAGGTGTGAGGTGTTCAGAATAGACTGGAAATGAGTGGAAATTAAAGTTATTGAGGTTAATAATAGCATAGGAGCAGCAAAAACAACACATTCTGTGATTTTAGCTGTTTTTATTCTTTTTTAAAAAAAAATACAGATCCAAAACACAAAACCCTGAACCCAAAACATGGAAGGGTGGTTTTGGCAAAACCAATCCAGATCCAAAACACGAAGAAAGATCCCGATCCAATACCAAATCACAAAACACGAAAAGTGGCCGGTGCACGACCCCTAATATATATATATATATATATATATATATATATATAGATATATATATAGATATATATGTAGCAGGGAAAAAGCGGATGGAACTCCGGGGCTTCACAGTGTAAAAATCACAGCAGACTGCAACAGGTAGTAGTCAACGTTTCAGACCTTTAAGCTCTTTTAACAAGACAATATGAGCAGTGGATGATATAACTTTTTAAGAAGTCCTTAAGAGTGCCGCTGTGATTTCTGGATTTATACATGACACCTTCATTGGTGTATGGAGGGCACCTGGGCAAGTTAATTTTTTATGTGTCAGTGACGGACTGACTTGGATTGTATTTTTTGGACTGATTGAACAGCGGTGATGAGGTTGTTCCTCTGTCTTTAGCCAAGGCACCCTACATCTTGTTTTATTATACGCAAGGCTACACGTTCTTCCAAGATTTTGATTGTGAAATTTCATGTGCTGTGATGACTTCTCAGACTGAATCATCTGATGTGAGTGGTCTGTTGCAACTTAACTTACCTCAGGGTGACATTTGGTCATTCTCTGAATCGGACGCAGAGAATATTTTATTCAAAGGTAATTTATCTAACACAGGTGGTGAGGAGTCACTGGATCAATTGTATTTTCACCTTTTAAAACTAAAAAAGAAAGAGGTGGATTTTTTGCTTCACGGAGTGAGTCTATCAGACTACTTCAGGGAAAAACGTATCCCTCGGGGCTTCTGAATTAGAAACATTCCCACAATCGGACGACACAACGCAGAGTTTTGCCGTCAATGGGCAGCAATACTGAATAAGTGTTCTTTCGATTTAATTTTATTGGTCATAGAAGAGTCAGGTAGGGAGTTAGCCTCTATTAAAACCAAAATTGAAGCATATGAACAAATTCACCTCAACAAATTAACCAGTGATCAGACCTGTAATTGGGTTGAGAAACTCCAGAAACAAATAGATATCTATAAAAAGGACTTGGTCAAATTTAAAAGAGATAAATTGTCCACCGTAATCAGGGATTACGAAGAAAACAGGGTATATAGTTGGGCTGTGAACCCCAAACCCTAGGACAATAGACCGAGATATAGAACATTCAGGAGGAATAGAACTCACCCTATTGATTGTGACCACACAGGTGGTGAGTACACCAGTGCCAGTGAACCAGAATGTGCTGGGACCAGCAGCAATTATTTTTTAGGCAAACCACCCGCGAGGGTGATAACGAGAGCTCGCAAGGACCCCGCCAATGAGTCTAAACTAGGAGGGGGGCCAGTGGTCGAGGTCCGTCAAGAAAACAGCTGAAAAAGAAAACTTGATTTTCAATCTCTCCTCAAGAAACCTGTCTCCTCTGGAACATAAAGTATTAAATAAAGGACTTTCGTTTGTCCCTACGAATTCTTTTAACCCGTTTCAGAGTAAGATTGATTTGCACAGATTCACCAGACAATTGAAATTAAAAGAATTTTTGGGGGCAAACTTACAGCAATCTACATCAATGAGCCAACTGTGTCCTATTAAAAAAAATCAAATTTTGATCCCCTTTCCAACAATGCATCCGTAAAAACATTTAACAGAATGGTGGACCAGGAGATAGAATCTGTATCCAAATTAGGTAAACCAAAATACAATAATTTAACTGTGGCCGAACGGAATGCACTTAAGGATCTACAAAATGACAAAGATATCATCATTCGTAGTGCAGATAAAGGAGGAGGTATAGTGGTTATGGATCTGCAAGACTATAAGACAGAGGGCCTGATTCAGAGCCGGATGCTCTGACCAGAGCGCTCGCTCTGAATCAGTGCCCTCCTACCTAAAAATGGAGCGGCCTCCTGGCCGCTCGCATAGCTGTGGGTGACCACCCACAGTATATGCGAGTAGCCAAAAAGATGGTCGCGATGGTCAAGACCATCGCGACCATCGGGCTTGCGACGAGACCCTGCGGTAGGGTCTCGGTGACCGCAAGCCCTGGAGTGATTTTGGCTCTATCAGAGCCAAAATCACTCCCACTGACATCACTAGTGATGTCAGTGGGGCCGGACCCAGACGGTAGGCGTCCCCATGGGAACACCTCCGTCTGGCAGCCACACCCCCGGCACGCCCACCAAAGGGGGCGTGCTGTCAGTCACCATCGACAGCATGACCCCTTTGGTGCGAGACCCGGAGTGACAGCTTGGCTGTCGCTGTCCGGGTCTCGCGCATGCGCACGACGGAGCTCCCTCCATTGTGCACATGCGCATTGGGGTAACATCGACCCGCTTGCGAGCGTCCTGCTCTCGCGAGTGGGTCTGAATGACCCCCAGAGATTTATAGAAAACTGAGTGACTATAAAATATATAGATCATTGGATTCAGATCCAACTCACATTTATTTGAAAGAACTACAAGAGATAGTGAATACCGCTGTGGATAATAATATCATCAACAAAAAAACAGCTACAGCATTAATTCCGTCTCATCCAATAGTCCCGATCCTTTACACTTTACCAAAAATCCACAAAAACCCAGTGTGCCCTCCAGGAAGACCGATAATTTCGGTAAGAAATTCCATCTTATATACAGTAGCACAATTTTTGGATCACTACATGCAGCCGGTAATACAGACCCAAAATTCGTTCTTGAAAGACACAACTGACTTAATTTTGAAACTTAATGCTTTATCTGATTTGAACAAAGATTGTCTATTGTGTACAATAGACGTAATTAGTCTGTATACCAGCATTCCTCATAATAGAGATATTGAGACCCACGAGAAATCTTTTAGCCTCTTCCACCTTGTATACTGGTCCTGACTTGGACTTCTTTATTCAACTCCTAGAATTGACCGTAAAGAGAAATTATTTTCTTTTTGATGGCAAGTTTTTCTTGCAATTAATGGGATGCGCAATGGGATCCTGTGTGGCACTGTCGTTTGCCAACGCATTCATGTTCTAACTTGAACATGATTTATTTTTTGATCTATAATAAAATATATTTTTTCACCAGATATATAGATAATTTACTGGTTATCTGGAAAGGTTCTGAACAAGAATTTATTGCTTTCATGAATGATATTAACAGTAAGGATCCAGACATTAAGTTCACCTTTAATGCCAGTAAATCTACCATCAATTTTTTAGATGTTCAAATCAATTTAAGCAATGACAAAATATATACTACTATTTATCAAAAACCAATGGATTGTAACATGATCGTACAATCCAACAGCTTCCATCAAACTGCACTGAAGAGAGGACTTCCATTCTCTTAATTATTGGGAGTTCATCATATTTCTAATGACATGTCTGAAACTATCATACAAATGGATAAGATGATTGCCAAATTTGTGGCACGAGGATATGATCCTAAAGAACTGAAGAGCATCAAAAACAAAGTGCTAAAAATTCCTAGGGAGAACACTTTAAAACAATCCAGAATGAAGGACGTCTCCAATTCCATGATATGGGTGAATGATCACAACTCAGGAATGAAAAAAATTATATCTTCTGCTAAGCAGTTATGGCCTATGGTGAGGTCTGATAAGGATCTACTGGCAAAACATTGCAGATATAATCGTACACAAAGACATCACCTCTGTAAAAGAAGAAACATCAGGACACTTTCTATCCAGGAAAAAAGGATGTTTTAGGTGCCATAGATGCGCAACGTGTGGTTTTTTAGATATTGGAGACACTTTTTTTTCATCCCCATAATGGAAAGAGATTTGTCATCAGACACACTTTGACTTGCAGTAGCAGTTTTGTCATTTATTACATTAAATGTCCTTGTGGTTACCTTTAAGTAGGGAAAACTACCCGTAAATTTAAAGAAAGGATGGCGTTACACCAGTCGGCAATTCGCCTTGCCCTGGAGGGTGGGGACATTGACCAACCGGTGGCACGCCACTTCAAAGAAGCGAAACACAATTTACCTTCCCTTCACTACAAAATCATTGACTTTGTGCCTCAGAATATGAGGGGTGGAGACAGAGAGAAATCCCTACTACAATTGGAGGCACGCTGGATTGTTAGGTTGCCTCAGAATATGAGGGGTGGAGACAGAGAGAAATCCCTACTACAATTGGAGGCGGGCAAGATTGTTAGGTTGAACACTGTTAAACCTCTCGGTTTAAACGAACAACTTCCTTTGAGTTGTTTTCTATAATAGTATTATTTTTATTATATTAGTGATTGTATTATCTTGATTTAATATGTATATATATATATATATATATATATATATGATTATTTGGGCACCCATGCATATATGGGACTCTTTCTTGTTAGTAGTAGCTCCTGTTTGTCCAGTTCAGTCTCTAGTTCTATCAGCTATACTATTTCTTTTACTGGTGTTTGGTATCTCTATGTTCACTATTGTTGGGGTCCTCTCTCCTAGGCAACCGCCCACTCTCTGGCGGCTTCACTGATGTGCTACATCAGATTGGCCACGCAAGGGTGACATCATCGGGGGTGGACACATTGCCGGAGCTGGATGGATCATGTGCACTTGTGGTGACCTTTTATAAGGTAGGATGTCTCTCTTTTTTACTCTATGCTGTATCCTTGACAAAAGATTAAAAATCTGAAATGTTGGAGTTGATCCTAGTGATGAGCAGTGGATGATTTCACTTTTTAAGAAGTCCTTAAGAGTGCCACCGTGATTTCTGGATTTATACATGATGGATATGAGATGGATATATCCCACCCATTGTCTGCAGCCATGGCAATCATCGTAAATATCTGGACTTGCACCCACCACATGCTGTGTGGAAAGGATCAATCTGAAACAGACATCTCATGTCCATCAGCACCCTATTATTGGTACGACTGAGCACGGAAGTCGAATAATACGCCCACAATACTCACATGAGATGGAACAGTTAGTTACACGTTCACTAACAACATAAAGAAAAAAAAAACATACCAAGGACCATTGTGAGGTAGGTGACCGAGAAGGTACCCCTCAGAATTTTGCAACAAAGACTTCCATTAAGAACAATGTAAACTTAATAAGAAACTAGGCTGTTTAAGCGGGATGTAGTCAGCATCCGAGAGTGCTTGATATCGATGGTCTGAATACTGGCACCAAAATCCTAACAGATCAGGTTCCTGGCACCAGTATCCTGAAAGTCTTGGTGTTAGGGGGATGTTACGGTTAGGTAGCACAGTTAGGGTTAGGCATTAGAGAGAGGGTTAGGGTTAGGCACCAGGGAGAGAGGGTTAGGGTGCGCGGAGGGGGAGGTTAGGTTTAAGCACTAGGGGGAGGTTAGGTTTAGGCACTGGCCAGGGGGTGTTAGGTATAGGGTGCAGGGAGGGGGAGGTTAGGCTTAGGCACTAGGGGGAAGGTTAGGAGGCATTTGGGAGGGTTAGGGTTAGGGTATGGATTAGGAAAACACTTTCCTGTGTTTTCTATGGGTGTTGGGATTCTGGCTGTCAGGATGCTGCTGATGGATTTCATTTAATCTCCTGGCTGCTCACAGGGTTGTACAATACTATCTATCTACAGTATCTATGCCCGGATTAACAATGGGGTGGGTGGAGCTGCAGCTCCATGCCTCCCCATGATAATAGGCCGACAGGATCCACTGGAGAGTGGTGCAAGTAAGATGGTACTTGCCGGCTGCTTTACCACCTTACTTTCTGCCCACTCTAGTGACAGGGCACAGGCCGCTTTGTCTAGCTGCTGCACATGATAGGCGGCAGCCCATGGGACTGATCTTCTCCTTCTGCTCCCACAGCATAGCCACAGCAAATCGCCCACCCCAGATCCCAATTCAGTCCCCACTCTGCCCCCTCTGTTGCTGGGGCTGGGCCCTGGCGCAATGGGCAGGCAGCGATGTGGATGTCAGGTGACAACATCATGACGGTGCTGTCAATGTCGTCTGACAACTATGCAGTGGTGCCGCTGTACTACACTTGGAGGAGAGGCAACACAAAGGAGCACAAGAGTGCAGAGAAAGACTGGTAACCGAGGGGGGGGGACGACAATTCGAGACAGATGGCAGAGGGGAGAAGACATTGCAGTACAAAGGTCAGGAGGGAGGGAACAATGCAAGAAAGAGGGGAGAGGACAGTGCCAGACAGAGGGCAGGGGGAGGGACAATGCATGCCAGAGGGGAGAGGACAATGCAAGACAGGGCAGGGGGAAGGAGACAATACAAGATATAAAGGGTAAGGGTAGGAGAAGTAGGGTTGCCACCCATCCTTTATTATACCCAGGCTTGCCATTATATCCCTTTAATCTTGGACACTTATGATTTACACAAAATATGTGCTTGATTTATAGCAATTGAAATCCAAGCTTGAATTTAGCCAGCCACAGAACCTGTGTAACTCATATATGTCCTGAATTAAAGGGATAGTATGGCAAACCTATGCACATTGCTACATGCAGCATCATTGCCACTATGAGAGTCATGCTGCATGGCCATGCAGCAGCAGCATGCAGGCAAAGGTTGAGGACAGAGCGTCTATGCAGCAACAGCAGCACAGCATTTCCCTACCCCCATGGATAGATGGATGGATCCCTGGTTGCCATAAAGGTTGGAGGCTGGAGTGGCAGGATCCAGTGGAGAGACACAGGGATAAGGAAACTGGAAAGACACTGGGCCTGATTCAGAGCCCGACGATATTTGCGCTCGCTCGTTCAGAAAAAGGGGCTGGCTATTCAAATGAACTGTTCGCTCTTTGCGGTCTGTTCACGCCTCTATGTCTGAACGAGCGAACAAAACTTGCGGTCGTATTTTTGAAAAAAAAGACCCCTGGCCGCTCGCATCATACGTCATGTCCACTATTTATTAGATTAATCGAGTACATCGAACGGCGCCTGAACTGCTCGCTATTCTTGTGGCTGGTTTTTCCTACCGCAATGTTGCGAGCAGTTCTGACTAAAAAAAAAAACAAGTGACGTGGTTAATGACGCTGCTGTATTAATTATGCACACCCTTAAAACGCCCGTTTTGACCTTTAGGCACGCCTGCGTTCTGATCTCCACTCCCCCTTTTCAAACACCTTCCCGTGTTACCACCCACATACGCCTCCTCCTGTCACTCAAAATAGCAGGCATTCGCTATTTAGCGAGCACACGATTTTCGGCCTCACTGACTGGTCCGCGCATGCGTATTACAATCCGTACGCATGCGCAGATGTGAGAACATCGCTCGGAACGAGCGAACAGCCGCTTACGAGCGGCTCTGAATGAGACCCACAGGGAACAGGAGGCTGCAGAGATACAAAGGGCAGGAGGCTGGAAGACAGGGAGCAAACAGACACTTATTCCAGGTTTTAAGGATATCCATGCTTGAACATAAGTGGCTTAATTAGTACCTCAGTCAATTTGATTTAACCATCTAGAATCAAGCATTGATATCCTTAAAATCTGGACTGTTATGGAGTTTGGGAAAGTATTTTATAGACTTTTTACCCACTCCTGGGGTTTTTGAAGGGGCCTAGGTGGGACCGTGGTCAGTTGCTGAGGGGGACAATGTCTGAAGCATGCAGTGTCCCCAGCACAATGCAGGCCATGTATATGATGAGATAGACAGCACAATGCAGGACATACAGATGAGGAGACGGACAGCACATTGCAGGACATACAGTAGGGGAGACAGACAGAACATTGTAAACCACACAGATGGACGCAGCTAGTTTGTTGCTCATAGTGTGTCATTCAGGCTTCTAAGTCGTGCCTTGGAACATTGCATGATGGCTGTACTGTGGCACACAATGTTCTACAATGTAAGATAATCCATGGCATGTAATACACAGCTTAACTGCTGGGTAGCATGTGCTCCACTGACGAAATTTGTACTACTGAATACCATACTGTAGAAGTGGATGGATATCCCTGACAAGCGTGCCAATCATGTTCACGCAGTGTATTTGCATGTTGCATGTTCGCACAACCGATCTTTTTAATAATATCGCAGAAGTCTGTTGAATGGGATGCAAATCAGTACACATACAGTACTGTCTGGTAGTGTAATTGCTGTGATGTTATGATGGTAACAAGACGCACGCACAACTTTCAATGAGACAGGATGAATTATTATTCACTAATGGTGGGGTTGTGTGTTTAAATTAGGGGTGTGCACCGGCCACTTTTCGTGTTTTGTGTTTTGGTTTTGGATCTGGATCTTTCTTCGTGTTTTGGATCTGGATTGGTTTTGCCAAAACCACCCTTCCGTGTTTTGGGTTCTGGGTTTTGTGTTTTGGATCTGTATTTTTTTTAAAAAAAAGCATAAAAACAGCTAAAATCACAGAATTTGTAGGTTTTTCTGCTCCTATGCTATTATTAACCTCAATAACCTTAATTTCCACTCATTTACAGTCTATTCTGAACACCTCACACCTCACAATAGTGTTTTTATGTCCAAAAGGTTGCACCGAGGTAGCTGGATGACTATGCTAAGCGACACGAGTGGGCGGCACAAACACGTGACCCATCTAGGCGTGATACTGCAGTGGCAGACAGGATGGCAGTTTGAAAAACTAGGCCCCAAACTGTACATAATGCAAAGAAAAAAAAGAGGTGCAAGATGGAATTGTCCTTGGGCCCTCCCACCCACCCTTATGTTGTATAAACAGGACATGCACACTTTAACAAACCAATCATTTCAGCGCCAGGGTCTGCCACACAACTGTGGCTGAAATGATTGGTTCGTTTGGGCCCCCACAAAACAAGCTGGCAATTAATCTGTCCCTGCACAAACTGGCTCTACGGAGGCAAGATGTCATCCTCATCCTCCTCATCCACCGATTCCTCACCCTCTTCAGTGTGTACATCCTCATCCTCACAAAGTATTAACTCGTCCCCACTTGAATCCACCACCACAGATCCCTCTGTACGTTCTGGAGGCTGGTCTCCCTGGAAGAGCTGATAATTCATTTTGATGAACATCATCTTCTCCACATTTGGTGGAAGCAACCTCCTACGCCTTTCGCTGACAAGGTTCCCGGCTGCACTAAACACTCTTTCGGAGTACACACTGGAGGGGGGGCAACTCAGGTAAAATAGAGCCAGTTTGTACAGGGGCCTCCAAATTGCCTCTTTTTCCTGCCAGTACAGGTATGGACTGTCTGACATGCCTACTTGGATGCTGTCACCGATGTAATCCTCCACCATTCTGTCAATGGTGACAGTATCATATGCAGTGACAGTAGACATGTCAGAAATTGTTGCCAGGTCCTTCAGTCCGGACCAGATGTCCAAACTTGGTCCTGCCTGCCCTGCATCACTGCCAGCGGGTTGCTTAGGATACCTAAGTTTTTTCCTGGCAGCTCCAGTTGCGGGAGAAAATGAAGAAGGAGCTGTTGACGTGTCACGTTCCGCTTCAGCTGACAGTGTGTTCATCAGCAGGTCTTTGCACCTCTGCAGGCTTGTGTCGGCCGGAAAGAGAGACACCACATAGGCTTTAAACCTAGGATCGAGCATGGTGGCCAAAATGTAGTGGTCTGATTTCAACAGATTGACCACCCTGGAATCCTGGCAAAGCGAATGAAGGGCTTCATCCACAAGTCCCACAAGCCGAGCGGAATCGCTCCGTCTTAGCTCCTCCTTCACTTTCTCCAGCTGCTTCTGCAAAAGCCTGATGAGGGGAATGACCTGTCTCAAGCTGGCAGTGTCTGAACTGACTTCACGTTTGGCAAGTTTGAAGGGCTGGAGAACCTTGCACAACACGGAAATCATTCTCCACTGCGCTTGAGTCAGATGCATACCCCCTCCTTTGCCTATGTCATAGGTGGATGTATAGGCTTGAATGGCCTTTTGCTGCTCCTCCATCCTCTGAAGCATATAGAGGGTTGAGTTCCACCGCGTCACAACCTCTTGCTTCAGGTGATGGCGGGGCAGGTTCAAGAGTGTTTGCTGGTGCTCCAGTCTTCGGCACGCAGTCGCTGAATGGCGAAAGTGGCCAGAAATTTTTCGGGCCACCCAAAGCGTCTCCTGCACGCCCCTGTCGCTTTTCAGAAAATTCTGCACCACCAAGTTTGTGTGAGCAAAACATGGGACGTGCTGGAATTTGCCCAGATGTAATGCCCACACAATATTGGTGGCGTTGTCAGATATCACAAATCCCCAGGAGAGTCTAAGTGGGGTAAGCCACTGGGCGATGATTTCCCTCAGTTTCTCTAAGAGGTTGTCGGCGGTGTGCCTCTTACTGAAACCGGTGATACACAGCGTAGCCTGCCTTGGAACGAGCTGGCTTGACCATTAAAGGGTGCTGTAACCCCCAAAGTACACTCCAGTCCAAACCAAAAAAAAAATTATTTTCTGTGTTTGTGAATTGTGTGCGCAGTAATGTTTCTGAGATGCTGCGACTGGTGACGCTGCTGCTGTTGCTGCGTAAGGTGATACATCTACCCAGTGGGCTGTCACAGTCATATAGTCCTTAGTCTGCCCTGTTCCACTTGTCCACATGTCCGTGGTTAAGTGGACATTGGGTACAACGGCATTTTTCAGGACACTGAGGACACTTTTTCTGACGTTTCTGTACAGTCTCGGTATCGCCTGCCTAGTGAAGTGGAATCTAGACGGGATTTGGAACCGGGGACACACTACCTCCATCAATTGTCTAAATCCCACTGCACTAATGGCGGATACCGGACGCACGTCTAACACCAACATAGCAGTCAAGGCCTCAGTTATACATTTTGCTTCAGGATGACTGCTGTCGTACTTCATCCTCCTCGCTAAGGACTGTTGGAGGGTCAATTGTTTAGTAAAAGTAGTGGTGTTCCTACTTCCTCTCTGGGATGATGAATGACTCCCAGCAGCAGCAACAGCAGCAGCGGCAGCAGGAGGCGTAGCAATGCAGGATCCTCCGGAGGAATCCGGGATAGGAGAGTCAGTCATGCCAGTGACATGGCCTGCAGGACTACTTCCGATCCTGACTAAGGAGGAAATTGATGAGGAGGGAGTTGACGGTGTGGTTTGCAGGCGCTTGGATACAACAGGACAATGGGATTTAGGTGTCCCTGGACTGCTTAAGGTCTTAGCCAAAGTTTCTGAACTTGACAGTAACTTGTTATGAATGCGCTGCAGGTGCCGTATAAGGGAGGATGTTCCTAGGTGGTTAACGTCCCTACCCCTACTTATTCCACCTTTACATAAGGTACATATGGCAAGACAGGTGTTGTCCAGATTTGGGTAGAAATATTGCCAGACCAAAGAGGTGGAATGTTTGGTCTTCTGCCCAGGCATGACCGTGATGGGCTTTTTCATCCCACGGACAACACCTGTCTCCCGCGGAGCCTGATTTAAACAAACCACATCACCATCAGAATCCTCCTCGCCAACTTCCTCCTCAGCGCCAGCTACACCAGTATCCTCATCCTGTTGTACTTCAACAGTGACATCTTCAATTTGCATATCAGCAAGTGGACAGTGGGTGCTCCTTTCAGCACTTGCAGGGGGCGTGCAAATGGTGGAAAGAGCCTCCTCTTCCAGTCCAGTGCTGGGAAGGTCAGGCATCGCTACCACCACCACACTTGGACTCTCCTTGGGGATTTGTGATATCTTCTTAGAAAGCACAGTTCTTCGCTGTGCTTTTGCCAGCTTAACTCTTTTGATTTTTTTAGTGGGAGGAGGGCTTCCATCGTCATGTGAAGCTGAACCACTAGTCATGAACATACTAGGGATCGACCTTAGCCGTTCCTTGCCACTCCGTGTCGTAAATGGCATATTGGCAAGTTTACGTTTCTCTTCAGCTGATTTAAATGTTTTTTTCAAGGTCATTTTCCTGAACTTTGTCATTTGGGATTGTATGTGCCATCTATTATGACATTGGGCATCGGCCTTGGCAGATGACGTTGATGGCATGTTATCGTCTATGTCATGACTAGTGGCAGCAGCTTCAGCACTAGGAGGAAGTGGTTCTTGATCTTTCTCTATTTTATTTTTATCAGAGAAAGTTTGTTCCTCCATTTATGTTATATCGATTTGATATATACGTGCGGCTAAACACAGAAATTTTTTTTTAATTTTTGCTGGAGAGTAGTGCACTTTGTGGGTTACACCAGCCTTTAAGAAATGAGCCAGCCGGCTCTTTACTTATGGGACACAGGCGCACGCTTGGCGTTGCTCCTTTGTTGATGCACGTGCGGCTACTGCGCACACAATTCACAAACACAGAAAATATATATTTTTTGGTTTGGACTGTACTTTGGGGGTTACAGCACCCTTTAACGGTCAAGCCAGCTGGCCCATTACTTATGACACAGGTGCACGCTTGGCACTACTTTGTTGATGCACGTGCGGCTACTGCGCACACAATTCACAAACACAGAAAATATATATTTTTTTGGTTTGGACTGGAGTGTACTTTGGGGGTTACAGCACCCTTTAATGGTCAAGCTAGCTGGCACTTTACTTATGACACAGGCGCACGCTTGGCACTACTTTGTTGATGCACGTGCGGCTACTGCGCACACAATTCACAAACACAGAAAATAATTTTTTTTTTGGTTTGGACTGGAGTGTACTTTGGGGGTTACAGCACCCTTTAACGGTCAAGCCAGCCGGCCCTTTACTTATGACACAGGTGCACGCTTGGCACTACTTTGTTGATGCACGTGCAGCTACTGCGCACACAATTCACAAACACAGAAAATAATTTTTTTTTTGGTTTGGACTGGAGTGTACATTGGGGGTTACAGCACCCTTTAACGGTAAAGCCAGCTGGCCCTTTACTTATGACACAGGCGCACGCTTGGCACTACTTTGTTGATGCACGTGCGGCTACTGCGCACACAATTCAGAAACACAGAAAATAATTTTTTTTTTGGTTTGGACTGGAGTACACTTTGGGAGTTACAGCACCCTTTAACGGTCAAGCCAGCCGGCCCTTTACTTATGACACAGGCGCACGCTTGGCACTACTTTGTTGATGCACATGCGGCTACTGCGCACACAATTCACAAACACAGAAAATATTTTTTTTTTGGTTTGGACTGGAGTGTACTTTGGGGGTTACAGCACCCTTTAACGGTCAAGCCAGCCGGCCCTTTACTTATGACACAGGCGCACGCTTGGCACTACTTTGTTGATGCACGTGCGGCTACTGCGCACACAATTCACAAACACAGAAAATATTTTTTTTTTTGGTTTGGACTGGAGTGTACTTTGGGGGTTACAGCACCCTTTAACGGTCAAGCCAGCTGGCCCTTACTTATGACACAGGCGCACGCTTGGCACTACTTTGTTGATGCACGTGCGGCTACTGCGCACACAATTCACAAACACAGAAAATAATTTTTTTTTTGGTTTGGACTGGAGTGTACTTTGGAGGTTACAGCACCCTTTAACGGTAAAGCCAGCCGGCCCTTTACTTATGACACAGGCGCACGCTTGGCACTACTTTGTTGATGCACGTGCGGCTACTGCGCACACAATTCAGAAACACAGAAAATATATATTTTTTTGGTTTGGACTGGAGTGTACTTTGGGGGTTACAGCACCCTTTAACGGTCAAGCCAGCCGGCTCTTTACTTATGACACAGGCGCATGCTTGGCACTACTTTGTTGATGCAAGTGCGGCTACTGCGCACACAATTCACAAACACAGAAAATATATATTTTTTTGGTTTGGAGTGTACTTTGGGGGTTACAGCACCCTTTAACGGTCAAGCCAGCTGGCCCTTTACTTATGACACAGGCGCACGCTTGGCATTACTTTGTTGATGCACGTGCGGCTACTGCGCACACAATTCACAAACACAGAAAATATATTATTTTTTTAGCACTTGGGGGGAGCACCCCTGATGGACAGAGCACCCCCTGGACAACACTACATCACCCCTTTAGGACTGGGACACTGCACAGGACTTTGGAGTGGACACAGCCCCTATGGAGAACTGACTGCACAACACAGTCCAGCCAGCCCCTATGGACTTTGAAGTAGTGGACACTGCCCCTATTAACAACAGCAGCACTGCACAACACAGCCAGCCCCTATGGACTTTGAAGTAGTGGACAACAGCAGCACAGCGCAGCACAGCGCAGCACAGCACAACACTACTCTGCACTACACTACACTACACTACACAGCCCAGCCAGCCCTAACTCCCACCCTCCCTCTTCACTGTCCACAGCCGAGTGAGAAAATGGCGCAGACGCGGGTACCTTATATAGGTTCCAAAACCCGCGAGACTCGGAAGGCGGGATGATGACGTTTTGCCTCGATTTCAGATCCGAGTCAGGCGGGAAAAGTCAAGCCTGACTCGGATCTGCCTCGGATCGGGGGGGGCTCGGGGGGGTTCGGATTTCAGAAATCCGAACTGCTCACCCCTAGTTTAAATGTACTAGTTTAATACTTTGAAAGGAAGACACAATTTTATAATTATTATTATCATTATTTTTATGCTTCCCTCACTGCGCCCTTCCTAATGGCAGCCCATGGGTGGAGTGCACAAAGATTCAGTAGATCAATGTGAAATCCACTTGGCCTAGTTTTACATGGTCTAGGGTTCAAATCCCACCACAGCCCAATATTATTTCATATTCATGATTACTTTTGATTCATCTTCTATTAGGGATGAGCAGGTTCGGATTTCTGAAATCCGGACCCCCCGAGCCCCCCGATCCAAGTCATATCCGAGTCAGGCTCGATTTTTCCCGCCTGACTCGGAACTGAAATCGAGGCAAAACGTCATCATCCCGCCTTCCGGATCTCGCGGGTTTTGGATTCTATAAAAGGTCCCCACGTCGGCGCCATTTCTCACTCCGGCTGTGGACAGTGAAGAGGGAGGGTGGGAGCTAGGGCTGGCTGGGTTGTGTTGTGCTGCTGTTGTCCATAGGGGCTGTGACAACTCAGTCCATACGGGCTGACTGGGCTGTGTTGTGCTGCTGTTGTCCATAGGGGCTGGCTGGGCTGTGTTGTGCTGCTGTCATAGGGGCTGGCTGGGCTGTGTTGTGCAGTCAGTTGTCCATAGGGGCTGTGTCCACTCCAAAGTCTATAGGGGCTGACTGGACTGTGTTGTGCAGTGTTCCATAAAGGCTGTAGTCCTAGAGGGGTGCTGTAGTGTTGTCCAGGGGGTGATCTGTGCATCAGGGGTGCTTCCCCAAAGTGCACTCCAAAATAAATATATATATTTTTTTCTGTGTTTGTGAATTGTGCACGCAGTAGCTGCACGTGCATCAACAAAGTAGCGCCAAGCGTGCGCCTGTGTCATAAGTAAAGGGCCGGCTGCCTTGACCGTTAAATGGTTCTGTAACCCCAAAAGTGCACTCTAAACAAAATAAAAAAATATTTTCTGTGTTTGTGAATTGTGTGCACTGTGGCCGCACCTGCATCAACAAAGTAGCACCAAGTGTGCACCTGTGTCATAAGTAAAGGGCCGGCTGGCTCGTCTGTTAAAGGGTGGTGTAACCCCCAGAGTGCACTCCAAACAAATTACAAAAATATTTTCTGTGTTTGTGAATTGTGTGCACTGTGGCTGCACGTGCATCAACAAAGCTTGTGTCCCATAAGTCTGTTAAAGGGTGGTGTAACCCCCAAGGTGCACTCCACAAAAAATAAACAATAAACAATTTTTCTGTGTTTGTGTGCAAAATGTATGCGCAGTAGCCGCACGTGCATCAACACAGCAGCAGCGCCAAGCGTGCGCCTGTGTCATAAGTAAAGGGCCGGTTTGGACATCTGGTCTGGACTGAAGAACGTGCCAACAATGTCAATTTCTGACATGTCTACTGTCACTGCATATGATACTGTCATCACTGACAGAATGGTGGAGGAATTATTTTCTGTGTTTGTGAATTGTGTGCACTGTGGCTGCACGTGCATCAACAAAGGAGCAGCGCCAAGCGTGCGCCTGTGTCATAAGTAAAGGGCCAGATGGCTTGTCCATTAAAGGGTGCTGTAACCCCCAAAGTGCACTCCACAAAAAATAAAAAAATATTTTTTTTCTGTCTTTGTGAATTGTGTGGGCTGTAGCATCCTCAAAGCAGGAGCAACAAGTGTGTGTCTGTCTGTGAAAGGATGGTGTAACCCCCAAAGTGCGCTCCAACCAAAATAAAATAATCTTCTTTTGTTCTGTGTTTGTGTATGAAATGTATGCGCAGTAGCCGCACCTGCATCCTCAAATCAGCAGCGACAAGCGTGCGTCTGTCTGTTAAAGGGTGGTGTAACCCTCAAAGTGTGCTCCACAAAAAATATTAAATTCTTCTTTTTTTTCTGTCTTTGTGAAATGTGTGGGCTGTAGCTGCACCTGCATCCTCAAAGCGGTGGCGACAAGCGTGCATCTGTCTGTTAAAGGGTGGTGTAACTCCCAAAGTGCACTCCAACAAAAATAAAACATTTTCTTCTGTGTTTGTGAATTGTGTGCACTGTACGTGCATCAACAAAGGAGCAGCGCCAAGCATGCGCCTTGTCCCATAAGTCTGTTAAAGGGTGGTGTAACCCCCAAAGTGCACTCCACAAAAAATAAACAAATTTTTTTTCTATGTTTGTGTGTGAAATGTATGCGCAGTAGCCGCATGTGCATCAACACAGCAGCAGCGCCAAGTGTGCGCCTGTGTCATAAGTCAAGGGCAGATTTGAACATTTGGTCCAGACTGAAGGACATACCAACAATTTCTGACACGTCTACTGTCACTGCATATGATACTGTCACCATTGACAGAATGGTGGAGGATTACATCTGTGACAGCATCCAAGTAGGCATGTCAGACAGTCCGTACATGTACTGGCAGGAAAAAGAAGCAATTTGGAGGCCCCTGTACAAACTGGCTCTATTTTACCTGAGTTGCCCCCCCTCCAGTGTGTACTCTGAAAGAGTGTTTAGTGCAGCCGGGAACCTTGTCAGCGAAAGGCGTAGGAGGTTGCTTCCACAAAATGTGGAGAAGATGATGTTCATAAAAATGAATTATCAACTGTTCCAGGGAGACCAGCCTCCAGGACATACAGAGGGACCTGTGGTGGTGGATTCCAGCGGGGACGAGTTAATAGTCTGCGAGGATGAGGATGTACACAACACTGAAGAGGGTGAGGAATCGGTGGATGAGGAGGATGAGGACGACATCTTGCCTCCGTAGAGCCAGTTTGTGCAGGGACAGATTAATTGCCAGCTTGTTTTGTGGGGGCCCAAACGAACCAATCATTTCAGCCACAGTCGTATGGCAGACCCTGGCGCTGAAATGATTGGTTTGTTAAAGTGTGCATGTCCTGTTTATACAACATAAGGGTGGGTGGGAGGTCCCAAGGTCAATTCCATCTTGCACCTCTTTTTTTTCTTTGCATTATGTACTGTTTGGGGCCTAGTTTTTCAAACTGCCATCCTGTCTGCCACTGCAGTGCCACTCCTAGATGGGCCACGTGTTTGTGCCGCCCACTCGTGTCGCTTAGCATAGCCTTTTGGACATAAAAACGCTATTGTGAGGTGTTCAGAATACACTGGAAATGATTGGAAATTAAGGTTATTGAGGTTAATAATAGCATAGGAGCAGAAAAACCAACACATTCTGTGATTTTAGCTGTTTTTATTCTTTAAAAAAAAAAATACAGATCCAAAACACAAAACCCTGAACCCAAAACATGGAAGGGTGGTTTTGGCAAAACCAATCCAGATCCAAAACACGAAGAAAGATCCAGATTCAAAACACAAAAAGTGGCCGGTGCACACCCCTATTATGAAATAATATTGGGCTGTGGTGAGATTTTAAGCCTGGACCATGTCAATGTAAAATCACCGCTCTACCAATAGGCCAGGTGGATTTCACATCCATTTACTGAATCTTTGTGCACTCCACCCATGGGCTGCCGTTAGGGAGGGGCAGTGAGGGAAGCATAATAATAATGATAATAAAAATGTGTCTTCCTTTCAAAATATTATACTACTACATTTAAACACAGTACCCAAGCAGTTATCCGAATATTAATTCATCCTGTCTCATTGAAAGCTGTGCGTGCGAGTGACCCCTGTCTGAGCCTCTGAGATAAATAAAACATTATTTTTTTTTAAATGTACAGGACTCACACACATACTGTACTGTAATGATTTAAAACTTTATTACACATTCTTCTACAGCCCTGTTTCCATGATGAAAACGCTGTACTATAGTGTACTGAATCACAGGTTCTGTCAGCCAATCATTGGGCGGCGATACAAAAAATGCATTGGATATCGGACGCATGCGCGGTGTAGTTTAGTTTAGGAAAAGTGCCACCTGGTAAACAAAAAGTTGTATTACACGCTATAACTTTTTCCAGTGTTATGGTACGTTCCATTGCGATTAATACTAAAAGGCGCGACTCAAGGCGTATCATGTGGTGTGAGATGCAGGGCACGCTACATGTCATATGGAGCAACAAACTAGCTAGGCCCATCTGTACATATGGGGAGACAGACAGCACAATGTAGGGCATACATATGGGGAGACAGACAGCATAATGCAGGACATGCATATGGGGGTGTGGTATAAGAGATAGACAAAAATTAGTTAGACAATGTCTAGATCTACCCCAGTTGTTAGACTGTCAATAGATCGACAGGTACAAAAGGTTGAGAGGTACAAAAGGTCGACACACTAAAGGTCGACATGTAATAAGGGCGACAGGTACAAATGGTCGACCGGGTCAAAAGGTCGACGTGGAAAAGGTCGACACGAAAATGGTCAACATTTTTTTTCTATTTTTTTTTTTGCGTAAATACCATGCGGCCCCTTCGCTCGCCACGCTGCGGGCACAGTGGCTCGCTTCGCTCGCCACATGGATTTTTTCCCCCTCCATGCCCACTTGGATGGTAGGGAATGACGTTGGATGGTAGGGAATGACGTTGGACACTGACTCATCTTAAGTGCCTAACCCTAAAAAAAAAAAAGTCGACCTTTTTTGTGTCGACCATTTACATGTTGACCTTTTGACCCTGTCGACCATTTGTACATGTTGACCTTCTTACATGTTGACCTCTAGTGTGTCGATCTTTTGTACCTGTCGACCTTTTGTACCTGTCGATCTATTGACTGTCTAACAACTGGGGTCGATCTAGACATTGTCTAACTAATTACTGTCTATCTACAGTCCGGCACCCCAATTCACTACATACAGTACATATGAGGGTACAGACAGCACAATGTAGGAGTCATAGGACATACATATGGGGAGGGTAGGCACAATGCCAGACATACAGATGAAAGGGTGAAAGGCAAAGTACAAAATACACAGATGAGGGGTAGCACAATACAAAACATATAGGGAGGAGGCTTAGCACAACAAAATCAAGATTTATCATACTAGTTTCACATCAACAAGGGGTGCCTCACTTGTTCATTGATAGACTCTCACATTCAACTATTGATATCTATCTATCTATCTATCTATCTATCTATCTATCTATCTATCTATCTATCAATCAAACTTATATAACTCTTAGGACTAAAATACCTATTGTTATGTTGTAACTCCTTAAGGAAAAAGCACCAACATAATAGAAAGGCATAGTCTGGGTAAAACTAGTAAATTTGCTAGAGGTAATCCTGGATGAGGCCGTGCAGGTCCTGAGATTTCTGCACAAATAACTGCAGGGCCAAATAATTAGTCCGAAAATTCATGTTGCTTCAGGCTCATCTGCAAGACCCGACACAGTAGTTTCTTCCTCAAGGAACACTTCAGCACTGTCACGGCCAGGGTTTCTCGGCAAGGTGGTCACCTGGTATTACCTGTAAGGTCGTTATGGTGGGGGGTCTCTGGCAGCAGTGCTGGTGTTTGGCGAGGAGCATTGGCTCCGCGTGGTTCTGTGCGGGCACATTGTCACTAGGCCTGGTGAGGTCTGGCGGTGTTTCCGTTCCATTGGCACGGGCGCCGCCATCTTGCCTGTGGCCAAGTGATTCCAGCTGTCCAATCCTGGAAGGTCATGTGCTCATTACAGCCAGTCACAGCGCGGCACTGAGTATTTAGGAAGGTCCAGAGCCTTCCTTCCTTTGCCAGTGCAACGTGTTTCTCAGCTGTGGCTGAGAGAGAGAGTACCTGTGCCTTACCTGCCTATTTGTTATATGCTTCTAGCCTGAACCTTGCCTGCTCCAACCTGCTGGATTTACCCTGCACCCTCCACATACCTTTTACCTGCCTGAGCACCTGAACCTGCTGTTCCCTGCACCTTGCCTCCCTTCACTCCCAGCTGGACTAAATTACCTCAGCCTGCATTTGTTTCAGCTCACCATACTTGTTTACTGGACTGTTCCTGCCTGTCACTATCTGGACATTTTCCCATTAACCCCCACTACAGTTATCAAGTGCACTTTAGTGCTGTACCTGGACTTTTCATTTGCCATTCTCATGTCTTCTAAGTGAACTATTAAAAACCCACTTTTTCATTTAAGTCTGCTTCTGTGTCTGCTCCTATCACCACCCCGGGTCCAGAACAAATTCTGAACCTCACAGTTTGCACTGGCCCCATGGATCCGGCCACGGAACAGGAGTCTGGAGTGGATTTATTTTGCTGTATTGCTGGTTGTTTACAAAATCAATGGCCCAGTTCCTACAGGAGATGTCTAACCGCCAAGATAATCTGCAAACCTTGTTACTCACCCCTGGGGTATCAGCAACTTCACCTCCTCCTGTGCCTGGTAATACAGGGAACAGGGTATCCCCTCGTCTACATCTACCCATGCCAAGCAAATTTGATGGCAATCCTAAGCTTTGTCGTGGCTTTTTAAATCAGTGTGATATACACTTTACGTTACAGCCTGATAACTTACGCACTGCTAAAACCAAAGTGGCAAACATCGTGTCCTTGCTGACTGGCTCGGCTCTGGATTGGGCCTCCCCACTCTGGGAGCATTCAGACTTGCTGCTGGATAACTATACAGACTTTGTATCTTCATTCAGGAGGATTTTCGATGAACCTGAATGCACAGTGTCAGCATCGTCCAGCATCATGACCCTGAGACAAGGAACCCATCCTGTCAGCCAATATGCCTTACAGTTTAAAATCTTGGCATCAGAGCTTAAGTGGAATGAGGAGGCCCTCACCTCAGCCTTTTGGCATGGTCTGTCCAACTGATTAAAAGATGATCTGATTACCCGTTAGCTTCCTACCAATTTAAATGATATGATCTCACTCTGTGACAAAATTGACCTACGCTTCAGAGACCGTCATGCTGAAAAGCACAGAACTGACCGGCAAAGGTCATTTATGTGTCCCTTGCCTACCCATCCACCCCATCCTCCTATAGATGAGGAGCCCATGCAGGTGAACCAAACCCATCTCTCCAAAGAGGAACGTCAGAGAAGGATGCTAAAAAACCTCTGTCTGTACTGCGGAGAGTCGGGTCACCTGGTGGCCTCCTACTCCCGCAAGTCCTTAGGCCTGGTGAGGTCTGGCAGTGTTTCCGTTCTGCTGGCATGGGCACCTCCATCTTGCCTGCGGCCATGTGATTCCGGCTGTCCAATCCTGGTAGGTCATGTGCTCATTCCAGCCAGTCACAGCGTGGCACTGAGTATTTAGGAAGGTCCAGAGCCTTCCTTCCTTTGCCAGTGCAATGCGTTTCTCAGCTACGGCTGAGAGAGAGTACCTGTGCCTTACCTGCCTGTTTGTTATATGCTTCCAGCCTGAACCTTGCCTGCTCCAGCCTGCTGGATTTACCCTGCACCCTCCACATATCTTTTACCTGCCTGAGCACCTGAACCTGCTGTTCCCTGCACCTTGCCTCCCTTCACTCCCAGCTGGACTAAAGTACCTCAGCCTGCATTTGTTTCAGCTCACCATACTTGTTTACTGGACTGTTCCTGCCTGTCACTATCTGGACATTTTCCCATTAACCCCCACTACATTTATCAAGTGCACTTTAGTGCTATACCTGGACTTTTCATTTGCCATTCTCATGTCTTCTAAGTGACCTATTAAAAAACCCACTTTTTCATTTAAGTCTGCTTCTGTGTCTGCTCCTATCACCACCCCGGGTCCACAACAAATTCAGAACCTCACAAGCACCAGCTACTGTGGTAAAGGTCCCTTCTAAATCTGCAAGTTGGCCAGATATAGAAGGGCAAACTTGTTACCTCAACAAATCAGTTGCGAGCTTTAGCAAGCTCCACAAAGTAATTCTGAAATATGAAAATTATATTCTCATTCCAGTGTAAATTGCATTGTTTTGTGATGCCACCAAAAAGGCTTCTTTATGTAAAGTAGTTGAGGTACCAGAAGAGAACAACTGTTGGATGGGCACCAGCAACATTTGTCTGTGGACAACTCAATGAGCTCTATCACCAGATTACTACAAATGTCTTGAATTCCCAATAGAGGTGGCAAAGTATTGCGTACAAAATCAGAAAAGCATGGTCCCTTAAAAGACTCTGGCATTCACACAAGTCTTAGATTATTTCATTGTGATCTATGCTTTAGGTCATCAGTCTTATTCCAAAGTTGGTGGTATGAATGAGTTAATTTAGAGGATGACAATTGAAATGAGCCACATCTTGAAAAATTTAATTTGTGCTAAAACATGGTACAAACAAAAATAATGTATTTAAGCCCACATGAGAAACATAGTTCTTAAGATCCGTTTAAATCAGCATAAATGCACGTGAAAGGGTAAAGCTATATGATACATAATAATGTTGATAAGGATTATAATTTTAAATATCGTAACAGAAATAAAATAGTATATCCTCTCCCCTTAATGCGCTCACAGCCTAGGCTGTTAGCTCCAAAATCAGGAGGAGACACAACATAGGGTTTCCACCAAAAATCCACTAAAAGCACTAGGCCAGTGGTTCTCAAACTCGGTCCTCAGGACCCCACACAGTCATGTTTTCCTTGTCACCCAGCAGGTGCACAGGTATATTAGTTACTCACTGACATTTTAAAATATCCACAGGTGGAGCTAAATATTTCACTTGTGATTCCGTGAGGAGACCTGGAAAACATGCACTGTTTGGAGTCCTGAAGACAGAGTTTGAGAACCTGTGCACTAGGCTAATGCATGCTTAGCTGGTGAAACTTTAACATGGAAACCTGTAGCATGGCGTTTACCGGTTTAATTTCAAACAGACCAAACATAAGGGAATTGGGCCAGAACAAAAATGGGCTCCCCCTCCCCAAAAGGAAACAGTCCTATGCTGAAAACTAGGGATGTGCGCTGACCTCCGTATTTTGGTTTTGGATCTCTATCTTCTTCGTGTTTTGGATCTGGATTTTTTTTCCAAAATTTATAAAAACTACTATAATGACATAGTTTGGGCTTTTTTTGTTCCTACAGTATTATTAACCAAAATCACATTAATTTCCACTAATTTCCCGTCAATTTTGATAACCTCACAGCTCACAATATTGTTTTCATCTGGTATAGGCCCAAAATTTGCACCAAGCTAGCTAAGCGGCAGCAATGGGCGGCACAAACATGAGGCAGTTAAACTTCCAACATGGCACATAAGGAAACATATGTTTTCATTAATTAAGAGGCCTGAGGAAGATGGAGTATGTATGTATTTGAAGGCAGAGACAGGAAGGGTTGATTGGTAGTAAACTTAATATAGTTTTTTGATTCCAAAGCAAATTTATGAGGTAGGAGGGGAGAGCATAGGTGAACAATATGTCCCATGTTTTGCCCACAAAATCAACTTGGTGATTCAGAATATTTTTTAAAATAAAGGGGCATGCAGGAGATGATGTCTGTGGTCATAAACATTTATGGACATTTTTGGCATTCAGCAACCGCATGTCAAATATTGCAGCAGCTGTGGCAGTTCAACTTCCAACATGGCACATCAGGAAGCAAATTTTTTATTATTCAAGAGGCCTGAGGGAGTTGTAAGTAGTTGAAGGAAGGGAAAGGAAGATTTGATTAGTAATACATTAATTTCATTTTTTGATTCTGAAGCAAATTTATGAGGGAGGAGGGGAGGGAAGGCATTTACAAAAAATTAAAAAAATATTTAAATCATCCACATCAGTCCTTGACCCAGAAGAATCTTTGAGCGCTATGCCTGCTGCTGCTGGGAGTGTATTTTCCTCCCAGAAGGGGACCAGGAAAACTACTAGTAGTACTTTAAAAAACAATTGACTGTTCAGCAATCATTTGCAAGGGGGAGCAAGTATGACAGCAGTCACCCAGTTGCACAGCGGATCACTGATGCCATAACATCTATGCTGGTATTAGATGTGTATCCAATATCCGCCAATAATGCAGTGGGTTTTAGACAGTTAATTGAGGTCCTGTGTCCCTGCTAAAAAAAAATCCCATCTAGGTTCCACTTCACTAGAAAAGCAATTCCCAACCTCTACCGGCTGTCCACTTAACCACAGATATGTGTACAAGTGGAACAGAGCAAACAAAAGATTACATTACTGTAACAGCCCATTGGGTGGGTGTATGGCATTTAGTGGCACTATCAGCAGCAGCAACAGCATCTAAGAAACAGCAGCTCTGTGTATCACTGGTTTCACTAAGAGGCATACGACTGACAACCTTTTTGAAAAACTCAGGAAGTCATTGCAAAATGGCTTACCCAGCTTGGACTCTCAGGATTTGTGATTTCTAACAATGCCACCAATATTGTGAGAGCACTACACCCGGGTGAATTCCAACATGCCCTATGTTTTGTTCACGCAATCAACTTTGTGGTGCAAATATTTTTTTAAAATGCAGGAGATGCTCTGTGGCCCGAAAAATTTCTGGTCATTTTTGCCATTCAGCAGGCACATGTAGAAGATTGCAGCACCTGCAGGAAATGTTGAATTTGCCCTGGCACCAGCTGAAGCAAGAGGTTGTTACAATGTGGAACTCCCTTTATATGCTTCAGAGGATCTAGGAACAGCAAAAAGCCATCCAAAGCTACATAGCATACTATGACATAGGTAGAGGAGGGGGAATGTACCTTACTCAAGCTCAGTGGAAAATACTTTCCGTGTTGTGCAAAGTGCTGAAGCCCTTCAAAGTAGTCATCTGCGAAGTGAGTTCAGACACTGCCAACTTGAGAGTCAGGTAATTCCCCTAATTAGACTGTTGGAAAAGCAGCTTGAGAAACTGAAGGAGGAGTTGAAATTAAGCAATTCCGCAAAGAATGTCGGACTTGTAGATCAAGTCCTTTATTCGCTTCACCAGGATCTTACAATCGGATCAATACATTTTGCCAATTGTGTTGGATCCTAGGTGTAAGTCATATGTTGTGTCTTTCTTCCCAATGGACACAGATCTGAAGAGATGCAAAAAGTTGTTGGTAAACAAATTGTCAGCTCAAGTGGCTTGTGATGCAGCGATGGCTTCTACTTCAATTTCTCCAGCAAGTGCATCTGCTGAGAAAAAATTAAACTTTCCCAAAAGACCCACTGGTGATACAGATAAGTTAACACAGTCAAGTTTTGACATCTGGTTTGGTCTAAAAGAATTGCCTACAATTAATGAGACCTCTGCCATGATGACTCCATCTGATACGGTCACCATTCAAAGAATGGTTGAGGACTATTTTACATTTTTTAATGATAGCATCCAAATATTCATGTCAGACAGTCCGTTTGACTACTGGCAGGAAAAAAAGGCAATTTGGAGGCCCTTGCACAAACTGGCTTTGCTTTACTTGAGCTGCCCATCCTCCAGTGTGTACTCTGAATGAGTTTTCAGCACAGCCGGGAACCTGGTCAGCGATCAGCATAGGAGTCTACTTTCTCAAAATGTGTAAAAGATAATGTCCATCAAAATGAACTACAAATTCTATGCCATTTACATCCAAAAATTACCGAAGCAAATTAATATTGTGTGAAGATGATGTACACACTGATGAGGGTGAGGAATCGGATGATGGTGACAACATCTTGCCTCTGTAAAGCCAGTTTGTGCATGTAGAAATCATTGTCAGCAATGTCAGCTGCCCATTGGTAGCTTATTTTGTGGGGGCCCAAACAAAAACCAATTGCTTCATGATTGAGGATATTATTGATGAAGGTGCTTGGACCTAGCAGAGAGAAGGGAGCTAGCTGATGCTGGACTGCTTGTTGGTACTTTTTTACCTAAAGTTTCTGAATTTAGAAAAAACTTTTTTGATGGATGGACTGCAGATGACTTAACAGGGAGGAGGTTCCTAGATGGTTAAGGATCCTACCTCTACTTACTCTGGCTTTACAAAGGATACATATGGCTTAATAATTGTTGTCCAGATTTGGGTAGAAATAATTCCATATATAAGAAGTGGATTTTTTTGTCTTGTGTCCAGGCATGGCAATGGGCATTTCCTTATCATGGGCAACAACTGCTTCCACCACTGGTGCCTGATTTACACAAAAAACATCCTCATCAACATCCTTATTAGCATTACCTACACAAATATCCTGCTCATCCTGGTGCACTTCCACAGAAGCATCCTCCATTTCTATGTCAGCATGTTCACTTGTGCTTACATCATCATAAGGGCAGAACCACCAGTCATAAATAAAGGCTAAGTGTCATGATCCATATGAGAAGTTTGTCAGGTTCGGATAAGAGCCAGAGGGTTAGAGTGGCCAGGGAACAACTAGGAGAGTGACAGACTGAGTCTTCCTATTGCGGCCAAACCCAGGTTTGGCTAAACCTGCCCAGAGGTGTGGAGTCTAACTCACCTGGTGATCTTCACTATGACCCCTCCAGTTGGGATTTGGGTTTTGCCACACAAAGTGAGCAGGTCGCCTCCCTCTGGACAGGTACCTGGGAATGTCAGGAAGACCAGAAACTAAGCTAGAGAGAGTTAGCACTGGGAACCCTAGAACATATTAACATAGGAAACACTGGAATTAAGATAGTTACTGGAGATTATCCAGAAGCAGACTTGCTCTGAGAAACACATGGATGTAGACACAGGAGTGTACCGAGAATTGCTAAAGGTCCAGATGCTGACTTGCTCTGAGAAACACGGAAATGTAGACACAGGAGTGTACTGAGAATTGCTAGAGATCCAGATGCTGACTTGCTCTGAGAAACACAGGGTGTCAGGACTGCGAATATTTCAGTACATAAAGATAGACTACTTTTGCCAAAGTTCCATTGTGGTCATTGGAGGAGCTATCCTGCTTGCTGGCATGCTTCTCATTCAGGGGATAGAGTGTTAAAGTGATCATCTGTTTCCCAGGTGTCATCAGGTTGTGGGATTCCTAGATTGCTCATTATTTCAAACCTGATTCCATTTGGGTCACATGTTCTGAAACTTCCTATGGATCACAGACCTCTAGTATAAAGCCTGTTACTAACTGTGGGGGTCATTCAGACCCACTCACAAGCGGCAGTACACTCGCAAGTGGGTCGATGGTCCCCACTGCGCATGCGCACGATGGAGGGAGCTCCGTCATGCACATGCGCGAGACCCGGACTGCGACAGCCAAGCTGTCGCTCCGGGTCTCGCACCAAAGGGGGCGTGCTGTCGATGGTGACTGACAGCATGCCCCCTTTGGTGGGCGTGCTGGGGGTGTGGCGGCCAGACGGAGGCGTTCCCATGAAGCCGGCCCCACTGACATCACTAGTAATGTCAGTGGGAGTGATTTTGGCTCTGATAGAGACAAAATCACTCCAGGGCTAGTGGCTGGGAAACCCGACCGCAGGGTTTCCCTCGCAAGTCCGATGGTCGCGATGGTCAAGACCATCGCGACCATCTTTTTAGATGCTCGTATATGCTGTGGGTGGTGACCCACAGCTATACGAGTGTCCAGGAGGATGCTCCATTTTAATGGAAGAGGGCCCTGATTCAGAGCGAGCGCTCTGGTCAGAGCGAGTGGCTCTGAATCAGGGCCTGTGTCTCAGTGTCTGTGCAACATTGCTTTCAGGTCTTTTATTGGACTCCTGCCAGATCCCCACTGTGCCTCTGGATTACTGTGGACTTTGTTATATTCCAGATGAACTTCTGATGTCAGTTACCCGCTGCACTAAAGGGCCCAGCATTCCTATTGCCTAAGTATTGTTTATTGCTCCATCACTGCAGTTTCACCATTTGTTGCAATATTTACTTTTGCCTGTTGTCTTTCCATTCCTGCAGATATTGAACTCATCCTAGTCACAGTTGTCAACTGCACCATTACAGTGTCATTTCTGCATCACGGGGCTCAACCCCACTCCAAACCCTAGCCACACCACAGGGCTCAACCCTGCTACAATCTTCTCCGCATCACGGGGCCCAACCCTGCACCGAACCCTAGCCACACCACAGGGCCCAACCCTGCTACAAGCTTCTCCGCATCACAGGGTTCAACCCTGCTACAATCTTCTCTGCATGATGGGGCTCAACCCTGCTACAATCTTCTCTGCACCATGGGGCTCAACCCAGCTACAATCTTCTCTGCATCACGGGGCTCAACCTCGCTCCGAAATCTAGCCACACCGCAGGGCTCAACCCTGTCCTGGAATCTCAATCCCTTACAGGGCTTAACCCTGCTCCAACTTCACTACCCCACAAGGCTCAAGTTTGCTTCATCTCTCACTGCACCACAGGGCTTGGCCCTGTCCCAGAACTATATTATTCTGCAGGATCCGCTCTGCTCCAGATTTCCATTACTACAGGGTTCTACCCTGGCAAAGGTCCTCAGTGTCATCCTGAGGTATTGGCCTCATTCTGGACTTGGGGTTTACTACCACGTTAGTTTTTATATGTTAAAGACTGCATATATATATTTGGGGTATTTGGGGATTCTCTCCTATACTTATTATTGCATATGTGAACCTCTGTTCTGTTTGAGACTTTATTTGAGACCTTGCTGATTATCATTCTTTTGTGAATAAATTCTATTTTACTTTTATCCTGTGCTACTGAGTTTTATGGAAAGGTCATTCCTAAGACCACCCCAGTTTATTGTGCCTAGTAGACCTGCCTCCCTCCAGGAGTCTCAAGTGTCGGCAGCCGTGACAGTTTGCAAAGACCTAAAAATGAATCCGGATCTGGAACAGGCTACTGGGGTACAGGTGCTTCAAGTTTTGACTGCCCGTTTGGAAGTATAGTAAAATACTCAAGTTCAAGTTTTACAGTGTCTACAGGATCTTTCCACACATCTTGATAAACTTAAAATTCCTGTTACAAGTACATCTGGGGTTCTGCTTCTCATTTATGCCTACCAACTCCCACCTAGTATGATGGTAATCCAAAAACATGTAGAGGATTTCTCAAACAATATGAGATTAATTTTGAATTATTACCTCAGAGTTTTACCACCCCTCGTGTCAAAGTGGCTTATATTATGTCATTATTGTCTGGTACTGCTCTTGAATGGGCCTTTCCTTTATGGGAGAGAAATGATGCCTTAATGTCTAATTACCAAGCTTTTGTTTCTACTTTTAAAAGGATATTTGACAAACCTGGAAGATCAGTGGCTGCATCTGTGTACATTCTACGAGTAAAGCAGGGAGCAGCTCCAGTTGTTCAGTATGTGGTTTGTTTTTAAACTATAGCTGCAGAACTTAAGTGAAACAATGAGGCATTAAGAGCAGCATATTGGAATGGTCTCTCTGAGAGACTTAAAGATGGTGACTCGGGATCTTCCTGAGAGTTTGGATGAGTTAATTTCATTGACTATTAAAATTGATCTGCATATGCGAGAATGAGGGATTCAGAGGAATTGCAATGAGTACTCTAAAAATCTCTTCCCAAGTCTCGCTCTGTTCATGGTACATCTGATGAGCCTATGCAAATTAATAAAGCCAAATTGTCTGAAGTGGAGAAGAAACATAGAAGGCGTTCTAATCTGTGCTTGTATTGTGCATCCTCAGAACATTTTTTTGGCTAAATGTCCAATAAGGCCGGGAAACGGTCGTCCCTAGTTGATGGAGGGGAAGTCAAACTAGGAGTACTCTCCAAAGTTTCCCCCCAAAAAAGATTGTTTAATTTCTGTGAGCATTCCTGACTTTGGTTCTTCATGTCAAGTGTTTTCTGCATTGCTAGATTCTGGAGCAGCTGGCAATTTTATTTCATTGTCTTTGGTTCAAAAGTTAAAAAAATTTCTGTTGTGAAATTAACCCATTCTTTTTCCCTTTCTGCAGTAAATGGGACTAGAATTTCTAATGGATATGTTACACATCAAATAAAGTCTGTGAAGTTGAGGGTAGCAGCTTTGCATGAAGAAAGTTTAGAGTTTTTGGTATTAGCTATTTTTATGTATGATATAGTTCTTGGTTTAATATGGTTAACTCTTCATAACCCTCATATTGATTGGACTTGTTCTCAAATTCTTTCTTGGAGTCCCAAATGCAAATTATATTGTTTGATTCCTGTGGTACAATTGGCTGAAGTGAAAGTAGATGTTCCACCTTCTCTCCCACAGCCTTATCATGAATTTGCTGATGTATTTTCTGAGCAGGCGGCAGACGAACTCCCACCGCATCATCCCTGGGATTATCCTATTGAACTTATCCCTGGTAAAATGCCACCTAAAGGTCCAGTATACCCTCTCTATGTTCCTGAGACTCAAGCCATGCCAGAGTATGTGCAAGATAACCTACAAAAGGGGTTTATCAGGCCTTCTTCATCTCCCGCTGGAGCGGGCTTCTTTTTTATAAAGAAAAAAGATGGTGGTATTCGTCCATGTATCGACTTTAGAGGTCTAAATTAGATTACGATAAAAAAATAAATATCCTTTACCTCTCATTATGGAATTGTTTGATAGAGTTAAGGGTTCTCAACTATTTACTGAACTTGATCTAAAAGGAGCTTATAACTTGATCAGAGTTAAAAAGGGTGATGAGTGGATAACCGCGTTTAATATGTGAGATGGCCATTATGAGAACCTCATCATACCTTTTGGTTTATGTAATGCACCTGCGGTGTTCCAGGAGATTGTGAATGACATTTTCCGAGATATACTTTACCAGTTTGTTATTGTTTATCTTGATGAGATTTTGATTTTTTCCAGGAATCTTTTTGATCATCGTACCCATGTTAAAGAGGTATTAAGTCGCCTTTGAGCTAATAAGCTTTAAGCTTTATGGTAAGATCTCCAAGTGTATTTTTGAGGTTCCAGTCATACCCTTTTTGGGGTATATCATCTCCGGTTCTGAGCTTCAGATGGACCCTGAAAAATTAAAGGCTATTCAAGATCAATTTTTGCCCACTTCATTAAAGTCTATTCAGAGATTTTTAGGCTTTGCCAATTATTACAGAAAGTTTATCAAAACGTTTTCAACGATTGTGGCTCCAATCACTGCTATGACAAAAAAAGGGGCTAATCCCAAAGTATGGTCCCCAGAGGCATTGAATGCTTTTTAGACTCTTAAAGATGCATTTTCTGCGGCCCCCATTCTAGTTCAACCTGACGTTGAGAAACCATTTATGCTAGAAGTGGATGCTTCCACTTATGGAGTTGGGGCTATTTTGTCTCAAGTGGCTGCAGATGGGAGAACAGTGTCTCGTGGATTCTTTTCACGAAAGTTTTCTAGTGCTGACAGTAATTACTCCATCGGGGACCAAGAACTGTTAGTTATTAAGTTAGCTTTGGAGGAGTGGAGATATTTATTAAAAGGCACAAAACATCCTGTTACTATTTTTACTGACCATAAAAATTTGTTGTATTTGAAGACTGCCCATTTTCTGAAATCACGACAAGCTCGTTGTTCACTCTTCTTTTCTCATTTTAATTTTGTCCTCAGGTATCATCCAGGTTCATTGAATAAAAAGGCAGATGCTCTCTCACGCTCAATGTTGGAAGAAAAAGAACAAAATGAGGATCAAAGGTACCCTATAATAAACCCTCTGGCCTTTTCTTCAATTTCCATCTCTCCTGATCCTCCTCTTGGGAAGATATTTGTGGCACCTGAGTTACAAGGTAAACTTCTCTCCTGGGCTCATAATTCTCATTTCTCTGGACATCCAGGGGTTCGTAAAATGTACTCTTTTTTTGCAACATTCCTATTGGTGGTCTTCCATGAAAAAAGATGTCCAAGAGTTTATATGTTCTTTTTCTAAGTGTGTACAACATAAGTCCTCCCAGCAGTCTCAAGTTGGTCCTCTCCATCCACTACCCATTCCCACCCAACCATGGACCCATCTTTACATGGATTATATTACGGATTTTCCTGAGTCTAGGGGGTGTACAGTTATTTGGGTAGTTGTGGATCATTTTACCAAGATGGCTCATTTATGTCCTTTGGCTCGAATTCCATCACCCCCCAAATTAGCACAAATATTTATCAAAGAGATATTTCGTCTTCATGGACTTCCTTCTGAGATAGTGTCTGATCGGGGTGTCCAGTTTGTTGCTCGGTTTTGGAGGGCTTTATGTTCATCATTGCAAATTAAATTACAGTTTTCTTCTGCATATCATCCTCAGTCAACTAGACATGGACAAACTAAAAGAGTGTACCAGAAGTTGGAGACCTTAAGAATGTATATTTCTTCCTCCCAAGATGATTGGATGGCTTTTTGCCTTGGGCTGAGTTTGCTCATAACTTTCATTATTCATCTGCTACAGGTGTAAGTCCTTTTTTTGCCAATACTGGTCGACATCCTCGAATTCCTGTGCTTCAGTCAATTCCTACTGTGGACGTCCCAGCAGCTAGAGCTACCCTCCAACATTTTTCTGGAATTTGGACCCAGGCACATAAATGTCTTAGGAAAGCCTCTCACACAATTATAAAATCTTTGCTGATAGAAGACGTTCGGCTGTTCCTAAGTATTCTGTTGGGGATCATGTCTGGTTGTCTACTAGAAATCTTTGACTGAAAGTACCTACCATGAAGTTTGCCCCCGGTATATTGGTCCTTTTCGTATTATAAAAATTATCAACCCAGTGGCATGTAAGTTACAGTTACCTCCAACTATGCGTGTACCTAACTCCTTTCATGTCTCCTTGCTTAGACCATTGATTCTTAATCGATTTCATGACAGCTTGCCTAAAGTACCTCCCATAACAACTGCTCGAGGTGTGGAGTTTGAGATCAATAAGATTCTGGACTCACGTAAGCATCAAAATTAATTGCAATATCTTGTAGACTGGAAGGGTTATGGCCTGGAGGAGAGATCTTGGATTAAAGACTCTGATGTCCATGCTCCTAAATTGATATGTAATTTTCATGCCAAATTCCCTTTAAAACCTGGTGGGTGTTCTGAGCCCACCCAAAAATGGTGGAGTACTGTCAGGACTTTGACTATTTCAGTACGTAAAGATAGACTACTTTTGCCAAAGTTCCATTGTGGTCGTTGGAGGAGCTATCCTGCTTGCTGGCATGCTTCTCATTCAGGGCATAGAGTGTTAAAGTGATCATGTTTCCCAGGTGTCGTCAGGTTGTGGGATTCCTAGATTGCTCATTATTTCAAACCTGATTCCATTTGGATCACATGTTCTGAAACTTCCTATGGATCACAGACCTCTAGTATAAAGCCTGTTACTAACTGTGTCTCAGTGTCTGTGCAACATTGCTTTCAGGTCTTTTCTTGGACTCCTGTCAGATCCCTGCTGTGCCTGTGGATTGCTGTGGACTTTGTTATATTCCAGATTAACATCTGATGTCAGTTACCCGCTGCACTACAGGGCCCAGCATTCCTATTTTCTAAGTATTGTTTATTGCTCCATCACTGCAGTTTCACCATTTGTTGCAATATTTACCTTTGCCTGTTGTCTTTCCGTTCCTGTGGATATTGAACTCATCCTTGTCACAGTTGTCAACTGCACCATTACAGTGTAATTTCTGCATCACGGGGCTCAACCCCACTCCAAACCCTAGCCACACCACAGGGCTCAACCCTGCTACAATCTTCTCCACATCACGGGGCTCAACCCTACTCCAAACCCTAGCCACACCACAGGGCCCAACCCTGCTACAAGCTTCTCCACATCACGGGGCTCAGCCCCGTTACAATCTTCTCTGCATCACAGAGTTCAACCCCGCTACAATCTTCTCCGCATCACGGGGCTCAACCCTGCTACAATCTTTTCCGCATCACGGGGATCAACCCTGCTACAATCTTCTCCGCACCACGGGACTCAACCCCGCTACAATCTTCTCTGCATCACGGGGCTCAACCCTGCTCTGAACTCTAGCCATGCCACAGGGCTCAACCCTGTCCTGGAATCTCAATGCCTTACAGGGCTTAACCCTGCTCCGACTTCACTACCCCACAAGGCTCAAGTTTGCTTCATCTCTCACTGCACTACAGGGCTCAGCCCTGTCCCAAATCTATATTATTCTGCAGGGTCCGCTCTGCTCCAGATTTCCATTACTACAGGGTTCTATCCTGGCAAAGGTCTTCAGTGTCATCCTGAGGTATTAGCCTCATTCTGGACTCTGGGTTTACTACCACTTTAGTTTTTATATGTTACAAACGCCATATATATATTTGGAGATTCTCTCTTATACTTATTATTGCATATGTGAACTTCTGTGCTATTTGAGACTTTATTTGAGACCTTGCTGATTATCATTCTTTTGTGAATAAATTCTATTTTACTTTTTTCCTGTGCTACTGAGTTTTATGGAAAGGTCATTCCTAAGTCCACCCCAGTTTATTTTGACACAGGAAAATGTGGACACAGAAGTGTACTGAGAATTGCTAGAGATCCACATGCTGACTTGCTCTGAGAAACACAGGGAAATGTCAACACAGGAGTGTACTGAGAATTGCTAGAGATCCAGAAGCTGACTTGTGCTGAGAAACACAGGGAAATGTGGAAACAGGAGTGTACTGAGAATTGCTAGAGATCCAGATGCTGACTTGCTCTGAGAAACACAGGGAAATGTGGATACAGGAGTGTACTGAGAATTGCTAGAGATCCAGATGCTGACTTGCTCTGAGAAAGACATGGAAATGTGGACACAGGAGTGTACTGAGAATTGCTAGAGATCCATATGCTGACTTGCTCTGAGAAACACAGGGAAATTTGGACACAGGAGTGTACTGAGAATTGCTAGAGATCCATATGCTGACTTGCTCTGAGAAACACAGGGAAATTTGGACACAGGAGTGTACTGAGAATTGTTAGAGATCCAGTCACAGATTTTCTCTGAGAAACACAGAGAAATGTGGACACATGTAACACAAGGATTCAGCCTGAGTGCTAAAGTAGTAATCAGCATGAATAGCTGACACAAATAACACTGGGAGTCAGCTGGGGAGATGATCAGGACACTAATAAACACCAGAAGAGCTGTTACATACAAAACTGGAGTTTAGTGAAAAAGCTGAAATGAGCAATCAGCATGGGAGCTAAGACAAGTAACACTGGAGGACAGTGAGAGGGCTGAAACAACACACTGAAGATTCTACATGGAAAAACACCAGAGAGTATCACAGTCTCTTGAACAGCAATTTCTTGTTCCTGGAGTCAGACTAAATACCCCGGGGTAGCTGGTCATTGGATCAGAGGATCAGCTGAGTGACAGCAGGACTACCATTAGGAGAGACTAGTCAGGTGATATAGACTAACATGGCTGCACCCATGCCCACCACCATGGGAACCAGGATGCACGAACGGATGTCCTATAAGACCCTAGGGAGAATACTCAGCCACCACTCACCTCCACTCCCAGTGACTGAACACCTAAGCACAAGGACACCAGTGCAGAGGTGAGTAGTGACTGATCCCAGGTGACATCCTGACACCAAGGACTTAGCCTTTCCTTGCCACTTCGTGTGGTGAAAGGCATATTGTCAATTGTATGTCTTTCTGCAGCTAACTTTCTTTTTGATGTTTTTTTTCTTTACCACTGTAAAAGATTGCTTCTTTGATTTTAGATACCCTGACTTAAGCCCTCTATGCCCTTGAGCATCGGCTTTACTAGATGACGTAGACAGACTAGTATCGTCATGACTGGTGGCACTGGCAGTAGCTCCAGTACCAATATGTGGTTCCTGCTCTCCTCTCAACTGATCATTCTCCATATTAACAAACACAAACAAAGTAAGGTACAGCTCACACGTCAATTTGTACCAATTTTAAATATTACACTGCGGTATCAATGACCTGCACTGTCACAATATTTTTTTATGAATACACTGCGCTACCACTTACAGTGTCACAATACGTGTTCAATATTACACTGCTTTTACACACAGTGGGCCTGATTCAGACCTGGTTGCTAAGCTGCGCACGCTCGGGGCAATTATCGCACATCTGCGCATGTGTAAGCTTCAAAGTACGCATGTGCGAACCAGTCACTGTGGCCGGGAATCGTGCGCTTGTAGTACACAGACTGGACGCTACTTTGAGTGACAGATAGCGCCGTTTGTGGGTGGTGACAGGGGAAGGTGCTTGTGAATGGGGGAGCGGATGTGCAAACGCAGGCATGTCTGAGCGTCAAAACAGAGTTTAATGGGTGTGCATAATTAGCAAAGTAGCGTCATTGAACACGTCACTTGGTTGTATTTGAGCCTGAACTAATTGCAGTGCTTGCGGTGGGGTAGGGTCTACCTCAAGGGCTGCAAGCAGCTCCGATGGCTCTCGATGTTACCGATTATTCATACACTTCCTGGAGATGACGTGTGCTAAGAAAGAAAAGTGGGTGTCTTTATACACCAGCGTACGCTCACTGCCGTCGATCTCTAAGACATAGAGGGCGTCCTTACACCAGGCAGTGCAAGCGATTGCAGCTTAGCGACCAAGTCTGAATCAGGCCCATTGTCACAATCTTTTTTATGAATAACCTGCATTTCCACTTACAGTGACTCACAATACAGTATTATTACACTGCGTTTCCACTTAGTGCAGTATATTCATAAAAAAATATTGTGACACTATCACTTACAGTGTCACAATATGTGTATGATTATTACATTGCACTACAACTTATAGTGTCACAACATGTGTATGAATATTACACGGAGCGTCACAGTAAAAAAAATTAAAAATAATATAGTACACTGGAGTACAGCACAAAAAAAATATATGTATTATTTTTTTTAATTATATCATTAGTTTTGTTTTTACACTGGGCACTCTTGGATGGGCAGTGCACTCCTGGATGGACACAGCAGCCCCTGCCCTGGATGGACACAGCAGCCCCTGCCCCTGGATGGACACAGCAGCCCCTGCCCCTGGATGGACACAGCAGCCCCTGCCCCTGGATGGACACAGCAGCCCCTGCCCCTGGATGGACACAGCAGCCCCTGCCCCTGGATGGACACAGCAGCCCCTGCCCCTGGATGGACACAGCAGCCCCTGACCCTGGATAGATACAGCAGCCCCTGGATGGACACAGCAGCCACTGCCCCTAGAAGGACACAGCAACCCCTGGATGGACATAGAGGCCCTTGCCCTGGATGGACACAGCAATCCCTGGATGGACATAGCAGCCCCTGCCCTGGATGGACACAGCAGCCACTGCCCCTGGATGGACACAGCAACATCTGATGGACACAGCAGCCCCTGCCTTGGACAGACAAAGCAGCCCCCTGGATGGACACAGCACCCCTCTGCTCACTACACTGTCCAAAGCTGGAGTAAAATGATGCCGATGACCGGGTACCTTTATAGTATCCAAAACCCGTACAAACCTGACAGTGGAAGAATTATGTTTTGCCTCATTTTGAGATCAGAGTCAGGCGGGAAATCCCAAGCTGGACTCAGATCCCGGCCCGGATCGCAAAGTTCGGGTGGGTCAGGTTCTCAGGGAACCGGACACACTCATCACTACTGAAAACACTAGAGCTCTGTCCCTGGTGAGCTGGATGTGGCATAAAAATAATAATAAAATGGTTAAATTAATATCTTTTGTTGGTGCATTACTGGTCCCAACAAGCTTTGGCATGACTAATGGTGAATGTAAAACTACAAGTGGCAGCATAATCATGACTGCCAGAAAGTTGTGTAAAAAGGTCCTTTATTAAAAATAAGAAAAAAACACCTACCCTTTTTCACTGCTTTATTTCTCACATAACTCCTTGGGAGGACCCTCATCTTTCTTCTAGTTCGTAATCCCTTTTAGAAAAAAAAATAAAAAACCATATACTAGAGATGTGTGCTGACACTCGTGTTTTGGTTTTGAATCTGTTTTTTTTTTCAATTGATAAAAAGTTTTTAAAAAGCAGCTAAAATCACGTAATTTTTGCAGTCCAAAACCCAAAATTTGGATTTAAAATTAAAATTCCAAATCATGGGAAGCTCAGAACCATGACATGGATCTGTTAGGATTCATGAAATTCGTGTGGATTCGGATCTCTGGAACAACGAGCCGCACATCTCTACCATATACAGTAGGACACAGATGATACTCCTCTAGAATTGCTACTTTGCAAAATGACAAGTCTCTGTCATATACAAATATATTAATTAATTATATTGTTATTAAAATTGGTTTATAGTGTTGCTACCCCATTATGGGGTCTCAACACTACAAACCAATACAGAGAGGCTTTCCCAAGGTATGAGCAATCAGGGAAAAACTGCCCTGTATTGAATAAAATTATGTAATTTTGCAATGCAGGTCTTCTAGTAAAAGACATTTATTAATCATTCGAAACAACTGCAATTTCTACCTCACTAAAAAACTGACTACTGCATTCTATTAGTTGATAGAGGTTGATGGCATAGGCATATTTACAATGGGTGTAGGCTGTGCAGTGCACATGGGCCCCTGTGGGGGGCCCACACCGCACACCCTGCACCCAAAGTATACTTACCTTCTGCCGACAAGCGGGTCCCTCCTCCTCCTCATCTTCGCAGTGACATATTCGGGAAGATGGCACTGCGTAGTGAAAACAAAGTCTCTGGCACTGTGGCAGTGCCTTGGCTTTTTTGTGAACATGCACCTTCTTCCCAGAAATCACTGGGAAGATGGCACCATGGAGGATGAGGGACTCATTTGCTGGTACAAAGTAAGGATATGTGGGGTGCTGCACAGAGGAGGGGACCCGCTGTACATGGGCTCCCTTGGGCATTAATATTAGGGATGAGTGGCTTTGTATTTCCGTAATCTGAACCCCCTCGATCCAGCTCGGGTTTTCCCACATGGCTCGGATCTGAAAACGAGGCAAAACGTCATCATCTCGCTGTCGGATTCTCACAGGTTTTGGATTCTTTAAAGCTCCCGTGATTGTCACCAATTTTCATTCCGGCTGTGGAGTGTGCAGAGTTAGGAGGGAGCTGGGAGCTCAGTGTTGTGTGTTAAACTTAGACTTGTTATAAAATAAAAAATAATAAAGTACTGCTGGCTGGCTATTGTGAAGAGGGAGGGAGCTGTTGCTGACGCGAACCATAGGGTCTGGCTGGAATGCTGGCTACTGTTGTCCATATACAATGCATATGGCTGGCTGGCTACTGTTGTCCCTTGTCCATATAAGGGCTGGCTGTTGTCCTGTCCATAGGGTCTGGCTGGCTGTAGTGCTGTGTTGTCCAGGGGGTGCTCTGTCCTTCAGGGGTGCTCTCTTCACCCACCCCCAGTGTAAAAAGCTGGGCTGTCTGGCTGGCTACTGTTGTCCATATATACATAGGGGCTGACTACTGTTGTCCTTGTCCATATATTGGCTGTTGTCCTGTCCATAGGAGTTGGCTGGCTGTAGTGCTGTGTTGTCCAGGGGGTGTCCTGTCTGCTATAGGGGTATGCTCATACAAACAATTTTTACAGGGGCTGTCCTGTCTGCTGTAGGGGTATGCTCATACAAATAATTTTTTACAGGGGTTGTATGCTGCCCTTCATTAAACTAATTTTTACAGGGGTTTTCCTGTGTGTTGTACACTGCCCTTTATCTAAATCATTTTTACAGGGGCTGTCCTGTGGGTTGTATGCTGCCCTTCATCAAAATAATTTTTACAGGGGTTGCCCTGGAAAAAAGTCCATGAAAGATGACATTTTGCCTCTTTGTGAGACCCGATTTTTGATGGGAAAAGTCCAAATTTGGTCGGAAAATCCGAACTAATCCAAGCCTGCACATCCCTAGCTACTGTGATAACTCTCCTTTTGATAAAGATGAGAGCTATGGCTTCTACTGGATCCGTGGCTGGAAGAGGAATATTTGTGTGGGAGAGAATTATCAGATCCATGACTGTACTGACTTTGGTGAGGCGGATAATATGATGGCGAGTAACTGGGTTGGGCCATCACTGCTGTGCTGGATCCATGAGGGGTTTCCGACCTATAGAACTTATTCATCATTGCTTGTTTTTGAAGATTGTCCAGGGAAGAGTAAGATCTCTGATAGTTTGGAACAGGAGGTGAAAGTTCAGAGTATTTCGTAAACTCCCCATTGCCAACATACCTGCGGTCATGTGTTGATGGACTGTTTCCAGTAAAACTTCCATTTCCTTGTGGTAAGTAGGCTGCGCTATTTGCTTCTTCAGAGCCATGGCTGCTTCCTGATCTGAATTGAATTTTCAGCGGCCACCCAAAGAGTTTGATTCCATTTAACAAACTCATTCCATAGGGAACAGACTCCTCATGTTTGAAATTGACAAAAGCAAACTGTTTTTTCGACTTTCCATCTTAGTCCTTTGGAATTTTAACATTAATTGCAGGACCAGCCTGCAGAAACAGCTTGAACAGGATCTCCTCGGTGGCCCTGGGATCTAAGGCCCTCATTCAGAGCCGCTCGTTAGCGGCAGTACGCTCGTTCCGAGCGATGTTCGCACATCTGCGCATGCGTACGGTTTTTAGTACGCATGCGCGAACCAGTCAGTGCGGCCAAAAATCGTTTGTACGCTATATAGCGAGTGCCTGCAATTTTGAGTGACAGAATGAGGCGTATGTGGGTGGTAACAGGGGAAGGTGCTTGAAAACGGGAGAGTGGAATTCGAACGCAGGCGTGCTTAAAGGTCAAAGCGGGCGTTTTAAGGGTGTGCATAATTAATCCAGCAGCGTCATTGACCACGTCACTTGTTTTTTTTTAACTCAGAACTGCTTGCAAAATAGCGGTTGAAAAAACCAACCACAAGAATAGCGAGCAGTTCATACGCTGTACGATGTACTCGATTAATCTAATAAATAGCGGACATGACGTATGGTGCGAGCGGCCAGGGGGCGTTTTTATCAAATAAACGAGCGTATGTTTTGCTCGCTCGTTCAGACTTAGAGGTGTGAACAGACTGCAATGTGCGAACGGATCATTTGAATAGCCACCCCTTGTTTTTGAACGAACGACCGCAAATAGCGAACGGCTCTGAATGAGGGCCTAAGTTCCCATGAAAAGCATCCTATCGGCCTCAGCGGCACCTATCTCTCTCCTGGGTCCTGTTCTGTGTGCCCAGCAGCAGCAGTCGATGGGTGACGAGATAAGTCACCGTACAGCACCTTTTTGGGCCTAGTTTTTCAAACTGCCATCCTGTCTGCCACTGCAGTGCCACTCCTAGATGGGCCTCGTTTTTGTGCTACACACTGGTGTTGCTTAGCATAGTCATCCAGCTACCTCGGTACAACCTTTTGGCCTAAAAACAATATTGTGAGGTGTTCGATGTTCGGAATAGACTGGAAATGAGTGGAAATTAATGTTATTGAGGTTAATAATAGTGTAGGAACAAAAAAAAACCAAATTCTGTGATTTTACCTGTTTTTATGCTTTTTTCCCCAAAAAATACAGATCCAAAATGCAAAACCCGGAAGGGTGGTTTTGGCAACACCAAATCAAATCCAAAACATGAAGAAAGATGGAGATCCAAAACCAAAACACGAAAAGTGGCCGATGCACACCCCTAGTTAATATACCTCTGCTTGACAAAATTAGTGATTAAGAGTGAGCAGGGAAAGGAAATGACAGGCTAGTGGAAAGTTGTAAATTGACTATTATTATGACTAGGCTACTACCCCAAATTCTGACTTCAATGGCAGATTCACTTATAAGAATATTCCATAGACAAAAAACCTTACGGTTTCACATGTTCCATTAAGACTTTAGACATGATCTGAAACTTCACAAAACCTATTGAATTTCTACCACTCAAACTACAAAAAGCAATGAAATTATGATCATTAAGGCTGGTGCCTTAATGGACGTGTTCCTTGCGTAAAAAATATATGGTATGCCATGACACCATGTGGTTAACTGCAGATTCAGCACTATCACAGAGTGAGGGCCTGATTCAGACCTGGTCCGCAATCGCTGTACGCTCGCAACCGGGTCGATGGTAGGCCAGTGCGCATGCGTACGATGGAACCGGCTCTTGTACCAAAGGGGGCGTGCTGTCGATGTTGAGTGACAGCATGCCCCCTTTGGTGGGTGGGCCGGGGGTGTGGCTGCCCAGACGGAGGCTAGAGCCAAAAGCTCTCTGGGGCTTGCGGCAACGAGACCCTACCACAAGAGTCTCATCGCAAGCCCAATGGTCGCGATGGTCTTGACCATCGCGACCATCACGTTGGCCGCTCGCTATAGCTGTGGGTGGTCGTTCAGAAAAAAAAAATGCCAGGCCCTGATTCAGAGCGAGCACTTTGTCAGAGCATCCGGCTCTGAATCAGGCCCTGAGTTTTCTGTTTCTCACAAAATGGTGGAGCTGCTAATTCACAGAATTGTGTGCTCATTGGAATACACACATACAATCTGATGTCTGAGCAGTTATTTGGTGCACACATCTCATTCAGTGCCCACAATCTTCCCATTCAGTCACCACAATAATTCCACTGGGTTCCAAAATCCTTTTCACTCAATACATCCATCTCATTCATTATACACATTCTGCTCCTGAATTGCTAAAACTATCATACTCTGTCTATGCATGTACACTAACATCACCTCCATGCTGCTATAACTTCCCCAATCCTTACAGCTGTGTGGTCTCCCAACTGTGCTAGTCTTCGTGCCCTCATCCACACCAATATGTCTTTCCCCATGTGCACCGCCCTGTTTTCCTGCATCCGTGCCTCTGTTTCCTTCCATCTGCACCACTGCCTTGCCCCCAGCCACACCACTCTGTCTTCCCCTCATCTCTGCCACTCTTTCTTCCTCCATCTTCACCACTGACCTCCCCACCTGTGCCACTCTCTTTCTCCTCCCACCCGCACCACTCTGTCTTCCCCCCCATCCGCACCAATCTGTCTTCCCCAATCCCTACTGTTGTGTGTTCTCTCATTGTGCTAGTCTGTATTCCAAATCCACACCAATCTGTCTTTACCCATCTACGCGGCTCTGTCTTCCCGAATCCATGCTACCCTGTACCCCCATTCATGTCGCTCTGTCTCTCCCCCATGTGCACCACTGTTTTCCACCCATCTGCATCACTTTGGCTTGCCCCCATCTGTACTTCTTAATCTTCCCCTCTTAATCTTCCCCTCTCAATGTCGTTCTGTCTAACCCATCCACACCGCTCTGTCTTCTGCCCCCATCCACCATACTCTTATCCCATCTGCACAGCTCTATGTTCTGCTCAGACCTCAGTTGCATAGACTGCTTGTGTGTATTCCAATAAGCACACAATTCTGTGTTAGCAGCTCCACCATTTCATGAGTGACAGCAATCTCACTCTGGGCCTGATTCAGACCCGCTCGCAAGTGCTGGCAAGCGGGTCGATGTTGGCCCAGTGCGCATGCGCATGACGGAGCCAGCTCCATCGTGCGCATGCGCGAGACCCGGATAGCGACGGGCAAGCCGTCGCTCCAGGTCTCGTACCAAAGGGGGCATGCTGTCGATGGTGAGTGACAGCACGCCCCCTTTGGTGGGCGTGCTGGGGGTGTGGCTGCCCAGATGGAGGTGTTCCCATGAGAACACCTATCATCTGGGGCCGGCACCACTGACATCACAGTGATGTCAGTGGGAGTGCTTTTGGCTCTGATAGAGCCGAAAGCACTCCAGGGCTTGTGGCAATGAGACCCTACCACAAGGGTCTCATTGCAAGCCCATCAAGACCATCGCAACCATCTTCCTGGCCGCCCGCTATAGCTGTGGGTGGTCACCCACAGCTATACAAGCGTCCAGGAGGTCGCTCTAAAAATTAAGGACGGCCCTGATTCAGAGTGAGCGCTCTGTCAGAGTGTCCGGCTCTGAATCAGGGACTCTGGGGGTCATTCAGACCTGCTCGCGAGCAGCAGGATGCTCGCAAGCGGGTCGATGTTCCCCACTGCGCATGCGCACGATGGAGGGAGCTCCGTCGTGCGCATGTGCGAGACCGGCGAGCGACGGACTCACCATCGCTCCGGGTCTCGCACCAAAGGGGGCGTGCTGTCGATGTTGATTGACAGCACGCCCCCTTTGGTGGGCGTGCCAGGGGCGTGTCTGCCAGACGGAGGCGTTCCCATGGGAACGCCTACTGTCTCAAGCCGGCCCCACTGACATCACTAGTGATGTCAGTGGGAGTGATTTTGGCTCTGACAGAGCCAAAATCACTCCAGGGCTTGAGGCAGTGAGACCCTACTGCAGGGTCTCCGTCGCAAGCCCAATGGTCGCGATGGTCAAGACCATCGCGACCATCATCATGGACACTCGCTATAGCTGTGGGTGGTAACCCACAGCTATGCGAGGGTCCATGAGGACGCTCCAAAAAAAGGTAGGAGGGCCCTGATTCAGAGCGAGTGCTCTGGTCAGAGCGTTCAGCTCTGAATCAGGCCCTCTGTGTGCAGCATAGACAGTGTAATGGTTAGCATTACTGCCTCCTAGCACTGAGGTCATTGGTTCGGGGGGGTGGCTGCCCAAACAGAGGCATTCCCATGAGAACGCCTGCCATTTGGGGGCGGCCGAAAGCTGAAAGCTCTCTAGGGCTTGCAATGAACGAGACCATACCACAAGGGTCTCATTGCAAGCCCGATGGTCGCAATGGTCTTGACTAATGCGACCATCATCATGGCCGCTTGCTATAGCTGCATGCTGGTACTTGGAGTCTTGACCATCACGACCATCATCATGGCCGCTCACCCACAGCTGCATGCTGGTACTTGGAGAACCACAAGTACCAGCATGCAGGGAATTAGGGACCACTGGCACCTGTAGTCCACCTGTAAAAAAAAATATTACGCAACACACCTTAATATTGTAATATTTTATTTTACAGGTCTTCACCTGATTCAGCTTTACCTTTAGGCTCTTTTACGTGTTCTTCACCTGATTCAGCTTCACCTTTAGGCTCTTTTACATGGCCGCTGCCACCCCAGGGCTTCAACATCTTTGCCTAGTGGGCGGCATCCTGTATTAGCTCTTTTTCATGGTCGCCTCCCACTAGGACTTCCGGTGTCTTCGCCTGGTGGGCACCAACCCACCAGGGATTCGGTGTCTTCAACTAGTGGGCAGCAGCCTGTCAGCTCTTTGTCTTGGCCACCGCCCACTAGGATTTCTGGCATCTTCGCTTGGTGGGCACCAACCCACCAGTGCATCCGGCGTCTTCGTCTGGAGGGTGGCAGCCAATTAGCTCTTTTGCACAGCTGCTAACTCCTCAGGGCTTCTGTTGTCCTGTTAATCTAGTGGGCAGCAGCCTGTGTCAGCTTTTTTATATGGCCTCTGCCGACTAGGTCTTCTCGCTTCAGGAGCTCTTCTTTGCTCCCTCCCAGCCGTCGGACTACCATACCGCCTCCTCACACTGGTTTATATAAGCCAGCCGAGGGGGCAGGGTGATGAAGTCATGAGCCATGATTGGCTCATGGTGGCCATCTTTGAAGTTCAAAAATGGCGCTGAGGTGCTATTTTTGAAATGGGTGTCGCTGCCGTACTTGGCAGAATGGCTGACAGGGACTGGATCCTCTCAAATCCAGGCCCATCGCCGAGACCCGCATCGCCGATGACGTCGCAAGCCATGATTAGCTCACAGCGGCCATATTTGAATTTAAAAAATGGTGCTGAAGTGCCATTTTTGAAATGGGTGCCACTGCTGTACCTCTTGGATCCAGACCTGCTGCCGACACCGGCACAAACACCAGGTCCTGCCGCTGCCTGGTCCCGTTGCTAGATCCCACCGCTGCTTGGCCCCACAGTCCGCACCATCACCGCCACCATTGTAGCCCACACAGATGCTGCAGGTGCCTGCTCCACCACTGTCGCCCGCTCCACCTCTGCCGCTGATGCCCCACTTATGTCCACTGCCATTGCCAGGTTGGTCCACTTCTAAAGCCCGCAAAAATCAGCCATCTTGGAGCACCCAGGTGAAGCCACAGTGAGTACACCTGCTGAAGGCTCCTACTGAGGCTGCACAATGAATTGAAACTTCCTACCTCTATAATTGTGGATTTGTGAGGTAATAGTTTAAAAACTGTAACTTTCTCAATTACCTGAACCCCAAAAGGCCCTATTCTGGAACAATAGCTACCTAATAAAACAAACCCAAATGAACGGATTATATATAAATAATAAATTTTTGCAGTAGAGGTTTTTGGCATAATCTTGGCCAAGGTTATGGGCCTACCCAGCACATCTGGGCAACCTCTGTAGGGTAGGTTCCTAACATACGAGGGTTCAAATCCAGAAAGCAGGACACCCCCAAACTAGCCCAGTTAAGCCACCCCAAGGCACCGCTACAATAAGAAAAGTGAAGTGTAAAGGAGATAGTTAAGAGCAGCCACAGCTGCATATAAAGAATAAAAAAGTGAAATACATATATAAAAAACAGACAGTGAAGCGTTAAAATGTGTTGAAAGAAAAATGTGTTCTACTGCGGTGCCCTGAAGCAGATCAACCAAAGCAATCCAGGGGGACCACACCTCAAAAATGAACCAAAGCTACACTACACAGTCTAAATATTTGCAAGACTTACCTATATTGTGCCTCTGACTGGTGTGCATATTACAATGTCAGACTCCATGCTCTAAACCAGGGGTCTTCAACCTTTGGTCCTCCAGCTGATGTGGAACTCAACATCCCAGCATGCCCTGCCACTAATTTTGATATTACAGCATGCTAAAACTGTGGCAGGGCATCCTGGGATCTGTAGTTCCACAGCAGTTGGAGCACCAGAGGTTGAAGACCCATGCTCTAAACCAATGTAGTAGGGGTGCTAGTCTGAGTGGAAAGTGTCTCAAGCTTTCAGGTGTGCAAAGCAATGCACTGATTGGATTTATAAAGAAAATGGGCCTCAGACGGCACACCCTGAACATATATAATTGGAGGCGGTACCTGTGGAGACAATCGATATATACACAAAAAGAGATACAAGTGCACAACTCCAATTTAACTGATTATATATAAATGAATACATTTTTTCAGTAAATAGAGGTTTTTGGCATAATCTTGGCCAAGGTTATTTTTTATTCTTTATATGCAGCTGTGGCTGCTCTTAACTATTTCCTTTACATTTCACTTTTCTTATTATAGCGGTGCCTTGGGGTGGCTTAGCTGGGCTAGTTTGGGGGTGTCCTGCGCTCTGGATTTGAACCCTAGTATGTTATGGACATACCCGACAGATGTTACCCGGATGTGGTGGGTAAGCCCAGAACCTTGGCCAAGATTATACAAAAAACCTCTATTTACTGCAAAAATGTATTTATATATAATCAGTTAATTTGGAGTTGTGTACTAGTATTTCTTTTTGTGTATATATCGACTGTCTCCACAGGTAGCACCTCCAATTAAATATATATATTCAGGGTGTGCCGTCTGAGGCCCATTTTCTGTATAATACCCCAAGTCTAAATTCACCCCCTACCCTGAGTTATGCCTTCCCGAAAATCCCCCATAGTGAACAGCAGAAAAGTGGTCCTAACTGAGAGTGTCTGAAAAAACTGACAGTTGGAACTTTTACTCTTAAATCCTAATGTTTTATGTTTTTGCCCTGAAATTTAGTATACAGCACCAAGCGACAGTTCTATACTCGCCCATGCCAAATTTCAGCTTGGTACCTCCTACAGCTTTTGAGGTGTAGCCCCTTAAACACCATGCCCCCCCTCCAGAATTCTCTATGGAGATTTCCATATTTTTCGATGCAGCCTTAATATAAGGGCACGACTTTGTCCTTATAATATAGATTCACTTATAAGAATTGTGCTCTAGTATTTAGCATTATTTCCTGCTATGAGTGCACTTTGCCAAAATGTCAATGGCAGAAAACAACAGCTGCAGTTATGGGGCTGCAGAGCTATGAATGCAGTGGGAATATAAAAGCTGGGTGAAAGAGAAAAGTTCAAGAAAATAAAAGCAGCACCTGGCACAGGAATTGGTCAAGTTTTTTTACATTAAATATACTACTTATAAATAGGGATGTGTGCCAACCCCTGTGTTTTGGTTTTGGATCTGGATCTCCCCTGGTTTTGGATCTGGATTGGCAAAACCTCACCTCACCTATTATGCAAGCGCTTTGTACGAGTGCGCACAGCTCTAAAACACCTATTTGATGGCAATTTCTCAAAAAGAGCATGATTAGGATGACTGGAATCTGCTAAAATAGAGCTACTTTTCTTTCAAAAGCCTTTTTTCATGTATCTCCTGTGTATGCAGTAGCACCACTCCAATAATTCTACTAGCTGTTCCAAACACCCTATTCAATGCCCTATGTTCAGCCACAGTACAGTTCCCATACCAAGCAATAATACCATAGGTCAGAATACTTTCCACGCTGCTACAATAAAAATTTAAGAGGGTCCCCCTACTCACACAAGCAGATCTCAAACAACGCAAGAAAGAACAAAAATTGATGTGCCTTATTAACCAAGAAGGCCGAATTTAAGGACCATGACAAAGTATTAGAGATATAGAACCCCAGCAACTTAAGGGAGGGCACTACCTCAATGGTCAAACCACCTAGGCACACCGGGGCCTTTGTAGGAGTACCACATTTCCTAAAGTCAATAATCATTTCCTTTGTTTTCATCATGTTTAGGAGGAGACAGTTACCACTGCTCCACTCAAACATTCTAGCCACCTCAGCTCATCCCCGTTAGTTATTAAGCCAACGATAGTGATATCGTCCACAAAGTTAACAATCTTAACAAACCAAGACTGGGACACACAATCATGGGAGAACAATGAGTACAGAGCTGGGCTCAAAACACACCCCTGCGGGACTCCAACATTCAGCACCAACTCCTTGGAAATGGTTTTCCCCAACTTGACCATCTGGGGTCTATCAGATACAAAGCTTAGCAACCATCTGCAAGTAAAATCATTTAAACATAAGCCAAACAACTTAGTAACCAAAGCACTAGGTACGATAGTGTTAAATGCTGAGCTAAATTCTGCAAATAAAATCCTTGCATAGGTATCCCTAGTTTCTAAGTGACATTGCACCTGGTGCAGAACAGTTAGGGTAGCATCCTCCGTTGAATGATTTGCTCTAAAAGCAAACTGCCATGGGTCAAAACCTGCTACAAAGTGAGACTTTACATGACTGAATACTAGCCTTTCAAAGCATTTCATTACAAGTGATGTCAAAGTTATAGGGCAGTAATCATTTAGACATTTTGGAGGTCCTTTTTTAGGAATCGAGACAATTGTAGTAAGTTATTAATAACGAAGTAATAAATAATTATTAATAATAATTTAATTAAAAAAGTAAAAAACAATTCATTGGGTGCAGCCCCTGGCTGAATAATTAATAAAAATTCACTGGTGCAGCCCCTGGCTATAATATTGATAATAGATTAATTTAAAAACAAATCATTGGTTCCTAAACCAACCATAACATTAATTTAAAATGTCAGACAGCAATGCCCCAACCAGCACATAATGGAAAGGAAAAAGGTGCAAGATGGAATAGTTCTTGGGCCCTCCCACCCACCCTTATGTTGTATACAAAACAGGACATTCACAGTTTAACAAAACCAATCATTTCAGCAACAAGGACTGCCAATTGTGGCTGAAATGATTGGTTTGTTTGGACCCCCATAAAACAAGCTGCCAATGTGCATTGGACATGGAAATGAAAATGATCCCATACACAAACTGGCTTTACATTACATGTTGTCATCATCCTCGACCTCGTCATCCCCATCAGTGGGTACATCCTCTTCTTCACACAATAATTCGTCCCCGCTGGAATCCACCATAGGCTCCTCTGTAATTTTTTTTATGTAATTGTTGGTAGAGGTCTTCCTCATGAAATTTTTAATTCATTTTAATGAACATCATCTTTTCCACATTTTGAGGAAGTAACCTCCTACACCGATCACTGACAAGTTTGCCAGCTGCACTGAAAACTCTTTTGGAGTACACACTGGAGGGTGGGCAACTTAAGTAATGCAAAGCCAGTTTGTGTATGGGATTCCAAATTGCCTCTTTTTCCTGCCAGTCTGACATGCCTATTAGGATGTTATCTCTGAAATAGTCCTTCACCATTCTGTGAATGGAGACTGTATCACACAGTCATGGTAGACATGTCACTAGTAAGCAGTTCTCTCAGGCCCGAGTAGATGTCATTTTTTTTGAATGATCTGCATGACCAGCAGGCATTCTGTAAGAAAAGTTTAGTTTTTTCTTGGCAGCTGCAGAAACTGAAGGAGGAGATGATGGCGTTTCACGTGCGGCTGCAGCTGACAATTTTTTTGACCAACAGCTCTTTGCATAGTTTTAGATTTTGTTCTGTTGGAAAAAAACTCACAAGGTAGGACTTAAACTTAGGATCCAGAATAGTCGCCAAAATATATTTTTCATCTTTCAATTGGTTGACTCTTGGATCCTTGTTACGTGAATCAAGGGCTTGATCCACCATTCTGACATACCTTGCGCAATCACTCCATTTCAGCTCCTCCTTCAGTTTCTCCAGCTGTTTTTGCAAAAGTCTGATAAGAGGAATGACCTGACTCAAGCTGGCAGTGCCTGAACTAACTTCATGTGTGGCAAATTAAAGAGAACCTTGCACAACACAGAAATTATTCTCCACTGTGCTTGAGTAAGGTGCATTCCCCCTCCATGGCCTATGTCATAGGCTGTTGTATAGGCCTGGATGGCCTTTTGCTGTTCCTCCATCCGCTGAAGCATATAGGAGAATAGAATTCCACAGAGTTACTACCTTTTGCTTCAGCTGATGGCAGAGCAAATTTAACAGTACCTGCTGGTCATGTAATCTTCGACAAGCGGTTGCTGAATGTCTAAAATGTCCGGATATTTTGCGGGCCACCGAGAGCATCTCCTGCATGCCCCTGTCATTTTAAAAAAAATGTTGCACCACCAAATTAATTGCGTGAGCAAAATATGGGATGTGCTGGAATTCGCACACAATATTGCTCTCACAATATTGGTGGCATTGTCTGAAATCACAAATCCCGAGGAGAGTCCAAGTGGGGTAAGCCATTTAGCAATGATTTCCCTGAGTTTTTCTACGAGGTTCTCAGTGGCATGCCTCTTAGTGAAACCAGTTATACAAAGAGTAGCCTGCCTCTGTATCAGCCATCTTTTGGTATATGTTGCTGCTGCTGTTGTAGGCATTACACCTACCCAGTGGGCTGTCACAGTCATGTAATCCTTAGTTTGCCCTGTCCCACTTGTCCACTTATCAGTGGTAAAGTGAACAATGGGTACAATGGCATTTCTGAGGACATTAATAAGTTTTTTTTATGTCCTTGTACAGACTTGGAATTGCTGTCCTAGCAAAGTGGAATCTAGAAGGGGTCTGGTAGCGAGGACACAGGACCTCAATTAACTGTTGAAAACCCACTGCAGTAATTGCAGATACTGGGTGCACATCTAATACCAGCATAGCTGTTATGGTGTCAGTAGTCTGTGCAACTGGGTGATTGCTGTCATACTTGTTTGCCCTTGCAAACGATTGTTTGACAGTTATTTGTTTTTTGGAGGATACACTACAAGTAGTCTTCCTCCTGGTCCCCTTCTGGGATGAAGATCCACTCACAGCAGCAGCAGCAACAGGCGTACTCATCAAGGATCCTTCTGAGGAATCACAAATAGGAGTCAGTCATGCTTTGAATAACAACATTGGATGCAGCAGGACTACTTCCAATGATGAATGAGGATTTTGATGATGCAGGTGTTGGTGATGGAGATCGAAGGTGATTGGATCCCACAGAGAGGGAGCAGATAGGTGAAACTGGACTTGTTACATTTTGAGTTTTGGAACTTGGCGACATACACTTTGATATTTGATAAATACGCTCCAAGTGATGTAACAAGTAGGAGGTTCATAGGTGGTTTAGGTCCCTCCCTCTACTCACTCTTGCTTGGCAATGGTTACATATGGCTTGACAACTGTTGTCCAGATTGGGGTGGAAATAATTCCACACTTGAGAAGTGGATTTTTTTGTCATGACAACAATGGGCTTTGGCTTTTTCAATCCATGGGCAACAGCTGTCGCCTTAATTACACAAAGGACATCCTCAGCATCAACAGCCTCATCACCAACATCTTCATCATCAACATCCTTATCATCCTTAGCACCTTCAACTACCAAAATATCCTCCTCCTCCAAGTGCAATTCCACAGAAGCATCCTCACTGGCTACATCTTCAAGATGTTGACTGCCCTTCCCCACATTTAAAGAGGGCAAACAAATGTTGGAACTTGGAGGATCCTCCAGTACACTAGTATTTAGGTCTGGCTCACACATGGCAACCGCGGACACACTTGCACTCTCCTCTGGGATTTGTGATTTCGATTTCTCAGGGCACACAGTTGGTTTTTCCGGAGCTTTCTTACTCTTCTTAAAAACTTTAAATTTTTTAATGGTACCACCACCACTACTACTACAAGCAGAAGGGCTATCAGAACCAACAGTCAACATAAATAAAGGCCAAGGCCTTATCCATTCCTTGCCACTTCATGTAGTGAATGGCATATTGCCAATTTTTTGTTTATCTACTGTAGAGGCATCTTGCCTTTCGATTTTTTTTCTTTACTACAGTAAAAGTAGCTTTACCATATCCATCGTGTGACATAAGCCCTGGGGCATGGACCTTCATAGAGGACAAGGAAGTTGACAGCTTTGCATTATCATGATGACTGCTGGTACCAGCTACAACATGTGGTTCTTGACCTTGCTCTCCTGTCATGTGACAGCCCTCCATATTTTCTGTGGTCTTAAAGCAGTGTCACAAGCACCAATAGTGTAGCCAAGGTGCAGTTACAAAATACATGCAGTCGTGCGCACACAGAAAAAAAATAGACAAAGGACACTATTTATTATTTTTTTTGGGCCCAGAGCACAGATTGATGATGACTCTAGTCGGGCAGCACTAGGTTGCAACTTGCGTTGCTGCTGTGTCTTGTGCGGTTAAGTCTAACACGCACACACACACACACAGAAAATAAATAGACAAAAGACACTATTTTTTTTTCATTTTTTTTTTCGGGTTCAGAACTTGGGCACAGAGCACAGATTGATGATGACTGGAGTCGGGCAGCACTAGGTTGCGTTGCTGTATCTTGTGCGGGTAAGCCTAACATGCACACACAGAAAAAAAATAAAAAGACAATTTTTTTTTATCGGGTCCAGAACTTGGGCCCAGATGGACGCAGCAGACAGCACAGCACCAGCCCAGATGGATCAGCACCAGCCCAGGTGGACGCAGCAGACAGCACAGCACCAGCCCAGATGGATCAGCAACAGCATTAGCCCAGATGCACACAGCAGTGACAGCACCAGATGGATCAGCAGTGCACCAGCCTAGGACACAGCAGACAGCACAGCATCAGCACCAGCACAGGTAAGTAGTACTACCTCTCCCAGCCCTACACTACCCACCCTCCCTATTCAGTTTCCACAGACAGAGTGAAATGGTGGCCACTGCGTGGTCCCTTATATACATAGAGACGAAAACTCACAAGACGCGAGATTTCGTCTCTACGGTTTTGCCTTGGTTTGAGATCTGGGGCCGGCTGGGGAATCGAACGCACGTTTGGATCTCAAAATTCGGGTGGGTTCGGATCGCTGAGATCCGAACCCGCTCATCTCTACTTATAAGAATAATTAAACTACTTCATTTTAAAATACTAGATGGATAAAATGTGCAAGACACTGACAGGCCTATCTCTCCACATTAGTCTTGTGAGTATACCTAATATTATTTTACTAAAAGCATGTATATAATGTTTGTTGTTACTCATGAAAACTTGCATAATACACTGTACTTCATTAATGTTACCCACCTGACACATGTATATTAATATGCCTTGATCAAATAATATCTAAATTGTCCCATGTTTACTTCCACAGGTTCATTACTAAGCCATGGCCTGATAGAAGGATAATGATGAATTCATAGGTGAGGCTCCCTAGAACAAACCCTTAAATAATATTCTTCTACTTACTGTACCTAATTTCCTCTTCCAACCAGCACATAAAAAGTTTCAGATAAAGAATCCCAGACAACAGAGATATTATCTATCACTATGATTCAGATGTGTCCTTGTATACATATCCTTTTTGTGGGGTGAGATCCATGACGCGACGTAGATGCTCCACCCTGGAAGCAATTCCCAGACTTTCATACTTTCTCCTAAATGTAGCATCTTATTCGCATCATACAGATGTATCCTCATATATCTAGCCTCCTTGCACGTTAAACAGCCCCTCTAATTGCGACATGCTGTGGAGTGACTCAGTAGCGCCGGGCGTATTTTGTTTGACTTTTTACCTTTAAATACACTGTATTCGCACAGTGATGCAAAAAGGTAGAACAGCTTCTGCTTCTGCTGATTAAAATGATATGCGGCACATCTATATTCTGTGAGCGACTGCGGGTGTATCTGCATGCTTATTGCTACGTTAGTGTCAGCGGCTGTAACCACCATAGCGTTCGGCATGCAGATACACCCGCAGTCGCACACAGAAGATAGGCATGCCACATATCATTTTAATCAGAAGCTGCTTGTGCTTCATATTCGCATCGCTGTGCAAATAAGTGGAATAAGAAGGTAAAAAGTCGCACTACCGAATTACTCGGCACTCCCACGTTATGTGTAGCGTGACTTGTAGCGCATGGATGATAGATGTATGTGGACACATCTGTAGCTATATGCAAAGTTGCTTATAGTGTACAAAAGTCTGTAGCGAGATGTATGGTGCGGCATGTGTGGACACATCTGTACTTAAACAAAAATTTCTTGTGTGAGAACCCTTGCCATGCCTTCTATGCTTCACAACATCACAGTACACCTCAGAAAACAGCAGTTGTTGGATGATAATAGAATGATACTGAAGTCATTCTCACCAGGATGTAATAGCCACCAATTTGTAAAAACTGGTGCAATTCCAGCAATTTTCTGGTGAGTTGCAAGTAAATGTAAACAATAGAACAGAGGTTCTCAAACTTGGTCCTCACCCAGCAGGTGCACAGGTGTATTCATTACTCACTAACTTATTTTATAAGATCCACAGGTGGTGCTAATTATTTCACTTGTGGATCTGTGAGGAGACCTGCAAAACATGCACTGTTTGGGCTCCTGAGGACTGAGGGCCTGATTCAGAGCCAGACGCTATTTGCGCTTGCTCGTTCAGAAAAAGGGGCTGGCTATTTAAATTGAGCGCTCGCTCTTTGCAGTCTGTTAACGCCTCTATGTCTGAGCGAGCAAACGAAACATGCGCTCGCTATTTTGAAAAGACGCCCCCTGGCCGCTCGCATCATACGTCATCTCTGCTATTTATTAGATTAATCAAGTACATCGAAAGGCGTCTGAACTGCTCGCAGTGCTTGTGGTTGGATTTTCCTACCGCAATCATGTGAACAATTCAGGCTAAGAGACAACCAAGTGACGTGGCCAATGACGCTGCTTTGTTAATTATGCACACCCTTAAAACGCCCGTTTTGACCATTTGGTATGCCTGAATTCGGATCTCCACTCCCCGTTTTCAAGCACCTTCCCCTGTTACCACCCACAAATGCCTCATCCTGTCACTCAAATTAGCAAGCATTTGCAATTTTGCGAACACACGTTTTCCGACCGCACTGACTGGTTGGCGCATGCGCATTACTACCCATACGCATGCGCAGCTGTGCGAACATCGCTCGGAGCGAACGAGCGGCCGCTTACGAGCGGCTCTGAATCAGGCCCTGAGTTTGAGAACCTGTGCAATAGAATGTGAATGGCCGTAAAGTCAATCTTTCAAATATTAAACATGCAAAATGCCAGATGTAATAGGAAGCAAGTTTGCAACTCACTGGAAATGTGCAGGAAAAAGTCTCCAAGCAAAAGAGGGGCTTCTTCGAGGTGAGATAGAAGCTATTGCTCCTGGAAACATCTCTAATAAAATAATTACAAAATAAATTACTAAAAGAAAACGTTTGTGAGATTGTTAGTCATTTTATTAGAAAATACAGCAAACTGCAGGATAAGACATTTCAAAATACATGGACTATCCAGAGTAGTGCATTAGCTAGTTGTATATCTGCTAGCAATAATATGTGATAGAATGTATCCAGGATACTTAGCAGATGAAGAAACCAGAAATCCTTACTAGGCAGCTTACAAACAGTTAGAACTGGGGACCAGGCAAGACATGGAATACTGTGAAGATGCAGCCAGAACAAAAACAACCCACACAGGCCCAAGAGCAAGCATCTGATTAAAACTGCTGGCAAATCAATCACAATCGACCAGGGCAACACCCAGGCTGACATCATTATAACAGTAGAACAAGTCAGCAACTATTCCAATGACTCAACCAGTAGAGTACAGATATAACATTACCCGCCCTCAAGGAGGGGTCAAGGGACAAGGGGTCAAGCTTTCTATGAAAGCTTTTCATCAAAGTCTCAGCATGAAGAGCTCTACCAGCCACCCAAGAGCACTTCTCAGATCCATGCCCCTTCCAATGTACCATTTAATACACCTGTCTCCGCAGGGCCGGATTAAGGCTTGTGGGGGCCCCTGGGCAACTTAGTTGTGGGGGCCCCCCTTCAAGCCACACAGAGCCGAGCCTAAGCCCACCCCAGTAAGGCCCCACATGAAGCTACCTTCCGCCAAGGCTACATGAAGACAGGGGCAAACACTCACACATACACAAACAGTATACACACACTAACACATATATACACATTAACACATACATACAAACACAGTATGCACACTAACACATATGCACAATATCACATACATACATACACACACACTAAAACAGTACACATACATACTTACACTTGACGCAGCAGAAGCTGCTGCTGGCCTGATACAGGTTGCAAAAGGATCCGAGCACCTCCTCAATTCATTAGGCTTCGCCACCATGATGTAATGACATGATTTGTGCGGATATGGGGGTGGGGCTTGCCATATTGGCTCCACCCCTAATGCAGCCAGTGGAGGGGAGGCATCAGTGGGGGAGGGGGCTTATGCGCTAGTTTAAAGCTGGTCCCTCTCCCCCTTGACTGTGCACTGACTGTGCTGCTGCATGCAATCTGTCGAACAACTGCGGCTCCAGAGCCTCTACCCAGGAACAGGTGCCACTTGCTGGACACCTGTTCTCAGCAGGGTCACATCCCCTCGTTGTGTGGGGGCCCTGGAATGACTGCTCCTGTCACTCCCCTTAATCCGGCCCTGTGTCTCCGCATAATCTTAGAATCAAGAACCCTCTCAACTACAAATTCCTGATGACAATCCACCAGCATTGGTGTAAATTTTCTGGTAGGTCTAACTGGAAAAGTTCTTGATCTGAAAGCAGGTTTAAGCAAAGAACAATTAAATGAGCTAGACATTTTCAAAGAGTGTGGTAACTTCACAAGGAAACATGCAGAATTAATTTTACTGCAAATTCAAAATGCTCCAATATATCTAGGACCTAATTTATGTGAATTTTGCTTTAATCTTAAATTCTGAGTAGAGACCCAAACTATGGGCCTGATTCAGAGCCGGTCGCTATATGCGCTCGCTCGTCCAGAAAATAGGGGTGGCTATTCAAATGAACCGTTCGCTGTTTGCGGTCTGTTCACGCCTCTAGGTCTGAACGAGCGAACAAAACTTGCGGTCGTTTTTTGGGAAACTACGCCCCCTGGCCGCTCGCATCCTACGTCATGTCCGCTATTTATTAGATTAATCGAGTACATCGAACAGGGTCTGAGCTGCTCGCTATTCTTGTGGTTGGTTTTTGCTACCACAATTTTGCGAGCAGTTCTGGCTAAAAAAAAACCCAGTGACGTGGTCAATGACGCTGCTGTTTTAATTATGCACACCAATAAAACGCCCGTTTTGACCTTTAAGCACGCTTGCTTTCGGATCTCCACTCCCCGTTTTCAAGCACCATCCCCTGTTACCACCCACATATGCCTCATCCTGTCACTCAAATTAGCAGGCACTCACTATTTTGTGAGCACATGAATTTCGGCCGCACTGACTGGTTCGCGCATGCGTATAATGATCCGTACGCATGCGCAGTTGGGCAAACATCGCTCGGAACGAACGAGCGGCCGCTTACGAGCGGCTCTGAATCAGGCCCAATGTCTCCAACCAAAAATTGCATGGCCTCCTATGTCTATTGACTGCTCTACAAGCATGTTCCTTAGCTCTGTCCAAGGCCACAGGAGTAGTCCTCCAGATCTTTTTAAAACATGCAGCCAAACCATGAATCTCATTAGGTATCTCATCCTGAGAAGCAGAATTAACCACTTTATTAAATACAAATTTTACCCATGGTAACAAACGAGACCAATCCTTGTGCTGCAGACCCATATATAGTCTTAAGAACTGTTCCAAAATCTGGTTAACTGTTTCTGTCTGTCCATTCATCTGGGGATGGTAGGCAGTAGAAAACTCAACTCCACCACCATCAACAGACAAAATAACCTCCAGAAACTAGCCACAAATTGTCATCCTATATCAGACACGATATTACTGAGTATACCATGAAAACAAAATATATTTGACACAAAGAATTTCGCCAACTCCCTGGCAGAAGGAAAGCAAACCAAAGGAAAAATAATGTGCCATTTTCGAAAATCTATCCACAACAACCCAGATAGCAGTAAATCCCATGGATTCAGGTAAACCAACAATTAAAATCCATGGCTAAATGCATCCATGGTTTAATGGGGATAGATAATGGAGTCAGTGGACCTACAGGATGACCTCTAGGGACTTTCACTCAACCACATTCCGGACAAGCCTGAACAATTTCCCTAATGTAATTTTTCATCCCAGGGTGTCCTGAAACCTTACTATAATGTACCTCCTGCAAAACTGCTCTCTGCAAGGAGTTGGGAACAAATGATTGGCCAGTAACTCAGGGGGCACCTGACTCTTTAATGACCTCAACTGTTGTTCTAATGGTGCACATCCACTTGCCGATTTCGATCAGCGATTGAATGATAATGATATTATCATTCAATTGCTCATGAATCGTGCATGAATTGGGCACAGAAACGACGAGCGCTTTGCGCTCCCGCTGGTTGTTTTCAACATCAATCATCGGAAATCATGCTGGTCAACCTGACGATAACATCAGGTTGAGTATATTAGGGGGATGATTGATGTGCCTACACTGAACGGATGATCGTTCAGTGTAGGCACAGCACAGACTATGAAACGACTGCACGATTCCAATGTCATAATCGTGCAGCTGTTTCAAAGTCTGCTAGTGGATGTGCCCCATAACTCTTTAGCCAAACCTAGAACAATTCTTTCAGGCAAAATAATAGGAATCTCTGGAACAACCTCAGAATGAGTATGCAAAAAGCTTGTGGACAGTGCATCAGCCTTCAAATTCTTAGAACCTTTCAGAAATGATATAATTAAATCTGGAAAAAAAAGTACCCACCTTTCCTGTCTGGAATTCAACCTCTTGGCATCCTGAATATAGAGCAAATTCTTATTATTGGTATAATATTTTATATATATATAATTTGCTTAGTCCCTTTGTCTTTGAATTTGAATTTCTCAAAGACTAATTAAGATATTAATGTAATTCTTTTGCAATGGATTTCAATCAGCAATAAATTACAGAATTTGGAATAAAACTATAAAATTTGATGAAAAAAAAAAAATCAACAAAAACCATAATAAATGCTTTGGTATAGCTAACCTAAAAATGTCAAGAAAACTACCAGAACACAGAGCCGACACAGTGAACCAGGGGAAGTGAGATAGGGGTGACTGTCGCTGGCTGCTGTTCTCACGCACTACTGGTGGTCTGTGCTCTCACATAGACCTGGCTCCCTAGCCATGTGCGGAACACAGTTTATGTTCTGCCCAGTTCGGCTCCTGATTGGCCAAGTAGCTACGTGACGTACTGTAGCTATTACATAATGAGGGTGGGAGCATGTGTGGCACAATACGTAGGGCTGCTGACATAGGGGGTGCTCTTCCCTCACCTACTTTCTCCTACATGTCGATTCCAGGCTCGCAACTCCCAGCAAATCAGCACCGGGTTTACACCTCGAAAGCAATGCCTCTTATCTTGGCTTTCCATGAGAGCTACTGGCAGCCACTGATTGGTGGGAGGCTGGGAGATGGTGAGGCAGAGTAACAGTGCATTATCATTTGCATCTATAGGGGTTCAGTTTGCAATACCCCCTGGAAATGGTCTATTTTGCTTCAGAGTCCATGGACAAATATAACATCGTACTTACAAATTGGCGAAATGTTACAAAAAAAATCCCCCCAAACCATAAATAGGCATGGCTTAGCCGGTTATGTTTCACACACATCTGTTATTATCGGATTCCGTCATATTAACATACGATCTAGCCATTATCTAGCGAAGCATTTTCAGTAAGTATTTTCTGGGTTCAAATTGGAGAAATGTTCACCACGGGCATACTAGTAAATCTTATATTTTGCTTCTTCCAACCAATGCCTCCACTCCTCCAGCACCCATTTTATGACCAAGAGCTCATGATTACCAACATCATAATTGAGCTTGGGTCCAGAAAATTTCCTAAAGAAAAAAGGCACACGGGTGCAACTTCTTGTCCTTCTAACTGACCTGAGACAACACTGCTCCCGCCCCCACCTACACAATAAAGGGAGCATCTAAACTGGGATTAACTAACACTGAAGTAGTCACAAAAGAGAAATAAAAGCTAACTCTGACTCAGAATCCCAATCGGAAGGATCAGCCCCCTTTTTAGTTTTATTCGTAAGAGGAGCCACTATTACAGAAAACCCCTTAATGAATCTCTTATAATAATTGGCAAATCCTAAAAATCTTTTAAGTGCCTTAATAGTAAGAGGTTTGGCCCAATCATCTGTTAAAATTCACATTTTGAAATTTTAGTATAAAGGCTGTTTCCACATAACTTATAACATTACTTGAAGCACATGATTCCTATGTCCCTAAAGATTCTGGGAATATATCATTATGTCATCTAGGTAAATCACCACAAACCTGCCTAAAAAATCTCAAAAGACATCATTTATAAAATCCTGAAACACAGCAGGTGCATTAGTAAGCCCAAATGGCATGACTAACTACTCATAATGACCAGAATGAGTGACTAATGCAGTTAACCATTTGTTGCCATAACGAATGCGCATCAAATTATATGCACCTTGTCAAATCCGAAGTGGGAATTGGATCCGGACTGGGTGCAGGAATCTGGACTGGGTGCAGGTAAGTCCTTGTAAGCAATTTCCTGATATTGGAACGAGGCTGCTGACGAGGGGGTACTTGTTCATGAATGTCTCTGCCTTTGCCAGATGATGCAGAGGATGGAGATTACAGGGAAAGTGAACTAAACTGGAGATGTTGAGGTATGGGAACCTGGTACTGGAGCTGACTGGGAATGCCGGTGGAGGAGGTTCTGCCAGAGTGCCCAGACAGGTAAGTTCTGGACCCCTCATGGTCCTCCAATGCAGCCCATGACATTACCCCCTCCTTTTAGGGTGGCCTCTAGACACTCTTTGGGTTTTCTTGGGTTCTCAGAGTGAAACCTGCGGACCAATAAGGGAGCATGGACATCGGAAGAGTTCACCCAGCAATGTTCCTCTGGTAACCCTTCCAGTCTACCAAATACTGGAGGTGACTATAACGAGGACGGGAATCTTTTTAATTTCAAATTCAATTCCTCTTTCGGTGAGTACCTTAGGAGAATGAGGCAGGTTTGAGAAACTGATTCAGAACCAGGGGTTTTAGTAACAAGATGTGAAAAAAATTGGGAATCTTCAGGTAAAAAGGCAGTTAGAGCTTATAAGCAACTGGGAACTTCTTCCACTGGAAATGGGCTAATAAAACAATGGGCGAATTTCATCGATGGCACTCGTAGACGTAGGTTTCGAGTAGAAAGCCATACTTTATCCCCTACTTTCAAACTTGGAACTGATCTTCTTTTATCCACCCAATGTTTGTAACGATAAGAAGTTTTTTGCAGTGTAGATTTAACTTTTTTCCAAATATTGAAGAAGTACTGTAAGGAGGATGTAACTGCTGGCAGATCGAAAGTTGGTTATCTTTGATACTCAGGTACCCGTAGATGTGTGCCATAAACAGTAAAGAATGGAGTATGACTGGTGGAGGAGTGGTAAGAACTATTGTGTGCGAATTCTGCCCAAGGCAGAAGATCAAATCAGTTATCTTGCCAGGAGGATAGATGAATATAAAGAAGCATTTAACATGTTCTGTAACTCCGTTCATCTGAAGATGATAAACCGTTGATAACTTCCACATAATTTGTAATGCTAAACACAGAGCTCTCCAAAATTTCATTACAAGTTGAACTCCATGATTGGAGACTATTTCAGAGGGTAGTCCATGTTAACGAAAGATTTCTGAAAAATGCTGAGCCAATTCAGGAGCGGAGGGCAAATTCTTAAGAGGGACAAAATGGACCATTTTGGAAAAATAGTCTATAACCAACCAAATCATGGTATATCCTCTGAAAGCTGGAAGGTCTATTACGAAGTCCATCACTAGTAGCATAATTCTCAACTGACCCAGAGCCCTTGCATCAATGACTGCAGCTGCCATGTTGATGAAGTGACCCTATCAGGGTCATCATATAAAATGCTTAAAGCACTAAAAAAACTTATCTACAGAGGATAATTCCTCACAACCCGATTTAAGCCCAAAGGCCCAGGTTTGAGTATCACCCTGCAATAGTGAAATAATGATACCAACTTTCTGAGTCTCAGAACCTGAAGAAACAGGTCTTAATTGAAAGCATAATTTGCACCTATCCTTAAAGTTGTTAAATAAACTGCGATCTCCAGAAAACTGATCTGGCAACTTAATTTTAAGGCTTAGGAGATAAAGTCTCAGATGCTCTAGCAACAACTTGTTCCTGAACTGCAACCTTCTTAGACAATTCCTAAACATAATGAGTCAAAGGGGTAAATTTACTAAGAATTGTGTCTGATCGATTTTTTTTTCAACTCGATTACCATCGCCAAAACTCGGGTGATTTCAGGCTTCTGAAACTCACAAATTGCCAATGGAGAAGCCAATCGAGATTTCTCCCCCGAGTAGCAAGTTTTTAAGATTACTCACCCGAGATTGCAGCGTCTTCTCTCTGCCTAATTCTCCCAAACAAGCAGCCTTCACATATCAGTGAGATATGTGAGGGCTGCATGTACCTGTAAAAAAAAAAAGGGTTATATGTAAAAAAAAAATGCTGTAGGGTTCCCCCCAAAAGCATAACCTGCCCCAGGCTGCTCAGTCAGTCCTGGTTCCTAAAATTACAGGGGAATAAACGTGTAGGGTTGCCCCATGATTTAGGAAAATGCACCTGGCTGCAGGAAAAAATGTGTAGGGGTCCCCCTATATTTAAAACCAGCACCAGGCCCAAACTGACCGGGGTGTAATGCCACAGCCAGGAGACCCTATCACCGGGTCTCCACGGCCAAAGCATTAATACCTCAAGTTGACCAGCCCAAGCCGGGATCTCAGGGGAGGTTGGGACACCCCCAAGAAGGGGTCCCTTCTCTCCTGACACCCCAGGCTTAGTCTGAATGCAGCAGTTTGAGTGACTATATTAACACAATGATGTCAGTTTCTTATCAATTAATATCTGTTGGAGTGCAAGTAAATGATGAAGAGATCACTACAGCAATGCTACAGAACTGGATGCCTGTGTTTGACTTCCTGGTTCTGCTGTTGGAAGCAAACACAGCAAAATTAATCGCAGACACAATCAGAGCTAAGCTACTACAGTGCCAAGAAACTGTGTCCTGTGAGTCAAAAGGTGAGAATAATACATTGTAAAGAGTGAGAAATTAATCAAATTCACTCAAGAAATTCAACTGCAAAGATGAATCAGCCCTGAGTGTTACAGATAGCTGCAGAAAGGATTTTTGGTATATCGATTCATGCAACATGGAATATCAGCTGCAATGAGGAATGGTTCACCATGTCAACTAAATGTGACCTTATCACATTCAAACAGATTAGATATCAAGTGCTTACAGCTACAAAAGTTGGAACAAATAAAGCCCGCTTGAATGTTGGGACTAGAACAAATGTCAAAGAAATCCAAGACCTGCTTTATGTTCTAGAGATGGAAACATATGTTACAGCCATCAGTGTCCTAGAACAGAGGTCACAGAGTTCACTTTGCTTAAGGAAAATGCATTGTGTGAAACAGAAATGGACCGTAATAGCTAAAGGCACCCAGTGTCAGCAATTGTACACCATTGATACATAGCAGTGTTATGCAATGATGACAACTGAGTCACAGTTACTGGACCTCTGGCACAAAAGATTTGGTCACCATGGATATGACAGTATTCAAAAACTACTGAATTGGATGGTCACAGGAATGTCAGTGACTGACAGAGAAACATATATGTGCGAGCTGTATATCAGGAAAACAAATCCTCCAGCCATTTCCCAAGTCAACAAGCAAAGCTACAGCACCACTTGTATTAGTACATATAGGTGAGTGGCCCAATACTTTGTGACATTCATAGATGACTTCATAGGCATGACACAAACTTTATCAGACCGAAGTGTAAAGTAGTAAATATATAGTATCTAATGCTCTTCCCCTTATGGTGTACTGATGATGTCTAGGAGTAACTCTATAGAAATGACCCCTTGTGGTGTAATGTTGTTACCTTATAGTACTGAATAATAGAGATTCTATGCTGGTTGATTCATATAACATGCATTTAATATAGGGATATAAAACATGGGAGCAGACACTGCTGGTCAAAATCACAATGATTATACTGCAGTGTGGTATTTGACAGTACAAACACTAGTGATGGTTACACACAAGCAGAATTAGTAACAGTTTAAACAATGGTGTTGACGAGTGAGTTCAGCCACTGATATGGGATTGACAGGTGGCGTCCCAACCTGTAATGGTCCTGCTAGGTGGCTTCTTATTCAGGGGAAAGTCTAGGTGAAATGGATGATTGCACTTAGAGATGTAGTCACAAGTGTGGGGTACCTTGTAATGAGAGTCTCTGCTTGCTAGCCATCTGGAGTATTTCGGGCTTCCCACCAGGGATGCAGCAAATGGCACACCTGGTCCTGGTGGTCTGCTGGGTGTCTACCTGAAGCGTGTGTCTGTGGTTGGTGCAGCAGGGTTGGTGGTGTTCCCGGCAAGGGTGAGCCGCGTGGTTGCTGCGCCTTCCTCTCCTATGGATCGGCAGTTGTCAGGTGGTCTCCAAGTGTTGCAGCGCTGTTGGTCCAGCTACTCCGGACTTCCAGATAGAGCGCACTCTAGTGGCAGGTGCAGTCATGTGATGAATAGTTTGGGGGTACAATATAGTACAATGCACAAGTTTTTCAGTATGTGGGTCCCAATGCGTTTTGGCCCTTAGGCCTTCCTCTGGGGGTGTGGTATCCTGTCGAGTGGTTTCTCATTTAATTTATAGGAACATGTTGCCTTTGATTGGTTCCTGTTTTCCTGCTGGAGGGATTAGTATTCCATATGGTGTTTCACAGTCGCCATTTTGTTGGAGTATAGTCAGTATGGAATAGGTTAATCACCCGTTTTGGGATGGATTTTGTTAATGGAAATTCTATATAGTGCTGGAACTATTTCAATGTTCTTTCTAATTATGTTAATTGTCCAGTTCCAATAATGATATGGTGGATATTTATAGATGGTGTGCAGACCTATTAGTTTTCATTGCCTATATGTTACATAAAAGGGGAATTACTTAGTAATAGTATCAGTACTAAATCACTGTTAAAACCTTGTTTGTCGAGGATCAATTAGTAAATCAGAGGTTTATACTTGATGACACTGTGGATGTGGGGTAGATTTCAAGTATTACAAGCTATAGATCTGATTTCGTTATCAAAGTTTAGGCCTTTTGTGGACAGAGTATCTAGTTCTATCATACATTTTAGCTCTTCTTTATTTATTAATAAAGTGTAGTCTCCTCTCGTTCTGTTTTACTTTCTTTATGCCATAGCATTCTATTGATTGTGTTTTGCATTGATGCATCTATTTGTAGTATATAGCAAGGAGGTGATCTTCTGATCCTTTTTGTATGTTCTGTATGTGTTGGCAAATACGTATTTTATGGGTCTTATGGTTCTTCCCACATATAATTTAAGACACGGGCATTTTATTATATAGATTACCCCTTTTGTATTTAATTTAATATTGTTTTTGATGATTAATTCTTTATTGTTGCTGGGTGATATTATAGAAGTGGTGGGTTTTGTGCTTCTATGTCCCATTCTTTGACAGGCTTTACAGCTTCCACAGTGGTAGAAGCCGCTTTTTTCTATACCTGATGCCAAAAAGGTAGTCTGTTTCATGGTTTTGGGTGGTTATATGATTTTGCACTAATTTGTTTTTAATGTCAGGTGCTTTGTGGAATGTCACTAATGGTCTGGGGGGAGGATTTCTGATAGAATTGGTTCTTGAAGCTTAATATGCCAATGTTTGTTTAGGGTGTGTTTGACATGTTTAGCTTGTTGAGTGAATTGTGTTATGAAATTTATGTTCATATCCTGATTTCTAGAATCAGTCTTGTTTTTGTATTGAAGTAACGATGTTCTTCTTGTTGTATCTAGCCATATTCACTAATTGTTTATTGTATTGCTTGGAGATAAGTTGAGTTGTGAGAGTTTGCCCTTGTGTTATAAAATCAAAAGTATTTGAGCAATTACATGGCATGTTCTGCAACCATTTGGGGTAGTGTCCACTAGATGCCAAAATAAAACTATTCACGTCCACTGACTTGTGGAATGTCTTAGTTTCAATCTTGCCTTCTTTGAAGATTTCTAGATCTAAAAATTCGACTTGTGTTTTACTATATTTGAATGTAAATGTCAAGTTATATGGATTGTTGTTTATGTATTCCAAGAATGCATTAAGAGAGGTTTCATCACCATCCCAAATGCAGAGTATATCATCAATGAAACGTACCCAGAGGACGAGAAGTCTAAAGTTGTAAAGAAGATTAGAGACTACAAGAGACTGGTAAAAAAATCAAATCTGTCACAGACTAAAGACCCTGAAATCTGGTAATGGTGGAGAATATCTAAACAGAGAGGTGGAATTCTTCTTAAATATGGAATAGAGCATCAATTGACCATTGCCTGTACTCCTGAGCAAAACTGTGTAGGTGAATGAGTAAACTGAACACTAGTGGAGAAAGCAAGATACATGCTAATCGATGCAGGACGAGACAAGCAGTTTTGGGCAAAAGCCATGTCCACAGCAGATTATCTCAAAAACCATTCTCCCACAGTTGCCCTAAATAACAAAACATCTATTGAAGTGTTATCAGAGAGAAAACCAAGTGTAAAACATCTCAAAACTTTTGGAACTACTGCCTACGTACACATACCAAAGGAAAGAAACGCAAGCTAGATTCAAAATCTATAAAGTGCATCATGCTAGGCAATTGACATGAAAGCAAATGCTACAGATTATGGAATCCAAATACCAAAAAGCTTGTCAAGTCAAGAGAGGTCATATTCAAATAAACAGCACAAGTTCCAGAAAAGCTTAAAGTTGATATGCAGAACAAATGTGTGTCACTGGATATGCCAGCAGATGGAGATGTACAGTATCTGAACCAAAAACCAGAAGCTACCACTGTGGACATTCAACCACAGAACATGTCTTCTGCAAGGTCAAATATTGGAAAACCACCTAAAAGATATGAAGAGGAATTTGCAAATATTGCATTTAGTGAGCCTCAGGATACTTAAGAAGCAGTCAAGGGCCGACTAATCTATATGGAAGTCAGAGATAAAATTGCTTGACGACAACAATACATGAACCATAGTCCATTGTAAGACAGTCAAAAGCAAGTGGGTGTTATGCAAAAAGGTGAAACTAGAGGTGAGCACTGCACGCTACAAGGCCCACTTGTTTGCAAAAGGTTACACCCAGAAGGCAGGACTTGATTACGGTGAGACCTATTCCCTGGTGGCAAAATATAGTGCACTTTAATTAGTTATGGCAATCAGTCTTACATATTGTAAAATGTGCACTTGATATAAGGACTAGGTAGGCAGATGTCGGGTAAATACACAATGTCTTTTTACTGGCAGCAGACACTGAACAGCATACTCAGGCTTAGGTCTGGAAACACAGGTACATACAGAAAATAAGTAAATGAACATAAAATGTCCCAGCACTCCTCATGCTTAGTAGTCAGTCCACTGCAATGGCCTGCAGCCAAAATCAGCCATGCTCTCCCAGCATAACCCTTGGTCCCTGGCACTATAGTCACTTTCCCTTGTAAGTGGCCTCTACCAGGCATCAGTGTGTGGAAGACTAGGTTAACTGCTTGCTCTGGGCGACCTGGAAGACCCGGAATTCCATATTTCCACTTTGAGCCGTGCAGCCCAGAAAACCTGGTGTTCCAAACTTCTACTGTAGCTGCAGAATGTACCGGACCACCCCTCTCACCAAAATAGTTGGTTACAGGAACATGGCAATGCAGAATTAATTGTTGGTGCAAGCATGGTAGTAAGAACAGGATACATAAAAAATTTCCATGAATTTCAGAACAACCAACACCCCATTCAAGTGTCTGTATTCAGAAAAATCTTTACATAGTGATCCTCAAATGTCAGTTTCTGTACTTTTGGGACACAGATGTATAGCTTGAACTCAATTGCACTTAACTCACTATGTGTATGCAAATGCTTGTAAGCAGATGGCTTTTGATGGTTGATTATAATATAAAAATTAAACTTGTGTAAAAAATCTGAAGATACGTTTGCTTGCACACTGGGAACCTAGATCTAAGGTTTGTATCTGTCTAAAGTCAGACATATCTATGTAATACGGATCCTGGGGATCAGGGAAATTGAGAAGTAAGAATCTATGATTTAGCCAGTGTAAATGGTTGTGCACTATTGGACAAGCCCTTCTAAATCAATCCTGCTTCCCATGTGTAGAAAATAGAATGACTTCTGGATCACTAGTATTTTGTTTTTGTTTTCCATAAAGTTTTCCTTTTGGAAGCCAGCTCCTTGTTTCAGGTGACAGGAGTAGGTCCTGTCAGTGACAGTGTTACCATTAAACAAACTGAGGCATAGAGACATATTCATTTAGGTGTGAGAATAGGAAAAATCCCGCACCTGCAAGGTTTTTTCTGCATGTAGGGGATTTTTGCTATTGAATTAGGTGCAGAGTTTTTGCTATTTTGAGCGCTGGGAGGTTTTTTTCCTCACACCTCCAGAGCAAGTTTGATTTTTCCCAAAATCGTTAATTTTAGGAAAAATCAGCGGGACTTGCTCTGGGACCCCAGCGGCAACAACCCCCTGAGGACTAATTAAGCAATTGTAAGTTTCCAATTAGCTTAATTAGTCCTTAGTTACTCACCTTCTGAACCAGTGTCTTCTCCTCCAGTGTCGGGACCTGGTCTCCTGCAGCAGTGGTGAGTATGTCAGTGTGTGTAATGTATTGTAAGTATGTATGATTGAGTGTGTGTGTGTTTGACAAGACAAGAAGGAGAGGAGGCCACCATGAGCCACAGAGACCACCGGGCAGGTGAATGTCACTTTTTTTATCACACGCTGCACAGGGTTTTCAGCTCTGAAAAACCGAGCTCCAACTTTTTTTATTGGATACAATGGGTATCCGGAGCATGCATACCTGTAGTAATGCAAAACTGGATGAGAGGGGCGCAAAGTTTTTTACCTTGCTAAACCTCGCGCCCATTTGGATATGCCCTATAGAGTTCTAATATCCTGGGGGTTTCTGAAATTCTGAAAATGTCTTCCCTGGCGTGCCTGTACTGAGTGTCTGCCATTCTAAGTATTTAAATTAAACACATTCTCTTTCTCATTGGCTGACAATGGCAAGATGTGTTTCATGACTGAAAAAAACCTGCTCTGCCAGAATTATTCTGCTCCTTGTCACTGATAGGATGAGAGTGTGGCCACACTCCTAGGGGTATGTTTACTAGAGTTTGGGTTTTTAGAAGTGGAAATGTTGCACAAAGCAACCAATCAGATTCTAGCTATTATCTTATAGAATGTGCTAGATAAATGTTAACTTGAATCTGATTGTTTGCTATGGACAACAACATAGAAAACAGCAGCAGGCAACAGTACTAGACTGGACTCCTCCCTCTGTTTGAAATCACATTGTTTTCATCTTAAAAATATTTCCAAGATTTCCTTTCTCACCAAGGATGCCACTAAGACCCTCATACACTCATTGGTCATCTCCAGATTAGACTACTGTAACCTCCTCCTATCTGGCCTCCCCAACTCCCTTCTCTCCCCTCTCCAGTTTGTTCTAAATGCTGCTGCTCAGCTCATCCTCCTTTCAAAATGCTCTGCATCTGCCTCCCATTTCCTACAAGCTCGCCACTGGCTTCCTTTTGCTTTTCAGAACCCAATTTAAGGTTCTCAAACTCATTTACAAAGCCCTTGCCCATTCCTCTCCCATTTACAACTCAGATCTCATCTCCCTTAACTGTCCTGTCTGCCCTCTTCATTCAACAATTGCACGCTGCCTCTCATGCCAATTGATTACTTCCTCCCAGTCCCACCTCCAAAATTTTGCCCGTGCTGCTCCCCAATTTTGGAACTATCTCCCTCTTCCCATCAGACTCTCCACCTCTCTACAATACTTCAAACTGGCTCTCAAGACCCACTATTTCATCAAAGCCTTCCAGCTCTCATCTTAACTTGCTGCTACATACTCCTTCCTCCCTGCCTACCCTATCTGTGCTCAGTGGCGTAACTTCATCCCAGGTGCCCGGAGGCAAGATAAATGTTGGTGCCCCCCCCAAACAAAAATGTACCACCCCCCAGCACCTAAGCCAGCCCCAGCTGCTGCCGCCCCCCTTATGCAGTTCCTTTTATATAATGCCCCCAGTAGTGGTCCGCCTATGTAGTGCTCCCCAGTAATGGTCCCCCTATGCAGTACATCCAGTAGTGAGCCCCTTGTAGTTGCCCCCAGTAGTGAGACCCTTGTAGTTGCCCCCAGTAGTGAGCCCCCTGTAGTTGCCCCCAGTAGTGAGGCCCCTGTAGTTGCCCCCAACAGTGAGGCCCTGTAGTTGCCCCCTGTAGGGAGCACCCTGTAGTTGCCCCCTGTAGGGAGCACCCTGTAGTTGCCCCCAGTAGTTACCCCCAGTAGTGAGGCCCCTGTAGTTGCCCCCAGTAGTGAGCACCCTGTAGTTGCCCCCAGTAGTAGGCCCCTGTAGTTACCCCCAGTAGTGAGGCCCCTGTAGTTACCCCCAGTAGTGAGGCCCCTGTAGTTGCCCCCAGTAGTGAGCCCCTGTAGTTGCCCCCAGTAGTGGTGGCCCCCACCATGCAAGCGCGCACACAAAAAAACCAAACAAATGAACAAACACTTACCTTTATCCCCACTCCAGTTATGACGTCACTCCCATAGTACACTGCGGGAACCGGAAGACGGATGGAGCTCCGTCCTCTGGCTACCACCGGGGGTTTGAATAGGAGCCGGGCGCCCGCTGGTAACACACTCAGCGGGCGCCCGGCAAATGGAGGGTGCACGGGGTGCACCCCTTGCACCCTCCCTAGTTACACCAATGGAGGTGGAGCGCCGATCAGCGGCGCTCCTTCTCCATGCAGCTCCCGGGGACAATGGAGCCAGGTGCCCCCTTCAGGGCTGACGCCCGGTGGCAAATGACTCCATTGTCTCCGGGAGTACCGCCACTGTCTGTGTCACATCTGTTTGTCCTTCCCCTTTAGAATGTAAGCTCTTATGAGCAGGGCCCTCAACCCTCTTGTGCTTCTCCTTACTCTACTTTCATCTACTTATTACTAATACACACATCTCCATCCACTGCCTGCCATTCTCCATAAGAGGTAATAAGTGGTAGTAGGGGAAGTAGTACCTGAGGAGGTGGTTAATCTTATATATGGCTTGCCACATTATCAGGGTAGAATTACTACCCAGTGAGTTCAGGAGTAGACCCTAGTTGTAGGAGCTTTTAGGAGATATGTGGTAAACAGAACATAAACAGGGCCGTTGAGAGCGCTGCCAAGCCCCGGTAAAGAGGGGGCGTGGCCTAATCACGGGAGGCGTGGCCACGCCCCTCGAATAAAAAAAAAAGTATACTCAGCCCGGCACAAAGCCAGGGGGGGCGCGATCAGTGTGATTGCTCCCCCCCTCAGGCATAGGAGATTGCTCGCGGCTGCTAAGCAGCAGCCACAGCAATCTCCCACTGCATCTCAGCACACGCTGCGTACTGGGAGATAGTGAGGAGGGAGGGGGGGCGGCGCCAGACCCGGGCCCCCGCCGGGCCCCTCTGGAAGCCTGGGTAAATTGTACCCACTCCCCCCCCTCTCGGCGCCCCTGAACATAAATATAGGAGTGTGGTGTGAAGTAGCAATTCCAATAAAAGAACTAACACTGGGTGGTAGGTATGACCCTGATTTATAATACTACAGTAGGAGGTGGAGATCCCAAACTTTATACTACAGTAGGAGGTGGAGATCCCAAACTTTAGAAGCAAGCTGGAAACCCAAGCACAACACTGAGGATTTGCATGGGTAAGCCATAATTTTTCTCAGCCTTGCATGTTCCAACAGTGGCACACAAGTGTAGGAACAGTGTGTTGTGCAATCGCTTACTGGAGCATATATAATGACATTGTGCTTAAGAGAGGGGTGCCTAGGGTGCAAAGTACATGTTTACTGGCCCCATGGGATGATTGGGGGCATAATAAAGAAGTTGTTATCTAAAGTGCACAACTCATTAAATTTGTGCTTTTTCAAATATTATAACCAGATATGGTAAAAGGAAAGGCTACATTGCAAGTGTTTTTTGCAAATGTTTAAAACCTTTAAATAGGTCAAATACCCAAAGATATGAAAAGATAAGGAACAGATATAATAGTTTTACTTGTATTATTCAAAGCATACAACATAGCCTTATCTTGCTCAATAAACCATATAGTCCTTATATCAGTATTCATTTATACCCAGAATAGGCACCACTGGCAATTATGCACATGTATGCAGAAACATACAAACCTGATAACACTTATTTCACCTTCTCCTCGCTGCCACAAAATGAGAGCTATTCGCAGAATGAGAGATATACCCATTTCGCGATTTGGATATTGAGGAACTAGCAGTGGAGTGTCAATACAATATGACACCATTTCCCTGTAACTCAAAAGATATCAGGGCATCAGACTGTAATCGTATCAGAGCAGAATCCAGAAGAGAATATGTATTTCCACTGTGATATTACTGAGTTGGGTTTGGCTTTGCTCTGTGCTTAAAATGATGTTCAGCTATATTGGTAAAAGGACTGTATGTATGTATGTATGGTTTCAGAAAGAATCACAGTAGCAAACTCTCTATATCTCTTCCTTTTTGTTGAGATGGAAAGTGAGGATGATTCTGAAAGTGCAGCAAGAATTCCCACAATAGATGGCTGACCTACTTGCTGTGAGAAAATTTATAGCTGCACAGAGAGTTCCCACCAGGTGGTTGTCTGGAGACACTGGGGGGGGTCATTCAGACCCGCTCGCGAGCGCAGGACGCTCGCAAGCGGGTCGATGTTACCCCACTGTGCATGCGCACGATGGAGGGAGCTCTGTCGTGCGCGAGACCCTGCTAGCGACGGGGTAGCCGTCCCTCCGGGTCTTGCACCAAAGGGGGCGTGCTGTCGATGTTGATTGACAGCACGCCCCCTTTGGTGGGCGTGCCGGGGGCGTGGCTGCCAGATGGAGGCGTTCCCATGGGAACGCCTACCGTCTGAAGCCGGCCCCACTGACATCAGTAGTGATGTCAGTGGGAGTGATTTTGGCTCTGATAGAGCCAAAATCACTCCAGGGCTTGCGGCAGCGAGACCCTACTGCAGGGTCTCTGTCGCAAGCCCGATGGTCGCGATGGTCTTGACCATCGCGACCATCATCATGGACGCTCGCATAAGCTGTGGGTGGTCACCCATAGCTATGCGAGCGTCCAGGAGGATGCTCCATCTTCATGTTGGAGGGCCCTGATTCAGAGCGAGCACTCTGGTCAGAGCGTCCGGCTCTGAATCAGGCCCACTGGGTCTCATACTGATTTGAACGCACTGCCGATGTCATATGCAGTGGAGCGTTTTTGTCTTATAGGCATGCATCTATGTCACACTTTGCATGCGTCCGGATAGCAGTTACAATTACAGTAAGTTGCATGGGAGATGCACAGTCTCAGAAATGTCTTAAAAATGTAGTGGGTGTTACTGGGTGGTGACAAGGAGGTGGGTTAGTGGATGCATGGAGATGGGCATGTTATGGAAGTATCGCAGACATGTCACTGAAAGCGGTTGTATATAGAGACGCTCAAATGTTCATATAGGAGGCCTTACTCTGACAGTAAAACTGCACCTGCCATAGGGCTGGTGTGATGTTTTGATGGTGCACCGATTGGTACAGTATTTCAGCAACTCCAGACACTGACAGTGGGTGTCTCCATCCTTGCACAAATGGACACATGGATGTACACCAGGGCTGGGCTTTGTAGCGGCATTTGCATGAAGTCACAGACAAGTGACTGACAAAAGACACAGACACAACTGCATCTGACTCAGCCTGCCCACTTGCAACTATTTCTCCCATTTACAGGAGTAAGACTCTACCTACCGCACTACACTCAGAGAGGGTGATGTCTCAGAAGTCAAGTTGGATGACCATACAGTGGTAACCCACCAGTTATGCAGCCAGCCTGGCTGGGGGAGGTGGTTGCCCAGGAGGAAAGGACAGAAAGAGCTTCAGGTGAGGCCCAACTTTTAAAAATTGTGGAATCTGTAAATATGCTGGACTTGGGAGAGGGGAAAGTGACTTTTCAGGAAGGAGTGCCTGTTAGCTCCTTTGCTGCTACATTTTGAGTTAGCTACGAGGATACGGAAGTAGTCTCGGCAGTAGAAGAACAGGACCTGGAACCCCAAGGTGTTATGGCAACATATTCAGATGGGGTGCTATGTTTGTGGGAAAGAGACCAGGCTTTTGATGGGAGAGAGTTTGGAGAACAGGCAAAAACTGTCCATACTTCCCCTCCAGCTCATTTAGGTCTTTGTGAGTGGAAGAAAACCCCCAACATTTGTCTACCCCTGTACAAATATTTTGTATTTGGGCAAGAAGTTTACCCAGGGCAGCAGAGGTGATGGAAGTTGAATACACAGTGGTTATAAATGAGGACAGTGTGGTCCGTGGCAAAGTGAACTGACCCAGGAGTTCCAAACCTGGTCCTTGGGAGAACCATTTAGCAGTTAAAGAGACCTGGCTGTACCTTGAATGCTCCCCAGTCACCCAAAATGTGCGATATAGGGTCAACCATTGACCTTGGTAGTGGGGGAGTGACAATTTGATATGGATGAGGAAAATATGTTATTGGGCACTTAAGAGATGTTATGCCTTGAGTGGTGGTACAGGACTTGTGGAGTAGAACAATGGTCTTTGTTACATGGACAACCAAGGAGAATCACTGGAGTGCGTTTGTCATGATAAGATAAGATGCTGGTGGCACATTGAGAAACTCTGAATTGCTGGGGTGAGGGAAGGGGAGACCATAAGCACTGTTGCTGGTGTCAGGTTGCATAGGTTTTCTCCACATATATTTATTTAATATGATCCCAAAAAGAGTTTATATAGTAAAAAGGAGTTGCACCCAGAAGAGTGTGGAACTAGTCAAATTAGGAAACAAAGAGAAAAAGGACTCTCATTTTTTGATGCACTTAAACCTATTAAATTATAAAACTTAACATTTATTGGTAGCAATTAAAAATTTCAAAATTAAAATACTGCGTGTGTCCAAAAGAGGGAACTAACACAGTAAGGGGTAATGTCACGGGCCTGCGGCCCGACCTTCCAGATACGCCAATCTGGGAATCGCCGCCCGTGACTTTTACAAGTTAATTCAGCATGTGTGGTTAATAAACCAGATAACTGCCACCAGCAGAGAAAATTTTTATGCTAAAGCATAAGGTGGGCTTCTGCTCCCACCTGCACACAGAATTATCAATACTTAGATAAATAGGTAACATGAGCCATATGAGGTCTTGGGTCATAAAAACACAGTTCCAGAACTAGAATTAATGTTTTAATTCAAGAATATCTTCGAAGCTTAGTTACAAAATGTTACAAGATTATAATAATGTTAAAATAAAGGAATCACACAATTACTTGCAAGTTCAGAAATAAAATAAAAATGGAATAAACAAACCACGTCACTTAAGTGGTTCTGGGATGAGGCAGTCCCACTGGCGTACTTCGGATCATCTGTACCTTGCGATAGTCTCTGTCAGAATGAACAAAAAACTATAGTTGAATCACATATTTATGCGTGCCTTTCAGGCACACCCCGAACCCCCTCCCTGGGCTGATTTTAACCCTTATCAGCTCAGTAAGGGTTGTCCAGCTGGCTGAAGCTCCGGGGTCCCTCGGTCATTTGGGCAGGGGTTCCTTTATTATACCATCAGGTCTTTTGTGAAGCTTGTGTTCATAGGCTTATGTTAATAAACTTACACACTGATTAGGTGAGGGGATCTACACCTCTAGAGACTGTGTCTCTGGTATAAGCAACCTTCTTTGATCTCTGACCCTAAGTAGAACATAGGGCTCTTAAAGACTGGTTATCAGGGTGCTGGCCAGATATTATGTAATTTCCCTGGACATCTGTTTTACATGCTATATACAATTGGACACATTTATGGCAGGACTTCCTACAATCTCTCTGGCTCATCCATAAAAGGGAATTAGTTCAGAGGAGTTTTGTCACCTGTACACATAATACAAAGAATGCTACACACCAATTAATAAGGGAAGGTTACAGGTTCCTATTTACACAATATCATGTGTAGTTATGCCCATGCAGACACAATTCCGTTTGTTCGCTACAGGTAAATTTACTAATGTGTGGGTTTTTAGAAGTGTAGATGCTGCTATAGAAAACAATCAGATTCTAGCTATTATCTTCTGGAAGGTGCTAGTTAAATGTTAAGTAGAATCTTATCAGATGTTATGTGCAACATCTCCATTTCTAAAAATTCTCACTTCAGTAAATATACCCCTAAATCACACAAAATACAAAAAGCAAAATGACCAGACATCAAAACTTGTGTGGAGTGATGGTGAGCATTTTTGCTAGAAATTGTTTGTAAAGATGGTAATTGCATATGTATCAAAGATTGGTTGGTGATATATATTTCACAATTCTATCTCACATCAAGCTTTGATACATATGCCCCATAGACAAACCAGGTAATATTAACACATCTGTGATGAAATAATACCAAAATCATGTATGTTATGGTGACATCAATTAGTGGTAACTATCCAGGTATTAGGATTCAAAGGTAATATACTGTACCTAGGGTGAAAATCTGTAATAAACCAGAAATAATTAAACATGGGACACTATGTGCCCTGTGTATCACACCCAGGTATTATATAAAGGACAACCTCTTTTAGAATATATGATAATATCAACAATATTGTGGACGGAGCCAACCAAAAGCATATACACACACACAACATGTGTGGCAATTTTATAGTATCACATTGTCTCTAATAGAACTCAGATGAAAAAAATATATCTGTAGTAGAACCAAACACTGATTTGCATCAGAAATGTTCATTGAATAAACAATATTGTCATTTGTTTTTAGTTGAAAACACAGTGATGTGGATAGAAACAGAGCACAATCTGTTTCAAAAACTCTATAACATTGTTAAAAGATTGTATTCATTATCTGTGTTCACACTGTAACATTGTAAATGAGAAGTGTTTTCATATATCTTCACAGTGTAGTGTACTATAACCATTACTGGGTAACTTCCATAAATCACTGGCTGCTGCTTCCTGCTGTGTGTGGTGATACACAGTGACAAACAATTACCTACTTACTGCTATCCCATGACTATTGGCACTTCAGTGTATGGTGGCTGCTATAGATTGTGAGATTCACCTCTGTATTCTGGAGCTTGGCCCCAATAGCTAACGGCATCTTCAGGTATTGCAAAAGTCCTCCCTGGCAATGGCCACTTGCACATAAGCAGTAGCACAGCCGCCCCCCCCCGAACCAGCAAGTAAAGTGATCACTATAGTTTTACACATCGCATTGATGGAGCCTCAGTCCCTGCATGTGATTCTTGTTAAATGCTTGTGATATATAATTTCTTAATGCCGCAATAAGAAATGATAATTATCGGGACCAAGTTCTGATAATTACTAAATAGGGCCAGTATTGCGTATATGTGTGAAAATATTAACTTGGTGTTTTACATTATTCAGTTTGAAATCAATTCATCAAAATACTTTAGCATTAACTTTTCTTGTATTGGTTTTATGTAAAATCATGTGAGAAAAATAATAATTAGTGCTGAAAACAAAATTGAATACCACATTATCGAGGAGGCAACTTTGAAAAACAAAATATTTAACAATATTAATATTTTGATTATATCATCATTTTGTAAGTGCAAATGCTCCATTCTGATTCTCTACTTTCATATTTCAAAACATAGCTAAGTGGCTTCCGTATTATTGCTGGTGAGCCAACTTAATCAGGAAACGTAGGACATGGATCGGCATTTCATAAGAGATTGGTAACAACAGCCAGAGGCTGCTGGTTGTTGTTACATGTGGCCGAAACTCACCGTGCCCTGTCACGTTGCTAATACTCCACTCCGGGTTTTACATTCCGCTCGCTTCTTTTAAAAGAGCAGAGCGCAATGATTTATAAAGCAAATCAAAAAAATATCCCTCCCCCCTTCAGTTTACTGCAATGTGAGATTTACTAATACAGCTAAAAACATAATTATTTATCTCACTTACACAGAACACACGTTTAATAAGTAAGTCCTGAAAGCTTTATTCATACACAGCTGGAGTTAGACATCACAGTTAATGTGAGGGACTATATTCAGTGAATGTGACCTTCTCTGGTAATGCCTCAGCATTCTTGTGCTTTGAGCATGTCCTCTCCCTGCTCTGACGAGAGCTGTGCTAGGCGCCAGCCAACCCCCCTTGCTTGTTATTTTTTCTTCCCACACTGATGATAAAAAAAAAGAGACCTAGAAAAATGGTATAATAAAGCACAAGTTTTTGTCCTATTGTATTGCTAATCATCCACATAGACTTCATACTAAAGTAGTGTAAAGTTTAGACTCTATGTAAAAAAAAAAAAGTTTTTTTTTCTTTTGCTAGTAAATGGTCATAAGCAAGCAGCAAAGGATGGGGTTAATGAGCTTGACGTCACTGGTTAAAAAAAACCCTCTTGTTCTCCATTCTGGTCTTGAAAACAGGATGTTTCATAGGGTTGTAGTGTAGAAAGCAAGCTTTGCTTATGTAAAAACCACAGGGAGAGATGCAGTGCATTTATATAGGAATAAGGAGGATAGAAAACAGACAACAAATATCTGATTAAAAGAAAATAAGGAAGTGGTGGTGGGGGTGACTGTATCTGTCTGTGATATCCTGCTACAGTTAAAAAAAATAGAGTTATAATGAATGCATGAGAGCCTTTTGATCTTGTGAGTCAGTGAGGTTCAGTTGTAGCTGCCCTGAAGGTTAGTTGCAAATTCTGGCTGATCTGAAATTCGATCAGTAGAGGGGGCAGAGGAAGCATTTGAATAGAAGCGAAAAAAATCAATGTGAAAATAGGAGGCTGCATAGGAAAGCCAGGGAGAGAAGACAGAAGCTTTATCAGATGTGTTGTGTTCACAATCATTACACACCCTACACAGGAGAGCGAAAAACAGGAGCCTCAAAAGAATTGGCAAGCTATTTTGTTTTGAGATGTAATCAACAGCCCAATAGTGTGCTGTGTGTTTTAAGCTACAGATTGTACACTTATTTACCAGTCCTAAATTGCACAACATTGGTAAATAAATTACAAGTTTGCAGTAAGTTTTGCTGAATATATACTGTAAATGACAAACCTCTCACAGCGCATAGGGCTGTAACACGTGACATAGCACAGTGGGGTAGATGTATTATAGCGGCACTTAACGTGCCACTATAATGCTTCCCGCTTCGCCTCTTTACCGAGGCGAAGCAGGAAGCACTACCGATGAGATGTATAAACATCTCATCGGTAGGAGAGGGGGAGCGTTAACTCGTTAACCCGCTAGAGACAGCAGCGCATCAGCCTAGTGCCGGCTCCACTGAGCATGCGCGGGATCTCGCAAGTATCGCGAGATCCCCGCGTGTAGCCCTGGAGCCGGCAGCCGCCGCAGCAGGGACAGCGCTGTCCCTGCTGTGGGGATAAGCTAGCGCCAGGCTGTAGCTGTCGATAATGACAGCTACAGCCGACCGAACGGTCATGCGTTATAACCGTTCGTACACGGCCCTGTCGTCGGTGCTGCTATCTTATAGATAGCAGCGCCGATAATGACGGGGCACACAGCGCCCCTGTTATTTACCGCCCAGACCCCTGATCATACATTGGGGAGAAGCGGTATCAGCGCACATAACATGCGCTGATACTGTTTCTGTGCTTCATACATCTCCCCCAGTATTTTTTCTTTAATACAATGAAAAGTGGTAAATTTTAAATATGTGGCTCATCTGCAGTGCTTATGCACTTAGGGCATATGTATCAAAGCTTGATGTGAGATAAAATTGTGAAATATATATCACCAACCAATCAGCTCCAAACTATAATTTCTTATCAATTCTCATCCACTATACAATTATCTGTCAGATATCTGTCCAATCTGGCTGGTTGGAATGAAAACCTGGTAATGTATGGGAGCAAATGACAGTCGATCATGTGGTCTTAAACACTGGAAAACAGACAAAAAACAACTGTTGAAATTGGTTAAATTCGTGTGTTTTAACCAATGTGCCTGAACAACCATTTTTGTCTGTTTTCCAGTGTTTGTGAGCAAATAGTCGATAGTTATTTGCTCCCATACATTACCAGGTTTTCATTCCAACCAGACAAATCTCAGGTGCACAACTCCAAATTATTAATAATATATAAATGCAATACAATTTTGCAATCAATAGAAGTTTTTAGCATAATCTTGGCCAAGGTTATGGGCCTACCCACCATATCCAGGTAACCTCTGTAGGGTAGGTCCCTAACATACTACGATTCAAATCCAGAGTGCAGGACACCGCCATAGTAAGAAAAGTGCAGTGTGAAAGATAGGAGCAGCTACTGCTGCATATAAAGAATGAAAAAAAAGTGAGGTACATATATAATAAACAAACAGTGAAGGGTTAAAATGTGTCATAAAAGAAAAATGCGTTATAATGCGGTGCCCTAAAACAGATCAACAAAGGCAATCCAGGGGGCCCCATGCCCCAATAATGAACCAAAGTTGCTCTACAGTATATAAAACTTGTAGGACTTACCTAGAATTTTGCCTAATACCAGTGTGCATATTCATTACAAGACTCCATGCTTTTAAACCAATAAGGTATTGGTGCTAATCCAGACTGAGGGCGTCTCCTTTCCCTCAGGTGTGCAATAAAGCACATTAAATGGAGTATATGGGAAGGTTTCTGGACTGCACACCCTGAATACAAATAATCGGAGGTGCTACCTGATGAGACTAATTGTAGGCACAAAAACAGACAAATCTCAGGTGCACAACTCCAAATTATTAATAATATATAAATGCAATACAATTTTGCAATCAATATCCAGTGTTTGCTTATTATATATGTACCTCACTTTTTTTTCATTCTTTATATGCAGCAGTAGCTGCTCCTAACTATCTTTCACACTGCACTTTTCTTACTATGGCGGTGCCCTGGGGCAGCTTGGCTGGGCTAGTTTGGGGTGTCCTGCACTCTGAATTTGAATCATAGTATGTTAGGGACCTACCCTACAGAGGTTACCTGGATATGGTGGGTAGGCCCATAACCTTGGCCAAGATTCTGCTAAAAACCTCTATTGATTGCAAAATTGTATTGCATTTATATATTATTAATAATTTGGAGTTGTGCACCTGAGATTTGTCTGTTTTTGTGCCTACAATTAGTCTCATCAGGTAGCACCTCCCATTATATATATTCAGGGTGTGCAGTCCAGAAACCTTCCCATATACTCCATTTAATGTGCTTTATTGCACACCTGAGGGAAAGGAGACGCCCTCAGTCTGGATTAGCACCCCTACCTTATTGGTTTAAAAGCATGGAGTCTTGTAATGAATATGCACACTGGTATTAGGCACAATTCTAGGTAAGTCCTACAAGTTTTATATACTGTAGTGCAACTTTGGTTCATTTTTGGGGCATGGGGCCCCCTGGATTGCCTTTGTTGATCTGTTTCAGGGCACCGTATTATAACACATTTTTCTTTTATGACACATTTTAACCCTTCACTGTTTGTTTATTATATATGTACCTCACTTTTTTTTTCATTCTTTATATGCAGCAGTAGCTGCTCCTATCTATCTTTCACACTGCACTTTTCTTACTATGGCGGTGCCCTGGGGCAGCTTGGCTGGGCTAGTTTAGGGTGTCCTGCACTCTGTATTTGAATCGTAGTATGTTAGGGACCTACCCTACAGAGGTTACCTGGATATGGTGGGTAGGCCCATAACCTTGGCCACGATTATGCTAAAAACCTCTATTGATTGCAAAATTGTATTGCATTTATATATTATTAATAATTTGGAGTTATGCACCTGAGATTTGTCTGTTTTTGTGCCTACAATTAGTCTCATCGGGTAGCACTTCCCATTATATATATTCAGGGTGTGCAGTCCAGAAACCTTCCCATATATTTCATTCCAACCAGCCAGATTGGACAGATATCTGACATATAATTGTACAGTGTATGCCCAGCATTAAACATAGCCTGCAAAATGTAAGTTAGAAGCTGATTGGCCGCTTAGGGTCTGATTCTGAGTTTTACGCTAATGTATCCAAAACCAGGGCTGCCATCAGGGAGGGGACTGCTGGGACTTGGGTTCCAGGCCTGGATAGAGAGAGGAACCCAAACTCGTCACTGGGCACTTGCCCTGAATGTGGCACCTCTCCTTCATTGTCCCAGCTTCCGTCGGCCCCCAGCTAAAACTCTTGCATGGGAGTGTCCATATGGGAGCCTGGTGGGCATGCATGGGGTGGAGATGTGCTTCAGTGCCCTGATGAATTATATTAACACCACAGTGATTGGTGTCTGCATTTGGGGGTGTGCAATTGGCGAAGCCACTCATAGCACCCCCCCCAAACTCTAGCATATATACCTCTGTGCCCCCCAGGCCCCAGTGTGCATCACTATGCCCCCCCCCAGGTCCCAGTATATGTGTCACTATGTCATCATGCCATCCCCCTAAGCTCCAATGTGTATCACCATGTCGTCCCCCCAGACCCCAGTATGTGCCACCTTGCTGTCCCCCAAAGCCGCAGTGTGTGTCACCATGCCCCCCAGACCTTAGTGTGTGTGTCACTGGGTCCCCTTTAGTCCCCTATATATGTATCCATGTCCCCCCATATGACTGTGTGTGTGTCTCCATGTCCCCTCCAGTCCCCAATATATATATGTATCCTTGTTCTCCCAGACTCCTGAGTGTATGTCTCCATGTTCAGGCCCAGTGTGTCTCTTATCATCCTTACGTGTGTCTGGCATTTCCTTTTCCTCTTTTGCTTGTTCCATTACTTCTCCTATCCTTTTTTCACTTCTGCCCTATTTACCCCTTACCTTCCTGCTCCTCCTCTTCTGCTACTGAAGGTGATGGAGATGGCGTTCTGCTGGCAGCCGGTAAGAGGCGACATGGAGACACCTGAGGATGAAAGGTACGCACAATCTTCTTGCAGCAATACTTACTCAGTGTTAAAAAACTGGGACAGGTTCAAATTCAATTTTGTCATGGGGGAGGGGGGGCAGCCTCCAGACGACTGGGCTAAAGTTACACCACTGGGGAGGACTTTAAAAACAAGCATTCCCTGCAGGGCCATGGTGGTCCATCTATATGTGATGTGTGATGTCACATAGGAATGGAGCAGTGCGACAGAATACCAAGCCCTAGAGGAGGGGAAAGAAAAACCAGCCTAAGAAGAAGATAAGTAATACATTTTTTTAAGCAGATCACAATCATAGAGAGAAATGGAAGATCGATTGTTGTAGGGATGAGATAGCAGCATTGGGGTGGGCTGCCTATTTTGTCAGTCCCAGACCCCATATTTTCTGACTGCATCCTTGTTCGCAACTGCAATCTTTTATGAAAATATGTTATTGTCTTCCAAAGCTTAGCTGAGCATAAGGATGCCAACTGCTGCCTTCTCATATCCGTCCAACAATATGCATCAGCGAAACATCAAGAACATTGACGCAGATCGGGCAGCCATGCAGATTCTGAGCCATATCTGACCTGTCTCAAACACTAGTTGTTTCCTGATAAGCTGAGAGCTCTCATGCTGCGAAGGAGATCGCATTGGCTAATTTATGCACACCCATGATACAGCATTTGAACGGTTAGACATGCTTACTTTACCTCCCCCAAACACTAACTACCTGTTGCTCACTTTGCAAAGGAATTCTCTATGCGAGTGTAATCGCTGCACGTGCGCAGTACGGCTTGCATGCATGTACAAAGGCTAAAAATAGCTCAATAAGTGTAAATCTTGGAATCAGGCTCTCAGTGTGTTCGTATGCATTTTGAAATGCATTGAGAACATAAGTGTTATATAGCTTTTCCCATTCATTTCAATAACACATTAAATTTAAAGACATCTCTAATATTTGAACTACTTTAGAAACCCCATTTCAATCACACCTATTTTTTAAAAAGCATTTCAGAGAGAATGTGAAAGCTACACTAACGCGTGCAGTTTTAAAGTAGGAGGGAACTATTCTGTTTGAGAGGCATGCCATTAAATTGACTTAGGTCCAATAAGCTGCACTGCACACGCACTGCATTTGTTTTGCTATTATGCACAGAGGATCCATATGCAAAGTGAGTTACAGGTAGTCAGCATTTCAGGGTGGTAACGGGGGGGTCACAAAAATGCAGGTGTGTCTTACTGTTTGAATGCCATTACATAGGTGTGCATAAATTATCCATTGCAATTACATATGCAGCATGAGAGCCCTCTGCCAGGAGAGGTGCAGTGTTTGCGTCTGGTCAGACATGCCGTAAGGCCAAGATGGCTGCTTAATGTGTGTCAATGTTACCGATATTTACCCAGGTAAGCCAGTATTCACTATTCATGTAGGAGATCACATGATCCAGAAGATGCCTGTTTGAGTAGGAATATAACCAATGTCATCATCATAAAACAGAGGTTCAACCAGACTCATGCCCCGTGTGTCACTTCCTGACCCCTGTATCTCCTCCAGCATCTTGCCCCTTGTGTCTCTTCAGCCTCCTGTCTTTACAGCTTCCTGTCCCCTGTCTTTCCAGCTTCCTCTAGGGCATAGCCTTCTGCACCGTCATTCCAGCCTCCTGCCCCCTGTATCGCTCAGCCTCCCCCTCTGTGTCTCTCAGCCTCCCTCTCCATGTCTCTCAGTCTGTGTTAATCTGCCTCTTCCTCTGTGTCAATCAGCCTCCCACTTTGTGTAAATCAGCTTCCCCTGTCTCAATCAGCCTCCCCTGTCTTTCAGCCTTCCCTTTGTCTCTTAGCCTCACTCTCTGTATCTCTCAGCCTCTCCTTCTGTGTCTCTTTGCCTCCTGTTCTGTGTCAATTAGCCTCCCCTAGTGTCTTTCAGCCTCCCCATGTGTCTCTCGGCCTCCCCCCTGTGTCTGTCAGCATCATCCTTATTTCTCAGATGATCTCTCCTCTGTTTCCCCAGCCAGCCCGTGTCTTCATCTCTGGACCCCAACACCAACCCCGTGATTCCCCAGCCCAAGGCAGCACAGACTTACTACCTCCTGCTGCTTGCTGCTCCATCTATGTGGATGGCTCGGCTCCTCTCTTTAGTGTCCACCTATGCGACATCATGACATCATCCCGCTGTGTCTGTAGACCAATATTTTTTTATTGTGCCACTTTCCTGACTCTGCCTCCTCTATGCAGTTTGACATGCCTGACATAAAAACAGGACAAACTGTGTCCTGCCGGTGGTAAGGGGTACGACTTACCATCTTTTGTAATGGGACGCCGTACAGCCCCATACCACCATACTTGCACCGCTGATGATGACATAATATGTGCTGAATCATGGCATTGTGGCTCTACCCTTCTTTTTACAATGCTGGTAATAGTTGCATTGTATTGGGGGGTCGGGGCCATGATGACGCTGCCATGGCATCATATCCCCTGCACTAGCCAGTTGACTGTACTGCACTCCACTCCACACATCTCTGGAGCCACAGAGGCCTCTGTTGAGGGATACACTGTGCGACCCATAGGCTGTGTGAGGAGGAGATGGTGCAACCGATGGGGCGTGGATGGTGTAGTGTTCTTATCCACCAGTACTGTTCTCAGATAATCAAAGTGGGTGACTCAGGGTTTACTCAGTCTGTTCCACACTATTACAGAAGGTGAATGCTGAAGGCATTTGCATATTTTTGCTATTGTGACTCTAAGAAATCGCTACCATGCATCAATTGCACCCACCTCTGAATCACTGCTTTAGAGGAGCTGCAGAGGTGAAGCAGATAAGTCAGAATACAAGCTGCAAGGTAGATGGATCTCTAATTGATATATAAAATATACAATTATTTTAGTCAAAGGGGTTCTCCTCACAAAGCCTTAATCTAGTTTTAGTCAGAAGTCCCACAATTGATTACTGCATCTCCAAACAAGTGTTTCCTCATGAACATTTAAAATTAATCTGAAATCTGAGAAAGAGTAATTGAAAATCACTAATCATTAGTAGTGTAAAATAAGATTTCAAATGACCCCTGAAACTGTCTCAAGTCCATATAAGAGTGTATGTGACAACAGTGGCAGAGCCATTGCTGCCCCAGTCCTACCTGTGTGGTACTTGTATGTGGCTTGCAAGGTGCCTCGATCGGTACCCTGCAGCCTGGAGAGCCACATGGCACATCTTAACATTGTGCATAGTACTGATCCCAGCCACCGATTTTGTGATGTCATAACATCACATGTGAGGGGGTGAGGCAAGACGGAGCCAGTCAAGGGCGCAGAAGTTCCCTGCTATAGCCTTGTATTACAACTACAACACATGGTCCTCCCAAGCTCCATATTCACATTCTCTCCTCAACTGTCCCTCACAGTGGGAGTCATTGGCACCCGCATTCAGGAGATGGGACAGACCTTATGATTATATTATTTACTCATTACTTCCATACCATAAGCTCTGGAAGTAGTAAGAAGAGCCTTAGCGCTGTTGCCATTTGGGCTGTTTTTTGTACCCAGGAAGGGGGAAGAAGACACCACTGGAGTCGCTTGACCCACCATATTAGTTACCACTAGACCATCAGGGACGTAATAATCATTTTGAAATTTCATCAGTGTTGACATGATTAAAGCCAACGTGGTTAATGCCGACAATGATGACTAAATATACCACTCCCAAGTACACGCATATAGCCTACAAGTATGAACTTTAATTGCCTACTCCAGATATGAAGCAGGAGGAAGGGAGGGCTGACAAGGTATGCGCCAGGGCACTGAATGTGGGAGGCTGATGGTTACTGTACCAGCCAATCGCTATCTGTGGAAATCACTCAGATAGCGATTGGCTGGTACAGTAACCATCATCAGGAAGCCCCACAACCTTATGCTTTTTCTGTTTGAGCAGCATAGAAGGTGAAGCCTTTTCTTTGTTCCAAGTAGGAATCCAATAGTCTTGGTAAACTAACAAACCAAGCAGAACCCCATGGACGGGCATTGTACACTGGGCCTGATTCAGAGATGGATGGATTTGCAGAGCCGCACACAAGTGGCTATGCAAATCTGTCCATCTAAGATACAAATGCAGAAGGAGGTGTCAAGCACCTCTTTGCTGCATTAGCGATCCCAGCACTGGGACCGACATCACAGGCTGGGATCACCATTGCAACCTTTGGTCAGGCTGCGGGAGCTGAAGCTTCCTGCAGCCTGGCTGGTGCCCGGTCACGCAAGAGACCAAGTATCTGCATCTGCCGATGCAGACCCTGGCCTTGCCCCTTCTGGAAAATGGAGGCAACACACCTCCATTTCCGGGAATGGCAACCAGGCATGCCCCCACTCTGCCCCCCAAACACCACAGCATGTCAATTCTGCTGCTGCTTGAGGGATCTGAGAGTGAGATCGCAGGACCCGTGCTGCACATGCGCAAAACGGGTTCTGTGCAGACGCAGACTCCTAAATATTAGAGATGTACGTTTATCCTCTGATGAACCTACATCTCTGAATCAGGCCCACTGTGTACAGTCCATCAGCTCTCCCGCATAGACGCTGCCACTGACTGGTTCTAACTAGATCCCGCAGAAGGCCCAGGCTCCTCTCATCACGGGTGACGATGGTGACGTCATGACGTCACCCGCGCACTGCATCACTGGAATGCTGGCATCTGTAGCAATCAGAGGTGTCTTTAGTCTCTGATCGCTTCAGAGACCAAAGTTCCCAGTTGCACCAGCAAGTCTTGGCGGGCCGTGCTACAGAGGGTTGAAGGGGGATGCTTGCTGGGCTGGTCGGAGCGCAGATCATACAAGCATTGACTCCTTGGGGTAAATTTACTAAGAATCGAGTTTGGTCGAGATTGCAATCTCGGGTGTGTTTTGCCATTTTTTTCAACTAGCAAATTTACTAAATAGAGAAAGATTTCTCTATTTACACTGAAAAACTCAGGTGAGATTGCAAACACGATTAAATACACCATCGGCCAAATTCGAAAGTACTGTACTTAACTGAAAAATATACAACTTGGGAATTTACCAAGAATCATGATTACAATCATGTGTGTAATTGTAGCAAACTTGGACCTAAATAGAAGTTTCAAATAGACCACCCCCTGAGCTACGAGTTTTGCACAAACATACACAGATCAGTGTAATTTGTGTCTGTTTCTGCCTCTAAACACTACCTAAATGGTTAATTAAAAAAAAAATGTCATAACCAGCCCTGGGCGCCTCAGCCAGTCCTGGCTTCAAAAATTATGGGGAAAAATGTATAAGGGTCCCTTATTTTAGAAACCAGCACTGGGTTGCTGAGCCAGTCCTGGGTTTAAAAATAGGGGGGAAAAATTGCGTAGGGTACCCCCTATTATTAAAACCAGCACTGGACTCAGGGCCTGATTCAGACCCGGACGCAAGTGGCCGTTCGCTCGTCCGCCGTACGAGCGGAAAAATTTTAATTTAAGCGCTCGCTCGTATGTTCGCTCATAGCTAACCTTCTGCCCCATATTCTCCCAACCCCTCCTCTAGCTAGCGAGCGTTCAAAATAGCGAGCGTCCGTCTCCTCTTTGGTTGCATTGAGCGCTCGCACAAGTCAATTCCGGAAGTGGCCCTGTCAGTTTTCGATTGCCTGCTATTTCATTCTGCAAACATACTTGAATCGATTACTGGCAATCACTATATTAATTACCTTTGTTATTCACATGTTTGCAATCCTGTTTTTTTTTCTATGTCAATAAACTTTATTCTTGTTAGTGTGTGTCATTTCTTCCGCAGAATACGTACGGTTTTACCAAGGGGATGGTTTTTTGAAATTAATAGTTTGTTTGAATGCTACTATTGTTTTGCGTTTTTTTTTTATAGGCAGATTTTAATACTTTAATTTTTATATTTAAATTAGCTTACGCATGTCACTGCATCAAGCCTATCATAACTCACATTATATTTGTGAGGGTGTAGGTCACATGACTCATACAATAACCAATAATATTGTTCCTGTTAATTTACAAAGTACATTAGCCAATCAAATTTTGTCTAGGACCTTTATTAAAACTGTTTTGTGTAAAAAAAATCATTGCCATCATGAGAGCCTCCGCTTTCTGTCGGCATGAGCTACTGGTCCTCACTGAGGTGATGGACCAGCGAATAACTGACCATCCGCCCCTCATCACCAACCTCCGCAAGCGGCTGGCCTACGCGGAGGTGCGCCGCCGCCTGCGTTCCCTCGGCTATCGCCGAAATATCGGCCAGCTGGAACGCAGGTGGTCGGATCTGAGGCACAGATCCCCACGCCTGCTGGCCCTTTTGCGTCTCCAGATAGTGCAAAGTAAGTGTTTCTGTGTATGTTTATATATTTATATTTTTTTTCTCATACCTACGTGTGCATGTTTACAGTATAGGCCTGTTTGTTTACTTTGGACATACCTGCATGTGCATGTTTACAGTATAGGCCTGTTTGTTTATTTTGGACATACCTGCGTGTGCATGTTTACAGTATAGGCCTGTTTGTTTATTGTGGACATACCTGCATGTGCATGTTTACAGTATAGGCCTGTTTATTTATTTTCGAGATACCTACATGTGCATGTTTACAGTGTAGCCCTGTTTTTTTTTTTAATTTTTGGATAAAAAAAAAAAAAAAGGAAATTTGTAATTAAAAATGTATTTCTCCATCATTTAGGGGCAGAGCAGAGACTCACACGTCACAGACGTGTGTCTCGTCCCCTATCCCCCACTCCCACCCAAACATCATCTGCCCACTCTTCCCCAAATTCCCCCAGACCTTGCCGACCGTCAGTCCCATCCCTCTCCTCACGTTACCATCCCTCCAACTTCCCCCTCCCTCAAACCCCCCTCTCTTTTCCTTACCCTCCACTTCATCCCACATTACTCCTCCTCCTTCCCTGAGCCACTGGCCCACCTCTGATGAGGAGGAATTCGGGGCTCCAGGCCCTGTCAGCAGTGTGCCCGGTATGTTTACATTTTAAACTATGGTTTTTTGTTATGTTTTTTTTATTTTGGTTGATGTTGTCCTTTTGCCTGTGCAGTTCAAAATAGTAAAGAAGTTCAAATGTTTTTTAAATATATCTTTGTGAAACAATGTCAAGGATGTTTTCCCCTTACACATATGACACATGTCCAAACACTCACACTTGTGTCTTTCTTGTTTACGCTACCAACAAATGTCGTAGTCTTGCTTTGTTTTTTTTAGGATTTTTTTTCTTCTTTTTGGGCCCTTATTTGTTTTAAATCTTTTTTTTTGCATTCCTTTTGTTTTGGACATGTTTTGGTAACTGATGTTTTTTTTGGTATAGTCTGAATTTTTTGTTGGTTTTTAAAATCTAAATGAAGGTGTCATTTTAGTAATCCACACATTTTTGTAACCCACAAAGGACCAGAGGCGTAACGAGGCAATTGCTGCCGGATTACTGGATCTACGGGGCCATGTAATTGCCATGCTGGTGGCATTGGACCATCTTTTGGCAATCCTGCGCCACTAATTTTTTGACATGACCAAAAATAATTTCCCAAAAAATAAAGTTTATTTTGAATTATTTAAGTCTCATTCCTTGTCTGTAAATCTTAGATTGTTGAACCTTACATAAGTCTACTATTTGTCCCTGAGTTATTAAGTAATGTAAATTTTTTGTAGAAAGCTCAAGTAAGTATGTAAGCTTGCACATTAAACACATAACAATACCAATAGGTTTGTAGAATTAACCTCAAAAATAGAATAATTTTTTTTTGGGGTAATGTAAAAATTAAAACTACCTGCTTAGTCCTAGAATTGAAAACATACTGATTCACCATAATACCTTTGGTGTTTGTTTTGAGCAACAAAGCAGGGTACTAAAGTTTACAAATTAAGAAATTACAGTATTAGGGATTAAGCAACTTTGCATTTTTTGGAACAGGTTACACTTGGTTGTAATTTACGATGGAAATGGTTGGGTAACATTAAAAAAAAATTGAATGCACACAAATAATAAACACCAAGTGAATTGACACAATAAATTCACACATTGAAAACACACACAAAAGTCCAAACAACACCAAACCCCCCCCCAAAAAAATCAGGAACTGTTTGAAGAAGTAGCATGCCAACATGAATCCACAAATGAGGAGAAGAAATCATTGTTCCTGAAGTTATATCCAATGTGTCCACATAAAGTCATTTGTGTTGATCAGGTAGTATGCATGGATTTTTATGGTCATTTTAGGGAATAAAAAAAAAAAAAGTTAAAAGTGTACATTAAAATATTACATGTCTACATTGTGTCAATTAAATACATTTGTGGAAATAATTACCTAAAAAATCTTGCAACCCCCACATACTGACCTCCGACCAACCTCGGGGGGGGGCGTCCTCAGGCAAGGCATCCTCTGGCTGCATTGGGACACCACTCCTTATGGCGATGTTGTAACATATCTCACACAGGACCACAATTTTCGAAACCATAGCCGGCAAATACATGAGGTCGCCACCAGAGCGGTGGAGGCATCTGAATTGCCCTTTTAAAAGGCCAATAAGGAGTGAGCAGCCAGGGTGTGCAAGGGTAACCACTGTCTCCTGTGAAAATATAAAAAGCAACATCAGGACCATTGGGTACCAAGCTTTGCATTGGTTTCAACAGAAGGTGTTAACTTACCCAGAAGCCACGCATCACCAGCTTGGAGGTTGTTTAATTTGTGCCAAATCCCTGATTGCCATATGATGAAGGAATCATGTGCACTGCCTGGGAATTTGGCATTCAGGGACAGGATCTGGAGGGAGGCATCACATACCAACCTTTACATTCATCGAATTAAAGTGCTTGCGGTTCCTAAATATTGCCTCCAGACTTGCTGGAGGCTGAAGTGGTATGTGAGTGCCATCCACAATACCTATGATGTGTGGGAAGCCAGCAATTTGGTAAAAATTAGCCTTCACCACATTAAGGGAACCCATATCCAATGGCATTTTAATAAAATGATGGAGGTGTTTAAAAAGTGCATCCATCACTGCCCTCAGGATCCTTGAAAAGGAGGATTGGGATATTCCTGCCACTATTCCCACAGTGGTTTGAAAGGATTCTGAGGCACAAAAATGTAACACCGACATTAATTGCATAAGTGGTGGTATTGCTGTAGGACTGTCAATTTGCCATTCAAGATCACTCTCTATTAATGAGAGAGTGTCTATGATGATTTGTGGCGGAAGACGGTATCACCTTAACACCTCATCATCTGGCATTCCAAAAGGGTGACAGGTGTTCTATATATCTGGGGCCTTGCACGCCTACGAGGCCTACGCCTGGGACGAAGTTGAGGTTGGTCGGGTTCTGGAACCATGGCCAATATAATACGATTAACATCAACCTGAAATGTTAAGCCAGGTAGTTATTGTTTTAGACAAATGTGTTAAGAAAAATATACTAATCTTTTCAAAGAAAACCAAAGATTCTTACAGGCCTCGGTCGTGTCATGTGAAAATCAACCTACATTTCAAAAGTAGAAAATATTTTTATGATTAATTTAATAAACTAGGAATTAAGCCAAATATAGTTGTTGAAAATTTAGAGAAGGGAGCACACATTAGATCGCAAAATAGAACGCTACATTTAGAGTTAAGACATGATTTTACACAGAAAAAACACACATTAGTTCGCAAAATAGTACGCTACATTTAGAGTTAAGACATGATTTTACACAGAAAAAACTCACATAAGTTCGCAAAATAGTACGCTACATTTAGAGTTGACATGATTTTACACAGAAAAAACACACATTACTTAGCGAAACATATGCTAAGACCAACACATCTAATTTGTTAATTAATAAAACCAAAAACACTTGCCAAAAACAGGCAAATATCCCAAAGTTAGAAAAGGTCACTTGGTCACTGCCAAAATAACTGTAAAAAATAAAAATAAAAAAAAATAAAAAAATTGAAAACAATTTAATAATAAATATTTAGGGGAATTTTTGAAATACTTATGCAAAAATATAAATAAAAATAGCAAAAAGAAACGCAAAAATGCTAACGTAAACAAAGAAAGTAATAAAAAAACGCTCCTTCTCAAAAATAACAACTACTCCTTCACGAACCAACAAACCACGAACAAACCACTACACCGAAAAACCTCCAACAATCCAAAAATGCCACCTCGAATGGAGTCACACCAAGCCATAAATAGGCTTTATTTTCCCGCTCAAATTAAGGACGGACAATAGGAGCTCACAATGAATGATGCGGCCGAATAATGCTGACGCATGTCTAAAAACATCACTGAAGGCCAAAATCGGTCTGCTACATTGACAAAAGACAATGAGTACAGAGCAGCAAAGTACTAGCCAAGAGGCGCCATGTAAGTATTTTTTTTTATGGGAAAATGCTTATGTTTCACATTACATTTGGAAACATTTTACTTAAAATATTTTTAAACCATTTTAAAAAAAGGTGTGGAGGATGCCATGGAAGAGGCTGCTGGGCCTAGTAGGCAAACTAGGGCCAAAAAAAAGGCAGCCACAATTCACAAGGAAGGAGATGGAGGTTTTGGTGCAAATGTGCAACGACAACCTGGCACAGGCACCAAGGAATATGGGTGCAACCAAGAGATGGAAACTGTGGGATGACATGGCCAGTGCTATCAATGGGGTGGGTGAGTTTGAACGTTCAACCCGGGAGGTCAAACGCCGGTATGTAAAAACTACATTTGAGTAAAAAGTGTTTACAGGTCCAAATACTGCAGTAATAATGACAACTTTTTAACCAACAGATGGAGCGACTTCAAATATCGCCTTAAACAAAAACTGGCTGATAGGGCTAGGCATGCAGGGGGAACAGGTGGGGGTCCCACCCCTGTGTCACTTGAGCTCACGGATTTGGAGGAGCTGGCCCAGGGGTGTGTGTAGGATGAGGAGGTGTTTGGCGTGTCGAACATGGATACCGACATGCCAGACTTTGCAGCTCCTCATGTTGCCCCAGGTAAATGTTGTAATGTTAACAACTCAGAAATGTGTTTTGTAAAATATCGAGATTCTAATGTTACTCTTTTCTCTTTTTTCTCACAGAGACACAGGCGGATGAGTCTGCTCCAGAGGTGAGCTTTGGCCACAGAATTTCTTCTGGCTCTGCAGGGGAGGAAGCAGTAGATCCGGCTGAGGACCCTGTGGCAGACAGTCCAGGGCATTCCCCCTCACAGGCAATGGCCCTCTTCACTGATCTCAATGTTAAAACGGATCAGCACACCGAGATTCTGCTGAGGATGGACGCCAGTCTGCTACGGGTGGCGGACGCCCTGGAAGAAAATACTGCAGCCAACGTGAGAATTGCAAATGCCCTGGCGGAAAATACTGGGGCAAACGTCAGAATTGCAAATGCCCTGGAGCAGCTCGTTCGCCAGCACATGTTGGAGCCGGCCTCCCTTCCTGCCAGAACATCAGGACCCTCCACCTCTGGCACAACAACAGCCATCCCTCCATATGTGCCTAGCCCTATGCCTAGTCCAGAGGCCACAACATCTGCCTCTGGCCAGGCCAGCCGAAGGACATCCCGGACCCGTTCAGGCTCCCTCCAGCCCCCGGCCAAACGGCCTAAAAGGTGATGACAGCACTGGCTAATTTCCCCACAATCCATCTCTGTGTTTGCCCCATATTCCTTAATGCCCAAAAACTCCCTCTCCTTTCTTGTGAATTTTTTTAAATTTTGATATTTTTTGGATTTCAAATGCCACTTATTTTGTTTGTGTGTGGCCAAAAACATTTGTTATTTGTATTTACGTTAACAAAAATTTTTTTATGAAAACAAAAAACAAAAACATAATCATGAAATAAAATTATGTTGAAAATCTGCAAAATTCTATTGTTAATTTATTCAAAAACTGGTTAATAGGTAATCCCTCAAACAACATTACAAACAATACAACGGAACTGGAAACATTAATTTTGTGGGGAAAAAAAAGTGTTAAAAACAATTTATGAGTTTTAATTAACACTTAGAAAAAAAAAAAAGGACGATTGGTTTCTTGGTCCAAAAAAAATTAAGAAAAAAAACAAACATGCGTACAATATTGTTTCCCTTAAAAAAAAACAACTTACAAATATTTCAAAAGCCCACAAAATAAAATAAAAATTGTTAGCTAATTGATTGTATTATCCAGAAATTAGCAGCTGAGTAGTTCACCTGCGTTCGGTTTTTAGCTACTAAAAAAGGTCTATTTGCGAAACACCTTACTAGCAGTTTAGAAATTAAAAGATGATTGTTTTTATGGCCTCAATTGAGAAATCGAAACACCATCGATGAGCCCAGGGAAGAGACCATCGTCATTGCGGTAGACTATACCAGACCACAAGCTGAGCGAGCAGTCTTAATGGAAATTGGATCAGACAGTGACGTATAACTTGTTCCGTTCACATTTGGTGCTCGCATAAGATAATTTATGTACGCCCAAAAAAAACGCCTTGACACGCCTGCGTTTTCCCATCTCCACCCCCGTCACCGCCACAAAACGGAGAGTTCTGTCAATAACATTTGACATGTCACTTCCTGTTCGCTGTGTCTACGATCGACTGAAAAATGACCGCAATCAGACGTACGCACATGCCACATGCGCACTGTTACACCGACGCATGTGTGGTTGTACAACATCAGCTGACTACGAACGAGCGGCCGCTTACGAGCGGCTCTAAATGAGGGCCTCAATTCCCGCCGGTTTGTTCTGCCACAGCCAGGGGACCTTTTCACCGGGTCTCCCTGGCCAAAGCATTATAACCCCAAGCTGGTCAGATCAAGGATCTCAGGGGAGATGGGGACCTCCAATAAAGGGGTCCCCCTATCCTGAAGAGACCCCAATCTTAAGATGAAGAAAGGGCCTCTTCTCTGCACCCTTGGGCAATGGGTGCAGGGGTAATAGTGGTGAAATTAGAATGTAAACTATTGTTTATGACAGTGCAACTGCAGGTGCCAGCATGCCTGCCCTTTGGCACTTGTGGAACTGCAAGTGCCAGCAGGTGGCTGGCACCCTTATCCCCACTGCAAAAAAAATAGTTAAACCACAGGACACACACACCATAGTAAGTAAAAAAGAGAGGAGACCCTTCGTGGCATCTGTCATTACCCGGAGCCGCCAGTTAATCAACGGCCACTCTACAATTAGCGGCCACTGATTGGCTGGCGGCTCCGGTTACTGACAGAAGTCACGAGGGGTCTCCAGTCATTAGCCGGGTAGTAATGTATGTGGTCACACATGCATCGCTAAATGCCCAAAATGGTCCGGGGTCTTGTTTAGTTATTTTGCCAAGACCCCTGGATACTACGGAGACCAGCGCCAGGACTTAGGTGAGTATAGGATTTTTTTTACTGGTAATCCATTGGATTTCTACCTGGAGAAGGTAATGTAAACATATGTAGGTATGTAATAAAATTATAAAATGTATGGTGTGTGTGGGTTTTTTTACAATTTTTTTACAGTGGGGGTACAGGTGCCGGCCGCCTGCTGGCACTTGCAGTTCCACAAGTACCAAAGGGCAAATGCACTGGCATCTGTAGTTCCACTGTACAAAAACCAATAGTTTACATTCTAATTTACCCACTATTACCCCTGCACCCACCGCCCAGGGGTGCAGTGAAGAACCCTGGGCTTCAGCTTAAGCCTGGGGTGCTCAGGAGAGGGGGACCCCTATATTGGGGTGTCCCCACCTCCCCTGAGATCCCCAGCTTGGGCTGGCTTGCTTGGGGTGATAATGCTTTGGCCTGGGAGACCCAGTGAAAGGATCCCCTGACTGTGGCATTACACCCCGGCTGGATTTGATCCCACTACTGGTTTTAAAAATAGGGGGTACCATATGCAATTCCCCCCCTATTTTTAAAACCAGGACTGGCTCAACAGCAACTGGCTCAGCAAGTGCTGGTTCCTAAAATACGGGGAAACCCTACACATGTGCCCAGGGCTGGTTATACTTTTTTGGGGGGACCCTATGTAATTTTTTTTAAAATATGTGACCCTTTATTTAACTTATAGGACAAACAAGCAGCTTTCACATATCTCACTGATATGTGTAGGCTGCTTGTTCGGGAGTGTTTAGCTGTGGTCAAACAAAAAACTCGGGTGAGAAATCTTGATCACATGCACCATCGGAAAACACGATCTCAACAAAACACGAGTCTTGGTCAATTTGAGTGTTTCAGAAGCCATAAATTACCTGAGTTTCAGCGAGCCTACAGTAATCGAGTTTCTAATCGGCAAAACTCAACCAGACACAATTCCTAGTAAATTTACCCCCTTGAGTCTACAGTCACTCAGAATGGCCACCGTAACTGAGACACCAGAGCCATCGTTCCTGCTTATGGGATAACAGGATGTGACACCCCAATGAAAAGGTCGAGCTACACCACACTCCCCATTGCCTCCCCCAAATGCTTCCGGACTGTCAATCACAATGCGAATAAAGACTTGCAGCGTATGACTAGGGTAATGTACTTTGACACATTAGCAGTGGATAAAAATTGCTCCATTGCATACAATTCTCAATCAGGCCCATTGACGCACACTGTAGAAAAAAACATTTATTGAAAAAAAAACACCCCCCACACGACATCTAGGGAACATTACACCCAGTCCATTTGATAAAGATATGTTGACCTAGGTAGTAATGTTACGATATGTTAACCTAGATAGCTAGTGAGATAGCATCCATACAGAACCACTGTGATAATATTGTTTTTTTGCTGCCGCTGCTATTTTAGCTGGTATTATGGCAGTACCCTTCAAGTAGGATCATGGATGAGAGTAAGAGCAGATATACTACATTGCCCAAACCATCTCAAATTCAAAAGGGATATTCAGGTCCTGGGTTACATAGGTCAGAGCAGTCAGCCAGAACTCCTGTACAACATCGCATGACCACATACAATGCATGAGGTTTGCGTATCTTTGAAACAATTTGAGTCCGATGAGGCACCCATCAAGCATCTCAACTTTGGGGTGTAATACATTCTATGTAATAATTTGAAATGCATTTCAACGTACGAGGAAGAGACTAGCTACCTGTTCAGACATATATAAAACCAGATTATGTTCTGCATTTCAGTTTCTAGAAAGTCTGTATGCCATTTGGCCATACCACTGCGCAAAGTGGTCAAATCTAAATTCTACCTGGTGCGTGTATAAATAAAAGAGGTGGAGGTCCTTGTAACCTTGTACAGAAAATATTATCCAGGAGACATGTGTCTGAACGTGTCAGTCGTGATAACTCCTGGATGGCATAGCTAAGATCCTGAAAGTAAGAGAAGGGCAAGACAATTGTGAGAATTTCTCTCTTAATTGTGACAGTGTAAGACCCATGGAGCAACCCCCATCCAAACACTGGAAAACAAAGTGCAACCCCTGAAGAATGCCAGGACTACAAACAATACCCTCCTGGAAATATGGAAAAGAGAATGAGCCACAGTAACATGGAGTCTTTTGGGTAACACCCACTATGCAAATTGTAGGGAGTAGTGGATTATGAGCAAAACCAGCTCCACCAAATTTGTCATGGTGGTGTAGTTTGACCAGGATTAGGGTTTTACCTAGGTGTGAACTTCGTCGGTGCCACACACTGGGCCTGATTCAGATTTTATACACAACATAGCTGCAAAAAGAATGATGCCCACTGCTACCTTCTTACCTGTGTGCGATGATACTTCCGCAAATGTCGGTAACATCCCGCAACATCGGCGGCCATGTTGGTCTAGAGCCAGGTCTGACCTGCTGCAGCCTTGGGAGCTCTTCAGACACACAGAGCTGCATATGCACTCACAGTAGCTAATTTATGCATGCCCATGTGATGGCGTTTAAACGGACAGGCATGCCTGTGTTTTTCTAACCACTCCCCGTTACCACCCCCAAACTCTGACAACCTGTCAGTCACTTTGTGATGGGATCCTCTGTGCTTCTGTAATCGCAATGCAATCACTGCGCACGTGCAATGCGGCTTATACCCATGTGCTATGGCACACAATCGCTCAATCTATGTGAAAATCGCATTAGTGTTCATCTCTGACTCAGGCCCACTGTCAAACAATCGCTGAAAATAGGGACAGTTTTAAATTACACAGGTTCCAGGGCTGGCTCCAGTGGAAATTGGCTGTCTGCCAAAAATCTGTGAGAATGCAACAAAAGTACCCTTTTCACCTCTGAGCAAACTTGATGACTCATGCAAGTTCATATTAAATCCAGATTCTCTCTGTTTGCATGCGAGGGCATAACCAGGGGTGTAGAGAGCCATCCTGGGCCTGGGAAAGGGGGCATGGCCTAAGTGTGGGAGATGTGTCCACACCCCCTTAGAAAAAACTTTTTGTGCAGTGCTGCAAAGCAATGCTGTGCACTGTGCAGGGGGGCGCTGTGAACCCCTAAGCCTGGTGAAAATCCAGGTGAGACATGATCAGTGTGATCCACAGCAGCAAGCAGCCTCCCATTGCAGCCCAACTCACAGCTGGGATGCTGACAGGAAAGAGGGAGGGGCCCCTACCAAGCCCTTCCAACAAGCCCAGGGTAGGGTAATTAGTACCCGCTCCCCTTTCCTGTCTGCACTCCTTGGCATAACTAGAACTTTGTGGGCCACATAGCAAGATCTTAAAAGGACCCCCCAGAGGCAAAAAAAAACCACATACATTTGCCCACGCAGACCCCATTCAGATTATGCCACACAGAGCCCATTCAGGTTATGCCACACAGTAGTAACCCTTATACACATTATACCTTGCAGTTGTAGAGCCCCTTATACATTATGCCACACAGTAATGCCCCTTACACTACACAGTAATGCCCCTTAAACATTTTACCACACAGTAATGCCCTTTACAGATTCTGCCACATAGTAGTGGTGCCCTATATAAAACATTATTTCACACAATAGTAGTTCCCCTTAAACATTATACCCCCCCAGCAACTCACCTCTCAGTGTCCCTGCAGCAGCCTCTCACCTCCCCCTGTGTGCCATCAGCACCCAGCAGGTGTGGATTTGACGTCGGACCACCAGCTAATTACTGCTGGTGCACTGGCAGCCAGTGGCAGACATGGACAGACAGCACCACTGCAATTTGAATCTGGGGTCGGTCGTGAGCCAATAGAACCAAATCAACATTGCTGACACTTGACGGCCCTGACTGGACCAGCCCACCTTGTGTGCGTGACTGGGTGTAGGGCGAGCAGCAGACCCACTGAGGCAGCTTGGGTGCCATAGTAGCTGCATCTCTTGCACTCACGGTAGTTATGCCACTGTTTGCATGCATGTTAGCAAACAGTGCGGTCCTTTTCTTGATTAATGGAATAGGGTAATAGGCGAGGACAATGTAAGCAAATAAAGGCTGCAGGTGTACTTTAGGGTCCACTCTTCAACCTGGGCAATGCTGGGTATCCCAGCTAGTGTCTAATAAGGTAATCTATTGGCATATTGAAGAGTAACGAGGATAGTGGGCATCCCTGTTGTGTGCCTCATTGTAGTGAAAAAGCAGAGGTATTTAGGCCATTTATAGTCAGGAATGCAGTTGGTTGATGATAAAGAAAGTAGAAAATAGAAATAAAGTCAGGGCCAAATTGCTGAATTTGGAGGACCCTCAGTACATTGGACCAGGAAACACGGTCAAAAGACTTGACAGCATCGCAACTCATCACTATACTAGAAGTATCACCACCTAGCTGAACCTGGGCAATAGCCAACACCAAGGGCGAGATGTAATAGGGTCAGAGTATGTTTGTGAGACAAACTTGGACCTTCTTGCGCATGTAAAGGTCCAAGTTTGTCTCACAATTCACCAAATGCAATAGTCTGCAAACTTGTGAGTTTGCGGCAATTAAAATAAGCCCTGTACAAAAATCGTTTGAGCAGGGTGGTGGAGAGTGGGCAGGAGCTTCTTCAACACAAGGCAATAAGTCTGATAAACAGTTTTAGGTCTTGATTTAATAAAGATATTGGGTGGTAAGATTACACCAACATAGGATCTTTCCCGAGTTTGGGCAATACAACTATCCTAGCTACATTGAAGTCAGAAGGAGGGACAGTAAATGTGGAAGAAAGTGAGGGGCTAGAATTTAATAATACTCAGCCGCAAGCGATTTCATTAAAGAAAGGAGTTCTACATCTGTGACAGGTGAGACAAATGAGGCCCTATCCCCATCAGAAAGAGTCAGTATATATATATATATATATATATATATATACATATTTTATTTATTACCAGTTATTTATATAGCGCACACATATTCTGCAGCGCTTTACAGAGAATATTTGTCCATTCACATCAGTCCCTGCCCCAGTGGAGCTTACAATCTATATTCCCTATCACATGCGCACACACATACACACTAGGGTTAATTTGTGTTGGGAGCCAATTAACCTACCAGTATATTTTTGGAGTGTGGGAGGAAACTGGAGTACCCGGAGGAAACCCACGCAAGCACAGGGAGAATATACAAACTCCGCACAGGTAGGGCCGTGACCTCAGTGCTGTGAGGCAGTAACGCTAACCATTACACCATCTGTGCTGCCCTAATATATATATATATATATATATATATATACATATATATATATACATATATATATATACATACATACTGGTTGAGTCTCTGATATCCAAAATGCTTGGGACCAGGGGTATTTTGGATAACCGATTATTCTGTATTTTGGAATATTTTCATATCATAATGAAATATCTTGGGAGTGGGACCCAGATATACAAACAGAATACATTTATGTGTTGTATACACCTTATACACACAGCCTGCAGGTAATTTTATACAATATTTTCAATAATTTTGTGGCTCATACAAAGTTTCTGTACATGCATAAAATTCAGTTATGTTTCATATACACCTTATACACACAGCCTGAAGGTAATTTTATACAATATTTTTAATAATTTGTGCCTTAGACAAAGTTTGTGTACATTGAACCATCAAAAATCAAAGGTTTCATTATCTCAGTCAAGCCCCCCCCCCAAAAATCTGTATTTTGGAATATTCCATATTTCGGAATATTTGGATATGGGAGACTCCACCTATATATATATATTCAGAAATTAACCAAATATCTCTATTCTGTACTAAATAATAATAAATACATTTTAGGTTAAATTACTTCATTATGAGCAAAGGGCAATTACAATAGAATTTTTAATGATAGATTAACAATACGGTTACACAGCCTTGTCTTATTTATCTTCTATGACATATCTAATATTTAATTTGCCGTTTTTCGAAATAAAATGCAGAAAAAAATTATTTTATTTGGAAATCAATAAACACCAATCCAATAATAAACAAAAAATATTGGTTCATAGAGTTCTTCATTAAATAAAGACTCCCTGTGCTCTGCCGATTTCCTAATACCTTGACTAGAAAATGTAGTTTCTCAACTACAACACTAGATGGCGATATATGTGACTTTAATATAGACAGATTCTAGTGAAGAAGATAAAAAATTGTGCTAAACCTCATCACTTTAGTGATGGTAAAAGCTATGATTATTTAGAGACAGGTGAATCAGGTGAGTGGTTAAAACATGACATTTTAAAATTGACTCTAAGCTGCTTCTGTGCTTACATCACTGTGCAGAAATACCTCTCTCATGTCTTTACTGTATATTATGAAAAAGTAAATGAGTAAATGCAAAGCAAAAACATCCTCATATTAAAGTTTTTGCATTTGTTAAAGTGTGTGAGGGTCAGTTACAAACAAAAAAAATGAGATGCAGGGCATTTTGTGTTTTGCCAAATGCTCCTATTTGTATAGTACAAGTGCACAATCCTCATAATGAAGTGTGCCACACAGATAGTGTTTGACGTTTGGGGCAGTCAGGTGGGAGGTTCAGGGGGCATGGTCCAGCAAAGTGGCCAGTGCTGCTGCGTGGCACTTACCAGCAATGAAAAGTAGGAACAGGTGTCGCAATGATGCAATTCAGTGCAAATCATGTCATCAAGCCACCTGGATCGACCGCTACATGTGCATGTGATTGAGGGGGCTTCCATGAGCCTGGTCTCCTTTTCCCGCTGTCTGGGAGAGCCACCCAAGATGCGGTAGACTCCAGGAGAATAAGCAAGTATGATTATTATTATTATTACCATTTATTTAAATAGCGCACACATATTCCGCAGCACTTTGCAGAACATATTTGCCCATTCACATCGGTCCCTGCCCAAGTGGATCTTACAATCAGGGCTGCCATCAGAAATTGTGGGGTCCAGTATTGACAAAATAGGCAAGGTCCCCCGGGGTATAGGGCAGACTTGGGTGGAGTTGTGGGTAATGTGGGTGGAGCTACTTCGGGGTTTGTGCATCAATTGGTGTGTATATCAGGGAGGGCTAGACATGGTGGAGGGGGTGCACAGGGTAGGGAAGGCTGGACATTAATGGGGGGCACAGGGCAGGGAAGAGTGGACTTGGGTGGTAAAGGGCAGGGAAGACAGGCTGGCTGGACTAGAAGGGGGAGGGGTGAATAGACTGGGGGGGGGTAGGCAGGGAAGGATGGCTTGCCTGTACTGGGGGGTGGGCAGGGAAGGAAGGCTGGATTGAGAGGGGTGGACAGGGAAGGAAGGCTGGCTGCAATGGGGGGGAGGGAAGGAAGGCTGGCTGCACTGGGGGGGGAGGGGGCAGGGAAGGAAGGCTGGCTGCACTGGGGGAGGGACAGGGAATGCTGGCTGGACCCGAGGGGGGCACAAGGAAGGGTCAACACAAATACCTGAGAGAAGGGCCAGGGTGTCAGCGGCAAGGAATACACCGGGCGGCAGGTGGGGAGTAAGAGCATCGGCGCTGCGGCATTTGAACTATGGAGCCAGCCAATCAGGAGCCGCTTTACTCCCTCCTCAGAATCAAACCCAATATGTGGTCACCACTTCTGCAGTTCTCCAGAATACTGAATCTAATCCTTCAAACATACATTTGTGGGCACAGATTTAAGAGTATTACTGTAGCTATCAGCATTTTATGCTCTGAGCCCCACCTACAGTATGTTCTGTACATAAAACTAAGAAGAAAACTGCTGTCTCCCCAAAATTACTGAAAATGCCTGTTCAGAGACCCATAAAACAGGTGCTTATTTGGAGAAATAGGCCTGTGACATCACAAAAGATGAAAGACGACTTTTACAATGTGCCTCCTTTAATTCCCCTTAATACTTCTATTAACATACACTTGGCATTATATAACAGTTAGATCACTTAATAATGAATGTTGTTAAAGTATAGCAAAATCATTTTTTACTTTTTTTGTTAAGCAAATATATTTGGATTACATTGCAGAGAACATGAGGAATGAACGCACTGGATAGTCAGCAAATACTCCACTGCTCTGTCTTAATTATTGAGAAAAAATACGATTTGCAGAAAAAATGGTAACTTTTGTTATTATAGCTGTTGCAGAAAACTACATTCACAACAAACCAAGACTAGCCAACTAGAGTAATGATGGTTCTACCTGTGCTTATTTTAAAGTGAACCTGTTAACTACACACAACTGCACATTAAATAGATATCAGATAATACATAATTAAACATATATTTACATTTACTGTGTGCTACAGCTATAAAATGAATTAAATTTTTTTCATGTCTTTATGCAGTTAGCCATCTAATGTTCAGTATCAATGACATAAACAGGCCATGACCAGTATATCTGAACAGTTTATCACATGAGATAAATGTCACAGGGACATATGCCCACACCAACAACTCATTTAAAGAACTTCTCTATAAATAATGTGTAAAGTATTTATGTATGTTACACATTAAATCAAGGGCATAACTATAATATAGCAGTCTGTGACACTACTATACCTCCCTGCAGCACAGGGAACTCTGGGCCTGATTCAGAGCCGCTCGTAAGCGGCCGCTCGTTCGCTCCGAGCGATGTTCGCACATCTGCGCATGCGTATGGGTCATAATGCGCATGCGCCAACCAGTCAGTGTGGTCAGAAATCGAGCGCTCGCAAAATAGCGAGTGCCTGCTAATTTGAGTTACAGGATGAGGCGTTTGTGGGTGGTAACAGGGGAAGGTGCTTGAAAACGGGGAGTGGAGATCCGAACGCAGGCGTGCCAAATGGTCAAAACGGGCGTTTTAAGGGTGTGCATAATTAACAAAGCAGCATCATCGGCCACGTCACTTGGTTGTCTCTTAGCCTGAACTGTTCGCATGATTGCGGTAGGAAAATCCTACCACAAGCACTGCAAGCAGTTCAGATGCCTTTCGATGTACTCAATTAATCTAATAAATAGCGGAGATGACGTAGGATGCGAGCGGCCAGTGGGCGTCTTTACAAAATAGCGAGCGCATGTTTCGTTCGCACGCTCAGACATAGAGGCGTAAACAGACCGCAAAGAGTGAACGCTCAATTTAAATAGCCGGCCCCTTTTTCTGAACGAGCGAGCACAAATAGCGTCCGGCTCTGAATCAGGCCCTCTGTCATAAAGGAACAACATGTTTTTAAAGTACAAACAGTAGGATTCCATAACAAATTCACCATAGAGCCACCACTGTTTGCCACAAAGGGCCTGATTCAAGGCGCGTGCGTGAACCAGGTGCTGCAATCGTGAATGTGATTGCAGGCAGTTCACAGACCCACCATTCAGTGATTGACAGGAAGTGCCGTTTGTGGATGGTGACGGGGAAAGGGGGGTTTGGTCATGCGAACACAGGCGTGTCAGTGCGTTCGAATGCCATTACAATTTTCGCAGTGGCCAGTTGCGTGCGAACGCAGCATTGCGATCCATCCTGAATCAGGCACTTAGCACACAGTCACTGTGGAGGGACTTCCCGAGCTCCCTGTACAATATACAGTATGATGATATGGCATATAATCAGGGCCAGATTAACAATGGGGTGGATGGAGCTACTGCCCCTGGCCTATACATAAAAATAGGCCTATCATCATGGCAGCATGATTACCAGTCACCCACATGTTGGCCATAAGTCATAAGTATTACAACTGTATTTCTAGTTTTCAGAAAAAATCATGCAATTTTTCTATTTTTATGCATTTAGGGAGACATTAGGGCTGATATTGTAGAGCAGGGGTTTCCAACCAGTCAGAGGCAAAGAGCCGAGATTATGCATGTGGCGAAGGAGTGCACACAAAAAAGTGGTGTAGCCTTGTGCCAGCTAGGCCATGTCCCTGGTATGATGTTTGTAGGAGCGTGATTGTGTGTCACACCCCTGTTTTTAGTCATGCTGGTGGCAAACCCAGCACTCATGTGTCCCTCCAGCAGCCCCTCATGTGTCACAACAACAGTCCCTCATGTGTCATTCCAGCAACACCCATGTGTCACTCCAGCAACTCCCATGTGTCATTCCAGCAACCACAATGTGTCACTCCAGCAACCCCCCATGTGTCACTTCAGCAGCCCCTCACGTGTCACAACAGCAGACCCTCATGTGCCACTCCAGCTGCCTCTCTCTCCCCAGGCCACTCCAGACCAGCCACCCTCCCCCACAGTCCCTCCCACTCAACGGGCCATTCCAGCCCCCCAAATGTCACAAATAAAATTAAAAAACAAATTAAAAAAAGCACAGCTCTTACCTTGCTAGGACTGTCTGTGTCACGTAGGTAGGCTCTGGTGTCTGCGACCGTGTCCTCCTCATGGCTGCAGGTTCAGTCACAAGTTGAACTGCTCATTAATGAGCATGAGTGCCAGCTCCTTGAAGCCCTTTTCCAGTGGAGAATTGTCCAGAAGAGTGAGAGTGCAGTGGAGAGGTGGCACCAAAACCGGGAGTATGGCAGAGTGAAAATGCTGGACCTGACTGTTCAAACTAATCAAGCTGTGGATGGCCCCTGTAGCAGCACTGGGGGGTACGGCTCAGTACTGGAGCCAGCACCAAAATTAAAGTAGGCAGCAGAGTTTGACGGATGGCTCCTAAAGCGGCACCAGGCAGTTACTGGAGGCAGCGCCAGGGAGGCTGCTCAGTACAAGAGCTGGCACCAGTGTGTGGTAAGATGAGGGTGGTGGCAGACAGCCCCGGAGTCAGTGTAGAAGTTCATTAGAGCAGCCCTCTATAAAAGGGAATCTGCTGGAAAAGGACCTATAGGGCCAGAGCTGACTGAGGTCTGTGCAGCTCTTGGAGCCGCATCAGAAGGCAGAAGGAGCTGAAAGAGGCTTGAGAGCCATGGGTTGGCCACCGCTGGTGTAAATGGTGTACACACCATCATAGCACTGGCCACACCCACACAGCACTGGTCACAACTACACCCCTTCTCAATATAACCCCTTGATCATTTTTAGTCCCAGGCCCATGTGCCCTTTTTTCTGGCCCTGCAATTAATACCCAATCATTAATATGCCTAGAAGGTGCCAGGCCCAGACAGAAAATTCTGTGAGAACTGCAGGAGCATGATGCCAGTAACAACAAGCATGTCCTCTATAGTAATTTCATGGTGAGACAGATGTCAGTGCTTGGCTCTTACTCGGTGACCAGTTTCTTTCCTCAGCATTTGTGTATTGGCTGTGGTTTATGTGGATACAACACTACCAGTGATTGGAGGGAATATCCGGTAAATTGCTCATAATTTCACTGGTCCAGGAATAATGGTCCAAGGTCATCAAGTGTTTGCTTGTAGTACAATTGCATAACGCTACCGAACAGAGCAGCGCACAGGGTCTAAAGTATTAAAGTGGTGACACATGCCTTATTTATGTGCAACTTTTTGCACACGTGAGGTGCTTTAGGTGGATCCATCTTATCTTGCAGCATTTGAGAGCCCAAAAGAAAGCACCAGGATTTTTTCTTGGCCAGAGCACTAAAATTTCTAATTATAGCTCTTATTGCGTATATAACAGTTTTAAATGCTTTTTTTCCCAAATGTATGATGTAACTGTGGGAGAAGATGTATCCTTCCACAGTAGAATTCCTGTTGGTGATCCTATTCAAGGACCCTGGTACCAGCCAGCTTTCAACATAAAATGGTTGATAAACTAGAAGTGTAGCATACACCACTGTACATCAAATGTACATTTCATGTCAAAGATATTACGTTCTGTAATAATATGGAGACTACTATATACATCTGTGTGTAAAATTGCTATTGGTAACTGTTTATTGAAAATGTGAAGTACTGTAGTATTGTAACATAGTATTTTGGAAAAATATGATTGGAATGAGTGGCAGCTTGTAATATCTGTTGACAGATGACCAGAGAGAAGAATAGAACAGCTGAGGGTAGCTAGCATCCAGGCCATCATGTTTCATGATCAGGATGTAAACGTTTCCATCACTGTATCAAAGGATGGTAAAATCCTGTTTACAACCATTTCACTCTGTGTTTACATCTTAAGCCGAGTACACACTAGATGATGTGTTTGCCCAGCGACAGCAGATGCGACGTCATGATATATCGGGCGGTCCGTTCACACCGCAGGCAGATCTGAAGATACGATGAACAACGTACGGGAGTGCGCAATAGTGCATACACTGGACGATGTGGAAGATTTGTTGTTTCGATTTGCCTCAAAATGACAAATAGTCCAATATATCCTCTAGTGTGTACCCAGCTTTACTCTTTGTTCTCCATAGAAGTACTGCAATGCTAATAGGACAATGTCCTGGGTTCTGTTAAAAATGAATATACAGGAGTAGTCTAAAAACCAGTGTAAGGATCACTGAAAAATATACTTATTGATATCCATACTTAAAAAAAAAAAATGTCAAAATCATATCAGAACATTCCCATTTGCATGTCTGAACTGAAACCCAAAGCGTGCCCACCATAGAAATTATGAGTGATTATGAGCAACCCCACTAAAATAAAGATGACTTGTAACCCATCAGTAAGTCAATTTCTACTTGGGCTTACTCAAATCCTCATTTCAGCACTGTTCTAATAAATGCAGAATCAGAGTAAGAAGAGGACATGGAACCAAGGTATAAATATTAAATGAAAAATGAATGGTGAAATGCTGGAGGGATTAATTTACCAACACCCCTGATGAGATCATGGGGTTGGATGGCAGAGTTGGGGGAGGCAGGGAATAAAAGGGCATTACCCATTGTATTCAACATCTGTCTTATGAGGTCCAGTCAAAATGTGCATTGTACATCTTAACATGTTAAGCTCAGAAAGTAAAAGCAATTCCTTCAAACAAAAGTTGATTATTTCTGTTATCTCCAATTTATTTTGCTTTGATTGTATACATTGGCCCTCATTCAGAGCCACTCGCTATTTGCGGTCGTTCATTCTAAAACAAGGGGTGGCTATTCAAATGAACCGTTCGCTGTTTGCGGTCTGTTCACGCCTCTATGTCTGAACGAGCGAACAAAACTTGCGTTCGTTTTTTGGAAAAATACGCCCCCTGGCCGCTCGCATCCTACGTCATGTCCGCTATTTATTAGATTAATCGAGTACATCGACAAGGGTATGAGCTGCTCGCTATTCTTGGGGTTGGTGTTTGCTACCACAATTTTGCGAGCAGTTCTGGCTATAAAATAACCCAGTGACGTGGTCAATGACGCTGCTGTTTTAAATATGCACACCCATAAAACGCCCATTTTGACCTTTAAGCATGCCTGCGTTCTGATTTCCACTCCCCATTTTCAAGCACCTTCCCCTGTTACCACCCACATACGCCTCTTTCTGTCACTCAAAATAGCAGGCATTCTCTATTTTGCGAGCACATGAATTTGGGCCGCACTGACTGGTTAGCGCATGCGTATAACGATCCGTACGCATGCGCAGTTGGGCTAACATCGCTCGGAACGAACGAGCGGCCGCTTACGAGCGGCTCTGAATCAGGCCCATTGTGTAAATTTTTAGAACATTTTTATTGTCCATATTTCTGAAAAGTTTTCTACAAATGTTTGGTTGTAGCTATACTTAATTAGTGTTCAGGTCATTTTCCACTACTGCTCATATTAGATGCTGCTGCCTTTATATTAACAGCAGTTTTGAAGAACTGTTTTAGGTAATTTTTTATACTTTTTTATAAGCAGCCATTACTTTGAATTAAGACAGAAATGTATTGTGAATCTATGATGTTATACTCCCCTCTCACCATTTATTTGTCTTAGACTTTTATTGCACCCCATTCTAGTAGGTGTTTGGTGTTGGTGATGGGGTTTTAATCAGTGTGCACACAGACACTTTTGTAGCTATACTTATTAGTGTTCAGGTAAGCTGTATAGACGTAGGCTGCTATAGTCAGTGTTTAGATTGTGTTATTACAATTTGCTAACTGAGACAGAGTTAAACAGGATGAAAAGAGAAGACCAGCCATCAGTCCTTCTGAAGGACTGCTTTCAATTAACTATTGTGAGTTAGCTGACTCTCCACTTCTTAAGGTGCATACAAACACACCGATTTTTTTGAACGATTATCGATAACGATATCGTTTATCGTTCAGTCGTTGAAAAAATCATTCACTTTCTGAGTTAAAATGATGAACGATTATCGTTCATGCACGTTCACATTTGTAGTTTGCAGTTTGTAGTTCAGTCACACTGACCAACTCAATGATTTTCAGTAAGGGAATATGAAAAAATCGTTTGTAGTTAAAAAAAATTGTTCATTACATTTAGTAATGAACGATTTTAGTAAACGATTTTCGTTAATTTTTCCCTTGAAAAAATTTCCGAAAATCGTTTACTAAAATTGTTCCTTTACTAAATCGTTGTGTGTGTATACAGCTTTACACTTGCTGTCTATATCCTAGAAACTCCTTATTGCAAGGAGTTCCCACTATGCTTGCATTTGTTATTCAGAACACCTCTGACTACATCAGCTCTGCTCCAATGTAAATTTGGCTTTCTAACCCGTAAAATCCTGTCTGCATTGCTTCACATCTATCCACTTTAAGCATTGTTTAATTTAGTATGTAATAATTCCTGTACCCATTTCTTCTCAAGCACTTCTCATACATTGTTGTAGTTGTGCTATAATATTTAGCAGTGTTTTCACCTGCATTTTTGACAATTTAACTGTACTGTCTCTATATAATCCAGCCTACTCCAGTAAACCTCCCCTTATTTGCTCATCCACTCCATTACTTCGCCACCCTGCTCACTTAGAACCTCATTCAGAGTCGGTCGTTGCGGCCGCATGGTCGTACGCATACGATGTTTTTCTTTCTGCGCCTGTGCACGGCTAGCAGTGCGCATGTGCGTACGAGCTCTACCGATCACAAATACTGTCGGTCGTAGGGCTTCCGACACGGAAGTGGGTTGCTAAAGTTGATTGACAGGAAAGGCCGTTTGTGGGAGTATACGGGGATGGTGGTCTGGAAACGGAGGCGTTCTTCAGCGTTTCCAGGCATTTTAGGGGAGTGCATAAATTACCTGCTTCGTACGACCAAGAATTGCGGATGCATGATAACGTCACTCTACGAACAGGCTGATCATCCAGGCTAAGGTAGGCAAGAAGCGTCCGTAAGCCACAACAGTACAATCGTTAATCTGATGTTCCCTGCAATGTTTCGATTTTGAACCACACAAACCAAGCAGCTAAGATTGTTGCATTGTAACTATTAACACTGCTAATTACCTTGTAACTCATTTCACTTGCGTGTGCATTAGTGAATTCGTAACCAAAATGCTTCTTTGTGCTTTTTAAACAGTTTTTTGATCAAACAGTTTTTAAAACATCTAGCATTGTGTTTTGCGTAGCAGCCTTTTCAGATACCACACTGTTTAAATCTTGTATACATTGATATAGTTAAAGATAGACATTTTTGGGATGAAATTTTTTTTTTTTTGCGAAATTTGCCTTTCATCACAATGTCAAGAATAATTGTTTAGGCACAATTTGTATATAATTAAAATAAAGAAATTAAAAAAAAAAAAAAATTTGGTTTAAAAAAAAAAAAGAGCTTGAGACATTGGTGACCAGAAATATGGGGACTGGACAACAGGTGAGGGAGGAGATATCCAGGACTACTTGCATTGTTTGGGCCGGCTCGGAGGAAGAGGTAAGCTACGGACAGCCGACTGGCGTGTAACATGCCGACTGGCCTTGCCAGAGGTAGATGGGATTTCCTTTGGCCTAGGCATAGGGCTCTCCATACTTGCGGGGGTGGCTGTTGGGCTGCCAGAGGTGGTGGTCCTGGGAGGAAGGGAGTCTCGCTCCATCATGGCAGGTGGGTTGGCCTGCTCCAGCAATGGTCTCCAGGGCCACCGCCACCCTCACCAGAGTGGTCTCCATCCTCAGAAGAACACATGTGTTATCCTGAGTTTGGGAGACCAACCTGGTGAGGAGAGGCACTGCTCGGTCTGATGTTTGCCCTGGAGTAGACTCCACAGTACTTGGATCCTCCCCTGCAGAGTCCCCATCTGTGCTGGACCCATACCTGACCTCAGAAGCAGGCACTACCTCCTCTGAGTCTGGAATATAAATTAAAAAAATTTATTTTTTTTCCCCCCCAAAAAAATCTGACGTTTCAGCTTTATACTTTTTGGCTAACAAAATTAAATTACCTTCTTGCACATGTGGAGCGTTGAAGTCGGCCATGTCAGTGTCCATAGTGGACACGCCGACTATCTCCTCTTCCGTCACACATCCCTGAGCCAACATCTCCAACCTTGTCAAGGCCAGCTCCTCAGGGATGGGACCACCACCTGTCCCCGCAGCATGGTCCAACCTACTCCGTAGCTTCCTCTTCAGTTGGTATTTGAAATCCGTCCAGCTGTCAATGTTATTTTTGAAATTTTAAGTGTTAGTTTTTTTAAATAAGATCAAGCTTTGGCCTTCAGTACACTCACAATATCATTTTATTACTGTTTTTTTACGACTTTCTGTGTTCTGTAGGTTGTCCCCACATCATTAACAGCCCTGGATATCTCCTCCCAAATCCTGTCTTTGGCTCCAGCCCCCATATTTCTGGGTGCATTGACTAGGTTCTCCATTGTCATGGTCACCAATGTCTCAAGCTCGATCCGTGAAAATGGAAGGTTTCTTGGCCTTGGCCTGCTTGGGCCCGCCTCCTCCTCCTCTACTGCTGGACTTTGATTCCCAGCACATACAACAATTTTTCAAAAAGTACAATTTTGTAAAATATTTTATGGGAAATATGACCAGTTCTTGTGTTGTGTAAAAAATGTGATTGGAACTTAACTGGCTCAGTTGGCCTCTGCTCACCATGCTCCTCACTTGCCATTCTGTGAGAGAGCATGAAGAATACTGCTTCTGTAGACTTTTTTATAGATGTGAGCGCATCCCTGGATTGGTTACCCGTGCATCCTTATTTCCCTAACTACAAATGCACACCTTTCCTGCATTCCCTAATCACTGCGTGAATTGGGCTAGATGTGATCGCATCCCTGGATTGGTTATCCGTGCATCCTTATTTCCCTAACTACAAATGCACACCTTTCCTGCATTCCCTAATCACTGTGTGGGTTGGGCTAGATGTGAGCGCATCCCTGGATTGGTTACCCGTGCATCCTTATTTCCCTAACTACAAATGCACACCTTTCCTGCATTCTGTAATCACTGCGTGGGTTGGGCTAGATGTGAGCGCATCCCTGGATTGGTTACCTGTGCATCCTTATTTCCCTAACTACAAATGCACACCTTTCCTGCATTCCATAATCACTGCGTGTGTTGGCCTAGATGTGAGCGCATCCCTGGATTGGTTACCTGTGCATCCTTATTTCCCTAACTACAAATGCACACCTTTCCTGCATTCTGTAATCACTGCGTGGGTTGGGCTAGATGTGAGCGCATCCCTGGATTGGTTACCCGTGCATCCTTATTTCCCTAACTACACATGCACACCTTTCCTGCATGTTTCAATAATTGGTGTTTGGTTTCTTTATTTAAGGCAAAGCCAAATGTTCCCTTACTTGTGGGTTGTAGTTGGAGTGTTTGGTGGTGCAGGAGGTGTTGAATAATAGTTAAATAGTTTGAAGTTGATTGAGAGGTGCTTGTGTGTGTAGTTTGTGAGGTATTAGTTTGAAGTTGATTGAGAGGTGCTTGTGTTTGTTGTTTGTGAGGTGTTTGTTTGAATTTGATTGAGAGGTGCTTGTGTGTTGTATATTTTTTTGGTATTAATTTATTTTGGTTGTGGGTTTTTTTATTTTTTTGTGGGTTTGTTTTGGTGTTTTTTTTTTGTGTGTTTGTTTTTTTGTGATGTTTTTTTTTGTTTGTTTTTTGTGGGTTTTTTGTGTTTGTTTTTGTGTGGTGTTTTGTTTTTGTGTTGTGTTGTTTTTTGTGTTCTTTTTTTGTGGTGTTGGTTTTTGTGTTCCTTTTTTGTGGTGTTGGTTTTTGTGTTCCTTTTTTTTGTTGTTGTGTGTTTTGTTTTTGGTGTTTTTTTTTGTTTAGTAGAATTTGATTGCTTTGGAGTTTGAAAAACACTGTTAGTTTTTGGGCTTGTTCCGGTGCCTTTTTTTGTTTGGTTGGCCGGCCTTTTGTCTTCCTAAATCCAATGTTATTTGACGAATCAAGTAAGTGTGCCAGCCTACTGCATTTTGTTTGTTTTTATTTTTGGACCAACAATCAGAATCTTTTTTTGTTTTTTAAACTAATTTTTTTTTTAAATATTTCTTAAAGGTGTTTAACACTCCTTTTTGGTCTGGAATCAGGTGTCTATTTTTTCAAACATGCACTTAATTTTATAGTTTAATCTATGCTTTAAAACAAAATTTTTGGGGATTCTATTTTTAAATTCTAATTTGGTACATTTAACAACAATTCATATTTTGCTAGATTAAAAATTAAGCATGGTTTTAACACAAAAAGTAGTAATATTGGTTTGTCCTTAAAAATGTTTTATTTTTCCCTCTCATTTTTAAATCAACAAATACACATGTAGTGATTTCCGAAGATGGCACTGCCCGACCCTGTAAGAATATGCCCCATTATTATAAAGCTAAGTATTTTTGCACAAAATTTCACAATACACTCTGGAGAACCAATTAAAAATATAAATTTTACTTTACAGAGCGATGTTGGACAGCTAATATTGGCCATGTTGACCCCCACCAACCTTCCTCAGCCTCCTCCTGGGCGTAGGCATAGGAGGCGTGCAAGGGCCAAGATATATAGAACATGTGTCACCCTTTTTGGAATGCCTGATGATGTGGTTGTTACCACTTATCGCCTGCCTCCTAATATTATCCTAGACACTCTTTCAATAATAAAGAATGATCTAAAAAGTCAGCTTAACATTCCTACAGCAATCTCACCACTTACACAGTTGTTGGTGGTGTTACATTTTTGCACCTCATGCTCCTTCCAAACCACTGTGGGGCTGGTGGGTGGCCTCTCCCAGCCCTCATTTTCACGGATCCTGAGGCGTGTGCTAGATGCATTTTACAATCATCTAGCACATTTTATTAGTATGCCTTTGGATATGGAAGCCCTTGATGTGGTAAAGCAGAAGTTTTTTGAAATTGCAGGCTTTCCACACATCATAGGGGTAGTGGATGGCACTCACATAGCACTTCAGCCCCCTGCATGCAGGGAACAAATATATAGGAACCGCAAACATTACCATTCCCTAAATGTAATGGTGCTATGTGATGCCTCCCTCCAGATCCTCTCCCTGAATGCTAAAGTCCCAGGCTGCAGCCATGATGCGAATGTGATCCAGCATTCAGGGATTTAGCCCAAATTAAGTACACTGCAAGCTGGTGACGCGTGGATTCTTGGTAAGTAAAAATCCAGCATGTCTTTCTAGTAATAGTGTAAACAGGTTCTCATGGTAAATGTATATCTTTTGGTGTCCCATTTCCATCAGGTGACAGTGGATATCCTTGCAAGCCCTGGCTGCTGACTCCTTATTTGACTCTCACACCAGGGCCCCAAACTCACTATAATGCCGCGTTTACTGCCACCAGGCAGGTGGTGGAGCGCTGTATTGGCCTTTTAAAGGGCCAGTTCTGGTTTTTCCATCACTCTGTTGGTACACTCATTTACTCGCCGGATATGGTTTCTTGCATTGTGGTCCTGTGTGGGATTGTACACAACATTGCAATAAGGAGTTGAGTACCCATGCAGCCAGAGGAGGCCTTGCCAGAGGATGGCCCCCCGGAGGAAGGTGTTGTGATGCTGTCAGGGGGGCCAGACGCGATGATGTTGTTTCACGTTTTTTTAGGTATGCATATTTACATTTTTTGGCAAAAGAAAATACAATTTTGCAAAATGTATTTTTATTTGGCCCTTTTTCTTTTGTTTTCTTTTCCTACCAACAAAATCACACTTTCCAAAACATGGATAAAAAATGGAACCCATTGACAATACCCTGTATGTTTTTGGACTACTAACACATTTTGCACGGATATCCCCCAACATGTTTAGTTAATTTGCCTTTTGTTTTAGTAATTGATATATTTTCCATTCCAAAATCTGTTTGTTTTTTACTATACTTGTTTAGGTTTGACTAAGCCAAATGTTTAATTTGCCCAAGCCATGAGGACATTGTTATGTGTGAATCTGTTATGTTTTTTTTTACCATTAAAAGCCTGTTGGCAACATGTTTGTTATGTAATAAATGTTTTAAATGATGCAAAAATGTTGTTGCTTGTTTTTTTTTTAAATTGTAAGCCATTTTGAGGTGTATAACTCAACCCATAATTGTAAAATAAACAACATTACTGCAAATTTTCTTAAGGTTTACTAATACATGTTTTAAGTTCTTACACTTTGGAAAGGCATCCACCTTTGTTCCTAAAATTTTTCCCAAGCAGAATTATGAAGAATGTGTGGAAAAAAAGAGGACAAATGTTGGAAATAACACAACTTTAATTTTTTTTTTAGAAATGTCATAAAAAGGTAACAAAAAAAACAAAAAAAAAACTACACATCTTCCAAATGCACCACTATTCTTTGAAGGCAGCAGTAGGCCTGCATTAAGTAGCCCGAGGTCTCGCGCAGCTCCTCCCAAATATCCCTCAGGATGTGGGTTAGATCTGTTGAAAAACTGTAAAAAATGCGGATTAAATACTTCATTACAATTAGAAACATTTGAACATTACACATTATTCAATGTACCAAAAAATATTTAAACACACTGATGTTACGGTGTGTCTGAAAGTATCAGACACACATTATTAATAGGTTTCTACTTTTCTGTTGATCAAAAAATTTTAAACCCTAACTATGTGGCATAAGCTAAAATCCACTATGATGATATTACAAATAATGGGAGGTGTATTCTTAAGTCATGATGGCCTTAAAACACAATGCACGTATTCACTTCTAGAATGTTGTTGATAAACTAAAAAATTTTTTTTTTTTTGACCTATAAAAAACATCACTTTGCCTAAGTACATTAGTACATTTTAAACACAGTGTACACAACATCAACAAGGGTAGTCTGGTTCCTAGCACCTTGGCAAGTTTGGTGACAGGTTTTTGGACATTGTAAAATACTAATCCAAATTTAATCATTAGTTCCTCAAACTCCAAAAAATATTTAAATAAAAAAAAAATAATATTTTTGAGGACCACAAAACAAAAAAAGGGCCAGACAATAAACATAAGGTTGTAAGTCTGAAAAACAGCATTACTGCACAATGATGTTAAATCCCATACAGCTCATTTTTTTTAATAAAAAAAAAAAAAAATGTAAACAAATACATGGATAACAACAACACCCAAAAAATTTAAATAAAAAAAAAAATACCCTGAGAGTGTTCAGACACAGCAACAGATGGTGCCGGCGAAGCTTCGGGTGAGGGTGAATATTCGGGAGTGGGGGGAAAGGTGGAAGGGGAAATGGAGGCAGAAATATCACAGGGAGGGGATATTTGGGACATTTGGGATGAGTGGGCAGCGGAGGGAGGCAGACTTGGGGAGGATTGGAACAGGGAGGGAGGGTTACTGAGGGAGTATGGTGGTGGGGAGGGAAAGCTGGGTTGAGGAGATGCAGGTGAGGGCTGCTGGTTTGAAGCTTGTCTTTGGAGTCACCGTGCCCTTCTCTGTCTCTGCTGGGCTTCTAAAATGTAAACATAAAAACCCAAACATAAAGTTTTGAATTTTGGTTACACAATATAAGTATACATTCTGTACAATAGGGACAACATACAGGAGGGTTTTTTAACATTGACTAAAATAATTGGCAAAGGAACATACATTTTTAACAGTCCACTAATTAATACTTTTAAACAAACGCATACTTACGTCTGCGTATTTGCAAACGCAAATTCCTGAGGAGCGCAGGTGACCGGCGGCCCAGGTCTGACCAGTGACGCTCTAATTGAGCAATGTTTTGGTGAAAGCCCGCTGATCGGAAGGCTCGCCTCACCTCCGTATAGGCGGCCCATTTTGCCCTATTTGAAATGGGTGGCACAGCCTGGGTGATCCGCCTGTCCATTATGTTCACCAGGACAAGCAGCTCTCTCCTGGTAAACGCTGCGGCTCTCATGATGGCAATGGGCGTTTTTACAGAAAACCTGAAATATACATGGGGTAGAAAAAATCTGATTGGCTAAAATATTTACACTTTCATCAAAAACACACTATTGGCCAATCCTTTAATCATGTGTCCCGAAAAATAAGGTCACATTTGATTGGCTGCAACACGCAGTGTGCAATTGCAAACATAAGAGTGCAAATGATCCTAACGCAAAATGCACATGCGTTTATAAAATTAACACAATTAGCAAACGGACATTCACAGTTAATAAACCTTACTTTGTTTTTAAGATTGTGTGAAAAAATAATAACGGAGAAAACAAACACGAAATGAACAATAAAGTTTATTGACACGAGAAAAAACTCGTTTTAAAGAACAGCAAGAGTTAAACACTTAATTAGATAATTGCCAACAAGCTAATAACAAGCTGATCGATAGTCCATGTAAACATGACATGTGACCATCAAAACAGCACATACGGCCGCAAACATCAGAACATAATTAGCATACAGCGACTGACAGCGCCTGACTACGATTGACTCGATCGTTCGTTCACATCAGTCGGTAGCTAGAGGAGCTGCAGTGCTAACGAATGGGCGTCACTTTGTTTACGATCGCCCTGCCATACGATTGGATTTTGCGGTCGTTGGTCGTACGACCATGCGGCCACAACGACCGACTCTGAATGAGGTCTTTAGTGTCTACATCATCCTTTACTTTACCTCTTGTTCAAACCCCTGTTCTTTTACTCTAGTCTTCCCCGCTCTCTCCCCTCGTCAGTCTCCCCTCCACGCCTCAGATTCTCTCCCCCATCTCTCCTGTTCCTCCATTCACAATTACTACTCACCCACCATAGCCCTACTACCCCACCACCCCACTCCCTCATGTCTCTCCCAGTCACTTCTCTTCCCCTCCCTTTGCATCACACTTAACTACTTCCTTACCCACAGCCTGCAGTTTTCCACCCTCGCTCAGGAGCCTGTACCATCATTACAATCTCATCATCTCTATCCTCCAAATTAATCTCACCTCCATGCTACAGCAACCCTGATAATCTCATTCATATCTCTCCTTCTAAATCTGTCCCTCTCCTGTAACCTCTAGAGTTCCAGATCTGTCTGTCTGTAATAAACTGGTCCCCATCCATAACCTCATCATCTCCAACTCCCTGAACCTCCTTGCCATCACTGAAGCCTGTATTTCCCCCTCAGACACCATTTCTCCTGTGGCTCTCTCCTCTGGAGGAATCATGTTCCCTCAAACCCCCTGGCCCAAGGGTCAACATGGTGTTGGTGTAGGGATCATTCTGTCTTTCAGTTGCTCCTACCAAATCTTACCATCATTACCATACCTTTCATTCTTCACATTCGAGGCATACACTATTCACCTCTTCCAACCTGTGTGTAGTTGTCATCTATTGTTCCCCTGGCCCAACCTCCAAGTTCCTTGACAACTTTGCTACTTAGCTCCCTCACTTCCTCTCTTCAAACCTTCCCTCCACCATCCTAGGTGACTCAAGTATCCCTATTGATGTTTCTACTTACCACTATGCCTCTATACTACTTACCTTCACATAATCATTTGATTTCTCTCAATGGACCTCCTCACCTTCCCATGTGAGTGGACATTCACTTGATCTAGTTTTCACTCACCGATGTGATATTTCTGATTTCACCAACTCCTTAATCCCTGTCTCTGACCATTTTCTTCTCTCTATCAACTTGTCCCTTACCCCTTCTGCACCTCTGTCTCCCAAGGCTACCATCACTAAGCGTAACCTTGAAGCTATTGACAATGAATCCTTATTTTCCCTTCTCGATTCACTTTTCTCCCCCATGGTCTCCATCCCTTGCCCTGACCAATCGGTTTCCCTATACAGTGTCTCCCTTACTTCTGCTTTCAACACTGTTGCTCTGGTGGTCACTACTCACCCTCGCAGATTCACACCTCAACCTTGGCATTACAAATGCACCAGATACCTGATAAAATGTTCACATACCGCCAGGCATCAGTGGAGGAAATCATGCTAGAATACTTACCTTCTCCATTTTAAATGTATGCTCTTAACCTACAGTGCTGCCCTTTCATCTCTAACCAGTCTCTTATGAAGATAATTTTCTCCTCCCAGTCCTCCAACCCCCATTGTATCTTTTCCACTTTCAACTCCCCTCCCCTGCTCCCTCTCCTAATCTCCCCTCCTCACTCTCTGACCTTGACTATGCCACCCACGTTAAATCTAAAACTGAATCCATACATTAGGATATCACATCCCACCAAACCCTAAGCAGCCATCCCATTCTTTTAGACCCTATCTCTTCCCATCTTCCTTATCCACTTTATCAATGTTGACTTCTTTTTCCACAGTATCTGGAGTTGAAGTCATGGTTTAAATCTGGTCCTCCCCTCCTACCACCTCCCTCTTTGACCTATCACATCCTGCCTCCTCTGCTCCATTTATTCTGCTGCCTGTTCCCATATCTTCAATCTCTCCCTCTCTTCAGGCACTGTCTCCTCTGCATTCAAGCATGCCCATGTCTCCCCCATTCTTAAAAAAACCCACCCTTGATTCTGACACTCTAACTAGCTGCCACCCCATCTCTATCCTCCCCTTTACCTCCAATCTCCTTGAGCATTTTATTTTACTGCCTTTCTTTCCTCCCACACCCTGCTGGACCTATTTCAGTCTGACTTTCACCTCTCCACTCCACTGAAACTGCCCTCACTAAAGTCAGCAATGACCTCCTTGCTGCCATATGCAAGGTCCACTCCTCTGAACCTCTCAGCTGCTTTTGACTCTGTGGACCACCCTCTTCTTATGCAAATCTTTCACTCCCTTGGTCTGCATTGTACTGCCCTCTCATGGCTGTCCTCCTACATCTCCGACCTTTCTTTCTGTGTCTCCTCTCATGACTCCACTTCCACACCATTTCATTTGCCAGTGGGTGTCCCTCAAGGTTCTGTTTTTGGTCCTCTCCAATGCTCCCTATATTCTTCCTTTTTAGGTGAGCTCAACCACTCTTTTGGCCTCCAATAACGTCTCTATACTAATGACACTCAGATCTACCTCTCCTCCCCTGACTTTTCCTCCTCTCTTTTGACTAGTATCTCTAACTGTCTCTCTGCTATTTCCTCCTGGATGTCCCAGCGCTTTCTAAACATCTCCTAGTCTGAGCTGATAATCTTCCCCTGAACACCCTCATCCCCCACAATTTCTTTATCTATTGACAGAACTAGCATCTCCTCTAGTACACAAGTATACTTTCTTGGCATCATCCTTTACTCCTCCCTCTCCTTCAAACCAAATATCCAGTACCTCTCGCAGTCCTGCTGTTTCAACTCAAAAATATCTCCAGGATCAGACTCTTTCTCACTCTGGAGGCAACCCTCATCTACTCACTAATCATCACCAGACTGGACTACTGCAACCATCTGGCCTCCCTGACTCCCACCTGTCTCCGCTACATTTTGTCCTCAATGCTGCTGCTCATCTCATCTTCCTCTTTGAATGCACTACATTTGCCTTCCCTCTCCTGCAAGCCTTGCACTAGCTCCCCTTCCCCTTCATAACTCAATTCAAACTTCTCTACTCACTCACAAAGCACTTACTCAAAACCTTTTCTATTCACATCGCTGACCTTAACTCCCTATATACTTCCACCTGCCCACTTCCCTCCACCTATGCCACCTCTCCTCTTAACTGATTAGTTTCTCCCACTCCCGCCTCCAAAATTTTGACCATGCTGCTCCTTACCTCTGCAACTCTCTCCCTTTTCCTTTCAGACTCTCCACCTCTCTAAAAAATGTAAAATGGACTCTCAATACCCACATCTTCATCAAAGCCACCCAGCTGTCATCCTAACCCATTTCCCCATGCTCCTTTGGTCACTCTCTCCCCTCTGTGTCACCCCTGTCTGTCTTCCTCTCCCTTTTAGCTTGTAAGCTCTCATGAGCAGGACCCTCTTCCCTCATATGCTTTTCCTTCTCTTACTTCTACCATAATCTCCTCCCCACTGTGTACAATGGTGCCCTACCTTTGGGTTCTGATGGCCTGTTGCTCATTTGAGTATTATGACTGCTGATGCAGAAACAATTATAAACAATGTCCATGTCCTGCAATGTTCTGTACTGTAAGTCACTTTCACTAAAGAAAAGGTCATGCTGATTCAGTTTTTGTACTTTGTATGGTGCTGTGGACCCTTGTGGTACAATATAAATAAAGAATAATTTTAATAATAACAACAATAATAATAATAATAATAATAATAATAATAAGTGTATATTAATATACTATAGTCTCTGAGATTAAATTAACTGTTTATGTTACTTGGCATGTTATATCAGTACGGGTGTGATAATTATTAATTGTATAGATGGACTGATGTAGAGTTGTGTCATTCTATAACTAAGGGTAAAGGCTCTCAGTGGCCGCAAATGCAGAGCAGTGGTATGACTACTGAATTACATACTAATGCTAGTATTTGGGTATTCATATGCTAATAAATGTATAGCACATTAATGAAGTGATTACATTTATATGTACCTCTACAGTTGGCAGTTTAGAGGGGTCAATGGATCTTTAACTTTCTGACAAAGGGATGGCAGCAGTTAGAGAATAGTATATAACCAAAGAAAAAAGAAGATTCCCTCCAGCACACTGCAACAATATTAGCAAAAATACTTGAATCCTATATGATAATAGAAATTCAGAAGTATTGGTTGCATACATTTGCAAATATATGATTAAGCGCCAGGCCAGCATCAAGGCTCCTCTATACCGGCGTCCCTAACATTAAGGGGTTCACGTCTGATGCACAGAGCAGCCCAAAAGAACCCAGCCAAAGACCACGGCCAGGGCATCACACGAAAAATGGAAGATAGGTGATAGTAAAGTGTAAAGTATAGATGTGTCAAGATAATCAGTAAGTGTTAATATAATAAGAAAGAAATAAAATTACATAAATAATAAACAAACAAATAAATGGAAAGGTGATGAAAAAATATCTATGTGAATTAAGTGGTGATGCCCTCAAAAAGGCCCAGCCAGAGCCACTCCGGGGGCCCCACACCCAAACGCTCACCCCAAAATAATTATTGCTACAAAATAGTAGCACCCACTCTCGGTCATATAATTACAATTAATGTACTGCATGATAACAGCACATGTATAAGCTGGGAGCTGACTCACCTAGGAGGTACCCCAAAAACCTCCAAATTGCACTATATGGACCAGCACATCCTCCCAATGCTGGCTCCTTTCATGGCTCTCAGAACTGCAAATAGAAAGTATGGTGGTCGCTGTCATCAGCTTAATGATATTGCTCAGGTGCTTGTAAAGGGCGGGGTTTATACTGAACCACAGAAAAAAGAAGATTCCCTCCAGCACACTGCAACAATATTAGCAAAAATACTTGAATCCTACATGATAATAGAAATTCAGAGGTATTGGTTGCATACATTTGCAAATATATGATTAAGCGCTGGGCCAGCGTCAACCCCGCCCTTTACAAGCACCTGAGCAATATCATTAAGCTGATGTGAGCGACCACCATAATTTCTATTAGAGTATAGTATACTGTATATTCACCAATGACATTTGGTGGCAACAAGTAGTTATATACCCCCTGACAGGCAATTTGTATTTTAGGCTTATGCCTTCAAAGTTGTGCCAATACAAATATTATACTTGCATGAAGCATAGGCAAACGCAGGGGGGGGGGTTCCGTCTGCCTGGAAACCCCCCTCTCCAGCCCACACCATGACCACAATAGAAATAGTAATACAATAGAATTTTACAAGTGCTGCATGTTCTTCTCAGTATCACAAATGAAATAATTAGCACCACCTGTGGATCTTTTAACATGTATCAGCCAGTAATAAATAACCTGTGCACCAACTAAGAGATCTGGAAAACATTCACTGTTAAAGATTTGCTCCTATAGAGCCCAATATGTACATATATGTCCAGGGCAGTGCTAGGTTCCTCTGCTACTCCCCCAGACTCCCGGACTTGCTCTAATACTCTGGAATGGTGCCCACTTCTAAAATATAACCATTCAGCTCAGACAGGATGGTTTACTGCCGCATTTAATGGCTTACTGTGATCGCTGGTCCTCTATATGCTGGAATTATGACACACAACATACTTTGTATGACGCATATTAAAGCTGGTTAAGTGCTAATTCTGCCCTCTTCATGGACTGGCCACACTCGCTCTAAAATCAGGCATTTGGAAACCCCCCTCTAGAAATCCTGCGTTTGCCACTGTGAAGGGGGTGATGCAGAGTTGATTGCAAGTCCATTTGTGGAGTGTGTCTTCACACTGCACATGCTCTCACCCCAGGGACACACTCTATAGGTGAAGCAGAGTCATTTGCATCTCAGGTGTATCTCTACTTGTGACTGGAGGGGCGTAGCTGGGCTGTAATGGGTAATTCTCACATAGGCAATAATCAGTAAGGTTGCTTTGATGAAATTGCAGGCTATGCAGACTTATATGTTGAGACTAGTGCAAGTGTGCATTGCTAGTGATGACGACTATGAAATCTGGCACAGAGATGAATACAACATATACTGTAGGTAATTATTAGGGGTGTGCACCGGCCACTTTTCGAGTTTTGGTTTTGAATCTAGATCTTTCTTCGTGTTTTGGATCTGGATTGGTTTTGCCAAAACCATCCTTCCGGGTTTTGGTTTTGGATCTGTATTTTTTTGGAAAAAAGCATAAAAACAGCTAATATCACAGAATTTGTTTTTTTTTGTTCCTGTGCTATTATTAACCTCAATAACATTAATTTCCACTCATTTCCAGTCTATTCTGAACACCTCACACCTCACAATATTGTTTTTAGGCTAAAAGGTTGCACCGAGGTAGCTGGATGACTATGCTAAGCGACACAAGTGGGCGGCAGAAAACAGGTGGCCCATCTAGGAGTGGCACTGCAGTGGCAGACAGGATTTGAAAAACTAGGCCCCAAAGATTACATAATGCAAAGAAAAAAAAGAGGTGAAGATGGAATTGTCCTTGGGCACTCCCACCCACCCTTATGTTGTATAAACAGGACATGCACACTTTAACAAACCAATCATTTCAGCGCCAGGGTCTGCCACAAGACTATGGCTGAAATGTTTGGTTTGTTTTGTCCCCCACAAAACAAGCTGGCAATTAATCTGTCTCTGCACAAACTGGCTCTACAGAGGCAAGATGACATCCTCATCCTCATCCACCAATTCCTCACCCTCTTCAGTGTTGTGTGTATCCTCATACCCACAGAGTATTAATTCGTCCCTGCTGGAATCTACCACCACAGGTCCCTCTGTACTTTCTGGAGGCTAGTTTTCCCGGAAATATTGATCATTCATTTTTATGAACATCATCTTCTCCACATTTTGTGGAAGCAACCTCCTATGCCTTTCGCTGACAAGGTTCCCGGCTGCACTAAAAACTCTTCAGAGTAAACACTGGAGGGGGGGAAACTTAGGTAAAATAGATCCAGTTTGTACAGGGGACTCCAAATTGCCTGTTTTTCCTGCCAATACAGGTACGGATTGTCTGACATACCTACTTGGATGCTGTCACCGATGTAATCCTCCACCATTCTTTCAATGGTGACAGCATCATATGCAGTTACTGTAGACATGTCAGAAATTGCTGGCAGGTCCTTCAGTTCGGACCAGATGTCCAAACTTGGTCCTCCCTGCCCTGCATCACTGCCAGCGGGTTGGTTAGAATATCTAATTTGTTTCCTGGCAGCCCCAGTTGCTGGAGAAAATGAAGAAGGAGCTGTTGACGTGTCACATTCTGTTTCAGCTGACAGTGTTTTCACCAGCAGGTCTTTGCACATCTGCAGGCTTGTGTCCACCAGAAAGAGAGACACCACATAGGTTTTAAACCTAGGATCGAGCACGGTGGCCAAAATGTAGTGGTCTAATTTCAACAGATTGACCACCCTCGAATCCTGGGAAAGCAAATGAAGGGCTTCATCCACATACCAAGCGGAATCGCTCCGCCTTAGCTCCTCCTTCACTTTCTCCAGCTGCTTCTGTAAAAGCCTGATGATGTGCTGGAATTTGCCCAGATGTAATGCCCGCACAATATTGGTGGTGATGTCAGATATCACAAATCCCCAGGAGAGTCTACGTGGGGTAAGCCATTGGGCAATGATTTCCCTCAGTTTCTCTAAGAGGCGGTGTGCCTCTTACTGAAACCGGTGATACACAGCGTAGCCTGCCTTGGAATGAGCTGGCATTTCTGAGATGCTGCTACTGGTGATGCTGCTGTTGTTGCTGCATAAGGCAATACATCTACCCAGTGGGCAGTCACAGTCATATAGTCCTTAGTTTGCCCTGTTCCACTTGTCCGCATGTGGTTAAGTTGACATTGGGTACAACTGCATTTCTTAGGACACTGATGACACTTTTTCTGATGTCTCTGTACATTCTTGGTATCGCCTGCCTAGTGAAGTGGAATCGAAATGGGATTTGGTCCCAGGGAAACACTACCTTCATCAATTGTCTAAATCCCACTGCACTAATGGCGAATACCGGACGCACGTCTAACACCAACATAGCTGTCAAGGCCTCAGTTATCTGCTTTGCAACAGGATGACTGCTGTCATACCTCATCCTCCTTGCAAAGGACTGTTGGAGGGTCATTTGCTAGTAAAAGAAGTAGTAGTGTTCCAAATTCCTCTCTGGGATGATGAACAACTCCCAGCAGCAACAGCAGCAGTGGCAGCAGTAGGCGTAGCAATGCAAGATCCTCCCGAGGAATCTCGGATAAGAGAGGAGTCAGTCATGCCAGTGACATGACCTGCAGGACTACTTCCGATTAGTGGCGTAACTTCAACCCAGGTGCCCGGAGGCAAGATAAATGTTGGTGCCCCCCCAAACTAAAATGTACCACCCCCCAGCACCTATGCCAGCCCCAGCTGCCGCTGCCCCCCTTATGCAGTTCCTTTTATATAATGCCCCCAGTAGTGGTCCCCCTATGCAGTACCTCCAGTAGTGAGCTCCCGGTAGTTGCCCCCAGTAGTGTGCCCCCTGTAGTTGCCCCCAGTAGTGAGCCCCCTGTAGTTGCCCCCAGTAGTGAGCCCCCTGTAGTTGCCCCAGTAGTGAGCCCCTATAGTTGCCCCCAGTAGTGAGCCCCCTATAGTTGCCCCCAGTAGTGAGCACCCAGTAGTGAGACCCCTGTAGTGAGCCCCTTGTAGTTGCCCCCAGTAGTGAGCCCCCTGTAGTGAGGCCCCTGTAGTTACCCCCAGTAGTGAGGCCCCTATAGTTGCCCCCAGTAGTGAGGCCCCTGTAGTGAGCCCCCTGTAATTGCCCCCAGTAGTGAGCCCCCTGTAGTTGCCCCCAGTAGTGAGGCCCCTGTAGTTGCCCCAGTAGTGAGCACCCTGTAGTTGCCCCCAGTAGTGAGCCCCTGTAGTTGCCCCCAGTAGTGAGCCCCTGTAGTTACCCCCAGTAGTGAGCACCCTGTAGTTGCCCCCAGTAGTGAGCCCCTGTAGTTGCCCCCAGTAGTGCTGGCCCCCACTGCGCGCGCACACACAAAAAAACCAAACAAACAAACACTTACCTTTATCCCCGCTCCAGTGCTGCTGCAGTCCATCCCTGGCGTCCGCTCCTCGGCACTATGGGAGTCACGTCATTACGTCACTCCCATAGTGCACTGTGGAACCCGGAAGACGGTGCTCACTCCTGAGCTCCGTCCCTGGCGTCCGCTCCTCGGCCTATGGGAGTGACGTTATGACGTCACTCCCATAGTGCTCTGCGGGACCCGGAAGACGGAGGGAGCTTCGTCCTCCGGCTACCACCAGGGGTTTGAATAGGTGTCGGGCGCCCACTGGTAACACACTCAGCAGGCGCCCGGCAAATGCGGTCGCACCCCCTGCACCCTCCGTAGTTACGCTAATGGAGGTGGAGTGCCTATCAGCGGTGCTCCTTCTCCATGATGCTCCCGGGGACAATGGAGCCAGGTGCCCCCTTCAGGGCTGACGCCCGGCGGCAAATGACTCCATTGTCTCCGGGAGTTCCGCCACTGCTTCCGATCCTGATTGAGGAGGAAATTGACAAGGAGGGAGTTGCTGGTGTGGTTTGCAGGCACTTGGATACAACAGGACAAAGGGATTTAGGTGTCCTTGGACTGCTTACGGACATAGCCACAGTTTCTGAACTTGACAGTGACTTTTTATGAACGCGATGCATGTGACGTACAAGGGAGGATGTTCTTAGGTGGTTAATGTCCTTACCCCTACTTATTACACCTTTATAATAGCTACATATGGCAATACAGTTGTTTTCCGGACTTGGGTAGAAAGAATTTGAGACCGAAGAGGTGGATTGTTTGGCCTTCTGCCCAGGTATGACAATGGGATTTTTCATCCCACGGACAACAACTGTCTCCCCCGATGCCTGATTAAACAAACCAAATCACCATCAGAATCCTCCTCATCAACTTCCTCATCAGCGCCAGCTACATCAATATCCTCATCCTGTTGTACTTCAACAGTGACATCTTCAATTTGAATATCAGCAACTGGACTGTGGGTGCTCCATCCAGCACTTGCAGAGGGCATGCAAATGGTGGAAGGAGCCACCTCTTCCCATCCCATGTTGGGAAGGTCAGGCAGCGCAACCGCCGACATACTTGGACTCTTCTTGGGGATTTGTTATATCTTCTTAGAACGCACAGTTCTTTGCTGTGCTTTTGCCAGCTTTGGGCCGTATTCAATTTGAGGCGTTAAGTCCGGATTTGCGGTAATTTACCGCCGATGACGTCATTATCGTCTGTTTTAGTTTTCCTCCGTATTCAATTTGAACGACTTTCCGCCTAGGCGTTAAGTCAATGCAATGTAATAGGTGGTAAAGTATCGCCTATGAATGGCAGGCATTAAAAGTGCAGAATTGGGGATTTGGGGTGCAACATTTTGGGAACCCCCTTGCTGCCTTCAGACAGTCCCCCAAAGGTAATCTGTGTCAAAAAAAAAATGAAGGGCACCCCAAAAATTTACTTTGAAAAAGGGGGTGAAGAAAAAAAAGAATGTGGTAAAAACTTAAAAAATAGGGAACTTGACTCTGAGGGGATCCCCAAGTATGCCCCAAGTGTTTTTTTGATTGCAGGTGTTTGCGGCAGGTGGGTTTTTCACCTCTCCAAAACTGGAGTGAAGATGGTGGGGCATGAGGTGCAAAATGTGCAAAGTCTGCGTTTTGCCTCGTTCCGGGAACCGACTCTGGCGGGAAAACCCAAGCCAGACTCGGTTCCCGGCTCGGATTTCGGATTTCATGGTTTTATAGATAGATAGATAGAATCTCCTGCATAGGACAATTTAATAAAAAATACAGATAACCTATAAATGAAAGCATATCATTTTTCACATAGAAAAATCTGTACACTATCTGAATGAAAAGAAAAATACTATGGCATAAGACAAGTGCAACTGATGGCCAAAATAGGCTCAAATTAACTATAGATAGCATGGACATGAATTGAAAAAAATGTCTTAGAACCCTCAAAAGCAGCACACAATATAGCAGTGCCAGAAGAAATGTTCATATGGATAGTGATTATGACACACTGTAAACGATATTGTGCTGTTATGGATCGGCAAATAAATACACATCAGTGTGCAGTGTAATCTTGTGGCACAATTTGATGTGTAATAGAAACAATGTATTTCAAATAATTAGATGGATCTCACCAAGCATGATGATTTTATGAATGTAGCGCTGTTCTAATTTTCCTCTTTGTCTAGCTTGCAGCCATTGAACCAGTAGCTTGGCTCATACAGTGCACATTTTATTATTTAATTTCTATAGGTTTGTCTCCAGTGCTTTGGGTGTTTGTTGTTTTTCACATTTACTTTTGTGCACTCAATGAAGAAGCAATTATATCCGACTTACATTCAACTATGCTTTGGCCCCTAAATCTAAATTTTGTATACCCACTAACATTTTGCCAGTGCAAACAAAATTTGCAGAATAGGAAACATGGACATTAATGGAATGTAATAAAACGAGAAGCATTTGTATCCAAATCACTAAGAGGTATATTTACTAAGTGGTCATTTTAGCTTTTCGGCAGTTTTCTGGAAAACAGTTGAGAAGCCAAACTTGAAATACAATTGAATGTCAGTATACCATCAATATTTTTAACATTATAAGTATAGTATTTACTAAACAGTAGCTTTTAAACCCGCCAGAAAATCACCATCAAACCCACCCAAATAGTTGACTAGCTACTGAGAGACAAGTTAATGTGTACCATTGGTCAAGGCTTCATGGTGATGCCTACAAAAAGGGTCAGAATCATGTGCAACACTTTTGCTGTAGGTGTTTCAAGGCTATACTATGCTCAACAAGTGGGAGACGGTTAAACCTCAATGCTGTGTCTGATGGAGAGATCATACAGATGTTAGTTGCACCAACATAATGAACCTGTATGACCTGGCCAAGGATCATCTTGAGTCAGACATGACAAGATCCAGATCTGTAATAGGCCTGATGTGTGCTCTTATTTTTTTGCTACTGGTTTCTTCCAGTCTGTTACATCTAGAGTCATGTACTGTACTTCAGTCAGTCAACATTCATCTGCTATCTCTTCCAGGTACTGGAATTTCTGAACACTATCTCATACCCCTCAATCTGCTTTACCAGCCTGAAGCCACAGTGGCATGAGCTAAGGGTAGTTTTCTATAGTCTCGCAGCCATGCCTAATGTCCTTGGAGCAATAGACAGCATACACATTTGACTGAGACCACCTAGGCAGATGTCCAAAGTCTTCATTAATAGGCACAATGCCTATTCTATTAATGTGCAGGTGGTCTATGATTCAAAAAAGAAATAATGGCAATCCTGGCTCATGTCATGATGTTTTATCCTCAGAAAGTCATCGCTACATCAGAAATTTAAGGTGGTAATAATGCCGGACGGATGGTTGATGGGAAGTATTTTTTTTCATTTTTAATGACTTTACTAATGTTATGGTTTTTATTTTGTAAACCCACAGGTGATTCTGGCTGTGGCTGTTATTCATGGCTACTGACTAATTTCTCTCTACTGCAGAATTCTTTAGAGAATAAATATAAAGAGGTCCACAAATGCTCATTTCTTACCTAATATGGCATTTTAGCTCATAACAAAACTAAAGGGAAACTACAGTTAGATGAGACATAATTTCCCCTGATAGCATTCTGATGTGTACTGAGATTTGAGTCTCTGTATACATTAAAGTAATGGAGAAACTGATAAAGTGCATTACCTTTATTTAATCATAAAAATAAAATAAAGTAATTATTGTGTGTACCAAATGAAAAGGTAGAAAACACTTATTTGAATAATAGTTAGAAGCAAGGTCCCTGAAACCTTTACAGCAAACTTCCAGTTGAGATAAGTCCAGATAGGATAGGCCAATCCAAATAGGTAGCTGAATTCCTCACACCACCAATGCATTTTAACTTGACAGTCTTCCTCAGATCACCCTTTTGTCATATTTCTTAGAAAAGTAATTGCTAATTTTTGTCAAGTTGTTTGCCCTGTGAAAGGACTTCCTCTGTTTCAATTTAAGAAAAATGTACCTTAAGAACTAAAGTAAAATGTCATCTGCATGATTTAGCATTTTAGCTGTAGAGGAGCTTTTCTACAGTAACTGAAAGATGGACAATGCTGCAAGTATTAAAAAATGTCACCTTTTTGGTCAGAATTGTAAGTGGAGTAGGTAGGAGACATAGTTTTTGATAAATTGAAACAAAACTATGCTTAGCTCAGGGAATACAAAGCTTTCAGTCCTACAGGGTATAGGCACTTCAATGTAGTATTCCTCAAGTCCATTTGGATTCAGAAATAATACATGCCAGACACAATACTTGTTTAAAAACATGTCTTCAGATTTTGTTGCATGAGTGCATTTATCTGCAATTTAATGGTGTGTGGGGCATATACAGTATGCTAGTGTATAAGTTGCAGAGAATTGGAATGTGCTGTAAGCTTCAATGTTTTGATCAAAACATTAACAAAATCCCCATGCATTTACTACACACACAGATTTGCAGTAAGTTATTGTTTGCACCAACAAAAATCTTTCTGTTTTGTATATATGCAAAAGCAGCAGGTATTTACCCTTCATTCAAAAAAAAAAAATTAAAAGTATCTTTGCACCATTTGCATTGCAGTATGGCTTGTTCCATATACAAAGTAACTTGCTTTTTTGCTTTGCTCCCAACACAGAATTAAACTCTATGTTTTATTTATACATCTTGATGTTATCAATATAATTTCAGTTCACAAATTGTTACAGTAGGGTAGTGCTCTATCTATTTTCTATATCTATTTCTATGTATATATCTATATATATATTGTGATAGAAGCACTGGAGAAGTCTGGGATGACATATATGTGTGTCCCAGATTCCTTTCATATGTGTTTTAAAAACCCCAGGAAAAGTCTGTTATACCAAACAGACCAGAAGTGTCAGCTTTTAATAAAAGCCGGATAATGGGTCCTAGGGGTGTGGATGTGAGAAGAGAAGGGAGGAGTCAATCCACAGGCTATTCCAGGTGTTGGGCCTTTCAGTCTGAGAGCAGGCTGATTAGTAGTTGCTGACTGAGGCACCTAACGATAATATCTGGGTGCGGCTTGGATGTAGAGATCTGATTCCTCCGGCTGATGTTACACAAAGAGTGTGCCTTAACGCATTTCTCAGCCTTCACACACACGGCTGTTTCATCAGTAGAATAATATTTAGAAAGGCAAACAATCTTAAAAACAAACTTCATAGAACAATCGGCGCTCATAGGTGGAGAAATGTTTGTCTACCACTAGCAGCTCTCACTGGAAGTATCCCCACCTTCCAAACAGATATATGTAATAGTTAGATAAAGTGCTCTGTGGTATTAGATCTAATCTATAAATATCAATGCAGTAGTAGTCAAATAACCGTAGTCCCATATCTCAAATATGTCGGTGATCAGTATCAAAAACTGGATAGAAAAAACTTGGGGCTGTGTGTTCAAAAATTGGATTGATTATGTATGAGATGTTGTCTGATGTAACGGCTCTTTTTCATATAAATATATATATCACAGTCTGCTACACTTGACCAGCTGGTGGGCAATAACTTGAGGCTGGGTATTCGAGACTAAAGCTATAAACTATAAACGTCTGAAGTTCTGGTCTGGCATAGACACCACTACAGTAATTCAGATGTGTATCTTCAATAAATGTATTATCCAGACATCATATATTACAGGTGGGCAAAAACTGTCGGCAGGATATTCAGAGAAATAGTGTTCTTTGTAGCAATATGCTGATTGCAAATAGGCAAAAACTGTGGGCCGGTTGTTGTATGTAATATAAACCTTTATCAGGATACCTCAAAACCATGACCTTTTCTCCTCCACTGCTCTCTCCACCTGACCATGAAGTCTGCTGGTCCTGTGTCACTCTGTGTCCACCATCGCTGTGTGTGAGTGTGCAGGGGGAGGCTATATTGCTATAAATGACTGGTCGTCAAGTATTACAACACTGTTTTATTGAACAGTATGGAGATGATACAAAGTAGTAAGAAAAGCAAAATACCCTTCCAACAGGGATTGTATTTAAAATTACATATATGCTCATATAAATGTCCCAACGTGTTTCATCTCTAATAGAGACTTTATCAAGGGCAATGATGTTATTAGTATATGCTGCATCTTATATAGGCAGCCTCTTTGATCGTTGTTACCCACGTGTAGCAACGCCGCACTTCCGGGTAGTCACTTCTGGTTCACGCGTGATGCGCATATGTTCCGGCGGAAGTCCTGTGATGCTAAACCCAGCGTCTGTCCAGGTGTCATAGTGATGTACCTACACAAACGGCAGCAAGGTGTACCAATTGTAAATTGTTGGGGTACATAAGCACGAGACCCATAAGTGTTATAAAATCGAACCAAACTGATAAGGAGTATAAAATTAGAGGTACACTGTCATGTGACAGTGATAACCTAATATATCTGCTTGAATGCCCATGTGGGTTACAATATGTGGGACGTACCATAAGAACCCTCAGACAAAGGATTTATGAACACTGTCGGAACATTTGAAGGGGATTTGAGAATCACAGTGTTTCAGAACTTTTCAGAAATACCCATAGTTGCGACCCCAAAGGCTTAAAGTTCACGGGGATTGACAAAGTCACTTACAACTGGAGGGGAGGTAATAAATTAGAAGCCATCAACCGCAGAGAAAGCAGATGGACATTTAATCTGCAGACCCTATACCCTGAGGGCCTCAACATAGACCCCTAAATGCATTTGAAGAAACAACCTTGAAATATACCTACTACAATGGTCGATCATATTCTAATAGGTACTTTGTACAATATAACATTTTCTCTATTTGATTACTTTATTTGATTTTAATTCACTATGACAGATAATGTGACATATGTGGTAATGTCCTTTAGCAAGATTCGGTCATTCACAGCTAGATAGAATCAATATATTAACATATATAACCTTTATTGTTAATCTAATCCGGTAGGTTTGCCCCCATATGTCAATAATGCTCTATTATAATATAATATTTTATTTTAAAAATAGCTCTCTACCATATATGGATGTTCTACTTGTCCTTAGTATTATATATCCAGATCAAATCTAACACAAAATGGCCACCGCCATATATGAGGACATAGAAGCCAGGCTTCTATGTTGCCTCTGATATTTGCAAATGACTGTATGGAGGCCTATTCACCCTTATTAATATGTACTCAAATCAAACCCACCCAAAATGGCCACCGCCATATCTAGAGGACATAGAAGCCAGGCTTCTATGTTGCTCCTGATGTGTGCACCCGGAGGGCGGAGTGGCAGTTCTTGCTGCCGTTTGTGTAGGTACATCACTATGACACCTGGACAGATGCTGGGTTTAGCATCACAGGACTTCCGCCGGAACACACGCGCGTCACGCGCGAACCGGAAGTGACTACCCGGAAGTGCGGCGTCGTTACACGTGGGTAACAACGATCAAAGAGGCTGCCTATATAAGATGCAGCATATACTAATAACATAATTGCCCTTGATAAAGTCTCTATTAGAGATGAAACGCGTTGGGACATTTATATGAGCATATATGTACTTTTAAATACAATCCCTGTTGGAAGGGTATTTTGCTTTTCTTACTACTTTGTATCATCTCCATACTGTTCAATAAAACAGTGTTGTAATACTTGACGACCAGTCATTTATAGCAATATAGCCTCCCCCTGCACACTCACACACAGCGATGGTGGACACAGAGTGACACAGGACCAGCAGACTTCATGGTCAGGTGGAGAGAGCAGTGGAGGAGAAAAGGTCACGGTTTTGAGGTATCCTGATAAAGGTTTATATTACATACAACAACCGGCCCACAGTTTTTGCCTATTTGCAATCAGCATATTGCTACAAAGAACACTATTTCTCTGAATATCCTGCCGACAGTTTTAGCCCACCTGTAATATATGATGTCTGGATAATACATTTATTGAAGATACACATCTGAATTACTGTAGTGGTGTCTATGCCAGACCAGAACTTCAGACATTTACAGTTTATAGCTTTAGTCTCGAATACCCAGCCTCAAGTTATTGCCCACCAGCTGGTCAAGTGTAGCAGACTGTGATATATATATTTATATGAAAAAGAGCCGTTACATCAGACGACATCTCATACATAATCAATCCAATTTTTGAACACACAGCCCCAAGTTTTTGCTAACCAGTTTTTGATACTGATCACCGACATATTTGAGATATGGGACTACGGTTATTTGACTACTACCGCATTGATATTTATAGATTAGATCTAATACCACAGAGCGCTTTATCTAACTATTACATTAAAAACAAACTTGCTTCTAGTATGCTGAAGAAAAATATAGAAATCTCCAGGAGAGAACATGGGTTGACATGGTGCCAAAACCAAAAGGATTTTTTAAATGTGGCAAAAATAAATGCCTTACATGTGCCTATGCGGACCACAAAAGTAGTACGGTGATCTCTTTTATGGATAAGAGTATCCATAAGATTGACTCTTTTCTTAATTGTCAATCTAAATTTGTGATTTACATGATCACTTGTGGATGTGGGATCCAGTATGTAGGTAGGACCACACGCACAATTAATTTTAGATTTTTAGAACATAGATGGGGCCTTTTGAAGGGCATTAAGACACTCAGTCTATTAAACCATGTCTCCATGTGCTCATCCAGAGATTTAAAAAATCTCCAAGTCAAAGCCATAGAACACATTAGACCCACATGTAGGGGGGGCTTAACGATACTATCGAATTGAATGGGATATAGGCCATACCATCATCATATTTGGGGAGTATTTGTTCTTCTTGGTGTCCTACTCTAGTACCCTGGGGGTTCAGTGACTTGGCTACTTCCCCTATGACCTGGGTGGCCTTCTATACCTTCACATTATTTATATTTAATTCTAATTATATATCCCTATGCTTCACTATGGCATTTCCATTTAGATGGGTATCTCCCCCCCACCCACTCTTTTCATTGCCAACTTTCCCCATTTTTGACATTTCAATACAATGCATCTTTCTCCTGTCCCTCTAACAGTACCCCATTCCCTTTTTCCATCCCCCTCCTTTTTAGCTGTCTCTCCCCCCTTCCCCCTCTCTTCTTCCTTCCCCCCACTTCCCCCTTTTCCCCATCCCTCTACGTTCTTAGTAATTATTTATACATTCTGCCTTCCTATCAGTTTGAAGGACAGTGATATTTCCTTTGGTTGTTTCTGCTCGGCACTGGATGCCTATTGGCAACTTATGATAATCAGACCATCTTTCATCATGTTTTTCTGTATGCTTAGTATTACAATATAGTCAAGCCACTCAATGGGGTCTCTTTTAATTAGTCCCATCAGATAAATTGTCCTTACCTAGATATGAATATCTGGGTGGGAATATCTGATACTTTCGTTTATGTATATATATATATTTTTTTCTATATATTATCAGGATATGATCCTCTAATTTCCCCTTGGAGGATTATTGAGATCAGTAAACATAAGGCTTTTTTTCCATTATTATCTGGTCATAAGTTGCTCATAAGAGCAGCTTGTCTGTTTTATGTATTTATATATGTATGTATATGATATAGGTATATATATCTATATACTGTATATGCTTGTTGAGAGATAATATGAAAATTATGGATAGATCTAAAGAGAATGAGTTTCTCATGCAAAAAATATTTATTTACACATATTAAATTTATTATTTTCTCCCAATGGTGGGTTAGTCTAACTAAGAATCTGAATGCATTCATAATAGGACTGTTTGAAAACAAAAAAAATTCGCATTGTGAGGGATATGAATTATTTGCATAATTTGTTTTCATTCTTCATTATTTATTCTATTTATTTCTTCTTTTTAATATGTTCATTTGCATCATATATATATTTTTATCTTTTAGACTGATCATTATTATTATTTAATATAGGTTAAAATATTGTTATTGAATGGGATATAAGTTCTAAAAAGGACAGATAGAAAACCTGCCATAGTGATTTTACCTACCTCAGATATGTTTCTTTATAAAGGCTAACCAATGTGATTTATTCGTGACATTTTACTTTGGCTTGAACAATGCCATGATGTAATTCAAAGGTAAACCAATGAGTTCACAATTAAAATAAATTCCTCTAATAAGGAACATATGGCCCTGAATTGCTGAGCCACACAATAAAAGAACAGAACTGATGCAGAGGAGTTACTTCTGATGAAACAGCCGTGTGTGTGAAGGCTGCGAAATGCGTTAAGGCACACTCCTTGTGTAACATCAGCCAGAGGAATCAGATCTCTACATCCAAGCCACACCCGGATATTATCGTTAGGTGCCTCCATCAGCAATGCCAGTGTGAGAGACACAAGAGCTGAGCATTGACGCCAGCCCGGCACTTCATGCTGGACATATCCCCAGCCACGTGGACGTAGAGTGCATCAATACCAGTGCAGGCACATTGAAGCAGTGCCGAGTAAAGCTAAGTACATACAGGGCCCCAGTACTTTTTGGTCAGACCACGTTCTCAGCGGACAATGTGTATGGAGTTTTAAAGTATTGTTATACACACGCTGTGCACAGCTTGATTTACTAACTGCCTACACACAGGCTGGGCTGCGGGACAACATACTCATATCTCTCAGATAGGATTGTGACTAAGGAAACAAGGATATTCCATTAATTGTTTCACTCAATATATGCTCTAAAGTGCAGTGTCCTGCTACATTGTTTCTATTAGACTCTATCCAATTGTTACACATTTATTGTAACACTGATTTTTGACTTTATGTTCAGCAACTCAATGGATAAAAGCTGATCAAAACCCCATGACAGCTGTACACTACTTTGTATTACCAAAAGCTGGTTCCTTCATGAGACATTTTTCTTATTTTCAATTTATTGTATATGTTTTATTTGTGATAGATTTCTGGTTTATTTATTTCACCATACTTTTTTTATTTTTATTAGGTTTTATGTCACTGTCATTGTGACTCACCGTTATTTTAGTCATTGCTGTTATTAAATTTGTGGAACTCTATATGTGATCAGCGCACCTATATTTGTTTTCTTTCACTTTTATTTTATAGTGGCCCATTTATTAATGATCGCATTTTGCAATGCGATCAAGGCATCCAATACCGCCCATCAACGCATTGCAAAATGCGATCATACCGGCTGAATGTATGTAGCAGCACTTGCAGGGAGACGGGCTCCGAAAGGAGCCCATCCCTGCGATGTGCCCGGAGTGCATGCGGGACTGCTGCGCATGCGCAGTCCCGCGTACTGCACTTGAGCAGCGCCCATTGCCGGCGGAGGGATCTGGAAGATCCCTCTACCGGCTGAAATGCGGTAAGTGCCCATAGGCTACAGCGGCTAACGCTATTTTCAGATAGCATTAGCTACTGGGGCCAATATTGGGAATGCTTAGCATTCCTGATATTGATACATTTGGCAGCATCGCATCCCCCGTAGAAACCTAGGGGGGAGGCGGCTGCCGGCGGCAATGGGGGGATCAAAGCAGGTATCGGAGATACCTGCTGTGGTCCCTCTTTCATATATCCGGGGGATACTTAATATTTGAGGTAAACCCCCGAAAACAGGTGTTTTCAGGGAATTTACCTCAAATTAACTTTAATAAATGGGCCCCATAGTGAGTTATAGCACCTTACACTAGGTAGTTGCAGTCCTCATTTTTGGCATCCACATCATTATAGATGATTGTAACCATCTGAGGGATATTGGTTACACTAGCGCTTTAGTGTGTGTGTTCCTTGATTAGTAGTTGCACCTGGAAGTGGCTCAGATAAGCTGTGTTAGGTTTTGGGTTCAGGGTCTCACATACACTGGAGAGAACAGACACTGAGGTTTGTTCAGAGACACTGATATTTGAAAGTGCTGTTTGTGTTTGTGGTAAGGCAGTAGGCCCTGTCACTTGTAGAGAGGGAATAACCTGTCTAGTTAGTGCCCAGTCGGGCTAGGATTTATTTTTATGTTTTGTGTATGCACAATAAAACTGGTTCTGAGCCGCTTGCATGAAACCCCTGGACTGGTGTGCTATTTCCTGGCTGCTGTGTGTAAGGAGGTGTCCATCTACCCCAGGAGAGGGACTCCTACCCCGACTATATCACAAGATCTCTCTCTCTACTCTCTTTGTTTTTTATTTATTTATTATATATATATATATATATATATATACATATATATATATATATATATATATATATATATATGTGTTTTTATGTAACCAATGAGTTCATTATTCAATTTCTATATAACATACAGGTATTAGAACCTGTGCTAGGCCCCATTAAGGTTTGAAAAGTAGATTGTAATCATGCAGTTCTTTACTATGCATACTTTCACAGAATGGTCAACTTCACATTTAGGGTCAGACAAGACTTATATTGAGAGGCCTACTTGTACCTGACATTAGCAGAGATGTATAATGGGCCTTTAAAACCTTACATGGTGTTAGCAGCAGACAGTGAGCCACATTTCAATAGAATGACCATTGTAAGATGTGTAGAGATGCTTAGCATTATGGGTTACTGATAGCGAAGCCCATATTCTAGATAAAGGGACTCTGGAAGATAATGTAACTCTAGTTATCCAAGGACACGTCATAAGTGTATTTCTTTGTCTGAGTATAAGTTAGTCCTTACTGCACATGTGGAAGAGATAAAAATGGTTCTTGCTATATTGTACTAATGAGTGCTTTGTATCCAGTAAGTAACTAATTTGGTATTAATATCTGGAAGCCAACACCCAGACTATGGTATATAAGGCCAGGACCTGAGACTGCAGTAGGGTGCCTACAATTTGAAAGACCTGGAGATTGTGAAATGAATGCTCCCCAGATGAACTACATCTTATGAAGAAGATGAATCACTGGTTTTGTCTGAATACATAGAGAAAAGTTGAGTATATAATTGTATGTTGTTTGTTAATAATTTGCTTGTTATTTGCAATAAAGTGTGTTGATTTGTACTCACTTAAATGGTTACATTGTATAACTATTCCCTTTGATCAGAACGAAATCCACCGTTATACATTTTGTAATGTTTATAAGATAAGAAACCATTACAGAGAAGCAGGAATAGCATAAGAATCACAACAGCTGAAGTAATCAATAAGAAATTAATTTGATTTTTACAATTGTATCTACTGTATACAATGCATTTCATTGAAGCCACACTGTGAACATACTATATAAGAGGATTTCACTGGGTGCTACAAATGTAAAATAAGACAAAGTGTGAAGTGGTTATGTGAACTCTGGGCCTGATTCATACCCGCTCGCTAGATGTGGCTGCTTGCTCCCGGCATATGGAAATTTAGCTAAGTGACGTCGAGTCAGCCTTTCGCATGGCAAGGTATAAGCATGCCCACTATGTCTTAGCGAGCGAACACTTTGTGTTTACAGATGCCCAGCAGCCTGTCTTTAGCCGCCCACTAGCATACATTATCTCCAGGAAGTATATACAACCATCGGTGCATCAGATTCCATAGAATCTGACCACAGTGCTTGCGGTTGACTACCCTACTGCAAGCACTGTGAGCACTTCAGTGTATTATTCAACCAGGTGACGTGCACTATGATGCTGCCTGTTAATTATGCATGCCCCCAAAATAGCGTGAAAACACTCTGACACGCCTGCGTCCGCAACTCAACTCCCCCATTACTACTGGCCTGCCCCTGTTACAACCCACAAATGGCCTCTCCTGTCACTCATTCCACTTGGCTGTCTTTGCAGGGCGAGCGAGCACATTCCGATAGCTTGTACTAGTTTGTGCATGCACACTGTGAACTATACGCATGTGCACATTAGCGACCATCATCTGCAATGAGCGGCCGTGTGCTAGCAAGCGGGTCTGAATCAGGTCCTCTGTTCTTAGACACTTATTGATGGAGCCATTTTCCATTATTTTAATTTCTTTGTAATGTATGTACATTGGTTTTACTGTACTGTATATTGATGACTGATACCAGCACAATAGATCATCCTGTTAGTTATTTGAGTTCATTATGGAAAAAAAATTATATAAAAAAAAAACATGATTCTTGAATTATAAATATTGTGAGAAAACAATGGAAAATTTGTCAATGGGAGATATATATGCCCCAGGTTTTTAGCTTCTGTCTGGTAGACAGAAGCTGATTGGCAGCCCTGATTGCCAGACCACATGTGAGAGGCTGATAAAGGGTATGTCAAACTCTTTAGTCACTATTTTACTGTCTGGGGAACAGGTCAGAGGCCTGTTGAGAGACACTGTGATTACAGAATGTAAGTGCTGTGCTAAAGAATTCAGGTTTGTTAGAGGGCATTAAGTTGTTTAACTCTGAGAGAGGGAATAATTTTGTTTTGTTAGAGCTGGACAGGCCAGGATTTTCTGGTTTTGTAAATTTTGTGTTGCTATTAAAACTAACTGTGGAACCTTGTATCAAGGCCCTGGACTGGTGTACTACTACTTGGCTGCAGAATGATGGTTATTTTGCAGATTACTGTATGATAGTAAGATACCTTTTCATCTTCTATCTGGGTTTGATTCCAGGATCCAAATAAAGGAATATACTTTCAGTGATCTACTAAATAGGAAGAATTCTCCAAAGAGAAGCAAACTGTTTTAAGAACTCTATCCCTCCATATTTGGTTGAATAAAGAGGAACGACATCTACTAAGGAGTTATTAGCCTACTTAAGGACATTAGATAAGTGCAATTGAGTTCACACCACTAGGATCTTTACCCAAGGGTTATAAAGATTGCAGTCCATTACAAGCGATTATGGCTCCCTCTTTGCATTTGTTTGTGCATGTGTTATTTAGATCCTGTACTGGATCTGCAGGAAGGAGCAGCCTACAGACTTATCTTAGTAGACTATTTACATAGTGGGTTTTACTTTTAAGTTGATAAAAAAACTATATATATATATATATATATGCAATAGTAACATTTGGAATTTTATATGTACACCTAGCTGTTAAAAGTGTATTTCTCTTGAATAATGTAATCTTTCCATTTAAAATCACAAATACATCCCTCCCCCTTATTGGCTTATTTTATCACTATTTATTTTCTTTAAGTAATTTCATAAATAAATTTAAGCTTGTTTCCTCATAAACTTTTAGTAAGTTGATACTTATTTGCTCATGACAAATCCATTATCAAGTGGTTAGATCTGGAGTGTTTGAACTCCAAATTATTTCAATTTAAATCACCTTCAGATTTTATTCCTTTAATTATAGTTTTGACTCTGCCTATGTGTGTTGACGACAGCCTGACAGTGGGGAATATAAGAATGTGGTCACAGTCATCTGTAATAGCCCCCACTTTGCAATACAACTGCTTCCTGATTCCAGTGTCTTTGTGCTAAGTACTTACCAAGAGTGAGCACCGTGACTTGGACCATTAACACTAAGGGGTAAATTTAATAAGGATCGTGTCTGGTCCGAGTTGAAACACTCACAGCATCGCTAAAACACGGGAGACTTTTGACAGCTGAAACACTCAAATTTACCAAGAATCGTGTTTTACTAAATCGTGTTATTCAATGGTATATCTGATCGTGTTTGTCCCCGAGTTCCCTGTGCCTGACCACAGCCAAATACACCTGAACATGCAGCCTGCACATATCAGTGAGATATGTACAGGCTGCATGTGTGTATTTGTGTAACAAAATGCGGTTCACAGCAAATCAGTGGCTGCTTACTCTAGAGTGGCCGTTGATTGGCTGTGAGCCACATGGCTGTTGATTGACAGCAAGGCAGCTCACAGCCAATGAACGGCCACTTACTCTAGAGTGGCCACTGATTGGCTGGTGGCCTGGCAAATGACGAAAACCATGCAGTCTCCATAATTTACCAGGGAAGAGACATGTGTGTAAACATATACATCTCTTCAGTGTCCGAGGGGTCTGCACTATTCGGTTTGCTTTTTTGGCATGTCAGTGACTTTACTGGAAAAGAGGACCAACCTGCACCAGGAAGTAAAATAGTGATGACGCGCTGTCAATCAAGCAGCTGGTAAAGGGGATAGTCAAACCCTACAGAAATGGTAAAAGTAAACTAAAATGAAGAAACCAGCGCTAAAGACCACAGAAAAAATATCGGTACTGAATGGACTGAGATTAAAAGTTAAACAATTAAAATACATGTAAATTTAATCAGATAATATCAAATGATATGGGTATACAATACCCTAAAAACACTAAATTACACACAATGCATAAATTAATTCAGCATGCAGTTGGCATGAGGATAAAATTCAATGAAAGTGCAGACTTGCAATTGATAATTATTCCCAAGTCATATAATGTAAAGTAGGACTCCCTCCTTCGTATCCAAAGAATAGTAATAAGCAGCGTTTGAAATTTACCAGTCTTGTAGAATGGTTGTAAAAAGTTCCTTATGGCATCCTAATAGCCATTCATGGGATATGATGAAATTAAACCATAAAAGTTCCTGGTGATGCCGCAATCCTTGCCAGGGAGGTGTGAAGCAGTCTGAAGTGTATCCAACAACACAGGAATAAATGAGATAGCCCTCTCAATGCGTTTCGCTGGTGTAATATCCCCCAGCTTCCTCAGGAGTATAGGCGAATAAATATGTGTGTTGGTGCTGAGATAAGTGAGGAATTCCTTAGATATGGGGGGTTTCCTCACTATTGAGATGTATGAATTGACACTAATTTTATTTATTTATTTTTTTCACCGCTCGAATGTTTTATTATTTACTTACACTTGGTCTTTTATTATTATTATTTTTATCTGAATATATCTATATATATTTGTATAGGGTGTGTAGAATGGTACTCTGGTTCAAGTCACAGGTGGTATTGCACCGTAGTGCAAAGGTATAAATAAAGTCCAGTTGGTGCTAACAGGTGTGACACTTAAATCCCTCTGGTGAAGGTGGCAGCAGTCTTCCCGTGTTCCTGAATGGCAATCAGGGTGAATGTGATCTGGAAATGAGGTATGGAAAGAACATGCGCCTAATAGTGTAGTAATTCAAAATGGTTTTTAGCACGTGCTCAAATATAAATGTGCGTACCAGAAAATAAAACTTTAACGCTTATCTGTGGTTCTTTTGCTGGGACCTCATATGGTGGGGTACACTCACAGCTTCTGGGTAACCAGGAACCTTAAATAAGATTGTCTCGCATCGAACCAAAAAAACACATATAGTGTAGTAATTCACGTCCAAATAGAGTGGTATGATAAATAATTAAGAATGCATACCAGAACGTCATTTGAATCACTGCATGAAGTACTAAGTAGCCTCTTCAAACTCCCAAAATGGCCCCAAAATTACGTATATGAGTGAAGTAGGTCAGCTTTAAATAAGCAGAAAATGACCCTTACTCAGAGGAGCTTTATCAACAAGGTGTTTTTAATGACACTTAGTACATAGGGATACAAGGTACACAAAGGGTTAAAAAACATATAAATAAGATAATGAGGTGCTTATCTGTAGTGTGGAGAGGGGCTGGAACAGGGGTCCCAACGCGTTTCATCTGGATAGACTTCCTCAGGGGCATTGGTAAGGTACTTGGGGTGCCCTTTTTATACTGTCCCTGATAAGGTACTGAATAGTGCCAAAAACAGCATCTAGCGCTGTTCTGCGCATGCGCAGCTGCCCGCGGCCATCTTGTGTAATAAACTACAACTTCCATGATGCTGCGCAGCATGACTCACGCATGCGCAGATCGCGGTGGCTAATAGATAGTGCCTGCCGCAATTGTGCTGACATAGTAAGGTGGTGCAGGGATCTTTAGTGCAGAGAAGGAGCTCTGCAAAAGCGGAGCTATATAACAAGTATAACCGCCGCTGTGAATGTACACACACGCAGTGGCGGCCATTTTATTGATTCGTTCAGATAAAATAAATGATTGGTGGTCATTTTGTTGGTGGCAAGTAGCCCTACAATGAGACATAGGGCGGCCATTTTGTTGGTTTCTCATTGTGTATCTGAGAACCAACATATATCAAATCAATGGTGATATAAAATACAGGAATGACGAGAAGACCATATAACAGATAAAATACAATAGATAAAATACAATAATATAAATAAAAACAACAGGGACTACAAATTGATAAAATACGCATCACTATTAAGAGGATTATTAAAAGTATAGGGTTGAACGGTACTTAAAAGTCATAGAACCATAAAATCCACAGTATAAATTTAAAACAAACTGTAAAATTCAGCAAAATAGTAAACATCACAGAATGATAAAAAATCATAAAAACCATAAAAGATCATAAAAAGGGTGCAATTTCGGAGCTATCATTAAGGCCCTGAGGTAGTAGAGTATTTAGCTCAAAGATCCAAAACATCTCTCTTTGAGACAGTCTATTGGCTAGATCACCACCTCTTGGACCCAATTTGACATGATCAATACCTCTAAACAGTAGGTGTTCAGGATTAGCATTATGATGTGACTTGAAGTGTCTGGACACAGAGTGGCTCTCAATTTGAACGTTATTAGTACAAGGCCTTCACAAAGACATTATTACTAAAGATGAATACCAATATTTAATGTTGTCAAGCCCAGTAATCCCTATATTTTATCTACCAAAAATCCATAAGGATATGAAAAACCCACCCGGCCTGCCCATTATTGCAGGAATTGGTTCTGTGACATCACACGTATCAGAGTATTTGGCCATTTTTTTAAATAAATATGTGAAAGAACTTCCATCCTATCTGAAAGATACGACCAACCTTCTAAATATTTTAGAAGAAATTAGCTGGGATGAGAGCTTTATGTGGGCCACTATAGATGTTCAATCCTTATATACTTGTATACAGCATCCCAGAGGTATTGAAGCATGCAGAACATTTTTAGATGAAGACACTTCCATTAACATTGAACATAAACAATTCATATGCGATCTGGTTTTATTTATCTTAACACACAACTATTTAAAATTTTTAGATCAGTTCTTTTTACAAATTTGTGGAACAGCGATGGGTACCATTTTTGCACCCAGTTATGCCAACCTGTTTATGGGCAACTGGGAAGCAGGGCACATATATAATAACAACCCATATAAACCCATGATACACATCTATAAACGATACATTGATGATATTATTATTATTTGGAAAGGTAACGAACGGGATTTTAGTAATTTTATGGATTTTATAAATACTAATGATTTTAATCTAAAGTTCACATCCAACCTACAAAAGACAGAAATTGAGTTTCTAGATGTTATCTTAGAAGGAAAAACCACTAACATCTCCACAAGAACCTATATAAAACCTGTCGATACTAATAGTTATTTGCAACATAGAAGTGGACACACTATGAGTTGGAAGAACAACATCCCGTAATCACAATTTCATTGTATCAAACGTAATTGTAATGACAAAGAAATCTGTTCTAACAAATAAATCTATATGCAGAGAGATTCAAAGAACGAGGGTATCCAGAAACACTAATAACAGAGGCAATTTCAAGAACAGATAATCTGGATAGAAAAGAACTTCTCAAGTATAAAACCAGACCCAAAAACGAAGATGTAGTACCTTTTATTACCCAGTTCAATAGGGAAGAGAGCAGAATCCTGTCAGATCCTAAATAAACACTGGGGAATCTTGAAGATGGACCCCATTTTATAAGAAATTTTACCCAATAAACCTACTGTTGTTTTTAAGAAAGCAAGGAATCTCAAGGATATCTTAGCCCCTAGTATGCTTCAATCACTAAAACCCAATAGGCAGGACCTCAACAAATGTCTGGGTGCATATAAGTGTGGACACTGTAATATGTGCAGGTTTTTACACCCCAACAGAAGGCAGTTCTTTAATTCTGACAACTCCAAAACATATAATATGAAACATTATATTAATTGTAACACTTGCTCTGTCATTTATTTGCTTGAGTGCCCATGTGGCCTCAAATATGTGGGCAAAACTAAAAGAAACCTCAAATTCAGAATACAGGAGCATGTCAGAAATATAAAGAATACAATTGAGAGCCACTCTGTGTCCAGACACTTCAAGTCACATCATAATGCTAATCCTGAACACCTACTGTTTAGAGGTATTGAACATGTCAAATTGGGTCCAAGAGGTGGTGATCTAGCCAATAGACTGTCTCAAAGAGAGATGTTTTGGATCTTTGAGCTAAATACTCTACTACCTCGGGGCCTTAATGATAGCTAAGAAATTGCACCCTTTTTATGATCTTTTATGGTTTTTAATGATTTTTTATTATTCTGTGATGTTTACTTTTTTGCTGCATTTTACGGTTTGTTTTAAATTTATACTGTGGATTTTATGGTTCTATGACTTTTAAGTACCGTTCAACCCTATACTTTTAATAATCCTCTTAATAGTGATGCGTATTTTATCAATTTGTAGTCCCTGTTGTTTTTATTTATATTATTGTATTTTATCTATTGTATTTTATCTGTTATATGGTCTTCTCGTCATTCCTGTATTTTATATCACCATTGATTTGATATATGTTGGTTCTCAGATACACAATGAGAAACCAACAAAATGGCCACCCTATGTCTCATTGTAGGGCTACTTGCCACCAACAAAATGACCGCCGATCATTTATTTTATCTGAAGGAACCAATAAAATGGCCGCTGCTGCGTGTGTCTACATTTAAAGTGGCTGTTATACTTGTTGTACAGCCCCACTTTTGCAGAGTTCCTTCTCTGCACTAAATATCCCTGCACCACCTTACTATGTCAGTGCGATTGCTGCAGGCACTATCTATTAGCCGCCGCTATCTGCGCATGCGTGAGTCATGCAGCACGGCATCATGGAAGTTGTAGTTTATTACACAAGATGGCCGCGGGCAGCTGCGCATGCACAGAATAGCACTAGACGCTGTTTTTGGCACTATTCAGTACCTTATCAGGGACAGTATAAAAAGGGCACCCCAAGTACCTTACCAATACCCCTGAGGAAGTCTATCCAGAGGAAATGCGTTGGGACCCCTGTTCCAGCCCATCTCCACACTACAGATAAGCACCTCATTATCTTATTTATGTTTTTTAACCCTTTGTGTACCTTGTATCCCTATGTACTAAGTGCCATTAAAAACCCCTTGTTGATAAAGCTCCTCTTAGTAAGGGTCATTTTCTGCTTATTTAAAGCCTACCTACTTCACTCATATATGTAACGTTGGGGCCATTTTGGGAGTTTGAAGAGGCTACTTAGTACTTCATGCAGTGATTCAAGTGACGTTCTGGTACACATTCTTAATTATTTATCATACCACTCTATTTGGACGTAAATTACTACACTATATGTGTTTATTTTGGTTCGATGCAAGCCAATCTTATTTAAGGTTCCTGATTACCCAGAAGCTGTGAGTGTACCCCACCATATGAGGTCCCAGCAAAAGAACCACAGATAAGCGTTAAAGTTTTAATTTCTGGTACGCACATTTATATTTGAGCACGTGCTAAAAACCATTTTGAATTACTACACTATTAGGCACATGTTCTTTCCATACCTCATTTCCATATCTATATATATAATATTATGAGAATGACATTGGTTGCTAGGGGTTACCATTGTTTACATTATAACTCAGACACGCACCATGAATGCGTGTCATCACTATTTTACTCTTGACCTTTTGTGTTTTTGTCGTTTATTGATGCTGCAGTCATGAGCTGTTTTTCTAGTTATATGGATAGAAATAGCAGAAGGCATTCTTACTTAACTCATTGGGAGGAACCTGGTAATATTACATCTGTACCTGATAAACCTGATATGTTTAAGGATTTTTTTAAATTGGAAGACCTTTTAAAAGCTGAATCTAGGAATTGGCTGGACAGTATTAACCTTCAGAAATACATTGATAAGAAAATGATTCCTAGAGGGTTACGTTTATTTAAACCATCCATCTTTCAGGATAATGTTACATACCAGAAAGAATGGGACAGAATATTAGATGACTGTTCACTTACATTGATGGGACTTATTGTCAGATATCGATCAGAGAAGGTTCAAATGATTGAGAAAGAAATTCAGGATCTTAAAAAATCTATGGATAAATATAACTCTTGTCATGGCTTTGAAGATAGAGATAAATTAATTAATGATAACATTATTAAATTAGAAAAATCTTCTGGAGACTAAACAAAGGAAATTCAGAAGGGATCTGAATGATTATGCAAATAATGAGGTGAAATCCTTTAGATTTAAACAAAGGACAAATAATTTTGATAAAGATACAACTGGCTACTCGGAGCTGAGAAAAAGAGTAGATGGGGCCCCTCGAGTAAGAGAGAAATGAAACGAGATTTTTCTAATTTTGCTCACACTAATATATACAGTCTTATCCAATCAAATATTTCCAACCATCATCATATTACAATTGGAGGGATAAGAATAACTCACATGTTAGAAAATCTAAAGCTGAAAGAACAAGTGAGAAAGAAGATCCTAGAATAAACATGGGAGAAACTGATTTTTTTGGGGGCACGCCCCAAAACAAACAGGGAATATCCGTATCAACCAATAGGACACAATGGGGGAACCCCAAAAAGAAGAAGAGATTTAAGTATAGAGGGAAGAGAGGGGGAAAGAAGGAAAAATCCAAGGAACATTTAGCTGGCTCTAAGAATATACAAACAGATGTTAAAAATGTTTTTAACATCTCTTCCAAAGAGCTAGATAAATCCCAACTCTCACTATTAAGTAAAGGCTTGAAGTTTTCTCCCACCAGCGAACTGAATATACTGTATTTCATCTTTACATCTTTACGTTGATTTAAATCGCTTCATATGCATGCTATGCAGAAAAAGATTTTTTGCTCAGAAACATCTAGATAAATATAAAGAAGACTCAATCCCCATTGTCTTAGATAGCACAGATAACATCATGCTATGAACTTTAGAAGAATTATGGGAGGAGAATAATGTGAAAGATTTGGAGAATTGTGGTCCAGAAAGAAAACTCTTTGATATAGAGGTCAGTCAGAATAGGTTTAAACTTAAGTCTGAATTTTTCCCTATTGTTGCTAAAAGTAGTAGTGTAGAAGCCTTCTATAAAATCACTTTAGATGATTTTAAAACACTATGTTTACAAAAAAAAGGAGCGCAAAGTTTGAATCCAATTTGTCCAGACAGGAAAAACAAGCCTTGAGAAGCCTTACACGGGACACCTCCCTTGTCTTTAAGGAGGCAGACAAGGGGGGTGGAGTCATTGTAATGGATAGAGTATACTATATAAATGAAGCCCTGAGACAACTGGGAGATTCTAATTTTTACTCCATTCTAAATAGGGATCCAACCAGTACATATTTAGTTGAATTGAAGCATCTATTGGAACCAGCAGTTATCTCTGTGATCTTATCCAAAACTGAATTTCAATTTCTATTTCCACGTTTTCCGGTCATTCCCACTTTTTACTTTTTACCTAAAGTTCACAAATCCCTCACTTCACCCCATGGTCGTCCTATCATTTTGGGTGTCAATTCTCTCACTTCTAATCTTTCTTTCTATCTGGATTCATTTTTACAACCACGTGTCAATTCTCTTAGATCACACCTCAGAGATATCATGCATTTTCTTAATATAATACATACGATTGTATGCAAATCATCTTTTTAATTTCTTACTTTGGATGCCACTGCACTGTATATGCATATTTCACACTCTAAGGGTGTGGAAGCCATAGCCAGAAGACTATCTGATGATGGTGATCTTGGGGAAGAACACAGAATGTTTCTTTTAGATTGCATGAATTTTATTCTTAATCACAATTATTTTATTTTTCTTGACACTTATTATTAACAGGATATGGGGACCAGGTTTGCGCCCAGTTATGCTAACCTATGCATGGGGGACTTTGAGGAGACCCATGTGTGGGGGAGTGAATGGACTGCGAACTTGGTCTTCTATGGCAGTTATATTGATGATCTTTTTATCATTTGGGATGGGGATTTCACTTCTGCCACTTCTTTTATCACTCATTTAAATACTAATTCTCACAATTTACATTTCACTTCCACTTTTCACCCTGATAAAATAGACTTTTTGGATGTGACCCTACGAGTTCAGGATAATAGAATTATTACATCCAATTTCACAAAACCGGTGAATACCAATGCATATTTACACTTTAATAGTGCTCATTACGCTCTGTGAAAGCAAAATATTCTGAAGGGTCAAGTTTTGCATCTCCGCCACAATTGTACTATGGCAGATCTGTTCTGTACACAAGCTACTGATATGTTAGAGGCCTTTAAACAAAGGGGGTATCCAAAGAATATACTAGACAAAGCATATTGGGAGGTTCTTAAGATGGATCGGTCTAAATTACTTTGCCCTAAAAAGGTTGCTAAGAACAGTACAGGATCAGACATCAATAGAGATCTAGCTTTTGTGTGCAAATTCAATAACAGTTCTTGTGAAGTGAGGAATATTATATCACAAAACTATAGAATTCTGAGGCAGGACAATGTACTGAGAGATATTTTACCATCAAGACCGATAGTTACTTTTAGAAAAAACAAATCTTTAAAAACCATATTAGCTCCCAGTCATTTGAAGACAAATAGAGCAAATAATACGAACCAGATTAATTCTTGTTAGTTACCCTGTAGACCCTCGGGGTTCTACAAATGTGGGAAATCTAAATGTACTATGTGTTCCCACATGGCTAGACAAACCTTAGAAATAGATTTACCCGGGCAGGAAGATAAACATCTAATAAATGCATTTATTAACTGTGATTCTAAATACGTAGTGTATTTGTTGACTTGTGGCTGCAGTTTGTTTTACGTGGGTCGCACCATTAGAACACTCAGAACCCGGTTCATGGAACACCGGAGAAACATTTTAAATAAGAGTGTTCTTCATAGTGTCCCACGCCATTTCAATATAAAACATAATGGTGATCCCAGTAGTCTTTGGATTATTGGCCTTGAAATCATTTCCCCTACTCCGAGAGGTGGGAACAGGTTCAATATGCTCTGTAGTAGAGAGGTTTTCTGGATGCTTAAATTCAACTCTCTGTATCCGGATGGTCTCAATGAGTCTATGGAACTAAATTCAGTTATATGTTAAGGATTTTATAGATCCCTTATACCTAATCTGACCTTCAGACTCTGTCCAGGTTATTTCTCTATACTGGGTTTTCTTTTGAACACATTGATGTAACAGGGTCACTATAGTGTATTTTTATTACTCTTGAGAAATAGGTAACACTAGGTTGATACACTTTTTATAAACACAAAGGTTTATGAGTGTTAGAAAGCGACATCACCATCACTGATCTTCATTGGTTAAAGATGGTGTTTGTAATATTGTAACTCTCTTATTTGATAGTTACTTAGGCTGTGCTGCTTTTGGTGAATGATGGTGAGAACTGCGTTTTCTGACCGCTGCTAGATTGGTGGGATATGACGGAGAGATATCTATATCTGACATTGGATCGTCAGGACCCTTAGACAGGGTGCTGAGATAACTGAGGGATTCCTTAGTTATGGGGGGTTTCCTCACTATTGAGATGTATGAATTGACACTAATTTTATTTTTTATTTTTTTCACTGTTCGTATGTTTTATTATTTACTGACACTTGGTCTTTTATTATTATTATTATTATTATTATTATTATTTTTATCTGAATATAAATATATATATATATATATATATATATATTAGAATGACAACGGTTGCTAGGGATTTTTTTATACACACCCCTGTATTCATTGGTACCGATCATACCATGTGACCTGTGTAGTCATGTGAATCTAACTGTTTAATATGGGTCAAACTTAACCAGATAACCTGGTGGATTTGTATTGATGTGTTACGGTGAAGCCACATTGATACGGAGCAGCTATATGTATAAACCTCTGTGTGGGGATGATTACTGCTCACGCTGTGGCTTTGCCTGCACCGCATGATCGAGACATTCAGCACACACCTCTATCTTCATTGGTATATATTATGTCACGTAATCTGAATAGTCATGTGAATATGATGGAGTGTGACTGGTCAGATTCAAACACATGATCGGACAGACCCACAACAGTGTGATTTTGAAACTGCAATATAACCGATGAGACTTGTTCGTAAGTGTATGTTTTAAACATATTTTTAATATAAAAAGCAAAATTTACCAATGATTAAGATGAAGTAAGATTGCCTATGATTTAATTATGTGACTTTGATGGACGGTTTCTCTCTTAACCATGTTTACAATCACATGTGTTTTTAATTTGCAATTAATGAATGGGTATTTAAACCCCAACAGCAAAACACATATTTATTGGCCTATACTCCTGAGGAAGCTGGGGGATATTACACCAGCGAAACGCGCTGAGGGGTATCTGATTTATTCCTGTGTTGTTGGATACACTTTGGACTGCTTCACACCTTCCTGGCAAGGATTGCAGCGTCACCAGGAACTTTTATGGTTTAATTTCATCATATCCCATGAATGGTTATTAGGATGCCATAAGGAACTTTTTACAACCATTCTACAAGACTGGTAAATTTCAAATGCTGCTTATTACTATCATTTGGATACGAAGGAGGGAGTCCTACTTTACATTATATGACTTGGGAATAATTAACAATTGCAAGTCTGCACTTTCATTGAATTTCATCCTCATGCCAATTGCATGCTGAATTCATTTATGCATTGTGTGTAATTTAGTGTTTTTAGGGTATTGTATACCCACATCATTTTATATTATCTGATTAAATTTACCTGTATTTTAATTGTTTAACCGTTAATCTCAGTCCATTCAGTACCGATATTTTTTCTGTGGTCTTTAGCGCTGGTTTCTTCATTTTAGTTTATTTGCACCAGGAAGTAAGTGAGTATTTAAATTTTATTTTTGAGGAATGTGTGAGTGTGTTTAGTGTGTAATAAAATTGTACTTTGTATGTACTGTGATTTTTTACTATTATATTTTTACAGTGGGGGCATGGGTGCCGGCCACCTGCTGGCACTTGTAATTTTACAAGTGCCAAAGGGCAGGCACGCTGGCACTTGTAGTCCCACTTTAAAAAACAATAGTACTCATCTATTATTAGCACTATTACCCCTGCACCCACCGGCCAGGGATGCAGAGAAGAGCCCCTGGCTTCAACCTAGGCCTGGGGTGCTCAGGAGAGGGGGGTCCCATTATTGGGGAGCCCCCACTTTCCCTGATATCCTCGACCTGGGCTGACGAGTTTGGGGTGTTCATGCTCTGGCAGGTGGGACCAGGTGAAAGGGTCCCCTGGCTGCGGCATTACTTCCAGCTAGTTTGAGCCCATGCAGGTTTATAAATATGAGGACCCTCACACTATTTTTTTCCTCAGATTTTTTAAACCTGGACTGGCTCACAGACCCCAATGCTGATTCATAAAATACGGGGGACCCTATATCCCTCCCCAACTTACAAAAGGAACTTATTTTATATGGCCCTCTTTCAGGATATAAGGTTATCCCCGTCTAAATCTGAAGCTCTGGCATTAAACATCCCTTCCAATGTTTACTTGATTTTAACCTCTAAATTTTCATATTTATGGAGACCTTCGGCTATTAAATACTTAGGGATTTTTATTTCCAAATCCTATTCTTTATCGTGCTCATTATTTCCCTATGATAAATTCACTCACACATGATCTGGCTAGATGGAGCCACCTGTACGTTTCATGGATAGGCAGAATTAATGTTCTCAAAATGAATTTCCTTCCTAGCTTACTATACCTATTCCAAATGGTACCTCTGACAGTTCCACGCAACACTCTAGCTTCCCTACAGAAACATTATCACAAATTTATTTGGTCGAATGTTAAACCCCGTCTCAAACATATGATTCTAAGTGAAAGTGCAACTTCGGTTGGCTTGGGTCTCCCCATGTTACAATCATACATGTAAACTTAACCATATTATTCACCTCTAGAGGTGAAAAAATGTGTAGATAATAGCTATTGAAAATTCATTGCTTTGAGGCGATCCATTTGACCCCCTGATTTGGCTTCTCAGACGACGTAGACCAACCTCTGCCTACTCTACTCCCACTGTCAGTTTTACTCTGAATCCGTGGGACAAAACATGTGCTACTTACAACCTCTCCTCCTAGCCATCACCCTTGTCTCCAATTTGGAAACATCCTGATTTTCCTCCAGGTTGCTTCCGTTCAATGACTGTAAGCGTGGTATAACTCAATTTCTTCACATCAAAGGGAGTTTTGCTCCTTCATTTAGTGGATTTCAGGAGCATTTGGCATTCCCTCCTTGTTTCAATATCAATACACTTGAATTAACAGTTTTCTCCACTCCCAACTTAAATCCTCTCAACTACGATTGCCTGCCTCATTTGAGCATATGTGTTTGTATTCAATTGGAAGGAGAGAGAACATTTCAATGATTTATAAGTTATTTCTCACCCATGATCCCCCTTTGCATGAACCCCATGAACAAGCATGGGAACTAGATGTATCTAAGTCTTTAGATGTTGAGCTTTGGGAACAGATTAGAATATGTATAGCTAAAGCTTCTATTTGCGTGGCAATCACAGAAACCTGCTATAAGATTTATGCTCAGTGGTATCTGGTTCCCACTAGACTACACGCTATGTTTCCAGCGATATCTAATCAATGTTGGATACTGTGTGGAAGAGGGGACCTTTTATCACATATGGTGGACAAGCCCTCTCATTCGTTCTTTTTGGAACTTAGGGTCTCATTCAGACTGCTCGCAAGCACCGATGCACTCGCAAGCAGGTCGATGTAGAGGCCCTGCACACACGCAGTGGCTGCACTGTGCGTGTGCAAGCCCCGGAGTGAGAGAGAAATTCTGTCGCTCTGGGGCTTACTACAAAAGGGGTGGCTTTCGATGGTGATCAACAGCTCGCACCATTTTGTAGGCAGGGCAGGGGGGTGGCTTGCCAAATGGAGGCATTCCTGATGGAATGCCTGCCATTTGGGGGCAGCCCCACTGACATCACTCGTGGTGTCAGTGGTGAGCTTCTGGCTCTAATAGAGCCGAAAGCTCACTGGGGCTTGCAGCAGATGAGACCCTGCCACAAGGGTCTCGTCGCAAGCGCCGATGGTCGCGATGGTCTTGACCATCGCGACCATCAACCTGGCCACTCGCTAAAGCTGTGGGTGGTCACCCACAGCCTAGCGCGTGGCCAGGAGGCCGGGCCAAAAAATAGATGCAGCCGCCCTCATTCAGAGCGAGCGCATGCATTTTGCGAGCACCTCTGAATGAGGTCCTTAGTTCGTAGTCTGATTACAAGAACTCTGTGGCTCTGTTATTGGTCTCAAAAATCAATTTCTGTTCTTCTCAATAGGTTCCTGAGCAGCAACCTCCTCCACCTCACTCTCTCCCTGCCTCTCCTCTGCCCCGAACATTTTCTTGCACCCCTGCCTATACAAACACAAAGCACACACACAAAAAAGACAAACTAACACAAACCTCCTCTCCTACTAACCACACACACTGTGTCACACCACACACACTCAAAACACTGACAGGACAAAAAAAAAACACAATCAAGAAAGACAGAAAAATGACAGATAAATAACAAGACAATATTAAGCACAAAACAACTTACACAAACCAAGCAGCAATCAATTCCACTAGCCAAAAACTCTCCTATACCAATAAACACACTCCTCACTCTCCCTCTGCAAACTCCAACCAACAAAACCCTCAAAGGTCGGGCTGTTTGTGACATTTTTATATGCTTGGGCAGTGTGTACATGACGTGACTGCTTCAACCAATCAGAACATGTTTCTAGGATGATGCATAAATTCTCGTACTTGTTTAAAAAACACATCCATTCTTGCACGTGTTTTGCCAAAAACTCGCAAGACAAAACTCGTTTGCATTCACCATTGAAAAACACAATTTTGCAAAACTCGCTTCTTGGTAAATTTGCAATTTTGGTCTGGGAGAACTCGTGCGTGTTCATGGGAACCTGTTCGAGTTTAATCTAGCCCAAACAAGATTCTTAGTACTTTTACCCATACAGTAAGTGTGGTTTCTGGCAGCTGACTATTCCACATCACTATTTCATAATTATAGCTCACCTTCCTGCTATTATCTTTGCACTCTGATTTGGAGAACTGTGCATGCATATCTATTGGGTGATCACAATGTGCAACAGTGTATCAAACGACACAAAGATACTGCTAATATTTTGCTCTATTGGTGGATTTGTATGATCAAGTGCAAAGAACTGTGGTTCTTGTATGATTAAAAACCATTATACGATCTTGATTTGTAGCAACATTAGTCTACCGCTCATTTATTGAGGGCTAGACTTTTTGGATTTTTACCTGAAGTGCAGATTTATTCATTTATGTTTTATCTGTGTCAGTATTGTGTGCTAATGGCTTTGCTTTTTATCTATGATTTTTAATAATAAATGTGATTTCTGACCATTAGCACTAATGTATTATTTGCAATTCTATTGGTGTTTGTTATATCACCAGTTCTTATTAATTAGTGCTGTTAGTAGCAATAAGTTAATAAAAGTTACTTTATTAGGAGCAGCATTAACTTGACATAGTTAAAATTGAATATTAATTGAAATTTATATTTTGTGCCTGGAATTTTGTTTCAGTTGATCATTAGTATATTCAATTCTCCTTTGTTGATTTTCAAGAGCACAGAACTGTATAGTTGATGTTTAGAGATTTGCATGACAAGGCATTTGTGCTTGGAAGGTTTCATATTTTAATAGAAGTTGATTTGCAACAGTGTTTTCCCCAGAGGTGGTCGACAGAGATCCATAACCTTTGCTTTGTCAGAATTGGTTTTAAAGTCTGATAGAGCAGTATAAAGTATATACTTATTTCTGAGAGGAGGATTGGTAGAAATGTATACTGATGGGTTAATGTTAGGGCAACATCATACAGTAGGTGTATACAGCAATCTTATGGTTGGAATTTCCATCCTCAATCCACAAAATACTGCTGTTAATCTTGAGCTTTGACACTATAGACTCAACGACAACAGGATAAGACTAATTGTGAGTGTGGAAATCTCTGAGTCAAATATGTTTCTAGAATGGATTGGTTGAAAAACCATTAACAGATTCCATGGCAAAAAATGTTCTGTTTCTTGGGTTAAGAGATGTGTCTAGATAGCAATTTGGTTCCATCAATTGTACTCCAGGGTTGTCCGCCATCTGTTGATGAGGAAGGATCCCCACCTTGTCTGAGTACATGAAAGATGACACAATCCAAACCCAAACTCATTGCCATTGCTTTTGCATAGATTTTAAAATTAAGGAGATTGGTTTATAATTAAACAAATTTTCAGGGTCTTTTTCCTGGTTTAGGGATATCATTTTTGTGTAGAAGCTGGGCCATAATAATCTACATCTCAAATTAATTTAATTATTTATTTTAAAGGCGGGATTACTAGGCTGCTGAATTTTTATAGGAAATTGATGTGAATTTTTTGGGACCTGGAACCGAGTAGTTTATAAAGGTTTTGATGGCTGCAAGTTGAGCATGGCTATTTGGGCTGCATCTTTGTGACTGTTACAGGATTCTAGAGTGCGCAATGTGCATTACTATGAACACACTATCTTGTTACAGAATTACCTTGTGACCTATTCACACTTTTCACTATTTTTTCCTTTAATAAACTTTGCCTATTACAGAGTGAGAGCTACTGTTACTCAGTTTCCTCCAGATGGCTATGATTGTGGCTTTTGTGAGTAATTTTACATGCTGTACATTGGCCATGTCTCAATGCCCATAGCCTGCACATACACACCCCCTGCCTGTGTCTGCACACTCATTCAAGCACCAACCCCCTAGTCGTAGGCAGACACAGGTCGTGATTACATTTAAAAAAAAAACCATGGATTTTTCATTAAAAAAACTGGAATTTGTTGATCGTGTTTACATCTGACTCTTTATAAGGCCCTGAAATGGCATCTGGGTGAAGGAGGATTTACTAAAATTGTATCCAATGCAATATATCTCAACTTTCTTTTTCTATTTAAGACTTATTTTGTGCATGTAGTACTTATATACTGTAGCAGATTCAACCTAGGGGCTGTGGGACTGCAGCCCCCCAGTAAAAATCCACCACTGTGAGTCCCTAGGGAGCTCCGGTCCTCCTGGCTCCAGCATCCGCCACTCACCGGGCCAGCACGATCATCACTAGCAGGGCAGGCACAGCAGGGATCAGGAGACAGTCCTCCTGTATAGACCTGCCCTGCATGTGTTGGCAGTGTAGTAGCCATACCTGCTAATCTCACACAAGGCAAACAGTCTCATGGGAGGATACTCCTCCCTCTGTGGGACTGCCAGTCCAAAGTGTGATAGCACCATAAGAGCTTCTGGAAGGAAAGCCCACACTGTGGTAATTGCTGGCTGTAATATGCTTTTAGGGGCTGCACGCTGTGCAGCCTTATAAGCTGTTATACTCCAAATGTGCATGCACAGGTTATTTGTATCCTTTTCTTCCATGAGCCGGACGGCTTCTGCGCATGCACAGTACAAGATTAAGGACTCTGGTCAGGGGCAGTGCTGACCTAAGTTGAAGCCTGGGCAGCCCCCCAGATTGGAAAATGTAGGATCTGCCACTGCTTGTGTGTGTATGTGTGTGTGTATATATATATATATATATATATATGATGAGTGGGTCCGGTTCTCTGAGAGCCAAACCCACCTGAACATAGGGGATCCAAGTATTATCCGAGTCCAGCTCGGGTTTTCCCGCCTAACTGAAAATCCAAAATGAGGCAAAACATCATCAATCATGGGTTTTGGGTTTTGGATCCTATAAAGGTCCTGGTGATCAGCACCATTTCACTCCGGCTGTGGATAGTGTACAGAGAACAGAGGTGCTCTGTCTGTTCAAGGGTGCAGTGTTGTTGGGCAGGGGGTGCAGTACATAAATGGGGGGTGCTGCTGTGTCACTGTTGTCCTGTCAATCAAGGGCTGGGGTGGCTGCAGTAAATGAAGTTGCTGTTGTGTTGTCCATAAAAGGGCTGGGGCTGCAGTACATAAAGGGGGGGTGCTGCTGTGTCACTCTTGTCCTGGCAATGAAGGTGCTGCAGTACATAAAGGGCTACTGCTGGGTTGTCCATAAAGGGCCTGGGGCTGCAGTACATAAAGCGTTGGCTGCAGTGCAAAAGGGGTGCTGCTGTTTTGTCCTGTCCTTCAAGGGGCTAGGGCTGCAGTACACAAAGGGGTGCTGTGTCATCCAGGGGTGCTCTTTCCCAGTGTAAAAAAACTTAAAATTAATAACTATCATTCCACAAAAATGTTAAATAAAAAGATCTTTTTTTTCCTTCTGTGTGCTAGCTGCGCTATTATTGTTCAGTGACACTGCCGGCCAGACTGCAGTTTATCTTCCACGTATTTGTGACTCTGCAGGTGGTCCGTCCACACTCCTTAGGGGTGCTTTGTTGTCCATAAAGGGGTGCTGTGTTGTTCATGAATAGGCTGCTGCCTCGTCCAGGGGTGCCCCTCCCCAATGTAAAAAAAATATTGTTCAGTGACACTGCCGCCCAGACCACAGTTTATCATCCACATATTGTAAAACTATAAGTCATAGCGCAGTGTGTTATTCTTATTCATAAAAAATCTTGTGACACTGTTAGTGGTAGTGCCGTGTTTTACTCATAATAAGCTTGTGACACTGTAAGTGGTAGCACAATGTGTTATTCTTTGCTTTTTCATAAAAAATATTGTGACAGTGTAGGGCATTGATACTGCAGTGTAATATTTAAGATTGGTACAAATTGACGTGTGCTGTGCCTCACTTCATTCGAGTTTGTTGATATGGAGAATGATTAGTTGAGAGGAAAGCAGGAACCACATACAAGGGCAGAAGCTGCTGCCAGTGCCACCAGTCATGATGATACTAGTCCCTCTACATCATCTACTAAAGCCAATGCCCGAGGGCATACAGGGCTTAAGTCAGGGCATCTAAAATAAAAAATACAATCTTTAACATTGGTAAAGAAAAAACATCAAAGGAAAGTTAGCTGCAGAAAGACATAAAATTGGCAATATGCCTTTCACCACTCAAAGTGACAAGGAAAGGCTAAGGCTTTGGCCTTTATTTATGCCTGGCAGTTCTGCCTCTTATGATGATGTAAGCCCTTCTCCCTGTAGACATTTTAAAAAAATGAAAATCGTTAAGGCACAGGAATCAACTGTGCACTCAGAAATGTCAAAAATCCCTGAGGAGAGACTAAGTGTGTCGGCAGGTGCCATGTGTAAGCCTGACCTTTCCAAAACTGTACTCGAAGAGGAGCCTCCTTCCACAACTTGTGCATCCCCTGCAGATGTGGAGATGAGCATCATAATTCAACATGCTGACATAGAAATTGAGGATGCTTCTGTGGAAGTGCACCAGAATCAGGAAATTTGTGTAGCTGAGACTAATAAGGATGTTGATAGTGAGGATGATGCTGATGAGGATGTTGTTTGTGTAAATCACGCCTCAGTAGGAACAGTTGTTGCCCATGATAAGGAAAAGCCCATTGTCATGCCTGGGTATAAACAAAAAAATCCACTTCTTATGTGTGGAATAATTTCTACCCAAATCTGGACAACAATTGTCAAGCCATCTGTACACGTTGTCATGCCAGAGGGGACCATAACCATCTCTGTTACATAATCTACAGCGCATCCATCAAAAGTGTTTGCAAAATTCAGAAACTTTGGCTAAAAAAGTAACAGCAAGCAGTCCAGCATCAACTAGCTCCGTTCTCTCTGATAGATTCAAGCACCTGGCATCTTCATCACCAACACCTTCATCAATAATATCCTCAATCATGATCAGAAGTAGTCCTGCATCCAATTTGATAAGGCTAACTCAGTCCTTCCCTCCATGATTCCTCAGAAGAATCCTTGAGTGCTGCACATGCTGCTGTTGGGAGTGGATCTTCATCCCAGAAGGGGACCAGGAAGATGGTAGTAGTTCTGAAAAATAATGTTAAACAATCCTCTGCAAGGGGGAGCAAGTATGATAGTAATCACCTAGTTGCACAGTGCATCACTGACATCATAACAACTATGCTGGTATTAGATGTGCGTCTGATATCCACCATTAGTGCAGTGGGTTTCATACATTTAATTGAGGTCCTCTGTCCCCGCTACCAAATCTCATCTAGGTTCCAACTCACTAGAAAAGCAATTCCCAGCCTTTACAGAGACATTAAAAAAGACGTAATTAGTGTCCTCTAGAATGCCGTTGTACCCACTGTCCACTTAACCACAGATATGTGGACAAGTAGAATAGGGAAAACATAAGATTACATGACTGTAACAGCCCACTGGGTGGGTGTATTCCCTTCAGCGGCACCAACAACAGCAGCAGCTTCTAAGGAAACGCAGCTTATTCAGATGCAGGCTACTCTGTGTCACTGGTTTCACTAAGAGCCATCAGCTGACAACCTCTTAGAAAAACTCAGGGAAGTCATTGCAAAATGGCTTACCCTGCTTGGACTCTCCTCGGGATTTGTGATTTCTGACAACGCCACCAATATTGTGAGAGCATTACAGCTGCTTGAATTCCAACACGTCCCATGTTTTGCTCACACTATTAACTTGGTGGTACAAAATTGAAAAAAAATGACAGGGCTGTTCTGGAGATGCTCTCCATGGCCCGATACTCACGAGTTATTGTGGTGGTAGAAAGCATGTAGCGGTATCTTTAAAAATTATGATTTCCGGAATATACTCCAATATTAATAAAAGAGTGTAGATCAGTGTAGGAGGCTACTTCCTCAAAATGTGGAAAAGATGATGTTAATCAAAATGAACTACAAATTTCACGAGGAATACCTTTACCACCAATTACATCCAAAAATTACAGAGGCAACTGAGGCTGTAATGGTGGATTCCAGCGGGGACTAATTAATATTGTGCAAAGATGATGTACACACTGATGAGGGTGAAGAATCAGATGATGATGGCGACAACATCTTGCCTCTGTAAAGCCAGTTTGTGCCCAGAAAGATCATTGTCAGCAATGTCAGCTTCCCATTGGTAGCTTTTTTTGTGGGGGCCCAAACAAACCAATTGTTGCAACCACAATTGGCAGTCCCTTTCGCTGAAGTGATTGATTTGTTAAAGTGTGCATGTCCTATATACAACATAAGGGTGGGTGGAAGGGCCCAAGGACAATTCCATCTTACACCTCTTTTCATACTGTATTTCAACTAAAATCACAAATAAGTTACTTGCAAAATACTCGTGTTATTTTTCAATCTTGATTTGTAGATACCAACCAGGTGGGTTTGGTTTTCCTTGATCATAACAGCCATATTTGGTCAGATGCAACTCAAACACCAAATGGAAAGGCTATTTTGTGATGGTATCTGGAGATGTTCTCTCCTCCCCTCCCAGCCTTCCATCCATAATCTCAGAAGCACAATGATAAAAGATGTTTAGTACAAGACTTTGAAAATCCCTCTGCTCCTTCCTGTTCAGAGCTTCTGTTTTGTTTGCTGCCACTGACAGCATCTCCTGCATGTCCCTTTAATTAAAAAAAAAAATGGACCATCACAAGAGCTCAACTGGGCAAGGACTGATCTGAATGAGCCAAATATTCTTTGAAAATTACTCCCCACCTCCTTCCCTCATAAATTTGCTTTGGAATCAAACCTTCCTTTCCCTGCCTTCAACTACATACTGTACATACTCCGTCTCCCTCAGGCCACTTGATTAATGAAAATATATGTTTCCTTATGTGCCATGTTTGAAGTTAAACTGCCACGTGTTTGTACCACACACTGCTGCCGTTTACCTTAGTCAACCAGCTAGCTTGGTGTAATTTTGGGCCTAAACTGGATGAAAACAATATTGTGAGCTGTGAGGTGGTCAAAATTGACTGGAAACGAGTGAAACTTAATGTTATTGAGGTTAATAATACTGTAGGAACAAAAACAGCCCCAAATGATGTGATTTTTTTAGTTGTTTTTATGATTTTTTAGAAAAAATACAGATCCAAAACATGAAGGAGATACAGATCCAAAACCAAAACCAAAACACATCTCTAATAAATATATATATAATATATATATTCTATGTATATAAAGAGGGTGTAAAATGCATAAGGTACTTTTATATTTGACACAGTAAAAAAATCCTGAGCTTGACTCTGAAATTGAGAGAAATTACAAAAGATCACAACAACTTATGTGTAGGAGACAATTTTAAAAATTAGTATGTTGATATGGTTAAACACATACATTTTCTAGTTACAATTTATTAAATGCTTTTGTCCCATCATTAAAGAGACTTTAAATCGTGTAAAAGCGTTACAGGAGAGCTCAGTGTTTTCTTGTTAACCCTCCTTAGAAAAAATTTAAACATGTTCTCCCATGTGTAGAACCAAAAAGAAGCAGATAATGACTTGAAATTGAACTATTTGCAGCAAGCGGAGGGTCAGGAGATGGCCTTCATTTATTACTCATTCACAGACTCAATTATTAGTAGAAGAAATAGAGAAAATTGCAGGTATTTTCTTCTATTTAAGAATGTCAAGGATAAAGGATATGATAAAAGAAGATTTTTTTTTAACAAGCATAAAAAGGTTTGTGTAGCAGGAAGATAAAGTAGTTGGCTGTTCTGGTTTACAGAACGTGAGCAGCTGTATAGGAAAGATAGAGTATTTTAAATCTCTTAGATAATATATTAATAATAATAATATATCTGATGGAAAAATGCAGTAAAGAATTTCAGACCACCTAAACTTTAAGGGATCTGGTTGTTGACACAGAGCCTGTTTCAGAGTTTTACGCTAACAGCATAGCTGCTGCGATGCTAAAATATGCTAATGATGCATGAGGCATCTGAGGACAAAAGATACCCCCTGATGGTATTGGAGATCCAAGTGTTGCAAACCCAAAGAAGCAACATCAGACCACCATTGGGACCACCGGTCATGTCATCGGCCATCTGAGTGAGTCTTAAGGCACACATCCACATGCGGACTAGGGAAAGACAGTACGATTACAACATCTTAATCGAACCGTCGATCCCCATCCCCTGCAGTGCCTACACTGAACGATCAGTCGTTCAGTGTAGGCACACTTTATCTCCTAACATGGTCATTCTGTCTTTTGACCAGCATGTTCGGGCGATGATTGATGTCGGAAACGCTGGTCATTTCCGACATTTGCATGGCCGATTTGTGCCCGATTAACAAGTGATTAAACGATAACGATACTCTCTATGTGAGACATACCATATTTTGATTTGTGTTATTACACACAGCTGCCAGTAATATATTATATTTTATTGAATAGTTTTTTAATAAAAGTTATGTATTAATTTATTTATATTTTCTAAAAATAAGAGTGCTCACCAAATAGAGTTTTTCCTTCTTTTTCTTTTTTTGTCCTTGTTGCCTAACTCTAGTGAGCACCACCACTATATTGTGTATCTTTTTCTGGTTTCAGATATTTATTGATAAGAATAGTGGTACTAATAATTATCTTGTCATATACAGTCAGTGCGACGATTTCCCATTTCCCTCTTCCCCATAGTTGTGTACTCCATATTGTGTATTATTTACTTTCAAAATGAACAATGGACTTAATTAAAACAACTGAAAATGTTCTGATTTTCCTGTTTCAATATAATTTGAACAGCTAAGAAAAACGTGTTTGCAAATCAGGAACAACTTCAAATCTAATATATATATATATATATATATATATATATATATATATATATATATATATATATATATATACAGATACAGTCAGGTGCATAAATATTGGGACATTGACAGAATTTTCAGATTTTGGCCTCTATTCACCACCACAATGACTTTGAAATGAAACAAACAAGATGTGCTTTAACTGCAGACTTTCAGATTTAATTTGAGGGTAATTACATCCAAATCAGGTGAACGATGTAGGAATTACAATGGTTTCTATATGTGCCTCCCACTTTTTAAGGGGCCAAAAGTAATGGGACTATCAACTCAAAAGCTATTTCATGGACAGGTCTGGGTTAGTCCCTTGTTATTTCATTATCAATTAAGCAGGCAAAAGGTCTGGAGTTGATTCTAGGTGTGACATTTGCATTTGGAATCAGTTGATGTCGACTCTCAATATGAGATCCAAAGAGCTGTCACTATCAGTGAAGCAAGCCATCATTAGGCTGAAAAATCAAAACAAACCCATCAGAGAGATACTGTAGCAAACATTAGGTGTGGCCAAATCAACTGTTTGGGACATTCTTAAAAAGAAAGAATGCACCGGAGAGCTCAGCAACACCAAAAGACCCGGAAGACCATGGAAAACAACTGTGGTGGATGACAGAAGAATTATTTCCCTGGTGAAGAAAAACCCCTTCACAACAGTTGGCCAAATCAAGAACACTCTCCAGGAGGTAAGTGTATATGTGTCAAAGTCAACAATCAAGAGAAGACTTCACAAGAGTGAATATAGAGGGTTCACCACAAGATGTAAACCATTGGTGAGCCACAAAAACAGGAAGACCAGATTAGAGTTTGCCAAACAACATCTAAAAAAGCCATTACAGTTCTGGAACAACATCCTATGGACAGATGAGACAAAGATCAACTTGTACCAGAGTGATGGGAAGAGAAGATTATGGAGAAGGAAAGGAACTGCTCATGATCCAAAACATACCAGCTCATCAGTGAAGCATGGTGGTGGTAGTGTCATGGCGTGGGCATGTATGGCTGCCAATGGAACTGGTTCCCTTGTATTTATTGATGATGTGACTGCTGACAAAAGCAGCAGAATGAATTCTGAAGTGTTTTGGGCAATATTATATGCTCATATTCAGTCAAATGCTTCAGAACTCATTGGACGGCACTTCACAGTGCAGATGGACAATGACCCGAAGCATACTGCAAAAGCAACCAAATAATTTTTTAATGCTAAAAGTGGAATGTTATGCAATGGCCAAGTCAATCCCATGACCTGAATCTGATTGAGCATGTATTTCACTTGATGAAGACAAAACTGAAGGGAAAATGCCCCAAGAACAAGCAGGAACTGAAGACATTTACAGTAGAGGCCTGGCAGAGCATCACCAGGGATGAAACCCAGCGTCTGGTGATGTCTATGCGTTCCAGACTTCATGCTGTAATTGCCTGTAAAGGATTTGCAACAAAGTATTAAAAAGTGAAAGTTAGATTTAGGATTGTTTAGTTTGTCCCATTACTTTTGGCCCCTTAAAAAGTGGGAGGTACATATAGAAACCATTGTAATTCCTACACCATTCACCTGATTTGGATGTAATTACCCTCAAATTAAATCTGAAAGTCTGCAGTTAAAGCACATCTTGTTTGTTTCATTTCAAAGCCATTGTGGTGGTGAATGGAGGCCAAAATATGAAAATTCTGTCAATGTCCCCATATTTATGCATCTGACTGTGTATATATATATATATATATAATCAATCACTACACCTAACAGATTATTTATCTGTTACTATTGATCCTAAATTACCTGCTGGAGAGCTTAATGTTTTTCCTGTAACTCTCTCTGAGATACATTTTTCATTTATTTGGAACTAAGCGCTTCATTCAGAGGCGACCTTACGGTCTATGACCGCACGGCCGCCTCAATGTTTGCTCCTTCGTGCGCATGTGTGAGATCCGCTACGACCGACAGCGCCGGTCGTAGCGGGTCTCTTTCCAAAGGGGGGTAGCTGTCGATGTTGATTGACAGCTCGCCCCGTTTGGAAGGCTGGCCGGGGGGGTAGGAGCCCAAATGGAGGCATTCCCATGGGAACGCCTGCCATTTGGGGGAGACCCCACTGACATCACTAGTGATGTCAGTGGAGATCTTCTGGCTCTGACAGAGCCAGAAGCTCTCCGGGGCTTACGACAAGTGAGACCCTACCCTAGGGTCTCGTCGTAAGCCCCGATTGTCGCGATGGTCTATGACCATCGCGACCATCACCCTAGCGGTCGTTAGAGCTGTGGGTGTAAACCCACAGCCTAACAACTGAAACAGAGGCGGCCGGTCAGGATGCAAGCGGCCGCCCAGTTTCTGAGCGACCGCTTGCATCCTCCGACCGCCTCTGAATGAGGACCTAACTCTATTGAATACTTTACTGAGTAAAACTACCTAGTCATACTGAGAACGTTTTGCCAAACATAAGTAAAACATTTAAGCTAGAGCTATAATGGTTAGTTACCAAGGAAGTTCCAGTTTTCTTCATTATTTAAAAATTACATAATTTATACATGCCTCCCTTATTGGTGCCAAATGCAACCAAAACAAGGTAAATGAACCGGAAAAGATGTGGCATCAATTTTTATATTTATCTTTATACAGATGAAACCACATCACCTAATGATATTGCATATGAAGTGGTTATACCACTCTGTTACAACACCCCGCGACCGGAATTTATATTTGTGCACTAGCACTATTGGGAGTAAAGGATACCTTTTACTAATATGGTGTCTAAGTGCCATCATGCTGTATACAAACATTACATGCCACAACCAAGTGTTATCTTAATGGATAAAAAAGCGTGTTTAGAACTTGCTCCACTTATAGGGCTTTAAATCTTTAAGCTGTGCCATTACCAAAATGGCATCTAATCGTCATCTTACTAGTAAGGATAAATAAAGAAACCACTATTCTAGCGTCTCTTAATTCCCATTTTGGACTACAACATCTTTATAAAAGCAGGATGTTGCCATTATGTGTAGGATATATGTAAAGATATATGTGAAATATGTGTGAAAGTATATGGAATAAGTGCTAAATAAGTCTTGTAAAGTAAATTATATACTGTATGTAAGTGAATATAATTGGATTAAAAATAAAAATGAATATAAAAATACAAATAAAGGATATAAAAATAAAACAGAATAAAAAATAATTAATCAAATAAATATAAATATAATAAATAAAAAAAAAAATTAGTATATACAAATGAAAATAAAAAATAAAATAAAATGAAATGTGGTGGTTGCCAATTGTTAAACCATTTAACTGAATAAAAATTACCCATGCTATACTGAATAGATTACTTCAATGACACAATTACTTACATGTTATGAACAAAGGGCATGATGATCACAGATTCCTGAGTTATTGGGAATATGCGCGTGCGCAGGACCCATTCTGCGAATGTGCAGAATGGGTCCTGCGTGATCGCAAGCAAACCCTTCTGTATCTCTGCTTAATTGACAGGTAGAGGCATTTATGGGGCAGTGTGGGGGCAGGGTTGACCATAGTAGCAAGGATGTAATTGCAAAGCTGCTTGCGTGTAGTTTTGCAATTTTGATCCTTGCTGAATCACCCCCAAAATACAGTACATACATATATGTTAAATACAAACACATGTATTAAATTGAATGCAGTCTTTATAAAATAACAGGTGTGGGACAAATCGGAAATCAATAACGCACCTAATAATAATACATGATACAACTCTTTAATTGCGAAGAAAGACACCACATTGATACCTTCATTTAATCCTATCACAACCCATGCCAGAGACCCCAATATCAGACCCTACCACTTCCTTGTCAGGAAGATGTTCTGGCATGTTGGGAATTCTTATCATCCTCATTCATCTGTGGCCACAGTGGGTCCCAATGTTCTGACTCGCTGGCAGTCACCAGCGAGTGCGGTAGCAAGATTTTGCATTGTTCACTGCTCTCTCAGTTACTTTGTCCTGCATCTCTCTATGGACAGCCATGTCTCATTCTCCCCGGCATCCCACGTGGGTTAATTTCCGATGAATCCTTTTTGCTGGGCATGGCCATGTTGTATCTAATCAGATGACTAACTCACAGCCAATGGAATTCCAGTACCCAATCCCTGGCTAGCCAGGGGTATTTAAGGATGTCCCCAGCACTGAGCAAGTGGCCAGAGCAATGTTGTCTTCAGCCTAGCTGAGAGATCATTTGAGCTTCTGCAGTATCCTCTGTTTACCTCAGTGCAGATTCCCATCTTGCTGCACCGCTGGCTCCAATTGCTGTCTGGTTCCATTCCGGTGAATCCTGTCCAGTCCCACATTCTGGCGAATCCTGTCTGGTCCCATTCCAGTGCATCCTATTCCAGATCTGCCTAGTCATCACTATACAGAGTGTTCCTCATTGTGTTACCAGCTGCCAGTACAGGTAAACCCAAGCACGTTGGGCACACCTAAGCCCAAATACCCTTGTGAGGGTCCCTAGTGAAAACCACTGGCGTGTTAGACTCCGCACCTCTGACTTGGGTCCCTGTCAACTTCTCTGATACTGGTCAACCTCCATCAATCAGTATACATTCCATAAACCGGAATTATATCAAACCTTCGAGTTTCCCTGTCCGTACTCCTGAATCTTCATCTACCAGAGTCTACAGTGCAGGTCAAACAAACCACATGAGTGTGACAAATCCATTCTGCATCAATGTATTACAAATGTAGATCCAATATGATACCTTTCTAGTAATAAATCCCTATTATCGCATGGATTAGGTTACATGACAATAAACCTAGAAGTGAGTGGATTGGAATCATGAAATTATGTGAAATGTCTGGGTAAACCATGAATAGTTACCTTATTACTTATGTTTCGCAGATGTTCTTGGATGCAAATTACCATTGGTCTTTTGGTCTTACCTATATAATATGTTAAGTTTGCGCGTATATATACAGTATATATTTATATATACAGTACATACATACATACACAGCCTGCATTATCTTATTTCTGAAGAGCGATATACAGTTTTCACATTCTTTTACACAATCTTTACATTAGACATGTACACCAGCACTATCTAGTTGTAGCAAAAGGCATTACAACTTTATTTTATTGTATGCAAATTGGATAGTTTATAACACCTCCATTTTTAACGTTTAATACATTTTCATAAACTGATATCTGAATAGACGTTTTTGACTTTATTACACAAATATTAGAAATCTCTTGTAACACATCTTCACTGAGCAATTAGACAATATTTTAATCATTATATTCACTACAACTAAAAACACTATTACTATAATAAAGATGATCTACTGTATGTACAAATAAAAATTATTAATCACCATTTCCCAGTTCTCTGATGTTTCTGTCTTTAAAAAACAATTACTTCTTTAAATCCTATGGCAAAATTGCCTGTGAAATTGGCACATTAGACAATTCACACCCTATTACTTTTAGCATGGCTGAAACAGCCAGCTGGATCGTGCCATACCAGGGAGACATACAATGTGGGGTCTCCCTGCCATAACATTAACTGGCCCCAAACTGGTCTGCCTAGGGTTGGAACTCCTCTGAAAGAGGGGACCCCAAAATAAAATGAGTTCCCCCCTGCCGAGGAACAACCAGCCCTGGGCTGAAAGTCCACATGCTTGGTGGCGGTAGATGTGGGGTTAATATTAATAAAATAGATCGTAATATTGTTCATAACAGGCAAACCACAAGTCTCAGGCAGCTTGCCCCAGCATGCCGGCTCTAATGGAACAACTACTGTCAGCATGCCCGGACATAAAGGGTCCCCTGGCACCTATGGTCAGCCTGTAAAGAATATATTAAAACAACCACAAAACTCAGACACCGACTGTTGTAATCTTTTATTACACCCCCCCCTCTCCACACACACATCCCAAATAAACCAATTACATACTTACCAAATCCTTGGATTGGCTCATTTTTGTTCCATGTATGTATCCAATAGTCTTTGTAAAAAAAAATAAAAAAATGCAGTACCCCACAGACACACATTGTGTACAGTGCAAACCCAAAATGACCGGTCACTCTTGGACACTGCCATAGAAATGAATGAGGAAGTGCTGATAGGCTGAGAATAGGGAACAGTTGTTATGGCAGTGTATGCTCTAAGTTTGGGGGTCCCCATTTTCCAAGGAACTCTAGCCCTGGGCTGACAAGTTTGGGGCTGATTGCAGTCATGGAAGGGGGACCCCACACTGTGTGTCTCTCTGCTATATCATCAGCAACAGTCCAGTTCTGGTTATTGGAAACTAGGGGGAACACCATGCCATTTTTTCCCTCTATTTTCCAGTATCAGCAAAGGCTAAGAGGTCCGGTAGAGGTCTGGGGCTGGTTGCTGATTTGATAAAGGGAGTGAGGCACTACACATTTTTTTTCTCACTACATTGTGACCTAACGAAGCCTACACAGATCATAGTGAACTATGCAATGCTTCTCTCAAACCCAGCTGCCTTAGGCCTGTCTATCATTTGGGCAGGTTTGCTGTAGTTTTACGGTTGGGTTTTGGTCAGTTTCAAAGCTGACGATTAGTAATTCTTTGTATCCTATTCTGCCCTATGCTAAATTATCGATGTTTGGTCTGATGTTCTAAAGTATTCTAAAGTTGGGCACTTGCTCGACCTTTAGTGTATATACCCCCAATTATCGTAAAATAAGAAAGTATTTTAGTTGCAAAAAATAAATTCAGAACAAAAAGAAAATCTACAAAGACATAAAATGTTACAGATATTACTAGATGTTGCAGTATGGCTTTCAAGTGCATCTTTGGATGCCACTGCTGTGTGAAAATATGTAAAAGCAGTAGGAGGTGTCTGTAGTAGAAAGACGCCCACTGCATGCTTTTGTGCTCTGCTGTTGCTTCCGAAGACACGGCCTACTGTAGGATCATCTGCGTGAACATCTGCTTGAACATCGGTCATTTGAGTAACCCTCAGGTTACACAGGATGGTTTTGTATTTCATACTTCCAGGGCCAGTGGAGCTGCATCCAAAGAAACAGCCACTGGCATCGGCATGCCCTAGAAAACATATCTGTTTTCTTTAATGCTGGCTGTCGCCTCCCCTTCCCCGCACCAAAATGACCGAAGGCTTGTCAGGCTTGTCTTACTGCGACTTAGGGAGTACTGTGACCGTTGTCGCAGACAGATCTGCACAGGCTCAGTACAGATCCTGGGTATGTGCATTTTGCCAAACATCAGAGATGTACGTAAACCACACTTCCTGACCAAGATCATTGGCACACCACTTGGATTGCCTGTCAGTCTACACCTCTTACAGGTGTAAACCCTGGACTGCCCCTGTGCCTACCACAAACCATCAAATCTGTAAAGATCTTTATACTTTTGCATGTCTGAATGCTCAGATCTGCAAAGATGCGAGACTCAGAAGAGGAGCTTGGTGGATTGGAACAGAGGCTAGCAGTGGTCTGTAGTTGTAACATACAGCACTCAAAGGAGCTGATTCTGAGTTGGTCGCAGCTGAGTCTGTTTGTTTCTTTTCATGTTCATCCATCTGCAACTTTAGACCTTCCCTGGTGTACATAAGTGTGTTCATTGTTCAAGGTCTGAGACTCCTACTGTCAGCATTTGTAGATATTGATATACTGATTGAAGTGTCTTTAGGCACATTTTGAAACTTGCACCAGCCCCAAGACAGTTTCAGTTTCTCCATCCAAGTATATCCTCCAATGGGAGCGGTTGTGTTTCTGTGTATGCAATGACTATCAGTGGCTTGCCTGCAACACTCCCATAACACGCCCATAAGATGGTCCATCTCCATACATCCGCTAATCCACCTCTCGGTCACCACATAAAAATGCCCACTTGTTTTCAACAAATTACTGAGTCCATGCACCTCAATTGCAACTACAGCTGGGATAGGCAATAGAGGGAGGGTAATGGGTTAAGATTAGGGATAGGGGGACTATACTGGAACATGCTCAGTCACATGTCTGCACCAGAACTGCTGGTCACATGACCGTTAGACCCAGAAGATACCACTGCCTCCAGTACAAAGTAAGTGACCACTGGGCCACCTGGGATGTTAGGTTGTTAATTATGTGGCCGAGACCAGACTTGCTGGGTTCAGTGAGTGAGGTTAACAAGCCTATAAAAATTGGTTTATTTGCCAAATGCAAATCTGTAAAGTTAGGATGTGTCGTTTAAGAATAAAAGTGATTACACAGTGTGAATATTTGCAAGCAAAAGCAACTGTTTGTGAATGTGTTGCAGCACAAAAGCAACTGTTTGTAAATTTGTACCAGCAGGGAAAGGGTTAATGGAGAAAGTCAATTGAGTTTCAGTTAAAAAAAATATATATTTTGTTTTCTTTTCTTTCCATTTCCTTTTGTTAATTCTGGGTGTGGTGCATTTACATGATCATAAGACAGCTAAGGAGAAGTTGTTCTGTGTGTAGTCTGTAAAACCTAATTATACCCCTTTTACACCAGAGCCCGGGTTGGGTTATTGAAGGCTTAGCCCGGGCAGCTCCCTGGTGTAAAAGGGGAGAGGGTTGGATTGCCGGGTCGAGTGACCTGGCAATCCAACCCAGTGTACTAGCAGGGTTTAACATGGGCATAGCCCATGAAACCCTGCTGTGAGAACAGCGCACTTCGGGTCACGATGACCTGGAGTGCGCTGCTAGCCGGCCAATTGGTTCGGCTACAGTGGCGCTTGGAGATGACGTCATCTCCAAGCAACCACTTTCACTCCGGAAAAGCCGGGTCTATGCAGACCCGACTCCGGTGTGAGCGGCGCCGACTCGGGAATATCCCGAGTCGGCGCTGGCAAAATTCCGGGTCTGATCCGGATAGAAACTTTGTTCCAACTCCAGGTCAGACCTGGAATTTAGGTGGAAAAGGGGTATAAAAGGGGATTTTTTTTGGCATTGTTCCTCCCCAGGAGATAATATGCAGCAGCCACTGGCAGCTAAAATTATATGAGTGTAAGAAACATTGGGCTTGTCAAGGTATGTAAAGGGAGGCCCAATTTTGCTACTTGCTCAGATAGCAAGATGGATTAAAAAGTGCCTTAATTAATGTGGCCACTACACAGTAGGCTTAGCAGGTGTAGTTGCTGGCTATTGCTGAGGCACATGAGGAGAGCAACAAGTTGTTGTGAGCAGAGCACATTCAGCTCTGACTGGGTGAACACGGGCCTGCCATGATGCAGAAAATGACCCTCAGATGATGTTGAGGCCTTTCTATTGTCCTTTGAGAGAACAGCAACTCAACTTAAATGGCCAATAGAGTACTGGGTATAACAATTGGCTCCTTATTTGATGGGCGAAGCATAGCGGGCCTATGTTGATATGCCCGAAGCCCAGAAGGCAAATTATTGGCAACTAAAGGCCACAATTCTGGCGCAGATAGGGGTGAAAGGGCCTGGGAAGGCACAACATTTTTATGACTTGTGATTTAGGCTAGGGTCCACAACACTTGCCAAGCTAGCCAACCTGTCGAAGTTTACAAAGAGTTGGTTAGAGCCCGACCAAAATCTGTCTGTCAGAATTTGGAAAATTCTCGCAATCAACCATTGCATGCAGAATCTGAATTGGGAACTGCAAAGATGGGTTCTGCAGAGCAATTCACAGTCATTTGAAGAGGTGGAAATAGCCATTGATTGTTATTATGCCCTGGGAAATAGAGGACAAACAGCAGGAAAGGTTGTCATCAGACCAAAACCAGCACAAGATGTTGGCACAGACTGCAAGGTGACCCCAGAAAGGTGCTTTGAGTATGGCAAACTGGGTCATATTCAGAGGAATTGATCAAATAACTAGGAACTGATGTACTGTTCAGTGGTACGACTAGGCCCCCTGTACCATGTTTGTTTGACCATATCCTCATCCGTGGGTATCCCATTGCTGCTTCGGGTGTCTGTCATGATATAGCAACAAAAGGTGTTGGCGGTGATGGATTCAGGCAGTGAAGTTACCTTGTTGTGCAGCACTCTAATTCCAGAGGACCTGATATTCTGCCTACTGCCAGTAAAAGTACTGTGTCCATGGGAGCACTGAGTAATATGACTGGCTTTGTATTCCTGTTACTGCGAGGGGACAAATGGTGCAAGTAGTGTCAGCAATAACTCCAAGGTTGCCATACCCTGTATGAAAAGCTGAGAAACCAGCTGAGCAAGAACCATACTTTATGGAAAGGACCTGCTGTATAGGGTACCAGTGGTACAAGAAAGAATAGTTAAACAGCTCTTGGTGCCACAGGTACACATTTCGTGGGTGTTGGCAGTGGCCGATATACACCCCAAGGGAAGGCTTTTAGGAAAGTAGAAAGCTCTCAAATGGGTGCTCCAGAGGTTCTGCTGGCCAGGCATCCACATGGCAGTCAAGAGGTACTGCAAAACCTGCACAGTCTGCCAATAGATGGTTTCTAAACCGAGGTGCCCAGATACCTCTTCCTACAATCTCAGGTCTATTGGTGAGACAGCCCTTTAAGAAAGCACAGGGGTGGCAAAAGAGGGGCTATGGTATCCAAGCAGCCACCACATGCACCCTTAACTCAGGTGATAAGGTGCTTGCCCAGGTACCCACAAAAGTGGGCAAATTCTGTGCATATGGGCAAGGCCCTTATGAGGTAATAGAGGCCGTAGGATCAGTAAATTATCGAGTAGGGCAGTTGGGTAGACATCAAATAGAGCAAGTCTATCATATCAACCTTTTAAGCCCATGGGTGAAGGAAAGGCATCCATCATGAAAGTTCTGTCTAGGGTTGCACAGATCCTTCTGCCTTTAATCCCCACCTCAACAGACTACAGAAGATGGGGACTGAAATATTAAAACTATGTCTGAATTATGAGTTTTGCCAAAGATGTCAGAGCTAAGAGAGGGGGAGTTGGGAAAGAGGTGTTTTCCATGTAAAGAGTCTGCTTTGCCAAGTATGGCAAAGCTAAGGGTAAGTGTATTTGGCATAGAGGGCACTTTGCCACGTCCTGATGTCTAGAACAGAATTCATTCCCCAGGAAAAGGGGCAGATAGGGTTAAGAATCTTGCTGCTGTCTACAACAAAGGTCTTACACACCGCTGCAATACCTGGGTGTGACTGATTTGGTGTGTGTGAAGGTATAAAGGATTGTGGGATCCAGTCTGTGGTGCTGACTAGCAGCTGGATGATGGAGAAGGGTTGGTGAGGCATTGCTAGTATCACCAAACCATCTCATGTGTACAAATGTGATGTGATAACATTTGTAAAGAGTAAAAAAAAAGCCATCTGACTGTGAAAACCGGTGACAGGAGATGTTCCTTTTTGAGCAGATTTCAACTATATATATATATATATATATATATACACATACTACAAGCACTCAACATTAGGGTGCACTTTATGATTAGTTAATGCATTTATGTGTGAAATTTTGCCTGGGTTATTGGTAAGTTTATTCCGCTATCTTCATATGCAGTTTCCTCTTAATTGAAGATGGGAAATGTGGTTTTATGATCCCGTGAAATGAATACAAATAATTTGCATAGGAATCCTGTGCTGTAAACTCATTATTTGTTATGATTTTAATTAGAAATAATCAACTTGTTTATGGTTTTTAATCATTTTTTTTCCTTTTTTCATTTACCTTGTAATTTTTTTGCTTCATTATATTTATGTTTTAAATTACAATATTGATTAATTCAGTAACATTTTAATAACTCTATCTTCTATCATTTTAATAATTTTCTTTGTAAAACCAGTTCCTCAGCAACTAATGTTTATCGAAGCTTAACACTGTATGATTGTATGAATACCTACATATTGTAAGAGAAAATTGAATCATTGCAGTTTGCAAATTTTACAAAGTGTTAATCATGTTTTTCTTAGTTATAGCTCAACCAAGAAACCAAATAAATATTCCAGGGGTAAATTTATCAATAAGAAGTTATTCAGGTGGGTTTGAAACCACCACAAATCAGTGACTGAGACCTCCATGCCACTGCATTTATTATGTAGTGGTTTGGAGCATTTAAAAAGAAGTAAGTGGCAACACAGCTCAAAAACATCAATGGGCAGAGCTGTAAATGCAGTGCATTTCTTTTTTAACATGAAGATTTTGAAACAGCATAAATTTTCTGACATCAAGAGGCAGGTGGAACATAAAAAATTTGAACAGAGGAGAGCAGGGTCTTGTACAGTAGGTTGTCCATCTCATGACATAGCATATACAAGCTATGAGGACAATTTGAAACAAGTACATCCTCATGAGATCCTAGAGAAGTTATGTTAAGAATCTCTGGGAAGATTCACAGTAAGAATGATTTATTAGGAATAAAAAGCTCATAATTAAAGGTGTGAATTGATTGATAAAGAGTGTGGCCTGATCGTCAAGTTGCAGCCTTAAGAGCTGATGTGTACTTGCTGGAGTTGTGGTCTTGTGGCCAAGTTGCAGCCTTGACCGGGAAGCGGCTGAGACAGCCGGTGATGTAATAACTAAAGTCCACCCAGACGCAGCGGTGCGACTGAACAGTAGTCAATTTGGTAACAAATAGTCCAGTCAGACATAGCAGTGCAGCTGAGACAGCTGTGATGTAATAACTAAAGTCCACTCAGACGCAGCAGTGCGACTGAAACAGTAGTAAAGTTGGAAACAAATAGTCCAGTCAGATGCTGCAGTGCAGCTATGACAGCTGTAAGTTTGAAAAACAAATAGTCCACCTGAACACTGCAGTGAGGCTGAGACTGTCGTGATGAATAAATATTAAGCCCCCTCAGATGCCACAGTATGGTAGTGACAGGCAAGATACATGCTAGACAGGAGAGACTGGAACACACCACAAGGATGAAAACACACACGGAACCGGAAACCACTTAATGAATGCTATAGCTGACATCCGAGCAGAGACTCAACAGAGGTAAAAAAGGAGAGGGATCCAATCAGGACAGGATAGAGATGATGGAGCAGCCAGGTAGGAGGACCTCATGGAGTGACAGCTCGGCATCCCGGTCTCTTAGCAATGGGCCTGAGAGAACTGCCCAGAGCACTTTTGTCAGACAAGATGCAGCAGCAGCTTATGACAGTACCCCCCCCCCCCCCTTGATGAGGGGTTAAGGAACCCCTAGAACTGGGCTTATCAGGAAAAGTCTCAAAAACCCTTCTTTTCAAAGCGGGAGCATGCAAATATTTTTTGGAGACCCAAGAACACTCCTCCGGTCCATATCCTTTCCAATTAACCAAAAATTGTAGACCTCCCCATGAAAATCTGGAATCCAAAATCTTCTCCACAATGTATTCTTGATGACCTTGGATGAGAATAGGAGAAAATCTAACTGGATGTCTGGAACTGAACCTGGCAGAAGAAAAAAGTAGTATAGTAGAGAGCAAAGGAATGTATTGTTAATTTTGACTCTAAATTCAACTGAAAGGCAACAGGATTGATCTAAGATATTATTCTGTAGGGACCAATGAATCTAGGACCCAGCTTCTGTGAATGTTGACGAATGCCAAACCAGATTTCCAACCTTGAACTTGCATGGCTTGTGATGTCTTTCAGTCAATGCTTTAGAATGAAAAGATGCTTTGAGAAGACACTGCCGAGCCTTCCTCCAAACCGAACGGAACCTGGAGACTGTCGTAGAGAAAGAAGTTCTTCCAGAGACAGGTTCAAAAGAATTAGCTCTAGGATGCAGTCCGGAATTGCAAAAAACTGGAGAAATGGTAGAAGAATGACAAGAGTTATTGAAGGCAAATTCTGCCAATGGTAAATGACTCACAAAACATAGGCATGCTGCATATCATTGTAATCAGCAGAAGCTGCTTGTGCTATTAATATGTATTTTAGGGCAATAAGACGCATCAAAGACACATAAAAGATGCTCGGCACTACCGAGTTACACAGCACTCCTGTTACCTTAGACTCAAAACATTTCTCTCGACATCCCACCACTTGGCATTTCTGCTATACAGTATACATTGCATTGTACACATAACAGGGGGCAAGTTTTTCATAGAGAGATCATGTCAGGTTCAATATTTTTAAAATACACTACTTTGCACTTCCCTTCTCTCTTCCTCTCTGTGTATGGCCACCCAAGTTCCTTCACAACCTCCCCCCACCATCACACAATTACTATTCAACTCCATTGAGCTCATTGTATGGCTCACCACCACCCCACCATCATTTGCTTCTATTCAATGCTGCCATGTGCTGATCCTGCAATTGACATTGTACACGTTGCCTGCTTTAATTTGCACAGTTCACATCACATATCTGACAGGTGCAGCTCTCAACATGGCTAGTGGGTAAGGTCTGTGCTTTGCACCTTGGGGTCTGGGGTTCGAATTATGGAAGGGGAGTCTTTTTTTTTCTTCTTCTTTTGAATCTTCATTACTAGATTAAAAATAAATCACTTGGTGGTGTGTGTGAATTCTGTCATGGCATGGCGTGACTCAGTAGCACAAGCATCTTTTATTCGACTTTACCTTGAAATGCATCTGAATCATACAGCGAATCAAATTGCGAGCACAAGCAGATTCTGCTGATTAAAATGATATGCAGCATACCTGTATTATGTGAGCCAGTTCGGGCGTATCTGCACGCGAAACGCTACGTTACACTAATAGCGACTAACACTTTAACGTAGTGATTTGCTTGCAGATACACCCGTACTGGCTCACAGAACATAGGCATGCTGCATATCATTTTAATCAGCAGAAGCTGCTTATGCTAATAAGATGCATTTTAGGGTAAAAAGACGCATTCAAGACACTCGGCACTACCAAGTCACACAGCACTCCTGCACTATGTGTGGAGTAACTTGTAGCGCATGGAGGATAGATGTATGTGGACTCATCTCTATTACTGTGCTGCAAAGTACCTGTCCCCAAAAGTGACCCTACAGTAGTTGCATATTACTGTACCGAGTCCCAATAAAGCAGCCATACAGTAGCTAACATTGACCAGAAGACGCACACTAAGCATTACATAATGACAGAGCAACTGGAGTTCAGTTATTTTAAAGAACTCTACTGAACTGGTAGCATTTCTCTCAACATTCCACCACAGTACAAATTTTATCAGTGGAGCACTCGCCACCTAGAGGTTACATGCCATGGCTTAGCTTTCATTGTAGAATACCATGGTATGCCACAGTACAGCCATCACGTAATGTTCCATGGCATGATACAGGAGACCTGAATGGCACGCTATGAGTAACAAACTAGCTGGGCACATCTGTAACTCTTTGGCAGAAGGCAGTTTGGAGAGTGGAATAAAATGAGCCATTTTACTGAAATGGTCAACAACAGTCCAAATTACTGAACAGCGTGAATAAGAAGGTAGATCCACAATAAAATCTATTGCAATATGATTCCAGGGTTTACACTGCACTGAGAGGGTAAGAAGGAGGCCAGAAGGAGCAGTACATGGAGATTTATTATGGGCACAAACATCACAGGCCAAGACAAATTCATGAACATCCTGGAATAAAGATTGCCACCATACTGAGCAGGAGAGTAATTCACCAGTTTTGGAGATACCCGGTAAACCAATGGCTTTAGCTGAATGAAAATCCATAAGAACTGCTTTCTGAAATCTCTCAGGGACAAAGAGTAATCCAAATGGCTTCCCAGAAGGAGCTTCAGATTGACAGGAATGGAGAGTATCAGACAAATTCCTAGTCAAGGCCAAATGAATATGAGATGTCGAAATGATGGTCTCCTCAGAAGGAGAAGTAGATTGAGTGGGTTGGGAGCTTAGTTAAAGAGCGTCTGCCTTGAGATTCCTGGAACCAGGCCTGAAAGAAATAATATAATTAAAAGGGGTAAATAAAAGCACCCAATTTGCTTGCCTGGCATTCATTCCCTTAGCAGTTTCAATATAAGACAAGTTCTTATGGTCGGTCAAGACTGTGATTTGATGTTTAGCTCCTTCCAACTAGTGCCTCCAATCTTCAAAAGCCCACTTGATGGCTAACAACTCCTGATTACTGACATCAGAATTCCTTTCAGCTGCAGCAAATTTATGTGAGAAGAAGGCACATGGCTAGAACTTATTGTCCCGGGGGTCCTTTTGAGACAAGATAGCAGCAACACCAACTTCGGAGCCATCCACTTCAACAATAAATGGAAGATCCAGATCAGGATGACAGAGAATGGGAGCAGTAATGAACGCAGACTTCAGAGAATTAAAGGCCTATACTGCCTTGACAGGCCAGTTCACTGTATCCACCCCTTTTTTAGTCAACTCCACAATAGGTGCGACAATGGAAGAAACTTACTTGATAAATCTGCAATAATAGTTTGGAAAACCCAGAAAGCATTGGATGGACTTAAGTGTGGATTTTTAAACCCAGTCGGAGATGGCTTTGACTTTACTGGAGTCCATAGAGAATTCTCTTGGAGTTTTCGTAAAATTTGTCTCACATGCTGGCGATGTTGCTCCAGGAATTTTGAATAAATGAGAATGTCATCTAAATACACGATGGCAAAAACTCCAAGGAATTTTCTCAATACATCATTAATGAAGTCCTGAAAGATGGCAGGAGCATTTGACAGACCAAAAGGTATGACCAGGTACTCATAGTGGTCAGAATGAGTATTGAAGGCCGTCTTCCACTCATCACCCTCTTTGAATGTTGGAAAAAGTGGATGCCTCATGAAGCTGCTCAAAAAGAACTGAAATTAATGGTAATGGATTAGAGTTCTTTATGGTGATGTTGTTTAACCCTCAGAAATCAATACATGGTCGAAGTGACTCGTCTTTCGTCTGCACAAAAAAACCCCCAGCTCCAACTGGAGATTTGTATGGATGGATGAATCCCTTCTGAAGAGCCTCTGGGATGTACTGCATACATTGACTGTCTGGTAGGGACAAAGCATATAAACTGCCTTTCATAAATTTGGCTCCACACTGTAATTCAATGGCACAGTCATATGGACGATGTGGAGGCACAGTATTCGCTTTCTTCTTAATAAAAACTTCATTGAGGTCATAAGGAGCAGAAATAGCAGAAGAGGATTATGACTGGATGACAGCAGCAACTTAAACTGATAGAGCAAGACATCCAGCAGAACAAGTGGACCCCCACTGAAGAACTACACCCGACTGCCAGTTGATAACAGGATTATGGTTCCTAAGCCATGGTAACCCAAGAATTACAGGTGCCAGAGGACAATGAAACAACAGGAACGTTATGATTTTGGAATGTAAAGCTCCAATAGAAAGAAGGATGGGAGGGGAGCGAGAGTTGACTACCCCTTGGGTAATAAGGTTACCATCCAGACTGACAATAGAGACAGATTGAGGTAAGGACTCAGGGACCCAACCTAATGAAATGTACATGAAATTGCCTGTGGAACCACTGTCCAGGAAGGCAGAAATGTTTAATGCTTTATCAAGAACTTGGATAACTGAAGGAATGAGGACCACATTACTAGGAGAGACAGATGCAAAGCCTAGATATAACTCTTCCTGTACATCTAGACCATGCCTTTTCCCAACTTTGACTGGGCAAGTATAGGCAGTATGTTCCTTTACCTCACAGTATAGACACAACCCAAGTGATCGTCTTCTATGCTTTTCTTTGAAAGAAAGACAGAAAGCCCCTAGCTGCATGGGCTCCTCTTGATCAGAAGAAGTCACCCAAACTGGAGATCATGGAAAGATGGTAGGCAAATCTTTCTCCAGTCTACGCTCCCAGAGTCAACGATCAATACGGATGGCCAGATGCATTAATCCACCCAGATTCTTCTGAGCAGGGTACTGGACAAGTATGTCTTTGATCTGGTGAGAAAGCCCCGGGTGAAATTGATTATGGAGTGTGGGATCGTTCCACCCGCAATCTTTTGACCATTTGTGGAACTCAGTGCAATAATCCTCTGCTGCTTTCTGCCCTTCTCTTAAGGATCGAAGACTAGCTTCAGCCGTGGCTGCTTTGTCTGGGTTGTTATACAAAAGACCAAGGGCAGAAAAGAAGGAATTCCAAATGCCCAGGTTTGAGGATCACCCTGAAGCAAAGATATAACGATATCCACACATTGAGCTTCTGAACCAGAGGATTAGGGACACAATTTAAAATACAATTTGCAACTCTCTCTGAAGTTCATGAAATCTTTCCGACTCCCAGAGAAATGGTCTGGAAGGTTTAATTTTGGCTCTTGAACTGCAGCCTGAGCAGAAGAACATCGAGTGTCCTCGAGCCGGAGTGACAGTCCTTCGACCTTTTGGGTTAAGGCTTGAATTTGTGCAGCTAGCACAAGGGCTGGATTTTGAGCGGGATCCATGGTAACAACAGATGGCTACTCTATTCCTGAACGTGGCCGGCTATAATGTTATGAATCTCTGGGAAGATTCACAGTAATAATGGCTTATCAGGAATAAAAAGCTCATAATTAGAGGTGTGAATTGATTGATAAAGAAGCTTTGAGGAGTCTATTGATAAAGAAGCTTTGATGAGTCAATTGATAAAGAAGCTTTGAGGAATCGATTGATGAGGAATCAATTAATAAAGAAGCTTTGAGGACTGGAGTGTACTTGACTGGAGCCTTAAGAGCTGATGTGTACTTGTCTAGAGTTGTGGTCTTGTGGCCAAGTTGCAGCCTTGAGGTCTGATGTGCACTTGGCTTAGAAGCAGCTGAGACAGTTGTGATGTAATGACTAAAGTCCACTTAGATGCAGCAGCATGACTGAAACAGTAGTAAAGCTGGTAACTAATAGTCCAGTCAGACACAGCAGTGCGGCTGAGAAAACTGTAAATTTGAAAACAAATAGTCCACCTGAACACTGCAGTGAGGCTGAGACTGTCATGATGAATAAATATTTTGTCCCCTCAGATGTCACAGTACAGTAGTGACAGGCAAGATACACGCTAGACAGGAGAGACTGGAACAAACCATGAGGATGAAACCACACACGGAACCGGAATCCACGTAATGGACGTTATAGCTGGCATCCGAGCAGAGACTCAGCAGAGGTAAAAAGGAGAGGGATCCAATCAGGATGGAGATGATGGAGCAGCCAAGTAGGAGGACCTCATGGAGTGACAGCCTGGTGCCCCGGTCTCTTAGCAATGGGCCTGAGAGAACCACCTGGAGCACTATTGTCAGACAAGATGCAGCGGCGGCTTGTGACCAGTTAATATTCAATACAGGGGACCTGCACCGCACACCCTGCACCCAAAGTATACTGTGGTGCCATCTACCCAGTGACATCTTCAGAATAATGGCACTTTGCAGTGACAGCAACGACTAAGGCACTGTGCCAGAACCTTTGCTCTCTTGTGAGGATGAGACATCTTCCTGAATATCACTGGGAAGATGGCGATGCAGAGAAGGAGGGAACCATTTGCCATCTCCCATGATATTAGAGTCATTTTACTATGGCTGAGGGGATGGGCAACCTGTTACACATTCTACAACAGAGAAATGCACCCATCCCCCACATTATACAGTTACTACGTGAACAAATTACTTTACACTTCTATTAATAGTTCAAATTTCTTCTAATAAACTTCTATTAATAGTAAAAGTTCAAAGCAATCAATAGTATGCAGCCATACAATTTATTCTCTGACATACCCCTTTCCGACATCTCGAGAATCCCGGGAATTTGGCCCGCCTCGGCCAAATTCCCGGGTACCCGAGTCTGTCTGAAAGGTGCCTACCCGGGAACATGTTCCTGGGTAGCCGCCCCTGCAATCGACCAGGGTTTTTCCCGGGACTTAAGTCCCGGGAAATTACCCTGCTTCTGTCTGAATGGTGCTACCCGGGAATTTACTACTCCCGGGCAGCACCAAGCAGCTTTTGCATGTAGCTGATAGCGCAGAACATCCTATAGGACACTCAGCGCTGCTGCTTTGAGCTGACAGCGCAGGGCGTCCTATAGGACGCTCAGCGCTGCTGCTTTGAGCTGACAGCGCAGAGCGTCCTATAGGACGCTCAGCGCTGCTGCTCACCACCCCCAGCACCAGCCGGCTGTGCCACAGCGGGCCGCCCGCACTCCCGCTGGACCACCAGGGAATTAAAATAAATGTTAAAAAAATTATAATTAAAAAAAAAACTGCATTACGATTGGCCGGCTTTTGGCTGGGAGGAGCAGACGGCAGAGAAGAGGCAGGTAAGCAGGAAAACCCTGCTATTGTCTGAAAGGGGTCTACCTGGGAATTTCCCGGGTAGACACTGTAGTGTGAAAGGGGGGTCTCGACCAAATACCCGGGAATTTGCACAGTTGAAATTCCCGGGTCTGAGCAGGAAATTTCCCGGGTTGTATGTCTGAAAGGGGTATTAGAGAGAGATCTAAGGGGTTTGCAAAGAAGCATACTGTATGTAACAGATCCCTAAGGGGGAGATACTGATCACTTTAGATGCCAACAATGTAACATCATCCCAGTATTTAGATAACAGGAGGCAATTCCACCATAGGTATAAATAAGTGCCTATGACAACATTGGCCCTCATTCAGAGCCACTCGCAAACAGCAGTACGCTTGTTGCGTTCCGATGTTGAATAACCGCGCATGCGTCGGTGTAGCACTGCGCATGTGCGTATGGCAGATGGCGAGCTTTTTTGGTCTCGTTCGTCAAATAGCGTACAGGAAGTGACATGTCAAATGTGATTGACAGAACAGGGCGTTTTTGGGTGTTGACGGGGGTGGAGATGGAAAAACGCAGGCATGGCGAGGCGTTTTTGGGGCGTACATACATTGGCAGATGCGAGTGTAAAATGTGTTCGGACCGACTCATACGTCACTGGATGATCCTCTTTCCCTTCAAAATGCTCGCACAGCTTAGGGTCTGGATTACTCGACCACATTGGCGATGGCCTTCTCCTCCGTCCCAGGACTCCACGATGTTGTTGCGATTAATCGCGGGAGGGCTGAAAAGCAATTAGTGTTGGATTGAAAACCGGCTTGGTATGTGTTTTGAAATCAGTTTTTTGGGATAGCACAAAACCGTGCGCAGGTGGAAATCTGAGCTGCTAATGTCAGGATGACAAAATCAATTTGCGTACATTTGTGGGGGTTTATTTTGTCCGCAATTTGGTGGTTAGGGCCTATTGTAACAATAATGTCATCATGTTTTAATTTTCGCACCATTTTATTTTTGCCTCTTGAATTTGCCTCGTTATATGAATTTTTAAACGTTCCTTAAAGAGCCCTTTTTTTATTATTTTTTTTGGCAATTTTTTGCCTTTTGGTCCAGGATTAAATGTAACCCATTTGTACAATAATTTCACAATCCAATGTCAGATTTTTGGTGTCAATTTATTGGTCAAACAAAAATTAAATTAATAAAAAATTTGGGGACATCTTTTTTTGCCAAAGATCTGTCCCAAAATCCAACAAATTGGCCCAACATAACTGTTCACATAAACATACAACAAAAAATTAAAAACATTTCACAAGAAAGGAGAGGGAAGTTTTGACCAGAAAGGAATATGAGCCAAGCACAGAAGGATTGTGGGAAAAGTCGCCATTGCTGTCACCGTTTTTTTCACCCGTTTGGATGGGGGAGGGAGGGTGCCAGACCGGGTCCGGGATGTCATCGGGCTGGCCTGTCCAGAGGCAGATGTTGTGGCCTCTGCACTAGGCACAGGGCCAGGCACATTTGGAGGATTGGCTGATGTTGTGCCAGAGGTGGAGGATCCTGATGTTCCGGCAGGAAGGGAGGTCGGCTCCACCATGTGCTGGCGAACGAGCTGCTCCAGGGCATTGGCGATGCGGATGTTGGCCCTGGTATTTTTCGCCAGGGCCTGACCAATGGTCACGTTGGCCGCAGCATTTTGCTCCAGGGCCTCAGCCACCCGTACCAGACTGGCGTCCATCCTCTGCAGAATCTCCGTATGGAAATCCGATTTGAAATTGAGTTCTGTGAGGAGGGACACTGCCTGCGAGGGGGATTGCCCTGGACTGGCTTCTGTAGGGTCCTCAGCCGGATGTACTGGTTCCTCCCCTGCCGAGCCAGCAGAAATTCAGCGGCCAAGGCTCCCCTCTGGAGCAGACTCATCCGCCTGTGTCTCTGTTAGGAAAAAAGAGAAAAGACTCACATTAGAATCTACATATTGGCACAATAACATTTCAGAGTTGGTGACATCAAAAGATTTACCTGGGACAACATGAGGAGCCGCAAAGTCTGGCATGTCCATATCCATGTTGGACACGCCAAACACCTCCACAGGCTGCACACACCCCTGTGCCAGCTCTTCTAAATCCGTCAACTCCAATGACACAGGGGTGGGACCCCCACCTGTCCCCCTTGCATGCCTAGCCCTGTCCGCGAGTTTTTGCTTTAGGCGATATTTGAAGTCGCCCCATCTGTGGGAAAAAATGGAAGCCATTATCCTTTTGTTTAAAATGGTGTTTGTTTTTTTGGGGGGCAAGTGTTTACTTACCGCCGTTTGACATCCCGGGCTAGACGGACATAATCACCCACCCTATTGACAGCAACGGCTACCTCTTCCCACATTCTCCCCTTCTGGCTTAGACTCATATTCCTGTCTGCCTGTGGCAGGATGTCCACACACTTCTGTATCAAAACCTCCATCTCCTTTCTTGTGAAATGTGGCTGCCTTTTTTTTGGCAGCTTTGGCCGGAATACTTGGCCCAGCAGCCTCTTCCATGTCATCCTCCTCACCTATTTGTGTAAATATTCAGATTTCACAAATTCACAACTTGCCCAATCTTATGTTTCTAATTAATCATTGATACAAAATGCATGAAAGACTTACCGCATGACTCTTGGGCATTGTTTCCCTGGTCTGTCGCCATGTCTGTGGTCCAAACAAGAAATACACCAGAATTTTAATGTGTTTTCGTGATGTATTTATACATGCGTCCTTTTTTTGTGGCCGCATCATTGATTGTGCGTTCCTATGATCCCTCCTTAATTTGTGCGGGAAACGAAATACTATTTATGGCTTGGTGTGTCTCGAGTTGAGGTGGCGTTTTTGGATTGTTGGAGGTTACCTTGGCTGGAGTTTCTTGTTTGTAGATAAAGGAGTTGGCGTTTGGAGTTTATTTTGTTTGCTAGATTTGCGTTTTTATTTTCCGTTCTCTTTTTTGGTTTTTATTTTTTTGGCCTCGTTTCTTGATTTGGTAAGTTTTGTGAAGTCTAACTTTTGATCAATTGTTGTCTCATTGTGTTTCTTATTGTTTTTAATTTTTGGATCCATAATTTCATATATTTTAGCTTTTTATTAATTTCGGACCCAAAGACCTTTTGATTTGGACTCTTATATATTTGCTCTTGGTAAGTCCATTATTTTTCTTGTATTTGTGAACTAATTAGCGCATTTTTCTCAGTTTGTATAGTGACTTGTATTTGCGAACTAATTAGCGCATTTTTACTACTTACTATTGTGACTTTTATTTGCAAACTAATTAGCGCATTTTTACTACTTACTATTGTGACTTGTATTTGCGAACTAATTAGCGCATTTTTACTACTTACTATTGTGACTTGTATTTGCGAACTAATTAGCGCATTTTTACTACTTACTATTGTGACTTGTATTTGCGAACTAATTAGCGCATTTTTACTACTTACTATTGTAACTTGTATTTGCGAACTAATTAGCGCATTTTTACTACTTACTATTGTAACTTGTATTTGCGAACTAATTAGCGCATTTTTACTACTTACTATTGTGACTTGTATTTGCGAACTAATTAGCGCATTTTTAAATGCTTATTAATCCTGTAAAATTATTTGTGGTTGCCCTTTCGCTTTTTTGGCAAACATTTCAACCCATTTTGATGTACTGTGTGCAATGTCGTTTTGCTCTTTTGCCAAATGTGTGTTTCGCATATTTTAAGTTTTGTCTAGCACAAAATGTAGAAACAAAAATGCACAGAGTGAAATTTGTCAAATTATTTTTGTGATTAATTTCAGTTTGGACGTATCATGACAATACCCCGGCATGTAAGCAGCAATGGATGGTATCATCAAGCTAAGTTGTTTTTAATTTTCTTTTGTGGTGGGTCCAAAGCCTTACATTCCAATCTTGCCATTTCAGGTTGATCTTGGGCGGATTGTTCTGGCCATGCTCCCGGAAGCCGACCAACCTCAATCTCGTCCCAGGCGTAGGCATCGTAGGCGTGCAAGGCCCCAGATATTTCGAACACGTGTCACCCTTTTTGGAATGCCTGATGATGAGGTTTTAAGATGCTACCGTCTTCCTCCCGAAATCATCATAGACACTCTCTCATTAATAGAGAGTGATCTTGAGCGGCAAATTGACAGTCCAACAGCAATACCACCACTTATGCAATTTATGGCGGTGTTACATTTCTGTGCCTCAGGATCATTTCAAACAACGGTGGGAATAGTGGCAGGCATCTCACAATCCTCCTTTTCCCGGATCCTGAGGGCAGTGATGGAGGCACTTTTCAAGCACCTCCATCATTTTATTCAAATGCCTTTGGATATGGGTGCCCTTAGTGTGGCCAAGGCCAATTTTTACCAAATAGCTGGCTTCCCACACATCATAGGGGTTGTGGATGGTACTCACATACCACTTCAGCCTCCAGCACGGCTGGAGGCCATATTTCGAAACAGGAAACACTATCACTCCCTGAATGTAATGGTGGTATGTGATGCCTCCCTCCAGATCCTGTCCCTGAATGCAAAATTACCAGGAAGTGCACATGACTCCATCGTCATCCGGCAATCAGGGATATGGCACAAATTAACCAACCTACAAGCTGGTGATGCGTGGCTTCTGGGTAAGTGGAGACCTTTAGTACATAACAATGTTAAGCTTGATACACAGTGATCGTGATGTTGTCTATTCTTTTTCACAGGAGACAGTGGATACCCTTGCATGCCCTGGCTGCTCACTCCTTATTTGGCTCCCACACCAGGTCCACAAAGTGAGTTTAATACCGCACTTACAGCCACCAGGCAAGAGGTGGAGCGCTGTATCGGCCTTTTAAAAGGCCTATTCAGATGCCTCCACCGCTCTGGTGGCGAGCTCATGTATTTGCCGGATATGGTTTCGAAAATTGTGGTCCTGTGTGGGATCTTTCACAACATCGCCATAAGGAGTGGTGTTCCAATGCAGCCAGAGGATGCCTTACCTGAGGATGGCCCCCCGAGGTTGGTCGGAGGTCAGTATGTAGGGGGGCCATACGCGATGATGTGGTGGCCCGATATTTTAGGTAATTATTGATCAAACAACAGTGTGTATACCCAATGTGTTACGGTTTTTTAACGTTCATCTTTTTTGATATTAATTCTTGCACCATCTTCTGTTTGTTTGCAAAATCTTTGGCACTCCCACGATGACTACTTCCTGCTACCCTTCAAAAACCTTTCTGTTGAAACTTCGGGAATATATTCTGACACCAATATTGCAACGCAATATTTGTGACATCATGTGGGCATGGACCTTCGTCAACCAGTTCTTGATTTGTTGTGTGTTTGTTTAGTGTTTTTGGTATGTGGTGTATTTCTGATTATCACTGTGTGTTTTGTTTGTGAGTGACCACTTTGTATTTTGATTTGTGTTGTGAATAAATATTTGGAGAGTGTAATTTGTTTCCTTTTTGGGCACCTTAGAAGCAAGTGTAAACAAACTCCCAAACGTTAATTTTACCTAAGGGGTAAACCAGTAATGAAGCAAGTGGAGCTAAAATGTAATATGTTTTCGGGGTACTAACCAACACAACAAGGAATCGTGTACAATCAGATGCCTTCGTAAGATTGTCCTAAGCTGTTTGGCCACCAAATAGGAACCTGAAAAATGGTGTAAACTATCATGTTGACCACCACAAAAATGTAAAATGACATTGGTACTGGGAGGTGTTTCTTGTGCCTGTTTGCATTCAAAATACAACACACAATCTGTAGTGAGATTCTGTGGCAAACCTTGCTTGAAGAGTCTACTTATGTCAGTGTAAAGAATCTTGGATTTACTCCAAACGCATGAGACAGAGCTTGATTTAAAACTGATTTATTAAGAAACAATTTGTAAAAAAAAAAAAAAAAAACTAATTCCTAAGGAGGACCAACAGATGGTCAAGGGCCTGCATCAGCCCGGTGACCTGCTCCCGCATACGGCCCACACAATTAACGATCTCTTCCCGACGCCTCTGTTCCTCTGTGGGTGACAAAAGTTTGGGGATTAATAAATCGATAATGAAGCAACATAAAAAAAAAACACAAAACAAGCAAACCAAAACTTACAAGCTTGTGGGCCAAAAAAACATTACACGGATAAAAGCCAGCACCCCAAAATGTCTAAGGGCAAAAATACAAGGGCCCTAAAAAAAGGCACACAGGTGTGATATGTGTATGGTGACATCAGCAGGAACAGGTAAAGACAACCCCCAAAAATACCCTAAGGCGACAAAAAGTCTAAAAAAATGGGGACGACACATGATTACATACAAACAGTTTGTGGTGTCCAAAATAAACTTTAAAAACATACCGTTCTCCAAAACGACAGAGCCAGAAGCCACTCCCTGGACCACCTCGGAGGTCGCTACATTCCCCAACCCGAGGGGCAAGGTGTTTTCAGGATCCTGGGAGGGGGTATTTGGAGGAGGGACGGATGGAGGAGAGGGGGAATTGGGCTGGAGGTGAAGTAGGCCACAGGGTCTGGGGAGGAGGGGGTAATAGAGGAATTGGGGGTTGGAGAGAGGGGCCGGGACCGGCGTCTTGTGTGGCAATGCCGCCGTAGTGTTTGCTGTGCCCCTAAAAAATGACAAAAATATTGTGGTTAGTTTCAACAGGAAACCCCAAAAAAAAAAACGCAATAGGACAGACATGAAAACATGCACATGCAGATATGACTACAATGACTCAATAGGACAGACATGAAAACATGCACATGCAGATATGACTACAATGATTCAATAGGACAGACATGAAAACATGCACATGCAGATATGACTACAATGACTCAATAGGACAGTAATGAAAACATGCACACGCAGTTAGGGCCCACAAGATAAACTTGAAAACCACAGTCCAGAACACTTACTTTCCGCAATCTGCATGCGAAAGCATGCCAGCAAGCGGGGCGTCCGCCGGTGCAGGTCCGACCACCTGCGCTCCAGCTGGCCAATATGTCGGCATGAGCCGAAGGAGCGCAGGCATCGATGTACCTCCGCATATGCGGAACGCTTGCGCCTATTGGAGATGGGTGGAGGCTGACTGGTGATCCTCCTGTCCATCACCTCCATCAGCACCAGCAGTTCGCGCCCGGATCTCATGATGGCAGTGGTGTTTTTTGGTCAAAATATTTTTAATAAAGCACCACAAAACAATTTGATTGGCTAATGTATTTGGGAAATTAACTGGACAAATTCTATTGGTTAGTGTATGAGTCATGTGTTCGACAGGGCCACAAATCTCTTGAGAGTTATGATAGGCTTGATGCAGTGACATGCGTAAGCTAATTTAAATAAAGAAATGAACCACATAAAAATTGTGGGGAGACAAACAAATAGAACAATTGTTTAATTGGGGCTAACATGTCTTTTGAACAATAAAAGCGAAGGTTTCAGCCGTACGTATTCTGCGAGCACATACAAACACGGACAAGATTAAAGTTTATTGCATTGTGTTGAAAAAAAAATACAATTAAGCTAATTGATACATTGATTGGCATGATACGATTGAGGGAGGTAGGCCGAAAAAACGAGCAGGTAATCGGAATCTGACAGTCCCACTTCCGGTTTGTACTTGTGCGTGCGTTCCCTTCAAGCCATTTCGGGGATGTACGCTCGCTATTTGGCACGCTCGTTAGTCAGAGGAGGGGTCGCCTGAGTTTGGGGCGGATTTTTAGCTGCGTAAGAAAATACGAGCGAGTGCTTGAATTTAAATATTTTTTAACGTATGCCGAATGTGCGTACGCCCACTTGCAAGTGGGTCTGAATCAGGGCCATTGTCTCCAACAAAGGTCAGAAGTATCTGGAAATCTGTGGTGTAGCCTCCCAGTTTCCAAAAACCAGCTCAAGTACACTTTAAAAGAATTTTCTTTTAAATTAGTATTAATGGAGGAATTAGCCACCCACTGCCTAATATCCACGCAGTCATCATCTTCCAAGCAAATCCCCAGGTCCTGCTCCCAGGACAGCTCAAATGATTCCTTGAACTCCGGTGGTGATGGGGCTAGTAGCAAATATAATATTGATATAGAACCTTTGCAGCCCGGGTAAGAAAAACACTGGCATTCAAATGGAGTAAAACTCTGCCATATATGTGTCTTGCTAAGGGAACAAATGAAACTGCAAGAAAGCAAATTGATAACTAGAGGACAAGCCATATTTTTCACACAGGTCAACATAATTGCTGGGTGCAAAGTCTCTCTGAATTTGTAAAATTCGAGTTATCCTGACTGACACCCATGGACGCATGTAAGAGGACATATAGCACAATGTAAAGCCAGGATGACCCCACAGAGGGGTCAGGGGGCCTGGGTAGGGCACCAATTCTAGGCATTTGTTCAGTTTATCCCATACCTATAGGATGGCCCACACACATGGGACTTCTTGAGCTGAGGCTGGTCTTAGTTGTGGAGGGAGCCATGGAAGAAAAGTAACAGAGTGGACACCCACCAGGTCAATTTAAAGTGAGACCCATTTTTTACACTGCTTCTCCATGTGCCAAGATATATGGCTCAACTGCATTGCAGAGAAATATCTTTCAAAAATGGGAAACCTCAGTAGATCCTAATCGTGGATTTGGACAAACAAGCCCTGCATCGATGATTTACAGTACTGCGGATCTGAGGCACCCATGCAAGTTCCTGCAGCTGCAACATTTACATAATTTCTTTTCACAGTCGCTGTGTACTAAATCACAGCTAGAAGCACAATTTACACAAAATTATACACTGGATTTCATGCAAGTGCAATGACATTTATCAAAAGCGACATCTGTTGGACATAAACTAGTATTACACTTTTGTAGCGTATCAATACACCATGCTGCTACTGAATGTGCTACATTGTGACTGAATATGCTAAGATGTGTCTGGGTGCTAACGTATAAGACACCACTAGATGGGCGTGCTATATGTCATATGTATGCTAGACGAGTGAGGAAACAGCTGTAATGACTCCACCTAGGTGCTGACCAGAAGGACCAGTTGAATAGGATGCAGTAGTGGTTCTAAAATTGCACACATTTTCAGAATATATTTTAACTTTTACATTTTTTTATTAATTTTTTTTTCTTACATTTTTTGGTTTGGTATCTACATAGCATAGTTTTAAATTGTTATATTTAAATTTAGAATAAGAAATAGCATAAATGTGCAATGCTCTAAACTTGGTGTTCCCATGGCTCAATAAAGGTTAAGGATTGCATAGGTTTAGGCCACATGACATTCTGAGTACACTTGACAATGCTCTATGTAAAGCAAGCAAATAATGTGAGTTAGGTTTATGAAGTGTGAAAGAGCAGGTTTCTTTAACTCACTCAGGCCCTCATTCAGAGCCGCTCGTTAGCGGCAGTACGCTCGTTCCGAGCGATGTTTGCACATCTGCGCATGCGTACGGTTTTTAGTACGCATGCGCGAACTAGTCAGTGCGGCCGAAAATCGTTTGTACGCTATATTGCGAGTGCCTGCTATTTTGAGTGACAGAATGAGGCGTATGTGGGTGGTAACAGGGGAAGGTGTTTGAAAATGGGGAGTGGAGATCCGAACGCAGGCGTGCTTAAAGGTCAAAACGGGCGTTTTATGGGTGTGTATATTTAAAACAGCAGCGTCATTGTCCACGTCACTGGGTTATTTTATAGCCAGAACTGCTCGCAAATTTGTGGTAGCAAACACCAACCACAAGAATAGCGAGCAGTTCATACGCTGGTCGATGTACTCGATTAATCTAATAAATAGCGGACATGACGTATGGTGCGAGCGGCCAGGGGGCGTTTTTAACAAATAAACGAGCGTATGTTTTGCTCGTTCGTTCAGACTTAGAGGTGTGAACAGACTGCAATGTGCGTACGGATCATTTGAATAGCCACCCCTTGTTTTTAAACGAACGACCGCAAATAGCGAACGGCTCTGAATGAGGGCCTCAGACTGAAAATCGACATTGTTTTTATTAAGTACAAATGGCACACTTCATGATATGGTAAACCAACAGGGTAATCAGCACAAAATAACTACGACACAGTGGGTAACAAAGTCCAGCAAGTGGAAGTGCAAGGCACTGCAAGCACAGAGTTTCACAACAAAGTCCTAGTAGAAAGAGTACCCTCAGCAGAGCAATCTTTACCAAAACCAAAAACGATTTATCCTTTGGAAGCCCTGTATATAACCATGTCAAACTACTGTAGGAACTGACAGTCTGCCCAACAGTGGGTACACCCAAATTGGTATTGGTTATTTGTGACCAAACCCACCCACTGTAAGGGCTTCAATGAGTCTAACAAGGACCAAGTTGGAACAATGGAACCACCTATATTGGGACAATGGGCAATGAATTGTACTAAAAAAAAGAAGTAAAGCAACAATTGAATGTTATCAACAGACAGAAAACTTGTCTTCTTGAGTGGTCCAATCAGAGGGCCTGATTCAGAAGCGTTTGCAAAAAGTGAGCGCTCGCTCTGAATCAGGGAGGGCGCAGGTTTTTTCAGTTGCGGCCTCTTGTCCGCTCGCATAGCTGTGGGGTACCACCCACAGCTATTGTGAGCGGCCATGATGATGGTCGCGATGGTCAAGACCATCGCAACCATCGGGCTTGCGATGAGACCCTTGTGGAGGGTCTCGTGGCCGCAAGCCCCAGAGAGCTTCTGGCTCAAATAGAGCTGGAAGCTCTCTCACTGACATCACTGGTGATGTCAGTGGGGCCGCCCACAAACGGCAGGCGTTCGCATGGGAATGCCTCCATTTGAGAAGCCACCCCCAGCCACGCCTACAAAATGGGGTGAGCTGTCGATCAACATACTCAGCCGCCCCTGTTGTAGTGAGTCCCGGAGCGAGCGCTTTTTGCGCTCGCTCCGGGGCTCGCACATGCACAGTGTACACGCCGTGCATGCGCACTGGGCCACCATCGACCCGCTTGCGAGCGCAATGCACTTGCAAGCGGGTCTGAATCAGGCCCAGAGTCTTGACTTAACCCAATGGTTGTCATGGTACCATCAACACAGCACAATCACAAGATTAGCTTTTATTTTTATAGTGCACGTGTGACAATAGAGATCATTTATACAATGTCCCTTGATTTTGCACTTTTATGGTCCATGCAGTGCATATTATTAATTATTAGAGATGATAGGCTTGGATTCCTTGGAATCCAAACCCGGTCAAGTGTGAGTAAAACCAAAGACCTCATTCAGAGCCGCTCGCAAAATGCGAGCGTACGCTCTGAATGAGGGCGGCCTCTTCTCTGTAAAGAGCCGGCCTCCTGGCTGCTCGCTAAGCTGTGGATGACCAAACACAGCTCTAGCAAGCAGCCAGGTTGATGGTCGCGATGGTCAAGACCATCGCGACTATCGGGGCTTGCGATGAGACCCTTGTGGTAGGGTCTCATCTGCCGCAAGCCCCAGTGAGCTTTTGGCTCTAATAGAGCCGGAAGCTCACCACTGACATCATGAGTGATGTCAGTGGGGCCGCCCCCAAATGGCAGGCATTCCTTCGGGAATGCCTCCGTTTGGCCAGTCACCCCCCCACACCGCCTACCAAACTGCGCGAGCTGTCGATCACCATCGAAAGTCGCCCCTTTTGTAGTGAGTCCCGGAGCAAGAGAACTTCTCTCTTTCACCTGGGCTTCCGCACGCACAGTGTGGCTGCTGCGCATGCGCAGGGCCTCAACATCGACCCACTTGCGAGCGCTCAGCACTTGTGAATGAGGCCCCAAGTGGCAGCTTGGATCTTCCCACCTTACTCGATTCCAATTCAAGGCAAAATATCATCCTTGCATTGTCATTTTGGATTCCATATAAGGCGCTGCGGATGGGACTTGGCACCATTTCCTTTTCAGGCATGCTGCTATATGTTGCACTTTGCTTTATAGGCTGTGCTGTGTCCAGACTCACAAGTTGCTGTGCTGCTTAGTCAATGTGTATAAGGGGTTCACGCTGCTTTATGATGTGTTGTATTCTGCTGTATAGGCTATGCTGTGTCCAGACTCACAAGTGAATGTGCTGCTTAGTCATTGTGTATAGGGAGTGCATGCTGCTGTATGCTGTGTTATATTCTGCTGTATAGGCTATACTGTGTCCAGACTCACAAGTGGCTGTGCTGCCTAGTCATTGTGTATAGGGGGTGCATGCTGCTGTATGCTGTGCTGTATTCTGCTGTATATAGACTGTGCTGTGTCCATCAGTAACTACATTCACGTGCATATATAAGCCCTGTGACTCCATGCAGTTTGAGTAGAGCTGCAACATAAAAAGAAAATAATTTTTTTGTTTGTACTGTTTGCTGCACATTGTTCATGTGCCTTTGGTCCAGTCCATGCAGGAAAAGAGCTGCAACAACAAAAAAAAATAATTAAATAATTGCATTTTTTGTACTGTTTGGTGTGCTGTGTTCACATGCATAAGCCATGCATAAGCATTGTAGCTCCAGTTCATGCATGAAAAGAGCTGCAACATCAAAAAAATTAATTAAATAAATGTATTGTTTGGTGCTCTTTGTTCACCTGCATATATAAGGCAAACCCTGTGGCACCATCCCATGCAGGAATAGAGCTGCAACACCTTAAAAAAATAAATTAACTAATTGTATTTTTGTACTGTTTGGTGTGCTTTGTTCACATGCATATATAAGCCATGCAGTGATCTGCAATTTGAAAAATGAATAACGTTCAGTTTAGAGAAGAGTAACCAAATATTGTCACTGCAGCTGCTGCCACCAGTCATGATGATGACACTAGTCCTCCAACATAATCTACTAAAGCCAATGCTCAAGGGCATAGAGGGTCTAAGTCAGGGCATCTAAAATAAAAAAACAATTTACAGTGCTAAAGAAAAAAACTCATCTAACAAAGGGAAAGTGTGGTACAGAAAAACATAAAATTGCCAACATGCCATTCACCACACACAGTGGCAAGGAAAGAATGAGGCCTTAAGGCATTTATGAGTGGTGGTTCTGAAAGTGTCAATAAGGAATCTTCCTCTGCCTCTTATGACAATGCAAGACCTTATCATTTAGAGAGTAGAAGAGGTGTAAAAAAAAATAAAACCACTAAGGGAATAGAACAAACTTTGCATGCAGAAATATAAATGTAACAAATCCCTGAGGAGAGTTTAAGTGTGTCCACGAGTGCGATGTGTGAGCCTGAATTTTCTGTTAATGTTGTACTCACAGAGAAGCCACCTTCCACCATTTCTGCTCCCTCTGCAAATGTGGGGATGAGTAGCATAAATATAGCTGTTGACATAGAAATTGAGGATGCCATAGAGGAAGTGCAAGAGGATGAGAAGGATATTTGTGTAGCTGACACCTGAGCTAATGAGGATGTTGAGGATGAAAATGTTGTTTGTGTAAGTAAGGCACCAGTGGAAGCAGCTCTTGGCCATGATAAGAGGAAGACCATTGTTATGCCAAGCATAGGACCAACAAATGCTCTTATGTGTGGAATTATTTTTACCCAAATCCTGACAACAATTGTCAAGCCATCTGTAGCTTTGTAAAACCACGGTAAGTAGAGGTAGGGATGATAACCATCTAGGAACCTCCTCCCTGTTACGTCATTTGCAGCAAACTCATGAAAGATTTTGGGCAACATCAGAAACTGGTGCTAAAAAAATAGCAACAAGCAGTCCAGAATCAGCCAATTTCCTTCTCTCAAGTTCAACTACATCCCAGCACCTGCAATCTCTACCGCTAACACATTCATCTTCAATATCCACAGTAATGAATGAAGGTAGTCCTGCATCCAATTTGTTAAGGTTAGGTGACTCTTCCCCTATTTAGGAATCCTCAGAAGAGTCATTCACGCTAGGCCTGCTGCTTCTGCAGGGGTTGGATCTTCATCCCAGAAGGGGAACAATGAAGACATGTATTTCAATTGTTGCTTTACTACTTTTGTGAAATAATCCTTTGCAAGGGGAAGCAAGTATGACAGATCTCACCCAGTCACACAGTGGATCACTGATGCCATCATGGCTATGCTAGTATTAGATCTGCATCCAATATCCACCATTAATGCAGTGGGTTTCATCAAGTTACAGATGTAGCCATGCTCACTGTTGCTGCGATGTGTGCACACACGCATATGCCTCACAGCACAGCACTAGCCAGGCCGCAACTCATCACAGCCGGCATTTACTCCATTGAAGTGTATGGCATGTGCGTGCATATGCATGTGCATGGCATAGACGTGGACAAACTAGTTGCGTCATCCATGCCGCGATGTGCACGCATCGCAGCAATGATGAGCGTGGCTACATCTGTAATTGAGGTCCTGTGTCTCCAGTACCAAATTCCATCTTGGTTACATTTTACCCAAAAAGTCATTCCACGGTTGTACCAGGACGTTAAAAAAATGAATTATTTGCTACAAAATGCCAATGTATCCACTGTCCACTTAACCACAGATATGTGGACAAGTGGTAGTGGGCAAACTAAAGATTACATGACTGTGACAGCCCACTGGGTGGGTGATTCATCTTTAGCAGTAGCAGTATCTAACAAACAATGCCAGCTCATTCAGAGGTAGGCTACTCTGTGTATCACTGGCTTCACTAAAAGGCATACTGCTGTCAACCTCTTAGAAAAACCAATGTATGTCATAGCAAAATGACTTACCCCACTTGGACTTTCCTCAGGATTTGTGACTTCTGACAATGCCACCAATATTGTGAGAGCATTACAGCTGGGTGAATTCCAACACGTCTCATGTTTTGCTCACACAATAAACTTGTTGGTACTGGGTTATTAAAAAAATTACAGGGGTGTGCAGGAAATGCTGTCTGTGGCCCAAAAAAATTTGGTACATTTTCGCCATTCAGCCACAACATGCGGGAGATTGTAGCAGCTGCAAAAACAGTTGAATTTGCCCTGACACCAACTGAAGCAAGAGATGGTAACCAGGTGGAATTCCCTTATATGCTTCAGCAGATGGATGAACAGCAAAAAGCCATCCACAGCTATACAGCAAGCCATGACATTGGGAGAGAAGGGGGAGTGTTCCTTATTCCAGCACAGTGGAGAATGCTTTCCATCTTGTGCAAGGTGCTCAAACCCTTTAAAGTAACCACCTGTGAAGTGAGATCAGACACTGCCAGCTTGAGTCAGGTGATTCCCCTAATTAGGTTTTCAGAAAATCAGCTAGAGAAATTGAAGGAGAAGATTAAACAAAGCTATTCCGCTAAGTATTACAGACTTGTAGATCAAGTCCTTTGTTCACTTCGCCAGGATCCAAGGGTTGCCAATATCTGCTAATCAGATCACTACATTTTGACGACTGAGCTTGTCTTTCGTGTCTTTCTTTTCAATTGACCCAGATCTTAGAAGATGCAAAGAGCTCCCGGTGATCAAGTTGGCAGCTCAAGTGGTATACGACAAGATGACATCTCCTCTTTCAGTTTCTCCGACAGCTACCAGGAAAAAACTCAGCTTTCCCAAAAGACCCAGTGGTGATGCATAAGAGTCAACACAAAATTGTGACATCTAGTTGGGTATAAAAGAATTTCTGAAAATTGGTTACACCACTACTGCGACTCCATAGGGTCATCATCTGAAGAATGGTAGAGGATTGCAAGCGGCCAGGTGATGGTCGCGACCATTGTGACCATCTGTGCTTGCGACGGGACCCTTGTGGTAGGGTCTCATCTGTCGCAAGCCCCAGAGTGCTTCCTACTCTAACAGAGCAGGAAGCTCTCCACTGACATCACTGGTGATGTCATTGGTGCCTCCCACAAATGGCAGGCATTCCTTCGGGAATTCCTCCATTTGTGTAGCCACCCCCTCTCCCTGCCTACAAAATGGGGCGAGCTGACGATCAACATCGACAGCCACCCCGTTTGTAGTGAGTCCCGGAGTGAAACAATTTCTCTCTCGCTCCGGTGCTTGCTCAAGCACGCGGCACGTGCACAGTACCCCACCATCGACCCGCTTGCAACGCTATGCGCTCGTGAACCGGTCTGAATCAGACCCAGAGTCCCTTTGACTACTGGAAAGACAAAAAGGCAATTTGGAGGCCCTTGTACAGACTGGCTTTGCATTACCTAAGCTGCCCACCCTCCAGTGTTTTCAGTACAGCCGGGAACCTTATCAGCGATTGGCATAAGAGGCTACTTCCTCAAAATGTGGAAAAGATGATGTTTATCAAAATTAACTGGAAATTCCACGAGGAAGACCTTTACCGCCAATTATGTAAAAAAAATACAGAGGTATCTGTAATGGTGGATTCCAGCGGGGATTAATTAATATTGTGTGAGGTTAATGTACACACTGATGAGAGTGAGGAATCAGATGAGGAGAATGACCTCTTCCAGTTCCAACTGTAGACAGGATTAACAATACTGTTTACTGCCTTATGCCCATTGGTAGCTTGTTTTGTGGGGTTCCAAGCAAAACAAACATTTCAACCACAGTCCCTGTTGTTGAAGTGATTGGTTTGTTAAACTGTGCATTTCCTGTTTAATATATACAACAGAAAGGTGGGTGGAAGGGCCCAAGGAAAATTCCAACTTGCACCTCTTTTTTTTTGCATTATGTGCTGTTTTGGGCATTGCTGACTGACATTTTTATAGTTTATTAAGCTGCCATCCTGTCTGCCAATGCTGTGTGGCAATCTTTTATAAATGTCATATTTTTTTTAAACTGCCGTGCGTTTGTGCCACTGCTCTGATGCTTACTTAGATATACTTGCAAAATACTTTTGTGCCTTTTTAACCTTGATTTGTAAATACCAACCTGGTTTTCGCTTTTCTTAAACTTTCATTCCAATGTGTAACAACAGATGGGCTTGGCTTTCCTTGATCATAACAGCCATGTTTGGTCAGATGCAACTCAAGAACCAAATGGAGAGGATATTTTGTGATGGTATCTGGAGATGTTCTCCCCCTCCCCTCCCAGCCTTCCCATACATAATCCCAGAAGCACAATGTGAGATGCTTAGTACTAGACTTTAATAAACTCTCCATCCTCTTCCTGTTCAGAGCTTCCATTTTGTATGCTGCCACATTAATAGTTCTTCCACCCATTCAAGAATCAAAATGGGCGTTACTCCCATCAGTGGGAGGGCCCAAGGACAATTTCATCTTGCACCACTTTTCTTTGCATTATGCGCTGATTGGGGCATTGCTGACTGTCTTTTTTTGTAGACTACAAACATTATTGTTATAGTTGATAAAACTGCCATCCAATCTGCCACTGCAGTGCCAGTCTTTTTCCTCAATGTTCCTTGTTGGTAATTGAACTGCCACAGCCGCTGAAATCTTCTACATGCGGTTGATAAATACCAAAAATTTTCAGAATTTCTTAAGGTCACAGAAAGCATCTTCTGCATGACACTTTTATTTATTTTTTTTAATTTTGGAACCAACTGGGGCATGAACTGAGGTGAATGAGTCAATTTCCTTTGTAAATGCCTCCCTTCCTCCCTCATAAATTTACTTCAGAATCCAAAACTTAAATAAAATGTACTACGAATCAACCCTACCGCTACCTGACTTCAACTACATACAGGGCCTGATTCATTACGGATCGCAACTGCGAATGCAATAGCGATTATGCATGCAGTTCTACTGCGATAGAATGCTAATTCATTGCCACCACCCCAAAATGGCACTTCTTGTCAGTCACGCTGTGTTGGGTCTGCGTTGCCGCAGAGATCGCCATCCCGATCGCAGTGGCCAATTCACGCACGTGCCCTACAGTGCATACGCATGCACAGTATGCAACAATCGGTAAATTGCATGCATATTAGCAGTTGCAACCCTTGCTGAATCAGGCCCACGTGCTCCATTTCCCTCTGGCCTTTTGATTAATAAAAACATTTGTTTCCTGATGTGCTATGTTGGAAGTTGCACTGCTACGTGTTTGTGCTGCCCACTGCTTAGTTAGTCAGCTAGCTCAGAGCAACCTTTTGGCTTAAACTGGATGAAAACAATAATGTGAGCTGTGAGGTGGTCAAAACTGACTGGAAATGAGTGGAAATTAATGTTACCAAAAGCAAAACTGGATGACAAATTAGAAACAAAACCAAAACCAGCAAAAATGGTCCAGCACACATCTCTATTCATCATCTGTGCAATCAGAATAATCCTCCATGAAGTAAAAGTGGATCTCAATATTTGGAGATGTGGACAAATGTTTTGAAGGTGCAAAGTGTGAATGTCAGACCAATGTCTAAGCCCCTACCCTTTAGATACCACTCCTTAAAATGTAATAAACTTTTCAGTTGTTCTCCTAAAATACTGCTCATTTTGGCTTAATTAAGTCTTATATATATCTTGCCAGTGAGCAGACAGAAGAAAATTTACTTAAAATGCTCATTCAAATTATCTCAATCTGGACCAGAAAAATCAAACCTCGTTTTTTGCACTGCTCAGAAATACATAGGCAAGCATGCCTAGGGAGACAGTGACTTTTGTAGTGGTATGCTGTTAGCAGGGAAATGGATGTAAGAAGGAATCCAATTACAGAGAATTAGGTAATGGATGGAGCAGGACGGCCACTTGCACAAGGTAGTGATGTGAGTCTCCTGTCAGGCTGTTGAATCCAGTTCATACGTCCCACCAGCATTTTAAGTATTACAATATATTTACAATTAACTAAATATGTGAATGTTATGATGTTTTATCCATCATGTGAAGCTTATTGTATTGCTATCTGTCAGGCTACTTTTGTTTCTTTTCCCATTAAACAATTCAAGTTTATATTCTTGTTTATATTAGTGTACAGACTCAGAGTGTATTTTATAACATATTCTGACAGTGTAAGTTATTTAGTTTTTCACATAAATATCTGGACGTTGGAATGGAAAAAGGGGGAGACAGTTTTATACTCTGTAAATGTTATGAGCAGGAGAATACTGGAGCACTGGAGCTGCTGATTTATGAGTATGGGAGCAGATGGACAGTTTGGTCAGAAAAGGACAAAATTCTTTCCTAATCTTTAAACATCAATGGCACCATGAGATTTCTGATCTTTCTCTGCCCACCAAGACCATTGTATTTCTGTCTGGGCCTGTGTTATTAGTGATAGCCCTTTTTTCCTCTGCACATCGATTTCTAACTTGCTCAGACATGGTATCACAACCCATTAGTGCTGTAAATTGACAAGTGAAGCTGCAATAGCAAAATGCTGGTCTAAAAGGGTTACGCACCACAGTAAGGGAAAAAAGCCTTTCACAACACAATGATGTTTTCTTAGTGCTGTAGCAGCAGCATTTTTGTGCAGTGTTTGTATTTTGCTTCAGCTTTTTTCCCATTGTCCCTGCTTTTATAGGAAAAATACATATCAGCCTATAATTATGTTTATTTCTATTGTATGATTTATTAAGGGGGAGATTTAATAAAGCTTGGAGAGAGATAAAATTGGAGATAAATAGCACCAACTAATCAGCTCCCAAATGTCATTTTTCAAGCAAAGCCTGTAAAGTGACAGTTAGGTTCTGATTGGTTGGTGCTATTTATATCCAATTTTATGTCTCTCCAAGCTTTATTAAATCTCCCCCTAAAACTGTTAGCATGCAAAAAAATAAGGTATGCACTATGTAAATATATTTACTATTATTTTAATTATTGTTCCACACAGCCCCATAGTCCTGGCCAATGGGAAAAATTGATCACACACAAAACAGGGACATAAAGACAGCACATAAAACAAGTGCCATGGGCATAACTACCATATAGGTGCAATGGGTGCAGCTGCTATGGGGCCCAGAGCTTAGGAGGACCCATCTTCCTTGTCAGAGCTACATGTGATATATCCATTTTTCACTATGGGGTGGTAGGGGCCGTATAAACTTTTACTATGGGGCTTTGAAATACCTAGTTACACCCCTGATAAGTGCAGATTGGAGATAAAGGTTGTGGAAGGCCTTGATCATGTGCTGACAATAATGGTCACCAGATTTGTACTGTAGATAGTTGCTTCAGATTGGGATGTAGTTAGTGTCTCAGCAGTCGAGATGCCGGCACTCAGAATCTCAGCGCTGGAATCCCGACAGCAGTCGGAATTCCGGCACCGGATTTCCAATCACCGTCATTCTGACAGTAAGTATTAGGGTTAAGTGGAGGTTAGGTTTAGGGTTAGGGGTTAGGTTTAGGCTGCAGGAGGGTTTGTTATGGTTAGGCTGCGGGAAGGGGGAGGGTTAGGGTTAGGCTGCGGGGGAAGACGGTTAGGGTTAGGCTGTATGGGGATGTGGTTAGGGTTTGGCTGCTTTTGGGGGAGGGTTAGGGTACCTACCTATTTGGGTCAGGATTCTACTGTCGGGATGCCGCTGTCGGCATTCTGACTGCCGGGATCTCACACCCAACCCCTTCAGATTAGCTGACTGTGATTTCACCTCTGAAACTGATAGCGTGCTTTCTTCATTGATCGTCCATAAATTATATTAATTTGTGTTTTTTTTTTAAATTCCTACTTTCGTATATGATGAGGATTATATCTTCTGTATTATACAAGGGATCTTTGTATTCGAATTGAGCCAAATAACTACCGGTGGCCGATGCTGTTGTATGCCGTAATTAGTACAACACTCATCTACAGTGTACGGTGGTTTGGGGCAAGTATGAAGAATCAAGTTTACACTACAACAAGGGTGATTTAATTTGTTCTTTTTCTTCCTTGGCAGAGAGATGAAGGTAACCTAACCACAGACCAAGGAATTACACTGGTTTGTTTTAAAGTAATATTTAGTGTTATTAGCACTTTTTTAGCCATAACACTATAAAGGTTCTAAACAAGGTTAGCAGGTCAACAAGGTAACTTATATTTTGTAAAAATTTAATTGTTTCTTTTACAGATACTTGTATTTCTATACAATTGGTACATGTACAACATCCTTTGTTTAGCAATAGGCAGAATATTCACTCTAGTAAATGATGCTCTAATAATAAAGTAACCCTTCACTGGGGAGTTCAACTCTTATTCTTATCCTTAAAACCAAAGAATATATCATAACACGCTACATTAATATCATGTAGAATATAGACACCATACTATAATAATCCCTCTAAGGGAGTTTTTACCCTTTGAACATGTGGTCTTCATTCGTTGGTCCATGTTTTAGTGTGTAATTTCTTTTCCTGGGTATTAACACAGGAAATTTCACTGTTCCTTAGCTGAAGCAATATGCTGAAGGTTAATATTAGCAGTAGCAGAGATGATGTCACTTTAGATGAGTTAGGGATGGACATCGATGGTCGGTGGTTTCAGACCATTGATTTTCTTCCGATGGTGGTGTTTTTTTTAACCATCGATGGTGGAGTACCAATGTTTGCCACCATGGAATGGTAAGGATTCTGTGGTGTACCAATATTACCCTTATTTTTTTAAACCTGAGAGCTGTGCTGCCTCTGGCTCCTCCTTGGCTGCAGCTCTCAGCAAATCAGTGCATCTTGGGGTTCATTGGAGGCTTTCTCTGTGCCTCAGATGTGACCTTCTTGATTCCTCCCTTCTCCCAGACTGCTGCTAGGCAACAGACACATAGCTATCTCTGATTGGATCTCTCTTTCTCAGAGAGTCAATCAGAGCACAGCCATTACCCATGCAACAACAGCTTCTTGTTGTGACATGTCCTCTCTGGCCGCAGCGCCACTCAGGTAATGATCACTTCTTTTCCACCCTGTCAAGCAGCAAACAAAGTTTACAGACAGACATCCTTTATCAGATAACGACTCCCAATCAGTGAAGTTTAACTCTTACAAACTCTAGGCAATCACATAATAAGTTCTGGCAACATCTCAATCTCTACAGCAGTAGGCTGAGCTGCATATACATTTAACCAGCCAGGACAAAATGGGATTTTTTTTTACTCTGGCAGTTAATCCTCAGTAGCAAATCTGAGGTCTGAGTGGCTGATTCAATAAGTACTTGTAGGTAATCTGTGGCAGGGCTATTCTTACATAATTCACCACCTAAACTAAGCCAAAAGCTAGGGATGACCAACAGTGAGCTTTCAATTGATGGTCATCATCGATGGTTTCAACAGTGATTACCATCAATGGCAATAAACTATTGAGGGCCCCTGATATGGGGGGCTTGGTGGGCCACCAAGGGGTATGGCTAAGCTCCATGCTGTTGGGGGAAAAAAACATAGGATTCTAATCTGCCTTCAATGGCAGAAAACCATTGGATTTCAGCCATCGATGACCATCCCTACCAGCAGCTGTACAGCAATCACAGGTACATCTCTGGATTGATACAGAGGACCTCATTCAGAGTCAGTCGTAGCGGCCGCACGGTCGTACGCATCTGATGTTTTTCTTTCTGCGCCTGCGCCCGGCTAGCTGTGCGCATGTGCGTACGAGCTCTACCGATGCAACATACTGTCGGTTGTAGGGCTTCCGAAACGGAAGTGGCTTGCGAAAGTTGATTGACAGGAAAGTCCGTTTGTGGGTGTATACGGGGGTGGTGGTCTGCAAACAGAGGCGTGATTCAGCATTTCCAGGCGTTTTAGGGGAGTGCATAAATTATCTGCTTCGTACGACCATGAATTGCGGATGCATGACAATGTCGCTCTACGAACAGGATGATCATCCAGGCTAAGGTAGGCAAGAAGCGGCCGTAAGCCACAACAGTACAATCGTTAATCTGATGTTACTTGTGATATTTCTAATTGGAACCACACAAACCAAGCAGCTAAGATTGGTGCATTGTAACTATTAACACTGCTAATTACCTTGTAAATGATTTCACTTGCGTGTGCATTAGGGAATTCGTAACACAACTGTTTATTTGTGCTTTTTTAACTTATTTTTTTCGGGCATTTTTTAAAACATATAGCATTGTGTTTTGCGTAGCAGCCTTTTCAGATACCATACTTTTTAAACCATGTATACATTGATATAGTTAAATATAGACATTTTGTTAATAAAATTTTGTTTTTTTTTGGAAATTAGCCTTAAATAACAATTTTAGTTACAATTGTTAGGGCAACATTTGCCTATAAATAAAAATAAAAAATAAAAAACACAATGCTACTTGCGTTGTTTGGGCAGGCTTGGAGCAAGAGGTAAACTACGGACAGCCGACTGGCGTGTAACCCGCCGACTGGCCTGGCCAGAGGTAGATGGTACTTCCTCAGGCCTAGCCATAGGGCTCTCCATACTTGCAGGGGTGGCTGTTGGGCTGCCAGAGATGGTGGTCCTGGGAGGAAGGGAGTCTTGCTCCATCATGGCAGGTGGGTTTGCCTGCTCCTGGGTATTGGCCCAACGATCTATGGCCCCAGCAATGGTCTCCAGGACCACCGCCACCCTCACCAGAGTGGTCTCCATCTTCAGAAGAACACATCTGTTCTCCTGAGTTTGGGAGACCAACCTGGTGAGGAGAGGCACTGCTTGTTCCGATGGTTGCCCTGGAGTAGACTCCACAGGGTCCCCAGATGGAGTACTTGGATCCTCCCCTGCAGAGTCTCCATCTGTGCTGGACCCAGACCTGACCTCAGGAGCAGGCACTACCTCCTCTGAGTCTGGAAAAAAAAAAAACATTTGTATTTTTTATTAAAAAAAACGCATACACGTTTTAGCTTTATACGTTTTTGAGTCCAAAAAATATTTACATTCTTGCACATGTGGAGCGTTGAAGTCGGCCATGTCAGTGTCCATAGTGGACATGCCGACTATCTCCTCTTCCGCCACACATCCCTGAGCCAACGTCTCCAACCTTGTCAAGGCCAGCTCCTCAGGGATGGGACCACCACCTGTCCCCGCAGCATGGTCCACCCTACTCCGTAGCTTCCTCTTCAGCTTGTATTTGAAATCAGTCCATCTGACAATGTGATTTGCCATTTTTTTAAGGGTTAGTTTATTTAATTAAGATCTCGCTTTTGACTTCAATACGCTCACAATATGATTTTCTTACCTTTTTTTTGACGACTTTCATGGTTCTGTGGGTTGTCCCCACAGCATTAACAGCCCTGGATATCTCCTCCCAAATCCTGTCTTTGGCTCCAGCCACCATATTTCTTGGGGCATGGACAAGGTTATCCATTGTCATGGTCACCAATGTCTCAAGCTCTAGCCTTGAAAAAGGTGGATTTCTGGGCCTTGGCCTGCTTGGCCCCGCCTCCTCCTCTGGTGGTGGTAGTGGATTCCCAGCACCTATAATATTTTTTAATTTTGAAAAATAAAAAAATGCATTTTTGGAAGATATGAACTGTTATTGTGTTTTTAAAAAAATGTGTTTAACGCTTACCTGCGTCATTTGGCCTCTGCCCACCATTCTCCTCACTTGCCATTTTCAAAACTTGTGAGAGAGCATGAAGAATAGTGCTTTTGATGACTATTTTATAGATGTGAGCGCATCCCTGGATTGGTTACCTGTGCATCGCTATTTGCCTACGTACAATGCACACCTTGCCTACATTCCGTAATCACTGGGTGGGTTGTCTGAGATGTGAGCGCATCCCTGGATTGGTTACCCGTGCATCCCTATTTGCCTACGTACAATGCACACCTTGCCTGCATTCCATAATCACTGGGTGGGTTGTCCGAGATGTGAGCGCATCCCTAGATTGGTTACCCATGCATCCCTATTTGCCTCCATTCAATGCACACCTTGCCTGCATTATTCAATCATTGTGTTTTTTTTGGCATTATTTAAGGCAAAGCCAAATGTTCCCTTACTTGTGGGTTGTAGTTGGAGTGATTTGTGGTGCAGGAAGGGATTGCTAGTGTTTATAGTGTTTGGAGTTGTTTGAGTGGTGCTTGTGTGTGTTGTTTGAGTTGTGCTTGTGTGTGTTGTTTGAGTGGTGCTTGTGGTTTTTTTTTTTTTTGGGGGGGTGGGTTTTTTTATTTCTTTTTTCTGGGGGGTTCCATTTTTTTTTGTTTGTTTTTTTGTTTTTTTGGGGGTGGTTTTTTTTGGGGGGGGTTCCGTTTTTTGTTGTTTTTTGGGGGGGGGTGGGTTTTTTATTTGTTTTTTGGGGGGGTTCCATTTTTTGTTGTTGTTTTTCTTGGGGGGTGGGTTTTTTTTTGTTTGTCCATAAATTTAACAAACCCGGTTACTTTGTGTGTTTGGGTGGACGTGTTTTTGGAGGAACAAAATAACAACGTTCTTTCCAGACTCTAGTAAGTGTGCCTGCCTACTGCAAGCTGTTTTTTTTTTTTTGGAATTTAAAACCAAAAAAGGACATTATTCAAACAATTATTGTCATGTTATATTATTTTGTTTTAGGTGTTTAACAGTCCAGTTTGTACTGGATTCAGCTAAGTGTCTATTTTTAATAACCTAAAAGTTTCTTATTTAATAATAAAGTGTTTTATGCTGTCTTGTTTACATTTAATAATGCATTTGTGGTTTTAATTGATAAAACAATAATTATGTTTTCAATTTTTTATATTGCCCAATTTCAATGTTAAGGTTTGTTTTAACAATAATAGTAGTAATAGACGTGTTTTTTTTTCAAAATATTATTTTCTTTTTTTTCCATAAAATAAAAACCCGTACAACACCTGTAGGGGTTCCCGAAGATGGCACAGCCCAACCCTGTAAGAATATGCACCATTATTACTAAGCTAAGTATTTTTGGAAAAATATTGAAAATTCTTTCTCAACACCACTTATTTTTTTAAATTCTAACTTTACAGAGCGATGTGGGCCAGCTAATAGTGGCCATGTTGCCCCCCACCAACCTTCCTCAGCCTCCTCCTGGGCATAGGCATAGGAGGCGTGCAAGGGCCAAGATATATAGAACACGTGTCACCCTTTTTGGAATGCCTGATGATATTGTTGTAACCACTTATTGCCTGCCTCCAAATATTATCCTAGACACTCTTTCAATAATAAAGAATGATCTAGAAAGTCAGATTAACATCCCTACAGCAATCACACCACTTACACAGTTGTTGGCGGTGTTACATTTCTGCACCTCAGGGTCCTTCCAAACCACTGTGGGGCTGGTGGGTGGCCTCTCCCAACCCTCATTTTCACGGATCCTGAGGCGTGTGCTAGATGCATTCTACAATCTACTTCAATCATATAGCACATTTTATTAGTATGCCTTTGGATATGGGAGCCCTTGATGTGGTAAAGCAGAAGTTTTTTGAGATTGCAGGCTTTCCACACATCATAGGGGTAGTGGATGGCACTCACATAGCACTTCAGCCCCCTGCATGCAGGGAACAAATCTATAGGAACCATAAACATTTCCATTCGCTAAATGTAATGGTGCTATGTGATGCCTCCCTCCAGATCCTCTCCCTGAATGCCAAATTTCCAGGCTACAGCCATGATGCGTACGTGATCCAGCACACTGCAAGCGGGTAATGCGTGGCTTCTTGGTAAGTATAAATCCAGTATGTAGCTATAGTAATAGTGTAAACATGTTTTCATTGACATTTATGGATCTTTTGGTGTCCCATTTCCATCAGGTGACAGTGGATATCCTTGTATGAATCCCACACCAGGGCCACAAACTCAATATAATGCCATGTTTACTGCCACCAGGCAGGTGGTGGAGCGCTGTATTGGCCTTTTAAAGGGCCGGTTCCAGTGTCTCCATCACTCTGGTGGTGCACTCATGTACTCGCCGGATATGGTTTCTCGCATCGTGGTCCTGTGTGGGATTTACACAACATTGCAATAAGGAGTCGAGTACCCATGCAGCCAGAGGATGCCTTGCCAGAGGATGGCCCCCCGGAGGAAGGTGTTGTGATGCTGTCGGGGGGTCCAGACCTGATTCTGTGGTTTCAAGATTTTTTAGTTAATATTTTTTTAGTTTATTTTTAATTTTACACTTAGAGCAAATGTAGTTTAAGGTGAACCTAATTTTTTTTATTTTCTCAAAAATCAAAACACTTTCCGAAACTGAAAAACTAATGGAACCCATTGGCAATACCCTGTACTGTTTTTGGACAACTAACATAATATTTCCGGATATACCACCACATGTTTAGTTAATTTTGAATAAATTTTTTTCTTTTGTCGGTTAAAAAAGAAATATTATGTTTGAGTTTAGCTTTTGTTGTTTATGTCTGACTAAGCAAGATATTTTATTTTATAAAAACCTGAGGCCATTTTTTGTGTGATTCTGTGATGAAATGATTTTTACAATTAAAAGCATGTTGGCAACATGTTTGTTATTTAATAAATGTTTTACCATTGGTGTAAATGTATTTTGAAACCCATTTTGAGGTGGATAATGTAGGGCAACCCCAAACAAAAAAACATTACTGCAAATGTTCTTTAGGTTAAAATAAACAATTTTGTATTAGTTACACTATGGAAAGGCACCCAGCTTTGTTAACAAAGTATTGGAAATGCAGAATTACACCATTTAATTTTTATGAAAAAAGAGGACAAATGTTTTTAGAACAAAAACTTTACTGGAAATGTAAACATTTTGAAATGTACAAAGGGAACAAAAAACTAAAACCGCTCCAGACTCCCCACAATCCGCTGTAGGCAGCAGTAGGCCCCCAACAGATGGCCACTTATTCGAGTGAGCTCCTCTTGTATTCCAACAAGTTATGGTGGTTAGATTTGTGGACAGAAAATGTACTTGTAGGTTAAAAACATCTAAAAACTGACCCACATTAAACATTATTCAATGTCCCAAACAGTGGGTAGACACAATGATGTTAGGATGTGTTCTAAAGTTTACTCCACACAACATTATTATTATTATTATTATTAGCATTTATTTATATGGCGCCACAAGTGTTCCGCAGCACCTTACAAAGTACAAAAACTAATTGTATACAAGTGACTTACAGAACAATACAATACAGGACATGGATAATATATATTGCTACATTAGTGACCATATCACCCAGATAAGCAACAGAGCATAAGCAACCAAGTGTTAGGTGCCCTAGTGGTGAGTAAGCTTTTATGGTGTAAAAATGCTTTGAAACCCTAACTATGTGGCATAATCAAAAATACTCTAGGATGATTTATAAACAACTGGGAGGTGTATTCATAAGTCATGATGGCCATATCCTTAAAACACACTGCACGTATTCACTTCTAGAATGTTCTTGATAATCCAAAACAACAATGTGTTTGTTTGCTATGGCTAACATCACTTTTGTTAATGAAGTTACATCTTAGTACATTTTAAATACAGTGTACACAACAATAACAAGGTTAGTCTGGTTCCTATCACCTTCCCAAGTTCTGTGACATGTTTTATTTAAATCTAAAATACAAATCAAAATGTAATCAATTTTTACAAAAAAAAAAGCATTTTGTAAACCCCAAAAGGCATACATTTTTGGGCACCCCCCAAAAAAAGGGTCCAGGCACAAAACATAACCACAAAATATTGAGTAACAGGATTACTGCGCAATGATTATGACACCCTTACTGTAAAAATGAAAATAAACACACAGCCAAAATATAAAAAAAAAACATGGATAACAATAACACTCAAAAAAAAAAAAAAGGCAAAAAACATAATATTAAAAAACACATACCATCAGAGCCTGGCAAGGAAGCAACCATACCATCAGAGCCTGGCAAGGAAGCACCCGATGGAGATGGTGCTGGAGATGGAGATGGCAATAGAGTTGGAGTTGGTGGAATGGTGAGAGAGGAAATGGAATAAAAAAAAACAAAGGGAGGGGATATTTGGGTTGAGGACTCGGGCACGGGTGTGGTGATTTGGGATGAGTGGGCAGGGGAGGGAGGAATACTAGGGGAGTTTTGGAAGAGGGAGGGAGGGTTACTGGAGGAGTATGGTGGTGGGGAGGGAGGGCTGGGTTGAGCGTATGGGGAAGGTGAGGGGGAGGGCTGCAGGTTGGGACTTGCATTGCGGCCAAATCTGCGGGCCCTTCTCTGTCTCCGCTGTGGTTCTAAAATTTAAAGATAATAAAAAAATCTAAGTTTAGTTTTCACTTTCGGCTACACAATACAAGTACACTTTACACATTCAGGACAATAGGGACAACATACAGGAGGGTTTGTTTACATTTAATAAAAGAATTGGAAAAGGAACAGACATTTTTAACAGTCCACTAATTTTAACATTTATACAAATGCATACTTACATCTGCGTAATCGCGCTTGCAAATTAGCCAAAAAGACTGGCGACCGGCGGCGCAAATTGGACCACCACCTCTCTAGTTGCGCTATATTGTGCCAAAATCCCGCACGGCGAAGGGCTCTCCTCACCTCCGCATAGGCCGCACGCTTTAAGCGGTTGGAAATGGGAGGCTGGGCGTTTGTAAGCTGCCTGTCCAATATATTTACGAGGATAGATAATGCCCGACGGGTAAAGGCCGCGGCTCTCATGATGGCAATGGCAGATTTTACAGAAAACTTGAAATATACATGGGGTAAAATAAAGATGATTGGCTAAAATATTTACTCAGTTTCCTAAAAAAAAACACTATTGGACAATCCTTTAGTCATGTGACCCAAAAAATAAGGTCAGATTTGATTGGATAAAACACGCAGTGTGCAATTGCAAACATAACAGTGCAAATGATCCTAACGCAAAATGCACATGCATTTTTAAAGTTAACACAATTAGCAACAGTACATTCACAGATAATAAACATTACTTTGTTTTGGAATTTTTAAAAAAAACGAGAACGGGGAAAACCCCCACAAAAAAAACAATAAAAAGAACAGCAAGAGTTAAACACTCTTAATTAGATAATTGACAACAAGCTAATAACAAGCTGTTCGATAGTTCATGTAAACATGACATGTGACCATCAATACAACACATACGGCCGCAACCATCACAACATAATTAGCATAAAGCGACTGACAGCACCTGACTACGACTGTCTCGTTCGTTCGACCAGATCAGTCGGTAGCTAGAGGAGGTGCAGTGCTAACGAATGGGCATCACTTTGTTTACGATTGACCAGCCGTACGATCGCTTCCGTTTATGATTTTGTGGCCGTAGCCCGTACGACCGTGTGGCTGCTATGACCGACTCTGAACGAGGTCCAGAGTGCTGAACCAGGCACTAGCTTCCCATGTAACATTTCACTTCCATAAATGGCCCCAGGGTGATCTGACTCTCTACCTCTGACAGCCGTGACCCTCTCTTAATCCCTGAGGTGATTGACAGCATGCCCCCTTTGGTGGGTGTGCTGGGGGCATGGCTGCCCAGACGGAGGCGTTCCCATGCGAACGCCTACCATCTGGGGCCAGTCCCACTGACATCACTAGTGATGTCAGTGGGAGTGCTTTTGGCTCTGATAGAGCCAAAAGCACTCCAGGGCTTGCGGCAACGAGACCCTACTGCAAGGGTCTCATCGCAAGCCCGATGGTCGCGATGGCCTTGACCATCGCGACCATCATTTTTGCCGCTCGCTATAGCTGTGGGTGGTCACCCACAGCTATGCGAGTGGCCAGGAGGCCGCTCCAAAAAGGAGGAGGGATGGCTCTAATTCGGCATCTGGCTCTGAATCAGGGCCTCAGTCACATGACTAAAATCACTTGTCACAGCTGCTCCCTCCTGAGCCCCTAGTGAGCCCACATTTCCTTCCACTTTTCCTTTTACCCAATCACTACACTCCACCAGAATCACTGCCTAGTAACATCATCTTCTATCATAGCTTGCACAGCAGCCACTGTTCAACCCTTTCTCTTCTTTTAATACATTAATAAATCAATAAAATAAACTTCCCAGATGTACACCCATAATTACATATATAGCTTTAGTGGAGGTATCATATATATTGAAGCCTATCCCACCCACTCTTCTTATGTCCGCAACCATCATTAGTATCAGGGTTTACACCAGCCCCATGATGGGTGCAAAAGATCTGGCTGAAACAGGCTGCCCTTCTCTGTTTGCACGCTATGGTCCAGTAACAAAGTCTGCTTACTCACCTATGAAACTCCTGCAAAACAGAAGTGTTACAAACCATTGTATGGTCATCGCCCAGTTACCATTAAGAAAATCCTATTTCATGGGAAGTGTGGTCTATCAACAGATGAATCAATCTGTAGGCACTAGTGACAGTGTGCTGATACCTCATTTGTCACATGCTCAATTTATTTTTTGGCACATGCACAGAATGCTGAAATCCATAAGATCCATGCACATTGTGACTTGTGTGCAATGCAGAATCAGCCACTATGTGCATAAGTGTATAAACAGTTTATTTTTATATTACAATTATTCACATCAGTCTATGTCCCAGTGGAGCTTACAATCTATTTAGACCAAATTAACATGGGGTACTTGGAGTAAACCCACACAAGCACAGGGATAATATGCAAACTCCACACAGTAAGGACCCAAGAAAACAGTTCTGTGAGACAGTAATGCAGGGCCGAAACTAGGATATCTGTCACCCGGTGCAAGGCAGTCATTTTGCGCCCCCTCCCTGCCCGTACCTGGATTTAGTGACTTACATTATTCCACACACCATAATGCCCATTACGCATTATGCCACACATTGTAATGCCTACTACCAAACTACCACTTACATATTTCCCTGACACCATTTTATGCCCCACAGTAAGGCTTCTAATTACTTTAAAATTGTCAGGGGTTTTATGCTCATTTCCAGGGGTTCCATGCTCGTTACCATGGGGTTTATGCTCGTTGCCAGGGATTACATGCTCGTTGCCATGGGGTTTCATGCTCCTTGCCATGGGGTTGCCAGTAAGGACCTCTAGTATCTGTGTCCTCCTTGCCGGTGACCATTTTTGGATGGCCATTTTCTGAATCTGCAGCCCCCAAGCCACTGCGAGTCAGCCCTTTTTCACCCCCTGCATTCCGGCACCCGGTGCACGTGCACCTCTAGCCCCCCCTAGTTGCAGCCTTGAGTAATGCTATCCACTATGCCAACTGTCCTGCTATATCTGACGTAATCCTGGAGCATATGATCATATGTATATGATAATTGTTACATACTTTTTAGGTAATGCTTTATAAAGCCTAGAATTTAGATGCATAAGCAACAACTTTATTATCAGCCAAAGCGACATAAATGAGAGACTTTGGGGTAAATTTGAACAAGAATCGAGTTTGGTCGAGATGTCAATCACGGGTGTGTTTGGTAATTTTTTATCACTTGCAAATTTACTAAAGGCAAACTTGGGTGAGATATCATGAAACTCACTGACAAACTCGGATGAAAACACGAATAGAAATAATTAAACCATCGGCCAAACTCGCAGGTACTTTTCTTAGCCAGGAATACAACTCGGGAATTTAACAAGAATCGTAGTTGTGTGATTTTAGCAAACTTGCTCCTAAATAGAAGTTTCAAATAGACTACCTCCTGAGCTGCATGTTTGGCAGAAACATACACAGATCACTGTGATCTGTGTATGTTTTAGCCTGTAAACAACGTGAGGTTCCCCCCTCAAAGCATAACCAGCTCAATACAGGGAAGAAATGGGGTGGTGGTCCCTGCTTACTCTAAAGAAGCCACTGATTGGCTGTGACCCACATGGCTGTTGATTGACAGCCATGTGGGTTACAGCCAATCAGCGGCCTCTTACTCTAGAGTGGCCACAGAGGGTCTCCATCATTTACTGGGGTAGAAATGTATGTGTTTCCACATACATCTCTACAGTGTCCGAAATGGTCCGGGCTATTTGTTTTGTTATGTTGCCAAGTTCCGGACTTTGCTGGACCAGATGACCGAGCTGCGCCAGGAGATAGGTGAGAATTGGAATTTTTTTTTAAGGGAAACAGTGGGAATTCTACAGGATGAGGGGTCCGATCACAGGGGAGAAGGTAAGTATGTGTGAATGTGTTTAGTGTTGTAATGTCATTATTTTACAATTTTTTTACAGTGGGAGTATGGGTGCCGGCCGCCTGCTGGCACTTGTAGTTCTGCAAATGCCAAAGGACAGGCATGCTGGCAGCTGTAGTCCCACTGTAAAAAACAATAGTACACATATATTAATCCCACAATTACCCCTGTACCCACTGGCCAGAGGGGTGCAGGGAAGAGCCCTGGGCTTCAGCCTAAGCCTGGGGTGCTCGGTAGAGGGGGGACCCCTTTATTGGGGGGGTCTACACCTCCCCTGGGATTCCTGGCCTGGGCTGACTATATTGGGGTGTTAATGCTTTGGTCGGGGTGACCTGGTGAAAGGGTCCCCTGGCTGTGACATTGCACCCCAGCTAGTTTGAGTCCGAAGCTGGTTTTAAAAATACAGGGACCCCCACGCCATTTCCCCCCTGTATTTTTAAAACCAGGACCAGCTCATGGAGACCAGCGCTGGTCCTTATAATATGGGGGGAACCCTACACATTTTGTCCCCTGTATTTTTAGAACCAGGACTGGCTCAGGAGCCCAGGGTTGGTTATGCTTTGGGGGGGGGCACATTATTATTTTTTTTTAAATGAACCCTATATTTAATTATTTAGGACATACAAGCAGGCTGCACGTATCTCCGTGATATGTGCAGGCAGCATGTTTAGGTGAGTTTGGCTGCGGTCAGACACTGGGAACTTGGGGATAAACATGATCAAATACACCCTAGGAAAACTCGACTTAATAAACTAGGGGTGTGCACCGGCCACTTTTCGTGTTTTGTGTTTTGGTTTTGGATCTGGATATTTCTTCGTGTTTTGGATCTGGATTGGTTTTGCCAAAACCACCCTTCCGTGTTTTGGGTTCTGGGTTTTGTGTTTTGGATCTGTATTTTTTTGAAAAAAAGCATAAAAACAGCTAAAATCACAAAATTTGTAGGTTTTTCTGCTCCTATGCTATTATTAACCTCAATAACCTTAATTTCCACTAATTTCCAGTCTATTCTGAACACCTCACACCTCACAATAGTGTTTTTATGTCCAAAAGGTTGCACCGAGGTAGCTGGATGACTATGCTAAGCAACACGAGTGGGCGGCACAAACACGTGACCCATCTAGGAGTGACACTGCAGTGGCAGACAGGATGGCAGTTAGAAAAACTAGGCCCCAAACTGTACATAATGCAAAGAAAAAAAAGAGGTGCAAGATGGAATTGTCCTTGGGCCCTTCCACCCACCCTTATGTTGTATAAACAGGACATGCACACTTTAACAAACCAATCATTTCAGCACCAGGGTCTGCCACACAACTGTGGCTGAAATGATTGGTTCGTTTGGGCCCCCACAAAACAAGCTGGCAATTAATGTGTCCCTGCACAAACTGGCTCTACGGAGGCAAGATGTCATCCTCATCCTCCTCATCCACCGATTCCTCACCCTCTTCAGTGTGTACATCCTCATCCTCACAAAGTATTAACTCGTCCCCACTTGAATCCACCACCACAGGTCCCTCTGTACCTTCTGGAGGCTGGTCTCCCTGGAAGAGCTGATAATTCATTTTGATGAACATCATCTTCTCCACATTCTGTGGAAGCAACCTCCTACGCCTTTCGCTGACAAGGTTCCCGGCTGCACTAAACACTCTTTCGGAGTACACACTGGAGGGGGGGCAACTCAGGTAAAATAGAGCCAGTTTGTACAGGGGCCTCCAAATTGCCTCTTTTTCCTGCCAGTACAGGTATGGACTGTCTGACATGCCTACTTGGATGCTGTCACCGATGTAATCCTCCACCATTCTGTCAATGGTGACAGTATCATATGCAGTGACAGTAGACATGTCAGAAATTGTTGCCAGGTCCTTCAGTCCAGACCAGATGTCCAAACTTGGTCCTGCCTGCCCTGCATCACCGCCAGCGGGTTGCTTAGGATACCTACGTTTTTTCCTGGCAGCCCCAGTTGCGGGAGAAAATGAAGAAGGAGCCGTTGACGTGTCACGTTCCACTTCAGCTGACAGTGTGTTCACCAGCAGGTCTTTGCATCTCTGCAGGCTTGTGTTGGCCGGAAAGAGAGACACCACATAGGCTTTAAACCTAGGATCAAGCACGGTGGCCAAAATGTAGTGGTCTGATTTCAACAGATTGACCACCCTGGAATCCTGGCAAAGCGAATGAAGGGCTTCATCCACAAGTCCCACATGCCGAGCGGAATCGCTCCGTCTTAGCTCCTCCTTCACTTTCTCCAGCTGCTTCTGCAAAAGCCTGATGAGGGGAATGACCTGACTCAAGCTGGCAGTGTCTGAACTGACTTCACGTGTGGCAAGTTCGAAGGGCTGGAGAACCTTGCACAACACGGAAATCATTCTCCACTGCGCTTGAGTCAGGTGCATACCCCCTCCTTTGCCTATGTCATAGGTGGATGTATAGGCTTGTATGGCCTTTTGCTGCTCCTCCATCCTCTGAAGCATATAGAGGGTTGAGTTCCACCGCGTCACAACCTCTTGCTTCAGGTGATGGCGGGGCAGGTTCAAGAGTGTTTGCTGGCGCTCCAGTCTTCGGCACGCAGTCGCTGAATGGCGAAAGTGGCCAGAAATTTTTCGGCCCACCCAATGCGTCTCCTGTACGCCCCTGTCGCTTTTCAGAAAATTCTGCACCACCAAGTTTATTGTGTGAGCAAAACATGGGACGTGCTGGAATTTGCCCAGATGTAATGCCTGCACAATATTGGTGGCGTTGTCAGATATCACAAATCCCCAGGAGAGTTAAAGTGGGGTAAGCCACTGGGCGATGATTTCCCTCAGTTTCTCTAAGAGGTTGTCGGCGGTGTGCCTCTTACTGAAACCGGTGATACACAGCGTAGCCTGCCTTGTAACGAGCTGGCGTTTCTGAGATGCTGCTACTGGTGACGCTGCTGCTGTTGCTGCGTAAGGTGATACATCTACCCAGTGGGCTGTCACAGTCATATAGTCCTTAGTCTGCCCTGTTCCACTTGTCCACATGTCCGTGGTTAAGTGGACAATGTGTACAACGGCATTTTTCAGGACACTGAGGACACTTTTTCTGACGTTTCTGTACAGTCTAGGTATCGCCTGCCTAGTGAAGTGGAATCTAGACGGGATTTGGAACCGGGGACACACTACCTCCATCAATTGTCTAAATCCCACTGCACTAATGGCGGATACCGGACGCACGTCTAACACCAACATAGCAGTCAAGGCCTCAGTTTTACGTTTTGATTCAGGATGACTGCTGTGTACTTCATCCTCCTCGCTAAGGACTTTTGGAGGGTCAATTGTTTAGTAAAAGTAGTGGTGTTCCTACTTCCTCTCTGGGATGATGAATGACTCCCAGCAGCAGCAACAGCAGCAGCGGCAGCAGTAGGCGTAGCAATGCAGGATCCTCCGGAGGAATCCCGGATAGGAGAGTCAGTCATGCCAGTGACATGGCCTGCAGGACAACTTCCGATCCTGACTAAGGAGGAAATTGACGAGGAGGGAGTTGACGGTGTGGTTTGCAGGCGCTTGGATACAACAGGACAACGGGATTTAGGTGTCCCTGGACTGCTTACGGTCTTAGCCAAAGTTTCTGAACTTGACAGTAACTTTTTATGAACGCGCTGCAGGTGCCGTATAAGGGAGGATGTTCCTAGGTGGTTGACGTCCCTACCCCTACTTATTTCACCTTTACATATGGTACATATGGCAAGACAGTTGTTGTCCGGATTTGGATAGAAATATTGCCAGACCAAAGAGGTGGAATGTTTGGTCTTCTGCCCAGGCATGACCGTGATGGGCTTTTTCATCCCACGGACAACAACTGTCTCCCCCGGAGCCTGATTTAAACAAACCACATCACCATCAGAATCCTCCTCGCCAACTTCCTCCTCAGCGCCAGCTACACCAGTATCCTCATCCTGTTGTACTTCAACAGTGACATCTTCAATTTGCATATCAGCAAGTGGACTGTGGGTGCTCCTTTCAGCACTTGCAGGGGGCGTGCAAATGGTGGAAAGAGCCACCTCTTCCCGTCCAGTGCTGGGAAGGTCAGGCATCGCAACCACCACCACACTTGGACTCTCCTTGGGGATTTGTGATATCTTCTTAGAAAGCACAGTTCTTCGCTGTGCTTTTGCCAGCTTAACTCTTTTGATTTTTTTAGTGGGAGGAGGGCTTCCATCGTCATGTGAAGCTGAACCACTAGTCATGAACATACTAGGGATCGACCTTAGCCGTTCCTTGCCACTCCGTGTCGTAAATGGCATATTGGCAAGTTTACGTTTCTCTTCAGCTGATTTAAATGTTTTCTTCAAGGTCATTTTCCTGAACTTTGTCATTTGGGATTGTATGTGCCCTCTACTATGACATTGGGCATCGGCCTTGGCAGACGACGTTGATGGCATGTTATCGTCTATGTCATGACTAGTGGCAGCAGCTTCAGCACTAGGAGGAAGTGGTTCTTGATCTTTCTCTATTTTATTTTTATCGGAGAAAGTTTGGTCCTCCATTTATGTTATATAGATTTGATATATACGTGCGGCTAAACACAGAAAATAATTTTTTTTTTGGTTTGGACTGGAGTGTACTTTGGGGGTTACAGCACCCTTTAACGGTCAAGCCAGCCGGCCCTTTACTTATGACACAGGCGCACGCTTGGCACTACTTTGTTGATGCACGTGCGTCTACTGCGCACACAATTCACAAACACAGAAAATAATTTTTTTTTTGGTTTGAACTGGAGTGTACTTTCGGGGGTTACAGCACCCTTTAACGGTCAAGCCAGCCGGCCCTTTACTTATGACACAGGCGCACGCTTGGCACTACTTTGTTGATGCACGTGCGGCTACTGCGCACACAATTCACAAATACAGAAAATAATTTTTTTTTTGGTTTGGACTGGAGTGTACTTTCGGGGGTTACAGCACCCTTTAACGGTCAAGCCAGCTGGCCCTTTACTTATGACACAGGCGAACGCTTGGCACTACTTTGTTGATGCACGTGCGGCTACTGCGCACACAATTCACAAACACAGAAAATTATTTTTTTTTTGGTTTGGACTGGAGTGTACTTTCGGGGGTTACAGCACCCTTAACGGTCAAGCCAGCTGGCCCTTTACTTATGACACAGGCGCACGCTTGGCACTACTTTGTTGATGCACGTGCGGCTACTGCGCACACAATTCACAAACACAGAATATAATTTTTTTTTTGGTTTGGACTGGAGTGTACTTTCGGGGGTTACAGCACCCTTTAACGGTCAAGCCAGCCGGCCCTTTACTTATGACACAGGCGCACGCTTGGCACTACTTTGTTGATGCACGTGCGTCTACTGCGCACACAATTCACAAACACAGAAAATTATTTTTTTTTTGGTTTGAACTGGAGTGTACTTTCGGGGGTTACAGCACCCTTAACGGTCAAGCCAGCCAGCCCTTTACTTATGACACAGGCGCACGCTTGGCACTACTTTGTTGATGCACGTACGGCTACTGTGCAGACAATTCACAAACACAGAAAATAATTTTTTTTTTGGTTTGGACTGGAGTGTACTTTCGGGGGTTACAGCACCCTTTAATGGTCAAGCCAGCTGGCCCTTTACTTATGACACAGGCGCACGCTTGGCACTACTTTGTTGATGCACGTGCGGCTACTGCGCACACAATTCACAAACACAGAAAATAATTTTTTTTTTGGTTTGGACTGGAGTGTACTTTGGGGGTTACAGCACCCTTTAACGGTCAGGCCAGCTGGCCCTTTACTTATGACACAGGCGCCCGCTTGGCACTACTTTGTTGATGCACGTGCTGCTACTGCGCACACAATTCACAAACACAGAAAATAATTTTTTTTTTGGTTTGGACTGGAGTGTACTTTCGGGGGTTACAGCACCCTTAACGGTCAAGCCAGCCAGCCCTTTACTTATGACACAGGCGCACGCTTGGCACTACTTTGTTGATGCACGTGCGGCTACTGCGCACACAATTCACAAACACAGAAAATAATTTTTTTTTTGGTTTGGACTGGAGTGTACTTTCTGGGGTTACAGCACCCTTAACGGTCAAGCCAGCCGGCCCTTTACTTATGACACAGGCGCACGCTTGGCACTACTTTGTTGATGCACGTGCGGCTACTGTGCACACAATTCACAAACACAGAAAATAATTTTTTTTTTGGTTTGGACTGGAGTGTACTTTCGGGGGTTACAGCACCCTTTAACGGTCAGGCCAGCTGGCCCTTTACTTATGACACAGGTGCACGCTTGGCACTACTTTGTTGATGCACGTGCTGCTACTGCGCACACAATTCACAAACACAGAAAATAATTTTTTTTTGGTTTGGACTGGAGTGTACTTTCGGGGGTTACAGCACCCTTAATGGTCAAGCCAGCCGGCCCTTTACTTATGACACAGGCGCACGCTTGGCACTACTTTGTTGATGCACATGCGGCTACTGCACACACAATTCACAAACACAGAAAATTATTTTTTTTTTGGTTTGGACTGGAGTGTACTTTGGGGGTTACAGCACCCTTTAACGGTCAAGCCAGCCGGCCCTTTACTTATGACACAGGCGCACGCTTGGCACTACTTTGTTGATGCACGTGCGGCTACTGCGCACACAATTCACAAACACAGAAAATATATTATTTTTTTAGCACTTGGGGGGAGCACCCCTGATGGACAGAGCACCCCCTGGACAACACTACAGCACCCCTTTAGGACTGGGACACTGCACAGGACTTTGGAGTGGACACAGCCCCTATGGAGAACTGACTGCACAACACAGTCCAGCCAGCCAGCCCCTATGGACTTTGAAGTAGTGGACACAGCCCCTATTAACAACAGCAGCACAGCACAACACAGCCAGCCCCTATGGACTTTAAAGTAGTGGACAACAGCTGCACTACACTACACTACACTACACAGCCCTAACTCCCACCCTCCCTCTTCACTGTCCACAGCCGAGTGAGAAAATGGCGCCGACGCGGGTACCTTATATGGGATCCAAAAGCCGCGAGACTCGGAAGGCGGGATGATGACGTTTTGCCTCGATTTCAGATCCGAGTCAGGCGGGACTCGGATCGGACTCGGATCGGGGGGGCTCGGGGGGGTTCGGATTTCAGAAATCCGAACCCGCTCACCCCTATAATAAACTCACTTATTGGTAAATTTGCGATTTGTGTTTGTGAAAACTCCTGCGTGTTCGTGCAAACCTGTTCGAGATTAATCTCACACAGACTCGATTCTTAGTAAATGTAACCCTTTTTCTCAGGGTTGGGGGAGAAAGAAAGACCTGAAGGTGAATTTGGGTGTGCAGGATAATCTGTGTACAGTGTACAGGGTGTATTAGGAGGACATGTATTGTCAAATGCTATCAATGTTGTCTTGAAAGCCAATGATAAAGTAATTGCTGTCGAGGGAGCAGGGCAGAAGTGCAGGTGTACAAAAAATACCTAAGCAGTAACTGCACAGACTGGTAGATTTATTAGTCACATGTATTTATTAAAAGATCCATATTTATTATTTTACTTTTTTGATCATTATGATTGTGAAAATTATAAAGGGGTATATTCATCAAGGGAAAAATATCCCCTATGATAATTAAGGATTGAACTCAGGGCCTGATTCAGACCCATTTGCGAGTGCTCGCAAGCGGGTCGATGTTGGGCCAGTGCATATGCGCACGACGGACTCGGCTCCGTCATGCGCATGCGCGAGACCTGGATAGCGATGGGCAAGCCGGCGCTATGGGTCTTGCTACAAAGGGGGCATGCTGTCGATGTTGAGTGACAGCACACCCCCTTTGGTGGGCGTGCCGGGGGTGTGGCTGGCCAGACGGAGGCGTTCCCATGGGAATGCCTACCATCTGGGGCCGGCCCCACTGACATCACAAGTGATGTCAGTGGGAGTGCTTTTGGCTCTGTCAGAGCCAAAAGCACTCCAGGGCTTGCGGCAGATGAGACCCTACCGATGGTCGCGATGGTCTTGACCATCGCAACCATCTTTTTGGCCGCTCGCTATAGCTGTGGGTGGTCACCCACAGCTATGCGAGCGGCCAGGAGGCCGCTCTAAAATTCAGAGGGTCATGCCCTGATTCAGAGCGAGCGCTCTGTCAGAGCATCCGGCTCTGAATCAGGGCCTCACTGCGGGTTCAATCCTTACATTGGAGGCGTTCATCATGCCTCTACTACTTAATTATCCCTTCTGAAAGCTGCTCCTTTTGCGGATACTGCTTTTTGGAAAAAGGGGACATTTCTCTTGCTTCACTGTCACTTCGCAGCCTATCTTGAAGCTGCTCATGCACAACTTGAAGACAGGCTGCACAGAGACAGTGAAGCAGCAGGAGTCCAGCCCCCCTCCCCCTGTGCGCTCACCTGCTCCTCTCATCGCTCCCCGACACTGGTCCCTGGCCAACCCCGCTGCCGGGAGACAGCATCAGGAAGGTAATAGGACACAGCAGGGAGGGATCTTTTCAGATCCCTCTGCTGTATCGGATGCTGAACTCTATCTCAGGGTGGCGTATGGTATCACTGTCAAGTTCGAAAAAAAATGCTCTTTAGGAACTTGATGAATTTCATAATTTCCACATGCCCATACAATAGTATGGGGACATCTCCTGACATCTACTGCAAATTACCGGGGGACAATTGTAACCAGGAGATGTCAGTGATATCTCCTGCGTTACGTTAATGAATAATTACCGTGGCACTTAATTTGTACAAAAATAGGTGAAAATCTTAATTTTTCACATAAAGAGCTGCTATTTACCAAGCATATGTACTATCTCTTTGATAAATGTAAATCAACCTAATGGTATCTCATTAATCCCATACAGGTAGCCAAATCTTTCTTTTTCAACCTAGGATATTGGTAGCTATCGTTTACGGTTTATTGAGTTGCTACATATTTCAGCATCACCAGAAAGACCCTGTATTTATACTTCAATGGTCTTCATTTTATAAATTTTTAGGATGCTCTATTGAATATTACAAGATTCCTTTCATACAGTGCACAATAATTATATCTTGTGAGACCTTAATATTCAGAACCCAATTGAGATCAATAAAAGTATTTAAATATTGCATACTGTACTTCAAATCAGATAATGTATGTGTAAAAATAAAGACAATAGTTAAAATCAGATTCAATTATTTTCCCAAAAAAGAGACTTTATCATCTGCTATGTTATATAGCACAGCTGAGCGCATGACCATAGTATATACTAGGGGTGAGCGGGTTCGGATTTCTGAAATCTGAACCCCCCCGAGCCCCCCCGATCTGAGTCCGATCCGAGTCAGGCTCGACTTTTCCCGCCTGACTCAGATCTGAAATCGAGGCAAAACGTCATCATCCCGCCTTCCGAGTCTCGCGGGTTTTGGATCCTATATAAGGTACCCGCGTCGGCGGCATTTTCGCACTCAGCTGTGGACAGTGAAGAGGGAGGGTGGGAGTTAGGGCTGTGTAGTGTAGTGTAGTGTAGTGCTGCTGTTGTCCACTACTTCAAAGTCCATAGGGGCTGGCTGTGTTGTGCTGTGCTGCTGTTGTTAATAGGGGCTGTGTCCACTACTTCAAAGTCCATAGGGGCTGGCTGGACTGTGTTGTGCAGTCAGTTCTCCATAGGGGCTGTGTCCACTCCAAAGTCCTGTGCAGTGTCCCAGTCCTAAAGGGGTGCTGTAGTGTTGTCCAGGGGGTGCTCTGTCCATCAGGGGTGCTCCCCCCAAGTGCTAAAAAAATTATATATTTTCTGTGTTTGTGAATTGTGTGCGCAGTAGCCGCATGTGCATCAACAAAGTAGTGCCAAGCGTTCGCCTGTGTCATAAGTAAAGGGCCGGCTGGCTTGACCATTAAAGGGTGCTGTAACCCCCAAAGTACACTCCAGTCCAAACCAAAAAAAAAATAATTTTCTGTGTTTGTGAATTGTGTGCGCAGTAGCCGCACGTGCATCAACAAAGTAGTGCCAAGCGTGCACCTGTGTCATAAGTAAAGGGCCGGCTGGCTTGACCGTTAAAGGGTGCTGTAACCCCTGAAAGTACACTCCAGTCCAAACCAAAAAAATATATATTTTCTGTGTTTGTGAATTGTGTGCGCAGTAGCCGCATGTGCATCAACAAAGTAGTGCCAAGCGTGCGCCTGTGTCATAAGTAAAGGGCTGGCTGGCTTGACCGTTAAAGGGTGCTGTAACCCCCGAAAGTACACTCCAGTCCAAACCAAAAAAATATATATTTTCTGTGTTTGTGAATTGTGTGCGCAGTAGCCGCACGTGCATCAACAAAGTAGTGCCAAGCGTGCGCCTGTGTCATAAGTAAAGGGCCACCTGGCTTGACCATTAAGGGTGCTGTAACCTCCGAAAGTACACTCCAGTCCAAACCAAAAAAAAAATAATTTTCTGTGTTTGTGAATTGTGTGCGCAGTAGCCGCACGTGCATCAACAAAGTAGTGCCAAGCGTGCACCTGTGTCATAAGTAAAGGGCCGGCTGGCTTGACCGTTAAAGGGTTCTGTAACCCCCAAAGTACACTCCAAACCAAAAAAATATATATTTTCTGTGTTTGTGACTTGTGTGCACTGTGGCTGCACGTGCATCAACAAAGGAGCAGCGCCAAGCGTGCGCCTGTGTCCCATAAGTAAAGAGCCGGCTGGCTCATTTCTTAAAGGGTGGTGTATCCCACAAAGTGCAATACTCTCCAGCAAAAATAAAAAAATATTTTCTGTGTTTGTGTGCGCTTTAGCCGCACGTATATATCAATATAACATAAATGGAGGACCAAACTTTCTCCGATAAAAATAAAATATGGAATGATCAAGAACCACTTCCTCCTAGTGCTGTTGCTGCTGCTGGGAGTTGTTCATCATCCCAGAGAGGAAGTAGGAACATCACTACTTTTACTAAACAATTGACCGTCCAACAGTCCCTAGCGATGAGGATGAAGTACGACAGCAGTCATCCTGAAGCAAAACGTATAACTGAGGCCTTGACTGCTATGTTGGTGTTAGACGTGCGTCCGGTATCCGCAATTAGTGCAGTGGGATTTAGACAATTGATGGAGGTAGTGTGTCCTCGGTTCCAAATCCAGTCTAGATTCCACCTGCATCCTCAAAGCAGCAGCGACAAGCGTGCGTCTGTCTGTTAAAGGGTGGTGACACCCTCAAAGTGTGCTACACAAACAATTACAATATTCTTCTTCTTTTTTCTGTCTTTGTGAATTGTGTGGGCTGTAGCCACACCTGCATCCTTAAAGCAGCAGCGACAAGCGTGCGTCTGTCTGTTAAAGGGTGGTGACACCCTCAAAGTGTGCAACACAAACAATTAAAATATTGTTCTTTTTTTTTCGGTCTTTGTGAAATGTGTGGGCTGTAGCCGCACCTGCATCCTTAAAGCAGCAGCGACAAGCGTGCGTCTGTCTGTTAAAGGGTGGTGTAACTCTCAAAGTGCTCCAAAAAATAAAAAACTATTTTTTTTATGTGTTTGTGACTTGTGTGCGACGTAGCCGCACTTGCATCCTCAAAGCAGCAGCGACAAGCATTCGTCTGTCTACTAAAGGGTGGTGACACCCTCCAAGTGTGCTACACAAACAATTAAAATATTGTTCTTTTTTTTCGGTCTTTGTGAAATGTGTGGGCTGTAGCCGCACCTGCATCCTTAAAGCAGCAGCGACAAGCGTGCGTCTGTCTGTTAAAGGGTGGTGTAACTCTCAAAGTGCTCCAAAAAATAAAAAACTATTTTTTTAATGTGTTTGTGACTTGTGTGCGATGTAGCCGCACTTGCATCCTCAAAGCAGCAGTGACAAGCGTGCGTCTGTCTGTTAAAGGGTGGTGACACCCTCAAAGTGTGCTACACAAACAATAAAAATATTCTTCTTCTTTTTTCTGTCTTTGTGAATTGTGTGGGCTGTAGCCGCACCTGCATCCTTAAAGCAGCAGCGACAAGCATGCGTCTGTCTGTTAAAGGGTGGTGACACCCTCAAAGTGTGCTACACAAACAATTAAAATATTGTTCTTTTTTTTTTGGTCTTTGTGAAATGTGTGGGCTGTAGCCACACCTGCATCCTTAAAGCAGCAGCGACAAGCGTGCGTCTGTCTGTTAAAGGGTGGTGTAACTCTCAAAGTGCTCCAAAAAATAAAAAACTATTTTTTTAATGTGTTTGTGACTTGTGTGCAATGTAGCCGCACTTGCATCCTCAAAGCAGCAGCGACAAGCGTGCGTCTGTCTGTTAAAGGGTGGTGACACCCTCAAAGTGTGCTACACAAACAATTAAAATATTGTTCTTTTTTTTTTGGTCTTTGTGAAATGTGTGGGCTGTAGCCGCACCTGCATCCTTAAAGCAGCAGCGACAAGCGTGCGTCTGTCTGTTAAAGGGTGGTGTAACTCTCAAAGTGCTCCAAAAAATAAAAAACTATTTTATTAATGTGTTTGTGACTTGTGTGCGATGTAGCCGCACTTGCATCCTCAAAGCAGCAGCGACAAGCATGCATCTGTCTGTTAAAGGGTGGTGACACCCTCAAAGTGTGCTACACAAACAATAAAAATATTCTTCTTCTTTTTTCTGTCTTTGTGAATTGTGTGGGCTGTAGCCGCACCTGCATCCTTAAAGCAGCAGCGACAAGCGTGCGTCTGTCTGTTAAATGGTGGTGACACCCTCAAAGTGTGCTACACAAACAATTAAAATATTGTTCTTTTTTTTTCTCGGTCTTTGTGAAATGTGTGGGCTGTAGCCGCACCTGCATCCTTAAAGCAGCAGCGACAAGCGTGCGTCTGTCTGTTAAAGGGTGGTGTAACTCTCAAAGTGCTCCAAAAAATGTTAATGTGTTTGTGACTTGTGTGCGATGTAGCCGCACTTGCATCCTCAAAGCAGCAGCGACAAGCGTGCGTCTGTCTGTTAAAGGGTGGTGACACCCTCAAAGTGTGCTACACAAACAATAAAAATATTCTTCTTCTTTTTTCTGTCTTTGTGAATTGTGTGGGCTGTAGCCGCACCTGCATCCTTAAAGCAGCAGCGACAAGCGTGCGTCTGTCTGTTAAAGGGTGGTGACACCCTCAAAGTGTGCTACACAAACAATTAAAATATTGTTCTTTTTTTTTTGGTGTTTGTGAAATGTGTGGGCTGTAGCCGACCTGCATCCTTAAAGCAGCAGCGACAAGCGTGCGTCTGTCTGTTAAAAGGTGGTGTAACTCTCAAAGTGCTCCAAAAAATAAAAAACTATTTTTTTAATGTGTTTGTGACTTGTGTGCGATGTATCTGCACTTGCATCCTCAAAGCAGCAGCGACAAGCATGCGTCTGTCTGTTAAAGGGTGGTGACACCCTCAAAGTGTGCTACACAAACAATAAAAATATTCTTCTTCTTTTTTCTGTCTTTGTGAATTGTGTGGGCTCTAGCCGCACCTGCATCCTTAAAGCAGCAGCGACAAGCGTGCGTCTGTCTGTTAAATGGTGGTGACACCCTCAAAGTGTGCTACACAAACAATTAAAATATTGTTCTTTTTTTTTCGGTCTTTGTGAAATGTGTGGGCTGTAGCCGCACCTGCATCCTTAAAGCAGCAGCGACAAGCGTGCGTCTGTCTGTTAAAGGGTGGTGTAACTCTCAAAGTGCTCCAAAAAATAAAAAACTATTTTTTTAATGTGTTTGTGACTTGTGTGCGATGTAGCCGCACTTGCATCCTCAAAGCAGCAGCGACAAGCATGCGTCTGTCTGTTAAAGGGTGGTGACACCCTCAAAGTGTGCTACACAAACAATAAAAATATTCTATTTCTTTTTTCTGTCTTTGTGAATTGTGTGGGCTGTAGCCGCAACTGCATCCTTAAAGCAGCAGCGACAAGCATGCGTCTGTCTGTTAAAGGGTGGTGACACCCTCAAAGTGTGCTACACAAACAATTAAAATATTGTTCTTTTTTTTTTGGTCTTTGTGAAATGTGAGGGCTGTAGCCGCACCTGCATCCTTAAAGCAGCAGCGACAAGCGTGCGGCTGTCTGTTAAAGTGTGGTGTAACTCTCAAAGTGCTCCAAAATTTTTTAATGTGTTTGTGACTTGTGTGCGATGTAGCCGCACTTGCATCCTCAAAGCAGCAGCGACAAACGTGCGTCTGTCTGTTAAAGGGTGGTGACACCCTCAAAGTGTGCTACACAAACAATAAAAATATTTTTCTTTTTTCTGTCTTTGTGAATTGTGTGGGCTGTAGCCACACCTGCATCCTTAAAGCAGCAGCGACAAGCGTGCGTCTGTCTGTTAAAGGGTGGTGACACCCTCAAAGTGTGCAACACAAACAATTAAAATATTGTTCTTTTTTTTTCAGTCTTTGTGAAATGTGTGGGCTGTAGCCGCACCTGCATCCTTAAAGCAGCAGCGACGAGCGTGCGTCTGTCTGTTAAAGGGTGGTGTAACTCTCAAAGTGCTCCAAAAAATAAAAAACTATTTTTTAATGTGTTTGTGACTTGTGTGCGATGTAGCCACACTTGCATCCTCAAAACAGCAGCGACAAGCATGCGTCTGTCTGTTAAAGGGTGGTGACACCCTCAAAGTGTGCTACACAAACAATAAAAATATTCTTCTTCTTTTTTCTCTCTTTGTGAATTGTGTGGGCTGTAGCCACACCTGCATCCTTAAAGCAGCAGCGACAAGCGTGCGTCTATCTGTTAAAGGGTGGTGACACCCTCAAAGTGTGCAACACAAACAATTAAAATATTGTTCTTTTTTTTTCGGTCTTTGTGAAATGTGTGGGCTGTAGCCGCACCTGCATCCTTAAAGCAGCAGCGACAAGCGTGCATCTGTCTGTTAAAGGGTGGTGTAACTCTCAAAGTGCCCCAAAAAATAAAAAACTATTTTTTTAATGTGTTTGTGACTTGTGTGTGATGTAGCCGCACTTGCATCCTCAAAGCAGCAGTGACAAGCATGCGTCTGTCTGTTAAAGGGTGGTGACACCCTCAAAGTGTGCTACACAAACAATAAAAATATTCTTCTTCTTTTTTCTGTCTTTGTGAATTGTGTGGGCTGTAGCCGCACCTGCATCCTTAAAGCAGCAGCGACAAGCATGCGTCTGTCTGTTAAATGGTGTTGACACCCTCAAAGTGTGCTACACAAACAATTAAAATATTGTTCTTTTTTTTTCGGTCTTTGTGAAATGTGTGGGCTGTAGCCGCACCTGCATCCTTAAAGCAGCAGCGACAAGCGTGCGTCTGTCTGTTAAAGGGTGGTGTAACTCTCAAAGTGCTCCAAAAAATGTTAATGTGTTTGTGACTTGTGTGCGATGTAGCCGCACTTGCATCCTCAAAGCAGCAGCGACAAGCGTGCGTCTGTCTGTTAAAGGGTGGTGACACCCTCAAAGTGTGCTACACAAACAATAAAAATATTCTTCTTCTTTTTTCTGTCTTTGTGAATTGTGTGGGCTGTAGCCGCACCTGCATCCTTAAAGCAGCAGCGACAAGCGTGCGTCTGTCTGTTAAAGGGTGGTGACACCCTCCATGTGTGCTACACAAACAATTAAAATATTGTTCTTTTTTTTTTGGTGTTTGTGAAATGTGTGGGCTGTAGCCGCACCTGCATCCTTAAAGCAGCAGCGACAAGCGTGCGTCTGTCTGTTAAAAGGTGGTGTAACTCTCAAAGTGCTCCAAAAAATAAAAAACTCTTTTTTTAATGTGTTTGTGACTTGTGTGCGATGTATCTGCACTTGCATCCTCAAAGCAGCAGCGACAAGCATGCGTCTGTCTGTTAAAGGGTGGTGACACCCTCAAAGTGTGCTACACAAACAATAAAAATATTCTTCTTCTTTTTTCTGTCTTTGTGAATTGTGTGGGCTCTAGCCGCACCTGCATCCTTAAAGCAGCAGCGACAAGCGTGCGCCTGTCTGTTAAAGGGTGGTGACACCCTCAAAGTGTGCTACACAAACAATTAAAATATTGTTCTTTTTTTTTCGGTCTTTGTGAAATGTGAGGGCTGTAGCCGCACCTGCATCCTTAAAGCAGCAGCGACAAGCGTGCGGCTGTCTGTTAAAGGGTGGTGTAACTCTCAAAGTGCTCCAAAATTTTTTAATGTGTTTGTGACTTGTGTGCGATGTAGCCGCACTTGCATCCTCAAAGCAGCAGCGACAAGCGTGCGTCTGTCTGTTAAAGGGTGGTGACACCCTCAAAGTGTGCTACACAAACAATAAAAATATTCTTCTTTTTTCTGTCTTTGTGAATTGTGTGGGCTGTAGCCACACCTGCATCCTTAAAGCAGCAGCGACAAGCGTGCGTCTGTCTGTTAAAGGGTGGTGACACTCTCAAAGTGTGCAACACAAACAATTAAAATATTGTTCTTTTTTTTTCGGTCTTTGTGAAATGTGTGGGCTGTAGCCGCACCTGCATCCTTAAAGCAGCAGCGACAAGCGTGCGTCTGTCTGTTAAAGGGTGGTGTAACTCTCAAAGTGCTCCAAAAAATAAAAAACTATTTTTTTAATGTGTTTGTGACTTGTGTGCGACGTAGCCGCACTTGCATCCTCAAAGCAGCAGCGACAAGCATTCGTCTGTCTACTAAAGGGTGGTGACACCCTCCAAGTGTGCTACACAAACAATTAAAATATTGTTCTTTTTTTTCGGTCTTTGTGAAATGTGTGGGCTGTAGCCGCACCTGCATCCTTAAAGCAGCAGCGACAAGCGTGCGTCTGTCTGTTAAAGGGTGGTGTAACTCTCAAAGTGCTCCAAAAAATAAAAAACTATTTTTTTAATGTGTTTGTGACTTGTGTGCGATGTAGCCGCACTTGCATCCTCAAAGCAGCAGCGACAAGCATGCGTCTGTCTGTTAAAGGGTGGTGACACCCTCAAAGTGTGCTACACAAACAATAAAAATATTCTTCTTCTTTTTTCTGTCTTTGTGAATTGTGTGGGCTGTAGCCGCACCTGCATCCTTAAAGCAGCAGCGACAAGCGTGCGTCTGTCTGTTAAATGGTGGTGACACCCTCAAAGTGTGCTACACAAACAATTAAAATATTGTTCTTTTTTTTCCGGTCTTTGTGAAATGTGTGGGCTGTAGCCACACCTGCATCCTTAAAGCAGCAGCGACAAGCGTGCGTCTGTCTGTTAAAGGGTGGTGTAACTCTCAAAGTGCTCCAAAAAATAAAAAACTATTTTTTTAATGTGTTTGTGACTTGTGTGCGATGTAGCCGCACTTGCATCCTCAAAGCAGCAGCGACAAGCATGCGTCTGTCTGTTAAAGGGTGGTGACACCCTCAAAGTGTGCTACACAAACAATAAAAATATTCTATTTCTTTTTTCTGTCTTTGTGAATTGTGTGGGCTGTAGCCGCACCTGCATCCTTAAAGCAGCAGCGACAAGCATGCGTCTGTCTGTTAAAGGGTGGTGACACCCTCAAAGTGTGCTACACAAACAATTAAAATATTGTTCTTTTTTTTTCGGTCTTTGTGAAATGTGAGGGCTGTAGCCGCACCTGCATCCTTAAAGCAGCAGCGACAAGCGTGCGGCTGTCTGTTAAAGGGTGGTGTAACTCTCAAAGTGCTCCAAAATTTTTTAATGTGTTTGTGACTTGTGTGCGATGTAGCCGCACTTGCATCCTCAAAGCAGCAGCGACAAGCGTGCGTCTGTCTGTTAAAGGGTGGTGACACCCTCAAAGTGTGCTACACAAACAATTAAAATATTGTTCTTTTTTTTCGGTCTTTGTGAAATGTGTGGGCTGTAGCCGCACCTGCATCCTTAAAGCAGCAGCGACAAGCGTGCGTCTGTCTGTTAAAGGGTGGTGTAACTCTCAAAGTGCTCCAAAAAATAAAAAACTATTTTTTTAATGTGTTTGTGACTTGTGTGCGATGTAGCCGCACTTGCATCCTCAAAGCAGCAGCGACAAGCATGCGTCTGTCTGTTAAAGGGTGGTGACACCCTCAAAGTGTGCTACACAAACAATAAAAATATTCTTCTTCTTTTTTCTGTCTTTGTGAATTGTGTGGGCTGTAGCCGCACCTGCATCCTTAAAGCAGCAGCGACAAGCGTGCGTCTGTCTGTTAAATGGTGGTGACACCCTCAAAGTGTGCTACACAAACAATTAAAATATTGTTCTTTTTTTTCCGGTCTTTGTGAAATGTGTGGGCTGTAGCCACACCTGCATCCTTAAAGCAGCAGCGACAAGCGTGCGTCTGTCTGTTAAAGGGTGGTGTAACTCTCAAAGTGCTCCAAAAAATAAAAAACTATTTTTTTAATGTGTTTGTGACTTGTGTGCGATGTAGCCGCACTTGCATCCTCAAAGCAGCAGCGACAAGCATGCGTCTGTCTGTTAAAGGGTGGTGACACCCTCAAAGTGTGCTACACAAACAATAAAAATATTCTATTTCTTTTTTCTGTCTTTGTGAATTGTGTGGGCTGTAGCCGCACCTGCATCCTTAAAGCAGCAGCGACAAGCATGCGTCTGTCTGTTAAAGGGTGGTGACACCCTCAAAGTGTGCTACACAAACAATTAAAATATTGTTCTTTTTTTTTCGGTCTTTGTGAAATGTGAGGGCTGTAGCCGCACCTGCATCCTTAAAGCAGCAGCGACAAGCGTGCGGCTGTCTGTTAAAGGGTGGTGTAACTCTCAAAGTGCTCCAAAATTTTTTAATGTGTTTGTGACTTGTGTGCGATGTAGCCGCACTTGCATCCTCAAAGCAGCAGCGACAAGCGTGCGTCTGTCTGTTAAAGGGTGGTGACACCCTCAAAGTGTGCTACACAAACAATAAAAATATTCTTCTTTTTTCTGTCTTTGTGAATTGTGTGGGCTGTAGCCACACCTGCATCCTTAAAGCAGCAGCGACAAGCGTGCGTCTGTCTGTTAAAGGGTGGTGACACCCTCAAAGTGTGCAACACAAACAATTAAAATATTGTTCTTTTTTTTTCAGTCTTTGTGAAATGTGTGGGCTGTAGCCGCACCTGCATCCTTAAAGCAGCAGCGACGAGCGTGCGTCTGTCTGTTAAAGGGTGGTGTAACTCTCAAAGTGCTCCAAAAAATAAAAAACTATTTTTTTAATGTGTTTGTGACTTGTGTGCGATGTAGCCACACTTGCATCCTCAAAACAGCAGCGACAAGCATGCATCTGTCTGTTAAAGGGTGGTGACACCCTCAAAGTGTGCTACACAAACAATAAAAATATTCTTCTACTTTTTTCTCTCTTTGTGAATTGTGTGGGCTGTAGCTACACCTGCATCCTTAAAGCAGCAGCGACAAGCGTGCGTCTGTCTGTTAAAGGGTGGTGACACCCTCAAAGTGTGCAACACAAACAATTAAAATATTGTTCTTTTTTTTTCGGTCTTTGTGAAATGTGTGGGCTGTAGCCGCACCTGCATCCTTAAAGCAGCAGCGACAAGCGTGCATCTGTCTGTTAAAGGGTGGTGTAACTCTCAAAGTGCCCCAAAAAATAAAAAACTATTTTTTTAATGTGTTTGTGACTTGTGTGCGATGTAGCCGCACTTGCATCCTCAAAGCAGCAGTGACAAGCATGCGTCTGTCTGTGAAAGGGTGGTGACACCCTCAAAGTGTGCTACACAAACAATAAAAATATTCTTCTTCTTTTTTCTGTCTTTGTGAATTGTGTGGGCTGTAGCCGCACCTGCATCCTTAAAGCAGCAGCGACAAGCATGCGTCTGTCTGTTAAAGGGTGGTGACACCCTCAAAGTGTGCTACACAAACAATTAAAATATTGTTCTTTTTTTTTTGGTCTTTGTGAAATGTGTGGGCTGTAGCCGCACCTGCATCCTTAAAGCAGCAGCGACAAGCGTGCGTCTGTCTGTTAAAGGGTGGTGTAACTCTCAAAGTGCTCCTAAAAATGTTAATGTGTTTGTGACTTGTGTGCGATGTAGCCGCACTTGCATCCTCAAAGCAGCAGCGACAAGCGTGCGTCTGTCTGTTAAAGGGTGGTGACACCCTCAAAGTGTGCTACACAAACAATAAAAATATTCTTCTTCTTTTTTCTGTCTTTGTGAATTGTGTGGGCTGTAGCCGCACCTGCATCCTTAAAGCAGCAGCGACAAGCGTGCGTCTGTCTGTTAAAGGGTGGTGACACCCTCAAAGTGTGCTACACAAACAATTAAAATATTGTTCTTTTTTTTTTGGTGTTTGTGAAATGTGTGGGCTGTAGCCGCACCTGCATCCTTAAAGCAGCAGCGACAAGCGTGCGTCTGTCTGTTAAAAGGTGGTGTAACTCTCAAAGTGCTCCAAAAAATAAAAAACTATTTTTTTAATGTGTTTGTGACTTGTGTGCGATGTATCCGCACTTGCATCCTCAAAGCAGCAGCGACAAGCATGCGTCTGTCTGTTAAAGGGTGGTGACACCCTCAAAGTGTGCTACACAAACAATAAAAATATTCTTCTTCTTTTTTCTGTCTTTGTGAATTGTGTGGGCTCTAGCCGCACCTGCATCCTTAAAGCAGCAGCGACAAGCGTGCGTCTGTCTGTTAAATGGTGGTGACACCCTCAAAGTGTGCTACACAAACAATTAAAATATTGTTCTTTTTTTTTCGGTCTTTGTGAAATGTGTGGGCTGTAGCCGCACCTGCATCCTTAAAGCAGCAGCGACAAGCGTGCGTCTGTCTGTTAAAGGGTGGTGTAACTCTCAAAGTGCTCCAAAAAATAAAAAACTATTTTTTTAATGTGTTTGTGACTTGTGTGCGATGTAGCCGCACTTGCATCCTCAAAGCAGCAGCGACAAGCATGCGTCTGTCTGTTAAAGGGTGGTGACACCCTCAAAGTGTGCTACACAAACAATAAAAATATTCTATTTCTTTTTTCTGTCTTTGTGAATTGTGTGGGCTGTAGCCGCACCTGCATCCTTAAAGCAGCAGCGACAAGCATGCGTCTGTCTGTTAAAGGGTGGTGACACCCTCAAAGTGTGCTACACAAACAATTAAAATATTGTTCTTTTTTTTTCGGTCTTTGTGAAATGTGAGGGCTGTAGCCGCACCTGCATCCTTAAAGCAGCAGCGACAAGCGTGCGGCTGTCTGTTAAAGGGTGGTGTAACTCTCAAAGTGCTCCAAAAATTTTTAATGTGTTTGTGACTTGTGTGCGATGTAGCCACACTTGCATCCTCAAAGCAGCAGCGACAAGCATGCGTCTGTCTGTTAAAGGGTGGTGACACCCTCAAAGTGTGCTACACAAACAATAAAAATATTCTATTTCTTTTTTCTGTCTTTGTGAATTGTGTGGGCTGTAGCCGCACCTGCATCCTTAAAGCAGCAGCGACAAGCATGCGTCTGTCTGTTAAAGGGTGGTGACACCCTCAAAGTGTGCTACACAAACAATTAAAATATTGTTCTTTTTTTTTTGGTGTTTGTGAAATGTGTGGGCTGTAGCCGCACCTGCATCCTTAAAGCAGCAGCGACAAGCGTGCGTCTGTCTGTTAAAAGGTGGTGTAACTCTCAAAGTGCTCCAAAAAATAAAAAACTATTTTTTTAATGTGTTTGTGACTTGTGTGCGATGTATCCGCACTTGCATCCTCAAAGCAGCAGCGACAAGCATGCGTCTGTCTGTTAAAGGGTGGTGACACCCTCAAAGTGTGCTACACAAACAATAAAAATATTCTTCTTCTTTTTTCTGTCTTTGTGAATTGTGTGGGCTCTAGCCGCACCTGCATCCTTAAAGCAGCAGCGACAAGCGTGCGTCTGTCTGTTAAATGGTGGTGACACCCTCAAAGTGTGCTACACAAACAATTAAAATATTGTTCTTTTTTTTTCGGTCTTTGTGAAATGTGTGGGCTGTAGCCGCACCTGCATCCTTAAAGCAGCAGCGACAAGCGTGCGTCTGTCTGTTAAAGGGTGGTGTAACTCTCAAAGTGCTCCAAAAAATAAAAAACTATTTTTTTAATGTGTTTGTGACTTGTGTGCGATGTAGCCGCACTTGCATCCTCAAAGCAGCAGCGACAAGCATGCGTCTGTCTGTTAAAGGGTGGTGACACCCTCAAAGTGTGCTACACAAACAATAAAAATATTCTATTTCTTTTTTCTGTCTTTGTGAATTGTGTGGGCTGTAGCCGCACCTGCATCCTTAAAGCAGCAGCGACAAGCATGCGTCTGTCTGTTAAAGGGTGGTGACACCCTCAAAGTGTGCTACACAAACAATTAAAATATTGTTCTTTTTTTTTCGGTCTTTGTGAAATGTGAGGGCTGTAGCCGCACCTGCATCCTTAAAGCAGCAGCGACAAGCGTGCGGCTGTCTGTTAAAGGGTGGTGTAACTCTCAAAGTGCTCCAAAAATTTTTAATGTGTTTGTGACTTGTGTGCGATGTAGCCACACTTGCATCCTCAAAGCAGCAGCGACAAGCATGCGTCTGTCTGTTAAAGGGTGGTGACACCCTCAAAGTGTGCTACACAAACAATAAAAATATTCTATTTCTTTTTTCTGTCTTTGTGAATTGTGTGGGCTGTAGCCGCACCTGCATCCTTAAAGCAGCAGCGACAAGCATGCGTCTGTCTGTTAAAGGGTGGTGACACCCTCAAAGTGTGCTACACAAACAATTAAAATATTGTTCTTTTTTTTTCGGTCTTTGTGAAATGTGAGGGCTGTAGCCGCACCTGCATCCTTAAAGCAGCAGCGACAAGCGTGCGGCTGTCTGTTAAAGGGTGGTGTAACTCTCAAAGTGCTCCAAAATGTTTTAATGTGTTTGTGACTTGTGTGCGATGTAGCCGCACTTGCATCCTCAAAGCAGCAGCGATAAGCGTGCGTCTGTCTGTTAAAGGGTGGTGACACCCTCAAAGTGTGCTACACAAACAATAAAAATATTCTTCTTTTTTCTGTCTTTGTGAATTGTGTGGGCTGTAGCCACACCTGCATCCTTAAAGCAGCAGCGACAAGCGTGCGTCTGTCTGTTAAAGGGTGGTGACACCCTCAAAGTGTGCAACACAAACAATTAAAATATTGTTCTTTTTTTTTCGGTCTTTGTGAAATGTGTGGGCTGTAGCCGCACCTGCATCCTTAAAGCAGCAGCGACAAGCGTGCGTCTGTCTGTTAAAGGGTGGTGTAACTCTCAAAGTGCTCCAAAAAATAAAAAACTATTTTTTTAATGTGTTTGTGACTTGTGTGCGACGTAGCCGCACTTGCATCCTCAAAGCAGCAGCGACAAGCATTCGTCTGTCTACTAAAGGGTGGTGACACCCTCCAAGTGTGCTACACAAACAATTAAAATATTGTTCTTTTTTTTCGGTCTTTGTGAAATGTGTGGGCTGTAGCCGCACCTGCATCCTTAAAGCAGCAGCGACAAGCGTGCGTCTGTCTGTTAAAGGGTGGTGTAACTCTCAAAGTGCTCCAAAAAATAAAAAACTATTTTTTTAATGTGTTTGTGACTTGTGTGCGATGTAGCCGCACTTGCATCCTCAAAGCAGCAGTGACAAGCGTGCGTCTGTCTGTTAAAGGGTGGTGACACCCTCAAAGTGTGCTACACAAACAATAAAAATATTCTTCTTCTTTTTTCTGTCTTTGTGAATTGTGTGGGCTGTAGCCGCACCTGCATCCTTAAAGCAGCAGCGACAAGCATGCGTCTGTCTGTTAAAGGGTGGTGACACCCTCAAAGTGTGCTACACAAACAATTAAAATATTGTTCCTTTTTTTTCGGTCTTTGTGAAATGTGTGGGCTGTAGCCGCACCTGCATCCTTAAAGCAGCAGCGACAAGCGTGCGTCTGTCTGTTAAAGGGTGGTGTAACTCTCAAAGTGCTCCAAAAAATAAAAAACTATTTTTTTAATGTGTTTGTGACTTGTGTGCGACGTAGCAGCACTTTCATCCTCAAAGCAGCAGCGACAAGCGTGCATCTGTCTGTTAAAGGGTGGTGACACCCTCAAAGTGTGCTACACGAACAATAAAAATATTCTTCTTTTTTCTGTCTTTGTGAATTGTGTGGGCTGTAGCCGCACCTGCATCCTTATAGCAGCAGCGACAAGCGTGCGTCTGTCTGTTAAAGGGTGGTGACACCCTCAAAGTGTGCTACACAAACAATTAAAATATTGTTCTTTTTTTTTTGGTCTTTGTGAAATGTGTGGGCTGTAGCCACACCTGCATCCTTAAAGCAGCAGCGACAAGCGTGCGTCTGTCTGTTAAAGGGTGGTGTAACTCTCAAAGTGCTCCAAAAAATAAAAAACTATTTTTTTAATGTGTTTGTGACTTGTGTGCGATGTAGCCGCACTTGCATCCTCAAAGCAGCAGCGACAAGCGTGCGTCTGTCTGTTAAAGGGTGGTGACACCCTCAAAGTGTGCTACACAAACAATTAAAATATTGTTCTTTTTTTTTCGGTCTTTGTGAAATGTGTGGGCTGTAGCCGCACCTGCATCCTTAAAGCAGCAGCGACAAGCGTGCGTCTGTCTGTTAAAGGGTGGTATAACTCTCAAAGTGCTCCAAAAAATAAAAAACTATTTTTTTAATGTGTTTGTGACTTGTGTGCGATGTAGCCGCACTTGCATCCTCAAAGCAGCAGCGACAAGCATGCGTCTGTCTGTTAAAGGGTGGTGACACCCTCAAAGTGTGCTACACAAACAATAAAAATATTCTTCTTCTTTTTTCTGTCTTTGTGAATTGTGTGGGCTGTAGCCGCACCTGCATCCTTAAAGCAGCAGCGACAAGCGTGCGTCTGTCTGTTAAATGGTGGTGACACCCTCAAAGTGTGCTACACAAACAATTAAAATATTGTTCTTTTTTTTTCGGTCTTTGTGAAATGTGTGGGCTGTAGCCGCACCTGCATCCTTAAAGCAGCAGCGACAAGCGTGCGGCTGTCTGTTAAAGGGTGGTGTAACTCTCAAAGTGCTCCAAAATTTTTTAATGTGTTTGTGACTTGTGTGCGATGTAGCCGCACTTGCATCCTCAAAGCAGCAGCGACAAGCGTGCGTCTGTCTGTTAAAGGGTGGTGACACCCTCAAAGTGTGCTACACAAACAATAAAAATATTCTTCTTCTTTTTTCTGTCTTTGTGAATTGTGTGGGCTGTAGCCGCACCTGCATCCTTAAAGCAGCAGCGACAAGCGTGCGTCTGTCTGTTAAAGGGTGGTGACACCCTCAAAGTGTGCTACACAAACAATTAAAATATTGTTCTTTTTTTTTTGGTCTTTGTGAAATGTGTGGGCTGTAGCCGCACCTGCATCCTTAAAGCAGCAGCGACAAGCGTGCGTCTGTCTGTTAAAAGGTGGTGTAACTCTCAAAGTGCTCCAAAAAATAAAAAACTATTTTTTTAATGTGTTTGTGACTTGTGTGCGATGTATCCGCACTTGCATCCTCAAAGCAGCAGCGACAAGCATGCGTCTGTCTGTTAAAGGGTGGTGACACCCTCAAAGTGTGCTACACAAACAATAAAAATATTCTTCTTCTTTTTTCTGTCTTTGTGAATTGTGTGGGCTCTAGCCGCACCTGCATCCTTAAAGCAGCAGCGACAAGCGTGCGTCTGTCTGTTAAATGGTGGTGACACCCTCAAAGTGTGCTACACAAACAATTAAAATATTGTTCTTTTTTTTTCGGTCTTTGTGAAATGTGTGGGCTGTAGCCGCACCTGCATCCTTAAAGCAGCAGCGACAAGCGTGCGTCTGTCTGTTAAAGGGTGGTGTAACTCTCAAAGTGCTCCAAAAAATAAAAAACTATTTTTTTAATGTGTTTGTGACTTGTGTGCGATGTAGCCGCTCTTGCATCCTCAAAGCAGCAGCGACAAGCATGCGTCTGTCTGTTAAAGGGTGGTGACACCCTCAAAGTGTGCTACACAAACAATAAAAATATTCTATTTCTTTTTTCTGTCTTTGTGAATTGTGTGGGCTGTAGACGCACCTGCATCCTTAAAGCAGCAGCGACAAGCATGCGTCTGTCTGTTAAAGGGTGGTGACACCCTCAAAGTGTGCTACACAAACAATTAAAATATTGTTCTTTTTTTTTCGGTCTTTGTGAAATGTGAGGGCTGTAGCCGCACCTGCATCCTTAAAGCAGCAGCGACAAGCGTGCGGCTGTCTGTTAAAGGGTGGTGTAACTCTCAAAGTGCTCCAAAATTTTTTAATGTGTTTGTGACTTGTGTGCGATGTAGCCGCACTTGCATCCTCAAAACAGCAGCGACAAGCATGCGTCTGTCTGTTAAAGGGTGGTGACACCCTCAAAGTGTGCTACACAAACAATAAAAATATTCTTCTTCTTTTTTCTCTCTTTGTGAATTGTGTGGGCTGTAGCCACACCTGCATCCTTAAAGCAGCAGCAACAAGCGTGCGTCTGTCTGTTAAAGGGTGGTGACACCCTCAAAGTGTGCAACACAAACAATTAAAATATTGTTCTTTTTTTTTGGTCTTTGTGAAATGTGTGGGCTGTAGCCGCACCTGCATCCTTAAAGCAGCAGCGACAAGCGTGCATCTGTCTGTTAAAGGGTGGTGTAACTCTCAAAGTGCCCCAAAAAATAAAAAACTATTTTTTTAATGTGTTTGTGACTTGTGTGTGATGTAGCCGCACTTGCATCCTCAAAGCAGCAGTGACAAGCATGCGTCTGTCTGTTAAAGGGTGGTGACACCCTCAAAGTGTGCTACACAAACAATAAAAATATTCTTCTTCTTTTTTCTGTCTTTGTGAATTGTGTGGGCTGTAGCCGCACCTGCATCCTTAAAGCAGCAGCAACAAGCATGCGTCTGTCTGTTAAAGGGTGGTGACACCCTCAAAGTGTGCTACACAAACAATTAAAATATTGTTCTTTTTTTTTTGGTCTTTGTGAAATGTGTGGGCTGTAGCCGCACCTGCATCCTTAAAGCAGCAGCGACAAGCGTGCGTCTGTCTGTTAAAGGGTGGTGTAACTCTCAAAGTGCTCCAAAAAATGTTAATTTGTTTGTGACTTGTGTGCGATATAGCCGCACTTGCATCCTCAAAGCAGCAGCGACAAGCATGCGTCTGTCTGTTAAAGGGTGCTGACACCCTCAAAGTGTGCTACACAAACAATAAAAATATTCTTCTTCTTTTTTCTGTCTTTGTGAATTGTGTGGGCTGTAGCCGCACCTGCATCCTTAAAGCAGCAGCGACAAGCGTGCGTCTGTCTGTTAAAGGGTGGTGACACCCTCAAAGTGTGCTACACAAACAATTAAAATATTGTTCTTTTTTTTTTGGTCTTTGTGAAATGTGTGGGCTGTAGCCGCACCTGCATCCTTAAAGCAGCAGCGACAAGCGTGCGTCTGTCTGTTAAAAGGTGGTGTAACTCTCAAAGTGCTCCAAAAAATAAAAAACTATTTTTTTATTGTGTTTGTGACTTGTGTGCGATGTATCCGCACTTGCATCCTCAAAGCAGCAGCGACAAGCATGCGTCTGTCTGTTAAAGGGTGGTTACACCCTCAAAGTGTGCTACACAAACAATAAAAATATTCTTCTTCTTTATTCTGTCTTTGTGAATTGTGTGGGCACTAGCCGCACCTGCATCCTTAAAGCAGCAGTGACAAGCGTGCGCCTGTCTGTTAAAGGGTGGTGACACCCTCAAAGTGTGCTACACAAACAATTAAAATATTGTTCTTTTTTTTTCGGTCTTTGTGAAATGTGAGGGCTGTAGCCGCACCTGCATCCTTAAAGCAGCAGCGACAAGCGTGCGGCTGTCTGTTAAAGGGTGGTGTAACTCTCAAAGTGCTCCAAAATTTTTTAATGTGTTTGTGACTTGTGTGCGATGTAGCCGCACTTGCATCCTCAAAGCAGCAGCGACAAGCGTGCGTCTGTCTGTTAAAGGGTGGTGACACCCTCAAAGTGTGCTACACAAACAATAAAAATATTCTTCTTTTTTCTGTCTTTGTGAATTGTGTGGTCTGTAGCCACACCTGCATCCTTAAAGCAGCAGCGACAAGCGTGCGTCTGTCTGTTAAAGGGTGGTGACACCCTCAAAGTGTGCAACACAAACAATTCAAATATTGTTCTTTTTTTTTCGGTCTTTGTGAAATGTGTGGGCTGTAGCCGCACCTGCATCCTTAAAGCAGCAGCGACAAGCGTGCGTCTGTCTGTTAAAGGGTGGTGTAACTCTCAAAGTGCTCCAAAAAATAAAAAACTATTTTTTTAATGTGTTTGTGACTTGTGTGCGACGTAGCCGCACTTGCATCCTCAAAGCAGCAGCGACAAGCATTCGTCTGTCTACTAAAGGGTGGTGACACCCTCCAAGTGTGCTACACAAACAATTAAAATATTGTTCTTTTTTTTCGGTCTTTGTGAAATGTGTGGACTGTAGCCGCACCTGCATCCTTAAAGCAGAAGCGACAAGCGTGCGTCTGTCTGTTAAAGGGTGGTGTAACTCTCAAAGTGCTCCAAAAAATAAAAAACTATTTTTTTAATGTGTTTGTGACTTGTGTGCGATGTAGCCGCACTTGCATCCTCAAAGCAGCAGCGACAAGCGTGCGTCTGTCTGTTAAAGGGTGGTGACACCCTCAAAGTGTGCTACACAAACAATAAAAATATTCTTCTTCTTTTTTCTGTCTTTGTGAATTGTGTGGGCTGTAGCCGCACCTGCATCCTTAAAGCAGCAGCGACAAGCGTGCGTCTGTCTGTTAAAGGGTGGTGACACCCTCAAAGTGTGCTACACAAACAATTAAAATATTGTTCTTTTTTTTTTGGTCTTTGTGAAATGTGTGGGCTGTAGCCGCACCTGCATCCTTAAAGCAGCAGCGACAAGCGTGCGTCTGTCTGTTAAAAGGTGGTGTAACTCTCAAAGTGCTCCAAAAAATAAAAAACTATTTTTTTAATGTGTTTGTGACTTGTGTGCGATGTATCCGCACTTGCATCCTCAAAGCAGCAGCGACAAGCATGCGTCTGTCTGTTAAAGGGTGGTGACACCCTCAAAGTGTGCTACACAAACAATAAAAATATTCTTCTTCTTTTTTCTGTCTTTGTGAATTGTGTGGTCTCTAGCCGCACCTGCATCCTTAAAGCAGCAGCGACAAGCGTGCGTCTGTCTGTTAAATGGTGGTGACACCCTCAAAGTGTGCTACACAAACAATTAAAATATTGTTCTTTTTTTTTCGGTCTTTGTGAAATGTGTGGGCTGTAGCCGCACCTGCATCCTTAAAGCAGCAGCGACAAGCGTGCGTCTGTCTGTTAAAGGGTGGTGTAACTCTCAAAGTGCTCCAAAAAATAAAAAACTATTTTTTTAATGTGTTTGTGACTTGTGTGCGATGTAGCCGCACTTGCATCCTCAAAGCAGCAGCGACAAGCATGCGTCTGTCTGTTAAAGGGTGGTGACACCCTCAAAGTGTGCTACACAAACAATAAAAATATTCTATTTCTTTTTTCTGTCTTTGTGAATTGTGTGGGCTGTAGCCGCACCTGCATCCTTAAAGCAGCAGCGACAAGCATGCGTATGTCTGTTAAAGGGTGGTGACACCCTCAAAGTGTGCTACACAAACAATTAAAATATTGTTCTTTTTTTTTCGGTCTTTGTGAAATGTGAGGGCTGTAGCCGCACCTGCATCCTTAAAGCAGCAGCGACAAGCGTGCGGCTGTCTGTTAAAGGGTGGTGTAACTCTCAAAGTGCTCCAAAAATTTTTAATGTGTTTGTGACTTGTGTGCGATGTAGCTGCACTTGCATCCTCAAAACAGCAGCGACAAGCATGCGTCTGTCTGTTAAAGGGTGGTGACACCCTCAAAGTGTGCTACACAAACAATAAAAATATTCTTCTTCTTTTTTCTCTCTTTGTGAATTGTGTGGGCTGTAGCCACACCTGCATCCTTAAAGCAGCAGCAACAAGCGTGCGTCTGTCTGTTAAAGGGTGGTGACACCCTCAAAGTGTGCAACACAAACAATTAAAATATTGTTCTTTTTTTTTGGTCTTTGTGAAATGTGTGGGCTGTAGCCGCACCTGCATCCTTAAAGCAGCAGCGACAAGCGTGCATCTGTCTGTTAAAGGGTGGTGTAACTCTCAAAGTGCCCCAAAAAATAAAAAACTATTTTTTTAATGTGTTTGTGACTTGTGTGTGATGTAGCCGCACTTGCATCCTCAAAGCAGCAGTGACAAGCATGCGTCTGTCTGTTAAAGGGTGGTGACACCCTCAAAGTGTGCTACACAAACAATAAAAATATTCTTCTTCTTTTTTCTGTCTTTGTGAATTGTGTGGGCTGTAGCCGCACCTGCATCCTTAAAGCAGCAGCGACAAGCATGCGTCTGTCTGTTAAAGGGTGGTGACACCCTCAAAGTGTGCTACACAAACAATTAAAATATTGTTCTTTTTTTTTTGGTCTTTGTGAAATGTGTGGGCTGTAGCCGCACCTGCATCCTTAAAGCAGCAGCGACAAGCGTGCGTCTGTCTGTTAAAGGGTGGTGTAACTCTCAAAGTGCTCCAAAAAATGTTAATTTGTTTGTGACTTGTGTGCGATGTAGCCGCACTTGCATCCTCAAAGCAGCAGCGACAAGCGTGCGTCTGTCTGTTAAAGGGTGGTGACACCCTCAAAGTGTGCTACACAAACAATAAAAATATTCTTCTTCTTTTTTCTGTCTTTGTGAATTGTGTGGGCTGTAGCCGCACCTGCATCCTTAAAGCAGCAGCGACAAGCGTGCGTCTGTCTGTTAAAGGGTGGTGACACCCTCAAAGTGTGCTACACAAACAATTAAAATATTGTTCTTTTTTTTTTGGTCTTTGTGAAATGTGTGGGCTGTAGCCGCACCTGCATCCTTAAAGCAGCAGCGACAAGCGTGCGTCTGTCTGTTAAAAGGTGGTGTAACTCTCAAAGTGCTCCAAAAAATAAAAAACTATTTTTTTAATGTGTTTGTGACTTGTGTGCGATGTATCCGCACTTGCATCCTCAAAGCAGCAGCGACAAGCATGCGTCTGTCTGTTAAAGGGTGGTGACACCCTCAAAGTGTGCTACACAAACAATAAAAATATTCTTCTTCTTTTTTCTGTCTTTGTGAATTGTGTGGGCTCTAGCCGCACCTGCATCCTTAAAGCAGCAGTGACAAGCGTGCGCCTGTCTGTTAAAGGGTGGTGACACCCTCAAAGTGTGCTACACAAACAATTAAAATATTGTTCTTTTTTTTTCGGTCTTTGTGAAATGTGAGGGCTGTAGCCGCACCTGCATCCTTAAAGCAGCAGCGACAAGCGTGCGGCTGTCTGTTAAAGGGTGGTGTAACTCTCAAAGTGCTCCAAAATTTTTTAATGTGTTTGTGACTTGTGTGCGATGTAGCCGCACTTGCATCCTCAAAGCAGCAGCGACAAGCGTGCGTCTGTCTGTTAAAGGGTGGTGACACCCTCAAAGTGTGCTACACAAACAATAAAAATATTCTTCTTTTTTCTGTCTTTGTGAATTGTGTGGGCTGTAGCCACACCTGCATCCTTAAAGCAGCAGCGACAAGCGTGCGTCTGTCTGTTAAAGGGTGGTGACACCCTCAAAGTGTGCAACACAAACAATTAAAATATTGTTCTTTTTTTTTCGGTCTTTGTGAAATGTGTGGGCTGTAGCCGCACCTGCATCCTTAAAGCAGCAGCGACAAGCGTGCGTCTGTCTGTTAAAGGGTGGTGTAACTCTCAAAGTGCTCCAAAAAATAAAAAACTATTTTTTTAATGTGTTTGTGACTTGTGTGCGACGTAGCCGCACTTGCATCCTCAAAGCAGCAGCGACAAGCATTCGTCTGTCTACTAAAAGGGTGGTGACACCCTCCAAGTGTGCTACACAAACAATTAAAATATTGTTCTTTTTTTTCGGTCTTTGTGAAATGTGTGGACTGTAGCCGCACCTGCATCCTTAAAGCAGAAGCGACAAGCGTGCGTCTGTCTGTTAAAGGGTGGTGTAACTCTCAAAGTGCTCCAAAAAATAAAAAACTATTTTTTTAATGTGTTTGTGACTTGTGTGCGATGTAGCCGCACTTGCATCCTCAAAGCAGCAGTGACAAGCGTGCGTCTGTCTGTTAAAGGGTGGTGACACCCTCAAAGTGTGCTACACAAACAATAAAAATATTCTTCTTCTTTTTTCTGTCTTTGTGAATTGTGTGGGCTGTAGCCGCACCTGCATCCTTAAAGCAGCAGCGACAACCATGCGTCTGTCTGTTAAAGGGTGGTGACACCCTCAAAGTGTGCTACACAAACAATTAAAATATTGTTCTTTTTTTTTCGGTCTTTGTGAAATGTGTGGGCTGTAGCCGCACCTGCATCCTTAAAGCAGCAGCGACAAGCGTGCGTCTGTCTGTTAAAGGGTGGTGACACCCTCAAAGTGTGCTACACAAACAATTAAAATATTGTTCTTTTTTTTTTGGTGTTTGTGAAATGTGTGGGCTGTAGCCGCACCTGCATCCTTAAAGCAGCAGCGACAAGCGTGCGTCTGTCTGTTAAAAGGTTGTGTAACTCTCAAAGTGCTCCAAAAAATAAAAAACTATTTTTTTAATGTGTTTGTGACTTGTGTGCGATGTATCCGCACTTGCATCCTCAAAGCAGCAGCGACAAGCATGCGTCTGTCTGTTAAAGGGTGGTGACACCCTCAAAGTGTGCTACACAAACAATAAAAATGTTCTTCTTCTTTTTTCTGTCTTTGTGAATTGTGTGGGCTCTAGCCGCACCTGCATCCTTAAAGCAGCAGTGACAAGCGTGCGCCTGTCTGTTAAAGGGTGGTGACACCCTCAAAGTGTGCTACACAAACAATTAAAATATTGTTCTTTTTTTTTCGGTCTTTGTGAAATGTGAGGGCTGTAGCCGCACCTGCATCCTTAAAGCAGCAGCGACAAGCGTGCGGCTGTCTGTTAAAGGGTGGTGTAACTCTCAAAGTGCTCCAAAATTTTTTAATGTGTTTGTGACTTGTGTGCGATGTAGCCGCACTTGCATCCTCAAAGCAGCAGCGACAAGCGTGCGTCTGTCTGTTAAAGGGTGGTGACACCCTCAAAGTGTGCTACACAAACAATAAAAATATTCTTCTTTTTTCTGTCTTTGTGAATTGTGTGGGCTGTAGCCACACCTGCATCCTTAAAGCAGCAGCGACAAGCGTGCGTCTGTCTGTTAAAGGGTGGTGACACCCTCAAAGTGTGCAACACAAACAATTAAAATATTGTTCTTTTTTTTTCGGTCTTTGTGAAATGTGTGGGCTGTAGCCGCACCTGCATCCTTAAAGCAGCAGCGACAAGCGTGCGTCTGTCTGTTAAAGGGTGGTGTAACTCTCAAAGTGCTCCAAAAAATAAAAAACTATTTTTTTAATGTGTTTGTGACTTGTGTGCGACGTAGCCGCACTTGTATCCTCAAAGCAGCAGCGACAAGCATTCGTCTGTCTACTAAAGGGTGGTGACACCCTCAAAGTGTGCTACACAAACAATAAAAATATTCTTCTTCTTTTTTCTGTCTTTGTGAATTGTGTGGGCTGTAGCCGCACCTGCATCCTTAAAGCAGCAGCGACAAGCGTGCGTCTGTCTGTTAAATGGTGGTGACACCCTCAAAGTGTGCTACACAAACAATTAAAATATTGTTCTTTTTTTTTCGGTCTTTGTGAAATGTGTGGGCTGTAGCCGCCCCTGCATCCTTAAAGCAGCAGCGACAAGCGTGCGTCTGTCTGTTAAAGGGTGGTGTAACTCTCAAAGTGCTCCAAAAAATAAAAAACTATTTTTTTAATGTGTTTGTGACTTGTGTGCGATGTAGCCGCACTTGCATCCTCAAAGCAGCAGCGACAAGCATGCGTCTGTCTGTTAAAGGGTGGTGACACCCTCAAAGTGTGCTACACAAACAATAAAAATATTCTATTTCTTTTTTCTGTCTTTGTGAATTGTGTGGGCTGTAGCCGCACCTGCATCCTTAAAGCAGCAGTGACAAGCATGCGTCTGTCTGTTAAAGGGTGGTGACACCCTCAAAGTGTGCTACACAAACAATTAAAATATTGTTCTTTTTTTTTCGGTCTTTGTGAAATGTGAGGGCTGTAGCCGCACCTGCATCCTTAAAGCAGCAGCGACAAGCGTGCGGCTGTCTGTTAAAGGGTGGTGTAACTCTCAAAGTGCTCCAAAATTTTTTAATGTGTTTGTGACTTGTGTGCGATGTAGCCGCACTTGCATCCTCAAAGCAGCAGCGACAAGCGTGCGTCTGTCTGTTAAAGGGTGGTGACACCCTCAAAGTGTGCTACACAAACAATAAAAATATTCTTCTTTTTTCTGTCTTTGTGAATTGTGTGGTCTGTAGCCACACCTGCATCCTTAAAGCAGCAGCGACAAGCGTGCGTCTGTCTGTTAAAGGGTGGTGACACCCTCAAAGTGTGCAACACAAACAATTCAAATATTGTTCTTTTTTTTTCGGTCTTTGTGAAATGTGTGGGCTGTAGCCGCACCTGCATCCTTAAAGCAGCAGCGACAAGCGTGCGTCTGTCTGTTAAAGGGTGGTGTAACTCTCAAAGTGCTCCAAACAATAAAAAACTATTTTTTTAATGTGTTTGTGACTTGTGTGCGACGTAGCCGCACTTGCATCCTCAAAGCAGCAGCGACAAGCATTCGTCTGTCTACTAAAGGGTGGTGACACCCTCCAAGTGTGCTACACAAACAATTAAAATATTGTTCTTTTTTTTCGGTCTTTGTGAAATGTGTGGACTGTAGCCGCACCTGCATCCTTAAAGCAGCAGCGACAAGCGTGCGTCTGTCTGTTAAATGGTGGTGACACCCTCAAAGTGTGCTACACAAACAATTAAAATATTGTTCTTTTTTTTTCGGTCTTTGTGAAATGTGTGGGCTGTAGCCGCACCTGCATCCTTAAAGCAGCAGCGACAAGCGTGCGTCTGTCTGTTAAAGGGTGGTGTAACTCTCAAAGTGCTCCAAAAAATAAAAAACTATTTTTTTAATGTGTTTGTGACTTGTGTGCGATGTAGCCGCACTTGCATCCTCAAAGCAGCAGCGACAAGCATGCGTCTGTCTGTTAAAGGGTGGTGACACCCTCAAAGTGTGCTACACAAACAATAAAAATATTCTATTTCTTTTTTCTGTCTTTGTGAATTGTGTGGGCTGTAGCCGCACCTGCATCCTTAAAGCAGCAGCGACAAGCATGCGTATGTCTGTTAAAGGGTGGTGACACCCTCAAAGTGTGCTACACAAACAATTAAAATATTGTTCTTTTTTTTCGGTCTTTGTGAAATGTGAGGGCTGTAGCCGCACCTGCATCCTTAAAGCAGCAGCGACAAGCGTGCGGCTGTCTGTTAAAGGGTGGTGTAACTCTCAAAGTGCTCCAAAATTTTTTAATGTGTTTGTGACTTGTGTGCGATGTAGCTGCACTTGCATCCTCAAAACAGCAGCGACAAGCATGCGTCTGTCTGTTAAAGGGTGGTGACACCCTCAAAGTGTGCTACACAAACAATAAAAATATTCTTCTTCTTTTTTCTCTCTTTGTGAATTGTGTGGGCTGTAGCCACACCTGCATCCTTAAAGCAGCAGCAACAAGCGTGCGTCTGTCTGTTAAAGGGTGGTGACACCCTCAAAGTGTGCAACACAAACAATTAAAATATTGTTCTTTTTTTTTGGTCTTTGTGAAATGTGTGGGCTGTAGCCGCACCTGCATCCTTAAAGCAGCAGCGACAAGCGTGCATCTGTCTGTTAAAGGGTGGTGTAACTCTCAAAGTGCCCCAAAAAATAAAAAACTATTTTTTTAATGTGTTTGTGACTTGTGTGTGATGTAGCCGCACTTGCATCCTCAAAGCAGCAGTGACAAGCATGCGTCTGTCTGTTAAAGGGTGGTGACACCCTCAAAGTGTGCTACACAAACAATAAAAATATTCTTCTTCTTTTTTCTGTCTTTGTGAATTGTGTGGGCTGTAGCCGCACCTGCATCCTTAAAGCAGCAGCGACAAGCATGCGTCTGTCTGTTAAAGGGTGGTGACACCCTCAAAGTGTGCTACACAAACAATTAAAATATTGTTCTTTTTTTTTTGGTCTTTGTGAAATGTGTGGGCTGTAGCCGCACCTGCATCCTTAAAGCAGCAGCGACAAGCGTGCGTCTGTCTGTTAAAGGGTGGTGTAACTCTCAAAGTGCTCCAAAAAATGTTAATTTGTTTGTGACTTGTGTGCGATGTAGCCGCACTTGCATCCTCAAAGCAGCAGCGACAAGCGTGCGTCTGTCTGTTAAAGGGTGGTGACACCCTCAAAGTGTGCTACACAAACAATAAAAATATTCTTCTTCTTTTTTCTGTCTTTGTGAATTGTGTGGGCTGTAGCCGCACCTGCATCCTTAAAGCAGCAGCGACAAGCGTGCGTCTGTCTGTTAAAGGGTGGTGACACCCTCAAAGTGTGCTACACAAACAATTAAAATATTGTTCTTTTTTTTTTGGTCTTTGTGAAATGTGTGGGCTGTAGCCGCACCTGCATCCTTAAAGCAGCAGCGACAAGCGTGCGTCTGTCTGTTAAAAGGTGGTGTAACTCTCAAAGTGCTCCAAAAAATAAAAAACTATTTTTTTAATGTGTTTGTGACTTGTGTGCGATGTATCCGCACTTGCATCCTCAAAGCAGCAGCGACAAGCATGCGTCTGTCTGTTAAAGGGTGGTGACACCCTCAAAGTGTGCTACACAAACAATAAAAATATTCTTCTTCTTTTTTCTGTCTTTGTGAATTGTGTGGGCTCTAGCCGCACCTGCATCCTTAAAGCAGCAGTGACAAGCGTGCGCCTGTCTGTTAAAGGGTGGTGACACCCTCAAAGTGTGCTACACAAACAATTAAAATATTGTTCTTTTTTTTTCGGTCTTTGTGAAATGTGAGGGCTGTAGCCGCACCTGCATCCTTAAAGCAGCAGCGACAAGCGTGCGGCTGTCTGTTAAAGGGTGGTGTAACTCTCAAAGTGCTCCAAAATTTTTTAATGTGTTTGTGACTTGTGTGCGATGTAGCCGCACTTGCATCCTCAAAGCAGCAGCGACAAGCGTGCGTCTGTCTGTTAAAGGGTGGTGACACCCTCAAAGTGTGCTACACAAACAATAAAAATATTCTTCTTTTTTCTGTCTTTGTGAATTGTGTGGGCTGTAGCCACACCTGCATCCTTAAAGCAGCAGCGACAAGCGTGCGTCTGTCTGTTAAAGGGTGGTGACACCCTCAAAGTGTGCAACACAAACAATTAAAATATTGTTCTTTTTTTTTCGGTCTTTGTGAAATGTGTGGGCTGTAGCCGCACCTGCATCCTTAAAGCAGCAGCGACAAGCGTGCGTCTGTCTGTTAAAGGGTGGTGTAACTCTCAAAGTGCTCCAAAAAATAAAAAACTATTTTTTTAATGTGTTTGTGACTTGTGTGCGACGTAGCCGCACTTGCATCCTCAAAGCAGCAGCGACAAGCATTCGTCTGTCTACTAAAAGGGTGGTGACACCCTCCAAGTGTGCTACACAAACAATTAAAATATTGTTCTTTTTTTTCGGTCTTTGTGAAATGTGTGGACTGTAGCCGCACCTGCATCCTTAAAGCAGAAGCGACAAGCGTGCGTCTGTCTGTTAAAGGGTGGTGTAACTCTCAAAGTGCTCCAAAAAATAAAAAACTATTTTTTTAATGTGTTTGTGACTTGTGTGCGATGTAGCCGCACTTGCATCCTCAAAGCAGCAGTGACAAGCGTGCGTCTGTCTGTTAAAGGGTGGTGACACCCTCAAAGTGTGCTACACAAACAATAAAAATATTCTTCTTCTTTTTTCTGTCTTTGTGAATTGTGTGGGCTGTAGCCGCACCTGCATCCTTAAAGCAGCAGCGACAACCATGCGTCTGTCTGTTAAAGGGTGGTGACACCCTCAAAGTGTGCTACACAAACAATTAAAATATTGTTCTTTTTTTTCCGGTCTTTGTGAAATGTGTGGGCTGTAGCCGCACCTGCATCCTTAAAGCAGCAGCGACAAGCGTGCGTCTGTCTGTTAAAGGGTGGTGACACCCTCAAAGTGTGCTACACAAACAATTAAAATATTGTTCTTTTTTTTTTGGTGTTTGTGAAATGTGTGGGCTGTAGCCGCACCTGCATCCTTAAAGCAGCAGCGACAAGCGTGCGTCTGTCTGTTAAAAGGTGGTGTAACTCTCAAAGTGCTCCAAAAAATAAAAAACTATTTTTTTAATGTGTTTGTGACTTGTGTGCGATGTATCCGCACTTGCATCCTCAAAGCAGCAGCGACAAGCATGCGTCTGTCTGTTAAAGGGTGGTGACACCCTCAAAGTGTGCTACACAAACAATAAAAATATTCTTCTTCTTTTTTCTGTCTTTGTGAATTGTGTGGGCTCTAGCCGCACCTGCATCCTTAAAGCAGCAGTGACAAGCGTGCGCCTGTCTGTTAAAGGGTGGTGACACCCTCAAAGTGTGCTACACAAACAATTAAAATATTGTTCTTTTTTTTTCGGTCTTTGTGAAATGTGAGGGCTGTAGCCGCACCTGCATCCTTAAAGCAGCAGCGACAAGCGTGCGGCTGTCTGTTAAAGGGTGGTGTAACTCTCAAAGTGCTCCAAAATTTTTTAATGTGTTTGTGACTTGTGTGCGATGTAGCCACACTTGCATCCTCAAAGCAGCAGCGACAAGCGTGCGTCTGGCTGTTAAAGGGTGGTGACACCCTCAAAGTGTGCTACACAAACAATAAAAATATTCTTCTTTTTTCTGTCTTTGTGAATTGTGTGGGCTGTAGCCACACCTGCATCCTTAAAGCAGCAGCGACAAGCGTGCATCTGTCTGTTAAAGGGTGGTGACACCCTCAAAGTGTGCAACACAAACAATTAAAATATTGTTCTTTTTTTTCGGTCTTTGTGAAATGTGTGGGCTGTAGCCGCACCTGCATCCTTAAAGCAGCAGCGACAAGCGTGCGTCTGTCTGTTAAAGGGTGGTGTAACTCTCAAAGTGCTCCAAAAAATAAAAAACTATTTTTTTAATGTGTTTGTGACTTGTGTGCGACGTAGCCGCACTTGTATCCTCAAAGCAGCAGCGACAAGCATTCGTCTGTCTACTAAAGGGTGGTGACACCCTCAAAGTGTGCTACACAAACAATAAAAATATTCTTCTTCTTTTTTCTGTCTTTGTGAATTGTGTGGGCTGTAGCCGCACCTGCATCCTTAAAGCAGCAGCGACAAGCGTGCGGCTGTCTGTTAAAGGGTGGTGTAACTCTCAAAGTGCTCCAAAATTTTTTAATGTGTTTGTGACTTGTGTGCGATGTAGCTGCACTTGCATCCTCAAAACAGCAGCGACAAGCATGCGTCTGTCTGTTAAAGGGTGGTGACACCCTCAAAGTGTGCTACACAAACAATAAAAATATTCTTCTTCTTTTTTCTCTCTTTGTGAATTGTGTGGGCTGTAGCCACACCTGCATCCTTAAAGCAGCAGCAACAAGCGTGCGTCTGTCTGTTAAAGGGTGGTGACACCCTCAAAGTGTGCAACACAAACAATTAAAATATTGTTCTTTTTTTTTGGTCTTTGTGAAATGTGTGGGCTGTAGCCGCACCTGCATCCTTAAAGCAGCAGCGACAAGCGTGCATCTGTCTGTTAAAGGGTGGTGTAACTCTCAAAGTGCCCCAAAAAATAAAAAACTATTTTTTTAATGTGTTTGTGACTTGTGTGTGATGTAGCCGCACTTGCATCCTCAAAGCAGCAGTGACAAGCATGCGTCTGTCTGTTAAAGGGTGGTGACACCCTCAAAGTGTGCTACACAAACAATAAAAATATTCTTCTTCTTTTTTCTGTCTTTGTGAATTGTGTGGGCTGTAGCCGCACCTGCATCCTTAAAGCAGCAGCGACAAGCATGCGTCTGTCTGTTAAAGGGTGGTGACACCCTCAAAGTGTGCTACACAAACAATTAAAATATTGTTCTTTTTTTTTTGGTCTTTGTGAAATGTGTGGGCTGTAGCCGCACCTGCATCCTTAAAGCAGCAGCGACAAGCGTGCGTCTGTCTGTTAAAGGGTGGTGTAACTCTCAAAGTGCTCCAAAAAATGTTAATTTGTTTGTGACTTGTGTGCGATGTAGCCGCACTTGCATCCTCAAAGCAGCAGCGACAAGCGTGCGTCTGTCTGTTAAAGGGTGGTGACACCCTCAAAGTGTGCTACACAAACAATAAAAATATTCTTCTTCTTTTTTCTGTCTTTGTGAATTGTGTGGGCTGTAGCCGCACCTGCATCCTTAAAGCAGCAGCGACAAGCGTGCGTCTGTCTGTTAAAGGGTGGTGACACCCTCAAAGTGTGCTACACAAACAATTAAAATATTGTTCTTTTTTTTTTGGTCTTTGTGAAATGTGTGGGCTGTAGCCGCACCTGCATCCTTAAAGCAGCAGCGACAAGCGTGCGTCTGTCTGTTAAAAGGTGGTGTAACTCTCAAAGTGCTCCAAAAAATAAAAAACTATTTTTTTAATGTGTTTGTGACTTGTGTGCGATGTATCCGCACTTGCATCCTCAAAGCAGCAGCGACAAGCATGCGTCTGTCTGTTAAAGGGTGGTGACACCCTCAAAGTGTGCTACACAAACAATAAAAATATTCTTCTTCTTTTTTCTGTCTTTGTGAATTGTGTGGGCTCTAGCCGCACCTGCATCCTTAAAGCAGCAGTGACAAGCGTGCGCCTGTCTGTTAAAGGGTGGTGACACCCTCAAAGTGTGCTACACAAACAATTAAAATATTGTTCTTTTTTTTTCGGTCTTTGTGAAATGTGAGGGCTGTAGCCGCACCTGCATCCTTAAAGCAGCAGCGACAAGCGTGCGGCTGTCTGTTAAAGGGTGGTGTAACTCTCAAAGTGCTCCAAAATTTTTTAATGTGTTTGTGACTTGTGTGCGATGTAGCCGCACTTGCATCCTCAAAGCAGCAGCGACAAGCGTGCGTCTGTCTGTTAAAGGGTGGTGACACCCTCAAAGTGTGCTACACAAACAATAAAAATATTCTTCTTTTTTCTGTCTTTGTGAATTGTGTGGGCTGTAGCCACACCTGCATCCTTAAAGCAGCAGCGACAAGCGTGCGTCTGTCTGTTAAAGGGTGGTGACACCCTCAAAGTGTGCAACACAAACAATTAAAATATTGTTCTTTTTTTTTCGGTCTTTGTGAAATGTGTGGGCTGTAGCCGCACCTGCATCCTTAAAGCAGCAGCGACAAGCGTGCGTCTGTCTGTTAAAGGGTGGTGTAACTCTCAAAGTGCTCCAAAAAATAAAAAACTATTTTTTTAATGTGTTTGTGACTTGTGTGCGACGTAGCCGCACTTGCATCCTCAAAGCAGCAGCGACAAGCATTCGTCTGTCTACTAAAAGGGTGGTGACACCCTCCAAGTGTGCTACACAAACAATTAAAATATTGTTCTTTTTTTTCGGTCTTTGTGAAATGTGTGGACTGTAGCCGCACCTGCATCCTTAAAGCAGAAGCGACAAGCGTGCGTCTGTCTGTTAAAGGGTGGTGTAACTCTCAAAGTGCTCCAAAAAATAAAAAACTATTTTTTTAATGTGTTTGTGACTTGTGTGCGATGTAGCCGCACTTGCATCCTCAAAGCAGCAGTGACAAGCGTGCGTCTGTCTGTTAAAGGGTGGTGACACCCTCAAAGTGTGCTACACAAACAATAAAAATATTCTTCTTCTTTTTTCTGTCTTTGTGAATTGTGTGGGCTGTAGCCGCACCTGCATCCTTAAAGCAGCAGCGACAACCATGCGTCTGTCTGTTAAAGGGTGGTGACACCCTCAAAGTGTGCTACACAAACAATTAAAATATTGTTCTTTTTTTTCCGGTCTTTGTGAAATGTGTGGGCTGTAGCCGCACCTGCATCCTTAAAGCAGCAGCGACAAGCGTGCGTCTGTCTGTTAAAGGGTGGTGACACCCTCAAAGTGTGCTACACAAACAATTAAAATATTGTTCTTTTTTTTTTGGTGTTTGTGAAATGTGTGGGCTGTAGCCGCACCTGCATCCTTAAAGCAGCAGCGACAAGCGTGCGTCTGTCTGTTAAAAGGTGGTGTAACTCTCAAAGTGCTCCAAAAAATAAAAAACTATTTTTTTAATGTGTTTGTGACTTGTGTGCGATGTATCCGCACTTGCATCCTCAAAGCAGCAGCGACAAGCATGCGTCTGTCTGTTAAAGGGTGGTGACACCCTCAAAGTGTGCTACACAAACAATAAAAATATTCTTCTTCTTTTTTCTGTCTTTGTGAATTGTGTGGGCTCTAGCCGCACCTGCATCCTTAAAGCAGCAGTGACAAGCGTGCGCCTGTCTGTTAAAGGGTGGTGACACCCTCAAAGTGTGCTACACAAACAATTAAAATATTGTTCTTTTTTTTTCGGTCTTTGTGAAATGTGAGGGCTGTAGCCGCACCTGCATCCTTAAAGCAGCAGCGACAAGCGTGCGGCTGTCTGTTAAAGGGTGGTGTAACTCTCAAAGTGCTCCAAAATTTTTTAATGTGTTTGTGACTTGTGTGCGATGTAGCCGCACTTGCATCCTCAAAGCAGCAGCGACAAGCGTGCGTCTGTCTGTTAAAGGGTGGTGACACCCTCAAAGTGTGCTACACAAACAATAAAAATATTCTTCTTTTTTCTGTCTTTGTGAATTGTGTGGGCTGTAGCCACACCTGCATCCTTAAAGCAGCAGCGACAAGCGTGCGTCTGTCTGTTAAAGGGTGGTGACACCCTCAAAGTGTGCAACACAAACAATTAAAATATTGTTCTTTTTTTTCGGTCTTTGTGAAATGTGTGGGCTGTAGCCGCACCTGCATCCTTAAAGCAGCAGCGACAAGCGTGCGTCTGTCTGTTAAAGGGTGGTGTAACTCTCAAAGTGCTCCAAAAAATAAAAAACTATTTTTTTAATGTGTTTGTGACTTGTGTGCGACGTAGCCGCACTTGTATCCTCAAAGCAGCAGCGACAAGCATTCGTCTGTCTACTAAAGGGTGGTGACACCCTCAAAGTGTGCTACACAAACAATAAAAATATTCTTCTTCTTTTTTCTGTCTTTGTGAATTGTGTGGGCTGTAGCCGCACCTGCATCCTTAAAGCAGCAGCGACAAGCGTGCGTCTGTCTGTTAAATGGTGGTGACACCCTCAAAGTGTGCTACACAAACAATTAAAATATTGTTCTTTTTTTTTCGGTCTTTGTGAAATGTGTGGGCTGTAGCCGCACCTGCATCCTTAAAGCAGCAGCGACAAGCGTGCGTCTGTCTGTTAAAGGGTGGTGTAACTCTCAAAGTGCTCCAAAAAATAAAAAACTATTTTTTTAATGTGTTTGTGACTTGTGTGCGATGTAGCCGCACTTGCATCCTCAAAGCAGCAGCGACAAGCATGCGTCTGTCTGTTAAAGGGTGGTGACACCCTCAAAGTGTGCTACACAAACAATAAAAATATTCTATTTCTTTTTTCTGTCTTTGTGAATTGTGTGGGCTGTAGCCGCACCTGCATCCTTAAAGCAGCAGTGACAAGCATGCGTCTGTCTGTTAAAGGGTGGTGACACCCTCAAAGTGTGCTACACAAACAATTAAAATATTGTTCTTTTTTTTTCGGTCTTTGTGAAATGTGAGGGCTGTAGCCGCACCTGCATCCTAAAAGCAGCAGCGACAAGCGTGCGGCTGTCTGTTAAAGGGTGGTGTAACTCTCAAAGTGCTCCAAAAATTTTTAATGTGTTTGTGACTTGTGTGCGATGTAGCCGCACTTGCATCCTCAAAGCAGCAGCGACAAGCGTGCGTCTGTCTGTTAAAGGGTGGTGACACCCTCAAAGTGTGCTACACAAACAATAAAAATATTTTTCTTTTTTCTGTCTTTGTGAATTGTGTGGGCTGTAGCCACACCTGCATCCTTAAAGCAGCAGTGACAAGCGTGCGTCTGTCTGTTAAAGGGTGGTGACACCCTCAAAGTGTGCAACACAAACAATTAAAATATTGTTCTTTTTTTTTCAGTCTTTGTGAAATGTGTGGGCTGTAGCCGCACCTGCATCCTTAAAGCAGCAGCGACGAGCGTGCGTCTGTCTGTTAAAGGGTGGTGTAACTCTCAAAGTGCTCCAAAAAATAAAAAACTATTTTTTTAATGTGTTTGTGACTTGTGTGCGATGTAGCCACACTTGCATCCTCAAAACAGCAGTGACAAGCATGCGTCTGTCTGTTAAAGGGTGGTGACACCCTCAAAGTGTGCTACACAAACAATAAAAATATTCTTCTTCTTTTTTCTCTCTTTGTGAATTGTGTGGGCTGTAGCCACACCTGCATCCTTAAAGCAGCAGCGACAAGCGTGCGTCTGTCTGTTAAAGGGTGGTGACACCCTCAAAGTGTGCAACACAAACAATTAAAATATTGTTCTTTTTTTTTTGGTCTTTGTGAAATGTGTGGGCTGTAGCCGCACCTGCATCCTAAAAGCAGCAGCGACAAGCGTGCATCTGTCTGTTAAAGGGTGGTGTAACTCTCAAAGTGCCCCCAAAAATAAAAAACTATTTTTTTAATGTGTTTGTGACTTGTGTGTGATGTAGCCGCACTTGCATCCTCAAAGCAGCAGTGACAAGCATGCGTCTGTCTGTTAAAGGGTGGTGACACCCTCAAAGTGTGCTACACAAACAATAAAAATATTCTTCTTCTTTTTTCTGTCTTTGTGAATTGTGTGGGCTGTAGCCGCACCTGCATCCTTAAAGCAGCAGCGACAAGCATGCGTCTGTCTGTTAAAGGGTGGTGACACCCTCAAAGTGTGCTACACAAACAATTAAAATATTGTTCTTTTTTTTTCGGTCTTTGTGAAATGTGTGGGCTGTAGCCGCACCTGCATCCTTAAAGCAGCAGCGACAAGCGTGCGTCTGTCTGTTAAAGGGTGGTGTAACTCTCAAAGTGCTCCAAAAAATGTTAATGTGTTTGTGACTTGTGTGCGATGTAGCCGCACTTGCATCCTCAAAGCAGCAGCGACAAGCGTGCGTCTGTCTGTTAAAGGGTGGTGACACCCTCAAAGTGTGCTACACAAACAATAAAAATATTCTTCTTCTTTTTTCTGTCTTTGTGAATTGTGTGGGCTGTAGCCGCACCTGCATCCTTAAAGCAGCAGCGACAAGCGTGCGTCTGTCTGTTAAAGGGTGGTGACACCCTCAAAGTGTGCTACACAAACAATTAAAATATTGTTCTTTTTTTTTGGTCTTTGTGAAATGTGTGGGCTGTAGCCGCACCTGCATCCTTAAAGCAGCAGCGACAAGCGTGCGTCTGTCTGTTAAAAGGTGGTGTAACTCTCAAAGTGCTCCAAAAAATAAAAAACTATTTTTTTAATGTGTTTGTGACTTGTGTGCGATGTATCCGCACTTGCTTCCTCAAAGCAGCAGCGACAAGCATGCGTCTGTCTGTTAAAGGGTGGTGACACCCTCAAAGTGTGCTACACAAACAATAAAAATATTCTTCTTCTTTTTTCTGTCTTTGTGAATTGTGTGGGCTCTAGCCGCACCTGCATCCTTAAAGCAGCAGTGACAAGCGTGCGCCTGTCTGTTAAAGGGTGGTGACACCCTCAAAGTGTGCTACACAAACAATTAAAATATTGTTCTTTTTTTTTCGGTCTTTGTGAAATGTGAGGGCTGTAGCCGCACCTGCATCCTTAAAGCAGCAGCGACAAGCGTGCGGCTGTCTGTTAAAGGGTGGTGTAACTCTCAAAGTGCTCCAAAATTTTTTAATGTGTTTGTGACTTGTGTGCGATGTAGCCGCACTTGCATCCTCAAAGCAGCAGTGACAAGCGTGCGTCTGTCTGTTAAAGGGTGGTGACACCCTCAAAGTGTGCTACACAAACAATAAAAATATTCTTCTTCTTTTTTCTGTCTTTGTGAATTGTGTGGGCTGTAGCCGCACCTGCATCCTTAAAGCAGCAGCGACAACCATGCGTCTGTCTGTTAAAGGGTGGTGACACCCTCAAAGTGTGCTACACAAACAATTAAAATATTGTTCTTTTTTTTTCGGTCTTTGTGAAATGTGTGGGCTGTAGCCGCACCTGCATCCTTAAAGCAGCAGCGACAAGCGTGCGTCTGTCTGTTAAAGGGTGGTGACACCCTCAAAGTGTGCTACACAAACAATTAAAATATTGTTCTTTTTTTTTTGGTGTTTGTGAAATGTGTGGGCTGTAGCCGCACCTGCATCCTTAAAGCAGCAGCGACAAGCGTGCGTCTGTCTGTTAAAAGGTGGTGTAACTCTCAAAGTGCTCCAAAAAATAAAAAACTATTTTTTTAATGTGTTTGTGACTTGTGTGCGATGTATCCGCACTTGCATCCTCAAAGCAGCAGCGACAAGCATGCGTCTGTCTGTTAAAGGGTGGTGACACCCTCAAAGTGTGCTACACAAACAATAAAAATATTCTTCTTCTTTTTTCTGTCTTTGTGAATTGTGTGGGCTCTAGCCGCACCTGCATCCTTAAAGCAGCAGTGACAAGCGTGCGCCTGTCTGTTAAAGGGTGGTGACACCCTCAAAGTGTGCTACACAAACAATTAAAATATTGTTCTTTTTTTTTCGGTCTTTGTGAAATGTGAGGGCTGTAGCCGCACCTGCATCCTTAAAGCAGCAGCGACAAGCGTGCAGCTGTCTGTTAAAAGGTGGTGTAACTCTCAAAGTGCTCCAAAATTTTTTAAGGTGTTTGTGACTTGTGTGCGATGTAGCCGCACTTGCATCCTCAAAGCAGCAGCGACAAGCGTGCGTCTGTCTGTTAAAGGGTGGTGACACCCTCAAAGTGTGCTACACAAACAATAAAAATATTCTTCTTTTTTCTGTCTTTGTGAATTGTGTGGGCTGTAGCCACACCTGCATCCTTAAAGCAGCAGCGACAAGCGTGCGTCTGTCTGTTAAAGGGTGGTGACACCCTCAAAGTGTGCAACACAAACAATTAAAATATTGTTCTTTTTTTTTCGGTCTTTGTGAAATGTGTGGGCTGTAGCCGCACCTGCATCCTTAAAGCAGCAGCGACAAGCATGCGTCTGTCTGTTAAAGGGTGGTGTAACTCTCAAAGTGCTCCAAAAAATAAAAAACTATTTTTTTAATGTGTTTGTGACTTGTGTGCGACGTAGCCGCACTTGCATCCTCAAAGCAGCAGCGACAAGCATTCCTCTGTCTACTAAAGGGTGGTGACACCCTCCAAGTGTGCTACACAAACAATTAAAATATTGTTCTTTTTTTTCAGTCTTTGTGAAATGTGTGGACTGTAGCCGCACCTGCATCCTTAAAGCAGAAGCGACAAGCGTGCGTCTGTCTGTTAAAGGGTGGTGTAACTCTCAAAGTGCTCCAAAAAATAAAAAACTATTTTTTTAATGTGTTTGTGACTTGTGTGCGATGTAGCCGCACTTGAATCCTCAAAGCAGCAGTGACAAGCGTGCGTCTGTCTGTTAAAGGGTGGTGACACCCTCAAAGTGTGCTACACAAACAATAAAAATATTCTTCTTCTTTTTTCTGTCTTTGTGAATTGTGTGGGCTGTAGCCGCACCTGCATCCTTAAAGCAGCAGCGACAACCATGCGTCTGTCTGTTAAAGGGTGGTGACACCCTCAAAGTGTGCTACACAAACAATTAAAATATTGTTCTTTTTTTTTCGGTCTTTGTGAAATGTGTGGGCTGTAGCCGCACCTGCATCCTTAAAGCAGCAGCGACAAGCGTGCGTCTGTCTGTTAAAGGGTGGTGTAACTCTCAAAGTGCTCCAAAAAATAAAAAACTATTTTTTTAATGTGTTTGTGACTTGTGTGCGACGTAGCAGCACTTGCATCCTCAAAGCAGCAGCGACAAGCGTGCATCTGTCTGTTAAAGGGTGGTGACACCCTCAAAGTGTGCTACACAAACAATAAAAATATTCTTCTTTTTTCTGTCTTTGTGAATTGTGTGGGCTGTAGCCGCACCTGCATCCTTATAGCAGCAGCGACAGGCGTGCGTCTGTCTGTTAAAGGGTGGTGACACCCTCAAAGTGTGCTACACAAACAATTAAAATATTGTTCTTTTTTTTTTGGTCTTTGTGAAATGTGTGGGCTGTAGCCACACCTGCATCCTTAAAGCAGCAGCGACAAGCGTGCGTCTGTCTGTTAAAGGGTGGTGTAACTCTCAAAGTGCTCCAAAAAATAAAAAACTATTTTTTTAATGTGTTTGTGACTTGTGTGCGATGTAGCCGCACTTGCATCCTCAAAGCAGAAGCGACAAGCGTGCGTCTGTCTGTTAAAGGGTGGTGACACCCTCAAAGTGTGCTACACAAACAATTAAAATATTGTTCTTTTTTTTTCGGTCTTTGTGAAATGTGTGGGCTGTAGCCGCACCTGCATCCTTAAAGCAGCAGCGACAAGCGTGCGTCTGTCTGTTAAAGGGTGGTGTAACTCTCAAAGTGCTCCAAAAAATAAAAAACTATTTTTTTTATGTGTTTGTGACTTGTGTGCGATGTAGCCGCACTTGCATCCTCAAAGCAGCAGCGACAAGCATGCGTCTGTCTGTTAAAGGGTGGTGACACCCTCAAAGTGTGCTACACAAACAATAAAAATATTCTTCTTCTTTTTTCTGTCTTTGTGAATTGTGTGGGCTGTAGCCGCACCTGCATCCTTAAAGCAGCAGCGACAAGCGTGCGTCTGTCTGTTAAATGGTGGTGACACCCTCAAAGTGTGCTACACAAACAATTAAAATATTGTTCTTTTTTTTTCGGTCTTTGTGAAATGTGTGGGCTGTAGCCGCACCTGCATCCTTAAAGCAGCAGCGACAAGCGTGCGTCTGTCTGTTAAAGGGTGGTGTAACTCTCAAAGTGCTCCAAAAAATGTTAATGTGTTTGTGACTTGTGTGCGATGTAGCCGCACTTGCATCCTCAAAGCAGCAGCGACAAGCGTGCGTCTGTCTGTTAAAGGGTGGTGACACCCTCAAAGTGTGCAACACAAACAATAAAAATATTCTTCTTCTTTTTTCTGTCTTTGTGAATTGTGTGGGCTGTAGCCGCACCTGCATCCTTAAAGCAGCAGCGACAAGCGTGCGTCTGTCTGTTAAAGGGTGGTGACACCCTCAAAGTGTGCTACACAAACAATTAAAATATTGTTCTTTTTTTTTTGGTGTTTGTGAAATGTGTGGGCTGTAGCCGCACCTGCATCCTTAAAGCAGCAGCGACAAGCGTGCGTCTGTCTGTTAAAAGGTGGTGTAACTCTCAAAGTGCTCCAAAAAATAAAAAACTATTTTTTTAATGTGTTTGTGACTTGTGTGCGATGTATCCGCACTTGCATCCTCAAAGCAGCAGCGACAAGCATGCGTCTGTCTGTTAAAGGGTGGTGACACCCTCAAAGTGTGCTACACAAACAATAAAAATATTCTTCTTCTTTTTTCTGTCTTTGTGAATTGTGTGGGCTCTAGCTGCACCTGCATCCTTAAAGCAGCAGCGACAAGCGTGCGTCTGTCTGTTAAATGGTGGTGACACCCTCAAAGTGTGCTACACAAACAATTAAAATATTGTTCTTTTTTTTCCGGTCTTTGTGAAATGTGTGGGCTGTAGCCGCACCTGCATCCTTAAAGCAGCAGCGACAAGCGTGCGTCTGTCTGTTAAAGGGTGGTGTAACTCTCAAAGTGCTCCAAAAAATAAAAAACTATTTTTTTAATGTGTTTGTGACTTGTGTGCGATGTAGCCACACTTGCATCCTCAAAACAGCAGCGACAAGCATGCGTCTGTCTGTTAAAGGGTGGTGACACCCTCAAAGTGTGCTACACAAACAATAAAAATATTCTTCTTCTTTTTTCTCTCTTTGTGAATTGTGTGGGCTGTAGCCACACCTGCATCCTTAAAGCAGCAGCGACAAGCGTGCGTCTGTCTGTTAAAGGGTGGTGACACCCTCAAAGTGTGCTACACAAACAATTAAAATATTGTTCTTTTTTTTTTGGTGTTTGTGAAATGTGTGGGCTGTAGCCGCACCTGCATCCTTAAAGCAGCAGCGACAAGCGTGCGTCTGTCTGTTAAAAGGTGGTGTAACTCTCAAAGTGCTCCAAAAAATAAAAAACTATTTTTTTAATGTGTTTGTGACTTGTGTGCGATGTATCCGCACTTGCATCATCAAAGCAGCAGCGACAAGCATGCGTCTGTCTGTTAAAGGGTGGTGACACCCTCAAAGTGTGCTACACAAACAATAAAAATATTCTTCTTCTTTTTTCTGTCTTTGTGAATTGTGTGGGCTCTAGCCGCACCTGCATCCTTAAAGCAGCAGCGACAAGCGTGCGCCTGTCTGTTAAAGGGTGGTGACACCCTCAAAGTGTGCTACACAAACAATTAAAATATTGTTCTTTTTTTTTCGGTCTTTGTGAAATGTGAGGGCTGTAGCCGCACCTGCATCCTTAAAGCAGCAGCGACAAGCGTGCATCTGTCTGTTAAAGGGTGGTGTAACTCTCAAAGTGCCCCCAAAAATAAAAAACTATTTTTTTAATGTGTTTGTGACTTGTGTGCGATGTAGCCGCACTTGCATCCTCAAAGCAGCAGTGACAAGCATGCGTCTGTCTGTTAAAGGGTGGTGACACCCTCAAAGTGTGCTACACAAACAATAAAAATATACTTCTTCTTTTTTCTGTCTTTGTGAATTGTGTGGGCTGTAGCCGCACCTGCATCCTTAAAGCAGCAGCGACAAGCATGCGTCTGTCTGTTAAAGGGTGGTGACACCCTCAAAGTGTGCTACACAAACAATTAAAATATTGTTCTTTTTTTTTTGGTCTTTGTGAAATGTGTAGGCTGTAGCCGCACCTGCATCCTTAAAGCAGCAGCGACAAGCGTGCGTCTGTCTGTTAAAGGGTGGTGTAACTCTCAAAGTGCTCCAAAAAATGTTAATGTGTTTGTGACTTGTGTGCGATGTAGCCGCACTTGCATCCTCAAAGCAGCAGCAACAAGCGTGCGTCTGTCTGTTAAAGGGTGGTGACACCCTCAAAGTGTGCTACACAAACAATAAAAATATTTTTCTTTTTTCTGTCTTTGTGAATTGTGTGGGCTGTAGCCACACCTGCATCCTTAAAGCAGCAGCGACAAGCGTGCGTCTGTCTGTTAAAGGGTGGTGACACCCTCAAAGTGTGCTACACAAACAATAAAAATATTCTTCTTCTTTTTTCTCTCTTTGTGAATTGTGTGGGCTGTAGCCACACCTGCATCCTTAAAGCAGCAGCGACAAGCGTGCGTCTGTCTGTTAAAGGGTGGTGACACCCTCAAAGTGTGCAACACAAACAATTAAAATATTGTTCTTTTTTTTTCGGTCTTTGTGAAATGTGTGGGCTGTAGCCGCACCTGCATCCTTAAAGCAGCAGCGACAAGCGTGCATCTGTCTGTTAAAGGGTGGTGTAACTCTCAAAGTGCCCCCAAAAATAAAAAACTATTTTTTTAATGTGTTTGTGACTTGTGTGTGATGTAGCCGCACTTGCATCCTCAAAGCAGCAGTGACAAGCATGCGTCTGTCTGTTAAAGGGTGGTGACACCCTCAAAGTGTGCTACACAAACAATAAAAATATTCTTCTTCTTTTTTCTGTCTTTGTGAATTGTGTGGGCTGTAGCCGCACCTGCATCCTTAAAGCAGCAGCGACAAGCATGCGTCTGTCTGTTAAAGGGTGGTGACACCCTCAAAGTGTGCTACACAAACAATTAAAATATTGTTCTTTTTTTTTTGGTCTTTGTGAAATGTGTGGGCTGTAGCCGCACCTGCATCCTTAAAGCAGCAGCGACAAGCGTGCGTCTGTCTGTTAAAGGGTGGTGTAACTCTCAAAGTGCTCCAAAAAATGTTAATGTGTTTGTGACTTGTGTGCGATGTAGCCGCACTTGCATCCTCAAAGCAGCAGCGACAAGCGTGCGTCTGTCTGTTAAAGGGTGGTGACACCCTCAAAGTGTGCTACACAAACAATAAAAATATTCTTCTTCTTTTTTCTGTCTTTGTGAATTGTGTGGGCTGTAGCCGCACCTGCATCCTTAAAGCAGCAGCAACAAGCGTGCGTCTGTCTGTTAAAGGGTGGTGACACCCTCAAAGTGTGCTACACAAACAATTAAAATATTGTTCTTTTTTTTTTGGTGTTTGTGAAATGTGTGGGCTGTAGCCGCACCTGCATCCTTAAAGCAGCAGCGACAAGCGTGCGTCTGTCTGTTAAAAGGTCGTGTAACTCTCAAAGTGCTCCAAAAAATAAAAAACTATTTTTTTAATGTGTTTGTGATTTGTGTGTGATGTATCCGCACTTGCATCCTCAAAGCAGCAGCGACAAGCATGCGTCTGTCTGTTAAAGGGTGGTGACACCTTCAAAATGTGCTACACAAACAATAAAAATATTCTTCTTCTTTTTTCTGTCTTTGTGAATTGTGTGGGCTCTAGCTGCACCTGCATCCTTAAAGCAGCAGCGACAAGCGTGCGCCTGTCTGTTAAAGGGTGGTGACACCCTCAAAGTGTGCTACACAAACAATTAAAATATTGTTCTTTTTTTTTCGGTCTTTGTGAAATGTGAGGGCTGTAGCCGCACCTGCATCCTTAAAGCAGCAGCGACAAGCGTGCGGCTGTCTGTTAAAGGGTGGTGTAACTCTCAAAGTGCTCCAAAATATTTTAATGTGTTTGTGGCTTGTGTGCGATGTAGCAGCACTTGCATCCTCAAAGCAGCAGCGACAAGCGTGCGTCTGTCTGTTAAAGGGTGGTGACACCCTCAAAGTGTGCTATACAAACAATAAAAATATTCTTCTTTTTTCTGTCTTTGTGAATTGTGTGGGCTGTAGCCACACCTGCATCCTTAAAGCAGCAGCGACAAGCGTGCGTCTGTCTGTTAAAGGGTGGTGACACCCTCAAAGTGTGCAACACAAACAATTAAAATATTGTTCTTTTTTTTTCGGTCTTTGTGAAATGTGTGGGCTGTAGCCGCACCTGCATCCTTAAAGCAGCAGCGACAAGCGTGCGTCTGTCTGTTAAAGGGTGGTGTAACTCTCAAAGTGCTCCAAAAAATAAAAAACTATTTTTTTAATGTGTTTGTGACTTGTGTGCGACGTAGCCGCACTTGCATCCTCAAAGCAGCAGCGACAAGCATTCGTCTGTCTACTAAAGGGTGGTGACACCCTCCAAGTGTGCTACACAAACAATAAAAATATTCTTCTTCTTTTTTCTCTCTTTGTGAATTGTGTGGGCTGTAGCCACACCTGCATCCTAAAAGCAGCAGCGACAAGCGTGCGTCTGTCTGTTAAAGGGTGGTGACACCCTCAAAGTGTGCAACACAAACAATTAAAATATTGTTCTTTTTTTTTCGGTCTTTGTGAAATGTGTGGGCTGTAGCCGCACCTGCATCCTTAAAGCAGCAGCGACAAGCGTGCATCTGTCTGTTAAAGGGTGGTGTAACTCTCAAAGTGCCCCAAAAAATAAAAAACTATTTTTTTAATGTGTTTGTGACTTGTGTGCAATGTAGCCACACTTGCATCCTCAAAGCAGCAGTGACAAGCATGCGTCTGTCTGTTAAAGGGTGGTGACACCCTCAAAGTGTGCTACACAAACAATAAAAATATTCTTCTTCTTTTTTCTGTCTTTGTGAATTGTGTGGGCTGTAGCCGCACCTGCATCCTTAAAGCAGCAGCGACAAGCATGCGTCTGTCTGTTAAAGGGTGGTGACACCCTCAAAGTGTGCTACACAAACAATTAAAATATTGTTCTTTTTTTTTTGGTCTTTGTGAAATGTGTGGGCTGTAGCCGCACCTGCATCTTTAAAGCAGCAGCGACAAGCGTGCATCTGTCTGTTAAAGGGTGGTGTAACTCTCAAAGTGCTCCAAAAAATGTTAATGTGTTTGTGACTTGTGTGCGATGTAGCCGCACTTGCATCCTCAAAGCAGCAGCGACAAGCGTGCGTCTGTCTGTTAAAGGGTGGTGACACCCTCAAAGTGTGCTACACAAACAATAAAAATATTTTTCTTTTTTCTGTCTTTGTGAATTGTGTGGGCTGTAGCCACACCTGCATCCTTAAAGCAGCAGCGACAAGCGTGCGTCTGTCTGTTAAAGGGTGGTGACACCCTCAAAGTGTGCAACACAAACAATTAAAATATTGTTCTTTTTTTTTCAGTCTTTGTGAAATGTGTGGGCTGTAGCCGCACCTGCATCCTTAAAGCAGCAGCGACGAGCATGCGTCTGTCTGTTAAAGGGTGGTGTAACTCTCAAAGTGCTCCAAAAAATAAAAAACTATTTTTTTAATGTGTTTGTGACTTGTGTGCGATGTAGCCACACTTGCATCCTCAAAACAGCAGCGACAAGCATGCGTCTGTCTGTTAAAGGGTGGTGACACCCTCAAAGTGTGCTACACAAACAATAAAAATATTCTTCTTATTTTTTCTCTCTTTGTGAATTGTGTGGGCTGTAGCCACACCTGCATCCTTAAAGCAGCAGCGACAAGCGTGCGTCTGTCTGTTAAAGGGTGGTGACACCCTCAAAGTGTGCAACACAAACAATTAAAATATTGTTCTTTTTTTTTCGGTCTTTGTGAAATGTGTGGGCTGTAGCCGCACCTGCATCCTTAAAGCAGCAGCGACAAGCGTGCATCTGTCTGTTAAAGGGTGGTGTAACTCTCAAAGTGCCCCAAAAAATAAAAAACTATTTTTTTTAATGTGTTTGTGACTTGTGTGCGATGTAGCCGCACTTGCATCCTCAAAGCAGCAGTGACAAGCATGCGTCTGTCTGTTAAAGGGTGGTGACACCCTCAAAGTGTGCTACACAAACAATAAAAATATTCTTCTTCTTTTTTCTGTCTTTGTGAATTGTGTGGGCTGTAGCCGCACCTGCATCCTTAAAGCAGCAGCGACAAGCATGCGTCTGTCTGTTAAAGGGTGGTGACACCCACAAAGTGTGCTACACAAACAATTAAAATATTGTTCTTTTTTTTTTGGTCTTTGTGAAATGTGTGGGCTGTAGCCGCACCTGCATCCTTAAAGCAGCAGCGACAAGCGTGCGTCTGTCTGTTAAAGGGTGGTGTAACTCTCAAAGTGCTCCAAAAAATGTTAATGTGTTTGTGACTTGTGTGCGATGTAGCCGCACTTGCATCCTCAAAGCAGCAGCGACAAGCGTGTGTCTGTCTGTTAAAGGGTGGTGACACCCTCAAAGTGTGCTACACAAACAATAAATATATTTTTCTTTTTTCTGTCTTTGTGAATTGTGTGGGCTGTAGCCACACCTGCATCCTTAAAGCAGCAGCGACAAGCGTGCGTCTGTCTGTTAAAGGGTGGTGACACCCTCAAAGTGTGCAACACAAACAATTAAAATATTGTTCTTTTTTTTTCAGTCTTTGTGAAATGTGTGGGCTGTAGCCGCACCTGCATCCTTAAAGCAGCAGCGACGAGCGTGCGTCTGTCTGTTAAAGGGTGGTGTAACTCTCAAAGTGCTCCAAAAAATAAAAAACTATTTTTTTAATGTGTTTGTGACTTGTGTGCGATGTAGCCACACTTGCATCCTCAAAACAGCAGCGACAAGCATGCGTCTGTCTGTTAAAGGGTGGTGACACCCTCAAAGTGTGCTACACAAACAATAAAAATATTCTTCTTCTTTTTTCTCTCTTTGTGAATTGTGTGGGCTGTAGCCACACCTGCATCCTTAAAGCAGCAGCGACAAGCGTGCATCTGTCTGTTAAAGGGTGGTGACACCCTCAAAGTGTGCAACACAAACAATTAAAATATTGTTCTTTTTTTTTCGGTCTTTGTGAAATGTGTGGGCTGTAGCCGCACCTGCATCCTTAAAGCAGCAGCGACAAGCGTGCATCTGTCTGTTAAAGGGTGGTGTAACTCTCAAAGTGCCCCAAAAAATAAAAAACTATTTTTTTAATGTGTTTGTGACTTGTGTGTGATGTAGCCGCACTTGCATCCTCAAAGCAGCAGTGACAAGCATGCGTCTGTCTGTTAAAGGGTGGTGACACCCTCAAAGTGTGCTACACAAACAATAAAAATATTCTTCTTCTTTTTTCTGTCTTTGTGAATTGTGTGGGCTGTAGCCGCACCTGCATCCTTAAAGCAGCAGCGACAAGCATGCGTCTGTCTGTTAAATGGTGGTGACACCCTCAAAGTGTGCTACACAAACAATTAAAATATTGTTCTTTTTTTTGGTCTTTGTGAAATGTGTGGGCTGTAGCCGCACCTGCATCCTTAAAGCAGCAGCGACAAGCGTGCGTCTGTCTGTTAAAGGGTGGTGTAACTCTCAAAGTGCTCCAAAAAATGTTAATGTGTTTGTGACTTGTGTGCGATGTAGCCGCACTTGCATCCTCAAAGCAGCAGCGACAAGCGTGCGTCTGTCTGTTAAAGGGTGGTGACACCCTCAAAGTGTGCTACACAAACAATAAAAATATTCTTCTTCTTTTTTCTGTCTTTGTGAATTGTGTGGGCTGTAGCCGCACCTGCATCCTTAAAGCAGCAGCGACAAGCGTGCGTCTGTCTGTTAAAGGGTGGTGACACCCTCAAAGTGTGCTACACAAACAATTAAAATATTGTTCTTTTTTTTTGGGTGTTTGTGAAATGTGTGGGCTGTAGCCGCACCTGCATCCTTAAAGCAGCAGCGACAAGCGTGCGTCTGTCTGTTAAAAGGTGGTGTAACTCTCAAAGTGCTCCAAAAAATAAAAAACTATTTTTTTAATGTGTTTGTGACTTGTGTGCGATGTATCCGCACTTGCATCCTCAAAGCAGCAGCGACAAGCATGCGTCTGTCTGTTAAAGGGTGGTGACACCCTCAAAGTGTGCTACACAAACAATAAAAATATTCTTCTTCTTTTTTCTGTCTTTGTGAATTGTGTGGGCTCTAGCCGCACCTGCATCCTTAAAGCAGCAGCGACAAGCGTGCGCCTGTCTGTTAAAGGGTGGTGACACCCTCAAAGTGTGCTACACAAACAATTAAAATAATGTTCTTTTTTTTTCGGTCTTTGTGAAATGTGAGGGCTGTAGCCGCACCTGCATCCTTAAAGCAGCAGCGACAAGCGTGCGGCTGTCTGTTAAAGGGTGGTGTAACTCTCAAAGTGCTCCAAAATTTTTAATGTGTTTGTGGCTTGTGTGCGATGTAGCCGCACTTGCATCCTCAAAGCAGCAGCGACAAGCGTGCGTCTGTCTGTTAAAGGGTGGTGACACCCTCAAAGTGTGCTACACAAACAATAAAAATATTCTTCTTTTTTCTGTCTTTGTGAATTATGTGGGCTGTAGCCACACCTGCATCCTTAAAGCAGCAGCAACAAGCGTGCGTCTGTCTGTTAAAGGGTGGTGACACCCTCAAAGTGTGCAACACAAACAATTAAAATATTGTTCTTTTTTTTTCGGTCTTTGTGAAATGTGTGGGCTGTAGCCGCACCTGCATCCTTAAAGCAGCAGCGACAAGCGTGCGTCTGTCTGTTAAAGGGTGGTGTAACTCTCAAAGTGCTCCAAAAAATAAAAAACTATTTTTTTAATGTGTTTGTGACTTGTGTGCGACGTAGCCGCACTTGCATCCTCAAAGCAGCAGCGACAAGCATTCGTCTGTCTACTAAAGGGTGGTGACACCCTCCAAGTGTGCTACACAAACAATTAAAATATTGTTCTTTTTTTTCGGTCTTTGTGAAATGTGTGGGCTGTAGCCGCACCTGCATCCTTAAAGCAGAAGCGACAAGCGTGCGTCTGTCTGTTAAAGGGTGGTGTAACTCTCAAAGTGCTCCAAAAAATAAAAAACTATTTTTTTAATGTGTTTGTGACTTGTGTGCGATGTAGCCGCACTTGCATCCTCAAAGCAGCAGTGACAAGCGTGCGTCTGTCTGTTAAAGGGTGGTGACACCCTCAAAGTGTGCTACACAAACAATAAAAATATTCTTCTTCTTTTTTCTGTCTTTGTGAATTGTGTGGGCTGTAGCCACACCTGCATCCTTAAAGCAGCAGCGACAAGCATGCGTCTGTCTGTTAAAGGGTGGTGACACCCTCAAAGTGTGCTACACAAACAATTAAAATATTGTTCTTTTTTTTTCGGTCTTTGTGAAATGTGTGGGCTGTAGCCGCACCTGCATCCTTAAAGCAGCAGCGACAAGTGTGCGTCTGTCTGTTAAAGGGTGGTGTAACTCTCAAAGTGCTCCAAAAAATAAAAAACTATTTTTTTAATGTGTTTGTGACTTGTGTGCGACGTAGCAGCACTTGCATCCTCAAAGCAGCAGCGACAAGCGTGCATCTGTCTGTTAAAAGGTGGTGACACCCTCAAAGTGGCTACACAAACAATAAAAATATTCTTCTTTTTTCTGTCTTTGTGAATTGTGTGGGCTGTAGCCGCACCTGCATCCTTATAGCAGCAGCGACAAGCGTGCGTCTGTCTGTTAAAGGGTGGTGTAACTCTCAAAGTGCTCCAAAAAATGTTAATGTGTTTGTGACTTGTGTGCGATGTAGCCGCACTTGCATCCTCAAAGCAGCAGCGACAAGCGTGCGTCTGTCTGTTAAAGGGTGGTGACACCCTCAAAGTGTGCTACACAAACAATAAAAATATTCTTCTTCTTTTTTCTGTCTTTGTGAATTGTGTGGGCTGTAGCCGCACCTGCATCCTTAAAGCAGCAGCGACAAGCGTGCGTCTGTCTGTTAAAGGGTGGTGACACCCTCAAAGTGTGCTACACAAACAATTAAAATATTGTTCTTTTTTTTTTGGTGTTTGTGAAATGTGTGGGCTGTAGCCGCACCTGCATCCTTAAAGCAGCAGCGACAAGCGTGCGTCTGTCTGTTAAAAGGTGGTGTAACTCTCAAAGTGCTCCAAAAAATAAAAAACTATTTTTTTAATGTGTTTGTGACTTGTGTGCGATGTATCCGCACTTGCATCCTCAAAGCAGCAGCGACAAGCATGCGTCTGTCTGTTAAAGGGTGGTGACACCCTCAAAGTGTGCTACACAAACAATAAAAATATTCTTCTTCTTTTTTCTGTCTTTGTGAATTGTGTGGGCTCTAGCCGCACCTGCATCCTTAAAGCAGCAGCGACAAGCGTGCGCCTGTCTGTTAAAGGGTGGTGACACCCTCAAAGTGTGCTACACAAACAATTAAAATATTGTTCTTTTTTTTTCGGTCTTTGTGAAATGTGAGGGCTGTAGCCGCACCTGCATCCTTAAAGCAGCAGCGACAAGCGTGCGGCTGTCTGTTAAAGGGTGGTGTAACTCTCAAAGTGCTCCAAAATTTTTTAATGTGTTTGTGGCTTGTGTGCGATGTAGCCGCACTTGCATCCTCAAAGCAGCAGCGACAAGCGTGCATCTGTCTGTTAAAGGGTGGTGACACCCTCAAAGTGTGCTACACAAACAATAAAAATATTCTTCTTTTTTCTGTCTTTGTGAATTGTGTGGGCTGTAGCCACACCTGCATCCTTAAAGCAGCAGCGACAAGCGTGCGTCTGTCTGTTAAAGGGTGGTGACACCCTCAAAGTGTGCAACACAAACAATTAAAATATTGTTCTTTTTTTTTCGGTCTTTGTGAAATGTGTGGGCTGTAGCCGCACCTGCATCCTTAAAGCAGCAGCGACAAGCGTGCGTCTGTCTGTTAAAGGGTGATGTAACTCTCAAAGTGCTCCAAAAAATAAAAAACTATTTTTTTAATGTGTTTGTGACTTGTGTGCGACGTAGCAGCACTTGCATCCTCAAAGCAGCAGCGACAAGCGTGCATCTGTCTGTTAAAAGGTGGTGACACCCTCAAAGTGGCTACACAAACAATAAAAATATTCTTCTTTTTTCTGTCTTTGTGAATTGTGTGGGCTGTAGCCGCACCTGCATCCTTATAGCAGCAGGGACAAGCGTGCGTCTGTCTGTTAAAGGGTGGTGTAACTCTCAAAGTGCTCCAAAAAATGTTAATGTGTTTGTGACTTGTGTGCGATGTAGCCGCACTTGCATCCTCAAAGCAGCAGCGACAAGCGTGCGTCTGTCTGTTAAAGGGTGGTGACACCCTCAAAGTGTGCTACACAAACAATAAAAATATTCTTCTTCTTTTTTCTGTCTTTGTGAATTGTGTGGGCTGTAGCCGCACCTGCATCCTTAAAGCAGCAGCGACAAGCGTGCGTCTGTCTGTTAAAGGGTGGTGACACCCTCAAAGTGTGCTACACAAACAATTAAAATAATGTTCTTTTTTTTTTGGTGTTTGTGAAATGTGTGGGCTGTAGCCGCACCTGCATCCTTAAAGCAGCAGCGACAAGCGTGCGTCTGTCTGTTAAAAGGTGGTGTAACTCTCAAAGTGCTCCAAAAAATAAAAAACTATTTTTTTAATGTGTTTGTGACTTGTGTGCGATGTATCCGCACTTGCATCCTCAAAGCAGCAGCGACAAGCATGCGTCTGTCTGTTAAAGGGTGGTGACACCCTCAAAGTGTGCTACACAAACAATAAAAATATTCTTCTTCTTTTTTCTGTCTTTGTGAATTGTGTGGGCTCTAGCCGCACCTGCATCCTTAAAGCAGCAGCGACAAGCGTGCGCCTGTCTGTTAAAGGGTGGTGACACCCTCAAAGTGTGCTACACAAACAATTAAAATATTGTTCTTTTTTTTTCGGTCTTTGTGAAATGTGAGGGCTGTAGCCGCACCTGCATCCTTAAAGCAGCAGCGACAAGCGTGCGGCTGTCTGTTAAAGGGTGGTGTAACTCTCAAAGTGCTCCAAAATTTTTTAATGTGTTTGTGGCTTGTGTGCGATGTAGCCGCACTTGCATCCTCAAAGCAGCAGCGACAAGCGTGCGTCTGTCTGTTAAAGGGTGGTGACACCCTCAAAGTGTGCTACACAAACAATAAAAATATTCTTCTTTTTTCTGTCTTTGTGAATTGTGTGGGCTGTAGCCACACCTGCATCCTTAAAGCAGCAGCGACAAGCGTGCGTCTGTCTGTTAAAGGGTGGTGACACCCTCAAAGTGTGCAACACAAACAATTAAAATATTGTTCTTTTTTTTTCGGTCTTTGTGAAATGTGTGGGCTGTAGCCGCACCTGCATCCTTAAAGCAGCAGCGACAAGCGTGCGTCTGTCTGTTAAAGGGTGGTGTAACTCTCAAAGTGCTCCAAAAAATAAAAAACTATTTTTTTAATGTGTTTGTGACTTGTGTGCGACGTAGCCGCACTTGCATCCTCAAAGCAGCAGCGACAAGCATTCGTCTGTCTACTAAAGGGTGGTGACACCCTCCAAGTGTGCTACACAAACAATTAAAATATTGTTCTTTTTTTTCGGTCTTTGTGAAATGTGTGGGCTGTAGCCGCACCTGCATCCTTAAAGCAGAAGCGACAAGCGTGCGTCTGTCTGTTAAAGGGTGGTGTAACTCTCGAAGTGCTCCAAAAAATAAAAAACTATTTTTTTAATGTGTTTGTGACTTGTGTGCGATGTAGCCGCACTTGCATCCTCAAAGCAGCAGTGACAAGCGTGCGTCTGTCTGTTAAAGGGTGGTGACACCCTCAAAGTGTGCTACACAAACAATAAAAATATTTTTATTTTTTCTGTCTTTGTGAATTGTGTGGGCTGTAGCCACACCTGCATCCTTAAAGCAGCAGCGACAAGCGTGCGTCTGTCTGTTAAAGGGTGGTGACACCCTCAAAGTGTGCAACACAAACAATTAAAATATTGTTCTTTTTTTTTCAGTCTTTGTGAAATGTGTGGGCTGTAGCCGCACCTGCATCCTTATAGCAGCAGCGACGAGCGTGCGTCTGTCTGTTAAAGGGTGGTGTAACTCTCAAAGTGCTCCAAAAAATAAAAAACTATTTTTTTAATGTGTTTGTGACTTGTGTGCGATGAAGCCACACTTGCATCCTCAAAACAGCAGCGACAAGCATGCGTCTGTCTGTTAAAGGGTGGTGACACCCTCAAAGTGTGCTACACAAACAATAAAAATATTCTTCTTCTTTTTTCTCTCTTTGTGAATTGTGTGGGCTGTAGCCACACCTGCATCCTTAAAGCAGCAGCGACAAGCGTGCGTCTGTCTGTTAAAGGGTGGTGACACCCTCAAAGTGTGCAACACAAACAATTAAAATATTGTTCTTTTTTTTTCGGTCTTTGTGAAATGTGTGGGCTGTAGCCGCACCTGCATCCTTAAAGCAGCAGCGACAAGCGTGCATCTGTCTGTTAAAGGGTGGTGTAACTCTCAAAGTGCCCCAAACAATAAAAAACTATTTTTTTAATGTGTTTGTGACTTGTGTGTGATGTAGCCGCACTTGCATCCTCAAAGCAGCAGTGACAAGCATGCGTCTGTCTGTTAAAGGGTGGTGACACCCTCAAAGTGTGCTACACAAACAATAAAAATATTCTTCTTCTTTTTTCTGTCTTTGTGAATTGTGTGGGCTGTAGCCGCACCTGCATCCTTAAAGCAGCAGCGACAAGCATGCGTCTGTCTGTTAAAGGGTGGTGACACCCTCAAAGTGTGCTACACAAACAATTAAAATATTGTTCTTTTTTTTTTGGTCTTTGTGAAATGTGTGGGCTGTAGCCGCACCTGCATCCTTAAAGCAGCAGCGACAAGCGTGCGTCTGTCTGTTAAAGGGTGGTGTAACTCTCAAAGTGCTCCAAAAAATGTTAATGTGTTTGTGACTTGTGTGCGATGTAGCCGCACTTGCATCCTCAAAGCAGCAGCGACAAGCGTGCGTCTGTCTGTTAAAGGGTGGTGACACCCTGAAAGTGTGCTACACAAACAATAAAAATATTCTTCTTCTTTTTTCTGTCTTTGTGAATTGTGTGGGCTGTAGCCGCACCTGCATCCTTAAAGCAGCAGCGACAAGCGTGCGTCTGTCTGTTAAAGGGTGGTGACACCCTCAAAGTGTGCTACACAAACAATTAAAATATTGTTCTTTTTTTTTTGGTGTTTGTGAAATGTGTGGGCTGTAGCCGCACCTGCATCCTTAAAGCAGCAGCGACAAGCGTGCGTCTGTCTGTTAAAAGGTGGTGTAACTCTCAAAGTGCTCCAAAAAATAAAAAACTATTTTTTTAATGTGTTTGTGACTTGTGTGTGATGTATCCGCACTTGCATCCTCAAAGCAGCAGCGACAAGCATGCGTCTGTCTGTTAAAGGGTGGTGACACCTTCAAAATGTGCTACACAAACAATAAAAATATTCTTCTTCTTTTTTCTGTCTTTGTGAATTGTGTGGGCTCTAGCTGCACCTGCATCCTTAAAGCAGCAGCGACAAGCGTGCGCCTGTCTGTTAAAGGGTGGTGACACCCTCAAAGTGTGCTACACAAACAATTAAAATATTGTTCTTTTTTTTTCGGTCTTTGTGAAATGTGAGGGCTGTAGCCGCACCTGCATCCTTAAAGCAGCAGCGACAAGCGTGCGGCTGTCTGTTAAAGGGTGGTGTAACTCTCAAAGTGCTCCAAAATATTTTAATGTGTTTGTGGCTTGTGTGCAATGTAGCAGCACTTGCATCCTCAAAGCAGCAGCGACAAGCGTGCATCTGTCTGTTAAAGGGTGGTGACACCCTCAAAGTGTGCTACACAAACAATAAAAATATTCTTCTTTTTTCTGTCTTTGTGAATTGTGTGGGCTGTAGCCACACCTGCATCCTTAAAGCAGCAGCGACAAGCGTGCGTCTGTCTGTTAAAGGGTGGTGACACCCTCAAAGTGTGCAACACAAACAATTAAAATATTGTTCTTTTTTTTTCGGTCTTTGTGAAATGTGTGGGCTGTAGCTGCACCTGCATCCTTAAAGCAGCAGCGACAAGCGTGCGTCTGTCTGTTAAAGGGTGGTGTAACTCTCAAAGTGCTCCAAAAAATAAAAAACTATTTTTTTAATGTGTTTGTGACTTGTGTGCGACGTAGCCGCACTTGCATCCTCAAAGCAGCAGCGACAAGCATTCGTCTGTCTACTAAAGGGTGGTGACACCCTCCAAGTGTGCTACACAAACAATAAAAATATTCTTCTTCTTTTTTCTCTCTTTGTGAATTGTGTGGGCTGTAGCCACACCTGCATCCTTAAAGCAGCAGCGACAAGCGTGCGTCTGTCTGTTAAAGGGTGGTGACACCCTCAAAGTGTGCAACACAAACAATTAAAATATTGTTCTTTTTTTTTCGGTCTTTGTGAAATGTGTGGGCTGTAGCCGCACCTGCATCCTTAAAGCAGCAGCGACAAGCGTGCATCTGTCTGTTAAAGGGTGGTGTAACTCTCAAAGTGCCCCAAAAAATAAAAAACTATTTTTTTAATGTGTTTGTGACTTGTGTGCGATGTAGCCGCACTTGCATCCTCAAAGCAGCAGTGACAAGCATGCGTCTGTCTGTTAAAGGGTGGTGACACCCTCAAAGTGTGCTACACAAACAATAAAAATATTCTTCTTCTTTTTTCTGTCTTTGTGAATTGTGTGGGCTGTAGCCGCACCTGCATCCTTAAAGCAGCAGCGACAAGCATGCGTCTGTCTGTTAAAGGGTGGTGACACCCTCAAAGTGTGCTACACAAACAATTAAAATATTGTTCTTTTTTTTTTGGTCTTTGTGAAATGTGTGGGCTGTAGCCGCACCTGCATCTTTAAAGCAGCAGCGACAAGCGTGCGTCTGTCTGTTAAAGGGTGGTGTAACTCTCAAAGTGCTCCAAAAAATGTTAATGTGTTTGTGACTTGTGTGCGATGTAGCCGCACTTGCATCCTCAAAGCAGCAGTGACAAGCGTGCGTCTGTCTGTTAAAGGGTGGTGACACCCTCAAAGTGTGCTACACAAACAATAAAAATATTTTTCTTTTTTCTGTCTTTGTGAATTGTGTGGGCTGTAGCCACACCTGCATCCTTAAAGCAGCAGCGACAAGCGTGCGTCTGTCTGTTAAAGGGTGGTGACACCCTCAAAGTGTGCAACACAAACAATTAAAATATTGTTCTTTTTTTTTCAGTCTTTGTGAAATGTGTGGGCTGTAGCCGCACCTGCATCCTTAAAGCAGCAGCGACGAGCGTGCGTCTGTCTGTTAAAGGGTGGTGTAACTCTCAAAGTGCTCCAAAAAATAAAAAACTATTTTTTTAATGTGTTTGTGACTTGTGTGCGATGTAGCCACACTTGCATCCTTAAAACAGCAGCGACAAGCATGCGTCTGTCTGTTAAAGGGTGGTGACACCCTCAAAGTGTGCTACACAAACAATAAAAATATTCTTCTTCTTTTTTCTCTCTTTGTGAATTGTGTGGGCTGTAGCCACACCTGCATCCTTAAAGCAGCAGCGACAAGCGTGCGTCTGTCTGTTAAAGGGTGGTGACACCCTCAAAGTGTGCAACACAAACAATTAAAATATTGTTCTTTTTTTTTCGGTCTTTGTGAAATGTGTGGGCTGTAGCCGCACCTGCATCCTTAAAGCAGCAGCGACAAGCGTGCATCTGTCTGTTAAAGGGTGGTGTAACTCTCAAAGTGCCCCAAAAAATAAAAAACTATTTTTTTAATGTGTTTGTGACTTGTGTGCGATGTAGCTGCACTTGCATCCTCAAAGCAGCAGTGACAAGCATGCGTCTGTCTGTTAAAGGGTGGTGACACCCTCAAAGTGTGCTACACAAACAATAAAAATATTCTTCTTCTTTTTTCTGTCTTTGTGAATTGTGTGGGCTGTAGCCGCACCTGCATCCTTAAAGCAGCAGCAACAAGCATGCGTCTGTCTGTTAAAGGGTGGTGACACCCTCAAAGTGTGCTACACAAACAATTAAAATATTGTTCTTTTTTTTTTGGTCTTTGTGAAATGTGTGGGCTGTAGCCGCACCTGCATCCTTAAAGCAGCAGCGACAAGCGTGCGTCTGTCTGTTAAAGGGTGGTGTAACTCTCAAAGTGCTCCAAAAAATGTTAATGTGTTTGTGACTTGTGTGCGATGTAGCCGCACTTGCATCCTCAAAGCAGCAGCGACAAGCGTGTGTCTGTCTGTTAAAGGGTGGTGACACCCTCAAAGTGTGCTACACAAACAATAAAAATATTTTTCTTTTTTCTGTCTTTGTGAATTGTGTGGGCTGTAGCCACACCTGCATCCTTAAAGCAGCAGCGACAAGCGTGCGTCTGTCTGTTAAAGGGTGGTGACACCCTCAAAGTGTGCAACACAAACAATTAAAATATTGTTCTTTTTTTTTCAGTCTTTGTGAAATGTGTGGGCTGTAGCCGCACCTGCATCCTTAAAGCAGCAGCGACGAGCGTGCGTCTGTCTGTTAAAGGGTGGTGTAACTCTCAAAGTGCTCCAAAAAATAAAAAACTATTTTTTTAATGTGTTTGTGAATTGTGTGCGATGTAGCCACACTTGCATCCTCAAAACAGCAGCGACAAGCATGCGTCTGTCTGTTAAAGGGTGGTGACACCCTCAAAGTGTGCTACACAAACAATAAAAATATTCTTCTTCTTTTTTCTCTCTTTGTGAATTGTGTGGGCTGTAGCCACACCTGCATCCTTAAAGCAGCAGCGACAAGCGTGCATCTGTCTGTTAAAGGGTGGTGACACCCTCAAAGTGTGCAACACAAACAATTAAAATATTGTTCTTTTTTTTTCGGTCTTTGTGAAATGTGTGGGCTGTAGCCGCACCTGCATCCTTAAAGCAGCAGCGACAAGCGTGCATCTGTCTGTTAAAGGGTGGTGTAAATCTCAAAGTGCCCCAAAAAATAAAAAACTATTTTTTTAATGTGTTTGTGACTTGTGTGTGATGTAGCCGCACTTGCATCCTCAAAGCAGCAGTGACAAGCATGCGTCTGTCTGTTAAAGGGTGGTGACACCCTCAAAGTGTGCTACACAAACAATAAAAATATTCTTCTTCTTTTTTCTGTCTTTGTGAATTGTGTGGGCTGTAGCCGCACCTGCATCCTTAAAGCAGCAGCGACAAGCATGCGTCTGTCTGTTAAATGGTGGTGACACCCTCAAAGTGTGCTACACAAACAATTAAAATATTGTTCTTTTTTTTGGTCTTTGTGAAATGTGTGGGCTGTAGCCGCACCTGCATCCTTAAAGCAGCAGCGACAAGCGTGCGTCTGTCTGTTAAAGGGTGGTGTAACTCTCAAAGTGCTCCAAAAAATGTTAATGTGTTTGTGACTTGTGTGCGATGTAGCCGCACTTGCATCCTCAAAGCAGCAGCGACAAGCGTGCGTCTGTCTGTTAAAGGGTGGTGACACCCTCAAAGTGTGCTACACAAACAATAAAAATATTCTTCTTCTTTTTTCTGTCTTTGTGAATTGTGTGGGCTGTAGCCGCACCTGCATCCTTAAAGCAGCAGCGACAAGCGTGCGTCTGTCTGTTAAAGGGTGGTGACACCCTCAAAGTGTGCTACACAAACAATTAAAATATTGTTCTTTTTTTTTGGGTGTTTGTGAAATGTGTGGGCTGTAGCCGCACCTGCATCCTTAAAGCAGCAGCGACAAGCGTGCGTCTGTCTGTTAAAAGGTGGTGTAACTCTCAAAGTGCTCCAAAAAATAAAAAACTATTTTTTTAATGTGTTTGTGACTTGTGTGCGATGTATCCGCACTTGCATCCTCAAAGCAGCAGCGACAAGCATGCGTCTGTCTGTTAAAGGGTGGTGACACCCTCAAAGTGTGCTACACAAACAATAAAAATATTCTTCTTCTTTTTTCTGTCTTTGTGAATTGTGTGGGCTCTAGCCGCACCTGCATCCTTAAAGCAGCAGCGACAAGCGTGCGCCTGTCTGTTAAAGGGTGGTGACACCCTCAAAGTGTGCTACACAAACAATTAAAATATTGTTCTTTTTTTTTCGGTCTTTGTGAAATGTGAGGGCTGTAGCCGCACCTGCATCCTTAAAGCAGCAGCGACAAGCGTGCGGCTGTCTGTTAAAGGGTGGTGTAACTCTCAAAGTGCTCCAAAATTTTTTAATGTGTTTGTGGCTTGTGTGCGATGTAGCCGCACTTGCATCCTCAAAGCAGCAGCGACAAGCGTGCGTCTGTCTGTTAAAGGGTGGTGACACCCTCAAAGTGTGCTACACAAACAATAAAAATATTCTTCTTTTTTCTGTCTTTGTGAATTGTGTGGGCTGTAGCCACACCTGCATCTTTAAAGCAGCAGCGACAAGCGTGCGTCTGTCTGTTAAAGGGTGGTGACACCCTCAAAGTGTGCAACACAAACAATTAAAATATTGTTCTTTTTTTTTCGGTCTTTGTGAAATGTGTGGGCTGTAGCCGCACCTGCATCCTTAAAGCAGCAGCGACAAGCGTGCGTCTGTCTGTTAAAGGGTGGTGTAACTCTCAAAGTGCTCCAAAAAATAAAAAACTATTTTTTTAATGTGTTTGTGACTTGTGTGCGACGTAGCCGCACTTGCATCCTCAAAGCAGCAGCGACAAGCATTCGTCTGTCTACTAAAGGGTGGTGACACCCTCCAAGTGTGCTACACAAACAATTAAAATATTGTTCTTTTTTTTCGGTCTTTGTGAAATGTGTGGGCTGTAGCCGCACCTGCATCCTTAAAGCAGAAGCGACAAGCGTGCGTCTGTCTGTTAAAGGGTGGTGTAACTCTCAAAGTGCTCCAAAAAATAAAAAACTATTTTTTTAATGTGTTTGTGACTTGTGTGCGATGTAGCCGCACTTGCATCCTCAAAGCAGCAGTGACAAGCGTGCGTCTGTCTGTTAAAGGGTGGTGACACCCTCAAAGTGTGCTACACAAACAATAAAAATATTCTTCTTCTTTTTTCTGTCTTTGTGAATTGTGTGGGCTGTAGCCACACCTGCATCCTTAAAGCAGCAGCGACAAGCATGCGTCTGTCTGTTAAAGGGTGGTGACACCCTCAAAGTGTGCTACACAAACAATTAAAATATTGTTCTTTTTTTTTCGGTCTTTGTGAAATGTGTGGGCTGTAGCCGCACCTGCATCCTTAAAGCAGCAGCGACAAGTGTGCGTCTGTCTGTTAAAGGGTGGTGTAACTCTCAAAGTGCTCCAAAAAATAAAAAACTATTTTTTTAATGTGTTTGTGACTTGTGTGCGATGTAGCCGCACTTGCATCCTCAAAGCAGCAGTGACAAGCATGCGTCTGTCTGTTAAAGGGTGGTGACACCCTCAAAGTGTGCTACACAAACAATAAAAATATTCTTCTTCTTTTTTCTGTCTTTGTGAATTGTGTGGGCTGTAGCCGCACCTGCATCCTTAAAGCAGCAGCGACAAGCATGCGTCTGTCTGTTAAAGGGTGGTGACACCCTCAAAGTGTGCTACACAAACAATTAAAATATTGTTCTTTTTTTTTTGGTCTTTGTGAAATGTGTGGGCTGTAGCCGCACCTGCATCTTTAAAGCAGCAGCGACAAGCGTGCGTCTGTCTGTTAAAGGGTGGTGTAACTCTCAAAGTGCTCCAAAAAATGTTAATGTGTTTGTGACTTGTGTGCGATGTAGCCGCACTTGCATCCTCAAAGCAGCAGCGACAAGCGTGCGTCTGTCTGTTAAAGGGTGGTGACACCCTCAAAGTGTGCTACACAAACAATAAAAATATTTTTCTTTTTTCTGTCTTTGTGAATTGTGTGGGCTGTAGCCACACCTGCATCCTTAAAGCAGCAGCGACAAGCGTGCGTCTGTCTGTTAAAGGGTGGTGACACCCTCAAAGTGTGCAACACAAACAATTAAAATATTGTTCTTTTTTTTTCAGTCTTTGTGAAATGTGTGGGCTGTAGCCGCACCTGCATCCTTAAAGCAGCAGCGACGAGCGTGCGTCTGTCTGTTAAAGGGTGGTGTAACTCTCAAAGTGCTCCAAAAAATAAAAAACTATTTTTTTAATGTGTTTGTGACTTGTGTGCGATGTAGCCACACTTGCATCCTCAAAACAGCAGCGACTAGCATGCGTCTGTCTGTTAAAGGGTGGTGACACCCTCAAAGTGTGCTACACAAACAATAAAAATATTCTTCTTCTTTTTTCTCTCTTTGTGAATTGTGTGGGCTGTAGCCACACCTGCATCCTTAAAGCAGCAGCGACAAGTGTGCGTCTGTCTGTTAAAGGGTGGTGACACCCTCAAAGTGTGCAACACAAACAATTAAAATATTGTTCTTTTTTTTTCGGTCTTTGTGAAATGTGTGGGCTGTAGCCGCACCTGCATCCTTAAAGCAGCAGCGACAAGCGTGCATCTGTCTGTTAAAGGGTGGTGTAACTCTCAAAGTGCCCCAAAAAATAAAAAACTATTTTTTTAATGTGTTTGTGACTTGTGTGCGATGTAGCCGCACTTGCATCCTCAAAGCAGCAGTGACAAGCATGCGTCTGTCTGTTAAAGGGTGGTGACACCCTCAAAGTGTGCTACACAAACAATAAAAATATTCTTCTTCTTTTTTCTGTCTTTGTGAATTGTGTGGGCTGTAGCCGCACCTGCATCCTTAAAGCAGCAGCAACAAGCATGCGTCTGTCTGTTAAAGGGTGGTGACACCCTCAAAGTGTGCTACACAAACAATTAAAATATTGTTCTTTTTTTTTGGTCTTTGTGAAATGTGTGGGCTGTAGCCGCACCTGCATCCTTAAAGCAGCAGCGACAAGCGTGCGTCTGTCTGTTAAAGGGTGGTGTAACTCTCAAAGTGCTCCAAAAAATGTTAATGTGTTTGTGACTTGTGTGCGATGTAGCCGCACTTGCATCCTCAAAGCAGCAGCGACAAGCGTGTGTCTGTCTGTTAAAGGGTGGTGACACCCTCAAAGTGTGCTACACAAACAATAAAAATATTTTTCTTTTTTCTGTCTTTGTGAATTGTGTGGGCTGTAGCCACACCTGCATCCTTAAAGCAGCAGCGACAAGCGTGCGTCTGTCTGTTAAAGGGTGGTGACACCCTCAAAGTGTGCAACACAAACAATTAAAATATTGTTCTTTTTTTTTCAGTCTTTGTGAAATGTGTGGGCTGTAGCCGCACCTGCATCCTTAAAGCAGCAGCGACGAGCGTGCGTCTGTCTGTTAAAGGGTGGTGTAACTCTCAAAGTGCTCCAAAAAATAAAAAACTATTTTTTTAATGTGTTTGTGACTTGTGTGCGATGTAGCCACATTTGCATCCTCAAAACAGCAGCGACAAGCATGCGTCTGTCTGTTAAAGGGTGGTGACACCCTCAAAGTGTGCTACACAAACAATAAAAATATTCTTCTTCTTTTTTCTCTCTTTGTGAATTGTGTGGGCTGTAGCCACACCTGCATCCTTAAAGCAGCAGCGACAAGCGTGCATCTGTCTGTTAAAGGGTGGTGACACCCTCAAAGTGTGCAACACAAACAATTAAAATATTGTTCTTTTTTTTTCGGTCTTTGTGAAATGTGTGGGCTGTAGCCGCACCTGCATCCTTAAAGCAGCAGCGACAAGCGTGCATCTGTCTGTTAAAGGGTGGTGTAACTCTCAAAGTGCCCCAAAAAATAAAAAACTATTTTTTTAATGTGTTTGTGACTTGTGTGTGATGTAGCCGCACTTGCATCCTCAAAGCAGCAGTGACAAGCATGCGTCTGTCTGTTAAAGGGTGGTGACACCCTCAAAGTGTGCTACACAAACAATAAAAATATTCTTCTTCTTTTTTCTGTCTTTGTGAATTGTGTGGGCTGTAGCCGCACCTGCATCCTTAAAGCAGCAGCGACAAGCATGCGTCTGTCTGTTAAATGGTGGTAACACCCTCAAAGTGTGCTACACAAACAATTAAAATATTGTTCTTTTTTTTGGTCTTTGTGAAATGTGTGGGCTGTAGCCGCACCTGCATCCTTAAAGCAGCAGCGACAAGCGTGCGTCTGTCTGTTAAAGGGTGGTGTAACTCTCAAAGTGCTCCAAAAAATGTTAATGTGTTTGTGACTTGTGTGCGATGTAGCCGCACTTGCATCCTCAAAGCAGCAGCGACAAGCGTGCGTCTGTCTGTTAAAGGGTGGTGACACCCTCAAAGTGTGCTACACAAACAATAAAAATATTCTTCTTCTTTTTTCTGTCTTTGTGAATTGTGTGGGCTGTAGCCGCACCTGCATCCTTAAAGCAGCAGCGACAAGCGTGCGTCTGTCTGTTAAAGGGTGGTGACACCCTCAAAGTGTGCTACACAAACAATTAAAATATTGTTCTTTTTTTTTGGGTGTTTGTGAAATGTGTGGGCTGTAGCCGCACCTGCATCCTTAAAGCAGCAGCGACAAGCGTGCGTCTGTCTGTTAAAAGGTGGTGTAACTCTCAAAGTGCTCCAAAAAATAAAAAACTATTTTTTTAATGTGTTTGTGACTTGTGTGCGATGTATCCGCACTTGCATCCTCAAAGCAGCAGCGACAAGCATGCGTCTGTCTGTTAAAGGGTGGTGACACCCTCAAAGTGTGCTACACAAACAATAAAAATATTCTTCTTCTTTTTTCTGTCTTTGTGAATTGTGTGGGCTCTAGCCGCACCTGCATCCTTAAAGCAGCAGCGACAAGCGTGCGCCTGTCTGTTAAAGGGTGGTGACACCCTCAAAGTGTGCTACACAAACAATTAAAATATTGTTCTTTTTTTTTCGGTCTTTGTGAATTGTGAGGGCTGTAGCCGCACCTGCATCCTTAAAGCAGCAGCGACAAGCGTGCGGCTGTCTGTTAAAGGGTGGTGTAACTCTCAAAGTGCTCCAAAATTTTTTAATGTGTTTGTGGCTTGTGTGCGATGTAGCCGCACTTGCATCCTCAAAGCAGCAGCGACAAGCGTGCGTCTGTCTGTTAAAGGGTGGTGACACCCTCAAAGTGTGCTACACAAACAATAAAAATATTCTTCTTTTTTCTGTCTTTGTGAATTGTGTGGGCTGTAGCCACACCTGCATCCTTAAAGCAGCAGCGACAAGCGTGCATCTGTCTGTTAAAGGGTGGTGACACCCTCAAAGTGTGCAACACAAACAATTAAAATATTGTTCTTTTTTTTTCGGTCTTTGTGAAATGTGTGGGCTGTAGCCGCACCTGCATCCTTAAAGCAGCAGTGACAAGCGTGCGTCTGTCTGTTAAAGGGTGGTGTAACTCTCAAAGTGCTCCAAAAAATAAAAAACTATTTTTTTAATGTGTTTGTGACTTGTGTGCGACGTAGCCGCACTTGCATCCTCAAAGCAGCAGCGACAAGCATTCGTCTGTCTACTAAAGGGTGGTGACACCCTCCAAGTGTGCTACACAAACAATTAAAATATTGTTCTTTTTTTTCGGTCTTTGTGAAATGTGTGGGCTGTAGCCGCACCTGCATCCTTAAAGCAGAAGCGACAAGCGTGCGTCTGTCTGTTAAAGGGTGGTGTAACTCTCAAAGTGCTCCAAAAAATAAAAAACTATTTTTTTAATGTGTTTGTGACTTGTGTGCGATGTAGCCGCACTTGCATCCTCAAAGCAGCAGTGACAAGCGTGCGTCTGTCTGTTAAAGGGTGGTGACACCCTCAAAGTGTGCTACACAAACAATAAAAATATTCTTCTTCTTTTTTCTGTCTTTGTGAATTGTGTGGGCTGTAGCCACACCTGCATCCTTAAAGCAGCAGCGACAAGCATGCGTCTGTCTGTTAAAGGGTGGTGACACCCTCAAAGTGTGCTACACAAACAATTAAAATATTGTTCTTTTTTTTTCGGTCTTTGTGAAATGTGTGGGCTGTAGCCGCACCTGCATCCTTAAAGCAGCAGCGACAAGTGTGCGTCTGTCTGTTAAAGGGTGGTGTAACTCTCAAAGTGCTCCAAAAAATAAAAAACTATTTTTTTAATGTGTTTGTGACTTGTGTGCGACGTAGCAGCACTTGCATCCTCAAAGCAGCAGCGACAAGCGTGCATCTGTCTGTTAAAGGGTGGTGACACCCTCAAAGTGTGCTACACAAACAATAAAAATATTCTTCTTTTTTCTGTCTTTGTGAATTGTGTGGGCTGTAGCCGCACCTGCATCCTTATAGCAGCAGCGACAAGCGTGCGTCTGTCTGTTAAAGGGTGGTGTAACTCTCAAAGTGCTCCAAAAAATGTTAATGTGTTTGAGACTTGTGTGCGATGTAGCCGCACTTGCATCCTCAAAGCAGCAGCGACAAGCGTGCGTCTGTCTGTTAAAGGGTGGTGACACCCTCAAAGTGTGCTACACAAACAATAAAAATATTCTTCTTCTTTTTTCTGTCTTTGTGAATTGTGTGGGCTGTAGCCGCACCTGCATCCTTAAAGCAGCAGCGACAAGCGTGCGTCTGTCTGTTAAAGGGTGGTGACACCCTCAAAGTGTGCTACACAAACAATTAAAATATTGTTCTTTTTTTTTTGGTGTTTGTGAAATGTGTGGGCTGTAGCCGCACCTGCATCCTTAAAGCAGCAGCGACAAGCGTGCGTCTGTCTGTTAAAAGGTGGTGTAACTCTCAAAGTGCTCCAAAAAATAAAAAACTATTTTTTTAATGTGTTTGTGACTTGTGTGCGATGTATCCGCACTTGCATCCTCAAAGCAGCAGCGACAAGCATGCGTCTGTCTGTTAAAGGGTGGTGACACCCTCAAAGTGTGCTACACAAACAATAAAAATATTCTTCTTCTTTTTTCTGTCTTTGTGAATTGTGTGGGCTCTAGCCGCACCTGCATCCTTAAAGCAGCAGCGACAAGCGTGCGCCTGTCTGTTAAAGGGTGGTGACACCCTCAAAGTGTGCTACACAAACAATTAAAATATTGTTCTTTTTTTTTCGGTCTTTGTGAAATGTGAGGGCTGTAGCTGCACCTGCATCCTTAAAGCAGCAGCGACAAGCGTGCGGCTGTCTGTTAAAGGGTGGTGTAACTCTCAAAGTGCTCCAAAATTTTTTAATGTGTTTGTGGCTTGTGTGCGATGTAGCCGCACTTGCATCCTCAAAGCAGCAGCGACAAGCGTGCGTCTGTCTGTTAAAGAGTGGTGACACCCTCAAAGTGTGCTACACAAACAATAAAAATATTCTTCTTTTTTCTGTCTTTGTGAATTGTGTGGGCTGTAGCCACACCTGCATCCTTAAAGCAGCAGCGACAAGCGTGCGTCTGTCTGTTAAAGGGTGGTGACACCCTCAAAGTGTGCAACACAAACAATTAAAATATTGTTCTTTTTTTTTCGGTCTTTGTGAAATGTGTGGGCTGTAGCCGCACCTGCATCCTTAAAGCAGCAGCGACAAGCGTGCGTCTGTCTGTTAAAGGGTGGTGTAACTCTCAAAGTGCTCCAAAAAATAAAAAACTATTTTTTTAATGTGTTTGTGACTTGTGTGCGACGTAGCCGTACTTGCATCCTCAAAGCAGCAGCGACTAGCATTCGTCTGTCTACTAAAGGGTGGTGACACCCTCCAAGTGTGCTACACAAACAATTAAAATATTGTTCTTTTTTTTCGGTCTTTGTGAAATGTGTGGGCTGTAGCCGCACCTGCATCCTTAAAGCAGAAGCGACAAGCGTGCGTCTGTCTGTTAAAGGGTGGTGTAACTCTCAAAGTGCTCCAAAAAATAAAAAACTATTTTTTTAATGTGTTTGTGACTTGTGTGCGATGTAGCCGCACTTGCATCCTCAAAGCAGCAGTGACAAGCGTGCGTCTGTCTGTTAAAGGGTGGTGACACCCTCAAAGTGTGCTACACAAACAATAAAAATATTCTTCTTCTTTTTTCTGTCTTTGTGAATTGTGTGGGCTGTAGCCGCACCTGCATCCTTAAAGCAGCAGCGACAAGCATGCGTCTGTCTGTTAAAGGGTGGTGACACCCTCAAAGTGTGCTACACAAACAATTAAAATATTGTTCTTTTTTTTTCGGTCTTTGTGAAATGTGTGGGCTGTAGCCGCACCTGCATCCTTAAAGCAGCAGCGACAAGTGTGCGTCTGTCTGTTAAAGGGTGGTGTAACTCTCAAAGTGCTCCAAAAAATAAAAAACTATTTTTTTAATGTGTTTGTGACTTGTGTGCGACGTAGCAGCACTTGCATCCTCAAAGCAGCAGCGACAAGCGTGCATCTGTCTGTTAAAGGGTGGTGACACCCTCAAAGTGTGCTACACAAACAATAAAAATATTCTTCTTTTTTCTGTCTTTGTGAATTGTGTGGGCTGTAGCCGCACCTGCATCCTTATAGCAGCAGCGACAAGCGTGCGTCTGTCTGTTAAAGGGTGGTGACACCCTCAAAGTGTGCTACACAAACAATTAAAATATTGTTCTTTTTTTTTTGGTCTTTGTGAAATGTGTGGGCTGTAGCCACACCTGCATCCTTAAAGCAGCAGCGACAAGCGTGCGTCTGTCTGTTAAAGGGTGGTGTAACTCTCAAAGTGCTCCAAAAAATTAAAAACTATTTTTTTAATGTGTTTGTGACTTGTGTGCGATGTAGCCGCACTTGCATCCTCAAAGCAGCAGCGACAAGCGTGCGTCTGTCTGTTAAAGGGTGGTGACACCCTCAAAGTGTGCTACACAAACAATTAAAATATTGTTCTTTTTTTTTCGGTCTTTGTGAAATGTGTGGGCTGTAGCCGCACCTGCATCCTTAAAGCAGCAGCGACAAGCGTGCGTCTGTCTGTTAAAGGGTGGTGTAACTCTCAAAGTGCTCCAAAAAATAAAAAACTATTTTTTTAATGTGTTTGTGACTTGTGTGCGATGTAGCCGCACTTGCATCCTCAAAGCAGCAGCGACAAGCATGCGTCTGTCTGTTAAAGGGTGGTGACACCCTCAAAGTGTGCTACACAAACAATAAAAATATTCTTCTTCTTTTTTCTGTCTTTGTGAATTGTGTGGGCTGTAGCCGCACCTGCATCCTTAAAGCAGCAGCGACAAGCGTGCGTCTGTCTGTTAAATGGTGGTGACACCCTCAAAGTGTGCTACACAAACAATTAAAATATTGTTCTTTTTTTTTCGGTCTTTGTGAAATGTGTGGGCTGTAGCCGCACCTGCATCCTTAAAGCAGCAGTGACAAGCGTGCGTCTGTCTGTTAAAGGGTGGTGTAACTCTCAAAGTGCTCCAAAAAATGTTAATGTGTTTGTGACTTGTGTGCGATGTAGCCGCACTTGCATCCTCAAAGCAGCAGCGACAAGCGTGCGTCTGTCTGTTAAAGGGTGGTGACACCCTCAAAGTGTGCTACACAAACAATAAAAATATTCTTCTTCTTTTTTCTGTCTTTGTGAATTGTGTGGGCTGTAGCCGCACCTGCATCCTTAAAGCAGCAGCGACAAGTGTGCGTCTGTCTGTTATAGGGTGGTGACACCCTCAAAGTGTGCTACACAAACAATTAAAATATTGTTCTTTTTTTTTTGGTGTTTGTGAAATGTGTGGGCTGTAGCCGCACCTGCATCCTTAAAGCAGCAGCGACAAGCGTGCGTCTGTCTGTTAAAGGGTGGTGTAACTCTCAAAGTGCTCCAAAAAATGTTAATGTGTTTGTGACTTGTGTGCGATGTAGCCGCACTTGCATCCTCAAAGCAGCAGCGACAAGCGTGCGTCTGTCTGTTAAAGGGTGGTGACACCCTCAAAGTGTGCTACACAAACAATAAAAATATTCTTCTTCTTTTTTCTGTCTTTGTGAATTGTGTGGGCTGTAGCCGCACCTGCATCCTTAAAGCAGCAGCGACAAGTGTGCGTCTGTCTGTTATAGGGTGGTGACACCCTCAAAGTGTGCTACACAAACAATTAAAATATTGTTCTTTTTTTTTTGGTGTTTGTGAAATGTGTGGGCTGTAGCCGCACCTGCATCCTTAAAGCAGCAGCGACAAGCGTGCGTCTGTCTGTTAAAAGGTGGTGTAACTCTCAAAGTGCTCCAAAAAATAAAAAACTATTTTTTTAATGTGTTTGTGACTTGTGTGCGATGTATCCGCACTTGCATCCTCAAAGCAGCAGCGACAAGCATGCGTCTGTCTGTTAAAGGGTGGTGACACCCTCAAAGTGTGCTACACAAACAATAAAAATATTCTTCTTCTTTTTTCTGTCTTTGTGAATTGTGTGGGCTCTAGCCGCACCTGCATCCTTAAAGCAGCAGCGACAAGCGTGCGTCTGTCTGTTAAATGGTGGTGACACCCTCAAAGTGTGCTACACAAACAATTAAAATATTGTTCTTTTTTTTCCGGTCTTTGTGAAATGTGTGGGCTGTAGCCGCACCTGCATCCTTAAAGCAGCAGTGACAAACGTGCGTCTGTCTGTTAAAGGGTGGTGTAACTCTCAAAGTGCTCCAAAAAATAAAAAACTATTTTTTTAATGTGTTTGTGACTTGTGTGCGATGTAGCCGCACTTGCATCCTCAAAGCAGCAGCGACAAGCATGCGTCTGTCTGTTAAAGGGTGGTGACACCCTCAAAGTGTGCTACACAAACAATAAAAATATTCTATTTCTTTTTTCTGTCTTTGTGAATTGTGTGGGCTGTAGCCGCACCTGCATCCTTAAAGCAGCAGCGACAAGCATGCGTCTGTCTGTTAAAGGGTGGTGACACCCTCAAAGTGTGCTACACAAACAATTAAAATATTGTTCTTTTTTTTTCGGTCTTTGTGAAATGTGAGGGCTGTAGCCGCACCTGCATCCTTAAAGCAGCAGCGACAAGCGTGCGGCTGTCTGTTAAAGGGTGGTGTAACTCTCAAAGTGCTCCAAAAAATAAAAAACTATTTTTTTAATGTGTTTGTGACTTGTGTGCGATGTAGCCACACTTGCATCCTCAAAGCAGCAGCGACAAGCATGCGTCTGTCTGTTAAAGGGTGGTGACACCCTCAAAGTGTGCTACACAAACAATAAAAATATTCTATTTCTTTTTTCTGTCTTTGTGAATTGTGTGGGCTGTAGCCGCACCTGCATCCTTAAAGCAGCAGCGACAAGCATGCGTCTGTCTGTTAAAGGGTGGTGACACCCTCAAAGTGTGCAACACAAACAATTAAAATATTGTTCTTTTTTTTTCGGTCTTTGTGAAATGTGAGGGCTGTAGCCGCACCTGCATCCTTAAAGCAGCAGCGACAAGCGTGCGTCTGTCTGTTAAAGGGTGGTGTAACTCTCAAAGTGCTCCAAAAAATAAAAAACTATTTTTTTAATGTGTTTGTGACTTGTGTGCGATGTAGCCACACTTGCATCCTCAAAACAGCAGCGACAAGCATGCGTCTGTCTGTTAAAGGGTGGTGACACCCTCAAAGTGTGCTACACAAACAATAAAAATATTCTAATTCTTTTTTCTCTCTTTGTGAATTGTGTGGGCTGTAGCCACACCTGCATCCTTAAAGCAGCAGCGACAAGCGTGCGTCTGTCTGTTAAAGGGTGGTGACACCCTCAAAGTGTGCTACACAAACAATTAAAATATTGTTCTTTTTTTTTCGGTCTTTGTGAAATGTGAGGGCTGTAGCCGCACCTGCATCCTTAAAGCAGCAGCGACAAGCGTGCGTCTGTCTGTTAAAGGGTGGTGTAACTCTCAAAGTGCTCCAAAAATTTTTAATGTGTTTGTGACTTGTGTGCGATGTAGCCGCACTTGCATCCTCAAAGCAGCAGCGACAAGCGTGCGTCTGTCTGTTAAAGGGTGGTGACACCCTCAAAGTGTGCTACACAAACAATAAAAATATTCTTCTTTTTTCTGTCTTTGTGAATTGTGTGGGCTGTAGCCGCACCTGCATCCTTAAAGCAGCAGCGACAAGCGTGCGTCTGTCTGTTAAAGGGTGGTGACACCCTCAAAGTGTGCTACACAAACAATTAAAATATTGTTCTTTTTTTCGGTCTTTGTGAAATGTGTGGGCTGTAGCCGCACCTGCATCCTTAAAGCAGCAGCGACAAGCATGCGTCTGTCTGTTAAAGGGTGGTGACACCCTCAAAGTGTGCTACACAAACAATAAAAATATTCTTCTTCTTTTTTCTGTCTTTGTGAATTGTGTGGGCTGTAGCCGCACTTGCATCCTCAAAGCAGCAGCGACAAGCGTGCGTCTGTCTGTTAAAGGGTGGTGTAACCCTCAAAGTGCGCTCCACAAACAATAAAAATATTCTTTTTTTTTTCTGTCTTTGTGAATTTTGTGGGCTGTAGCCGCACTTGCATCCTCAAAGCAGCAGCGACAAGCATTTGTCTGTCTGTTAAAGGATTACATCGGTGACAGCATCCAAGTAGGCATGTCAGACAGTCCGTACCTGTACTGGCAGGAAAAAGAAGCAATTTGGAGGTCCCTGTACAAACTGTCTCTATTTTATCTGAGTTGCCCCCCCTCCAGTGTGTACTCCGAAAGAGTGTTTAGTGCAGCCGGGAACCTTGTCAGCGAAAGGCGTAGGAGGTTGCTTCCACAAAATGTGGAGAAGATGATGTTCATAAAATGAATTATCAACTCTTCCAGGGAGACCAGCCTCCAGAACGTACAGAGGGACCTGTGGTTCCAGCAGGGATGAATTAATACTCTGTGAGGATGAGGATGTACACACTGAAGAGGGTGAGGAATTGGTGGATGAGGAGGATGAGGATGACATCTTGCCTCCGTAGAGCCAGTTTGTGCAGGGACAGATTAATTGCCAGCTTGTTTTGTGGGGGCCCAAACGAACCAATCATTTCAGCCACAGTTGTGTGGCAGACCCTGGCGCTGAAATGATTGGTTTGTTAAAGTGTGCATGTCCTGTTTATACAACATAAGGGTGGGTGGGAGGGCCCATGGACAATTCCATCTTGCACCTCTTTTTTTTCTTTGCATTATGTACAGTTTGGGGCCTAGTTTTTCAAACTGCCATCCTGTCTGCCACTGCAGTTTCACGCCTAGATGGGTCACGTGTTTGTGCCGCCCACTCGTGTCGCTTAGCATAGTCATCCAGCTACCTCGGTGCAACCTTTTGAACATAAAAACACTATTGTGAGGTGTGAGGTGTTCAGAATAGACTAGAAATGAGTGGAAATACAGGTTATTGAGGTTTATTAATAGCATAGGAGCAGAAAAACCTACAAATTCTGTGATTTTAGCTGTTTTTATGCTTTTTTTCAAAAAAATACAGATCCAAATCACAAAACCCAGAACCCAAAACATGGAAGGGTGGTTTTGGCAAAACCAATCCAGATCCAAAACACGAAGAAAGATCCAGATCCAAAACCAAAACACAAAACACGAAAAGTGGCCGGTAAACACCCCTAGTATATACAGATGTGTCCTCATACATCTTTCCTCAATACGCCTTATGATGCAAGACGCCCCTGCCACTCCAAGAGGTTTAGTGTACCGGCCTATTCTATAAACTTTGAGTCTTTTTTTTGCATTGCAGATGCAGGGAAACACCATACAGGAATTCATTTTAAACACGTACAAAGTGGCAGATGAAGCAGAATCGAACTTGGCGTGAGACAAAACCACGGTCACTGCATCGTATTACAACATATACAGATTCAAACTAGGGGTGAGCGGGTTCGGATTTCTGAAATCCGAACCCCCCCGAGCACCCCCGATCTGAGGCAGATCCGAGTCAGGCTCGACTTTTCCTGCCTGACTCAGATTCTGAAATCGAGGCAAAACGTCATCATCCCACCTTCCGAGTCTCGCGGGTTTTGGATCCTATATAAGGTACCCGCGTCGGCGCCATTTTCTCACTCGGCTGTGGACAGTGAGGAGGGAGGGTGGGAGTTAGGGCTGGCTGGGCTGTGTAGTGTAGTGTAGTGTAGTGCAGAGTAGTGTTGTGCTGTGCTGTGCTGCGCTGTGCTGCTGTTGTCCATAGGAGCTGTGTCCACTACTTCAAAGTCCATAGGGGCTGGCTGTGTTGTGCTGTGCTGCTGTTGTTAATAGGGGCTGTGTCCACTACTTCAAAGTCCATAGGGGCTGGCTGGACTGTGTTGAGCAGTCAGTTGTCCATAGGGGATGTGTCCACTACAAAGTCCTGTGCAGTGTCCCAGTCCTAAAGGGGTGCTCTACTGTTGTCCAGGGGGTGCTCCCCCTAAGTGCTAAAAAAAATTATATTTTTTCTGTGTTTGTGAATTGTGTGCGCAGTAGCCGCACGTGCATCAACAAAGTAGTGCCAAGCGTGCGCCTGTGTCATAAGTAAAGGGCAGGCTGACTTGACCATTAAAGGGTGCTGTAACCCCCAAAGTACACTCCAAACCAAATGAAAAAATATTTTCTGTGTTTGTGAATTGTGTGCGCAGTAGCCGCACGTGCATCAACAAAGTAGTGCCAAACGTGCGCCTGTGTCATAAGTAAAGGGCCGGCTGGCTTGACCGTTAAAGGGTGCTGTAACCCCTAAAGTACACTCCAAACCAAATAACAAAATATTTTCTGTGTTTGTGAATTGTGTGCGAAGTAGCCGCACGTGCATCAACAAAGTAGTGCCAAGCGTGCGCCTGTGTCATAAGTAAAGGGCCGGCTGGCTTGACCGTTAAAGGGTGCTGTAACCCCCAAAGTACACTCCAAACCAAATAACAAAATATTTTCTGTGTTTGTGAATTGTGTGCGAAGTAGCCGCACGTGCATCATCAAAGTAGTGCCAAGTGTGCGCCAGTGTCATAAGTAAAGGGCCGGCTGGCTTGACCGTTAAAGGGTGCTGTAACCCCCAAAGTACACTCCAGTCCAAACCAAATAAAAAAATATTTTCTGTGTTTGTGAATTGTGTGCGCAGTAGCCGCACGTGCATCAACAAAGTAGTGCCAAGCGTGCGCCTGTGTCATAAGTAAAGGGCAGGCTGGTTTGACCATTAAAGGGTGCTGTAACCCCCAAAGTACACTCCAAACCAAATAACAAAATATTTTCTGTGTTTGTGAATTGTGTGCGCAGTAGCCGCACGTGCATCAACAAAGTAGTGCCAAGCGTGCGCCTGTGTCATAAGTAAAGGGCCGGCTGGCTTGACCATTAAAGGGTGCTGTAACAACCAAAGTACACTCCAAACCAAATAACAAAATATTTTCTGTGTTTGTGAATTATGTGCGCAGTAGCCGCACGTGCATTAACAAAGTAGTGCCAAGCGTGCGTCTGTGTCATAAGTAAAGGGCCGGCTGGCTTGACCGTTAAAGGGTGCTGTAACACCCAAAGTACACTCCAGTCCAAACCAAATGAAAAAATATTTTCTATGTTTGTGAATTGTGTGCGCAGTAGCCGCACGTGCATCAACAAAGTAGTGCCAAGCGTGCGCCTGTGTCATAAGTAAAGGGCCGGCTGGCTTGTCCGTTAAAGGGTGCTGTAACCCCCAAAGTACACTCCAGCCAAATAACAAAATATTTTCTGTGTTTGTGAATTGTGTGCGCAGTAGCCGCACGTGCATCAACAAAGTAGGGCCAAGCGTGCGCCTGTGTCATAAGTAAAGGGCCAGCTGGCTTGACCGTTAAAGGGTGCTGTAACCCCCAAAGTACACTCCAGTCCAAACCAAATGAAAAAATATTTTCTGTGTTTGTGAATTGTGTGCGCAGTAGCCGCACGTGCATCAACAAAGTAGTGCCAAGCGTGCGCCTGTGTCATAAGTAAAGGGCCAGCTGGCTTGACCGTTAAAGGGTGCTGTAACCCCCAAAGTACACTCCAAACCAAATAACAAAATATTTTCTGTGTTTGTGAATTGTGTGCGCAGTAGCCGCACGTGCATCAACAAAGTAGTGCCAAGCGTGCGCCTGTGTCATAAGTCAAGGGCCGGCTGGCTTGACCGTTAAAGGGTGCTGTAACCCCCAAAGTACACTCCAGTCCAAACCAAATGAAAAAATATTTTCTGTGTTTGTGAATTGTGTGCGCAGTAGCCGCACGTGCATCAACAAAGTAGTGCCAAGCGTGCGTCTGTGTCATAAGTAAAGGGCCAGCTGGCTTGACCGTTAAAGGGTGCTGTAACCCCCGAAAGTACACTCCCGTCCAAACCGAAAAAAAAATAATTTTCTGTGTTTGTGAATTGTGTGGGCAGTAGCCGCACGTGCATCAACAAAGTAGTGCCAAGCGTGTGCTGTGTCATAAGTAAAGGGCCGGATGGCTTGACCATTAAAGGGTGCTGTAACCCACAAAGTACACTCCAAACCAAATAACAAAATATTTTCTGTGTTTGTGAATTGTGTGCACAGTAGCCACACGTGCATCAACAAAGTAGTGCCAAGCGTGCGCCTGTGTCATAAGTAAAGGGCCAGCTGGCTTGACCATTAAAGGGTGCTGTAACCCCCAAAGTACACTCCAAACCAAATAACAAAATATTTTCTGTGTTTGTGAATTGTGTGCGCAGTAGCCACACGTGCATCAACAAAGTAGTGCCAAGCGTGCGCCTGTGTCATAAGTAATGGGCCAGCTGGCTTGACCGTTAAAGGGTGCTGTAACCCCCAAAGTACACTCCAAACCAAATAACAAAATATTTTCTGTGTTTGTGAATTGTGTGCGCAGTAGCCGCACGTGCATCAACAAAGTAGTGCCAAGCGTGCGCCTGTGTCATAAGTAAAGGGCCGGCTGGCTTGACCGTTAAAGGGTGCTGTAACCCCCAAAGTACACTCCAGTCCAAACCAAATAAAAAAATATTTTCTGTGTTTGTGAATTGTGTGCGCAGTAGCCGCACGTGCATCAACAAAGTAGTGCCACGCGTGCGCCTGTGTCATAAGTAAAGGGCCGGCTGGCTTGACCATTAAAGGGTGCTGTAACCCCCAAAGTACACTCCAGTCCAAACCAAATAAAAAAATATTTTCTGTGTTTGTGAATTGTGTGCGCAGTAGCCGCACGTGCATCAACAAAGTAGTGCCAAGCGTGCGCCTGTGTCATAAGTAAAGGGCCGGCTGGCTTGACCATTAAAGGGTGCTGTAACCCCCAAAGTACACTCCAAACCAAATAACAAAATATTTTCTTTGTTTGTGAATTGTGTGCGCAGTAGCCGCACGTGAATCAACAAAGTGGTGCCAAGCGTGCGCCTGTGTCATAAGTAAAGGGCCGGCTGGCTTGACCATTAAAGGGTGCTGTAACCCCCAAAGTACACTCCAGTCCAAACCAAATAAAAAAATATTTCCTGTGTTTGTGAATTGTGTGCGCAGTAGCCGCACATGCATCAACAAAGTAGTGCCAAGCGTGCGCCTGTGTCATAAGTCAAGGGCCGGCTGGCTTGACCGTTAAAGGGTGCTGTAACCCCAAAGTACACTCCAGTCCAAACCAAATAAAAAAATATTTTCTGTGTTTGTGAATTGTGTGCGCAGTAGCTGCACGTGCATCAACAAAATAGTGCCAAGCGTGCGCCTGTGTCATAAGTAAAGGGCCGGCTTGCTTGACTGTTAAAGGGTGCTGTAACCCCCAAAGTACACTCCAAACCAAATAACAAAATATTTTCTGTGTTTGTGAATTGTGTGCGCAGTAGCCGCACGTGCATCAACAAAGTAGTGCCAAGTGTGCGCCTGTGTCATAAGTAAAGGGCTGGCTGGCTTGTCCGTTAAAGGGTGCTGTAACCCCCAAAGTACACTCCAGTCCAAACCAAATAAAAAGATATTTTCTGTGTTTGTGAATTGTGTGTGCAGTAGCCGCAAGTGCATCAACAAAGTAGTGCCAAGCGTGCACCTGTGTCATAAGTAAAGGGCCGGCTGGCTTGACCGTTAAAGGGTGCTGTAACCCCCAAAGTACACTCCAGTCCAAACCAAATAAAAAAATATTTTCTGTGTTTGTGAATTGTGTGCACAGTAGCCGCACATGCATCAACAAAGTAGTGCCAAGCGTGCACCTGTGTCATAAGTAAAGGGCCGGCTGGCTTGACCGTTAAAGGGTACTGTAACCCCCAAAGTACACTCCAGTCCAAACCAAATAAAAAAATATTTTCTGTGTTTGTGAATTGTGTGCACAGTAGCCGCACATGCATCAAGAAAGTAGTGCCAAGTGTGCGCCTGTGTCATAAGTCAAGGGCCGGTTTGGACATCTGGTCCGGACTGAAGGACGTGCCAACAATTTCTGACAAGTCTACTGTCACTGCATATGATACTGTCCTCAAAGCAGCAGCGACAAGCGTGCATCTGTCTGTTAAAGGGTGGTGTAACCCTGAAAGTGCGCTCCACAAACAATTAAAAAATTCTTCTTTTTTTTTCTGTCTTTGTGAAATGTGTGGGTTGTAGCACCTGCATCCTTAAAGCAGCAGCGACAAGCGTGCGTCTGTCTGTTAAAGGATTACATCGGTGACAGCATCCAAGTAGGCATGTCAGACAGTCCGTACCTGTACTGGCAGGAAAAAGAAGCAATTTGGAGGTCCCTGTACAAACTGGCTATATTTTATCTGAGTTACCCCCCCCTCCAGTGTGTACTCCGAAAGAGTGTTTTGTGCAGCCGGGAACCTTGTCAGCGAAAGGCATAGGAGGTTGCTTCCACAAAATGTAGAGAAGATGATGTTCATAAAATGAATTATCAACTCTTCCAGGAAGACCAGCCTCCAGAACATACAGAGGGACCTGTGGTTGTGGATTACAGCAGGGACGAATTAATACTCTGTGAGGATGAGGATGTACACAACACTGAAGAGGGTGATGAATCGGTGGATGAGGAGGATGAGGACGACATCTTGCCTCCGTAGAGCCAGTTTGTGCAGGGACAGATTAATTGCCAGCTTGTTTTGTGGGGGCCCAAACGAACCAATCATTTCAGCCACAGTCGTGTGGCAGACCCTGGCGCTGAAATGATTGGCTTGTTAAAGTGTGCATGTCCTGTTTATACAACATAAGGGTGGGTGGAAGGGCCCAAGGACAATTCCATCTTGCACCTCTTTTTTTTCTTTGAATTATGTACTGTTTGGGGCCTAGTTTTTCAAACTGCCATCCTGTCTGCCACTGCAGTGTCACTCCTAGATGGACCACGTGTTTGTGCCGCCCACTCGTATCTCTTAGCATAGTCATCCAGCTACCTCGGTGCAACCTTTTGGATATAAAAACACTATTGTGAGGTGTGAGGTGTTCAGAATAGACTGGAAATGAGTGGAAATTAAGGTTATTGAGGTTAATAATAGCATAGGAGCAGAAAAACACACAAATTCTGTGATTTTAGCTGTTTTTATGCTTTTAAAAAAAAAAATACAGATCCAAAACACAAAACCCAGAACCCAAAACACGGAAGGGTGGTTTTGGCAAAACCAATCCAGATCCAAAACACGAAGAAAGATCCAGATCCAAAACCAAAACACGAAAAGTGGCCGGTGCACACCCCTAATTCAAACTCATTTGCATGCATATGTACAAGTATTGCATATCAAACTGAACAGTGATAACTAGCAAAGTAGTTTTGCTGCTTCCAGTTGTTTTATTTGCGCAAATAAAATGCAGATTTTAAGTAAATAAGACATTCGGCATGGCTGAGTCACCTGGACCTGGTGTGCTGAAAGGGGCTATTTGGCGCAACTAAAGCCACAATGTATGAGGACACATCTGTATATCTCAATATCCCATAATATTGTTTGCTACGCTCAATTTTGATAACTACAGTGACACCCTTCTTCAGTAAGTAATAGCTTCATACCAATTATTATTATTACTATTATTATCTTTAATTTGTATGACATCACATGGGTTCCATAGTGCCATACAAAGGGGTAGAACAGCAACACCAGTAGCATAAGTTCATCTCAGACGCCCGGAGGCAAGTTATAATTTGGTGCCCCTCCGTCACAGCCACTGACACTGTAACATAGCATTTCGTAAGCAGATACACCTGCAGTTGCACACAGAGTATAGGCATGCCATAGAGGAGTAAGACAGACAGTTTTGGGTGAGGCGGGCGTCGGACGTATCACGCTGACAAAAGACGCTGCTGAGGAGCAGCAACACCAATGAGCAGGTACAGGCTATGGATAGACGGAGACGGCAGCCGATGGTCTGATACAGAGCTCTCCACTAGTGTATAGTGACTTCTCAGGTGCCGGGAAGAGGTGCCATGTATTGGCCGGCCGTGTCAGTACACTCCAGGAACATAGTTAAAGCCCTAAGTGGGGTGAATATATTGTGGGAAATGGAGGAGGTGCCCCTTCAGTGCTGGAGCCCAGCGGCAGGCGCCTCCATTGTCTCCCAAAGTTCTGCCCCTGAGCAACACTACAAAAGTACAAAGGTGACCACATAGGTCAGTTATAGGTAAAATTCCCAAATTTATTTAAATGCATAACTACATAATTGCCTTCTACAATTAACATAATTACATAGGGACCATAATAGGAGAGAGAGCCCTACTCATGAGAGCTTATACTCAACAATAGCATTTAATGTAATATTTATTGTGAAATAAAAAAACTTATGTCTTGTGATGTTGCATTATTCTTTTCCAAAAAATTATTGTAAAACGTGATTGTTGTTCCTAACAAAAAGTAAAAAAAAATTAGATACTGTACTTCTTTGTATATGTGGCTTTTTAATTTCATAATTTAAAATCTGGTAAGCCTTCTCCAAATGTATATTCTGTTCACTAATGCTATGCCCCATCTTATTAGAGCTTGCTTAATTATTAAATCATTATTTTTAAATTACCAGTACTCACGCTAGTTCTCCTTTTCTATTAATGTTACTATATTTTTCTTTATAAATGTTTCAAAACCATTTCATACAAGCTTATATTAGTAGAATTATCTCTTAAATTGAGATAATACTCGTACTTGATTGCTTTTTTCAAACTCTGTGTCCTACATATCCATATCCATTATTTTTATTATCTTTAGTTACAGTTTTTCAAACATAACTTCCTACTAAAGTAATGTCTATGGATAAGTATATAAATATATAATAATTTTTTCTTAAATATATAAATTAAGACTATTATTAAGAAATGTAAACAGATCCTCACTAAACACTACTTTTGAAATATTAAATATACCTGTATTGGTTTTCTATTTTTCTAGTTATTCCCTATCAGCCTTACCTTGTTAGACTTTCTCCTATTCTTCTCAATCCTCTATCAAAATGTAAGTTTGAGACCAGGGTCTCTTATATATTCCACATGTGGCTGTCTCACTTTTTTTTATAACTCCTACCTAATGTGTTTATGCAATCCACTATAGATAATTAATTATAAATGTGTCTTCTCAGAATAAATACTTCCTGTACCATAGCACTATATTTCATATAAATTACTTGTGGAATGGTATATTTCCCAAAGCAAGAACATCTTCACTCGAATAATTAAAATGTTATCTACATTTAATTGCGCTGATTGAAATCTGCATGCTATTGGTTAACTAAATTTTCTTTTATCTGTATCTTTTGATCAAAATTGTTTCACAGTTTTTATGGAGTGGTCACGTATAAAGTTTAATAGGCTTATATTTCCAAAATAAAACGGTCCTTTATTACATGTTAGCACACATATTAGTTCAACGTTTCGGGGTTACTCCCTTTGTCAGGACAATCAGCATATACACAAATAATGAAATACACAGAGATATATAACCACAATAATTACATTTGATGCACAGACCTGCCAGACGTCAGCCTGCAATGCCCGGAGTCGCGCGCCATAAACCAGCATCGCCGGCAGCGTGACATCACAAAGCTGCATCTGCTCGGGTGCATCACAGCGTCTAGTGGTTACTAAGCAACCACCAACTAAATAGTATGTACATATATTATAACGGGGAAAGAATATAAATATATATGTAAAGCTATATCAGATTCCACCATTATTTTGTAAGGTGAAAGGCAATATTAAATATTTCTCCCACACTGCTACATCACATCGCCATTATTTTGTAAGGTAAACTCTATGCATTATGGAGTCTGAATTACTATTATTACTTTTATGGAGCATTAGCGAAAACCATTTTCACTGTTCAGACTAGAGATGTGGGGATCAGAGTAAATCTGAGCGCCAGCTCATGTTTTACCTCCTTGCTCGGATTCCAGATCGAGGCAAAATGTCATCATCCTGACGTCAGATTCCAGTGGGTTTTGGGCTCTATATAAGTCTCTCCTGTGGTGATTTGGGCACCATTTCACACTGACTCCAGTCTAAACTATGCTGTGCTAATGTGTCCAGTGGCTGCTGTGCTGTGTCCATCCTCTCCACCTCCAGTGGCTGCTGCTGTGCTGTATCCACTCCAGTCCCTGTGTCCAGTGGCTGCTGCTGTGTCTATCCACTCCCTGTTTCCAGTGGCTGCTGTGTCCATCCACTCCACCTCCAGTGGTGGCTGCTGTGTTGTATCCATCCACTCCCTATGTCTAGTGGCTGCTGCTGTGTCCATCCACTCTCTTACTAGTCTAACTGTTACACAGTGGTGCCGCCCTGTGACTCTGCAAGCCATACCCCCACTGTGATATAAGCAGTGTGACTCTGCAGTTATCATTTTTGTTGTTCCCCAGTGTGTTTATATAAGAGCTGTGACTGCACACAGTGTGAGCTAAAGTAGAAAAAATATATATTTTCTATTTTTTGTACTACATCTGTGCGCTGTCCCTCAGTGTGTTTGTTCACATACATATAAAAGCACTGTGTCTCCACACAGTGTGATTTGAGCTGCGAATAAAGATTAGGATGAATTAAAAATATATATTTTCTATTGTTTGTACTGTCTGTGTGCTTTCCCCCCAGTGCATTTGTACACGTACATATAAAAGCACTGTGTCTCCACACAGTGTGAGTTGAGCTGTTAATTTAAAAAAAGTAGAAGAAAAATATTTTATATTGTTTGTACTATATCTGTATGCCAGGACTGAGATGCCAATTTTAAGTGTCTATTCTCTGTGCATCTGCGGGTGTACCTGCTTGTGAAATGCTCCATTACAGTGTTACAGCCGCTGACAATGTAACGTAGCGTTTTGCATGCACACACCAGCACTCGCTCAGAAAATATAGGTATGCTGCATATCATTTTAATCAGCAGATAGCTGATAGATAGCAGCTTGTGCTGTCTATTCGCATCACTGTGTTAAAAATATGCCTTTTAAGGTAAAAAGTTGCACAAAAGACGCTCACAGACCTCTAGTATAAAGCCTGTTACTAACTGTGTCTGTGCAATGTTGCTTTCAGGTCTTTTCTTGGACTCCTGCCAGATCCCCACTGTTCCTGTGGATTGCTGTGGAGTTTGTTATATTCCAGATGAACTTCTGATGTCAGTCACCTGCTGCACTACAGGGCCCAGCATTCCTATTGCCTAAGTATTGCTTATTGCTCCATCACTGCAGTTTCACCATTTTGCTGCACTATTTACTTTGCCTGTTGTCTTTCCGTTAATGTGGATATTGAACTCATCCTAGTCACAGGTGTCAACTGCACCATTACAGTGTCATTTCTGCATCACAGGGCTCAACCCCACTATGAACCCTAGCCACACCACAGGGCCCAACTCTGCTACAATCTTCTCTGCATCACGGGGCTCAACCCCGCTCCGAACCCTAGCCACACCACAGGTCCCAACCATGCTACAATCTTCTCCGCATCACGGGACTAAACCCCGCTACAGTCTTCTCCGCATCACGGGGCTCAACCCCGCTACAATCTTCTCTGCATCCTGGGGCTAAACCCCGCTACAATCTTCTCTGCATCACGGGGCTCAACCCCGCTCCGAACCCTAGCCACACCACAGGTCCCAACCATGCTACAATCTTCTCCGCATCACTGGGCTAAACCCCGCTACAATCTTCTCTGCATCACGGGGCTCAATCCCGCTACAATCCTTTCTGCATCACAGGGCTCAACCCTGATCCGAACTCTAGCCATGCCGCAGGGCTCAACCCTGTCCTGGAATCTCATTGCCTTACAGGGCTTAACCCTGCTCTGACTCACTACCCCACAAGGCTCAAGTTTGCTTCATCTCTCACTGCACCGCAGGGCTTGGCCCTATCCCGGAACTATATTATTCTGCAGGGCCCACTCTGCTCCAGATTTCATTTACTACAGAGTTCTACCCTGGTAAAGGTCCTCAATGGCATCCTGAGGTGTTAGCCTCATTCTGGACTCGGGGTTCCCTACCATGCTAGCTCTTATATGTTAAAGACTGCATATATATTTGGGGATTCTCTCATATACTTATTATTGCATATATGAATCTCTGTGCTGTTTGAGACTTTACATGAGACCTTGCTGATTATAATTCTTTTGTGAATAAATTCTATTTTACTTTTATCCTGTGCTACTGAGTTTCATGGAAAGATCATTCCTAAGACCACCCCAGTTTATTTTGCCTAGTAGGCCTGCCTCCCTCCAGGAGTCTCAAGTGTCGGCAGCCGTGACACTGTGTCTGTGATATATAACAGTCAGTAATGGTCAGTAGGTTAAGGGCCACCACCTTAATATCTGCACTGTGTGTTGCAGTTGTTGGACATTTTTTTGTTTTATTTGTTTTACTTTTATAAAAAAATTTTTTTTTTGTTTGTTCTAAAAAATTCAGGCCGTGATACTAAGTATTTAAGAGCACTAATAGTCATTAGGTCAAGGGCCACTGCCTTAATATCTTTACAGTGTGTTGCAGCTGGTAGCCAGCTTTTTGTTTTACTTTTATCAAAATTAAAACATCTTTGTGTGTTATAAAAAATTCAGGCCGTGATACAGAAGTGTTTAAATACACTAATGGTCAGTAGGTCAAGGTCGCCACCTTAATATCTGCACAGTGCTGAAGTTGGTGGCCATTGATTTTATTTTTTTGCTTTTATCAAAATCAACATCAACATTTTATTGTGCGTGTTCTATAAACTTTAGGTTGTGATACTGTGCTTAATAAGAATACTATCAGTTAGTAGGTGCCATGCACCGCGTTAATAATATAAGCACTGAGTGAATTGCAGTGTGAAGTGGTTGTCATTTGTTGAAAAAAAAAAAAATAACAGAATTATGGAGCATAATTTAGTAAAGATTATTCACAACAGTCAACAGAAATAAGTGTAGATCATAGACAAGCAGGGAATCTCTCTACTTGTGGACAAGATTATCCCACATACTCAAACTCTCTGGTGCACCTCATAAATATACTACAGGGGAGAGTTAGGGGGGTAGTATGGCCAACAGGTCAGCCTGCTAATATTTGTTAGTACAACATTTTGAGTTTTCTTCTCTGCTCCTCTTAATTGGGGGGGTCCCCACATCCCCAGGGATCCTCGGTCTAGGCGTAAAGCTTTAGCTGGGGGACCCGGTTAAAGGGTTCCCCGAAAGTGGCAATAGCTAGAAAGAGTCCAGTGCTGGTTATGGAATATACAGAATACAGGGGACCACTACTCATTTTGTCCCCTATATTTCCACAACCAGGACTGGCTCAACAGAGCCTTGTGCTGGTTCATAAAATACAGGGGAACCCAACACATATTTTCCCTTGAATTTTAAGAACCAGGACAGGCTAAATAGAGCCTGTTGCTGGTTCGTAAAATACAGGGGAACTCTATGCATTTTTTCCCCTGTATTTTATGAACAGGATCAACAGAGCCTGGGGCTGGTTATGCTTGTAGGGGGAGTCGCACCTATTTTTTTTTTTTACTGTTTTCTTTTTTTAAACACACAAACATGCACGGAACTCATGGATCTGGGCTTCTTTCTGCGTAACTCAGACCTGCTCAGGCTAGACTTGCTATCCTGAAGCACAGTAGGTCTCTTTTTTTTACAGACATTAATAGTATGCGAGTTAAACACTCGCATTCTATTACATTGCTTGACTTGCATGCTCACAATGACGAAACATCTGGATGCATGTTTTGCCATTGTGAGTTGCAGGGGTGTGAGAAACATGCGAGTTTACATGTTCTCACACTCTATTTCATAGGGTGAGTTCTGAAAATGTGCGGATATAGCCCTATACTCGCTCATTTTCCAAACTCACACCCTATTACATCTCGACCCTGATCTTCATCTAAGTTGCAAGAACAGACACACAGTTTGCTGAAACTAATAACACACAAGCAATCATGCGTTTTGATCTCTTTAATGAATGCACCATGTAAACATGCAAAAAGTACTGTATGTGAACCCTTGGCTTAAGGGCCGATGCTAGGGTGTTCAAAAATGGGGGATGGCTGGGAAGACAGAAAGTTATTCAGGCTTCTCCCCCACAGCAAGACTCACAGTCACCCCTCGACTGGTCCAGTCTTCCCTCTGGGGTATGGAGTTTTCAACTCTTCCCAGAATGAGAGTGCCTTAGACACTTGGGGAGTGAGAATCCAATAAGGATTACCCAAGCCCCCACATAGGTAGAAATAAAAGATAAAAAAAACAAATTACACTGGGGCAAGCACAAATTAGGGGAGGGGACCCGGGGAGATTGATGATACTGCTACCCTGCCTGTCATACTGTATGACAGGAGTGGCAGTGTGAATAGCTGGCTGCCAGCAGAGTGGAAAGGCACTTCAAACCTTGCTTAATGCATCATGCTGGTCCTGCTTAGATTTGGATATTGGTTGACCCTGTTTTGGCTGCAGTAACCCATACTTGCCGACAATCAGCTCCAGCCTTTCTGGGAGGGAGCTGATTGTTGGCTAACAGTGGGGGGGCGGGGGCGGTCACTGGGGGCGGAGCTGGGGGCGGGCCAGCCAGTTGGTGGTGCATTGGGGGTGGAGCCGGGGGCAGAGCCGCATGATCGCGTCATTGTGGCTCCGCCCCTCTTTACAATGCCGTTATTTTCGGCAGTGTGAAGAAGGGGGCGGGGCCGCGATGACGCAATTCAGTGCGAATCGCGTCACCGGCTCCCCCACTGTTGGGGTTTCTTATCCTTTCAGGGGGGAGGACGGGAGGGTCAGAGGCTTCCAGGAGGCTTGCCTGCCTTTCCGGGGGGCCGGGAGTGGCACCCGAAAATCGGGAGGCTCCCGGCCAAATCGGGAGGGTAGGCAAGCCTGCAGTAACCTCAACCAAACATTTCCTGTAGCTGAGGGTCAGACCTGCACAATGGTCATAAGAGGAATCTGTTCCCTTTTTTTCCCACACATAGCTTTGTGTGTTCTGTCCAAGCAACTCACGTTTTGTTTCATCTACCTACAGATCATTTTGCCAGTAGCATGGTAGAACATCCAGGTGCTCTTAGCAAACTTCAGATGTACAGCAATATTTTTTATGGAATACAGTGTCTTATTCTATGGTATCCTTCCAAGGGTAGTAAAAAAGTCTCCACTACGTGACAAAATGTGTTGAGATTTCGCTATGATACTACAATCCTTTATATCGCTAATGCTTGCACATAGTGTTTTGACAATGGCATTTTATCTGTAAAAGTTGTTTAATTTGTTTGAATTACCTGCACTTTTTGATATTAATAAAACCTCTAAATGCACATAGTGTGACTATTAACCACACACATAATATTAGGCCACACACTCCCACTCATGGTGCAGCTGCCAGACAGCAGAAGAGACCAGCATAGAATAAATCAAATGGGTGAGTAAACAATTTTAACTCCTATGCAATATGCAATATAGTGTCTTTTGAGCGTGAAACTATCCTTATACTTGATTATGAGGTGCTGTGTTATGATGTGAGACATGGAATTACATGAAGAAAGAGTGATAATGGTGGACCCAATGTGCACAATATTAGGGATAGGTGTCACGGCCAGAGTTTCTCAGCATGGTGGTCGACGGGTATTACCTGTGAGGTCACTATGGTGTGGGGCGTCTGGTGGTGGCGCTGGTGCTTGGCATAGGGTGTTGGCTGTGCATGCATGTTGTCACTTTGGGCTAGTGAGGCCTGGAGATGCTTCCATTCCGCTCTGGCATGGGCGCCACCACCTTGCTTCCGGTCACGTGACCTAATCGCCCAATCCTGGTTTGTCACATGCTCTCTCTGGCCAGTCACGGCACAGCACTTGGTATTTAGGGAGGTTCAGAGCCTCACTTCATTGCCAGTGCAACGTGTTTCTCAGCATAGCTGAGAAAGAGTTCCCTGTGCTCACCACCTGTTTCCTGTGATACGCTACCTGTCTGCCTGCTTGTCTGCTCCAACCCCGCTGGACTACCTTGCATCCTCCATCACCTCCCCCTTGCCTGAGTACCTGAGTCTGCTGTTCACCCTGCACCTTGCCTCCACTTACACTCTTCTGGATAATCCTTCCTCAGCCTGCATTCTTCATTTCAGCCACTACACCTGATTTCTCCAGCCTGTCATCAACTGGACATTTCCCTAATAACCAGTCACTACCTGGACAGTTCCCATTGTCTGACACTACCTGAACATTCTCTATTAACCAGTCACTTCCTGGACATTGGGTCTCATTCAGACCTGCTCGCAAGCACCGATGCACTTGCGAGCGGGTTGATGTAGAGGCCCTGTGCACGTGTAGCGGTTGCACTGCGCATGCGCAAGCCCCGGAGCTAGAGAGAAATTCTCTCGCTCTGGGGCTTTCTACAAAAGGGGCAGATGTCAATGGTGATCGACAGCTTGCACCATTTTGTAGGCGGTGCGGGGGGTGGCTTGCCAAATGGAGGCATTCCCGATGGAACGCCATTTGGGGGCGGCCCCACTGACATCACTCGTGATGTCAGTGGTGAGCTTCCAGCTCTAATAGAGCCAAAAGCTCATTGGGGCTTGCAGCAGACGAGACCCTACCACAAGGGTCTTGTCGCAAGCTCTGATGGTCGCGATGGTCTTGACCATCAACCTGGCCGCTCGCTAAACTTGTGGGTGGTCACCCACAGCTTAGCGAGCAGCCAGGAGGCTGGCTCATTAAGAGATGTGGCTGTCCTCATTCAGAGTGAGCGCTCGCATTTTGCGAGCAGCTCTGAATGAGGTCCATTGTTCATTGCCTGTCGCTAACTGGACTTTTTCCCATTACTTCACCACAGCTCCCAAGTGCACTTAGTGCTATATCTGGACTTTAGTTTTTGTCATATTCATGTCTATCAAACCACTCATTAAAAGTTCCACATTTTCATTTAAACCTGCTTCAGTGTCTGCTCCTATCACCACCCCTGGCCCACAACAAAACTTACAATAGGAATGCTTATTTTGAGACTTGTAGAAATTCTGCATTGTTGAACTGTGTCATTGAGGAATCAACAGAATAGTTTATAACACTGTAAACTGGTTGGCTGAGAGAGGTCTGACTCTGAGCCAATCAGCTCTAAAGTGCAGGAAAGCACATGAGGGACCTGTCAATCTCTGGGAAGCGTTGTAAAGTTCAGAATGTACTTACAGCGCTTCTGTGTCTGTGTGATCGCAAATTTGTTTTTTTTTTGCCAAGATCCCTGGATGTTTACTTGGGGAAAGGGACAGACCAGCGCCATAGATTAGGTATGTACTGTATGCAGTGTGAGTGAATGGTTAAAAGAAGGGTTAACAGTGTGAATATCTTGTCTTTTTTTAAAATGTTTGCTTTGCAGTGGGGGTCCAGGTGGCATCGGGCACTGAGTGCCCATGCCTAGTGGCACTTATGGTTCTCCAAGTGCCTCCATACAGGAATGGCTTGATGGGACCTGTAGTCCCACTGTAAAGAACAATGTAACTTACTATCTTTAAACCATTAACCCTGCACCTGCTGTCAACAGGGATGCTGGGAATAGCCCTAGGCTTCACCCATGCCCTGGGAATTCATCGGGAGGTGGCACCCCTGTTTTGTGGGTGGTTACAGTCGAAGCCGGATGATTGGCTGAGACAGAATCTGTAGAGAACGAAATCTACACAACGCCATTTTGCGAATGGCAACAAGACGCCATTTTGCGAATGGTCACCCAACGCCATTTTGGTGAATCTCACACAATATCAGTACATACGACGATGTTATTATTTAGTGTTGTGCGTCTCCTCCACAATATAACACTATTAAAAGTCCTTACCAAAACTATACGTATATTTATTAATAGCCATAATAGGAACAACCCTGCAAAACACGTACCACAGTGTACTCCACAAACACGTAGATGCACAACGCTAACTAGCATCTTTTCTTAAATATCCATACACTTACACATTGCACACTTACATAGAAAGGTTCCCTAGCATTAAGGTTAATATTCAAGGTTATAGTCATTATTAATTATGTTATGAATTGACTGTATTTAAGATGTAAGGTTTAGTACATGATAAGCAGACCATGTTTGGTGCTATTCTGAACCACTGTGTATTTGCAGGCTTCCAGTTCCATCAGTATGGAAATCGCAACATGCGTCTGCGAATTATGGATCATAGAGAGAGAGGCATTGAAATGTACTCTGTAATGTAATGTTTATTAGCCAGTTTAGACTTGTTGTTCAGCTAGAAAACAGACACAAAGAACTGTTGGAGGCTGAACTATTACAATACAAACTGACCTATGAACTGCATCGTAATAAAAGAACCAGGAAGAAGAACCAATGGGATTATGTCAACTTGTTCTATTGTATTGCCTATCTTTAAGGGTACATAAGCAGGCACTCTGAATCTGATAGTCATCTTTCTTTTCTGTTGACTGAGGTTTCATAGTTGATGCCGGGAAATCTGGATCCAGAGCGCCTGCATATGTATTTGACTGTACCTAGTGATTGTATAATTTGTTTGCGCTAATTGTATTTAGATCACAGCATGCAACTATATACTTTTTGGTGAATAATATCTTTTTGTGCTTTGGAACCATAATCAAAGTCTGGAAAGCAATTATTTCTTGTGCGACTTATAATGCTAAATAGCAACATTTAGGTTGTATAGATCATTAGGTATTCATAGTTGGGGGCTCATAGAGTGAGATCACGCTACCAATTTACACGGTAACACACGGTTATCAATCTCTCAGCAAAGGGTGTAGGCGCCATATGCAGGAAAGAATGCATTGTGCCTTAGAAAACCTGCTACCACTTGATGCTGAGAGACTGCTATCCATTATTGTGTGAATTCAAGGAGCACTGATTAGAATCCAGGGACAAGGATGGAAAAAGTTTGTTTTCCTTCATTGATAAAGGTTAGTGTTAAAAGGGGAAGTCGCACAATAGCATATGCATATTTCCTGTATTGCTGCCACGTGTTCAACGGTCATTATATGTAAAGCGTGATTGCTTGTTAAAACCTCTGAATTATACTGCTATATTAAGGAAAAAGGTTTTTATTTTCTGCACAGAAAAGGTGTATAATTGAAACGTGTGATTGCAAAGTGGAGGCTACTGTCTGTTAAGCCTAAGTGTAAGTGGAGGTTACTGTCTGTTAAACCTCAGTGTAAACTCAGTAGGTGCCCGACAGGGCAGTAAAAACTACTGGGCCAGTGTACAAAGCAGGTACATTGTGGTTTAGGTTATCGAGAAACTAAGGGTTTTTTTGGTCCGGCATCCATTAATCGCAAAGTCCATTGATCAGTTAGGTTCTTTGGGCAATGCGATCAGACCGCATGGTTATATAAATTGTGATTGTGAAGTGGGTGTCGTGGGAGTAAAACTGCTGGCAAGGTTAGGGGTTATTGGAACTTCTAGATGCTACCAGTGGGAGTAAACTCAAAGTAGGAAGCTAGTGGTGAAGATTGGAGTTAAATTCACCACAAGTAAAATAATTCGCTAGGCGGTTACTTTACTCCTCGTGTATACACATGGATCATAATGTAGCGGTGAAGTGGGGTATAGCGGGAAGGAGCGAGCGGCTGAAGTTTGGTTTAATATGGCCGCAAGTAGAATAATTTACAATAGGTGGTTATTCTGCTCCTCTTTGTGCAAGCCGACTGTAATGCCAGGCGTGTCTGCTGTGTAGGGAGGGAGTGCGTGAACATAGCTCTTTGAAAATCGTTCACCAATCGAAATTCTCTAGAAATTGCTAAGCATTTTCCCAGATGGGTGCAAGGCAATCTCTAGTAATAGTCGATGATGTGCTGCAGATGGAAGGGCCGTTAGGATCGGCCAGGTATGTTATGTTTAAAAAGTATGGTGCGTACGCTACAGCGTACTGCGAAATAAGGATCAAAATTACCAAGAAAAGTAGAACACCTTTTCCTAAGATTGGTAGCTTTGATTCGTGCATGACGCAAGGGAGCGCGCATGCAAATAGCGTTGCGTGCGCGCCGCAAATTAGTGCGCATGCACAGCAAGGTAGCATTGTGGAAGGTAATGTCAGTAGTTCACGTGCACCACCACTGCCCTATGCGGATGGGGGTGAAGGTACAGTCGATCTAAAAACTCATAAAAATGTAACAAGTAATTTGTACCCTCTTCTAAGTAACTATAAGGAACATGTTTATGATGCAGATGATGAACCTGTTGTGATGTCCGCTCTTTCCCATGTTGCACAAATGTTAAATGTACCACCACAGCAAGCACAGGTAGCTGCCCCGCTAGTACCAGAAATGGAGGTAGTCCCACCAGTACAGGAAGTATTAACACCCGCTTTAACTGTAGTGGAGATTACTAATACCATATGTAGTAGCAGTAGGCTGAACCCTCAACTAGGTAATTAGGCCAAAGGTAGCATTATGGCAGGCATCCATCCCATCCGGACAATAAGTGTTCCCTATGGGAATCAGGACGCGCATGGTGTAGTGGCCACAAGGGATTTAGTGATGCATTGTCCATGAACAAGAGCAGAACTACATTCTATAATGACAGATTTCCCTGACCCTAGGAAAGAACTAGAAAAGTGCCAGATATTTGTAAAGGATTTAGGTAATGAGACAACCAATAAAGATTGGCGAGTGGTATTACGGTCATGTCTTCCAACACAATACCGACGTGAAGACGTTTATCACGACTTGTGTATTGGATGGAGATAGTCCCATAACTGATACAGGTATTCAGGACAATATAACCCACATTGTCACCCAATTGGCTGTATTTTTCCCATTAATTGTTAACTGGAGTAAAATCTTCACAATTAAGCAGAGAGTGAGTCTTCAGCAGATTATTTTACAAGAGCGCTGCAGACTATTACCCAATACACAGGTATAGAGGATAAAAAAGACAACACCCATCACAGGGAAATGACAATCACAGTGCTTATGGATGGTCTTAAGAACACTCTAAAAGCCAGGGTTCAGACCTCACTTCCTGGGTGGAGGGGAGTTACAGTAGACACACTCAGGGAATCTACAATTGAGCATGATAAAAACATTTTTAGGAAGAGAGAAATGCAGAGCGAGAAACTAATGGCTGTTACTATCCAGGCTCTGGAAGGAATGCAAATAACACTGCAGCACTTTTACCAGGGAACACCGACATACCCACAGAAGGGGCACCCACCACAGAAAGGACAATTCCAGCCATCACATGCTCATGTTGCAGCAGTGAATGCTTTGCTGGAAGAAGATAGTCAGCTCTAGGGGTCAGGTCACACCTGTAGTCTACAGTCAGTCAGGTTAACTGGGGATGTTAGAGAAGAACCAGTAATGTTAATTGATGTAGCTGTTACTAAACATTCTTTTCTTGTAGAAACAGGGGCGACCAGATCAGTGATAAAATCTCCATCTAATTTATAGGTTACCAGCAAAACAGTACCAGCAATGGGTGTAACGGGTAAAGTGCAACATTATCCTTTAACCAAATCTGCAGAGGTTACTATCGGTCCATTGCATACCAGGCACGCCTTTCTCCTGGCAGCAGTGGCTCCTACTAACCTACTGGGAAGGGATTTGTTATGTAAAATGGGATGTGTCATTTATTGTACCCCTGATGGTATATTTCTAGATATCCCAGAGAGAGTTGTGCACGAGGTGAGGGATATACTGGACACTCCCCAAAGGTTAATGTTTCACTCTACTGTTTCAGAAAAAATCCATTTCAAGTAGAACAAGTGTTAGCTCAAGTAGAACAAATGTTATCTCAGATACCGGGGTCCTTCTGGACCAAAGATGGACAGGACACTGGATTGATGGCAAATGTAGCTCCTGTAATGGTAAATTTAAAAACCGGTAAGCAAGCTCCAAAAATTCCCCAGTACCCATTAAAACAGGAGGTAGAGATAGGGGTTTATCCCATAATTGAGCGGTTATTACAACAGGGAATTTTAGTTCATACAGCGAGTGTAGCCAACAGTCCCATCTTTCCTGTGAAGAAGAGTGGTGGGAGGGGTTATAGGCTGGTACAGGACCTTAGAGGGGTTAATAAGTTAGTAGAGAGCCAATTCCCCATAATGCAGAATCCAGCTGTCATCCTCATGCAGATCCCACCAAATGGAACCCATTTTATTGTCATTGACCTCTGTTCTGCTTTCTTCTCTGTCCCTCTTCAACCTGACTGTCAGTACCTATTTGCATTTACATACAGGGGGGTACAATACACATGGACACAATTTCCCCATGGCTTCATAGACAGCCCCAGTATCTTCTCCCAGGTCTTACACAACTGTTTACAATCTTTTCAACCTGCCAATGGATCTGTTCTAATACAATATGTGGACGATTTATTGTTGTGTTCTGATTCATTTATGTCATGTTTAAATGATACTAAACTTTTATTGCTTCATCTCTCGCAAACAGGACACAAGGTTGCTAAGGACAAACTACAGCCATGCCAGTCCAGGGTTAAATACTTGGGACATTGTCTAACCCCGGGGTTATGACATCTGACCACTGACAGAATCCAGGCTATACAGACCAAGACACTGCCGCAGAACCAACAGCAAATCTGTAACTTCTTGGGAATGTGTGGATACTGCAGAATGTGGATCCCAGGTTTTTCTATTTAGGCTTTACCATTACAGGACATAGGACCTCATTCAGAGCCGGTCGCACAGAGCGTGCGGTTGGTCAGAATGAGGGGAGGACCTCTTGAATTTTCAAGACGTCCTCCTTTGCGGTGGTAAGGCTGTGGGTTAACACCAACAGCCTTACAACTGCCTAAGGTGATGGTCGCGATGGTCAAGACCATCGCGACCATCGGGGCTTATGACGTGACCCTAGGGTAGGGTCTCCCTTGTCGTAAACCCCGGAGAGCTTCTGGCTCTGTCTGAGCTGGAAGCTCTCCACTGACATCACTAGTGATGTCAGTGGGGCTGCCCCCAAATGGTAGGTGTTCTCATGGGAATGCCCCCATTTGGGCTGCCACCCCCCTGGCCCGCCTTCCAAACGGGGCGAGCTATCAATCAACATCGACAGCTCTCCCCCTTTGGATCGAGATCCACTACGACCAGCGCTGTCGGTCGTAGCGGGTCTCACGCATGCGCTCGACGGCACCGGCGCCATCGTGCGCATGCTCTGTGGGGGGCCATCGACCCGGTCTGAGCACATCAGCGCTAACGACCGGATCTGAATGACCCCCTTAGTCTCTTCCTCAAAGCCCGATCATGTCGTACACACAGAGGAAACAGAGCAGGCTTTCCTTAACCTTAAGGATAGTCTGACAAGAGCACCTGCATTGGGAATACCTGATTATGAAACACCTTTTGATTTGTACTGTACGGAAGCTGACAGTTGCATAGCAGGTGTCCTCACACAAAAACATGGTGATGCCAGTAGGCCCGTAGCATACTACAGTGCACAATTGGACACTGTGGCAAGATCACTCCCAATGTGTTTAAGTGTAGCAGCAACTGCTCAATTGGTCAGTAAGAGTGAGGATGTAGTATTAGGCCATGATATGATTGTCTATACACCCTATGCTGTATCTGCTTTGCTAAATTCTGCCCAAACCAGACATGTCTCCTCAGCTAGGTTCACCAAATGGGAACTAGCCCTAATAGCACCGGCAAACATCACCATTAAGCGGTGCAGTACATTAAATCCAGCAACGTATTTACCATATGTGCCTCAGGATGCACAAAGGGTGGAGAGAGGTGAGTCGCTGGTGGAAGGTGAGTTCTGCAGGTATATTGATGCACATGATTGTATGGAATATTTGAATCAGACCTTTACTGCAAGACCTGACATACGGGATACACCTTTAGAAAATGTAAATGTGACATTTTACACGAATGGGAGTTGTCATAGACAGACTGACACTGGAGAGTTATGTACAGGTTATGCTGTTGTAAATGACGAAGACATCATAGAAGCCAAACCCCTTGGTCCACCTCACTCGGCCAAAGTGGCGGAGCTGGTGGCACTAAGAAGAGCATGTGAATCAGAAAAAGGCAAATCTGCTAATATCAACACTGACTCTAGGTACGCCTTCGGGGTAGTACATGATTTTGGTGCTCTATGGCATCTGAGAAATTTTATGACAGCAGCAGGCACACCAGTCGCACATTCCAGACATATAAAAAGGACTACGGACAGCGATCCAATTGCCTAAGGAAGTGGCCGTAATTAAGTTTAAAGCCAATACATGTGAGGACGATCCGGTGTTGCTGGGCAATAACAGGGCAGACTAAGCTGCCAAATGGGCAGCAGGTTTAAAAGTGAACATGCCAATTAACCAAATGATGTTTCAATTGATTGATATGCAGAAATTAATTGAGATGCAAAATTTGTGTTCCAGGAAAAGGCAGTCTGGAGATTCAAGGGATGTGGGCAAGAGTTCTCTGGACTCTGGAGAGATGGAAAAGGTAAGCCAGTGGCTCCCAAGGCATACTACCCAAGCCTGGCTGAGGCAGCACACGGCCTGACTCACTTGGGAAAACAAGGTATGTGCAAATTGGTGAGAGCATACTGGTGTGCACCGGAGAGAGCAATGTCCTGTTTGACCTGCTTGAGGAAAAACATTGGGAAAACAATCCCTACCGAGCCATCCCACATTTCTCTGACCGACGGACCTTTTCAGATAATATAAATTGATTTCCTCCAATTACCACCCTGCAGGAATCTCAAGTATGTATTAGTGTGCTGTACTGATGAGTTTTCTAATTGGGTTGAGGCATACCCAGCTGCCACTGATACTGCTGCGTTTACTGCTAATAAAATTGTTCAGGAGTTTGTAAGCAGATACAGTATCCCTAGAATTATTGAAAATGATAGGGGTACTCATTTCACAGGTGATGTCTTCCAAAACATGTGTAAGTTGATGGGTATTAATAGTAGACTTCACACCCCCTACCGACCGCAATCCAGTGCCTAGGTGGAGAGGATGAGCGGTACTATTGAAAATCAATTAAGTAAGATCATGGCAGAAACTGGACTGGAGTGGCCAGAGCACTACCACTTGTTCTTCATAGTATCAGGACATCTCCTAGACCCCCTCTCAATCTTTCCCCCTTTGAAATACTATTTGGTAGACAACCTCATTTGATTATAAGTCCGCAGGGAGATTTTAAAAGTAACAATGAGGTTAATGTAAGGTATCTTATAACAATGAGTAAACAGTTAATGCAGCAACAGCAGAAACTGAGATTGTTGTCACATGATATGCCAGAAACAAACTGTCATGATGTTGAACCTGGAGAATTTGTTATGACCATGAATCTCTTGCGTTCAGGTTGTTTGACAGATTGGTGGGAAGGTCCGTATCAAGTGTTACTGATGAGTACAACTTCCTTGAAAGTGGCAGAGGGAGATACCTGGGTCCATTCCACTCACTGTAAGAAGTTCAACCAACCGGTGGAAAGACAAGGCGGAATCGGGGCAGATAACGTAGACCTGTCAATTGTGAGTATGTTCCGGGAGGGTTAAAGGTTACACTGAGATACCTGAGCTAAAGAAATGTATAGATCATTGTTTTCACCAATGGAGTGGCCTGCTAAGGTTATCTTATCTTTTCATCATCCTGGGTTGTTTCGGGATCTCTGGTTTCTGTGATGGAGGACAGAGGATGGAGAGGGGAGCTGATGGTGATATCAATGGAGTGGTGTTGGTAGAAGGAGCAATACAGTCACAAGGGTGGTATGGCACCAAACCCAGTACAGTAATTGTTAAGAGATCTGTTATTTTGGAAACTCGTAGACAGGGCCTGATTCAAACCTGGTCGCTAGTGCTCAGCAGTCGCAACCGGGTCGATGGTGGCCCACAGCGCATGCGCACGACGGAGCCGGCTCCGTCATGCGCATGCGTGAGACCCGGCTAGCAACGGGCACTCCGTCGCTCCAGGTCTCGCACCAAAGGGGGTGAGCTGTCAATGTTGAGTGACAGCTCGCCCCCTTTGGTGGGCAGGCCAGGGGGGTGGCTGCCCGAACAGAGGCATTCCCATGAGAATGCCTGCCGTATGGGGGCGGCCCCACTGACATCACAAGTGATGTCAGAGGAGAGCTTCTGGCTCTGTTAGAGCCGAAAGCTCTCTGGGGCTTGCAATGAATGAGACCCTACCACAAGGGTCTTGTCACAAGCCCAATGGTCGTGATGGTCTTGACCATCGCGTCCATCATCATGGCCGCTCGCTATAACTGTGGGTGGTCACCCACAGCTATGTGAGCGGCCAAGAGGCAGCTCCAAAAATAATAAAGCCCGGCCCTAATTCAGAGCGAGCGCTCTGTCAGAGTGAGCGGCTCTGAATCAGGCCCACAGTGTGAATGTCTATCATCTGAGGATTATTGTATGTGTGAGTTTTGTGGGTCCCTAGTCGATGAGAGATGTATCCAGCGGTGTCAACCTAAGTATAACCCGTACTGGGGTGTGTATCCTTTAGAGGATTATCATACCATGGTGGGCAAAATGTTAAACCAAACTGACTGTTAGGTGTGCTCTCATGTGCCTCAAGGACAGCATAATGTAGGGTTAAATGTCTCTGAGGTTTTAGAATTGCAAAGAGGGGATGCACTGGATGGAAAATGTCTTAAGTCAAATGACCTCATTTCAAACTCCACCAGTACCAAGTATATAGATCACTTTTATGTATAAACCTCTCAACTTCAATAAACCAGGAATTTGGGAGGTGACTGGCAATAACCAGATGATGACCTTCTCACTAAGAGCTGATAGTGAATTTATACATTTTGAACTTTTACGCACAATTAAAACAGGTGGAAGACACTTCCGGTATAAATACCACCAAGGAAATGATTGGTAGAGTACCAGAAGGGTACTGTGCCAAGGTATTACAACCAGAAATTTGTATGAGTCAAATGGGAGAACCTGAAATAGGATCACTGGCTAGGGAAATGTGTTGACGATAATGATGTTTACTGTCCCTTATGTTCTCCCCGATGATGTATATTTTATATGTGGTAGAAAAGCGTATAAGTGGCTCTCTCTGAGTTCTGAAGGTTTGTGTTACCTGGGAAGAGCAGTTACAGAAGTTATGACCCTTACACATGGTGAAATGCTTGGTATTCATAAAAACACACCATCACCATATCTTAACACACAGTATGAACACTGGGACAAGAGAAACATGATACCTGGTGATGTACATAAAGCCACACAATTGATTAGTGAAACCACTGGCTTTAAAGTTTTAGAAGCATTGGATCCCACCAGGATTGCTCGGGGTACGCTAAATTTCAGATATATTCAAGATCTTGCTAAATTAATAGATAATATCACTGAGATGTATGATGACATGTTTAGGTGTACAGATAGGGAGTTACAAGCTTATAAGAAAGAACTTGTACAACATAGGCTAGTGTTAAATTATTTAACACCTGTCACTGGAGGGTATTGTGTAACTTTGGCCACCCAACTTGGTGTAAAGTGTTGCACATATATTACAAATAATACTAGTGACCCCAAGGAGGTGATAGACCGGAAGATGGACGAAATTCTGCAGCTGAAATGGGAATTTCAGAAGAACCATAATGCTTCAGTGGCTGAAGTAGAGGAGAAGGAAGAAGAATGGTTTTCATGGTTGAACTCAGTGAAATGGTTCTCTGGTCTAGGAGAGTGGGTTTAGGAAATGGTTGCTAGTATAGGTAAACTCCTGATCCTTATATTGGTTGTTATCTTAGTAATTGGATTATGTGTCAGGTGTGTTCCTACTGTGTTGAAATGTGGTAAATGTAAAACTAAAGTTAGTCGAAGGAATGAAATTATGATGGTGGTCAGTAGTAACAATATGAATACTGAGGTAAATGAAGGTCTTCATGACAACCCTGAACTAGAATGTACCATCAGATGATGTATAGATTTAGCCATGCATGAAATGTATTAGGAAATGTTATTTTAAATATCTTAAATAATGTAAGTCCCTATCCCACTGCAAGACTTCCTTTATAGGTTAGGTGCGTCCCCACATCTTTTCCATGATCTCCCAAGATCCGCGGTGTGCGTATAAGGGTAGTTTTATGTCCCTCCCAGAGTCACATTATTGCTGGTTCAAGAACCACCTTGTGCCATCCCATAATATAACATTAAATAATATGTCATAGTGGAAGCTTAAATTAATTTTAAAATCAGAGTGTGATAGCGTATTGTTTGCTATCAAAGGGTGGATGAAGTCAAAGTCAGATAATTGGCTGAGACAGAATCTGTAAAAATCTAAATCTGCACAACGCCATTTTGCGAATGGCAGCATGACGCCATTTTGCGAATGGCCGCCCAATGCCATTTTAGTGAATCTCACATAATATCAGTACATACGGCGATGTTATTATTTAGCGTTGTGCATCTCCTATACAATAGAACACTATTAAAACTTACAAAAACTGTACGTACATTTAATAAATAATACCCATATAGGATCAACCCTGCAAAACACGTACCACGGTGTACTCCACAAACACATAGACGCACAATGCTAACTAGCATCTTTTCTTAAATATCCCTACACTTACACATTGCACACTTACATAGGAAGGTTCCCTAGCATTAAGGTTAATATTCAAGGTTATAGTCATTATTAATTATTTATGAATTGACTGTATTTAAGATCTAAGGTTTAGTACATGATAAGCAGACCATGTTTGGTGCTATTCTGAACCACTGTGTATTTGCAGATTTCCAGTTCCATCGGCAAGGAAATCGCAACATGCGTCTGTGAATTATGGATCATAGAGAGATAGGCATTGAAATGTACTCTGTAATGTAATGTTTATTAGCCAGTTTAGACTTGTTCTTTGGTGGGAAAACGGACACAAAGAACTGTTGGAGGCTGAACTATTACAATACAAACTGACCTATGAACTGCATTGTAATAGAAGAACCAGGAAGTAGAACCAATGGGATTATGCCAACTTGTTCTATTGTATTGCCTATCTCTGTAAGGGTACATAAGCAGGCACTCTGAATCTGATAGCTAGTCATCTTTCTTTTCTGTTGACGGAGGTTTCATAGTTGATGGCGGGAAATCTGGATCCAGAACGCATGCGTATGTATTCGACTGTACCTAGTGATTGTATAATTTGTTTGCGCTAATTGTATTTAGATCACAGCGTGTAACTATATGCTTTTTGGTGAATAATATCTTTTTGTGCTTTGGAACCACAATTAAAGTCTGGAAAGCAATTATTTATTGTGCGACTTATAACACTAAATACTGACATTTAGGTTGTATAGATCATTACGTATTCATATTACCAAGTTCCGAGAAATAGTAGGGCTGGGGTGGCCAGTTTGGCGATGGTTAATGCCATGTCAAGGGGACCCCGTGATGTGTTTTTCCCTGCTATGGCACTAGCCTTCCACTGGTTGAGCCTGGAGCTGGTTACTGGAAATACAGGGGAACACCATGCCATTTTTCCCCCATTTTTCCAGTACAAGAATGGGCTCAAAGGTCTGGGGCTGTTTATGCTTTTGGGGGGAACCCCACACTGATTTTTTTCATAATGTTAACACTTTCTTTACATTGTGCACACAGAAGTACGACACAGATCACATTGATCTATGCATGTGCTTTGGCAGAACACGCAACTCACAGGCTCTTCTATTGAATACTTCTATTCTACACCATGTTCTACAATTTAAAAAAAATGATTCTTAGTAATTCCATGAGCTGTATTCCTGTCTATGGAAAGTACTCTCGTGTTGGTTCAATGGTCTATCGATTTCTATCTGTGTGTTTGGTCGTATATTTTTGTGCGGGATTGTGTTTTTGCAATCGTATTTGTCTTTCAGAAATCTCAGAGTTGCAAAGTAAGGGGAAACTTACACGGGAATGCAATCTCAGCCAGTCACAATTCTTAGTAAATTTACCCCTAAGGTAGAAAAGCAACCACAAACCGTGATGCTCTGTCCACCATACAATACTGGTGTGCTGTGGCTTTTTTTCCCACACATATTGTTGTGTGATTTTCAAACAACTCAACTTTTATTTAATTTGTCTACACAATACATTGCCATTAGCAGTACTTTAGTGAACTTCAGACGTGCAGCAATATTTTTTTTTTGGACAGCAGTGGCTTCTTCTATGGTGTTGTAGACAAATGATGTTTTGCAAGATGCAGAGATTTCTGTAAGTTTTTAGCAGACACTCTAGGTTTATTCTTAACCTCCTTGAGCATTATGTGTGTTAAAAGTGCTGAACTTTCTCCATTTATAGACAACTTGTCTAAAGGTGCCTACACACATGGCGATATTCTACCCGATCTGGGCGATTCTGATACATCGGAATGACAGATCATATAAAATATGCCCAAATCGTGAGTCCCCACTCACAATCACGATGTGATGCGCGTCCCCGCAGGTTGAACATCACATCTTCAGATCTGCCGTGCTATAGGACAGATCTGACAATCTCCGGTCACGATGCACTGGATAGTTTAGGTGGCACGATAGATCGTGTGTCAAATTGGCAGCTTTTTCAGACCAAATCATGCCCACGACTACCGGGGTGCTCCCGGGGAGAGTTCAGGGAGAAATCGTACACATCGTGGGAACGTGAGCACATTGCTATGTGTGTAGGCACCTTAAACGTGGACTAATGGATATCAATGCTTTTAGATATACTTTTGTAATCCTTTCCAGCTTCATGCAAATCAACAATTCTTAATCTTAATTCTCCTGAGATCTCATTTGTTCAAGGCATGTTTCACATCAGGCAATGCTTCCTGCAAATAGCAAACTCAAAATTTCACATCCTGTTTTTAATCTACTTTGAATTTTTAAAAAATATATTCAATATGGATAAGAAAAGTCCTGTAATTGTTGTGTTGTTTGGTTAAGCAGACTGTGGGCTTGATTCAGAGCCAGACGCTATTTGCGCTCGCTCGTTCAGAAAAAGGGGCCGGCTATTTAAATTGAGCGCTCGCTCTTTGCGGTCTGTTGACGCCTCTATGTCTGAGTGAGCGAACAAAACATGCGCTCGCTATTTTGTAAAGATGCCCCCTGGCCGCTCATATCATACGTCATCTCCGCTATTTATTAGATTAATCGAGTACATCGAAAGGCGTCTGAACTGCTCGCAGTGCTTGTGGTTGGATTTTCCTACCGCAATCATGCGAACAGTTCAGGCTAAGAGACAGCCAAGTGACGTGGCCGATGACGCTGCTTTGTTAATTATGCGCATCCTTAAAACACCCGTTTTGACTGTTTGGCCCGCCTGCGTTGAGTTGCAGCCGATACAGTAACTCCGTCCACCTCTGAATCGCCCTCCTAAATGTATAATATTACTGATCATTTGGTTTCATTAATATAGTAAATAAAAAACAACTATCAGCTGCTTCCATTGGCTCCAAACACATTTAGAGATTGCCTTACAAATATACCATACACACTGGATTTTTCATACTGTTTAGATAAGACCATAAATGACTAGCTTCAGTAATACCCCTTTTCCACCAAAATTCCGGGTCTGACCCGGAGTTGGAACAGAGTTCCTATCCGGATCAGACCCGGAATTTAGCCGGCGCTGACTCAGGATATTTCCGTGTCAGCACCGCTCACACCGGAGTCGGGTCTGCATACACCTGGCGTGAAAGTGGATACTTGGAGATGACATCAATCGGCCGGCTAGCAGTGCACTCAAGGTCATCGTGACCCGGAGTGCGCTGTTCTCACAGCAGGGTTTCACGGGCTACGCTCATGTTAAACCCTGCTATTTACCTGGGTTGGATTGCCGGATCACTCGACCCAGCGATCCAACCCTCTCCCCTTTTACACCAGGGAGCTGCCCGGGTTAACCCTGCAATAACCCGGGTTTTAGCTCCGGTGTAAAAGGGGTATTATTCATTATTTTACAGACAAACAGACTGAATTATATCAGGGGTCATTCTTCCAGGCAGTAGCTTACACAGAATGAATTACAAAGTTACTGTATCAGAAGAAACTTTCTCACTGTGCTACCAAGACAACTGTCAAGTAGTGTTAAATGATTCTACTTAATGTTAATTAAATCATTTAATTCAGGTTATTGTAACTTGAAAAAAGTATGTGGAAAAAACAGACTATTCTCACACTGTGAAAGTCAGCTTGGCAGGTAGGCAGAGAGGGGCTGGCATGCAGCATATGTGCCCAGTGTTCATCCCCAGGTCATGACAAGCATACAAACAGCCTGGTCAGCGGCAAGGAGCTGCATTTTTTTCAATCCTGAATTCCTATGACATAATTTCTAGAGATGTGCGCCGACCGCCGTGTTTTGGTTTTGGATCAGGATCTACCCTGGTTTTGGATCTGGATTGATTTTGCCAAAACCTCACATCCGTGTTTTGTTTTCGTGTTTTCGTTTTGGATCTGGATTTTTTCTTTAAAAATCATAAAAACAGCTAAAATCACATAAAATTTGCCTGTTTTTGATCCTACAGTATAATTAACCTCAATAACATTAATTTCCAGTAATTTCCAATCACTTTTGACCATCTCACAATATTATTTGCTTCATCTAGTTAAGGCCAAAAGGTTGCATCCAGCTAGCTGGTTGACTAAGCTAAGTGACACAGTGGGCGGCACTAACATGTGGCAGTTCAGCTTCTAATTTCCAACATGGATACAGTGTGTTATACAGTGTGGGTTGGATACACCAATAGTGCACTTACTTTGACAGCAATGTCGGCAGAGTGGGGTTGCTGACGGTGTCTTCAGTACATGGAATGGCAGTGCTGCGGTGCTGGCAGTGTCCTCAGTGAAGGGTACCGGTGATATCTTCAGTGCGGGGGTGCCAGCTGTGTCTTTAGTGCAAGTTTGCTGGCTGTGTCGGCAGTGCGGGGGTGCCAGTGGTGTCTTTAGTGCAGGTTTGTTGGCTGTGTCGGCAGTGCGGGGGTGCCAGGGGTGTTTTTAGTGCAGGTTTGCTGGCTGTGTCGGCAGTGCGGGGGTGCCAGCGGTGTCCTCAGTGCAGGTTTGCTGACTGTGTCAGCAGTGTAGGGGTGTTCTCAATGCAGGGTGCCGGTGGTGTTGGCAGAGTGGGGGTGCCAGCGGTGTCCTCAGTGCAGGTTTGCTGACTGTGTTGGCAGTGCAGAGGTGCTAGTGGTGTCCTCAGTGTGGGAGTGTTGGCAGTGTGGGGGTCGCTGACGGTGTCCTCAGTACGTTGGACAGCAGTGCAGGAGTATCGGCAGCGGCGGTGTCGGCAGTAGGATGCTGCCAGTGGGGGTGCCGGCGGTGTCAGGCAGCGGGGATAGCAGGCACCATCTTCTTTTTCTTGATTGTGCTGTTTTCAATGGGCTTAACGCTGGTTGGATGAGAGCCATGACAGATGGCTTTCTCAGCCAATCAGCATTAAGCCTGCTCAAAACTAAACCTCGCAACTCGACAGAGGGGTCGCAAGGTTTTGCCTTGGGTCAGGGATCCGGGGCAGGCAGAGAGATCCGAGCTGGGCTCGGATCACCCCGGATCCCCGAAATTCAGGTGGGTTTGGATCTCTTAGATCCGAACCTGCTCATCTCTAATAATTTCACACAGGTAAAGGGTTTGAATAAAATAGAAAACTTCCTATTTCTGTCTCCTATGGACATACAGTAACAACACATTGATCGTTTGCACCTTGGTGGTACTCTAGAGACCTTTCTGCTCTTACTACTGATTTATATGTGAACTTGTATAACACTTATTGCTATACAGAATAAGGGGATTGGAGACAGGTCTACAGGACCAGTGGATGGATACTGTAATCAGAATAGGATAGGACTAAAGTTTAACAGTTACTATATTTTAATGGAACATGTGATGTATGGTAGCAATGGAAATATGGTCTATAATACTGTGAATGGGGCTGTACTATATAGTAGCAATCTGAATGGATCTGGATTTTATGGCAACAATATGTATGGGGTCTGGGACTTTTATTAAGTGTCCCATCTGTTTTTAGCATGCCACCCCCTTACTGATTAGAGATGAAAGCTGGTACACTATTGACTGCTCTACCTTTTTCATGCTTACCCCCACTTGTATTATGCTTTGCTTCCCTCCTTTATTTGTATTATGCACACCTCATTGTACAAGTATTATGCCCCCTGACTTGTAACTCGCCTCACATGCTCCCTCTCATTTGAATTTTACTCATCTCTGGCTGTCTTGAATGGGGTGAGCCTGAAGAAGAGAGTGGTGAGCAGCACATCATTTCAGAGGTGTTGTCAGATTGTGTACATTCTAATGACTGATACATTCCAAGAACATTCTATTAATCTCTCTATAGTTCACATAGAAACAGGTCCCTATATCAGTAGGAATATACTCGTAGTGGAGGTTCACAATGTCAGCAACAGAATATTGACAGTTTCATGTCGACATGAGTAAAATGTTGACATAAATGTTGACACCTGGAAAAGCTCCACATGAACAGAATGTCAACATATGAAATGTAGACATTGTGAAAATGTAGACATTAGCATTAGTGTGAAGATTAGGCTTAGGTTTAGGGGTTAGGGTTAAGGGGACTATCCATTTGCCGACTTTCTGCACGATGTGGCCAAAACCTGGAGGTTTTGGGCGGAACGTGCAGAAAGTCTGCTAGTGGATAGCCGGCAAGGACCAGCGATGCACGTGCACGCTGGGTCCTTGCTAACCCCGACTATCTATTGAACATGCCGGTCAACCTGATGACGGTCGTCAGGTTCGGCATGTTAATAGACAGGGAGGTTCAGAGAATGTCTTTCAGTGCCGTGCCCGCACCTCAGCAACATGAAAGTCTTAACGCTGGACGTTCAGACTTTCATGTCGTTAAATGGATAGGCCCCATAAGACTTAATTTAAACAGACATTCTGAATGTCGACATGACAAATATGTCAACATGTTGACATTATGACCATGTTGACAATCTCATGTCAACATTATGAATGTTGACAAGGTCAACATCGGCAAAATATAATTGAACCCCTTTTGAGTACACCCGTTATAAATCATTTAGATTGTTTGTATTTCTCATTTATAGTAAATACAGTCAATTACTCACAGAGTTGTTACTGTTTTAATATGGTGCTAGATTCACAGAAATTGCTTATGCTTTTTTGGTATACCTGAGAGTGTTAAGCCCTTTGCTTTGAGTGATTACTTGACCTAAGATGGCCTTGGCTTTTCCTGAAGATATTGAGTTTTCCAGAATTGATTGGGTGCACCTAATTAATGCGGAGTGGTAGGGCACCAACATTTGGCCTAGACCTGTCACTGCCAGATATTTTGATTATAGAACCAAGGAAGTGGTCTTAGGGGCATATAAAAAAATTACTGATTGAGGGCTATCACATTTTGATTTTTCAAGATTTTTTCACAGCTGTCGCACAAAAACGCATAGCATTTCAGCTGTATGTAAACACCTGGTTGAATCCAATAAATGTTTTCCTTTGTTGTACCCTGCCATATTACGGGTGACTGATGGTGTGCATATGCTGATTTTTGATGATGCTATTGCGACTGCTCAACACTATTTACCTTCGACTCCAACTTTTGGGTCTCCGGCTGCTTCCACTGCTCATTCCCCACATTGTTAATTGGGTCAGTCATTTTATTATTATTGCTTCATTATCACTTTGAAGTTTTTTTTTTGGTGCTATTCACCTTTTTGGTGAGCAGGCTTGCAATAACTTTAATTTACTCCTGTTCCCCATTGGTTTAATGTTCTACTTTTTACTATTATTATGCAACTTTTTTTGTTTAAGATGTGCCTGGCTGATCTTGGTTGTACCACAGTAATTGTTAATTTGGTTTGAAATTTAAGAACACAAAAATATTGAAGCTCCCTTTTTATTGTCTTTGTTTACAATGTCACACCTTTTCTATGTTTTATTGGGATCTCCTCTGAAGAATGTTGGATTGCTTATCTGTTGGGTTAGCTCATGTGTGGGTCTTGTGCAGAGGATTGCACCTTTCTTCCTGGGATGGGGGCCCATTTTCTTTCTCCTATGATGGCCCTTTCTACTGCTTTTTCCATCTGGTATTGGTTAGTGGCGTCTCCTCACCTTTTGTCTACTTCCTTACACTCTATCTCTCAGGTAAAGGTTGTTTTTTTAGCATGTGGATGTGCTGAACACTCCCATTAAATATATAAAGTATCTTCTCACCTAAAACAATTTCATCCTGATGTAATGTTCCTCCAAGAGACATATTGCAGAACTGGAGATAGCTCGGCTCTTAGGGACTCTTGAAATGGGGACTGTGTTTCAGCTCCTTATTAATCTAAATCAAGGATGGTAGCTGCTCTGATGGCCAGACATCTTTCCTACATGATTTAAGATGCTCTCTTAGACCTGGCTGGCCACTATTTATTGTTGGATATTAAGATTTGAGACTCCCCATTTAATCCTCTTAATGTTAATTCCCCCAATTCTCAAGTGGCGGGAATTCTTCCACCCTCTTACTCAGTTATTGGCCTGAAGTGACATCTTTCACCTCATTTTTGGTGGAGATATGAACACAGTTAAGGATCCACTTCTTAATAAATCCCCCATACCCTTGACTTAAACCTCCCCCATGTGGGACTCTTTAACAAAATGTATACTAGATAACAGCCTGACTGATGCCTGGAGACTTTTGCATCCCACTAACAAGTCTTTTACTTTTTATTTGCATGTATATCATTCATTCTGAAAAATCAATTACATATTATCTGATGCCTTAGTTTCTTATTTTCTTCCATCAACATAGGTGACATTATGATCAAGTGCTTCAGAATTCGCCTTTGTTGGAGGGTATACACATTGGGAGTGCTCCAGTTAAACTCACTGCATTTATATTTTCAATCAAAAATAATTTTTGAGACCCCTTTTGGCAAGATTGGAAGAATTTGGCTGAATTTCTGGATTTATGCATCATTTTGATAAATCCTGATTGACTTTACTTTAGCCCTTTACTTAAAGGCAGGTTTTTCGTGCCCCTCATGGACAGCATCTTTACCTATTAAGAGGGTTAAGGGAGTGATATCATACTTGGGGGCTTAAATACTAAAAACCTCCCTAATCTTTGTAATTAGAATGTTGGAAGAACCATAGAAAATCTTACTACTGGATTGGGGAGTGGAGAGAGGGATCTCCAAATGTCTTTTCTGGGTGGAGATAATCTTATAAAAATTGTATATTTCCCTAAACTCTTATATCTTGTGCAGGAGCTTCCTGTTCTTTTAACACATAGTGACAGTTTAATTATTACCCCTTTGTTTCTTGTCTTTTTTTTGGAATAGAAAAAGGGCGCCTCTTGGTTTGGTCAAGTTATACGAGCCTCAAACCAATGGAATAATTAATTTTACTGATATTGTGGCCTACAGTCATGTGGCAATACTTAAATTTTTGCGGGATTGGCTTCATACTCAAAATAACTATGCTTACACCACAACGAACAACAATTTCTCCCTAACCTGCCTCTAGAAGCATTTTTAAACGTGAGACAATGCGATCTCTCCTCATATCTTAGACAACCCGTTTCCAATTATGACACATAAAATATGGCTTATCCTACGCCATAAATGTAAAGTTAGTATGTTTAACTCTAACCATTTGCTTTTTATGCAAAATCCAAAATTTCAAGGCACACATTCCATTTCATGTATAGGTTCAGGAGGCATTAATGTCAGTAGTTCAGTACTGATTAATACTTACCCCAAAAAACCCTTACACCACTCTGAAGCTACAGAAAAGTTTTCTTTTTTTGGCCCATTTGGCCTGACTTTCCTACAAGCCCAGCACTATACAGGTTCTATCCTGGAATCAATTCTAGATGCGGATTGGGGGTAACCCTCTGGACACTGTGCTTCTGGGGCCAGCTCAGCAAAGTAGAGCTATCTCTTCCCATTATCAATTTTTGCAGGTCTACTTGGACCGTTAGCACTTTATGACAGGAATTGCCCAATGGCTTGACCACTTCCCTTCTTCAATTGTGGATGATTTCCGTAAACAGTTATCTGACTCTATCACCATTTTCCCTTCCGTTATGTATATTCCTCAACATTTTCTATAGGGAATACCTTTCACCCCATAGGAGCTTTTAATTGATTTGGTGGACATCCCTGCCTTGTCAGTTTGGAGATACGCCTCTGATTATTTAGTTAATTATGTCTCTTTGCCCTGCGAGTGTGCGATTTTTGGTATCCTATCCTCTGGTATTAAGGCCCTCATTCAGAGCCACTCGCAAACAGCAGTACGCTCGTTGCGTTCCGATGTTGAATAACCGCGCATGCGTCGGTGTAACAGTGCGCTTGTGCGTACGGCAGATTGCGAGCTTTTTTGGTCTCGTTCGTCAAATAGCATACAGGAAGTGACATGTCAAATGTGATTGACAGAACAGGGCGTTTTTGGGTGTTGACGGGGGTGGAGATGGAAAAACGCAGGCGTGGCGAGGCGTTTTTGGGGCGTACATACATTAGCAAATGCGAGCGTAAAATGTGTTCGGACCGACTCATACGTCACTGGATGATCCTCTTTCCCTTCAAAATGCTCGCACAGTTTAGGGTCTGGATTACTCGACCACATTGGCGATGGCCCTCTCCTCCGTCCCGGGACTCCACGATGTTGTTGCGATTAATCGCGGGAGGGCTGAAAAGCAATTAGTGTTGGATTGAAAACCGGCTTGGTATGTGTTTTGAAATCAGTTTTTTGGGATAGCACAAAACCGTACGCAGGTGGAACTCAGAGCTGCTAATGTCAGGATGACACAATCAATTTGCGTACATTTGTGGGGGTTTATTTTGCCCTCAATTTGGTGGTTAGGGCCTATTGTAACAATAATGTCATCATGTTTTAATTTTCACACCATTTTATTTTTGCCTCTTGAATTTGCCTCGTTATATGATTTTTTAAACGTTCCTTAAAGAGCCCATTTTTTTTTTTTTTCCCCAGTTTTTGCCTTTTGGTGCAGGATTAAATTTAACCCATTTGTACAATAATTTCACAATCCAATGTCAGATTTTTTGTTTCAATTTATTGCTCAAACAAAATAAAAAAAATAAATAAATAAAAAAAACAAAAAAAAAACCACAATACGACAGGCATGAAAACATGCACATGCAGATATGACTACAATGACACAATAGGACAGACATGAAAACATGCACATGCAGATATGACTACAATGACTCAATAGGACAGACATGAAAACATGCACATGCAGATATGACTACAATGACTCAATAGGACAGACATGAAAACATGCACATGCAGATATGACTACAATGACTCAATAGGACAGATATGAAAACATGCACACGCAGTTAGGGCCCACAAGATAAACTTGAAAACCACAGTCCAGAACACTTACTTTCCGCAATCTGCATGCGAAAGCATGCCAGCAAGCGGGGCGTCCGCCGGTGCAGGTCCGACCACCTGCGCTCCAGCTGGCCAATATGTCGGCGTGAGCCGAAGGAGCGCAGGCGTCGACGTACCTCCACATATGCGGAACGCTTGCGCCTGTTGGAGATGGGTGGAGGCTGACTGGTGATCCTCCTGTCCATCACCTCCGTCAGCACCAGCAGTTTGCGCCTGGTGAATGCGGCGGATCTCATGATGGCAATGGTGTTTTTTTGAAAAAATATTTTGAATAAAGCACCACAAAAAAATTTGATTGGCTAATGTATTTGGGAAATTAACAGGACAAATTCTATTGGTTAGTGTATGAGTCATGTGTTCGACAGGGCCACAAATCTCTTGAGAGTTATGATAGGCTTAATGCAGTGACATGCGTAAGCAAATTTAAATAAAGAAATGAACCACAGAAAAATTGTGGGGAGACAAACAAATAGAACAATTGTTTAATTGGGGCTAACACGTCTTTGGAACAATAAAAACGAAGGTTTCAGCCGTACGTATTCTGCGAGCAAATACAAACACGGACAAGATTAAAGTTTATTGCATTGTGTTGAAAAAAAAAAACAATTAAGCTAATTGATACATTGATTGGCATGATACGATTGAGGGAGGTAGGCCGAAAAAACGAGCAGGTAATCGGAATCTGACAGTCCCACTTCCGGTTTGTACTTGTGCGTGCGTTCCCTTCAAGCCATTTCGGGGATGTACGCTCGCTATTTGGCACGCTCATTAGTCAGAGGAGGGGTCGCCTGAGTTTGGGGCGGATTTTTAGCGGCGTAGGAAAAAACGAGCGAGTGCTTGAATTTAAATATTTTTTTACGTACGGCGAACGTGCGTACGCCCACTTGCGAGTGGCTCTGAATGAGGGCCTAAGACCACAAGAAGTGTCCTTGCCATATCTGCTGCATATCTGGTACTCCTTGCCATATTTGCTGATGCCCATAAAAGTATACTTCAAGTATGGATTCATCACTTACTCTATTCCGAGAAAAACTTTTTGTTATTTTTCGCATTCATTTATTAGAGGTGTCTCTTTAGCGGGAAGCTCATACTAAAAGTGTTTTTGATATATTAGAGAGTTTTATTGACACCCTTCCTTGTTCTCCTATGACATTGTTTTGGTACTTCTCTGTTGTACGAAATGCATATGTGTTTAAACTAGGGATGTGCAGGCTCAGATTTGTTAGAATTTTCCCACCAAATTTGAATTTTTCCTGCCAAAAATTGGGTCTCAGAAAGAGACAAAAAACGTCATCTTTCATGGACAAACATCATCTTTCATGGACTTTTGTCCAGGAATGATGATGTTTGTCTATGAAAGATGACGTTTTGCCTCTTTCTGAGACCCGATATTTGGCAGCAAAAATCCGAATTTAGCAGGAAAATCCGAACTAATCCGAGCCTGCACATCCCTAGTTTAAATTATACACCCATTTCTTTTGACTAGAGATGTGTACTGACTCCTGTGTTTTGGTTTTGGATCTCCCCTGGTTTTGGATCTGGATTGGTTTTGCCAAAACCTCACCTCCGTGTTTTGTTTTTCGGTTTTGGTTTTGGATCTGGATTTTGTCTTAAAAAAATTATAAAAACAGCTAAAATCACATAAAAAGGGTCTTTTTTGTTACTATATTAACCTCAATAACATTTATATCCACTCGTTTCCAGTCAAGTTTGACCACCTCACAGCTCACATTATTGATTTTGTTTATCTAGTTAAGGGCCAAAAGGTTGCATCCAGCTAGCAGGCTCAAAACTGAGTGATAAATAGAGTTGAGGACTGTGCAAAGATGATGGTTGGGGTACCCCTTGAAGATTGAAGAATTGATAGTTGATAGTTGGCGCTGCCACTGGCTGAAGTAAGAAGAGTTGATACTTGATAATTGGTGCAGCTACTGGCTGAAGAATTGATAGTTGATAGTTGGCAAAGCCACTGGCTGAAATAAGAAGAGTTGATAATTGGTGCAACCCCTGGCTGAAGAATTGATAATTGGTGCAGCTACTGGCTGAAGCAGGATGCGGACTTGGGCCGCGTAGCAACCTTAAGGGCTGAGAACCCTTGGCTGAATGTCACTGTTGTGAGACTTGTGCTGTCGGGTTGACACAACAAACAGCAATTGGTTCAGAATTTTCTTTAAAAAAATTGAAAGGGGCATGCATGCAGGAGATGCTGTCTGTGGCCATTACAATTTGTAGACATTCATAAACCATAACATTAAAACTCACGCAGCAATGCCCCAACCAGCACATAATAGAAAGGAAAAGGTGCAAGGTGGAATTGTCATTGGGCCCTCCAACCACCCTTATATAGTATATGAAACAGGACATTCACAGTTTAACAAACCAATCACTTCAGCGGCAGTGACTGCCACTTGTGGCTGAAATGATTGGTTTGTTTGGACCCCCCACAAAACAAGCTGACAGTGGACATTGGTGGCAATGATCCCATACACAAACTGGCTTTACAATACATTAGATGTCATCATCCTCATCCTCATCAGTGTGTGCATCCTCCTCTTCTTCACACAATTCATCCCCGCTGGAATCCACCATTACAGAGTCAGACACTTCTGTATTTTTTGGACTTAAGTGCTGGTAAAGGTCTTCCTCGTGGAATTTGTAATTCATTTTGATGAACATCATCTCTTTCACATTTTGGGGAAGTAACCTCCTACGACGATCACTGACAAGGTTCCCGGCTGTGCTGAAAACTCTTTCAGAGAACACACTGGATGGTTGGCAACTTAAGTACAGCAAAGCCAGTTTGTTTAAGGGTCTCCAAATTATCTCTTTTTCCTGCCACTAGTGAAATGGACTGTCTAACATGCCTATTTGGATGTTTTCCCTAAAATAGTCATCCACCATTCTCTGAATGGTGACCATATCAGACAAAGTCATGGTAGACATGTCACTCATTGTAAGCAGTTTTTTCAGACCCAACCAGATGTCATTAGATTTTGCTGACTAATCTGTATCACCACCAGCAGTGGGTCTCTTAGGAAAATTTTGTTTTTTCCAGGCAGCTGTAGAAACTGAAGAAGGAGATGCTGCCATGTCATGTTCCGCTTGAGCTGACAATTTTTTCACCACCAGCTCTTTGCATCCTTTTAGATTTATGTCCATTGGAAAGAAAGACACAAGGTATAACTTAACTTATTCTCCACTATGCTTTACTAAGGTGCATTCTCGTTCCTTTCCCTATGACATAGGCTGTAGTGTAGTCTTGGATGTCCTTTTTCTGCTCCTCTATCCGCTGAAGCATATAGAGAGTAGAATTTCACCTAGTTACTACCTTGCTTCAGCTGATGGCATTGCAAATTCAACAGTTCTTGCTGGTGCTGCAATCTTCGACATGCAGTTGCTGAATGTCGAAAATGTCCAGAAATATTTCACACATGGCAACCGCAGACACACTTGGACTCTCCTCAGGGATCTGTGACTTTTTGGAGACAAGTTGAATTTTTTTTGTACCTCTTCTACAAGCAGAAGGGCTTAAATCATCACAACTAGAAACACCAGTCATAAATAAAGGCCAAGGCCTTATCCTTTCCCTGCCACTTTGTGTAGTTAATGGCATATTGCCAATTTTTTGTTTCTCTAAAACTTATTTTTCTTTTATTTTTTTTGCTTTAACAGGGTAAAAGTTTATTTTTTTGGCATGACATTTTGGCGTGACTTAAGCCCTGGTACATCAGTCTTCATAGATTATGTTGACGGCCTTGCATCGTCATCATTACTGCTGCCGGCAGCTACAAGACTGGTATGTGGATCCTGCTCTTGGTCATGTGACTGTCCTCCATACTCACAGCAGTCTTACAGCAGTGTCACAAAGCAATTAGGGCGCAGCTAAGTTGGGGCTAACACCCACAACCACACACAGAATTTAAATTTTTTCACACTGGGGGCGAAGAGCACCTTTGAAAGAGGCAGCAGCCCCTTGACAGGCAGGAGCACAGCACCCCTGCACACCTACGCTGCTGACAAGTGTGGCTAACATGCACAGAAATTTTTTTCACAATGGAGGTGAGGAGCACCCCTGAAAGAGGCAACAGCCCCTTGACAGACAGCAGCACAGCACCCGTGCGCACCTACATTGCTGACAAGTGTGGCTAACATGCACAGAAATCTTTATTTTTTTCACACTGGGAGTGAGGAGCACCCCTGATAGAGGCAGCAGCCCCTTGACAGACAGCAGCACAGCACCCCTGCGCACCTAATTTGCTGAAAAGTGTGGCTAACATGCACAGACAAACAGCAGCATAGCACCCCTGTGCATCTACATTGATGACAAGTGTGGCTAACATGCACACAGAAAAAATAGTTTCTTTTTCATACTGGGCACCCCTGAAAGAGGCAGCAGCCCCTTGAGAGACAGCAGCACAGCACCCCTGTGCACTTACGTTGATGACAGGTGTAGCTAACACACACAAAAATTATTTATTTTTTCACACTGGGGGTGAAGAGCACCCCTTATGACAGAGCACCCCATGGACAACACAGCAGAACAGCCAGCCCCTATGGACAACAGCCAGCCAGCCCCTATGGACTACAGCCAGCCAGCCCTTATGGACAGGACAACAACCAGCCAGCCCCTATATATGGACAACAGACAGCCAGCCCCTATGGATGCAGAGGACAACCTCAGTCACAACAACAGCCAGCCAGCCCCTATATGGACAACAGCCAGCCCTTAAGCAACACAACTGTAGCCAGCCCCTATGCACAGCAGCACATCACAGCTTCCAGCTCCCTCCCTCTTCACTCTCCACAGCCGGAATGAAAAATGGCGGTGATCGTGGGACCTTTATAGAATCGAAAACCTGCGAGAATCTGACAGTGGGATGATGATGTTTTGCCTCGTTTTCAGATCTGAGTCAGGTGGGAAAACCCGAGTCGAATTGGATATGACTCGGATCCCCTAAGTTCGGTTGGGTTTGGTTCTCAGGGAACCGAACCTGCTTATCCCTACTTTTGACCCTCTGTAAATGCAATATATCTTCTATTATTGAGTATCCCACACTTCAGAGGAGATAGGGGATACTAATTCTGCTTTACTATGTTATATTTATATGTTCTTTTTATTTGTTCTCTTATTATTAATTTTATTGCACTATGATTCTGCCTTCCTCTGAGTCCTTATGAATTATTTATTTTTTCTTGTTATGATTTGAACAAGATTTTATCTATAACTGTTCTCTTATACTATGTTATTTATATGCTACTGTACATTTCGCTATATTTTTGTTTGCAATCTTATTGCTACATTTCTTGTGATTATGTATTGTATGTTCATGCTCATGTTTTGTGACTTTACTGTGTATTTTGTTTTCTTATTGCTTTGATTCATTGAAGAAAAATTGTATTGAAAAAAATAAAAAGTAGAAGAGGAGAGAGAAAAAAATATAAGTCACAGTACTGGAATAGCTTCTCTTGTATATTAGAAATCAGATATTTGAAATTAGAAATGGCCTGTCCAGGAGGAGTCTGGCAGAATTACAATAGCCAAAACAGAGCAAAACATTTTTGTCTTAAAACTGTATAACATACAAGACTTAGGGCAAAATTTACCAAGTGGCGTGTTCTAAACCCCAGTGGTTTGGCAGCGGTTTGGAGGCAGTTTTGCTAGCTGCAGATTTACTAATGCCAAAGGGCAAAATTTACTAAGCAGCAGGTTCTAAACCTCGGCAGTTTGGTGGCGATTTGATTGCTGGTTCTAAACCCCAGGGATTTCGTGGTGGTTTTGCGGCGGTTTCTAAATGACAGCTCTGTTCTATTCTATTCTAAAATTTGTTTTGACAGTGGTTTTGCAGCAGTTTTGGCCTTAGTAAATCTGCAGATAGCAAAACCGCCGCCAAACTGACACCAAACCACCGGGGTTTAGCACCTGCCGCTTAGTAAATTTCGGCCTTAACCACTGCTAAACTGCCGTCAAAGCACACTTTAGAACAGAATAGAGCAGAATTGAATACTAAAGCACCATCAATGTTTTAGACCATAGAATAGAATAGAAACCCCTGATTTATCAAGCAGGGATTTTCAAAACCACCATAAAACTGGCAGCAAACCCGCCAAAAAAATTGACTATCCTTACACAGGCGTGTGTGCTGAAACAGCAGGTAAATTCATTGATTTTAATAGGCAATTTTGACAGGATTAACATCCAATTGGACTATAGAATATGTTGCTGTTTCTCACTAGACATAACTGGTATTTAACAGATATATAAAAACAAATAACCATATAAAAAAAAATACACACATAATCACACTGCACTCACACACACACACACAAAATCACACACAGGACTTAAAAAACATACTGTACTTGCCAACTCTCCCTGATTGTCATGGTGACTCCCTGAAATAGTATTATCAATCTCCCTGACTCCCTGAAGAGTGTAGCAATCTCCCTGATTGCACCTTACCCCCCATTATGTAGCTGTTATATAAAAAAACATAGATATATACATTCAAATAGGATCATTAGTATAATTTCCCTGCATTTGGGTATAAAAGCTGAATACACATGGTATGATCTGCACAACCAATGATATCGCTGAACAATTTCCCTTACTTTCTGTAGTGCAATACAAATGATATTGGGTGTATGCACTGAATGATATCTATGATAGATATCTTTCAGTTAAGTCATTCTGTCACATCTCTGAACATAAATCGTGATGAACATAAATCATGAAGAAATCGTCCAAAATGGCCTGCATGTACTGATGACCATAGATATCATTATTGTCAGTGGCAGCTTCTACCCTCTTAGAGGAGGGGGTTGCCACCACCAAGAGGACTCACCACGAGGGGGACTCACCAGTCACCGCCGGAGCTAATATCTGGGTCCCGGCAACTGCAAAATTGATGTGACCTGCACATGTGCACAAGTGTCGGGGAGCCACTCATGTGCATTATTACTGGCTTCCAAAGAGCTGCATAGGGCTAACTAAAAGACAGAGTAGCGGCTGACTGGAAGATTATGCTTCCAATAGGAAGCTACTACCAGTCACAGTGTAGAGAGTGCAGTCATGGACTGCACTGACTACACTGAGGTGGCGGATATTACTGGGGGGACTGCAGCGTCATAGCTCCTAGGCAAAATCCTCCACTGGTTATCATCCATGTGGGAATGAATGTACATCATTGGTCGTTCACTGCATAAAAATGAACAATATGAATGATTTATTGTTGAACAATATTGTTAACATTCATATCGTTCATAGATATTGTTCCATGTGTACGCACCTTTAGGCACAATTATCCCTATGGGTACATGCATTTTCTGAAAAGTATCCATGTGTTTTCATTAGAGATGTGCGCCGACCCCCGTGTTTTGGTTTTTGTTTTGGATCTGTATCTCCACTGGTTTTGGATCTGGATTGGTTTTGCCAAAACCACCCTTCACATTTTGTTTTTTGCTTTTTGGTTTTGGATCTGTATTTTTTCAAAAAAAAAGTCATAAAAACAGCTAAAATCACATACTTTGGGCCTGTTTTTGTTCTTCAGTATTAAAAACCTCAATAACATTTATTTCCACTCATTTTCAGTCAATTTTGACTACCTCACAGCTCACAATATTGTTTTCATCCAGCTTAGGCTCAGAATTTTCACCAAGCTAGCTGGCTTACTAAGATAAGTGTCAGGAGTGGGTGGCACAAACATGTGGCGGTTCAACTTCAAACATGGCACATCAGGAAACACATTTTTTATTATTCAAGAGGCCTGAGGGAGTTGGATGCATGTAGTTGAAGGCAGGGACAGGTAGGGTTGCTTGGTAGTAAATTTTATTTCATTTTTTGATTCCAAAGTAAATTTATGAAGGAGAAGGAGAGGGGATGCATTTACAAAAAATATTTTACTCATTCACATCAGTCCTTGCACATAAGAATCCTTGAGCTCCATGCCTGCTTCTGGGAGTTGATTTTCATCCCAGAAGGGGATGAGGAAGACTTCTAGTAGTGCTTTCCAAAGCAATTGTCTGTCAAATAATCCTTTGCAAAGATTCCACTTGAAACTTTTTCCCAACCTGTACATGGACATTAAACAAACATAGGCCATCATTCAGAGCCGCTCGTTAACAGCAGTACGCTCGTTGCGTTCCGATGTTGAGAAAGCACGCATGCGTCGGTGTAACACTGCGCATGTGCGTACAGCATATTGCGAGGTTTTTTTGTCTCGTTCGTCAAATAGCATACAGGAAGTGACATGTCAAATGTGATTGACAGAACAGGGCGTTTTTGGGCGTTGATGGGGGTGGAGATGGAAAAACGCAGGCGTGGCGAGGCGTTTTTGGGGCGTACATACGTTATCAGATGCGAACGTCAAATGTGTTTGTACCAACTCATACGTCACTGGATGATCCTCTTTCCGCTCAAAATGCTCGCACAGCTTAGGGTCTGGATTACTCGACCACATTGGCGATGGCCTTCTCCTCCATTCCGGCACTCCACGATGTTGCATCGATTAATCACAACTTGTCAGAAAAACAATTAGTGTTGTATTGAAAACCGGCTTGGAATGTGTTTTGAAATCAGTTTTTTGGGTTACCTCAAAACCGTACGCAGGTGGAAATCATAGCTGCTAATGTCAGGATTACACAATCAATTAGCGTACATTTGTGGGTGTTTTGTTTTGGGTTGAAATTTGTTTTTTGGGCTATTGTAACAATAATGTCATCATGTTTGTGTGTTTTTTTCCATTTTGCTTTTGCCTGGAGAATTTGCATCCTTATCTAAATTTTAAAATGTTCCTTAAAGAGCCCTTTTTTTTTTCCGTGAAAATTTTGGGGGAGCTCGTTTTTGCCTTGTGGGCCAGGATTAAATGTAAACCATTTCTACAATAATGTCAGAATACAATGTCGAACTTTTTTTTCAAATTTATTGGAAAATAAAAACATTTTCATGCACATTTGTGGGCCAAACATTTTTTGCAGTGTTCTTCCAAAAATTTTTTATAATTGTGCAAACATAAAAGGTATGGAAACTTAAAGCTAAAAATTAAAAACAATTCACAAGAAAGGAGAGGGAAGTTTTGGCCAGAAAGGAATATGAGGCAAGCACAGAAGGAGTGTGGGAAAAGTAGCAAGTGCTGTCAATGTTTTTTCCCCCATTTGGCAGGGGGAGGGAGTGCGCCAGACCGGGTCCGGGATGTCATCGGGCTGGCCCGTCCAGAGGCAGATGTTGTGGCCTCTGGACTAGGCACAGGGCTAGGCACATTTGGAGGATTGGATGATGTTGTGCCAGAGGTGGAGGATCCTGATGTTCCGGCAGGAAGTGAGGTCGGCTCCACCATGTGCCGGCGAACGAGCTGTTCCAGGGCATTGGCGATGCGGATGTTGGCCCTGGTATTTTCCGCCAGGGCCTGACCAATGGTCACGTTGGCCACAGCATTTTGCTCCAGGGCCTCAGCCACCCGTAGCAGACTGGCGTCCATCCTCTGCAGAATCTCCGTATGGAAATCCGATTTAAAATTGAGTTCTGTGAGGAGGGACACTGCCTGCGAGGGGGATTGCCCTGGACTGGCTTCTGTAGGGTCCTCAGCCAGATGTACTGGTTCCTCCCCTGCAGAGCCAGCAGAAATTCCGCGGTCAAGGCTCCCCTCTGGATCAGACTCATCCACCTGTGTCTCTGTTGGAAAAATGAGAAAAGAGTCACATTAGAATCTACATATTGGCACAATAACATTTCAGATTTGGTGACATCACAATATTTACCTTGGACAACATGAGGAGCCGCAAAGTCTGGCATGTCCGTATCCATGTTGGACACGCCAAACACCTCCACAGCCTGCACACTCCCCTGTGCCAGCTCTTCTAAATCATTCAACTCCAATGACACAGGGGTGGGTCCCCCACCTGTACCCCTTGCATGCCTAGCCCTGTCCGCCAGTTTTTGCTTCAGGCGATATTTGAAGTCGGCCCATCTGTGGGTGAAATTGGAACCATTATCCTTTTGTTTTAAATGGGTTTTGATTTTAGGGGGGTCAAGTTTTTACTTACCGCCGTTTGACATCCCGGGCTAGATGGACATAATCACCCACCCTATTGACAGCAACGGCTACCTCCTCCCACATTCTCCACTTCTGGCTTGCACTCATATTCCTGTCTGCCTGTGGCAGGATGTCCACACACTTCTGAACCAAAACCTCCATCTCCTTTCTTGTGAATTGTGGCTGCCTTTTCTTTTTGCCAGCTTTGGCCGGAATACTGGGCCCAGCAGCCTCTTCCATGTCATCCTCCTCACCTATTTGTTTAAATGTTGAGAATTTTATGCTTCACAATTTGCACTATATTATGTTTCAAATTAATCATTGTTTTGAAATGCCTGAAATACTTACCGGCAGACTGTTGGCCATTGTTTCCCTGGTCTGTAGCCATGTCTTATCTCCAAACAAGAAATACACCAGAACGTTTTTTTTGGCTCGTGCCGTATTTATACATGCGTCCTTATTTTTCGAACGCATCATTGATTGTGCGTTCCTATGATCCCTCCTTAATTTGTGCGGGAAACTAAACACTATTTATGGCTTGGGGCGTCTCGAGTCGAGGTGGCGGTTGTTGGTTGTTGGAGGTTACGTTGATCGGAGTGGATTGTTGGTGGTTTTTGGATTTGGCGTTGGTGGGAGTTGTTTTTGGTTTATCTTTTTCTTTATTTTTTTTCCGTTCGCTTTTTTTCTGGTGCTTTTTTTTTGGTAAGTTTTTGGCCGTCTAAATTTTGTTCAATTTGTGTCTCCTTCTTTTCCTGAATTTTGGCTCATTAATGTTTCCAATTTTCGCCTTTGTTAGGTTTCTTTTGGCTCTGCCCCAACGACCTTTTGATCAGGAGACTTATATATTATCTATTGGTAAGTTTTTTTTTTCACTTGGTTATTAAATGTTCATGTTTGTATTTACACAACTTTGTTTGACCTTACACTTTTAACCTTTGGTTTTGTTAGTCAGAAATGTATGAAATAATTCGTGTTTTTCTATCTGTTTCTATTGTGACTTGTATTTGCGAACTAATTAGCGCATTTTTATCTGTTTCTATTGTGACTTGTATTTGCGAACTAATTAGCGCATTTTTAAATGCTTATTTAGACCAGTTAAATTGGTTGTGTTTTCCCTTTAGCATTTGTTTAATACATTTGGGCCCAAATTGAGGTAGTCTGCGCACTGTCGTTTTGCTATTTGCCCAAATGTGTGTTTCTACCCTTTTATGTTTTGTCTTGCACACAATTTAGAATCCAAAATGCCCACCCTAAATTTTTGCATTTTTATATTGTGATTATTTATAGGTTGGGCCAATCATGACAATACCCTGGCATGTAAGCCTCATTGGATTGTATCATCAAGCTAAGTAAAATTCCTTTTTTTGGGGGTGAAAAAAGCCTTACATTCAAATGTTGCCATTTCAGGTTGATCTTGGCCATGCTCCCGGAAGCCGACCAACCTCAATCTCGTCCCAGGCGTAGGCATCGTAGGCGTGCAAGGCCCCAGATATATCAAACATGCGTCACCCTTTTTGGAATGCCCGATGATGAGGTGTTAAGATGCTACCGTCTTCCACCCAAAATCATCATAGACACTCTCTCATTAATAGAGAGTGATCTTGAGCGGCAAATTGACAGTCCTACAGCAATACCACCACTTACGCAATTTATGGCGGTGTTACATTTCTATGCCTCAGGATCGTTTCAAACAACGGTGGGAATAGTGGCGGGAATCTCCCAATCCTCCTTTTCCCGGATCCTGAGGGCAGTGATGGAGGCACTTTTCAAGCACCTCCATCATTTTATTCAAATGCCTTTGGATATGGGTGTCCTTAGTGTGGCCAAGGCCAATTTTTACCAAATAGCTGGCTTCCCACACATCATAGGGGTTGTGTATGGTACTCACATACCACTTCAGCCTCCAGCACGTCTGGAGGCCATATTTCGCAACTGTAAACACTATCACTCCCTGAATGTAATGGTGGTATGTGATGCCTCCCTCCAGATCCTGTCCCTGAATGCAAAATTACCCGGAAGTGCACATGACTCATTCGTCATCCGGCAATCAGGGATATGGCACAAATTAAACAACCTACAAGCTGGTGATGCGTGGCTTCTGGGTAAGTGGAGACCTTTAGTACATAACAATGTTAAGCTTGATACACAGTGATCCTGATGTTGTCACTTCTTTTTCACAGGAGACAGTGGCTACCCTTGCACGCCCTGGCTGCTCACTCCTTATTTGGCTCCCACACCAAGGCCACAAAGTAATTTTAATGCCACACTTACAGCCACCAGGCAAGTGGTGGAGCACTGTATCGGCCTTTTAAAAGGCCGATTCAGATGCCTCCACCGCTCTGGTGGTGAGCTCATGTATTTGCTGGATATGGTTTCGAAAATTGTGGTCCTGTGTGGGATATTTCACAACATCGCCATAAGGAGTGGTGTCCCAATGCAGCCAGAGGATGCCTTACCTGAGGATGGCCCCCTCGAGGTTGGTCGGAGGTCAGTATGTGGGGGGCCATACGCGATGATGTGGTGGCCAGATATTTTAGGTAATTATTGGCAACACAACAGTGTTTAGACACAATGTGTTAAGGATTTTTTGAGAACATCTATTTATTTTCTTTTTTTTTCACCATCTTCTGTTTGATTTCATAATCTTTGGGACTCCAATGATGACTACTTCCTGATACCCTAAAAAATCCTTCATGGGGACACATTGGAAATATATTCTGGAACCCATATTGCAACGCAACATTTGTGGAATCATGTTGGCATGGTCCTTCGTCAACCAGTTCTTGATTTTTCTTTTTTATTTTCAAATGTTGTTGTATGGGTTGTATTTTTGATTATCACTGTGTGTATTGTTTGTGAGTGAACACTTTGTTATTTTAGTTATGTTGTGAATAAATGTTTTGAGAGTGTAATTTTGGTCATTTTATTGCCCATTTCAAGCAAGTGTAACCAGGTTCACCCACGTTAAAATTTACTAAGGGATAATCCTGTAATGACGCAAGTTGTGCTAAAATTTAAGATGTTTTCTGGGTCCAAACCAACACCAAAAGGAATCCTGTACAATCAGTTGGCTTTGTAATCTAGGCCTAAGCAGGTTGCCCCCCAAATTGGAACCTGTAAAATGTAGTCATATAGTAATTGTCAAACACAAAAAAAGGCCAATCAGATTGTTACTGTTAGGTGTTTCTTGGGCCTGTTTTCCTACAAAATACAACACACAATCTTAATGACAATAATTGCAAATACTTGCTGGAAGAGTCTACTTATGTCAGTGTAAACAATCTCAGATTTGGAAACATGGAATGAGACAGAATGTTAAGATTATTTTTTTAATTTAGAAAACTATTTTTAAATGAAAACAAAAAATTAGGGATGCAGGATGACCGACATATGGTCAAGGACCACCAGCAGCCCGATGACGTAGGCACGCCTCCGTTCAACACATCCGGCTAATTCCGCCATACGCCTCTGTTCCTCTGTGGGTTAGAAAAGTGTGGGGCTTAATACATCAATAATGAAACCACATTAAAAAACAAGCCAAACAAAGCTAACCAAAAATGACAATATTGTGACCAAAAGCAGAATTACCCCAAAAATACCAAGGCCCCAGAAATGGTCCCCACAAAAATTACAAGTAAAAAAATCAGATTCTGACAGGTGTGATATGTGTATGGGGAAATCAGCAGTAAAAGGTAAAGACAAACAGAAATCTACAACAAATTCTCACAAACCACACAAAAAAGGCACAGACACAGGATTACATACAAACAGTTTTTTCTAAAAATAAAAACATACCGTTCACAATAACGCCCGCTCCAGAAGCCACTCCCTCGTCCTCCTCGGAGGTGCCTACATTCCCCAACGAGGTTGGCGAGGTGTATTTTCTAAAAATCATTTTTAATAAAGACCTGAAAATAAATTTGATTGGCTAATGTATTTGGGTAATTAACAGGACCAATTCTATTGGTTAGTGTATGAGTCATGTGTTCGACAGGGCCACAAATCTCTTGAGAGTTATGATAGGCTTGATGCAGTGACATGCGTAAGCAAATTTAAATAACGAAATGAACCCAGGAAAATATGCGTGGTTAAAAACAAAGAAAACAAATGTTTAATTGGCTCTAACATGTATTTTGACAAAGAAAAGCGAATGTTGAAGCCGTACGTATTCTGCGGGTAAACACAAACACGGACAAGAGTAAAGTTTATTGCATTGTCCAAAAAAAACAAAACACCAATTAAGCTAATTGATATATTGATTGGCATGATACGATTGAGGGAGGTAGGCAGAATAAAGGAGCAGGTAATCGGAATCTGACAGACCCACTTCCGGTTTGTACTTGTGCGTGCGTTCCCTTCAAGCCACTTTGGGGATGTACGCTCGCTATTTGGCATGCTCATTAGTTAGAGGAGGGGTCGGTAGAGTTTGGGGAGGATGTTTAGCTGCGTTTGAAAATACGAGCGAGTGCTTGAATTAACATAATTCTGTACGTACGCCGAACGTACAAACGGCCACTTGCGTCCGACTCTGAATGAGGGCCATAGTTCCTTAGTGGCCTTCAAACTGCCATTGTGCCCATTTTCCACTTAACCAGCACAGATATGTGGACAAGCAGAACAAAGCAAATGCAAGATTTCAGATTTAAGGTTGAAGTCTTACGTTGTGTCTTTCTTTATAATCCTTGAGCACCATGCCTGCTGCTGGGAGTGGATTTTCTTCCCAAAAGGGATGAAAACGTTGTTTTTTCTTCCCAATGGACACAGATCTGAGAGTTCAAGCGGCATGTGATGCAGCGATGGCATCTCCTTCAGTTTATCCAGCAAGTGCATCTGCTCAGAATAAATTAAACTTTCAAAACACCCACTGGTGATGCAGTTGAGTCAACAAAACCAAGTTTTGACATCTGGTTGGATCAGAAGAATTGCCTACAATTAATGACACCTCTAGCATGATTCCTTCTGATATGGTTACCACTTAAAGAATGTTTTTTAATGGTAACATCAAAATAGGCATGTCAGATAGTCTGTTTGACTACTGGCCGGAAAAAAAGGTAATTTGGAGGCCCTTGCACAAATGGGAATTTGCTTTACTTGAGCTGCCCATCCTCCAGTGTGTACTCAGAAAGAGTTTTCAGCACAGCTGGGAACCTTGTCAGTGATCGGCCTGAGACTACTTCCCCAAAATGTGGAAAAGATAATGTCCATCAAAATGAACTACAAATTCTATGAGAAAGACCTTTACCCTCAATTACGTGCAAAAATTACAGAGACACCCATAATGGTGGATTCTAGCGGGGACAAATTAATATTGTCCTAAGAATATGTACATCACCCCAGATTCTACCAGCACCAAAGCCTATATCGTCATCCCATCCTGTGTTGTGTATAAATTACAGCTGTGCACCCTGTTAGATTGGGGATTCATTGTCCACTTTAGTGGATATGAGTTCCATTTTAGTCCATATCACAGCACCCACTACACATCTTCTGACCTGGGCTACAGGTGGAGCAGCTGCACTCTGGAATACGGTTGCATGGAGTTGCCCCTCTGACTTGCTGAAATTCAGGTAGAGGGGCCATGGGTAGGGAGTAGGGACACTATAATCAGAGAATGCAGTTTTAGCTGCTTTATTCCATTTTTAAAACCATATCCTCTATTTTCATCTTTTGAAAATATGTTTATCTGAATCTCAGCTGAGGCATTTGTATTGTTTGTAATGTCATTATGTTTAATATATTATGCACGTTATTTAGCACTTTGTTGTGGTCTTGTAGTCGGCGTGTAGACTAATCATTTATTCATGATTGAGGAAAGAAGTGAAAAGTTGCATTTTGTATTGCTAACTTTGTATAAATTGTAAAATTGTGAAGTTTCCACTTACAGTGTCACAAGATTTTTTTATGAATAAGAAAAGAATAACACACTGCGCTACCACTTACAATGTGACAATTTTTTTTATAAATACACTGCTTTTAAACTTATTGAAACAAATTTTTTTATGAATACACTGCCTTTTCCACTTACAGTGTGACAATATTTTTTACGAATACACTGCATTTCCACTTAGTGTGACAATTTTTTTTACGAATACACTGCGTTTTCCACTGTCACTATATGTTTTACAAATACACTGCATTTCCACTAACAGTGTCAATATTTTTTACGAATTCACCCCTGCAGCCCCTGTCCCTGGATGGATACAGCAGCCCCTGACCTGGATGGATACAGCAGCCCCTGCCCTAGATGAACAAAACAACCCTTGGATGGACACAGCAACACCTGGATGGACACAGCAGACCCTGGATAGGCACAGAATCCCCTGCCCTTGGTGGACACAGCAACCCCTGGATGGACACAGCAATTCCTGGATGGACACAGCAGCCCCTTGATTAACGACACAGGCAGCACTCTTGGCACAGTTACTTTGTTGTTAAGTGCGGCTAAGGCGCACACACACACAGAAAAAAAAACACTGTTAATAATTTTGTTTTTTTACACTAAGGGGGAGAGTACCCTTGAACAAAGCAGCAGCCCCTTGATAAATGACACAGGCAGCACACTTGGTGCAGCTACGTTGTTGACAAGTGCGGCTAATGTGCACACACATACAGAAAGAAAAACACTTTTTATCTTTATTTTTTTCACACCGTGGGTGAAGAGCACCCCTGATGGACAGAGCACACCCTGGACAACACATCAGCACCCCTTTATAGACTGCAGTGACACAGGAGCCACTGAAGCCTTCCTCTTCTGTCCGCAGCATAGCTCCTATAGACAACAACACAACCCTTATCAACAACAGCACAGCCCAGCCAACCCCTATTGACAACAGCAGCCAGCCCCTATGGACAACAACAGCCAGCCCCTATAGACAACAGCAACCAGCCCCTATGACAACAGCAGCCAGCCCCTATGCACAGCAACAGCACAGCCACTATGGACAACAACAGCACAGCCCCTCTCTAGCTTCCTCTTCACTTTCTACAGCCGGAATGAAAACATAGGATCCAAAATACAGTGAGAATCTGACAGCGGGAGGATGCCATTTTGCCTCGCTTTGAGATCTGAGTCAGGCGGGAAAACCCAAGCCGGACTCGGATCTCACCTCAGGTCTGCAAGATCTGAGAACTGGACCCGCTCATCTCTAGTTTTCATCTAAAAGTAGATTCTACTAACTGCTTTGGGGCTCGTTTACATTTGGATGTAAATCAATTTTATGACATGCCTCTCAGACAGAGCAGTACATGTCCACTTTACCGCCACACTCATAGGTGTTGTTTTCACAATTTCCCTGAAATGCTTTTTCAAAAGTAGGCAAGTATGTAGTGAAAGTAGCCGGCTGTCTGTTTTATTTGATGTCAGGTAAATACTGTTTCTGCAAAGCAAAACTAAATAAATATGAATAGAATGGTGTCTAATCCACTGTGGCCTGTTTTTGTGATAAAAATAGTTTATTGCTTTCTATAACAAATACAGTAGCACAAATGAATGACTATCAATAGAATAGCTTCTATTTCACAGTGTACTTTTTCTATGATGTCAGGTGAATGTTCTTTCAATAAAAGAAGTATTAAATGAACATGAATAGAATAGATTCTAATCTGCAGTGGTTTCATTAGAAACCACAGTGAAATAGAATAGAAACCACTGCCAAAAAGAACACACCATGGCGAATTGTCGTTTAGAAACTGTCGAGGATGAACAGGGGTTGCAGTTTAGACATCAAAACCGACCTATAGTAAATGGTGTCAATTAGAAATAGAAGCTGCTGTCAATTGATGGCAGTTTCTAAATGATACCATAACCGCCACTTAGTAAATTTAGCCCATACTATTAATGAAGATGTAACACCCCCAGGAGAGAACAGAAGAAGAAAGGCATTGAAAGCACCTGTAAAAAAGAAAGGGGGTTAGAGGAAGTACAATCTCACCATACTGTGGCAGAAGTAACTTGTCAGAGGAGAATATCCACAGCGGATAACAGAGGATCAACCATTCTGCCCCACTATGGACCAGTCCTACTGGATCACAAGGCAAAAATGGAATTCTGGAGATGTCCCAATGAGGTTCCATGTGTCCAATAATTTAGTGTTCTCCTCATTTGAAGAAATCACAACAGTGGCACCATTGTAAGAAACAAACAGATAGTCAGAAACCTCCATCTGTATAGGACATTTGCTTTCATCAAGGCACTGGAGGGGCCGATGTTTAGCAAGAGTGGCCTGAGAAAGATCCCCAAAAATCTGAAGATCCCCCAAAAGTACCCCTGGATTCCAAAGAGGACCTAGTCACTCCAAGAATTTATTCTTTAATATGGAAGTAATGTATCCTCATAATAGTGTCCCTAGATGCACCCTCTGGAGCATTCGTGGCCTTCAGGGTGCAATGGATGTAAGATCTCAGGGATTTCCAAATCTGGCAGAAGTTTGGGAAACAGGTCAGCCTTAAAGTCCTTGAGTCCATTATTGGGAATGGATTCCAGAATTTGACCTGTCTTCTAAGTTGGTGACTTTGTCTCTGAAAGCTACCACTTCTGTATGCTTCATGTTGAACTATAAGTCATTATGAGAGCCCATGACTTCACACATTTTGATCTCCAGATGGTCAGTGCAACCCCAGGATTGAAGGGCAACTCTTAATTCGGCTATGACTTCTCCTTGAGAAAAGAGAACAGATGTTTCATGCTCACCGTGTGGGTTTCACCATCTTTATCCTGACTAAGCGATTTGCCCATGCTCGAATTAGAGGGTCCAGCCACAGCCGCTGGGGGAGATCCTTCCTATGAGTAACTGAATCATCCGGCCTTTAGGATCTGGAGGCTTGAGGGGAGGGCTTAAAGAAGGCCACCTTCAGCACAGGTTTTCAATACTTTGACTTTTTGGGGGTCATAGTATAATGATAACTGTAAACAGATCACAAGATAGCAGAATGAGGTGGTCAACATTAAAAGAGGGGTACCACTGAACACAGGTGCATGCAGGCCATTAGGTAGTGGAGACATGATTATCAGATCATGACAACTGGGAAATTCACATCATAGTGATAGTCCAGATACCTATTTGCGTTTGGTGTAACTGGTAGTACAAGCTGCCTCACAAGGTACCAAACAGTATATGAGTAGAGAGTGTGGAGACTATTAAGTGAAATGCATCTGGTGAAGAGTAGCAGTCACCCAGTTCCACAAGAGAGCAGAACCCCCAAGACTGGATCCAGCAAAACCCCAAAATCAACTCCCAGCATGGGAAGAGAATGTGTCAATCCACCCCCCTTAGCTAGTCAATACACACAGTGACTAGTAAAGATTTAAGCACTTAGGGTCCCCTCTCTCTCCAAAGAATTCCAGCTGGGTAGTGGTCATGGATGGGTTCATGGTGGGTCCAGTGCTCAATTTTTAGGCTGCAGCTGCAGCTAATGAGGAAGGCCCCATGAGCAGGCAGACCCTAGTGATGTCAGCAAAGGCACTGGAGGGACCCCGCGGGCTGATTATGAGGTGGGGGTGTAGATCTTCCGCACAGTGCAGGAGAGAACCCACTGTGAAGGCTTTAGAGGTGGCTTGCTGTAGAAGCTCCTAGGACACCTGTATTTAAATTTTATGTGTATTAAATTTTTTGGCCTAATGCTAAGGTGAATGTACCCCTGTATCCAGAGCATGTTTTTGCACTGCATATTCCCTGGAACCAAAGTGCTTATTTGTACACATGCCAGTTGCATCTATACTTGAGACTGAAAAGGTATAACTCTGCTGTAACAGAGTTTTCTCACTTGGGCAATGTTTAGTGTGGGTATGTCGGCACAAGTGATATAGTGCCTATTCACTTGTACCCAGTGTTATCCTTACAGTTCAGTCTTTGGAGGCTAGTGTAATACCCAGAGCCCATCTACTTGTGACAAGTGCAATATATAATGTTTTTTTTTTCCCTTTGTGGTCAATGTATACTAATATATTTGCCAGTGCTATGTAATTTGCAAATGCTGCTCTCTCTTATCTGGTTCAGACCGGAGAGGTCACTGAGTATAATAATCTCCCCTGCTGAGTATGGACCCATCCTAGGTTTTTTTTTAACATCTGGGTCTCTTCATTGTTTTTCAAAAGCAAAAAGGTAAATTGGATCAAAATATCCAATCCATGCAGCATAACAGGGGTGTATCTACCCATTGGCCAGGATGACATTCGCCAGGGTTGCTGGCCAAAGGGGGGACGTCATCCGGCAGTGCCACCAGCAGCCAATGGGTGGACTACCCAAGGGGCTTGAACTAGCCCTGCTAGTCCCCCAGGCCCCACAAGTGTAGGGCAGACCACAGTGAGAGCGGTCTGCCCTAAACAGTAACAGGCAGACAGCTGCAAGTGGTGGCTGTCTGTTTGTTATAGCAGCCGGCCAATGAGAGTCACTCTCATTGGCTTCTGCATCCATGGAGGATGCCTGCTGGAGCTCACTCATGAGCTCAACCTTCTGGCTTCCCCCACAGCGGGTGATGGGAAAGACATCAGGACGTCACTCCCATCCCATAATGCAGAGCGAGAGCGGGCCCGTAGGAGTGGACAGCGCCGGTCATTGGCAGGAGCGGGGATCAGGTAAGTTGCTTTTTTTTCTCTGTGTGTGGGTGTTTTTACTGGCACAGCACAGGGGGAGGGGAGTGTGGCTACTAGGGGGCACTGTATAGGGGGGCTGCTACTCGGGGCACGTAATGGGGGGATTGCCACTACTAGGGGCACATTATGGGGGGGGATGGCCGCTACTGGGGGCACTGTATAGGGGGGCCACTACTGGGGGCATGTTATGGGGGGGACAGCCACTACTGGGGGCACTGTATAGGGAGGACTACTACTGGGGCACTGCAAAGGGGGAGTGCTACTGTGGGCACTGCATATGGGGTCTACTACTGGGTGCACTTCCTGAAATTATGGGGGGAGGGGGGCGCCAGTCCATTACCTTGCCAGGGGTGCTCGGATCCCTAGATACACCCCTGCAGCATAATATCTTTAAATGGGATGTAGTTCATATCCTGGTACTCAGAATGCTGGCACTAGAATCCTGATACTAGTCAGAATCCTGGTGCTGGCATCAAGACTACAGACATCCCAATGGTAAGTATTGTGGTCAAGGGGAGGGATAAGGGTAATGCATTAGGGGGAGGATTAGGGTTAGGCTGTGGGGGGAGGGTTAGGTTTAGGCTCCTGTAGGGGAAGGTCAGAGTTAGGCTGTGGGATGGAGGGTTAGGTTTAGGGGTAGGGTTAGTATACTTACCTGCAGTTGTCTGTATCCAAACCCTGTCATGATGCCTGTGTTGGGATTCTGACCTCCGGGATCCTAAGCACCGGCATTGCACACCCAACCCATTTAAACAACTCAAATTGTGACTTACTCAACCAATATTATATTCATTTTGAGATACACTCTGATAATTTAATATCTGACCTAGTTAAAGTGGTCTATATCATTTCCATCCTTTTGATAAAGTTCTGTGCTTTTAGTAAAGTTCTTGTATGCCTATTTTGCTAGTCCTTTCTGCAAGGTCTTTTGAATGTCTTAATAATAACTTGACAGCCATGGCTCCCCTTCCAAATGTGGTAACTTTATTTTTCTATTATTGAACCTGACTATTTTGAGTGTTCATGGCTTTGGGTATGGAATCTTTATGTAAACATTCATAAGGTCTGTTCTTGTACTGTGGTACTGGGACTGCTCTAAAGTGAACTGCCATAAATCTAAAAATGTGTATAATGTGTGTACAAAGGAGAGTCCCTGCGGTTTTAAAGCACCAAGACCTCTAAAAAGTTTCCTTCATTATAAGCATTAGATAACACTACAATAGGTTATTTGCACTAAAGAAAAAATGGTTCCTACAAGATGAATACTTTGAAACATATATAGTAGAAGGAACCAACCGCACAGGAATTAATAAGATCGAAGACCCCTAAAGTTATTATTCACCAAAAAGAGTGATTTAGAGATTAAGTGGGGCAACCATTACCAACTTATATATATAGTATAGGAAAGGAAAAATATGTTTTATGTGGTGCACAATATTTAATACAACTTTTATTATTTTATAGAGATATAAAGTTATTTTAGTTTTAAGAAATTCAGTGAAATATGAAATGAAAAATAGAAGAATTGTGCATCATACAAATGGTGAGAAAAGTTTACAAACAGCTGCCCTGCTGCCTTTGTCAATGTATCAAGGCAAATTAATGGTTCTCAAAAAATAATTAAATATGAGAGCATCACAATATTAGTTTATGATCACAGAACTAGTATGTTTCTTGGTGACATGTCAGAAATGGTGCCTGTAAGAATCCAGGGCCGAAACTAGGATTTTTGTCACCAGGGGCAAGACAGTAATTTGGCGCCCCCCATGTAATTCCCCCTGCAGTAGTGCCCATATTGTAATGCCCCCATAGTAATGCCCATATGTTAATACCCCCATAGTAATGTAGTAATGCCCCAGTAGTGCCCACCATACAGTAATGCCCCTGTAGTGCCCATGCTCCCATATTAATGCCCCTGTAGTGCCCATGCTTTCATAGTAATGCCCCTGTAGTGCCCATGCTCTCATAGTAATGCCCCTGTATTGCCCATGCCCCCATAGTAATATCCCTGTAGTGCCCTTACAGTAATGCCCCTGTAGTGCTCATGCCCCCACAGTAATGCCCCTGTGGTAATGCCCCTGTAGTGCCCATGCCCCAATAGTAATGCCCCTGTAGTGCTCATGCCCCATTATAAAATGCCCCTTATTGCCTATGCCCCCATAGTAATGCCCCTGTGGTAATGCCCCTGCCCCCATAATAATACCCCTGTAGTGCAGCTTATTAAAAAAAAAATACTTACCTTGAACCCCGCTCCTGCATCCAGCATCGCGTCCGGTCCGCCGGCTGCTCCTTGGAACTATGGGGGAGATGTCATGACGTCTCCCCCATAGTGCCCGTGGGGAGAGCTGGAAGCTGGAGTTCGGGAGAGAACTCCAGCCTCCGGCTCCGGCTACACCGCGTCGCTGCAGAGAAGGAGCCGGGCGCCCGCTGGTAATAAATATTACCAGCGGACGTCCGGCTTGGAGCCTCTCTGCAGCGCCGGGCTGGAGGTCACTGGCACCAGGTACAGCGGCTCACCCGGTGCACGTGCACCTCCAGCCCCCCCCTAGTTGCGGCCCTGAAGAATCAATCAATTTCTATATTATATCACTTGTACAGCTTGCCCTTATAATGGGTATTAGTTCAAAAGAGAATGCTGTGCGAATAAATCATGTAGATTAACCACTTGTGTATAACATCAAACTGGAGAGTAATATCAGTACTCAGACAAAAAGTGAGATTTGTTATATATAAAAATATACACTGTTGTGCTTAGCATGGATAATATTTGTTATATATAACTATTGTGCTTAGTATGGATAATATTTGTTATATATCACTGTTGTTCTTGGCATGAATATATGTAAAAAATGTGTCAGTATTAATATTTTAGCTGTTTATCACACAGTTTATTCAGAGTTTGTATAAATTTGAGTTTACTTTTCTAACGCCCAATTGAAATAACATGGGCAGGTAAAAATATTCATGTATAAATGTATAAATGTTCATAGAACCCTGTGTTTTGGTTATATATCATTGTCATGTATGTGGGTTTGGTTTTGGCAAAAACACCCTCAAATGTTTTAATTTTTAATTAAAAAAAAAATTATATAAAAAACATCTAAAATAATGTAATCTGGACCTCTTTTTGTTCCTACAGTATTATTACCATCAATAACAATAATTTCCAGTAGTTTCCAGTTAATTTTGACCACTTCACAGGTCACAATATTGTTTTCACCTACTTTGGCCAAAGGCTGCACAATTACCTGGTTGGCTAGACTAAGCGACAGAGCAGCAGCACAACCATATGGCAGTTTAAAAGACTATAGCACATCTATGAAACATAGTTGCACAGCAGTGGCAGACAAGATGTTTTCATTAAACAAGAATTACAGATATGTACTCATTCATCTTTGCTGTAGTCCTGCCAAACAGCCCCTGATGGCATGCCAGGTACCAAGTGACTCTGCTAGGGCCGGGCATCTTAGTCACAATATGATATGACTAGGAAGCAACAGGAGATTGTGTTGATTAATTTGATATGTGACTTGTATATCTGTGTGCGACTAGGTCTCTGAATCTATATACGAAGTGCTATGATGCAGCATCCGCTGCTTTTTTCTGTGCCATGCTTCATATACAGACACAGTTTCACATGGATATACAAGTGTCACACATTAAGTTAGTAAATACAATCTCCTGATGCATCCTAGTACATTGCATTGGGATTAATATGCATTTTCAGGCAAAAAAAACACCTGATGCTAGCATAGACGCGCAGGGCCTGAAGGCTTATTCACGCCAGGCATCTCGTGCCACATGGCTTATTGAGGCTGAGTATATGAGGACACATCTGTAAACCCTAAAAGCAAAAGCTTAGTAGAAAATGTAATATATTACTAACATACTTCTCCCAACAGCAAATGACAGGCCTCATGCCAATACAGGCAATTCAAGTCAGAGTAACAGCCTAGTAGAATTAAATGAAAAGTGGTGCACTATGGAATTGTCTTTGGGGCCTCCCACATGTTGTCTATTAAAAAGGGCAAGCACAACAACCAAACCAAGCACTTTAGTGAAAGGTACTGCCACTGTTGCGGCTGAAGTGCTTGGATTGTTTGGGCCCCAACAAAAGTAAACATTTTGTTGGTTTCATTAAACAAAGCTATTTATGGGTTTATTGCTAAATGTGTTAATCATTCTCAAAATTCAAGATGTCATCACGCTCATCATCATCCTCATCTCTGTTGTTTTCTCATCATCACACAATACTAGCTCATTCTACCATTGCAGTCTCTGTAATTGGCAGCAAAGGTTCTCTTTGAATTTGTAGTTGCTTTTGATGAACATGAGTTTTTGCTAATTTTTTGGAATTAATGTCCTACACTGATTGCTCACAAGGTTCCAGGCTGTGCTAAACATTCTTTCCAAGTACACACTGGATAGTGGGCAGCTTAAGTACTCCATAGCTAGTTTGAACCGGGTGCTACAAATTGTCTTTGTTTCCCAGTATTCAAAGGGACTGAGTGAGATGCTAATTTGTACACTATCATTAAAATAATTATCCACCATTCTATTGATGCTTACCATATCAGATTGAGTCACAGTAAATGCCTTAGTATATGAGGGCATTTATTTTAATCCTGACCAGATGTCATAATGTTTGCTTTTGGTGCACTGAGATGACTCATCATCATCACAACCACCACCACCAATAAGTCTCTAGAAAAAGGTCAGATTTTTCCTGGCAGTAATATGTGCAAGAGAAACTGAAGTAGTAGGCGTCGCCTTGTGCCAGTTGACCTGACAACTTGCTCACAAGGAGCTCTTTGCATCTTCTAATATCTTTGTCAGTTTTAAAGAAATACCTTACATAGGAATTAAATGCTTCACAGCCCAAAGGCCACATCTTGTGCTATGGCCCACAGGCCGCTTCTAGCCAAGAGTTACCAGCCCTCAAAGCTGCTTCATGGCCCAAAGGCCACATCATAACCTATGGCCCACAGGCCACTACCAGCCAAGGCCTTCCAGCCCACAAGGCTGCTTCACAGCCCAAATGCCACATCTTATTCTACAGCCCACAGGCCACTACTAGCCAAGAATAATCAGCCGTCAAGTCTGCTACACAGCCGCAGCAAGCAAGCTATCCAGCCCTCAAGGCTGTAGCTGGACTGAGTTATTGAGGTACCTCTATCCTTAACAGATAGTTGTTACAATGGCATTTTTTAGGCAAATATTAACTTTTTGTTTAATGTTCCAGTACATGTGAGGAATTGCTATTCTGCTAAAATAGAATTGAGAAGATAGTATTTGGTACATAACCTCAGCTATTGGATGCAAATCTAATGCTAACATAGCCATCATGGCTTCAGTGATCCAGTGTGCCACAGGATGGTGGCTGTAATACTTGGTTCCTCTTGCAAATGATTGTTTAACAGACAATTATAGTTTAAAACTACTAGTCTTTGTCCCCTTCTGTGATGAAGATTCACCCCCAGCAGCAGCACGAGCTTGCAAGGATTCTTCTTGGGAATCCTGGATAGGGGAGAAGTCAGTTTGCCTTTGCAAATTGAATGCAGAACTACCTCTGATTTCTAATGAGGAGGTTGATAATGAAGGTGTTGGCAGTGGAGATTGCATATGCTGGTATCTATCCATGCTGTCTGATAGCTGATGCTGGACTGCTTGTTACTATAATTGTTATTTTCCAGATTTTGATAAACAATTTGAATAAATTCACTGTAAATGATGTAACAGGAAGGAGGTGCCTAGATGTTTAACGTGCCCCTACCTACCTCTATTTGTGTATTCACATGTATTTTTGGAGGCTAAGCAAAATCAAGGTACAGACAAAAATTGAATGGGATACTTTAATGGAATTAAACACATCAGCCAAGTGTGTGAACTACAGTGTTTAGCTGGGCGGTTTTGCTATTCAAGCAATTGGAGACAATTTTTTTGCGATCTAGCTGACATAGAATCTTGGTGTGAAAAGAAATACGTAATGTGGTTCTGCATTTTTTTCTGATGACATCTAATCAACTATGCATGTCCACAGTAACTCTCTCAAAGGATTACTGATTAGTTCCTCTTTGCTATATCTGAATGGATATTGTAACAAAGTTGATATATTACTAATGTTCTTAGAATAATAATTAGTATGTGTTTGGAGAAATATCTAAATCTAAAATCTAAATTGATTTTAATTGAATTAAATATTTGTACAGTATTTATTTAGATACTTTTATAAGGAACAGTAGATTCTGTATATACAGTCACCTGTTATAGTTCATGCTCTCATGAATGTGTGTTCATATTGTCACGACTCTAGGGAAATTGGCCTCCCTTGATGGAACAGGCTTTGATACTGGCAGCACAAACTGAGGAGGTCTGAGATATGTTTTCCTTATAGGACGGCACAGAGCTAGGAGAACTGGTTATAGGAACAACAAGCAAAGGCAGACAGTATAGAAGCTGGAACTTGATACTAGATGATCAGAATGATTGCAGATATTAGAGGTAGTGGTAATGGCAGAGTACCAGTCCCGGTGTAGAATTGTATTCAGGCGAGAACTGCAGGGATCCGTAGTAGCAGTACTGAGACTATTCCACTAGATTGATGCAGGGAACCTTGATCTGTGTATGGTACCATTGACTGTGGACTGTTTACTGGAGCACTGGCTTGAGCCCAGGTATGAAGGCAGAGTCCTTATTGAGACAGACTCGGTTAAATGATAGCAAAGTCTTAGAGCAGTGGTGCTGAGCAAGCTTAGTAAAACAATGGCATTAAAGCTGGTTTAGGAGTACTGAACCGGGTTCAGTAAATAAACAACTAGGTGTACTAGGTCAGGAACAAACGTGGATCCGGCAGGAGCCAAAAGGAAACCTTTAGGTGATGTTGCACAGACACTGACTGAGAGTCCAGTTAGGATTTATCTACAAAGTGCCTGTTGCTGGTTTGACAATTACACTCAGCTGACCCAAGAGCTGAGCAGGATTGGCAGGTGCAGGATCAGGTGACCAGACCAAGATGGCTGCACCCATGGACTGGGGAAGCCAGTGGAGAAGGACCGGCACCATGCTGTGAGGACAAGTGCAGGTAAGTGAAGCAGGGGCCAGCGGCTGGTAGCAGGGCTGAGCATTGATCTCCCCAGCAGAGCTAGAGAGAGCTGGTTTAGTCAGAACAATAAGTAGGTGTGTGTATTAGTCCTGGTTTAGTCAGATAGAGTAAGCAGTAGTAACACGATTGTTGCCTTAGTTCATCTGATGTGTGATACTAGCAGTCACTCGTGGTGTTTGCTGGTGTTTATAGTCCTGTACGTGGTGTGTCTTAAGTATGTGTCTGGTGGGGCGGCCTCCCGTATCCCCCAGGTGCACAAACTTACACTTAGCATCCTTCCTGATCACCTCTAGGTGAACGGAGTCCTCTTCTCCATCCTCATCGTGGTCCTCGATCCTCTGGTCCCCTGCTCTACTATAGATGACAGCGCACGTGTGCATAATAAAATATTAAGTGATTTCCAAACCACACTGTGCAGTATATTATATTAAGTGTAGCGCCGACCTCAAAGATATATTGTATACTCTAAAATTATTTTGGGTTGGGTATCCCCAGAAATGTCCGCAGCGAGCACTGACTACACACTGCCGCCTATAAGTCTTAGCGTAGGTCTCCACCCCCGCCCCTTTTATCACTATTTGTTATTTAACCTGTTTATAGCGGTTGTAACAAAACTGTTTTTTAATCATCTGGTGATGGATCTACCTGTGTATGGACCACATTACAATCTGAGCAAAATATTCTAATGTAACAATAAAGCTGACACTTACTATGCTATAAAAGATACTGCAAATGTTTGTATTTTTTTCTGTTACATTGTACAGTGCATACTGTATTAGTCAATTTTTTTTATTTATCGAAATAAAAGTGTCTGATTCCATTCAGCATGTCAGTTAAGTTTAACTATTGTTGTCTTCAGGTTGTTAAGAATTGCCAATATTTCCCTGATCTGTACTATATACAAGTAAGTGATGTGTCAGCATCAGCAGTCAATTTGGTCCAATATGTTTGATAATTAGATGGAGCTTTGACCTCTAATTATATTGTAATTGTCCTGTCTATTGTCTGGGCACATAGTTACAAAAGGACACCTGCATAACTGCTTGCAGAGCAAATCAGGGTCATTTTGGGGAACAAAGTCTGCACTGAAATTAACTAGATCATTACGGAATAAAAAAGCACATTGTAACTTAAAAAAAATATTTTCAATTAATCAATTAGCTCACATATATTGTGTGACAATATTATATTTTGGAGCCACTATCTAAAATATATGTTTTGATTCGCTTATATAAAAACAAATAACTTTTTTAGACACATATTACCACTGTATTTTGGTTGGCATCTGTAATTTCACTTGAACTATCCAATTTTGCAGTATTCTTGCAAAACATTCAATTTCTAGATCACTTCATCTTTCAATATTGTCTAGAACAGTGCTTCTCAAATCCAGTGATTCACCAAATCCAGTCCACGGGACACACTAACAGTGCATGTTTTCTAGGTCTCCTCAAAATGTCAATAATAATTACACCTGTGTTCCAGCAAGGAGATAAGGAAAACATACACAGTGTCCCTAAGAGTGTTTTTTAGGAGCACAGCTCTACAAAAATGAATATTTTTTAAAATGATACAGTCAGGAGCAGTATTACCATTTGATGAATCTAGATGGTTGTGAGGATACTAGGGTAATATTTAGCTCTCTATGCCCTAGAGCTGAATGCTCAGCCCATAGGTCAACCTTATGTGTCACCCCTGTAATTTTCAGTATCTTGACTTGGGGTTAAATAGCCCAGGAAAATAGCAGGTGAAAAATGCACCCTTTTATATTTGAGATGCACAATATGAAAATGTAGCATATTTGTGAACAAATACCAGTGGTTTAACACACTGCAAATGATACACTCCGATACCACAGCACAGTATTTGTCCCTATCAATTTGAATTACAATCCTGGATACTGAGACACATTCGTCGTTGTAAACACACAGTAAAGACAGATCTTAGTGTCTTCACACTTTTGGTGGGTACAAACAGTAGCAAAATTTACAGAGAATTTACAATACTTTTGCATCTGTACTTTTCTGCTCTTCAGCCAATCCAAATAGAGCCAGAAGCCTGAGTCCTCAGTTTCCAAGTGACATAGGTTTGACTGCCTTGCATGTGCATCTTTAAAACCCCTCTCAAATTCTCACTTACCAGGAGCTGCCTATGGACCACCCCCCAGTCCCTAGCTCACATGCAGGCTTCCTGCAGTGTGTGGCTCCATCATGTTTGCTAAAGCTGGATCCAATTCAATGGAATTCATGCTGCACGAATGTAGACATACAGTAACAGCCAAGAAGCAGACTAAATAGATCATAAACAAAAGGCTTGTTTACAAAATAGTAGCAGTGTGTGTTACTCAACATGGCAACATTTAAAATTGTACAGAGGATATAAAATGCATACATAAATAGTTTATACAAATCAGTACAAAACAAGCAATATTATGCACAGGTTGGATGAGATGGTGTATCCAGCAGGCTCAACCCCTATCTGCAGTCTAGACATTTCCAACTTATCACAACCTAGAGCACAATGGTTTTGTTAGGATCTGGGTTTGTTGTGGACCCGGGGTGGTAATAGGAGCAGACACCTGAACAGACTTAAACTGAAAAGTGGGTTTTTTAATGAGTGAACTTGCAGACATGTACACAGATAATATGAAGTCCAAAATATAGAGAGGGAAGTGATGACTAGAACTGTAGTGTATGAATGGGTAATGTTCAGGTAGTGGCAGAACTAAAAATTCTTTGTAATCCAAATGGTCTCTGCAAGGCTGCAGACAGGATGACAGTTTACTGATTGACACTGGTGAGATGAAATCCAGAGAGGTTATAGAGTAATTTGATTAGTAGTAGCAGTTGAGTTAAGTGGAGAGTTGTACTGAGATGGCTCAGTGTAGAAACTGGATCAGCTGTGATATGAGCCAACAGAGAGCAAGGTAAATGGAGGCAGTGTAGGTACAGGGTTAACTGCACACTCAGGTCTTTTGGCAGGGAGAGGGTTAATAGAAGATATAGGGTGGTTCCAGCAGGAGGCTGGGAGCAGGCAGAGTGATTCAGGTTGCTTGAAAGCTGGGATCCAGCAAAAGCACAGGCGAGCACAGGAACAGGCAGGTCTCAGAAGCACAGGAACTCGCGCTGTGAAACATGTTGCAGTGGCAACTATGGAGAGCTCTGAACTCCCTTAAGTACTCAGTGCAGGATCATGAATGGTCGGAGAGAGCATGTGACATGCCAGGATTGGAGCAACTAAGTCACATGACCAGAGCAACTTGGCGGTGCACATATCAGAACAGAATGGAAACACCACCAGGCTTACCCCAGCCAGAATGACACAGTGCCTGCGGAACACCTCGCACAGCCAACGCCTGCCACCAGACACCAGCCCCTCCACCGGAAGGACCACGCCACAGTGCCCTCACAGGTAATACCCATCATCCCCTAAGCTGGGAAACCCTGGTTGTGACAGGTTTATGACTCAAAAATACTGAATGCAAGACATTAAGGGGTCTATTCATTAAGTAGTGAAAATCCTTGTTTAATTGAAAACAGGATTTTTCAGTACTTCTTTTTATTCAGGAAGGGGGTTACTGTGGAAAAGTAGCCTCCAGTTGCACCCCTGCTCTGTGATATCCCAGTAGTATAAGGAGAGCGATTCATAGAAGAACAGAAAACTCAGCTTCCCATTCCTCTATTGCATACAGATTTGCCATCTCAGGGTGACGTACTCTGTACTTTGAAATGAAAAGAGCATGGCATTTGAATAATTACCTGCTCTCTGTCTGCAACCTGGCACTTGCTCCTCCCCATGTAGACCATCATACTTTGCAGAAGGTCTGGCATGACCTTCTGGTCTTAGACACCAGCACATGTGCAGTTTGAAGAAGACATATAGAACTCCTGATATGTCTATCTTCATGTTGCTTCCCAGGATTGCAGAGGGGCCATTTAATGGAGGACATCGCCGTACAGGTTAGTTTACATGAATGGCTACAAAAATGTACTATATATCGCATTGATGTGATGCAATATATAGTGATATTTCTTGGTAGCCAGTTCATGTTTCAACATGAATAGAGCCTTATGTCATTAACGTCTTTCCAGCTGTAACCGAGTCACATGTAACCATGTCAAGTTGGGCTTTCACTGAAATGCTCAAATCTGATGCAAACATGTCAGAAAAGCCCACCGTTGACTGCTGGAAGCCATTCTTCAGACAGCCGCCAGTCTCAGCACACACTGATAGCACCTCTACACTTCAGGCTCAACCCACATTCTACTACTCTTCACACAAACACTGAAGGGCAATCCTATCAGGGTCACCCACCTATGTCTGCAGGATGACCAGCTTCCTGAAGCCCGAGCTCAGGGGGCTTCTTCTCCAGCCTCACTGACTATGATCAGTGATCCTAAGTGGATTGCCTGCCAGACAGGGCACACTGCAAGTCTGACTCCCCCCCATGCAGCAGTGATGGACAATCCTCTGGAATTACCACACCATGTAAGAAGTGGAACTAAGTTTAATGGTCTTATGTTAATGGTCTGTACAGTAAAAAAAATACTTTTATGTGTTCACAAATATATATATATATATATATACTGTATATGTGTCTAATATATAAAATACACTGACAGCAGCATCCCGAAGGTTCAAATCCCAACAGGGATGTCCTATTTATCCCCTACAGGTTAGTTTACATGAATGGCTACAAAAATGTACTATATATCGCATTGATGTGATGCAATATATAGTGATATTTCTTGGTAGCCAGTTCATGTTTCAACATGAATAGAGCCTTATGTCATTAACGTCTTTCCAGCTGTAACCGAGTCACATGTAACCATGTCAAGTTGGGCTTTCGCTGAAATGCTCAAATCTGATGCAAACATGTCAGAAAAGCCCACCGTTGACTGCTGGAAGCCAATCTTCCGACAGCCGCCAGTCTCAGCACACACTGATAGCACCTCTACACTTCAGGCTCAACCCAAATTCTACTACTCTTCACACAAACACTGAAGGGCAATCCTATCAGGGTCACCCACCTATGTCTGCAGGATGACCAGCTTCCTGAAGCCAGAGCTCAGGGGGCTTCTTCTCCAGCCTCACTGACTATGATCAGTGATCCTAAGTGGATTGCCTGCCAGACAGGGCACACTGCAAGTCAGACTCCCCCCCATGCAGCAGTGATGGACAATCCTCTGGAATTACCACACCATGTAAGAAGTGGAACTAAGTTTAATGGTCTTATGTTAATGGTCTGTACAGTAAAAAAAATACTTTTATGTGTTCACAAATATATATATATATATATATATATATACTGTATATGTGTCCAATATATAAAATACACTGACAGCAGCATCCCGAAGGTTCAAATCCCAACAGGGATGTCCTATTTATCCCCTAACCCTCCTTTCCTGTACCCTAATACTAACCTTCTCCCTCCCACAGCCTAACGCTAACACAAACCGGTGCGCCTAAACCTAAGTCCCCCTCCCGCGGCTTATATTCACCTTTCTGCGATGTCCATACTATCGGGATGCCATCTGCCGGGATTCCGACATCGGCATCCCAAGCAATGTCAGGATTGTGGCGCCGGTGTTGTTTTGGCATTCGGGAATCTGATTCCGAGGTTCTGGCAGGTGGCATCCTGCTTGTTGGAATGCTGACCGCATTCCATAAAATCAATTGTTCTGTTTGATTGTTTGTTTGAAATTCTGTTCCATTTGTACACCCCTGTACTGATTGGGATGAAAATAACACAAGGTGGACCAATTGTATCCGCCGGGTTTTAGGGGGGTTAGGGTCTTGGTCAGATCTCCTTTTAGTGTATGCTTTGACCCAGGGAGTCTGTTCTGAGCCTTGGATTTGTATGAAAACTTCAGAGTAGTAACACTGGATTCCAGAAGATAGATAAACTAGGGGATTGAGATCCCAGCCAGACCTCCCATTGGTGTACACTGGGCAGAGCTTTGTATCTGGGACACTGGGCAGAACTTTGAAGTGGGGAGCCTGTTCTGGGCCTTCTACTTGATGGAATACAAATAGGTTCCCAGAGACTAGCACTACAAATTTACCAAAATAAATGATAAACAAAGAAAAAAAAGGTTTTTACAACTGTTCCAATGTTCATAATGGACAGTATTCTTCCAGGTATTCTTCCTGAGTTTCTTTCTTATCACAGTATGGTTCCAATGTTCATATATGGAAAAAGGGAGAAAAATAAAGAATGGCAATGTGTCGTGCCTTCCTATTGGTAAAATTTTAAATAGAGACCCAACATACCATACTCACTGAAAATATGAGGTGAGAGAAACTCATAATAGTATCTATATCTTTTGTGTATGGATAGAACACCCTCCAAGGTTTCAACCACGTACTCTCTCACCCAAATTGATTAAGAGATGTATGAGAGGCGTATCCTACTCACTCTAACATATGTAGTTATTTGTGTCAAAAGGGTTTTTTTCATATGAGCATACCATACTCACTTCCATTACCAGTAGATCTCCTCTATAAAGGTATCTTATCACAAGTGATTTTAGAGTCCATAGCAAGGGGTTTAAAGATGCATAAATCATTTAATCCATACATTTATACAAAAAGGTCAGTAATAAAATAAGTTCAGAAGACCATTTAAGATTCCCTATAGGCAACCATGCATATGCCAAATAACCCTTATGCCTTATTCCTGAAAAAAGGTGACAGAGTATTACTGGTGTACCTTATATGTTCAAAAGCAGTTCACTAAAATAATCCATAGGAGGCAGAGTCCCACACCAATGCATTTTGACCGTCCTGGTCTTTATCAAGGTGTACTCTGAAGTGCATCTCTGTCCTCCTTAAATACCCCCTCCACTTTTCATTTCCCTTATGGGCGGGGAACAATCAATTAAGAGCAGCGTCTACCTTGGCAGACATTAACATTCACTAATAGGCACATATAAACAAGATAAAAAGACCATTTAAGATACACTATAGGCAACCATGCAGATGTCAAAAATACCTTATGCCTTTTTCAGGAAAAAAGGTGGCAGACTATTACAGGTACCTTATTGGGCAGATTCAATTAGCTGCGGGATTTACCTCATGGCTAATTTCCAGCCTATATTCCTGTGGGGTGGGGAAAAGCTATTCAATTAAATAGCCTTATTCCCATGCTGTAAAATTGGGACTCGCATGCAGAAACACACTGATTCCACATAAGCGGAATCAATGTGTTTTTTCCTCGTGCGCAAGGTCAATTTGGTCGGGTTGACACAGATTTTACCTTGCCCCTACATGAGGTGCGAGGTAAAGTCCAACTGCGCGGACTTGCATGTGGGGTCTTGGGGACTCCCGTGTGAGGAATCCCCGCTAATTGAATAGGTCCTGCATGACAATTAGCCGGGGAGGGGAAATCCTGTGGCTGATTGTTTACCCCATGGCTAATTGAATCTGCCACATTGTGTTCAAAAGCAGTTCAGCAAAATAAACCATAGGAGGCAGAGTCCCACACCAATGCATTTCGACCACCCTGGTCTTTATCAAGGTGTACTCTAAAGTGCATCTCTGTCCTCCTTAAATATCCCCTCCACTTTTATTTCCCTTATGGGTGGGGAACAATCAATTAAGAGCAGCATCTACCTTGGCAGACATTAGCATTCACTAATAGGCACATATAAACAAGCTAAAAAGTCATTCTTAACTTACAGAAAGTTGCTTGCAATAAAAATGAGACCCATTAGGACATCGACTCAATGTGTTCCACCTGCTGGAACGCATATACATAGACCAGAAGTGATGTTCTGGGCCTACCGGGTAGATAACACAGCTCTCTATCTTATGGTCCACTTCCAGAGGGCCCAATGAGATGTGTACACACAGTCCTACTAGGCTTTCTGTGTGAAGCGTATGACTATATCCATTGGGGTTCTTTTTCTCCCAACACTAGGGTGAATCAATCCTTAATGGTAGTGTCTGCGTTCCAAGTAGTGGAACGTAAACATCCAGAGGACATATTGTATATAAATATATGGTGATCTCAAATTAATTCTAACAATTGGGGTGCAAGCATCCTGGGGACATATCATATCATAAATATAGGGTGGCCTCAAATCGATAAATCAAGCATAATAAATACAGTTAAAACATAAATATATCAATAATAATGAGATACAATTAAAACATAAATTTATCATGAAGGTAAGTATTTATTCTCAAAGGAATTAGTGCCTACTGAAGAAATTGTATATCATTAGTTTAAGGTTTATTCAAACTAAAACATCTAAAACATCCCCTGGGGAGACCCATTGTGGCAGGGACAGAATCTATTACTTCTAATCTGTCCCAGTATGTAGATAATCTACTACAATGATTAGTCGTTAAAACCACATCTTATCTTAAAGATTCCTTGCAAGTAATAAAAAATCTAGAAAACATCATTTGGGATCCTGAGATAACTTTGGTCACGGCAGATGTAACATCCCTCTATACTATTATAAACCACCAGCAGGGATTAGATGCTACTAACACTTTCTAGACCTAAAGGAAAAGATGTTTAGTGGAAATATACTTTCTAAAGTATTTAGGGCAAGATCATTCAGAATTAATCTCCAAGACTGGGACCAAGATGGGGGATTGCCCTTCCGGTAATCCCTTTATCACAAAATGTAATGGCCGAGATAGACAATTGGAAAAAATTATTACTAAACACTGGAGCATTCTACAAAAGGATACAGATATTAGAGATCATATTCAAATCAAGCCAAAATTAATTTATCGTAGGGCAGATAATATTAAGAAAGATCTAGTAAGAAGTGCAATAAGTACACAACCACTGAAGACTCTAAGTACCATTACAGATGTGGAAATTGTCCCATGTGTAGATTTTGTAAGAGTGAAACAACGAAGGTCACAGAATGCATGTCAAGTACAAATAGGAATCACAAAATCAGTTTATTACTTGCACCAGTAAAAATGTATATTTATTGCAATGTACATGCAACAAACAATATATAGTGAGGACTACCCACAAACTGAGGGAAAGAATAGGAGAACACATTCAAAACATCAGAAAAGGCCTACCAACACACAGCCTATCAGCTCATTTTGATGTAGCACATAATAGGGATCCCTAACATCTCTCCATGTACTGCGGATTAATAGCCATTCCCCTTTTCTGGAGAAAAAATAATGAAGAAAAAATGTTGGCCAAGGCTGAAATGAGGGCCATTTTCGAGCTAGGGACCCTTGATCCCAAGGGACTAAACTCGGACTTTGAGGTCAAATGGTTCCTCCCCTGAATATAGAACACCATTATGACTTGAATTAAACTTAAACTAATGATATACAATTTCTTCAGTAGGCACTAATTCCTTTGAGAATCCAAGACACCAGGTTCACCCCAAATTTATGGCCCCCATATACACATTGCTGTTCCCAATGGGCCATAAATAAGGTCGCATTACTTGGGGCGAACCTGGTGCCCATCGCTGTTCCCTTTTGTTGCAGATAAAAGGAATCTCCATAACTAAAAAAATTGTTGGTTAAAATAAATTCTATACTTTCAAGGATGAGGTCTTTTTGATCTGACATCTAAAGTGTTTAGTAGTCTCTAATCCCTGCTGGTGATTTATAATAGTATAGAGGAATGTTACATCTGGCATGACCAAAGTCATCTCAGGATCCCAAATGATGTTTTCTAGATTTTTTATTACTTGCAAGGAATCTTTAAGATAAGATGTGATTTTCACGACTAAATGCTGTAGTAGATGATCTACATACTGGGATAGATTACAATTAATAGATTCAGTCCCTGCCACAATGGGTCTCCCCAGGGGATGTTTTAGATGTTTTAGTTTGAATAAACCTTAAACTAATGACATACAATTTCTTCAGTGGGCACTAATTCCTTTGAGAAGAAATCCTTACCTTCATCATATGTTTATGTTTTAATTATATCTCATTATTATTGATATATTTACGTTTTAACTGTATTTATTATGCTTGATTTATTTATTTGAGGTCACCCTATATTTATGATATGATATGTCCCTGGGATGCCTGCGCCCCAATTTTTAGAATTAATTTGAGATCACCCTATATTTATGTACAATATGTCCCTTGAATGTTTACGTTCCACTACTTGGAATGCAGACACTACTGTTAAGGATTGATTTACCCTAGTGTTGGGAGAAAAAGAACCATGATGGATATAGTCATATGCTTCGCACAGAATGCCTAGTAGGACTGTGTGTACACAGCTCATTGGTCCCTCTGGAAGTGGACCATAAGATAGAGAGCTGTGGTTTCTACCCGAGAGATACTTCTGGACAGTCACTGTATGACCGGAATGTCACTTCTGGTCTATGTATATGCGTTCCAGTATTTGGAATGCATCGACTCGATGTGCTAATGGGCCTCTTATTTTTATTGCAACCAACTTTCTGTAAATTAAGAATGTCTTTTTAGCTTGTTTATATGTGCCTATTAGTGAATGTTAATGTCTGCCAAGTTAGACGCTGCTCTTAGTTGATTGTTCCCCGCCCATAAGGGAGATGAAAGTGGAGGAGGTATTTAATGAGGACAGAGATGCACTTCAGAGTACACCTTGATAAAGACCAGGATGGTCGAAATGCATTGGTGTGGGACTCTGCCTCCTATGGATTATATTACTGAACTGCTTTTGAACATATAATGTACACCAGAAATACTCTGCCACCTTTTTTCCAGAAAAAGGCATAAGGGTTATTTGGCATCTGCATGGTTGCCTATAGGGTATCTTAAATTGTCTTCTAAACTTATTTTATTGCTGACCTTTTTTTTATAAATGTATGGATTAAATGATTTATGCATCTTTAAACCCCTTGCTATGGACTCTAAAATCACTTGTGATACGAAAGATACCTTTATAGAGGAGATCTACTGGTAATGGAAGTGAGTATGGTATGTTCATCTGAAAAGAAACCTTTTGACACATATAACTACATGTGTTAGAGTGAGTAGGATACGCCTCTCATACATCTCTTAATCACTTTGGGTGAGAAAGCACATGAGTTGAAACCTTAGAGGGTGTTCTTTCCATACACAAAAGATAAAGATACAGTTATGAGTTTCTCTCACCTCATATTTTTACTGCATATGGTATTTGGGTCTCCAACTACTCTATTTAAAATTTTACCAAAAGGAAGGTACGACACATTGCCATTCTTTTTTCTCTTTTTCCATATATGAACATTGGAACCATACTGTGATAAGAAAGAAACTCAGGAAGATTACCTGGAAGAATACAGGACCTCATTCAGAGCCGGACGCTATTTGCGGTCATTCGTTCAGAATAAAGGGGTGGCTATTCAAATGAACCGTTCGCTCTTTGCGGTCTGTTCACGCCTCTAGGTCTGATTGAGCGAACAAAACTTGCGGTCGTTTATTGGATAACTACGCCCTCTGGCTGCTCGCATCCTACGTTATGTCCTCTATTTATTAGATTAATCGAGTACATCGACCAGCGTATGAACTGCTCGCTATTCTTGTGGTTAGTTTTTCCTACCGCAATCTTGTGAGCAGTTCTGACTATAAGATAACCCAGTGACATGGTCAATGACGCTGCTGTATTAATTATGCACACCCATAAAATGGCCATTTTGACCTTTAAGCACGCCTGCGTTCAGATCTCCACTCCCCATTTTCAAGCACCTTCCCATGTTACCACCCACATACGCCTCCTCATGTCACTGAAAATAGCAGGCATTTGCTATTTAGCGAACAAACGATTTTCAGCCGCACTGACTGGTTCGCGCATGCGTATTACGATCCGTACGCATGCGCAGTTGGGCAAACATCGTTCGGAATGAACGAGTGGCTGCTTACGAGCGGCTCTGAATCAGGCCCACTGTCCATTACGAACATTGGAACAATTGTAAAATCCTTTTTTTATCTTTGTTTATCATTTATTTTGGTGGATTTGTTGCGCTAGTCTCTGGGAACCTACTTGTATTTCATTCTGTGTATTGGGGAGTTAGCTGACTCTCTGTGTGTCCTGTTGAGGTGGCAGCTTCTGAGTGCGTATTGGTGTGGTTCCTACTTTTTTGTGATATAGCTTCTACTGTATGGATTTGGATGAAAACTTTTCAGAGGGGTGGCAATTGGTCTGGGATGCCTAAAAGAGTGGTTGGGGTCCTAGTTGGACCTCATGGCAGAGAGATAGAGTCTATTTTGTTATCAAAAATTATGTAAATAATAGCTATTTTATCTTTATTTTGTATAATTTCATTAACAAATCTGCATATGTGTTAATAACAGTATGCTGAATCAAGCTTAAATGGCTATTTACATAATTTGATAAAAAATAAATTGGTGCATTTTGGGGAAAATTAGTGAGTTATTTGGTGAATTTAGCATTAGTACTTTTTCTGTAATGCGCTAAAACCTATCATTGATATAGGGGAGCGGCAAGTGGTGATGCTGGAATATGGACAGGGGGAGAGTTTGCTTAGAACTCCCACAGACCTGCATTAAGTTGGGGAAATTGCTTAAAATAATGCACAAATGAAAAATGAGCATTACCCACTTTTTTGCACACAAATGTGTTACATTTTCAACTGCACTTCTTCACAATACTTTTATGCATCTGTTACAATGCTGGCTGGCATGTATCTAATGGTTATATGCATTGCGCTTAAAGATATTGGAAATGGTGTGTGAGCATGGCCAATATGCAATAAGTGCATGTATGTGTAAATCTTTAACATGTTGACTGCAAAAGACACACATATGCACCAATTGATAAGGAAATCAGTTGTGGGTGCTCGGCCCTGGTGCAAAACGCAACCTGATGATGATTACCGGCCATTAATCAGAAGCTGAATGCATCTGATTCCCTCCTACATGTAATATCATATAAATCACATTACAGTCTTTTCAAGACTGTACAGTGAAATAATCCACTTCATACATAGGCATAGAATTGAACACATTTGAGTATTCCATTTTTGACAGCGTGCAGAAATTGCTGTTCTATTCCTACCACAGAGTGGAATAAATTCATGCTATTGCCCCAGCTCCTTTTAGAATCTCTTTATAGACTATAAATGCTGTGAAATGTGTAATATGAACTTTAAATTATTTATGGTGCGATTCATGTGTATGCAATTTGGGCATACAATACAGTAGCTGCAGGCACATTGTGTGCTTGAAAATAGATGCAGATCTATATATCCACTTATGACAGTAACCATCCTCATTATCAGTACACATTTCCCCCAGCACTATTCTTGGTACAAAAATCTACTGCAAAATTTGATTTGCTTGGAATTCCACTCAATTTTATCCATCTGTAATGGAAAGGAAGCTTGTTCTAAGTTTGTAAAAGAAATTCATTAAGTTTTGAAAAATCCTTTGCATTCTATGTCAACAGAAGTTTTTCATATACTGTACAAACCATGAATGATAAACCTATAATTGCACAAAGTGGCACCTCCTGTATTGAGCTGCACCATACTTTCCATACTTCCTCATTCATCTTTATTATATCATACTTCCCAACTCCAGATTTTTGCAAGCATGATGCACTGGGGTAAAAGTCTGAGGCATGTAATGATACTATAATAGTGTAGCATAGTTAATGCTGGTAGCACCTGGCTGACAGTATGTTGCAACTCAGTGTTCATTTGTCCTATCTCCTTGCAAATATAGAAATGACTAATACTAATGTGAGTGTTGCCATTTAGTTAGTTATTCATAATTAAGGAATATTAGGATTAGAGATATTGTCTGAATTAAAATATCATTAATGATTAATAGGTGATTTTTAACCTTACTGAATAAGACAGATATAATTACTTTATAGTAAGAAATTGATGAAATACAGTATATATAGGCTAAATGTTTAGATAATTTAGTAACATATGTGTATATATATATATATATATATATATGTATATATTTATATATATATATATATGTAAAATATAGGTTTTAATGCTGTAAAATGCTGTATACTTGTTTTGCCAATATGTAATAAAAATGTAACTTTTAATGTTTTAATGAAGAATGGTTAGTGCACCCCAAAAACATATTTTCTTCTGTGCATGGACTTTTTGGTCCTGATTTAGTAGTCACCCAAGTAAGTTTGTGAAATTATGACATGAGTGTGGACCTCTCTGGACTTATATATACAGCTGGTAAAATAAGTATTGAACACATCAACATTTTGCTCAGTAAATATATTTGTAATGGGGCTATTGTAATGAAATTGTATTGTAATGAAATTTTCACCAAATGTCAGCAACAACCCCTGCAATCCACACATGTAAAGAAATAAAACCATAGATGCCCATAAATTAAGTTATGTGAAATGACACAGGGAAAAAGTAATGAACACATGAAGAAAGGAAGGAGCAAAAAGGCACGGAATGCCATGACACCAGCTGAAATCTATCAGTAATTAGAAAGCAATCCTGCCCCTTGCCAGTGCAAATTAAAGTATGGTTCAGTCCCAACTGATGGCCTATAAAAAGGTGTCTCATTACCAATGTGTCACACAAAAAACATTGCATGATGGTTAAAGAGCAAAGAGCTCTCTCTAGACCTTCACAACCTTATTGTTGCAAAACATACTGATGGCATTGGTTATAGAAGGATTTCTAAACTTCTGAATGTTCCATTGAGCACTGTTGGGGCCATAATCCAGAAATGGAAAGACCATCATTTCATCATAAACCGGCAACGACCAGGTGCTCCTCGCAAGATTTCTGACAGAGGACAGAGGAGTGAAAAGAATTATCAAAAGAGTTGTCCAAGAGCCAAGGACCCTTGTGGGTAGCTGTGGGGAGAAAGACCTGGAATTAGCAAGTACAATTGTTTCAAAGAAAACAATAAGTAATGCACTCAACCACCATGGTCTGTATGCACGGTTACCACGCAAGCCTCCATTGCTAAAGAAAAAGCATGTTGAAGCTTGTTTAAAGTTTGCTGCATAACATTTGGACAAGCCGATGAAATACTTTGAGAATATAGTCTGGTCAGATGAGACCAAAATTTAACTCTTTGGATGCCATAATACACACAATGTTTGGAGGAGAAATGGCACTGCACATCACCCCAAAAACACCATACCAACAGTGAAGTTTGGAGGTGGGAACTTGTGGGACTGTTTTTCAGCATACGGTACTGGCATACTTCATATAATTTAAGGAAGGATGAATGGAAAAATGATAAAAATCTGCTGCCTTCTACCTGGATACTGAAGATGAAACGAGGGTGGACATTTCAGCAAGACAATGAGCCCAAACACATCAGAGGACATGTTCAAATGGTTTCAAAGAAAGAAAATAAAGCTGCTAGAATGGCCCAGCCAATCAGCTGACTTGAAACCAATTGAAAATCTATGCAAAGAACTAAAGATCAGAGGGCCTGATTCAGACCCGCTCGCAAGTGCTATGCGCTCGCAAGGGGGTCGAAGGTGGCCCAGAGCGCATGCGCGAGACCCGGATAGCGATGGGCAAACCATTGCTACGGGTCTCGTACCAATGGAGGCATGCTGTCGATGTTGAGTGACAGCATGCCCCCTTTGGTGGGCAGGCCGGGGGAGTGGCTGCCCAAATGGAGGCGTTCCCATGTGAACGCCTCCATTTGGGGTGGCCCCATTGACATCATGAGTGATGTCAGTGGGAGAGATTTTGGCTCTGTGAGAGCTGAAATCTCTCTGGGGCTTGCGGAAACGAGACCCTACCACAAGGGTCTCATCGCAAGCCCTATGGTCGTGATGGTCTTGACCATCGTGACCATCTTCCTGGCCACTTGCTAAAGCTGTGGGTGGTCACCCACAGTTAGGCAAGCGGCCAGGAGGCCACTCTAAAAAACAATAAGGCTGGCCCTGATTCAGAGCGAGCACTCTGTCAGAGCGTCTGGCTCTGAATCAGGGCCAGAGTTCATAGAAGAGGCCCATGGAACTTTCAAGATTTGAAAATTGTTTGTGTGGTTGAATGGTCAAAAATCACACCTGGGAAATGCATGCAACAAGTTTCTCCATACAAGAGGCATCTTCAAGCTGTCATTACCAACAAAAGCTTTTGTATGAAGTATTAAATAAACTCCTTTTTCCCTGTGTCATTTCACATTATTACACATAACTTCATTTAAGGAAATCTATGGTTTGATTTCTTTGCATGTGTGGATTGCATGGGATGTTGCTGACATTTGGAGAAAATTTTATTACAATAGCCCCATTACAAATATATTTACTGAGAAAAATGTTGATGTGTTCAATACTTATTTTGCCCGCTGTATATATATATTTGTGGTTTACTGTAAGACTATGGGTCATTGTATAGGAGACATGTTTTTACTGTGTAATGCTAGGTACCCACTGGCTGATATTTTGGCCAATCAACTGATCAGCCAATATATCGTGCCCCTGTTGGCCAGTGTGTACAGATGATATGTCTGTGAACAATGTCATTCACAGACATATCACACTGGCTGTGCTGCACAGCCAATGAACAGATATGTCTGCAGACATATCTGTCCATCGGCAAGTGTGTATGGGCGATCAGCCAATCGCCCGTACATGGGGGGCTGAGAGGGGGGGAAGCCGCAAGCAGGTACTACTTACCTGGGTCCGGCAGAGCTCCCCATCCACAGCAGCCCAGCACATGCTACTGTGTGCTGGGCTGCACTGGGAGACTGCCTGAGGCTGCTAAAGCAGCAGCCCGAGCAGTCTCCTATGCCAATGGAGGAGAGCGATCATGCTGATCGGGCCCCCCATTGGCTGTGCACCGGGCTGAGGGGCACACAACATGCCCTTCCCCAGCCAGCATGCAGACCTGCATCGCAAATTGTTTTTTTTCCTGAAGGGGGCATGACCACGCCTTCCGCAATTACTCCATGCCTCCAACCAGCCCCCAGTCTGGCCCGACCTGCTGCAGCATGCAGATGATGGTCATTCAGTGTGTATAAGCGACCATCATCTGCAGATATATCTGCAGATCACTCAATCTGCAGATATATCTGTCAGGTGTGTACCCACCTTTAGACATAAATACAGAATGCATAATACATTGGACATCACACAAATAGATCATTCACTTTTAATAAATGAAAACTAGCTGGGCTATTGTGGAGTTATAGAGCAGGCCAGAGACAATGATGACATAAGATCAATTAAACTACTACTGTACCAACAGGTCACTATTGTTGATACTAACACCCTAGACAAAAAGATATATTTACACCTCAAATAATCAAAAGAAAATACTTGATGAATAAAGATATTCCACATTTTATGACACTATGAATGCTTGGGCAACTTGGTTCAGCAAACATATTTTAAGACACTGTGTCATGATCAGGGTTTCTCAGCATAGGGGATGATGGGTATTACCTGTGAGGGTGCTGTGGCATGGTCCTTTCAGTGGAGAGGCTGGTTTCTGGTGGCGGGCGTTGGCTGTGCGAAGTGTTCCGCAGGCACTGTGTCATTCTGGCCGGGGTAGGCCTGGTGGTGTTTACATTCTGCTCTTGCATGGGCACTGCCATCTTTCCTCTGGTCATGTGACTTAGCTGCACCAGTCCTGTCATGTCACATGCTCTCTCTGACCTATCATGATTCTGCACTGGGTACTTAAGGGAGTTCAGAGCTTCCCATGGTTGCCAGTGCAATGTGTTTCACAGCATATGCTGTGAGAGAGTTCCTGTGCTCCTGTAACCTATCATTATCATTCAATCGCACCTTTATTCTGTGTGATTTCATTTGCCTGTAAATAAATATTGGATAATCAGAGCTTGAACTCCTCTTCTAAACTCACTTTGGAATCATAGGGGTAAAGTTGCTAAGAATTGTGTTTGGTTGAGATTGCAATCTTGCGTGAGTTTAGGCATGTTTTTCAATTAGCAAATTTACTAAAGACAAACTCGGGTGAGTGGGAGAGATTTCACTATTTCCACTGAAAAACTCAGATGAGATTACGAACCTGATTAAACTCACCATCGGCCAAACTCGAAAGTACTTTCACTGAAAAGTATACAATTCGGACCTAAATAGAAGATTTAAATAGACCACCTATTGAGCTGCAAGTTGGGATAAAAAATATACAGATCAGTGTGATGAAAAAAATTGCGTAGGGGGGCCCCTATTTTTAAAACCAGCACCAGACTCAAATTGAATCACAGGGACTGCATAGTTATGTAAATATTACCCTATCTAACCACACGGAGCAACCCTTCCAAAACCATTCCCAAGCAAGTGCGAAGACAACAATACCATTGACAGTAACTGACCTTATTATAGTAACATAATTAAGATCAACATAATTTAATTGGAGGATCACTACAGACACTTCTTAGATCAGGGGTCTTCAAACTTGGCCCTCCAGATGCTGTGGAACTACACATCCCAGCATGCACTGCACATAGTTTTAGCATGCTGTTATGTCAAAAAGGTGGCAGTGCATGCTGGGATGTGTAGTTCCACAGCAGCTGGGGGGCCAAGTTTGAAGACCCCTGTCTTAGATTGTACTAGTGGTGTGTTGGAGAGACTTCTGGATTTGAGCTTAGTGGTCTAGGGTAGAGAATCAACAGATCTCAGCCATGTATTAAAGCTGCTTCCACCCAGTCCATCCTAAAGAGAAATGCCAATTTGTCCTTAAATAGTGATATGGAGGGGATATCACCTTAGATACCTAGACACAGGGCCAGATTAAGACTTGCGGGGGCCCCAGGACAACTAGATTGTGGGGGCCCCAACCAATCAAATTAATACTGACCTCCAGCTGCCACACTACCGTGCTGCACTGGCCCAGCTTTCACAGGGGAGCAGCAGCAGCCAAGGTTAATAGAGTGGGGAGCCAGGCAAGAGAGCAGAGCACCGTGGAGCACATCTTATCCAACCCGGGTTACACTGGACTAGAAGGTGAGTAGGGGGAGGGCCCCGCTTTGCAGTTGTAGAGTCTACTATGTCCGGAAGCTGGGCACACAAGGGAGGTGGCAGAGTGGGCCAGGTAGGGGCAATGTGTGGGGGCCCCCAATGTGTGGGGGCCCCTGGACGACCGCCCCGTTCGCCCCACCTATAATCCAACCTGCCTAGATAGCTCCATTATACGGAATGGCAATAGTCACATTGTTGACCACACTGGGGTCAATCATGAGATCTTTACATAAATAGATAACAAGGACCTCCTAGTGCAATAATTTCAGTAAATCCCATCAGCCAAAATTTGTGACATGGCTCTATAAGAAATTGCAAGGAAATAGTAATTTATCTGAAGCAGAAACATATGTAGGTTCTAATTCAGTGACACTTTTTACAATGAATGAGGCAAGAGCAAGTGTAATATGTCCAGCAATTCAACATAATTTTTATGAAAAAAATATAATATGACCAATAAGGCATATAAATAAGGGCTTATCTGAAAGTTCCTCCAAAAGTCTCACATGGGATGGATCTATTGGCAGATCTTTTAGGTGTTGATATAGGTGCCAGAGATGTATGATGGAGGTCAGTCCATATGATGAACAACTTAACCAGACTTTGGTTATGTAACCAGACAGAACAGGCTGCAGAAAAACACAGGGTTAATACAGGTATGTACAACAGGATTCCAAGGCAGCCATGCAAACGATCCAGTCAGGAACATATGTGACTAATGCAAGTGGTCTGTGGATAACGGGAAGCACACACCTGTAAACAGTATATACAAATAGGCAAATGTTAATTGGTATGGGATGCCATTTCTCTCAACCAGTTAACTGACGATTTAATTCCCAGAAAACTGCTCAGAAATTGTAGTTTTTTTTATTACTTAATAAACATTCAAAATTATTTTTATTAAAATATATAAAAATGTTGTTTAAAAATATATATATCTAGGGGGTATTTTGCAACCCCCCATCCCTACGTGTCCATAGGCACCTATTATAAAATTACTACCCATCCCCTGTACGCAATAGACCCCCCAAGTGTCATAAATCCTAATAATAATATCCCCCCACACCCCATTAACAGTATAAAAATCCCTGTTTTCTAAACCAACTCCCCTGTAAAAGATAATTTTTCTTTGACCCCCTCCTCCTCCTCCTGTGACCAATATAATTAGTTTTTTACTATTTTACCCCCCCTCCAGAGCAGGGGCGTCTTAAGAGAGGAGGGGCCACCACAGCATCAGTAGACTCTGGGCACTAGAGTGGGCCCAGAGTCTACTGTGCATGCACAGATCGCCGCGGAAATGGTTTTTAAGCCAGGTCCATCCAAACAGGTGTATTAAAAGAGGAGGGGGCCCGTGTGCATTCCCCTTTCTGGGGGCCCCTCCTCTCTCCCCAGTGGCCGGCTGTGTCACCACAGTAGTAAACTCTGGGCACTAGTCTGTGCCCAGAGTCTACTGTGCATTTGCAGGTCATCAGGAAAATGGTGTGGCCACCACTTTCCCAGTGATACCCTCATTGCACATGCACAAAACGCCGGAAAAATGGATGCCATTTTCCGGGGTTTTGAGCAGTGCTGAGACACCTAATTTGGGCCCTCGGAGAGGTCAATTTTAAATAATATGCAGTGCAGGTATGCAGTGCAGGCAACCCAGGACCTGGGGCCCATGTGCACCGAACACCCAGCACCCATTATATATATGCCCCTGCTCCAGAGTCATATTACTCTTTTTTTAGCCCCCCTCACCCCCACTGATATTAGATCCCCCCCTGGTACTGTGTACCCACTCCCATCCCCCTCCACCATATGCAGAGTGCAGCAGAACATGTGTCAAGGGGGACTGATGCTGAACTAAGTTCCTCTCCTTGCATTGCGATCCCTGGCACATGCACCTCGGAGTACCGTTTGCACGGCATTCTGGGGTGCAGTCCTGGAAGTGACGACGACAGCCACAGTCCACCGCATCACCTTCAGGGGTCCAGGGAGTCAGAGGAGATCCATTCTGCACAATTGCCTCTTTTATTGTACACAACATACTGTCCATCTGCGAATTGGACCTTTTCTTCTCCAGTACACTGATGGAAATTAGATTGTTTCTTAGATCTGGCACAAATAGTACATCTTCTATGTCTGTGACAATATTTTTGCCTTAACCCTTTGAGACTTTGGGCCTGATTCAGACCCACTCGCAAGCGGCTGTCCGCTCACAAGTGGGTCAATGGTGTGCACTGCGCACGACGGAGGGAGCTCCGTCGTGCGCATGCGCCAGACGCGACGAGCGAAGGACTTTCCTTCGCTCATTGTGTCTGATCAAAGGGGGCGTGCTGTCGATGTTGATTGACAGCACGCCCCCTTTGGTGGGCGTGCCGGGGGCGTGCCTCCCAGATGGGGGTGTTCCTAAGGGAACGCCTACCATCAGAAGCTGGCCCACTGACATCACTAGTGATGTCAGTGGGAGTGATTTTGGCTCTGATAGAGCCAAAATCACTCCGGGCCTTGCGGTTGAGAAACTCAACCGCAGGCTCCGGCACGCAGTGGCGATGGTCGCGATGGTCAAGACCATCACGGCTATCAACCTGCACGCTCGTATAGGCTGTGGGTGGTGACCCACAGCTATACGAGCATCCAGGAGGATGCTCCATAATTATGGAGGACGGCCCTCATTCAGAGCGTGCGCTCTGCTCAGAGCGTCTGGCTCTGAATGATGGCCTTTGTCACCTATTCCCTTGATGTTTACAGATTCATATGACTTGAACAATTTTTCATTACAGCTGGCTCCTGAGTCCAAGTACCAGCAATCTTTACAGTGACTGTCGGCTACATTTAATGCTGACTTATTCTTTATTTCTGTCAATATGCCAGTTAGTTCACATTTTGAGACCTTATATCCTAATTTGTGATACTTTAAGCAATTGCACTTGGGGTTTCTAGGTTTCACTCTCTTTGACAACAAGATAGAATTCTTAGCATTGTTTCCAACAGGAATGCGCTCTTGAAACTGCAGTAGCTTGGTCCGTTCAATCTCTGTTGATAATTTGGCAGCACAGGAATCCAAAGCTACTAGAAAATCATACTCTTGCATAAATGGCAAACTGTTTTGCAGCATTGCCATTGCAACCTCCTCTTTGTCTACTTGGACTCTTACTGATGTCAATTGTTGACATATAGGCAGCATTCTATCTGCATTATATATTCATTCAAACTCTTGCACACACTTACAGTAGTTTTGAACCGTAAAGAGGGTGTCTCTGGTTGATTATTTTTATTAAACCAACTTCATAAGTTGTCTGCAATGCTACACACATTTTATGTGCTGTCATTTTCCTGTGAATAATAGACTTTGCATGCTATTCTACAGTTAAGCCTATGGTTCCTATTGCTTTATCATCTGGGTTGGGAGTATCACCAGTATCACTTGTGACCTTCAATATATACATTTGCATGGTGAAATTCCATGTAGTGTAGCTCTCTGAGCCTGCTAATTTGGCTAGTTAATACTGGCTCCTGCACTGTACAGTTTTACCCTTAGTATGAAAAAAAGGACTTATCTGTACTTACTCAGAACCTTTTATTCTGTGATGCTGCAGCCTTTTTTTGGTATTGAAATTCTTCTCATGCTGGTGGCCTGGGCCTATAACCTTTTTACAAATCCTTTAGGTATTGATATAGGTGCCAGTCATGTGTGATAGAAATCAGTACACCTGATTAACAACTTAACCAGGTTTTTGGTATTAACCAGGCAGAATAGATTGCAAAACAAGACAGAGTTAATACTGATATGTTCAACAGGTGCACAGTGCAGGCATATAATAGATGCAACAGATCCAGCCAGGAACAGATAGGGTTAACACAGATGGTGTTTGTATAACATACATGTATATATACAAATATTGGTGACAGTGGAGTATGTGCCCACTTAATGTACATATAGTGGTGGTAACACATTGGAATATTTATGGTCCTAGTAACATTGTGAGGTAGGAGAGAGCACAGAGAGCAATCCTCTAACAGGAACAGCTGATACAACAAAATCAATTCAGCATGCATTGAATGCATTTATGCAACTGCACCGCCCTCAGCCTTCTGCTCATGAGAGCAGCCATCATCCCTAATATCCAGGGGTGAAGCTAACTTTCTCTCACCTTGGGAAAAGACTTATCATAGAGCCCCCTTCCTCATCCCCATCCCATTGGATAGTAGTCATTCTCTACCTATATGACCACAATATAATACAGCCAGTATCAGTGATCACCATGAACTACAGATAAAATTTGTGACCTACATATACTATAGAAAGCATTAGTGTGCTCCATATACTACAGACAGCATATAATGCAGACAGCTTTAGTGATGGTCCATATACTACATACAGCATTAGTGACCACATACTGTATACAGTACTACAGACAGCATTAGTGACCACATACTGTATACAGTACTACAGACAGCATTAGTGACCAGAATATAATGCAGACAGCTTTAGTGATGGCCACATACAGTACTACAGATGCATTAGTGAGTGCTATTTACCACAGACTGCATTTTTTAGTGACCACCATATTCTACAGACAGCATTAATGACTGCCATGCAGAGACAGTCATGAGAGATAGAACCATGCAGCCTATTGGTGCATAGTACGGCCTCTGAGAGGTGATAGAGTGTATGCTGACCACCCCCTCCCTGTTCTCTTTGCTCTCCAGCATTGCAGGTGACATAGCTGCAACTCTAAAGCCACTGCTGGCACTACTGTCCTTCTGTCACCAGGAAACATGCCCCTCCTGCCCCCTGCTAATAACAGCACTTACAGCTACTCCAGAAGTGGTGCACAAGATGTGACTGAAAATGGTGTGCAATGCGCATACTTGCAACTCTGACTACAAACCCATGGTATGCTTCTCTTATATTTGAATGCCCAGTTTCCCTCTGGTAATGACATTCAGCTGCTACTCATGGAATGGGTATGAAATAGCAGTGGCTGTTTTTCCGCCAGTTCAAATCCCGACTACAGAAGTCCAACAGGACAAGATCCCGACTAGGGCTGGTATGTACCATAACCCTCCCCTCTCCCCCAACCCTAACCCTCCTTTAGTGGTGCCTAACCCTAAGACTCCTGAGGTGGTGGCTAACGCTGAGTCCCCACTGGGGGGTACCTAAACCTAACCCTCCCTTCCCGCACCCCAAACCTAAGCCTCCCAGGGGGGTGCCTAACCCTAACCTCCCCCCAGTGGCACCTAACCCTAACCCCCTCCTCCTAGCCTAACCCTCCCCGGGGGGTGCCTAACCCTAACTCCCCCTGGAGTCCCTAAACCTAACCCCCCCTCATGGCTAAGTGCTTAGATGCCCAGGCTTACCTCGAGATAGGCATCGGTATTTCAACATCTGTCTTAATTCCCCCATTGAGCTTTAGTTGTCGGGGTATAGGCCGGTCTATTAACTACATCCCGTTAGTCAGATATGACATAGAGGCATCCAAGTCAGAATTGCTCATAGCTGCTCTAAGTTGCAAATATCAGCAGTGCAAGAGCCATCTACTAAAAATCGCTGCATTTGGACTTATGTGCAGCTTAGAATCTGTTTCATATTAAAATAATATACTTGACCTATAACTTTCACAATTAAGTAATTTAAAGGAAATATATTACTGATTTAATACTGAACTTCAGTACATATCATAGGACTCAGGGCCTGATTCAGAGATGTAGGCTAACTCGATGGTTAGAACACATCTCCAATGTTCACTGATGCACATGTGCAGGATCCATTCTGTGCAAGTGCAGAATGGGTCCTGTGTTCTTGCACACTGGGCTTGATTCAGACTTGGTCGCTTAACTGTGCTCACTCGCTGCCAAAAGGGGCCGGGTATGCAAATCCTGTGATCGCACTGTCTGGTTTAAGGATGCCCACTATGTCTTAGAGAGCGACGGCAGTGAGCGTACGCAGGAGTATAAAGCCGGCCACCTTTCTCTCTTAGCACACGTCATCTCCAGGAAGTGTGTGATTAATCGGTAACATCGAGACCCATTGGAGTTGCACGCTGCACTTGAGGTAGCCCCTACCCCACCATAAGCACTGTGATCAGTTCAGGCTAAAATACAACCAAGTGACGTGTTCAATGATGCTACTTTGCTAATTATGCACACCCATTAAACTCTGTTTTGAGGCTCAGACATGCCTGCGTTCGCACATCTACTCCCCCATTCACAAGCACCTTCACCTGTCACCACCCACAAATGGCGCTGTCATTCAAAGTAGCATCCAGTCTGTGTACTATGAGCGCACAATTCCTGGCCGCAGTGACTGTTTTGCGCATGCGTACTTTGACGCATTCGCATGCGAAGGTGTGCGATAATTGCCCCTAGCAAGCATTCACAGCTTAGTGACCAGGGCTGAATCAGGCCCACAGTCCTTGCAGGCCACCACCTGATTAACAGACAGAAGTGTTTGGGGGGTGGTGCGGGGATGGGAACAGCCTGCACTCCCAGAAACAGGGTTGTGTGTCTTGGAATGCTGAGGCCAGGGTCTTCATCTAAAACCAGGTTATTTGCAGGGTTAACCCGGGTTGCTGCTAAGTAATAGGGGCAAGGATTGGATTCCCAGGTTGAGTGACCTGGCAATCCAACCCGGGTAGCTTGCAGGGTTTAACACGGAACACAAAAAAAAAAAGAGAGATTTGCCCTCCAGCACACTGCAGCAAAAACAATACTTAAATCCTACATGATAATAGAGATTTAGAGGTATTGGTTACACATATTTGCAAATATATGAATAAGCGCCAGGCCAATTGTCAAGGCTCCTCTATACTGGCATCCCTAATATCATCGCGACCATCGAAACTGCGAGCCGGAGCCTGCGGTTGAGGTTTTCAACCGCAAGGCCCGGAGTGATTTTGGCTCTATCAGAGCCAAAATCACTCCCACTGACCTCACTAGTGATGTCAGTGGGCCGGCTTCTGACAGGAGGCGTTCCCTTGGGATCGCCCCCGTCAGGGAGGCACGCCCCCGGCACGCCCACCAAAGGGGGCGTGCTGTCAATCAACATCGACAGCACGCCCCCTTTGATCAGACACAACGAGCGAAGGAAAGTCCTTCGCTCGTCGCGTCTGTCGCCTGCGCACGATGGAGCTCTCGCCGTCGTGCGCATGCGTAGAGCACAACATCGACCCACTTGCGAGCGGACAGCCGCTTGCGAGTGGGTCTGAATCAGGCCCTTGATTCAGAAGCTAAGAAGCATTCACATGCAGACTGTCGATGTTTGCATTGTGCGCATGCATACACATCGCAGTGCACATGCGTGAATCAGTGCGAGGGATCAGGAAGCGTTCACTTGCTGCGCATAGACTGCCGGTTGAATGAGTGACAGGAGAAGCCATTTGTGGGTGGTGACAGGATATGGCTGCTAGAAACAGGGGAGTTGAGGTGCGAACGCAGGCATGCCTGAGCATCTCAATGTCGTTTCAGAGGTGTGCATAATTAAGAGGCAGCGTCATAGTACACGTCACTTGGTTGTATTTTACACTGAACCGCTCACAGTACTTGCGGTAGGGTATGGTCAACCACAAGCACTGCGTATGCATACGAAGGTACTCGATGTTACCAATGGCCTCATGCACTTCCTGGAGATGACGTGCGCAAGTGGGCATCTTAAGACAGGCTGGTGGGCATCTGCATACACAAAGCGATTGCACACCAAGACATAGTGGGCGTTCTTATGCTTTGCGGTGCAATCGACTCCTTGCCGAATTTGCATGCGCATCTAGTGAGTGGGTTTGAATCAGGTTCCATGTTCCAAGTACCTGGTCAGACCTGGCACTTTAGTGTAAATGTGTTATTACTCAGCTGGCTGTTGCTGGGGAATGGTTGTAATGGTGCTCCCAGACTGCGACCTCTTCAGATGCCTGCAGCATTAGCATTTTAGCTGGACAGTATTGCACAGTCACTTGTGTGCAGCTGTGCAATACCATCCATCTCTGAATCAGGCCCTCAGTCCAGGGGCGTTTTTAGAGAGGAGGGGGCCCGTGTCCATTTCCCATCCGGGGGGCCCCTCCTCTCTTCCCGGCAGCCGGTAGCCGACTGACGTGGCTGGCCAGCCACTGGAGCATTATTAGATTGAGCACTAGAGTGTGCCGGGAGTCTACTGTGCCTGCACAAAACACCGGAAAAATGGCTACGGCGGTAATTTCCAGCTTTTTGTATAGCGCTGACACCTGGTGCGGGATCTCAGAGAGGTAAGTTTTAAACAATATGGGCGCAGGGTGTGCAGTGCAGGCCCTCCCTGGACCCATTATAGATACGCCCCTGCCTCAGTCTTAGTCCGGACCCTCAGCTGAAACAAGTCTAAGAAACCTATTGAACAAGCTAAATGCATTCTGTAAGACAAAAAAAGCTAAAATTAACATTCTAGACAAACTCTCATTATATTGATTTCTTAAATCATTTATTCCTTGTAGCAGAGCTGCCCTCTTGTGTCTTTTATTTGTGTCCAGGATTTTAGAAAGCTAAATACCAATATGAGATTTTTTTTTTCTTCTTTTCTCATCTTGAAAATGTCTTCAAAGTGGAAAATGCCATATTACATATGGTGAAGCTTAATAGTTTAATCATTTTTGGAACATTAGTTTTATAAATTATATAAAGTTTATTTTGGAGTTTATTAGATACAATAACAAGAATTGATAATAGGGGGTACATTTACTAAGTTGCGCTTTTCAAAGAGCTGCTGGACTTCAGGAGGGCAATAATATTAGATATAAAGCTCTGCATGTTTTGCAGTTAATATTAATGACACTAAGGGCCTGATTCAGAGCCGGACGCTATTTGCGCTCGCTCGTTCAGAAAAAGGGGCCGGATATTTAAATAGAGCGCTCGCTCTTTGCGGTCTGTTGATGCCTCTATGTCTGAACGAGCGAACGAAACATGCGCTCGCTATTTTTAAAAAAACGCCCCCTGGCCGCTCGCATCCTACGTCATCTCCGCTATTTATTAGATTAATTGAGTACATCGAAAGGCATATGAACTGCTCGCAGTGCTTGTGGTAGCATTTTCCTACCGCAATCATGCGAGCAGTTCAGGCTAAAAGACAACCAGGTGACGTGGTCGATGACGCTGCTTTGTTAATTATGCACACCCTTAAAACGCCCGTTTTGACCATTTGGCACGCCTGCGTTCGGATCTCCACTCCCCGTTTTCAAGCACCTTCCCCTGTTTCCACCCACAAACGCCTCATTCTGTCACTGAAATTACCAGGCATTCGCTATTTTGCGAGCACACAATTTCCGACTGCAATGACTGGTTCGCGCATGCGTATTTGTGCGAACATCGCTGGGAGCGAACGAGTAGCCACTTACGAGCAGCTCTGAATCAGGCCCTAAATCCAGTGGCCAGGATCTGGTGACTTTGTAAAGCTCTTCTTAATACATTTACTTGGAGGAGTAAATATACCGAGAATAGTTGTTTAAGCAGGATTCAAAGGGGGTGTGATTCAGAGATGGCTGCTGCTGCATCCACTCTTGTGCCTCTTACTAGAGTCATGGGTGTGATAATATCCAAATACTGGTATCAGCTCTTCCTGATACTCCCTGGTGTCGTATCCTGCATCTGAATGTGCTATGACTTAAACGCCCACTTTCTGCTTCTCTGCATTATGTAATACCACCAGTGATTCTTTAGACTCCACCATCAGCGCACCATTACTCGCACCAGTACTGTACATCTGTGAAAACTGTCACATTCACTGATGTGCCTTCAGTTTTCTGCCCCATTTCTACTTTCTGTCTTGATCACAAACCATCTTTGTGTGTACAGTTTGTTTCATGCATGTGCCGTTGGGATTTCCTGAAATGTTTGCACATGCACAGTTGCTAAAAATCGCTCAAAAACATGAACATCGGCATTGCATGCAGATTCAGTGCAACTCAGAATAAGGCCCAATGTGCGGTTGTGTGAACCCTTTGTTTGCAGTTTAGTCAAAAGTGCATGCTGTTTAGGGGAAACTACCATTATTTATGTCTAATAACCAAATACCCAGTATGATAATAAAATGTGTGCACCCAGTTTTGTAAATATTCAAAAATATAATACTTACCTACTCTCTCGGAGGGTTCTTTAGACTCCAGAACTATTAGGTTTCCTGGAAGTAGGCAGGATAGAGAGATAATACCCATAACCATGGGGAGGGGATGGGGAGGGGATGGGGCCAATATGGCACGATTTGAATCATTTTATGGTCCCTGTCCCTGGAGTGGTCATTGGCATCTCCTCTCTGAGCTTCTCAAGGAGAGTGGTTAGGTAAAGTCGGCAAGTATAAAAAATATACAGTATATCAGTAATGATTATAGTGGTCCCTTATATTATTTAATTATTATAATGGTATATTTCATATAGGTGCTCAAAAAATAAGGAATGGTGTCGACCAAGTAAATAATATTTCAAATGTGTTCTATTGATAGTAAATGGCAATAAATGTGTTCTATTGATAGTAAATGGCAATAAGTCACTCCTGTTTGTCCACAATTAGAAAAAGTTCCAAAATAATCACCAACTCTCCTCCTTCTTAGGGAATAACTTAAGTTGAGATGAATTTGAGACAAAAAGCCTGAAAACAATAGAGGGTAAAGATGGTAACACCCGGCCACTCCACCATCTGGAATATTGCTTTTGCCCTGGTAGGATAAAATTACAGCTCCTCTGCCAACATGTTTCAACCACCTTGTGGTCTTTTCAAGATGAGGAGTATGTGTTACTTCCAGGTTTCTAAACCAGGTCCAACCAATCAGAGGCGTATTAAGAGAGGAAGGGGCCCCTGTGCATTCCTCTTTCTGTGGGCCCCTCCTCTCTTCCCGGTGGCCGGCAGTGACTTTTATTTATCAAATGAGTTGCAAAATGAATAGAACATATAGTCAAGACATTGGCAAAGTTAGAAATAATGTTTTTTATTTGAAATAATAATTTTGACCTTCAAACTTTGCTCTCGTCAAAGAATGCTCCTTTTGCAGCAATTACAGCATTGCAGGCCTTTGGCATTCTAGCTGTTAATTTGTTGAGGTAATCTGAAGAAATTTCACCCCACGCTTCCTAAAGCACCTCCCACAAGTTGGATTGGCTTGATGGGCACTTCTTGCATACCATACGGTCAAGCTGCTCCCACAATAGCTCAATGTGGTTGAGATCTGGTTGTGAGGTTCTGAATTTGTTGTGGACCCAGGGTGGTGATAGGAGCAGATGGAATGGGTAAGATATACCGCCGGCCGCATGGCGGTTCGATTCCCGTCAGCGACAGCCCGACAGGAGCAGAGTGCGAAGCAGCGGAAGCCCGACATCGCTGGAAATCCCGATCGTGGATAGGTAAGTATGTACTAATCTAACCCCCCTAACCCTAACCCTCCTTAGGGGTGCCTAACCCTAACTTCCCCCCCAAGTGCCTAACCCTAATCCCCCCTCTAAGTGCCTAACCCTAACCACCCCCTTCCCCGCTGCCTAAACCTAAGTCCCCCGGGGGGGTGCCTAACCCTAAGTTCCCCCCAGGGGTGCCTAACCCTAACCCTCCCTCCCCCTAGCCTAACCCTAACCCCCCTGGGGGGGGGTGCCTAACCCTAAGTCCCCCCCGGGAGCCCTAAACCTAACCCTCCCCCCCGCGGCGCCCGGCATCACTACGATCGTGATGCCGGGCGCCGGTCTCCCGGCATCTGGGAAATGCGGGCGTCTACATCTAGATGCCTGGCATTTCACCCAATGCCAGGATAAGACAGTCGGGAAGCCGGCTGCCGGTTATTAAGGCAGTCGGTTCCCGATTGCTTCCCGAGCAGACACAGGAGCAGACTTAAATGAAAAAGTGGGGTTTTTAATAAGGGACTGAGAAGACATGGGAGTGGCAAACAAAAGTCCAGGTATAGCACTAAAGTGCACTTGATAACTGTTGTGAGTGTTAATGAACAAATGTCCAGGCAGAACAGTCCAGTATAGGTATCGTGAGCTAAAACAGAATGCAGGCTTGATGAGCTGTAAGTGAATGCAGGTTTGGTGAGCTGTAGCTGATGCAGACAGAGGTAGTGAAGTCCAGCTGGGAGTGAAATGAAGCAAGGCGCAGGGAAACAGCAGGTTCAGGTACTCAGGCAGGTAGAAAGGTATATGGAGGAGGTAGGGGAATCCAGCAGGGTTTGGAGCAGGTTAGGAAAAGCAGGCTTAGGCAATGAATCCAATAGACAGGTTTAAGCACAGGAACACTCTCTCTCAGCTCTCGCAGAGAAACACATTGCACTGGCAATGCAAGGGAGCTCTGAACTCCCTTAAATCCCCAGTGCTCAGCTGTGACTGGTCAGAGAGGAGCATGTGACACACCAGGAAAGGGCAACTAGGTCACATGTCCAGAGGCAAGATGGTGGCGCCCATGCCAGAATGGAACGGAAGCACCACCAGGCCTAACCAGACCAGAGTGACAGTATGCCCCCACAGAACCACGCACAGCCAATGCTCTTCGCCAGGCACCACTGCCACTGCCAGACGCCCCTTGCCATAGCCTCCTCACAGGTATTACCCGTCGACTGCCGAGAGACCCTGGTCGTGACACTGGTGACTGTGCTGGCCACTCCATTACAGACAGAATACCAGCTGCCTGCTTCTTCCCTAAATAGTTCTTGCATAATTTGGAGGTGTGCTTTGGGTCATTTTCCTGTTGGAGGAGGAAATTGGCTCCAATCAAGCGCTGTACACAGGGTATGGCATGGACATTGCAAAATGGAGTGACAGCCTTCCTTATTCAAAATCCCTTTTACCTTGTACAAATCTCCCACTTTAGCAGCCCCAGATCATCACATTACTTCCACTATGCACGACAGATGGCATCAGGCACACTTCCAGCATCTTTTCCCTTGTTCTGCATCTCACAAATGTTCTTCTGTGTGATCCAAACACCTCAAAATTCGATTCGTCTGTCCATAACACTTTTTTCCAATCTTCCTCTGTCCAATGTCTGTGTTCTTTTGCACATATTAATCTTTTCCTTTTATTGGCCAGTCTCAGATATGGATTTTTCTTTGGCACTCTGCCTAGAAGGCCAGCATCGCAGAGTCATCTCTTCACTGTAGATGTTGACACTGGCATTTTGCGGGTACCATTTAATTAATCTGCCAGTTGAGGACTTGTGAGGCATCTATTTCTCAAACTAGAGACTCTAATGTACTTGTCTTCTTGCACAGTTGTGCACCGGGGCCTCCCACTTCTCTATCTTCTCTGGTTAGAGCCTGTTTGTGCTGTTCTCTGAAGGGCGTAGTGCCTCCCACTTTTTAATGGGCCAAAAGTAATGGGACAAACTAAACAATCCTAAATCTAACTTTCACTTTTTAATCCTTTGCAGGCAATTACAGCCTGAAGTCTGGAACGCATAGACATCACCAGACGTTGGGTTTCATTCCTGGTGATGCTCTGCCAGGCCTCTACTGCAAATGTCTTCAGTTCCTGTTTGTTCTTGGGGCATTTTCCCTTCAGTTTTGTTTTCATCAAGTGAAATACAGGCTCAATCGGATTCTGGTCAGGGGATTGACTTGGCCATTGCATAACAATCCACTTTTTAGCCTTAAAAAACTCTTTGGTTGCTTTTGCAGTATGCTTCGGGTCATTGTCCATCTGCACTGTGAAGCGCCGTCCAATGAGTTCTGAAGCATTTGACTGAATATGAGCATATAATCTTGCTCAAAACACTTCAGAATTCATTCTGCTGCTTTTGTCAGCAGCACATCATCAATCAATACAAGGGAACCAGTTCCTTTGGCAGCCATACATGCCCACGCCATGACATTACCACCACCATGCTTCACTGATGAGCTGGTATGTTTTGGATCATGAGCAGTTCCTTTCCTTCTCTTCTCTTCCCATCACTCTGGTACAAGTTGATCTTTGCCTCATCTGTCCATAGGATGTTGTTCCAGAACTGTAATGGGTTTTTTAGATGTTGTTTGGCAAACTCTAATCTGGTCTTCCTGTTTTTGTGGCTCACCAATTGTTTACATCTTGTGGTGAACCCTCTATATTCACTCTTGTGAAGTCTTCTCTCGATTGTTGTCTTTGACACATATACACCTACCTCCTGGAGAGTGTTCTTGATTTGGCCAACTGTTGTGAAGGTGTTTTTCTTCACCAGGGAAATAATTCTTTTGTCATCCACCACAGTTGTTTTCCGTGGTCTTCCGGGTCTTTTGGTGTTGCTGAGCTCTCCAGTGCGTTCTTTCTTTTTAAGAATGTTCCAAACAGTTGACTTGGCCACACCTAATGTTTTTGCTATCTCTCTGATGGGTTTGTTTAGATTTTTCAGCCTAATGATGGCTTGCTTCACTGATAGTGACAGCTCTTTGGATCTCATATTGAGAGTTGACAGTAACTGATTCCAAATGCAAATGTCACACCTAGAATCAACTCCAGACCTTTTACCTGCTTAATTGATAATGAAATAACGAGGGAATAGCCCACACCTGTCCATGAAAAAGCTTTTGAGTTGATAGTCCCTTTACTTTTGGCCCCTTAAAAAGTGGGAGGCACATATTGAAACTGTTGTAATTCCTACACCGTTCACCCGATTTGGATGTAATTACCCTCAAATTAAATCTGAAAGTCTGCAGTTAAAGCACATCTTGTTTGTTTCATTTCAAAACCATTGTGGTGATGAATAGAGGCCAAAATCTGAAAATTCAGTCAATGTCCCAATATTTATGGACCTGACTGTATATGTGTTGTGGTCCCGAAACATTGGTTTTTATCATGGATGTTTAAATATATTTTTTCATGGAAATCTCTGAGTGCCGCCGTCCATTTGTTGCTGCTTTTGAATCTGATTGACGCGGAGGGCACCTGAGTTGCTCAACCAACATCACATGAGTGCCGATCCATATAGGATTATATATATATATATATATATATATTTATATATATATACACACTGAATGAAAGGCGGCACTCATAGTCATACACCAGATCACAGCGGGCAAGTAAGATTCAACGTTTCGAGATCTTTATTATCTCATCATCAGGATAAAAAAGATATAAATACACTAACCTTAAATACCTTCACCATCACCTCGTGCAAGACAGGACAGCGACACCCCAGAAGACGCTCTCAAATGATGTCATCAACAGGAGTCACGTTGCCCAGACAACCAAAATCTGTGACATAACATCAAAGACAGAAACGCACACGTTAATAAAAAGAAAAAAATGTTACTATAAACATGAATACTGAAACCAAAAAGCAAACCTAATGAAAATAATGTAAAAAAAACATCATTGTAAACAGTAAATTGCTGTATCCAAAAAGCCAAACCTGATAAGCTTCACTGAATGTAATGCACCCTCGTAATGTTAAACAGGCAGTTAATTCTTCATTTAAATTGCCACCAATACTAAGTATTAAACATGTTAATTAAAACAATGTAATTCCATACTTTCATTTAGGCCCCTGGGTGAAAGAGTGCCCAATTTATGAATCCATCGGGATTCACAGCACAACAGTTTGCCAGCACGGTCACTCCTGCGAATAGAGTGTGGAATGTGGTCAATGAGAATAAAATGAAAGGTAGACAGACCGTGACCGGCATTCAAAAAATGCCTAGCCACGGGCTGATCACTGCATCCACTCTCTATAGCCATTTTAATGGCAGAGCGGTGTATAGCCATCCTTTCCCTGATGGTTCTCTCAGTTTTACCTACATAACTCAGTCCGCAAGGACAGGTTATGAGGTATACCACATATCTCGTTAAACAAGTGAGACGATGCTTGATGGTAAGTTGTTGACCACTTAATGGATGTCTAAAAGTGGTCCCGACATTCATATATCTACATGTCAAACAGTTACGACATCTAAAACATTCAGGTTTGAGAGATAAAAAAATAGTCGCCAAATTTTGTTTAACATTTATATTAGTAATATCTGTTTTCATAATCATATCTTTAATATTGCTACCTCTCGTTTAACATGGCATAATATGCTTATCCTGTAAGCGTAAAGATGTATCGGATTGCACAATGGGCCAAAGACTCTTGGTCACCTTATTGATCATGGGACTAAAAGGGTTAAAATGATTAACCCAGGGAATACAAGGTTTCACATTTGTATTCTGCTTTTTCAAAAGTAATCATTCCCTGGGAATAGACAGAGCGTGATTTTTATCTTTAATAAGTCTATCCAATTGATAACCTCGTTCTAGAAATTTTTGAACCATAGCATCCATACGTTGACCAGCATCATCGATGTTACTACATATGCACCTGACTCGAATGAACTGGGAAAAAGGAAGCCCATATTTACAAGAATTAGGATGACAGCTGCTTGCATGAAGAAGCATGTTGCGGTCTGTGGATTTCTGAAACAGAGATGTGGTGAGTACACCTTCATATAGTGAGACAACATCTAAAAAGTTGACCTTGTGCGTATCGGCATGAAAGGTAAATTTGATGGGGCTATTGCCCCTCTAGGTAATTGCCCAACTTCTTCAACTTGCTTATAATATAGAACTTTCTTTGAAAAACTAAATAAGTGTAATTAGTGGCAGTCGCTTAGTTGGTGCAGTGAAAGTGAATATGATGGTGATAGTTGGGCAACTAAGCTGCTTTCATCTTGAACTTCATATGCTGCAGGAAGACTATAAACTATTGTATGAAGAATTACTTATTACTCAGCATTAGCCAGGATCGCTAGTACTGCTTGAGACAATAGTGAGCATAACTGAGTGCAATTGACAGCAACAGGAAAAGTTCACTTTTACCAAAGGAAACATAATTGCAAGTTATAATTGCTACTAAGTTACAACCGTGCACCGCCTTACAGAGTTAACTAGCCAGCAACTTGTGAAATGTCAGGACTGAAATAATTTACAGTTAGTTGCAATGCTTATGTAATTTAGAGGTTGTGAATAATTATAGTGTCTTTAGTCAAAGATTTTAGCTTTGTCTTGACCTAAATTATTTAGTTTCGCAGACGTACAGCCTCAGAGACAAGATTGTTCCAGTATAATAAAACTTTACGTTATTCTGCCTATTTTATGTGCAATGAAATTGTATTTGCATATACTTGACTAAACTGTATGTTCAGAAAAATTAAAATATTTCTATTTCAAATATGCGCTGTTATTGAGGTTGTTGTGAATAAAACATCACATGTTTGAGTACCAATTGGCTTGATACATTGTTGAAAAACAGGAGGCTATCTACTGTATCACAAGGTAATTTCCAGAACCAAATCTCCTAAGTGCAACGGAAGTGAAAATTGACAGGCTGCCCAAAGTTTAGTGATACTTCATACAGTGCGGGTGTCACACATTTTCCCAGTGATTTCCCTATTGTGCATGCGGTAAATGCCGGGAAAATGGCAGCGGCGGTCATTTTCAAGGTTTTTTGTGCAGCGCTACAGCTGACATGGGTCTTCGGAGGTGTAAGTATTAAAAATGGGTGCAGAATGTGTGGTGTTGGTCCCAGGCACCGCACACCCTGCATCCATTATACATATGCCCCTGCAACCAATCAAATTGTGTTGTGACACTAATAAACATAAACAATCCTTATGTGTACTTAAAACTTTATAAAAATAAAACTGAACCAAAGCTTCTTCTTCTCCCTGTACTCTTCTAAACTAGGAGAACTCATCAGCTCCTTTGGCCTCCAATACCACCTCTACGCCGATGACACACAACTATACCTTTCCTCTCCTGATCTCTCCCCTTCTGTCCTCTCTCAGGTAACCAGTTGCCTCTCCACCATCTCTTCCTGGATGTCCGAGCACTCTCTGAAGCTCGACATGGACAAAACTGAACTCATCATCTTTCCCCCTAATAGAGTCTCCACCCCAACCAATCTCGCTATCACTGTTGACAACACATTCATCTACCCTGTCCCCCAACTTCGCTGCTTGGGTGTCACCCTTGACTCCACCCTCTCCTTCACAGCCCACATTCAATCTCTGGCTCAATCCTGTCGGCTCCAGCTATGCAACATCGCTCGTATTAGGCCTTTCCTCTCCCAGAATCCTACCAAACTGATTATTCATTCACAAATAATTTCTCGGCTTGACTACTGCAACCTTCTCCTTACTGGCTTCCCACATTTCCATCTTGCTCCCATCCAGTCTGTTCTCAATGCGGCAGCTAGACTTATCTTCCTCTCCCGCCATTCCACTTCCGCTACACCCCTATACCAAAATGTGCACTGGCTCCAATTCCCCTACAGATCCTCTTAAAACTCCGCACCTTCACATACAAGGCCCTCTCTAACTCTACTGATCCCTACATCTCAAACCTCATCTCCTTACATACTCGCTCCCACTCACTTCAGTCTGCCAATGACTGTTACCTCTCCTCCACCCTGGTTACTTCATCTCATGCACATATCCAAGATTTTGCTCGTGCAGCCCCCCTTCATTGGAATGAGCTCCCTCGCTCAATTAAGCTCTCCTCGACCTTACAGAGCTTCAAACGTGCACTGAAAACCCACCTGTTCATCAATGCATACCCTTGCACTAAATAACCATCACCATTCTCTGTCCCTCCTGCTTCTGCCATCTCTACCTCACCTACTTCCTGCACTCAGGTCCCCCTCTACACACTCTTGCCTCATGTCATCTGTCCATCTCCCCTCTCCTCTAGATTGTAAGCTCCTAGGAGCAGGGTCCTCCTCCCCACTGTCTCACAGCCTTCTTCTCTTGCACTTCTATGACAGCCTTCACCTTCCCAGCTGTACTGTGTATGGAGAATTGTGTTGCTAATTGTTACTTGTGCTCTGTTTATAAGTTGGCTACTGTATTGTAATGTAATGTTCTGTGTACCCTTTACTGTATGTACGGCGCTGCAGACCTCTTGTGGCATCCTATAAATAAAATGTAATAATAATAATAAAAATACTTCAGCCTCAAGTTGCGTACACGAGGTACAATATCTGTGAATGATATGAAAACGATATATCGCTCATATCGTTAATCTTTATACAGTGAACGACCAACGATGTACGTTCTCGCATGAATGATAATGATATCTATGATCGTCTGTACATGCAGGCACCTTGCACAATATTGTCAACTTTGCCTGTACAGAAATGTGGCAGGATGACTTCACTGAAAGATAACTTTCAAGTCATTGGTGGTACCGTGTGTATGCAGCTTTAAAGTGCTATATAGGGTGCTATATATTTCGAATGCTGGCATTTTCAGCATTTAATCCCCATTTACGTGACATCTGCCCACCCTCTCTTTATCTCATTGGTTCCATCAGTTGTCCATAATGGAGAGTCCTCTATTGGAGTTCCCGCATCTTCATCTGACCGGAGGTGTGTGCCGCTATTTTCCCCGGATGACATCACTTCTGTGTAGGTAGTCGTCATTTCTGCCAAAGTTAATTTTGAATGTGCTACCTAGTCTATCCTAGGTAACCTGTTGCTAGGTTTTTTTGGAGTAGCAGTGACATCATATCCTCCAAGACTCTGACCTTGTTTATAGCGGTTGTGGTAGAGGTGTTGTGTTAAAATGGCACTTTTAAGGCTGAAAATTCTATAAGTAATCAGAGTAATGAATACACATAAAAAACTTAAAATATACAAGATCTCAGAATATACATGACATTCATAAAACTACATTCTAAAAACCATATAAGTTCCATTTAGTTTTTTGTAAGTTTCTGGGATGTCTCATGTTCTCTTGTTTTTAACCTGTCTAATCCCATAAAAATGGGTTAACTCCTGGGTGGAACAATTATGTATTGTTTTAAGTGCATTGAGTGCACAGCTCTCCAACCCCTTTCTAATGTTTCTTAAATTCTTTAAAGGGTCTTGATGTGCGTCCAATATAGGATTTTCCACACGTGCAATGCAAAGTGTATATGACATCCTTTGTATTACAAGTAATGAAATCTGTAATATTGAATTTTTTTGCCCTGTATTATAATTTCCTGTATCTTAGAGGTTCCATTCCCTGTTATATTCCTACAGCCTATACAGTTACCTCACCTATAGAAGCCTGTGGATTTTATGGTTTCCTTGTTGTTAGGGGGCAAATAATTCCTAGAGGGAGTTTGTTGATAAGGTTATTGGCTTTTCTATAGATGCAGGACAGATTATGCTGGATTTTGGAAGCTATGATTGGGTCTTTTTGTAGGATTGTCCAGTGTTTCCTAATCAATTTCTCTAGTTATCTGTATTGTGAACTAAAGGTAGTGACAAAGGCCCAAACAAACTTTCCATCTTTTTTGGTTGGTGGTTCTCTCTGGGATGTAATAAGTGTTTTCCTTTCTAACTCGGATGCCTATTCTAATGCCTTTTCAACAATCAACTGTTTGTATCCACTACAAAGAAAACTATCCCTCATTTCTTCTGCCTGTGTTATAAAGACCTTCTTGTTCAAACAGTGGAGGATTAGCACCACAGCCACTGGGCATCTCTATCCCATCAGATGTGGGATTAGCATAAAGACACAGATGTGGCTTCATAAAAAGATGCAGCTGTGGCTGAATAGTGTGCATCTTTGAATCAGACCCTCTGACTTTGTATTCCCAGAGAATAGACATTTTTGATGATGTCCTCATACACTGAAGAAAGGTGACATAATAGATGAAGAATAAGGAGAGTTTTCCACCAAATGAAGAGCCTTAGCCCATTTATTATGTGACATGTAACACCTGAAATATTGCTCTGCCCACTCCATTTAATCATTGGTCTGGGAATGATATACCAACAAAAAAACAAGCTAAAAAAACAAGTTAATAGCCAATAACATACAGAAGGCCCTCAGAAACTGGGCAACTAACTGGACGTGATTTTGTTGAGAACCCAATTATCTATACATGGATTGATACCTCCATCTTTCTTGGTCACAAAGTACAACCCTGCTCCTAATTGGATCTGAATGATTGTATAAAACTCTTCTCCAAATTTCCTGAGATGCCCTCCTCTACTACACCTAATTCAGTGGCAGAGAGAACAACCAACTCTTGAGGAGTTTTACTCTGTGAAAATAGCAGGTGAAATGCATTAGCCAAGCCCCCTTTGCAGGGCGATATCAGAAAACAGCTGTCCGGTGGTGAGACAGGCGTGCACGCTCACCGCCGGCTCTCATACACCCACAGTAGCCGAAGACTGTCATCGTTCGAGCTGCAGCACCATGGGACCCACACAAGATGGATCTCCAACATTGAGAGGGGGTACCCGGTAAGCAGGCAAATGGATGCACACTTTCCCTTCTAAGCACCGGACACCCGGCGACCAACCATAGGAGGTGCGCTCACCAACACTAATCCCTCGGACATTTAAACAGTTTCATTACTCCCCACCAAAGGAGCAATGTATTAAGGACCTGTACTGTAAGAAGTCACATTAACTGGTACACTATGTTGCCATAAATGCAACACTGTTTCTAATACAGAACATTTTAGTCATTTTTCTGAAGTATGTAATATACTGTTTTATTGTATTCTGTATATGACAATTGTTCTTATATAGTAATGGAATTTTTACTGTATACACCTATTAAGCACCTATTTATGACATAGAACTCCTCTAGTCAGCCTTGGTTTTACTGAGTTTAGTATATAAATTTTATTCTCATTCACATAAACACAGATAGCACTGTTATATTTGCTGCACCATTTGAGTGTCAAATAAGCATCTGTTCTGTTTCCTTACCAGTGTACATGGGGAGTACACATTTTTGCCACTGGCTGCAGCTTCCAACACACACAAACACCTATAACCAACGTAACTACAAATCCGGAGTAGCGCACTACACCATCCGTCTCACCAATTACTCTGAGAAAACGTCTATTGTAGCAATCATAAGACTGATACAGGGGAAGAGAATAAGTTGATTTCTTACTGAAGACAGTGAAAATATACTAAAAAGCATTAGGATGCCCAATAACAGAGTCAGAGACAGTTTGGATGTCAGCAAACTTTTGGAAAAGTTGACTCCCCATTGAATAATTGTTCCAGCAGTCCATTTAATTGTAGGATGTAGGGATAACCAAGATACCCTAATGTGGTGGCAACAAAATGCTATAAAAGGAAATGCACTGTAAATATCCCATTGACAGAGCAAATGGAATGGTCTTGAACCTAACTGGCCCTCCAATGAGTAAATTATTGTCCAAATCTACAGTGGACATTGGGGTCTTCAAATGTATAATGGTTTAAGTGGAGATTAGAGATAATGTCTTGATGAAAAAAGCCTGCTGTCCCACTGTCAACATGTGCCAGGTCATTGAGTCCATGCAAAGAAGCCAGACACAAGCTTTGGAGATGACCCTCAAGTTTTCCACATTATTTGGATAGTCGCATACAGTGTGCCCATTATCCTGCATTACAGACAAAGGGGTCTATGCACTAAGCCTTGGAGAGAGATAAAGTAAATGGAAACAAAGTACCAATCAATCAGCTTCTGTCATTTTCAAACACAGATTGTAAAGTAACAGTTAGGAGCTGATTGGTTGGTACTTTTTTCCATCCACTTTATCTCTCTCCAAGGCCTCATAAATAGGCTCCAAAAACTGTTGATCTGTATAATTCCTTCTTCAGAGAATAGCGATGACACCACTATCAGCACAGTTACCAAAACCAGCAAAGAAGGGCTCCTGGTAAACAAACTTTTCTTCCAAAGCCTCAAGCTTAAATGTATATCAATGTGGATGGCTAGCTGCATGAGACCCCCAGAGAAGATAACATAGGGTCAGTTGATTCTTAATTTGCTCTGATGGCTTGACTCAAAATTGGCTTCTCAGAGCCCAGTGTTTCTATCCACTATCTGCCCACAGCCTACAGGGGATTGGTTGTAGACATAAAGTTGGTATGTTTAAAACAAATGTGTACACAAATGTCTAATGCTTTAGTCCAACCAGCTGGAGCACAGGTCTACAGTGGAAAAAGTCCTAGGTTCAAATCTCACTGAACATGCAAGGCATTTTTATTGCAAAAATGTAAAATCATGCGTCTGTCACACCCATATTTGCATTTTGAATATATCATTTAAATAATCACTAATATAAGTTTGAACACCCCATCTACTGCTATAACAGTCTCCATTCTTCTAGTAATGCTTTGCACTAGATTTTGGAACATGGCTGCAGCAATTTGCATCCACTTAGCCAAAAGAGCATTGGAGAGATCAGACACTTGGGGGTAAATTTACTAAAGTGAGAGTTTTTAGAAGTGGAGATGTTGCCCATAGCAACCAATTAAATTCTACTTAACATTTAACTAGCACCTTCTAGAAGGTAATAGCTAGAATCTGATTGGTTGCAATGGGCAACATCTACAGTTCTAAAACCTCTCACTTTAGTACATTTACCCCTTACTGTATAGTAATTGGCTGTATGCTTGGGCCTGGCTCACAGCTGAAGTAGGTGTCCTATGTGGTTTAGGTCAGGGTAATGTGCAGCAAGACAAGTTATTTCACACTAAACTTGGCAAACCATTTTTTTTAGAAACGTTGCTTTGCTTTGGAATTCTCTATAATGATATTGTATGCAGATTTGTCAGACTACCAGATGGTGAAATGTGGATTCATCAGAGAATGCATTCCACTAATCAAAAGACCAATGGAAGTGTGCTTTATACCAATCCAGCCAAAGTGTGCCTTTACACATGGTGATCTGAAGATTGTTTGCTACTGCTCTTTGAAACACAATTCATAACTCACCTGACAAACCAGTTTCTGTGCTAATATATATCTAATGTGGCAGTATGGAGCTTCATAGTGAGTGCTGCAACCGAGGACAGCTTTTTTTTAAAATAAAATACACACTTCAGCACTCAGTGTTTTCATTCTGTGGTAAAAAGTGAGTGTAGGTGCACCTCACAACCAACCAGTATACAACTACTCAAATTGGCAGCTCACACAGGTTCTGCTACCCACTAAAACTAGACTAAAGAAAAAGGAATGGGTGGAGTGCTTATTTGAAGTATTGAAGATTATACAATTTTTTTATTGAATTGTAGCAGCACTAATACAACAGAAAACATGGCATGATGGTATGATTTTAATACGGGACTCTGCAGGGGCGTAACAATTGCCCCTGCAGTGGCTTGGGCATGCGGTGGTTTGGGGGCTGCATATTCCATGCAGACTAGCCATCCCCATGGAATCTACTGAAAACATCCCTCCAAAAATGGGCACCGCCTAGAAGGAGACAGATGCTAGAGGTCCATACTGCATAGCATTACCCAGAAGTAGCAGGAACGCTGTTGCCACTGGGAGAAGATGCAGAAAGTTGCATCTTCTTCTGTGAAACCCCTGACAAATAGCCTGAGACCCCTGACAATGAGCATGAAACCCCTGACAATGAGTATGGAACCCCTGGCAATAAGCATGAAACCCCTGGCAATAAGCATGGAATCCAGAGCATAAAACCCCTGAAAATGAGCATGAGACCCCTGACAATTAGCATGAAACCCCTGACAATGAGCATGGAACCTCTGGCAACAAGCATGGTACCCCTGGATAGAAGCATGAACCAACTGGTAATGAGCATGAAACCCCTGGAAACAAGCAGGAAATTTAAACATAATTAGTATTATTGTGGGGCATAAAATGGTGTAGTGGGCAAAAATGTATATGGCATAATGTGTAATGGGAATTACAGTGTGTGGCATAATGCGTAATGGGCATTAGTGTGTGGATTAATGTGTAATGGACATTAGGTGTAATAGGCATGACTGTATGTGGCATATTGTGTAATTGGCATTACAGTGTGTGGAATAATGTGTAATGGGCATTATGGTATGTGGAATAATGTATAATGGGCATAACAGAGTGTGGCATATTGTGTAATAGGCATTACAGCATGGTGTGTGGCACAATGTGTAATGGACATTATGGTGTGTGGAATAATGTGGAATGAGCATTATGGTGTGTGGCGTAATGGGCATTTTGGTATGGGGCATATTTTGTAATATGCATTATGGTGTGTGGCATAATAAGTAATGGACATTAAGATGTGTGGAATAATGTGTAATGAGCATTAAGGTGTGTGGCATATTTTATAATGGGTATAACGGTGTGTGGCATAATGTGTAATGGGCATTATGGTATGTGGAATAATGTGTAATCGGAAATACAGAGAGAGGCATACTGTGTAATAGGCATTATGGTGTGTGGCATAATGTGTAATGGGCATTATGGTGTGTGGAAAAATGTATAATGAGCATTACAGTGTGTGTGGCATAATGTGTAATGGGCATTACACTGTGTGGCATAATGTGCAATGGGCATTATGGTGTGTGGAATGATGTGTAATGGGCACTATGGAGTGTCGCATATTGTGTAATAGGTATTATGGTGTGTGGCATAATATGTAATGGGCAGTATGGTGTGTGGCATAATGTGTAATGAACACTATGATTTGTGGCATATTGTGTAATGGGCATTATGGTGTGTGGCATAATGTGTAATGGTCATTAATGTGTGTGTATGGCTATTACAGTATGTGGAATAATGTGTAATGGACATTAAGGTGTGTGGCATAATGTATAAGGAGCATTACTATAAGGAGGAAAAATGACAAATAATAAACTGTCTATGGGGGGGTTGGGGCACATTTTTAACTGTTTGTACTGAGAGCCAAATTGCCTAGAAATGGCCCAGTATTAGTTTTACCAAAATGCCCAGAGGGAGGGGGGGTCAGAATCTTTTTTGGCAGGGGGGAGCAAAATTTATAGTTATGCCACTGCCTCTCTTATAATAAATATCCAAAAATAGTAATGTCCCAACTTTAACAAGGACACACATCCAAGTACAGATGTGTCTCCTTACATGTAGTGTCCATACTACATATGCACTGCTTCTCATGCCATTCCTTGTCTCAGCTTGGTGAATTAAGTTGCATCATGGCGTATTGAGTCGCAACATAATGCATTGAGATGCAGAAAAACAAGAGATAGTAATACAACTTTCTGTTCTCCAGATGTCGCTTTTCCTAAACTGCCCTGCACATGCTTTAAATAGCCACTGCAGGTTCTGTGGCACTGCCAACTGATTGGCTGACAGATCCTCTACAGTGTGTCTGTCATGGATAAAGAGTGGCAAGGACTAGGTGAGCATGTACAGTATAGTAGTGTGAGTGTGCATGAGTGCTTAATAAAGGATTAAATAATTCAGTGTGTGAGTCCTGTATTTTTTCTTAAATATCATCTTTATACTGTACTGGAAGGACAGATGTCAGCTGCCAATTACTGTCTGGACATCTGAGATGCTGTGTTCGACAGTCTGGGATCTATATTCCCACTGAAACAGATAACATGACTCCTTAATTTACACTATCAACACCACAGGGGATGTTGCACAATTGTGCATCTCAGATGCATGTACAGCATCTGAGAAGTAAATGCCCTTGCTACAGGCAGTAGTAATGTGGTTAAGGTGAATGCTTACCATAATCGTCACCTGGGATTTGATTCCCAATAAGGACATTGTGTAATGTGCTTTTGCAATCAATATTATTTTATCTACAGTATATATCGTTTACTTTACATACGCATTGTGCTGCACTTGTACCATTTGGCAATAAAGAAACACAAAGTTTTCTTCTTTTTGATACCATACTGTATCTGCCCAAACTGCCGCACACGCACACGCACACACCAGACACTTACAAGTAAATATACAGGAAAAAACCGCAGACTCAGCTTTTAACAAAAAAGATGATGCTGACCATTTGTAGGGTACCACAGCATAGCTCACAACACGCTCTGCACCTCCTTCATATGTATGCAATGCCACAGAGGTGACTTTGTCACTAACCACTACTACAGACAGATGTTTGGTTGCATAGGGAGAGGAATCAGTAGCAGGAAAAAAGAAGTGATAATGCCACTGTATAGGTCATTGCTACGGACTCATCTAGAATACTGTGTTCAGTTCTGGAGGCCATATCTCCCGAAGGATATAGACACATTAGAGGTGGTACAATGAAGGGCAACTAAAATGGTGCATGGCCTACAGCACAGAACTTACCCGGAAAGACTAAAATATCTTAATATGTATAGTTTGTAGCAGAGAAGGGAAAGGGGGGACATGATAGAAACTTTCAAATACATTGAAGGTTTTAACAGGGTACAGGAGGGAAGTATTCTTCAAAGGAAGAGAAGTACAAGAACACGAAGACATGCACTGCAACTGGAGGGAGGCAGGCTCAGTGGAAATTTGAGGAAAAATTATTTCACAGAAAGGGTAGTGGATAAGTGGAATAGCCTCCTATCAGATGTGGCTGAAGCTAAGACTGTGGAACAATTTAAACATGCTTGAGATAGGCATAAGAATATCCTTAAGAGAGACGTAAGGAGCAAATAGGGTTGAAGTTGCCAAAAGGATACATGAAAAGGGGCAGAATAGATGGGCCAAGTGGTTCCTATCTGCAGTCAAATTCTATGTTTCTATGTTTTTATATGGGAGGGTTAGTGTTAGGCTGCAGAAAAGTTGGTTTAGGGTTAGGGGTAGGGTTACAATACTTACTTGCATGCATTGGGATTTCCAACCTTTGTGATTATGATGGCAGGATCTGACCGCCGGCATTATCAGCACCTGTATCCCATACCTAACCCATTAGATTACCAGTACCCCTAAAAATGCACTCCTGCAGCATTATGCTTATTATTCAGTCAAGAAAATTCTCCTTATTTAGTAGGAGATTTATTCTTCCTTATATAATTTATATCAAATGTTCTATTCAAATACATATACTTTCTAATACAATGTCTAGGAAGCCTTCAAAATCAGTATTTCTAACACAGTAACTAGCTCAGTATCTAATAACTAAGGCTGATATGCAACATTGTTTTACATGTAATTTTTAAGACATATGTTCTAAAGATATTTAGACCAGATAAAGTATTTCTGTTCTATGTTAATAACCGTCCTGTTAAAGTGATTTGAACATTTAGAATAAAAGTTTAGTATGTAAAACATATATACAGTACAAATCACAAGAATTTGTAATAATAAAAAATCCATTATCAAAAAGAGTTACATAATTCTAAAATTAAATAAAACACCTAAACTGCTAAATGCAAATGAAACAATTTAAAAAGACTCACACTCAGAAACAATGTTGTGTGTCTGCAGTATAATTAAATATATATCTACATGTTTTCTAAATTTCAATGTGAAACATCAGTATTTGAAATACAGTGCTAATAGACTATAGTCACATTACAAAGCAAACAAAAAACTGCAAATATTACTAGTATAAAATAATATAATACATTTAGTAAATGATATAACTAAAGCAAATGATACATTTATAGAAGCACTGATTAATCTACACAACTTTAACTGTGAGGCTGTGCCCTTCTAAAATTTAGGTTATAGAATCAGGTACAACACTATGTGATCGTAATGCTGCCACAAAGTTTACCCATTGCTACAGTATTGTACTTCCCACTCCTTCTGTCAATTTGCTCCTGTCAGTTTTCACATGGGCTAGATCAATCCCCGGTTCCTCCAAATATTTGTTGAACTTATCAGACATTGGGCTCAAATCAATTGAACGCAAATTAAATAGCGCTAGGATGGAGCTCCCAGAGCTATTCAATTTAGTGCGCTGTTAAGGATTTCTTCTCGCGCCCCACCAGGGGTGCGAGCAGACATCTGACAAAAGCACAGGTGCGATGCTATTTTCTGCCCTTAGCACCATGGAAACAGCATCACGCCAGGCAGTTTAGTCATAGTATGCTCGTTTTCCCTGTTTAAGATGCGAGGGGCATGATAACGGGTATTCTCTGACCTAACAGCGTGCTGAATTGAATAGCTGTGGCAGCTCCCTCCCGGGGCCATTTAATTTGCGTTCAATTGAATCAAGCCCATTGATCTACAGTATTTAGTGAAAATGATGAGCGAGAGCCATCAGCAGCAAATTGACAGATATGGGTGGTTGCAGCTAAGCATATTTACCTGAAAATGTATTCAGAATGAAGACCAAGCAGTAGCCTCAATGCCCCTGACCCATCATCATATAGGTTGTTACACTACTGAAAAACAGTATGTCATCACTTACATTTAAAGAATAGTAATGTCACTTCTGTAACATAGCCTATTGTCTGGTCAATAGTAATAAGTCTGTTCTATAATGGATAACTGTTAGTGTTGGAAATGGACATTTATCCATAAGGTTTTACTTTAAACAGAAATTGATCTAGAAGTTACCCAAGAGTTCTATGCCCTGTATAACAGCATTTGGTCTGCAACCTATACTGTATATGTACGGTGCAGCACTGTTAATACTGTAATACATTGAATATGTAATGTTAGCTTGCTTTTATTGTATAAAACATTAACAGTTTATAGTGGTAGAAAAAAATCTTATTTAAATGAAGAAAGAAAGAAAAAAAAAACATTTTAGTTCAATAAAATTGAGATTTTGACATGGAGTTATTATGTTCCAAGGGATGCATCCAAAACGTGTTATAAACAAAAAAACATTATTTCTGCATTATTTAAATATCTGGTATTATCAAATTATTATATTAACATGTAATTTGAGAATTCGGGTTTAGTAATTTCTAGTTGATATTATTTTTGGTTACAGCCACAAAAGATAAAATTCTCTGCTCCATAATAATTGAATCAGCAGTACATTACAGAACATTTTGCATATTAAAATGAAATAATTAGTGGAGTAGGAGTTCAATAGAGCTTCTAAATGGATTTAGTTTAGTACTGTATGTGAATAGAACAGCCACAGCTCTTCAAGGTACCCTTATGCTTCAGTTTTACTGAAATCTACATATGTTCTTTAAATTGATTAGAATGTCTTTGTTCAAAATATGAACCTGACATCAAAAGAAGTATTTTCACTGGGAACAACTATGGCAATCATTTCAGTCAATATTGCACAAAAAAGAAAAAAAGAAAGAAAGCTGTAGATAATGTCTTCCAAATTCTATGTCATTGTTTTATAAGATAATTGTTGATAGTAGAAATAATGTTTTAAAGAAATTTAGTTTGAGATGGTAACATTTGCTGGCATGTCCATAATGATGCCCATACTATTAAGGAGATGAGAGCAATTTGTGGTTTGGCTCCTTAAAAGAAATGTAATTGTCATATTAATTACAGTTCTTTTAATTTGGTTCTAAATGGTATGAAAGATTTCTACATTGTATCGAGAAGAGAGATTACTGTGATGTTAATCATTAGGATAATTCAAGTATTGAATTAACTTCAAAAAAATTCTGCAAACAAAGTCATTCAGTACCAAACCAAGGGGTGCCAACTGCATTATCTGTATAATTGTATAAGTGTATATGTATAGAAGTAATTTAAATGTGCATAGTATGTCAAATAAATAGCAAGATTTAGTATATTTGGGGAAATAAAGACATTCACAGTTTACAGGAAGCAAAAACATACAATTTACAACCAACTGTTGTGATTCCGCACTGATATCTATGTAAAGTATTATTTCCTCATCAAGAGAAACAAAATATTTGTTCTTAATGATCTAAGGACTCCATTAGAGTAGTTAGTGATATCTATAAAGTAATTTTCTCAATAATTCTTTCATGAAGGTGCTCCCTGATAATCTCCTAATTAGACAATTTAATTAACTACAAAAGAAAATACAAGATTTTAGTCCAGAGCACTTTATAGGTCAAATTAATCCTTTATACCTTATTCCCTGGACAAAATAGTAAAAATTAACCTTTATTACTAATTCTTAAAATATTAGTATAGTTTATAGTTTATATAGAAAAGAATGTGTATTAGATAAAAAAAATGTGATTTAAAACTTCCTTCTACCATTGGTTATTTCCCGTTGCTAATTCAGTTGTGTACATCTGAGTTTTGGCAATCAGATTATTTAGTTACTTTCTCAAATATTTTCATTCCGAAGTAACTTCTGCTCATATAATAATAAGCTACCCATGTGACAGTGTTGTTATACAACCATGGTTAGATACTCTGACTTGCAAGGAGTGACCCACAAAAAAGTAACCAAACTCTGTTACTGTAATAGTATCAAATGTTGCCAATCCTCGGAGTATCATATTTGGGAACAACAATAGTGGTTACTTCCTAACAATTCCAGTGATAAAGGGAATCCTTTATCATACAGAGGTAACAGATATTATTCACTATGCTTGACTGCCACAGTTGAAGTGGGGGGTTGATGTGTAGTTGATACAGTTGGTGGATTCCATTATGTTCCAGCTTAACCCTCACACTATTTGTTTATATTTTATTACCACCTACTGTATGTATCGGTCCATAAATTTATCATCCCACACACCTATGTCTTTGTCCATAGATTTATCATCCCACACACCAGATATTATATCTGTATATCCTGCTCCTCCTATATGAACATGGTGCCTGGAGAGATAATTATAACCTTATGAATAACGTTTCAGTAATGTGTCATTCTCTCCGTCACTCATTAGTGACTGCGGGTTTTATATATATATATATATATATATATATATCCTGTCTAATGGCACAATTTCACTGCCGCTGTTTGCATCTCACATTCTTATATTACCAAAATGGTGGTCTGACACTTAAATAATAGGTTATTATAACATCCCCTCCCACAGACTCGTATACTCTTATCACTCCCAATCTTCCTTTCATATGTGACTGTCGCTCAGTTTCCGATATAACTCAATTGGTGTTTATATATTTAACAGATCAGTTGGTAAACATAACTACATATGCTGCATATGATAGTGCGGTGACTGGCGGCAGTATGTGGAGTGCCAACATGTATTTTGCCAGGGGCTGCTTTTTCAAGGCAGTGAAACCCAAATGCCTCCCATGTCTGGTACCTATACCATTCAAATTGCTCCCATTCATCAGTTTTGAATCTTAATATCCCGCTCCTTTTTTGATAGGTCAGTGATAATTCCGTCGTTTTTCAAACATGCTGACGTCACTAAGTTTCCTATCCTACTAATCAGCGGTACGTTAACCCTTATGACCTCATAAATGATATTAATATCTATCAGATCCTCATGTGAAGATCCTGTATGTACATTTCCATGATCTATTAATACAGTATCGGTTTTAATCTCAGTATTCGATTAGTACTTTCCTAACAGTATTACAAAGAACATCATGGTCTCAATAATAATAATTTTCATGTATGTTGTTCTTCAGTATCGCAGTGGGAATCAAATGAATAAACTATTATCATTACCCTCTGCCTGTGCTTAGTGCATATGTATAGTACCTTTAATCAATTCAGATAGCTTGACACATATAGAGATATATTAAATCAGTTCATTCATTCCTCTGTATATATCATAGAGATGTAATACTAACTAAATCAAATGAAACCTAATATTAATAACTAATAATAGATAGTAAGTTTATTAATTATTGGCTTTCAAATGACCCGTTCCTGATAATGCAATAAATTATCCAATTGTTGTTAAACAAACATATGATTTACATAGAATTCATGTAGGCTCAACTAAAATTAGCAAAGGTAACCAAGCACATACATAACACCCCATCACGTACCATCTATTAATGTTAGTAGTTTTGAAAATCCTTAGACACGCTGGGCTATATTGTTCACTTTACAAATGACACATATGAGGTACAGACCTATATTAACATATTCATATGACAGAAATTAACCATACTACATGATGCAGATTACAGGTAAATCCAATACATACAGAAAACATGATATTTATTATTGATACAAAAAAGAAGAGAAAGGGAAAAAAGTGCCAGAAAGGGTGGGGTTCAGTGAGGAGTTGCACATTTTGAAGATATAAATCTGTTGAATAACTCTTGTAGTATTGTAGTAGCCTATTTATGGAAGCTATGCCTATTTAAACAAGGTTGTTGAGTTCTAGATAATGCTAGTGATGTACTCCATGGGATAGTTGGTCCAGATCCAATTGAGAAGTGAAGCAAGCAGAGTTCATTTAGAATTGTTAATGGCTGTGTACCAGCACTGATGAACTTGTATGATTAATTTGTGGATAGATTTAACAGGGTTGGATATGGTAAAGTAACACACTCAGACATATCAAGTACTTCACACTAGTCAAGGTTTTTGAAAGCTTCACTGTGATAGGTTTAATATTTTAATTTCTACATGTTTTAAGCACATTTCAAGCAGTCCCATGCATGTTTATTTTTAGAGAATGGCCAACTGTCAGGTCAAGTAGGTTGAGCAGGACATTGAGAGACCTAGATGTAGTAGTGAGCTCATTTGGAACAGTTGTTAATAGAAGTACTATATACTATATATGGTTTGGGCAAACCACATACAGGATTGTGTGGTCAGCAGAATAAGGATATATGAACAGTGGTGTCCTATGGGAAGGGGAGAGGTGTTCTAACAGATAATCCATGAGGAAGGATGGGGGATTCCTGTACGGCTGTGTCTGACCATCACTATCCATTATCGATATATATGAAGCATACTTCCCATGAACAAAAATATGAAGGACATGTGTGACCACATATAAATTGAGTATTGCTGCACCAATATACTGTATTTCTACCTCTATTTTGTACTTTGATAATAAACTGCTGTGTGTTATACGTATCTTTACTCATTTACGTGATATTTCTTCACCGATAACCGTGTGTTATAAACATCCCACTGAGAACATTCACAAAGTGTTCTCATATGAGTATAGTTTTTCCAGCAAAGACCTGAGGTAGGGAGACAAACATGGATCCTGATCCATGTACTACTGATCATATACTACTGATCATATACTACTGAATTTGTAGTTGCTAGTTGTTCCTTCCCTTTTACCTGAGCTCAAACTGAGTGTTTTGCAAATGGTCCGGGAATCTGAGTCTGGAGTCACTCCTGTCTCTATATTAAATATTGCACAAAGTTGGATATCAGACCTCTAAATGATGGGTGAAAAATATATAGTAACTCTAAGGGTGTATTGATGCAGTTGTTGAAGGGACTCTAAGATGATATAAGTGGAGTATTTGGAGGCATTGGTAAAAATATCTGTGTAATGAGGGAAGTACCCAAAATTGTGAGAGTACTTTGAAATGTAATGTTTTGTCTAATCCAAAAAAGCTGGAGTCATCCATGGGGTAATGATTATTAATTATTCCATTTATAGCAAATGGAGTATGGGTCACAGAGGATACAACATCAACCTTAAATATGATTTATATGTTTACCATAATGAGAACTCATTTACACTAAAAGATAACTACATCAAAGTCCTATCATATGGGATGAGGTCAGGATGCCGGCGCTCAGGATCCCGGCAATCAGAATCCCGACAGGGTTAGAATACCGATACTTGTCGGTCAGTAATCTAACCTTCCCCCTCTCCCAACCTTAACCCTAAACCTCCACCAGTGCCTGACCCTAACCTTCCCCCCAGTGCCTAAACCTAACCCTCACCCCTTAGTGCCTAACCCCGCTACTAATCTTCCGGATTCCGGCAGTCGGGATGTCGGCGCCAGATTCTGACAAATGTCGGGATTCAAGCACCAACATTGTAAGCACTGGAATCCACACAGTCGGGATATTGACCGCATGCAGTTTTTCAATTGGGTTTACCAATGCCTTCATTTTTGGGATGACAGAAAGGGTGCACATTTTTTCCCACCTGTCAACATGAATCCAGAGAACTGTTTTTGAAGACTGATCTGGCAGCTTTCTAGAATGTTAACAGGTAGGAAATGGTATAAAACTAAGGGAAAAGGGTTTCCACAGGTATTCTGGTTATCTCCATGAAATGTAGAAAACAAGGTTAAGGTCTGTTTTGATAGTTTCAAATTATCAGAATATTGTTGATCATGCTGTTTAGTGATACATGTCTAGATACTTCAGTTTAGAATGTTATCATTTCAATTTCAAATTACACTATAGAAGTTTGTCTTGAAAAACAATACATTTCCTGGAACAGGTACAGAAGAGAGAAATTCCCTGGTAGACCCCTCTCAGACAAGAGCAGGGTTTTTGAGAGTTTTAGACAGTTTTATTAAAGTGGACGGTAAGGCGCAGAGGGACAGGTGGGGAAAGTGACAGAGGGAGAGGTGGGGAAAGTGACAGAGGGACAGGTGGGGAAAGTGACAGAGGGACAGGTGGGGACAGGGACAGGTGGGGAAAGTGACAGAGGGACAGGTGGGGAAAGTGACAGAGGGACAGGTGGGGACAGGGACAGGTGGGTAAAGTGACAGAGGGACACTGTACCTGTAGTTTCCCAGCACAGCTCCGTGCAGCATACGGGGAGGCTGTAATCTCTCCCTCCACTTCTGCCTGGTGACAGCTGGAAAGTTCCCCTGCTGGGGCTGAGGACAGAGGAGCCGCTGATCTCAGTGCTACCGGCACTGAGTATGGGATGAGGGGGAGGTGTGGGCGCTGTTATCGGCGGTGCTGCTACCGCTGGTAATTATAGGGACAGGGGGGTGCTACTCTCAGTGCTAGATGCATCTGCATCCACTTCTCCAAACAGCTATGACAGCCTACTAACTAGCTTCTGTTAATGCAAGAATCAGCCTTTGTATGTTGAACATATATGCATCTGCAAATGGACTGCCATCCTGCCCACTGTTTATCCAATTGCAGCTGTAACTCTCATCATTAGTAGCTGGGCATAGTGTATCAATACTGTGTGTAAAAGATTAATCTTGAAACATGCATTCCATCACCATCCTCAAGATACTGAGTTTGGCTACATGCCCGCAACACTCACATGACACTCCCACAAGCCAGAACAGTTCTGATCTTCTGTAAGGTCATGAAAAGATTGCTCTAATTAATCCACCTTCACATGCAATCTCTGTCCATGTGAGTATGACTAATTCGGCATCGCCGATGTCTTTCTGCAGCGCATGCACAGTATGCTGAAATCTGAAAGATGCGTCTGCAAATCAGACTCAGAATAAGGCCTTTACAGCTCAAATTTAATGGCACTTTTGCAGTGATTCAAATCCCCAAAAAGCAAAGGATGCACTAAACTGCGCCACACAAACCCTACTCAGTTCATGACAGTAAAGTGGTCAGTATACATGCCTTAAGTATCTTCAGGGCTGGCACTTCCATTAGGCAGTTTTAGGCAGCTGCCTATGGGCAGCAGGACCTGAGGGGTGGCTCTCTGAGGCTGAGAGAAAAATTAAGATGACCCTTGTGATGGCTGTGGTCCATAGATGCAGTCTCCCATGCCCACCAACTGTGTGATGCTGCCGGTGCCCAGAGCAGCCCGCCCCTTATCTAGTGATAGCCAATAACTGGACAAGGGCTGTGCTCAGTTCCAGCCTGACAGATACTCTGACTTTGCTGGTGTGCCAGCCAGCAGAGGGCACAGCTCGCAGCTCCCTGCTGCGTGTCTTGACTATTCCCAAGCATCTAGATAAGGGGGATTTTAGTTATCTTTAGTTCTCCGGCCTTGAATTTTTCCAGGAGGTCTGATCCAGGGACTAGCTTGACCCCAGCTGAAAATGAGCTCCAGGGGGTAGGCGCTTGACCATAGGGCAGAGGTTTTCTTGTATCAATTAGCTGCTTGTAATGGAGGTCTTCCTGTACCTCCTGAGTCCATCTGGCAGCTCACTGATTGTAGCTGCCGGCTACATGCCACTGCTGGACCTGGGGGTACTATTGCAGCCCTCCAAAACAACTACCTGGAAGGGGATATCACAGAGCTTTGCCACCACAGATAAGTACCGTAGCATCATAGCCACCAGAGGGGTGCCCCAGACCCACTTGGCCACATATGGATCTGCACTGCACCCAGGGATATACATTCCCAGCTGCCGTAAAAGGTACCTGGAGCTTTCTCTCATGATCCTCAGTGTCAGCCATAAACCAGACTCCAAAGAAGGAAGAGTATGTGAGATGGGGCTGTGCTGCCCCCGAAGCATTTTCACTCCATTTTTAAAAAAAACCTAATTTTAAATTATGGGCTGCAAGCGAACAGCACAGGTGGAGCTTCAAAAAGCACACTGATTGTCCGGCAATAATGATTTAACAGGCCAGGCAGACAAGACACTGGAGGAGAAGCAGACTGTGAGACAGTATGGGGCCCTGGTGCAGGCACACAAGGCCTGATAGTAGGCTCTGGGTCTTAGAAGGTCTCTGCTTCTTGTATGCAGTTACCAGTGACCCCGAACAGTCTATGCTCACCTCTCCTACTCACATTTTACAAGTGTGACTTGCATACTTTTGTCGTTGTTCAGTAGCCCCCTGAAGTGGACCCCCAGAAGGGATAGCTGCAGCTGTGGAGCCTGGTGTCCTGGACAGCTAAAGTGATAACACATATCCTACCCAGGGATTCATCTGTATGATAAGTACTTTACATTACATTTAAGAAACAGTTATTGTCTGTGCATTATATTAACACAGCATACAACTACAGTAGTTTAATGTCTTGTTGTCCTGTTCTGACAGTATATAGTGGTTAAATGTATGCAGCTGTGCAATCCTCTGCCTGTGATCAGGGGATGGCTAATAGTGTTAAAACTGTAGTCAGTACATGGTGTAGGGGTCCATACTACTGTGCTGTAGTTTGGTGAGTACCCAATGTGTGGAGTGGCCAATGCTTACAGTACACATCTCCCCCTTCCTCATACTGGTCAGACTGGCCTACCTGGACATTATTAATAAGTGTATAGGGCATATATACTGTATATAGCACTCTAGGATTTAAAGAACTAGTCAGGTTACCTGTTTTCCAGACTCTTTGGGCACGATTCTATTCAACGCGAAGTGAATAGCACTAGGAATCAGCTCCCGGAGCTATTCAATTCATATGCACTGCTAAGCTCAACTAGGATTTCTTCTCGCATCCTTCCAAGGAGAAAATGTATGGAGCTGCACCAACTTATATAATACCTCACAGCCAAAACCTTCAATAGTAAAATTACTCAGGTTAACCTCAAGTGCAAATAAACCTCAATACCCAAAAATAAGGGAGTCAGCTCACATCAATAGAAAAATAGTATCGGTATTGATACAAAGCGACCAGCATGTTTATAATATATATATATACAATTTAATGTGATATTCAACAATGAATAAACTGCAAGTGTGAAAATAAATAAGAAATAGTATAAATATAAAAAGTTTAACAATTTATTATAGGTGAGGTACAGTTATAATATTTAGGAAAACTGATTATGAATAAAAACATTTAGAAACAATTTTATCGACTATTGGATCCTTTGTTTACAAATTATATTTATTCCTGTCTTTGCTTCTACTTTATATATGTGATCCAATAGTCGATGAAATTGTTTCTAAAGGTTTTTATTCATTATCAGTTTCCTAAATTTTATAACTGTAACTCACCTACAATAAATTGTTAAACTTTTTACATTTATACTATTTCTTATTTATTTTCACTTTGGACTATATTAATTCTTGAATATCACATTTAATTGTGTGTATATATATATTATAAACATGCTAGTTGCTTTGTATCAATTTCACTATTTGCATATACAGTATATATATATATATATATATATATATATGTATATATATATATATATATATGTAGGCTTACCATAGCATCTCTTTAAACTGGGACACTTGAATTACACAGGTTCTGTGGCTCATTAAAACCAAGTGAAATCCAGGCTTGAAGCCACAGGACCTGTGTAATTCACATGTGTCCCAGTTTACAGGGATAGTATGGTAAATATATAAATGTGTGTGTGTACTGTATGTGGTTGGAGTCCACGAATCGGTGCCAAAATTTATGCTCGCTTACCAAAAAAATTAGGCTGGCAGCATCGCACAGCTGGCAAGCGGAGGAACGGGGGAAGGTGCTGCATCAGATATCTAAGCACTAGCTATGATGTTTTGTTCATAACCATGTAAAATATGTTTAAGAATACAATGCTCCCTGTTTTGGGCAGTATGTATGTTGGTGAAGAGTAACCAACAGCCAGTGTGTTTCTGTCCAAATATTCCAATCCTGTGGAGGATTTGGACCAGTGACACTTTGTAGTATGTGGTGATATCTGGGCTTTGTAATATTTGGTATTCCTGGCTCTGCCAACATATAATACTTGTGCCTGATCACTCAGTATTAATTATTGGGATACTGAGATATATTTTCCCATGTCCCCATTATTAATATTGATTATGTATTTAAAAAATATTTTTTCTTTTTATTGGTGGGGGTGGCTGAAGTTTTGCCTAGGGTGCCGGGAAACCTAGCACTGGCCCTTAGTATCTGCAAGCATGGGGGAGTTTGTGAAATGATGAAAAGAATACATAACAAATGGACAACAATAAGGGGGAGATGTACTTAGCCTTGGAGAGAAATAAAGTACCAACCAGCTAGCTCCTTACTGTCAGTTTACAGGCTGTGTTTGAAAAAATTAGTTAAGAGCTCATTGGTTGGTACCTTATATCTCCACATTATCTCTCTGCAAGGCTTAAGCTGGGTACGCACTGGATGATATATCATCTGTACTATTTGCGGGTTGGTGGGTGTGTAGAAACATAGAAACATAGAATTTGACAGCAGATAAGAACCACTTGGCCGATCTATTCTGTCTCATTTTTAAACATATTGTTACCTCAACCCTTATTGATCCTTACTTCTTCTGAAGGATATCCTTATGTCTATCCCATGCATGTTTAAATTGCTCTACTGTCTTAGCCTCTACAACCTCTGACAGAAGGCTATTCCACTTGTCCACTACCCTTTCTGTGAAGTAATTTTTCCTTAAATTTCCCATGAACCTACCACCCTCCAGTTTCAGAACATGTCCTCTTGTTCTAATACTTGTCTTTCTTTGAAGAATGTCTCCTTCCTTTACCTTGTTAAAACCCTTTATATATTTGAATGTTTCTATCATGCCCCCCCTTTCCTTTCTCTGCTCCAAAATATACATATTGAGATCTTTTAGTCTTTCCTGGTATGTTTTGTGGTGTAGACCTTGCACCATTTTAGTTGTCCTTCTTTGTACAGTCTCTAGTGTATTAATATCCTTCTGGAGATATGGCCACCAGAACTGAACACAGTATTCAAGATGAGGATGTACGATGACCTATACAGTGGTATTATCACTTCTTTCTTTCTGCTACTGATTCCTCTCCCTATGCAACCAAGCATCTGACTTGCCTTCCTCATTCCTTTGTTACAATGTTTGCTAACCTCTAAGTCACCTGAAATAGTGACTTCTAGGGGTAAATTTACTAAAGTGAATGTTTTTAGAAGAGAGTTTTAAAAGTGTTGTTGCCCATAGCAACCAATCAGATTCTAGCTATTATCTTCTAGAAGGTGCTAGTTAAATGTCAAGTAGAATCTGATTGGTTGCTATGGGCAACATCACTTTTAAAACTCTCTTCTAAAACTCTCACTTTAGTAAATTTACACCCTAGATTCCTTTCCTCTTCAGTAGTTTCCAGTATAGTGCCATTAATACTATATTTAGCCTTTGGATTTTTGAGACCCAAGTGCATGATCTTGCATATTTTGGCATTAAACTGTATTTGCCACGTTCTTGACCATTCCTCTAGTCTACCTAGATCATCAATCATATGTTTTACCCATCCTGGTGTATCTACCCTGTTGCATACCTTTGTGTCATCTGCAAAAAGGCATAGTTTCCCTTTAATACCATTTGCAATGTCACAAATAAAGATATTAAAAAGCACTGGTCCAAGTACAGATCCCTGAGGTACTCCACTGTTAACATTTGCCACTTGAGACTGCACTTCGTTTACTACAACTCTCTGTTTCCTATCCTGCAGCCATGATCTTATCCATTCAACTATCTTTATATCCAATCCCATGCTTTCCAGTTTATTTAACAGTTTGCGATGTGGAACAGTGTCAAAAGCCTTACTAAAGTCTAGATAACTATATCTATGGCCCCCCCTTTATCTATTTCCTTAGTCACCCAGTCAAAAAAGTCAATAAGCTTTGTTTGACATGATCTCCCCCTAGTAAATCCATGCTGTTTGGGGTCCTGCAAATTGCTGGATTTGAGATAATCTACAACTCTTCTTTTAAGAGTGTTTCCATCAATATCCCTACTACTGATGTAAGGGTCACTGGTCGGTAGTTGCTTGCCTCTTCCTTGCTTCCACTTTTGTGCAGTGGGACAACGTTTGCTCTTTTCCTGTCCTTTGGAATTACTCCAGTAGCTAGCGACTGGTTGAATAACTTAATGGTGTTACCAGCACCCCTTTTAGCTCTTTTAGTATCCTTGGATGTATCCCATCTGACCCCATTGATTTTTCCATTTTCAGTTTTGAGAGTTCTGTTAGGATCTTCTCCTCTGTAAATGTGCTTGTTCCTAACTAATCTTTCTGATTACACCTGCAACTTAACTGTGGCCAATTGCCCTCTCTTTCAGTAGTGAATACTGAACAAAAATAATTATTAAGATGATCAGCTATTACATTGTCTCCCTCAACAAGACTCCCTCTTCTGTCTTTAGTCTTTTTATTCCACCTTTTGTTTTTCTCTTTTCGCTTATATAAGTTTTGCCCCCTTTACCCACTGACTGTGCCATTTTCTCCTCAGCTTTTGCCTTTGCACATCTGATAACTTTCTTAGCCTCCTTCTGTTTTACAAGATACACTTCTTTGTCCTCATTATTTTGCGTCTGCTTGTATTTCCTAAAGGTCATCTTTTTTGCTTTCACAATACTTGCTACCTCTTTCCCAAATCACACTGGCTTTCTTTCCTTGTGGTTTTCCTAACCCTTTTGATACAAAGGTCTGTTGCCTTTAATATTGCACTTTTAAAATTTTCCCACCTCTCCCGCACTCCTTTCAAGTTCCTCCACTCTGCCAAAGATTCGCTTACACATCTTCCCATCCCTGCAAAACCAGCCTTCCTAAAATCTAACACCTTTGTTTTTGTTAGACAAAAAGAAGAAAAAGAAACTCTATTTTGTGAGCACTCTTAATAAATGAAGTAATAGAAATAATTAAAACATAACTTTTATTACGTTCAAAGTAAAATATCTATGGCAAAGGACAAAAGACAAGACAAATAACATAAAACATGAATACACCCTTAATATAATCGATCTGAGAGGTCTCTAGGAACAATTTTGTGACGAATCATATCGCATAATAGGACCCCTCTAAATCGATTAATAAGGTGATTGATTATTAGAAGTCAATGCTTCGTAAGTGAAACAAAATCACATAGTTCAACACAATTGTATCATTAAACACATAATTCGATACAATTATTGTATCATTAAACAACGGCGAACATCTTAGGCATCAAAATTGTCACATAACAACTTTATAGCTCTGTTTGAAATCTCACCAGTCTTTCTGCTGGGTTACCTAGTTAGAATGAAATAACAGGATGGTCAGGGTAAAGATTGATCCACCTGTAATACTACTGCCTCTCACTTAGCAGAAGGCCATCTATGAGGGGTGAGGGATCATCCAGTGGCTGTTTGACCCTTAGAAACAACAGTGTAACCATAACGTTACTCACTATTTCGCTTCTGCTGTTAAGGGTCTTACAAAATGCATTGGACCCTTAATGAGAGAGTTACTCTAAATGAGATTGTCATCAGTTAATAGAGTAGATAGGAAGAAAGTGAGTAACTATTCATAGATATTGTCATAAATATTTGACAGAAAAATAAACTGGAGGTTTCGTCCTATGCTATAACGTGTAAATAACTGATCTATAGTATTACGGATCATATGTTCACAGATAAATTTTTAACAATAAAACCCTGCATAAGGGAAATGAACCCGGACTGTTTGTTTCCTAAAAGAAGGTAGCCAATGATAAAAATTAAATTGACAAACATTAGGTGCTTATAGTAGACTTGGACTAAGAAAAAAGGAGATAAGACATATATACTTGTACTGCTATACAGGTGTATAATATACAAAAACACAGTTATTGAGGGGGTGGTATAGGCTACCTGTTAATTATAGAAACGGTTGTAGGTTGTATTATAGAACAATGTTTGACCTGCTAGGGGTCGGCTATAACATGAATTTGTAGGAACACAGGACACAATGTATGAGACAATAATACCACATTAGAACGATTTCTTGGTAACTAAATACCCTGGCATGGTGTAACTGAATAAGAAAAAATTTCAAAGTTCTCAAAAAGGTCCTGCAATTATTAACCACAATACACCTAGAAATGATATATTAAATATAGAAGATATTTCACTTGCAATATCGGTATACAGAGTATACCAGGTGTATGGGCTGAAATTGTTCATATGTACATTTGCTAGGTAGTGTTCTGATCCAACCTTCTACCTCAGTGATGCCACACTCTGCAACTATAGCAATTAAGGACTGTGCATAAACACAATACCCATAGTCATATGTAGTGATTTTAGTTGTTTAAATATAAACCCTCTAACTAACATTGTGAATATAAAAGTATCTCACTTATAATGTTAAACCATATGTAAGTGGAATGTAAAGAACATATAAACTCTAAATAGTTAAAGGGTTATATTGAAGGCAACGTTCTTTGGTCAAACCCACTGCCTAACTAATATCACACTCTGCATGTATAATGATCAAAGCTATGCATAAGCAATATCTCATAAGGGTAAAGATAGTCCAAGTCTTTAGACATGTATCCTCCTGCTATAGCAGCCGATCACATCCCCCATACCTGAACGGGGCGGTCGCCGCACAGCGACTCACTATGTCCAAGTAGATGGGACATGCAGTTGCCAGGAAGGAGCAGCACACAAAAAGAAATGCCGTGTATACTGACTGGTAGAAGGGGTGTCCTGCGCGGCGCCCACGCAGACACCCTCCCGCCGATGCCTGTTTCGCCAGAAAGGCTTGTTCACGGAGGAAGCAGCTGCTGCATAGCAGACCCAGGTAAGTTTAGATAGTTATACTATGTGCTGTCAAATCCCACCTCTGTATCACATGATTGACAGAGCGTCCAGCCAAGTGGCAGATGGCCTATCGTATCGCATTGATATTTGATTGACACAACATCTAGCCAATGAATGGATAGCCTTTATTATTACTATGTCTGTGGGGGTAAGAGGAATCTTTTCACTTTCTAACAGTGCAACCCACCTACATATCTGGACTCTAGCCAAACATTTATTAAACAGCCAATCTTATAAGTAATACATTAATATATAGTATTAAGAGTAAATAGAATGATTTGAAATCCCTCTAAAAATAGGAATGAAATATCATGATTTAATATCTAACAGTTTATTATGAAGTATAGAGAAAAGAGCTAGTCATTACTATTATAAAGATTATTATTACAATATTTATTATAAAAATTATCAGAATTAGTGATAGGAAAGTTTGCATAGTAAAAAAAGGGGGGGGGGAATTGAGAGCTGCCATATCATTACTGTGTGTGTGTAAAAATATATTTTATGAAAATATGAAACACATAACAATAAATACATAAGTGTTTCAATTAGTATTATAATAGAACTATATTTCAGGATATATATATATATAAATAGGTTGATTGATAAAGATATCTAATAATGATAAATAATAATATGATAAAATAAAGGAATAAGTGAAAAGAAGAAAAGTGGGAAAAGAGTGAGGGCAAAGATGTGTGTATAGGGTGAGTCGGTATCTGTCTTTATTCTGAACCATACTGCTTGCTGATCACTGGTTTTCACCCACTTTTACATCAGATATTATGTCTCCATTTGTAAGTATTAAGTCTAATATTGCTTCTTTCCGAGTGGGCTCCCTCACCAATTGCTGGAGGGAGGCTCCCTGCAATGAATTCAGGATGTCCTTACTTCTAGTGGAACTTGCCACAGTCACCTCACAGTTTATATTGGGTAGATTAAAATCTCCCATGATTATAACCTCTTCTTTTAATGCCATTTTAGTGATGTCCTGCAATAGTTTATTGTCCAGTTGCTCTTCCTGACCTGGTAGTCTGTAGATCACCTCAATATGAAAAATCACTTTCTCCCCTGTTTCTATAGTCACCCGAAGGGACTAATTTTTTTCTCAATACTATGTATTAACGTAGTATTTATGCTATAAAAACAGAGAAAAACACAAATGCAATCTCGTGCAGGTCATTCAATATGGACTTGCTTCATATATCCATAATTGTATATCTATACACTTAGAGAAAGGCCAAACATATATAGCATCCCAACAATTTGGTAATAATCGTGTTTTTCTCTCTTTTCATGTTGTGAGTTAATAAACCATAACCTACTACTTATTGAAGACCACAATTTGATTAAAAGGAACATGGTTTATTAAGATAAGTATTAATTTATTTATCTGTTTTCAAGGCACTTTGGTGTGGTACCGTTTTTGGATTTTTTAATGTATGTTTTAGGGAAGAGAGATACCTTCCCTTTAGGGTATTTGACTAAAGCAGCCTTTGGCGCAAGTTATTGAACACCCCAAATTAATTTTTTTTTTATCTGTACTGTATGCTATACCCATTTCTTTAGAAGAAATAATGTCGAGCTTTAGTGTATAATATCCACAGCTACCAGCTACTTTGTCATTATATATTTTTAACAAGCTTTTCACTGCAGGAAAATTTAGTTTATAGTAACATTCAAACTGATATTTTTTAATGTTGTAAAAAAATAGAGGTAATGCACTTAACAAAGGAACAATTTGTTTTTCACTAAATTGTCACTTTCTCTATACAGGTTGAGTCTCCCATATCCAAATTGCTTGGGACCAGGGGTATTTTTGATATCGGAATATTCCGTAGTTTGGAATATTTGCATACCATAATGAAATATCTTGGGAATGGGACCCAAATCAAACACAGAATGCATTTATGTTTTATATACACCTTATGCACACAGCCTGCAGATAATTGTATACAATATTTTTAATAATTTTGTGGCTCAAACAAAGTTTGCGTACATACTGTACATTAAATTAATTTATGTTTCATATACAGCTTACACACACTGCCTGAAGGATATTTTATACTATATTTTTAATAATTTGGTGCCTTAAACAAAGTTTGTGTACATTAAACCATCAAAAAGCAAAGGTTTCACTATCTCAGCCATTTTAAAATATTCCGTATTTTGGAATATTTGGATATGGGAGACTCAACCTGTACCAGCAATTTTCTGAGGATTCCAGGAAAAATTAAGCATCCACAGTATACACACTATGATGAGCCTCTCTGTTTTCATTTGGGAAAACAGCCCCCATAGATTTCATGGGGGGGCTGATAAATGCTGAAAAGTAAAAAGCTTGGCCCAATAGACATCTTTAGATAACATTAGCAGAGGCTACATATTTACTAAGTTCTCAGGAATAGAATGCGCAGTAAAAATTCTGGTCCGAACCCAGAAGTAAAGTGATATCAAGCTATCACATTACAATTTTGACTTTGGAGTCCATGCCCCTGCAAGATATTTTTAATACATTGCCCCAAAAATAATTTGTTGTTGCCACAACATGCAGCATACAATTCATGGGTAAAATTCAAGATATAATAAATATGCCCCTATGTTTCCCAGAAAAATGTAATCACTTTTATGAAAATAACTTTATACTATAGGATGGAAAAACATATTTGTACATAAATGAGTTTAGCTATTCTTGGCCAAAATTACTTTTAAATTGTAGAAATTGCAATGAGTGTAGATTATGCAGGGAAATATTTTATAGTAGATTTTAATCTAGAAATCTGAAAGATTTTGTATAACTGAAATTGCTAAAATACTGAAGGGTTATTTGAATCAGCAATCTTATTGTATTGTTCAGTTAGGTGTGAAAAGTTTATATCTGTTGTTTATCACCAAATTTCATCAAGTACTATAACAGGAACTGTGTTTTTTTGCAGATAAACATAGAATTAATATTTTCTATGGTAATGAAATGAAGACCTTGGAGTGATATGGCAACAGTTATTTGCAATGTGCTTCACAATTCAAATACATGTGTACTTGAATAGAACACTCGATTTTACATTTATACACATGAGATAGTTAAAGAGGAAAGCTACACCATACACATAAATATATTGTCTGTCAATAAACATGAACACGCTGAGTATGACCTGACTCTATTACAGAGAGCATAATACAGTTTAGGTGCCTTGAACTTGCTTTTGGTATACGCTCTCCTACTGTTCTCTAGTCCATTTCAACAGCTGCACCTTTATTCATTTCTAGGGGAAAATATAATCGAGAGCAAATTGCTGAATTCACTGGTTTTCAGCAATTTTTTTAGGTTAATTTCAAATCGCTGAATTTATTTTTATGTTAATTAGGGCCATATTTATTAATTAAGGATGGATTCAAGTGCATTTTGGCACTTGTAGTGCCACAAGTGTGCAATATAATTGGTGTCTTCATCATTATTAATTAATTCATTATTACCCCAATTATTATAAATTTATTATTGCCACTGTTATTTTCACTATCCTGACTTATATTTTACTAAGTATTCTGTGACTTACCTCTTTTACCTGCTCTGCAGGTCAGGATATTCAGATTTCCCTGTAGCATGTCTCTGTTATGGGGGGCATCCACTAAACGATTTTAGCCCTGTCCAACCTCTAAACGATTTTCCCTTGAATTTTCCCTTGAAATTTGATCTTCCACTCTGAACGATTTGCAAACGATGTGCAAACGATGTGCAAACGATTTTTAAGCGATTGAACGATAACAATATCGTTATCGTTCAATCGCCTGCTAAAATTGTTTAGTGGATGCCCCCCATTACTAGCTTCTGGATTCCCTTCTGGACTGATTGCACACCAGTGAGTCTCTCTGCCTGTGAGAGCTACAGACTCCTAGCTACAAACATATTTTTGCAATTCAGAAAGAAGGGGATTGAACAGCACTAGTATCAATGATATACAAAATTAATAATAACTAGGTGTACTCTAATATTCCCACTCAAACAGTTAATACAATTGGTATCTGGGTGCAAATAGACAATCAAGAGATGATAAATGCTATAGAATACATAGATACATTGAGGCTCTCCTGATCAAAAAATCGAATACGGCTTGGTTCAAAAAATAAAATGATTTAATAAAAAAACTATAAAAAGAATTACGCATAAAGTAAAACATAAGAAAAGTAAGAAACAGGAATAATCAAATCCTCAGGTGGATAAATGTAGCTCGGTCTAGTGAGTTCATTGTCCATAAAAAAGATGGAATAAATAAAAGCACAATAATAGAGTCACAAATTCGTATAGCAGCAAATATGTAAAAAATGGAGTGATATTCCAGGGCAATCGGATGATTATCCAGCAACAATATAGTATATTACCAGCCTTCTAGGATAGTCCATTTGGAAACTTGTCTCCTGTGTAATAAACGGACCACGATGACAGTGGCTTGGTAATGATGGTAGAAGTGGTGCTGGTCTGGAACCTCCCGTGCAAAGCTCCAATCCAAAGGGGAATTCCTTGGGGTGCTAAAACGCATTTTCATTGTGGAAACCCCCCACAACTTCCTCAGTAGCTTTTGTAAATCAGCTAATGTACTGAACCTGGAGTGCAGGAATCATGTGGATGTTCTACCTCAAGGCCTCATGTGCTGACCATTCTCTCTGCATAGCTCCAGTGTCCAGCATTCTCCATTTGCTCAGGGAACTGGGCAGCACCATCACACTTTCAGTCAGCTAACCGCTGATCCTCCAGTCTCTGTCTCTGCAGCGGTCACATGATTCCATGCACCACTCAGCGCTGGTTATCTTCCTCCAATCATATTCACTACAGCAGACACCTGACCCTGTTAGTCAATCAGTGCTCTGGCAGTACTATAAAGAGACTTCCTGCTTCACAGTCTGGTTGCCAATACAATATCTTCCACAACCCTGCCTGTGTCTAGACTACCTGTGATCCTCAGAGACCTGTTCCAGAGTTCTTTACAGTGGATGCTGCTCCCAGTTTCTGTGCTATTCCTATTACATCCAAGTCCGGATCAGCCTAGTTCTATCCAAATTAGAGACCTTCCCACTACAGTCCACTTTTGGTATCAGCTGATTTCAGCCCAAGTTGCCTGTTGTAGCTAGAGTCTACAGGCCTCACACCATTGTTCAGACCCCAGCTATTTAGTTATTTCTTCATACATAGAAACTTCATCAAGCCAGCAAGCTACCAGGTTTCTGTATCATCCCCTATTCTTCTTTCTGAACCCAGTCCAAATTCACAAAACCCTTCTGGTGTGAGTGTTATATTATTGACCCTTCAATTTTTTTTGTAAAATATATTGTCTGAAAAATTCTAATTTTATTATTGCCTAACATGTTCAAATTGCTGGTGATCAATATCACACGACTAGGCCTATTTGTTAAAGATTGAACTGTTGTATTAACACAATTATTGCTGTTCTAAGGTACTTACTGTCAGTAGCCGCTGTACTGCGAATACCATGCGAGGCGAATGCCGGATAAGTGTTCACTGACCTCTCCTCCTTCCTCCTGTTTGGACCTACGGTTAGCAGCATATTGTTTGCAGTTCCAGTCTTGGTTGTTGCTGAGCCTCTGACCTAATTAAAGCCTGTCTGTGAGTGCTGAGAGGTGCACACTGATTGATTCTCCAGTCTCTGCACAGCCCAGCAGCTCACTGGTCTGTCATTAGGGAGACTTGCTCTGGTTGGGCCCTGTTTCTGTTAAATTCCAGCCAGCCCTTCTCATCATGCCGGTGATAGAGTTTCGTGTTCCGGTTTGTGACACTGTCTCCTGTACAACAGTAGAGTTCCAGTGTTCCAGCCTCTCCATTGTTCCAGTCATGATAAATCACCTCGGCTGCTATGTTCCATCCAGGTGGCACGATCTGCATTCCACCTGCTGTGTGCTACTCGAGTCATTCAGGCAGCACAGCGTGCATCTCTGTGCTCAGCTGCTATTCTACATATCCTCACCAGTGTTAACCCGGCAACATTGGCCACACTCCAGCATCCTCAGATCATTATTCAGTATATTAATGCCATGTCAACATGGCGAACGTGGTCGCACTTTAGCGTCCCAAGGGTGCAATCCAGTATTGTTACACCAGTATCAAGCCGGCGACATTGGCCGCACTCCAGTGTCCTTGATGCGCAATTCAGCATGCCTGGGCCAGTGTAAACCAGCGACACATCGCCTCTTTGTATTCATCCCATCAGAGACTTACCAGCCCTCAAGGCTACTTCCACAGCTGAAAGGCTGCATCTCACCTCCGGCCCCCAGGCCGCAACTAGCCAAGCTCTCAAGGCTGCTTCCACAGCCCAAAGGCTGCATCTCACCTCCATCCCTCAGGCTGCAAATAGCCAAGGCCAACCAGTCCTCAAGGCTGCTGCATGGCCCAAAGGCTGCATCATCTTCATGGCCTTTAGGCCCATCCTGCCAAAACATTGTCCGCTCCCAAAGCTGAAGCACGGCCGCATCCTGCCAAGAATTACCTGCCCTCAAGGCGATAATCAGTTTACACCCTCAGAGTCATCCCAGTGGCATAACGTTATCACCGGCCACACACATAATACACTGAGGGTAGTTCCCTTTGATCTCCCACCATGGAGCATACTTAGTGCCTAGCCCAGGTTCTGACCACAAAGGTTCAGCTGCTTACACAGCAGGTGCAGGAACTCTCTCTTCGGGTATAAGAGACCCGGGGAATGACTGTTCCTGCAATGATTGAACCAAAACTGAACTTGCCTGACCAGTTTTCCAGAGACCAAAGGGAGTTGTTGAATTTCAGAGAGAGTTGTAAGCTCTATTTTAGGCTCCGTCATAGGTCCTCAGGTTACATCTCCAACAGATCGGGATTGTCATGTCCTTATTACAGGGGGATCCACAGGCATGGGCATTTGGTCTTCCTTCTACTAGTCCTGCACTGCAGACCTTAGACACCTTTTTCACTGCTTTGGGTTTGCTTTATGATGACCCAGATAAAGCAGCTATGGCAGAAGCAAACCTAAGGTTTTAAACAGGAAAATAGGGCGGCTGAGGACTACAGTTCTGAGGACCCACAGATGGGCACTCGATACTGGCTGGAATGACCCAGCCTTGCGAAGTCAGTATCATTGGGGGTTGTCAGATAACATCAAGGATATCTTGGTCCAGTATCCTTCTCCTAACTCTCTTGACAAACTCATGCATCTTGAAATCCGTGTTGATCATGGACTCCGGGAGTGCCATGTAGGAAAGAGTGGATCTTCCTTTTCTTTACTCGACTCTGAGAAACCGATGCAGTTGGGAGTATATCAGTTTTCCCTTGATGAAAATTTCAGGAGGCGTGTGTTGGGGCAGTGCCTTTACTGTAGCAGTGAAGGACATTTTGTTTAAGTCTGTCCTTTGAAGTCAGGAAAAGGCAGGATCTAGATGACTTAGGGGAAGTACATCAAGGCCTTGCATCCATCTCCCCAGAGAATTCTGTTCTCATCACTGCAGTTGTCACCCTGTCCAACGGTCAAGTCTCTGTTCCTGCATTTGTCAACAGCAGGGCTGCGGAAAACTTCATGGACATCACCTTTTCAAGACCCTAGGCCTGAATCCGGAGTCCTTGGCTTCACCTATGTCGGTCTAGATGGGACCAATGAGGTGTGATTGGTCTAGATGGGACCAGTTTGTCTAAACTAATGGTAACCTGCCATATGCCACTCTTGCAGTTGTCCATTGGAACTCTCCATCGGGAAGACTTGTCTTTTCTGCTCCTGCAGTGCCTGCTGGCTCCAATTGTTTAGGGTTACCATGGCTTAGACATCATAATCCCAGTATCCAGTGGCAAATCAGTGAGATTCTTGAGTGGGGATCGATGTGCTTTTCTCAATGTCTGTCCCATCTGGTTCGGTTAGCTGCCACTGTGTCTTCCAAACTGTTGTCTATTCCTGCTCCTTACAATGATCTTGTTGAGGTTTTTTCAGAGAAAAGGGTTGATGTCCTGCCGCCACACTGGACCTTTGACTGCGCCATATATCTGTTACCTGGTGCTAGACTCCCTAAGGGCAGATTGTATGCTTTATCCATTCTGGAGGCTAAGGCCATGCAGGAATACATTCAGGAAGCCCTTGATAAGGGATTAATTAGACCCTCGAAATCCCTGGTGGGAGCGGGGTTTTTCTTTGTTGAAAAGAAGGATGGATCCCTTAGACCCTGCATAGACTTCCAAGGACAGAATAAGATCACAGTCAAAAATGCGTATCCCTTACCACTTATCTACGTGCTCTTTGATCAACTGCAAAAGGCTTCCATCTTTTCTAAGATCAATCTTAGAGGCGCATATGACCTCATTCGCATCAGGGAAGGATATGAGTATAAAACGGCATTTAACACTCATTCGGGACATTTTGAATATCTTGTCATGCCATTCGGTCTTTCCAATGCCCCAGCCGTGTATGACGATTTCATCAATGAGGTGTTAAGGGATTTCCTGGGAATTTGTGCAGTGGTTTATCTAGATGACATCCTCATCTATTCCAAGTTGGTAGAGGAACATCGTGGGCATGTGTGGCAAATTCTGCAAAGACTTTTGGCTAACAACCTATATGCCATATTAGAGAAGCATGAATTTGATGTGAAGGAGGTGTCATTCCTGGGCTATATAATCTCTTCACCAAGCTTCTCTATGGACCCTGGCAAGGTGAAAGACGTCCTAGATTGGGAACAACCCACAATGCTGAAGGCCATTCAGTGATTCCTTGGGTTTGACAATTATTATTGTAGGTTCATTAAGTCCTTCTCGATTGTGGCGCCCATAGTGGAGTTAACAAAAAAAGGAGCGGCGGTCGTGAAGTGGTCTTCTATGGCTATTCAGTCAATACTTTGAAAGAGGCTTTTTTTGTCTGCTCCTGTTCTCCTTCATCCCAATCCAGAATTTCCATTCATTGTTGAGGTTGATGCTTCTGAAGTTGGAGTGGGTGCTATCTTTTCACAAAAAGGACATCAAGGATGGCAAACTTCACCCATGCGCCACCTTTTCCCGGAAATATGATTCCGCTGAAAGAAACTATGACGTTGGCAACTGGGAGCTTTTGGCTATCAAGTAGGCCTTTGAAGACTGGAGGCATTGGCTAGAAGGGGTGAATCATGTGGTGACCATTCTCACAGACCATAAAAATCTGGCCTATATAGAGACGGCTAAAAGGTTAAATGTGAGACAAGCCCACTGGGCATTGTTCTTTACCCAGTTTAATTATGTGATATCCTTCTGGCCAGAGTCTAAGAATATTAAAGCGGATGCCCTGTCTCAAAGCTTTCCATTGGTCATCTCCCAAGGGCCTCTGAAGAGAGCATCATTTCAGCTTCTAGAATTAACTTTGCAGTAACCAGGACTCTGGCAAATTTTCTTACTTCTTGTCAGTCTAAAGCCCCTCAGGAAATGCTGCCTGGAGTACTCTTTGTTCCTGAGAGACTGCGCAAGGATGTATTGAAGGATTTTCATTCCTCTAAAGTGGGAGGTCATCCTGGTACCACCAGGACTTTGGAGCTGGTGTCTCATTCTGTCTGGTGGCAGTCCATGTCTTGAGACATTTATGAGCTCGTCTTGGCATGTAATGTCTGCTCAAAGAATAAGACTCTCCGGACTGTTTCGCAAGGGTTACTATGTCCTCTTACAATGTCCTCTAAGCCATGGTCCCATATTGCTATGGACTTCATTTTCAACCTGCCAGTTTCTTCACGCTGTTCTGTCATCTGGACTATCATGGATCGGTTCTCCAAAATGGTGCTTTTTGTTCCCTTGAGCAAGTTAACATCTGCTTAGGAATTATCTGCACTATTTCTTCACCATATCTTCAGGCTCCATGGACTCCCAGTGGATATTGTCTTGCACCATGGTACGCAGTTCATTGCTCGGTTCTGGGGGTGTTTTTGTGCTGATCTGGGGATCAATGTCAGTTTGTACTCAGGCTTTAATCTGCAGTCCAACGGTCAGATGGAATGGGCCAATCAGTCCTTGGAACAGTTCCTCTGCTGTTTCATTTCCAAACGCCAGGACAATTGGGTTCCATTGCTGCCTTTTGTGGAATTCACATATAATAACTTCTGCCATTCTGCCAACACCGTCTCTCCTTTTTACTGCATTTATGGGAGTCATCCGAGGTGTAACTCATCTTTTGCGTTCAACAACCGGAACTCCTTCTTCTGTTTCAAGACTACGGTTGGTATGGAAGAAGGTACATCATGCCCTTCTGCAAGAATCCGGTCGGTCCAAGGTGCAGGTGGACAAATTTCAGAGACCTTGTAATTTCAGAGTCTGTGATTTGGTGTGGCTGTCCTCCAGGAACATCAATTTGCACCAGAGGTCACAGAAGTTGGGGCCTAAAGCTACCCACACACATTTTGACTGATTTTGATGAATCGTGCAGATGAATCGTGCAAAAAAAGCCCAAATTGTGAATTTCTACTCATGATCACGATGCTGATGCATGTCCCCGCTCGTTGTACCTCGTAACTTCTGATCTGGTGTGCTGTAGGCCAGATTTTCCAATCTGGGACATGATGGGTGCCGATCATGAGGTTTTTCTTTACTCACGATGAATTGTACAATTCATCGTACAACGCAAAATTTGACTGACATGAGCCTGGACATGTCCCTCTGCCATCTTGTGCAGCATTATGTATGAAAAAGAAGGAAGCACAGTTGGAAGCCTGCACACTGAAGTTTTTTTTTGGAAGTTTGGTGAGTATTTGTACTGTATAAATGCAACCATACTGACCACCAATGTGTGCCCCCCACTGCCCACCAGTGTGTACTACCCACCTAGAAATGCATGACCCAGCCACTGCCCGCCAGAATGAGGGGCCACCTTATAATTAGAAAACATGTAAAAATTTAGCAAAAATTAACAAACAAGTATATTACAACAAGATAAACAAATACATTACAACAAGATATTTGCAAAAACATGTTTAATAAAAACACAATACATTACATTTAAAAATACATAATTCCTTGTAAAACAGAGGTCTTCAACCTTTGGCCCTCCAGCTGCTGTGGAACTACACATCCCAGCATGCCCTGCCACCATTCAGGAATAACAGCATGTTGAAACTGTGCCAGGGCATCCTGGGATCTGTAGTTCCACAACAGCTAGAGGGCCAAATGGTGAAGACCCATGCTGTAAAAGAAAGAAAAACATTAAAATACCAAAAAATAAACACATGACTTTCCTGTAAAAGAAAACTCGATTACAATACCATACCAAACATTAAAAACCTGTAAAAAAGAAAATTTTAAAACACTATATACACTAATATTTATATGTCCTTTTTTTTTCTTCTTCCTAGAAATGTCCATGGATAGTGAGCGTGACTTTGTCACTGGATTCAGAGGAATCCTACAGTCTAAAGAGTGCCTGTGGCACATAAGTTCTTGCCAATACCATAGCAAGAACCACAAATTGGCCGCTTTACAGGTGTTAATACAGTATACGAAAAGGTTAATTTCCAACGCAGACCTCAAAACTGTCTGGCACAAGATTCAAAACCTCAGAACAGTGTACAATAAAGAAAAGAAGAAAGTCGATGACTCCAAAAGATCCGTTGCATGCACCGATGATGTGTATGAACCATCGCTGTGGTACTAAAAACAGATGTCCTTCATAAGTGATCAGGAGCCACAATGGCAATCTCTGGTGTTGATGGCTGAGCAAGAGGGAGAAGAGGCTGAAGTCTTGGTAAGTAGTGACACAGTTAATAAACCAAGACCTTATTGTTTATGTAGTTCAATTCCAAATGTCCAATATAGTCAGTTAGTTCACAGACATTCCTCCTGCGATGGCACCGCACCTGGTCCATTGATATAGGCCATGTACTCCTCCCTCACTTCTTTGGCATGTACGGTCGATGTTGTTGTATTTGGTGGTGCAGACACAGAAGTGAAATAGCCAATGTCTTCCAGAGGTCCTACATCTTTTGGTCTAGCTGGAACTGGTCCTCGTTGGGTCGATTTTCTTTGCAGAAAATTATGCAGCACACAGCATGCCATCACAACCCAGTCCATCTTCTCCACATGTAGGTTGATGGTGGTGTGGAAAATGCGGAAGCAGTTGCTCAGTATTCCAAATGCATTTTCCACAATGTGCCACGCCTGGGATAGACGGTAGTTGTAGATCCTCTTCTCTCTGGTCAGGCCCCTCTGTGCAAATGGCTTCACCACATGTTCATGTAATGCAAAAGCCTCATCTGCGTTGAAAATGTAATTTAGGCAGCGCTTTGTCTGGTCCAGTGGGGGCAAGTTAAGGGTTTAGTTGGTGAGTCTCTGGTAGAAAGCAGTCTGTTTGAAGGACCCACCATCCAAAGCAGTTGGCATTCACCAAGGCCATGAGAACGATGCTGAAGAATCCTTTGTAGTTGTAGTAATATGATCTGGTGTTGGCAGATGGGTTGATGCGGATATATTTTCCATCGATGGCTTCACCACAGTTAAGGAAATTCCAACGTTGATCAAATTCTTCAGCAATGCTCTTCTACTCTTCCACTGTTTTAGGAAACTGTAAAAATAGTAAAAAAAGGGTTAAAACATGACTAAAATATATATTTTTAAATTTGTTTCCTATATAGACTCACACCCAAGACCATGATTTAGCTTCCACACTGGACCTAAGTCTGCTTAAGGACAGTGATGTGGAGAGTAACACCCAACTGGCAATACCCATTGCACCCAGACCCTCATCCTCTTCCTTACCACCACTACAAAAAAAATAAACGGGAAAATGGAGATTCATACTAAACAGGAGGACATATTTCTAAAGAATTCAGAATGCCTCCTACAAAAACCTCCAGATGATATAGACGACTTTACGGCACATGTAAACAGCAGTATGAGGAATATGGATGAGGATACAAAAAAAATTCCTCAGGCTAAATTATGACCTATTGAGTAGGTGTATGAGCAAAAACCTACACAACTCGACTTATATAGCTGACCCAATGCTATATTCCCCTGCCCAAAACACCTATGTCAGGCCCCCCAGCCTAGTTAGAGATTACTCCCCCATCCAGCAACCCAAGCACAAGCACTACCAGGTTTAATGCTCTGCTGGATGCAATGGATGAATTGCCCTTATACACAGTTGTAATTTATTTACTTTTTTTTTTCTTGCTTTTACTATCACCAATTTTTATCCCTCCTAATAGGTGCTGCTTGTATGGCATAGGGTGGTGATGACGCTGTTTGGTCAAGGTCACTACACACATGGCACAAGTACACATTGATGGAAGCCAGGGCCACAATGTATACTTGTGCCATGTGTGTATTGGCCTGTTAAAACTGGCATCTGACCCACCCTATTACATACAGCAGGCTACCTATTGGGATTGATAACATTTGGTGATAGGTAATTTGTTTTTCTTTTCTTGCTTTTACTGTCACCAAATGTTATCCCTTCCAATAGGTGCTGCCTGAATGGTATAGGGTGGTGATGACGCTGTTTGGACAAGGTCACTACACACATGGAACAAGTACACATAGATGGAAACTGGGGCCACAATGTATACTTGTGCCATGTGTGCATTGGCCTGTTCAAACTGGTGTCTGACCAACTCCATAACATACAGCACGCTACCTATTGGGATTGATATAATTTGGTGATAATGCTGTTATGTAAAAATGTTAATGCAATCTATATTGCATACAGTTCAGTGCACAGTTTGGGTTGCCTACAGGTCAGTGCACATTTTGGTTACCTATTGGGATTTAACCAATTTTAGTTGATAGGTAATTTTGTTTTTCTTTTCTTGCTTTTACTATCACCAAATTGTATCCCTCCCAATAGGTGTGTCACAGCTACAGACACTTGAGACTCCTGGGAAGAGTCAGGCTTACTAGGTAGTATGAACTGATGTGGTTTTAGGATTGACCTTTTCATGAAATAAAAGTAAATAGAATTTATTCAAGAACAAAAACTGCATGGCAAAGTTCCACATTAAATCTCAATAACACAAAGTTCATGACATGCAATAACAGGTGCAGGGGTATGCCCCTGTGAGAAACAAAGTTCGAAGTACACAATGAACTGGTGTGGGTTGAAATCCCAAGTCCAACATGAGGCTAGTGCCTCAGGATAGAATGGAGGTCAATAACAGGGTTGAAACCTGTATCGTGATGGAGGTCTGGAACAGGGTTGAGCCTTGAGATGTAACAAGATCCAGAATGAGGTTAAGCCCTGAGATGTAATGAAGATCCGGAACAGGGTTGAGCCCTGAGACATGATGAGGGTCCGGAACAGGGTTGAGCCCTGAGACGTGATGAGGGTTCGGAACATGGTTGAGCCCTGAGACGTGATGAGAGTCTGGAACAGGGTTGAGCCCTGAGACGTGATGAGGGTCTGGAACAAGGTTGAGCCCTGAGACGTGATGAGGATCCAGAGCAGTGTTGAGCCCTGCTGCATAATGAAGGTCTGGAGCAGGGTTGAGCCCTGCAATGTGATGGGTTTCTGATGAGGATAGACTGTAATGGTGTAATTGACAACTGTAGAAGAAGTAACCCCAGTGTCCGTATGAGTCAGCAATAACAAGTAAACCAAATAGTGTAGCATAGAATGGAAAAGGAATAATAGAGCAGGATAACAATGGAAAGACAATGGCAATGCTGAGCTCTTTAGTGCAGCCGATAACCTGTATCAGAACTTGAACTGGAACACGAGCGGGAATGTAGAGAGGTCCACAGCATACACCAGGCACAGCGGGGATCTGGCAGGAGTCCAAGGAAGACCTGAAAGTAACGTTGCACAGACAATGAGGCATAGTTAGTAACAGGCTTTATACTAATGGTCTGTGATTCATAGGAAGTTCAGAACATGTGACCCAAATAGAATCAGGTTTGGAATAATAAGCAATCAAGGAATCCAACAACCTGACGACATCTAAGAAACAGAAGATTACTTTAACTCTCTGCACACTGCATGTGATTAATGCCAGTAACCAGGATAGATCCTCCAACAACCACAATGGAACTTCAGCAAGTGTAGTGTACTGAAATTGTCAATGTCTTGACAGTACCCCCCCCCTTTTTGGGTGGTCTCCGAACACCCACCAGGTTTAAAAGGAAATTTAGCATGAAAATTACGTATCAACTTAGGAGCATAGACATCAGAGTCTTTAATCCAAGATCTCTCTTCCGGGCCATAGCCCTTCCAGTTTACCAGATATTGCAACTGATTTTGATGCTTACGTGAATCCAGAATCTTATCAATCTCAAACTCGACTCGTTGAGAAGTTGTTATAGGAGGTACTTTAGGTAAGCTGTCATGAAACCAATTAAGAATCAATGGTCTAAGCAAGGAGATATGAAAGGTGTTAGGTACGCACATAGTTGGAGGTAACTGTAACTTACATGCCACTGGATTGATAATTTTTACAATATGGAAAGGCCCAATATACCGGGGGGCAAATTTCATAGTGGGTACTTTAAGTCGAAGATTTCTAGTTGACAACCAGACATGATCACCGACAGAATATTTAGGAACAGCCGAACGTTTTCTATCAGCAAAAATTTTAAAATTATGAGAGGCTTTCCTAAGACACTTGTGTACCTGTCTCCAAATTCTGGAAAAATGTTGGAGAGTAGCTTTGGCTGCCGGAATGTCCACTGTAGGATCTGATTGAAGCTCAGGAACTTGAGGATGTTGGCCACAGTTGGCGAAAAAGGGACTTACACCTGTAGCAGACGAATAGTGAAAATTATGGGCAAACTCAGCCCAAGGCAAAAAATCCATCCAGTTGTCTTGAGAAGAGTAAATATACATTCTCAAGAAGGTCTCCAAATCCTGGTTCACTCTTTCAGTTTGTCCATTTGACTGACGATGATATGCAGAAAGAAAGTTTCAAAGGTGAGTAACCCTCAGATTGCGCAAGAGATACAATTCTGCAGCTCCCAACCACACAGAAGATGAAGTAATACCAACTTCAAAAGGGTACAACAAAACTGAAAAGTGTGTCTTGGATAGCGCTAATTGCATGTAATGCCTTAAATTAGGAAGGGAAATATACATAAAATACCCATCCAATAAAATGATAACATTTATTCAGACAAAAATAGATTAAAAACAAGAACATTCATAACATAGATATAAAGATGGAATCGGGACCCAAGATGTTAAAATCTCACCAAGTGGAGATGCTGCAGTGGGTTAATGCTAAAAATTAGCTAAGGGTCCCGGGCCAAAGTTAGCTCGGTACCACCGCAGAAAACTTTATTGTAGTCCAAATGGCAACAGGATCCCAAAAGACGTTCCTCCTGATTCACAAACTTGCACCTCCTGCAACGCGTTTCGGACCTCTCAGGATCCTTCCTCAGGCAAAGGTAGTTTGTGATTAAAAGACAGATCCTATTTATCCCCTGCAATAATTTCTTATTGGTCCTCCAATTCCCGCTTTTTTTGTGGCAAACATCACAATGACGTCACTTCCGGTCTTAACAGGAAGCTGCTTGCGTTCCATCTATTACAACTTCCTGGAAAAACGGAAGTTATATGCGTTCCACAGTGCAATATTTTTTTTTTATTTTTTTTATTTATTTTTTTTTTCTCTCTGTTGCTGCACCAAAGAAATGCTAGGGGGTGAATACCAGGCTCCAATCGCGGCCATCTTTGTGGAGTTTTTCAGCGAACTTGAAGTATCCATGTAAGTGTGTTCCACTGATTACAAAGCTATGCCGTACTTAGTATTCCGGCAGGGTCCATCCCTCCCTCAGTGGAACACAATTATACACCGCTCCCAGTAGTAGAGGAATCATAAATAGATAAAAGAGAAATATAATAATTAATATAATGAGAAAATGTTAAAGAACATTAAAAAACATTGAAATATATAAAATTAATCTAAAAACCATTTCAATTCAAAATCAAGGTTTAAGCCTTTAGGCGTAAGTGTATCCAAATTAAAAATCCACCTCATTTCGCTGGTGGAAAAACGTTTTTCCATATCCTTTGACCGCCAAAGTGGTTTAATTACTTGGATACCCAAAATTTTTTTTATATGATTTTCATTTTTATTATGAATTTTTAAGAAATGGTCCGAGAAGGAATGTGTATTCAAACCCTTCCGAATATTATAGATGTGTTCGGACATTCCTAATTTAAAATTCCTGGTGGTCCTACCAACTTAAAACAAACCGCATGTGCATTCTAAAAGATATACAACATATCTTGAATGGCATGTGATGAAATCCTTTATTTTATATGTGGTGCCATTTACTGTAAACTCAGTAATCTTTTTATTATTCATATTAGTTGATGCGGTGGTTCTACACATCAAGCAGCTACCACATCTATGAAAGCCTTTACTCCTTTCGCTGGATTGGTTTGTTTCGGGCAAGACACTCCTAACTAATTTATCCTTAAGGGATGGAGCTCTTCTATATATATAAACTGGTTTTATGGGTAGTACTTCACCTAAAACAGGATCATTTTTAAGTACATCCCAATATTTCCCAATAATTTTCTCAATTTGTTTATGGTGGGCACCATATTGTGTGATAAAAGCCCACTCATAATTGTTTTTTTTATTAATTTTAGATTCCTTTGATTTATCTTTTAGGAGGTCTTCCCTCTTAACCTCTCCTATTTGTTGCTTAGCATTCATCAACAAGGAGTCAGAATAACCTTTTACTTTAAATCGTTCAGTCATTTCTTCAATTTGTAGATTTAAAGTGCTTTCATTTGTGCAGTTTCTCTTTAATCTTTTAAACTGTCCCAATGGTATATTTTCAAGCCATCTATTTTGATGTTCGCTATTGGCTTCAATGTAGGAATTAGAATCAGTCACTTTTTTATGGGTTTTTGTACAAATCATTCCATCATCAATATAAATGACCAAATCTAAAAAAACCAATTCGGTTTTACTAATATTAAAAGTCAAATTGATATTAAAACTATTTGTATTTAAAATCTCACAGAAGCTATTAAGATGGGTAATTTCCCCTCTCCAAATAAAAAGTACATCGTCAATAAAACGCCACCAGGACACCAGGTTTGCCCCTCCTCCTTTTATTGGGTCTATATTTAAAGTTTCCCAATATGCCATAAAGAGGTTAGCATAACTAGGGGCAAACCTGGTGCCCATCGCGGTGCCCAATATTTGTAAATAAAATGTACCATTGAAATAAAAATAATTGTTTTTTAGAATAAAAGAGATAGCTTCTAGGATGAACACTTTTAGATCCTCACTATAAGTACTTTGATCCATAAAATATTTAACAGCCTGTAGTCCTTTTTCTTCTTCAATTATGGTGTATAATGTACTCACATCAGCAGAAATTAAAAAGCAATCCTTATTCCATTCAATTTGATAAATTTTTCTTAAAATGTCACCAGTATCTTTTAAATATGCGTTGGTCAATAAAACTAATGGTTGTAAATAAAAATCAACCAATGCTGACAAATTCGAAGTAAGACTGTTTGTACCCGATATTATCGGTCGACCTGGTGGTTTGGTCACATGTTTATGGATTTTTGGCAAAATATAAATAGTTGCGATACTAGGATTTTCTATATTAGTGAAATCCATTTCATTTTTACTCAAAACCCCCTTTTCAAAGGCTTTCTTTGTAAATAACAACAATGATTTAGAAAAATTCTGGGTGGGATCACCCTTTAATTTTTTATATGTAGATTGATCATTTAATTGTCTATTTATTTCATTTACATAGTCTTCTTTGTTCATTAATACCACACTTCCGCCTTTATCAGCCGGTTTAATTATTAAATTGTCATCTTTCCTCAAAGTATCTATTGCTAAAAATTCTTTTTTGGTTAGATTTAGCTTTTTACAGGATCTAACATCTTTTAAGTCTTTGCTCACCAATGAAGCAAAACACTCTAAGTTTCCACTTTTAACATGTTTTGGGTAAAACTTCGATGTCGGCTTGAAAGGGGTTTTTGAAGCACAAATGTTATCACCACTAACCTTGTCAGTGTTTTGCATAAGGAAAAATTTTTTATACTGAGTTTTCTAATATATTTTTCCAAATCAATGAAAAGTTCAAAATCATTAACTTTTGCTGTAGGGGCAAATTTTAATCCTTTTTTTAGGACTTTCATTTCAGTTGCATTTAGATCATGATTACTTAAATTAAAAACCTTCCCCTCTTCAGGTATAGTACTTATAACCTGATCTTTTATTTTTTTAGGTGTTAATTTTTTTACCCCTCCTCTTTTACCTCTACTAGTTTTTTTTCCCTCTTTATTATTTATTCTCTTCTTGGTATCCAAGTATCCCACTCTAAAAAAGAAGATGATCTGCCATCAGTTTGGTCTCCTTTTAAAGGATCATACCTATTATGAACTGGGACCCTGTAGTCCATCTCATTATTTGATCTCCACTGATGGAAATTTCTTTTATTTCTCATTAAAAAATCTCTATTTCTTTTTTGTCCTTCCCATCTATGGTTATTCAATTTTTTCCATCTATATGGATCCTCAGATATCCTATTATTTGGATTTTGGAAAAGTGGGGTTCTATTATGGGGATTTAATTGAAATTCTTTCCTCTTTCCTCCCTTTAGCACCTGTTTGGAAGTTGTAAGTGTGTTTGCTCTCTCATCTATTTGAATTTCTAAATCCCGTTTGGTGGTATCCCTAAGGAATTTTTTCTTTTTTGTAATTTTTAATTCTCTAGTATTTTTTTCCAATTTCTTTATAATTTTGTTTTCCCTCTCCTTTATATATTCTGAATCATGGAAAGGTTCTAGAAGAATTTTTAATGAATCTATTTCTTTATTGATCTCTATTTGGTCTAAATGTCTCTCCCTTATTATCAAATCAATTAAGGATTGTGAACATTTAGTCAAAATGAAGTTCCATTCCTTGGTAAAACCTTCTTTGTTTTTACCAAAAGATGGTTCCTTATTAATTAATAACCCCTTAGGTATAATCTGTTTGCTCTGGTAATGTTCCAGAGTCATGATTTCCCACCAAAGACGGTTTTCTTTAAGCATACAGATCTCTAACTTATTCATAATGGATGTCAAATCTTCATCAGTAACATTAGGGTCAAAATTATCATCTAAAGTAAAAACATCTTTTACATGTTGTAATCTGGTTTCACGATAGGCAAACAGTTTCTTGCAGCACTGAAGGTACTCTGGTATTAACAAAAATGTAAATAGAAAGTTTCAAAGGTGAGTAACCCTCAGATTGCACAAGAGATACAATTCTGCAGCTCCCAACCACACAGAAGATGAAGTAATACCAACTTCAAAAGGGTACAACAAAACTGAAAAGTGTGTCTTGGATAGCGCTAATTGCATGTAATGCCTTAAATTAGGAAGGGAAATATACATAAAATACCCATCCAATAAAATGATATCATTTATTCAGACAAAAATAGATTAAAAACAAGAACATTCATAACATAGATATAAAGAAGGAATCGGGATCCAAGATGTTAAAATCTCACCAAGTGGAGATGCTGCGGTGGGTTAATGCTAAAAATTAGCAAAGGGTCCCGGGCCAAAGTTAGCTCGGTACCACCGCAGAAAACTTTATAGTAGTCCAAATGGCAACAGGATCCCAAAAGACGTTCCTCCTGATTCACAAACTTGCACCTCCTGCAATGCGTTTTGGACCTCTCAGGATCCTTCCTCAGGCAAAGGTAGTTTGTGATTAAAAGACAGATCCAATTTATCCCCTGCAATAATTTCTTATTGGTCCTCCAATTCCCGCTTTTTTCATGGCAAACATCACGATGACGTCACTTCCGGTCTTAACAGGAAGCTGCTTGCGTTCCATCTATTACAACTTCCTTTAAAAACGGAAGTTATATGCGTTCCACAGTGCAATATTTTTTTTTATTTTTTTTTTCTTTCTCTCTGTTGCTGCACCAGCATTTCTTTGGTGCAGCAACAGAGAGAGAGAAAAAAAATGTTGCAAAAAAGCAGGAATACCAAGAAGAGAATAAATAATAAAGAGGGAAAAAAAACTAGTAGAGGTAAAAGAGGAGGGGTAAAAAAATTAACACCTAAAAAAATAAAAGATCAGGTTATAAGTACTATACCTGAAGAGGGGAAGGTTTTTAATTTAAGTAATCATGATCTAAATGCAACTGAAATGAAAGTCCTAAAAAAAGGATTAAAATTTGCCCCTACAGCAAAAGTTAATGATTTTGAACTTTTCATTGATTTGGAAAAATATATTAGAAAACTCAGTATAAAAAAATGTTTCCTTATGCAAAACACTGACAAGGTTAGTGGTGATAACATTTGTGCTTCAAAAACCCCTTTCAAGCCGACATCGAAGTTTTACCCAAAACATGTTAAAAGTGGAAACTTAGAGTGTTTTGCTTCATTGGTGAGCAAAGACTTAAAAGATGTTAGATCCTGTAAAAAGCTAAATCTAACCAAAAAAGAATTTTTAGCAATAGATACTTTGAGGAAAGATGACAATTTAATAATTAAACTGGCTGATAAAGGCGGAAGTGTGGTATTAATGAACAAAGAAGACTATGTAAATGAAATAAATAGACAATTAAATGATCAAACTACATATAAAAATTTAAAGGGTGATCCCACCCTGAATTTTTCTAAATCATTGTTGTTATTTACAAAAAAAGCCTTTGAAAAGGGGGTTTTGAGTAAAAATGAAATGGATTTCATTAATATAGAAAATCCTAGTATCGCAACTATTTATATTTTGCCAAAAATCCATAAACATGTGACCAAACCACCAGGTCGACCGATAATATTGGGTACAAACACTCTTACTTCGAATTTGTCAGCATTGGTTGATTTTTATTTACAACCATTAGTTTTATTGACCAACGCATATTTAAAAGATACTGGTGACATTTTAAGAAAAATTAATCAAATTGAATGGAATAAGGATTGTTTTTTAATTTCTGCTGATGTGAGTACATTATACACCATAATTGAAGAAGAAAAAGGACTACAGGCTGTTAAATATTTTATGGATCAAAGTACTTATAGTGAGGATCTAAAAGTGTTCATCCTAGAAGCTATCTCTTTTATTCTAAAATACAATTATTTTTATTTCAATGGTACATTTTATTTACAAATATTGGGCACCGCGATGGGGACCAGGTTTGCCCCTAGTTATGCTAACCTCTTTATGGCATATTGGGAAACTTTAAATATAGACCCATTAAAAGGAGGAGGGGCAAACCTGGTGTCCTGGTGGCGTTTTATTGACGATGTACTTTTTATTTGGAGAGGGGAAATTACCCATCTTAATAACTTCTGTGAGATTTTAAATACAAATAGTTTTAATATCAATTTGACTTTTAATATTAGTAAAACCGAATTGGTTTTTTTAGATTTGGTCATTTATATTGATGATGGAATGATTTGAACAAAAACCCATAAAAAAGTGACTGATTCTAATTCCTACATTGAAGCCAATAGCGAACATCAAAATAGATGGCTTGAAAATATACCATTGGGACAGTTTAAAAGATTAAAGAGAAACTGCACAAATGAAAGCACTTTAAATCTACAAATTGAAGAAATGACTGAACGATTTAAAGTAAAAGGTTATTCTGACTCCTTGTTGATGAATGCTAAGCAACAAATAGGAGAGGTTAAGAGGGAAGACCTCCTAAAAGATAAATCAAAGGAATCTAAAATTAATAAAAAAAACAATTATGAGTGGGCTTTTATCACACAATATGGTGCCCACCATAAACAAATTGAGAAAATTATTGGGAAATATTGGGATGTACTTAAAAATGATCCTGTTTTAGGTGAAGTACTACCCATAAAACCAGTTTATATATATAGAAGAGCTCCATCCCTTAAGGATAAATTAGTTAGGAGTGTCTTGCCCGAAACAAACCAATCCAGCGAAAGGAGTAAAGGCTTTCATAGATGTGGTAGCTGCTTGATGTGTAGAACCACCGCATCAACTAATATGAATAATAAAAAGATTACTGAGTTTACAGTAAATGGCACCACATGCCATTCAAGATATGTTGTATATCTTTTAGAATGCACCTGCGGTTTGTTTTATGTTGGTAGGACCACCAGGAATTTTAAATTAGGAATGTCCGAACACATCTATAATATTCGGAAGGGTTTGAATACACATTCCTTCTCGGACCATTTCTTAAAAATTCATAATAAAAATGAAAATCATATAAACATTTTTTTGGGTATCCAAGTAATTAAACCTCATTGGTGGTCAAAGGATATGGAAAAATGTTTGGCCACCAGCGAAATGAGGTGGATTTTTAATTTGGATATACTTACGCCTAAAGGCTTAAACCTTGATTTTGAATTGAAATGGTTTTTAGATTAATTTTATATATTTCAATGTTTTTTAATGTTCTTTAACATTTTCTCATTATATTAATTATTATATTTCTCTTTTATCTATTTATGATTCCTCTACTACTGGGAGTGGTGTATAATTGTGTTCCACTGAGGGAGGGATGGACCCTGCCGGAATACTAAGTATGGCATAGCTTTGTAATCAGTGGAACACACTTACATGGATACTTCAAGTTCGCTGAAAAACTCCACAAAGATGGCCGCGATTGGAGCCTGGTATTCACCCCCTATCATTTCTTTGGTGCAGCAACAGAGAGAAAAAAATAAATAAATAATGCACTGTGGAACGCATATAACTTCCGTTATTCCAGGAAGTTGTAATAGATGGAACGCAAGCAGCTTCCTGTTAAGACCGAAAGTGACATCATCGTGATGTTTGCCGCAAAAAAAGCGGGAATTGGAGGACCAATAAGAAATTATTGCAGGGGATAAATAGGATCTGTCTTTTAATCACAAACTACCTTTGCCTGAGGAAGGATCCTGAGAGGTCCGAAACGCGTTGCAGGAGGTGCAAGTTTGTGAATCAGGAGGAACGTCTTTTGGGATCCTGTTGCCATTTGGACTACTATAAAGTTTTCTGCGGTGGTACCGAGCTAACTTTGGCCCGGGACCCTTTGCTAATTTTTAGCATTAACCCACCGCAGCATCTCCACTTGGTGAGATTTTAAAATCTTGGATCCCGATTCCTTCTTTATATCTATGTTATGAATGTTCTTGTTTTTAATCTATTTTTGTCTGAATAAATGATATCATTTTATTGGATGGGTATTTTATGTATATTTCCCTTCCTAATTTAAGGCATTACATGCAATTAGCGCTATCCAAGACACACTTTTCTGTTTTGATGATATGCAGAAGAAAATTGTAATTTAATTTGTAATGACAAACATAATGCCCTCCAAAAACGAGCAACAAACTGAACACCACGATCAGACACTATTTCAGAAGGAAGTCCATGAAGACGGAATAGCTCCTTGATAAAAATTTGTGCTAGTTTGGGGGCTGATGGAATTTGTGCCAAAGGACAAAAATGGGCCATTTTGGTAAAATGATCCACCACTACCCTAATAACCGTACACCCCCTGGATTCGGAAAGATCTGTATTAAAATCCATGGAAAGATGGGTCCATGGTTGGGTAGGGATGGGTAGTGGATGGAGGGGACCAACAGTAGACTGCCAGGAGGATTTATTTTGTACACATTTAGAACAAGAACGTATAAACTCTTCAATATCTTTTTCATAGAGGACCACCAATATGAGCGTTGCAGGAATGAATACATTTTATGAACCCCTGGATGTTCAAAGAAACAAGAATTATGAGCCCAAGAAAGGAGTTTACCTCGTAATTCAGTTGCCACAAATATCCTTCCAGGAGGAAGATCAGGAGAGATGGAAGTTGAAGAAAAGGCCAGAGGGTTTATTATAGGGTGCCTTTGATCCTCATTTTGTTCTTTCTCTTCCAACATTGAGCAAGAAAGTACGTCTGCCTTTTTATTCAATGAACCTGGACAATACCTGGGGTTAAAATCAAAACGTGAGAAAAAGAGTGCCCAACGAGCCTGTCGTGGGTTCAAGCAATGAGCTGTCTTCAAATAGAACAAATTCTTATGATCTGTAAAAATATTAATTGGATGCTATGCACCTTCTAGCAAATATCTCCATTTCTCTAATGCTAATTTAATAGCTAATAATTATTGGTCCCCAATGGAATAGTTACTCTCAGCACTGGAAAACTTTCATGAAAAGAAACCACAAGACACTGTTCTCCCTTCTGCGGCCACTTGTGACAAAATGGCACCAACTCCATAAGTGGACGCATCCAATTCCAATATAAATGGTTTCTCAACATCAGGTTGAACTAAAATAGGAGCCACAGAAAATGCATCTTTGAGAGTCTGGAAGACATTTAATGCTTTTGGGGACCACACTTTGGGGTTAGACCCTTTTCTTGTAATAGCAGAAATTGGGGCCACAATCATTGAAAATGCTTTAATAAACTTTCTATAATAATTGGCAAAGCCTAAAAATCTCTGAATAGACTTTAATGAAGTGGGCAAAACCAAATCTTGTATAGACTTCAGCTTCTCTGGGTCCATCTGAAGTTCGGAACCAGAGATAATATACCCCAAAAAGGGTATTACCGTGACCTCAAAAACACACTTATAGATCTTACCATAAAGCTTATTAGCTCGAAGACGACTTAGTACTTCTTTGACATGAATACGATGATCAGAAAGATTCCTGGAAAAAATTAAAATGTCATCAAGATAAACAATAACAAACTGATAAAGTATATCTCAGAAAATTTCATTCACAAACTCCTGGAACACTGCGGGAGCATTACATAAGCCAAAAGGCATAACAAGGTTCTCATAATGACCATCTCGCGTATTAAATGCAGTTTTCCACTCATCTCCTTCTTTAATTCTGATAAAATTATAAGCTCCCCTTAAGTACAGTTTAGTAAACAGTCAAGACCCATTGACTCTGTCAAACAGCCCTGTAATAAGAGGAAAAACATATTTATTTTTTACCGTGATCTCATTTAGACCTTGAAAGTCGATACATGGGCGAAGCCCACCATCTTTTTTCTTTACAAAAAAGAATACCGCTCCAGCGGGAGATGAGGAAGACCTGATGAACCCCTTCTGCAGGTTGTCTTGCACATAGTCTGCCATGGCTTGAGTTTCAGGGACATAGAGAGGGTATACTCGAACTTTGGGTGGCACTTTACCAGGAATAAGTTCAATAGGACAATCCCAGGGATGATGCGGTGGAAGTACGTCTGCCGCCTGTTCAGAAAAGACATCAGCAAACTCATTATAAGGCTGTGGGAGAGAAGGTGGAACATCTACTTTTACTTCAGCCAATCGTACAACAGGAATCAAACAATTTATTTTGCATTTAGGACTCCAAGAAAGGATTTGAGAACAAGTCAAATCAATATGAGGGTTATGAAGAGTTAACCATGGTAAACCAAGAACTATATCATACATAGAAGTAGGTAATACCAACAACTCTAAACTTTCTTCATGCAAAGCTCCAATCCTCAGCTTCATAAACTTTGTTTGATGCATAACATATCCATTAGAAATTCTAGTCCCATTCACTGCAGAGAGGGAAAGAGAACAGGATAATCTGACAACAGGAATCTGCAACTCTTGAACCAATGAAGATGAAATAAAGTTGCCAGCTGCTCCAGAATCTATCAAGGCAGAAAACACTTGACACGAAGGACCAAAATCAGGAATACTAACAGAGATTAAACAATCCTTTTTGGGGAAATTCTTTGAGAGAACCCCTAGTTTGACTTCCCCCTCCATCAACTAGGGATGACCGTTTCCCGGCCTGATTGGACATTTAGCCAAAAAATGTTCAGAGGACGCACAGTACAAACACAAATTAGAATGCCTCCTAAGTTGCTTCTCTACTTCAGATAACTTAAATTTATTAATTTGCATAGGTTCATCAGTTGTACCATGAGAGGAACGAGATGGGGGAAGAGAAATTTTAGTATGCTCAGTACGACTCCTCTGAACCCCTCGTTCTTGCATCTGCAAATCAATCTTAATAGTCAGTGAAATCAACTCATCCAAATTCTCAGGAAGATCCCAAGTCACTAACTCATCTTTAAGTTTCTCAGAAAGACCATTCCAATAGGCTGATCTTAATGCTTCATTATTCCACTTAAGTTGTGCCACTATAGTTTGAAAACCAACCACATACTGACCAACTGAAGATGTTCCCTGTTTCAATCGCAAAATGTCCACAGAAACGGCCACTGATCTTCCAGGTTCATCAAATATCCTCTTAAAAGTAGAAACAAAAGCTTTGTAATGAGAAATTAAAGCATCATTTCTCTCCCATAAAGGAGAGGCCCATTCGAGAGCAGTACCAGACAATAATGACATTATATAAGCCACTTTAAAATGAGAGGTTGAAAAACTTTGTGGTAATAACTCAAAATGAATCTCACATTGGTTGAGAAATCCTCTGCAGGTTTTTGGATTACCGTCATAAGAGGTTGGAGTCGGTAGACGTAAATGAGAAGCAGAAACCACTGATACATTCCTAGCAGGTATCTTAAATTTATCCAAATGTGTAGAAAGATCTTGTAAACATTGCAAAACTTGAACTTGTGTATCTTCCTGTACTTCCAGATGGATGGTCAAACCCTGGAGCACCTGTACCCCAGTAGCCTGTTCCAGATCTTGGTTCATTTTTAGGTCTGTGCAAACTGTCACAGTTACAGACACTTGAGACTCCTGGGAAGAGTCAGGCTTACTAGGTAGTATGAACTGAGGTGGTTTTAGGAATGACCTTTTCATGAAATATCACTAGCACAAAACAAAAGTAAATAGAATTTATTCAAGAACAAAAACTGTATGGCAAAGTTCCACATTAAATCTCAATAACACAAAGTCCATGACATGCAATAACAGGTGCAGGGGTATGCCCCTGTGAGAAACAAAGTTCAAAGTACACACAGAACTGGTGTGGGGTGAAACCCCAAGTCTGACACGAGGCTAGGGACTCAGGATAGAATGGAGGTCAATAACAGGGTTGAGCACTGTATCGTGACTGAGGTCCAGAACTGGGGTGGAGCCCTGAGATGTAACAAGATCCAGAATGAGGTTAAACCCTGAGACGTAATGAAGATCTGGAACAGGGTTGAGCCCTGAGACGTGATGAGGGTCCAGAACTATGTTGAGCCCTGCGATGTGATAAAGGTCTAGAGCAGGGTTGAGCCCTGCAGCATAATGAAGATCTGGAGCAGGGTTGAGCCCTGCAGCGTAATGAAGGTCTGAAGCAGGGTTGAGCCCTGCGGCAGGATGAAGGTCCGGAGCAGGGTTGAGCCTTGCGATGGGGTTCCAATGAGGATAGACTGTAATGGTGTAATTGACAACTGTAGAAGAAGTAACCCCAGTGTCCATATGAGTTTATAATAACAAGTAAACCAAATAGTGTAGCGTAGAATGGAAAAGCAATAATAGAGCAGGATAACAATGGAAAGACAACGGCAATGCTGAGCTCTGTAGTGCAGCTGATAACCTGTATCAGAACTTGAATTGGAACATGAGCAGGAATGTAGAGAGGTCCACAGCATACACCAGGCACAGCGGGGATCTGGCAGGAATCCAAGGAAGACCTGAAAGTAAAGTTGCACAGACAATGAGGCATAGTTAGTAACAGGCTTTATACTAGAGATCTGTGATCCATAGGAAGTTCAGAACATGTGACCCAAATAGAATCAGGTTTGGAATAATAAGCAATCAAGGAATCCAACAACCTGACGACATCTAAGAAACAGAAGATTACTTTAATTCTCTGCACACTGCATGTGATGAACGCCAGTAACCAGGATAGATCGTCCAACAACCACAATGGAACTTCAGCAAGTGTAGTGTACTGAAATTGTCAATGTCTTGACAGTACCCCCCCCTTTTTGGGTGGTCTCCGAACACCCACCAGGTTTAAAAGGAAATTTAGCATGAAAATTACGTATCAACTTAGGAGCATAGACATCAGAGTCTTTAATCCAAGTGTAGTTTATCTTTATGTACTGAAATAGTCAAAGTCCTGACACTGTGCTACCTGAATGGTTTAGGGTGGTGATAACGCTGTTTGGATAAGGTCACTACACACATGGCAGAAGTACACATTGATGGAAGCTGGGGCCACAATGTGTACTTGTGCCATGTGTGTATTGGCCTGTTCAAACTGGCATCTGACCCACCCTATAACATACAGCACGCTACCTATTGGGATTGATAAAATTTGGTGATAATGCTGGTATATAAAAATTTTAATGCAATCTATATTGCATACAGTTCAGTGCAGAGTTTGGGTTGCCTATAGGTCAGTGCACATTTTGGTTAATGCAGCCTATTATTTGCTGTCTAATAATAATAATAATAAGAATAATAATAAAAAAAAATTGTGATGACATAGGGTCTCATTCAGACCCGGTCGCAAGCACTGAGCGCTCGCAACCGGGTCAATGTTTGTCCACTTGGCATGCGCACATCGGAGCCAGCTCTGATGTGTGCATGCACGAGACCCAGCTAGCGACGGATGCTCCATCACTCCGGGTCTCACACCAAAGGGGGCAAGTTGACGATGTTGATTGACAGCTCACTCCATTTGGAAGGCAGGCCGGGGTGGTGGCCGGCCAAACGGAGGTGTTCCCGATGGAACGCTTGCCGTTTGGGGGCGGCCCCACTGATATCAAGAGTGATGTCAGTGGGCAGCTTCCTGCTCGATCAGAGGAGGAAGCTCCCTGGGGCTTGCGAGTGCCGAGACCCAACCTTAGGGTCTCGTCGCAAGCCCCGATGGTTGCGATGGTCCTGACCATCGCGACCATCACCCTGGTCAGTCGCTAAGCTGTGGGTGGTAACCCACAGTTTAGCTAGCAACCAGGAGGTTGCACTTCAAGATGCAAGCGGCCTCCCTCATTCAGAGCGACCGCTTGCATCTAACGACTGGGTCTGAATGAGACCCATAGTGTGCAAGTGTTTATTGGCCACAGTGTTCCAATGTTGTTATAGTGTTGTCTACACAAGATGGCTGCTATGCAACACAGTGTTCTACTTGATTGGCACTGTTATTATGTAGTGTTGTTTACACAAGATGGCTGCTATGCAGCATAGTTTTCTGCCTGATTGGCACAGTTAAAAAGTAAAATTTAAAACAATATTTAAAAACAAATAAAAACATTTTTTTTTCTTTAAACAAGAAACAAATGTGTAGTGTGTTTTTCTTCTTACCTTGCAATACTGGTACTGCTTTGCAGGTCTCTGGAATGATGACACCCAAGGACTGAGGTGAGATGAGAGTCTTCAAATGGCCTTACTGTAGCCAGATACCTCAGGGGAGCCACCAGTCTCTCTTCAGCAGGGATTGCCCTCCGCCACCTTGTGTCCTGTCTCTGGATGTGGGGGGTCACCAGATGCAGCAATTCCAGGAAGGTGGCATCATCCATGCGCAGGTAGCTCCGATAATCTTCCGGGTTGTTCTCCTTGATCTCTATCAGCAGAGACATGTGAGAGCGGGTATCCCTTTGTAGCAGCCATTCCATAGTCCAGCATGCTCTCATCCTTCTTCGCTGGGCCCTCTTCCTAATCTTCAGCGACCAACACTCTATACTGATAGGGACGCATCAGTACAGAATTCTGGAACAGGATAGAATGCAGCTTGGTAGCACACACTTGCAGGTAGAATAAACTTTGTAAAAGGCAAGCCAAATTCAAAGAGCACAGTAGCAATGTACAGGATTCAGCAGGAATACACGTAGCCTCACTAGTAGCAGAGCAGAATGTGCACATAGTTTAAAGGGTGCCTGCTTTTTATACTCCCTAGCTAGCCCCTCCGATTGTTATGACTATTTAATTTAATTTTTTTTTTTTATAAATTCATGATTTATGTTGCTTGATCTCACAATGCGTACGATCCGATCAATCGTGAGATCGTGAAACAGATTGTGTTAAAATTAAAAAAAATAGTGATCACGACAGCAAAGAAGCTCCCGTGACAGTTCACGGGGATATCCTACACGATATCTGATCGTAAGCACATCACTATATGTGTGGCACCTTAAGTTTATCGGTCCATTTCCTAACATTTCCCAGGTTAATCCTGTAGCCTTTCAGCTAAAGTTACTAAGGTCTCTGAAGATCAACAGCACATTTCATTGCTCGCTCCTTAAGCCAGTATTTTTTACCTCCAGGTTTACTCCTAGGCGTCCTATCAGGCCTCCACCAGTACTCACCCTGGGGTGCCAGGAGTTTGTTGTGGAGAAGATCCTGGACTCCAGGTTTTCTTGTGTACATCTTCAATTGCTGGTCAATTGGAAAGGGTATGGACCAAAGGAGCGTTCTTGGGTTCCACAAAGAGCTTTGCATGCTCCCACCTTGTGAAGAAGATTCTTTGAGAACTTTCCGAATAAACCGGGGTCCAGGGGTTCCTTAACCTCTTGTCAAGGGGGGGAACTGTCACAAGCCACCTCACTGTGAATACCATGCAAGGCAAACGCCAGACAAGTGTTCATTAAAGTCTTCTCCTCTCTCCTGTTTGGACCTGTGGTTAGCAGCATATTGTTTGCAGTTCTAGTCTTGGTTGCTGCTGAGCCTCTGCACTAATTACTGCCTGTCTGTGTGCACTAAGATGTGCACACTGATTGATTCTCCAGTCTCTGCACAGCCCCGGTGCTCACTGGTTTGTAATTAGGGAGACTTGCTCTGGTTTGGCCCTGTTTCTGTTAAATTCCAGCCAGCCCTTCACTTCATGCCAGTGATTGATTTTTGTGTTCCGGTTTGTGACTGTGTCTCTTGTATGCAAGTAGAGTTCTAGTGTTCCAACCTCTCCATTGTTCCAGTCATGATAAATTACCTCGGCCGCTGTGTTCCATCCAGGCGGCATGATCTGCATTCCACCTGCTGTGTGCTGCTCGAGTCATTCAGGCAGCACAGCGTGCATCTCTATGCTCAGCCATGTGTGCCATTCTAGCAGTACAGAGTGCACCCCTGGGCGCATGTTAGTGTCCAGCGGGTTGCGTCAACTCGCCAAAATTAGCCGCACTTTAGCATCCTCGGAGCGCTATTCTGCACATCTTCGCCAGTGTCAACCCGGTGACATTGGCCGCACTCCAGCATCCTCAGAACGTTATTCAGTATACCAACGCCAGTGTCAACATGGTGACATTGGCTGCACTTTAGTGTCCCAAGGGCGCAATACACCAGTGTCAACCTGGAAACATTGGTCGCACTCCAGTGTCCTTGTGGCGCAATTCAGCATGCCTGCGCCAGTGTCAACCCGGCAACACATCACCTCTTTGTATTCATTTTGTCAGAGAATTACCAGCCCTCAAGGCTGCTTCCACAGCCCAAAGGCTGCATCTCACTTCTGGCCCTCAGGTCGCAACTAACCAAGGCCGACCTGCCCTCAAGGCTGCTTCCACAGCCCAAAGGCTGCATCTCACCTCTGGCCCTCAGGCCGCAACTAGCCAAGGCTGACCAGCCCTGAAGGCTGCTTCCACAGTCCAGAGGCTGCATCTCACCTCCAGCCCCCAGGCCGCAACTAGCCAAGGCCAACCAGCCCTCAAGGCTGCTTCCACAGCCCAAAGGCTGCATCTCTCCTCCAGCCCTCTTGCCACAACTAGCCATGGCTGACCAGCCCTCAAGGCTGATGCATAGCCCAAAGGTCGCTTCATCTTCATGGCCTTTAGACCCATCCTGCCAAGACATTGTCCAGCTCCCAAAGCTGAAGCACAGCTGCATCCTGCCAAGAATTACCCACCCTCAGGGCGATAATCAGTTTACACCCTCTGAGTGACCCCCATGGCATAACATTTACAGATATTCATCTATTTAACAAAATGTGTTGCTGTGTAACTTCCAATTATTCCGAAATATTTCACCCATTTATTTAAAAGGCATTGTTTACTGTGCTTCTACCTTCTGTAACGTGGGGAAAAAAATCACCTCTTCACCCCTGCACTATCCATGGGGAAACTGCTTCCATTAAAATATTGGGAAAACAAATACAAATGAAGTAACTGTAGACATTTTATAGGGTATACAGCAAAGATTATGTGTGAATGTTTTCTGTTGTAAACTTATTCCCTGCAATAGTTAATCCAAATGGTAAGACTTGATGATTCCATAAGTATTGGAGTAGCAATCATTTTTTATAATAGAAGTTGTAAAAATGAAAATGTGAAGAAATGGAGTATGAGGGGATAATAAGTGCCAGAATATTGAACTGACCCTTTTAAGCTTACAATATAGTTATTTGGGGTACTTTATGGGTCAAAATTTGCATCTCATTCCATACAGTAGCAGTGTCAACCTAGGTTATTTCCAGATGATTTGTAGACTGTTACCTATATAACAACACTAGAGTGTAGGATAAAACTTACCCAATTAGAGGGAGCAAATACAAAATCAACAAAGATAGGACCTTGGATGGGAATTTAACTCATATCTCAGCTATAGTAATCACTGTGCCACTATACTGCCCGGTTAGAGAGTTTAGCTGGAGTTATACAATGTATTAAAGCTCCCTTTAAGGGGGGATACTGCAGATTTACTTCACTATTATTGTTTCTCCCCCAACTGCACCCTGTCTCCCCCACCATCCCCAATTTCATGCCTTATAATAAGCTTTCAAAAAAAATCTCTGACTCCATCAACTACAGTACTGCCTCTAGCTACAGTATCTAGTCTGGCAATTGTGGTTGCATTTCCCTCTGTAATAAAATCAATTGTTTTTTTCTTTCCAACTGTACACCATATTCCCTACTCACTTTCACTGCTTCATCACCCCTCCTGCCCTGCTTTGTGTGTGACTATACAACCCCATGGCCCTAGAACTCACCTCTCCTTCTGCCATTGTTTTCTCTTTTTCTTCCCCTCCCACCTCCATTCATATTCCTTCACCTTAGCTCTGCCATCTCCTCCTTGCCCCATGCTCTGGTTATTATCTGCTACTTCTACTTTATCTTGTCCCTCACCCTTTGCTCCTTACTTTCCCTTCCTCATTCCAAATTAACCCAATAGTCCTCCCCCATCTCATCCTTTTCCCTCCAGTTCTCCCTCCATGATGTGACTTCTGCCCACCTCCGCATGCTATAGTTTTCAACTCTGTCCACTTTCAAGTTGCAGACATCTAATATCCCTTTAGTCTCCTCTCCTTTATCAATTTAACACCTGGGTTTTCCATTTTGTTTCTTTAGACATCCACTCCTTCATCCTGGGTATCTTTTAATATTCCCAGTGATAATTTCAAGGATTCTGCTTATTATAAACTTCTCTTCCTCAATGGACTTCTGTCCCCTATTATATTAGTGATAACTCTCTTCATTTTATCATTTTCCACTAATGTCACCAGTGCTTAAAGTGACCCTAGAGAAGTGGGGGAACTCACCCTCCCCCTTCTAAAAAAAAAATGACAGAGCGCGCCAGTGGTGTGTGGCAAGAAAGGGGCATAGTCTCAAAAGAAAGGGGCATGGTCACAAAATAAATGTGCATAGTCACACAATAGTATTCCCAATTCAAATCACACCACACAGTAGCACAATCTTGATTCACATTACACCATGTAGTAGTGTCCCTTATGGTACACCACAGTGCCCTTTTTACACAATGCCCACATTTGTGCTCCTTATACACAATGCCCATAATAGTAGTGCACATTTTGCAAATGCAATGCCCATTGTAGTGGTGCCCCTGATGCAGTTCCCCCAGAAGTGGTGCCCATTATGCAGTGCCCATTATGCAGTGCCCACAGTAGTGGCACCACTTACACAGTACCCCCAGTAGTGGTAGTGCCCCTTATGCAGTGCCCTCAGAATTAGTGCCCCTTATGCAGTGCCCCTAGTAGTGGTAGTGCCCCTTATGCAGTGCCCACAGTGACAGTGCCCCTTATTCAGTGCCCCCAATAGTGGTGCCCCTTATTCAGTGCCTCCAGTAGTGGTGCCCTTTATGCAGAGCCCACACTAGTGGTAGTTCCCCTTATTCAGTGCCCCTTATGCAGTGCCCCCAGGAGTAATGCCCCCAGAAGTAGTAGTGCCCCCTGTGTAATGCCCTCAGTCTTATTTCCCCTTGTAGTAATGCCCTCAGTAGTACTGCCCCCAGTGTAATGCCCCCAGTAGTAATGTCCCCTGTGTAATGCCCTTAGTAGTAGTACCCCCTGTGTAATGCCCTTAGTAGTAGTGCCCCCTGTGTAATGCCCCCAGTAGTAATGCCCCCTGTGTAATGCCCCCAGTAGGAGTTCCCCCTGTGTAATGCCCCCAGTAGGAGTACCCCCTGTGTAATTCCCCCTGTGTAATTCCCCCTGTGTATTGCACCCAGTAGTAATACCCCCAGTGTAATACCCCCAGCAGTAGTGCCCCTGTGTAATGCCCCCTGTATAATGCCCCCAGTAGTAGTGCCCTGTGTAATGCCCCCAGTAGAAGCTCCCTCTGCTTACACAAAAAAACCCAATACTTACCTTAAGTCCCGCTTCTGCATGGCTCCAGTCTGCCTGGCTGCTCCGAGTCCTCTGAAGTTACTATGGGAGATATGTCATGACATCTCTCCCATAGTGCCTGTGGGGGGAGCGGAGCCGGAAGCCGGATTTCAAAAATGAGCTCCAGCTGCCGGCTGCCACTTATGCTGCGGGGAGGGAGCCAGGCACCCGCTGGTAACAAAATCTCAGTGGGCACCAAGCAAATGGAGCCTCCCTGCAGCACCGGTCTAAGCTGGGTCGGAGGAGGCGGAACTGGTTCCATCTCCAAATAGAAGTGATGGAAGGCAGTACTGCCCTGTTCCGGCCCACTTTAACCCCTGAATGTCACCAACTACCACTGCCCTCTCTCTGACCATCACATAATTTTCCACTGTGGAAGGGATTTGCTCACTCTCTGTCTTACCACAATTCAAATTAATGCTCTTCAATTACTGCTCCACTCTTTCTCCAGATAATGTTATTTCAAATAATTTCCCCCAATCACCAACTGCTACCACTTTCAATTAACTCCTTGAAGTTCCTTGTTTGTTTCTTAGATTAAAAGTTGTACCACTGATTCTTTTAAAATGTTACTTATGGGCTAAAAGTTTATCATATATTTTCTCAAATTTAATTTCTAGAATGGGAGAGCCTAACCACTGCTGTTGCTATGCAGCAGGCTGCCTAAAATCTAAATCTTATCTTATAAAGAAGCAAATTAAGTTGCTCTTGTGAGGTTCTGAATTTGTTGTGGACCCGGGGTGGTGATAGAAGCAGATACAGAAGAAGACTTAAATGAAAAAGTGGGGTTTATAATAAATGATTTAGAAGACATGAAAATGGCAAATGGAAAAGTCCAGTTATAGCACTAAAGTGCACTTGATAACTGTAGTGGGGGTTAATGGGAAAAATGTCCAGATAGTGACAGGCAGGAACAGTCCAGTAAACAAGTAAGGTGAGCTGAAAACAGAATGCAGGTATGATGAGCTGTAACTAAATGCAGGCTTGATGAACTGTAACTGAATGCAGGTTTGGTGAGCTGTAACTGATGCAGGCAGAGGTAGTGAAGTCCAGCTGGGAGTGAAATGAAACAAGGTGCAGGGAAACAGCAGGTTCAGGTACTCAGGCAGGTAAGAAGGTATATGGAGGGTGCAGGGTAAGTCCAGCAGGTTGGAGCAGGCATGGTTCAGGTTATGAGCGTATACAAACAGGCAGGTAAGGCACAGATACTCTCAGCCGCAGCTGAGAAACACATTGCACTGGCAAAGGAAGGAAGGCTCTGGACCTTCCTAAATACTCAGTGCCACGCTGTGACTGGCTGGAATGAGCACATGACCTACCAGGATTGGACAGCCAGAAACACATGGCCACAGGCAAGATGGCAGTGCCTATGCCAACGGAACAGAAACACCGCCAAACCTCACCAGGCCTAGTGACAATGCCCCTCGCCAAACACCAGCACCACTGCCAGAGACCCCCCACCATAATGACCTCTCAGGTAATACCCGGTGACTACCATGCTGGGAAACCCTGGCCGTGACAGTTTACCCCCCCTTATGGGTGGCCTGAGGACACTCACCAGATCTCTCCAGATGGGCAGCATGGAACCTCTTGATGAGTGCAGGAGCATGGACATCTCAGGCATTGGTCCAGCAACGTTCCTCTGGGCCATAGCCCCTCCAGTCCAGTAGGTCCTGCAAATGTCTCTGCGGAGATGGGAATCCAAGACCTGGGAGACCTCAAACTCTATGCCCCTTTCAGTCTGGACACGGGGAGAAGCAGGCATTATTCTGTGAAATTTGTTTAGCACCAGGGTTTCAACAGGGAGACATGAAAGGAATTGGGAATTTTCAGATAAGGGGGTAGTTGAAGGTGATAAGCTACAGGGTTAATGACTTCTATAATGGAGAAGGGCCCGATGAAGCGTGGAGCAAATTTCATGGATGGCACTCGAAGTAGTAGGTTCCGGGTGGACAACCAGACCAGGTCTCCAACTTGCATACATGGTATTTTCCTATGCTTCTTATCAGCTTGAAATTTGTAATGGGAGGACGCCTTCTCCAGGTCAGTACGAACTTGAGACCAGATTGAAGCAAATCTCCGTACAGTGGCCCTCATTCAGAGCCGTATGCTCTGAGCAGAGCGCACGCTCTGAATGAGGGCCGCCCTCCATAATTATGGAGCGTCCTCCTGCACGCTCGTATAGCTGTGGGTCACCACCCACAGCCTATACGAGCATGCAGTTTGATGGCCGCGATAGTCTTGACCATCGCGACCATCGCCACTGCGAGCCGCAGCCTGTGGTTGAGGTTTTCAAAGACGGGCAGGATTTGAAATTCAGGGACCCGAGGATGAAGGTCATAGACCACTTGGAATGGTGTTTGGTTCGTGGAAGAGTGGCAGGTGGCGTTATGAGCAAATTCAGTGCATGGCAGCAATGCAGACCAATTTTCCTGGGAAGATGTCATAATAATCCTCAGGAAGGTCTCAAGGTCTTGATTAACCCTCTCAGTGGAACTGTTGCTTTGTTGGTGATAAGCCGTATAAAAATTTAGCTTTACTTGCAATACAGAACATAAGGCTCTCCAAAATTTTGCTGTGAACTGAACACCACAGTCAGAGACTATCTCAGCTGGAAGACCATGGAGACGGAAAATATGTTGAACGAACAAGTGAGCCAGGTCAGGAGCAGAAGGCAATTTCTTTAGTGGTATGTAATGGACCATTGTAGAGAATTGGTCTACTACGACCCTGATGGTAGTGAACCCTTGAGAATTCGGCAGATCCGTGACGAAGTCCATGGAGAGATGTGTCCATGGACATGATGGAATAGGTAGTGGCAATAACTCACCAGCCAGTGCCTGACGGGAAGATTTATGCTGGGCACATGAAGAACACGAAGAAATAAATTCCGACACGTCTGCTTTCATGGATGGCCACCAATAGCCTCTCTTTAAAAGTTCCAAGGTCTTCCGGGTACCTGAGTGACCTGCAAAGTGAGAGGAATGAGCCCAGGTGAGGAGCTGCTTCCTTAACTCCGGGGCCACAAAGGACTTCCCTGTAGGAGGCTGAAGCTGTAAGGTGGCAAGGACTCTTGACTCCAAAACAGGGGTATTTTGTTGATTCTCTGATTTGTCATCACAGCGGAAAGATCTGGACAGGGCATCTGCCTTTTGATTAAGGGCTCCAGACCGGAAGGTCAGGGTGAACTGGAACTGAGCAAAGAATATCGCCCATCGGGCCAAACGAGGATTCACGCACTGAAGATTCTAGAGGAAGAGCAGATTTCTATGATCCATGAAGACAGTGAAGGGAAACTTGGCCCCTTCCAGCAGGTATCTCCATTCTTTCAAGGCTAACTTTACTGCTAAAAGTTTTTGCTCACCAATGGCATAATTTTTCTCAGCAGGAGAAAACTTCTTGGAGAAGAACCCGCTGGGATGAACTCGATTATCGTCATAATGCTGGGAATGAACTGCACCCACGGCCTCTGAAGACGCATCCACTTCCACTAGAAATGGCCTATCCAGATCTGGTTGTCGTAAGTCTGGAGCTGAAATAAATGCCTGCTTTAAAAGTTGGAAGGCAGTCTCTGGCCATAGGGCAGGGTTAGCGTCTTTTCGGTCAAGGCGGTAATGGGAGCCAACAATGATGAAAATCCTTTAATAAAATGTCTATAGTAGTTGGCGAATGCAAGCAATTTCAGTATGGCTTTCAACGTTTGAGGACGGGACCAATCCAAAATCACCTGCACCTTCTTGGGGTCCATTTCTAGACTGGAGCCAGAGATGACGTAACCAAGGAATGGCACACTGGGAACCCCAAAGACACATTTCTCCAGTTTGCAGTAAAGGTGGTTCTTTCTTAGACGGGACAATACTTCCTTCACATGTTCATGATGTTTTGTTACAGAATATGAAAAAATCAATATATCGTCCATGTAAACTACAACTGAGAGGTACAACAGGTCCCGGAAAATCTCATTAACAAAGCCCTGAAACACAGCAGGGGCATTGCACAACCCAAAGGGCATCACAAGGTATTCAAAGTGTCCATCTCTAGTATTAAAGGCAGTCTTCCATTCATCGCCAGCACAAATCAGGCTATGAGCGTATACAAACAGGCAGGTAAGGCACAGGTACTCTCTCTCAGAGGCAGCTGAGAAACACATTGCACTGGCAAATGAAGAAAGGCTCTGGACCTTCCTAAATACTCAGTGCCATGCTGTGACTGTCTGGAATGAGCACAAGACCTACCAGGCAAGATGGCAGCGCCCATGCCAACGGAACGGAAACACCGCCAGACCTCACCAGGCCTAGTGACAATGTGCCCGCACAGAACCATGTGCAGCCAATGCCCCTCACCAAACACCAGCACCACTGCCAGAGACCCCCCGCCATAACTACCTCACAGGTAATACCCGGTGACTACCATGCCGAGAAACCCTGGCCATGATAGCTCTGGCTTTGAAGGGAGAAGCCTTGCTGAAGATCTCTAATAATGTTTCTCCTTTTGACCCATAAATAGTGACTGCATTCAGGGCACACCAGTTGGTAAGGGTGTGATATGTTTTGCATGGCGGGCAGTTCGAATCCCTACAGCGGCTGCCCGACAAAGGAGGAAATCTTCGATCGTTCTAAAGGTAAGTATAAACTAATCTAATTCTACCCCCTAACCCTACTATAGGGTGCCTAACCATAAGCCCCCTCTAAGTGCTTAAAACTAACCCCCCATTCCCCGCTACCTAAACCTAAGTCCCTCGGGGGGTGCTTAACCCTAACCTCCCCCCCGTGCCTAACCCTAAGCCCCCTCTAAGTGCTTAAAACTAACCCCCCCTTCCCCGCTACCTAAACCTAAGTCCCCCAGGGGGTGCCTAATCCTAACCTCCCCCCGGGGGTGCCTAACCCTAACCCTCCCTTCCCCTAGCCTAACCCTAACCTCCCGGGGGGGTGTCTAACCCTAAGTCCCCCCCAGGAGCCCTAAACCTAACCCTCCCCACCTGCGGTTGTCTGCTGCGGAGCCCAGCATCCGCTCGAACGGGATGCCTGGCGCCGGTCTCCTGACGTCGGTCAAATGACAGGTGTCTAGATTTAGACGCCTGTCATTCATACCTAGTCGGGATTACAGTGTCTGGAAGCTGGCGGTTGACATTTAGACCATCGGCTTCCGGACTACATCCCGTTGGTAAAGGGGGACATTTTTTTAGGGAAATTTGTGGTAAGGATATAAAGTTAGGGAGAATTTTAGCATAGACCATTCACTTTGAAATGTGATCTATATTTTTGTAATGACCATTGAATGGTAATTTATAAAACCTAATATCACCACTTGAAGGGCACTGGGGGTTGTTCAGATAAAATAGGATAGTAGATTTGACTGCATGTTGCCGTACCCACTTATATATCACCACTTGAAGGGCACTGGTTGTATGTTCAGATAAAATAGGATAGTAGCTTTGACTGCATGTTGCCGTACCCACTTACCTAAAGGTACCAAGTCAATAGTCTCATTCCCCCAAATGTTGGGATTTCTAAAGATCAGATATGTCATCTAAGAACTGTTAGGGCTAAATTTACTAAAGTGAAAGTTTTCAGAATTGAGATGTTACCCATAGCAACAAATCAGTTTCTACTTAACATTTAACTAGCAGCTTCTAGAAGATAATAGCTAGATCTGATTGGTTGCTATGGGTTACATCTCCACTTTTAAAAACTATCCCTTTAGTAAATTTACTCCTTATTGTTGATGCTAGTGATGGTTTAGAGGTGGTAGATGATCTATCTAGATTGTGGTCTAGGAAGAGTTTAAAGTTTCCAATGTTATTTGAGTACCCTATCGGTAGGGGTTAACGTTCCTGACAACCTGATGAATAAAAAGGATCTAAATGCTAGATAGACAATATTGACTAAAAATAGTCAATATTTTTAGTAAAAAAGTGGTGAGAAGGTTTGTATAAATATACTGTGTTTACAACTGAAGACTCTTTTATACAAACATTCTCACCACTTTATGTACATTTATACCCATGCTAAGGGTCTATCTGTGCTAGAGAACAAGGAGAAAGGAAGGCTTCTCAGCTAAAGATCCACCAGTGTGTCTACTATTATTTCTACCATTGCAATTGGTTTGTTGAGTGGACATCCCCAACAATATTATATACGGTGACGGTGATTACCTGTTGTGGATGGTTATTTAAGATGCCTGATTATTACCTACCATTGAGAGTGTTTGGTTAAGGGGAAGCACCCCACCATACTGCAATTTAATGAATAGATTATCATATATGTGTGTCCCACAAGGTGATTATTTGGGAACAATTGCATCATTACTGTATTACACAAAGATCTTTTTTTGCTTTTCTTCCTCCCTTTATGTACAAACCACACATCTGCTGAAGTGGAATAAAAAAGCATCTTAGCGAAGGGAAGTGTGGTCAATGTTTTCCTTATGCACCTATGTTAAGTAATTTCAGGGATGTACAATGCAAACTCTACAGTACAGTGTAACAAAATACAGTATGAAGCCCTACCTGTGTTGGCCAGTAGTATACTAGTATAGAACAAAATGAATAGAAATTGTTATTGCAACTTGTGCTGTGTGTTTGTGGTTTTTTCCTGTATATTTAGAGTAAATGTAAGTGTGTGGTGTGGGTGCAGCTTGGGCAGATACAGTATGTTAGCAAAAAGAAGAAAAACTTTGATGCCAAATGTTCCAACTGCAGATCACTGCATATGTAAAATTATAAAATAAATATTGTAGATAAAATATTAATTACAAATTCACATTGCTCAATGCCGCTGGCCTTCATGGTAATTGAAACCAAGGTGATGGCTAAGGTAGTGGTTAAGGTTTTATCACTAACCCACATTGGCCAGCCATAAGATGTCTCACACCTGTTGTCTATGACTTACTTGGCATCTTAGCAAGCAGCGATGCACAACACTACAAGTGTCCTTTCATTGAAAGGACGTTATCACACCACCGCAGTTCTGTAATATGAAAATTAGCATCATGTTGAGCAAGCTCCTAGCGGCAATGTCTGTAGCAGTAAGTGGCAAAGGTTTGTAGTGGTAAGTCACCTCTGTAGCATTGCATACAAATGAAGGATTGGGGAGGTGTGGAGCATGCCATGAGTTAAGAAGCAGTACCCCACAAATGGTCAGCATGAATCTTTTATTACAGAGGAGTTTTGCAACTTGTACTGTGTGTTTGCTGCTTTTTCCTATAAATTTACATGTAAGTGTGTTGTGTGTGCGTGTGCATGTGGGTGGCTTGGGCAGATACAGTATGGTGTGTCAAAGCCAGATGATTGGCTGAGACAGAATCTGTTAAAATCAAAATCTGCACAATGCCATTTTGCGAATGGCAACAAGACGCCATTTTGCGAATGGCCACCCAACGCCATTTTAGCGAACCTCACACAATATCAGTACATACGGCAATGTTATTATTTAGCATCATGCGATTCCCACGCAATAGAACACTATTAAAAGTCCTTACCAAAACTATTCGTACATTTATTAATACCCATAATAGGAACAACCCTGCAAAACACATACCACGGTGTACTCCAAAAACACGTAGACGCACAGTGCTAACTAGCACCTTTTCTTAATATCCCTACACTTACACATTGCACATTTACATAGGAAGGTTCCCTAGCAATAAGGTTAATATTCAAGGTCATATTCATTATTAATTATGTTATGAATTGACTGTATTTAAGATCTAAGGTTTAGTACATGATAAGCAGACCATGTTTGGTGCTATTCTGAACCACTGTTTATTTGCAGACTTGCGGTTCCATCGGTAAGGAAATCGCAACATGCGTCTGTGAATTATGGATCATAGAGAGATAGGCATTGAAATGTACTCTGTAATGTAATCTTTATTAGCCAGTTTAGACTTGTTCTTCGGCGGGAAAATGGACACAAAGAGCTGTTTGAGGCTGAACTATTACAATACAAACTGACCTATGAACTGCATCGTAATAGAAGAACCAGGAAGAAGAACCAATGGGATTATGCCAACTTGTTCTATTGTATTGCCTATCTCTGTAAGGGTACATAAGCAGGCACTCTGAATCTGATAGTTAGTCATCATATTCTTTCTTTTGACGGAGGTTTCATAGTTGATGCCGGGAAATCTGGATCCAGAGCTCATGTGTATGTATCGACTGTACCTAGTGATTGTATAATTTGTTTGCGCTAATTGTATTTAGATCACAGTGTGTAATTATATGCTTTTTGTTGAATAATATCTTTTTGTGCTTTGGAACCACAATCAAAATCACGACATTTAGGGTGTATAGATCATTAGGTATTCATAGGTAGGAAAAAGAAGAAAAACTTTGTGTGTCTTGATTTACATGTAAGTGTGTGGTGTGGGTGCAGCTTGGGCAGATACAGTACAATAGCAAAAAGAAGAAAAAGTTTGATGTCTAATGTTCCAAGTGCAGAGCAATCAGTGGTGTATCTATAATGGGTGCAGTGTGTGCAGCGCTGCTAAGAACACCGGAAAATGGCCACCGTGGCCATATTCCGGTGTTCTGCACATGCGCAGTAGACTCCGGGCACACTGTAGTGCCCAGATCAGGCCAACTGACGCAGCTGGCTAGCCACCGGAGCATTAGTAGACTCCGGGCACTAGAATGTGCCCAGAGTCTACTGCACATGCGCAGAATGCCGGAAAATTGGCCGCGGCAGCCATTTTCCTGTGTTGTGAGCAGTGCTGACACCCGACGCGGGACCACGGACAGGAGAGTTTAAAATAATATGGGTGCAGGGTGTGCTGTGTGGGGCCCCCCTGGACCCAGGGGCCCGTGTGCACTGCACCCATTATAAATACACCACTGACCTGGTTTCATATGTTGTTCAATGTTTGTTTAACTGTTTTAATTGTTATTTACAAAATGTGGAAACATTTTAAATATCTTCACTTCGTAATTTTCTGAACTCAGACAACTGCCCCATAACTGAATGCAAAGATAAAGTAGGTCTGAATTAAGACAGACTACAGCTGAAGCCACATGATCAAAGGAGTTAAATTACCCTATGTTAAGTAAACTAATAACAACATCTTCAAACAGGCAATACCAATTACAAACATATACAAAATTATATACATACTTTTAAATACACAGCTGATTTTGCATCAGTGCAAATATTAATTAGGAGTTGTAGTTTACAGGATGGCAAATAAATTCACATACATTGCCTATACAGCTGAGGATGCATGGGGGTTAATGCAGACTCTTGGACTTGTGGTTCTCAGCAAGGAAAATCACATACATTGCCTATACAGCTGAGGATGCATGGGGGTTAATGCAGACTCTGAGACTTGTGGTGAATCATAGCCTAACCCTAACCCTCCCTTCCCACAGCCTAAAGGTGCATACACACACAACGATGTTTTGAACGATTATCGTTAAACGATAATCATTTGTAAAAATCGTTCACTTTCTGAGTCAAACGATGAACGATTTTCGTTCATGCGTGTTCACGTTTGTAGTTTGTAGTTCAGTCAGACTTGTCAACACAACGAATTTCAGTAAGGGAATATGCAAAAATCGTTTGTAGTTCTAAAAAATCGTTCATTACATTTAAATGAACATAGTAAATGAACAACTTTAGTAAACGATTTTAGTTTATTTTTTCAAGGGAGAAAATCGACAATAGCAATATTAGATAATCCATAATATATATATTTGCCATCAGAACCCACTATTTATTCAAATATTAGATGATTAGATAGAGAGAAGATGATGAGAGATAGAGAAATAGGTAGAAAGATGTTTTGAAAATGTACAGGCATTACTTCAGTAATGACTAAATAATAAATGAAAGTGCTGTGTTATAGTGCATATAATGTGTAGATGTATCAAAATACATAAATAAATAAGAGTTGTTGAAAATAAAAATGTGTTAAATAAATGAATAAAACAAAGAGTACTGTGAACACAAAGTAGACAGTACATAGCAATCAGCAAAATGTTTATAGCTCTATAGTGCAAATATATGTTGGGTATAAACTCGACAGTATTTGTTAAAAACAGCAGGTGCTGTATATATGATGGACATATATACAGTATTGACTGGCTTTTCAACTGTCTGTGTACTTGTCAAGTACTATATGTAAGATAATCAGTATACACTTAGGGGTCAATTCAATTAGATGCGAATTGGGACTTGCAAGCAGTTCTCACAGCGAACTCGGGCCTGATTCAGCTTAGGGCGGAATTGCAAAGCTGCATGCAAGTAGCTTTGCTATTCCATCCATGCAATTATGGTAATGCAGCAGGTGGCATCACTCATGCATACATTACTTATCCGAGCTGCTGACAGTCTGTGCATGAACATGCAGGATCCATACTGCACATGCACAGTATGGGTCAGACACCTGCACAGATTCCCTACTAGGAATCTGTGTTTAGCAGTGCACTAGCATGCACTGTTGAATCAGGCCCACACACCTCAAACTTCAGTTGAAATTCAATTGCAAACTTTTTTCAGAGGAAATTCATGGTTTTTTGTGCCCACCCCCTGAGCAGGTGAAAAGTAAGGGAAATATTTTATTTTAAGGTACAGATATTAGAACACAGGAGCTGAGTCAGACCCGGACGCTAAGCCGTGAATGCATGCTATGGCCGATTATCGCACATTTGCGCATGCATCATTATGTGCATGCACAAGTCACTCACTGTGCTCAGGAATTGTGCCCTCGTAGTACATAGACTGGTCGCTAATTTGAGTGACAGTGCCATTTGTGGGTGGTAAGAGGGGAAGGGGGTGTGGATGTGCGAACGCATGTGTGTCTGGGCATCTAAACGGCATTTTAGGGGTGTGCATAATTAGCAAAGAAGCGTCATTGTACACATCACTTGGTTGTATTTTAGACAGCACTGATCGCAGTGTTTGTGGTGGGCTGGGTTTACCTCAAGCGCTGCGTGTAGCTCCGATGGCTCTCGATATCACAGATTAATCACACACTTCCTGGAGATGACGTGTGCTAAGATAGAAAGGTGGGCATCTTTATACTGGCATGTGTTCGCTCTACTGTCACTCTCTAAGGTGTCCTTCCACCAGACAGTGTGATTGCCGCATTTTCATACCCGGCCCCTTTTGGCTGCGTGAGATCACAGCTTAGTGTCAGGGTCTGAATCAACTCTACAGTGCTTAACCTCTGGTACACACCATCATAATGGATAGCCATGCATTTGGAGGTGTTTAAATAGCATAGTTTTTCAAATAAAGAAATGTAAATTTTCGGGTGAATTTCTCAAAAAACTCAAATATGGGTGTAAATGATGTGGGACAGGGATATAGAGGTATAAATGATGTGGGACAGGTATGTGGAGGTGTAGTATTGATGTGGGACAGGTATGTGAATGTGTAAATGATGTGAGACAGGTATGTGGAGGTGTAAATTATGTGAGACAGGTAATTGGAGGTGTATGATGTGAGACAGGTATGTGTAGGTGTAAATTATGCAGTACAGGTAGGTGGAGGTGTAAATTATGTGAGACAGGAAGGTGGAGGTATAAATGATGTGGGACAGGTATTTGGAGGTGTAAATTATGTGGTACAGGTATGTGTAGGTGTATATGATGTGGAACAGGTATGTGGGGGTGTAAATGATGTGGTACAGGTAGGTGGAGGGGTAAATGATGTGGGATAGGTATGTGTAGGTGTAAATTATGTTGGGCAGGTATGTGGAGGTGTAAATTATGTGGTACAGGTAGGTGGAGGTGTAAATTATGTGGGATATATATGTGGAGGTGTAAATGATGTTGGGCAGGTATGTGAGACAGGTCAGTGGAGGTGTCAATCATGTGAGACAGGTATGGGGAGGTGTAAATGATTTGGGACAGGTATGTGGAGGTGTAAATGAAGTGGGGCAGGTACGTGGAGGTGTAAATTATGTGGTACAGGTAGGTGGAGGTATAAATGATGTGGGATAGATTTGTGTAGGTGTAAATGATGTTGGGCAGGTATGTGGAGGTGTAAATTATGTGGTACAGGTAGGTGGAGGTGTAAATTATGTGGGATATATATGTGGAGGTGTAAATGATGTTGGGCAGGTATGTGAGACAGGTCAGTGGAGGTGTCAATCATGTGAGACAGGTATGGGGAGGTGTAAATGATTTGGGGCAGGTATGTGGAGGTGTAAATGATGTGGGGCAGGTATGTGGAGGTGTAAATTATGTGGTACAGGTAGGTGGAGGTATAAATGATGTGGGATAGATTTGTGTAGGTGTAAATGATGTTGGGCAGGTATGTGGAGGTGTAAATGATGTGAGACAGGTCAATGGAGGTGTCAATTATGGGAGAAAGGTATGGTGAGGTGTAAATTATTTGGGACAGGTATGTGGAGGTGTAAATGATGTGGGACAAGTATGTGGAGGTGTAAATGATGTGAGACAGGTATGTGTAGGTGAAATTATGTTGGACAGGTATCTATGTGGAGATGTAAATGATGTGAGACAGGTAGGTGGAGGTGTAAATGATGCGGTACAGGTAGGTGGAGGTGTGAATGATGTGGGACAGGTAGGTGGAGGTGTAAATGATGTGAGACAGGCAGATGGAGGTGTAAATGACGTGAGAAAGTAAATTATGTGAGACATTTATGGTGAGGTGTAAATGATTTTCAACAGGTATGTGGAAGTGTAAATGATGTGGGACAGGTATGTGGAGGTGTAAATGATGTGGGACAGGTATGTGGAGGTGTAAATGATGTGGGACAGGTATGTGGAGATGTTGTATTGACAGGAGAGGGATTTTTGAACTTGCATATGGGAGCTAAGTGTTTATTTTCACTTTTTAATAACTTGTATGAAAACACTGTACAAAATTTTCCTGTATCCAAAAATGAAAGAAAGACTTTAATTACACTTACTTCCTGTCTGACTAAATCCTAGCATCAAAATCCTGCTTTGGGACTAAAGATTTTCATCTAAATCCAGACGCCTATCTTTAGCCCGATGACGGAATACCAAACAAAGGTAAGCCGGTTTTTGTTAGCTCTTAGCTGCGGGGGAAGGGAGGGTTTGGTTTGCGATACAAGTTGTATAAGAATTATTTGCTTTCCAATCCATTTGTAGTTCCAACGCACAAAAAGTTCTTATTGTAATAAAATAAAGTTACACGCTTTCATCTAGCACAATTAGTGCAAAAAACAAGTAAATACAAAAGATACAAACTGATACTCAAGCATGCACACTGGCCCAGTATGCAGTATTTCAATCCAGAATCTGCAGTCATAGTCACCAAAGGATATGGAGGAAATTACTGCCTACTGCCCCAACTCACAAGCCTATATTCGGTACAGATTTCAGAGACAACAAAGGCACAAAATAACAGATGCTCATTGGTTCTTGTTTCAGGTCACTCCGTTCATTGGTTAGTTCATATGGTGTCATCAGAGGTATGGATCAGCTTTCCAGCTGCTTCTTTGTGTAGGTTTCCCTCTGAAGAACTAATAAAATAACTACATACAGAGATACATTCTAACCTATAATTCATTTCTTGCAGACGCATGATGTGATTTCCTTGCGGATGGAACCAATGATCTGCTAAGGGGTATGTTCGTACCAATGTGTATAACGGGGTGGACTGGTTACCACATGATAAGTATAAACCAACCAGGCAGAGCACCAACTCAACCTCTGGAACACTCGTGGGATGCCACACACCACACCACTAACCACCGCAGATGGACACTGCGTGTTGGGACAAGTGTGGGACACAGAAGCCGGGAGGTGACGCTGGAGCGGGATGACATCACTAGGCCATGCCATAATGCGTTTTGTCAATAGACTTTGAAAGAGGGCTGGCTTAAGTGATGTAAAAGACTGGTATTTATTCAACTGAGCCAACCAATCAGCAGATCCAGTGGGCGGATATATGCAATTGTAAACAAACAACGCCTCTCGATCGCGTGGCTAATAGTATAAAATATTATGCTACAATACTTATTGAGCAATATGTCTATGCCCATGGTGCCCACATTTGCACATATAACAAGTATATAACACCAAACATATATTGACAATCAGTTAATAAATAGGTTGCATCATGACAACCAATAACATAGATATTAAAAATACTGAGAAAATGAAAATACATCTCAATAGTTAAAAAGGGGGAATTTCAATGCTGCATATAGATAAATTGTTTAGTAGCATCATAATAACCAGCAGCAAACCTTAGATATGTAACTTGATGCATAATCCACATATACAGCAATACTACATCCCTATAATTAGAACAACAATAATTATAAACATGATTAGTCTAATATATACCAATTGTAATACAAATAATGGTTATAGACATCATAGTATGACAAAACTAAATGATCACACAATGATATAATGTCTATAAAATATACATAGACAGCATGACGTCATCCTTAATGTATAAATGGCGTGATTTCATACCCTTCATTTAGTCCATTAGGGACTAAGGTGTCAAGGCTGATAATCCAAAATGTCTCATGTTTCAGAAGGGCTAGGTCCCGATTACCTCCCCTTTTTCCTATGTGGACCAACTCTATCCCTTTACATTTCAGACCTTTTGGGTTACTCTTATGATACAATTTAAAATGTTTCGGGAAACTATGGCTGGTGATACCATTTCTGATATTCCTCAGGTGCTTCAAAATTCTTATTTTTAAACACCTCTTATTCTTCCCGATATAACGGAGACCACAAGGACATATAAGCATATATACCACATACATGGAATTACAGTTGATAAAGGATTTGATATTGTTAGACCTATTAATATCCAACCTGTTACAGATAGTATTAACTTTTTACTATATATGGACACACCTTGCAGTTACCACATGGGAAACACCCTTTGATGTCTAAAAAAGTCGTAGTGCTTCCATTTACTGAAGGTATAGGAACAAACTGACATTTGGACTAAATAGCTGTCATATTTATTGCTTTTTTGTAGACAAGGAAAAAAACAAAGAAAATGTATTCCTATTGAGGCACTCACAAGATCATATTTGTCATTGATTTCATTCATTCATCATCCGGGATATGAGAATAAAGGCTATTGCCAACATAAAATAATATATAACCTTTATTATATATCCTTAAAATAAAAAGCAAGCAAAATATTAAAAATTGAAAAAACAATAAGTAGTGATGAATTTGTTTATTTGTTAATCTTGTCTTAATATGTATGATCTCTAACCTATATTATATTTATATAAAATTATCAAATATGAGGATCATATTATATACTGGGTTATAAGATTCACATTGGTCCTGTGACTTCAATATTAATCAGTTGTATTCTAAGATCTAAGATGATCCTGTATACGTCCACAAATATGAAAATATTATTAATGATGGGACTGCTCCAATGTTCTCTAATGATAGCATGGGTCCATGTTTAACCAATGGTTACAAATGTTGCCCTCACTGTCAAGGATATATATGACACATAAGCATACATTAGGGAAAATCATCAGTTGTTCTAAACTCAGATGAAAATATATACCCAGAGGTCACAGTAAAAAACCACTACTCCGATAAATATATCAAAAAGTTGTCAGCTCACAGGGTACACCTTAATTATTATTATACCTGTGCTACTATGTCTATAATATAGTGTAGCATGTCTCCCAAAGACATTTCAGAAATAACTATTGAATACTCATAGGTTCACAGATCATGTGGTTAGATTATTAGAGCTTATCAAGCTATGCCTCTATCAGTTGATACAGTATCCAAATAGGACTAGATGTAACTGCTTGTCATAAAGCAACAAAAACAGTGTGTCAATTTTGTTGCTATTTAGCAAAGAATATATCCTTAGTGTGAAGAGATATTAAATAGATCATTAGCAATCATAGTACCAATCACTTTATTTCAAATAAATTGTATCATTAGTTGGCCCTATATTAAATTTATGCAGACTGATGAAGAGACCATGAGGAGTGATTAGCGTCTCCTGATCATTATAGTCAGATGGCAAAAAATGTATTATGATAGTTTCATCGATTCTGTGATTGAATTTACAGGCTACATTCCTGTTCATATATTATTTTAAATATAGTCACTATCCAGTTATAATTATGCAATAGTGAGCAGTATATCAATATTATTACTATTCACAAAAGAGACTTCCCATAATGTCCACGTGTGTCAGTTGTGGCTATAAAGATTATTATGTATCACTCACAAGAATTGGATTTATTATCCTAAATTCGGTCTATACACACAAATAGAAAATCCACGTGAAATGGTTAGTATCTCTCTCTAATAGTTATAGCAGAGGTATAGAGATATTCATAGTAATGACTCTGAACACAGGACCATAGTGGTATCTACAGCGTAATGCTAATAGCCCCCAGTATAACTAATCAATAACGTGTAGCCTATTATGGCATCATATATTTAGAAGACATTCAATAGATTTCACTGTTAAAACATACATCACACGCTGTCAGGTGCGTGCTGCTACCCTGACGTATGTTTCGCACTGAGCTTATTCATAGGAACTGTGTCTCTTTTTTGTAGACAATACTGGGATGTTGAGGTAGATGTTCTGCCAGTACTGGGTCCAATTTTAGTATGTGCCAATTTTTTCTCAGGATCTTAGATACTTGTCTTTCTGAGCTAGAATATTGTGTGATGAATTTACAATCTTTTCCATCACTTTTAATAGCCTTATGAGCTGATTTATGTTCTAACAATTCAGATCTACATTTAGCTCTAGCTCTATTGAGAGAAAATTCAATAATAGAATCCGGATACCCTCTCTCAGGAAACCGATCAGTGTCAATTTTAGATTTTTCCTCAAATTTCTCTAAATTTGTACAATTTCTGTGTAGCCTAAGAAACTGCGAGAAAGCTATGTTATCTTTGCACATCAAAAAATGACAACTGTTATATTGCAGATAGCTATTGCTATCGACTGGTTTAAAATGAGTATAACTTTCGACGGTGGTTATTTCTGGAAACCTCTCTGTGGTGAGTACTAGGTCTAGAAACTCAATAGAAGAGGCATTGAAATTAGAGGTAAATTTCAAACTAAAGGAGTTAGTATTGATATCATTCACAAATTCATTAAATTCTTCCTCTGATCCTCTCCAAATTACAAGGATGTCATCAATCTAGCACCTGAAAAGAACTATATTCTTATATTTCTCATCCTTTAAGATACCTAATTCCCACACACCCATATATAGGTTGGCCAGGCTAGGGGCACAAATTGTCCCCATAGTTGTACCACACTGCTGGAGAAACCACTACCCCAGAAACTCAAAATAATTGTGTTGTAAGACAAATTTCAAACATTCACAAATAAATTCAATCAATGATTGTGATAAATTAATATCTTTTTTAAGGGTATTGTGAACGGCTTCAATTCCTAAATCATGTGGGATTGCAGTATACAAAGACTGGACAGCAATGGACCCCCATTTGAAGTCCGTTTCCCACTTAATCTCACTCATCATCTGAAGCAGATGAGTTGAATCCTTAACAAAGGTATTCAATGTAGGGACATATTTCTTAATATAAATAGCCACATATTCAGACAGTCTCGAGGTTAAACACCCTATCCCTGCCACAATGGGATGGCCAGGGGGCTGTAACAAATTTTTGTGAATTTTTGGAATGTGGTAAAATACCGCCGTAATGGGAGATGTATTGCAGAGATAATTGTATTCCTCTAGCGTCAAAACTTTCTCATTAAAACCTTTCTGTAGCAATAGTCTTAAATCTTCAACAAACAGTACTGTGGGGTCTATCTCTAATTTGACATAAGAGTCACTATCAGAGAGCAGATGGTATGCTTCAGTTACATAGTAGTCACAGTACATTATGACTATGCCACCACCCTTATCTGCATTTTTGATGACAAGGTCAGGGTTATTCGCCAGTTTTTCCATAACCTTAAACTCTTTTTTAGTCATATTCTAATGTTTATGTGAAACATTAATGTTTAGATCATCGATCTCTTTCTTTACCAATTTAGAAAACATCTCAATATACAGTCCCTTAGACTCTATTGGGAAAAAAGTAGATTTTGGCTTCAAACCTGAGGATGAATTACTCACATTTGATTCCCAATTTTTTATTACCGCATCATTTTTTCTAATAAAATGGCGCTTTAAAGTGAGTTTCCTGATAAATAAATTCAAATCAATATAGAGATTACATTTATTTGCACCACATGTCGGTGCAAATGATTAAACCCTTTTTAAGAATGTTTTTTTCCTCATTTGATAAGATGACCTTAGAGATATTAAAGACTCCTTTTACATCTTCATCTACTTTAATAGCCTCATTTTTGGTGCTCTTTTTAGAAGCCCTCTTTCCTCGTGCTCTTTTTCTCCCCAACGTCTCTTTATACTGAGAGGGGTACGTTATATGTATCGAGATGGATCTTTTAAAACCCTGTCCTGACCTAAAAAAACTGGTTGATGTTGATCTTCATCATTTAGAGAACTAAGGGCCTGATTCAGAGCCGCTCGTAAGCGGCCGCTCGTTTGCTCCGAGCGATGTTTGCCCAACTGCGCATGCGTACGGATCGTAATACGCATGCGCGAACCAGTCAGTGCGGCTGAAAATCGTTTGTTCGCTAAATAGCGAATGCCTGCTAATATGAGTGACCGGAGGAGGCGTATGTGGGTGGTAACAGGGGAAGGTGCTTGAAAACGGGGAGTGGAGATCAGAACGCAGGCATGCTTAAAGGTCAAAACGGGCGTTTTATGGGTGTGCATAATTAATACAGCAGCGTCACTGACCACGTCACTGGGTTATTTTACAGCCAGAACTGCTCGCAAATTTGTGGTAGCAAAAACCAACCACAAGAATAGCGAGCAGTTCATACACTGGTCGATGTACTCGATTAATCTAATAAATAGCGGACATGACGTAGGATGCGAGCGGCCAGGGGGCATATTTTTCCAAAAAACGACCGCAAGTTTGGTTCACTCGCTCAGACATAGAGGCGTGAACAGACCGCAAAGAGCGAACAGTTCATTTGAATAGCCACCCCTATTTTCTGGACGAGCGAGCACTAATTGCGTCCGGCTCTGAATCAGGCCCTAAGTCTCTCAAACCTGTTAGGGTGACTAAAATTCTCCAATTTTCTTGTATAAAGGTCCCCACTAATACGTGGACCTGTATTTCTAGACATTTTCCACTCAGGTTTGTGGGTGTTAGTAGTCACTTTAACAAACAGACTGGAACACTGATTGTATCTCCTACCTGAAGACTGAGTCTTCTCTGGTACTAATCATACTTTTGAAGGGAGGAATTGTTTTTGAGCCCTTTATGGGGCTTGTTTACGTTTGATGTGCCAAGTCCTAACTTGTTGTTGCACATAGTCATCCTTGTCCCTCTGAAATTTTTTGTGCTTATTATCAATAATTTTAGATTCAATATTAGCAACTTTTTGTTCAATCTCATGGGATACAATTTGATATTGAACATTTTTCTTAAGTTTGGAAACTTCAGGTTCTAGTGCATTTAGTTCTTTTTCTACCTCCTTCAAAATTTTCTTTTTTTCAAATATGAGCAGTCTCATCAATTCAAAGGAGCATTAGTCTAGAATGCGATACCACTCTTTGAGAAATTTTTCATTCTCATACCCCATGGCAGGTTATTTATTTAATCTTAGCCCTCTAGGGATCTGCCCACAGCTGAGGTAGTTGTCTAGACCTTTAATGTCCCATCAATTTTTAGTTTCACTGATTAATAATTTTTCTAGGGAACAAAATATATTTTCTGCATGTTCAGATTTACCAGAAACTTTTGAACAGTTATTGTAAGGCTTTAGGCTTGTACAAGGCTGCTAGGTTTTATTTCAATGTGGGGTTTTTTTCTAAGTGGGACTACATGTACAGCATAACTTAAAGAGTTAGTCAGGAGTTCTTACTAGCTATATCCTCTGCGATCAGTGAGGGATGATGATTGATGGATTTTTCCATTCTTTCATTGCAGGTAATCATATATTTGCACCAGGCATCTATTATAGAAAAAACAATGCTGTCTGGAATTCTCTGATTTGTTAGGTAATCATATATTTGCACCAGGCATCTATTATAGAAAAACCAATGCTGTCTGGAATTCTCTGATTTGTTAGGTAATCATATATTTGCACCAGGCATCTATTATAGAAAAACCAATGCTGTCTGGAATTCTCTGATTTGTTAGGTAATCATATATTTGCACCAGGCATCTATTATAGAAAAACCGATGCTGTCTGGAATTCTCTGATTTGTTAGGTAATCATAAATTTGCACCAGGCATCTATTATAGAAAAACCAATGCTGTCTGGAATTCTCTGATTTGCTAGATATACTGTCTTTAATTAATATCTGTAAACTCCAGAGTAACTTTAAATTTAATTATATAGTCAGATCTTATCTCCTAGCTTCACGGGATGCTGTTTTGGCTCTGCTTGTTTGTATTAGAATTTTATGACTTGTATCTGGTGTGGGTGAGGGTATTGAGGGTGGGTGTAATCAGTGACTACACATGTTATGCTTAACTATATAATCAGTAGGTTACAAGGCTTTAGGCTTGTACAAGGCTGCTAGGTTTTATTTCAATGTGGGTTTTTTTTCTAAGTGGGACTACATGTACAGCAAAACTTAAAGAGTTAGTCAGGAGTTAAGCAGGAGGAAGACAGGAGGACAACATTTCAAAAGAACTCTCTATAACTTGGAAAAAAAAGCAAACGATCTTCTGAGCTTTTGGAAACCCTGCTACTCAGCAACCAGCTTCCATTATAACCTGGACACACCTTTTGCCAACACCCTGCTTCAGCATTGCAAGCAACTACCTGCTTACTGAACATGTAATACTTGTATGTTTGCTTTTCCCCTCTACATTGTTTAAATCATTCCAATACCACTGTCAATTTTTCTTTATACCACTGTAGTACCTACCATTGTTTCACACGTATTCCTTTATTTATATATATATATATATATATATATATATATTCATATATATATATATTCATACTTTAGACTAATTCTCAAGTCTTGCTACTTTAACCACTTTATACTCCTTTTTTGGTTATAATATACTTTTGTAGTTGTGCCTTTACATCTTCCAGCACTGTTCTTCCTTTTATCTGATTTTGACCTTTGACCTGTACTACTCCCTCATCTCACTCATTACTACTACTGACTTCCCCCCCCCGACTGCCTCATCTACACGATGTCTCTTTTCTTCTACTCCTCCCTCACTCAGCTGCTACATTATTTTCTCCTCTACCACCAGTTTTCACCTCTTTTCTCCATCCATAGTCCCCTCTACATTCTCCCCCTCCTCTGTCTCTCTTCATCACATATAAGTCTCTCAACTGCATCTCCCACAACTCCAGTATTATTCACTACTCTTCCACCATGGTAAACAAACAACGCCCCTCGATCGCGTGGCTAATAGTATAAAATATTATGCTATAATACTTATTGAGCAATATGCTATGCCCATGGTGCCCACATTAACACTTAAAACAAGTATATAACACCATACACATATTGACAATCAGTCAATAAAGAGGTTGCATCATGACAACCAATAACATAAATATTAAAAATACTGAGAAAATGAAAATATATCTCTATAGTTAAAAAAGGGGGAATTTCAATGCTGCATATAGATAAATGGTTTAGTAGCATCATAATAACCAGCAGCAAACCTTAGTAATGTTAACACATAGGAAAATTATACTCATTTTAAGCCAGTCGATAGCAATAGCTATCTGCAATATAACAGTTGTCATTTTTCGATGTGGAAAGATAACATACCTTTCTCACATTTTCTTAGGCTATGCAGAAATTGTACAAATTTAGAGAAATTTGAGGAACAATCTAAAATTTACACTGATCGGTTTCCTGAGAGAGGGTATCCGGATTCTATTATGGAATCTTCTCTCAATAGAGCTAGAGCTAAATGTAGATCTGAATTGTTAGAACATAAATCAGCTCATAAGGCTGTTAAAAGTGATTGAAAAGATTGTAAATTCATCACACAATATTCTAGCTCAGAAAGACAAGTATCTAAGATCCTGAGAAAAAATTGGCACATACTAAAATTGAACCCAGTACTTGCGGAACATCTATGTCAACATCCCAGTTTTGTCTACAAAAAAGCAAGAACTATGACAGCTATTTTGTCCAAAAGTCAGCTCGTTCCTATACCTTCAGTAAATGGAAGCTCTATAACTTTTTTAGACATCAAAAATGGTTTCCCATGTGGTGACTGCAAGGTACTGTATGTCCATATATAGAAAAAGGTAAAACTATCTGTAATAGGTTGGATATTAATAGGGCTAACAATATCAAATCCTTTGTCAACTGTAATTCCTTGTATGTGGTATGTATGCTTATATGTCCTTGTGGTCTCCGATATATCGGGAAGACTAAGAGGTGTTTAAAAATAAGAATTTTGGAGCACCTGAGGAATATCAGGAAAGGTATCACCAACCATAGTGTCCCGAAACATTTTAAATTGTATCATAAGAGTAACCCAAAAGGTCAGAAATGTAAAGGGATAGAGTTGGTCCACATTTGAAAAAGGGGAGGTAATCGGGACCTAGCCCTTCTGAAACATGAGACATTTTGGATTATCAGCCTTGACACCTTAGTCCCTAATGAACTAAATGAAGAGTATGAAATCACGCCATTTATACATTAAGGATGATGTCATGCTGTCTATGTATATTTTATAGACATTATATCATTGTGTGATAATTTAGTTTTGTCACACTATGATGTCTATAACAATTATTTGTATTATAATTGGTATATATTAGTCTAATCGTGTTTACAATTATTGTTGTTCTAATTATAGGGATGCAGTATTGCTGTGTATGTGGATTGTGCATCAAGTTAACATATCTAAGGTTTGCTGCTGGTTATTATGATGCTACTAAACAATTTATCTATATGCAGCATTGAAATTCCCCCTTTTTTAACTATAGAACTGTATTTTCATTTTCTCAGTATTTTTAATATCTATGTTATTGGTTGTCATGATGCAACCTATTTATTAACTGATTGTCAATATGTGTTTGGTGTAATATACTTGTTATATGTGCAAATGTGGGCACCATGGGCATAGCCATATTGCTCAATAAGTATTGTAGCATAATATTTTATACTATTAGCCATGCGATTGAGGGGCATTGTTTGTTTACAATTGCATATATCCGCCCACTGGATCTGTTGATTGGTGGCTTAGTTGAATAAATACCAGTCTTCTACATCACTTAGGCCAGCCCTCTGATGAAGTCTATTAATGAAACGCATTAGGGCGTGGCCTAGTGACGTCATCCCGCTCCAGCATCACCTCCCGGCTTCTGTGTCCCACACTGGTCCCGACACACTGTGTCCATCTGTGGTGGTAAGCGGTGTGGTGTGTGGCATCCCGCGAGTGTTCCAGAGGATGTGTTGGTGCTTTGCCTGGTTGGTTTATACTTATCATGTGGTAACCAGTCCACCCCGTTATACACATTGGTATGAGCATACCCCTTATAGTGCAGAAAATTGCCATATATTTTATTGTGTATGATTAAAATACTTTTATGCACTATGGAGCGCCACCATATGTAATTTATCATATATATATATATATATATATATAAATAAATAAAACTTTATCTATATACTGGCATTATTTTAATATTTAGACATTGCCTGAACCAAATTCTAAGTTGTAAATAAAGGTTTATTTCTAAGCAGGGGGGGACTTGCAGCTGTTTGCCATTGCCACTCTGTCTGGTAGCTTGCGACAGGCCCCTCTCCACTTAATTAGAGTATAGATGTCAGTTCCTATGAACCAAAAAAGCACCAAATAAACAGATATTTAATTGCTAATGATCTGCAGGCCTCTGACAATGATTTCCAACCTTGCATTCAGACTGTGCTACAATTTAATTATTTGTCACAGGCATACTGTATCAGTATATGGAGTCTCTCAAAACATATGCAAACACCCACAGACATACACATTAAACCTGTCTTCCACACTCTGACCAAATTCTGCAGTGATATAAATAAATATTTGTGCACATCGGAATTGCGCTGATGCAGAGTAGTGTCCAAGCAATTCGTCATAAGACCATAGATGACTAAATCGTCAGATATTAATTGCAAGCAATCATATCCAATTATCCAATTTCGACAGCCCACCTTTTGATAGTAAACATTACAATATCATATTCTGATCTTAAACTTTCCAGCCATGCATAATAATTTATTATTCAATGTTCTAAATGGTATGACACGAGTTGATCATTGAACCGTTAATAAGGGTTTCAAGAGGGTAGAGCAACCCTTATATGCACTCGGCAGATCTATACAGGACCATGGGTAGGATGTAGGATCTCTATAAAGGAAGTCTGGGGAAATGAGACTACATTATCTAGGATGCTTAAAGGAACATTTACAATAATTACATGACTTTGCCTGTTCACATATTATTATCTGCAGGCACATTCAATGTTGGGGTTGTAATGCAATCCTTCACTATATTAGCATATGTGTTAATGTAGGTTTATCATACAGATGGTAAAAGAGAGAGAATTCAATTTGGAGAGAATCATAACAATATAATTTTCTTAGTTCTAAAAATCAAGAAATCTTATGATTGTTCTTATTTTGTTATCGTCGCCCAATGGGGTGAGGGCATGCTTCTGGATGTTCCCAATTATTTCAATCTGTGTCTCATCCGGTTATCTTCATCATCTACCAAGAATATCATCTGTCCGCAGCTGGGCCTCGTCAGCATCTAGAATAGGAAATTTGAGATATCAGTCCTCTAGAATGTCTCCATCTTTCCTACCCAATCTAACATCTTCCACCCGTTCCATCTGCAGTCTTCAGATATCCTGCTGTTGGCTTGATTTGCCTACATGGGTGAAAAACAGATTCTTTGAGTGTTAGTAGTTCCCCCTTCCCCCCTCTGTGACAATTTAGAATTTTGTCAGCTCCATTTTGGAGTTTCCAAAAAAACACAACTCTTTAACATTGACGAGTGTTACATACTCAACTTTACCTGGTGTTCGCCACTAGGTGGCAATCAAGATCCTACAATGCCTTTTCCTTTCTCACTTTTTATGAAAATCTCCAAACAATTATCCCTAATCTAGGAAATTCTAAATACACTTTGACATGTACACAGTCTTGAGAACAATGGCATGTACTGTAAACATTGTTATAAGCATAAAAGTTAAATCCATCATCACCTGTAATCAGAAAACATAAAGACGTCTCCTTATGTACTGCAGAAATTACAAACCTAGAATTCCTTACCTTTGCTTTTCATATGATATCTCTACTTCTAAGGGATATCTTATGTCCAACATTACGCATATCACATTGTTTCCCACTATCTTATAATATTACGTATATTGCTATTTACAAATCATATTTCCTGCAGTCATATATGTATTCTTACCACATGACCTGTTTACCTATAGAAAAACAATTATTCTGTGGTATCTTAAATTCAATTATCCATTTTTACCTTGTTTACAGACTTTGCTGACCAGCGGTTCAGTCTTTTTCAACCATTCTGCTTATCAGTATATATAGAACGATTATTACAGAACTCATTGCAAACCTGCCATATGATCCAATTAATCACACCCTGCTTAAAAATGAATCACCTGTTTCTAAGCTTCACGTCGATGTTACCTATATACCACGTCACCAAATGCATTACTTGTGCAGACAACTATTATAGACATGCTTTTGTTGGAAATAAGGGTTAGAATTAAAACAGAATATCTTACATAACAACAATAAGTGCTTTTACCGCTACATCTCAGATATTCTTAAGCATCTTATATCTCTTAACATTGCTGACTTTTCCCTACAGCTTTCTTTTATCCTATACAACTTACAGATCCCAGAGACCAGGTCGTCCTCGCCGTACTATATGTATAGCAATCAAAGCTTCCTATGAACTAAACATGTCAGCTTCCCCAGGGCCCATAACCTCACTTATTTCCTTGGGAGAAAAAAAAAATACATCCAGTAGCCTGATCATCTTTAAACAATATACTATGCATATTCAGCAAACCCTCAAATCATACTTAGTTATAGCTGCAAGGTAATGTGTAATTCACATGCAATCTAATACACAGATAATACAATATAACACGCCAGATGTCATAACTCACTTCAGAACCAAATTTCTTAACCTGAAATAAATCTGTAAACTGCTGTACCTACAAGGAAATTTTCAGAAGTACATATAAACTGCACACAGATGAACACATATAATCTTATACACAGAAAAAAACTTTCATATGCTGCACGTATCAACCCTCTCACAGAAAACCAAGATCCTGTGAGCACAAATAAACCTCAATACTTCTGTGTTGCATGTGTTTTCAGTAAACGATCCTTCAATATATTGCATTCTAGTATGTAAAATAATTTTTATCATCACTAAAAATATGAATTTCCAGCTACATTCATTTGCTTCAAATATATAAAAATTAGTCATATCTGCGTTGGCTGCCATTACTTATGAATTCCCCTAGTACTTTAAAACAAGCATTGTACATGTGTGACTTCAATGCCCAAGTTTCACTGCAGATATGCTGACGGCTGGCCTATATGATATAGGCAGCACAGACAGGGTTAATACAAGATACCTTTGATTACCATTTCTTCAAAAATAGAGAAAAATTAACATAAGTAAGTTTATAATTAGTACTATGAGAATTCAACGCTGGAGTGATATTCTTATTGAGACGGTCACCTTATAACTTAAGTTAACATTCTATCTATGGTAGTTTAGAATCCCAATTTTTGTTACTACTAGATCAAAGTAAATCTCTTATAAACACAACAAAAGAATCTACTGTCTAGTCTTCTAAGTAGTTTCAAGGGAAAAAAAGTGTTCTTATTATCACATAATAACTATTCTGAATTTAATTCCCAATCCCAATATTTACTGTAACCACAGACAACTGCACAATGATTAAACTGTGTACACTTAAAATACAATACATTCCACCTAACATGAATAACTACCTAAAAAAAATGTTAATAATTGCTCTTTTATAAACCGTTACTTTTTTTTTCTTACATAAATCTCACCAATTTCAGTCATGGCTGATTTTACAGTGGGTTAATTTTTCTTCTTCAGTACCTTACCTTAAAGTGCCTTAACACAGGTAACAAAAATATTACTTGTTACATTTTTATTATTATTTTAATCAGCTGTACCATCAACTTCCATCGCATAGGGCAATAGAAGTACGCTTGCGCTATTCCCCTTGCTATTGGAAATGCTACTTTATGGTATGTACATGTTCCCATGAGGTGTGCACATGACATTGCTTTGAGTCACGTTTGCACCACTAAGCCACATGTTTCCCTCATGCGCCCCCAGCTTCAAGCAATCGTTATATTTTACTCTTTTCTTCAGAGATTTCAACCACACAGATGCTATCTCTAACATTGTTCAATATTTCCACATCAAAACTGCCAATTTTAGGAAAAGGTTTCACACACATTCTCGTCATCTAAATCCATACTTTACAGTGCGCAGTTGCATACGCTCCATACTTAGTATGCATTATATGCCATGCCGATCCTGTCAGCTCTTCCACAAGCAGCGCACGTCCACCCTACCCAGCGGCAGCCTGGCACCCATCTGGGAAAATGCTAAGCACTTTTCAGAAGAATGTGGACTGGTGGACGAATTTTCATAAGCCGCGTCTACTCAACTTCACCTACTGTGTACAACCAACCTGCTAATCGTTACACTTAACCTACACAACAAGCAGCAAAATGCCACCTATACAATATCCTGCCTTCAGGATAGGGGACACAAAGTACCTCCTACCCCGCGGGAACACACAGTACCCCGTAAAAAAAGAAAATCCCTCTTTGAGTACTTTCCACTGCTTGGCAGTGATTTCCTCCACCACAACTCACTTTACATTCATGATCTGCCCTTACCGTGTGGTTCAATCACAATGTCCAAAGAACCTAACTGATCAATGAATTCTGCGATAACACTGAGAGCCGATTCAACTTTAGGGAACACAAAGTACCCCTATCAGTAGGAAACACACAGTACTCCTTTATATGCAATATACCTTCTATCATGTACCCCAGGAAACACACAGTACTCCTAGGTCAAGGGAACACACAGTACCCCCAGTAAATAGGGAACACACAGTACCCCTATTCTCACCATACATATACGTCTATCATGCATCTTTTCTGCGCAGAAAAGAATTTAAACTTTTTCTCAGATATGGCAGTATGATTAAGAGACTTAAAACAATGTAATCACCCTATCAATACAACAATGTAATCTTAAACAATTTGTTTGAACATGTGGCAGCAATACCGGAAACACATATACGCTACTGTGCGTCTAGTCACATACACAATAATTCGACTGATACACAAAAGCGCGGTAATAAAAATTATGCTATTTTGCTACTAGTCGCATACACAATAATACGATTAACACACAAAACATGGACAGACAATAAAATAAACTAACCTTTCTCTCTTGTCCCCAGGTTCCTAATCAGCGCCCCTTAAAATCACACAATAAAGGATATCGATTCCACACCACGGAATGGTAGTAGAGTTTTGAACACAGTGCATTCTTGCCTGCTTATGGTGCCTTTCCACCCTTTGGTGCGGAATCGAGGTCCGTTCGCTATCATGCGAATTGCAGTGGCGTGATATCAGTTGTGAGCCCCCATCTATGAATACCCCTAAATCTATACACCCTAAATGTTGCTGTTTAGCGATACAAGTTGTATAAGAAATAATTGCTTTCCAATCCAATTGTGGTTCCAACGCACAAAAAGTTCTTATTGCAATAAAAGACAGTTACACACTTTCATCTAGCACAATTAGTGCAAAAAGCAAGTAAATACAAAAGGTGCAAACCGATACTTACGCATGCGCACTGGCCCAGTATGCAGTATTTCAATCCTGAATCTGCGGTCACTGTCACCCGAGCATATGGAGGAAATGACTGCCTACTGCCCCAACTCACAAGCTTATATTCGGTACAGGTTTCAGAGACAACAAAGGCACAGAATAACAGATGCTCATTGGTTCTTGCTTCAGGTCGCTCCGTTCATTGGTTAGTTCATATGGTGTCATCAGACATATGGATCAGCTTTCCAACTGCTTCTTTGTGTAGGTTTCCTTCCGAAGAACTAATAAAAAACACTACATACAAAGATACATTCTAACCTATAATTCATATCTTGCAGATGCATGATGCGATTTCCTCGTGGATGAAACCAATGATCTGCAAATAAACAGGCATATAGAATGGTATCAAACATGACATGTCTAATAGTTCTGTACCTTAAATATCATATACATACATTTCACAACTTAATTATATACTAATAAAACCTCTAATATCATCTTTACTGTGAAGGAACCTTTTTCTAATTATATGCATATGTGAGTGTAAGATAATTGTGTAAATTTGCTAGCATGCATTGTGTGTATATGTGGGTGCATGCGCACTCAAAGGTGCGTGCATATAGTTACACATACAAGATGTGTAACCATGCAAGTCTTAGTGTGTGTGCTATGTAATTCAGTGTATTTGTGATGGATTAAATATATATATATATGTATATATATAAATATATACTGTAGTGAAAAAATGGTGGCAAACACAGGAGTTCCAAACATAATCTTATATAACCAGCAGGTCATTTAATAGCTGACGTTTCAATCTCCCATCTTGGAGATTTTCTTCAGGGACAATAGCATTACAAAACACACAACAGACATATAAGTACTCACCCGTGAACACACGCCGGAACACTGACAATAGCTGAAGGAAATGAGGTCACACACCTGCGACGCTGCGCAAGCGGACCTCCCACCATCGACCGCGTCCGGTAACCATGGTGACAACCCTACACCAAAATCAACAAATGTAAATATAGCAAAAAACAAGACAAAACATACAACCTTAAAAACAAAGTAAGCGTATTATAATGCATAGACCTATACACCTATACTATCTTTCTACCTTTTGTGTAGAACATTGGAATACAGGAACATTCAAATAGTATACCGATACTGATCACATAGCTTAATACAGACACATAAGGGATAGATCGCAAGAATTACAGGAAACAAGATAACCCCAAGCTTTCGTTAAGTCCAAATGGGACCAAGCAATTCATGCGATGTATCCATTTCACTTCTAGCTGCAGTAAAGCCTTCTCTCTGTTGCCTCCTCTAATGGGCAATGGGACATGATCTACAATTTTGTAACTTAACGTCGCTAATGAATGTTTACTGTCCCTAAAATGATGGGCCACCGATTGATCACAATCCCGCAGTCATCCTTGTCTTTGATCCAAACCTTGGTGAAAAATACATCTCCTCCACAGACCGGCACTCACATAAACCACTGCAAGCTGCTTGCCTGGGTGACCTCCCCCCAGTATTGTAAAAAACAATCCGTGTATAATCTGTAGTGAAAAAAGGGTGGCACTCACAGCACTTCCAAACATAATCTTAATTCTACTGGTTATAGAAGAATCTGCCAGAGAATTGAACAAGGTGAAAGATAATATTGTTGGATTTGAGGCATTGCATAAGAATACGTTTTTAAATGATAAATCGGTCAAATGGATGGAAACATTGAGTACCCAGGTTGAAGCCTATAAACATGAAACTTATAAAGTTCAAAAAAGGTAAATTTATTAAGGTCAATAAAGACTATGATGAGCAAAGTGTCTACACTTGGATTACGGGAAAAGCTCCATCCAGACATAGAATTTTTTTCAGAGACCATAAAAGTTATAGACTACACGATACTGATAGGTCAAGTGAATCTAATACATCCTGCAGTGAACAAGAGAGTCTGCCTTCTACTTCCACTTAGAGACCCCCTTTAGGGGTCACTACCCGTGCAGGAAATATACGAGACGTGGAGGCCAAAACAAGAGGCAGAAGACCATATCAAAGGAGGATTTAGTAGTTAATTTATCCTTTAGAGTTCTCACTACAACTGAAACTGACCTCCTGAACCATGGACTATCTTTTGTGCCGACTAATTACTTTGATGCCCTTGACTGGAAAATAGATGCTTGGCGTTTTAAACGTAATTTGAAATTAAAAGAATTTTTCGGTGATTCAGCTACGGAGAATAGGGAGTACAGGAAGACACCGATTAGAGTTAAATCTAGTTTTGATCCGCAAATTCATCCATACACTGCTTATCCAGATTAACTGACCAAGATGTAATGAATAGTGCTTCTGTCCTTAAAATAAGTTTTTCTAATCTTTCTAAAGCACAATCTTTAGCTTTGAAATCACTTGGTGAAGACCGTTTGATCACTATACGCTCTGCTGATAAAGGAGGCACTATAGTGATACAAGATACCACCTGCTATGTTGCTGAAATTTACTGTCAATTGAATGATGCCAATACTTATAGATTGTTGGACTCAGATCCCACTGTGAGTTTTAAACAAAAGTTGGATGGGATATTGGTTACAGCGGTACAACAAGGCATAATTATAGATGTAATAAAGAAGGGTCTAACACAAGCACATCCGGTGGCACCACTGATTTATTCATTATCTAAAGATCATAAAAGCATAACCTCTACCCACGGTAGACCCATTATTACAGCACGCAATTCTTTGTTTCAAACTGCATCCCAATATTTGGATGTTTTTTTTACCGCCGTTGATTCAGAAACAACCCACTTTCCTGAAGGACACTTCATCCTTATTGCTTCAGCTACAAGAACTGAAAGATTTACCTCCCTCTTTGTTATTATGTACTGTTGACGTAGTGAACTTGTACACTTCCATACCTCACAATGAAGGTTTACAGGCGGTATCTGATTTTATTGGAAACAACTGTGAATATACGGGATCATGTCCGGTATTCTTTATACAACTATTGAATCTTATTCTTACCAGGAATTACTTCTATTTTGATGGAAAGTTTTCTATCCAACTAAACGGGTGTGTTTTCATGTTTAAAATAGAAGAGGAGTTGTTTTTTTCGAATAGTAGGTTTTCAATGCATTTCCTATTTTACCGGCAATATATAGACGATATTATTCTATTATGGTCTGGAACCAAAGATTGTTTGTGGAGATGATGGATGAGATTAACACTATGCATCAATCCATCAAGTTTACATGTACAACTGACTGCAGAAGTGTTCACTTTCTGGATGTAGAATTAAGTTGGGATGGTAGATCCCTATCAACTAACCTTTTTACAAAACAGACAGACAGAAACACCTTATTACACGCAGCAAATTTTCATCCTGTATCACTTAAGAAAGGTTTGCCTTTTTCACAACTATTAAGAATTAGGAGAATTGTCAGTGATGACATAGAGGCAAGAAAACAAATGGAGAAGATGTGTCATAAGTTTCATCAGCGAGGCTACACTTTGAAAGAACTGGAGGTAGCTATGTCTAAAGCCTTAGCGATACCACGACAAACTTGCTTACAACAATTGGGAAAAGCCAGACGTCAACATCAGAAAAAAATGATTTTTGTTAAAGACTTTACTACCGAAAGTGATGTGATTAAGAGTTTGGTTAAGAAACATTGGCCTGTGATAACCTCTGATCCGCATCTTAAAATGTTGAAGGATACTAATATTATGTTTGAATATCGTAGAGGCCATAATTTGAAAGATTATTTGGTCCATAATGATATTACCGGCTATAATTCTGTACCAATTGTTAGCAATTTTCTAAGTAACAAACCAGGTTGGTACCATTGCCTAGGATGTACCACATGTAGGTGCATGGAACAGGGCTCATACATATCTCATCCTCATTCTGGCAGGAAAATTGCCATCAAGCATACACTTACCTGCACTAGTTCTTATGTGATTTACGCCAATCGCTGCCCCTGTAGTCTTATATATATATATATATATATAGGCAAGACTACTTGCCAATTTAGAGAGAGGATGGCCCAGCACCACTCGGCCATTAGATTGGCTATCAATGGGTGGGATTGTGATCAACCGGTGGCCCATCATTTTAGGGACAGTAAACATTCATTAGCAACGTTAAGTTACAAAATTGTAGATCATGTCCAATTGCCCATTAGAGGAGGCAACAGAGAGAAGGCTTTACTGCAGCTAGAAGTGAAATGGATACATTGCATGAATTGCTTGGTCCCATTTGGACTGAATGAAAGCTTGGGGTTATCTTGTTTCCTGTAATTCTTGCGATCTATCCCTTATGTGTCTGTATTAAGCTATGTGATCAGTATCGGTATACTATTTGAATGTTCCTGTATTCCAATGTTCTACACATAAGGTAGACAGATAGTATAGGTGTATAGGTCCATGCATTTTAATGCGTTTACTTTGTTTTAAAGGTTGAATGTTTTGTCTTGTTTTTTGCAATAATTACGTTTGTTGATTTTGGTGTAGGGTTGTCACCATGGTTACCGGATGCGGTCGATGGTGGGAGGTCTGCTTACGTGGTGTCGCAGGTGTGTGATGTCATTTCCTCCAGCCATTGTCAGTGTTCCGGTGTGTGTTCACGGGTGAGTACTTATATGTCTGTTGTGTGTTTTGTAATGCTATGGTCCCTGAGGAAAATCTCCAAGATGGGAGATTGAAACGTCGGCTATTAAATGACCTGCTGGTGATATAAGATTATGCTTGGAAGTCCTGTGAGTGCCACCCTTTTTTCACTACAGATTATACATGGATTGTTTTTTACACTACTGGGGGGAGGTCACCCAGGCAAGCAGCTTGTGGTAGTTTATGTGCGTGCCGGTCTGTGGAGGAGATAAATATATAAATATATATATATATATATATATATCCCTAGCTTTATCTATTTACTGCCATTATTTTCATATTTAGACATTGCCTGAACCAAATTCTAAGTTGTAAATAAAGGTTTATTTCTAAGCAGGGGGGGGCCCAGCTGTTTGCCATTGCCACTCTGTCTGGTAGCTTGCGACAGGCCCCTCTCCACTTAATTAGAGTATAGGTGTCAGTTCCAATGAACCAAAACAGCACCGAACAAAAAGGTATTTAATTGCTAACGATCTGCAAGCCTCTGACAATTATTCCCAACCTTGCATTCAGACTGTGCTACATTTTTAATTATTTGTCACAGGCATACTGTATCAGTATGCGGAGTCTCTCAAAACATATGCAAACACCCACAGACATACACATTAAACCTGTCTTCTACACTCTGACCAAATTCTGTAGTGATATAAATATATATTTGTGCATATCGGAATTGCGCTTACGCAGAGTAGCATCCCAGCAATTCGTCATCAGACCATAGATGACTAAATTGTCAGATAATAATTGCAAGCGATGATATCAAATTATCCGACTTCGACAGGTTAAGGAACCCACAGGGGGACCTAGGGTTAGGCACCCCCCATGGAGGGCTATGTTTAGGATGAGGAGAAGGGGGGTTAGGATTAGGCAACACTGGGGGGAGGTTAGGGTTAGGCACCCTCCAGGAGGGTTATGTTTAGGGTGCAGGCAGGGGGAGTTAGGCTTAGGCACACCCGGGGGGACTTAGGGTTAGACACCACCCCGGGAGTTTTAGGGTTAGGCACCACCAAGTGAGGGTTGGGGGTTAGAAGAGTAGAGTTAGCTTGCTTACCTTAGCTGCAGGGATTCTTCATGTTCGGGCTTCCGGCGTTGGTATTTCACCCACTGGGATTTCATACCCAACCTTTGAAAAGTGCAATAACCAGATGTTTGACATCAAAAAGCCTCCAGTAGTTTTGTAATGGCCTCTAACAGCCTTCTATATGGTTCAACTATCTCAGTTGTCACCTTTTGGGGTCCAAGACGGTTTCACCACTTTTTCATGCTTTTCTGCCAGTTCACTTTATTAAAAATGTTCTTGCAACCTCGCGAGTAGTATTAATTGCCATTTCTAATTGGATTGCGCATTTCTTGGGTGTGTGCAAAATTTCAAGAAATGAACTTACATTGCATACTTGCACCAAATTGAATAGACTCATTAATTGGCCAGCTGCTTTACCTATTCTGGTCTCACCATCACTGAGTAACACAAGGCCCCCATACATCTATGATGAATTGCAGGGGTTGGGGCATCGGTGAAATCAAGCATGTTGGATTTCCCCTATTTGACAATCCCAACTAAAATATTATCATGATTAGTAAATTGGGGATTTTCAAAGGGATGGCCGCCGGTCTCAATCCCGACAAAGAAATCCCGGCAAGGGATTTAACATAGGCGTCGAAATACCAAAACCTATGATAATCCCGACTCCGTAATCCCGAGAGGACGCCGGACAGATCATCCTCAACCGGGGTAAGTATACACTTAGCCAGGAATGGGGGGCTTGGGTTTAGGGACCCCAGGGGGGACTTAGGGTTAGGCACCTCCCTGCATGGGCATCGAGGGGGAGTAAGTGGGTACTAATTACCTGGGCTCGGGCTTGCAGAAGGGGCACGGTGGGGGCCCCAATCTGGCACTGCTCCCCCTCCCTCTTATGTCACAGCAGCCCAGCACAAGCTGCTGTGTGCCGGGCTGCACTGGGAGACTGCTCGCTCATGGCTGCTGGAGCAGTCTCCTTTGCCGATGGGGGGAGCAATCACACTTAAGGAACGCCTCTGTTTGTGAAACCCGCCTACAAAATGGGCCGAGCTGTTGATCAACCTCGACAGCCGGCCCTTTTGTAGTGAGCTCCATAGCAAGAGAATTTCTCTCTCGCTCCGGGGCTTGCGTACGCAGGACCTTAACATCGACCCGGTTGCGAGTGTTCAGCGCTTGCGACCAGGTCTGAATGAGGGCCAATGTCTTTACTATATTAAGTTGTGGCCATCTATTGGCATTTCTTACTGTCAAATTGCACTGCTGCAGAGAATGATGGGGTTGTTGGTATTTCATTTTATATGGAAAATGTGACCTTAACATCTATTGATAACACTTTCTAGACAGTGTTGGCTCTTGTGTATAAGACACTTAATTACATTACAGTGTGTAAAAAGCATAGACAAATGCAGGGGGAGTTCCGGTTGCCTGGAAACCCCCCTGCCCAGCCCACACCATGACTACAATAGAAATAGTAATATAATAGAATTTTACTAGTGCTGCATTTTCGTCTCAGTATTACAAATGAAATAATAAGCACCACCTATGGATCTTTACATGTGTCAGCCAGTAATAAATACACCAATGCACCAACTAGGAGATCTGGAAAACATGCACTGTTAGGCGTGCACTGCTAGAGACTAATATGTACATATATATCCAGGACAGTGCTAGGTTCTTTTGCTGTTTCCCTAGTCTCCCAGACTTGCTCCAATGCTCTGGATTGTTGTCCACATCTGAAATGAAAACATTCAGCTCAGATAGTATGGCCCTACTGCTGCATATAATGGGTTACTGTGATCTCTGGTCTGGAATTATAACACATAATACTGCTGGAATTATGACACATAATACACTTTATATGATGCATACTAAAGCTGGTTAAGTGCTAATTATGCCCTTTTCATGGACTGGCCATACTCACTTTAAAATTCAGCATTTGGAAACCCCCCTAAAGAAATCCTGCATTTGTCACTGAAAAGGGTGACGTGAATGCTCTGAAATTAATACTTTACTCTATCAGTGAATACCAGTGTATGCATTTATCCTCTTGAAGTATAAATACTTTTGTGTTTCGAGATGGATGTATCTCACATTTATGCAACAGTGGTTTTATACACGTTTGGTGGGGAGAGGGAGGTCAAGCCCAAAATTAAGCCCACAATTAAGCCCATAATGTTTAGTGCTGGTTTTGAATTTATGTTTGCAATTGGCTATTTGAATTGTAGTTTATGGTCACTAACTTTGAACATTTTGCTATGATATTGCTGCAAGCTGCCCTCCCCCCTCCATAAGTGCATGCCAGAAAAATGATATTCGGTTTCCCAGAAAGGCCTTCTATTGTAGATGTATTTCTGGGCGTCACAATAATAAAACAAAAGCACAGACACATTTATTTGGCAAATATTACCTTTATTATAGATATTACTTAAAGATGGAATTATCCTTTAGAAAAATTATAATGTTCAAAAGAAAATAATACATTTTAACTAGTTTTAACCTGTCTGTTTCTCTTTTCTTCAGCCATCATATACTTTGTGGCAGATATTTATTGTTAAGTGTGAAAGCTGTGCCTCCTACTGAGACAGCAAGTAAACAAGATGATTGATAAATTGTAACGTTCACAGTGTCACTGAGTGATATAATCATGGCTTTTCTAAACATTTATTCCAGGGACAGCAATCCAGCTGATTTTAACCAGGTTTCATCCAGAACTGTGAACTGAAGCTGATTTGTCTTGCTGCTTCTTAAGTGTTGTTCCAGTCATCATTTTAGGTGCCTCTTAGTGGAAGTAATAATAATAAGCAGTCAGAACACAGATATCAAAGGTGGAAAACACAATAGCTATAATAACAATATCAATGAAAGTGAAAAAGGGAAATGATTGAGAAAGCAATTATTGTTAGAAAGGGCTAGAAATGTGTCATATGCCACATTGCAGAAACCAATAACTGCTTCTTTATTCTTTTAATGGTAGAGTTGTTTAAATGATTATTCAGCTTTGTGTTTTTGTTATTATTTTGCTTCATGTTCTTTTATGCCACCATGCAATATTCTCTCCTACACTTGCTATAATAATTTCTACAATCTAATTTATTTATTGGCGAAATCTTATTTTAAAAGGGGGTTGAACAAAAGTGCTGTATTCCATTTCAAACTGTATTTTTCATGGTGCATTCTCGAATCAGCTTTAGCTGTGATAGCGCTATCTATTTTCCCACTAAGAAAGCAGAGGTCTTATTTGCTATAGCACCAATATAAAGCATAACAGCAATTTGCCAAAGTATCTAAAAAGTAATATATATATATATATATATATATATATATATACAGAAAAAATATTACATTCTCAAAACCATTCCTCTACATCTATATTATACTACATATTTTATACAAAAGATTTTTATTTGTGAATTTTTAATGCTAGTAAAAATTAGATACTTTGTTTAATTAATAAAAAAAACTCTGAAGAGTTCTCCTAAATATTTATTAACAAAACAGACAAGTATTGAATGCATATAATAGCTCTTCCTTGTTTTATTATTTAATACTATCTGGGATACTGACCTGAAGTACACCTGCAGCCTTTATTTGTTTACATTGTCCTTGCCTATAACCCCATTTAATTGATCCTGAAAAGGACCCCACTGTTTGCAAACATACATGCAAACAGTGGCGTAACTACTGTGGGTGCAAGGGGTGCAGCTGCTATGGTACCCAAGCTTCATCTGTGGCCTGGCTGCTCCACCTGCATCCAGTCACACACACAAAGTGGGCCTGTCCAGTCATGGCCACAGAGAGGGACCCGGGTGTCAGCTGTGTTGATTTGGTGCCAGCCTACCAGCTGGCACACCGGCAGGCAGACATGGAGAGACAGTTCTGCCAGTTGCAAGGCAACTGGCAGCCAATCAGCAGTGGTGGCTCCTGATTGGCTGCCAGCCCACAAGCTCTGATTTGCTTGCAACCGGTGCCAGATTCAAATTGCATTGGCACTGTCTGTTTATGTCTGCTGCTGCCTGCCTGTGCGCCAGCTGTAATTAGCTGGTGTCCTAGCACCAAATCCACAACTGCTGGCTGCTGATGTCACACAGGGGGAGGTGAGAGGCTGCTGGATGGACACAGGGAGGTGAGCTGCTTGGGAGGGGGTATAATGTGTAAGGGGCATTACTGTGTGGAATAATGTAATAAGGGGTATTACTATGTGGCATAATGTGTAAGGAGTACTACTATTGTGTGGAATAATGTGTTATTTGGGGTACTACTACTATGTGGTGTAATCTGTATAGGGCACTACTGTGTGATATAATGTGTAAATGGCATATCCTGAATGGGCTATGTGTGGCATAACATGAATGGACTCTGTGTGGGGGCAAATGTTTGTGTTTTTTACTTCTTGGGGACCCTTTTAAGATTTTGCTATAAGGCTCCCAAAATTTTAGTTACACCCTTGCATGCAAACACATAGGGCTGACTAATATATATGGTCACTTTAAAAAATTAACTAACCCTGGATTTAATAAGAACTTGCATGAATCATAAAGTTTGCTAAGCTTGTAAGAGTAAAAGGATACATTTGTACAGTACCTTTTAGACATGTGTCTGGCAGACTGCCAATTTCCACTGGAAACAGCCCTGGAACCTGTGTAATGTAAGAGTGTCCCCTTTATTAGTGATTGTGTGAGAGTTTGTGGCCCTGACGGAAGTTCAAATCTAGGCAAAAACCTAATCCTTGTCAAACTACACCACCCTGCCAAATTTGGTGGACCTACAGTAGGTCCAAAACTCTGGCCGTACATAAAGGACAAAAAAACAGACAGACACATGCTTTTTTGCTTATTATATAGATAACCACATTTCGCTACAGTTACAGCTGTTATTCTTCCCTTACTTTCCATTTTGGCCATTCTGCTGTTCAATACTACTCAAGTTCCAAAAAAAAATTAAAATCAATCTACAGATTCTCAATGGGATTGAGGTCTGAGCTTTCGGGTTGACTTTTTCAAGCCATTTTTTTTCTATTTTTTAAATCAGCTCCAATATGGTTATTGGTTTATGTTGTCCCAAGTCTGAGGACTCTTACAGTTTTAAACTATCTCCATCCATTTTGCATTCTATTTTAATAATAGTTCTAATCTCTGAAGTAGGAAAGCATCCCCATATTAATTTTGTACCGGAATATTGCAATGCACAGTGCCTAACTTGGTCCCAGCAGACCATGGAATTGTCCAAAGCATGGGTATGATAATCCGCCATACATTTTCAGGTCAACTCTAGATGAGATGTCATGTGAGTTTTATTCAACAATGACTTTCTTCTTGAATCTCACCCTTGAAGTTTGTCTATTTTTAACAGTTTTACTTCCAATTTTCTTTAATCTTCTTTTTGGAGCAATTGTATTAAATTCCAATAACCAAATGTGGAATATCTCAGGGACAAGTGTATTTATATTAAAAATAAATTGAAATACTTTATTGTACATACTGTATGTGGACTCCAATCAATTAATTATGAGATCTTGGAAAACAATACATTACACCAGTGTTTGAGGTGCATGTAACAAAAAGGTGAATAATTTAGATGAAACTATCTTCTGTATTATTGGTGTACTTAGGAAAAAGCATCGGCTAGGTTGCTCATGGCCATGTACCGTGAATTATCATAATTCAAATGGGGCATGATGGTGGGTCCCTGATGGATGGGACATTCCATTTCCATTGTGCACACATTCCTCATTCCTCTATCTATGGTGTCATGTGTGGACCAGGAATACTTCATGAAAGTCTTTACCAACCACTGTGGACAGCGCGGTAGCCATCCACGGGTGCTTAACAATCATGACCAGTGGTGTCTGGCCAGAATTATCTATGGTAACAGACAAGTGACACTGGCTCAAATCACATTTAATGCAGGAGGTACCAGATGCATGTCCAGCAGCATTCCTTAGCTTCCATGGGATATGGGAGAAAAAAAATTACCAGAGTACCCCTGTTAACACTACGATATCGGACACAGCACCTCACCTGGGCTTGTGACATCGCTTTTTAGACCCTGGGGACTGGCAACATGTGGTGTGGACTGATGATTCAAGTTTACAGTTGTTTCAGGCTGATGGTAGGGTTCGGGTGTGTCTCAGACCCCATGAGGCCATGGACCCCAGTTACCAACAGGCTGGTGGTGGTTCCATAATGGTGTGGGGTATGTCCATGTAGCATGGTCCACCTGAACATGTCATTTACCAGTAACATTGCTTGTTGTCCATTTGCAGCCCTTCATTCCAATGATGGAATATTCCAGCAGGATAATGCACCATGTCATCGGTCTCAAGTTGTCCAGACTTGGTTCGAGGAGAATTCCAATGAATGGTGTGGCCACCACATTAACCCGACATGAGCCCAATTGAGCATTTATGGGAGGTGGTGGAGAGGTCCACTCGTACCCAAGACCCTGCAACTACAAATATCAGGGAGATGTGGAAAGCTATTCAAACAGCATGGGTCAACATCTCTCCAGAGGTCTTCCATCCACTTGTGGAATTAATGCCATGTCGAGTTGCTGCACTTTGCTGGGCTACAAGGGATCCTGCACAACACTAGGCATCTATCCTATGACTTTTGGCACTTCAGAATATTTTGAATTAATTAGTGATAATAATTCTGTATTACATATAAGAAAATGTGTGTTGCCTTACATATAAACAAACATTTAAATGTGACTAAAGCTTTTGTCTTGCTAGCAGCTTGAGATAATGAATGAGGACTGCATCTGTTTTGAAGGACGTGCACCCCCCAAGTCGTCATATTGAGCCTCCGCTAGCATACCCACATGCAGTCAATAAGATGAGATAGGTGAACATGTGGAATTAACTTCTCCATGTATGATATAAGAACTGTTAAAATGAGAGGAGCTATATGAAAGATAAAAGCTATTATCAGAAAAGAACAGTTAGTTGTAAGAGAAGCCCTTCAGGCAGGAAAGTACCTGGATACAGTATGTCTGTACACTGGATAGTATGGGCTCTGTGCTACTCTCTCTTATTTCTCTCTGGCACCTCTCGCCATAACCCATTGTTCACCCTTCCCAAATACTGTCCTATCCTTAATCTACATTCCTTACAGAGTAATCTGCATATTCTGAGGTCTTAATCCAGTTAAGAGTCTTGCTTTGCACTGCAGCAAGGTTTGTGGTACACTCTCTCGAACACACACACACATGCATGTACGCACTGTAGTTCCATTGTAGTTCCATTCAGCAAATCCTCAATTTACATATTTAATTAATTTTACATTCCTGATACAATTTCTTTCAAAATATGTACTCAGATTATATTTGCTCTAAATGCTTTTATGTGTGATTTTATGCATTTAAATAGAATTAATAAAGTAAGTTTTGAGAGGTTATGTGAGTCAATGTTCGATCCATTCATTCCCAAGACAATGTTATTTCTATAAAAGGAAATTTAACATTTACTCTGTCTCTTGTTTTAACTAGCAGTGTGTAGGAAATACAGCTCTGTTGATTATGCATCACTTTGATGGACCATCTTTGGAAAAGTAATTAAATTGAAAGAGATTATTCCATGTTGCTTACTGCTCTGTGCTGTCTGCTTAATCCTCTAGAGCTAGACAATAAATTCAACCTTAAGTTCAATTAATATATATCTAGCTGTTGTGGCTATCCATTTAGATTGGACTATGTTAGACAAGTTGAGACCATACACTGTTTTTCATAGTCATAATCTTCCAGGCCTTAAATGAATAATAGTATTTTACAAACAAAGAAAAAAACATTTGAAGATTGCAAGAGAGAATAAGTGCAGGCTGAGAGGGATATATTTCATAGAAAGCAATAAGGGAATGAAAGCTCGGCTTTAGCTATACAACTTCAGTTTAAAAATTAATAAGTAATCACCAGAATTAAGCTAATCTTGGAAAAAGCTTTTACATTTATCATATTAAAGATTATTGTCTTTATGGTACTAACTATACATGTACAAGGTCTATCAAAATGCTAATTTCATGTTTTTCACACATTGGTTTTATGAAGTTTTATCAATCTAAATAAAACTAACAATAACACTGTGGGGTATATTTACTAAAGCTTCTAAAACAGACAAATGGTGATGTTGCCAATAGCAACCAATCAGATTTTGTGTATCATTTTCTAGAATGCATTAGAGAAAACATATGAAATTAATCTGATTGGTTGCTACAGGCAACATCACCACTTGTCTGTTTTAGAAGCTTTAGTAATTCTACCCATGTGCGTAAATGCAGTTCACATGAATCATTCATTGACTGGATCAGGAGCATAGGTGGATTTGCCATAAATATCCTCAGGAGTTTGATGAGTGGGTTGTCCTGTTATTGGGCTGCTTAAGGTGGTTTATTAAAGAAATATTTTTTTTATTTTTCATATACTTCTTCTTTAGTGAAGTGTTCTGGCACTTATCTGGGTTGATGGAGACCTGTTAGTGACTGTCCCTGACATTGTTTTCCCTGACTTTTTTAACGTAATGGGAGTGGCGGTAGTACTGCTATAATGTGGGATGGTGGTGGCATTGCTGTAGGGTGACATTGGTGGTGGCATTTCTGTAGGGCGAGGTTGGTGGTGGTATTATTGCTGCACTGCAGTGGTGGTTAAAATAGTGGATCAGTATTCTGTGCTACAGATATCCAGAAAATAATGGCACACTGGAGAGGTGAAGATATCGTCGAAAAATTAAAGAAGAATGAAACTAAATATATTTATCAGCTACAAACCCTAGAGATGAATGGGCTCAGTATTGATATAGCGCTCAAATCTTTTTTTATGAGAAATCCCTTTTTAAGATGATGTTATAAAAAAAAATCTATTTTTTTATTGTATGTTTTAATTATATATTTATTGATACTTTATATTTTTATATCTTACTGTTTCATATGTTTACCATTCTCCCTCCTTTTACATTTACTTAAAATTTTAGCCTATAAGAGAAAGTACCACTGAATAGTCCTTTTTTAAAAATCACCATGTGCATGAGAAGGTATTTGCGGAAGCTACCCGGGTATTGCCACACATGGTCCAGACAGCGTCTGATGTCACAAAGCTGTCAGCATTCTTCGGTCTGCAGAGGACTGCAGACTTAGACTTAGAGGTAAGGTAACTTCGGGTTAGTGTTAGTCAGCAGCTAAACCAGACCAAATCTTATGGACCTTAGTGTGACTGTTTTACAAATGGATGGCGCTGCCTTTTTTACCTGCTCCCACCACTTTTGCCCTAAAGGGCTATAAACATTATTTGTAGTATTTATGTGTTTGACTTTCTCTTTAGATAGCGCTCATCCAATTTATTACAGCTGCAGTGGTGGTATTGCTGCCATGTGGTGGTATTGCTGTATTGTGGGGGGGTTAGTATTGTCATGTGGATGGTGTGAGGTCATGCTATAATGTGGAAGGGCTGAGATTAGTGCAGTAACGTAGGGGAGGGTATTGCTATTATGTGTGGGTGGTATAACCGATTGCTCTAATATGGATCATTGGGAGTATTGCTCTTATGTCTGCATATTACTATAATGTGGTGAGTATTACTAAATGTTGTGTGTGGGGGAATATTTATTGATTGACTAGCTTGAGTACCCGGCTTTGCCCGGGATTTTAAGAATGTTTGTTTACACATCATCCTCCAACAAACCTCTCCTTAGGCAGGCATCACGAAAAGTGTGACAAACTTCCCCATCAACAGTATTAAGGTCTTCGAAGGAAGTAGGACCTGTAATGGTGTAAAGCAAATTTCAGAGATAGAAGCATTCAAAATTTGTTGGATGTACAGTGTAAACATGGCCAAGAGCTTCTGTTGCTCTGATACCAGGATGACCATCTACAGCGACTCCCTGTTTTCTGTGCAGAAAAAACTTTTGGAGAAGTATTCCATGTGTAATATTTTGGCAGCTCACAGTACAGCAGGGTCCTTGCAAAGTCATAATTTTGATACAGTTCAAAGAAAGAAGTCAATGTTGTTATGTAATTTGGTATAGTCAGACAGCTGAGAATGCTGGCAAAGCCTGCTAAAGCTCTCTTTGATAATAAGCATTAAGATCATGACAAAACATGACAACACAAAACGCTCGCTCCGAGGACCTACCCCTATGCTGTGAGGCCCCACAATGAGCGTATAGCAAATATTGTGTTTTTTAATTAATTCAAAATTAGCGGTAATTAATTTCAATTTCAAATATTTTTAGTTGCCTAGGCCATGTTTTAATACACTCGTATGTAAATTGTCACGATCTTCGCTTGTAAACTGTGGATTTGTATAGAAAGACAGAAGGACATAAATATTATAAATAGCTGGAGTACCCAGCGTTGGCCGGGATTTTAAGAATGTTTGTTTACACATCATCCTCCAACCAACCTCTCCTTAGGCAGTCTTCACGAAAAGTGTGACAAACTTCCCCATCAACAGTCCTAAGGTCTTCTAAGGAAGTAGGACCTCTAACAGTGTAAAGCAAACTTCGGAGATAGAAGCATTCAAAATTTGTAGCATGTACAGTGTAAACACGGCCAAGAGCTTCTGTTCCTCTGATACCAGGATGACCATCTACAGTGACTCCGTTTTCTGTGCAGAAAAACTTTTGGAGAAGCATTCCATGTGTAATATTTTGGCAGCTCACTGTACAGCAGGGTCCTTGCAAAGTAATCATTTTGACACAGTTTGAAGAAAGAAGTCAATGTTGTTGCATAATTTGATATAGTCAGAGATGAGAATGCTGGCAAAGCCTGCTAAAGTTCTCTTCAATAATAAACATTAAGATCAATGCAAAACATGACAACACAAAAAGCTTGCTCTGAGGCCTTACCCATATGCCGTGAGGCCCCACAATGAGCGTCCAGCAAAAATTCTAGTTTTTAATTAATTAACAATGAACAGTAATTAATTTCCATATAAAAATTTTTTTGTTGCCTCTGCCATGTTTTGATACGCTCATATGTAAAATGTCACAATCTTCGCTTGTAAACTGTGGATTTGTATAGAAAGACAAAAGTACAAAAGGACAAATTTTTGCTTTTATATAGTAGAGAAGATAGAAAAGAAAAAATAGTAGATAATCTAAATCCTTTTCTAATTCCGTACCTGACCTGTAGAGGGTGAATGCTATGCAAAAATGCTGTTTTTTCATTAATTAAAAATTAACAGTAATTCATTTTGATTTAAGAGATTTTTAGTTGCCTCTGCCATGTTTTAATACGCTTGTATGTAAAATTTCACAATCGTGGCTTGTAAACTGTGGATTTGCATAGAAAGACAGAAGGACAAATTTTCAATTTTATATAGTAGATGGAGATGCTAATAATGTAATGGTGAGGGCAATTAGGAATCACTTCTTTTCAATTACACTGATGGCAATCAGATTGGTTCCAAGAACTTGCACAAATAGTGCATCTTCTATGTCTGTGACAAATGTTTCACCTTTCATCCTCAAGCACATAGTAATTGTTTCAAGTTTTGTGGCATTTAAGACTTTATCTCAGATTTCTCTAAACATTTATAGGATCACACAACTTTAATGACTTGAACCAACTTTTATTACAGCTGCCTTGTAATGCCTGAGTCCATATACCAGCAATCCTTGTCTGCTCCATTTAGTGCTGACTCAGTGCCTGATTCAGAGGTTTACTGAGAATCAATATTTGCTACTATGCATGCACAAAATGTCCTGAAAAACCCTGCAGTGCATGCATCACCTTGAGTGTATGGCTCTGTATGCTGTTGCATATGGAGCTGCAAGCATTAGAAACAACTAGACATTATCATGGATGTTTCTGGATGGTGACTGGGAGGTGACCTGAGGAGAATGCAAAATAAAGCCATTTAAGGGACATGTTATGGGAGTGTCCCAGGTTTATCAGTGAATGCAGCTGCATTTCCAGATGCACAGCTGCAGCTACAAAGGCCATTTTCAGTGGAATTTTAGAAGGAGACACTGCATCTGCTGGGTTGAGTATGGGAGCCCGATGGTCAGGATGCTGATGGTTAGAATACCAACAGTGGCATCCCAACAGTCAGAATCCAGACAGATTATTGTTAGTATTATAACCCTAACCCTTTCCATAACCCTAGCCCATCCCTCTAACAGCCTAACCCTAACCCTCCTGTCCCACAGCCTAAACCTAACCCTCTCGACCTGTAGCCTAATTCCCCCCCTCCTGAAGCCTACCCCTAACCCTTATTTCCACTGCAATCTGTTGGTATTCTTACAGTCAGGATGCAGTTTGAGAAATCCAGCACAGTCACTGTTGGTATTGTGACTGTTGGCATCCTGACTGTCGGGATGCTGCCTACATCCCCATCTGCCATAGGCTGGTACAAGTGTCAATGATGAACATGATGATGCGCTAGCAGTGGAGTGTTTGAAATCATGGCAGAGTTTCCCCATCCACAGGCATTGTAATTGTACATTTCAGGGCTTACACATCCCAGTGCACACTATTACACAAGGGGTATGCTGTAACTAGCATTTGCATATCATGACTCTAAATCTACTACTAGAAAATTATACTCTGGCATAAGGTTTTGCACCATTGCCATTGCAATCTCCTCGTGATCTACTTGGAAGTCTACTGAAGTGAATTTGTTAAATATAGACAGCATCATATCTATTTATTAATTCATATTCTTGCACTCACCTAGCTTAGTGCAGTACAGAGTGTGACATAGGTTGATTCATTTCATTAAACCTCTGTCTTTATAAGACATCTGTTATGTTACCAGCATTTCATGAGCTGTTACCTTCATGTGAATGATGGAATACATATGCTGTTCTACAGCTAGGCCTATAGTTCCCATGGCTCTATCCACATTGTCAAGGTTGGGGTTATAACCAGCATTACTAGTGACTACATAATTTTTCCCACTTAAACTGCATCTGCATGGTGAATTTCCATGTAGCGTAGTTCTCTGAACCCGTTAGCTCGACAAAGGCCTTGCTAGCACTTACACTGTACATTTTCACCCAAAGGTATGAATAAAGGTCTCTTCTATATTCACAGAGATTCTTTTATTCGGTGTTGCTCCAGGTACTTTCTTGGTATCATTAATCTGCACATGCTGGTGGTCTGGGCTTGTAACCTATTGGCAGAACCTAGGGTATGGTGTTGATACGTGTCAGCAGTGTGTGATATAGGTCATAATACATGATACAAAGCTTAACCAGGAATTGGTTTATTAACCAGGTAAAACAGGATGGAGTCAACACACTGTTAATGCAGCAGTAATACAATGGAGGGATTTACAGTTTGACAGATCCAGCACAGAGTGGGTTAATGCAGGTAGTGTATGGTATCTGGAGCACACAACTGCACATACACAGTGGTGACAGTGCAGTAAATGCAGTGTGTGTATGTATGTATATATATATATATATATATATGTATTGTATAAAATGTACAGCAATGTGTCTATGGCACAGCCTCTTTAAAGAGACACTTAGGGGCATGTCTTAATAGTATGGAGGACAGAGAGTACTAAGGGCCTGATTCAGAGCCAGACGGTCTTTGAGAGCGCTCACTCTGAATCAGGGCATCCCTTTTTCTTTTAAAGAATACCTCCTGGCCGCTCGCATAGCAGTATGTGACCACCCGCAGCTTATGTGAGTGGCCAGGTGATGGTCACGATGGTCAAGACCATTATGACCATCGGGCTTGCAACGAGACCCTTGTGGTAGGGTCTCATGGCCGCAAGCCCCAGTGGACTTCCTGCTCTAATAGAGCAGGAAGTCCACCTACTGACACCGCTTTGGTGTAAGATGTAGTGATGGAGCACCTGTCGCCTGCCGGGTCTCACTCATGCACACACCAGAGCCGGCTCCAGCGTGCGTATGTGCAGTGGGGGACCATCAACCTGCTTGCGAGCGTTGTGCATTCACGAGCTGGTCTGAATCAGGCCCTCAGAGGGCAACATTTCAAATGAAGGATCTAGCCAGTTGTACATAGGGACTCACTTGTTTCAGGCAAATGTAGTATGCATGAATCAAGATGTTTTGTCCAATGAATGTGTCACATATTGGGTACTTAGACCCTCTTATCCTACTTGGCACTGCAGATTCACTGGCTGGTGCATGTCTGCTGGCCAGTCATGTCAGGATTCACCTGCAGCTGTGGTCTGGAGCAGCAAGCGCATCACCATCTTGCCTGAAGTCATCTGAGTTGTTTCAGCAATCTACAGCATCTCTGCCCTCCACATGATTATCATATCCAATCCTGTGTTGGATCTCCCTATTTAAACTGAACACTGCTACCTGTCCTTTGCCAGTACAACAAGCCTCTTTGGACTCCTGGGCTCCTGTGACAGAAGCATTTCCCAACTCCTGAGATCCAGCATCTGTACTGCTCTTTCTATCTCAACTGAGTGCTTTCCTCCAGTGTATTCAGCCTGTCAGCTGCACTGCGCTTACCAATCATCACTAAAGCATACTTGCCTAATTTTGAAAAACACTTTTAGGGAGATTGCAGAAGGCAGCAGAATGCTGTGCGTGCAACGTGGTGTGCCGTTGAGGGGATGTGGTCCACTCTGCCCAAAGCTCCATCTATGGGTGTATATATTCCTATAAGCTGAGACCCTAGCTCCCTCACTGACATTAACATATCTCTGCCCTGCCACATTTACATTAAAACTCCATTTACCCCTGTCACATTCACATTAATAGATCCACTCCTACTTTTGAAAAGTGGTTTCAGGGAGACAATAGATGGCAGCAGAATGTGCCGCATGCAGCGTCATTGAGGGGGCATGACCAGTTCTGCTAAAAGGACATGTTCACCCAGCTGGAGGGCAACTCATAGCATCTGCAAATCTAAGGTGTGTATAGTGTGTGTATGAGTATGTATATCTCGCGAGATGACAATGAAGCAAAAATGTGTGTATTGGGTCTAACATTTTCTGGGCACCAGCCCGTCCTCAGGACCACACACCAGACAAATACAACAAACATATAACATTTACCCCAATATATATACCCCACTCCCCACCACGATCTCCTGCTCACCACCAGATTTCAGGGCATCTCCCACTAGACAGGCTCACCACCACACTTCTGGATCTGGCACACACCGTTGCCATTGTAACTGCAAGCCTGCATTCCACTGGCCGTGCTGTCTGCATTCCATAGTGTGCTAACAAGAACTCCAGTCAGGGGGCCACTCTTTGAACTCCAGGGGTCGGGACAGCTACAATATACTGTAAAAATACATAATCACAAAACTAGCAGCCAAAAAGCATAAATGCATATCTATTCACCAAAACCTAAAAAATACAGCATAAGAAATAAGGAAAAACAAAATAAGAAACAAGGAAAAACAAAAAGTGCAGCAACCCCTTAGTGGCAGAACATTATACATACTCCAAATAAGCCCACAGAGGTCAATATAAAAAACAAAATATAAAGATAAACAGACATAAACATACAATGAATCGCACATTTTAAATAAGGCTATTCCAATTGATTTTATTATTGAGACCACCCGGTTTGGTAGTCCCCAAATGCGTAATCCATTGTGATTCTTTAATCAGAAGTGTCTTAGCTTGATCACCCTCTCTAAGTGACACTGGCACATGGTCGATAATGAAGTATCTCAAGGAGTCTAGCATTTGGCCAGCTTCCCTGAAATGCCTAGCAACCAGCTGGTCTATATCCCTGACATTCAATGTCATGCGAATTACAGAACGATGAGCATTCATACATTCCTGAAATTTTCAGGTGGTTCGAGCCACATAAGTCACATGGACAAACAATGACGTATACCACGTAAGTGGTAGTACAAGTAAAGACAATCCTGATATTGTATGTTTTATGAAAGTGAGGATGAACAAAGGATTTGCATGGTACCAAAAAACACATGTTGTACAGCCACTACATTTGTAGCAGCTGGGTGATTTGTATACACATTGCAAAGTAGTATCTTATCTAAACCAGAGAGATCAGAATGCAGTAATATGTCTCTAAGGTTTCTACCCCTAGTAAAGGCTGCCATCAGTTTCTTGTTACAGAACATGGACAGGTCCTTATCTGGGCTCACTCTAGGCCAAACAGCCGTTGTGGCCCTCCTCATCACTGGACTGGCCGTTGTAAACTCACTGGTCCAAGGAATGATATTTCCTGTATGCCTTTCAGCAAAGTTCAATAAAGATGACCTATGCATATTTAACACTTTTTTTTGTTCCTTCATGGTACCCAGATCGTACCCCCTAGCTGTAAATTTTTTAATCAATTTGTCTAATTCAGCAGGGATTTTATCTGGGTCGGTGGTAACGTGAGCTATTTGCATAATTTGGGAAAGGGGTAGTCCCTTTTTCAGAGCAGTTGAATGGTGGCTCGATGCTATCAAAAAAGTATTCCTGTCTGTGGACTTACTATATACCCCTGTCTGTATCACCCCATCAACCATTGTGACATTTACATCTAAAAAATTGGCACTGCTAGAACTATACATATACGTAAATTTGATGGAAGTATTCATATCATTAATTGCTGACATCATGTTTTCAAGCAACTCCACGCTTCCTATCTCAACAGAAACACATCATCTATATATCTCATATACATTAAAACATGTTTACAAATGTTGGGGTCACTGAAAAATATGTGGGCTTCCTGGTCAAACATGAAAATATTTGCATATGAGGGTGCCATGGATGACCACATGGCACACCCCTGTAACTGCAAATAAAATGTTCCGTCAAACAAAAAATAGTTCCTATTCAATGTCAACTCAAGAAGTGTCAAAAATAGAGAGTGATCAAATTCTAACGATGGAAGATTACTCTCCAAAAAATTATTCATAGCCAGCATGCCTCCCTCATGGGGAATAGAGGTGTAGAAGCTACACACATCTAAACAGCACAACAGAGCCCCTTCAGGTAATGTTCCAATCTCCATCAATTTCTTGAGGAACGTTGTGGTATCTTTCAAGTATGTAGCTTGTTGATACAACAATGGTTAAAGACTGCAGTCCAGGAGTTGAGACACTGGTTGCAGCAATGACTTTATTTTTTGTTTTTTATATTGACCTCTGTGGGCATAGTTGGAGTATGTATAATGTTCTGTCACTATAGGGTTGCTGCACCTTATGTTTTTCCTTATTTCTTATGCTGTATTTTTTATGTTCGGAAGTGCAGCAGTGAGCCTGTCTGGTGGGAGGTGCCCTGTATATATGTTGGGGTAAGTGTTATATGCTTGTTTATTTGTCTGGTGTGTGGTCCTGAGGAGGGGGCTGATGCCCTGAAAACGCTAGACCCAATACACACATTTTTGCTTCATTGTCATCTCTGAGTGCTGTTCTTCTTGCTTTCTACATGAGAAACCATAAATGTGCACCGGAGTAAGTTGTTTTGATTATTGGGAGTGCTTGCAGACTGTTGATATTTATGTATTATACAGTATATATATATATATATATATATACTCACCATTGAAGAGATGGAACTGCTATTTTATTACATTCCACCAGTGTAATAGGCTAGATACGATGTTTCGGTCACCATGTGGGGCCTTAGTCAAAATAAGTCAAACACCACACACTGCTCAAGCCATCAAGTAAAGTGCAACAAGAAAACATAAACAACTGTTTAAATAGCAAAGGCAATACCTACCAGGTGTGAGCAATGTAATCAAGGTATCACAGTACGGAGCATGCTGGAACGCACGCCACCATAGCCACGTCCACAAAGGAGGAAGAAGTTCCAAGCCTCATTCCCAATGGACCAACAGGACAAGGAAGGGATCAGCGTGTCATGTGAGGCAGACACCCACTACGTGACCAACCGCGCACTGCACCAATTACTGAACATATTAGGTCTTCTAGCAACACAACGACGCTGGCGTCAGAGACCAAATGAGACATCGCAAATGCGATGTATAAGAACATGGGGCTATTCAGCCAATCACACTGTCAAGCTAAAATATGTTGACCAATCAAAACCAAAAGTGGGCAGGCTTAGTGTAAAGGTAAACAACACACACCTGTGCTCAATGTGACATAATGTGATTGAATCAAAACATTAGATACAATATAGAATGTACACCATCTAATCACAAGGCTCTCATAGTAGGCATGCCAATGTTAATACAATATCACACATAAATAGAAAAAACATATATATAACTTTAGACATAAAAATACCAGCAAGCCTAAAAACATAAAAACATATCATAGGAAAAATCAATTGCAAAAAGACATTAAATGAAATGTGCTCATTTAGACCCCATGGGGCCACAGTGTCCAAATCATAAATCCATTTTGCTTTGCAGTGTTTAAGTGCCAATTCTCTATCACCACCCCTTATCAGAGGTGGTTGCCAGTCAATGACCATGCATCTCAAGGATGCCTGTGAGTGCCCTTTAGTGAAAAAATGTTTAGCCACAAGTTTATTGCTGACCCCAGTAACCAGTGCTTGTTGAACTGAGCTCCAGTGATTAGCCATCCGTTCACGGAAAGGTCTTGTCATAAGACCAATGTATACCAAGGAGCAAGGACAGGTTAGGAAAAGTTTTGACCAGGCATCAAGTAGCCTCTGGACGAGGTCAAGGGCTAGACCCCACCCGAGAAGAGGTGGACACAAAAAGAAAAAAACGCAAGAGGATCTTGTATTTAATTTGTCGTCTCATTCATTAAGTAATAGTGAGATTTCCTTGCTTAATAAGGGCTTTTCGTTTGTTCCTCTACAGAAGCACATTGATTTTCAGTGGGCTGTTGACCATTACAAAATGGGTAGGCAGTTGAGACTGCGTGAATTTTTTGGTGATCGACATGAACTTCCCTATAATGATATCCTACCTATTTTTAGACAACCCAGTTTATTTGATCCTAACTCAACAAATTAAAGTATAAAAACTTTCACTGATGTCGACCATAAGAATAATTTGAAAACCTATTTTGATAACCTTACAGCTGATGAGCAGGGCTTTGGTAGATCTACAACAGAATTGTGACTTGGTGATTCGGTCCGCCGAGAAAGGCGGAGCCATTGTTCTACAAGATTTTATTGACAATGATGCTGAGATTTGTCGACAATTGGTTGATACTACTACTTATAAAAAATTGACATATAATCCTACGTTTGATATAAAAAATAAAGTGTATACCATTATAGACAATGCGGTCTTCCATTGATGGTTAGATAGAACATTTGCCAACTGTTTTAAAGTGCAATCTCTGGTGTGCCCAATCCTATACATGCATCTTCCCATACATCCGATAATATCAGCTCAGGGATCTATTCTCCAACCACTAGCCCAATATTTGAATGGCTTTTTGCAGATCTTTGCTGATCAGATACCTACTTATATCAAGGACACAAGCGACTTTATTAGCAAGTTGAAGGATGTGGGTGAGATCCCTCTGTCTTTGTTATTTGTGACCATCAATGTTGGCTCCCTCTACACCATCATCCCACATGATGACGGTGTAGAGGCAGCACAGAAGGTGGTCATGCATGTTCAAAATATAAGATCTATGCCACCTGTTGAGTTTTTAATAGATCTGTTAAAATGTGTTTTGGAATATAATTATTTTCAATATAACGATGGGTTTTATATCCAAGTCTCTGGGACTGCTATGGGGTCAAATGTGGCCCCTATGTATGCCAACATCTATATGCACTTCTTTGAACAGATGTATATTCTCCCCAGATATGGTGACAAGATTAGGTATTTAAAACGGTTCATAGATGATTTGTTTATGATTTGGTCTGGTGATTATGACAGCTTTGTGACAATGATAAGTGAGCTCAATGACCTACCCACTGTGATTAAGTACACATATACAGTTATTAATGGACGAGTGGACTTTCTTGATTTGATGGTCTTTAGAATTGATACAAAGATTGCTACAACTCTATTTCGTAAAAAGACAGACCATAATATCCTGTTGCTTGTCACTAGCTTTCACCCTGAACATCTGAAATCTAGTCTTCCAGTGTCACAGTTCTTGTGGGTATTGAGAAACAACAGTTAACCTGATATTGCTGAACTTCAGTTACATGAAATGGAACTACGCTTTCTAGAATGAGGGTACTTGCAAAAAGTCGTTCAATCTTGTTTGGTAAAAGTGAGGAAGAAATTTCATTATGCCTGTTCAACAGACTGGCCAAGACAAGTTGAAGAATCACATAATTGTTTTCTAATCTATATGACACTCATGCCAGCAGTGTGCAAAATGCTATCCACAGGAACTGGCAGATAGTAAAAACTGATACATCTCTGCCTTTTAAGGATAAGACTCCTTTAATATCTTTACGTAAAGGAGCAAGTCTCTGGCAATTGTTGATGAGACCAACACTATGGAAGTCGCCATCCAATGTCAAGGATATGCGCACAGGATGTTTTCTATGTATTTTCTGTATCACCTGCTGGGGTATGAATGTTGGCTGTGCATTTAAACACCTTCACACCGGCAAATCAATTAAAATTAAACACAGACTCACATGTACTAGTGAGTTTGTTGTTTATATGCTAAGCTGTCCTTGCTCCTTGGTATACATTGGTCTTACAACAAGACCTTTCTGTGAATGGATGGCTAATCACTGGAGCTCAGTTCAACAAGCACTGGTTACTGGGGTCAGCAATAAACTTGTGGCTAAACATTTTTTCACTAAAGGGCACTCACAGGCATCCTTGAGATGCATGGTCATTGACTGGCAACCACCTCTGATAAGGGGTGGTGATAGAGAATTGGCACTTAAACACCGCAAAGCAAAATGGATTTATGATTTGGACACTGTAGCCCCACGGGGTCTAAATGAGCATATTTCATTTAATGTCTTTATGCAATTGATTTTTCCTATGATACATTTTTGTTATGTTTTTGGGCTTGCTGGTTTTCTTATGTCTAATATATATTTTTTTCTATTTATGTGTGATATTGTATTAACATTGGCATGCCTGCTATGAGAGCCTTGTGATTAGATGGTGTACATTCTGTATTGGATCTAATGTTTTGATTCAATCACATTATGTCACATTGAACACAGGTGTGTGTTGTTTACCTTTACACTATGCGAACCCACTTTTGGTTTTGATTGGTCAACATATTCCAGCTTGACAGCGTGATTTGCTGAATAGCCCCATATTTTTATACATCGCATTTGCAATGTCTCATTTTGTCTCTGATGCCAGTGTTGTTGTGTTGCCGGGAGACCTAAGATGTTCAGTTATTGGTGCAGCGTGCGGCTGGTCACGTAGTGGCTCTCTGCCCCACATGACACGCTGATCCCTTCCTTGTCCTGTTGGTCCATTGGGAATGAGGCTTGGAACTTCTTCCTCCTTTGTGGATGTGGCTATGGTGGCATGCGTTACAGCATGCTCCCTACTGTGATACCTTAATTACATGGCTGACACCTGGTAGGTATTGCCTTTGCTATTTAAACTGTTGTTTATGTTTTCTGGTTGGACTTTACATGATGGCTTGTGTAGTGTGTGGTGTTTGACTTACCTTGACAAAGGCCCCACATGGTGACCAAAATGTCAGATCTAGCCTATTACACTGGTGGTATGTAATAAAATAGCAGTTCCATCTCTGCAATGGTGAGTGTCCTCTCCTTTTTGGATTTTTTCTAAACATATGGACCTCATGTATTTTGTGGGTCACATTGAGGATGCACCCCAGAAGGACAAAACTGCTGGAGTGAGGGCGGACTTTATTGCAAAATTATATGTATATATATATAGTTGGTTTTACAAGAATTAATATATGTGTTTTGCAAAAGTATATACAGCTGACAGGGTCAGCCAGCCACTTGCAGGACATCAGCGCAAGCCGTGACACTAGTTCTTACCATGGTGACTCCCTAGCCCCTGTTCCAGTGCAGAGCACTCATCCCCCGACACAACCTCAAATTACTCCACTCAGCTGCTGCAGCACTAGTCACTGGTAAAAGACTTCAGGTGGGGAGGAAGTGCAGCTGCATGATGGGCTAGATGCCGGCGGCCACCACTACCCATAACCCTGCGCTGGCTGTCCTATGGTATTAAAGACATCACACATCAGGCCCGGGTCCCGTCCCCACTACATTAGGACTCGCACATGCACAGTCCAGATTTTCAATAGGACATTGGGGAAACTGGGGGATCCTGTGAGCTCCCACCTTAAATTGGGAGGCTCCCATGTAAATCGGAAAGGTAAGCAAATATGTCATACAGTATGTGGATGCCAAGTCTAGTGGTGAAACTAAAGAGGTTGCAGAGTGTGGTCATTACAGGTGCCAGGATATGGCCTGGGATTGGCCAGTACTCTCCTCTGCGCTGTTGTCCTTTGGCTTAGGTGTCCAGATACTGGGAGTGGAGATGAGTGGTGACTGAGTATTCTCCCTGGGGTACACTAGGATACATGAGTCCTGGTTTCTGGGGTGCCAGGCATGGGCACAGCCATGTTGGCTCATATCACCTGACTAGTCTCTCCCAATGATAGTCCTGTGGTCGCTCAGCTGATCCTCTGATCCAATGATCAGCTACCCAGGGGTATTTTAGTCTGACTCCAGTAACAGGAAGCTGCTGTTCAACTTCATTATTCCAGTGCCTGTGATACTCCCACTGTTGCTCTGTGTTAATTCCTTCAGCATGTTGCTTCAGCCTGCTCACAGTTTTCCAGTTTCCTGTATTAGCTTCCATGCTAACCCTTAGTCTGAGACTTTAGCTCTTACACAGTATTTCAGTGTTTCATGTCTCTTTCCTGTGTGTCTTTGTATATGTGCTGCTAATTCTATTGCAGCTTTCCTATGGCTATTACCCTGTGTAACTGAGGTGTCAGATTACCTGCTAGTACTAAGCTCACAGCTGGACCTCCCATCACTCTCCATTATCCAGTAATTGCCTTTGTCCAGTACCAGTATTACTAGCTTCCCCAGTTTATTCCTGTCTTCCCTCTGTGTTTCACTGTGTTTATCAGCTCCAGAATCTGTTGCAGTTTCTGTACATTTTTCTGTGTTTCCAAGATAGCCTGCGACTGGGATTACTACATGTGCCTGTGTCCACTTCTCTCTGTGTCTTGTCTGTGCAGTCAACACCTACATTTATAGCTTTCCAGTATATGTTTGTGTTCTTTGCTCTGTGTCTTGTCTCTGCAAATCAGCTCCAAACATATCTAGCAATTCCCAATATATGCCCCTGTTGTTCTGTGCAATCAGCACTTGGATTTCTCAGTGATTCTCAGTACACTTTCCAGTATTCCTATGCTAGCCTGTGATTAGGATCCCTAACAGCATTCCAATATCTAAGCATCCAGTTTACCTCCTGTGCAATAGCATTTGCTTCATTAAATATACTGTAGTTTCTGGTTTTCTGCCATTCCCAGGTACCTGTCCAGAGGGCCGTGACCTGCTCACTTGGTGCAGTGAAAAACCAAATCCCAATTGGAGGGGTCACTGGAGAAAACCACCAAGTGAGTTAGACTCCGCGCCACTGGGCAGGTCTAGCAAAATCTGTGTTCGGCCGCAACTAGGAGACCTAGTACAGTCACTTCCCAGGTCACTCGAACCCCCCAGCTTACCGTCCTCCACAAAGGAACATTTGCACTGGATTGTGACAACAGGGCCTGAATGCAGGGCATGGAAATGCTGTCCCCTCTGAGCACCTTTCTACAAACACTAATCATTAGCTACTATTGTCTGAGTAAATTTTATGGTTACTATGAGGCTTGCCTACCCTCCCAAGTTTAGCAGGAGACTCCTGATTTTTAATTAGCTCTGAAAATACAGCTGCCTGTTATCAATCAAATGTTAATACATTGTTGACTCTAATATTTAAAACATGGAGCCATTTGCTGTTTAATAAAAAAAATATATGTAAAACTAAATTGTCCTCAGACAATAATAACAAATAGATCTCCCTTAGTTTGATATATCTGGTCACAGGCATTAACTGCACTCTGAAAGGGCACTTGTTGACAGCCATCCATTTATTGCCCTTTCATAGTGCAGTTAATATGACAGCACCCAGCCACCATGGACTATATATATATATATATATATATATATATATAAATATACAGGTTGAGTCTCCCATATCCACAATGCTTGGGAACAGGGGTATTTTGGACATCAAAATATTCTGTAATTTGGAATATTTGCATATCATAATGAGATATCCTTGGAATGGGACCCAAATCTAAACACATAAAGCATTTATGTTTTATATACACCTTATACACACAGCCTGCAGGTCATTTTATACAATATTTTCAATAATTTTGTGGCTCAAACAAAGTAATAAATTTGTGCCTTAAACAAAGTTTGTGTACATTGAACTATCAAAGAGCAAAGGCTTCACTCTCTCAGTCATGCTAAAAAAAATCAGTATTTTGGAATATTCCATATTTCAGAATATTTGGATATGGTGAGACTCCAGCTGTATATATGTCATAATATATATATGTATATATATATATTTATATTTATATTCCATAGACAAAAAACCTTACGGTTTCATATGTCCCATTATGGCTGCTTAGACATGATTTGAAAATTCACAAAACCTATTGATTTTCTGCCACTCAAACTTCTAAAAGCAATGAAATTAAGATCATTAAGGCTGATGCCTTAATGGACGTGTTCCTTGCACAATACAGTTATGGTATGCCATCACACCCTGTGGTTAACTGCAGATTCAGCACTAATTCAGCACAGATTGCTGCTAATTCACAGAATTGTGTGTTCGTTGGAATACACACATGCAGTCTATGCAACTGAGGTTTGAGCATTTATGTGGCTCCCACATCCCACTCAGTGCCCATAATCTTCCCATTTGATCACCAAAACAATGTCACTGGCTTCCAACATCCTTCTCACTGCATACATTTATCTCATTTAGAATACATGTTCACCTCCCTTATTTTTAAAAATATCATACTCTGTCTATGCATGTCCACTTTCTTCCCCTATATGCCTCCATGCTGCTATATATTCCCCAATCCCTACTGCTGTGTGGTCTCCCAACTGTGATAGTCTATGTTCCCTCATCTGCACCAAAGTTTTTCCCCAGCTGCACTGCCCTGCATCTGTGCCTTCTCCACAGCCACGTTGCTCTCTTTCTCTCATCTGTGGCACTCTTTCTTCCTCCATCTGCACTACTCTGGTCCCACAACCATGCAACTCTGTCTCCCCCCAACACCCACACCACTCTGTCTTCTTCCCCATCCACACCAATCTGTCTTCCCCAATCCCTTCTGCTGTGTGGTCTCCGAACTATGATAGTCTGTGTTCTCTCATCCATACCAATCTGTCTTTCTCCATCTGCACTGCACTGCATCCATGCCACTCTGTTTCCTTCTGCACCACTGCCTTCCCCTAAGCCACGCTGCTGTCTTCCTTTCCTCTGTGGCACTCTTTCTTCCTCCATCTGCACCACTCTGTCCCCCCCCAACTGTGCAACTCTGTCTCCTCCCCCCACCCGCACTACTCTGTCTTCCTACCCATCCACACTAATCTGTCTTCCCCAATCCCCACTGTTCTATGTTCTTTTATTTGTGCTAGTCTGTATTCCCTTATCCGCACCAAACTGTCTTTACCCATCTGCACTGCTCTGTCTTCCCTTGTCCATGCCACTCTCTTCCCTCATCCACGTTGCTGTACCCCCAAACCATGCCACTCTGCTTCCCCCCATCTGCACCACTGTTTTCCAACCATCTGCATTACTTTGGCTACCCCCCTCTGTATTGCTTAACCGTCCCTCCTCTACAAGACTTTGTGTCTCACGTATACATGCTGCTGTGTCTCCTCCCCCATCCAAACCACTTTTATCCCATCTGCACAGCTCTATTCTCTGCTTTGACCTCAGTTGCATAGACTTCATGACTGTATTCCAATGAGCCAGAATTCTGTGAATTAGCAGCTCCACCATTTTGTGAGTGACAGCAATCTCATTCTGTGAGAGTGCTGAATCTGCCATTAACCACAGGGTGTGATGGCATACCATATCTGTAATGCGCAAGTAACACGTCCATTAAGGCGTCAGCCTTAATGATCGTAATTTCATTGCTTTTTGAAGTTTGAGTGGCAGAAAATCAATAGGTTTTGTGAATTTTCAGATCATGCCTAAGCAGCCTTAATGGGACATATGAAACCGTAAGGTTTTTGTCTATGGAATTTCAGAGCTTTATTAAAATGTATTAACTATCAGTGTTTGGATGAGCAAACCGGGGAGAAGGGAAACAAAATGTTACTCTAACGCAGGTGGAAGAGGGGACAGCACACAGGAGGTTGGTTTGGGAGGTGCAGAGTGCGAGATGGCTGTAGGCATGTGGGGTAGCTGCAGCAGCAGTGGTGCAGTGCAAAGGGGGCATCAGTGGGCGACAGAGGGTGGAAGAGTGGACAGCACACAGGAGGTTGGTTTGGGAGGTGCAGAGTGTGAGATGGCTGTAGGCGTGTGGGGTAGCAGCAGCAGCAGTGGTGCAGAGCAGTGGCAGCAGTGCAGTGCAAAGGTGGCATCAGTGGGTGACAGAGGGCTCACTGGTAGTGAGTATACAACCAGTCCCATACTTTGGAGCCCCAGTACTGGTTGTGCTAAATACAGGGGACAAATGATGTAGGGGTCCCCTGTATTAAGCACAACCAGCACCAGGCTTTTGAGAACCTGTCCTGGTTGCCAAAATATGGGGGACAAATGACGTAAGGGTCCCCCGTATTTAGTGCAGCCGGCACAGGGCTGAGCTGATCCTGGTTCTGGAAATACAGGGGGAAAAAATGCATAGGGCTCCCCCGTATTTCCAAGAACCAGCACCGGACTCCGTCAAGCACCAACCCGCCAGGGCTTCGGTCTCTGCAACTAGTGGGCGGCAGCCTGTGATAGCTGTTTTTTGTGGCCACCACCCACTTACACTTCCGATGTCTTCGCCCGGTGGGCACCAACCCACCAGGGTTTCGACGTTTTCGCCTGGCGGGCGCCAACTTGCTATGGCTCCAGTCTCTTCACCTAGTGGGTAGCAGCTTGTCAGCTCTTTTCCATGGCTGCCACCCACTAGGACTTCTGGTGTCTTTGGCCTCTCCACCTAGTGGGCGGCAGCCTGTGTCAGCTCTTTTGCATGTTTTCGCCTGGCAAGCGCCAACCCGCCAGGGCTTTGGCGTCTTTGCCTAGTGGGCGCCTACCCGCCAGGGCTTCGGCATCTTTGCCTGGCAGACACCTACCTGCCAGGGCTTTGGCATCTTCACCTAGTGAGTGGCAGCATGTGTCAACTCTTTGGCATGGCCCCCACCCACTAGGGCATCCGGAGTCTTTGCTCGGCGGGCACCAACACACCAGGGCTTCGGCATTTTCGCCTGGTGGGCGCCAACCTGCCCAGGCTTCGACCTCTTCACCTAGTGGGCAGCAGCCTGTGTCAGCTCTTTTGCATAGCCGCTGCTCACTAGGACTTCCGGTGTCTTCGCCCGGCAAGCACCAGCCCACCAGGGCTTTGGCGTCTTTGCCTGGCAGGCGCCAACCCGCCAGGGATTCAGCATCTTTGCCTGGCAGGCACCAACCTGCCAGGGCTTCGGCATCATCACCTAGTGAGCAGCAGCATGTGTCAGCTCTTTTGCATGGCCCCCACCCACTAGGACTTCCGGTGTCTTTGCTCGGCAGACGCCAACCCGCCAGGACTTCAGCGTTTTCGCCTGGCGGGAGCCAACCTGCCAGGGCTTTGGCCTCTTCACCTAGTGGGTGGCAGCCTGTGTCAACTCTTTTGAATGGCCACCGCCCACTAGAACTTCCGGAGTCTTCACCCGGCGGATGCCAACCTGCCAGGGCTTCGGCATCTTTACCTGGCGGGCGCCAACCCGCCAGGGCTTCTGGCATCTTCACCTGGGGGTGGCTGCCACCTCCCCAGGGTTTCTATGGTCCTCTGCAGGTGCCGCCAATGATGTCACAAGTTGTGATATGCTCACGGTGGCCATCTTTGAAAATCTGCGGGACCGGCGCCTCTTCAGGTGTTGTCAACGGGCCTGGATCCAAGAGAATCTAGTTCCCTCCAGCCATTCTGCTGAGTACGGCAAAGGCGCCCATTTTAAAATTCAAAGATGGCTGCCGTGCCCGTGATTGGCTAGCGGCGGCCATCTTTGAATTTCAAAAATAGCACTGAGGCACCATTTTTGAAATGGGCGCCGCTGCCATATTCGGCATAATGGCTGGCAGGGTCTGAATCCTCTCAGGTCCAGGCCCACCGCCGACGCCCCCACTGCCGCCATACCCTACACTGCCACCAACACCCTCACCCCTTGCGCTGCCGCTGACACCTGTGCATCCCATGCCACCACCAACACCTATGCCATCGACAACTGCGACCTGCCACCCACTGCCGTTGATGTCCCCAACACCGCATCCGTGTCCCCACCGCTGCTTTGCCCGCTACCGCCCGCAAATTATGGCCATCTTGCTGCACCCAAGTGAAGCCATTATGACTACACCTGCTGGAAGCTCCTACTGCAGCTGCGCAACAAGTTGAAAAGTCCTATCTTTATAATGGCGCATTCTTAAGGTAACAGTTTAAAAACTGTAACTTTCTAATTTACCCGACACAGTTAATGCCTTACATTACAGCTGGCCACTGTCGGGGGAGAAAAGGCCACCACACTACTGCTGCCTGATCCCCGAGCTGCTGATCAGTGCATCGCTGCTATTACCACTGCCGATTTCACCGTGGTCAAGCACACTCACTGTGTGCACTGCTGACTAGCTGGCCACCGCTACCCAAAACACAGCAGTGGCTGGCTCAAAGTAATATGGCGTCACACGTCGTGATGTCATGATTTTCAGCTGCAGACTCCATCCCCCCAGCATTCTGGACTCAAATCCAGCCCAGACTCCGCCCCCCGGGATTCTGGGCTCGCACATGTGCAGTCCGATGTTTTCAGAAACTGGGAGTTAATGCAAACTTTGCGGGGCAGTGGGAGGCTTCACTAAAATTCAGGAGCCTCCAGATAAAATAGTGAGGGTAGGCAAGTCTGCACTAAAGTCTGCTATATCTAGCCGCCTGCATGCAGTTTGTCTCATTTATACCACCTGTTTTCAAGAACTGATACTATTTATTCAGCTGTCATCTGAAGACACACATACTAATAGTGTGTTACAGACTGATCCACCCAGTACTTATTTGCAGTCACATGTACTAAACTGCTAAAGGTATTGCTACCACTGCCAGGTAGCATACTTACAGCAGACTTAGGGGGTGTTTCAGCCACAGGCAAACAGCTTTGCAATTTTGTTCTTGCAATTATGTTAATGCAGCAAGAGGCGTCATGCCTTCTGCATTCATTACTTATCTGAGCTAGGTCCAAGGATGCAGCGTCAGATAATCTGCAATCACATTGGCCAGCTGAGTGACCCATGGGGTCATGCAAGCCAGCTTCCATAGATACAACAAAGAGGCCAGGAAATCTCTGTCAGCTGATGGAAATCCTGGCCTCTACCTTGCCATCCCAATGGCGGTGACATGCCTCCATTTCGGGAAATGGATGCCATCGCTGCCCCCTCCCATCCACAAATGGCAGCAGACTGTTAATTACTGACAGTCTACTGCTGGACTGTATGCGAATATGCAGGACCCATACTGCACATAAACAGTATGGCTCCAGCGCCTGCGCAGCTTCCTGACCATAGGGATTCTGCGTTCAGCAGTGCACTTGCTGAATAAGACCCTTAGATTGCTTTTTTCTCCTATGTTACATGGCTACACTGAATGAAGAGAAGTGCCAATAAACCTCCTAGTTTCATTCACTCTGGTTCTAGTCTGTCCTGCCCTGCGGGCCCCATTCTGGGTACTATACAAACTCTGAATCTGACAGTTTTACTGGCAAAATGGACTCGCCTGGTAAAAAAGCCCAACTGGCAGATCTTAGAGTTTGGCAAATAGATTAGAAAAACATGAATTGACTCAAGGATAAGTGATGCAGGAAGTTTCTATCTGTATTGATACCAGTCAGCAAATGCTTGATAGTTCCAGTACAGTGTCACAGAAACTTCAAGTAACAGTTCAGCACCATTCTTGAGATTACCTACACCAGGGAAGTTCGACGGTGAACCAAAATTATGCTGAGGATTACTTAATCAGTGTGGGAATAATTTTGACCTGAAGTCTCACAACTTTCCATTGGCTCGCACCAAGACTGCCTATATAGTATAATAAGCTTACTCTCTGGTTCAACCTTGCAATGGGTCTCACCTCTTTGGGAATGTTCAGACCCTATTCTCTTTGATTATAAAATATTTATAGAGACTTTTAAGAAAATACTTGATGAACTGAGTGGTCTCTGCCTTCAGAGACAATCTGTGCATTCATCAACGATCCCGATCTGTTGCTCAATTTGCCATCCAATTCCACACATTGACTTCTAAAGTCAAGTGGAACAATGAGACCCTGCTTTCTACATTCTAGCAGGGGATTTCTGACAAGATCTAAGCTGAACTAGCCACTAGAGAAACCCTCTACCGAACTGGAGAAATTAATTTCGTTATGTAATAAAGTCTTCCTTTGTTTCAGAGAGAAAGTCTTAGGGGGAATTTACTAAGAGTAATGTTGGTGCAATATGCTGTTTTTCAGTGATGAACCCGTGATTTAGCAAATTTGGATTTACTAAATGGTTTTCACATGTCAAACATGACTTTATACTCCATGTTACAGCCTATTACCATTAAACAAACATAACATTGACATCAAAGCAAATCACAAATTTACTAAGAATCTTGTTTGCCAACATGAATTAACTAATACCTAAATCACAATGCAATGCACAAAATGAAGAGACAAAAAAAGCAGTGGCATGTTTAGCAAAAGCATGCACAGATCAGTGTGATCCATGCATGCTTCTGAGTGTAAAAAAAAGCCTGGGCTCTTTGAGCCGGCCCCGGTTCAAAAAATATGGAGAAGAAATGCATAGGGGTCCCCCATATTTAATGAACCAGCACCAAGCTCTTGGAGCCAGGTGCTGGTTCTAAAAATACAGGGGATCTTTACACCAATTTTTCCCCATATTTTTAGAAAAAGGGCTGGCTCCAAGAGCTTGGTGCTGGTTCATTAAATATGGGGGACCACTATACATTTATTCTCCATATTTTTTGAACCATGGCCAGCTCAAAGAGCACAGGCGTTTTTTTACAGCGAGGATGGAGGTAATGCCATGGCCAGGGGACACACTTGAAGAGATCCCCCGGCCAAAGCATTCACCCCCCAACTAGTAAGCCCAGGCTGGTGATTCCTTGGGAAGTGGGAACCCCCAATAAAGGGGTCCCCTCTCCCCAGTGTGCCCCAGACTTGGGCTGAAGCCCGTGGCTATCCTCAGCATCCCTGGGCAGTGGGTGCAGTGCTGATAGTTGTAAACAATAGAGTGATACTAAGATTATCTTTTATATTAGAGCTACAGGTTCCCAGCAAGCCTCCCCCACATGCTGTTACTAGGGGAACAGCATATAGATAAAGCCTCTGATTAGGGGGGCAAAATGTGTCAGTGCTGTTATACTGCTGGACTCCCAACCTTATTGGTGAACTGTGATACAAAAATATGCTGTACTAACTAGTGCTGGTATCTACCCATAGCCACATGAAGGAGTGACTAACCTTTCATCAGACATCTGTCGAAGAAAGCTGTGCTGCTGAAGCCAGCAGCTGAATAACATCTCCATTCATCGGGTGGACATCCCACCACACAGTCAGGTCTGGGACTCTCTACTGCAGCCAGAACACCTTGTAATACACCCAGATAAAGTTGAGTTCCTTATTATATTTATATTAAAGGGACATTTTTAAAGGGAATATCTTCCTCGCTGTGGCTGCATATGGAGGATATCTTACATGGGACTCAAATATATATGTTATATTCACATCTATAAATGTTTTGGTCTTCTTGAAATTTAATATATATGCATTTTTTACAGCATATATTTTTTACAAATTGAAGCTTTTTATATTATATTATAATGTATTAATATATTATTTTTATTTTGTTTAATACTGTTAAATTGCATCTTGATCAAGCACTCTGAACTACCAGGGTTGATGTAAACATACTGTATATTTATACATTTTTATTAGCGCTGTTCCACAGACATAGGCTGAAGTGTAGCAGAGTGCGGTAGAGACTGAAATGCAGTCAGAAATTCAGATGAAGGTGGAAGTTGCTGTTACAGGCTTGTGGTGGTGAGTGTTATGGCGGTTGTAGTACAGGGTGTGGAAATTTATTTGACTAGTTTTTTTAGGTATACTTTAGATAAGCACCCCCACTCCATCTGGATGCTCATTCCCTGGAGTACCTTTATCCCTAAGGTGTTATCAAGTATAGGAGTCACCAGAGCATCTGCACTGAACACTGGTATCTTTTCTGCGGTATATTTGTTCTCCCAAAGCCATCGTCTTTTTTCTTGTTAATACAACATGGTCTTTCACTCATCAAATAATCTTAAACAGTGGCTCTCCAATCCTATCTATACTGTTTTGGTCTCTCAGCTCTGCTTGTATATACTTGCAGATTTTTACTGCTTCTATTTTTATGGTATTGTCATATCCAGTATCTTGATCCTCACCGTAACATTTTTTTTTCACATTTCGCAATAAAAAGTCATGTTGTCTTCTTTATAAGATATTTCTAAATTGTTCTACTGTGTCACCTGCCTTAACTTGTAATGTAATGTCCTGCAAATGTTTCTTTAAAATTCTTGACCATGAGAAGGAGGGGAATGGCAAGAGCTGGAGAATAACTATTCCATAGGCCAGACGTTCCCAAAGTCCGCCATTACAGTCCATGTTTTAGGGATATCCATGCTTGAGCACAGGTGACTTAATTAGTACCTCAATCCATTTGATTTAACCATCTGGCCTCAAGCTTGGATATCCCTAAAATGTGGACTGTAATGGCGGACTTTGGAAACCTCTGCCATAGGCACAAAGTCAGCGAGTATTGTTGTAAAATTGCCTCAGGAATGCCCATATGCGCTTCTTCAGTACACACCTAAAAGCAATCTGTGACATTACTACCGCTACTGCTACTGTGGTGTGGAATTCCCCCTGTATCCAAAACTGTAACCACTTATTGTAATTATGTTGTATATTAACAGATATGTTGTAGTCAACAGCACATAAATATATTACATGACATAAGGCAAAACTATGTATACTTTCCAAACCAAATAGACTTTGGGGGTGTGACAAACACAAAATAGTGCTGCTCTATCATTATTGCCTAACCTCTCCCCCATTTACAACTCAGGGCTTGGAATTATAGGACCAATACTTTTTAGAGTCAATTAAATATAAAATATTTATCCCAAATCATGTGTGAGTTACAACACTAGACAGATTAGGCTTGATTTGACCATAACAAGGAGACCACGAGCATGGTGTAACTGTTAAGCTGCATACACATGTAAAGATATTCTGTCCAACCATCCAACTAGTTGATTGGTTGGATTGAAACTCTGGTAAGGTATGAAAGCAAATGACAATCAGCAATTTGCCCCCAAACGCTGGAAAATGTACAAAAACTGTTGTTTGAACAAATTGTTTAGATCAAACATTTAACAAACTTGTCTGAATGACCATTTTCATCTGTTTTCTGGCATTTAGGAGCAAATTGCTGATCAAAATTTACTCCCATACGTTACCAGATTTTCACTCCAACCAATCAACTAGTTGAATGGTTGGACAGAAAATCTTTATGTGTGTATGCAGCTTTACTTTCTTTTAATTTCTTTTGCAATTATCTGTGATTGAAAAGTCAAAATGGCATGTTATGTACATTTTCCAACCAAATGAGCTGGGTTTTGCCATCAACAACAATATATTTTAAAAATATCATTGTTTTAAGTACTGCTGCAACAATCATACCTAAATAAATCATAAGACACTATAAGAATCACTTTGGGGCTGATCAGCAGCCACCATGAATGGCACACAGCCACACAATTATATTATTATGTATCTGTTATATTTTGTTTCTTGTACAGAATAGTGACCTCTGACTAACCTGTTTGCTTCCTTCACAGCATAAAAAGTACAACCATTCAAAGTGCATGAAGATATTATAAAGTCTTTCTCCTGAGACCTGTCACAGCAAAATAGATGGCCTACAGATTAGTGAAGTTCTATAGAGTACATCTTCATCAAATCAATTAGCCATCACTGCAAGCTAATGTGTATGCAAATGCAGGAGGAAAAGTGTTTCAAGAACTGGTTCACAGCATGCCTGATTCTTGTAGTGGAGCTTGCAGTTCTATAAAGTGAAAAAAAATTAAGTGTTTAAGATTTTAGTGATGTGCATCCATTATTATATGTGCTGTACATTTGTATTAATGTCTTGTAGCATTTATTTCATATATATATAAATATATATATATATATAAATATATATATATATATATATATATTAATATATACCAAGTTTATAATTCACAATTTATTGGAGCAGAATAGATTTAAATAGAATAAATTGTATTAGGTCATATACTAAAGAATGTTTTGCCCATGCTATGATTAAGTATATAGATAAAATAATTTTTTCAAAGTGATATTCAAACTACAGTAGTTAATTGACGTTTTAAGATGACAACTAGCACTAAACATTCATACATGTATGTTAAATACAGTAAAAATTAGCATATTAGTCTGAATATGATCAACCAAATATAACATGTTTTGGCTTGTTGTAGCATAAATACATTGTATAGTTTTTTATGAGTATGGTGAACTTGAACACTAATGTTTGCTGTTTGAACAAAACTGCATACTCAAATTTTGAACTTGATTTGACCAAATTCTATCACATTTGATGGTATAAGCAGAGTCATAGTATACACCAGTGGATCCTCGAAGTCACCAAACATCCCAGGTGTGTGGTTTATTGAGTGGTAGTAAGTTTATACAGCCATACTCACTGTTACATACACTCAGTATCTGATGGAGTGGAGCTTCAGCAGAGACATAAGAGCACCTGCCGGTGATGTGTGTGTTGGTAACAGTGCATATACTAGCAGTGGTAGCTTGTATTCAGTGAATATATTGCAGGGTCTCTCAGAGCTAATTTGGACACATTGCTGCCCAACTGTGGCACATTAACACAGTGACAAGATGGCACTGCTCATGCGCAGAAGACCAAATGATGGCCATTTAGGTAAAGGATTGATGCCTCCCTAAAAGAGCATCATGGAGACTGCACAATAGCACACTTCATATTTCAACACCCCCCTCACTGCAAGCTTCTCCATGATACATAAACATTTTTTTTTTACCATTAGCATTAATGCAGCACCCTGTAAAAAACTGAGGGTTAGACAAACAGGAATATATCAACATTTCAAGGGAATCAAAGTCCACATTTTTCAAGAACAGTCACTGCAACATAATTCCCTTGGTAAGGACATCAGCAAGATTCTTCTCATTGGCTATGTGAATCACGCAAATTAAATTATGTCTGATCTTGGATCTGTATGATTCATCAATTCTTCCTTGCTTGTGAGGATTTAACTCACTCTTTAAGATGTACTGTAGGGCTACTTAGCTAATTATGTCAATGCCATATATTCTGCCTTGGTAGCAGATAAGGCCATGGTGGGTTGCTTTCTACAAGCATAGCTTGCATGTCAGTAGCTGGTAGAGATGAGAGGTTTGGTTTTGACTTTGTTCTTTTTCCAAATTAGCACAAGTTTCGATTTATCATATTGGCTATCTAAAACACGTGAGATCTGGCTAGCCAATAAGATGCCATTTTGGAAATCCAAACACAACTGAATAAAACCAAACTGCTCATCTCTAGTAGGAATACCTATCCAGTATAAGAATGCTGATCATCCTCATCTGCTCCCCAGTTGGCAGTGTAGAGCCTGTGGACTAAATTCTAACTTTAAGGAAGATGTCCCTTTTTAATATCTCAGAATTCTCTTGACTGCCTTCTAATGTTGTCTCCCAGGATTGGTGGCGAAATGACTTAGGGCCTGATTCAGAGATGTACATTCATCTGAGGGAGAAAGCACACCTCTGATGGTTAGGGGTCTGCGCATACACAGGATCCATTCTGTGCATGTGCAGAATAGGTCTGGTGATCTTGCTCACAACCCTCCCAAGCTGAAGCATGATTGACATACTGCAGCATTTTTGGGGTGGAATGGGGGTATACCTGGTTGAAGTTCCCAGAAATGGGGGGAGTCACCTCCATTTTCCGGGTGGGACAAGGCCAGGGTCTATGTCAGGGGATGCAGATTCCTGGCCTCTAGCATGACCAGGCTGCGGGGAGCTTCAGCTCCCACAGCTTGACCAAAGAAGCAACTATCGGTCATGATGGTAATCTCAGCCAGCAATGTTGCAGTGCTAGGATCGCAAATGTAGCAAGGAGGTGTGCTCACTGAATGCGTAATATAAGAGTGAGCTCCAACATTCACATACATCAAGTGCACAATGGCATTTTGATAGGGAACATTCATCATATCATCAACTTAATCTTCATCTTTTGATGACATGTCTTTAATCAATTTTGTAACCTTGTTAATGGGAGTGCTGATCAGTTTGGCATCTGACATGCCATACTTTTCAAGTATGTTCTCAACATAGCTACAGTATGTTGATCATTGGATATTACACCCTTCTCTAAGTCTTGGTTAATTCTTAGGGTTAGTAAGTACTGTTCAGGGCCCAGATCCTTCATCTTAAATATTTGTTCAAGCAACTCTTTGACTTCAATAATGTGCTCTTCTTGGCATGCTATTAGCAAATCATCCACATACGCAATGATGATAAAAAAAACTGTTCCATATACTTGAGATAGTGGCAGGGATCAGTTTTTGAGCATTCAAAAACCTATTTCTTCTTGTAGTGTGGTATACAACTTGTAGTGTGGTATACCAACACATACCACTCTGTTTTAAGTAATACATTGCCTTCTGCAAGAGACAAACTTTTCTTTTTTTGAAACTCTGTCAGTTCATCATTCAAAAAGGCCATCAAACCTGTACAATAGCATGTTATGCATGGCTGATGTAGTGATGACCAAGCATAATATCTAGCATTCCTAACATCCTCTCCAGGAGCAGCTCAGAGTGGAGATGCTGCAATCAGCTTTGGGGGTGGGGCCAGACTGTAGCCATCATTAGGCTCCACCCTTTCTACTGGGAAATCCAGTGATTCGCATGTCCGCAAGGAGGGGATGAAGCTAAATGACATGATTTGCATCATTTAGCCCTGTCCCCTCTCTACAGACCCGCAAATTCCCCATAAAATGGGGAATGCTTTATAATGTGCAATGCTTCCATCTGCTTTGTCTTTTTGCAGAAAACCCACTTACTCTGGACTGTTTTATCGTGACTTGGTCTCTTAACTATAGTCCATGTATTGTTGTCATTAAGTGACTTCAGCTCATTATCTATTGCTGATTTCCATTAACACCAGTCATTTCTTAACTTTGCTTCTTGGATATCTTGAGTTTCACTGAACACAATATTTGCAAATTTCTCATTTATCTGCTTGGTGGTTTTCCACTGTTTGATCATGCAGAATTGTGTGTCTGTGGTTGTATGTTAACGCTGGTAGCTTCTGGTTCAGATATATCTCCAGTTGCTGGCATATCCAGTGACACTTATTTAGCCTTACCACAAACACAGCACTTTCAAATATCACAGTGTCTCTGAACAAACCTCAGTGTCTGTTCTTCCCAGGGGATGTAAGACACTGAATCAAAACCTAACAGCTTATCTGAGCCACTTCCAGGTGCAACTACTAATCAGCCTGTTCTCAGACTGAAAGGCCCAACATCTGGAATGGCCTGTGGATGGAGCCCTCCCTTCTCTTCTCACATCCACACCCCCAGGACCCATTATCCGGCTTTTACCAAAAGCTGACACTTCTGGTCTGTTTGGCATAACAGAGTTTTCCTGGTTTTTTTTTTAAAACACATATGAAAGGTATCTGGGACACACATATATGCCATCCCAGACTTCTCAAGTGCTTCTATCACAATACATATATATATATATATATATATATATATATACATGCATATATATATATATATATATATATATGTATATATGTATTTATAATAATAGCAGGACCCAGCACATCTGTATGAAAACAAGCACTGGTGCCCTTCCTAATAATAAACACAAGACCAGGGCAAAGGACGTCACTCAGCAACACTCCACAACCAACAAGTGAAAGCACAGCAATACTTTGCTATAAGTCATATAAATATATATATATATATATATTTGTAATTTCAAGTGCAAACATATATATATATATATATATATATGCTTACAGTGTGTGTATGAATATATATACACACACACACAATTACCTACATGCATACACACACACTATTACCTACATGCATATATACACACACACAATTACCTACTTGCACACAGGCTCTCTCCTATTCTGCTCCACGGCCAGGTAATATGCAGAAGCAGTGTAACATGACACCTTGACATCCCACTCAGCTGCTCGGCCTCACGCTGTCACACATTCAGGGAAGCCTGGTCCCTGGGTTGCTGCTTGGGCTCTGGTCCAATCAGCCACAGTCTCGTGAGAGTTGGCATCATAATCTCATGAGACTGTGACTTTAATGAAGCTCCATGGTGGCTGCTGAAAGGAAACAGATGAGCTGCCGAGGAGTACCGCAGTGGAGACAGCTAAATGCTGTACTCCGGTTTTCAATAGAAGTAGTGGCCTGAGGCAGGGGACAGTGTGTGTGGGCCCCCTATGTGTAGGGGCCCCGGGACATCCGCCCCTGTCACCCTGCCTATAATCCGGCCCTGCCACTACCAGAAAGTCCAACTCAGGTATTAAGTTCTGCCAAGGGGATTTCTTTGTCATCTACTTGGACTCCTACAGATGTTAACTGCAGAGATATGTACATTATTCTATCAAAGAAGTAACTCATATTTGTGCATTTATATTAGGGATGTGCACCGGACCATTTTTGCCAAATTTGGATTTGGATTGGGTTCTAATTCATCATCCGGCTTTGGATTTGGATTTGCCAAACAGCGGTGACTGGCTTTGGATTTGGATTTGGATTTTTTTTTTACAAAAATTGACAAAAAAAAGCTAAAATCACATAAATTGGTCCGTTTTTTCTTCTTAGAGTATCATTAACCTCAATTACATTAATTTCCAGTCATTTATAGTCAATTTAGATCACCTCACAGCTTATAATATTGTTTTCAACATTATTGTCCAAAGGTTGCAGTGAGCTGACTGGTTACTAAGTGACAAAGCAGTGGTGCAGCGGCACAGACACGACAAATGAAAGTACATCTATGAAACATTGCTACACAGCAGTGGCAGAAATGAAAAGTAGTGCACCCACCCAGTGGGGTACGGCCAGCAGAGTCACAGTACTTGTTTACATAGTGGGCTACGGCCCAAGGAGTCACAGTGCACAATCTTATTCACATTCCATCACATAGTGCCCTGATTCACATTACACCATAAAGTAGTGTCTCTTATTTATGTTATGACACACAGTAGTGCCCCTTTTACACAATGCCCACAGTAGAGCCCCTTTTACACAGGCCCACAGTAGTAGTGCCCCCATTAGCAGGCCTCCAGTAGTAGCGCCCCCATTAGCATGCCCCAAGTTGTTTGCCCCCACCCAGTAGTAGTGCCCCCAGTAGCAGGCCCCCAGTAGTAGTATACCCCCCCTTAGCAGGCCCCCAGTAGTAGTATGCCCCCCCTTAGCAGGCCCCCAGTAGTAGTATGCCCCCCCTTAGCAGGCCCCCAGTAGTAGTATGCCCCCCCTTAGCAGGTCCCCAGTAGTAGTCTGCCCCCCATTAGCAGGCCTCCAGTAGTAGTAGTGCCCCCCTTAGCAGGCCCCCACTTAGCAGGCCCCCAGTATTAGTATGCCCCCCAGTAATGCCCCCTTACACACACATTAAAAAAAAAAATCCCCGCTTCCACCGCCATCTGCTCTGCTGTATAATGCACAGAGGGAGCCGGAAGACGGAGCTCATGAGTGAGCTCCAACCGGTTCCCTCTGTGCAGCAGCCAATGAGAGTCTGTGTGACTCATTGGCTGCTATTAAAAACACACAGCTGCCGCTGGCGGCTGTGTGTTTGATCTGTGTAGGGCAGACCGTTATCACAGTGGTCTGCCCTACACTAGAGGAGCCCTGACGTCGGATTCTCTAGCGAGAATCCAATATCAGGAGGCTGCGGCTCGGCCTCGAAAGGGGATCCGAGGCAGGGAACACCCGAACCACGTTTGGGTGGACTCGGATCACCAATGTTCGGAGAGGTTCGGATTCCACAGAACCGCTCATCTCTAATTTATATAGCTTGATATTATACAATACATAATTCAGGTCAATTCTTTTAATCAGACCCCCATACTCATAAGCTGCTGCAGTGCTGTCCACATGTTTTTTGCTGACGCTTTCCAATATATGATACAATACATATGTTGTTCACCACTTAAGCCAGTTGTTCCCATGGCTCTCTTTATATCATCTGTGATCCGACTGTCACCTGGGTCAATTGTAACTTTCACACTTAAATTGCATTTCCATTGCAAACTTGTATGTGGTATAATTTTCTGCACCTCTCCATTTAATGAACCCTGTCATCGGTGTAGCTCCTGCATGTATGTTGCACACTAACATAGTTATGCAACTTGCTTTACTTGCCTGGTTAACGCACTGTACTGAGCATGTGTCTATCGCAATTAGGTGCCTGGGCCCATATCCTGTTGAATATGTATGTACTATTTGGCAATGATATAATCAGAGTAATATTATATAACAGTGAATCCTCAAAGTCACTAAACAGCAGAGCAGAACATACAGAGCACCAGCCAGTGATGTGTGTGGGTAGCGGTGCATATACAGATGGGCCCAACTAGTTTGTTGCTCCATACGCCACGTAGTGGACCCTGCATCTTGTGCCACATGGTATGCCTTGAGTCGCACCTTTCAGTATTAATAGCAATGGAAGTACCGTGGCGCTGAAAAAATCATAGCGCGTAATACATCTTTTTGTTTACCAGGTGTCACTTTTCCTAAACTACACTGCATATGTGTCAGATATTCAATGCATTTTCTGTATCACCACCCGATGACTGGCTGACAGAACCTGTGATTCAGTACACTATAGTACAGCATTTTCATCATGAATCAGGGATGTTGAAGAATGTGTAATAAAGTTTTAAATCATTACAGTACAGTCAAGTACAGTATGTGTATGAGTCCTGTACTTTAAATAATAATATTTTTGTCTGAGGTGCTCAGACAGGGATTACACGCATGCACAGCTTTCAATGAGACAGGATGAATTAATATTCACTAATGCTCAGGTACTGTGTTTACATGTACTAGTATAATTTTTAGAAAGGAAGACACATTTTTATTATTATTATTATCATCATCGTTGTTATTATTATGCTTCCCTCACTGCGCCCTCCCTAATGGCAGCGGGTGGGTGGAGTGCACAAGTATTCAGTAGATGGATGTGAAAGCTTTCTTGGCCTATTGGTAAAGCAGAGTTCAAATCCCACCACAGCCCAATATTATTTTGTAATCTTGATTACTTTAGATTATTATTATTTTTTTTTTTATAAAGTATAGTGGTGGAGTGAGTCCATCCACACCAATCAAGTTTCAGATGCACACACAGGTGTTGGGGTTCAGGGACTCAAATGCAACCTCAGTTTTCAATAAGACCACATGATTTCCTGTTCAATAATGTTACAGTACTGTATTGACGGCACTACTGTACATACAGTAGCTCCACAACTCCCCCGCACCTGCAATGAGGGTGCAGGGGCTCAAGTGTCAGGTTTCAGGGGCTCAGACAGGGGTCAGACACATGCACAGCTTTCAATTAGATGAATTATCCCTAAACCTAGCCCAGACCCTAAAGAAAAAGAAATCATCCAGTGTCGACCATTTTTGTCAACCTTTTGACCAAACCTTAACCATAAAAAATGAATATCAAACCCTAATAATAATCTTTATAAAATGCATGTGTTGACTATTTTAGTGTCTACATTTTGACCAATCCTTAACCGAACAAATTTTTAAAAAATGTATCGTGTTGATCATTTTTTTATTGACCATTTGTGTCAACCATTTTTGTGTTGACATTTTCACTAACCCTCAAACCAAATAAAAATATTTTTAAAAAAAATTAAAGTGGCGACCATATTAGTGTTGATCATTTTAGTGGTGACCGATTAACCAAACCCTAACCCTAAAAAAAAAAAGTAAATAAAAAAATAAAAATCATGTGTTTGCCATTTCTGTAGACCATGTTTGTGTTGACCTTTTGACCATGTTGTCCACTTGTACCCATTGATCCATACTGTAGAAGTGGATGAATATTCCTGATGGCCCAATCATGTTCGCACAACCAATCTTTTTAATAATATTACAGAAGCTCGTTGAATGTGATGCAAATTAGCACACATACAATACTGTACAGTAGTGTAATTGCTGTGTTGTTATGACGGTATAACCAATACATTAACAAGATGTACGCACAGCTTTCAATAAGATGGGATGAACTATTAGGAGCAAATTGCTGATCATCAGTTACTCCCATACGTTACCAGATTTTCATTCCAACCAATCAACTAATTGGATGGTTGGACAGAAAATCTTTACGTGTGTATGCAGCTTTACTAATCCTGGGCATACACTATACAATTATCTGTCAGATATCTGTCCAATCTGGCTGGTTGGAATGAAAACCTGGTAATGCATGGGAACAAATGACAATAGAAATTTGCTCCCAAACACTAGAAAATGGACCAGATTTTCCTTCCCACCAGACAGATTTGACAGATATCTGACAGATAAGTGTATAGTGTATGCCCAGCATTACACATTTGAAAAGATCCACAGGAGGAGCTAAATATGTCATTTGTGATTCTGCAAGGAGACCTGCAAAACATGCACCATTGGTAACTCTTGAGGACCAGGGTTGGCTACCACTGCTTTAGATTAATTTCTCTCTCTCTCTCTCTGTATATATATATATATATATATATATTATATATATATTTATTTTTTCTTTTTTTTTAATAAAGTACAGTGGTGGGTCCATCTGCACTAATCGCGTTTCAGATGCACCAACAGGCGTTGGGGAAACAGGGACTCAAATGCAACCTTAGTTTTAAATAAGACCACATGATTTCCTGTTTAATAATGTTGCAGTAGTGTATTGAAGGCACTACATAGCTCCACAACTCCCCCGCACCCTGCAATGACACACCCATACAGTTATGGGGTGCATGGGCTTGAGTGTCGAGTGCCTGAATTGCTGCAGCAGAGCTGCCCTTAGCATACTTTGGACGCTACAGGCCCACCCTGCCGTTTGGAATTTTTAAGAGTCTCTTGGCACTGCAGTACTGTAGTTTTGAGGGAAGACAAACCCTCCACCTATTCATGATGTCATAATGTCACACATAAAGGGGGCAGGGCCGGCACAGGGCACTGTGAGCCCTAGCTATGGCACTGATTGACATTACTGTATGTCACACAGTAGTGTCCCTTATGCAGGTTACTGTAGTGCTTATTCACATCATATCACAAGGTACTGTAGTGCACCTTATTTACGTTACAGTGGTTTTGGGCTTTAGATAAACTGTGTCTAGGTCGACATTGATTAGGTCGACACCACATGGTGGACAGGCATTAAGTCGACTGGGACAGAAGGTTGACTGGGACACATGATCGACACAGTACTTGCCGACATGACAATAGATCACAAATGGGTGAAATGTCAACAAAATTATTTTGCTAACACAATACAGTAACTATCGGCTCTCATATGGTGGGTCAACTTGCCTTTTGTTAGGTTTACTGTAAGTTTGTTATGTTAGGTTGGGCACTTACCGGATGGTTATGGTTAGGCACTAGAAAGGACAGTTAGGGTTAGGCACCAAGGGGAGGGTTAGAGTACTGTAGAGGGTCATACTGTATAAAAAATGTTGTTGACTATTTTTGTGTGACCATGGCAAACAGTAGTGCATTGTATTCATGTTAGTGTACTGTATACTGTAAGTACTGTAACTGTTCAGTAATACTGTGCTTACTACGCAGAAGGTGCCTTCTCAGCCACTGATGGGGTGTCTCTGTGTGCCTGATCAGACCAGCGCCTTTGTAGTGCTTGGACACTTTCGTCCCAGCCCAGTGTGGCCAGGATCTCACGCCTTGCCCTCTGCCTATAATTATTATTACAGAGGGGCCGGTCCCTCCATTTAACAAGTATCAGCAGCTCAGCTGGCATAAATTGCCTCTTTCTGGCAGCCATTTTACAATACATGATTGTAAGACACACGATGCACAGTACAGTATGCACATGCTCACACCGGTTGTCAGTACTGTAAGCTACAGTATGCATGTGTCTGAATGTCTGTGTGTCATTGCAGGGTGCGAGGCATTTGTGGAGCAATGTAATGCTTTCAATACAGTATGCCACCATTACTGAACATAAAATCATCCCGTCTCAGTGAAAGCTGTGTGTGTGTGTCTGACTCATCTGAACCCTTCACACTGAAAATGCGTCTTAAACCCGAGATGAGTGCCTCCAACACATAACTGTATGTGTGTGTCATTGCAGGGAGCGGGGGAGTTGTAGTGCCATCAATATAGTACTGCAACATTATTGAACAGGAAATCATGTGGTCTTTTTAAAAACTGAGGTAATGTTTGAGTCCCTGAACCCCAATATTTGTGGCAGGCTTGCCGACTTCCAGGAGGGAGCAGCCAGATCGTCATTACAGGGAGTGTGTGGCCATTGCAAGGAGGCGGGGCTGGCCAGAAGATGTGTGTTTGTGGGTGGAGTGGGGGGTGGGGCCATACGACCATGTCATTTTGCCCACCCCCACTACAGAATGCCAATATAACAGACATTGTGAAGCAGGGGTGGAGCCAAAATGACGCGATTTGGTGTGAATCGCATCACGGCCCCCCCCGCTTCGGGGGTTTCTAAGGTAAGTGTGGGGGGGGGTGATAAGAGGATTGCCTGCCTTCCCAGGAGGTCGGGAGCGGCACCTGATTTTCGGGAGGCTCCCGACCGAATCGGGAGGGTAGGCAAGTATGTTCTGTGGGTGCATCTAAAACTTGATTAGCGCAGATGGAACCACCACTGTACTTTAGATTCATTCCTCTATATATTCTTTTTATAAAATAATCATGACTATGAAATAATACTGGGCTGTGGTGGAACTTGAACCCAGAACCATGGCCTGTAAACTGACTGCACTATCCACTAGGTAAAGAAGGCTTTAACATCCATCTCCTGAAATCTTGTGCAATACATCCGTCCACTGCCGTTAGATTTTTAAGCTTAGGTGAAGGGCGCAGTCAGGGAAGGGCCGGAGGGGGAGCACGGGATGGCGCTGGGTGCCAAGATAGATACAGAGGATGGGGGAAGGTAAACACAGTGACATACATGTAATCATGAGTTTTATTTGAGTGGTGTGGTGGGGGAAGTGCATAGCGAGCCCTGAAGTTACAAGTTACATAGCCTATTGTAAATGGATCTGAGAAGCACCTGGGGGGAGGGTGGGGGAAGGTAAAAAAAATGTACCTACATTTATTTAAAAAAAAACTATTTGCTTCCCTTTTACAGCAAGTTACAGTACTATAGTATACTGTACGTACATGTCTGTAAATGAATCGGCATTTTGCAGTTGTGACGCAATAATGGGAACTCATTAGCTACTAACGTATCTGTTATATCGTCATTATACTATGGCAACTGCACTACTGTACAGTACTGTATATGTGCTGATTTGCATCCCATTCAACGAGCTTCTGCAATATTATTAAAGTTTGGTTGTGTGAACATGTAACATGCATATACACTGCGTGAATGTGATTGGCCTGCTTGTAATGGATATTCATCCACTTCCACAGTATGGTATGATATTCAGTAGTTAAAATTTCATTAGTGGAGCACTCGCAACCCAGCAGTTAAGCGGTGTATTACATGCTGTGTTTTCTCTTACGTTATAGAATGCCACAGTTCAGCCATCATGCAATGTTCAGACTGAATGTTGTGCTATGACCAACAAACTAGCTGGGCCCATCTGTACAAGAGGTGGTAGCAGGTATTCAGTGCATATATCGCAGGGTCTTGGTGGAGCTAAGCCGGACACTTCTGTGTCCCACTTTGGCACTGTAATACAGTGATAAGATGGTGCCACTCATGCGCAGAACACCAAAGTGCAGCCATCTTGGTAAAGTATCGATGCCTCCCTAAAGAAGCATCATAGAGACTGTGAAGTAGTGCACTCCATACTTCAACACTAAGAACCTGCAGAAATATTCTTAGCAATCAGATATACACTATACAGTTTTGTTTTGCGGCTGTGGGACAACACACTAAAATAGCCCTAGAATTGTGTTAGGGTTACTATCATGTCTCCTGATGTCATATGAGGTAGGTACTTATAAACATTCTGCCACATGGGTGAATGAGAAGTTAATGGGGCGAGGAGAGCAATATGATATTTGCATTTTATTATCCCCTAAACAACTCAACATCCAAAAGATCCAGAGACGTAGGGGAAAAAGGGGAATGGGACGAACAAGAAGTGCGAAGACCAAGGCACCACTAAAAGATTTCCAAATAAGAGGTATATTTAACTTATCTAAAAAAAACTCTTACAGATTCTGAAACTACATTATTGTCCAAAGATCTTAACTATGCCCCAAGTTCCAATCCCAGTCTATTTAATATTTTTCTGAATTAAATCGGTATGTTAGATCACTCTGCAGACAGAGATATATCTTTTCCAAAAATCAATCCAAAATTGGAGCATCTAATGATCCCATGTTATTAGACATGGATGACATAGAATGTCTTTCAATGTTAGAAACACTAAAGGAGGAAAGTGGTGATTCTGCTAGTTTGGAAGTAACAGACTTGTTCAATTTTAATGACCATACTCAGTCCATATCTCAATAGTAAAACTTTTAGAAGGAAATCACAATTTTTTCCCTTCATAAAAAGAGTCCAATGATCCAGTTGTTTTATAAAAAGACATTTAAAGAATTTCAAAATTTGTGTATTAAGAAGCCCATTTGGATCTGGGGAGACTCAATCTTACATCTGATGAAAGACAGGCTCTTAGATCTCTCCAGGATGATGACTCCATTGTCATCAATTCAGCAGACAAGCGCTGTGGGGTCATCATGCTGGATAGATCGGATTACATGGATGAGTCTTTCAGACAACTTCATGACATAAACCAATACCTAGAGATCCAACTATAGAATTTAAAATGGAAGTACATACACTTTTGACTGATACTTTGGTGTAGGGAGTGATAACCAGAGAGGAATTTAATTTTTCATTTACACATTATCCTATCACCCCCATTTTTTTACTATTTACCTAAAATTCACAAATCCATCATTACACCCCCTGGTCATCCTATTTTTTCTGGTATAAATTCTCTCACATCCAATTTATCCTTTTATGCTGATCACTTTCTTCAGGGTTACGTTGTCTCTCTGAGATCGCACATCAGAGATACTATGCATCTACTCAATAAATTAGAAATTATTAGCTGGCGACCAGGATATGGTTTCCTTACCCTGGACATACATGCCTTATATACCAGTATCCCACATGAGGGAGGTTTTCTTGCCATAGAAAACATACTAACGAGAGATGTTGCAATCTCTGAGGGACAGCGTAATTTTTTTTGGGATTCAATACAATGTATATGAACTCACAATTATTTTTAGTTTGATTCCACGTATTTCCTTCAGACCCTTGACACTGCTATGGGAACCAAATTTGCCCTGAACTATGTGAACCTTTATAAGGGAGCATTCGAAGACCAATACATTTGGAATGGGCCGTTCGGGGAAAGGCTGGTTTTCTATGGCAGGTATATAGACGATTTCATTATTATTTGGGATGGGGATCATGATTCTACTGTTAAATTCACTGATTTTCTCAACACTAATCAAATGAATCTTCACTTCACTTTTAGTCATTTTTTGGTTGATTTTATTGATGTCACTCTCTCCGCTTAGGAAAATAGGAGTGTCTTCACTCTGTTTACAAAGACGGTTGATTGCTGCTCCTACCTTCATTATAGGAGTGGACGTCACCACCCTTGGGTAAACAATATACCCAAAAGCCAGATGGGGCGCATCATGAGGAATTGTACCAAGGAATCAAATTTTGATTCTCACACCAACAAATTAGAAACTAGCTTCCTAGATAAAGGTTACCCTCCAAACCTAGTGAACGAAGCAAAAATACATGCTCTAGAAAAATGTATGAATACTACTAGATCTACCTCAACCAATGAACAGAGTGGTCCGCGCTCCAGGTCTTAGAGGGTATTTCTATAAAGATGTATGAGGAAGGGAGATTGGGGAGCAAGATAGGGGGAAACAAGAAAAGGTGGGGCTATGGTGGTGCTGCACGTGGAACAGGTGTACCGGATCCTGTTAGTTGCAAGTTGGACAAGGTGGGTATACACGTGCGCTCCTGTATGTGAATATATGCTGCGAGGAAAAAAATGGGTTATTTGGAGAAAATGTATGTATATATGATGGTGGGGTGAGGGGTGAGGGGAACGGGGTGGGGGGGGAAAGAAAAAGGGGGGGGAGGGAGGTGGCAGGGGAGGGGAGGTGGGAAAGTGGAATTGGGGTGGTTATGTAGTAGCAATGGATGGCGTGTATTGGTGTTTGTTTGCTGTGTAGGTGTTTGCGGTGTGTAATGAAAAGCCAGACACTTGAGATTGAATCCAACCTGTTTATTGGTGAGTCACAGTGCTCCCCAGGCGGTTCCATGAATGAGATTGGGGTTGAGTGGTGGGTTTAGTGATTTCCTGGTCAGGGAGTCAGTGGGCCCTTTTAGGGGGCTCTTTTCTGTGCGGCCCTTACTTCTGCACGTCCCCTTTGCTGGACCTATGGTCACAGTCTTAGAGGACCAGGATGGTGATGATGTCTATGAGAAAGTCCTGTAAAGTGGCAGTGGCAGCGTCCCGCAATGATGTTGTAGTTACCTACCGGTAGGGGGTGTGTGTGTCAGCACGCGCGTAATACACCACGCGGTAATGGCCGGGCTGCCCGGCGGTGAGCGTTGCCGTGGGAGCGTCGGGTATCCCTCTGATGTCACCTCCCACACCCCCCGCTTGCATAATATATCAATACCACTATGATTAGCCTGCATCTATGTCAATCACTCACACTGCCCCATCCCACCAAATACAGCCCTCACCTGCTAACACCGCTGTCACGATAGGCTACCCAACCCACAGGCCACGCCCACACACCCACCTTCCACATATATAGCACGCTCACATTCATACTATCAGTAACTCCTTGAAGAAGGCTTAAGGCCGAAACGCGTTGGAGGCAACACACCCCCACACAGGACTACTGAACTACCCCACCTTGTACCCCATCATCAACTCCATGGCAAGGTGGCACAGAATTACGAACGCGGACCGCCGCATCATCCCCATCTCAAAGCAGTGACGAGCGCCCGTCCGGCACACTCTGCGGGCTCGCAGGGTTCCAGTGACCACCAGACCAATACCGGAGTACACGACATCTGTGCAAGGGCTAGAGACTGCAACCTACCGGTAGGTAACTACAACATCAGTGCGGGACGCCGCCACTGCCACTTTATGGGACTTTCTCATAGACATCATCACCATCCTGGTCCTCTAAGACTGTGACCATAGGTCCAGCAAAGAGGACGTGCAGAAGTAAGGGCCACACGGAAAGGAGCCCTCTAAAAGGGCCCACCGACTCCCTGACCAGGAAATCACTAAACCCACCACTCAACCTCAATCTCATTCACGGAACTGCCTGGGGAGCACTGTGACTCACCAATAAACAGGTTGGATTCGATATCAAGTGTCTCACTTTTCATTACACACTGCAAACACCTACACAGCAAACAAACACCAATACACGCCATCCATTGCTACTACATAACCACCCCAATTCCGCTTTCCCACCTCCCCTCCCCTGCCACCTCTCTCCCCCCACTTTTTCTTCCCCCCCCACCCCGTTCCCTTCACCCCTCACCCCACCATCATATATACATACATTTTCTCCAAATAACCCATTTTTTTCCTCGCAGCATATATTCACATACAGGAGCGCATGTGTAAGCCCCCCTCGTCCTACCTCAACCAATGAACAAAACTCATTGAGCAAGGACAATTCTGTGTCTGACTCAAATGTAGATCCTTCCCTTTTGTTTATTTCACAATTCAACAATGAATCTAGATGAATACGGTCCATTGTGAACAAGAATTATACTCTACCATTAAATTACCCAGTTCTGTCTTAATGTATTAAACCGAAACCCAAAATCGTGTCTAAAAAGAATCGTAATCTGGGTAGTATTTTAGCACCCAACCTTCGTCAAAACCTCATGATGCTACTTCTACCTGGCTTCCAGATAGACCTCCTGGTTGCTATCGTTGCAACCATCCTAGGTGCCTCACCTGTGGTTATATTTGAAACAGAGTGAAGACTGTCGAAGCTGAACAATTGGCTGAGACAAGTTCAGTTTAAAATTTAATCACGGCGACGCCATCTTGCGAATGGCCGCAAGACTCCATTTTGGAAATGAGATCGCAAGACACCATTTTTATGGTCAGCGTCAATTCAAGTAATAACTCAGGAGCTAAGAACAGATGGCAATGTTTTTGTTAACCCACAAAGGGCAACTGGAAAAACAAGCTTTCTGAGTAAAAGTAAATAAGAAGAGACAATGGGTATTTTTACATACAAATTGGGAATCCCTGGATGCAGATAAAGTATAGTTGTGGCAATTGTAATATAATATCTACACAATTGGATTTGTCTGAATCCTAGACAGGATGGCCCCAAATTCCACAGCTGAGGTGGTAATACATTTGCATTTCACACAAGAGTCTGTGAGAACAAAAGAGGTTTTGTTTTCCTTTGAACACACAACAGGTGGGGGCCTGCTGACAGAGGGCATGTAGAACTACAACCCTCAGGCATCCACACTGCTGGATGTTCACTTCGTGTATGAGAAATTATGCACTTAAATCTCACCCATTAATAACTAGCGTCCTTATATCAAACCCCGAATACTCACACACTACATATTCGCACACAAGGTTCCATTAGCATCAAATTGTATAATTCAAGTTGGTTAAGTTAGTTTAAATGCTAAGAAATAGAGGTTTTTGATATCTAAGGTATTATACATGATAAGCAAGGTGTGTTTGGTTTCGTTCTGATGCGTACGCTTTTTACAGAATCCCGGTGTTATCGGTGGAGAGATCGCATCATGCAAACTCAAGTTACGGATCGCAGAACTTACAAGCAACAAAATGTTTAGTTGATGAAATGTTACAGGAGGCGTTACCAGAATGACTCCGGCTGTTAGAGGCAGGGAAAGTCTATTTGAAACAACCTGTTAAATGTGTCGTTACATATGCTTCTCCTCTGGGAACCAATGATATCAGCAGGAAGTTCCCCCTTTGTCCTGTTTCAGTCTGGGGGGGAATAAATACATGTGTCCGAACACTGGTTTGGCAGTTCATGCTGAATTTTGGGTGAACTGAGGATACCTAGTCAGAAGTCTATCTCTGGGTCCAGAGGCGCAGCGTATGTATAACCATACTTGGGTCTGTATTATTTCCTTTTACGCCTAACTTGTGTATGTATAGATTGCGTGTAACTGACTGTACTTTTACCTGAATAATACTTGTGCGTTGGAACCACAGATTCCACTCCTGTCTTTATTTGCGGTCATACTGCGTACGCAATTAGCGTTGTGTTTAGAGGTTTATAGGCAGGTTTTGTCTTAGAGGTTCTAGGCAGGTGAATCTTAGAGGTTTATAGGCAGGAATGTATTAAAAGGTTTATTTACAAATTCAACAGTGGGGGCTCATCAGTTTATCACACTATCTGATACACGATAACACTCGGTCAGTTCTCTCTCAGCAAAAGGGTGGAGGTGCCTTTTGAGAGATGCATTAGTCTTTCATTACCACAGTGTTGCTGAGAGCGTACTGCCGGTTATTGTGTAGAGGAAGCGCTGATCAGAATCCAGGGAGAAGAGAGAAAAAAAACAAAGTTTTTTTTTCTCTGTTGATAGAACCTTACCTTTAGAGGGGTGCCGCAGTATTGAGTATGCGGCTGAGACGCATTTTTGCATACGCAGTTAAAAAGTCATTATATGCTTGTGTGGTAGTCGCATAATTGTGTATGCAGCCGGTCGCACAATAAGCGTATACGCATTTCCGGTTCTGCTGCCACATGTTTGAACAAAGCCATTGAGGTTTACATTTTTTTCTATCTACCAATATCTGGGTTAAATGTTTATTTTCTGCGTTTGAGAAAAAGTGTGTAACAGTGTGTGTATTGTTGGTAGGGGTAATTTATTCCCTAAAGTTAAGGGTACCATATGATCCTTAAGGGCTAGGTGCAAGGGTTAGCCTAGTTGCTCGGTAAGCAGCTTTACCATTCTAAACACAGTAGCAGGTATACATGTTGTCTTTGTTGTATAGATGTGCGTGAGAGTGGCTGACATACAAACTCTCATAGGTTTGGAAGTTACCTTACTAAAGCTTATCCGGGTCTGGAAGTTGTCTGTTTCAAAACTTATCTAGGTGTGGAAGTTGCCTTACGAAATCTTATCCAGGTGTGTGGACGCCGCCGACTTAAATTGTTCACAGGTAAGTGAAAGTATCTTTATTGTCTTTCACCAGTTTAAATTTTTATTGAAAAGCGTAGGAGTTGTCTCAAAATGGGAGCCACGCAAATGGTAGAAAAGTTAAGCAATGATGTGCTGCTAATGGAGTCTCCGATTGGATCAGCCCGTCGTATTATGCATTCTAAGTATGGTACTTATGCAATAAGGTATTGTGATATATGGTTTAATATGACGAGAAAGAGTGTTAGACCGTTTCCCAGAATTGGTAGTTTTGACAAAAATGTGTTAGATAATGTCCAGGATCACATCAGTATGGTGCGATCCCGAGAGAAAAAGATTAAGTATTTTGAATGTTTAAAAATATGGCTGCATGAAGGGGATGCTTGGCTTAAAAATGTGCAAATGACGCAAACTAGCATTGCGAACGCATTGCCAGAAAATACATCCGCGACGCTGAGTTGCAATACGGGCGAGCCGCAAATTGGTGCGCATGGGCGGCAAAGTAGCGTCATGGAGAGTATTGCCAGCAGTTCACTCTCACCTCCCCCACCATATGTGGATGGAGGTGCAAGTACGGTTACCAAAAATACCAATAAAAATGTAACAAGTAATTTGTACCCCCTCTTAAGTAACCATAAAGAAAATGTTTATGATGTAGAAGATGAGCCTATTGTAATGTCTGCTATTTCCCATGCTGTACAAATGATAGATGCTGCATCACCACAATCACGGGTGGTGCCGCCATCTCCATTGGTAACTGCAAGGGAAGTGTTAATACACTCTGCACCCATTGAGGAAGTTACGTAGCAACAGCAGATTAAACCCCCAGCCAGGTAACCAGGTCAGAGGTAGCAATGCTGCCGGTCTGCATCCCATTCGGACAATAACTGTTCCAAATGGAAATGCAGATGCAAATGGTGTAGTGCCCACGAGGGAAGTAGTAATGCATTGTTCCATGGACAAGAGCAGAACTGAATTCCATCATAAATAATTTCCCCAATCCCAAAAAGGAACTAGCCAAATGTCAAAGATTTTTGAGAAATTTGGGTAGTTCTCATGAGCCCACTAACAAAGATTGGCATGTGGTGTTAAGGGCCTCCCTGCCACACAATACCGACGTGACAAAATTTATCACGGACCAAGTAAACCAAGGTAACATTTCCCGCATTGTAACTCAATTGGGTGTATATTTTCCAGTAGTAGTTAACTGGAACAAATTTTTACAATTAAGCAAAAAGAGAGTTAAACTGCAGAAGAATATTGCGACCGGGCTCTGCAGGCTATCACCCAGTACACTGGGATAGAAGAAATTAAAGATAGCATTCACCACAGGGGAAAGAACTAACTCAAGAAAGAACTAGTGCAACACAGGCTGGTGTTGAATTATTTAACTGCTGTTACTGGAGGGTATTGCATAATGTTAGCCACCCAATTTGGAGTAAAGTGTTGCACTTATATCACCAATGATACCAGCGACCCTAAGGAGGTCATAGACCAGAAGATGGATGAGATTCTGCAGCTAAAGTGGGAATTTCGTAAGAACCATAACGCATCAGTGGCTGAAGCAGGGGAAAAGATAGAAGGATGGGTGTCATGGCTGAACCCAGTGAAATGGTTCTGGGGTCTAGGAGAGTGGGTCCAGGAAGTGGTCGCCAGCATAGGCAAATTCTTGATGCTTATACTGATTGTCATCATAGTAATGGGCATATGCGTCCGGTGTGTTCCTATTGTGATGAAGTGTGGAAAATGTGAAAACAGAGTGAAACGAAGGAATGAAACTATGATGGTGGTCAGAAATGATAATATGTACACCGAGGTAGATACAGAGCTGCACTACAACCCTGAGCTAGGAAGTACCATCATTTAAATGTATAATATTTAGACATGCATAGAAGATATTATTGAAATGTTATTTATAGAACACCCAGACAATGTAAAGTCTCAAATTCCCCTTCAAAACTACTGTTATAAGACTGGTGCATCCCCACATCTGTCACATGATCTCCCAAGATCCGCAGTGTGCATATAATAGTAGTTTTATGCCCCCGCCTAGAGACACATTGTTGATGGATTAAGAACCACCTTGTGCCATCCCATGATAACACTAAATAATATGTGAATGTAAGCCCAAAATAAATTTTTATAGCAGATTGTGATAGCATGTTGTTTGCTATCAAAGGGTGGACTATCGAAGCTGAATAATTGGCTGAGACAAGTTCAGTTTAAAATTTAATCGCGGCGACGCCATCTTGCGAATGGCCGCAAGACTCCATTTTGGAAATGAGATCGCAAGACACCATTTTTGTGGTCAGCGTCAATTCAAGTTATAACTCAGGAGCTAAGAACAGATGGCAATGTTTTTGTTAACCCACCAAGGGCAACTGGAAAAACAAGCTTTCTGAGTAAAAGTAAATAAGAAGAGACAATGGGTATTTTTACTTACAAATTGGGAATCCCTGGATGCAGATAAAGTATAGTTGTGGCAATTGTAATATAATATCTACACAATTGGATTTGTCTGAATCCTAGACAGGATGGCCCCAAATTCCACAGCTGAGGTGGTAATACATTTGCATTTCACACAAGAGTCTGTGAGAACAAAAGAGGTTTTGTTTTCCTTTGAACACACAACAGGTGGGGGCCTGCTGACAGAGGGCATGTAGAACTACAACCCTCAGCCATCCACACTGCTGGATGTTCACTTCGTGTATGAGAAATTATGCACTTAAATCTCACCCATTAATAACTAGCGTCCTTATATCAAACCCCGAATACTCACACACTACATATTCGCACACAAGGTTCCATTAGCATCAAATTGTATGATTCAAGTTGGTTAAGTTAGTTTAAATGCTAAGAAATAGAGGTTTTTGATATCTAAGGTATTATACATGATAAGCAAGGTGTGTTTGGTTTCGTTCTGATGCGTACGCTTTTTACAGAATCCCGGTGTTATCGGTGGAGAGATCGCATCATGCAAACTCAAGTTACGGATCGCAGAACTTGCAAGCAACAAAATGTTTAGTTGATGGAATGTTACAGGAGGTGTTACCAGAAAGAATCCGGCTGTTAGAGGCAGGGAAAGTCTATTTGAAACAACCTGTTAAATGTGTCATTACATATGCTTCTCCTCTGGGAACCAATGAGATCAGCAGGAAGTTCCCCCTTTGTCCTGTTTCAGTCTGGGGGGGAATAAATACATGTGTCCGAACACTGGTTTGGCAGTTCATGCTGAATTTTGGGTGAACTGAGAATATCTAGTCAGAAGTCTATCTCTGGGTCCAGAGGCGCAGCGTATGTATAACCGTACTTGGGTCTGTATTATTTCCTTTTACGCCTAACTTGTGTATGTATAGATTGCGTGTAACTGACTGTACTTTTACTTGAATAATACTTGTGCGTTGGAACCACAGATTCCACTCCTGTCTTTATTTGCGGTCATACTGCGTACGCAATTAGCATTGTGTTTAGAGGTTTAGAGGCAGGTTTTGTCTTAGAGGTTCTAGGCAGGTGAATCTTAGAGGTTTATAGGCAGGAATGTATTAAAAGGTTTATTTACAAATTCAACAAGACCTTCACATCAGTAATAAATAAAACAGAGCATACCATAATTTTTTTATTAATTGTCAAACAGAATATACAATTTATATGCTGACTTGCACTTGGCCGATGCAATATTTCGGATGTACAACAAATCTCCTTAAAGAGAGGTTTCGAGAACATCATACCAATATACAGTAATTAAGGGACTGATGACACACAGTGAATCTTGACATTTTTTCGAACATCATAATTGTGATCCATTAAAGGTTTCTATCCTAGGAATTGATACAGTACCAGTAAACCCACTTTGAGAGGAGGTGATCATTTTAGAAAACTCTGTAGAGCGGAATCAGAATGGATCTTCAGACTTCAGACACTGGCTCCTGATGGTCTCAACAATGCCCCTGAATTTGTTGATTGATGTCCTGATTTGACTGGCGGTCGCCGCCTGCCATCCACATGTACTGTCTGGTCAGTGGATGGCACACGGCATCCCCCACACATCTTAAACATCTTTTCTTTGACATCTGGTAACCTTTTCTCATTTCCTCACATTTATATCATGTTTATTATTATTTACATGATTATGTGTACATTCAATTACATTTTTATGTATACACTTGTTGTATTATTCAATTTAATATTAGTTTGTTCTCTCTCTATTGTTCTTCACTCCCTCTCCCTGTTATTATGTGTGCATGTGTGTGTGTATGTTTATGTTCAGTTATGTTTATACACATATATATGCACACTTTTTATCAAATTCTATGTCTATTTATTTAATATATTATAATTAAATACTAGTAGTATTATTGGTATTAATCTAATATAAAATATTAATATTATCCCACATTTGCAATTACTCTGGATCATCATATGGGTATCCTTATGATTGATTGTCCTATTTTATATCAATCAACTACAATTTGTAGTATTCCATCTGGATTCTTAACATATAAATATTTTTTGGATCAATTATCAATCTCTCTTTAGATCAATCTACTGTATTTGCTATATCAACCAATGTCTACTTATTTATACACATTTAGTATATCATCATATTTCATGGATGATTTTTTTGTTCTTTTGTTCGGTCTTCTTTGAACTAGCTAATTTTATTGGGTAATTACTATTAAAACTATCTCATTCTCTAATATTTAATTTTTTAGGAATGAAGATATTCCCTACTTGTTCTGAAACATAATTTTTAAATACATAACATTAGTTTTAAATGATTTTTTCTCTATGAAGGGGTTTTATTTTATCTTATTTTGAAATACATGTTGTTTTCTACATTTATATAGGATGTTGTGATTATTAATTATCTGATTAATTTTTATGTAATTTTTTATACACTATTGTTATTTATTTATTCATTATTTTTTTTTTTGTTATATATTTATTTATTTATATATATTTTTCAATTGTTTATTTTTTTAGATACTTATATTTTCAATGCTTAACTTAATGGACAATCTATGTGAAGGATATACTGATTTGCCATCTATGGCTACCAATTAAAGATTGATTGGATCAATTATGCTCCCTACTTAAGATGAAGGATGCTAACATGGGCATTCAGCTTGAAAAAGTCCCAGGAATAGGACGAAACGTGTTGTTGCCCATTGACCACTTTGTCCTGTGCTGTAACCAAGCTCCTGAATGCCTACTCGTGCCCACTGTCCTCCATCCTGGTGCGGGGAGATCCTTTAGGCCGCGGCCGCGCTTACCTCACACAATTGGAACTGTCTCCAGCTTCTCCCCCAACTCTGTTTTCCATCAGGCATCATTCACCTTGTAGCCAGACAGAGAGCTATGGCACTGGAGCATCCGCAGCTGTTTGAGACCCTGAGGCTGGTTAGTAATACTACTATTTTTTCTACCACTGTGGCACCCAACGGGATGACACTTAGACCACTTCAATATGCTAGCTTCTGTTTCAATCTTCAAGCCTCACGCTGCATATTCCTTTGGATACTTTAAACGGACACTACTGTTACAGGACAGCAGTTATATTGTTGTCATACAAAGCTATCAATCAATTTGTTGTGGAAAGTGCTTACACTTGATGCACTTGAACTGCCTACAAATGCACTGACTTATTTCATGATCCAGAGTACAGCACAGCTCCATTTATCATCTAGTCATCAGTTATTTACTCTAATTCAATTATTTTAATTTCCAATTGAGAATTATGTTTTTTATTTATTTTTCTTATATTGTTTATATTAATATTCATTTGCTTTAAGTTTGAATGCTATGTCCACCACATTTCTCATTTTTAATTATTAAATATACTTTATTTAACCTTGTTTTCCAGTGCAGTATTTTTCTATTTATTTTTATTTGCATTTTATTTGCAGAGTTTTTGTTTTCACGAATAGATCTCAATTGTTTCAGGTACCACAAGACTCAGTAACTTATCAGAGTTAATTCACTGGTGTGAGTTAGTACCAAAGATTTGGTATGCTGGAAAGCCAAAGAGTTATCCAGGTTATAGCAACAGCAAGCACAGTTAAGGTTAATGCCTGATGTTTATAAGCCAGGTAATTATTAATAAACACAATCATAGCTAATGCTGGTGGTTTGGCAGTATTGAAAAATGTAGAGTTTCCTGTAAGTAAGGTCAAGGTCAATACCAGAAATTCTGTACATGTGTGATCAGTTCCTATTACATGCTTTAACAATAGACACTGGAACATGGACAAAAAAACCCAACTAAACATTCCTGCAACCAGTTTGCAAGTTTAATAGCAGCTGAAAGGAGCCAAAAAATTGTGATTTCCTATGTCCACGTAGTTATCTCTGTCAGAATACATGCATATGTGAGACTTTGCAGCAGCATGATTTTCCACCAACACCCACTCAAAACAAAAAAAAAACTCTTTCGAACAACCTTCCTGCTACATATTGTAGCCAAAATTCCAAGAAACAGAATACAAAAAATACTTGCAGTTTTCAGGAACTGTGGGTGGAGCTACTGGGCATGGATCTATAGAAAAACCATTATATACACACACACATATACAGTCAGGTGCATAAATATTGGGACATTGACTGAATTTTCATATTTTGGCCTCTATTCACCACCACAATGGCTTTGAAATGAAACAAACAAGATGTGCTTTACCTGCAGACTTTCAGATTTAATTTGAGGGTAATTACATCCAAATCAGGTGAACGGTGTAGGAATTACAACGGTTTCTATATGTGCCTCCCACTTTTTAAGGGCCAAAAGTAATGGGACTATCAACTCAAAAGCTATTTCATGGACAGGTGTGGGCTATTCCCTCGTTATTTCATTATCAATTAAGCAGGTAAAAGGTCTGGAGTTGATTTTAGGTGTGACATTTGCATTTGGAATCAGTTGCTGTCGACTCTCAATATGAGATCCAAAGAGCTGTCACTATCAGTGAAGCAAGCCATCATTAGGCTGAAAAATCAAAACATACCCAACAGAGAGTAAGCAAAAACATTAGGTGTGGCCAAATCAACTGTTTGGAACATTCTTAAAATGAAAGAATGCACAGGAGAGCTCAGCAACACCAAAAGACCCAGAAGACCATGGAAAACAACTGTGGTGGATGACAGAAGAATTATTTCCCTGGTGAAGAAAAACCCCTGCACAACATTTGGCCAAATCAAGAACACTCTCCAGGAGGTAGGTGTATATGTGTCAAAGACAACAATCGAGAGAAGACTTCACAAGAGTGAATATAGAGGGTTCACCACAAGATGTAAACCATTGGTGAGCCACAAAAACAGGAAGACCAGATTAGAGTTTGCCAAACAACATCTAAAAAAGCCATTACAGTTCTGGAACAACATCCTATGGACAGATGAGACAAAGATCAACTTGTACCAGAGTGATGGGAAGAGAAGAGTATGGAGATGGAAAGGAACTGCTCATGATCCTAAACATACCACCTCATCAGTGAAGCATGGTGGTGGTAGTGTCATGGCGTGGGCATGTATGGCTGCCAATGGAACTGGTTCCCTTGTATTTATTGATGATGTGACTGCTGACAAAAGCAGCAGAATGAATTCGGGCAATATTATATGCTCATATTCCGTCAAATGCTTCAGAACTCATTGGACGGCACTTCACAGTGCAGGTGGACAATGACCAGAAGCATACTGCAAAAGCAACCAAAGAGTTTTCTAAGGCTAAAAAGTGGAATGTTATGCAATGGCCAAGTCAATCCCCTGACTTGAATCCGATTGAGCATGCATTTCACTTGATGAAGACAAAACTGAAGGGAAAATGCCCCAAGAACAAGCAGGAACTGAAGACATTTGCAGTAGAGGCCTGGCAGAGCATCACCAGGGATGAAACCCAGCATCTGGTGATGTCTATGCGTTCCAGACTTCAGGCTGTAATTGCCTGAAAAGGATTTGCAACAAAGTATTAAAAAGTGAAAGTTAGATTTAGGATTGGTTAGTTTGTCCCATTACTTTTGGCCCCATAAAAAGTGGGAGGCACATATAGAAACCGTTGTAATTCCTACACCGTTCACCTGATTTGGATGTAATTACCCTCAAATTAAATCTGAAAGTCTGCAGTTAAAGCCCATCTTGTTTGTTTCATTTTAAAACCATTGTGGTGGCGAATAGAGGCCAAATTATGAAAATTCTGTCAATGTCCCAATATTTATGGACCCGACTGTATATCCAAGACCTTGCTAAATTAAAAGACAATATCACCGAGATGTATGATGACACTTTCAGGTATACTGGTAAGGAGCTACAGCCTTATAAAAAGGAATTGTGTCCCAATATTTAAGCACCTGACTGTATATATATAAAACGTATCTTACAGAAAATACATTTTGGCAAAGGACATTACCTCATAGTTAATGAGAGTTTCAGGAACTCACTTCCTGCTAAAAAATAGCACTGAGCGCTACAGTAGGGGATTTTGTCAATGTTCCTGAGTTTGTGACAATAAAGTGGCAGAATCTCCTGCTCGGACTGAAATATGCAATTACGACTGCTCTGAATTGTCCAAGTAATCCTCAGAGTGCACTTTAAAAATATGGTGGACAAGTTACTGAAGAATAAACTAGAAAGCATTCACAGTACTTTTACATTTTTTCATCAGTACAACAAATTTAATTTGCAACAAATTGTTTGTGTGTGTGAAAATGCATGCGTGTAATAAATTACATTGTAAATTAAACACAGCCTTTTTCTAGCACAGAAAAATTAATGTTCTACAGTAAAGTAGATTCTAATTCATAGGGGAGAAAGTGAACTCGCTGCTGGAGAGAATCTTTAGTTTGCTTGATTAGTTACTGATATGTAGTCATGTGAAAAACTATTCAGTATCATTTTTGATAATGAATGTCTTTAACTTTAAAACATACTTTTGATATGGAAATCTAAGCAATGTATTTTTGTAAACCACAATAGTGCATGAGATTTATATTCTAGTTACTTATTTTCTAACAACTTAAAAGGGAAATATAATAATAATAAAAACTATGCATTAAATAATATATTATAAGGGCACAGTCGTGGAGGGGGGCATGGTGTTTAAGGGGCTACACCTCAAAAGCTATTGGAGGTATCGGGCTGAAATTTGGCATGGGTAAAAACATAAAAAATGAGGATTTGGGAGTAATCTAAAGTTCCAATTGTAATTTTTTTTCTGACACTCTCAGTTAGGACCACTTTTCTTCTGTTGTCTATGGGGGATTTTTGGGAAGGCATAACTCAGGGTAGGGGGCAAATTTAGACTTGGGGTTTGTTTTATTAGGTAGCAATTGTTCTAGGGTAGGGGTTCAGGTAATTGTGAAAGGTACAGTTTTTAAACTACTACCTCACAATTGCACCATTATAGAGATAGGAAGATTCAATTCCTTGCGCAGCCTCAGAAAGAGCCTCCAGCATGTGTACTCACTATGGCTTCACTTGGGTGCACCAAGTTGGCTGGCCAGTACGGGCAGTAGTGGCGGTGGTCTCATGGGAAGAAAACAGTTGTTATGTGCGTCAGGAACCTGGGGGAGGGGGTGTAGTGGGTGTTACCTGTGGCCGGGACCTGTGGACAGCAGTGCTGGTAGCAGTGGTGCAGATGGTGGGACCTGGGGGAGGTACCAGGAGACACATGCAGGCTCGGATCTGAAAGATCCATGATACCTGCATCTGTGTATAAATAAACAACACAGAAGCATGGACAGGATCAGTGAGACCCTTCTGTGCTTCTGTGTTTTAAAAAAAAAACCTGTGTAAATAAAAAAATTGCATGCCCCCCCAAAAAAAAATCAGCAATGAGCTTTGGAGACCCAGTACTGGTTGTGCTTAATACAGGGGACAAAATACCTGTATTAAGCACAACCAACACCAGACTTTTCAGAACCAGTCCTGGTTGCCAAAATATGGGGGACAAATGATGTAGGGATCCCCCGTATTCAGTGCTACCAACACTGGGCTCTGAGCCAGTCCTGATTCTGGAAATACAGGGAGAAAAAATGTATAGGGTCCCCCTGTATTTACCAGAACCAGCACCAGACCCTTTCAAGTGGGGGGGTAATGCCACAGCCAAGGGAGCCCTTTCACCCCTGACCACTAGCCAGCCCATGCTGGGGATCCCTGGGGAGCTGGGACCCCTCAATAGAGGGGTCCTCCTCTCCAGGGCACCCCAGGCCCAGGCTGATCCCTGGCACATCTAGCCGGTGGGTGCCAGTTTGATTATGTAAATATCTAAAATATTGTCTTTTGCTGTGAAACTACAGTTCCAAGCAAGCCTCCCCCGCATGCTGGTACTTGAAGAACCACAAGTACCAGCATGTGGGACATTACGGGCCTGCTGGTACCTGTAGATCCACAGCAAAAGCAATATTATAAAACCACAGAACAGACACACCATAGAAAGTAAAATTTTATTGAAACATACATGCACACACACATGTAATCACATACTCACCTATGTATCTCTGTAGCCCATCGGTCCTCTTCTCCATGTAGTTGATCCAATGGTGTTCCAGGAATAAAAAATCCATACTCACCTCCTATGCATGGATGAGGTCCTCTTTGTTCCAAAGTAAAAAAACTGAAATACGTGGACCAGCGAACCTTAGTGCTGTCTTCTAAGGACAGTACTACGCGAATGACAGCTCTGCCACAAGATTTTAGTATGGAAATCCCAGTGCTGAGCGCTCATTGGCTGAGAGAGGTCAGTCTTCCGCCTCTCAGCCAATGAGCGGTTCTCACCATTGACTTCAATGGTGTGAACAGCACATGCCCATTTCAAAAATGGCGCCTCAGCACCATTTTTGAAATTCAAAGATGGCTGCCGTGAGCCAGTCATGGGCATCGCCCCGCCCTCTCGGCTGGCTTATATAAGCCAGTATGAGGCACGGCAGTCCAACAGTGGAGAGGCAGCGTGTGAAGACAGCCAAAGAAAGAAGATGCCAGGGAAGTCCTGGGGGAAGCAGCAGCCATGAAAAAGAGCACATGGGCTTGAAGAGACTGAACTTCCTTTCAGCATACCAATTAAAGAGCACTTGAGAAATGAGCTGATGCCTGGTGGCAATGATATTGGTATGTGAGTCAGTGAGTTAGTGAAGAGACTGGCAAGAAGGGAAGACTTTGACATACAGTAGTTGGTCATCTTTACAAGTGATTGCATTATTTTGTAACAAACATTCCCTGAATAAATGAAATACAGCTTGGAGTGTAATTACGTGAGTACACAGCATGTATGCTATATTATGAAAAATTGGGTGACACCAATTCATTCAAAAGTGTTTTATTTACATACTACCAGTTTTAAAAGACAACCACATCTAATACTCCAACATTACACCACTTGCAGGGTTCTCTGCATTATGTTAAGACGAGACTGCACACTACAAGGCTGGTAATTATTTAGAAGCTGGATAATATTCCGGATTATATTATTGAGGCCAATGATTATGTTTACACATTGATGATTGCCATTTGGATCAAGACTTTTTAACAGGATTTACCACAGGAACTTACTATCTTTATTATCATCGTCTTTCTTTTTTACTTGTTTTATATATATATATATTTTTATTATTTTTCATTTTTCATTATTTATTACTCATTGATTATTATGCACTCCATATCATTTCCTAATTGGTTTTATTGATTTATTATGATATGCAGCAATAAATTATTATGTTTTATTTAGAGATGAGCGTGTTCGAAGCTCGGATCTCCCTGCCTGCCCCGGGTCCCTCACCCGAGGGAAAACCTCACGACCCCACTGTCGGGTCGCGAGGTTTTGTTTTGACCAGGCTTAACGTTGATTGGCTGAGACAGCCGTCTGTCACGGCTCTCAGCCAATCAGCATTAAGCCCATTGAATATGCACAGAGAGAGAGAAAAAGAAGATGGTGCCCACCTGACACTGCTGGCACACCCCCTGCTGACACTGCCGGCACCCCCACTGGCAGCATCCCTGGGGGGTGCCGGCAGTGTCAGTGTCTTAACCAGGGACAATTAAAAGTTACTGTAATTATGGGAATTAAGCAGGTATTTGATGCAGCCTGGAGCGGTTGGGTATGCTTGTGGCTGTAGTGCACCAGGTGGAATCAGAGCATACACCCTAGTGGTGTGTGACACTGTGCTCCACTAGACAAGCATGGTGATGCAGGGTGTTTGGGACAACTGTGGGGCCTTGTATGGCTGTATCACTGGGAAGAGTCTCAGGGCACATCTATATAACATGAACATCAAGGAAAAAGACATGCAGAGAAGCCACACATGTGCAGTAGTGCATGTCAGATGTCAGGCCTCTTAACAGAGCTATGGTGGGTCCTAGACACCACGTGCTCTTACTAATGGATGGAAGCACCTCAGAGCACACTTCATCCTATACCCTCCTCCAGGGCTGGATTATAGGCAGGGCACACAAGGTGGTCTTCCAGGGGCCTCCACACATTTGGGTCCCCCACACTGTGGAAAACATTGTCCCAACTTGATCCACTCTGCTCCAATCCTGGCCAGATCCCAGCAGCATTGCAGTGTGCTATCTCCTTTATGCAATGCTGCCGGTAGTTACGGTACTAATGGATGGTCTCAAAGATAATCTAAAGACCAGGGTGCAAACCTTTCTACCTAACTGGAGGAAAATTACTGTATATGCACTTAGAGAATCTGCTATAGAACATGATAAGAACATTTCCAGGAAGAAAGAGACACAAAGCAACAGGTTAATGGCAGTGAGCTTTCAGGCTCTAGAGGGAGCATATACACAGCCACAACCTTACAACACAAACCAGCAACAAAGGTATACAGTAAGGTGTTATAATTGCAATAAAGAAGGACACCTAAAGAGGGATTGTAAAGTGAGAAATTGGGGGCCACCTAAGAAGGGAACACATAGATACACACAGAGAGGGTACTCTCAAGATTCAGGAAATTTCCAACAGTTACCCGCTCACATAGTGACAGCAAATGCTCTGCTGGAGAATGATAGTCAGTGCTAGGGGTCAGGTCATACCTGTAGTCTACAACCAGTCAGGTTAACTGAGAATACTAGGGAATGACAGTTTATATATCTGTTACTAAACACACTTTTGCTGTAGCTACAGGGGTGACCAGATCTGTGATAAATTATCCGTTTAATTTACAGGTTACTAACAAGACCATATCAGCAATTGGAGTAATGGGGAGAGTACAGCATTACCCTTTAACCAAATCTGCAGAGGTTACTATCGGGCTGCTGCACACCAAGCATTCTTTTCTCCTGGCAGCGGTGGCTCCTACTAACCTGCTGGGAAGGGATTTGCTGTGTAAAATGGGATGTGTCATATACTTTACCCCTGATGGTATATTCTTAGATATGCCAGAGAAGGTTGCGCATGAGGTATAGGATATATTGTATACACCACAAAGGTTAATACTGCACTCTGCCGTTCTAGAACAAAGTCCATCTCAGGTGAAAGAGATGTTATTGCAAATACCGGGTTCCCTCTGGACCAAAGATGGACAGGACACTGGATTGATGGCAAACATAGCTCCTGTAATGGTTAACTTGAAGAGTGGTAGGCAGGCTCCAAAAATCCCTCAGTACCCATTAAAGCCAGAGGTGGAGTTAGGGGTGTATCCCATAATTAAGAGGTTACTGCAACAGAGGATTTTAATTCGTACAGCAAGTTCAGCCAATAGTCCCATTTTTCCAGTGAAGAAGAGTGGTGGGAAGGGCTATAGATTAGTACAGTACCTTAGAGGAATTAACAAAGTTGTTGAAAGCCAATTCCCCACAGTGCCCAATCCAGCTGTCATCCTCATGCAGATTCCACCGTCTGCTACTCATTTCACTGTCATTGATTTATGATCTGCTTTCTTCTCTGTCCCTCTTCACCCTGACTGTCAATATCCATTTACATTTTCCTACAGAGGGATACAATATACATGGACATGATTTCCCCAGGGCTTCATAGATAGCCCCATTATTTTCTCCCAGGCCTTACATGACTGTTTGCAATGTTTTCAAGCAAGCAATGGGTCTGTCCTTATTCAATATGTAGATGGTTTGTTGTTGTGCTCTGATTTGTTTATGTCATGTGTAAATGATACTAAACTGTTGTTGCTTCATCTTTCACAAACAGGACACAAGGTTGCAAAGGACAAATTACAGCCATGCCAGACTAGGGTCAAATATTTGGGACACTGTTTAACCCAGGGGCAAAGACACTTTACAGACTTCAGGCCATACAGACTGACACTGCCGCAAAACCAGCAGCAGATCCGTACCTTCTTGGGCATGTGTGGATACTGCAGGACGTGGATCCCAGGTTTTTCTATTTTGGCATTACCATTGCAGGACTTAGTTTCATCCTCAAAACCTGACCGTATCATACATCCTGAAAAAACAGAGCAGGCTTCCCTTAACCTTAAGGATAGTCTGACAAAAGCACCTGCCTTGGGAATACCAGATTATGAAAAACCCTTTGAATTATATTGTACATAAATTGATGGCTGTGCAGCAGGTGTCCTCCCACAGAAACATGGTGACACTAGCAGACCTGTAGCATACTACAGTGCACAATTGGAAACTGTGGCAAGATCATTCTCGACGTGTTTAAGAAGTGTAGCTGCAACTGCTCTTCTCATAAATAAAACTGAGGACATAGTATTAGGGCATGATATAACTGTCTACACATCACATGCAGTATCTGCTTTGTTGAATTCAGCCCTAACCAGACATGTCTCTTCTGCACGGTTCACAAAATGGGAACTAGCTCTGATGGCACCTGCAAACATCACCATTCAATGGTGTAATATATTAAATCCAGCAATGTACTTACCATATGTGCCTCGAGATGCACAAAGGGTGAAAGGAGTTGAGTCGCTGGTTGGAGGTGAGTTTTGCAGGTATACTGACACACATGATTGTATGGAATATTTGAATCAGACCTTTACTGCAAGACCAGACATACGAGACACTCCATTGGAAGATGTAGATTTGACATTTTACACAGATGGGAGTTGTCATAGACAGACAGATACAGGAGAATTATGCACAGGTTATGCTGTTGTAGATGACGAGGATGTCATAGAGGCTGAACCCCTTGGTCCACCTCACTCAGCCCGGGTGGCTGAACTAGTGGCATTAAAGAGAGCATATGAGTTGGCAGAAGGTAAATCAACTAATATATACACTAACTCTAGGTATGCCTTTGGAATAGTATATGATTTTGGGGCTCTTTGGCATCTTAGGAACTTTATGACAGCAGCAGGCACACCAGTAGCACATTCACAACATATCAAAGGACTTCTGACAGCAAAAAAGTTACCAAATCAGTAGCCATCATCAAATGGAAAGCCCACACATGCAAAGAAACCTGGTGTTGATGGGCAATAACAGAGCAGATGAAGCTGCCAAATGGGCAGCAGGGTCAAATGTAAAAATACCAACTTCCAAGACAATAGACACACAGAAATTAAATGAAATGCAAGATTTGTGTTCCCTACAGGAAAATGCAGTCTCGAGATCAAAGGGATGTGGATGTGGTCAATAGTACTCTGGAATCTGGAGAGATGGAAAAGGTAGGCCTGCTGCTCACAGGACATACTACCCAAGCCTGCCTGAGGCAGCACACGGTCTGACTCACCTGGGAAAATAAGGTATGTGCAAGTTGGTCAGAGCATATTGGTGTGCACCAGGGTTTTCTTCTCAAGCTGGATGGAGGACAATGTCCTATTTGACTTGTTTGAGGAAAAATATCGGGAAGACAATACCAACCAAGCCATCCCATATTCCTCCGACAGATGGACCTTTTCAGGTAATACAAATTTACTTCATCCAATTACCACCTTGCAGGAGTCTCAAGTATGCATTAGTTTGTACTGATGTATTTTCTAATTGGGTAGAGACATATCCAGCTGCCACTAATACTGCTGTTTTCACTGCTAATAAGATTGTTCATGAGTTCTTATGCAGATTCGGTATCCCTAAAATCATAGAAAGTGATAGGGGTACTCATTTCACTGGTTATGTTTTCCAGAGCATGTGTAAACTTATAGAAATCAATAGTAGGCTTCACACCCCCTACTGACCACAAGCCAGTGCGAAGGTGGAGAGAGTGAATGGTACCATTAAAAATAAACTGAGTAAGATCATGGCTGCAACTGGTTTAGGATGGCCAGAGGCCTTACCGCTAGTCCTCCATAGCATCCAAACCACTCCCAGACCTCTTCTTAATCTGTCCCCCTTTAAGATACTGTTTGGAAGGCAACCTCATTTGATTATAAGTCCACAGGATGATTTGAAGAGTAATAATGAGGTTACTGTGCAATATATTATAAAAATGAGAAGACAATTGAAACAACAGCAACAGAAATTGAAAATGCTGTTACCTGGTATGCCAGAAGCATACTGTCATGATGTTGAACCTGGAGAATATGTTATGATCTGAAATTTCTTACGCTCAGGTTGTTTAACAGACCGGAGGGAAGGTCCTTACCAGGTGTTGATGACAAGTACCACATCTTTGAAGGTAGCAGAAAGAGATGCTTGGGTCCATTCCACTCACTGCAGAAAGGTCAACCACACGAAGGAGGTACAAGGCGAAGTCAAGACAGACAACGTGGACCTGTCGATTGTGAACCTGTTCCATGAGAACTAAAGACTGCAGTGAAAACACCTGAGCCAGAGACGTGTGCAGACTGCTATCCCAGCAATGGAGTGGCAATTTGTTTCTCTTCCTTGTTCCAGGGTTCTTCTCATTTTCATTTGTTTCAGGATTTCCTATTTCTGTGATGGAGGACAAATGATGGAGAGGGAGGCCATTTGTGATGTCAATAGAGTGAAATCGGAGGAGAAAGCGATAGAACTATCAGGGTAACATATGGTCAAACTCAGTTCAGGGATTATTAAGATATCTGTTAACCATGGAACTTGGAGACAGTGTGAGGGGCTATTGTCTGAGGAATATTGTATCTGTGAGTACTGTGGATACCTAGTTGATGAGAAATGCATCCAATGATGCCAGTCCAAGAGTAATCTGTATTTGGGTGGGCATCCTTTAGAGGATTACCATTCCATAGTGGGTAAGGTCTTAAACCAGACTGAATGTTGGGTATGCACTCACATGCCTCAGGGACAACATAATGTAGGATTAGTACCTTTCCTGTTAAATTTCTCTCAGGTCCTTGAATTACAGGGAGGGAGGTCCATAGATGGGAATTATAACATCATGAGGTCCCCTATTTTAAAGCTTTGCCAATACTCCATAGATCGGTCTTTGCTGCGTCTAAACATACGATACATAGAAAGACTGGAGAATTGGGAAGCAGACTTATTGGATCAGACAATGCCTCGCCACACCAGTAGTGATGAACCCCAGAGACAAGAACATAGGAACAGACAGAATGTGGTATTTATTGGAAAAGTTCCTATGGGTTATTGTCAAAATGTTATTTAGGCTGAAACATGTCTTGAGCAGATGAGGACAATAGGCACAGGTAGTTTTGTTAAAACATTATGTAATATTGTGCAGAATCATAATATACCTTATGTCCTCCCAGATAATGTATACTATGTTTGTAGAAGAAGGGCTTATTCTTGGTTACCTCCGAGTTCCAAGGGTTTATGTTTTATAGGTAAATTGGTCCCAGAGGTAATGACCCTTATACATGATGAAATGATTGGTATCCATAGAACCACACCACCTCCATACGTACACAAGCAGTATGAACATCGTTAGAAAAGAAATATGATCCCTGGTGAAGAGCATATAGCCACACAGTTGATTAGTGAAATGACTGGTTTCCAAATTTTGTAGCATTAAATACCACCAGGATCACTCGGGGTAGTTTAAATTTTTGATACAGTCAGGTCCATAAATATTGGGACATTGACAGAATTTTCAGATTTTGGCCTCTATTCACCACCACAATGGTTTTGAAATGAAAAAAACAAGATGTGCTTTAACTGCAGACTTTCAGATTTAATTTGAGGGCAATTATATCCAAATCGGGTGAACGGTGTAGGAATTACAACAGTTTCAATGTGTTCCTCTCACTTTTTAAGGGGCCAAAAGAAATGGGACTATCAACTCAAAAGCTATTTCATGGACATGTGTGGGCTATTCCCTTGTTATTTCATTATAAATTAAGCAGGTAAAAGGTCTGGAGTTGATTCTAGGTGTGACATTTGCATTTGGAATCAGTTGCTGTCAACTCTCAATATGAGATCCAAAGAGCTGTCACTATCAGTGAAGCAAGCCATCATTAGGCTGAAAAATCAAAACAAACCCATCAGAGAGATACTGTAGCAAACATTAGGTGTGGCCAAATCAACTGTTTGGAACATTCTTAAAAAGAAAGAACGCACCGGAGAGCTCAGCAACACCAAAAGACCCGGAAGACCACGTGAAAACAGCTGTGGTAGATGACAAAATAATTATTTCCCTGGTGAAGAAAAACCCCTTCACAACAGTTGGCCAAATCAAGAACACTCTGCAGGAATTAGATGTATATGTGTCAAAGTCAACAATCAAGAGAAGACTTCACAAGAGTGAATATAGAGGGTTCACCACAAGATGTAAACCATTGGTGAGCCACAAAAACAGGAAGACCAGATTAGAGTTTGCCAAACAACATCTAAAAAAGCCATTACAGTTCTGGAACAACATCCTATTGACAGATGAGACAAAGATCAACTTGTACCAGAGTGATGGGAAGAGAAGAGAAGGAAATGAACTGCTCATGATCCAAAACATACCACCTCATAAGTGAAGCATGGTGGTGGTAGTGTCATGGCGTGGGCATGTATGGCTGCCAATGGAACTGGTTCCCTTGTATTTATTGATGATGTGACTGCTGACAAAAGCATCAGAATGAATTCTGAAGTGTTTCAGGCAATACTATATGCTCATATTCAGTCAAATGCTTCAGAACTCATTGGACAGCGCTTCACAGTGCAGATGGACAATGACCAGAAGCATACTGCAAAAGCAACCAAAGAGTTTTTTAAGGCTAAAAAGTGGAATGTTATGCAATGGCCAAGTCAATCCCCTCACCTGAATCTGATTGAGCATGCATTTCACTTGATGAAGACAAAACTGAAGGGAAAATGCCCCAAGAACAAACAGGAACTGAAGATATTTGCAGTAGAGGCCTGGCAGAGCATCACCAGGGATGAAACCAAGCGTCTGGTGATGTCTATGCATTCCAGACTTCAGGCTGTAATTGCCTGCAAAGGATTTGCAACAAAGTATTAAAAAGTGAAAGTTAGATTTAGGATTGTTTAGTTTGTCCCATTACTTTTGGCCCCTTAATAAGTGGGAGGCACATATAGAAACCATTGTAATTCCTATACCGTTCACCTGATTTGGATGTAATTACCCTCAAATTAAATCTGAAAATCTGCAGTTAAATCACATCTTGTTTGTATCATTTCAAAGCCATTGTGGTGGTGAATAGAGGCCAAAATATGAAAATTCTGTCAATGTCCCAATATTTATGGACCCGACTGTATATCCAAGACCTTGCTAAATTAAAAGACAATATCACCGAGATGTATGATGACACTTTCAGGTATACTGGTAAGGAGCTACAGCCTTATAAAAAGGAATTGTTGCACGTACATCACCAATAATACTAGTGACCCCAAAGAGGTGATTGACCGGAGACTGGATGAAATCCTACACATGAAATGGGATTTTTGGAAGGACTATAATACTTCCTTGTATGAGACTTAGGTAAAGGTAGAGAAATGGTTCTTGTGGTTAAACCCTGTAAAATGGTTCTCCGGTCTGGGAGAGTGGGTACAGGAGATGATTGCTAGTGTAGGTAAGCTCCTTATTCTTATACTTGTAGTCATTTTAGTAATTGGTTTATGTGTCAGAGGTGTTTCTACTGTGTTGAAGTGTGGAAAACGTACCACCAAGGTAAACAGTGAAAATGAAATAGGCTGTTTATAGAAATCCAAGTAGTGCCGCCCGCCTTGCTGCTATATATATATATATATATATATATATATACACATACGCACACATACACAGTTTATATGTATATATATATTTATATATATATACATATAAACACAGTATATATTGTGTGTATATATATATCCACACCCAGTGTATTTATGTGTATATATAATATATATATGTGTGTGTATATATATATATATATATATATATTTATATATATATATATATATATATATATATATATACACACACACACAGTATATATACATATATAGTGTATATGTTTATATATTATATATACTGTGTGTGTGTGTATATATATATATATATATATGTGCAGTTTATATGTATATATATATCACATATATATATATATATATAATATACACACACACAGTTTATATGTGTGTATATATACTGTGCACACATTATATATTTATAAACACACTGTTTTAAGAATATTTAATATTATGTAAGATATGTATGTATCGATATGCATACATATCAATACATATACCACTACACTGCAGCAGCCTAGTATTAAGGAATGAAAACAGCAGCTCACCTTGGGGACTGAAAAAAACACACCCTGCTGCAGATAGTGCTGCTGCTGTCAGTGTCACCAGCCACGGAGGAGCTGGAGCTGTGAGCCTGTGTGACTGAGGTGCCAGTAGTCGGTGCGCGGCCGGGGGTGTGGTCGGCCCTCAGGGTGAGGACGCGGTGCGGTGGTGGCGGCGGGCGGTTCCTATGTGACGTCACACGCAGTGATGTCACATGACGGGTAGGCTCCGCCGGCTACTAGCACTGGGAGGTCCTCCATTGCGCTGCCCTTGCAGTATTGGTGTCCACCGGCATTCCGGTGTCACGTCACATGTCACAGCCGCGACCGGCAGGGTGAGGGTGTTATGCGCGGCCAGGGGGGCGTGGTCGGCCCTGAGGCTGCTGCAGAAGGAAATAAAAATTCCTTTCTGCAGCAGCAGACACGCATCAGAGGGCTGTGGGCCTATTCTGATTGTAGGCCTGGAGCTGTAGCTCCATCAGCCCCATTACTAATCCGGCCCTGCTTAAACCATAGAAGTTAAACCTTTTGTCAACATGTCAGCAATATTGTTTTAACTGGATACATGAAACAGCCTTAGGGTCTATTTATCAATCAGTGAAAAGTGTAGAGAAGTGGACCATTGGAGATTTTGCCCATAGCAACCAATCAGTGCCTACCTATTATTTTATAGACTGTACTTGATAAATGCTACTACTGGTTCACTTCTCCACACTTTTCACTGCTTGATAAATAGACTGAGCCATTCTCTACCAGCTCACTAACAAAGTGATGCTTGATAGGTATGTGTTTAGCTCTACTGTAATGCTTTGGACTAGAGGACAAATCTATTGGCCCTCTTTTATCACATGTAACATTGATAGTGTTCTCTGGACTAAAAATGCTCAATTCACACATAGGGCCTCATTCAGACCCACTTGGAAGCGCAGGACGCTCGCAAGCGGGTCGATGGTACCCAAATGCGCATCCGCATGACAGAGGGAGCTCCATCGTGCGCATGCGCGAGACCCGGATAGCGACAGCCAAGCTGTCACTCCGGGTCTTGCACCAAAGGGGGCGTGCTGTCGATGGTGAGTGACAGCATGCCCCCTTTGGTGGGTGTGCCGGGGGCATGGCTGCCAGACGGAGGCATTCCCATGGGAACGCCTACCATCTGGGTCCGGCCCCACTGACATCACTAGTGATGTCAGTGGGAGTGATTTTGGCTCTGATAGAGCCAAAATCACTCCAGGGCTTGCGGCAGCGAGACCCTACTGGCTGGGTCTCGTCGCAAGCCCGATGGTCACGATGGTCTTGACCATCGTGACCATCATCATGGACGCTTGCATAAGCTGTGGGTGGTAACCCACAGCTATGCGAGCGTCCAGGAGGATGCTCCAAAAAGAAAAAAAAACGCCCTGATTCAGAGCGGGCACTCATTCAGAGTGTCCAGCTCTGAATCAGGCCCATAGTTCCTTTAAGCTATAATGTCTTTGGCTGTTTTGGTTAGTCATATACTCTGCCTCTGTGATAGATAAGGCAACCACTGTCTTTTTCCTACTCACCCAACTGATGGCTGCGCCTGTCATGGTAAATACATTTCCCATGTAGGATTGCCTATCATCTTCATCTGCTCCGCTCCCTAATAAGCATCACAGAATGCTACTAATTCTAAAGACTCTATTTTCTTAAACTTTAGCCTTAGAGAGCTTCTTCCTTTCAGATACCTGAATATACGTTTGACAGTTGTCCAGTGCTCCTTCCCTGGGTTGTTCATTTATTGGCTCTTGCAGCTGACTTAATGTGTTATGTCAGGCCATGTACCAGCACTTGCATATATTAGGGTCTCTATGGCACTCTGGTAGGGTAGTCTTCATTTCCTCAATTTCCACATCTGTTGTCGGGCACATAGCTTTTGAGGCTTTCATACTTTTATTGATTGGCAATTTCACTGCTTATGCATCTGTCATCCTAAACTTATTAAGCATTGCTTTAATGTAGCCCTGTTGATCTATGGTGACTGTTCCAGCACTTAGAACCTGTGTAATTCTTGGACCTAACAATTGATTTGCAGACCCAAGAATCTATTAGATTGCATCTTTTGCCCAAAAATAGCTTGAAGTTTATCTCTTCCCCTTGTTCCATTAACAGTATGTCATCCATGTAGACAAGTATAGCAAATAGTTTCTTCTATTTCCATATTAAATACAAACTATCCCATTTTTTTGTACCAACAATGGACATTCTGTTTAAGGCCATATAGAGATTTCCTCAGGAGACACAACTTCCACTTTGGGAACACATTTGTATCATAGTTTTCTGGTGGTTCCATATAGATTTCCTCCTCCAATTCACATTCAAAACATGGAGTAAAAAGTCTAGTTGGTGTAACAACAGGTGGCAGCTATAGTAATGGCCATCCATCCATCTACTTTATCAAAGCCTTCCAGCTACCATTCTAACTCCCTGATACAGGCTCCTTCCTCCCCATCTACCCCATGTCTGTCACCCCTTTTGTATTCCCCTCCCTTTTAGAATATAAGCTCTTACAAGCAGGGCCCTCTACCATCTTGTGCCTCTCCCTACTTTAGTTTCATCTACTTCTTACTCACCACTAGGGCACATAACATTTGGTTGCTTATGCTCTGTTGCTTATCTGGGTGTTATGGTCATTAATGTAGCAATATATATTATCCATGCCCTGGTCCTGTATTGTATTGTTCTGTAATTTGCTTGTCTACAACTTATTTTTGTACTTTGTAAGGCGCTGCGGAACATTTGTGGTGCCATATAAATGCATGATAATAATAATAATAATAATAATAATAATAATAATAATAATAATAATAATAAAAATGTGTTTTATCTTGACACATGAGAAAATATTTCTTCGTAGTCAATGCCAGATTTTTGAGTGAAGCCCTTGGTGACAAGTCAAGCTTTTGATGTTTGACAAGTGCAAGGCTTCCATCTGTGTTAAGCTTCTTTTTTTTTTACAAAATACTAACTTGTCTTTGACATTTCTATGGTTACTCAACTCTCCACAATGATCCATGTATCATTGTCATTTAAGCTTGTGAGCTCTTTGTCTTTAGTTGACTACAGTTCTTGCCAGTTGTTGCTTGGCATTGTTTCTTGGAGTGTTTGGAGATTGTAGTAAACAAAGTTCACATATCATACCTTTCATAACTTTTAGGGTTTTTTCCTTTAGTACTCCTCATTGAACTCCTGTTCCTCAACTGGTCATCAACATTTGTTGTCTCACTCTCTGGGGCATATTCAATTGTGTGCGAGAATAGCAAAATACCCGCACCTGCAAGGGTTTTCCTGAAGGTGCGGGTTTTTTGCTATTCTTTTTGGTGCGTGTTTTTTTTTTAAAACATGCACCAGGAGGTTTTTTTTCACACACCTCCTGAGCAAGCGTTTTTTTTCTAAAATCGATGATTTTAGGAAAAATCACCGGGACTTGCTCTGACACTCCCGCCGAAACCCCCCTGAGGACTAACTAAGCAATCGGAAGTATCCAATTTGCATAATTAGTCCTTATTTACTCACCTTCCGAAGCGCTGTCTTCTGCATCTTCTTCTGCATCCAGCGTAGGGAGCTGGCTCTTCTGCAGCAAGGTGAGTATGTCAGTGTGTGTGCTGTATGTAAGTGTGTATGAGTGAGTGAGTGTGTGTGTGCATGAGTGTGTGTGTGTGTATGTGACCCCTGGTGCGGTGTGTTTGTGTGTCCCGGAATGGGTGCTGGGAGAAATACATCTCCCAGCAGCCCTTGATCCTCCCATCAGCCCCCGGGACTACTAGCAGCCCCATCTCCAGTAAGAAGAGAGAGGAGAAGCCACTGAGAACTGTGGAGACCCCCTGCCAAGTAGGTGTTATTTTTTCTTTTTACGCGGCGCAGGGTTTTCAGAGCTGAAAACCCCGCGACCACTATTTTATAAATTGAATACCATAGGTAGCGGGAGCGTGCATACCCACGGTAGTCCGAAATTGGGCGCGAGATATGCAAGGTTTTTAACTCGCTAAACCTCATGCCCAATTGTATATGCCCCTCTGACATGCTTCCAGTTGCAGGCATGTCTACCATCACAACCCTCTGTGGTGTTACAATATCCTGTCTATTTTTAGCTGGAGTAGTCTCATGAAACAAAATGCCCCAGGGAGGTCTGTTTGCTTTGGTCTTTTGTGATTGTTCACGGATACCCTTTTCAACATGTCATCTTGGTCATGTACACTGTTGTGCCTTAGGTAACCATGCTACTGTTCTGTTGACTGGTTAGGTTTAGGGGTTGTCTTTGAACAACATTTTTCATGCCTAAGATACAGTACATTGGTGTTGATAACGGGTTGCTGCAGCAAATACAGTCCCTCTTTGGTTGTATACAACACACTTACCTCTTGCAAATTGAACTGTGATCTGGTTCTGTGACATCGGTCACAGTGCCCCAAAAGTCACAGTATGACTGACATGCTGCTGGCTTCTGGTGGTGGAAACAGGATGGCAACAGAGAGCATTCCAAATAATGGGGCATTTGGCCCTGCTTTCTGGACGTGCCAAAGCCTGTGGCTGCATCCTTGGATGGATCTTCACTGGCCCCAGAAGTGTGATTTTGCTGGACATCCTGAGTAACCTGAAGGTTACTCAGATGTCTGGTGTTCATGCAGAGGATCCGATGCTTAAAAAGATGCAGTGGCTGTGCCAATAACTTAATTCTGTGAATAAGGCACTCTGTATGCTCTCTTGTCCAAAACACTAATGACAATTATATGGAACAGTAACATACACATTGTTACAGTGCAGTACATGATATGCAACTATACATTTGAACAATACTCACGCTGATGGTGTATGTTGCCAATTGATGCTTTTCTTCTTGATTCTGTTATGAACAAAAGTCTTATCTATCATTTTTACAGAGATAAGAAAGTGTGATCATTAATTAAGTAGCAGCAAATGCAACAGTGTAATGTAGATCATGATTAGTGTGTTGTACATTCGGTGTAAGCATGCTGAATGTCTATGCAAGTTAAAAAGCATGAATATAAATACACTAAACAATACCTTCAAAGATTAACACTGGCCCTACACCCAAATGCAAGATGGTTCCTCATACATGGACTTTTAATGGATGCTTTGGATGCAGTTTTATTAACAAGGGAACATTAATGGAATGACAACCTGGAGAAACTCTCAAGTGCAACTGAAGATTCATCAGTGGAAATGACATTGTCAAAAGTTTCTCTGCTCTCAGGGGGTGATTTAGATTAGGAAGGAATTACAAAGCTGCTCACAAACAGCTTTGCAAGTCTATCCTTGCTAATATACAAATGCAGCAGGAGATGTATGACACCCCCTGCTGCACATGCAATCCCAGCACTGTGACCGAGGTTGCAGGCTGGGATCACCATCACCATTGGTTGTGATGGTTGTCCCTTAGGCCATGCTGTGGTTGCTAAAGCCGCAGCCTGACCAGGTCCTGACAGCTTGACACCGTTTCTGGGAATGCTGCCCAGAAACAGCCAGGCTCTGCCTCCCAAAAGCTGAAGACTGTCAATCAGGCTGCAGCTGGGAAGCATTGTGAGTGGATTCACAGATGGAGGGCTGTAGAAAGTGCAGTACACATCCTGCGCATGTGCAGTCCTACAAACAGAAAAAGGCAGCTGCTCAAATCAATCTGGCAGTACTCTTCAGGTGCATGAAATGGAGGGGTAATTCAGAGTAAAAAAAAGGGGGGTTTTAACCCCTATTGTTCCTCAGAAACCTGAGTTGTACCTGCAACAATCCATGAAGACTATATGGTGATAGAAATTCAGTGATATATAGTTGCATGCATTTGCAAATCCATGGGAAGCTGCTAGGCCACGTCATGGCTTCTCTGTTACTAGCAGTCCCTAACACTAAGGGGTTCACATCTGGGGAGCAGGGCCCCCCAAAAATTGTCCAGCCCAGGAACCCCCCAGGGCATCACACAAAAAAAGGAAAAAGGGTGACAGTGAAGTGTAAAGTATAGATGTGTGAGAATAATTAATAAGTGTTGAAAAAGGGTTAAAATATATGTGAACAAACTACATGAGTAAAAAACAAACATAAAAGGTGATATGAAAAGTGACTATGTGCATTAAGTGGTGATGCCCTGAAGCGGTCCAGCCATAGTATCCCAGGGGGCCCTACGCCCAAATGCTCACCTCACAGGTAATATATTTACCAATTATAAGGCCTCATCATAAAGGCACATATATATTTTGTCAATTGTAAGGCCCCATGATAAAGGCACATATATAAATTCATCCAACTTGAGAGCCAGCTTACCTAGGAGTCACCCCTGGGAACTCCAACTAGCATTACTAGAACCAGAATGCCCTTCTAATGCTGGCTCATTCATGCATCTCATAACAAACAAACAAACAGAAAATGGCAGCTGCTCAAATCAATCTGGCAGTACTCTTCAGGTGTATGAAAGGGAGGGGTCATACCAAGTAGAAAGAAAGTTTTTTTAAGCCCCTATTGTTCTTCAGCACACTGAATTGTACCTGCAACAATACATGAAGACTATATGGTGATAGAAATTCAGAGATATATAGTTGCATGCATTTGCAAATCCATGGGAAGCTGCTAGGCCACGTCATGGCTTCTCTGTTACTAGCAGTCCCTAACACTAAGGGGTTCACGTCTGGGGAGCAGGGCACCCCAAAAATTGTCCAGCCCAGGAACCCCCCAGGGCATCACACAAAAAAAGGAAAAAGGGTGACAGTGAAGTGTAAAGTATAGATGTGTGAGAATAATTAATAAGTGTTGAAAAATGGTTACAATATATGTGAAAAACTTACATGAATAAAAAACAAATATAAAAGGTGATATGAAAAGTGACTACAGTATGTGTATTAAGTGGTGATGCCCTGAAGAGGTCCAGCCAGAGTATCCCAGGGGGCCCTATGCCGAAATGCTCACCCCACTGGCCTACTGATAAAGGCACATATATATTTTGTCAATTGTAAGGCCTAATGATAAAGGCAAATACATAAATGCTTCCATATTGAGAGCCAGATTACATGGGAGTCACCCCTGGGAACTCCAAATAGCACTTCTAGAACCGGCATGCCCTCCTAATGCTGGCTCATTCATGCATCTCATAACAAACAAACAAACAGAAAATGGCAGCTGCTCAAATCAATCTGGCAGTACTCTTCAGGTGTATGAAAGGGAGGGGTCATACCAAGTAGAAACATTTTTTTTAACTACCCCAGGACATACACTATAGGAGGGTGGTTGATAATAACACCATAAGGGTAATGTAGGTGCAAAGAACCATATGGCAAGTAGCCATCTAAAGGGGCACACATACCACCCTTACCACCTACATCTAGACTTAAAGGTGCCCCTCAGGCATACCTAGTCTGATACACCATCTAAGGATCTGGATTTCTCTCAGCTGCACCTGTGGCCCAGGGAAACATACTGTAGGTTAGTTATGGATAGAGGCTTCCTAAAAGAGCTGACTAATCTCCCGGGCCACACACTAGCCATAGTCCCATGCAACCATCCACCATTCTTTTTATTGGAGCATTGTGCCTCCTATTTTTCTAATAAATTCAGAGATTTTTTACACATTTGTGAGGCACTCCATATTCCTTGGGTTGTAGTTGTTTCATATACAACACACAGGTGAGCACTCTGTGTAACTTTTTTAATCTACTTTGATAATATTAACAGAGACTGGACATCTCTTACACACAGCAACTCTCAACACTGGGTAGTTCTTGTAGCCGCACGCATATCACACCTTTTTTCATATCCTAAGAGGGTGAAAGGGCTAAAATGTTTCTTCCTCTAGTGCAATGTTCTGACTGACTGTCTCATTGTGGCTGTAGCACAGTTCAGAATTCAAACACCAACTGTCATCTCAAGTGCTGCCAAACATCACTGGCAGTTGCTGTGGCTCCACTTTTTGAAAAGTGAGGGAAGGGGATGTATTACTACAGACATGTGAGAGGAAAATGTGAACCAACAGCAGTGAGAGGGGAATGTGTTACTATATCGGTAAGGCAGGGGAATGTGTTGATACACAGATGAGGGAGGGGAATGTGTTACTATAGAGGTGAGGGAGGGGAATGTGTTACTACACAGGTGAGGGAGGGGAATATATTACTACACAGGTGAGAGAGGGGCATCTCAAATGTGTTACTACAAGGCAAGGGAGGGGAATGTGTTACTACAGGGGTTAGCAGGGGTAATGTGTTACTACAGAGGTGAGGGAGGGGAGTTAGTTACTACTGGGTTGAGCCGAGGTAAAGTGTTACTACAGAGGTGAGGGAAGGGAATGTGTTACTCCAGAGTTTAGGGAGGGGAATAAGTTACTACAAGTGTGAGTGAGTATAATGTGTTACTACAGTTGTTAGGGGGGATTGCATTTCTACACAGGTGAGGGAGGGGAATGTTGGATTTGTTACAACATGGGTGACGGAGGGAAATGAGTTACTACAGAGGTGAGGATAATGTGTTGCTACAGAGGTGAAGGAGTGAAATGTGTTAGTACACAGGTGAGGGAGGGTATTGTCTTACTATAGCAGTGATGCATTACTATAAAGGTGAAGGATTACTGTGCTACTGGAATAATGGGATGGAAATGGAATTGGTAAATATCTAAGGTCTACCCAGGTAAAACCGGGTACATCAGCTAGAATATATATAAAATCAAATGTCCTGACTGATTGACTCATCAATTTCTAAGCCCAAACCCTTTGACCTAGAAACATTAAATTTTGGGAGTATATTCCTTTAATGGCATAAGCACCCACTAAGCATGGATTTTTGGAAATTAGACACCTAAGAGGGTGAAAAGGGTTAAAATGTTTCCTCTCAACCAAGGCAATTGGGTGACAAAGCAACATAACCCAAGTGCTAGGGGACTGTCAAGCTCATTGTCTGGGATGAGTGGAGGTTCCAGAGGGTGGGCTGCAGTTCACTTCAATATTGAAATAGGGGAGTTAAAGTGACATTACCCCAGAGACATAAAATTAACTAAGCATACAAGTTAAGTTAAGATGGGAGGAAGGAAATGGATATATCTAGGGTACCCAGTTTCACCTGGGTAGACATCAGCTAGTAAATTAAACAAGGCTTAATATAAAATATTATCACACAATAAAGTCTAATATAAATTTATTACCACCTGGCCATATTTTAACACACACATACCTTTTTATCATGTTTTACTTATATGTTTCAAAGCAGTTTGATTTCCTTTAAATTCAATTTATTCTGCCAAGCCTATGATTTCAAGGAATAGAAATAAAGTATGTATTTTTGATATATTAATAGTCCTGAAGTGCTCAGCAAGAAGGTAAATCAGTTTCTTTCTTTACTGTTGCTGTAAATTGCATAGATGGAAAATGTGTAATAAATCTTTTTTTTAGGTGTGATAATTGTATAATTTGAATTATATAATATATTTCAGCTTAACTTAATGTTGCAAATTTAATGACCATTTGATGTGAACACAGTTCATATCTATCATTTCTGTAACACTGTTTAGGATCTAACATCTAGATGCAGTACAATATAGTATTCTTTCACCTTGCACCATGGCTGACAATTATCACCTCAAAACAGAGATTGGTGAACATTATTGATGAAAATGAATGAGATGGGTCCTAGATGTTGCTTTCTGTTTATAAAGGAGAACCTGTATACTGTAATTGGTGTTTAGAGGGCCCTACTTGTAAGATTACAATCTATATTTGTTATAAATTTCAAGGGTATGAAATCGATTGGGTACGGATGCTGGCGACCTGACAGGGTTAGGATACTGGCACCTGTTGGTAAGTATCCTAACCCTACTCCTAACCCTCCCCCCCAGTGCTTAACCCTAACCCTCAACCTAGTGCCTAACCCTAACCCCCAACTCTCCTTCTAACACCACTACTTACCGTTGGGATGCTGGTGGTCAGGATGTTGGAGAGGGAATTCTGGCTGATGGTATTCTGAGCACCGCCATCCCAAAAGCCAGGATTTCAACTACCTCCCTATAAAATTAGCAACAGTGGGGTATAATCACGTGACTCTCACATCCAGTCCTGGGTTTTCCTCTTAGATCTGCTTTGCACTACTGTACTAATAGTACCCAAGTCTGATGGCTTAGGTTTTTGACTCAAACACTTAAACCTTACTCAAAGAATATACTGATCACATATGTAGGCCTATCAGTGCTATAGCAGGGAACTCAATGTGAATTGGGCTGGCCCCACTCCTGCACATGTGATGTCATGGTACAAGCAAGCTGAGCACTAGGTGCATCCTAAGGAAGGCCCTTGGCACCCTATAAGCCCATGGCACCCTACAAGCCAAATACTGGTGCTACTGGTGTAGCGATGGTGCCATCCCTCTGCTTATGCCGTGGGCAGTGGAAATACCTGAACATCTGGAAAATGCCACATTTTGTTTATACTTTTTGCATATCATGCACATTATCATCAAGGATGATAAACAATCTAGTGGCTGATGTCCTCATTGGATAAAATCTTGACACTTTACTTAACACTAAAATAAAAGATGCAGAAGCAGGAGTTTGGATGGATTTACCACATTATCAAAATAAAGGACTGCCATGCGGGTGTTATCTAACAAACTCCCATTCCGGTGTTAATTCTATTATCTCCATTCCAAAATTTCTAAAAACTTCTCATATCTTACACCACTGAGCCCTTTTTTACATGCTTACAACCAGTCATCACCACACAAGACAACACAAAAAAGGAAGGTGGAAAAATGGAAACTGGAAATGAGGCCTGTATCCTCTTACCTAAACTAACCCTAAACACACATTCGTCCACAATAATCACTTGACACTCAAACAGGCAAACATCAATCTTAACTTTACAACAACAAAATAAGCCTTTGACACCAATGTGTAGCCAGTCCTGATTCCCTTCAGGCCCAGTCTTTGGAACTCAGTTAAGTGTCATTCTCTTTAATTAATGTAGTATTTTATTAGGTTATTTGATTTATAACATACATACTTTTTGAATTTGGATGTACTTTTAAGAGGATGTATTTTAATTGGACAATATGATATTGTGACAAATTTGCACTTTTTATTGTGTCTGGAAAATTCATTATAGTACAAAGCATACATATTTTTTAAATCACAGGTTGACATACAGTATAAGTAAAGCTTTAAGATAAATAATTTATCATAAGTTTTTAACTTTCAGTAAAACTTTATAACATGCTAAACTGTGAGCAATCTACTGTAGCATGCACCAAACAGGTTTTCCCATAATCACCCTCCTCATTTTTGAAGGTTTAAAGTTTTTTTTTACCCAGTTGGAGTGCCCTTTTTGATTCTTCTCCATCATGAAATACCTTTAAAAGAACTTTCTGATTACCTGATAGACCATTTAATCCCCAGGAAATATTCCTTTGTTACAGTTTCAAGGAGAATTACTTGAAATAATCCTTTTCTTCTATGTACTACAGTAGTTCTATTTTAGTTTTATATGCAGGCTATTCCTTTTTGAATTTGTAAGAAAAAAGGACATTTAATCAATGTCTGCTCTGAAATGGTATGGACAAGTATTTCTCCTGTCTTGAGATGGCTTTGTGTGAATATTTCTTTAAAAAAAAAAAGACCTTGTGGGATGTGCAAGGAATAAAAAGCAATATAACACCTTAATTAGGTTGTAAAAAACTTACTTATGTGCCGCACTGGACAGATGTTTGGATGAAGGATTTCTTCTTTTAAGGGTGTAGGAACTCATAAGCTATTTTCAACTGTTAGTAGTAAGTACAAGGAAAAGAACTGAAACATTATATATAGAATAGAAATACATGTTATGGTAGCACATAGTGGGATGTGGTTTAAAGTGTTTTTCTCTCATTGAGGAATCCATAAATCATTTGCTGCAATGCATTTTTGGCATTATTAGAGCATTATTAGAGCAGAAACAGCATTAGCGGTACTTGCACTGTGTTGTATCATGCATAAGTACAGTTGTATTGGCCTTCACAATCATGTCTGCTGTATAACATGTGGAAACAGCAATTATGTTAAAATGCATTAACTGTTAAACTGGCTAATATTTTTTTCAAAAATCACTCAGAAATTGGCAATTTTTTTAATGTAAATATTTAAAAAACATTTTTAAAACCAAATTTAAACATTTTAAGAGATGAAAAAAAGCCTAGGGTGTGTATAGTACCCCACCAGTATCCATATTCCCAATGATAACATTACTCCCACCCAGTAGCAATAGGGAGTAGTGTCATTACTTTCCCACTCCCCAGTGGTAATAGATCAGTCAGTGGTACCCCGAAACCCCTCAGTGCCCATATATAGTCACAGAAGCATTATCTAACTCTTTCTTAATCCCTATAGTAACTACAGACACCCATTTGTAATAGAACCATCCTAGTGGTAAAAATCCCTGTGAACCTTGACTATTCCATTAATCCCCATAAGCATTAACTCTGCCTGCCACTGCTCCCCCTGTGGCCATAGATTTCTTCTTCCCCTAATGCAGAGCACAGAGGAAGGGGTCTCAGGGGAGACTGATCATCAGTCCCCCATTTTATCTCTGCACTCAGAGTGCAGGCATCAGTGAATAATGCTTTGCAGGGAACTTTAGTTTTCCTCTTTGCACTTAATTTTAACTTTACTGCAGACATCTACAAATTCAGCCAGGGGCCGGACCAGTACGGGAAATCAATTCTGCCCTTGTGCAGAACTGATTTCTTTTTAATCACTGGAGGTTGGATCAGGATCCAAAGTTTGTATGGCTTGTGACTGTGTCAGTAAAAGCCCCTCTGGTAGCATATGCATGGGAGTAATGCGGTCAATATCCCTGACGTGAGGATTCCGGCTCTCAGAATGACGGCACCGGTATCCCCACACTTGTCAGAATCCGGCGCTGGCATCCCTAATGCCGGAGTCACGAAGGTAAGTATCGGGGTTGGGGGGAGGGTTAGCATTAGGATTAGGGTTAGGCACTAGGGGGAGGGTTAGGGTTAGGTACTAAGAGGGAGGTTAGATTTAGGCTCTAAGGAGGGAGGTTAGGGTCAGGAACCAGGGAGGGAGAGTTAGGGTTAGAGTATGAGGAGGAGAGTCGGAATACTGACCAACAAGTGTCAGTATTCTAACCATGTTGGGATGCCGGCATTGTGATTCTGACCACCAGGATCCTGAGCACCAGCATCCTGTATCCATCCTGTATGGGATGCAACCGTACCAATTGGGTGCTTAAACAGTGCAATATTGTCAGATTATGTATTAGGAAATAATTTCATATTATAATCTCTGTCAATAAAGGTATATTCAACACATACAGGGGGAGATGCACTAAGCCTTGGAGAGATAAATTGAAGAGTGACAAAGTACCAACCAATCAGCTTCTAAGTGTCATTTTTCAAACACAGCCTGTAAAATGACAGGAGCCAATTGGTTAGTACTTTATCACTCTCTACTTTATCACTCTCCAAGGTTTAGTGCATCTCCCCCACAATGTTTTCAGTGATCTCATTTACCTTTACTCAAGACTCTGAAAACAACCCCACAAATGAGCCTGTAGATAGTGTAAGTCAATTATCAAGATTCTTTATTAAAAGGTAAATACAGTCAGGTGCATAAATATTGGGACATTGACAGAATTTTCATATTTTGGCCTCTATTCACCACCACAATGACTTTGAAATGAAACAAACAAGATGTGCTTTAACTGCAGACTTTCAGATTTAATTTGAGGGTAATTACATCCAAATCAGGTGAACGGTGTAGGAATTACAATGGTTTCTATATGTGCCTCCCACATTTTAAGGGGCCAAAAGTAATGGGACTATCAACTCAAAAGCTATTTCATGGACAGGTGTGGGCTATTCTCTCATTATTTCAATATCAATTAAGCAGGTAAAAGGTCTGGAGTTGATTCTAGGTGTGACATTTGCATTTGGAATCAGTTGCTGTCAACTCTCAATATGAGATCCAAAGAGCTGTCACTATCAGTGAAGCAAGCCATCATTAGGCTGAAAAATCAAAACAAACCCATCAGAGAGATAGCAAAAACATTAGGTGTGGCCAAATCAACTGTTTGTAATATTCTTAAAAAGAAAGAACGCACCGGAGAGCTCAGCAGCACCAAAAGACCCAGAAGATCACGGAAAACAACTGTGGTGGATGACAGGAGAATTATTTCCCTGGTGAAGAAAAACCCCTTCACAACAGTTGGCCAAATCAAGAACACTCTCCAGGTGGTAGGTGTATATGTGTCAAAGTTAACAATCAAGAGAAGACTTCACAAGAGTGAATATAGAGGGTTCACCACAAGATGTAAACCATTGGTGAGCCACAAAAACAGGAAGACCAGATTAGAGTTTGCCAAACAACATCTAAAAAAGCCATTACAGTTCTGGAACAACATCCTATGGACAGATGAGACAAAGATCAACTTGTACCAGAGTGATGGGAAGAGAAGAGTATGGATAAGGAAAGGAACTGCTCATGATCCAAAACATACCACCTCATCAGTGAAGCATGGTGATGGTAGTGTCATAGCGTCGGCATGTATGACTGCCAATGGAACTGGTTCCCTTGTATTTATTGATGATGTGACTGCTGACAAAAGCAGCAGAATGAATTCTGAAGTGTTTCAGGCAATACTATATGCTCATATTCAGTCAAATGCTTCAGAACTCATTGGACGGCGCTTCACAGTGCAGATGGACAATGACCAGAAGCATACTGCAAAAGCAACCAAAGAGTTTTTTAAGGCTAAAAAGTGGAATGTTATGCAATGGCCAAGTCAATCCCCTCACCTGAATCCGATTGAGCATGCAATTCCCTTGATGAAGACAAAACTGAAGGGAAAATGCCCCAAGAACAAGCAGGAACTGAAGACATTTGCAGTAGAGGCATGGCAGAGCATCACCAGGGATGAAACCCAGCATCTGGTGATGTCTATGCATTCCAGACTGCAGGCTGTAATTGCCTGCAAAGGATTTGCAACAAAGTATTAAAAAGTGAAAGTTATATTTAGGATTGTTTAGTTTGTCCCATTACTTTTGGCCCCTTAAAAAGTGGGAGGCACATATAGAAACCGTTGTAATTCCTACACCATTCACCTGATTTGGATGTAATTACCCTCAAATTAAATCTGAAAGTCTGCAGTTAAAGCACATCTTGTTTGTTTCACTTCAAAGCCATTGTGGTGGTTAATAGTGGCCAAAATATGAAAATTCTGTCAATGTCCCAATATTTATGCACCTGACTGTATATGACAGTCATACTTCACCGGGGACATTGCAAGTGGCTGCAACAAGTAGTCCTGAAAATAAATTGCAGGTAAATGTGTCAAAGTCACATTAACAAAAACCACACAAATAATAACCTATTCTCACAGTTCAGCAAGGATGCTCATCAAAGGCTTAACCATTGATGATCTCCACTAATGATAATATTGATCTTTAACATCAATTAGCATGAAGCATCAATGGAAATCCATTAATGGATTCATCCTTTTGAGGACATCCTAGCTCTGTGACAAGCTCTTTTCGACTATGCAAGAATAAATTAAAACATAGCTGCCCCTGTTCCATCAATGGCTGAGACTCATCAAATCTCCATCATCAATTGCAGAAACATAGAGTTGAGTTTATTTGTATTAGTGTTCTTTATACGAGCCATACAATCTTGCAATTTGTATATCAAAATAACACTTTACATTGACTTAATAAGTAATTTTAGTGATGGATTCAGAGCTACAGTACATTACCCCCCTTGGCTCGTAGTTGTGACAAATTTTTAGATTGAAATTGGTAAGATTTTAGGCATTTTGTTTGCTTTGTTAATCAGTTAAAATGTCATTTAGATGTTTTATTTTTGTCATTTGAGAATCCGAGCAGTTTATTGTGATTCACAGAGTGAAAGACTGTTAAAGATATATACTATTTGATGTGCAGCAAACTCCATTTTGGTCGGTTCAAAGTTATTTGTTAATTTCGATGGATGACAACATTGTACTTGAATAATCAAAAGCGCAAAGTTTCATAACAAAGTTTGTTCTCAGTTTAGTAAAATTATTTAGCAAAAATGTGATTTAGTAAAATTGTTAAATTTGCAAATGTGCAGTAATCTCTAGTCTAGTTCAACTATAATAATAAAAGCAAATGTGATTAATTGCTATGGTTTAATGTAGATTTGAACTTCCTGCTATTTTAATAAATAACCCTTCATGCTATATTAGTAACTGAAAATAATATAATCTATGCAACTAAGAAAACAGTCTATGCAAAGAAAGTGTAGTAATTTTGTCAGTATTCACCAAGTAGTCACCATCTTGGAGGAACTACATTCAGCATAGGACGACACAAACTTTGTGGTCTATATTTTGTAGTATCCTTCAGTGACTGGGATCTTTCTTATTTTTAGCAACCTGAAATTAGGGTATGTTTCATATAGTAATTATAAGAGATTGAGGTATAATTTTCATAGTAGTTGTACATGTTAATGAAGTGCTGGGTGCTCCTGCCTCTTGCCCCAGATGTTACTTGTCAGCCAGTTTGTGAGTTAGTCTGGTGTCAGTACTGCTCTAGTAAAGACATGTTTTGCACAGCTCTGTGTTATTGCCTCTTTGGAGATCCAGCATCATCTACATGGTGTCAGTAGAATGGCAGTGATGGTGCAGGGTCTCTACCAAATCATTCCTCTGGTTTTCTACCAGCACATCTTGGACTTTTGGTTAACTTTCCACAAAGAGTGACACATTTATTGCTATGCAGGCTTTGCAGATAATTTTAAGAAGGCACAAGCACACACCCTTCTAAACATGGCTACTGCTTAAGGATAAGGCTGATAATTTTGCATTTGGTGAGGAGCAGGATAAAGAGGATCCTGAGGTATTGCTTCCAAAATTCAATTGAATCTGCCTACCTGTAAAATTATGAGATTATGGACAGTCATGCATTTAACACAGCATCAAAGTATCCTGCTAAATGTATTCAGGCATAAGTGGCATGGCTGAAGATAGCATTAAAGTATGACTACGGTGCACTCACAGATGAAATGGTAAGGGACAGACTAGTTTGTGGTATAAATAACATTGCCACCCACACTCACCTTCTAAGGGAAAAAGTCTAGTATCTGCCATACATATCTGCAGACTGCATGAACAATCTAATAAGAATGTTAAAAAGTTTTAAAAAGAGGTCTATGTATGCAACATCCAACATCAAGCACAGCCACAAACGCTGAATTGTGGTGACCACCTTTACTCTGAGCGCTCCAAATGTCTTGCATACAAAATGCTGTAGTTCTTTTTGCTGATTTATCTATTTTGCAAGATGGTACAAGTCAAAGTCCAGTCAAGATGAGACTGTCTTGTACTCCTCATCCAATTAATCCCCAGCACAGAATTATTAAAGATTAGTACAAGAAAGTCGCCTCCTCTGTCCATGACTTCCACTATGAAATTATGCATTTGAGAACTGAGAAAGGTGACATCTTCACCATACTGACTAGACTGATACAGGCAACATGTGTAACCTAATGTCCAGAGATCTCCTGTATTGAATAAACCCAAATGCTATGATTAATGCTTCCAGTTCAGTGAACCTTAAAGTGTATGGTGATCAAGACTTGAGATGTGGCTACAATCATTGTCCAGTACAATGGTGGTGATGTGAAACCATTGCAGGGACTACTGGACATCATTAAGTTGGGTCTGATAAAGTCAAGTGCTGATGTTCATGCTCAAAGACTATATGCTGATTTTTTTTTGACAATTCTTTCATTGGCAAGCTACCTGTGACATATCACATGTATTTGAATGAATCTGTAGCTACCACAGCCTGTGATCCAAGACATATACTGCTTGTTATGAAGGATAAGGAAATCTCTGAGCTCAATCGCATGACTGCATTAGGTGTTATTACACCTGTTGCATCAGGATGCTGCATGGTGCTGGGATTCCTGTGGCTGTGGCCTGGCTGAAGTACTTGATCATAAACAGTATTGTGCTGTGTTTCTTCAATGTTCATCTCCTGGTGTTGATATCTGTGGATGCTTCTCAGTACAAACTTGGCACAGTGTTCATGCAGCTGGACAAACCTGTCACATTTACCACCATGGCCCTCACTGAGAGGGTATGCACAAATTGTAAAGGAACTCCTAGCACTGGTGTTTGATTTGCAAGAATTTTCCTAACTTCATTAATGGTCATCCTGTTGTTGTTGAAACTGACTATTAGCCTCTCATCTCCATTATGCACAAGCCTAATCACACAGCCTTGGCTTAGATCCAAAGTTTAATGTTGAAAATTCAGAACTCTCATTTGGATGTGATGTACTGTTGAGGTTCTGACCTTTATGTGGCTGAAGCTCTGTCATGTGTCTTGATGGGGATTTACAGTAGATGTCATGGAAATTGATGTTCTGTCTTCCCAGGGACTTGATGAGCTCGATGAGGTGATGCATCTTAATGACTTGTGTTGTTGCCTGTCTAAGGACATGCTTGAGAGTTGTCCAGTGACATCTATCCCTTCTTGCCATGTATGATGAACTGACTGTATCTGATGTGGTGTACCTTCATGGTCAACAATTTGTTTTTCCTTTCTCTCTGCATAAATGTTATGCCATCCAGGTACATCAGGGTCATCATGGTGTGGAGGCCACCAAGAGGAGGGTGAAGGATGATTCCCACTATGTCTGAAGACATTAAGTCTATGGTTGCTGCCTGTCTCCCCTACCATGCACTCCATGCCCACCAGACTAGGGAGTCCCTCTTGCTAAATGAGGTGCATGATCTCTCTTGGTCAATTGTGGCAGCATATATCTTATATTGGAGTGGATAGGAACACCTGGGGCAAAACGTAATAGGGTTCAAGTATTGAAAATGCGTGATTATAGAGCTATACTTGCACATTTTTAGAACTCACCCTATGTAATAGGTGCGAGAACATGCAAACTCGCATCTTTCCCACACCCCCGCAACTCGCAATGGCAAAACTCATATCCACATGTTTTACCATTGTGAGGATACAACTCAGCCAATGTAATAGAGTACAAGTTTTTAACTCGCACACTATTATGGACCTAAAACTTGTAAAAAAACAGACCTGCTTCAAGCTAGCGAGTATAGCCTAAGCAAGTCCGAGTTACACAGAAACATGCACAGATCCATGAGATTCATGCATGATTCTGTGTTTAAAAATAGTATAAATGTAAAAAAATATAAAAAAAGACATGGGGATCCCCCTAAAAGCACAACCAGCACCGGGTTTTTATGAGCAGGTCCCGGATGTGAAAATACAGGTGAAACAAAACACAGGGTTCCCCTGTATATTTATCAACCAGTACCAGGCTCAGTGAGCCAGTCCTGTTTGTGGAAATACAGAAGACAAAATAAGAAGGGGTCCCCTGTATTTTTCCAAAACCAGCACCGGACTCTTTCTTGCAGGGGTGTAATGCCACCAGCATGTGGGGGAGGCTTGTTGGGACCTCTAATTCTGCCATAAAAGACAATATTATTGAATTTATTTTTTATACAATCAACCTGGTAACCAATGCTGTGGATATTTATTTGTTAGATCTTAATCTGAGGAATACTCCCCGAAATGGGCTTTCCTCATTTGCACAGAGGGCCTGATTCAGACCCGCTCGCGAGCACTGAGCACTCGCAAGCGGGTCGATGTTGGCCAAGTGCGCATGCGCACGAGGGAGCCAGCTCCTTCGTGCGCATGCACGAGACCCGCATAGCGATGGGCAACATCGACAGCACACCCCCTTTGGTGGGTGTGTTGGGGGCGTTGCTGCCCAGATGGAGGCATTCCCGTGGGAATGCCTACCATCTGGGGCCGGCCCCACTGACATCACAAATGATGTCAGTGGGAGTGCTTTTGGCTCTGATAGAGCCAAGAGCACTCCATGGCTTGCAGCAGACGAGACCCTGCCACAAGGGTCTCGTCGCAAGCCTGATGGTCGTGATGGTCTTGACCATTGTGACCATCATTTTGGACTCTCGCTATAGCTGTGGGTGGTCACTCACAGCTATGCGAGCAGCCAGGAGGCCTCTCTAAAAAAAGAGAGCGAGGGCACTGATTCAGAACGAGCGCTCTGAAAGAGCGTCCGGCTCTGAATCAGGCCCAGTAATTGTTATCCAGAGCACCTGCAAGGTGAATGCCATGTATAAATACAAACTCCAAACACAGGTGGAACAGGATGTCTACCACGCTCTATCCAGCTGCAGACAGTGAGCCAAGTCCAGCTATGACAGATCCTCACACCATTTGAGTCACCCTGGTCCAACAAGGCAAATGGAAACCCCAGTTGTGTTTGACAAGCTTGGCAAGGTTCAAGGACTGGCCCACAGGCCCAACAGCCACAGCTTTGAGGTTGATGGTTATCTTATATGAGAACAACAGGTGCCAGTTATTCTAGGTCTCTGAGGACCTTCCTAGGTTCACTTTATAAGCCAATCATGAGAGAGGCCACATTCCTCCATGCATTATCTACTAATAGCCAGAGTTTGAGAGTCAAGAGTTTGAGGTCTGTGCAATATAGCTACCAAAATAAATTGGGCTCTGTGTGGTATAGTTACTAACATTGTGGTCTGTGTTTTGGTCACCAGCATTATCAGCTGGCTCACCAGGTTACTGTAGAATTCTCAGTGGGCCCCACTGCTGGAGGCTTCCACCCCTTCTCCAAAGGGGGAAGGGCCAATAAGGAAATTGTGTTACATCCTGGGTGTGTCTGTGTCACTCTCGGCTTGTCCATGTGTCTGTGTTACCCTAATGGTATCTGTTTGTTTGAATCACTCTGTTAAAAGAATTGAGATGGGAAATAAATGAACTGAAGTAACTGAGTAGAAATCAATTGAGGGGGAGAAATAAATTGGGCAGGATGGTACTGGGGTAGAAATTAAATATGTTCCCATATAACTGACTGGAGGAGGTGCATTTGATTTAAAAACATCAGAAAAATATGCACAGTGCTGATGAGCTTTTCTTTCCTCTCTGTAAGCTGGAAATTACTTTATTTCCTCTATGGTCCCTTTATGTCCCAGTCCAGCACTGGTAACCAGAATGTATGATGTACTGTTGATGTGGAGTTATTTTCATGATAACAATCTTTATAAAGGACTCTGGGCTTGATTCATTACTGATTGCTATTGCGATCGCAGCTGTGATTATGCACAAATTACCCTTGCAAAAATATGATGATTGCTATCGCAATGCCATCGCAGTTTAACATAAGGATGCTCAATTCATCTTACACACATCCGTAAAACTTTGCAAAACCATCGGTAACATCGAGTACCATCAGAGCCTCATGCACACTTGCACAAGGTCTGACCTTACTCATAAATTGATAACCTCATCGCACGCAGTGAAAACTGCATATGGCATCACAGTGGCTAATTTATGTATGCTCCTGTAACAGTGTTTAAATGCACACTGGCATGCCTGCTTTTCACCGACCACCCCCCCAGTCACCACCCTCAAAACAGTCACTTCCTGTCAGTCTACGATGGGTCTGCATAGTCACTGTGATAGAATTGAAGCTTTCACACACTGCTATGCTATTGGCCATCCTCGTGCATAATCGCAGTTGCGATTGGTAATGAATCAGGCCCTCTATACTGTTCTCTGGTCACATGGGCTGTGTGAGATTCAATTACACTGGTCTACGTCATTTTTAAGGTTAAGGTTTTTTTAGGTGATCTTTTTTAATTAGTGCATGATGAATTAAAAAATATAACTAATTTTGCAAAATCAGAACAGGTTTTTTGCTCTCAAGTTTAAAAAAGTTCATATTTCATAAATAAAATATATTATAGTATATAATAGTTTGGAAATTATAATGTTTATTGTTTCAAAGCAGACTTACATGTGTATCAAATGTACACTATATCTATGAAATGGTACACAAATATAGTTATTCTGGCAGAAAGAACCTTATCAAAGACTTTCATGTGTGTTTTGCACCTGGAACATCTCTCTTGAGGCACCAGCAATAGTCTACAAGCATATTTGCATCCTGGATTTGCTATCCTTGCTCCTCGAAATGGGTCTACAAGGCAGCTACACCAAATACCCCTGCTTTCTATGTCTGTGGGACAGTCAAGCAGACAAGCAGCAATATGTCAAACACAACTGGGAAACAAGACCGAGCCTGCAATCAGGTTCGCACAATGTTGTCACTAGCTCTGGTGAACCCACAGAAAATTCTACTTTCAACACTGCACATCAAGCTTGAACTGATAAAAAATGTTGTCTTAGCACTCAAATAAGAAAGCAGAGCTTTTGCTTTCTCCAATCAGAAATTTCCATGCGTCAGTGAGGCCAAACTGAAGCCTCCCAGATAAGGGTGCTTATGAAAGATACTAAATTCAAGGAGTGCCTGGCTCACATTCAAGTTCATTATCACAAACTTTCTGGGCAACCATCGAAGCCCAGAACATGTTGTTGAGGAGATACTGTGGAGCTTTCAGGCTCTTGGTGCATGCGCAGTATGTCCATAAAGTTGCATTTCTTCAGCTGGCATTTAAACTACTTCCCTGAAAACTGTGGTGATCTCAGCAAGGAGCCATGAGACATTCAAGAGATGGAAGAGAGGTACCAGGGCCGCTGGGTTGTAAACTTGCTTGTGGACTATTGCTGGTGCCTGAAGAGAGATGTCCCAGGTAAAAAACACACACAAAAGTCTTTGAAAAGGTCCTTTCTTCCAGAATAACTGTATTTGTGTACCATTTCATACATTTGATGCAAATGTAAATCTGCTTTGAAACAATAAACATTATAATTTTCAAACTATTATATAACTTATTTACAAAATATGAACTATTTTAAACTTGAGAGAGCAAAAAAACCTGACCTGATTGAGCTAAATGAGTTATACTTTTGAATTCACCATCCACTAAATATAAAAGATCACCTATGAAAACCATGACCGTAGGAATTTTTTTTTAAACGCAGACCATTGTTATTGCTCATTGAACTAGCAAGTTTATATATTGACCTCATAGTTCAAACCCCAGCTCACAACTTTTTAAATAATGGGTTTAGGCATAATTTCTATGCATTCTGCTAAAAATAAAGATACCCCGCATATAACAAAAGATATCTAAATAACTAATTTAGATAGTGTCACAGAAGCGCTATTATGAATATAATACTTAAGCTGAAAGAACAGTTCTTATGTTGCTTGTCACTCTCTTCAGAGGTTCCTCTTCAAATATTCAATGTAGAAAATGACAAGAAGACAAGAAAGAAATACATGTGTAGAATTGTTTTATCCAAGTAATCATGCAGGCAAGGTTATTTGCAGGAATGTTTTCTACAGGAGATGGGTCCTATCTTTCTCAATCAATCAAACGATATGGTGACGTACCATACTCACTTCTATATAGTATGTTTGAAGCATATATAGGTTTCTTTTGTAAAGATATGGTGACGTACCATACTCACTTCTATATAGTATGTTTGAAGCATATATAGGTTTCTTTTGTAAAAAACACAACTTCTCAAAAAATAGTGTATCTGGCATAAACATAAATACATGTAGTTCACCACATACCCTACTCACATGAAAAAGAGTGGGGTAAATCATAGAACGGTATCTTTACCAGGATGATCACATACCAAGACTTACTTCAAATAAATATGGATCAAACACATCAAGATTTCTTTTAGTTGATTATTCCAAAAAACAAATCCCAAAACAATATGATGAATAATTTATAATCTTTAATTTGATGATGTATAAAAAATATAACACAATATAAAATTTTTAAATGGAAAAACTTTTTGAAATGAGGAAAAAAATCACAAAAACATCCAGGCACAGTTGTTCTGTGCTAACCCAGAGATAGTCCGGACTGGTCCCCAAACAGCACACCCAGTACCTTAATGGAGATGTAATATCCACAATCCAAATGATCTCCAAATTGATGCACAGAAATACCTCTGACCAACGCATTCGATAAAATATCTTTCTCAGGGTCTACTGCACAGTGCATCTCATGTCTTTTTATACCCAATACACTTTATAAAACCTGATCATGTGATCGCGACCGGAAGTTGCATCATGGCCAGAAATAACTTGAATCTCCAGTTAAAACTTCATCACTTAAAATATAACACATTCCCTTCACTAAATGAAAAATTGCCCCTCCGCTGTATACCCACGCCTGCTCCGGGAACGGTAGTCTGGCACGTGAGTAACAACGGAAGAGCCTCAGTGTCTCATGCTGATTGCCGGAAGTGTGTCAGACACTGAGGCTCTTCCGTTGTAGATGCAAGATAAGTGCAACTTTATGGATGCAAGTTGTGCACATGTGCAGCCAATTCATTTTTGCACAAAAATACATCTTTACAATTCATTGTCAAACTAGCGGTTCAATAAAATACATTACATATAATTAGAGATGTGTGCCGACCCCCGTGTTTTGGTTTTGGATCTGGATTGGTTTTTCCAAAACCTCACCTCCATGTTTTTTTTTTCGTGTCTTGGTTTTGGATCTGGATTTTTTCTTAAAAAAATAAAAAAAAAGCTAGAATCACATAAAATGGGCCTTTTTTGTTCCTACAGTATTAGTAACCTCAATAAAATTTATTTCCACTCGTTTCCAGTCAATTTTGACCACCTCACAGCTCACAATATTGATTTGTTCATCTTGTTTAGGCACAAAATTTGCACCAAGATAGCTGGCTGACTAAGCTAAGCTGCAGCAGTGGGTGGCACAAACAGATGGCAGTTCAGCTTCAAACATGGCACATCAGGAAACACTTTTAATATTCAATAGAGGCCTGAGGGAGTTGGAGTATGTATGTAGTAGAAGGTAGGGCAGGGACAGGAAGGGTTGATTGGTAGTAAATTTAATTTAGTTTTTTGATTCAAAAGAAAAATTATGAGGGAGAAGAGGAGGCATTTACAAAAAAATGTGATACAGTACATTTACATCAGTCCTTGCCACAGGAGAATCCTTGAGCATGGCTGCTGCTGCTGGGAGTTGATTTTCTCATCCCAAATGGGGACCAAGAAGAGTGCTTTCCAAAAAAATAAAAATAAACAATTGACTTAAATAATGCTTTGCAAACCTTCTATAAATGCATTTCCCAACCTGTACAGGGAAAAAACATAGTTAGTTAGTGGCCTCAAAGTGCCACTTAACCAGCACAGATATGGGGACAAGTGTAAGATCTATAATTTAAGGGCAGGGTTAGCCAACCCTGGTCCTCGAGAGCTACCAACAGTGCATGTTTTCCAGGTCTCTTCACTGAAACAAAACTTTAATAATTAACTCCACCTGTGTATCTTTGTAAATGTTTTGGTGAGTAATGAATACACCTGTACACCAGCTAAGTCATCTGGAAAACATGAGCTCTCAAGGACCGAGGTTGGCTGTCCCTGATTTAAGGCCTTACATTGTGTCTTTCTAGGGAATCCTGTACCTGCTTCTGCGGCTAGGAGTGGATTTTCATCCCAGAAGGGGACAATGAAGAGTGCTTCCAGAAAACAATTGACTTAAATAATCCTTTGCAAACCTTCTGTTCTGTAAAGACATTTTCCAACCTGTACAGGGACATTATAAAAAACAGATTTAGTTAGTGGCCTTCAAACTGCCATTGTTCCCACTGTCCACTTAACCATATGAGATATGTGAACAAGTGGAACAGAGCAGCAAATGCAACTCAGATTTAAGGTTTAAGTCTTATGTTGTGTCTTTCTTGGGAATTCATTTTGGAGCGCCATGCCTGCTTGCTGGGAGTGTATGTTTTGCATCCCAGAAGGAGACCAGGAAGCTTGCCTTCCAAAAATAAATAAACAATTAACTTAAATAATCCTTTGTAAACCTTCTGTTCTGTAAATGAATTTCCCAACCTGTACAGGGACATTAAAAAAACAGAGTTAGTTAGTGGCCTTCAAATTGCCATTGTTCCCACTGTCCACTTCTTAGATATGTGAATATGTTAGAATGTAGAAGGCCAAAAATTGGGTGGACCACACATGGCTGATTGATCAACCATGGCAACTGGATTAGTGTCATAAGGAAGAGGAGGCTGCAAACTAGGTGTCATGTTATGATTTGACAATATGGAGTATGTTGCTGGGGGATTAGGCTGGTTGTCATTATCAGAGGACACATTATTATTATTATTATAGTTGTTATTATTTTTGGTTGCCATCTCCTGAAGGGTGTTTACCAACATACAGAGACTACCTATCGCTCAGGCATAGACACTTCCTGAGGAACAGAGCTCTGTTCTCTGGAGGGAAGCCAAATAGGTGGAACCACTGTTCCAACATCTGAAACTCTTATCTCTCCACATCATCTATTATAGATGAAAAAAATGTCATTGGGGACATATAGCTCCTCTTTCTGTACCCTGCTCACCCTTTTTGGTCAGGAAGTCCAGGATGGATGGTTTGGAAGAAGAAGGCCTAGCAACAGATGGGGATGGTCATTATCAAGACCTGGTCCCCCCAATGGGTGTAGTCTGCGAGGTATTGGTTGGCATGCAGGCAGCAGAATAACAAAGGCCTCCATGTTGTTTGTGCTTACATTTCCATATTTCAGTTTGCGATTCAGGTAGGAATAAAGTCGGTTACAGAACACAATGACAGAATCACTGGATGTCTTAGTGCATTCATGGCAAAAACGATCCATGAATTCCCAGACAGATTCCAGACAGATGAATCATTTGCTTGTAATATTCTTTGGTAATTCCTGGCAATGGTGAGTGTTACAGCCATACACATTGAAGGCTGTAACTTTGAACTGCTTTATAGAAAACATGTGAATGAAACCTTTCCACACTGCAAAACATGATGGAGAAATCCCTTGAAGTTCAGCACCTAGAGCATCTTTTTTCATGTTCTCTGGGGACTCTCCTGACTGTGAAGAAAGATTATCCACACTGTAGTCTTCAATTGTGACTTTTTAATGGGGATTTCAATGTTGTCCACTGGCTGAGATTCATCTCATCTGAGGGTTGGGTTTTCCCCATGCAAATGAAACAATTTACATCCAGAAGGTAACTCTTATGTTTAGCCGTGGTGTCAGTCTCTTTTCTAACACACTAAACCACACTAGACTTATAATCTTTGCTTTTGTTTATGTTTTTGAATAGAACAGTTTTAGAATTTAGGATGTCTACTCTATATAGGTTTGTAAATAAATATAGGCTTTAGTTTTTAGAGCATATAACTTTATAAGCTGTTAGGATAACATTTCTGCTATGTTTAAGATAATAAAAAACTTTTTGTAACCCAATAACTTAAAAAAAAGGTTTTCATTGTAATATTCATGCAGCCCCTTGACAGACAGCAGCACAGCAACCCTGCACAGCTACGCCAATGACAGGTGTAGCTACCATGCATACAATAAAAATTGTTTATTTATAATTGTGGGCAGCAGCCCCCCAACAGACAGGAGCACAGCACCCCTGTGCACCTACACCGATGACAGTGACAGTCAGGTGTGGCTGACATGCACACGAAAAAAAAATTGACAATAAAAAGACAATGGGCCAAATGTAATAGGGTGTCTGTTTTGGTAAATTGCGAGTTTGGTGCTAAACTCGCAATTTTTCACAACTCTCCAATGTAATAGGGTGTCTGTTCACTAAAACTCGCATTTTTCAGAGTTACTAAAACTCCCCATTCTCAAACTCGCATCCAGATGTTTTCACATTGAAAACAATCAACTTGCCCAATGTAATAGAGTGTCTGTTTCAGTCTCATTAAAAAAAGATTACCAAAAGTCCCCAAATAATAGACCTGCTGCAGGCTAGCGAGTACATCCTGAGCAGGTCAGATTAACACAGAAACATGCACATATCCATGAGATATGTACATGTTTCTGTGTGTACTTATGTAAAATGTTTTTAAATAAAAAAAAATGACATGCACCCCCTCCCCAAAAGCATAACCAGCCCCGGGCTTTATAAAGCCTGCTCTGGTTCTAAAAATACAGGGGCCAAAATGCGTAGTGGGCCCATGTAAATTAAGAACCAGCACAGGGCTTTGTTGAGCTGGTCCTGCTTCTGGAAAATCAGGGGACAAAACGAGTAGGGGTCCCCTGAAATTTCCCTAACCAGCACCGAACTCTTTCTAGCGGGGGGATAATGCCACAGCCAGGGAAAACCTTTCACCGGTTTCCCTGGCCAAAGCATTATCCCTGACCGCTAGTCAGTCCAGGCCAGGGATCCCTGGGGAGTTGGGTACCCCCCCAATAAAGTGGTACTCCTCTCCAGGGCACCCCAGGCCTAGACTGATAGCCCGGGGCTATCCCCAGCACCCTATGGCCATGGGTGCCAGGTTGATAGTGTTAGTGTAAAGTGTAAAAATTTACACACATACCTTTGCTGTGTCCGGCATGGATCGGGTTTTTGCGTTTTTTTATTTTAACTCCTGGATTGCCTACTTGGACAAGTGGATGTGATCGACGCATAGGAGAGGTGAGTATGGATTTTTTTTTCAGGGACACCCCTATGGATTACTTTGGATACTAGGTGAGTATGTGTGAGTGTGAGTGTGCATGTATGTTTAATTAAAATTTTACTTTCACTGTGTATGTTTGTTTATTTACGTATTTCTTTAGTTGTGGAACTACAAGTGCCAGCATGCCCATAATGCCCCGCATGCTGGTATTTGTGGTTCTAAATACCAGCATGCAGGGGAGGCTTGCTGGTACTTGTGGTTCTACAACTAAAGACAATATGGAAACTTCATTTTTACACTTTACACTAACACTATCAACCCAGCACCCATGGCCATAGGGTGCCGGGGATAGCCCCGGGCTATCAGTCTAGGCCTGGGGTGCCCTGGAGAGGGGTACCCCTTTATTGGGGAGGTACCCAACTCCCCAGGGATCCCCGGCCTGGACTGACTAGCGGTCAGGGATAATGCTTTGGCCGGTGAAACCGGTGAAAGGATTTCCCTGGCTGTGGCATTATCCCCCCGCTAGAAGGAGTTCGGTGCTGCTTATGGAATTTTCAGGGGACCACTACTCGTTTTGTCCCCTGATTTTCCAGAACCAGGACCAGCTCAACAAAGCCCTGTGCTGGTTCTTAATTTACATGGGCCCCCTACGCATTTTGGCCCCTGTATTTTTAGAACCAGAACAGGCTTTATAAAGCCCGGGGCTTGTTATGCTTTTGGGGAGGGGGTGCACATTTTTTTTTTAAAACACACACAGAAGCCATCACGGATCTCACTGATCTGTGATGGCTTCTCTAAAACTCGCACCTTTTAATGCTACTTGCATTTAAAGGTGTCAGTTTACATAGTCCTAAACTCGCCAATGCAGTAGCCTCAAGCTGAAAAGTTCACAGGCTATTGAATTTGCGAGATTCAGTACAAACTCACACTTTTTAAAAGTGCGAGAAAGTGTGAGTTTGTACTGTTACTAAAACTGACACCCTATTACATTTTACTCAATATATTTTTATTTTTTTTCAGCTCCAGAACTTGGGCCCAGAGCACAGATTGATCACAACTGGAGTCGGGCAGCACTAGCATTGCATTGCTGGCTGGATCTTGTGTGGTTAAGCCTAACATGCACGCACACACTGAAAAATATTTTACACAAACAGACACTTTTATTATTTTTTTTGTTTACTTTTTTATTTTTTTTGTTTGAGTCCAGAACTTGGGCCTAGATGGGCAGAGCAGAGCTCAGATGTATTCTGCTCCAGCCCAGATGGAAACAGCAGACAGCACAGCAGCACCACCAGCCCAGGACACAGCAGACAGCACCAGCCCAGAATGGATCAGCAATGCACAAGCCCAGGACACAACAGACAGCAGACAGCACAACACCAGCAACTCTCCCAGCCCTACACTACCCACCCTCCCTGTTCAGTTTCCACAGCCAGAGTGAAATGGCGTCCGCCACATTGTCCCTATATACTACATTGATCATAGAGATGTAAGCACGCTAACCGTGAGATTTCTGGACTCTATGGTTTTGCCTTGGTTTTGAGATCCGAGCCAGGTGGGAAACCCCGAGCCTGCTTGGATCCGACTCGGATCTTCTAAATTCGGGCGAGCTCGGATCTCTGAAATCTGAACCTGCTTATCTCTACATATAATATATAATGAGAACTGACCTCAGTCAATATTCTGCATTTAGCAATGAACAGCCTCACCATGCCCAAAACCTTCAATCAATTGTAATTCCATGGAAAATAAAATCTTGGAATATACAGTATGGAGTTTACACATACCAAATATATTATGGCAGCTGCAGGCTAGGTGGTGCTAATTTGCAATCTTTTCAGGCCTTGAAGGTTGTAATTAGTGATAGACATTGAAGATTAAAGATGAGTTAGATCATCCGGTGAAAACCATTAAATGGTCAGAGAGAGTAGAGCTCTGAATTGGGGCTAGGAAGTAGTATTTTTGTGTAACACAACTGTTAATCATTATTGATCATTTATGCTTAAAGCTGTCCGTACACCTAAAGATTATCTTTCCAACCATTCAACTAGTTGACTGGTTGAAATGAAAATCTGTTAAACATGGAAATCTGGAAACATGCAACATTTTAATGAAAATGTGGTATACTACTCCACTCTAAGAATCCCAGTTACACCAGGCATCTTGCTATGTATGAAATAATGGGGTTTACAGTATGTATCAAGCAGTGAAAAGCAGGGAGAAGTGGACCAGTGGAGAAGTTGCCCATAGAAGCCAATCAGCTCCTACCTATTCTTTTATAGACTGTATTTGATAAATGCTACATTAAAGCTGATTGGTTGTTATGGGCAACTTCTCCACTGGTCCACATCTCCACACTTTTTACTGCTCGATACATAAACCCCCAAAGACACCTGGTTTATGAAGACACATCTGTAGCTCTTGGTATTCTATATATATAGACAATTGTACAACAGTACTTCTAAATATGTTATATATAATTACCAATATATCTACATATTATATGTGCCAGGACATCAGCACAACATGTTATTATGTTGTCTGGTCATAATATTCAGTATACTCTAAGTACAATTTACAGCGCCATTTCCTTATTGCTTATATTAATACCTTCTCACTATACTGCTTTAGGTGGGACAGTCCCAGTTTGAGGGGACTTCACCACCATCCCAATTGTAATGACTTAACTCCTACAGGTGAGGTGCATGTGTCCAAAAATTCACAAAACAGCCCTTATGGAGTCCTAACATAGCCTCCCCCTTCAAGGAGTGGATTCCAGATGCTTCACAATGTCTTTAGTTTCCAGATGTTTTTTCTTCCTATGCATTACAGAATAAGTAGTGTTTGATGACCCAACCAAATTAATTATTTCCTCAATGGCTTTAAAGACTGAGATACTGTAGAACCTTCTACAGAATTTACTGCAGCATTAAAAGTAGTAAGATTCTATAGTATGGGGCTCTGAAAACTATGAGAGAATATGCCCACTTAAGAGCTTCTCTTCTAAAAATGTATGGAGGCTAAAAATTTTTGCTAAGTAGTGTTAGAATAAATAGAACTTGACTCTAACATTGATGCATCAGAGCCATAAATTGTGTAGTGTCTCCAGCAAACACAATTAACTGGTCCTAGGAAGATATTTCTGCAAGAGGAATGGGCACAAATGTTGAAATATCAAGACTAGGAACAGCAGCTGGGCACTCATATTGAGCATCAGTCATCTGTGACATCTCAAGCATATCAGCAGGCTGTGTCTCCCAAGGCTATGTGGACTCAGACTTGGGGCACCAGTGCAGAGTTGTTCTCAGAGATTATAGACTGGGCAGTGGCCTCGAAAACCTTAGGCTGGGCAGTGGCCTTCGATCCCTCAGGCTGGGCAGTGACCTTTGGAACCTCAAGTAGTACAGCAACATCTTTACCCTCAGGCTGGGCAGTGACCACTGGACACATCTCTAGTATCATAACAATCAGTTCAGACCAGAAAGAATGTTTGCACTTATACTTGGAGGCAAGGGCAGTCTTAACTTCATGCTGCAAGGCAAGCACATACTTAAACTTTATTACAGGAACAGACTCTGATAATAGACCCTCTAAAATTGACTCAGATATTGGACCAACTGGAAAAGACCCAGATAATGGACCCCCTGGAATAGTCTCAGGTAACGGACCCTCTGGAAGGGAGATTGGGTAAACACTGTTAACTGGGCAAGAGCCCCAACACTAGGAACCTGGTTGTGTCCCAACATTCGAGAGAAAATCCTCATACCCAAAGGCAAGGGCAGTAGACTCTGAAACCCCAAGTAGTTAGACCTCTGAGGCATTTACATCCAGTCAGCGCTCTGAGGCATCTTGGGCTGCGAAGCATTCTGAGGCATGTCTGACCAGGCATTGCCAAAATAGTTGGATCACTCTCTTGGAACTCCAATGCTGTGTTCCAGGTTACACCAAGTAAATTGTTAATCTACAAAATAGGTTCTAATGTGTAAACACTAATGAGGCAAAGTGTAACATTCTGCATCACTCTGCATTTTTCTATCTCATCTCTTCATTCTTCAAATGTAATGATATTTGAAAGTCCCTGTACAATAACTACCAAAAGTTATTATATTGGATGACTGATGCAATAGAAGGGCAGGTGGACTCAACATTACAACAAAAACTATTCACATTGGGTCTTCCATTATAGAGGACCAAGTTAATTAGTGGTCCCTCTGACACAGAGAAAGAGTGTCAGTTAGGGATCCTTACTATTCATAAAGTGGGGAAGGCTACTTTAGTTTTTTTAATGTTTTTAGGCATTGTCTATAATGGTCTGCTGTGTAACACCATGTATTATACTTGAAGAGTAGGACTAGATAGGTTGATAAATAAATTGAAATTACCAATGAGATAATTAAAAGAAATTCAAAAGTCTGACTTTATGACCAGCACAAATATGAATCATAAAAAGTGCTGCATTATAGTTCTGCTTAATTTAAGCAACTGACATTTGGCACAACCAAAATATAAAAGTTATAGCTGACTTAATCAGATTTACTCAATACATATTTTAGTTATTTTCTGCCTTGGAGATTTACAGCAAGGAAAAAGTCAGTGACCTCTGATAGCAAATGAAAATAAGTAAAACTAATTACATACTGTACTACATTGCTGGGTGTCTGAGTGTTTTTTCCATAACTGTGGGGGTCATTCAGACCTGGTCACGAGCGGCAGGATGCACGCAAGTGGATCAATGTTCCCCACTGCGCATGCGCACGACGGAGGGAGCTCCATTGTGCACATGCGCGAGACCCGGCGAGCGATGGGCTCACCATCGCTCCGGGTCTCGCACCAAAGGGGGTGTGCTGTTGATGTTGATTGACAGCACGCCCCCTTTGGTGGGCATGCCGGGGGTGTGCCTGCCAGATGGAGGCGTTCCCATGGGAACGTCTACCATCTCAAGCCGGCCCCACTGACATCACTAGTGATGTCAGTGGGAGTGATTTTGGCTCTGATAGAGCCAAAATCACTCCAGGGCTTGCGGCAGCGAGACCCTAACACAGGGTCTCCATCGCAAGCCTGATGGTCGCGATGGTCAAAACCATCACGACCATCATCATGGACGCTCGCTATAGCTGAGGGTGGTAACCCACAGGTATGCGAGCATCCATGAGGACACTCCAAAAAAAGGTAGGAGGGCCCTGATTCAGAGCGATCACTCTGGTCAGAGTGTTCAGCTCTGAATCAGGCCCAGTATTCTTAGAGCTAGTTGACACAATGGAGCAATTGGTGTTATATTTTAACAATTGTTTTCTGCAATCCACCAGGTTACCTGGCTGACAGCAGCATCCTCTTTCCTGTCTTCACAAATATGATGCCTGAGAGGAAGACAGTACTGGCATATTGCAAGAGTTTTTGCTACTGTAGTTCCTGTGTCGGCACCATCTTTCCCAAGGTATCACATGACATGATAGCTAACCCATTAGGCCATTAATGGTAATTTTGTCATAGTTTTAAACCACTTTGCTGCAATGTCCAAGGTACTAAAAGGAAGTCTATTGGGTTTTACAATCAAGTCCATTAAAACACAGTGTATTTAATCTCAGCTGCTTGCATAATTAATTGAAATTAGTAGATAGACCAAACTGCCATATCCACGTTTCTCTTAAATACATTACAATTAGCAATGTATAAATGATTACTGCAATAAAATAATAAAAATGCACAAACTTCAGGCACAAACTAAATTGAAACATAATTTTTAAGTGATCAAATATAAAATAAAATACTAAAAGCTGCGGGATCAGAGTATGCCAGTGGATGCATACATAATATACTATACCTTACCCAGATAGAATGTAACAAAAATTCTCAAGAGATCTTGCTGTCACAAGCTACTGCATTGTGATTGTGGGACGAGGCGATTTTTCGATGAACTCCTCTTACCAGTTGTTCACCATCCCTGTTCTATTCTGGATTGGCTCCTGTGTCTATTTCCTGCTGGTGTGAAGGCTGCTCTGATGCTGGTGATAGCATTTCATGTGTTTCCGGTTCTGGCTTAGTCTCCTGTTTTCAGTCGAGCACCCAGTTCACCTGTCTGTCTGATATTCCTGCTGTTTGTGTTATCCAGGCAGCACAGTCCACATACCAACTTCCTGCCATTTTGTCATCCAGATGGCACGGTCCGCATACCACCCTCCTGCTGCTTGTGTCAAATTGGTGGCACAGGCCACACTCCTGTGTCCAGAGTGTGCAATCAAGCATACCACTGCTTATGTCAACCTGGCAGCACAGGCCGCACTCTAACATCCAGAGTGCACAATCAAGTGTACTGCTGCTTGTGTCAACCTGGTGGCACAGGCCACACTCTAGCATTCAGAGTACGCAATCAAGCATACCACAGTTTGTGTCAACCCAGCAGCACAGGCTGCACTCTAGCATCTAGAGTACACAATCAAGCGTACCAGCGCTTGTGTCAACTCTGCGGCACAAACCACAAAGGCCACAACTAGCCAAGGCTGCTACACGGTCCAAAGGCCACATCTTGCTCTACTGCCCAAAGTTCACAACTAGCCAAGACTTTCCAGCCCTCAAGGTTGCTACATGGCCGCAGCTTGCCAAGTATTCCAGCCCTCAAGGACTTATCTGTGGAGCTACCTCTATCCATAACATTATCACGGGCCCTAAAAGAAAACTGTCTCATACATCAATAGCGGTATTCTTCTTTACTTTTGTTCTTTTCTGTCATGGAGCCTCCTCAGAATCCTGCGCAAATACTAGCAGCTCAGATTCAGGTTCTCACCCAAAAGGTGCAAGAACTATCTCTTCAGGTTGAGGAGACTCGGGCTGCTCCTGTTTGTTCTATGGCGGTGGCATTGAAATTGAATATGCTCCACAGGTTTCCAGGAAACCACAAGGACTTCCTAAAGTTCAAGGAGAGTTGTAAACTCTATTTTAAGCTCCAACCCATATCCTCATGCTTGGAAGTCCAACAAGTCAGGTTTTGTATTTGCCCTGTTATAGGGAGACCCTCAAACTTTGGTCTTTGGCCTTCCTTCCACCTCTGCTGCACTACTGACCATGGACTCCTTCTTCACAGCTCTGTGTCTGCTTTATGATGATCGGGACAAAGCATCCATGGCTGTGGAAAGTCTCCAGTCTCTGAAACAGAAGAGCAGGGCTGTTAAGGATTACTGTACAGAGTTCCATAAGTGGGCCATGGACTCTGGGTGGAATGACTCAGCTCTCTGGAGTCAGTTTTGATGGGAACTTTCTGATCAGATAAAGGACATATTGGTTCATTATCCTTCTCAAGAGAGCCTGGATGATTTGATGAGCCTAGTCATTCATATCAACCGGTGGCTATGGGAATGCAGGGTAGAAAAGAACTTGCCCTCTCTGGCTCCACAATCTTCTGTTTGGATTTCACTGGCTGAACAAGATTTTGCAAGAAAATGGCTGAAATCTTGCCTCCACATCAACCCTTCGACTGTGCTATCGATCTCTTACCCAGTAATAGACTTCCCAAAGGCAGGTTATACGCTTTGGCTGTCCCAAAGAGTAAAGCTATGCAGGAGTTTATCCAAGAGGCTCTGGAAAGGCTTTTATTTGACCCTCCAAGTCCCTGGTAGCAGCAGGCTTCTTTTTTGTTGAGAAAAAAGATGGATCAATCTGACCCTGCATTGATTTCTAAGTATTAAACAAAATCACTGTCAAGACCAAGTATCCCCTGCCGCTCATCTCTGTTCTCTTTGATCAATTGTGGTAAGCTTCTATATTTTCTAAGATCTACCTCCAGGGAGCATATAATCTTATCCACATCAGAGAAGGAGATGAGTGGAAGATGTCATTCAACACATATTCGGGGCAGTTTGAATATCTTGTCATGCCATTTGGTCTCTCCAACACCCCAGCCATCTTCCAAGACTTTTATCAATGAGGTCTTAAGAGATTTTCTTGGAGTCTTTGCAGTAGTCTACTGAGATGATATCCTCATCTATTCCAAGTCCTTGAAACAGCATCATCAGAACATGAGACTGGAGTTGCAGAGATTTCTAGACAATGATTTGTATGCCAAGTTGGAGAAATGTGAATTTGAGGTGGAAGAGATCTCCTTCTTGGGTTACATAATTTCCTCTCATGGGTTCTCCATGGATCCAAACAGGGTGAAGGCTACCTTGGATTGGGAGCAACCCGCTTCGCTGAAGGCTTTCCAATGATTTCTTGGGTTTGCAAATTATTTTGCAGGTTTATTAAATCTTTCTCCTCAGTTGTCTCAACCATTATGGAATTAACAAAGAAGGGGGCTGATGTTTCTAATTGGTTCACCAGCGCCACTCAAACTTTCTACTTACTCAAGACTGCTTTTGTGTCTACTCCTATCCTTTGACATCCCAAGCCAGATCTTCCATTTGTGTTTGAGGTAGATGCTTCTCAGATCAGAGTTGGCGCCATCCTTTCTCAAAGGGATATTCAAGATGGCAAACTGCATCCATGAACCTTCTTCTCTCAAAAATTTGATTTTACAGAGAGGAATTATGATTGGCAAACGAGAGCTTTTTGGTCATTATATTGGCATTTGAAACTGGAGACACTGGTTAGAGGGGGCTAATCATGTGGTTTCTGTTCTGATGGACCATAAGAATTTGTCCTATATCGAAACTGCTAAGAGGCTGAATGCTAGGCAAGCATGATGGGCCCTGTTTTTCACCCACTTCAACTTTGTCATCTCCTTTCGACCTGGTTCCAAGAATTTGAAGGTGGATGCCCTCTCATGTAATTTTCCTATTGTTCATTCTCCTATTGTGTCAGAAAAAACCATCATTTTGGCTTCCCAGATTCATTTAGCCTTGACTAGAACCATGGCTGGTTCTCTCAGGCAATTCCGGTCTGAAGCTCCCTCTTAAGAGCCACCAGGGTTGCTGTTTGTTTATGAGTAGTCTCGTAAGGCAGTCCTGAATGACTTCCACTCGCCCAATGCAAGTGGACATCCAGGCATCTCTAGGACTCTTGAACTACTCTCCCTTTCTGTTTGGTGGCACTCCATGTCTCGGGATGTTCATGAGTTTGTAGCGGCTTGTGACATCTGTTCCAGGAATAAGACACTCCAGACTACTCCTTCATGTCTGTTATGTCCACTGCCTACACCCTCAAAACCTTGGACCCATATTGCTATGGATTTCATGGTAGATCTCCCATAATCTTCTTGCTGTTCAGTCATCTTCACCATTTTTGACCTATTCTCTAAGATGGCTCATTTTTTTCCCCTCACCAAACTACCTTTAGCTAAAGAGTTGGCAGTACACTTTATGCAACATGTTTTTATACTTCATGGGCTTCAGTCAGATAGTGTCTTGGATCAAGGGACTCAATTAGTTGCCCGTTTCTGGAGGTGTTTTTGTGGTGATCTGGGTATCAATGTCAGCCTGTCATCAGTTTATCATCCACAGTTCAGCAGACAGACAGAGCAGGCCACTCAGTCCTTGGAGCAGTACCTCCACTGTTTCATCTCCAAGTGTCAAAATGACTGGATTCCTCTTCTGCCTTTTGCTGAATTTGCTTTCAACAACTCCTGCCATTCTGCTTCTTCCATTCTCTTTTTTTTTCCAATTTTGGGACTCATCCTAGAAGTAATTCCTCTGAGACCACATCAACCAGAACTCCTTCATCTTCATCTGTTTCAAGGTTATGGTCAGTCTGGAGGAAGGTACAAAACTCTCTTATCTAAGCATCCAGTCGGTCCATGGTTTGGGCTGGCAAATGTCATAGGCCTTGTAACTTCAAACTGGGAGACTTGGTTTGGCTGTCCTCCAGGAACATTAACCTTCACCAGAGATCACAGAAGTTGGGCCCCAAATTCATTGGCCCATTTAGAATCATTTCACAAGTTAATCCTTTGGCCTTTCAGCTGAAATTACTCAGAACTCTCAAGATTAACAACACATTGCATTGTTCACTCCTGAAGCAGGTTTTCTTTTCCTCCAGGTTTACTCCTAGGCATTCAGTCAGGCCTCCTCCAGTGCTCCTCCAGGGCTGCCTGGAGTTTGTTGTGGAAAAAATGTCTCCAGAATTTCACATGGTTGCCTTCAGTTTTTGGTCCACTGGAAGGGTTATGGACTGCAGGAGTTCTCCTGGGTACCAGGAAGTACTTTGTATGCTCCTATGCTAAAGAAGATACTTTTTGAGAACTTTCCTGGCAAACCAGGGTATAAGGGATCCTTAACCCCTCATTAAGTGTGGGGGGGTACTGTCACAAGCCACCATGTTGCAAACATGAGATGAGGAAAATTCTGGGTGATCATTCACAGAACTCATCTTACCAGCTGTTCATCATCCCCGGTCTGATCTGGATTGGCACCTGTCTCTATTTCCTGCTGGTGCAATGGCTGCTCTGATGCCGATGATAGCGTTTCACATGTTTCTGGTTCTGGCTTAGGTTCCTGTTTTCAGTTGAGTACCCAGTTCTCCTGTCTGCCTGTTGTGCAAGTGGCACAGTCAGCATACCAACTTCCTGCCATTTGTCTCATCCAGGTGGCACGGTCTGCATACCACCTTCCTGCTGCTTGTGTCTACCCAGTGGAACAAAACTGCACTCCAGCATCCAGAGTGCACAATCAAGCATCCAGCTGCTTGTGTCAACCCAGCAGCACAGGCTACACTCCAGTGTCCAGAGTATGCAATCAAGTGTACCACCGCTAGTGTCAACTCAGCGGCAAAAGCCACAAAGACCACAACTAGCCAAGGCTGCTACACAGCCCAAAGGCCGCATCTTGTTCTATGGCCCAAAGGCCACAACTAGCCAAGGCTTTCCAGCTCTCAAGACAGCTACATGGCCCAAAGGCTGCATCTTGCTCTACTGCCCAAAGGCCACAACTAGCCAAGGCTGCTACACAGCCCAAAGGCCGCATCTTGTTCTATGGCCCAAAGGCCACAACTAGCCAAGACTTTCCAGCTCTCAAGACAGCTACATGGCCCAAAGGCCGCATCTTGCTCTACTGCCCAAAGGCCACAACTAGCCAAGGCTTTCCAGCCCTCAAGGTTGCTACACGGCCTCAGCTTGCCAAGTATTCCAGCCCTCAAGGCTGTAGCTGGACTTATCTTTGAAGGTACCTCTATCCATAATACCTGTGCTATGTTCACAAGTAAAATTGGTATGGAAACAATGTCCTAACACAAATATATGTTTAAATATTAAAAGTATTTATTTTACATTAAGCAACTGGTTGCTATAAAACAAGCATAATAATATAATATTTCAAATCCATAATTATCACATTATTAGAATTTGTTTTTTAAAAATTCTGAAGGAGGTGGGTCATATGTTGAAATATACTGTAGTATTCTAATAATAAACTTTGAATGTCCAGATGCACACACAAATATAATAGTTTACTGTGTCCACACCTATATCAGAGTTCAGAATAAGGGTGAATCAGTCTTATCTCTTTTGCTCCAGGCTGGTAAAACTGTGTATTAAGAAAGTTTCTTTTCCTCTAGATTGTTCTATTTGACCCACTGTACACACTTGCTGGTAATTACAGAGCACAGGCAGAAACAGTGAACTGAGATGTCACATACCCCATCTCCAGTGCAGGAGATTGCTGCAATCACTGTCCACCTGGAAGGGTTTGCTCCCCTCTGCCGGAGAATACACGCTTTGGAATCATGGTTGAAGCTTGTGTCAATTTATCTTTTCTGGGTAATATAGTGTCTATGTGCCAGGGTTCAAAATAGTCTTTGATGAAGCTCCCTGGAAGGACCAAAACCAGTTAGAGGATCCCTGCTGACCTGCTGACCTGCCATATTAATCAATGTTAGGGGCTATCTTTTCTCATGGATCCTCTCCTATAAATTTCAGATTGTTCGTTGAATGTATCCAAAGTGGTACAGTTCAGTCTCAATCTGACCAATTGAGAAAAGGGCAACTTCTTTTTCCATTTACTATGGTGACACCTATTAAAATCTAAATAACTATCACTAGCCATCTGCTTAAAATTAGAAAATGTCTCAATGGTATTATTGCCTTTTTGTTGCACTAAATCTAAATATTCAGTTTCCTTTTCTTGGAAATTGGATGTGAACCCCAGATTAAAATAATTTATATTCAGGTATTGTACAAATCCAAGGAAATTTTCCTTTATCCCCTGCCAAACTAATAGAATATCATCTCTGTAGCACATAAAAAATACAATATTAGCAGAAAAAGGTTTATTACTAAGAATAAAATGAAACTGGGCATGCAAATCATTCCCATCGCAGTTCCAAAAATTTGGAGAAAGAACTCATCGAGAAAGCTGGCTAAGATTTGTGTTGAAATGCAATTATTTCACTCAATCAAAACCTAATCATACATAGGTCCATATTGGTATCAGACCCAGACATTTCTTTTTCAAATTCTGACTTTTCTAGAATCACTATCCCCCCTCCCTTGTCTGCTTGTTCAATTATAACACTTTTTTTTCCAAAAAAGGCTTTCAGTGCTTGATTCCCAGAGGGGTTATGTTCTTATCAGATATTTTAACTGTATCTTTTATCTTTTCAAAATTGTTCTTATCCAGTTGGACAAATAAATGAAATCTCCTTGACTCTACTGGATAAAAGGTTTACTTTGCTTTTAAACCTGAGGAAAAAGGCAGTTTTTTAAGGGGGAAAGAAAATTGATATTTTGTCAAATAGAATGCCATTTAAGAGTCATTTTCTACACATAAAGATTTAAATTCATATACTTTTTGAATTTATTTATACTAGTGGCCGGGGAAAAAGACAGCCCTTATTGTAACAGGCTCTTATCTGCAGCTGATAGAGGGAGTTTAGACAGGTTAAAAATAAATTTCTTGTTTAAGTTTTGAGGGTTGTAAACATAGCTCTCTTTTTGTAAGGGGCCCTTTCCACATAAATTCCCTATTTCTCTCTGTATTTTTTTCTTTTACCAGATGGGGATGGTTTGACAAATTCACTGTTCAGAAATAGAGGTCTGCATCATTTTTCTAAAAAACTAAATTTTTGGACTGGGGAAAAGTAATTCCCATTCAAAGATTCAAGTGTTTTAAGTTGATTGTTTAGTAATGGGGAATGGTTCTCATAAGATCTACTGTGAATTCTCCCTGGTTTTTCTCTCAACACTTTTTGCCATTGTGGGGTAATGCCTCCCTTTGTGGCCTAATCTTCAATTGATTAAATGATTTTGGTTCACTAGATTGTTTTTTCTTTGGCTCTGATAGAGCCCAAATCACTCCAGGGCTTGTGGCAGCGAGACCCTACCGCAGGGTCTTGTCGCAAGCCCGATGGTTGCGATGGTGTTTACCATCGCGACCATCTTTTTAGCCACTCGAATTAGCTGTGGGTGGTCACCCACAGCTATGCGAGCGGCCAGGAGGCCGCTCCAATTTTAGGTAGGAGGGCCCTGATTCAGAGTGAGTGCTCTTGTCAGAGCATCTGGCTCTGAATCAGGCCCTCTGGCTCTACACACAGTCACTGTTCCAGTAAACACTTCCTGTCTTCAGTTTGCAGGAACTCGGCACACAACGTCAGTACTTCTGTGTCCTCCTGAAACCATGCCCAATGCTATTTGTCATCATGGACTTCATCAGGGGGGTGGGGCCTTTCCCTGAGCATCAGCGTTTTATATACCTGCTTGCCCATAGTTAGTAAAATAACAGGTGGAGAATTTTTAAAATATATATAAACTCAATTTCACATAAAATACAAATAACATGATCATATCCACGAACAATAAAACATAATTAGAATATAAAAGATAACCAATAGGATGAATTATAATGTCAATCAAATGCCATTTTCATGAAGACCAATAGTAATTACACCCTTTGTAAAAGTACTTCTTCATTCTACACACATAAATCCCACAACAGGGACACCATATTTCACTTATTTATCAACCCACTTGGGATTGAAGGCTCCAATTTAATTTAACCCATTGGTTTAACAGAAAAATAATATACAATTTAATTCACAGGACAAAAATATAAAAACAATTTATATATATATATATATATATATATATATATATATATAAATATATATATATTATCATAAGTCCGCACTCAAAGTTTCAAATATAAGTCATATATATATATATATATATATATAGGCGGTGCTCCTTAGAGATCCAGCAGAATCCAAAAATACAAAAATAGAAAAAAGGCACTCACCAGGTAGAAAATGAAGATAAAATCACATCTTTAATAGAATCATCTTTAAAAATCACCATATTGTCGATGTTTCGATCCTCCCAGGGACTGTCATCAGGACAATCCAAGCCAGTGTGAACAGAACAACACCACAAAGCATACTGAGTAACCACTGTCCCTTGCCTCTGATATACCTGCTGCAGGTCCTATAGCTCCACCCACCAATAAACTCATGGTAAATTCTAAAATCACATGTAGGCTAAAGACTACCACTCTGAAATAACACTAAGTATAGATAGCATAGCGATTTGGCTCCTGAGAAAGTGTGAGCCATATATCTTAAAGGCATAACACTTAAAACGACTGTTGAAAAAAAAAAAAATTTGAAAAAGAAAATGGCGCCCGCAACTATGCGTGTCACCTGTATAGCCCAAGCGTTCCACAGGGGAAACAATACCAGCTGAACCAGGAAATGTCTTAGTCTGGTCACATGTGTAAACAAACCTCCAGCTGATCAGCAACACTAGCTGATCTCATCAAAAACGGACTGTAATGACTGTGCTAAGTTCAGCACATGAATTCTGCATATAACTAACCCTCCAGCTGGTGAAAAATGTTAGCAATTCATGTCAGGGACAAAGCATATTGGCTCTGATGGATTTAGGACCCACAGCAAAATTGTATTATACCACGAAAAAATGAAACAAAAACTAAACACTATAATGACCAAAGGACAATGTCAGAAAAAAACAAAAAAAACAAACAACTATTGAAAAAAATCCCCAAATTAAAATAATAAAATTAAAAACACATTAAAAAGCATAGAAAGCAGAAAAGTATAAAGTAATCATATATTCATGTAATGATATAATAATGCACTAAATAGTGCAGATCGGTCCTTTGAAAAATCCCAATCAACGCAAAAATATATTTAAAGGATTTGCCTCATTAAGTCCTCTTGGGGCCACAGTGTCCAGCTCAAAAATCCATCTTGCTTCGCGTTTTCTTAATAACATCTCGCGATCCCCACCGCATGTCAATTTGGAGATGTGGTCGATGAGCATACACTTGAGACTGGAGATGGGATGTTTATGAATGTCAAAATGCCACGCTACAGGTTTGTCAGAATCATGGTTCAATAAAGCGCTCCGAATAGAGGAGCGATGATTTGCCATGCGCTCTCGGAAATTGCGCGTGGTCATCAAGATGTAGTAGTAGCCACACAGGCAAATAATCAAATAAATAACATGATCGCTTGTGCAGTGTAACCTGTGACGTATCTTGATCTTTTTGCCACTATGAGGGTGTGAAAAATGTGTACCAACCTGCATTGAACGGCACGTAGTGCAGTCTACACATCTGTAGCATCCTGTTTTGGGCAATGGTAACCAGGATTGTGTTGTAGTCCTAGGCTGCTTCATGGGTTTCATCAGTAGCTGCTTAAGGTTGGCACCTCGCCGGTAAGAACACATCGGCGGTTTCTTGTTCACTTTTGAAAAGCTTGAGTGGGTAGTGATAATTGGCCAAAACATCTTGTAAGCCTGTTCTGTCTGATGAGACCTAACATCAAATGTGGTTGTCACAATCATACGTCGCTGATCAATAGGCTGATTATCGCGTTGTATTACCTGTGAGTGCCTAGATCTCGCTTTACAAAGGCATCTGGCCAAAGTGGTCCTAGTGTACCCTCTCGCCAAAAAACGATCTTCCATCTCAACAATCTGTTGTTCCATGATCTCAGGAACAGTGTTATTTCTCAGTACCCACATAAATTGAGATATAGGTAGACTCTCTTTCAGACTCACAGGGTGGTGGCATGTAGCAGAGTGTTGCGGTCAATCTCTTTTCGATAAGGAGCCAATCCCAACAATCCATCCTCAAGTGTAATGGTAATATCCAAAAAATGCAAAATCCTCTTATCTATCTGATAAGTGAAGCGTATAGGGCTATCTAAGGTGTTCAATTCCTTGACCATATCATCAAATTCCAACTTGGTGACATTCCAAAGGATAAATAGGTCGTCAATATAACATCCATAGTAAAATAGCTTGTCACTAAATCTGGAAAAAATGTGTGTTGTCTCATAGTGACACATGTAAAGGTTCGCATATGAAGGGGGAAGGTTGGAACCCATCGCAGTGCCCATGCGTTGAATGTAGAACTCACTGCGGTACATAAAATGATTTTTGGTCAAAACCAATCTTGCCAGCTCCAAAAGCAACTCAATGGGTGGACCCACATGAGGCCCTAACGTCAAAGCTAGGCGTAAAGCATCGATGCCCTCAACATGTGGGATCACCGTATAAAGCGAGTTAACATTCATAGATGCTAGCCATACCGTGTCAGGAACAATAACTTAGTTGAAAATTTTATCCAAGAAATCTGATGTATCGCGGAGGTAACCCCGCATCCTACAAACATGGGGTTGTAAGAAACTATCCAAAAACAAGGCCAATGGTTGCAATAGTGATCCACGTGCAGAGATAATCAGTCAACCCGGTGGATCAACAAGGCTTTTATGTATCTTAGGGAGCATATAGATGATAGGACATATAGGATGCTCAACCTTAATAAAGTTAGCGATGCCCTCCTCAAGCCAGCCATGTTGAACCGCCAGATCAATAATGTGATCTACCTCATGTTTTATCTCATGCATAGGATTTGTCCTAAGTTTCTCGTATACATTAACATCAGATAACTGTTGTGATATTTCAGCATTGTAGGCGCTCCAGTCCTGAACAACCACAGCGCCACCCTTGTCGGCTTGACGGATTACAATTTCATCATTGTGCATCAGACTGTTAAGGGCCAGCCTCTGTGCTTTCGACAGAATATCAAAATGAACAGATTTGTCAGGAGTGGACATCTCCAATTCAGTGAGTCTCAAAAAGGTCTCAATACTGGCATTGGACAACCTGGGATCAAATATACTCGGTGCAGTAAACCTAGTAATGCTAGGATCAAATGTGTTCTGCTCATCTGAAAGACATTCCCTCAGCCTTAGTTTCCTTCCAAATATAAAGTGATCAACTGCCCACCTGAACTTGTCATGTTGTACTGTTGGAACAAAAGATAAACCCAAATTGAGAAGACTCTTCTCGGCATCAGAGAGGGGATAATGAGACAGATTGAAAACCGAGGCTACAGCCTCCTGCCCCTCCCTCTTCTTCTTGTACCTGCTCCTCCTTGTTGGGTATCTATGTTTGGATTTCGTGCGAGTTCGACCTGTGCTCGCATGCTGCGTCCTAAAAAATATGCAGCAACACCACTGGGCAGCCTGCTATTGATGGCCTCACTGTCAGAATTGGATTGAGAGGAGGCTGTGTCTAATTGTTGGATCCAGGATCTAATGGTACCTGGATTTCTCCAAGTGAATGGCCTACGTAAATCGCCCCGCAACCATCGATAAACCTGATTATTTGTATAATCAGCATTCACAGTAATAAGTTTTTTACGCTTAAATGCTATGAGTTCAGGCTGGTAATTGGTCAGCTGATCTTTTAATTTATCTAACCAGTTGTCTCTTTTGTCACTAGAAAGTGTGGTTAAACTAGAGGCATTAAATGAGGCTATATCCCCACGTATTTTCTGAAGTTCTACCCCGACCTCCTCAATGACCAATAAGATGAGGTCGAAGTAGCATTTATTGAGCACTCTGCACCATTTAGTGCAGAAGGCCAAATTATTCCTCCCAATCGTAGGGGTATTGTTAACATGGAAACCCCTAGGAATCTTTTTATTTCTAAAGTAGTCAGATAAAAACTGACCATGCAGTGTTAAATCGACCTCCCTTTTCTTAAGTCTCAAAAAACGATGATAGAGATGAAGGGAAGTTTCATCAGGCAATTTGGAAAATTCAACATGGTCAAACAACACTTTTTCTGCATCATCATCAGTTAACAAAATCAGAGAACTATGTGCAATCTGAAATGTAGCATCATCAGGTATATGTGAAAACTCAGTGGACATGGCAACCAAGGAATCAGCCCCCCCCAAAAAGAACCGATTAGACTAACTAGCAAAAACAAAAAACAAAAAACAAAAAACTGTCAATGTTACAACACCTTAGACATCAACAGGACCGATCAAAATATATAAAAAAAAAAAATACATATAGAGCAAATATTATACAGTCAATTATATGTACCAGTATACTGAGCCTGAGGTACTGTCAAAAAATATCTTTGTTGAATAAATATCAAAATATTCAAAATGTCCAAAGATAAAAATGTTGTAGAATCCAAAGGTTATGCAGGTGCCAAACAATGGACCTCCAAAGCTGTATAAAGATCCAAAACACTATATCGTAAGCCCGCACTCAAAGCTTCAAATATAAGTCACATATATATATATATATATATATAAACTAGCAACAATGGACCGGCACTTCAGTGTATAAACAGCGACTACTTGGTTGCCTTCAGCGGTATAGAGGACAGTAGAACAAAAAAGCTGCGGCACTCCAAGATTGATGAAGTAAGTAATGCTGTATTAAAGCCGACGTTTCAAAGCCTTCAGGCCTTTTTATCAAGGCACATACAGTGTGTCAATCAAACAAAAGAGCATACACAATCTTACCTTAAGTAAGCAAGGCACCACGCTCGTCTGCTGCAGACCGGGGAGAGGGGCCCGCCACGTGTCCCGCGACATCCCTGAATGATGACGTCACAGCTAGTTGCCAGAAAAGTCTCCCTGGTCTGCAAAAGCAGAACAGAGACACATCAGTGAGAATAACATCAGTGAGATTAACATCTGAAAGTAAACAAGTGGAGATATATAGGATAAACAGAAAACAATTCATGAAGACGGCACCCATCTCCATTAGTATAACTAGACACAATAAAATCCACACTGGTAATGCACATAATATTCGTCAAAAAAGCTAGACAGAAAATATCTAATCAAAAAGTTCTAATCAAAAAATTAAGGGGAACGTGAGAGACTTACTGAGCCCCCGAAGGGTAACAAACAACAGATCGCACACAGACAAATAGCAGAATGTAGCTCCTATTACGAACACAATGCAAAAGTATTTGTCAAAATCATGATTTGAGCATATTCCAATTAATTTTTTCATTAAGTCCCTGTGGGGCAATTGTGCCGAGTTGATGGATCCATCTAGTCTCCCGGAGCAAGAGTTTTCCAGCTCTGTCCCCTCCCCGAATGGACACCGGAACATGGTCAATGACCATGTGACGAAGGGAGGCTACCGTGTGGCCCTGTTGCAGAAATTGACATGCCACCGGCTGGTCAGAAGATCTTTTATCCAATGCCGCTTTGATCGAGGATCTGTGTACTGCCATTCTTTCTCTCACAGTCCGCGTAGTTTGTCCTACGTAATAAAGACCACACGGGCAGATAATGATGTAAATTACGAAAGATGATAGACAATTCAAAATATAGTTGATATTAAATTGTCTCGCATTATGAGGATGTTTAAAAGATTCACCGGTGATCATATGAGAACACGTAGTACAATGGAGACACTTATAACATCCATTAGTCCTGTGTAGAAACCATGATTGAGATGGTTGTTGCTGAACTAAGGCTTTGAAACGTCGGCTTTAATACAGCATTACTTACTTCATCAATCTTGGAGTGCCGCAGCTTTTTTGTTCTACTAAATATATATATATATATATATATATATAGGCAGTGCTCCTTAGAGATCCAGCAGAATCCAAAAATACAAAAATAGAAAAAAGGCACTCACCAGGTAGAAAATGAAGATAAAATCACATCTTTAATAGAATCATCTTTAAAAACATCACCATATTGTCGACGTTTCGATCCTCCCAGGGACTGTCATCAGGACAATCCAAGCCAGTGTGAACAGAACAACACCACAAAGCAGGTCCTATAGCTCCACCCACCAATAAACTCATGGTAAATGCTAAAATCACATGTAGGTTAAAGACTACCACTCTGAAATAACACTAATTATAGATAGCATAGCGATTTGGCTCCTGAGAAAGTGTGAGCCATATATCTTAAAGGCATAACACTTAAAACGACTGTTGAACAAAAAAAAAAATTAGACACAGCCTCCTCACAATCCAATTCTGACAGTGAGGCCACCGATAGCAGGCCGCCCAGTGGTGTTGCTGCATATTTTTTAGGACGCAGCACGCGAGCACAGGTCGAACTCGCACAAAATCCAAACATAGATACCCAATGAGGAGGAGCTGGTACAAGAAGAAGGGAAAGGGGCAGGAGGCTGTAGCCTCGGTTTTCAATCTGTCTCATTATCCCCTCTCTGATGCCGAGAAGAGTCTTCTCAATTTGGGTTTATCTTTTGTTCCAACAGTGCAACATGACAAGTTCAGGTGGGCAGTTGATCACTTTAAATTTGGAAGGAAACTAATACTGAGGGAATTTTTTTCAGATGAGCAGAACACATTTGATCCTAGCATTACTAGGTTTACTGCACCGAGTATATTTGATCCCAGGTCGTCCAATGCCAGTATTGAGACCTTTTTGAGACTCACTGAATTGGAGATGTCCACTCCTGACAAATCCGTTCATTTTGATAATCTGTTGAAAGCACAGAGGCTGGCCCTTAACTGTCTGATGCACAATGATGATATTGTAATTCATCAAGCCGACAAGGGTGGCGCGCTGTGGTTGTTAAGGACTGGAGCGCCTACGATGCTGAAATATCATGACAGTTATGTGATGTTAATGTATACGAGAAACTTAGGACAAATCCTATGCATGAGATAAAACATGAGGTAGATCGCACTATTGATCTGGTGGTTCAACATGGCTGGCTTGAGGAGGGCATCGCTAAGTTTTTTAAGGTTGAGCATCCTATATGTCCTATCATCTATATGCTCCCAAAGATACATAAAAGCCTTGTTGATCTGCCAGGTCGACCGATTGTCTCTGCATGTGGATCACTATTGCAACCATTGGCCTTGTTTTTGGATAGTTTCTTACAACCCCATGTTTGTAGGATGTGGGGTTACCTCCGTGATACATCAGATTTCTTGGATAAAATTTTCAACTAAGTTATTGTTCCTGACACGGTATGGCTAGCATCTATGAATGTTAACTCGCTTTATACGGTGATCCCACACGTTGAGGGCATCGATGCTTTACGCCTAGCTTTGACGTTAGGGCCTCATGTGGGTCCACCCATTGAGTTGCTTTTGGAGCTGGCAAGATTGGTTTTGACCAAAAATCATTTTATGTACCGCAGTGAGTTCTACATTCAATGCATGGGCACTGCGATGGGTTCCAACCTTCCCCCTTCATATGCGAACCTTTACATGTGTCACTATGAGACAACACACATTTTTTCCAGATTTAGTGACAAGCTATTTTACTATGGATGTTATATTGACGACCTATTTATCCTTTGGAATGTCACCAAGTTGGAATTTGATGATATGGTCAAGGAATTGAACACCTTAGATAGCCCTATACGCTTCACTTATCAGATAGATAAGAGGATTTTGCATTTTTTGGATATTACCATTACACTTGAGGATGGATTGTTGGGATTGGCTCTTTATCGAAAAGAGACTGACCGCAACACTCTGCTACATGCCACCACCCTGTGAGTCTGAAAGAGAGTCTACCTATATCTCAATTTATGTGGGTACTGAGAAATAACACTGTTCCTGAGATCATGGAACAACAGATTGTTGAGATGGAAGATCGTTTTTTGGCGAGAGGGTACACTAGGACCACTTTGGCCAGATGCCTTTGTAAAGCGAGATCTAGGCACTCACAGGGAGTACAATGCGATAATCAGCCTATTGATCAGCGATGTATGATTGTGACAACCACATTTGATGTTAGGTCTCATCAGACAGAACAGGCTTACAAGAAGTTTTGGCCAATTATCACTACCAATTCAAGCTTTTCAAAAGTGAACAAGAAACCGCTGATGTGTTCTTACCGGCGAGGTGCCAACCTTAAACAGCTACTGATGAAACCCACGAAGTAGCCTTGGACTACAACACAATCCTGGTTACCATTGCCCAAAACAGGATGGTACAGATGTGCAGACTGCACTACGTGCCGTTCAATGCAGGTTGGTACACATTTTTCACACCCTCATAGTGGCAAAAAGATCAAGATACGCCACAGGTTACACTGCACAAGTGATCATGTTATTTATTTGATTATTTGCCCCTGTGGCTACTACTACGTCGGGATGACCACGCGCAATTTCCGAGAGCGCATGGCAAATCATCGCTCCTCTATTCGGAGCGCTTTATTGAACCATGATTCTGACAAACCTGTAGCGTGGCATTTTGACATTCATAAACATCCCATCTCCAGTCTCAAGTGTATGCTCATCGACCACATCTCCAAATTGACATGCGGTGGGGATCGTGAGATGTTATTAAGAAAACGCGCAGCAAGATGGATTTTTGAGCTGGACACTGTGGCCCCAAGAGGACTTAATGAGGCAAATCCTTTAAATATATTTTTGCGTTGATTGGGTTTTTTCACAGGACCGATCTGCACTATTTAGTGCATTATTATATCATTACATGAATATATGATTACTTTATACTTTTCTGCTTTCTATGTTTTTTAATGTGTTTTTAATTTTATTATTTTAATTTGGGGATTTTTTTCAATAGTTGTTTGTTTTTTTTGTTTTTTTCTGACATTGTCCTTTGGTCATTATAGTGTTTAGTTTTTGTTTCATTTTTTCGTGGTATAATACAATTTTGCTGTGGGTCCTAAATCCATCAGAGCCAATATGCTTTGTCCCTGACATGAATTGCTAACGTTTTTCACCAGCTGGAGGGTTACTTATATGCAGAATTCATGTGCTGAACTTAGCACAGTCATTACAGTCCGTTTTTGATGAGATCAGCTAGTGTTGCTGATCAGCTGGAGGTTTGTTTACACATGTGACCAGACTAAGACATTTCCTGGTTCAGCTGGTATTGTTTCCCCTGTGGAACGCTTGGGCTATACAGGTGACACGCATAGTTGCGGGCGCCATTTTTTTTTTCAGATTTTTTTTTTTCAACAGTCGTTTTAAGTGTTATGCCTTTAAGATATATGGCTCACACTTTCTCAGGAGCCAAATCGCTATGCTATCTATACTTAGTGTTATTTCAGAGTGGTAGTCTTTAACCTACATGTGATTTTAGAATTTACCATGAGTTTATTGGTGGGTGGAGCTATAGGACCTGCAGCAGGTATATCAGAGGCAAGGGACAGTGGTTACTCAGTATGCTTTGTGGTGTTGTTCTGTTCACACTGGCTTGGATTGTCCTGATGACGGTCCCTGGGAGGATCAAAACGTCGACAATATGGTGATGTTTTTAAAGATGATTCTATTAAAGATGTGATTTTATCTTCATTTACTACCTGGTGAGTGCCTCTTTTCTATTTTTGTATATATATATATATATATATATATATGTGTATACTCAAAGATATTATTAAGATTCATAATAATCTCTACTAAGCTATGTGCTCAAGACAGATAGGCAAAGAGGGGATGGCTCAACATAGGGCCACCATCTGTGCTGCATTAGTGTCTGGGTCCCGTGGACAAGCAGTGGCCAGACACTTTGCAGAAGCTAAACACACTATGGCCATTTTAAGGTATCGGGTTATTGACCATGTACCACCATCTTTGCAGAGGGGTGATAGGTCAATAAAACTCCTTCAATTGGAATGCAAGTGGATATTTCGGCTGGACACAGTGAGCCCGAGAGGTCTTAACGAGGCTTTGAGTCTTAGTTGTTTGTTATAGATATTTGTTTGTTATCTATGTGTGTTGAGCTTAATGTGGGCAACATTTGTTCATAATCCATGAGATATATATAATAGTTGGTATTATGACATAATTGCCACTATTTGATGCTCAGACTAAAATTTGGGAGTGTAGGTGACATTGAACAAGTTGAGACTATAGTGCTTGAATAGTCCAGGATTTTGAAAGATATGAGCATAGAGTTAGCTAATGTGGCTATTTCAAGTACATAGTCAGAGTATAATAATGCTATACAGTATGATACAGTAGGTATGCATAGTTATTATGTTTCTACACAGATCTGTTCTTCTTCTTTACAGATGAGATACTTAGTATTGGATAGAAACAGTTAATGATACTATTAGTATGGTTTAAACAGGTTTTTTAACACCACATGCACATGTGTATAATTTTTTTTTATAGATTTTTTAATCACTATTGTTTATATTTTCAGATGTATAATAACTGTCTGAATAGTAGCAGGATATATTTTAATATCTTTAGAGTTCAGTAATATATCACGTGTTGTACAGAGATTGGTGCTGTCATATTTCATGTACAGTGTTTTATTACACTATAATGCTTTGATGTAGGGATATGGAGTTGTTGTAGTATTTTTAGTGGCAATAATTTCTAATGCATAATAACTTGTTTTCACTTCGCTCACAGTATATATGGCTCAAATTTGTGAGACTGTGTTTGTATCCATTGTTATGGATACAGTGGCACCATGAAAACCCCTGCTCCCCATGTCAGGACTGGATGATGTCACATTTCCAGTTAGACGTCAGTTCCGGGACCAGAGGTGCGGCAACTGCAGGATGCCGAGGACCCGCGGGAGGACGGGTGAGTCTTGAGTTGTTATGTTATTTAATGTGCACTGTTTGCTTAATATTTGTGTGTCCTGATGAGAGGGTGACTGACCCCGAAATGTTGATCTCCAATACACGTTTTTTCTACAAGTCTCGGAGTGCTCCTTATTTGGTTGGATATATATTTATATATATATATATATATATGAAAAGAATAATCCAAGCGCAAGTCTTATTTTTTCTCATAAACAGTCCCAATGTAAATTGATTTCTGTGGATCTGTGTGCACTGCCTTAATAGACCGGCGTCTTTCCCTCATTCAAGATTCCCCGTATCCAAAGTACAGGTAAATGGATGCTGCAAAATAAATAAACAGAGGGAGCGCCTAATAGTGCATTACCTCCAAAAACATTTATTTATATCCAGTACAAACAACCACAAGTCTTGAATCACGTACCGGACAATGCGGTCACACCACCGCAAGTAAAAACAGCTTGAACAAATGAAACGAGTCTCCGGGAGCCAGTGAGTGGTAACCTCGGTAGTCTCATACCATGTGGAAAGTAATGCTAGGCCACGCCCCTACGCGTTTCGTCACTAGGACTTTGTCAGAGGGCTGGCCTAGCGCAACCAGACATCCCCAATATAAGTGAAACGTATCCAATCATTTCCTTAAATGGTTAATTGGCTGTAAACTTTAAAAAACTGCAGACATAACTAGTCTGCTAACGCCAACTGCAAAAGCATTCTTAAAAATACTTAAAACATATCTCCTTCTATAAGGATTCACATACATTTCCACCTTAAATATCAAAACATATACATGATATACATTATACAAAATATAAAAATTACATGTAAAAAACAAAATAAATGAAACAATTATCCAATTCATTAAAATCATTAAATAACCATTTATAAAGATTCATTAAATAACCATTTATAAAGAACATAGATAGAAAAGAGAACATTGCAGGGAATAAGATTTTTCTATAACAAACTAAAATTGCAACTTTATACCAATTTTATTGATCTAAAACAGGAATGGTGTAATTTCAAACCCTTCGTTTAAACCCACAGGATACAAAGTATTCAATGTGATAATCCAATATGTTTCATGTTTTGATAATAGATTTAATCTATCACCACCTCATGAGTTTAATTTCACATGTTCAATACCTACAAATTTAAAATTCAAAATACTACTAGCTTGACATGTTTTAAAGTGACGGGGGACACTATGATTTGCAACAACATTCTTTATATTTCTAGTGTGTTCTAGAATTCTAATTTTAAGTGGGCGTTTGGTTTTTCCTACATATCGTTTACCACATCCACATATTAACATGTATATAACGTATGTAGTATTGCAGTTGATTACGCCCTTTATTTTAAATTCTTTCATACTCTCATTCCCTGCAAAAGATTTACAACCTTTCAAGCCATACTGGCACATTTTGCAGGAATTACAAGTAAAGAATCCTTCCGTTTTACTTAGAAATGAAACTGATTGTACCGGATCACATACTATCGGTAATAAACTCTGGCACAATCGATTTTTTAGAGTTTTTGCCCTCCTAAACACCAGTTGTGCTCTATTAGGAACATAAGCGGATAAAATCGGATCCATCTTGATAAGATGCCAATGTCGATTCAAAATTTTTCTACTGTCCTCACTTTGATTGGAAAATTGTGTGACAAATGGACATTTAAACTTTGAATCCTTACATTCTAAGTCTTCTTTCGATTTATACTGCAACAATGTGGCTCTATCTAGTTTTCTTGCCCTTTGTACTGCAGCATCTATTAAATCCAACGGATATCCTTTTTCCATGAACCTTTTAATGTATATTTTACTTTGGTCCTCAAAGATCTTTATTGTGGAACAATTCCGTCTTAGCCTTACTAATTGAGAAAATGGTAAGTTCCTCTACCATTGATTAAAATGACAACTATTAAAATCCAAATAATTATTACTATCAACTTTTTTAAAATGCGTTGAGGTATTGATCAATTTACTACTTTCTCCACAATCAGTAACACACAAGTCTAAATCTAAAAATGATATATTTTCCACTTGATATTCGGAAGTAAACCCCAAATTAAAATCATTTAAATTAAGAGCACATATGAAATCATTGTAATCAACTTCCGAACCTTCCCAGATAATTAACACGTCATCTATGTAACGTTTATAAAAAATTAATTTTTCCAAAAATCGATTGTTACTGTAGATATATTGTTTCTCCCATTCACCAAGAAATAGATTAGCAACACTTGGAGCACACACAGTCCCCATAGCAACTCCACAAGGCTGTTTGTAAAAATCTCCTAGAAATGTAAAATAATTATATTCAAGCACAAATCGAAGTGCATTAATAATAAACTCTGTTTTTAAGGGGTTCATAACCGGGTCATTCTCCAATACTGATCTGACACACTCCAATCCCTTTTTGTGTGGGATTGAGGTATACAATGATTCAACATCGATTGTTCCCCATTTATAGGACGGCCTGGAGGATGTGTTTGATTTTTATGAATCTTTGGAAGATGATATATCGTTGCAATTCTAGGAGTCTCATTATAAAGGTAATTATATTCATCATTCGTTAAGACTTTATCGGATAATCCTTTATCTACTAGTTTTTTTAAATCTTGCAAATATTCTTTAGTTGAATCATGGGGTAATTTAATATAAGATTCTTTATCAGACAACAGTCTGTTCATCTCCTGTATATAATTCTGCCTATCCATTATAACAATCCCACCCCCCTTGTCTGCCTGTTTTATTACCACATCATTATTTTCCATAAGTGATGTAAGAGACTGTATTTCTCCTTTAGTGAGATTATTTTCTCTCATCCTATAGGACCTATTATTTTTATCCAAGTCCTTTTTGACTAATTTGGAAAATAGATCAAGGCAAGAGCCCCGTGATTCTACGGGGTAAAAAGTACTTTGTTTTTTTAAACCAGAATTCTCTACATAATTTGCCTTCCAGTTTGTTAAAGGAGCTAAAGACTTATTTTCATTTCTTAAGAAATGCCTTTTGAATGTCATCTTACGTATAAAAAGATTTAAGTCTATATAAGTCTGAAATTTATTAATTCCCGTATCCGGCGCAAAAGTCAACCCTTTTTTTAATAAACTATTCGTTGTTGCAGATAATGGGAGTTTGGATAGATTAAAGATACCTAGTTTACTGGATTCCTCTGAGTTATGAAGTTCAGTAGTCTCCTTTTTTGAGGACTTTTTTCCCCCTCTTTTACCTCTTCGGGTCTGAACCGTTTTCATACAACCTCTCTGGTTTGATACTCCATTTTTCTGCGGCCCGGAGGAGGTGGACCTCTCTCTAAAAAATTATTATTTCTACCTGGTATAAAACCACCTTGACAATCAGTCAGCACTTGATATCTGTTAGATTGAATGACAGGTGAACCCATCTCTTTTTTATCATCATTTCTCCATGATTTAAATTTGGGGACCGTTTGCCACCTATATGGGGAATTATCAAATTTTTTTGGTTCCTTCCATTTATTAACGGACCATGACCGATCTCTCATGGGTTTCGGTTGGTTTGGCTTAAAACTATTATTTTGTTGTCCTTTCAAATTATCAATCCTGGGGTTATATTTGTGTTGCTTACGACCTATATGCCAATTACGTACCTGACCTCTAACATAGTCCTCTTTATCCCTTTTAAATGTATTACTTTTATTAGCTACAATCTCTTGCTCTATTTTATTAATTTTTTCTTCAATATAATCAGAGAATTGTTTAAACTCTTCTACACTAGAAGATTGCAATAATTTTTCCTCTATTTCAATATTCTCTTTTTCTACCTCTTTTAAAATCTTCTTTTTCTCATAAACTATGAGTCGCATAAGATCCATAGCACTTTCATCTAGAATCCTATTACATTCCTGTCTATTAAGGCAGTGCACACAGATCCACAGAAATCAATTTACATTGGGACTGTTTATGAGAAAAAATAAGACTTGCGCTTTGATTATTCTTTTCAACTTTACACTACTTATCCATTGTTCAAAGCTGCATATCTTTTGTGAACATGTCTAGATTTGCTAATTTAAGATCAAAACGAACAGAAGTGTGTTCAAAAGTTTTTTGTGATGATTTATTAGCTACAACCCCTGGTCTAGATAGTGATACTCTGACTGAGGATCTTTTTATACAAACCGAAAGGTTAATGATTAAGGAAACGAGGATCTGGTGGGATATAGTGGGCCTTGAAAATTATATTAAATGCGGAAGAATGCAAAGAGGTTTAAGAATAATTAAAAATCCCACTTTCGGGTATTTGAATGAAAATTTTTTAAAAGAATGGAATAGGATTCTAGATGAAAGTGCTATGGATCTTATGCGACTCATAGTTTATGAGAAAAAGAAGATTTTAAAAGAGGTAGAAAAAGAGAATATTGAAATAGAGGAAAAATTATTGCAATCTTCTAGTGTAGAGGAGTTTAAACAATTCTCTGATTATATTGAAGAAAAAATTAATAAAATAGAGCAAGAGATTGTAGCTAATAAAAGTAATAAATTTAAAAGGGATAAAGAGGACTATGTTAGAGGTCAGGTACGTAATTGGCATATAGGTCGTAAGCAACACAAATATAACCCCAGGATTGATAATTTGAAAGGACAACAAAATAATAGTTTTAAGCCAAACCAACCGAAACCCATGAGAGATCGGTCATGGTCCGTTAATAAATGGAAGGAACCAAAAAAATTTGATAATTCCCCATATAGGTGGCAAACGGTCCCCAAATTGAAATCATGGAGAAATGATGATAAAAAAGAGATGGGTTCACCTGTCATTCAATCTAACAGATATCAAGTGCTGACTGATTGTCAAGGTGGTTTTATACCAGGTAGAAATAATAATTTTTTAGAGAGAGGTCCACCTCCTCCGGGCCGCAGAAAATTGGAGTATCAAACCAGAGAGGTTGTAAGAAAACGGTTCAGACCCGAAGAGGTAAAAGAGGGGGAAAAAAGTCCTCAAAAAAGGAGACTACTGAACTTCATAACTCAGAGGAATCCAGTAAACTAGGTATCTTTAATCTATCCAAACTCCCATTATCTGCAACAACGAATAGTTTATTAAAAAAAAGGGTTGACTTTTGCGCCGGATACGGGAATTAATAAATTTCAGACTTATATAGACTTAAATCTTTTTATACGTAAGATGACATTCAAAAGGCATTTCTTAAGAAATGAAAATAAGTCTTTAGCTCCTTTAACAAACTGGAAGGCAAATTATGTAGAGAATTCTGGTTTAAAAAAACAAAGTACTTTTTACCCCGTAGAATCACGGGGCTCTTGCCTTGATCTATTTTCCAAATTAGTCAAAAAGGACTTGGATAAAAATAATAGGTCCTATAGGATGAGAGAAAATAATCTCACTAAAGGAGAAATACAGTCTCTTACATCACTTATGGAAAATAATGACGTGGTAATAAAACAGGCAGACAAGGGGGGTGGGATTGTTATAATGGATAGGCAGAATTATATACAGGAGATGAACAGACTGTTGTCTGATAAAGAATCTTATATTAAATTACCCCAAGATCCAACTAAAGAATATTTGCAAGATTTAAAAAAACTAGTAGATAAAGGATTATCCGATAAAGTCTTAACGAATGATGAATATAATTACCTTTATAATGAGACTCCTAGAATTGCAACGATATATCATCTTCCAAAGATTCATAAAAATCAAACACATCCTCCAGGCCATCCTATAGTCTCTGGAGTTGATTCACTAACTTCTAGAATTTCTGAGTACATCGATGTGTATATAAAAAATTATGTTCCCAGGTTAAAATCCTATGTAAAAGATTCAACACATGTATTGCAGTTATTAAACACTTTTACATGGAAAGATGAGTATAAATGGGGAACAATCGATGTTGAATCATTGTATATCTCAATCCCACACAAAAAGGGATTGGAGTGTGTCAGATCAGTATTGGAGAATGACCCGGTTATGAACCCCTTAAAAACAGAGTTTATTATTAATGCACTTCAATTTGTGCTTGAATATAATTATTTTACATTTCTAGGAGATTTTTACAAACAGACTTGTGGAGTTGCTATGGGGACTGTGTGTGCTCCAAGTGTTGCTAATCTATTTCTTGGTGAATGGGAGAAACAATATATCAACAGTAACAATTGATTTTTGGAAAAATTAATTTTTTATAAACGTTACATAGATTACGTGTTAATTATCAGGGAAGGTTCGGAAGTTGATTACAATGATTTCATATGTGCTCTTAATTTAAATGATTTTAATTTGGGGTTTACTTCCGAATATCAAGTGGAAAATATATCATTTTTAGATTTAGACTTGTGTGTTACTGATTGTGAAGAAAGTAGTAAATTGATCAATACCTCAACGCATTTTAAGAAAGTTGATAGTAATAATTATTTGGATTTTAATAGTTGTCATTTTAATCAATGGAAGAGGAACTTACCATTTTCTCAATTAGTAAGGCTAAGACGGAATTGTTCCACAATAAAGATCTTTGAGGACCAAAGTAAAATATACATTAAAAGGTTCATGGAAAAAGGATATCCGTTGGATTTAATAGATGCTTCAGTACAAAGGGCAAGAAAACTAGATAGAGCCACATTGTTGCAGTATAAATCGAAAGAAGACTTAGAATGTAAGGATTCAAAGTTTAAATGTCCATTTGTCACACAATTTTCCAATCAAAGTGAGGACATTAGAAAAATTTTGAATCGACATTGGCATCTTATCAAGATGGATCCGATTTTATCCGCTTATGTTCCTAATAGAGCACAACTGGTGTTTAGGAGGGCAAAAACTCTAAAAAATCGATTGTACCCGTGTTTATTACCGATAGTATGTGATCCGTTACAATCAGTTTCGTTTCTAAGTAAAACGGAAGGATTCTTTACTTGTAATTCCTGCAAAATGTGCCAGTATGGCTTGGAAGGTTGTAAATCTTTTGCAGGGAATGAGAGTATGAAAGAATTTAAAATAAAGGGCGTAATCAACTGCAATACTACATATGTTATATACATGTTAATATGTGGATGTGGTAAACGATATGTAGGAAAAACCAAACGCCCACTTAAAATTAGAATTCTAGAACACACTAGAAATATAAAGAATGTTGTTGCAAATCATAGTGTCCCCCGTCACTTTAAAATATGTCAAGCTAGTAGTATTTTGAATTTTAAATTGTAGGTATTGAACATGTGAAATTAAACTCACGAGGTGGTGATAGATTAAATCTATTATCAAAACGTGAAACATATTGGATTATCACATTGAATACTTTGTATCCTGTGGGTTTAAACGAAGGGTTTGAAATTACACCATTCCTTTTTTAGATCAATAAAATAGGTATAAAGTTGCAATTTTAGTTTGGTATAGAAAAATCTTATTCCCTGCAATGTTCTCTTTTCTATCTATGTTCTTTATAAATGGTTATTTAATGAATCTTTATAAATGGTTATTTAATGATTTTAATGAATTGGATAATTGTTTCATTTATTTTGTTTTTTTACATGTAATTTTTATATTTTGTATAATGTATATCATTTATATGTTTTGATATTTAAGGTGGAAACGTATGTGAATCCTTATAGAAGGAGATATGTTTTAAGTATTTTTAAGAATGCTTTTGCAGTTGGCGTTAGCAGACTAGTTATGTCTGCAGTTTTTTAAAGTTTACAGCCAATTAACCATTTAAGGAAATGATTGGATACGTTTCACTTATATTGGGGATGTCTGGTTGCGCTAGGCCAGCCCTCTGATGAAGTCCTAGTGATGAAACGCGTAGGGGCATGGCCTAGCATTACTTTCCACATGGTATGAGACTACCGAGGTTACCTCTCACTGGCTCCCGGAGACTCGTTTCATTTGTTCAAGCTGTTTTTACTTGCTGTGGTCTGACCGCATTGTCCGGTACGTGATTCAAGACTTGTGGTTGTTTGTACTGGATATAAATAAATGTTTTTGGAGATAATGTACTATTAGGCGCTCCCTCTGTTTATTTATTTTGCAGCATATATATATATATATATAATATTATAGTCTATATATAAAGGGTACAACAAAATGGCAACCGAACAGTGATATAATTCTTCCATATTAGTGACACTTATTATGTTGTATTATTGTGGTTTTTATTGTGTATAGTGTGAGTTGCTTAACGGGTTTTATTGTATTATCTATGCTGGGACACCACTGCAATTATGTGATGAAATATGCATTGTTTATATCTGATTAGTTGCAGATATAAACATAACTAATCAGGGATGGGCCACACCCCTTCACAAAGTCTGTGTTGACAAAATGTGTTGAGCGTGGTATGGTGGACTGAAACATGTTGACATCATGAGCCAGATTCCAACTTATGGAAGACCAGACAGGGTCATTGCTACATTAAGCCAGTGGGATCGAACACAAGGAGCCATCTGGAGGCCTGGGAGGATGATCCTGAGGCTGATTGTTATAATTCTTGATGTATGTGAGCATTGATACAGTAAAACTGGTGTTTATACCCTACTCACAAAGTGCACCTTCCTTCTTTATATATATATATATATATATATATATTTATATTTATATTAAAACACTAATTAAAATGCATTGAGACAATCTTTAAGACACATAGTGGTGTCCCCATAAAGTAAAAGCAGACTAATGTTTCCCATCTCAATCAGGAAAGAGTAATTAATGCAATAATACTGATGATGGAGATAGTCACACGGTGATGACCTATAGAAAATGATTAAATAGAGAAAAAAATAAGAAACATTTTAATTAATGGCTACAAATACAAGACAATTTTTAAGTCTTCATTCAGACCATTAGGGGCCAAACTCTTAAGTCTATGGATCCATCAATGTTCCCACTGTAAAAAGATATTTTCCTTGTCCCCTCTTCTTCTTTAACCCTTTGTCAGGTGCAGCTGGCCTGACAGGAGCCACAAGCTGTTTTTGCCTACCTCACCATCGCAAGGGGGTGCAGGGGCCTGCCACTCCTTGTACCCTCCTATTTCTAGGTGCTGTTTGAAACCCTCCTAGTCAGTATTCCCACCACCTGCGTGGAGTGCAGTAGTGACCTTCCTGGCATCTCAGGCTCATTGCGCCCAAACTCGTCCAACTTTTAAAGGGATGTATTTCTTTTTATTTTCTCACAATTTTGTGTATTTTGCTAATTTTATGAATAAAAATTACAATGGTTGTGGGTACTTTGTGGAAATATGTAGGTTTGTCCAGGGTGGCCTCCTAGGCACACAGCGCCTCTTAAAATTTTGTATTTTTTGTTTTACTTACTTTAAGAATAATAAATGTGGATTTGTGAATCAGATTTCCATATATTCTCTCTTTGTACATCCTAATGAAGGTCACTGATCACTTTAAGAATGTTAAAATTGAGTTAATTAGGTGCTAGTGATGATTTTATAACAGGCGCCTGTCAGGCACACTGCGCCCGAACCTGGGAATCCCAGAGGTGTGCCTGATGAAGGATTAAGGTGAAATGTGGTAAATTATAAAACATTTCAGCTGACCCACTGTATGCTTTTTTGTCATAAAATGTCTCACTAAAAGTAAAATTTGTAAATCCACCTGTTTAATTGTACCCAAACATATTTTATGGATGATCTATGCTGACTTAATCTCTCTTTCAGCATCCTATTTGTTTTCTCAAAATAACAGACTACAGTGACATTTAAGGATGTAAATCATAACCTTGCTGCCCCAGTCTAATCTGTATTTGACACTGTACTTTTTGTTAATTTGAAGAATACAAAGAGATTTGCAAATCAAAAGAAATTGACAGTACAGCCCTGCACATTTATACACACCAGGTAGCTAGTTAGCCAATGGTGCTTGACACAGAGCAGTATGAGTAGTCAGTTACTTCAAGTACTGTAGGTCTTTTAGATTAGGGTTTGTCAATAGACAAACCTGAAGGCATCATTCAGTGTTTTAGAAAGCACCATGTCACTGAATTTATATGCCAGTGCTACACAGGTTAAGCTTATTTGGTCCTATGTAAATGAGATGAGCTTTTGTCCTTAGGAGATCTTCCCTGTCTTCCAGTCCAATTCTCACAAAGACTTCCTCATTGTCCCTCTCACCAATCCCCTATCCACAAAATACTGTCCCATTGTTTGCAATGTGGATCACACATCCCAAGGGACAGATGTAATACATATAATGCTTAGTAATTGTGAGTAAGGTAGGCCTCTTCTCAGAGGTACTGGATAAAAGTTATTGGCATGTAACCAGGTGTTTTTTTTCTTTTTGTCCAAATCCTAGTGTATGGCATTTTACCTTTCAAAGAGATGGAGACATCAAATAAGTATATGAGCTGTTTGGCTAAATGTGAGGCTGAAGGGAATTGTGTCTGGTCTGGTATTAAAAATGTTAAAGAACTCCAACAATTTCTCTTCACCACTCTGACAAATTAGAAACAAGTCATCAATGTAACAATCATAAAACATTATGTCATCACAAAAAGTGGAATTACCACATATATGTTCCTGTTCGTAGGCCATCATAAAAATATTGGCATATGATGGAGCCATATTGGATCCCATCACTGTACCCTGTTTCTGTAGAAAGAAGTTTTTCTAAAAATTTTTTATAAACAAGAAACATTAATAAAAGCATACACAAGTGTCCTAAAATATATCAGGGTCTTTAGCAGAGTGGTATTTCTTCTGCCCTTAATCCAAAAATGGACTATTATCCTTGCTGCTCATAAAAGGAAGGAAAAATAAGAGCAATACATAGTCTAATATTGTTTAGGTTAATTCTCACACACACACAGTTTACTCATTGTCCCAAAGAATAAGGTGATTAAAAGAGCCACATCCATGTAAAGTTGAAGAAAATCAGAAAATTCCCCAAAATACAGCATATAAAAGAAGAGGTTTCTTTATTCCAATATTCAGGTGCTGGGTGATCTGTTTTTCTGGTTAATTTCACATAGTGTTTTTTTTTTATTGCTGATTCAGCACAGTGTAGCATAATGACAGCAACTGTACTGGAAGCAAATGCTGCAGCTTGTTGTCAGGTTGCTAACATGTTATCTAAGAGAAGTGGTTGCCTGTCAGGTTTCTGTGATGACAGGCTCTGGAGGTCTGGCAACCAATTGGTTCAGAGTGAGCTCTTCTGGGCTTGCACATGTGATTTGATTACTTGATTGTTTGGTGCCTTTGCAGGCAAAATATACTCATATACTAGCACTAACTTCAATGCCCCTGAAAATAAAACACAGAATAGTGGTTGAAACAGTTGTCGGGCATATGCTATGTTATCACATTCCATGTTTGTTCTTCAAAAAATGTATTATGAAGCAATCAAGCTCAGGCATAAGTGTGCCTAGATTTGATAGCATCTACAGGGGTACTTATACCATAGCAAGCCATGTGGCTCTTGAAGGAGACACTGAGCTAGATGAGCACTTGCAGGTTTTGTGTGTGTGAGTAATATATATATATATATATATATATATACACACACTCCATAGTGGTTCAACTTTCCCTGTAGCAAACTCATGGCCATGTGCCAGCACACAAAAATACAAATATACATCCCAAATGATGCGGCACTCCTGGCTCACAATAAGTCACACTGGCAGTGGAATGTATATCATCAACTTTTCAGTGCCCTGTTTTTTAACAATTTTATCAGGAAATCCTGTGAATTATTGTGAGCCAGGAGTGCTGCATCGTTTGCGAAATATATTTATTTATTTAATTTTGGGGTTCTTTAGGATGATCAACCAAAATTTCTTTATACTTGTTGAAATAACATGTCAATTCTCTTGAAAAAAACATCCTTGGAGATGTTTTTTGAAAATAGAGGATTTGAGAGGACTTTTTTAGATTTCTATAATGAAACCCTCACACCAAAGTACACCCAAAAGACATAATCAATTCCTGAATATATGTTTTAAAATGATTTTTTTCATAAAAGTTTTAAAAACATCTTACATAGCAAATTCAGAGTGATTTAGGCTGGCCAGCTCATATACATCAAGTGTCCCCACCTTTTACTTTTGCATTAATCACCCAACATGTTTCTTTGAATTATTGACTCCTTAGGGGGTGTCTTGATACAAAAGTAAAACATGGATGTCTCATCAGTAATCTCATAACAATTGCAATATATTTTTCATATACACACTCTCAATATAATCAAACTTAAATAAATTAATAAAATGTTAAGACTAGCATCTCACAAAATTGTATCAATCTTTCTACACAACAATAATTACCTTTTTAATAGTAGACAAATATAGGTTTCCAATTCAGCTATAATTACTAATAGTTGATTAAGTCCTTACTAGATAATTAGTAGAATATACTGGGAGTAGGGAACATTATTTATCCACCTAGGTGGATGGCAACTTTTAGAGAGAATATAGCTGTTAGTATCAGTTTCTTTAAAAAATATTGAAGTACTAAGTACCATTTCTTTGTCCCTCTATCTACAAAAATTTATACTTTTCACATGATGTTTATATGTAAATATTAAATAATTAATATTTAAGATAAGGGTTAAAAATCTCTAATTTGGTTAATATCAGCAAAAGTTAGGTGTGGAGTTTATACTTGCATGACAGAAACTTTATGCCTATATTATTTTTTCTAAAAGTAATAGTGAAAGGTTTATTTAAATACCTGATATGATAGCACAAACATAGAATATTCAGGCTTTGGATGCTAAGATAAAGGTTAAACATTTCAAATTTGGATATAAGAAACAAAGAATATGTGTGGAGTTTATAATTGCAATCAATGTTGTTTGAACATATTGCTACAAATTGTTTTAAATTGTTTCTAATTACATGTATGTAACACTTTTTATTGATGAATTAAGATATATATTATTAGGATATTTCATTTCTATAACAGCTTTCTATTTTAATGTCTGGGTTATCGGTGAATGTTACAAGCTTGCATTTAATTGCTTGCAGGTGAATGACATTGATTACCCTTCACAATTGCACATAATTAATAGTATGTGGGAGGTAGTTCTTGGTTACATTAAAGTACTCATTGTGAGATGTATGTTAATCCCTGATGACGGGCTTCTGCCCAAAACATGTGTTGGATTAATATTGGGGACTGAAGATAAGACTTGTGAGTGCTGCCTTTTCATCTACTTCTTATATATATATATATACATATATATATATATAGATAGATATATATGTGTCACAAATGGCGGCACTCCTCTTCTTGATTTAATGTAAACAAAGTTTAATCCGACAACCATTTCAGGCACATGCCCATCATCAGGGATATAAACCAATATAGACTTCACATACATATATAACATGAGTAATTTACCTTAATCAGCCGATTGTCCACAGCCGGTCCATGATGCTGCAAACTCCCAAGGACACATGCCCACAATGCAGCATTTCCACCTCTGGGACATCACAGAACCGCGACATGGGGCCAGGCCAATCAGCTGACACACCAAGCGTTGTCAAGGCAATGCGGTGCAAACTAAAAACAAATACAAAAACACATGGCAATATTATAAACATGCATCAAATACATACAGAAAAACAATGAATAAGTATAGCATTGCATATAGTTACATCCAATCAATACAAAAGCATTTGAGAAGATAAATTTAACTGTATCCTTCTAGCAGCCTCTATACCTGTACTTGAGGAATGTTTGTATAAAGGCTTACTATACCAATAGTACATAGCCAATAATCATCCGATTAATCATCTGATAAATCATCCAAGGTCTGTAATTTTCTAAGAAAGGTAATTGTATGTTTTAGATATGTCTTTTCTGCCTGTATTACCGGCTATAGAAATTAGTCCACAAATTTAGCAACATTATAATACAGTGAATTCTTCGCAGAAATGATCGGCCTTCCTGGTGGCTGAAGCAGATTTTTATGTAACTTCGGTAGTGTGTAAAAAGTAGGGGTACTGGTGAATCAGGTTGTAAGACTGACATTGTACTTTTATTGATGTAATTGTCACTTACAGCCCTGTCAAGAACTTCACCTAGTTCAGCTTTAATGTAGTCAGGTCACTCTCAAGTCTTCGATATACAGTCTCATCCGAAAGTTGCTTATTGGCCTCAGATACATCTTGTATTACAATGCCATCCCCCTTATCTGCGGGGTGGATTACAATACTTTTATCAGATCCCATAGTTCTTAATGTCTTAAATTCTGAATGTGAGAGATTTGGATGTATATTTTCTCTGATGGTGTCACATGTAACAATACAAGTATTCAGCGATATATTTAAGCTTCTAATTGAGACATTTTGTGAGGGAGGGTAGAATGTAGATTTATTCTGGACAAAACAAGATGTACTATCTAAAGTACGTAGATCCTTTTTGTTCCAAAGTAATCTTTGAGTTTAAGTTGTCTATTAGTTTAAAAAGTAAAATCGATGTTTGTAAACTTATCATGTTGAATAGTCAATATAAAACCTAGACCTCTCTTCAATACTTTGACTTCATCATTAGTGAGAGCTCTGGTGGATAAATTATAAATGATATATTTTTCTTTGAGGTTTGACTTTTTTTGTCTCATATTGGCCACCACGTCCAAAAGCCCCTGATGGAACAACAGGATAACGGTTATATTCCAGGTTTTATGAACATTGATCTACCTCATAGAGAAATATTTACTTTCTACATAAAGTGTGAGTCTGGGTACGCTGTCTATTATAAGCACCTTCCTCATCCCTCTTCATCCTTTACAAAACATGAATTAATGGTGGAAACCTCAGTTCTCATTTGAGACTTTGATACACATGTACAGTATATTTTTTTCTCCTTTGTTCTTTTTCTATATGACCCGGGATGTGGATTCAAGCATATAATGTAAGACAATTATCTGAGGAAGGAGAAATAAGAATCACCTTCTACATTCAGTCTATGGAATAAGGAACATATTGTATAATTTTTGTATGTTTTATATTAGTAATGCCTTGTGATATAGTCCCTCCTACGGAAGCTTAAATAAAACAACTGACACAGCTGGCTCAAATGAGCAATGTTTCAATGCAGAGCAATAGGCATTTTCATCAGGGTGAAATGCCTATTGTTCTGCATTGAAATGTTGACATTTTGAGTGCACTGTGTCAGTTCTTTTGTTTACGCTAGGAGTGCTGTACATTGGAAGATGAGTATATATATATATATATATATATAGTTGACCTGTTGTACAACAAGGACTGGTAAGATGCACAGCACTCCAGGGTTTCATCCAAAGAAAAAATATTATTTTATAGGTTCATCATGTGCATTAAAAATACATCATGATCCTCATAAATGTGTCAATGTTTCTCGGCCACTCCGGGCCCTGTCATCAAGATGGAGGAGATGAATGGAGAAAACCCACAGCAAATGGAAAAAAGGAGGATGCTTTTTAATGCTCATGATGAACCTATAAAATAATATTTTTTCTTTGGCTGAAACCCTGGAGTGCCATGCAACCTTGTTGTACAGTAGGTTAACTTTATATATGTTATAGTAGTGGCACACAGGTGGCTGTCATTTTGATTTAGAATGCCGGTTTGTACCATTTTACTATATATATATATATATATATTATATATCCAAAACAAGCCACACTCACATCTTAGTCCAAATCCATAGCAGCAACTGGTGTGTCTTCCCAAACAGATGCTAGCAGAGTCCAGTAGCAAATAGTTGTAAAATGAGGGGCACTCAACAGGTAATTTGCAAAGATAGAAAAGGCAGTCCATTTATTCTTACATATTAATAGTGTCTTCATGTTTCAGTCATCATATGATCTTATGAAGAGGCACAGCAGTGACCAAATAGCAACAACCAGCACCCAAAGTATAATACAAACTTACCACACTCTCCTGGACAAGGCAGCAAAAATGGTCATCTCTGTGTTCCAGCTGGAACACATATTATGTCACATTTTTTACTACTGTACATCTATAGTATCACATGGAACTGGCTTTATCCCCACCACATCTCCCCTTGGAGCAGAATGATGTCACATCCAGCCCAACGCATAATCAAAAGCCCGGCTGAACATGCACACAGCCTGTACCATGCCACTTCCGGCCCAGGACTAGCCACTTCCGTGTCTCACCGTTGAAGTAGTGACATCACATCCAGGGCAAGGGCATGAGAAATCATCAGTGACTGCTAAGTCTATAAAAAGAAAGGCCATTCTTTGCCACTGATGCTGCCCTGGAGAATATGTTGAAAAATACACCTATGAGTGCATATACTGTAGTAGTACCGGATGTGACATCATATGCAATACAGCTGGAACGTGGAAATGGTAAATTTTTGTGGCTTTTATAGCTAATTAATGGAGCCAGAGGAGTGTGGTAAGTTTGTACTAAAATTTCGGTGATGGTTGTTGCTATTTGTTGCTATTTAGCCATTGCTGTTCTGCTGTGCCTCTTGAAAAAGGTCATATGATCACTGAAACGTCAAGATTAGTATGTAAGAATAAATGGACAGCCTGTTTTAACCTTGCAAAATACCCACCCCTCATTTTACAGAAAAAAAATATTATATGTATATATATATATATATATATATATATATATATGTAGATAGATGGGATGGGGTTAGCATACCACCAGCCAGAATGCCACTATTTGGAACCCCGATGCTGGATGCTTGGGCGAGGACTAAAGATAGGTGTCTAAAACCCAATGTATATGTTTTAGCCCCATGCTGAAATCTTGATGCCCAGCATCCCAAACAAAGGTAAGCCAGGGTATTCTAGCTGTTTGCCACGGGAGAGGGGGGTGGGATAGTTAGATTTAGGCACCCCCAAAGGGGACTTAGGGTTAGGCACCCCCTGGGTCGGTTAAGGTTAGGCTAGAGGAAGGGGGGGTTAGGGTTAGGCACCACTGGTGGCAGGATAGGATTAGACAACACCCCCGGGAGTGTTAGGTTTATGGTGCGGGAAGGGGGTTTAGGGTTAGGCACCACTAGTAGGAGGTTAGGGTTAAGCCCCCCCGATGGAGGGTTAGGGTTGGGGGTGAGGGGAGAGATAGGGTATTTACCAGCCCTAGTCGGGAATTTCACTGTTCAGGCCTCTGGCGTCAGTATTTGGTCTGCCGGAAATAGATCCGGTGGCATTACATACCGATTCCTATATATAAATATATATATTTTCCATAGACAAAAAATCTTACTATTTTACATGTCCCATTAAGGCTGCTTAGACATGATCTGAAAATTCACAAAACCTACTGATTTTCTGCCACTCAAACTACAAAAAGCAATGAAATTATGATCATTAAGGCTAACGCCCTAATGGACATGTTCCTTGCGCAATACAGACATGATATGCCATCACACCCTGTGGTTAACTGCAGCTTCAGCACTCTCACAGAATGAGATTACTGTCACTCACAAAATGGTGGAGCTGCTAATTCACAGAATTGTGTGCTCACTGGAATACACACATGCAGTCTATGCAACTGAGGTTTGAGCAGTTATGTGGCTCCCACATCCCACTCAGTGCCCACAATCTTCCCATTTGACCACCAAACAATGTCACTGGCTTCCAACATCCTTCTCTCTGCATACATTTATCTCATTTAGAAAACACGTTCAGCTCCCTTATTTTTAAAAATATCATACTCTGTCTATGCATGTACACTTTCTTCCCCTATATGCCTCCATGCTGCTATATATTCCCCAATACCTACTGCTGTGTGGTCTCCCAACTGTGATAGTCTGTGTTCCCTCATCCGCACCAATGTTTTTCCCAAGCAACACTGCCCTGCATCCGTGGCTTCTCCACAGCCAGGTTGCTGTCTTTCTCTCATCTGTGGCACTATTTCTTCCTCCATCTGCTCTATTCTGGTCCCCCAACCATGCAACTCTGTCTCCTCCCACCACCCGCACCACTCTTTCTTCCTTTCCATCCACACCAATCTGTCTTCCCCAATCACTACTACTGTGTGGTCTCTGAACTATGGTAGTCTGTGTTCTCTCATCCGCACCAATCTGTCTTTCTCCATCTGAACTGCCCTGCATCCGTGCCACTCTGTTTCCTTCTGCACCACTACCTTCCCCTAAGCCACGCCGCTGTCTTCCTTTCCTCTGTGGCACTCTTTCTTCCTCCATTTGCACCACTCTGTCCCCCCCAACTGTGCAACTCTGTCTCCTTACCCCACCCACACTACTCTGTCTTCCTACCCATCCACACTAATCTGTCTTCCCCAATCTCTACTGTTGTGTGTTCTCCTATTTGTGCTAGTCTGTATTCCCTTATCTGCACCAATTTGTCTTTACCCATCTGCACTGCTCTGTCTTCCCATGTCCATGCCACTCTCTTCCCCCATCCATGTCATTGTGCTCCCAAACCATGCCACCCTGTTTCCCACAACTGCATTACTTTGGATACCCCCCTACTGTACTACTTAACCTTCCCTCCTCTACATGCCTTTGTGTCTCACCTATCCATGCTGCTGTGTCTCCTCCCCCATCCACATCACTTTTATCCCATCTGCACAGCTTTATTTTCTGCTTTGACCTCAGTTGCATAGACTGCATGTGTGTATTCCAATGAGCATCCAATTATGTGAATTAGTAGCTCCACCATTTTGTGAGTGACAGCAATCTCATTCTGTGAGAGTCCTGCATCTGCTGTCAACCACAGGGTGTGATGGCATACAATATCTGTATTGTGCAAGGAACACATCCATTAAGGTGTCAGCCGTAATGATTATAATTTCATTGCTTTTTGAAGTTTGAGTGGCAGACAATCAATAGGTTTTGTGAATTTTCAGATCATGTCTAAGCAGCCTTAATGAGACATATGAAACCATAAGGTTTTTTGTCTAGGGAATTTCATAGCTTTTTTAAAATGTATTAACTATCAGGGTTTGGATGAGCATACCGGGCCACCTGCATGGGAGAAGGGCAACAAAATGGTACACTAACGCAAGTGGAACAGGGGACAGCACACAGGAGGTTGGTTTGGGATGTGCAGAGTGCGAGACGGCTGTATGCGTGTGGGGTAGCAGCAGCAGCGGTGGTGCAGAACAGTAGGAGTGGTGCAGTGCATATAGGGCATCTGTGGGTGACAGAGGGCTCATTGGTAGTGCATATGCACCTGAGAAAATCAAATCAATAAGTCACAGATGCATGACTGCATAAGTGAGATCCTTCTATGCATCTGGTTAAAAATTGAATGTGTAAACAAAAAAAGCATAGCCCTGCCCCCTAGAGAACAACCAACACCGAGCTTCCCAGTACTAGTTGTGCTAAATACAGGGGACAAACGACATATGGGTACCACTTATTAAGCACAACCAGCACCAGGCTTTTAAGGAACTGTCCTGGTTGCCAAAATACGGGGGACAAATGCTGTATTTAGCGCAACCAGCACAGGGCTCTGAGCCGATCCTGGTTCTGGAAATACAGGGGGAAAAATGCATAGTGCCCCCATGTATTTCTCAGAACCAGCACCAGACTCCATCTAGCGGGGGGGTTGATGTCACAGCCAGGGGAGCCCTTTCACCACACCCACAGCAGCATCACCCTTGACCACTAGTCAGCCCAGGCAAGGGATCCCTGAGGACCCCCAAATAAAGGGGTCCCCCTCCTCAGGGCATCCCAGGCCCTGGCGGTGGGTGCTGGGTTGATTTGTGATGTGCGGTGCATATGAATATATAAATATTGTCTTTTGCAGTAGTACTACAGGTCCCAGCAGGCAGGGCACTAAGGGCCTTCTGGTTCCTATAGTACTTCTGCAAAATAAATATGAAAATAAAACAGACACCGTTTTTTAAAATATTTTATTTAGCGGCACCTTCACCTGGGGGACAGCAGCCTTAAGCTCTTTTTCATGGCTGCTGCCCCCCCAGGACTTCTGCGGCATCTCAACCTGGAGGGCAACGGCCTTTAAGCTCTATTTCCTGGCCGTTGCCCATCCAGGGCTTCTGCGGTGTCTTCTATCTTCGGTCTTTGGCAGCTCTTCTCTGCTGCCTCCCTGCACTGGCAGTATTTAAGCCAGCCAAGGGGGCGGGGTGATGACGTCACAATGACGTCGCAAGCCATGATTGGCTCACGGCAGCCATCTTTGAATTTCAAAAATACAGCTGAGGCACCATTTTGGCAAAGGGCACGCTCGGTTCATACCATTGAATGCAATGTTGGGAACTGCCCATTGGCTGAGAGGTGGATGGCTCACCTCTCTCAGCCAATGAGCACTCTGCATCGGTATTTCTGGACTGAAGTCCTGCAGTGGAGCTGTCATTCGGGTAGTAGTGTCCTTAGAGGACACTACTAATGTCCATGGGCTTGGCAATTCATTTTTTTTTTGCCAAGATCCAGGATTTGCCTACTTCGGGATGAAGAGGACAAATCTACGCATAGGAGGAGGTGAGTATGGAATTTTTATTACAGGTATACCTTTGGATTACCTACCGAGGTGAGTATGTGAGATAGTTTGTATGTGTGAGTACATGTGTGTGTGCATTTATTTTTTTATAAAATTATACTTTTTTACAGTGCGTTGTGTGTTTTTTTAATATTGCTTTTGCTGTGGAACTACAGCTAACAGCACGCCCGTAATTCCCCGCATGCTGGTACTTGTGGTTCTCCAAGTACCAGCATGCGGGGGAGGTTTGCTGGGAACTGCATTTCCACAGCAAAAGCCAACATTTATATTTTCAAGTGCACCACACTTTACATAATCAACCCAGCACATACCACAATGGGGTGCTGGGGATAGCCCTGGGCTATCATCCTGGGCCTGGGGTGCCCTGAGGAGAGGGACCTCTTTATTGGGGGGTCCCCAACTCCCCAGGGATTCCCAGCCTGGGCTGACTAGCAGTCAGGGGTGATGCTGCAACTGGGGGGCCCAGTGAAAGGGTTACCCAGGCTTTGACATCACCCCCCTGCTAGAAGGAGTCCGGTGCTGGTTCTGGGAAATACAGGGTGGCTTATGCATTTTTTTCCCCTTTATTTCCAGAAGCAGGACTGGCTCAGAGCCCTGTGCTTGTTGCACTAAATACGGAGGACCCCTATATCATTTGTCCCCTGTATTTAGCACAACCAGTACTGGGGCTACAAAGTCCGGTGCTGGATGCTTTTTGGGGGGTGGGGCCATGCCATTTTTTTAGTTTTTGGTTTTTTTAAACACAGACAGCCAGTCCTTGTTGTGCCTAAATGCAATGGACAAATGACATAGGGGTCCCCCGTATTTAAGCACAACCAGCACCGGGCTAGTCAGAACCAGACCTGGTTGCCAAAATACAGGGAACAAATGATGTAGTGGTCCCCCTTAAGTTGTGCAACCAGCACTGGGCTCTGATCCAGCTCTGGTTCTGAAAATACAGGGGAAAAAAATAGCAGTGTCCACCTGTATTCTCCATTATTTCTAACAGGGGGCAGATACCACAGCCAGGAGAGCCCTTTCACCGGGCCCTCCAGCTGCAGCATCAGCCCTGACCACTAGTCAGTCCCTGAGGAGCTGGGGACCACCCCAATAAAGGGGTCCCCCTCCTCAGGGCACACCAGGATTAGGTTGATAGCCCGGGGCTATCCCCAGCACCCTTGGGCGGTGGGTGCCAGGTTGATTGTGTGATGTGGTGCATTTTAAATAATATTTTCTTTTGCAGGTAAACTGTAGGTCCCAGCATGCCTCCCTGCATGCTGGTTCTTGGAAAAAACAAATACCAGCATGTTGGGAATTAGGGCCCACTGCCACCTGTAGTCCACCAGTAAAAAAAAAATATTAAAATAACACAACACACTTTAATATTGTAATATTTTATTTTACAGGTTTTCACCTGGGCCACCACCGCCCCAGGGCTAAGGCGTCTTCGCCTGGTGGATGCCAACCAACCAGGGCTTTGGTGCATTCGCCTGGTGGGCACCAACCCATTAGGGCTTCGATGTCTTCGATGCCGGAAGTCCTAGTGGGTGGCACCCTGTGTCAGCTGTGTCAACTCTTTTTCATGGCTGCCACCCACTAGGACTTCCGGCATCTTAGCCTGGCGGGCACCAAGTGGGCAGCAGCCTGTGTTAGCTCTTTTTTGTGACTGCCTCCCACTAGGACTTCTGGTGTCTTCGCCTGGTGGGCGGCAACCCACCAGGGCTTCGGCGTCTTCACCTGGCAGGCACCAACCTGCCAAGGCTTCGACATCTTCACCTAGTGGGCGGCAGCCTGTGTCAGCTCTTTTTCATAGCTACCTCCCTCCCACTCTAGGACTTCCGGCATCTTTGCCTGGTGGGCACCAAACCACCAGGGTTTTGGTGTCTTCGTCTAGTGGGCGGCAGCCTGTGTTAGCTCTTTTTCGTGACTGCCTCCCACTAGGACTTCTGGTGTCTTCGCCTGGTGTGTGCCGACTTGCCAGGACTTCGAAGCCTTCACCTAGTGGGTGACAGCCTGTGTCAGCTCTTTTTATTGGCTGCTGCCCACAAAGACTTATGGTATATTCACCTGTTGGGCACCAACCTGCCAGGGCTTTGGTGTCTTTGCCTGGTGGGCACCAACCCACTAGGGCTTCGGGTCTTCAATTGGCAGATGCCAACCCGCCAGGGCTTCGATGTCTTCACCTAGTGGGTGGCAGCCTGTGTCAGCTCTTTTTCATGGCTGCCTCCCACTAGGAAATCCGGCATTTTTGCCTGGTGGTTGCCAGCCTGCCTGGGCTTCAGCATATTCGCCTGGCGGGCACCAACCCACCAGGGCTTTGGTGTCTTCACCTAGTGGGTGGCAGTCTTTGTCAGCTCTTTTACTTGGCTGCCACCCACTAGGACTTCGAAGCCAGGGCGCCAACCTGCCACGGCTTCGGTGTCTTCACCTGGTGGGCACCAACCTGCTAGGGCTTAGACATCTTCGACTAGCAGGCTCCAACCTGCCAGGGCTTTGATGTCTTCACCTAGTGGGCAGCAGCTTGTGTCAGCTTTTTTGTGGCTGCCTCCTACTAGGACTTCCAGCATTTTTGCCTGGTGGGCGCCAACCCACCAGGGCTTTGATGTCTTCGCCTAGTGGGCGGTGGCCTGTGTTAGGTCTTTCTCATGGCTGCCTCCCACTAGGATTTCTGGTGTCTTTGTTTGGCGGGTGCCAACCTGCCAGGGCTTCTGGCATCTTCACCTGAGGGGGTGGCTGCACCTCTTCAGGTGCAGCCACCTCCAGTGACATCACGAGTCATGATTGGCTCACGGTGGGCATCTTTGAAAATCAAAGATGGCCACCACGAGCCAATCACAGCTCGTGACATCATAGTCAGCGGCACCCGGCAGCTGAGGGACCGGCGCCTGTTCAGGTGTCGGTGGTGGGCCTGGATCTGAGATGATGCAGTCCCCACCAGCCATTCTGTCAAGTACGGCGTGGTGCACATTTCAAATACGGCACCTCAGAGCCATTTTTGAAATTCAAAGATGGCCACCATGACCCGTAATTGGCTCGCGGTGGCCATCTTTGAAGTCAGTAGAATGGCTGGTGGGGACTGGATCCACTCGAATCCAGGCCTGCCACCAATGCTCTCACCGCCGCCGGACCCTCCGCCGCCAACCCCTTAAACACCCTGCCCCCCCCTTTGGAATTTTCTATGGAGAAATCCAATTTTTAAGTTGCAGCCTTAATATAATTGCACAACTGTGCACTTATAATACTGATATAAATATAAATGTTGATGATCCACAATAGACAAATCGTCCAATGAAAATGAATCCACTGTTCATTATAAAAATAGGCCAGTCTCAAAGCACTCTTCTAAATGTTTAGGGGCTACAGTATCTAATTCTTTACATTTCTGTCTATCCACTTCTTTACCTTTATGGGACAGGTTCAGTAACTTAAAAAAAGTACTTAGTATAAGAATTCAGAAAGTGCTTAGATACTGATTGACTTAATACTTTATTTTTGATGTTTTACATATGTTCCTATCTCTTTAATCTTAGAATCCATTCTATGAGATATAAACCTGTAAAACTGTCTAGGAAGACCTGCTCATAGCCTGGACAATTATTTGTACCAATTTAAAGATGTCCGTATTGAGACATAGATAATCTACATATATATTTCAGTGATCAGCCTTGAGGTACTGACATACAAAACAAATATTCTGACAGTAATCTGTAATGTCTGTTTTTACGTTTAAAATTATAATTTACATTTTCCTTTTTTTCTAGTGTTGATATTTGATGAACATTGTGAACAAATGAATGTTTTGAACATACATCTACATTTCAATGATGGGGAATGTGATGTCCACTTGATTAGTTATGTACCTGTATTTTTCTTGTACTTTCTTTATGATCTTCAAACAAGGACAATTAAGAAGTATTAACTCAATCTATTTCCCTTCAGGATGAAGTCTTCAACAATGTTAAATGCATAACAAATCTAAAATTATCAAATAAGCTCAACTTTTCAGAATTCTATTTTCACTATTTCAGACATGAACTACTCTTGAATAACAATAAAAAAAATTCTGGTCAGCCAACATGCCATTAATACAACATATTTTTGCCAAACTTAGAATTGCCATAGACAGAATGATAATCTTTCAGTTCAGCTGGTGAAGTGCCTGAAAATGACAGAAGATGGATCATTAGTTTGGTTATCCTCCCGAGATCTTGCAGTGTATAGTGTCATCTGCACTTACCATGCAATCTTTGGATGGCTTAATTATGATATCCATCAATCATTATATACAACTATATAAAAATAATGTTTTGATTAAGGTAAAGCTGTGGATACATTTATTGTGTAGATTTCCATGTTTCTTTATACTCTTTATTGGACACAATGATCGTGTACTGACACACTAAATAAATTTACATAAAATTTAGAATAATTCTAATGTAAAATTGGGTTAACTTGATTTGTTTAAGCCATAAAATGTTGAAGAATTAACTCATAAAAACATAAAAATGTCTCAGCAAAAATGTAAACATATAAAGTAATTGTAGGGGAACCACCACCTCCAAACTGAGTGTCAGTTATGCTTACAAAATGGCACAGGACAATAGGAGACAGAGATAATAGTAACTCATTTCTATTATTTTAATGCAATGTTTTGCCAGTTATCACCCTTAAATGCCAATAGATCAAAACCCAAGTTTTTTTCTTTTACTTGCTTACTTTATTAAATGGCAGCAATTTCTAAATCATGGCAGACAACAATTTTCTAGTTTGTGGGCATATATGTGAATGCAATATCTCAGGATTGAGGAATAGATCCTAGGGACAAAAACTATTGTTCTCAGCAAAGTTTAGGCTACATGTCTGGTCCACATATTGATTACCTTATCTCAATTTTTAATGTCTGAAAAAGTGTGCTCAATGAGAACAAAAAAATTGTGAAAGTATGGATTTTCAGAATGCCCTTATTTCAGCTTGGATTAAAATGTTATTTATGAGCAGTACATACTATTAGTATCTTTTTTTTTAACAAAAAAAGCTCAAGTCTGAGATCTGTGTCCAACTTTTTGGGCTATTTTAATTAATTTAGGCTTAAATACTTCTTTTAGTAAACATACAGTAGGAAAACTATTTATTTTTGGTGCTAGGCAAGATCTAGGTCTTAGTGATACTAAGCTACTGTAAAAATGTCAAATTTGAGACTGAAGTGAAACCAAAGTTATGTTCCAGACAAAAACCTTTGGTAACTCAGTATTGTGCCAGCCATTTAACCAAACTATTGCCTTAATTCTTAACATTTTAGGGTTTTATCTATGTCTCTTCCACCTCCCAGTCCTGAGATATTTGTGTCTGCATAATCACCTACAAACATGAAAATCTCTGTGATTGATTTAAAGATGGCTGCCATTTCTAAGGGTAAGCAAATAAAATAAAAAATATTAGTGTTTTTTACTATTGACATATGGATAATAATAACTGACAAAAAATATATTTTTTAATAATAAAATGGAAAAGCATCTATTTTGAATCAATTGTTCTGAATTGACCCTTAGTTGAGATCTCATGTTCTCAAACTGAACCATTGGGGTAGTGATAAACTCATGGGATGGGAAAAAATGTTGGGGGCTGGCAACATTTTGGCACCTATTGTACATTCAGATTGACGTTCATACACTTCTATGTGAATGTAAAACACATTATGCAATGCAGGATGGGTAAAAAGGACGGAAGGAACATGTTTTCTAAGTGTATTTTCAAAAACCATTTAAATAAGTTTTTTTTAAATGTTGCATTTATTTAAAAAGGCCATAGATTGGTAGGAAGACCTTAAGAGTCTTCCTTGTACACAGCTACTTTAAAATCTTGTTTTATTGTGGTTTAAAAACAGCTTATATTTACAGTATGCTAAATAAACAACATATAAAATCCTGGTGATGTCTTGGTGAATGCACTGATACAGAGCATTACTGCATTTTGAACATATTGGGGCTTATATAAAAGTGGATGCAGCCTTCCAAACACACCTAGAAAAATAACACATAAAAACATTTTTGTATATGTTGTATCATACACATCTTACCAAATATATATCAGGTTTACAAGTGTGTATACTTCCCAAGCAGGGGCTGCTCAATGGGGGAGCTGGTAGGGCTATTGCCCAGGTGCTGGAGCCTGGTGGCACAGCCACAGCCACAATGTTGGCACCATCTCCAATACTTACTGGATTTGGGACCAACTACAGCTCAGACCACTCTGAGGCACTCTGAAAGGTGCAGCTTGTGTGTATTACCAATGTCTGTTCATTAGTAAAGCACGAACTACAGCTCCCAGATCTCTCTTTGTTAACAGGCTGGGAGCTTTGAGTGACTGATCCAATGGAAAATTATTCTGACAGGGTCAAGGCCTAGCTCAGTTACCAGGGCAACCAGGCAGTGCAGCCGACAATGCTCTCTATATTTAATCTTCACTAAGTCGGAGGAATTCAGGTGAGGCCATGTGGTAGAAAGCCACAAGTGGTGGGTGCAGCAGCACATGAGCATGGTTAAACAGGAGTGTGCTCAGAACCATTTGTATTCTTACAACCTCCCATGTAATGATGTGAATAATGTTATATATTAATTTTATATATACCCTCATAAGAGCATAATGCTCCTACCAGTGACTATAATCCTATGTAACACCGAGAGCCATAAATAGACTTTTTGGTGCCCTGTGCCAGAGTGAGCATTGCCCAGCCATTTTTTAAATAGGGACATAAGAGAGTGCACCTGAAAAAGGGCCATGGCTACATGATGAAGGGTCATGGAAGAGATATGGGAGGCCAGGAAATGCTGGGAATAAAATAAGAGGAAGCTACAAGTGAGAATGATTATAAACAGAAAATTGGCTGGCCCAAACAGTGCCCTCTACCCTGACACAAGTCGCACTACCCTAGTTACGGCCCTGCTTGGAGTGCCACAGCATTTTCTTCTTATATGTATATATACATTTATATACATATATATGAAATGTATGTTTATATATTTATATACTACACACACACATATTATATATATATATATATATATATATATATATATAGATACACACACATACATACATATATGTACATATTTGTTTTCATGAAAACATAATCTTTAATCATCATTGAGCAGCACAACCCAGCATAGGAGTTGTAATGGCTGGCTACTGGCCACTGCTCTTGGAATGATACTGCCACCCCAGTCTCTGTGTGGAGCAGACCTCACCTGACAGGTCCTCGGTCCTGTCATCCAGTCCAGTGTCCACACTCCACAGACTCTGCCAGTACACACAGTGCCACACCGCCCACTCCATGCCAGCCAGCCCCAACCAACAACACACAGCAGCCAGCAGTTCCTCACTGAACTGTGGGAGCCTTGGGCGGGGAGATGTCATGATGTCTCTCCTGTCCTAATAGGTTGCCGGGACATCAGAAGGAGGTGGCGAGTCAGTGGCTGTCTGACTCCTCTGTGCTGGCTGCCACAGCCGCGCAGCAGTGGCCGCCGGATGCCAGATTAAAGAAGATAGAATCATGAGGTGGTGGGCGGCTGGTGTTCTGCCCTCAGGACTTTTGCACTCTGTGCGGAGGCACCAACTGCACCACCCTAGCTTTGTCCCTGGTAACACCTGGCTGGGACCAACCTCGGACACAGATTCCCTGGCCTTGGAAGGTTAGTTGTAGTGGTCATACTGAGCAACCATAGAGTTGGTGAGATGTCCGATGGTTGTAGCAATGTTCGCAAATGTTTCTCTGTTGCTGTGTCTTCAGGCTCATGCAGTGGATCCGAGAAGTCAATTGTCGGTGTCTCTTTACAGAAGGTGGCACTTGCAACATTCACATATGCGACGGAAGATGCAGCCTGACCCAAATTATTTCCACCTCTGAATTATTCCCATAGATCCATTCTTCCAAAGGGTCATTGCAACATTTTTTCTGATAACAAATGCCACAATTAACAGTATTAGAGGCAAATCATAAGCCTTCTAGAAAATACAATATTAGTTTAATAGAACAGAAGAATGTCTGCACAAATCTTAAATGAATATCATCCTTCCCCTGTACTCCAATTCAGCTAAATTACTAGTCTCAAATACAGAGGGGAGGTGCACCCAGGAATATAATAAGTATAGAAAAACAAAAAAAGAAGAAACAAGGTATTCCTATTGAGGGGCACTCACAGACTAATATTGAATAATTAAGTCATCTAGTAAACCTCACTAATTACTAAAACATAACCTTTAATAATTATCTAAAATAATGTCAGCAAAATATTTTTTTTATCAATTTTAATTATTTTTATAAAACAAGTGTGCAAGTGATTTAAGAATCAGTGTTCACCACAAATAGGTTGTGTCCCCCAATAAACATTGATCTTTAATCGTAATTACTCATGTGTTATAAATTATTCACAGTATAGCATCTCTTGTGATGTAAGCTTCAAGTATAATTACCTACAGCATATCTGATAATTTTGTACCAAATATTGATTACAATACATGGTTTTGTATAAAGATGATAAAGTCTTCTTTTGTGGTTATCAGCCCTTAGCTTCATCTCATAAGGCTGTGACTTTGTTATTTGTAGAAGTGATACACTTATTACAATGTGTCTCAATAAAATTTAATGTTTTCGTGTACTGTGACTCATTGATTCTCCTAGGATGTTACAAGACACGTGCTACATGGCATGTCCTGTCTGTTTTTAGATAGTGTTTTCACCTCACTGTTTTTGTTGCAATTTTAAAATGAAAAGCTGTGACTCTGTCTGTTAGTAGGGAGCGGGATGCAGCATGATACCCGTGAGTTGTCTGAGTACAGATGGGGGTGATTTCTGCTGTACTCAACCCACATCACCCAACAGGAGAGAGGGAATAATAATATCCCCATGTGATGTATATCAGTATTACTTATGTTAAGGCAACAAGCTCTGAACAATCAATGAATCACAGAATGCAAAAATGTTACAATTATTACAATGTGTCTCAATAAAATGTATCACTTCTGCAAATAACACAGTATTGCTGTAGTGACAGCCTTATGAAATGAAGTTGAGGGCTGATAACCATAAAAGAACACCCTCTGATTTAATGATTCAATAAAATGTATCGTCTCTGTAAGCAACTCAACATCATTATAATGACAATTTAACTGTAGGTAGTGGATGATCATATATTATGAGAGAGGACTCTCTGGTCTAATTAAGCATGTTGAACATTATAACATGGGAAAATGATATTGAAATCCCCTGTTGAATTAGCAAACAGTGAACCAGTAGTCACGTTGTATGACAGAGACAATTGAGTGGTTAGTTGTTTAGATGTAGATACTTTCGATCATCTTTATACAAAACCATGTGGTGTAATCAATATTTGATATAAAATTATCAGATATAGGTAATTTAAATTGGAGCTTACATCACAAGAGATGCTATACTGTGAATAATTAATAACACATGAGAAATTACGATTAGAGATCAATGTTTATTGGGACACACAACCTATGTGTGGTGAACATTGATTCTAAAATCACTTTCACACTTGTTTTATAAAAATAATTAAAATTGATAAAACAATATTTTGCTGACATTATTTTAGATGATTATTAAAGGTTATGTTTTAGTAATTAGTGAGGTTCACTAGATTACTTAATTATTCAATATTAGTCCGTTAGTGCCCCTCAATAGGAATACCTTGTTTCTTCTTTTTTTGTTTTACCAGAAAATACAATATCAAACACATATTGTAGGAGAAACCCAGCTTGAACTTGGAGGAAAAAAATCAAAGGCATCAATGACTACTGTAACAAGGTACTTGAAATTAGGATTCCAGACAGGCAGGTATTTTTGGTAAAGTAGTGGCTTTTTAATAGCAGCACACACTGCACCTTAGCATACGTGAGGTTAGGCCTGTACACATATATAAAAGTCTCATCACTCCTTGTGCTAATCAGTCAGCAGTTGCTTGCAGCCACAATTTGGGCATGCTCTCCTAGGACCCTCCAGATCCTGGCAACCTAATGATAACCCTAATGATAACCACCACCCCCAGCCTATCGCCTGGCCAGTTTATCCAGCATCAAGAGCCATGAGCAACAGCTGGCTTCCTGCTGGCTCTGGGAGACCTGGAAAACCTGGAATTCTATATTTTCAGTTCAAGCTATGCAGCCCAGAAAACTTGGAATTCCAAACTTCGATTGTAGGTGCAGAATGTGCCAAACTTGTTTTCCTCTCCCTTGGTGGGAGTTGATTCCACCAGAATGTTGGTGTTTTAGATGAGAGACCACCCATCTCACCACACTACATATATATTAATTTCCCATACAAATGGGATTTAATTGGAATGTACTTCGATTTGGACTAGCTTGTGCAATGGAAACAACATTTAAATTGTAATTTCATTGTAAGGATAGAGTATCACTAATGCGTTGCCATAGAAAAGAAAGATTGTACTTCAGACTCTCTATGGATGTAAGACTCAAGCCATTTCATTCTAAACACACAGAAAAAAAATTCATGAAAGAGCACTAAGTATGGAGGGCTGGCATGAATCCAGTGTTGCAATATGGACAGCATAGTTGGGATCCCTAGAATATCCCACAAAAGTGACATGGCTCTTCTAGAGGCTTCTCTTTGGGAAGTTATGAGTTCGGGGAGCCACACTTCTTTCAATAATGTTTAATATAGTGAATGCTTAGCCTCTAGGGCAATATATAGTTTAGTATAGTAATGGTTAAATTGGGTTGGGATATCTTTATGGAAGGTGAATTTAACATTAGAAAGGGGTCAGTGTTGGAGGTGATACAGTGTATCCCTTCTTATTGTTAAACCACATGTGCCAGAGATTTACCAGATCTATTTTTATACTTATAGAACCTGTTTTAGTTACAATGCAAAGGTTTTTGCAGATGCTCTGTGAGGAAAAGTTACAGGACCAGTTTATCCTTTAGATAAATATCCAAATTAGTCAGAGTAGGTACCTCTACAGTTCATAGACATTATAAGAATTTTTTATTAGAATTTGCTTGGCGGCATATTTAGAGGCAGGATGCTTAATTCTGCACTGGGGGACAATGCATTTAATCAAGTAAGTTTGCACCTCAGCTAACCATTTTGCATTTTTTTATTTTTTTTGCCAGCAGGGTTCTATACATACATACTGCTTTTGCAAGTAACTCAAATATGCTTAACAGCTTTTTTTTCTAAAACCTAAAATCTTTCAGCACAATTCAAATCTGTCCAACCTACAATGTAACATGGTTTTAATTGATGCCAAATAGGTCAACTTTTTTTTAATGTACCCAATAAAATCTTTAAAGTTCTGATTGTGTTGCATTCTTTTACAATCTATATGCACTAATATAATTCATTAAATCTAAATATATTTAAATCAGACTGAATTTGAAATACATTGCAATTTTGTCCAAAATGTTATTTTTTAGCACTATTCAATATATCTGCATTGATGTTACATTTATACTGTGCATATGTTTACAATTAATACATAGGATGTCCTTGATACTGTTTGTGTGAGATTTTAGGAGTTCTATCTTATCTGATAATCTGTGGTACTGAATGCATACCATAATACTATTTACAGTATCGTACTGTATGTTTTATTTTTAAATAGCAATCTATAAATTTATTTTACACTACTGTAGTTTGCAGTCTTATTATTCTGGATTTTAATTGGTAAATAGTAAATACATTATAAAATTAAATTACAAATTTACATTGTATGGATTTTGTTCTAAAACATACCTTTATACCATTTCAATCAAGTTTGCCCTCCATTTCTTTGTACATTTTACAAATAACATGATAGAATAATTTAGCCCAATTTTCTCGAAACCTTTTATAAAAGCTATAAATATTTTAGTAATGCATTGCGTTTTGGATTCCCCCAATGCATGCAATTCTTAAATACTGGAGGCAGAAAATGCATTTTTAAATAGTGTGTTATCCATGTTTTAGTCACAAAAGACTGCTCTGACAGTTGACAGTTTTGTAAGCAACTGATGGTATTAAAAAATAAACACATGGATTCAAAACCATACTTTTTAAAAATAGAGCTGCCTTTACACATGAATCCTAATTTGAAGACAGAAATGAAATGTAAATTAAAAGATGACTCAAGTTGTCATTCATCAAGATGTGCTTCCAAAATTTGTATACTGGAGAGTGAGCCTTATCATGTAAAAATAGAATATTATTTTCCCTGTAATTATCCTTGTATTTTCAGGATTTTTTCCTCTCCCACTGGGCTCTACAATGGAAATGACTGTTTCACACTTTGATTTATATATGGAGACAGAAGTGTACTCATCCAGAATTAATAAAACTTGGAAATTATTCAGTTAAATCAGCTTCAGCTTCATTAGATGAGAGGCAATGTCCCCCAAATGTGCATAAATGCAAACCAAAAGTGCTAAATATAAAAAGCACAGGCAAAACAAGATGATTACAATTGCTCATTCAGGAACCAAGAGCAGAAAGAGAACACCCATAAGGTCTAACATGTTTCAATGCAGGCTGACATTCCTTCAGGGACCACAACCAGTGAGGGACCAACTGAAAACATTTTTACACAGATGAGTTAACAAAATCTTGTTCAAGAAACTACATTGAACATTTCCAATATTCAAAGAAATTTACTGGTGTGAAACATAGCACAGCTTATTTAATTTTGATCTCTTTGCAAATAAAAAGCCTTTTATGGTGACAGATCATGTAGAAACACAATATTTTGCAAAATCCTTACTCTTTTTGCATATCACACTACCTTTCCGCTCTAGTGTTTGGTGGTCTGTTTTATCATGAGACTCTCTCTTCAAACAACTGCAAAAGTAATCACTTTGAATGTTATCTGCATAAGAGAATTGTGTTTCTTTGTATTTAAATAATGCCATAACTGGTGTTGCAATGCTTGTGTATAAAAAAGAAAATTGATCAACTTACATTACAAATGCAACTGTACTATATAATATAAATAGTGGTGGCATAAGTAAACATCCATATAACTAAAATTATGACTTACCACATATTGTTAAAACTAGGTCATTCAACATTAAGGATGGTTTATACATGGTTTTGTACTGCTTTGATTTTACTGAAATTGCATTTTAATTAGTAGTCTACAAAAGAAGATGGCATATTTGTTTAAATGTATACTATTGTCTTTTTGTTTTTGATCACATGTTGAAGTGAATGTGAATAACAGAATTATAAATCTAGGTGGGGGGATAAAGGGGACCAATACTGTATTCTTTTATCTTTCTTGCAAATAAAATGAATGATATGCATTGAGGAAAAAAGCAGAATTAACTCAACCAGAGACAATAAGGTATTTACTATGTTGTAATGGACCAAGTACAATCCAAGTGGCATTTAGCCATAAGTACAATCCAAGTGGCATTTAGCCATTTTTAAATTATGTATTTACTTTATAAACATTCATGACATCATTTTATTTATATTCTTGAAGGGTGTCTGTTTATTGTATACAACATGCACCAACAGATGATGAAACCTATCTGTGAGAAGATCCACTTATGCGTACTCTAGTTACCACAATCTGTTAGTTAACCTGAAATCACAGCAGTAAATGTTGGTACTTATGCAAAACAAGGGCATATGGAAGATGACAGTGGTGGTTGATGTCATTAAAATAAATAAGCATGCCATGGTTTCCTATGTGAATTAGAGATGTGTACTGATCCCTGTGTTTTGGTTTTGGATCTGGATTCATCTTTGTGTTTTGGTTTTGAAAAACCACCCTCAAGTGTTTTGGTCTTGGATCTGGATTTTTTTTTTTAAATAATATATTTTTTTAATAAACAGCTAAAATCATGTAATATTTGCAATACAAAACCTGAAATTCGGATTTAAAATCCAAATTACAAACCGCTGGAAGATCAGATTTGTAACTCTGAGTCATCCGGATCTCCTCAGGAGATTACAACTGCGATTTGGATCTGTCAGAATTCATGAAATTCAGGTTGATTTGGATATCTGTAAACCAAACCGTACATCTCTAATGGGAATCTACACATTTGGTTTCACCAGAACTTGTCTGCAGTATGGACACAGAGCCATACCCCAAGAAGTCCAAGGGCACTGGTCAAGGTAAGCCCTATTGTTTTGGGATAAGCCAGTTTTTAGACTTGCTTTAGTTATGTTTCTTCTTTGTTTTTTATTTAAGACTCTTTCTGAAGCCTGTCCATGGAAAAGGGATCAATAGTTATCAGATGGGCATAAGGAGCAGTAACGTTCAAATTGTATTGTTAAGGAGGTTACTCAAGAACAACCTGCTGAACAATATAAATATCTTATTAATTAGGTGATTAAATATTTTGTTTCAAAGGAGGTTTTTCAACCAAGCCAATGGGTAAAAGGTCTACATGCAATTTGGCTAACATTTTGAAGAAGAACGCTTAAAATTTCCCCAGATATTGTCATATTCTGACAAGGTTCTTCACAGAAAGAGGAAGGGAAAGTTAAAGAAGACTTTTCAGTTTTTAACTCTGAGAGTATTGAGTGCATTTTTAAACACATAATCAAGACCATGGAGATTCATGATGTCCCCATAAGTTATAATGCTCAGTAGGATAACCATGGAGAAAGCCCCACAAATGTTCTATTTTTTATTAAACATAAATCCTGATAGATCTGTTGAAGAAAGAATAAAGTCATCTTGACATAAATTTAATGGCAGAAGGTTAAAAGGCATTTAACCATTTTCTGATAGTGGCTTAGATATTCCTTAATATATACTTACTGTAAAGTTGGTGTTCAGTTCAGCTTCTTAGACAGGTATTCAATAATAGTGGGGAGTCTTAAGAGTTGTCCAATAGATGAAAATTTGGCAAAAAAATAAACAGTTGTATGCTATGGATAAACATATCCTTTATTTATATGTTGCCCTTCATATGTCACTACAAGGGGTCCACAATGCCTTACACAGTACATAAACAAAAGCAATACAATCAAACATAATAAAGTGCATAAGACTTATAATGAAAAAAAACATGGAATACAAGCTACATATCCATTGCTGCCCATGTTATCATAATACCCACACTTGTAGTGCCATCTGAGTCCAAAGATTGAGTGTTGCTTTGGCAATGGGGAGGTGATGATGGCATAAGTGAGGAATGGAAACACTCAAGAGGGAAAAGGTCTCTGCTCATGAGAACTTACAATTGAATAGGAGGGGTTACAGGGCTAACACTAGCATTATAATTGCATCTGTTTCCAAGACTATTAGTATCATAAACTGATTGTTGCTTTTCTGACACACAGGATAAAGTGAGCAGACAAGATTTTTTTAAAGACATGGAAGTCATTAGTGATGGTTTGGATTACTTGTAACAGGCTTGTAAAGATATGATGGAATCTCAAGTAAAATAAATAGAGATAGTCTAGAGCTATTGACCTAAGATTTGACTATGGTAAATAGAAGATAGAGAGATCAGCTGTATAAAACAATATTTATTCCATAACAAAAGCCATAGGAAATTATGCTTGTCTGCATAAAGATATAAAATATGCAAAACTGGAGATATGTTTAGACCCCTGTGTTTTGGTTTTGATTCAAAATCTGCATTGTGCTTTGTTTTAGAAAAAAATAACCTCAAATGTTTTGGTTTTGAATTTCTCCAAGTTTTGATAAAAATAGAGAAATTCGTGTAATTTGGGCCTTTTATTGTTACTACATTATTATTAACATCAAAATTCATTGCCATTCATTTTTAGCCAGTTCTGACCATCTCACAGCTCACAATATTCTGTTTACAAATATTGACAAAAGGCTGCAATGAGTTGCCTGGCTAAACTAAGTTGCAGAATCACAAACACACAGCAGTTTAAAAGAATATAGCATATCTATGAAACAGTGCATCACAGCAGTGGCAGACAGGCTGGCAGTTTAATAAGCTATACTACCCTATAGAATATTTTCATCAATAAAGAAATAGATTAGAGACCCAAGGCAAGCACATGAAATTTGAGTATTTATGCAATGGAAGCCAGGGAAAACTTTAATTGATTGATTATTAGTCATAATTATAAAGAAAATTAATTCATAGATATCAAACAAACTATTAAAAAACAAGCATCCAAAAGTGAGTTTTCTAATTCAATTACAAACTGATCTATTCAGCAAATAACAGGCTTCAGGAGTCAGGACAATGCAAGAGATTGAAATGGCCTTGCGAGAAACAGAAGACCATAAATGATGCCCCAGAATTCAGTGTTATAAAATTATTATTATTTACTATATGCTGCCTGTCAAGCACACACATAAAAAGATGAGCCATCAGTAGGCAAAGTCCTTGGGCAATGAGGCCCAACAATGATTTTACGGGTTCTCCAATAGGCCAGTCTGGCACTGATCATAATGACTACTATGTAGAATTAGCAGCAGTCCATAAAGTAGGATTAGGCCTAGAAAGAGAGCCCTGGAAAATGTATTACTGTCTGCTTGGAATGTCTGGTTGCCTGTCTTTCCTGTTCTTTCTGTGACTGAGATGCCAAATCATTAAGCCTATATACAAGGAAATCATAAACCCATAATCCTTATGTGGTCCCAACTATCATTTCTTCACTGTGTTTCAGATTACTGCTGTTTTATCCATCATATTACTCCTCCAACTAATCTAGTGCCCTTCTCCAGGAATTACTATATGCTTGTTATACATAATATAATATATGCTTTTTTATTTAAATTCCTTTAACATATGAATGTAAAAAGTATTTATTTCCTACCTAAATTCACTTTTATATCTAAAATGATTTTTACAATACTGTAACTCATTCATTCAGAGGTCAAGCACTTACGTCTTGATAATTGCTAAATTATGGATGTTTGCAGCACATTTATAAAATTACATGCATTCACATTTATTTGTCATAGTCTGCATTTCCAGCTTGATGAACCTATCTCTAAAAGGGCACTTTATTGCATGACATGTTCAAAGCAGAGATGTGTTGAATTCAAATAACCATTCATTATTATTCCAAAGTGATAAATTCAATTGCTGCTCACCAGAACATTGTATATTACCCGGTTCTCTAAAACAAAGGGAATGCTCTAAATGTAGCTTTTGATACTGGTCAACATAAAAGTTAACTTAACTTTAGATACACATCTAAAGCATGTACTTAAATATTTTATATCACTACTTTAACATAGTAAAAAAATTGTTGACATCCTAAATCATTATAAAAAAACATATGCCAACAGCATTTGTAGTTTGTCTTCATTTATGTTAGCTTTTTGAGATTTTTGTATATTGTAGTTTACAATTATTCTACCTACAGTAAATAGAATTTATTGAAACAAAATATTTCTTATAACAATAATAAGAACATCTGAATAAGAGATTCCCTGCTGTAAAACATACAGTAAAAAGGTTTCATAATATGTAAAACTATTTTCAAACTATTTATTATATACATTCCTGTTAATACTTCTGTATTATATTGTATTTACTGTTTTATCTCAAAACATGTTTAATCTCTTAAAGCTTAAATATAGAAATAAAGCATTATAATGGGAAATCAGTAAACTGTCCAGATAAAAGATGCCCTACCCCCATGAGAATTTTCTGTACTACCCCATTTAACCAAATGCATCTGTGCAATATCTAGATAGATATTACCACCTCAGAATCTGACTCACCATCAACAACAACACAATTTCCAAAAACGGGTGTCTTGGTGTTACACTTGACTCTGTCCTCTTCTTTTCTCCCCACATTGAATCTGTCTTTTTCCCATCATTGAATATTTCCACCTTCAAAATATTACCTAAGAGGAAACTAAAACTATTCTCTATTTACTTATCTCCCACCTTGACTATAGTAACCCTTTATATCTGGTATTTTCTTCATCTACAGTAATCTGTCTTTGATGTCACAGCAAGACTGATCTTCCTCTCTCACTTCTACATTTCTACTCCACCACTCTGCAAATCCATGGACTGGCTCGCCATGTCCTCCTATATACCAATCAAATTATACTTGTTTATAAATAAATCAACAATATATACATCCTCACCAACCTCCTATCTGTGCCACACTTTCTCCTTTAAGCTCAGCTGTGCCCTTTTCCCATGAGATTGTATGATCTCTCATACCCTGTCATTATCTGTATTTATTTTGACTACCCTGTATGCACTAATTTTTCCTTTGTCCAGTAGCTCTGCAGGGCAATAATAATAATAATAATAATAATAATAATAATAATAATAATTTAAATAAGCTGTTTTTTAATATGTATGTTTTGGACATAAAAAATATGTTTTGAAGGACTTACACCCATTGGTGTTAATTTAATGCATTTTACTAGCAGTTTAATGCTAACTCAATGCATGTACTGTAAATTGCTTACAGTAAAACCTATTTTTTCCAAAATACACCATATGCAAATGAGATGTTTCCATGGCAACCAGCACACAAGGAAGATGAATAAAGCCCAGCAGAGGCATATAAAAATGGGACTTAGAAAATACATAATACCTAATGACTTGCCCATGCCCTGAGCATATGACCACTTAAAGGTAATTTAGAAGTTATGAATGAAAACCATTTAGAAATAAAACAAAAAAAAAAGTAATGCAATAATAATTGGCAACATTTTTATAATAATAATAAATGCAAAAACATAATTAAAAAATAATAAAAATAAAATAAATTACAAAAGATGGATTTTATGATTTGTAAATTTATTGGCAGGGATTATGACAAATTTCCTTTAGAACGTACTGAGAACAATGTTTTGCAGATTCCAAGGGAAAAACTTCTACAATGAATGAGTAACACCATTAGGATTACCTTGGGTGAATAGGTACAATGTACTGTAGCAAGCAAAACCATTAGTCATTTTTCAAAAATTTCCACAGAGATACGGTTTGCATGGGTTCTTTTTTACAGGGTTTGGGCTTCAAACAACCAAGCAGGTTTTGATACAGGACAAATTACTGTACAGTACATGAGGTCTTCTTTTTTATTTCTGATATACTGTGTGTGTATATATATAAGTTTTTACTCCAAAATGGAGGCTGTTTGTTTTTAATAGTGTCATAATCTTTCAATATGCAAGCATTTTTTTTAAGTTCTTCGACCATATCTGTTTACACCTGTGTTTTAAACTTTTATTTCTTTATCTAATATTGGATAATTATTTCTTATGTATTTAAACAATAAATGTGTTTATATAACCCAAATGGCATTCATTATATTAGTTTTATCTTACCAACAATTTATGCTTCATATTTATCACATTACTTTTTTTCTCACCTATTACTGTTGTTCATTGTAACCACCATGTTTAAATATGTGTATACACCTGGCGGTGGTGTAGCAGAGTGTAGGTACTGATCAGCCCACTACTTAACCACTGGGTTGGTTTATTCTGCAGCAATTTAATTAGTACAGCCTTGCTCACAGTTATGCATACACAGACTTAAGACATTGAGTGGAGCTTGAGGGGAGCACACAGACCACCAGCCTGTGGCTGTATGTGGGTAGCAAGCAGTACCAGTGTCTCTGGGAGCTGTGAATCAGCAGTAACACTGAGTCTCACTGAGCTAAATGAAGATGTCTGTTTTCCAAACTCCACATTAGGTATCCGCAAAACAATTTTGTTACTTTTTGTTATGTGCTGTTATTAATTATATTAGGTTGCAATCATATGATTTTACAAATATAATTTGACATATGTTTTTCTTTGATTCATTGTCACATACTTCTTGACATTCAATCTAATTAGACTTATTATATTTTAATCAGTATTTATTCACTTTATATATTAATAAATATCAATAATTAACATTATTTATTATTTATTAAACATTTCTTGAATCCTTTTTGCGCTCCCTATATCCATTGCATCTTTGGTTCTTTCCCCAATAGGGGCTAGCCACCCCCTCTAGAGAGCTGTATTTAGATTTTATATCAACTGGTTTAAAGCCACAGTGCCCTTTTTTGTTTCTATTTTTTATCATTTGAATATAACATTATGAAGTTTATGCATCAAGTTTCTACTGGTATGTGCCTTTTTGAAGCAAACTGTTCATAAAGTAGCTTGCCTGTGACTGAGATGGCATTGTGGGCTAACACTGCAGTACTGACAGAATAAGGATGATGAAGATAATGATGCTGCTACTTCTGGCACTGCTGTTGAGAGCAATACAGCTATCCAGTGGGGTGCCATGGTCATGCAGCCTTTTGTTTGACCAGTGCCTCTTGTCCACATATCCATAGATAGTTGAATAGTGCGTACAATTTTGTTTTCAGGGGAAGTTATGACTTTGGCTTGGATCTCCCTATATAGCTGTGGGATTACCGTTAGAGAGAAATAAAATGAGATGGAATTTGGTAGCATAAGCATATGACCTTTCCTAATTGGCTTGCATTTATTGCAGATATTGGGCTCAGATCAAGTAGCAACATCAGAGGTGGATTTTTTGGTATTTTGGCCAGGCATGACAACTATGCAATAATCATGGGCATGAGGTTGGACCACTGGTGGCTGCCTTACTTGGAGACAATCATCATCATGCACAATAGTCATCATCATGCATAACAGTCATCATCATGCACAATAATCATCATACACAACAGTCATCATCATGTACAACAGTCATCATCATCATGCAAAACAGTAATCATCATCATGCACAACAGTCATCATCATCATCATTGTTACAGATTAACACATCTAAATTTCCTTTCCTCTATTTCTAAATCTTAATCTGTTTGACACATACAAGTCACTCATGGACACCTTTGGAATCCCAGGATTCTTCTGTGTACACTAATTTTATTTTTTTGGCCTCAGTGTTATTATTTTTTGTATAAAGGTGACACCAGCCACTCCACTAGTACTACACTCAGAGCGAGAAGCTAGTTCTTCAGAAGTTGCAGGAGATTCATGACTGTTGGCCACTCACTTTTGACCAGGGCTTGTTTCTACTAGTACAGTAACATGTTGAGCAAAAAGTGGCCAAGATGTTACATGTGCCATTAAGGGTCTCTGCCTGATTGGCTCTCAGTCACTATCCTAACTACCTGGACTCTGGCTGCTACATGCAGCTACTCACCTGTTGGTAGTCTCATTACCTGACCTCAGCCTGAGTGACCAATCACAGGAAAATTCTCCCTTCATTAGGGACAGTAGCAGCTCCAGGCATGTGCAAGCCGGTTCGTCGCCCGGAGTGCTACTGTTTCCGGGCGCAGGAAATGCCCACCTCCCTCCCAGCGCTATAAGAGATATTTAAGCTCAGGGGGAGGGAGTGGAGGAGGGAAGGGGCGGCAACAGAGGACGGTGCTGGGTGCAGCACAGCCTAGCGCCAGCCATGATTAGGGATTCAAGTCAGTTCCTGCCTGCCGGTGATATTACTAGGTTTTTGCACCTAGTGGATGTTCACACGGTCGCTGCACACTGTGCAGTTCCTCGCTCCCTTACCTTTGTCCAGTATCCTGCCATTGTTTACCTTTGCTCCCAGATTCAGTCCTCAGGGTCCTGTTACTGCCAGTCTTACGCCTGTGTCCTGCTGGATTCTACCCTGTTCCCATGTCCATTCTAGCTCTGTGCCTGTGTCTTTCCAAGACCCCAGACCCTCCAACATGACCCGTTCCATTAGGTACAAAATGCTCTGCCCCTGGACCTCCCTCTTAATTTATGATTGCAGACACCTTTGTTGAATCACCTGTCTCATCTATGACCTAGTTCAACACAGGTGACTGCAATCATACATTAGGTGGGAAATCTAGGAGCAGAGTGTCACGGCAAGGGTATTTCAGCATGGCGCTAGGCGGGTGTTACCTGTGAGGTCGTTGTGGCATGGGCTGACTGGTGGCGGAGCTGGTGTCTGGCAGGGGGCTTTGGCTGCACGCGTTGTTGTGCGGGCATGTTGTCACTCTGCGCTGGTAAGGCCTGGCGGCATCTCCGTTCCATTTGGCATGGGCGCCACCATCTTGCCTTCTGACCATGTGTTGCGGCTGGCCAATCCTGGTGAGTAACATGTTCCTTCTGGCCAGTAACAGCATGGCATGGGGTATTTAGGAAGGGTCAGTGCCTTCCTTCTTTGCCAGTTCAACGTATAAACAGGCCTTTATCTCAGCACCAGTTCTTCGACAACCAGATCTGGACAGGCCTTTTTTGTTGGAAGTAGATGCATCATCTGAAGCTGTGGGAGCAGTCTTGTCTCAACATTATGAGGACAGCCGAGTTTATCATTGTGGGTTCTTTTCTAAAAAATTGTCACCTGCTGAAAGGAACTACGCCATAGGTGAGCAAGAGCTACTAGCTGTTAAGTTGGCGATGAAGGAATGGAGATATTTACTAGAAGGTGCTAAGTTCCCATTTACTGTATTTATGGACCATAGAAATCTCCTATTTCTCAAAAACCTTCAATGTGTGAGTCCTTGTTTAGCCCGCTGGGCAATATTCTTTGCCAGGTTTCAGGTCACCCTGACCTTCCGGTCTGGAGCACTTAATCAGAAGGCAGATACCCTACCGAGATCTCTCCTCTGTGATTATCAATCTGAAAATCAAAGCAATACCCCTGTCTTGGAATCAAGAGTCTTCGCCGCATTACAGATTCAGCCTCCTACGGGAAAATAATTTGTGGCCCCGGAATTAAGGAAGTGGCTTCTCACTTGGGCACATTCTTCTCGCTTCGCAGGGCACTCAGGCACTCAGAAGACCTTGGAGTTCCTGAAAAGATACTATTGGTGACCTTCTATGAAGGCAGATATAATGGAGTTCATCTCTTCCTGCTCCTCCTGTGCCCAGCATAAATCATCACGACAAGCTCCAGCTGGGGAATTTCTTCCACTACCTACTATCATCACGTCCATGGATGCATCTCTCCATGGATTTCGTCACAGACCTGCCAGTCTCTCAAGGCTTCAACACTATCTGGGTTGTAATAGACCGATTCTCTAAGATGGTCCACTATATACTGTTGAAGAAGTTACCTTCTGCCCCTGACCTGGCACAGTTGTTTGTCCAACACATATTTCATCTACATGGCCTTCCTGCTGAAATTGTCTCTGACCATGGTGTGCAGTTTACTGCAAACTTCTGGAAGGCTTTGTGTTCTGTTCTTGAAGTGAAGTTAAACTTTTCCACGGCCTACCATCCGCAAAGCAACGGCTCCACTGAGAGAGTTAATCAAGATCTAGAGACTTTCTTAAGAATTTTTATGTTATCTTCCCAGGACAATTGGGCTGTCTTGCTGCCGTGGGCAGAGTTTGCACACAATGCTTCATACCACTTGTCAACTAACCAAATGCCATTTCAGGTTGTTTATGGCCTTCATCCTCGTGTTCCCGAATTCTGAAGCCTGCCTGTGTTTGATGTTCCAGCCATGGAGGACACGGTGCAGAAGTTTGCTGCCATCTGGACTCAAGTACGGTCTGATTTGTTGAAGGCATCCTCTCGCTATAAGACCCAGGCCAATAAGAAGCGTAGAATAGTTCCATGCATGCAAGTAGGAAACCAGGTCTGGTTGTCTACCCGGAACCTTCGTCTAAGAGTTCCTTCAATGAAATTTGCACCCCGCTTCATCGGTCCCTTCACAATAACAGAAGTCATTAATCCAGTGGCCTACCGTTTACAGTTACCCCCATACCTAAAAATTCCTAATTCCTTCCATGTTTCCTTATTAAAGTCCCTGGTCCTGAATAAGTTCCATAATGCTCTACCTGCTTCTCCTTGAGTCCAGATGGAGAGAGGAGTTGAGTTTGAAGGCACCCAGGTCTTGGACTCTCATCTGCGCAGAGGTCTTCTACAGTATTTGCTGGACTGGAAAGGTTACGGTCCAGAGGAACATTGCTGGACTGATGCTTGTGAAGTCCATGCTCCCACGCTCATCAGGAGATTCCATTCTGCCCATCCGGAGAAGCCTGGTGAGTGTCCTGAGGCCACCCCAAAAGGGGGAGTACTGTCACGGCCAGGGTATTTCAGCATGGTGCTAGGCGGGTGTTACCTGTAAGGTCGTTGTGGTGCGGGCTGTCTTGTGGCGGAGCTGGTGTCTGGCAGGGGGCTTTGGCTGCATGCATTGTTGTGCGGGCCTGTTGTCACTCTGCTCTGGTAAGGCCTGGCGGTGTCTCCGTTCCATTTGGCATGGGCGCCGACATCTTTCCTTCTGGCCATGTGATGCAGCTGGCCAATCCTGGTGAGTCACATGGTCCCTCCAGCCATTAACAGCATGGCATGGGGTATTTAGGAAGGGTTAGTGCCTTCCTTCTTTGCCAGTGCAACGTGTATTTCAGCCAATCTGAGAGGGAGTTCTCTGTGCTTTCCTGTTCCTGTGAATTCGCTGTCTGCCAGTCTGCCTGTCAGCTCCTAGCTCCCGCTGGACTACCCCGCTTCCTCCATCACCCTTGCCCATACCTGCGTGCCTGAGCCTGCTGACATCCTGCTCATTTGCCTTAGTTCACTACCTGCATACCTTGCTATTATTTTCCTGCATCACTACCTGCATACCTGGTTGATTTTTTTCAGTCTCACTACCTGCACACCTGGACAGCTCTAATTGTTTCTACTTGGACATTAACCCATTACTCCCACCACAGTACTCTTGTGCACATTTATATATTCCTGGACTTTTATTTACTGCCATATTTTATGTCTACTCAAGCACTTATTAAAAAACCTAGTTTTTTATTCAAATCCGCTTCTGTGATCGCTCCTGCTACCACCCCGGGTCCACAAATAACCCTGAACATAACACAGAGCATTTTTTTGTACCTGATGGGAGAGATCATGTTGGAGGGTAGGAGACCCTCCAGCTTACCTTCTGTGTCTCCTCCAGTTTGTGTCTAGTCCCAACGTGTACCTGCATGTGCCTGCCAGTTCAACTATATCAAGTATTGGTTCTGCTACAAACTCCACCCTGCATCTGCCTGCCAGTTCTACCATTTCAAGTACTGATTCTGTTACAAGCTCCAACCTGCATTCACCTATCAGTTCAACTATATCAAGTACTGGTTCTGTTACAAACTCCCACCTGCATCCTGAGTAACTGGTCTGCCACAATCAAATCCATTTTCAGCATTGCAGGTTTCACAGTATTCCCACCTGCATCCTGAGTAGCTGGCCTGCCACAATCAAATCCATTTCCAGCACTGCATGTTCTACAGTATTCCCACCTGCATCCTTGGTAGCTGGCTTGACATAATCAAATCCACATCCAGCATTACAGGTTCAACACAATTCACCAAGACTGCAACTCTGTAGTTTCCCTAATCATCTAGCAAGTCTCCCAGTTGCAAAATCAAGTACTCACCTGCACCTGTTTGATACTGCATTTAACTCTTGCTTTGCCTGCCGCTAAACTCCAGGTTAACTCATTCTTAACACATGGTCTCAGGGATTCTTTGCCACTACGGGTGGTGTATGAAATGTTGGCTATTTTCATTCTTTTAGGCAAATCATTACATTCATCATCAATGACATTTTCACGGCCAGTCACGTCACCACAAGCTGATGTTTTTTTTTACAATGAGCAAGATTTATGTGATTTGCTATTGCCTCACTATAAACTTCCTTCTTCTCGCCTGAACTTTGTTTCCACTAGTAGAAGACATTGAATTATTAGTTGTAGAATTATTAGTTCCAGTGCTGCTGGTATTAGGATGATGATCCTGACCCATAGACTGAGTCATTACTCAATAATGTAATACAGTCTGAATTTTCATTATTATTACACACAATGAGATAGGGAAAAGGGGGACTGATACCTTGCAATAAATCAGCACAACATATAAATATAACAAGATACATTTTAACAGTGTTGGAAATGTAAATTATTTTGGGGTGTAGATAAATTCACTAACAAATACAGTACGAGCATAATAGCCCACACTTTTGCATATTTTTAAGCAAACTGTGATATAACTCAGCACACAATATAAGTACTGTACAACAAGATACATTTTTTTTGTATATTTTTTTACAGTGTTGGAAACATTATATTTTTGGGTAGTTGGATAAGTTCACTGACAAATACCAGCGTAGTAGTCCAAACGTTTGCAGATCCTAGGTTAACTGGCATATACTCTGCATACAATATATTACAAGTACAACAAGATCATTTTTGAGGTGTTTTTAACAGTATTGAAAACTTATTTTTTGGGGGATTGGATAAATTCACTGACACATACAAATAAGTAGTTAAATATTACACTTTTATTTTTAATGCAATGGTTTGCACTGCAAATAATAAGTAGTGCAAACAATATATAAGTAAGATTATTTTTCAGCAGGATGTAAAATTTTAAAACCTAGCAGTCTCTTAGCCTGCTTCTTACTCTGACTGTCACTCTATAGCAGGGGTGGCCAACCCATGGCTCTCGATCCACATTCAGCTCTTTCTTTGTTGGGATGTGGCTCAGCAGTCTGCAGACCCAACGGTGGCTTGGAGGCACCAGGGGCTGTTGTACTGCACCACTTCAACTGTGAATGCTGGTCTCTGTAGTGATCAAAGCCTAAAGAAGCCTCTGATCACTTCAGAGGTCAGCGTTCCCAGTGATGCAGTGCACAGATGACATCATGATGTCACCCACGATGTGAGGAGCTTGCACGCCTGCTGGATCCAGTTAGATCCAGTCAGCAGCAGCAACAGTGGGATTAAGAGCCCTGATAGTGTGGAGCCAGCAATGCCCAGTGTGGTAAGGTAATTACTGGGGGCACTGCATAAGGGGCAGTACTTTAGGGGGCACTGCATAAGGAGCACAACTACAGGAGGCAATGCATATGGGGCACAACTACATGGGGCAATGCATATGGGCACAGCATAAAGGGCACAACTACAGGGGGCACTGCATATGGGGCACAACTACAGTGGGCATTGCATAAGGAGCACAACTACAGGGGGCACTGCATATGGGTACAACTACAGATTGCACTGCATAAAGGGCACAACTACAGGGGGCACTGCGTAATGGCGCAATTACAGGAGGGCATTGCATAAGGGGCACAATTACAGGAAGCACTGCATAAGGGGAACTATTACAGGGGGCATTGCATAAAGGGCACTACTACAGGTGTGTGACACAAGGTCATTTTCCTGCAAATGTCATACAATAGGCATGCACACAAAAATGGGGCATCGCCTTGTGACAGCTAGGCCACGCCTCATTTTTGTGCGTGTGTCTTAGGCGCGCACATGATTTCAGCTTTTTAACTTGACTACAGATATTTTTTGGCTCTTTGCCTCTGACTGGTTGGCTACACTTGCTCTATAGTATCAACTTCAAGTTTATTGTAATAATTATAATTTAAAGACAGGTCTGGTTGGCAAAGGTAATTTAAACTTGACTGTAGCTGCAGATTATGCAACAGAAATTATTGCGCAACCCATAGACCATGGTATAGGATGGAGTTGCTGTTGTTTTTGGATCTGAGAGCATGCGCAGTACACAAACAGTCGGCCAATTGCGTGCATATAAGCAACTGCGATCCTTGCTGAATCAGGCCCTGAGTCCTGACTCTGATGAGAAAACAAAGATAACTGTAGACTGTGGTGTTTAAATAATGTCATTTCCAACACAAGTGTCAGAGTTACAGAGCAGCTAGCCCATGGATGTCTGTAATTACTGGCAGTGATTCTTTGCTTACATGAACAAGTGGCAAAATAACAGATAAGCGTAGTCACTAAAATTAGATAAAAAAAAGCAAGCACAGAGAATTATGGGAAAATATGTTAAACCTGCTTCACTTTGGGATTAGATTATGCAATATAAAACATGTGAGTTATAAGAACAGCTTATTACACTTTTACCCTAGGGCATTTCTAACTAACACTGGTGGAGGAAACAACTATTTGGAGGATATTTCCCCCTATAGGGGATGTAATCGGCATCCTGGTTTGCGGGATGTGATGGTCTAAATATTGGCACCAAAATCCTGACAGGTCGGGATCCTGACACCAGTATCCCGACCGTCGGCATCCCAAAGGTAAGTATCAGGGTGTTAGGAAGAGGTTAGTGTGTGGGGTTAGGTTTAGGCACTGGGGAGGCTGTGTTAGTTTTAGGGTGCGGCGAGGGGGAGGTTAGGCTTAGGCACTAGGGGGGAGGTTAGTTTAGGCATCGGGGAGGGTTAGGGTTAGGTTAGGGTAGGGCTTAGGAAAACACTTACCATTCCTTCCTATGGGTGACGGGATTCTGGCTGTCGGGATGCCGCTGTCCAATGGTGTTGCATGATGGATAAGTACCTGTCTGTATTTCTCAGCATTGAGGACACCAATAATCCTGACCAAACCCCAACTCCATTCACTGAAATACAGTCCCAAACTTGCAAGGAACTTCAAACATACTTCACTTTTTCCTGCAGACACTCATTATTGTACCGCTCTCCACTCCTGCCTGCCCCTCAATTAGTGCTGGCTTTCTTTTCTGGGTGCTCCAAAGTTACCTGGCTAACATGTAGCTATTCTCTATTGGTTCAAACTGTGGTCCTGAGCTGCCCCAATGTTCTCATTATCAGATCAGCATTTTTATGCCTCCTCAATCTATACATTCTTCTGCTATACTGTTTAATTAAATAATACCAGGGTTTTTTTGGAGTGGGGCATGTGGTACCGGCACCTTTGTTTGGTAATTCATTTTTTATTCTTGTAACTAGTTCAATAAACAGGAAAACAATTTGTGAAATTAATAAACTAATCATCTAAACACTTATTCAGATTGTGGAAGCTACTATAAATGTTCTATTAACCAGTAAATTTAGGTGAGTACCAGCACCTTTTTGTCATAGAAAAAAACAAATACATATGTGTCCTTATACACCATGCTACATGATGTAGCCCGAGACGCCGGGCACAAGTGAGCCACGCAGAGTGGTGGAGCTTAGCGACTTTTTCTTTAAGTTTACATCTTATTTGCACTGCAAATGCAGCGAAGCACCATTCAATCTATACCTGAGAATCTGGGCTGCGACTTTAATCATGCAGGAATTAGTTTATCCACTTAACTAACATAGTGGCATGGGATGCAATCGCAGCCAGCTGTGATTCAGCTGACAGGGTGCGACCGCACCGCACTGCTGTGTTTTTGAAGAGGAATTCCATTTTACACACGTGCAGTATTGATCTCCTCTGACTCCCTGGACTCTCCTGCGAACCCGTCAATTTCTGACCTGTTTTGCCAGAGCAAATAGTCAGTTAATTGGTTAAATATGTACAAAGTCGCAGATGATACACAACAGGACTTGGTGTGAGAAAAAGTTGCTACCGCTGTATTTTGGCATGTCGTATACAGATTCAGACTCACAAATTAATCAGTACAGTCTTGTTAAGCAGTGTTTGATGCACATTCTAGCAAAAAAAAGTGTGAAAAATATGCTCGTTGCAAGTCACACTGGACCTGGAGCACCAAGTAGAGCTGTTTGGCATGACTGCAGCAATAGTGTATAAGGACACATCTGTACAAAATAAAAAATAAAGTGAGATGTTAATGAAATATATTACAGTAAACAATATATATAACAGACTGTCTCACCACTAAATAACAAATAATTGAACATGTTAAATCTAAACTAACCCAACTATATATCTATATAACAATTTACTTTACTAACCCTTTGAAACATCACTAAACATTTGTTTTAGAATGAAAACATCCTAAATTCTAATGCATCACAATGATTTAGCTAGAATACTTTATAATCATCTACTAATGTTTACCCTAAAACAATAATAACCCCCCACCCCAATATACTAATAGTTAGCTAAAAAACAAAACTATATACATTGTAAACTGATTCTTATAAGAGTGCTAATATTGATTGGGCAATAAGGAATTGAAAGGAGGGTTAGAAGGTTTTATTTATTTATAAATACTTTCAACATTATTATTATGACAGGCTATCGAAGCAACTAGATGACCAGAAACCATACAGTTTGGCTCCTGGTCTTATGCTATGTGTTGTCAATTGCCTAGTGACTGCATGATCATAGGAGTTGAGTGCATGAACCACCCAGAAATAGCAGATCACATAAATGTACAGAGTCCAGTCATGAATCATGTAAAATATACTGTATGCAAACAAGTGTTTTTTTTTCCTTAGAATGGATCGAATAATTATAGATCATAGGAAGCACTAAGTGCTTGAAATTGTTAGCATTTTAACTGCTGCTTTAAAGCAGAATACTATAGTGCATTCATCATCATCTACAATTGGTGTTGAATAAGCAGTACTTTGTGAAGATCACATCATTTATCCTCATAATATAACAACCATACACACGAGAGCATGGATGAAATTCTCATTCAGTACTCACTGAGCTGTAAAAAATTGGTGAATTTTAAATTGCACAAAGCTCTAATCACTTCACAAATCACTGACAACTGTTGGTATTTTACAATATAGGCCTTAAGTACTTAAAAGAGTACTTGATTTTAATCACAGTTTTTACTTTTGCCAAGTGCTGTCATTCATTTCCAGTGAATGATGTTTACAGCATTTTACAAAGTTATATGTTGCTATAAAAAGATAATTGATTTAAGTTGAATTCTGTGGAAGCTGATGAAAAGCATATTTGCTGAACTGCAATTTTAGTTAAGTGTCAGAAGGCAGCTTGGCAAGTGACAGTTTTTACAATGCATCAAGGCTTTAAATTAGTCATTGTCTTAACTTACATTATTTTTTCTTTAATAATCGAGCACATATTTTTTTAATATATTTGTAATCTTTATCTGCAACCTAACAGTAGAAAATATTAATATACAATATAAAATTGGAATGACTTTCTTAGTATGCATTACATAAAATGTATTGTATAATCAGAGGACAATGAAAGTAATCAAAATATTAGATGTGTCTAATAAATGTTTGTCTAAATTTATAACTAACTTTATGAAGAAACTTACAAAGTCTCCTGAAAAATTGTCCCCTACTGGTATAATGATAAGCTTTTAATGTTTCTAAACCTTCACTATTTCCATAGTAAATATTATTACATTTTCTTATTTATATACTGTAAATGTATCAATTATACAGATGTACTTACATCGAAAACATTGAATTGCAATTATCTCTAAGTGCGTCAAGCTCAAAACAGTAGTACATTGAGCATAACAAATCAGTATACTTATGCCCCACAATTTGAATAAATAGATGGCATTAGAAGAAATCTCATAGTTTATATAAATAATACAATTATTGATGTTTCTTTCAAAAGTAAATGATGGTGCTGAAACATGGATTTAACTTCACACAGTTTATAGACATGCAATTTAATTGTAAGAATATGTTACAAGCTGCTTCAAATAAAAAATGAGACTCAGGAGCTCATTCAGACCCTCTTGCTAACGATCGTAGCTGGCCAATAGTTGCAATCTGAGCATGCGTATGCATTGCAATGCGCGTGCGTGACCACTGTGAAAGATCAGGAAGCGTTCGCTCACCCAGCATAGACAGCCAATCGGAATGAGTGACAGGAGAGGCCACTTGTGGGTGGTAACAGGGGAAGGCCAGTAGGAACGGGGGAGTGAAGGTGCGAACGCAGGCGTGCCTGAGTGTCTCAACACCGTTTTAGAGGTGTGCATAATTAACAGGCAGCATGAAGTGAGGCAAAATGTCATCCTCCTGCTGTTGGATTCTCGTGGGTTTTGGATTATATAAAGGTCCCCGCAATTGGTGTCATTTTCACTCCAGCTGTGGAGAGAGAACCAAGCAGACGTGTAATCACTGTCAGTCTCTCAGTATGTGTGTCCAGTCGGGGACTTGGGCTGAAGGCTGCTGCTGTGTTGTCCATAAAGGGGCTTAGGCTGCAGTGTATAAAGGGGGGCTTCCTTCAGTGGGTGCTGCAGCTGCTTGGTCACTTGTCCTGTCAATTAACTGTGGCTGCTGCTATGTTGTTGTCCTGTTCATCAGGCTAGGGCTGCAGTCCATAAAGGGGTGCTGTGTTGTCCAGGGGGGGTGCATTGTCAATCAGGGGTGCTCTTCCTCAGTGTAAAAAAAAATAACAGTGCTTTTTTTGTGTGTGCATTAGCAAATTAGCTGCACTATTATTTTTTATGTTTAGTGACACTGCCAACCAGACCGCAGTTTATTGTCCATGTATTTGTGACTCTGCACTGCAGGTGTTCTGTATGCACTCGGCTGTCTATGTTGTTCATCAAGGGGCTGCTTCCTCATTCAGGGGTGAGACATTAAGTGGTAGCACAGTGTGTTATTCTTATTCATAATTAATCTTGTGACACTAAATGGCAGTACAGTGTGTTATTCTTTTCGTATTCATAAAACAATCTTATGACACTAAGAGGGGTATTCAATATGAGAGGTAAACTTCCCTGGCGAAGTTTACATTTCATATCGGAGTTTTTTTCTGCATTAAAGTATCGGGCGCGCTCCCGCTTATACCCGTATTCAATATCAAATTAACGAAAACGGGAAACTCTGAAGTTGGATTTGCATAAAGTTACAAATTTTTCCTTAAAATAATTGTAAGACCCCCCTAAAGTAGTAAAAACATGGGGGATCACTATGGGTACCGCCATTTTAGCCTTTAATTGAAAGTCAGGGATTTAAATAGCCGCAGCAGGTGGTTTTTTTTTCCGACATTGAAGAAGTGATGCAGAAGAGCACTTAGGTTATTTTTTTCATTTTTTTAAGTGGTCCCATCAAATTTGGGGTACATGAAAATGGGTACTAGCATATTTTGATGTCCCTAAAGTAAGTTTTTAAAAATTCTGCATTTGTGCACCTGCCGCTATAATTCTATTCTAGAAAACATCTGCCGCATACTTGCAGAATAGCCCTGAACCTATTTCCCTATTGTTAAACAATTTTTTCCCATTTTTTATTTCACCCCAATTTTTAAATTAATTTTTTGGGGTGTCCCTATTTTTTTTTTTTTGACACAGTTAGTTTTTAAATGTCAGTCCCAGGGGTGCAGGCTATTTTTCTTAAGTCTGCACCCCTAAACCCAATTCTGCACTTTTTTTCAACACCTATTCAATGGTGAAAAGTTATCCCCATTTTTTCGCAAAGACTTTTCAAAACTCCGATAAGTCTTTGAAATTGAATACAATATAAAAGTCAAACTTATGATAATGACGTCATACCTCCAATATCAACGCAAAAACTATGTTATCGCACCCATATTGAATACCCCTGTAAGTGTCAGAGCAGTGTGTAATTCTTTTCTTATTCATAAATGATCTTGTGACATTGTAAGTGGTATCACAATGTGTTATTCTTCATAAATAATTTTGTGACACTAAGTGGAAGCACAGTGTGTTATTCTTTTCTTCATAAAAAAATCTTGTGACACTGTAAGTGGCAGCGCAGTGTGTTATTCTTTTCTTATTCATAAAAACTCTTGTGCCACTGTAGATCATTAATACCACAGTGTAATATTTAAAATTTTTACAAATTGATGTGTGTGATTCATTTGTGTTTGTTGATATGGAGAATGATCTGTTAAGAGGAAAGAAGGAACCACATACAAGTGCTGGAGCTGCTGCCAGTGCCACCAGTCATGACGATACTAGTTCATCTAAATCTTCTAATATAACTGTTGCCCAAGGGCTTACAGGGCTTAAGTCAGGGGATCTAAAATCAAGAAAGAATATTTAACAGTGGTAGAGAAAAAAACATCAAAGGGAAAGTTAGCTGCAGAAAGACATAAAATTGGCAATATGCCTTTCACCACATGAAGTGGCAAGAAAAGGCTAAGGCATTGGCCTTTATTTATGACTGGTGGTTCTGCCTCTTATGATGATGTAAGCACAAGTGAAAATGCTTAAATAGAAATCAAGGATGCTTCTGCATCCAGGATGAGCAGGATATTTGTGTAGCTGATGCTAATAACGATGTTGTTGATGAGGATGTTGTTTGTGTAAATCAGGCACCAGTGGAAGAAACTGTTATTGCCCATAATTATGAAAAGCCCATTGTAATGCCTGGGCACAAGACAAAAAAAATACACTTCTTATATGTGGAATTATTTCTACCCACACCTGGACAACAATTGTCATTTCATCTTTACCCTTTGTAAAGCAAGAGTAAGTTGAGGTAGGAACCTTAACCATCTAGAAATCTACTCCCTGTTACGTCATCTGCATCCATCCAAAAAGTTTTTGTTTTGTGCTGAATCATCTGCATCACCAGTGGGTCTCTTGGAAATTTTACTTTTTCTAGGCACTTGCTGGAGAAACTGAAGGAGAAGCCATCGCTGCATCACGTGCCACTTGAGCTGACACTTTGCTTACCAAACAGCTCTTTATATCTCTTTAGATCTGTGTCCATTGGGAAGAAAGACACAATGTATGACGTATATCTTCAATCTTGCATTTGCTCTGTTCAGCTTGTCCACATATCTGTGGTTAAGTGGAAAGTTGGTACAATGGCATTTTGGAGGCCACTAATTAAGTTTTTTTTAATGTCCCTGTTCAGGTTGGGAATTGCTTTCCTAGTGAAGTGGAATCTTGATGGGATTTGGTAGCGGGGACACAGGACCACAATAAACTGTCTAAAACCCACTGCATTATTGGTGGATATTTAATGCACATCTAATACCAGCATCAATGTTATTGCGTCAGTGATCCGCTTTGCAACTGGGTGACTGCTCTCATACTTGCTCTCCCTTGCAAATCATTTTTTAACAGTCAATTGCTTTTTATAGTACTACCAGTTGTCTTCCTGGTCCCCTTCTGGGATGAAAATCCACTCCCAGCAGCAGCAGGCATAGCGCTCAAGGATTCTCCTGGGACAAGGACTTATGTGAATGATTTAAATATATATTGTAAATGCCTCCCTCCTCCCCTCCCTCATATATTTGCTTTGAAATAAAAAAATGTACTTAAATTTATCACCAATCAACCCTTCCTGTTCCTGCCTTCAACTACATACATACTCCAACTCCTTTAGGCCACTTGAGTCATGAAAAAATATGTTTTCTTATGTGCCATGTTGGAAGTTGAACTGCCACGTGTTTGTGACACCCACTGCTGCTGCTTAGCTTAGTCAGATAGCTAGCTTGGTCGAAATTTTGGGCCTAAACCAGATGAAACAGTATTGAGAGCTGTGAGGTTTTCAAAATTGACTGGAAGTGAGCGGAAATTCATGTTCATGAGGTTAATAATACTGTAATTCTTCCCGTCTGACTTGAATCCCATAACGAGGCAACATGTCATCTTCCTGGCATCATATCATGCTTGTTTTGGACTCGATATAAGTCCCTCCAAAGATGATTTGGGTGCCCTTTCACAGCAGATGTTGAACGTGTTGGATTGGATGCTGAGTGCTGCCAGTTATAGGAGGAGTGAGGACTACCCTTGGCCTTCACCTTTTGTTTAATAGGCAGTGGCACCCAAGAGTAAAACTGTCCAAGCTAGTTTTATATGTCAACGGTATACTCCTACTATGAGCCTAAGAGAAGGATCTGCAGGGGTATCATGAAAGAAAAAACCATGTTTGGGGGCACAAACTTCAAAGGCAAATAAATATTAGCTATGGATAAGTAAAACTTAACTTTTAATATGTAAAATATGTCAAATAGAAATATGCAAGTCAACTAAGGTCTATAGAATTCTTACCTCTTCACTCAACAAATCACAAAATGTAACTGTATCTGTATTTTCTATCTCTTTGAGAGACAATTTGACTGAATACAAAGGGATAATATAGATAAATGCTCAAATAAATCCTATGATGGATGATAATAACAAATTAACTATTTATGATCTTTTATAGATTAGTACACTGCTTTATATTTAAAAAATTGTCCAGTGTTCTGCCGACATATGATATGTACCCTATGATTATAAATTTGTTAATATGCTGAACTATGCCTAAGGATAGAGGACCTTACATATTTCTCTGCCTTAGCCTCAGAGCCGTAGCTAGAATTTTTTTTTGGTGCCCTGTGCCAGAAAGAGCATTGGTGCCCCCCTCATTATTCAGAGGGAGATAATACACCCAAAAAAGGGGAATGGCCTCATGGGGAAGGGCCAGGGAAGAGATAGGAGAGGCCAGGAGATGCTGGGGATGAAATAAGAGGAAGCTACAAGTGAGAATGATAATAAACAGAAATTTGACAGGCCCAAACAGCTCCCCCTGACCTGTGGTGCCCTGTGCGATGGCACCGGCCACACTACCCTAGCTACTACCCTAGCTATGGCCCTGCTTAGCCTACAATATACATATCATAGGAAACTTCGAGAATATTTTTAATTGCTTCAATATTTTTTACCATATAGGGAACTTGTAATCTATAACCCTAATATTTACCATGTGAATATAATTATTGGCAACCAGTATTTATAAAAAAGAGTTAGCCAATAACTATATGGCTTTGTGTATTTGATACTATTTTCTGATTTGCCAAGAAATGGTTAATTTTGTGATTTGTTGAGTGAAGAGGTAAGAATTCTATAGACCTTAGTTGTCTTGCATATTTGACATATTTGACATATTAAAAGTTAAGTATTTATTTGCTTTTGAAGTTTGTGCCCCCACACAGGGTTTTTTTCTCTCTTGATACTCCTGCAGACCCTTCTCTTAGGCACATAGTAGGAGTCTACCTTTGATATGTATCTACATTACTATTGAACCCTGGGGAGCACCACCAACACAAACTATTTACACATAGGGGGTCTTTTTCTCTCTATAACATGATTTAGAATTGTTGGTAATATCACTTTAAAATAAAATCTACTGCTCCAAATATAATTTTTGGTTCTTGTGCAGGATACACTTTGTTTGTGTTATATACTCAAGCTAGTTTTATGCAAGCAGATAAAAAATTATTGTTTTTTTATTTTTATAGTGCAGGAACAGCTATATAATGTACTACTATTGTCAGTGTCACACTGGTGCTGAGTAGCTTAGCACTGCAGCATTAACCCTTGGTGCACAACTGCTTTAACTAATTAATTGTTGTTGTTTGTTTGTACAACTGGTGCCTGCTGTAGGTGCCACACTGCATTCATCGATACAAGCAGGCCCACCAAAAGCCATGCAGAGCCCCAGTAAAAAAATGGAGCGTGGCCCAAACAGTTTTGCAGCACCGCAAAGCAGTGCTGCATGCTGGCGAGAGTGGTGCAGGGAGCCCCCTCAGCTTGGTGCATAAACAGTGGGGAGTGCGATCAGCATGATTGCTCCCCCCACAGGCATAGGAGACTGCTGTGGCTGCTTCTTAGCAGCTGCAAGCAGTCTCCTAGTGCAGCCCAGCACATAGCAGCATGTGCTGGGCTGCTGTGAAGTAAGAAGGGGGTGAGCGGTGCCAGACCTGGGCCCCTGCTGGCCCCTCCAGCAAGCCCAGGCCTGGGTAATTAGTACCGGCTCCACCCCCCTCTCAGCGCCCCTGAATACAAGCACTGTGAAACTCCTTGCAGTGTGAGTTGTCATTAGTGACAAAAAATAAAAAATATATATTTTTTTGTACAACTGCTGTGTGTTGTAGGCCCCACACTGCGTTCATAATTAAATATAAGCACTGTTTGACTCTGTACTGGGTGAGTTGTCATTATTTATTAGTGACAAAAAAAAAATAAAACATTTTGTTTTTTTGTATAAATGATGTGTGCTGTAGGTGCCGCACTGCATTCAGAAATATAAGTATTGTGTGACTTCACAAATTGTAAGTTGTCATTATTGACAAAAAAGTATTTTTTTTATAACTGGTGTGTGCTGTAGGTGCCACACTGCCTTCATAAATATAAGCACTGTGACTCCGCGCAGTGTGAGTTGTCATTAGTGATACAAATAAAAAAAAATTGTACAGCTGGTGTGTGCTGTATGTGCCACACTCCATTAATAAATATAGGCACTGTGCAGTATTAAATTCAAAAGGCAGAAATCACATAACCTGCGCTTAGTACAAAGTTCCAAATGGGTGCTTTCCCTTTGATAATTTCCAACCACTCAATTTACAATGGATGTGTCATATAATAGTTGTTAGGGGTAATCACTAACATATGATTTTGTTGTAATCAAAAACAATAGAAAAGGTGCATATAGTGGAGCACAGTTTATTATACAACAAACAATAAAACTTTAAAAACAATGATCACAGCATTCATTTCATAGATGGGGTATTACACAGTGACATAGGAATTGCAATTACCGAATGGCAGAGAGCACTGTCAATGGACAGTCTTCAATGAGCATGTGGAGTTAAATCATCAGCGTTATTCCCAGGCATTCCGCTGGGCATCGCTCACCTCCTCGACCTTCCGGATCTGCAAGATCTCTGTCAACATCGGGTGTCCCCCGTCTTTACCGACACGTTTCAACCCTTAGTTCTCTGATCTTTTTCAAGGTTTGTTCCGGTGATGAATGCTGATTAGAACCCATCGCAGTCCTTAAATACCGGCTATGTCCAATTATAACCCTGCCACCACAGCTGATCCATAGACATAGACCAACTACAAAGTCCTTTGCTGCAGCGGACACGTGGTTCCTGTGACTATTGCATCATATCCAGAATCTCCGAGGTATCACTCGGCTGTGCATAACTTCCAAGAGGTTATGTTACGGCCTTCCTCCAAGATCATAGCATGTCCAGTATCACTCTCCATGCCTGTCAATGTTACCATGGTGATGCTTATACATCCAATGTGCCAATGTGGGAATGAGCTGCAGATGTAAAGATGCTGACCTAGAAATTGAGGATGCTACTGTGGAAGTTCAACAGGATGAGTGGGATAATTGTTTAGCTGACACTGGCATTAATGAGGATGTTGATAACAAGGATGTTGATGATGAGGGTGTTGTTTATGTAAGTGAGGCACCATTGGAAGCAGTTCTTGTTTATGATATGAAAAAGGCCACTTTCATGCCTGAACATAAGATGAAAAAAATCCACCTGTTATGTGTGGAATTATTTTTACCCAAATCTTGACAACAATTGTCTGCTTATCTGTAGCATTTGTAAAGCCACAGTAAGTAGAGGTAGGGATATTAACATCTAGGAAACGTCTCCCTGTTACATAATTTTCAGCATGTTAATGAAGACTTTTTGGCAAAATCAGAAACTTATGCTAAAAAAATAATAACAACCAATCCAGCATCAGCTAGCTCCCTTCTCTAAGCTAGATGCCCACACCTGCAAACTCTGTTGCCAAGGCTTTCATCATCAATATCCTCACTAATGATTGGAGCTAGTCCTGCATCCAGTTTGCTAAGGCTAACTGAGTCCTCCCTTATCCAGGATTCCTTAAAATAATCCTTGAGTTGTCAGCTCAAGTGGCAAATGACACAATGATGTCTCCTCCTTCTCCAGCAACTGTGGCTGCCAGGATAAAACTGAGCTTTCCCAAGAGATCGACTAGTGATGTGGATTAGTCAACACAACATTTTCACATCTGGCCAGGTCTAAAAGAGTTGCCAAAAATTAGTGACACCTCTAGCATAACACATATCTGATATGGTCACAATCCGTAGAATTGTGGAGGATTATTTTAATGACAGCATACAAACAGACATGTCAGACAGTCCCTTTGACTACTGTGAGAAAAAAAGGCAATTTGGAAGCCCTTGTTTAATCTGACTTTGCTTGACTTAAGCTGACCACCCTCCTGTGTGTACTCAGAAAGAGTTTTCAGCACATCTAGGAACTTTGAAAACAATCAGTGTAGGAGGCTACTTCCTCAAAATGTGGCAAATATGGTGTTAATCAAAATGAACTATAAATTCCTCAGTGTAGGGTGCTGGTGGTGTTGACAGAGCTGGATGCTGGCAGTGCAGGGGTGTCGGTGGTGCCTTCCATTCCAATCCAGGAACCTAGTCCAACTCAGGTTTTCCCACCAGACTTGGTTCCCAGAATGAGGTAAAACGTCATCATCCCGCTGTCGGATTCTCGCGGGTTTTGGATTCTATATAGGTCCCATGATCACTGCCATTTTTCATTCTGGATGTGGAGTGTGCAGAATCAGGAGCTGTTGGCTTAGCTACTGTTGTGAAAACTTTTAATAAAGTACTTATAGTTATATTATATTTTATATAGATTACATACTGGGCTGGCTGGCTACTGTGAAGAGGGAGGGAGCTAGGAGCTGTTGCTGATGCTGACAATAGGGGCTGGCTGGCTACTGTTGTCCATATACATATGGGATGGCTGGCTACTGTTGTCCATATAGGGGCTGACAGTTGTCCTGTCCATAGGGGCTGACTGGCTGTAGTGCTGTGTTGTCCAGAGGGTGTTCTGTCCTTCAGGGGTGCTCTCTTCACCCACCCCCACTGTGAAAAAAAAATCTGTGTGCATGCCGTGTTAGACACACCTGTCATTGGCGTAGGGAGGTGCTCAGGGGTGCTGTGCTCCTGTCTGTCAAGGGGCTGCTGCCCTTCATCAAAATAATTTTCACAGGGGCTGCCCTATTTGGTGTACACTGCCCTTCATCTAAATAACTTTTACAGGGGCTGTCCTGTGGTGTATACTGCCCTTCATCAAATTACATTTTACAAGGGCTGTCCTACTGTATGTGTTGTATGCTGCCTTTCATCAAAATCATTTTTACAGGGGTTGTCCTGTGGGTTGTATGCTGCCCTTCATCAAAATAATTTTTACTGGGGCTGTCCTGTGGGTTGTATGCACCCTTCATCAAACTAATTTTTACAGGGGCTGTCCTGTGTGGTGTACGCTGCCCTTCATCAAAACAATTTTTACAAGGACTGTCTTGTGGGTTGTACGCTGCCCTTCATCAAAATAATTTTTACAGGGGCTGTCTTGTGTGGTGTATGCTGCCCTTCACCAAACAAATTTTTTCAGGGGCTGTAGTGTGGGTTGTACACTGCCCTTCATCAAAATAATTTTTACAGGGGCTGTCCTGTGGTGTACGCTGCCCTTCATCAAAATAATTTTTACAGGGGCTGTCCTGTGGTGTACGCTGCCCTTCAGCAAAACAATTTTTACATGGGCTGTCCTGTGGTGTACGCTGCCCTTCATCAAAATAATTTTTACAGTGGCTGTCCTGTGTGGTGTATGCTGCCCTTCATCAAAATAATTTTTACAGGGGCTGTCCTGTGGACTGTACACTGCCCTTCATCAAAATAATTTTTACAGGGGCTGTCCTGTGGGTTGTTTGCTGCCCTTCAGCAAACTAATTTTTATAGGGGCTGTCCTGTGTTGTGTAAGCTGCCCTTCATCAAAATAATTTTTACAGGGGCTGTCCTGTGGACTGTACACTGCCCTTCATCAAAATAATTTTTACAGGGGCTGTCCTGTGGGTTGTATGCTGCCCTTCAGCAAACTAATTTTTATAGGGGCTGTCCTGTGTGGTGTAAGCTGCCCTTCCTCAAAATAATTTTTACAGGGGCTGTCCTGTGAACTGTACACTGCCCTTCATCAAAATATTTTTTACAGGGGATTTCTTGTGGGTTGTAGGCTGCCCTTCATCTAAATAATTTTTACAGGGGCTGTCCTGTGGTGTATGCTGCCCTTCAGCAAAACAATTTTTACATGGGCTGTGCTGTGGTGTATGCTGCCCTTCATCACAATAATTTTTACAGTGGCTGCCCTGTGGACTGTACACTGCCCTTCATCAAAATAATTTTTACAGGGGCTGTCCTGTGAACTGTACACTGCCCTTCATCAAAATATTTTTACAGGGGCTTTCTTGTGGGTTGTAGGCTGCCCTTCATCAAAATAATTTTTACAGGGGTTGTCTTGTGGTGTATGCTGCCCTTCATCAAACTAATTTTTACAGGGGCTTTCCTGTGTGGTATAAGCTGTGCTTCATCAAAATAATTTTTGCAGGGGTGATTCACTCCATAAAAATAATGCACTCCATAAAAATAATGGAGGACAAAAATTTTGTAGGATATAATAGGGAAAGATCAAGAACCACTTCCTCCTAGTGCTGAAGCTGCTGCCACTAGTCATGGCATAGATGATGAAATGCCATCAACTTCATCTGCCAAGGCCAATGCCCAAAGTCATAGTAGAGGGCATGTAAAGTCCAAAAAGTTCAGTAAAATTACCCAGTAAAATAAATTTAAATCTTCTGAGGAGAAACATAAACTTGCCAGTATGCCATTTAAGACACGGAGTGGCAAGGAAAGGCTAAGGCCCTGGCCTATGTTAATGACTAGTGACTCAGCTTCACATGACAATGGAAACCCTCCTTCTCCCACTAGAAAATGAAAAGATTTAAGCTGGCTAAAGCACAGCAAAGAACTGTGCATTCTAAGAAGATATCACAAAGTGATATCAAAGTGTCAAAGTGTGGCGGCGGTTGCGATCGCTGACCTTCCCAACACTGGATGGGAAGAGGTGGCTCCTTCCACCATTTGCATGCCTTCTGCAAGTGCTGGAAGGAGCACCCACAGTCCAGTTGCTGATATTCAAATTGAAGATGTCACTGTTGATGTACAACAGGATGAGGATACTGGAGTAGCTGGTGCTGAGGAAGAAGTTGATGAGGAGGAATCTGCTAGTAATGTGGTTTGTTTACATCAGGCACCAGGGGAGACAGTTGTTGTCCGTGGGATGAAAAAGCCCATTTTCATGCCTGGGCAGAATACCAAAAAATCCAACTCTTTGGTCTGGTAATATTTCTATCCAAATCCGGACAATAAAACTGTCTTACCATATGTAGCAAATGTAAAAGTGTAATAAGTATGGGTAAGAATGTTAACCACCTAGGAACATCCACCCTTATATGTCACCTGCAGTGCATTTATAAACAATTACTCTCAAATTCAGAAACTGTGGCTAAGACCATAAGAAGTCCAAGGACACCTAAATCCCATTGTCCTGTTGTATCCAAGCACATACAAAACACACTGTCACCTCCCTCCTTGTCAATTTCCTACTCAATCAGGATCGGAAGTATTCCTGCAGGCCATATCACTGGCATGACTGACTCCTCTCCTATCTGGGATTCCTCTGGAGGATCCTGCATTGCTACACCTACTGCTGCCACTGCTGCTGTTGCTGCTGGGAGTTGTTCACCATCCCAGAGAGAAAGTTGGAACACCACTACTTCTTTTACTAAGCAATTGATCCTTCAACAGTCCATAGCAAGGAGGATGAAGTACGACAGCAGTCATCCTGTTGCAAAGTGGATAACTGAGGCCTTGACAGCTATGTTGGTGTTAGATGTGCATCCGGTATCCACCATTAGTGTAGTGGGGTGTAGACAATTGATGGAGGTAGTGTGTCGATGGTACCAAATTCCATCTAGATTCCACTTCACTAGGCAGGCGATACCGAGAATGTACAGAGACGTCAGAAAAAGTGTCCTCAGTGTCCTAAAAAATGTGGTTGTACCCAATGTCCACTTAACCATGGACATGTGGACAAGTGGAACAGGGCAGACTAAGGACTATATGACTCTGACAGCCCACTGGCTATATGTATCGCCTTATGCAGCAACAACAGCAGTGTCACCAGTAGCAGCATCTCAGAAACGCCAGCTCATTCTAAGGCAGGCTATGCTGTGTGTCACTGGTTTCAATAAGAGGCACACCGCTGACAACCTGAAAACGCCCAATGGCTTAGCCCACTTAGACTCTCTTGGGGATTTGTGATATCTGACAATGCCACAATATTGTGTGGGCATTACATCTGGGCAAATTCCAGCACATCCCATGTTTTGCTCACACAATAAATTTGGTGGTGCAGAATTTTTTTAAAAACAACAGGGGCATGCAGGAGACGCTTTGGGTGGCCCAAAAAATTTTGGGCCACTTTCGCCATTCAGTAACTGCATTTCAAAAACTAGAGCACCAGCAAACACTTTTGAACCTGCCCTGTCATCACCTGAAGCAAGAGGTTTTAACCCAGTGGAACTCAACCCTCTATATCCTTCAGAGGATGGAGGAGCAGCAAAAGGCCATTCAAGCCTATACATCCACTTATGACATAGGCAAAGGAGGGGTATGTAACACTACATTTTGGACACCATGCTCGATCCTAGGTTTAAAGCCTACAAGGTGTCTCTCTTTCTGGCAGACACAAGCCTGCAGAGGTGCAAAGACCTGCTGGTGAAAACACTGACAGCTGAAGTGGAACAGCTCCTTCTTCATTTTCTCCCACAACTGGGGTTGCCAGGATACAACTTAGATATCCTAATCAACCAACTGGCAGTAATGCAGTGCAGGCAGGACCAAGTTTGGACATCTGGTCCGGACTGAAGGACCTGCAAGCAATTTCTGACATATCTACTGCCACTGCATATGATGCTATCACCATTGACAGAATGGTGGAGGATTACATCAGTGACAGCATCCAAGTAAGCATGTCAGACAGTCCATACCTGTACTGGCAGGAAAAAGGCAATTTGGATGCCACTGTACAAACTGGCTCTATTTTACCTATGTGTGTACTCCAAAAGAGTTTTTAGTGCAGCTGGGAACCTTGTCAACGATAGGCATAGGAGGTTGCTTCCACAAAATGTGGAGAAGATGATGTTCATCAAAATTAATTATCAATTCTTCTGGAAAGAACAGCATCCAGAAAGTACAGAGGAACCTCTGGTGGTGGATTACAGTGGGGATGAATTAATACTCTGTGAGAATGAGGATGTACATAATACTGAACAACATCTTACCTCTGTAGAGCCAGTTTGTGCAGGGACAGATAAATTGCCAGCTTATTTTGGGGGGGCCCAAACGAACCAATAATTTCAGCCACAGTCATGTGGCAGACCCTGGCGCTGAAATGATTGGTTTGTTAAACTGTACATGTCCTGTTTATACAACATAAGGTTGGGTGGGACGGCCCAAGGACAATTCCATCTTGCACCTCTTTTTTTCTGTCAAAGTCAAATAATTGGTTATGATCATTTATAATTATTATCTGATGATCTAGTCATTTATGGGCTGATAAAGAGTAAAATCGGATGCTACTCTGTGTCAGAAGCAAGTTGATGCGCACAAATGCGTATATATATATATATATATATGTCATTCAATGTTTAGCCAAGTGTGTGAGAAGCAGGAGTATGTCTGTGACAAGTAATTAAAAATACACAAAGATACTGTGAGTGTTTGCATATCTATTGAGAAGCTCCGCATACAGATACAGTATGTCTGTGGCAATTGAAGTATAACACAGGCACTGATATGCTCAGAGAAAGCCTTCTGAATGTAGAGTTAGAAACAATTTTCAGAAGTTTGATCATCATTAGCAATTGTATGCCTTGTGTCCAATGCTGATGTGGTTAAGAAGTACTGACAATTGTATTCTAAGTAAGCATAAGGAAGCTTATGCTAAAGTTATCATCTTGACTTGCCAAGGCTTGCTCCACCTGTGAGCATGGCAAATTTCATTTTATATGACCTTTTGTAACTAGATTCAGACAGATATAATATTAAAAATACTGGATGGAGCTATATATATATTTATATATATATACAGTCACAAACGGATGGCACTCTCATGTGTAAAATGTATGTCTGGGTGCCCTCTGTGAAGGGTATAATTCCTTCCAATACAACCAAAGCAGTTCAGCGGCACTCCAAATGAAACACTGACAAGTGTGCAGGTACAATCAACGTTTCAATGCTTTAATGCATCGTTTTCAAGATTAAAAGACAAATGCAAAGACAGTTACTTACACAGACCCAGCACCACACCACGTGTACAACATCCGCTTCCTGGTTCCGACTCAAGGCGCCACAATGTGACGTCACAAGTGCGACCCGTTGCCGAGGCAACAATCAATGTGTCTAAAAACAAATAACAGAAGATTGAAGGAGCAGTATCACTCCTATTCTATACACAGTGCCCAAGATACATAAAAGGCTTGATAACCCTCCAGGACGGCCCATCATTTCAGCCCATGGGTCGCTGTTTCAGCCCACAGCGGTCTACCTTGACATAATATTACAACATTGTGTCATGAATCATCCAGATTTTGTGATGGATACAACTTCGTTTCTAGTAAAACTTTTAGCATTGGGAGATGTACCCCCTGATTGCTTTCTGTGCAGCATAGATGTATCCAGTCTATATACGATTATCCCAAATAGTGCTGGAATCGAGGCAGTATGTGATCTGGTTAGGGATAATCCCATGTATAATGGTCCTGACATTTCACTGGTGTCGCAATTACTTTTGATGATCCTTACACACAACTTCTTTCTCTTTGATGGGAAAATATATTTACAAAGCAGCGGCTGTGCAATGGGGTCGAATGTGGCCCCCACATATGCCAATGCGTATATGTTCAAAGCAGAAAGAGAAATCCTTTTTCAAAATAAACATTTGGCTGATTGTATCCATTTTTTTTGCCGATACATAGATGATCTCTACATCATATGGTCTGGCAGTAGGGATGGTTTCATTGATATGATTGAAAACCAAAATAAGGGTGATAGTCCTATCAAATTTACCTATACCATCGATAGCTGTACTGTGACATTTCTGGATGTTGAAATCTGTTGATTGTACCTGCACACTTGTCAGTGTTTTATTCGGAGTGCCGCTGAACTGCTTTGGTTGTATTGGAAGGAATTATACCCTTCACAGAGGGCATTTTGACATACATTATACACATGAGAGTGCCATCCGTTTGTGACTGTATGTTGTTAGTGCTGGATACAGGAGCTAGCACTTTCTGGAAATAGGCACCCATTGTTTTCAGCTACTATACCTACAGTGCATCATTTTCTCATTTGAACTATGGCTGAAGGAGGATATGACACAGCAGAGGACATGTATGAAGCCATCAATATTGCCATGCAAACCAATGGTTCGATTCTCTCATTTTACGAATCAGATGCTGAATCAATCCTGGTTAAGGAACGATTTGATGAAGCTGGCAGTACATCTACGGAACAATTATACCGGGACTTATTGAAACTCAAACAATGCGAGTTGGACTATTTTTATCATAGTGTCACGTTAAGTGACTACTTTAAAGATAAACGCATCCCTCGGGGATTTCGTGTTCGTAATTGTCCTACGATTGGACGACATAGTGCTACATTCTGTAAGAGATGGATTTCCATTCTCAACAAGTGCAGCTTTGATCTAATACTCCTCATTATTGAGGAAGCAACTCGTGAGCTTAATGCCACTAAGGAGAAGATTAAAGTCTTTGAGTCAGCACACAATGTGACATTATTGGCTGATCCGCAGACTAACTGGCTGGAGAAATTAAATCTACAACTTGCCACCTATAAAAGGGATTTAATCCAGTTTAAAAAAGTCAAATTGGCAAAGGTAGTCAATGACTACGAACAAAATAAAGTATAAAGGTGGATCAGTGGGGGACAACAGGAATACAGCAGGTCACAAAGAAGGGGATATCAGAGACCCCAATTTGATTCTGATACCATTACCACCAGCAATTCTGACAGTGCCAACATTCCAAGTGGCCTACCACACATCCCTTTAGGGTCGCGCACCCGGCGAGGTGCTGCAGGATGAGGAGACGCCACACGAGACGTGGACGGCAATGGCAGAGGCAAGAGATGGCCGGGGAGACCTCCTCTTCACAAGAGACAATAGTATTTAATTTATCACAACGAACACTGACTGAGTCCGAACTTAAGGTACTCTCCAAAGGTCTATCTTACGTCCCTACTGTTCCTTTCAACAAAATGCACTGGGAAATTGAGAAATATAAATTAAACAGACAACTTAAACTGCATGAAAATTTAAAGGTACAAGAGGCAATCAGGTTGTTTCTAATAGAGCTAATACTGTACCTACTGCTGTGTCTAAACTGACATCTAAATCCACGTATGATCCAATGTCTAGTAACCATTCAATTAAGTCTTTTATTAACATGGTTGATAAGAGTGTACATGATCTACAGAAGTCTAAATGTTCGCACGATATGAATTTGACTAAAGATGAATTTACTGCTTTGAAATCGCTTTCCAAATATTCTGATATAGTAATTCGACTCGCGGATAAGGGCGGGTCAATTGTGGTACAGGATGTTGATGTGTATAGAGCAGAGGTGATGCGGAAACTTAATGATTTTAATGTGTATAGTTTTCTTGAATGTGATCCTACATCACGATTCAAGGCAGAATTAGAGGAGTGTCTGGATGGTGCAGTTTTTGAGGGAATGATCCCTCGGGAACTCAGAGAAGCGTTGGTTCCCCACCATCCAATCACTCCTATTCTATACACAGTGCCCAAGATACATAAAGGGCTTGATAACCCTCCAGGACGGCCCATCATTTCGGCCCATGGATCGCTGTTTCAGCCCACAGCAGTCTACCTTGACACAATATTACAACCTTGTGTCATGAATCATCCAGATTTTGTGATGGATACAACTTCGTTTCTAGTAAAACTTTTAGCATTGGGAGATGTACCCCCTGATTGTTTTCTGTGCAGCATAGATGTATCTAGTCTATATATGATTATCCCAAATAGTGCTGGAATCGAGGCAGTATGTGATCTGGTTAGGGATAATCCCTTGTATAATGGTCCTGACATTTCACTGGTGTCGCAATTACTTTTGATTATCCTTACACACAACTTCTTTCTCTTTGATGGGAAAATATATTTACAACGCAGCGGCTGTGCAATGGGGTCGAATGTGGCCCCCACATATGCCAATGCGTATATGTTCAAAGCAGAAAGAGAAATCCTTTTTCAAAATAAACATTTGGCTGATTGTATCCATTTTTATTGCCGATACATAGATGATCTCTTCATCATATGGTCTGGCAGTAGGGATGGTTTCATTGATATGATTGAAAACCACAATAAGGGCGATAGTCCTATCAAATTTACCTATACCATCGATAGCTGTACTTTGACATTTCTGGACGTTGAAATCCACAAATGTGATGGCAAAATTAACACCGTGCTATACCGCAAGCCCACTGACCGCAATTCCTTTCTACATGCTAATAGCTTCCACCCTAAGTCCTCCAAGTATGGCTTGCCCTACTCCCAGTTCTTACGGTCTAAACGCATTTGCAGTGACAACATGACAGCCTCTGATAATATCGATCTGATGATCTCTAATTTTGTATCCACGGGCTATGATAAAGCAGCTTTATTGAAAGCAAAAGCTAAGGCTATGTGCCTGTCTCGCAAAAGTTTATTAAGTAGGAAAAATCCAACAGCCACACAGAATCGATATCCATGGGTCAATCATTACAACACTCTGAGCCATAAAATTAATTCTATCTCTAAGAAATTTTGGCCAATTGTGCAAAATGACCGTGACCTCAATCTGCCTGACACCTCTATTATGCCCTGTTATACTCGGGGTAAAAACATCCAGGACTGGGTAGTGCGACCTGATATAAGCAAACTTTGTATCAGTGGAAGTGATACATTTTTGAGTTTAAAGAAGGGATGCTATAAGTGTCTAAACTGTCTTACTTGCAGATACATGACAGCAGGGGATTAATTTTATCATCCCCATAGTGGCATGCGGTTCTACATCTGCCATAGGGTAACTTGTACAACAAAATTCATCATCTACATGATCACATGTCCATGCTGCCTTAGCTACATTGGCAAGACTGACAGGACACTTCGCAAACGAATGGTGTTACATAGATCGGCCATTCGAGTGGCCATCAATTGTGGCTCTAGTGATCAACCGGTGGCCACGCATTTTGCCGAGGCTGGCGATAATCTATCCACCCTTAGATACATTATTATTGACCATATTCCGGCTTCCATTCGTGGGGGCAACAGATCGCAAAAACTACTTCAATGTGAGTCACAGTGGATATACAGACTGGGGACAATCTGCCCTGGTGGTCTGAATGACAGTCTAGGACTACACAGTTTTTTATGAAGGGTGAGCTTGGATGTCTGTCCGGATCCCCTCACTCATAACTCTCTGTGGAGTATCCATGTGGTACACCTGTTCTTCATTTAAATAAACTCAGTGTTGGTTATATATATATCGATCATCAAGTACAATTGTCATGGTTGACATGTAGGATCTAAATCATATTATCACCATCTAATGTGTGCATGCATTGGATGTCAGTTGACCCATGTATTAGTGTTACAATACATGTGTCGATTAAGCGATTTATACTGCTCCTTCAATCTTCTGTTATTTGTTTTTAGACACATTGATTGTTGCCTCGGCAACGGGTCACACTTGTGACATCACATCGTGGCGCCTTGAGTCGGAACCCGGAAGCGGAGGCTGTACACGTGGTGTGGTGCTGGGTCTATGTAAGTAACTGTCTTTGCATTTGTCTTTTAATCTTGAAAATGATGCATTAAAGCATCAAAACCTTGATTGTACCTGCACACTTGTCAGTGTTTCATTTGGAGTGCCACTGAACTGCTTTGGTTTTATATATATATATATATATATATATATATATAAATTAAATTTTAATCCATGACACAAACACTAATGCACATTTGCACACACATGCATACACATAGACAATCGCATGTGTATCCACAATGCAAACACTTAGACGCTCTTATGTTTACGCACATACCTGCGAACATACCCTGTAACTATTTTAATATGAAGACGCACAACGCACATTAGCGTATGTAAGATAAAATGTACAAACACACAGGGCATAATTGCGTTGTGCACAATACATACACGCACCACAACATTTGCGCTGTGCTCAGACACACAACGCATACTTATGTATTACTGTAAGTATCTCACTATTACTTATGCAAGCACATATAGAAAAGGTTTTATTAGACAATCATTATGGTATAAAGTGTGCATATATGATATTTAAGGTATACAACATGCTAGACATGGCATGTTTGGTACTATACTGACACCCTGTTTATTTCCAGATATTCAAATCTATCAGCGAGGGAGTCGCATCTTGCGTTCAATGGTTATGGATTATAGGAAATTATTGATTAGAATGTATACTCTGTATGTTGTGTGTTAAACCAGGTAAAGAAAGACAATGTGATCTCAAGACATTGTTGGAGAATTGGGACATACCCCTAGTGACAACATATGAACTGTCCTATGAACTATAGCATACTACAAAGACCAAGAGCAAGAACCAATGGAATTATGTTTGTCTGTCTACATTGTTGTTATCATGATCTGTAGGGTATATACCCTGTGCACTGATCCCAGTCAGTAGCAATTCTCTTGGATGACCACTGACCTCTGGATTGATGACTGTATACTGGGACTGGTGCGCATGCATATGTATCAAGCTGTACCTTTTGTATTTAATTGTCTTTGCGCTAATTGTGATAGATCAAAGCATGTAACTTACTTTGTGTTGCAAAAATAACTTTTTGTGCTTTGGAACCACAATCAAAGTCTGGAAAGCAATTATTTCTCTCTAGTGATTTAGGGTATTAATATTTCTTTGCATTATGTACTCTTTGGGGCCTAGTTTTTCAAACTGCCATCCTGTCTACTATTGCAGTGCCACACCTACATGGGCCACGTGTTTGTGCCGCCTACTTGTGTCGCTTAGCATAGTCATCCAGGTTCCTTGGTGCAACCTTTTGGCCTAAAAACAATATTGTGAGGTGTGAGGTGTTCAGAATAGGCTGGAGATGAGTGGAAATGAATGTTATTGAGGTTAATAATAGCGTAGGAACAAAAATCTCCAAATTCTGTGATTTTAGCTGTTTTTATGCTTTTTACAAAAAATACAGATCCAAAACCAAAACCAAAAACCCGGAAGGGTGGTTTTGGCAAAACCAATCCAGATCCAAAACACAAAGAAATATCCAGATCCAAAACACGAAAAGCGGCCAGTGCACACCCCTAATTTTTATTGCATATCAATTAACACTAAGTTTTACTTATTTGGTAGGTTGAGCAAGGAGAGAGTAGTTTTCTTTATTTGAACTTTACTCTATTTAACTCTCACTTAATAATTTTCCATAACCCACATAGGGCCACACATATCATTTCCTCTTCATATATGGATTTAGCTGCCGACCCAATACATACTTTATTAGTGATTGCACCAGTGCTCAAGGTCTCCCCATCCCCTAGATCACTCAGATGGTATTTGTGCCCTGTTAGAAAAGCAAGTACCGTATATACTCGATTATAAGCCGAGTTTTTCAGCACATTTTTTGTGCTGAAAAAGCCCCCCCTCGGCTTATACTCGAGTGATGCTCCAGGACCAGGGCCGGTTCTCCCGTTACGCAGCAGAGTAGGGCGCCACATATTGGAGGGCACCTCACTCAGCTGCGTACCATGCGGGCAACGGTGCAGTCTGTGTGGCACAGCTGCACCGCATGTGTAGCGCTGACCGGATGGAGTTCAGTCAGCACTACACAGTGCCAAACACACAGCCGCCGGCAACGTTTGTTGTAATTAGCAGCCAATGAGAGTCTGTCAGACTCTCATTGGCTGCTGCTGCTCCCACTGTGGGAGCCATCTTCCAGCTCCCGCAGTGGGTAATGGGAGAAGTGGATAATGCAAAGCGGCCGGAGGAGCTGATAGCAGCGTCGGGACCAGGAGCGGGGTTTCAGGTAAGTGGGTTATTTTTATTACTGGTACGTCTCTCTCTACTGGGGGGGGCTACTACTGTGGGCAGTACCAGGGGGGGATTACTACTGGGGGCACTACCAGGGGGGATATTACTACTGGGGGCACTACCAAGGGCGGGTTACTACTGGGGGCACTACCAGGGGGGGATTACTACGGGGGCACTACCAGGGGGGATTACTACTGGGGGCACTACCAGGGGGGGATATTACTACTGGGGGCACTACCAGGGGGATTACTACTAGGGGCAGTACCATGGGGGGGATTACTAACAGTTGCTGCTGCATTTCCTACCCTAGGCTTATACTCGAGTCAATAAGTTTTCCCAGTTTTTTGTGGTAAAATTAGGTACCTCGGCTTATATTCGGGTCGACTTATACTCAAGTATATACGGTATGTATGTTTTCTTGTTCCTTATTATGTTGTTATAATATATTGGGGTAGATGTATTATAGCCGCACTTAACGTGCCACTATAATGCTTCCCGCTTCACCTCTTTACCGAGGCGAAGCAGGAACACTACCGATGAGATGTATGAACATCTCGTCGGCCGGAGAGGGGGAGCATTAACTCCCCCTCCTGTGTTACCTGCTAGTGACCACAGCGCATCAGCCTAGTGCTGATGCACTGTGTGTCAGACCCGGCTGGCTCCACTGAGCATGCAAGTATTGCAAGATCCCTGCGCACAGCCTGGAGCCGGCAGCCACCGCAGCTGTGGGGATAGGGAAGCACCAGGCTGTAGCTGTCGATACCGACAGGCGATCTGACCATTCATACATTGCCCAGGCCAACGGCGCTGCTATCTTGTAGATAGCAGCACCGATAATGACAGGGGCGCTGTGCCCAAACCCTGATCATACATCGGAGAGAAGCGGCATCAGTGCACATAACGTTCGCTAATACCGCTTCTGAGCATCATACATCTCCCCCACAGTTTCCTAGTCGAAAGATCTAAAGTCAGCTATAGTTTTGCCCATATTGGATAATTATTCTGTGTTGGTAACAGTGCAAGTAACTTTGCACTTTGGCATAACCATGTTGCACTGCAGGAGGGGTAGATTTAAAATTTGCATGATGAGAGATATTTAGATTTGGAAGGGGTGTGTCCATATTAAAATCTAATTTTCAGTGTAAAAGTAAAGCTGTCCAGCTTCTGTAGGCTACATGCAAAAGCATTCAATCTTTACACTGCATGCAAAATAAAAAAAATATATTTACACCTCTTGCATTGCAGAATGGTTTGTTCTAGATATACATTTACTTGCTTTTTTTTGCTTTGTTCCAAAATAAAGAATCAGTACCACTATGTGAAAGCTTGCCTATTTCCCCATTGCTGCTTTGGCTCTTGTTATTATGCTAAATAAATTTGCTGGTGATATTAAATGGTGCTATTTATAAATATTTATCAGAGAAAAAAATTAATTTACCAGAGATGACCAAAATATTCTGGCACATTTTACATTTCTAAATTTCAGTATTTCACAGGCAAAGAATTAAATACCAAGGCCATTTTGGAAAAAGTTTATATTCAGAACTAAATTATCTTGCAATACCTTTTAAATCTCTTTTTAATTAATTTTTTTGGGGGGTGAAATTAATAATCTAATGTTATTGACTCTATATTTATATCCCTGGTAAATAATTTATAAATAGCAATGAAATTATTTATTAACCTGCAATTTGAGCCATGGAAGTTTTGTCAATTCTTATGTTTCCATTTGTAAAACAATGTGTCCTGCTGCTGTCGCATCAAACAGGCCCTCTTAGCGTGCCAGGTCTCATGCAACTCTGCTACCACCAGGTGTATTTTCTTGCATCTAGGATGCACCAGGAGACTGTGCTTATTAATTTCATATGTGAGTCATGACAGTTGCAGGGTGAGAGCTGCAGTCCAGAGTTCAGTTTAAACATTTAAAATTAAGTCTGCACCAAGTGCTGCTGCTGGGGAACAATCATTAAACACCCACCTGAAATAGTGACTCCTAGATCCCTTTCCTCTTCAGTAGTTTCCAGTATAGTGCCATTAATACTAAATTTAGCCTTTGGATTTTTGAGACCCAAGTGCATGATCTTGCATTTTTTTGCATTAAACTGTAGTTAGCACATTCTTGACCATTCCTCTAGTCTACCTAGATCATCAATCATTTGTTTTACCCTTCCTGGTGTGTATACCCTGTTGCATACCTTTGTGTCATCTGCAAAAAGGCATAGTTTCCCTTCAATACCATTTGCAATGTCACAAATAAAGATATTAAAAAGCATTGGTCCAAGTACAGGTCCCTGAGGTACTCCACTGGTAACATTTCCCTCTTGAGACTGCACTCTGTTTACTACAACTCTCTATTTTCTATCCTGCAGCCATGATTTTATCCATTCAACTATCTTTGTATCAAATCCCATGCTTTCCAGTTTATTTAACAGTCTGCGATGTGGAACAGTGTCAAAAGCCTTACTAAAGTCTAGATAAGCTATATCTATGGCAACTACTTTATCTATTTCCTTAGTCACCCAGTCAAAAAAGTCAATAAGATTTGTTTGACATGATCTCCCCCTGTAAATCCATGCTGTTTGGGGTCATGCAAATTGCTGGATTTGAGATAATCTACGACTCTTTCTTTTAAGAGTGTTTCCATCAATATCCCTACTACTGATGTAAGGCTTACTGGTCGGTAGTTGCTTGCCTCTTCCTTGTTTCCACTTTTGTGCAGTGGGACAACATTTGCTCTTTTCCAGTCCTCTGGAATTACTCCAGTAGCTAGTGACTGGTTGAATAATTCTGTTAATGGTGTTACCAGCACCCATTTAAGCTCATTAGTATCCTTGGATGTATCCTATCAAGCCCCATTGATTTATCCACTTTCAGTTTTGAGAGTTCAGTTAGGATCTTCTCCTCTGTAAATGTACTTGTTCCTACCTCATTTTACTGATCACACCTGCAACTTAACTGTAGCCCCTTGCTCTCTCTCTCAGTAGTGAATACTGAACAAAAATAATTATTAAGATGATCAGCTATTACATTGTCTATCTCAACAAGACTCCCTCTTTCTGTCTTTAATCTTTTTATTCCACCTTTTGTTTTTCTCCTTTTGCTTATATACTTAAAAAAAAGTTTTGTCCCCTTTACCCACTGACTGTGCCATTTTCTCCTCAGCTTTTGACTTTGCACATCTGATTACTTTCTTAGCCTCCTTCTGTTTTACAAGATACTCTTCTTTGTCCTCATTATTTTGTGTCTGCTTGTATTTCCTAAAGGCAATCTTTTTTTGCATTCACAATACTGGCTACCTCTTTCCCAAACCACACTGGCTTCCTTTTCCTTGTGGATTTCCTAACCCTTTTGATACAAAGGTCTGTTGCCTTTAATATTGCACTTTTTAAATTTTCCCACCTCTCCTGCACACTTTTCAGTTTCCTCCACTCTGCCAAAGATTCGCTTACACATCTTCCCATCCCTGCAAAATCAGCCTTCCTAAAATCTAACACCTTTATTTTTGTATGGGGTGAGTCAGTATCTGTCTTTATTCTGAACCATACTGCTTGATGATCACTGGATCCCAGGTTTTCACCCACTTTTACATCAGATATTCTGTCTCCATTTGTAAGTATCAATTCTAATATTGCGTCTTTCCAAGTGGGCTCCCTCACCAATTACTGGAGGAAGGCTCCATGCAATGAAATCAGGATGACCCTACTTCTAGTGGAACTTGCCACAGACACCTCCCAATTTATATCGGGTAGATTAAAATCTCCCATGATTATAACCTCTCCTTTTAATGCCATTTTAGTGATGTCCTGCAATAATTTATTGTCTGGTTACTCTTCCTGACCTGGTGGTCTGTAGATCACCCCAATACAGAGAATTACTTTCTCCCCTGTTTCTATAGTCACCCAAAGGAACTCGTTTTTTTTCTTTAATATTATGTATTAACATAGAATTTATGCTTTCCTTGACATACATTGCTACTCCTACTCTTATGCTTCCCATTCTGTCCTTCCTAAATAAAGTATATCCCGGTCATGATTTTCATTGCACCATGACTCTGTAGTAGCCACAATATTTAGATCATCCCTTGTCATTATTGCAATTAGTTCTGGGATTTTATTTCCTAAACTCCTAGCATTTGCACACATTGCTCTTATAGTTTTATTTGTTTGCTTATTTCTCCTGTTCCTAGGTATATACATAATGTGTCTTTATGCATGTGAAGAAGTGAACTTTAAGATGAATTATTAAATATATAAAATAATAACAAGCTATGACACCCTACATTATATACTAATACAAATATTATAATAACCATGGATTATACTTGTATGTAGAAAACTTACAAATACCACACACAACATAATTAAAATATTAATATGGATGCTAGAGAAGAAACTATTGAATGGAATGGAAGATTTAGAGGGGAAGTAGGGAAGCATATACTTTAAGAAGGGAGAATAGACTCGCAATAATGCATAATAATGCCAATAATTAAATCACCAGCAATTATATTCACAAGAATATAATTTCTGGTGATTTAATTATTTAAGAATATAAAGAATATGTTGCACATATTTTTTATTTTGTATGGTAAATGTTCTAATGTTTGCAATTTATCCTTCAGTAGGAATGTTAGTAGAATGAGTATATCCTTCTTCGATATCACCCTCATCATAGAAGGCAATCACATCAACTATAAAACCTTTAGGCAGGATGTAGACACCTACTGTATAACTATTAGCATTATGATAGTATGCATCAAGGGCCATGGGTTCATAATAATTCACCTGGTCAGTTAAGATGGTTTTGTGGCAACTGCTCTACAAAATAAATTTTCCAGTGTGAGGCTGAACCTCTACTTAAGGCCTTTAAAGTTCGCAATTACCATGAAAATCTGCAGCAATCTTTTTTATAAGAATTTAGCCAATTGGATAAAGATCAGCTACTGTTACCAAAAGTAAAGAAGTCCGATACAACTGAATGGGATGATTCAGATAATACTAGATCAACATTTAACTGTTCACATTTCATATCAAAATACAACAGCGCATCTATGAAAATTAAAAAGATCATTATGAATATTTTCCCCATACTATTAACAGACCCCATTCTAAAGAACAATATTTCTCTTCTGTTGGAGCAATTAAAAGTACACAAGATTCCGTAAAATGACGTTATGATGGAGACATATCAGATGTTCCCATCACTAGCACCAAGTCCTCTGGTCACTGAATTTTCAACAGGCACATCCACCCCACCTTGTTAAATCCGATTTTATGTAGGAACAGTGACTGCAATATTTAATTGTTTATTTCTGCAGTCTCCTTTTTCACAAATGACAAACTCCCTGTGCATTCTCCAAATATGGTTAAAAGACACCATGATGCACTACTGAAAACAGACAATTGTTAGCTAAAACATCATAAAAAATACTTGCCACAATCAGCCGGTCCACAGATACCTCAATCTGAAACCGCTGATCATGGTTATGGTAACGTAAGCAGCACCCTAAACCCCTAAATTTTCCTTATGATTACAGTACCACAGTTATCATTGCTCAAAACTAATGTCACACATATATGTATCGTAAACCTTACAGGTTTATAGGTTCATGGAAAGAACTTTCAGAAATCATGCTAATATTAAGAGACGGTTTCAATCAGAAGTGATTAATTATCGATATGCCGGGTGCATTCAATTATAGCTTGCAGCAGTCTGTGATCTGCAATTAAGATGGAGTTCAGTTTGAGTCTGAGGAGGCTCAAACAGAAATATGCATTCAATTACCTGATCGTGAGTGCCACAAATGTGTTAACCCATAGTTCCTGAACTTATCCCAGATTCTAAGGGTTAATGCATGTTACCAGGTAATTTAACAAGCAAGGAATAGGGGCTGTAATTGAAAAGTCCTGGGCCCTGATACTTTTCCCTTTCCCAGAGTGGAAATTTACCACATCTAATTGTATCTGATTCTACGGGGTAAATTTACTAAAGTGAGAGTTTTTACAAGTGGAGATGTAGCACATAGCAAGCAATCAGATTCTAGCTATTATCTGCTAGAAGGTGCTAGTTAAATGTTAAGTAGAATCTGATTTGTTGCTTTGGGCAACATCTCCACTTCAAAAAACTCTCACTTTAGTAAAATATACTCCTAAGGGTTTTTTCATTTGACAACCAATTGCATCAAATGGTTAAAAAAGTTACAAAAGGTTAGACACATATTAATACAAGAGCATATTATAAATTATTAAGAATAATAATTAATAAAAGGAATAATTAAAGGAAAATAAATAGTAAATAATAAATAAAAATAATAAATAATTAATAAAAGGAAAAAAACAGAAACAGAATCACTCACAACTTAGGAAATGATGCTGCTTTTAGTGAAGTTCACATTTGGATTAAATTCTTGTGCATCTCAGCCTAGTCATGTTCTTCTCAAAAACGTACATTCAATATTGTTTTCCACTGTATATTATGCCTGTCAGATTGGACTGGCCCATGGCTTGCAGCCCCCCACTCTTTGATAAGACAAAAGCAGGCTGTGTGGACGCAAATTGGCCTCATGCTATGTTCTTACTGGTGGAAGAACAGTGGTGGTGCAACTCCACACATCTACAATGAACTGTTAGAAGTTCCACTACACTACCTGCATAGGAAAGTTGGATAGGTTATTAATGTGTGAGGGAGTATTGAACACATTGATCTCTAAATAGGGTTTTGAAGTACGATCAGGTCAGTAGATGGCTCATAAACAGTTATTTCATTTCCAGGGGGTTTCCTGACAGATGCTTCCAATACACAATCTAGAAAAGGATATTGTTTGAAGTATGCATCATGTCTGTAGTGACTTCAAACACAATCCTTTGCAATGGGTCATAAAGAGGTGAGCTGGTTCCTAGAGACATGCCTTCTTCTCAGCTGTCATTTAATCAGCTACTTAACTGTACATCTGGACACAAACATTAGGTCACACATAGATCAATAGAATACAGTTATTACACACACAATTTTGCAAATGAATGCCAAGTAAACCATGACTATACTTACCCTACCTGTAGTGTGCCCTATATGGCTGGTACTTTCAAGTGTAGGATGGGCAACTTTGTAATTGCTAATGCAGTGGGTATTCTGTTGGTTAAATTTTCTTTTATCATGCTCTCTTCTTCCATGTACTGCTTATTCACACATTTTGACCGATGTAGTGAACCAACTTGGCTGCCTCACCTTGTGTTCTGTGTAGAATGAAAAATGCATGGTACTGATGATCTTGCAAAGATTTTGCAGTTTAATTTTTATCTCAAATGTTTTTTGTCATCATTTCCGGGCATTACATGTTCTGCTCAGTGTGATCCTATGTAGTGCATTTTAAATAGCTGCCTCACCAGGATCTCTTTGTTGGTAGGATGAATAATCCTTGCAATTGATGACTCAAAATGGCTGCCACACTCTTAAGAGTAATTCCATGGACTTTGTATTTCTTGAAAAGCTAATCCCCCTTTATTGTTATCATAGACTCTGTATTGTATTTTGTTCCTACAATTTTTTGAGTCCTATTGGAGAAAGAGTGCTATATAAATAAAATTATTATTATTATTATTATTATTATTATTATTATTATTATTATCATGAGAATAATCAAAACATCAATTAACCTCAAGCAAAAAAAAAACTAATAAGGATATAAAATTAGGCACTGTGTTGGGATGCTGAGTGGCGCAGCTGCCACTGAAATGGGGTAGTCAGTCACCTTAGAGTATAAACTAAAAAGAAAGAAGGTAGTAGCACTGCAATGAAGTAACAGGATTTCGCAATATACAATAGGAGTAATTAAAAAAGATTTAATAATCTATAAAAATCTGCACACTGTAAAACATATACAAAAGCCCCACTGGGTCGGACAAGTAAAGTAACATATATACTGTAGATGGCAACTGCAGGAAAATGTCAGCTCCCATTCCTACATGTATACTCTTCTGTGATAAGTCCCAAGGAAAGATAGTTACTGCTGCTGTTCCTAAAATAATGGGCAAGTGGAAACGTAAAATTACCAGTCAGTATAACGATAGATGAATAATCTCCTGCCAGAGGAGAGGTGATTCCACACGGTGTTCCTCAGAACCTACGGTAACCTTGTAGGTAAAGCAAAAGAGGAAGTCTCACAGATTAATAGGGAATAGGGGTTAAATGAAGTGGTCAAATTGAAAAAGGTTATTTGACTCTCTAGATACTTGAGCTCCATTCTAAATATGGAACTAATTCAATGTATATATTTTTTCCTTTCCTTCTCATTACCCTCTTTTTCTTGCCTACTCCAGCTCTGGGTATATTATGATTACTTCAGAGTATTCATTTATAGTACTATGGTTTTCATCCATTTGATTTATCAGCTTTGTCAACACCTAGATATATAAATTGCATCCTACTTAGAATAATAGTATTGCTTATTTGGTTACATTCAAAGTTGATAGGTGAACATGGCCCAGTCTGTACTGTTAGAGACTGATCATGTGATTGGAACCACCCCTTACCAATTGGATGACTCAGGTTTATTTCAGGAATCATGGAGGACCAGGACTTATCTATAATGGTACTCCTGTGGATATGTGTTATTTTATTTTATTACATTCTTATTTTTCTTTTTTATTTAGTTTTTGTAGTTTATTAAACTTGATTCATTTTGGTCTCCTCTGGTTTTTCACGTGACCAGGAATTCCCTAGTCACGTGATCACAATCACGGATACAGTGAGACAGATAGATACATCGCATTTCTTAATACCTAGAAACTGCCATATACAGTATTGGCAGGCTGGGATTTCCTATACCATGTGGTCCTTGAATACAGACACAGCGAGACAATAAGATGTTTGTCTCTGCTGTGTATATATGATGACCTGTGGGAGTTTCCATTTACTGGTGGTCACGTGATTTCTGAGTCCAATAATGGGATCTTAGGAACTATCCTCATTGTTGCGGCTGTAAACAAAGTGTCGGATTGGATATCTCCATGCTTTATTACAGGTACGATTCACCTGGGCTAATGTTCAATGTAATTTTAACATTACTTTCTTTTTATTTCTTATTATTTTTTGTTTATGTAACTTAGATACTGAATCAATAGGTCTGCCTCCTTCACTTTTCTACTGTTTTGAGAGAAATTGTTTTTTATCCATACTAGCACATTGTTAATTGTGCACAGGTGCTAACTATTCATGATTAAAGTAGAGGTATATAAGTCGGACCAAGACATCTTAGGGTCACCTTTGATAAAGTTGTCATTGTTGGTGCAGCAAAACACATCAGGAGCACCCCTTCTTTTATGCTATACCTGCTGGATGGACTATATTATTGTTTTGCAACTCTTGGACTCTGGATTTACAGTGCAATCACTGGGACCAACCTCCTCTTACCTCATCCTTTGTGTCCTGCTGGAACTAACTCCTGGGATCAACCGGTGCTTTACCTACAAAGTTACCCTATGTTCTAAGGATCACAGTGTGGAATCACCTCTCCACTGGCAGGAGATTATTCCTCTATCAGTATACTGACTGGTAATCATACGTTTCCACTGGACTATTGCCCATTATTTTATGAACAGCAGCAGTAACTGTCTTTCCTTGGGACTTATCACAGCAGGGGGTATATATAGGAACAGCAGCTGACATTATCCTGCAGTTGCCATCTATATGTGTTACTTGTCCTACCAAGCGGGCTTTAGTACATGTTTTAATGTATTCAGATTTTTATTTGTTATTAAATATTTTTTAATTACTCCTACTGTATATTGTGAAATCCAATTACTTCACTGAAGCGCTACCATTTAGCCCCAATCATTTACAAGGATAATAAAAATAAAGAAAATCAAGCTGTATCTGAACCCTCTATTCACAATGGTTGGTCTAGGACAAAACTGAAAGGCTGTTTCTGGTATGGTCATACATCATGCATTACATGAAACTTGTAAATAAACAAAGCAAAATTGTTTACATCTGCAGTCACAGGAACTATCTATGATATTAAAAATCTATGTCAATTGCAATACTACTTATGTAATATACTTACTAGAGTGTAGCTGCCGACTACAATATTTTGGCAGTACAACCAGAACATTAAGAACTAGATTCCTTGAACATAGAAGTAACAACATTGGTGGTAATTAAGCACCAGAACAATCCTCTGAAACAGAGTTATGGGGATTGAATATATCCCTCCCACCTGTAGGGAGTGTTACCGCTATAACAAATAAAATTTACAAGATAACTTCTGGATACATTCACCCACTGTCTGGAGGAACTTAATAAGTCTATAGAGTTCAACATATATGTCACACAGTGGGTTCTTAGACCCTCTTACTGCACCGGGCGCTGCCAGTTCATTGATTAGCATGTACCCACTGACCAGCCTTTTCAATCTGCACATGTTCTGACTACATAGCATATGTGTGTCAGGATGTTGCCTGGGATCGGCCACTACTCATCTCTGTGCCGATGTCCTTGGGCTTAGGTGTTCAGTTGCTGGGAGTGGAGGTGACTGCTGACTGAGTATTCTCCCCAGTGTCTGCTAGGGCTTCCGTGCATGCATCCTGCTTCCTGTGCTAGCAGGCATGGATACAGCCATGTTGGTCTATATCACCTGACTATTCTCTCCCAATTGTAGTCCTGCTGTCACTTAGCTGATCCTCTGATCCAATGACCAGCTACCCAGGGATATTTATTTTGACTCCAGGAATAGGAAGTTGCTGTTCAACTTCGCTTTCCCTGTGACTAAGATGCCAGTATTTGTTACATAGGTTACATTTTGGCGTATCCCACAGCTAGTCAACATTTGGCTCTTGAATACCATTGGAGCCAGCTCACGTCTCCGTCTCCTGTGCCCTCCTGAGCATATCAACGTCTTGATTCCTAGTGACTTATTATTGTTTTACTTTGTGTCTTTCATCAGTTTATCCTCCTGTGTTTATCCAGCTCTTTCTCATTTAAATAGTTTTCTGAGTCTCCTCCTGTACTATTCCCCACCACTAGTTTCAGTAGCTTTCCCTGTGTCAGTGTTCCCTGTAGTTTTTATATTCTGTGCCTGGATTTACAGTGCATCAAGTTACTAACCTGAGTTATATGTAGCAGCTCTCTCACTGAATTACAGCGTGCAGTACAGCTCTCAATGCTATTCCCTGTTTTACATGTTTCAGCTGCTAAACCTATTACCACTGTGTCAAGTTCCTTCCTGATTGCTGGATTGCAGTTCAGCTCACAGGCTGAGTTTCTGCGTTACTTGTCTCAGCTGTTAAGCTGATTACCAAAGGCAAAGTCTCACCTCTCCTGCTAAGTTCCCGACAGTTATTATCTTCCATGATTATTTCTACAGTATATCAAGTACACTCACCAGAGTTTGTGTTCCTTGCACAGCTACTTGTACACTGAACCTATTTCCAGTGTAAGTTCATTCATCAGCATCTGTTTTCCTGGCACAATGACTCGTATCCTGAAACTCTCCAGTGTAACAAGTGCATTGTGTTCCCTGCACAGCTACTGTATCCTGAAACTATCTACAGTGTAACAAACTCATATCAGTACATTACTTCACCCATTAGTTCAGTGACATTTTCTAGTCTCCTCGTCTCTCCCAGGTACCTAGACAAAGGGCTGCAACCTGCTTACATTGTGTGGTGAAACCAATATCCCAGTTGGAGGGGTCACTGGTGAAGACCACAGAGTGGGCTAGACTCCATGCCTCTGGCTAGGTCCTGGGACTGACCTTTATTGAGGACACTAGCACTGTCACTACCCTCGCTGCCTCCTAGCCATCTGGCTCTCTGTCATCCTCAGAGGAATTCCCAGCTGTGGATCATGACACTGTGTGTTGGCATTTCTCCAGAGGCCAGTGCCACTTGGAATTGTTATCTTGTTTTGGTCAGGTGGCTCCGGTATTGTCAAATTCTTGAGGAGTTAGGTTCCACATGACCTGTGCAACCAATGACTGTCCAGTGTACCCTATTTAAACCCCTCACTCACTGCCAGTACAACTAGTATCCTTATTTGTTCCTGGTTCCAGCATCAACAGCTCTGCTCCCTGACTTCTGCTTCTTTTGTGAGTGCACATGTAGATTTCAGCTCCCAGCTGTGATCACTTGTCTCCTGTTGATTCCAGCTTCTGTTTGGTGCTCAGTCCTAATCAAACACCAGTGTGCTTCTTTGCCTCAGCCTGCATATTCCAGTTTCCAATTTCAGTTATAACTTGCATATTCCTGTGTGCAGTTACAGCCTGCATATCATACTTGCCGACATTCAGCTCCCTCCTTATGGGAGGGAGCTGAATGTCTGTGCACAGTGGGGGGGTGGCTGGGTAATGACATGGTTTTTTGGACGATCGCGTCATCATGGCTCCGCCCCCTCTTCACAATGCCAAAATTATTGGCATTGTGAAGCAGGGGGTGGAGCCACGATGATGCAATTCAGCGCAAATCGTGTCATTGGACCCCCCACTGCAGGGGTCTGGAGCAGCACTCAATATTCGGGAGGCTCCCGACCCAATCGGGAGGGGCCGCAAGCCTGCTGCATATACCAATGTGCAGTTATAGCCTGCATATACCAGTTTCCAATTTCAGTTACAGCCTGCAAATTCCAGTGTGCAGTTACAGAGTGCATATACCAGTGTGCAGTTCAACTCTCAACCTGCAGGCTATCAGTATTATTTACAGTTATCATCTGCAGAGTGCACATATCCCTAGTGTGTACATTATGGACTGTAGTCCCACTTAATGTTCCTGACACATCATCTATACTCAGCACCATTGATTCATTCATGTTCCATGCACATCTCCTACATGAGCACTTCCCATAAATTTGTATTGTAGGTAGAGTTACTACCATTCGGGGTAGCACATCAGTTCTCTGACCTAGTATTCTGTACTCCATCCTGCTCTGTCAGGGAGTAAATGAATGAGAAGTGTCTTACGTTCATTTAGCTTCATTCACTCCAGTTTCCGACCAGACCTGCCCAGTTGTCCCAGTCCAGAGTCCAAAACAAACCCAGAATTTGACAATATAGACTCTTTATTCTTCAGAATACAATTGCTGGTTATAAAATTCTTGTTGTTAATATGCATTAGGGTGGGTTGAAGAAAACTAAAGTTCGAGTTCGAAATTCCAATAGTGCAGAAAATTTGTGGGTTCATAAAAGTAACTCATGCAAAATTTCAGCTATGTCAGATACATTTTATTATCCCCAGTGGGTGCTTGAAGTTTTGAAGATTTTACACAAATTAGGATATTTTAGTATCAGGTGAAGGCACGGTTTTGGGGCACATATTTTGGCAATGAAGTTGTTTTTAGGTGAAAGCGCTTCAGTTAAACTTAGTTAGCTACAAACCTTGGGGTAGATATTTAAAAGGGGTCCCTCCTCTCCCCCATGAAAAAAGGTAAAAATATTTAAATTTTCCACGAAATGCCATCTTTGCCGCTTGTGCTCCTGATATTGACTGGCACTATTTTCAGGTATTCTGACTTATAAACTATTATTTTCTAAGAGGCAGGGAGTAGGGATCAACATTGGAAGCCCACCATCAAATTCACCATTAAAACTTTTGATGCCATGGTGACTAAAAACCTGCAGCGCAGTTGGCAGGGGGTGGGATCAGGGCATGGCTAGGGGCAGGTCCCAGAGCAACATACTTACTCTGTCCTTTCTAGTGTAGCTATCAGAGCTGCTGTGCTGTGGGGACTGGAGGGTACACTATATTTACATATACAATCCAGCTCCAGAGTCCACCATGCCCGGCTCTGGTGGGGAGGCCACTGAAGTGAGTCCAGTGTGTTACTGCCTGGCAGTGAGGAGTAGAGACACAGCTGACACTGATAGTGTGAGAGTGTGTCTCTGTGCAGTGTGATTGACTGCTGCTGGGCGAGGGCTGTGGTCTGATTGGCTCTCTGAGACATTTTTAAAGTTTTCTTCACATTACAGTGATCAATGAGTGATGAGGTGTCATTGGGAGTGATGAGACATAAGTCTTGCCAAACTGCAGTTGATATGCTAGCAGTTTCCCTATTTGACATACCATATCGATTACTAATGAGAGCAGTGTTTGGAAGACTAATGCGCATTTGCAATGAGGAGATTTCAAGCTTTGATGGCTTTAAATTATCTTCGCCAGTGTCTGAATCACTTTTAGATTCACTAGAAGAATGTTGTTTGATAATGCAGCTTGCAAGTGCCAGCCTGTGGAATCTTGCACTTGTGACAAATCAAATCAAGATAGATTCCTCCTTCTGAATGGGAGTGTTTGAATGACCAATGAACTTCCAGGCTTATGTTTATAGAAGGAATAGATGTTAAGGCGACTAAAGCACTAAGAAAGCATCTAAACATGAAAAACACACGTGTCATCACAGACTTGTGATTTAGCTCCATGTCCTTGGCTGCATTCATCTGTTCTTCAACCTGCATGTCACACAACAGTCTTCTAGTGAATCAAAAATTGATTTAGACACTTAAAAACAACTTCATTGCCAAAATTTGTGCCCCAAACCCATCCTTCACCTGATTACAAAGTAGCCTAATTTATGTCAAATTTTCTACACTTCAAGTGCCCGCTGGGGATAGTAAAAATTATTTGACCGAGCTGAAATTTTGCACACGAGTTGCTGTTATGGACCCACAACTTTTCTGCTCTATTGGAATTTCGAACTCGCAGTTTAATTATTTATTTATTTTTTTACCAATCTTAATATGCACTATTGTGGGTTTATTACGTTTTCCATTCTAATAGTATCTTTTCCAGCATCCATATTTTTTTTTAAACAAATTTTATTGTGTAAAGCACAATAAGCATCAACGATGCATAATTCAGTATGTAATACAAATGATACAATTGCATGGCCGTGAATTAAAATTCAAACTGTTAATTGTTGTAACAAAAAATGGCAAAACTTAAATAAATATGAACAATAGTGAACATCTATTAATGGCCATAATACAGAACAACATAAATAGTGAATTGATAGTGTAAGTTACCACAGAGAAACATTTGATATGGCAGTAACAAAGTTGTTACCTATATAAAAAGTTAAAAAAGGGGGTTCAAACATCCATATTAATAATTTCATCATATTGTCCGGGAAGCTACAGGTGGTAATCTAGGTATATGATTATATTGCGGCCACTTCTCGCATACATATCATGGCAATACTGACATGCAGTGGACATTGCAGAATATTATCCCACTTATAGGGATGTTATAGCATGCCACATATAATTGGTCCCAATTAAATGCATTTTTTGATTTGTTATTTTTAGATTTGCATATATTCTATGACTTATTTGTGAGAGATTTTCTATTTATTAATATCCATTTTTGAGTCGCCATTACACGCGCAGGTGTACCAATAACACTATTCATTTCAATAATTAACACACTGAGACGTTTTTTCATTTTTTATATTTCACTGGAGAGATTATTATATATACAATTTTAAGATTGTTTAATAAAAGTAAAATTTTATCACATTTCTTGTTAGTGCGCCAACCAAGGGACATTTCTGTATTCTTTTTTATTTTTCTTCCATGTCCTGGAAACTATTAAGGTTTCTTTCTACATACAAGTACAATCCATGGCCATTGTAATATTTTGTATTAGTATATAGGGTGTCATATCTTGGTATTGTTCTATATATTTAATGATTCATCTTAAGGTCAGCTTCTTTACATTCATAAAGACACTATGTATATGCACAGTTTTACAAAAATTTACATAGGACAGGTTATTGAGTAATATCATTGTTTCACTTGGCTGCTACATTTATTTGGTCTTGCAACATAAAGTGTTCATTGTATCCAATAACCTGTTAATTTGCTTATTTAGATCAGTTTCTCATTTGCACTGCATCTACTATCATCACAATAACAATTGGATATGCTGATAACCTTTCCCTTACTTAAATACAGTTTATGTTACTCTATATATAAATGCATATTTCTTCTTCAGGGTACATGGGGTCCACAGAAGTTACCTTGGGGTATGTGGTTGGAGTGATCCAGGCACCAAACAGTTACAAGCTTTCAGCTCCCAGGATGCACTGGGTCCTCCTCCATATATACCCTGCCCCTGGCTACAGGCATTACGTTTTTTGTTTGGTGCACAGGAGTGCACCTTATAGAACAGGGGGACTGCGTCGGCAGTCCCAAACAATTTATTTTTTTATGTATGAGTAAACAGCACTAGGCATCCGGATGGATGCCTGTGCTGATGCTCTGTCTACCCCTGCTAGCGCTGCAACACCATTGAGGGAACTGGTTATTTTGGCAGGTGTCTGTAGCATGTACGCTGAGCCCAGGACTGCAGCTGGAAACATCGGTGATGCAGGTAAGGTGGCTCCCCATGTCTGCTGATGGAAGGGAACCATGTGGCAGTCTATGCCTCTGGTGCTGGATACCTGCTGGGGGACACTGTAGTAAGGAGCCAGGTGAACTGCCTTCCCCACTAGACCACCGGGACATGAGGGTTCCTGATACTGTGATGGCAACTGTGATGTCAGTGTGCCTGGTGGATCCATACAGCAGAGAGGAGGTACGCTCTCCCTGGCAGCTCCTCCTTCGACCCAGACGGTCCAGAGGCAAGGTTTTCTGCATTTGGGTTTCCCCTGCCCAGCCTCCCTGTATATGAGATGGCCAGAGACCACTCACAGGTGCTCTTGGTGGCAGCAATCTCAGGAGGTTTGGTCAGTCTCCCTGTATACCTCTCCTTAGGTGGTTATACAGAGCTCCATATACTACTTAGCCTTGTATGCTGTTCGTAGTTGACAAAGGTTTTATTGCATATATATATTTTACATATTATTTGCATTGCATGTGACTTGTGAAATTTGCTGTGTGTTATACTGCCTTTTTATTCATGAATGACTGTCAGCTATAGCTATCACTGCTATTTCTTCTCATAAGCCCTCTGCTACAGGTGTGTGAGTTATTGTGGGTGTGAAACATTGTCACATTGTGTATTACTTTGCATAACATTAGGGATATTGTTATGTCTAAAGAAACTGAAAAGCAGGTGGCTGAAGCCCCTACGCTGGTGTCATGCATGGCCTGTAAAGCAGGTTTATCTCCTCTGGATTTCATGCAGAACGTATTATGTGGTTACTGTTATAAGGAGTCACCACATCAGTGAAATATACCAGCTCCTGAGCAGGAACCCCTTTGGGCTTCCTTTTTCCAGATCATGGTGCAGGTTGTAGACTGGCTATCTGCTCCTAGGCTGGGCCCTACTATGGAGTGCCCTCAGCAGCTACAAACTACTATGTTTATGCCCCCTATGCATCCATCCTGGATGGACGTTTATGCCCACTCAGGTCAGAGTATGAACTCGTCCCCTGCTGCATTTCACCAAGCGCTGCAAGCAGCTAGGCCAGTACATGAAAATCAGAAGGTGGTCAGCTTCTTCCTATCACTCCATCCAGCCTGTACACTCTGGTGCATCCTCTGATGAATGTGAAGATATAGAGGGCTCCTATCAAGAGTCTCTCTCAGGAGAGGAAGACCTTTTTCCAACAGCAGAGGTCCCCTCCTTGATTATGGTTGTCAAAGCTGTGCTAAACATAGATAATGAAGAGCCAGAACTAAGAAAGGCTCCAGTGTTTAGATGCCAGAAAGTGGTAAAAGCTGAATTTCCCAAATCTGAGCACCTCTCTGAGCTTATAGGGGAAGCATGGAGTTCTCCAGATAGACGATTCCATGTTACAAAGAAGGTTACAGCTTTAAGCCCCCTCCCACCAGATGAGTGCACTAAGTGGGAAGTTCCACCAATGGTAGACTTGAATGTGGCACATCTAGTCAGGAGTGCCACATTGCCCATACCATCTGCATCCTCCCTTAAGGATTCCATAGATAAGAGACTTGAAGCCTGTCTTTTCTCTGTCAGGAGCTTTTACCCACCCGGCCATGGCTTTGGCCTGGGTTTCTAATGCCATTGAGGAATGGACAAAGGCACTGGAACATACACTTCCAGAGGCTTCCAGATAACAGCTGAAAATTATCCTATATTAGGGAGGCTGCCTCCTATCTAGGAGAGGCAGCATTGTATGCCAGTAGGTCCTCTAAGTCCTCTAAGGCTTCAGCTGCCTCAGTTGTGGCTCGCAGAGCCCTATGGTTAAGGGACTGGAAAGCAGATGCAGAGTCCAAGAAGTCCCTGGAATCCTTTCTATTTTTGGGAGGCAGTCTGTTTGACACAGAATTGGATAAGATTGTAGCTACGTTAGCAGCCTCCAAGGTGGCTGGTCTGCCTTCAAAATCTACTCCTAAACCTAGGCAGTCATCCTTTTGAGCCTTTCAGCCACAAAGAAAAGCAAGTGGCCAGTATTCCTCTAGAACCAGTTATCATAACAGAGACCGCAATCTAAGAAACCTCGGCCAAACAGATGTCCAGCTTCCAGGTCAGATGATAAACCTTGGTCTGATGGGGTGGCCCCCCTGTGGAATCCCAGGATATGAGGCCCACTTCTTCAGTTTTTGGACACCTAGCAGCTCATGACAAAAGATGCTGGGGTTCAGGAGGTGGTCTCTCAGGGGTATTCCCTTACTTCCTGGAGAAGTACCGTGCAGAGATTCTTCTGCACAACTTCTTCAAAGGAGTTGCAAAAGCATTGGTCCTCCAGCAGGCCATTCATTCCCTGCTGGAGCTGGGGGTTATAATCCGGGGTCCAGTGAATCAACTAGGAAATGGTTATTATTTCAACCTATTTTTGATCCAAAAACCCAATGGATCTCACTGGCTTATTCTGAATCTAAAAAGTCTCAACACATTTATCAGGTAGACCAGGTTCCATATGGAAACCTTTTGGTAAATTCTGTTGGCAATAGATCCAGGGGATTTTATAGTGTCCTTGGATATTCAAGATGCATTTTTGCATGTGTCAATTACACCATCCCACCAACAGTTTCTGCAGTTTGCGGTTTTGCAGAAACATTTCCAATTTCAGGAGCTGCCTTTTGGTTTGTCAACAGCTCCTTGGGTATTTACCAAGATAATGGCAGTGATGACTGCCTGCCTCAGGCACCAGGGTGTCAGAATACTGCCATACCTGGATGATCTCCTAATATTGGCACAATCTCCACAGGTGTTGCAATCTCAGACTGACAATTGCCTGTCATGGCTGGATCATAAATTGGAAGAAGTCATTGCTTCTTCCAGTACAACAGATGGTGCATTTAGTTGCATGCTTAGAATCTCTGGCACAGAGGATATATCTACCAGAAGACAAGATTGTGGCATGTCAGTTGTGGTTTCTCAGGTTTCTCCACAACCAGTCAGTGTCTGTTCACTCAGCAATGCAGGTTCTGGAATCCATGGTATTCACCTTTGATATGGTGGAATATGCTCAGTTCCACTCCAGACCACTGCAACGGCTAATCCTATCCCACTGGAATGGGGAGTACCACTCAATAAAGTCACAGATGATCTGTCTTTCTGCAGAGCTGTGACTGTCCCTCTCATGGTGGTTGCAGACATTTTGTCTGAACAAGGGTCATCCATTCTGGATTCCAGATTGGACGCTCCTTGCTACTGATGCCAGCCTCCGTGGATGGGGAGCAATGACAGATTGGGACACATTTCAGGAAAGATGGACAACCAGGAGAAGTCTCCTGTCAATAAATGTACTGGAACTACATGCAGCTTTCAGAGCACTCTTTCAGGCACAAGTTGTACTAAAGGGCAGGCCTGTCCATGTACAGTCCAACAATGCCACTGCAGTAGCCTACCTCAGCCATCAGGGAGGCACACAAAGTCAGGCTGCCATGGCAGAAGTATCAAACATTCTGGTGTGGGCAGAATGTCATCTTCCAGCATTCTCAGCAGTGTTCATACCAGGAGTCCTAAATTGGGAAGCAGACTTCCTAAGTCAGCAGGATATACACGCTGGAGAGTTGGCTCTTCATCCACAAGTATTCCAGAGCCTTGTGGACAGATGGGGACTACCAGAGGTAGACGTCATGGCCTCAGGCTACAAACACAGGGTCCCCAGGTACAGGTCCAGAACCAGGCATCCCTCAGCTGAATTTGTGGATGCTCTAGCAGTGAATGGGAACTTCAAGCTAGCATACCTGTTTCCTCCATTTTCCATTCTCCCAAGGGTCATCAGGAAATTCAAGCAGGATGGTGGAACAGTAATACTGATAGCCCTTGCTTGGCCCAGATGCCATTGGTTCACCAACCTTCAGAGTCTCTCCATAGACACTCCATGGCCTCTTCCTCTTAGGCCGGTCCTGTTAACAAAGGGTCCCTGTCTGCATCTGGACCTTCCCTATCTGTCTTTGACAGCGTGGCTCTTAAAACTTCCATCTTAAAAAGCCAAGGGTTTTTCCAGTTCTGTAATTCAGATGATGCTCAGGGCAGGGAAACCTTCCTCGGCCAGAATTTATTACAGAGTATGGCACTCATATTTTCAGTGGTGGAAACATAAAATATATATGATCCTGGAGTGTTTAGGATCTCTCAAGTGCTTGCTTTTCTTCAGGCTGGATTCGACTGGGGTCTCCCCCTGGCCACCCTGAGGGTTCAGGCATCTGCACTCAGTTTGGTTAAAGCAAAGGACCGCCCCGCAGCCTGATGTAAGGACTTTTTTTCAGGGTATTCTGAGGATTCAGCCTCCCTTTGTCCCTCTGGTAGCTCCATGGGATTTGTCTCTGGTGTTCAGGGCTCTATAGGCTCCCCTATTCAAACCCCTGAAATCAGTAGACCTTAGGTGATTGACAGCAAAGACAGTTTTTCTTCTGGCTATCTCTTCTGCCCAAAGGGTCTCTGATTTGGCAGCTCTTTCTTGTCGCTCTCCCTTTTTGGTTTTTCATCAGGATAGAGCTGTTGTTTGTATCAGGGTGGGTTACCTTCCTAAGGCTGTATCCCGCTTTCATGTAAATAAAGAAATTGTGGTTCCAGCCTTCCAGTCTTCAGGCCTTTCTAGTGGTGAAGCTTCTCTGGATGTTGTACGCGCCCTATGTATTTACGTGGATTGCACCAACTCCATTTGGAAATCAGATTCTCTTTTTGTTGTATGGCTGTTGTAAGTGAGGCTGGCCAGCTAACAAACAAACTCTGGCCAGGTGGCTTTGTATGACAATTTCTCAAGTGTACACATAAGCTGATCTCTCTGTTCCAAACACCGTGACAGAACATTCTACTTGGACCATCGTGGGCGTTTCATCATGGTGCCTATGCTGAACAATTATGCAAGGCAGCCACGTGGTCTTCCATCCACACTTTTGTCAAAGTTTATGCATTTGATACATTTGCCTCTCAGGATGCTTCATTTGGGCATCGGATTCTACTTTCTACTAAACAGGAGCATCCTCACTCTTAAGGGAACTGCTTTGGGACATCCCCGAGGTAACTTCTGTGGACCCTATGGACCCCAAAGAAGAAATTAAGAGTTATGGTATAACATACCTTTGTAAACTATTTTTCTTCGAGGTCCATAGGGTCCACAGGACACCCACCCTAATGCACCTGATGTTATTGGGTAATCATTTCTTTTAGTATTTCCATGATTCCCTTTTCCTAGAGAGTGTTTTTGAGGTGCAATTGTCCTTCCTTCTCATCTTTTCCTTCTCCTTCTTTAGGCTTGGTAACAAACTAAATGCCTGTAGTCAGGGGTGGGGTGTATATGGAGGAGGACCCAGTGCATCCTGGGAGCTGAAAGCTTGTAACTGTTTGGTGCCTGGATCACTCCAACCACATACCTCAAGGTAACTTCTGTGAACCCTATGGACCTCAAAGAAATATAGTTAACAAAGGTATGTTATACCATAAATCTTAATTTTTGAAAATAATATCTATTTCTTTTATTATTTTCATTTTTTCTATCATAATTATAGTCCTATATATAATAATTTTTTGATGGATTTTTTTTCTACCCATATGCATCAGCTTAGACTATTAAATGTTGTTTATGGTTAATTTATCTAATTTACCAGTTCAGTTTAGTGGGCAGGGTATATAAATCCACTTAGCCATAACAACACACAGCCCTAGAGAAAGACACATGACAGATGTGTCCTTATACATCTAGCCTCAATATGACATGCAACGCAACTTGCCTGGCATGAGTGAGTCGCCAGGTCCCATGCAACTCTGCTGGCATCAGGCATCTTTGCTGTTGCTGAAAAAGCCTGATGCCAGGCAATGCAATCTAAATTGCAATGTGATGCAACTAGGATGCACCAGCAGTGTTGATTAATTTGATATTCAACACTTGTATATCTGTGTGCACCTGGGTCTAATATATGAAGTACAATGGAACTTGGAATGAAAAAAGCTGTGGCAGCTACATTATGATTCAGAGACTCAGGGCTTGATTCAGAGCTGCTCGTAAGCGGCCACTCGTTCACTCCAAGCAATGTTCGCACAACTGCGCATGCGTATGGGTTGTAATAATACGCATGCACGAACCAGTCATTGCGGTCGGAAATTGTGTGCTTGCAAAATAGTGAATGCCTGCTAATTTGAGTGACAGAATGAGGCATTTGTGGGTGGTAACAGGGGAAGGTGCTTGAAAACGGGGAGTGGAGATCCGAACGCAGGCGTGCCAAACAGTCAAAACGGGTGTTTTAAGGGTGTGCATAATTAACAAAGCAGCGTCATCGACCACGTCACTTGGTTGTCTTTTAGCCTGAACTGCTCGCATGATTGCAGTAGGAAAATCCTACCACAAGCACTGCGAGCAGTTCATGCGCCTTTCGATGTACTCGATTAATCTAATAAATAGCGGAGATGACATAGGATGCGAGCGCCCAGGGGGCGTTTTTTAAAAAATAGCGAGCGCATGTTTCGTTCGCTCATTCTGACATAGAGACATCAACAGACTGCAAAGAGCGAGCGCTCTGTTTAAATATCCGGCCCCTTTTTCTGAACGAGCGAGCGCAAATAGCGTCCGGCTCTGAATCAGGCCCTCAGGGTCTGATTCAGCAAGGAATGCAGTTGCTAATACACATGCAATTGGGCAATTGTTTAGTTCTGTGCATGCATCACAGTGCGCGTGCCCAAACTGGCCATTGCGGTTGGGACTGCGATTGCAGTGACTATGCAGATCCATCTCAGTGTGATTGACAGGAAGTGCCATTTATGGGTGGTGATGGGGGGGAGTGTCAGGGAAATGCAGGCGGGCCAATGCATTCAAACGCCGAGTAAGGTCAGAGCTTGCGCAAGTGTGCAAGAGGCTGCGATGGTACTCAATTGTACCAATAGTTTTGCAGTCTTGTGCTAGGTAAAGTGGGCGTCCTTATGTTGTGCTGCGAAGGCATAGAGATCACTCTGGATTAGCATACTATCGCAGTTGAACTACATGTGTAATCACTATTGCATTCGCAGTTGCATTCCGTAGTGAATCAGGTCCTTAGTCGCACACAGATATATATGTTGCATATCAAATTAATCAGCACAGTCTGCTGATTCATTCTTGTTGCTTCGCATTGAGGCTTAGATGCATTTTCGGCAAATAAAGACCTCGCACTTGCAGAGTCTCATGGGACCTGGTATGCCGAGAGGGGCTTTTTGGCATGACTGCAGCAAATGTGTGTAAGAAGACATCTGTGATGTGGTGAAATGCATTAGAAAGAAATATATGGCTCATCATACCCAATAACTGCATTCTATCTTAGGGAATGCTGACAATCAGCATCTGGAGATACTGGACTATTTACTGTACTACACTAGCAGCAATTGCTATATCTGTTGTAGCGGTGCCCTTCTAATCTGTCCAAATTTCATTTGTAGGTGCTGGGTTCAACTGACTAGCTCGGCTGACAGCTTTCAGACATATCCATAGCCCTGATGGTGGAGGCAGTTGAGCTTTTGTGTGTTTATCATCCTATCCCCACCGGAACCTGATACAACTGGATATGGTGAGCATGATTTACAGCTCTAACATAAAGACGACAGGTGCTCCAACCCCATTACAGCTCCTGCCAGCATTTGAACTACTATACATGCACTACTGTTGATCAGAGAGTGACATGGCTCTGGTATCTGTTGATCATGGAGATCTTACATTGCTCTGATATCTGGTTGATCTCAGGCTCTGAAATACAGTTAGGCAATCACCATAAGAACCAGCAGCGGCATCCTGCCAGATGTATTATATGCATTATATCAAATTTGCCAAATAAAGTCTTAACATCTATCAGAAGGGAATGCAGTATATTCCGAAGGCCACACTAGCTTCTTCTACTGCCAGCAACCAATAGTTGAATATACACTTCTGATCAACACCCACAAAATAATTTGGATCTCCAACACTCCACATCAATGACTTACTAACAACCTCACTTCATTACATCATGGAAGATTAAGGAACTGATTCAGCAAGAAACGCAATTGCAAGCCGCATACAGGCAGCTTTGCAATTGCATCCTTACAATAATGCAAATGCAACAGGAGGTTATGACACCCCCTGCTGCATTTGTGATCCCAGCACTGCAGCCTCTGTCCTCCCCCTGTGTGCCATCAGCAGATTGATTTGATGTTGGGCTGCCAGTGCGCAGGCATGCAGATGCAGCTATCGAGACAAAGTGCCACCGGCATTTAGAATCTGGCACCAGTTGTGAGCCATTCAGAGGTCATGGACCTGTAGCCACTGCTGTTTGGCTGCCAGTACAGAAGCTCCGATGGGCTTGTGACCTGCGCCAGATTCAAAATGATGGCGACACTGGCTCTCAAAGGCTGCTGTGGATGCATACCAGTGCACCAGCTATAATCAGCTGGTGGCCCGGTACCAAATCAACACTGCTGCCACCCAGGCCCCTCCTTGGCATCACCTGCCAGACCTGCCCATTTGACCATCTGCCATTTGCCAGAACTGCCAGTCTGGGGCTACTTGCATTACCATAAATGACATATCCTGAGAAGATTATTAGCAGGGTAAAACAGTTTGCAATCACATCCCTGAGTGTTTAGAACAGATTGACACCGGTATACCTCTTAGTGAAGCCAGTAATACAGAGAGTAGCCTATGAATGAGCTGGCTTGTGTGTTAGATATTGCTTCTGCTGAAGATGATACACCCACACTGGGTAGGCTGTCAGTCATGTAATCTTTAGTTTGACCAGTACTGCTTGTCCACATATCTGTAATTAAGTAGACAGTCAATACAGTGGCATTTTCTTGGCCAAGAATTAATTTTTCTTTAACATCCTTGTATAGGTGAGAAATTGCTGTTCTGGTAAAATGGAATTGACCTGGAATTTGGTAGTAGAAATGGGTGTAGCAGGTAATACCGCCGGCCGCCCAACAGCTGAAGCCTGGCAGAGGTGAAGATCCCGATTGCTAATAAGGTAAGTATACTAACCCTATTTTCACCCCTAACCCTCCCTTAGGGGTGCCTAACCCTAACCTCACATTTAAACCGTCAGCTTCCTGACTACATCCCACAGAAACATATGACCTCAGCTAATTGTCCAAAACCAGGTGCATTGATGGTGGGTATTGGATGTAGATCTATTGCTAACATAGCCATCATGGCTTCAGTGATCTGCTGTGCAACAGGATGGTGGTTGTCATACATGCTTCCTCTTGCAAATGCTTATTTCACAGTCAATTGTTGATTGAAACTACTAGTCTTCTTGATCATCTTCTGTGATGTAGATTCATCCTCAGCAGCAACAGAAGCCCTAGTGCACAAAAATTATTTTTGGGATTGCAGGAGGAACTACCTCCAATCATTAATGAGGCAGTTGATGATGAAGATGTTGGTGGTGGAAATTCCATGTGCAGGGTTCTATACATGCTGATGATAGCTGATGCTGGATGGCTTATTATGCTTAAACCAGGATATTTCAGACTCTGATAAATGATTTGCATGTATTTATTGTAAATGACCTAACAGGGATCAGGTACCTAGTCAGTCAACTTTCCTACTTCTACTTTGGCCTCACAAATGGTAAATATGCCTTGACAAATGTTGTCAGGTTTTTGGAAAAATAATTTTTTGGTCTTATGCCTAGGCATGACAATGTCATTTTTTTACTTATCACTGGCAAGAACTTGTTCTTGTCCAACACATCCATACAGATGTGTCCTCATACATCTAGTCTCAATACTCCATACAGTGTGACTTGCTTGGTGTGAGTGAGCTGCCAGGTCCTGTGCTGGGCACTTTTCTTAACTGAAAATGCATAGCACCAGCTGACTGTGCTGATTAATTTGATATGAGATGCTTGTATGTCTGTGTGCACCTGAGTCTGTATATGAAGCACGATGGAACTTGGAATGAAAAAAGCTGCAATCACTACATTGTAGCATTTTATAGTATACAGATATACAAATGTCACATATTCATTAATCAGCATAGTCTGCTGATGCATTATAGTCGCATTGCATTGTGACTTTGATGCATTTTTTAGGAAAAAAAGATGCCTGCTACCAGCAGAGTCTAACAAGACCAGGCACGCTGCGAAGGTATTTTTAGCGTGACGGCAGCAAAGATGTATAAGGACATATCTGTAATCATCATCTACATTAGTGTCTAATCCACAAATATCTCCCTCATCCTGTTGCACTTCCACAGTGGATTCCTCAATGTTACTGTTATTAACAATGCTTTTATTACTACTCTTCCTCATATTTGCAGAGGGTTCAGAAATGGTGGAAGGGGCTTCTCTGTGATTACAGTGTCAGAAATATCAGACTCACACATAGCACTCATGTTCTCACCCATTTACCCCATTATACTCTCCTCAGGGATCTGTGAAGTTTGTGAGCACACAGTTTGTTCTTCAACCTTAGTGTTCTTTTTGTGAATTGATTTGCCTGTTTTAAAGGTGACACTTCTACACTCAGAGCGAGAAGGTGTTGTATGAGAGGTCAAAGAAACTGTTTGACTGTGTTTGGCCACAGCTTTTGCAATAGGCATATTAGTGCATATTAGTTCATGATACAGCAGTAACAGGACCACCATGCATACAGAAAGATCTAAGCCTTCCTTGCCACTGCATGTGGTGTATGGCATGTTGTCAATTTTACATCTCTGGGAAAATTACATTTTGCTTCATTCTGAGATTCAAGCTTGGTGGGAAGTTCCATACTGGGACTCCGTTCCACTCAGATCCCCTGTTTTTTGGTTTGTACCTTTTAAAAAAAAAAAAAAAACCTCTCATCTTTAACAGAGACCCTAGTTAAAGAGTAACTGTTTCCTAGATGTGTACAGCTCTGAAAATGAGTGAAAACTCTTTTTTTTCTCGAGCATGCAATGCACCTTCACTTGAGTGTAAAGAAAGTGAATCATGCCCAAATTATACAATTTTTACATATTAATTGTATGTTTTTACTTAACTTACTTTTTGCATCAAGACTGGTTACAGTATATATGGATGAAACAATATCTTTGTACAGTATATTAGTTTTTAGTGAAATATATGTTCACAAAGTATTTTTAAAATATTAGTCTATATCATAGCTCATTGTAAGGTTTTGAATAACCATACTTATATTATACACAGTTATCAACATTTATACTGTATCTGTATTCTTAATGCTGTTCAGAATTTTATTTTAACATTTGTTAGATTTTATACAGTACAGTGTAATCCCTATAAAGTTTGCTTCAGCTAATTAAGATGATTAGTTCAGAATCCCGTAAATTGTACCTATGTATTGAACAAACCAGTGATCCTAGAAGTGGATTTGTTATAAAAATTATAATTAAACAAGATTAATTAATTAGTCCATCTGCCTAAAGATCAAAACTATTATAAAAAATAACTTTAATAATTTTAATATATACTTTGAATGAGAGGATTTTGTGAGGTCTGTGAAGACCTAAGCATTTTTTTTATTTAAATGTGGTTTGAAAGTAATATAATTCTTCCTTTTCTCTTCCAAATTCCTGATTGAAATCACACAGAAATATATAAAATTATTCTATACATATATTTGTGCTTGAGGGATCTTTTTTATGACAAATCATTGTTACCTGAGCTTTACTGAAACAATATGTTTTTCCTACTTTTTAAAGAAATCTGACTTTTAAGATTTATGGGCCTATTTATTAAGATTCCTGGGACAGTCCTGAAAATGAACATTATTTATCACTGCATATCATTGCAATAAAACAAAAATCATTTGGAGCTATTTATGAAATGTCTCTTGCTGTGTGTCAGGTCTGGATTATTTTTTGAACCCGGGGTGGAAGCAGGAGTAAATACAGGAACGGGTTTGCAGTATTGAAATGCAGCAGGTTTAATTGGATTATTAATATTCATGAAATGGTAGTAAACAAGTAACTTGCAGTAAATAAACAAGTCTAAGTGATGTAAGGCAGAAACAAATGTTTTGGCAGGAAAGCAAGTCCAAATAGTGAGGCTGAAACAAATGTCTTGGCAGAGAAAACAAAATCCAAAAAGTGAGGCTGAGAATCAATGGCTGGCAAATAAGCAGAAAGTCCAATGGAGGGGTAACTGAGGAGCAGAAGTCTGTATACTGGAGTGGGCTCTAAATCCGGAGAGCTGACAAAGTCACATCAGTGAGGTAAGTATCGGGGTATGTCTGGGTAGATGCAGGTATCTGGGAACAGCCTAAGGTGAAGACAGAGCAGGTAACGAGTACCAGCTGGAACTGCAAAACAAACAAGCTAAGGAGCACAGAGAACTCTCACACAGCTATGTTGTGTATATGTGGCACTGGCAACTAGAGGATGTGCTGAACACCCTGAAGTACCATGGAAGGTACATGATTGGTTGCTGAGAGTTGACACCAGATGCTCTGACCTAATAGGCCCATTCAGATCACATGCCTAAAACCAAGATGGTCGGTGCCTAGCAGTCCCCAGTGCGACAGCGCTGCCAGTCTCACCTGTCACCATATGGCCTGTACCTTTAGGACATCCACGCGCACCTCGCTCCAATTCCAGACACCAGCACCCCCACTGGTAGGACCGTATTAAAGCACCCGCAGAGGCAGAGACCATGACTCACCTGGTAAAACAGCTCTGGTCATGATAGTACCCCCTTCTTTATGAGTGGACACTTTCCAGGCTTATCGGGGATAGAGGCATGAAACTTGCGAATGAGGCTAGGAGCATGAACATCCTTTGCCTTAATCCAGCATCGCTCCTCCAGACCATAACCCTTCCAGTCTAGTAGATACTGCAAATGGCCATTTCGAAAGCAGGAGTCCAGGACTTGTTTGATTTTGAATTCTAACCCTTTTTCAGTTAGAACTTTAGGAGGTGTAGGAAGGACTTTGAGGAATTTATTGAGAATGAGGGGTTTTAGTAGGGAAATGTGAAATTAATTAGGAATCTTGAGGTAAGCAGGTAGTTTTAGATGGAGAACGGACCTATGAACTGGGGTGCAAATTTCATGGACAGCACTCTGAGGCGTACATTACAAGTGGAAAGCCAGACCTGATCCCCCATTTGCATCTTGGGAACAGTTCTACATCTCCTATCTGCTCCTCTTTTGTAATGCTGAGAGGTATTGAGGAGAGTAGTATGAACTTGTTTCCAAATCTTAGCAAATCTCTGTAGAGTAGAGTCAACTGCAGTAATATCATAGATTGGTAGATCTTTGAATTCAGGAACTCTAGAATGGAGACCATAAACCACAAAGAATGGTGACTGACCAGATGAAGAGTGGTAAGAAGAGTTGTGTGAAAATTCTGCCCAAGGGAGAGAGTCAGACCAGTTATCTTGGGAGTACATCATGTAGGTTCTTAAAAAGGTTACTAGGTCTTGGTTCACCCTCTCTGTGGAACCATTGCTTTGAGGGTGATAGGCAGTAGAGAAATTTAATTTTACTTGCAGACTAGAACAGAGAGCTCTCTAAAATTTGGCCTCGAACTGTACTCCATGGTCCGATATGATCTCAGTTGGGAGTTGGTGCAGGCAAAATATATGATGTATGAATAATTGAGCCAGTTTGGAATTGGAGGGTAGTTTTTGAAGTGGTACATAATGGACCATCTTAGAGAACCGGTCGACCACCACCTAGATGGTGGGATACCCATTGGAATCCGGCAAGTGTGTCACAAAATCCATGGACAGATAGGACCATGGACAGGTTCGGATAGGAAGAGGCACTAGATCTCCAGCAGGAGCTTGTCTGGATGTATTGTGTTGAGCATACTGGGTGCAAGAGGCAATGAACTCTGCCACCGCTGACTTCATGGCAGGCCACCAATAGGAGCGCTTTAAGAATTCTAATGTTTTGCGAATACCTGTTTGGCTAGCAAAGAAAGATGAATGAGCCCAAGACAATAATTGCTTCCGTAACTTGGGAGCCACAAAGGTTTTCCCAAGAGGAGGTTGAACTTGAATGGTAGCAAAGACCTTAGAGTCAAGAACTGGGGTCTCTCTGAGAATTTCCATATTGTTATCTGAGTAGAAGGAGCACGGCACAGCATCAGCTTTCTGATTGAGAGATCCAGGATAATAGTTAAAAGTAAAAATAAAATGTAAAAACAATATGAACCTTGAACTGATATATTGGATATTTTTCAGGAATAGCAGGTTTTGATGATAGGTGAATACCGTAAATGGAAACTTGGCACCTTTGAGAAGGTAATGCCACTCTTCCAGGGCTAACTTGGCTGCCAGCAATTCCTGTTCTCCGATGGCGTAGTTCCTCTCTGCTGGAGAAAATTTTTTGGAAAAGAACCCACATGGGTGGGTCTTGTTGTCTTGGAATTTCAGTAAGACAACAGCTCCCGCTGCCTCAGAGGAAGCATCCACCTCTCAGAGAAAAGGCTTGCTGGTATCTGGTTGTCTTAGGACTGGGGCTGACTTGAAAGCCTGCTTCAACATCTGGATAGCCGTTACTGCCTTGGGAGGTCACTGGCAGGGAATGGTCCCTTTACCGGTTAACACAGTAATGGGAGACACAAGAGACAAGAATCCTTTTATAAACTTCCTATAGTAGTTAGAAAACCTGAGAAGTCTTTGTACTGCCTTTAGAGAAGTGGGACGACACCAGTCCAGGATCGCTTGAACCTTTTTAGGGTCCATTTTCTATCTGGAGCCAGAGATAATGTACCCTAAAAATGGTATGGAAGGAACTTCGAAGACACATTTCTCAAGTTTGCGGTACAGATTGTTTTTCCTCAGCTGGGTCAGGACTTCTTTAACATGACACTGATGTTCCTTGGGGTTAGAAGAAAAAATCAAGATATCGTCCAGATATACAACCACATTAACATAAAGTAAGTCTCTGATAATCTCATTTATGAAATTCTGGAAAACTGCAGGGGCATTACAGAGCCTAATGGCATCACTAAATGACATCACTAAATATGCAAAGTGCCAATCTCAAATATTGAAAGCGGTCTTCCATTCTACACCAGAACAGATTCTAATGAGATTATAAACCCCTCGTAAATCCAGATTAGAAAAGACTGTGGCGTCTTTGACCCGATCAAACAGTTCTGTAATGAGAGGCAATGGGTATCGATTTTTTATAGATATATCATTTAGTCCCCAGTAATCAATACATGGTTGGAGATCCCCATCCTTCTTGGACACAAAAAAACACATGGCTCCGGCAGGAGAAGTGGAAGGTCTGATGAAGCCCTTTTTCAGATTATCCTGAGTATATTCTGATGTGGCCTTGGTTTTGGGCAAAGACAAAGTACTGGAGTGGGCTCTGAATCCAGAGAGCTGACAAAGTCACAACAGTGAGGTAAGTATCGGGTTATGGCAGGGTACATGCAGGTATCTGGGAATAGCCTGAGGTGGAGACAGAGCAGGTAACAAGTCGCAAACAAACAAGCTAAGGAGCAAAGAGAACTCTCACAAAGCTATAATGTGTATACGTTGCACTGGCAACTAGAGGATGTGTTGAACACCCTTAAGTACCATGGGAAAGGTGCATGATTGGTTGCTGAGAGTTGACGCCAGATGCTCTGATCTAACAGGGCCATTCACGTCACGTGCCCAAAACCAAGATGGTGGCACCCAGCAGTCCACAGTGCTGGCGTTGCCAGTCTCACCTGTCACCATATGGCCTGTATGTTTAGGACATCCACGCACACCTCGCTCCTCCCCCAGACACCAGCACCCCCACTGGTAGAACTGCGCCAAAGCACCCGCACAGGCAGAGACCACAATTCAACAATAAAACAGCTCTGGTCATGACACTGTGTCATTGGCTCCAGTAAGAACCTGTCCTGCTGAAGAGCAAATAGTAAATCTATAATGTAAGTTATCACTTTACTGCTAAGTTCATACACATCTTCCAAACTGAGCATGTACAAGCATAAGCTACAGGAGGGGAATCCAAAATCCCTCTTTGTAAATGAATGCACTTCTGTAACCTATAGGGTACAAAGCTTGAATAATAGGAGAAGACAGTAGCAACCACTAACAAAAAAAATTAGGACTATGATAACCTACATTACTTAACTGAACCCAGGAGATATATGTGATATTTTCTGCAGTCAGCCTTTAGTAAACTGCTAAAATATAAAAATCACTAAAAGTCCTGTTTCTGCATGACTTAAGGGGCTATAAAGCTTGATATGAAGGCCTTGTATTCATGGAAATTAAAGATGTGCACTGAACCCAGTGTTGTGGTTTTAAATCTGGATTCATCCTCACCCTCAGGTGTTTTGGTTAGGGTTTTGGATCTGTTTTTCTTTTAAATTTATATAATTTTATTAAAAAACAGCTACAATCATGTAATTTTTGCAATCCAGAACCCGAAATTTTGATTTAAAAAAATGAATTCCAAACCAAGGGAAGATCAAAACCATGACTTCGATCTGTCCTGATTCATGAAAATTAAGTAGATTTGGAATCCTGGAGAACTGATTTGCACGTCTTTAATAGTAATATTGTTTTTTAGATTATTCCTTGCACAGTAAATTATACTGAATGCTGGATATAGGGCCTGATTCAGACCCACTCGCGAGCAGCTGTCCACTCGCAAGTGGGTCGATGTTATGGACTGAGCATGCGCACAACGGAGGGAGCTCCTTCGTGCGCATGCGCCAGACGCGACGAGCGAAGGAAAGTCCTTCGCTCGTTGTGTCCGATCAAAGGGGGCGAGCTGTCAATGTTGATTGACAGCACGCCCCCTTTGGTGGGCGTGCCGGGGGTGTGCCTCCCTGACGGGGGCGTTCCCACGGGAACGCCTCCCGTCAGAAGCTGGCCCACTGACATCACTAGTGATGTCAGTGGGAGTGATTTTGGCTCTGATAGAGCCAAAATCACTCCGGAGCTTGCGGTTGAAAACCTCAACCGCAGGCTCCGGCTCGCAATTTCAATGGTCGCGATGGTCTCGACCATCGCGGCCATCACAATGCACGCTCGTATAGCCTGTGGGTGGTGACCCACAGCTATACGAGCGTCCAGGAGGACGCTCCATGAAAATGGAGCCCGGCCCTCATTCAGAGCGTGCGCTCTGCTCAGAGCGTACGGCTCTGAATGAGGGCCATAGTTCTCTAGGTTTATTGATCTTTATAATTTGTGATTGCTATGATTTATTGAAATTAAGACAATGATTTTATATATACAGCAGGTAAAATAAGCATTGAACACATCAACATTTTTCTCAATAAATATATTTGTAATGGGGCTATTGTAATGAAATTTTTACCAAATGTCAATGACAACCCATGCAATCCACACATGCAAAGAAAGGAAACCATAGATGTCCATAAATTAAGTTATGTGTAATAATGTGAAATGACACAGGGAAAAAGTATTGAACACATGACGAAAAGGAGGTGCTAAAAGGCATGGAAAGCCAAGACACCAGCTAAAATCTATCAGTAATTTGAAAGCAATCCTGCCCCTTGCCAGTAGAAAGTATTATAAAATGGTGCAATCCCAATTGATGGCCTATAAAAAGGTGTCTCATTACTAAGGTTTCACACAAGAAACATCTCATGATGGGTAAAAGCAAAGAGCTCTCTCAAGACCTTTGCAACCTTATTGTTGCAAAAAAAACTGATGGCATTTGTTATAGAAGTAATTTTAAACTTCTGAATGTTCCAGTGAGCACTGTTGGGGCCATAATCTGGAAGTGGAAAGAACATCATTTCACCATAAACTGGCCACGACAAGGTGCTCCTTGCCAGATTTCTGACAGGAGAGTGAAAAGAATTATCAGAGGAGTTGTCCAAGAGCCAAGGACCACGTGTGGAGGGGCTTTAGAAAGATCTGGAATTAGCAGGTACAATTGTTTCAAAGAAAACAATAAGCAATGCACTCAACCGGCATGGTCTGTATGCACGCTCACCACGCAAGACTCCATTGTTGAAGAAAAAGCATGTTGAAGCTCATTAAAGTGTGCTGCACAACATTTGGACAAGCCTGTAAATTAATGGAAGAATATAATCTGGTCAGATGAGACAAATATTGAACTCTTTGGATGCCATAATACACACCATGTTTGGAGAAGAAATGGCACTGCACATCACCCCAAAAACACCATGCCAACAGTGAAGTTTGGAGATGGGAACATCATGGTGTGGGGCTGTTTTTCAGCATACGGTACTGGAATACTTCATGTGATTGAAGGCAGGATGAAAGGAAAAATGTACCGTGACATTCTTCATAAAAATCTGCTGCCATATACCAGGATACTGAAGATGAAATGAGGGTGGAATTTTCAGCAAGACAATGATCCCAAACACACAGCCAAGGAGACTCTCAATTGGTTTAAGAGAAAGAAAATAAAGCTGTTAGAATGGCCCAGCCAATCACCTGACTTGAATCCAATTGAAAATCTATGGAAAGAACTAAAGATCAGAGTTCATAGAAGAGGCCTACGGAACCTTCAAGATTTGAAGACTGTTTGTCTGGAAGAATGGGCCAAAATCACACCTGAGCAATACATGCGATTAGTTTCTCCATACAGGAGGCATCTTGAAGCTGTCATTACCAACAAAGGCTTTTGAATGAAGTATTAAATAAATTTCAGTAAGCGTGTTCAATACCTTTTCCCTGTGTCATTTCACATTATTACACATAACTTAATTTATTGACATCTATGAGTTGATTTCTTTGCATGTGTGGATTGCATGGGTTGTTGCTGACATTTGGTGAAAATGTACTTACAATAGCCCCATTACAAATATATTTACTGAGAAAAATGTTGATGTGTTCAATACTTATTTTACCCACTGTATTTATGTGAAGTGTTCATATGCTATTCTGTATCTAGATTATACCTAATTTACTATAATTATTTAAAAAATCATGCTGTAATGTTGTCTTTTTTCCTCTTTTTTGTATCTTTATGAAATTATAATTTCAAGACCATTTACATCTTATTCTCCAGGTACAACTACAGTATGTTAAAGTCATTCAGAATAAAGGTGGAATTTTAACATAGTCATGTCTATAAAATAAGTTTATTTACTTTAGTCACATGATTCAAGTAAAATATATAGATGTGCATGGAGCCCCATATTTTGGTTTTGGCAAAAACACCATCAAGTGTTTTGATTCGGATTTGGTTTAGGTTTTGGATTGGCTTAAAATTGATAAAAAAACAGCTAAAATCTTGTAATTTAGACCTGTTTACATGCAATCCAAAACCAAGATTTGGTTTTAAATTTGAGTTTCAAACTAACATCAGACTTGCAGCAGATCCTGTCATTGTCTGATTATTATGTAGATCTGGCTCAGACATTTTTGGCTGGAGAACCTGATATTTTTTTATATCTGTGCAGACAGCTCCTGTATATACTGCATGGTTTTTTGTTGCATGGTTTCCTGTTGTTTAACTCATTCGGTCAACTTAGACATGGCATTTCCCATTTCATTATGTTCCCCTGCTTGATCCATTGGATCAAAGTTTTATTATTTTGTAGATCTGGCTTGGGACCTCTTGGTCTGGCCGACATGCTTGTGAACTGAGATGGTTTGATCCAGCTCTGGCTCAAAAGCAAACAAGAGGCTTGACACTATTGCAAGTGTAGCTACTACAGACTTGTGATGTGCAAGGATGTTAAACTGGAACTGGGGTGATTACCCACAGAGCCGGCCCTAAGCATAATATGCAAATGCCTAGGGGTAACTTGAATGCCTACGGGGCATCCAGGGCTCTGCAACTAACCAGCACCCCTGCCTGCCACTGCCCCCCTATCATGTGACGTGATGCTTTTCATCCCCCCACTGATGGCAGCTGTCCCACACCTGCCACTGACATGATCGGAGCTCAGCTCCAATCGGGCAGCGCAGCGTGAGCCAGGACAGAGTGAGCTTCTGCACGTGAGCCAGGACAGAATGAGCTTCTGCACAGAAGTTCATTCTGGCTAGGCTACAGGAGGAGAAAGCAATATGGCTGTGGCATGCCCAGCCATGGCTACTCCTCCCATGGGCCTTTGCAGAGCAGAGACGTGAGTGACAACTCACGTCTCTGCCCATATAATATGTAATAGCCGCCCGGCCCAATGCCCATCGCCCAACAAAGGAGACCGGACAGGCTATATGTGTGTGTGTATATACTGTGTGTGTATATATATATATATATATATATATATACACACGTGTATTTATATATGTGTATATAATATATGTATATACATGTGTGTGTGTGTATATATATATATATATATATATATAAAAAGATGCAATGGCCGGCACTCCAAAGCTGTGAACAATCAGCGGCATCCGTTGCCCTCCTCAGGTGAACCCAACGGTAATGGGTTTACCAAGTGTAACAAACAAACAGATGTGGCACTCAGACGACTTGCACAGAAGAACAATCGACCCAGTTTGATGTCAACTTTTCAGAATCTTTATTGATTATTTCGTCAGGATAAAGAAATGCATCCAGAAACACACCTTAAATACCATGCACCATGTGACATCGCCGGAAGACTGTGCAACACAGCTTGATAGCGCTGATTAGAAGTGAAACTTAACCCTATAAACAAACCACAAGCTTGACACATAGAGATAAAAACTGACTGCAGAGAAACATCTTACAAATGTATTGGCATAACACTCCTCATACATGGAGAACCATGCCACAAAATCAAATTGACAACATAGAAACATACTGACACATAAAACAGCTGAGGTAACAGGTATGACACAACGTTGCACTCTCCACGTTGCTAGATGTCAGCATCAAACCTATATAAACCAATTTTACACAAAGCTGTATATTAGAACAACGCAACCAACATTACAAAAATGCTTGTAACCCTAGAGACTCATTTAGGCCTACAGGAGACATAGTTCCTAACCGAAAAATCCATATGGATTCTAATTGAACTAGCTTACGAGCTCTGTCTCCTCCCATAATCCATACTGGAACATAATCAATGATCCGATAACGTAAAGAGGCTAAAGTATGTTGAGCTTCTAAAAAGTGCCTCGCAACTGGTTGATCGCTAGACCTTTTCAACAAGGCTATCCTGATGGCGCTGCAATGCAGCGCCATCCGCTCTTTGAACATGCGTTCCGTTTTGCCTATATAATTCTGTAAGGGCAAGTAATCATATATATAACAAATTTGGAGCTGCATGTTACATGATGTTTGATCATGATAGACATGCCCGTCAAAGGATGTCGAAAAGAGCTGCCACTCACCATATAATTACAGGTCGTACAATTAGGACATCTAGAGCAACCCAATTTCTTTTTGGGCAGAAAACTGCATGGCATAATTTCAGTGTCTGTCACATCACCCTTAACTAACATGTCACAAAGATTTCTTCCTCTGGTGTAGCAAGGCATTAAGGCCCTGATTCAGACCCGGACGCAAGTGGCCGTTCGCACGTTCGGCGAACGTGCAGAAAAATGTAAATTCAAGCGCTCGCTCATAATTTCGTATGCAGCTAATCTTCTGCCCCATAGTCTCCCAACTCCTCCTCTAGCTAACGAGCGAGCCAAATTGCGACCGTACATCTCCAATTTTGCTTGCAGGGAACGCTCGCACAAGTACAAACTGGAAGTGGGCCTGTCAGATTTCGATTACCTGCTCGTTCATTCTGCATACCTACTTCAATCGTATCATGCCAATCAATATATCAATTAGCTTAATTGCTCTTCACATGTTTGCAAATCGTTTTTTTTCATTTTCAATAAACTTTACTCTTGTCCGTGTTTTTTTTTCCCCGCAGAATACGTACGGTTTAAACAATGGTTTACTTTATCCAAAATACATGTTTTATACAATTATCCTATTGTTTTCCGTGTTTTGTCTTACGCATATTTTACTTGTTTCATTTCTTTATTTAAATTAGCTAACGCATGTCACTGCATTAAGCCTATCATAACTCACATTAGATTTTTTAGTCTGTAGAACACATGACTCATACACTAACCAATAGAATGGTTCCTGTTAATTTACCAACTACATTAGCCAATCAAAATTATTATCTGTTCTTTATTAAAACTGATTTTAAAAAAATACACCATTGCCATCATGAGAGCCTCTGCGTTCACCAGGCGGGAGCTTCTGGTACTTACGGAGGTTATGGACCGGCGGATAACCAGCCAGCCTCCCCCCATCAGCAATAGAGAGAAGCGTTCCACCTATGCGGAGGTTCGCCGCCGCCTGCGCTCCTTCGGCTCACACTGACAGATCGGCCAGCTCGAGCGCAGGTCGTCCGATCTGCAACGCCGCACGCCACGCTTGCTGGCATGTTTTAGACAGCGTATAGCTGAAAGTAAGTCTATTTTTTTTTGGTTTCCTGAATTTTTTTGCGGCCCTATCTGCGTGTGCATGTTTTCATTCTTGCCCTGTTTCTTTATTTAGTACATATCTGCGTGTGCATGTTTTAATTCTTGCCCTGTTTATTTAGTACTTATCTGCGTGTGCATGTTTTCATTCTTGCCCTGTTTCTTTATTTAGTACATATCTGCGTGTGCATGTTTTCAATCTTGCACTGTTTCTTTATTTAGTACATATTTGTGTGTGCATGTTTTCCGTTTCGCTTTTTTTTTTCTAGGATTTTCTAAAGGAAAGAAATTAAACAAAAGTTAAATTGTTATCCATCATTTAGGGACAGAGAGCAGACTACGCCGTCATCGCCAGCGACGACGTCGGCCTCATCCCCTATCCCCAACTCCCAGCCAAACCTCCTCTCCCCAACCTTCCCCTAATTCACCCTCCACCCCAGCCTGGCCAGACCCGGACGCCCCTCCCTCCGATAATTCCCATCCCTCAAAATTCCCCCTCTCCTCAACCCTCCTCTCTCTTTTCATCACCCTCCCCTCCACCCACCCCTCTCTTTTCCACCCCCTCACCACCTTCCGAAATAACCACTCCTACATCCGACCTGCATTGGCCTACCTCCGAGGAGGATGATGGTGGGGCTACAGGTCCAGGCGTCATTGTGAACGGTATGTTTCCCTTTTAAACTATGTTTTTGGGGTTTTTTTGGTTTTAGGGGGATGTTATCCTTTGCCTGTGCATTTTTCAATTTTTAGGTATTTCTAATGTTTGTTATATATATCTTTGTTTAAAAATGTCTATGATGTTTTCCCCTTACACATATCACTCATGTCCAAACACTTATACTTGTATCTCTTGTTTACAGTACCAACAAATGTAGTTTTTGGGCGTACTTCTCCATTTTTTTAAATTTTATTTTTATGAATCATTTTTTAAGATTTACATTGGCAAAGAATTTTGGCTTTGATTTGTAATTTTTAATAAAATTGTCACTTTTTGTAAAGTCGAATTTGCTTTTGAAGTTGTTTGGAAACAAAAATTAAGGTTTCATTTTATTAAGCACCACAATTTTTTAACCCACAGAGGATCAGAGGCGGCTGACCGAGTTAGCAGCTTGTGTGCAGAGGCTGAGGGGCCATGTTATAGACATGCTGGTGGTCCTCGATCAGATGTTGGGTATCCTGCGCCACTAATTTTTTTATTTTACAAAGAATTTTTCATGATTTAAAAAATAAAAAAAAATTTTTTGATTTAAAGTCTCATTCCTTCTCTGTAAATATTAGATTGTTTAACCTTACATAAGTCAACTATTGCAGCAAGTTTTTTAAAGTAATGTAACTTAGATTGTAGAAAGCTGAATTATGTAAGTTGGCACATTAAACACCTAACAATACCAATAGGTTTGTAGAATTACCAGCATTTGTTGTTAAAATTATTTGGTGGGTAAGGTAAATATTAAATGAAACCTGCTTAGGCCTAGATTAGAAAACATGCTGATTCACCATAATACCTTTTGGTGTTTGTTTTTAGCCACAAAGCATGGTAAAATATTGAACAATTTTATTCATTACAGGATTAGCCATTAAGCAAGTTTTCCTTTTTTGAACCAGGTTACACTTGCTTGTAATTTAGAAATGAAATGTTTGTTTAAACTTAACAAAAAATGTATTATTCACAAATAAGAAACACAAAGTGATTTTTCACAATCAATACACACAGTGAAAACACTCTCAAAAATACAGCCTACACCCAAAAAATAAAATTAAAACAACAATCAAGAACTGTTTTATGAAGTAGCATGCCAACATGATTCCACAAATGAGGCGACTAAAAATTTGTTCCAGAAGTTATATCCAATGTATCCACATGAAGTCAATTTTTAGGATCAGGTAGTAGTCATCGTTTTTCCGAAAAATATTATGGAATAAAGCACAAAAAGATAAAAAAAAATGTTAAAATTTATAATTAAATTATTACATGTCTACATTGTGTCAAATAACTACATTTGGGACAATAATGACCTAAAAAATCTGGACACCACATCATCGCGTATGGCCCCCCCACATACTGACCTCCGACCAACCTCGGGGGGGCCATCCTCAGGCAAGGCATCCTCTGGCTGCATTGGGACACCACTCTTTATGGCGATGTTGTGAAATATTCCACACAGGAACACAATTTTCGAAACCATATCCGGCAAATACATGAGCTCACCACCAGAGTGGTGGAGGCATCTGAATCGGCCTTTTAAAAGGCAGATACAGCGCTCCACCACTTGCCTGGTGGCTGTAAGTGCGGAATTAAAATCACTTTGTGGGCCTGGTGTGGGAGCCAAATAAGGAGTGAGCAGCCAGGGCGTGCAAGGGTAGCCACTGTCTCCTGTGAAAAAGAAGTTACAAAATCAGGATCACTGTGTATCAAGCTTTGCATTGGTATCTAATAAAGGTCTCCACTTACCCAGAAGCCACGCATCACCAGCTTGTAGGTTGTTTAATTTATGCCAAATCCCAGCTTGCCGGATGACGAATGAGTCATGTGCACTCCCGGGTAATTTTGCATTCAGGGACAGGATATGGAGGGAGGCATCACATACCACCATTACATTCAGTGAGTGATAGTGTTTTTGGTTCCTAAAGATTGCCTCCAGCCGTGCTGGAGGCTGAAGTGGTATGTGAGTACCATCCACAACCCCTATGATGTGTGGGAAGCCAGCTATTTGGTAAAAATTGGCCTTCGCCACACTAAGGGAAGCCATATCCAAAGACATTTTAATAAAATGATGCTTGAAAAGGGCCTCCATCACTGCCCTCAGGATCCTTGAAAAGGAGGATTGTGAGATTCCCGCAACTATTCCCACCGTGGTTTGAAAGGATCCTGAGGCACAGAAATGTAACACCGACATTAATTGCGTAAGTGGTGGTATTGCTGTAGGACTGTCAATTTGCCGCACAAGATCACTCTCTATTAATGAGAGAGTGTCTATGATGATTTGTGGAGGAAGACGGTATCGTCTTAAAACCTCATCATCGGGCATTCCAAAAAGGGTGACACGTGTTCTATATATCTGGGGCCTTGCACGCCTACGATGCCTATGCCTGGGACGAGATTGAGGTTGGTCGGCTTCCGGCAGCATGGCCAAAATAATACGACCAACATCAACCTGAAATGGTAAGTAATGTAGTTAATGTATGTTGAAATTAAAATTAAAAAAAAAATACTTATCTTTCCATTAAAATCCAAAGATGCTTACATGCCGGGGTATTGTCATGATTGCAACAACCTACATTTCAACATAAAAAAATTAGTTTTGAAGCTTGGGTGGTCATTTTGTAATCTTCAGAATGTAGAAAATGGGCAAAAATATAGGGGGGAGCACACATTTCGAAAAATTGTAAACCTACATTGAGAGGACTAACAAAATTTGCAAACAAAAATACCCCCCAAAAATTTGAACGCTAAATAGTTTGCATTTTTACAAGGGGGAAGAAGGAAACAATAGTGCGCTAAATAGTTTGCGTTTTTACAAGGGGGAAGAAGGAAACAATAGTGCGCTAAATAGTTTGCATTTTTACAAGGGGAAAGAAGGAAACAATAGTGCGCTAAATAGTTTGCATTTTTACAAGGGGGAAGAAGGAAACAATAGTGCGCTAAATAGTTTGCATTTTTACAAGGGGGAAGAAGGAAACAATAGTGCGTTAAATAGTTCGCATTTTTACAAGGGGGAAGAAGGAAACAATAGTGCGCTAAATAGTTCGCATTTTTAAGATCTCAAAAAACCCCAAAAAAACCTTACTGAGTCCAAAATATGCGAAGGACAATACATGAACATTTTAAAATCCAGTTATAATCAAAACTTACCAATACACAATAAATAAGTCACAGTCCAAAAACTTCGTTGGGGCCCAGCCAAAAATAAACTACTAAAAAACATACATAATATTTTAAGAAAAAAAACATCTATTTTGTAGATCCATAATTTAAACAAGGATGACGGGAAAAAACTTACTCCAAAAATAAACCACCAATAAAATAACCACACAAAAAAATGGGAACGGAAAATTTGAAAAATAAAGCGCCTCGAAACAACTCCAAAAAACCGCCTCCAAACACTAATCCCTCCAACAATACACTCCTACACACGAAACCTCCAACAATCAACACCCGCCACCTCGACTCGAGTCGCAAAAAGCCATAAATACTGTTTAGTTTCCCGCTCAAATTAAGGACGGATCATAGGAACGCACAATCAATGATGCGGTCGAATAATAAGGACGCATGTATAAATACGTCACGGAAAAACACAAACGGTCTGGTGTAGTTCAAGTTTTTACAAGCAGCCGGTAAGTATTTCTCTCTTTTCTATTCAAGGATTATTTAGAACCAGAATATAGTGAAAGTTTGACATCTAAATTTTAATTATTTTAATGTAAATAGGTGTTTGGGATGACATGGAAGAGGCTGCTGGGCCCAGTATTCCGGCCAAAGCTGCCAAAAAGAAAAGGCAGCCACAATTCACAAGAAAGGAGATGGAGGTTTTGGTTCAGAAGTGTGTGGACATCCTGCCACAGGCAGACAGGAATATGGGTGTAAGCCAGAAGTGGAGAATGTGGGAGGAGATAGCCAGTGCTGTCAATAGGGTGGGTGAGTTGGTCCGTCTAGCCCGGGATGTCAAACGCCGGTAAGTAAAAAAAAAGATTTAAAGAAAAAGTGTATACAGGGCCAAATAATGCAGGAATAATGCCAACTTTTTCACCCACAAATGGCAAGACTTCAAATATTGGCTGAAGCAAAAACTGGCTGACAGGGCTAGGCATGCAAGGGGGACAGGTGGGGGTCCCACCCCTGTGTCATTGGAGCTGACTGATTTGGAAGAGCTGGCACAGGGGTGTGTGCAGGATGTGGAGGTGTTTGGCATGTCCAACATGGATATGGACATGCCAGACTTTGCGGCTCCTCATGTTGTCCCAGGTAAATGTTGTGATGTAACCAACTCTGAAATGTTTTTGTGACAATATGTAGATTCTAATTTGACTCTTTTCTCTTTTTTCTCACAGAGACACAGGCGGATGAGTCTGCTCCAGAGGGGAGCCTTGGCCGCAGAATTTCTGCTGGCTCTGCAGGGGAGGAACCAGTACATCCGGCTGAGGACCCTGCAGAAGCCAGTCCAGGGCAATCCCCCTCGCAGGCAGTGGCACTCCTCACAGAACTCAATTTTAAATCGGATTACCATACGGAGATTCTGCAGAGGATGGACACCAGTCTGCTATGGGTGGCTGGGGCCCTGTAGCAAAATGCTGCGGCCAACGTGACCATTGGTCAGGCCCTGGCTAAAAATACCAGGGCCAACATCAGAATAGCCAATGCCCTGGAGCAGCTCGTTTGCCAGCCCATGGTGGAGCCGACCTCCCTTCCTGCCGGAACATAAGGATCCTCCACCTCTGGCACAACAACAGCCATTCCTCCAAATGTGCCTAGCCCTGTGCCTAGTCCAGAGGCCACAACATCTGCCTCTGGACAGGCCAGCCAGAGGACATCCCGGACCCGGTCTGGCGCCCACTCTACCCCAGCCAAACGGGGAAAAAAGCGATGACAGCACTGGCTACTTTTCCCACACTCCTTCTGTGCTTGCCCCATATTCCTTTAGTGCCAAAACTTCCCTCTCCTTTCTTGTGAATTGTTTTTAATGTGTTTTTTTAATTTTGACAAAACTGGCAATATTTTTGGGATAATTCTTTCATTTATTATTGGCTAACAATGACCAAAAACTTTAATTGGCAAATGCACATGAAATATTAAAAAATGTGTTGATGAAATAAAAAAATGTACAAATGTTCTCAATTGTATTGTGACATTATTTGAAAAATGGTTTAGAGTTAATCCTGGCCCACAAGCCAAAAACGAAATAAAAAAAACAAACAAACAAAGGGTTAAAAAAAAATGGTTTCTTTAAGGAACACTTTGAAATTAAAAAAAGGATGCAAATTCTCCAGGCCAAAGCAAAATGTTAAAATACACACAAACATGATGACAATATTGTTACAATATCACAAAACCCATCAAAAAATGTAAAGAACATTCCTAAAAATGTAGGCTAAATGATTGTGGAATCCTGAAATTAGCAGCTGAGATTTTCACCTGCGTACGGTTTTGTGCTAACCAAAAAAACTCTGTTCAAAACACATTACAAGCTGGTTTTCAATTCAAAGTTGATTGTTTTTCTGACAAGCCGTGATAAATCGATGAAACATCGAGGAGGTCCGGGCCGGAGGACAAGACCATCGACATTGTGGTCGAGTAATCCACACCCCAACCTGTGCGAGCAGTTTGCACGGAAAGAGGATCAGCCAGTGACGTATGACTTTGTATGAACACATTTGACGTTCGCATGAGCTAATTTATGTACGCCCCAAAAACGCCTCGCCACGCCTGCGCTTTCCCATCTCCACACGCGTCAATGCCCAAAAACGGCCTGTTCTGTCAATCACATTTCACATGTCACTTCCTGTTCGAAATTTGACGAACGAGTCAAAAAAAGCTCGCAATCTGCCATACGCACATGCGCAGTGTTACACCGGCGCATGCACGGTTTCACAACATCGGAACGCAACGAGCGTACTGCTGCTAACGAACGGCTCTGAATGAGGGCCTAAATGTATATTCTTAAGGGATTTCAATTTGGGATCACTGGTCACAATGGGCCAGTACTGTTTGCTGCGTTTATGTATCACTGCACTAGAAGAATTAAAATGATTGACCCATGGAATCACAGGTCTCTCATCCTTTGGTTTAAAACAAAATAACGACTCCTCTCTGCTAATACTCAATACTTTATTATTTTGACGGATCAGATCATTAAAAGGATAACCCCTCACAAGAAATGTCTGAACCATCAAGTCCAATTGGACATTAAAATCACTATCATCACTGATAATTCTCCGTAATCTCAGAAATTGTGAGCAAGGGAGTCCTTGTTTAAGAGGCCTAGGGTGACAACTTGGTTAAAAGCTAATAAATTGTTCCAATCCATTGTTTTAGTAAATAGAGAGGTCACTAATTTGCCCTGCTTAAGTGTGATGGATACATCCAAAAAGTTAACAGTATAACTGTCTAAATTAAATGTGAACTTGATAGGGCGTGACAGCTGATTGTGTCGTTCAAAAACTTCCCTCAAACCCTGCTCGGGACCTTTCCATAGAATGAATAAATCATCTGTGTACCGGAAAAACAAAAGCACATGCTGGCGGATAGTCACATCTTCAAAAAACAATTGTCTCTCCACCACAAACATGTAACTGTTAGCAAATGAGGGGGTCACAGCTGACCCCATTGCACACCCAGATGTTTGAATAAAGAAATGCCCATCAAAATAGAAATATTTGCACTTCAGTGTACGCTCAAGTAGTTTTAAGAAAAAATCAACCGGAGGACCTTTATACCACTCATTATGAGAAATTAATGGCTCAATAGCTAACAGTCCCTCCCTATGGGAAATGCTAGTATACAAACTCTGCACATCAGCTGTGCAGAGAATGACCTGCTCCGATAACTCTGTAAAGCTGTTAAGAGTTTTCAATAACATTGTGGTGTCTTTTAGGTAAGTGAATTTGTGCTGGATACAGGGTTGAATAAGACAATCCAAGTACACAGACACTGCATGATACAATGATCCTCTGGGTGCATTGTCTTGTGTACTTTGGGTAACACATAGAGAATGGGGACAATAGGGTGCCGTATTAACAAAGCATTTTTTATCTCCACTGAAATGAAACCCTCTTTGACTCCAACATCTAATACATTTTCTAACTCACATTTAAACCTTAAAGTAGGATTAGACTGCAATTTCTCATATGTATTGCGATCTGCTAATTGGCGATACACTTCTGATTTATAGTCTGATCTATTCAAGATGGTAATCAAACCCCCCTTGTCAGAGGGGTGAATAACAATATCATCGTAATTACACAGGTTGCGCAAAGCTATACATTCACTATGGGAGTCATTCAATAGGCGTGAAAAAGTCTCAATAGAACTATTAATTAGTGGAGGATCAAAGCTTGATCTAGCCTGTAATGCTCTGACCTTATTAGGGAACACATACTCACTATTGGCCACATGTATAGGTTTATCCTCCTTGAAAAATTATTTCAAACACAGTGTTCTATTTAATTTGAAGTTTTCAACTTGCCATTGAAAATGTCCGAATCCCACAGAGGGAACAAATGAGAGGCCGCGGTTGAGGACTTTGAGTTCATCACTTGTCAACAAATGATCAGAAAGGTTGAATACTAAGTACTGTGTAGGTAAGGTGGACGAGAGCCTGCCCTTCTGCCTCTTGCATTGCCCCGACCTCTTCGTAAGTAATCTCTTTGGCCTGAGGGATGAGCCCTCGTACAGGCGCCTAAAGTGTTAACAGCAGCCAATGAGGAATCAGAATGCCCCTCGCTGTCACTGAGCATAGCCAATGAACTGCCCGGTGATACACTGTAATGAGAAGACCTTTGTTGTTGAAATCTTTCCCAATGAGACTGCGGGACATGTGGCATAGAGCCAGTTAACCATCCATACACATGCTGTCTCTCATAGTCTTCATTGACTTTGGTGAATTTATTATTCTTGAACTTAATTAGCTCCGCAGTGTATTGTTCAATTTGTAAATTGAGTTTATCCAACCACTTTGTCTCTCTCCAATGTTGCTTTGTGGGTTATCTCAAAATCACTGAGCAGTTCTCTCTTAGCCTCCTCGATGACCAATAAAATCAGATCGAGAGAACATTTATTTAATATTGCCACCCATTTTTTACAGAACGCAATATTGTGGCATCCGATGGTAAGGACGTTTTTGATTCTAAATCCCCTTGGGATTTTCTTGCATTTGAAATAGTCCGACAAGGTGATGCCATGGTATAAAAAGTCTGTTTCACGTTTCTTTAATTTAATCCATTCCCTGAAGAGATCCTCGTTAGAGGTAACAATTTTATCTTGCAGGCATTGAGCAAAAACAATTGATTCAGCTTCACTGTCGGAGACATAAATGTGTATATATATATATATATATATGTGTGTGTGTGTGTGTATATATATATATATATATACATATGTGTGTATATACTACATATATATATATATATATATATATATATGTGTGTGTGTGTGTGTGAATATATACATATATATATATATATATATATATATGTTTATGTGTGCGTGTGTTAAGGCTGATATTTGAGTGGTTTTGATTGCATATTTGTTATGCTAATTTTAGATTGATTTTTTTTGACTAAAGGACTACATTCACTACGGAACCTGATTCTTTGGACTTTATGGGCACTAAGAGATTTTTAGAAAAGAATGTATTCAAAATATTATTTGCTGATACTTCTCAACTGAACTATGGCACAGACAGCCCATCTGAGGATTTTGAGGATCTAGTGCACAGGTTCTCAAACTCGGTCCTCAGGACCCCAAACAGTGCATGTTTTGCAGGTCTCCCCACATAATTACTAGTGAAATAGCTGCACCTGTAGATATTTTAAAATGTGTCAGTGAGTAATGAATACACCTGCTGGGTGACCTGCAAAAAGTGAACTGTGTGCCGTCCTCAGGACCGCGTTTGAGAACCACTGAACTATGCAAAAAATTGGTCGAATTGGAATTGCACAGGCTTACTTTATCTCAATATCATAGAGAAGGACTTATCCCAAGAGGTTTTAGAATTAGAAACCTGCCCACTTTGGGTAAAAATAACAAAGAGTTTTGTAGGCAATGGTGCCTAATTCTAAACCAGTGCAGCTTCGACCTGATGGTCTTAGTTGTCCAACAGATTTATTCAGATATAGATATCATTAAAAAAGAAATCTCAGCCTCAGAAATTACTGGCATTGATGTGTGTAAAAAAGATACAAGTTTGGATTGGTTAGTAAAGTTAGATGAAACAGTTGACAACTTTAGAACAGAATTATTGTTGTTTAAGAAGTCTAAATATCGCAAGGTGAAAGATGATTATAGAGAATTGAGGGTCTATCCCTGGTTGGTTGGTTAGTTTAATAGATGTCCTTGGAGGACAGGTAATTTTCGGAGAAGAGCAGGTGTCCAATTCAATGATTTTGAGTCACATACATCTTATAGTGACTCAGACCATTCTTCTGGGAGCAAAAGTTCTTTTTTAGGTGACAAGACACTGACACAATGTGACAGTGTAACAAAAGGGACCAAAGATACAAGAAACCCTGTAGGCGAGGGGGGAGGAAGTGGAACAAAACCAAAGAAAAATTACAAGGAAACAAGGAAATAACAGTTGTTAATTTATACATATTGACAGAGAGTGAAAAGTCAGTATTAACTAAAGGTTTAACATTTGTGCAGACTTATGCACAAAAAAGCTTTGATTTGGAGAACTTTATTGTTTCCATCGTCAGTTAAAACTTAAAGATTTTTTCGCTAAAAATCAAAAAGAGACACCCCTGGTGTCCAAATTACCATTTAGAAAGACTAGCACTTTTGACCCCCCCTAGTAATAATGCCTCTATTGAAACTTTCATCCAACGGGTTAATGATGATGCATTACCTTTAGTACAGAAATCTAAAATTAGGTTTTATAATACAACGAAAGAGGAGAGAGAGGCTATTTTAGCTCTTCGCAATAATCCTTCAATTATCATACCCCCCGCCGATAAAGGTGGGAGAGTTGTAGTCCTTAATCACAATGATTATATAAATGATATGGTTAACATATCGCCCACAGCATGGGTTACATTTGTAACATGTGGGTGCACAGTCGAGCTCACTAATATTGGCTATAGATTATTGTTATTAGAAATTTTGATTGGGACTCTGATTTTCAAATACATTATCACTTAGTATTTACATATGTGTAGCTTAGAGTGATTCTCTGCTGGACACATTTTATTTTATATGTATTTGTGATTTTTGTCCCGTAATGTTATATTTCTATGTTTATTGTTGTACGTCACTCGGTTGCTGGGCAGCGCTTCTGCACTTCAGTGTGGATGCGTTGCCTAGGCAACATTGGTGGCTGTGTCACGTGGTTTCTATAACGGCATTACCATGGCTCTTTGTTCCTCTGCATGGCTGGGCCCACCACTTCTGTTCCGCCCATTGCAGACAATGGCGGTGTGGCGTGATGTTGTTGGTGTGCGACCCGCATGGTGGGACTTCCGGGTGTGCTTGGTTGACGAGTGGTAGTGCGCTTCAGATGTTACACTGGTGAATGTAGTTGATGATTGTTAAGGGGGTATTTAGCCTCACTTTGTTTGTCATTGTGGTTGTGGTCTCCTGAAGAAGTACTCACAAAATGGCTGTCGGGACTGTTCCTGCACGTTATTGACATGGTGACATCATGGAGCCTGTATTTTGTTGGCTATGATAAGTACTGATGTCTTTATATACCTAAACATATGGATGGCTTGTTTCCCCTGCTACATCATGGATATTAAACGACACATTCTTTGCATTGGAGTGTGCTGGTCTATATTCCATATTGGATATCTTTATATATATATATATATATATATATATATATATATTCACATATATACAGACATACATATGTACACATACAATCAAATTGTTGATCGGCACGCCATATACTTGTCCAACTTCCGGGATGCAATTTCACAAGGAGCCTGATACAGAGCCACAACACCATCCATAATAGATTTTTTATATGTATTTCATAGACATATGGCATCAGAGACATCCTCCATCGACCCTGCATGCAGGGCCGATGGGGGATATTGTTAGTGAGGGCCATGCTGCTGAATCTAGCATGGCCCCCGCCTTCGCTGCCGGCATCTGCAAGTGTGTATTGCACTTGGAGATGCCGGCTCCCCCAACCAGGTCAAGTTGCTAATGAGGTTGGGTACACTATACATCGTCTAGTGTGTACCCGACATAAGATTGCTGGTGGAATTATCTGCTAGGGGCACCAGTCCAAATTTTGCCTAGGGCACTCCCTCACCTAGTGACTACAGAGGCCTACTAGACCAGGAACATGCTTCAACCACAAGCTTGACCCCAGAAATCATAATCACATAGTACTGGTCGAAAGTAAAGATACAACTTGAGAATGTAGTTCCTTGCCAAAGCTCTGATGCAGGAACTGGAACCAGTGCAGATCTCAAAACTGACTGTTAGGAAAATTAATACAGTCTCTGAACACCTCAGTGCACATACTGTATACCTCACACTCAACCAAAGCCCTGGAATCAGCACCCTTCTTTAAACCAGCCCAAGACAACAGCACACAGTGCAGGGAAACCAATACCACTAACAAGGTAGTATACTATATACCTGGATAACTACTGAGCACAGAGTAGGACAGAACAACATGCAGTGTCCAAGTGTTATGATGGTATAGACCGAAGATGCATACCTTTTACAGGTAAATAGCAGAGTATACTTGCAGGCTGGAGAGTGTTGGTAAGGCTGACTTTTATGCAGTATAGGAACTGCATGCCTGACAGGTAACTAAGCACAGTTTCCAATATGGTGAATACCATGGATGCTGTAAGGCTGGTAGAACTGCAGTCACAGTGGCAGGTGAGTAATGGATCTGTGCACAACTTGGAATCTGTAGTGCTGACAGGATAGGAATACAGCGGTAGATAGAACTCAGCAGATCAGTGTGAACGCTGTGATGCTGGTCTGTAGCAGCATGAATGCTTAGAAGCTAATAGGTGTGCGATATTCAGCGAATGATGACAACTTGCTGGAATCGATGAGGCACTGAGGAAGTCACAAAGGACACAATACAGGATACAGGGAACTGCTGGAGCCTTGAACTATCTATGTATGAACTCATTGTTCAGGCAGTGGTTTAAACTCTGGATCTAGTTTAAACAGGGAGTGATTTCTAGACATTGGCCTAGCAGACCAGGGGAACGCAACAAGTGAAGCAATATTCACAGGGAGACATCCTTGTGATATTTTGAGACTGAAATAAAGAAATTAAAACAGTAGTGGTACCACTGGCAATTTGCTATTAGACCTGGAATGAATGTGTCACACAATTCAAGTATTTATATGTAAATGTATACTTTTTTTAAATGAATATTTAAAATCAAGAATACTTCCAGAAAAAAATGTGTAAAATTTAGTTTGGCTAATACCGGTTTAGAGACAAATAACATAGACAAACAATAAAGTAAAAACAATACATACTCAGTGCAATCCCTATAAAGTCTTGATAAAAATTTATAATGAGGAGAGATATGCTGCTGAGCTCTTTACTCTGTCCTCTTTGTATTAAGCCCGGTACTCGGGCGAAATGCATTGATAGCGAGGTAAGGGGGCATTATTGACGTGCATGTCGCATCACTCACCCCTGCACTTTATCGGCAATAGACCTCCATTCTCCCTACCCTCTACTTTTGGATGGAGAGGACATTGAGGAATCTTTGGATACTTATCCGGATAAACACCACACCTGTATTTTAACAGTGAAACCACTGGATATTTACTCTAATGTGCCAATTGAGGTGTATTTATTGGTGAAAATACACCATATCAACAGGATTAATACCTTTTTATTACGAAGAGGACAGAGTACAGCGCTGAGCAGCATCTCTCCTCCTTATACATTTTTATCAAGACTTTATAGGGATTGCACTGTGTATGTTTTGATTTTACTTTATGTTATTTGTCTCTATACTGGTATTAGCCAAACTAATTTTACACATTTTTTTTCTGCAACTATCCGTATTAATTCAAATAAAGTATAAATTTATATATAAATACTTGAATTGTGTGACATATTAATTCCAGGTTTAATAGTGAAATACCAGAGGTACCACTACAGTACTGTTTTAATTTGAACCATATACAGGGAAGGTGAATTCCTGATAACCTCATAGGCAGCATCCCTAATGGACCAAGTGAGTCTTTAGCATACATATCTAACTGAAATAAAGGAATGCCTGATGCTAAGACCCGAGCCAGACATAAATCTCAATGCGTGACGCTGTGTATGCACATTGTGGCAATGATTATGGTGGCTACATCTGTATATATTATATATATATATATATATATATATATATATAAAGCCACCGGTTTAGGAGCCTGCCTATTCATTCAGGCTAATTCCTTGAACTTCTTGATTTTGATGGCGTTTTCACTATTCTCTACAATGTTGGTCCAGAATAGTTTAGGTGCATGAACCATTCATCTGTGCCAAGAGGTAGCCGAGTAGTCACAATTTTAGTGAATCAAGACACAAAAAAAATCTTGCACCAAGGAGCTGATCATGGTGCTGAAATAGCAAGAGAGCATTTAAAACTGAGACAATCAGAGATGGTAATGTGCCATGTTAGTTAGCAGCAGCCTACAGAGGGGATGGAGTCAGAAACTTAGCAGGGTTACATCTGAGGTAGACAGAGAGTGAGAGCCAGCCTCCAAAAAAACCATGAAGATGCCCTGATGCAGACACAGTAGCCAGGGGAGGCACTGCTATCAGGAATTTAATACAACTAACAACTATCAGAACACCATCAAATAATTTGATGGCAGCAAACATCAGACTGCCACCATCAAATGGTAAAAACACTACCATCGGAACAAAAACATTATTAGTAACCATTGGCTTCAGATGTCCATCTCTACTTTGAACCTGCAGACGGACTCTGGCCACCACTCCTCCACCATGATGAACTCCCATAGCAATGTGCCCTTTAGCTTAGCAGCAGCCTAGAGAGGGGAGGGAGTCAGGGATAAGTAGGGTCATATCTGAGGCAGACAGAGAGTGAGAGGCAGCCTTCAATGAACACATGAAGATGTCATGATGCAGATATTGTAGCCAGGAAGGAGCCAGGGGAGGCCCAGCTATCAGGAGTTTAATAAATAACAACCATTAGAAAACCATTAAATTATTTCCATTTGATGGTGGCGAAAATTGAACAGCACACTGCAGCAATATTTGCAAAAATACTTGAATCCTACATGATAATAGAAATTCAGAGGTATTGGTTGCATGTATGTAACTAATACATGATAATAGAAATTCTTGTATGCAACCAATACGTCTGAATTTATATTATCATGTAGGATTCAAGTATTTTTGCAAATTTTGCTGCAGTGTGCTGGAGGGAATCTTCTTTTTTCTGTTGTTCAGTATAAACCCCGCCCTTTACAAGCACCTGAGCAACATCATTAAGCTGATGTGAGCGACCACCATACTTTCTATTTGAAAATTGAACAGCCATCATCAAATGGTAAAACACTACCATCAGAACAAAAACCATATAGGTTAATAACCATCAGATTCCAATATCCATCCCTACACGTAACTTGCAGATAGACTACACTACTTCACCATGAATTGCTCCTTCTCCAGTGTGATGTTCCGATTATGCCACATGCCCTTGGTGAACAGGAGACACCTCCCATGGAAGTCAGCACTGTTCTCGGACAGGGGTACCATGGTGAGGAAGCTCAACAGAAAATCCAGGTAATACAAGATACATTGTGCAAAAAGGACATTGCTCATTGCCATCTTAAGCAGCTGAGGAGGGGTGCACATGGAGACTATGGAAAAATGCACAGGTGCCCCAGCCCCAGGTTCATGCTGCTGATAATGCTTATGGTAGCTACAAAACAAATCTCTCATCCATGATTTTCCTGCCCTTCCCGGCACATCCCAGTGGCTGGACCCCAGCTAGCTGCAGGGCAGCAGTGAGGGTTGTGGTGATACTGGTGAGATGCAGGAGGCAGGAGTGATAAGCGGGGTTTGTGGTGAGATGCAGAGGCCTGTAGTGTGATGCAGGGTGCTGTGGTAAGAGGCAGGAGTAGGAAGCAGGTACCTGTGGTGAGATGCAAGGGACTGTGATGAAATGCAGGGGGCAGTAGTGAGAAGCAGGAGGCAGTTGTAAGATGCAGAGAGCAGGAGTAAAATGCAGGTATCTGTTATGAGATGCAGGGTACTGTGGTGACATGGCGTAGGTTGTTATGAGATGTATGGACAAAAATAAACAAAGAAACCAAGCGCCACAAAGGGGTGTATATCCATAATTATGAAAATGAATAGTAGCTGTGTATGAAGCTGCCCTCCACCTGGGAGTAAGCCACCACTCCCAATAGGCACCAAAAAGGATGCCAAAGAACTGAAAAAAATGGTATAGGTGGAATGGCGCTAGAAACAACAGAAGGAAATAAGGTGTAAAACATATACAAATAAAATTGTGTCTCTGCACCAATAATTGGATGAATGGATGAAAAGAAGTATCCTATAACAACTGCAACAGTGTTACCAAAAGTAAAATATGGCTACTTGAAGCTCCGTGCAGACAGGGAGTGGACCTCCACAAATGAATGGTTATTAAAACCAATATGTGGCCATATAGAAAGTCGTGGTGGGGTACCCCAAAAGTGTGCCAATGGATGGGTCTGGGTGGTAATATACCGCTTTCAACAATAGTGGCTCATGCTCACCCCTCAGACGTGGAATGCAATAAGTCCAGAATAGGATGCGGTGTCAGCCCAGAGTGGAGACCGGTGATAGTAGATAGGAGTGACCGGGTGCAAGGGATACAGAAAATTGAACTGGTCTTTGGATATAGTCTTATTGTCCAATGCAGACCCAAGAAGACTTTTAAGCTTAAGTTGATATGATATAGTGGGGTCAAATGGAAGCTTCTGATAGAAAGTCGGATCAAGTAACTGTCTATTTGCTTCTATAAGGTAATCTGAAGTGTTTTGAATCACTACCCCACCCCCCTCACAAATTACGGATGAGGCACATCTTACATCCACAATATTAGATAGGGCTACATTTTTTTATATCAATTCTTCACACAAAACCAGACATACTACTAAAAAATCAAAAGAACATAAAGAAGGGGAACCCGTGTTTATTTCTAGATATAATCTATCTGAGAATAAAATCTCTGGAATTATGAGAAATAATTATAAACTGTTGTTGACTGATTCTGTCTTGAAAACACACTTAGGCCCTAGACCTCGGCTAGTTTTTAAGGAAGCCAAAAATCTGGGTAACATTTTGGCTCCTAGTCTCTTTAAATCTGATATGAAAGATTCTAATAATTTTTTCCTGAGTGGCCCTAAAATTACAGGCTGCTATAAGTGTAACCATAATAAATGTATCACGTGTACACATATTTTGAACAAAACTAAATCTGTGTTCTCACATGAAGCTCAAAAACGATTTATCATAAACTCCTTTATTAATTGTACCTCACAATTTGTAATTTATATGTTATCATGTCCATGTGATTTGCTCTACATCGGCCGCACGATACGCCCGTTAAAACAGCGCTTTCTGGAACATAGACGCAATATTGTGAATAAATCATTTAAGAATAGTGTCTCCAGGCACTTTTTGGAATACCACAATAGTGATAGTAAAGGTCTGACAGTGGTCGGTGTAGAGCAGATACCACACATGACTAGAGGAGGTAATAGATTCAGGATGTTGTGTAAACAAGAAGCAGCCTGGATCTTGAAAATGCAGACACTTAATGAAAACATTGATCTAGAATTTATTTGATTTTGCTTTAGGAATGGGGGTTCTTTGTGCTTGGCTTAGATTTCTTCAGTCCTATGGCCCTGCTCTATGTAGTGTCTCCAGTAGTTTGTAGATAGACATTGGACTTAGATTTCATGTGGATTCCAGCTCTATCATTCACTCGACTCTCCCTTTCTCTTCTTGTATTAATAATAGTGCATTGAGTCTCTTGGTGGAATTTTTTAGTTTTTGGTATTGATGCTATTAAATATCTGATTAGATTAACATGACTAACAATTTGATCATGTGATTACCATTGTATTCACAACTAACGGTTCAATACATTATGTCTATTTCTATGTGCCCCGTAGGAATAACTTGATCTCTATATACACTTTTATATGATGTATCAAAGTTATTCATGTTATGCTACAACTGTGAGCTCGCTGTTGCTTTTAGGCTTTATGATGAATCCTTCATGAAATATTTTGATGTGCTTTGATATAATATCTTTAAACAATTTAAAGCACAGCTAGTAACTGTAACACGCTAAAATATTTTATCCAAAATAGCTTTTATTGTTTGTTTATTTATTTATTTATTCGTTTTTTATATTGATCATATCTAGTGTTTTTGTAATATTAGTATATTCTGTTATTCATATAGTATCTCTGCTTAATTTCTTAATTGTGACCTTTTAGGTAATGAAATTCTAACACACACCTATTAGCCAGTTGATGTCTGACAGGTGTTGATTCACAGGTGGTCCATTAATGAAAATGGGTATATATTAGCTGTCCATGCTACAATCACTCATTCTGCCTTCTTGAAGAAGCTGCTATATGCAGTGAAACACGTTAAGGACTACAGAGACCACTTTTATTCTACCCACTGCACCAGTACCCACCATCTCATCACTCCTCTAGCCAGCAGTTTGACACACAGCCTGGTTTTCTTTCCACCTTGAGTCCTGTTTGAGCCATCACAGGACCGGACTACCAGCTGCAGCCGAGCCCTGTGAGCCAACACACGCCACCCACATCTCTCTGGAGAGAGTTACAGATCACTGGGAGTCTGGTCGCTCATTATTGGAGAGAGCCACCTCATTGCTGAGTCCGGCCATATCCCGCTGGTGACCTCACGCCGCTGTGTCCTGGACCTCAGAGTTTACAGCTGCAGTGCTCCCGCATGCACTTCCGCACTGCCGTCTAGACATCAGCACTTCCAGCCGCATACCAGCCGGTCTCCACTCCGGGCTGACACCGCATCCTATTCTGGACTTATTGCATTCCGCGTCTGAGGGGTGAGCATGAGCCACTACTGTTATGAGATGTAGGTGGCTGTTGCAAAATGAAATATTGCTACTGTGCGAAGCTGGGGCAGGTCGCTAGTATATATATATATATATATATATATTCTTTTTATCTTCTTTAGTGTATGCTTTCTTACATTATTTATTATTCTGCCCACATTTAGCCACATTCTGCCAAATGTTTAAAACATGAATAGATACTTACACATCGGTGGTGCAGCACAGCCAATGCAATATGTTGGTGAACGACGGAGTTCACCAACATATCGCGGGTTCACACTGGCTGACGGGCAGCAGATATATTGCCCGATTAATTGATCAGCCAATATATCTGTCAGTGTGTACCTAGCTTAAGAGGATAAACGGGGAGATGGATCAAGTTTAAAGAATGTAATGGCCCCCATACAAGGTGAAATTCATAGTTGGTAAGATGAGTTGTACAATTTCTTTTGAAATTCTTCATATGATGTGTTCAAATGGTGTACGATTGATCGTTACGATCATAGGATAAGATGCATAGAAGTGTGTCACATCGTACACGAGCGGTTGAGATCTCTCTGCAAAACCATCTGATCTGCGATCCAACTAGATGAAGGCGGGGACGCGCATTGGGGTCGCAGAAGACTCAAAATACAACTATTTTCAAACGATTGGTCTGTCCAACCTGTAGAAACTGCCAAAATCATGTTAAAAATAGTCCCAAGTATGGGCACCTTAAGAGTTGTCCATAGCACCCAATCAGCATTGGGGTAGCATTTAAAAAGCACATTATATAAAGTAATAGGTAGAAGCTGATTGGCTATTTATTGGCACCTTCTCCATTTATCCAGTCTGTAGAAGGTTTGATACATCTCCCCCAAAGGCACACTCCTACATAAACATGATGCAGCAGCAATATTATAAAATTGCAGAATCATGAATATCTCTAAATAAGTTTAATCTGTAAATTTAAAATCTATAAAATCATTATACATAAAAACAGGATCACATAGCCGAAGAGGTTTAAAGAAAAGAGAAAAACTTTATTAGAAACAATATAAATTATGAAAATAGAATTACGATTCTATTTCAAGTAGATTTAATACCCATACAATCTTTTGAACACCTGAGAAATCTTAAATCACATGCAAAACTTATAAAACTAATCCTTCTGGCTGTACCACTATTCCTTTAAGAGTTAAAACCATTTCTACTGTATGCCCATTAATGTTGCTCTGTTTCAATAATGCCTCTCCATACTTGTCTAATTACAAAGGATAGATTTTACTAAAGAAGAGGATTTTTTCTTAAATCCAGTTTTCACCATATTTAAAAAGTATCTTATTGAAGACATAAGAATAAATATAAGACTGGATTCTCCCAAATAGAAAAGATACACAAAGGCAGAGGCAAACAGGGAAGGTGCAGGTAGGAAGAAGCTTGCATTATGTTGAACCAGATCTAAAGAATATGGCATTCCTGAGCAATAATTATCAGAGAGGGATCAATAGGCTACAAAATGGCTAATGTCATCTAAAGATGTTGTTAGCTAAGGGGAGCACTCTCTGAAAGGCTTTGCAAAAGGGGCAGTTTTTTAATCCCTATACTAGCCTATGTGATCTGCCTTGTGATCAGTGGCGGAACTCCCGGAGACAATGGAGTCATTTGCCGCCGGGCGTCAGCCCTGAAGGGGGCACCTGGCTCCATTGTCCCCGGGAGCTGCATGGAGAAGGAGCGCCACTAATCGGTGCTCCACCTCCATTGGCGTAACTACGGAGGGTGCAAGGGGTGCAGTCGCACCCTTGAACCCTCCATTTGCTGGGCGCCCGCTGAGTGTGTTACCAGCGGGCGCTCAGCTCCTATCCTCCTGGCGGTAGCCGGAGGATGGAGCTCCCTCTGTCTTCTGGGCCCCGCAGTGTATTATGGGAGTGACGTCATAACGTCACTCCCATAGTGCCGAGGAGCAGACGCCGGGGATGGAGCTCAGGAGTGAGCTCCGTCTTCCGGGTCCCACAGTGCACTATGGGAGTGACGTAATGATGTCACTCCCATAGTGCCGAGGAGCAGACACCAGGGATGGACGGCAGCAGCACTGGAGCGGGGATAAAGTTAAGTGTTTTGGTTTTTTTTTGAGTGTGTGCGCGCACGGTGGGGGCCATCACTACTGGGGGCAACTACAGGGGCCTGCTACTGGGGGCAACTACAGGGGCTCACTACTGGGGGTAACTACAGGGGCCTCACTACTAGGGGTAACTACAGGGGCAACTACAGGGGCTCACTACTGGGGGCAACTACAGGGCCTCACTACTGGGGGTAACTACAGGGGCCTCACTACTGGGGGTAACTACAGGGGACTCACTACTGGGGGCAACTACAGGGGCAACTACAGGGTGCTCACTACTGGGGCAACTACAGGGGCCTCACTACTGGGGGCAACTACAAGGGGCCTCACTACTGGGGGCAACTACAAGGGGCCTCACTACTGGGGGCAACTACTGGGGGCTCACTACTGGGGGCAACTACAAGGGGCCTCACTACTGGGGGCAACTACTGGGGGCTCACTACTGGATGTACTGCATAGGGGGACCATTACTGGGGAGCACTACATAGGCGGACCACTACTGGGGGCATTATATAAAAGGAACTGCATAAGGGGGGGTGGCGGCAGCTGGGGCTGGCATAGGTGCTGGGAGGTGGTACATTTTAGTTTGGGGGGGGCACCAACATTTATCTTGCCTCCGGGCACCTGGGATGAAGTTACGCCACTGCTTGTGATCATAATGACAATGGGCCTGATTCACTATGGATCACAACTGCGAATGCAATAGAGAATTATGCACACAGTTCAACTGCGATAGTGTGCTAATCCATTGTGATCGCAATGCCACGGCTGTACTACATAAGGATGCCCACTTTACCTTACACACATCAGTAATGTTTAGCAAGACTGCGAAACCATCGGTACAATCGAGTACCATCGCAGCCTCATGCACACTTTGCACAAGCTCTGTCCTTACCCAGAAATTGCTAACCACATCGCACGCAGTGAGCCCAAGCTACGTATGGCATCGCAGTGGCTAATTTATGCATGCCCCTGCAACGGCATTCAATTGCACTGGTACGCCTGCATTTCCCTGACCACCACCCCATCACCACCCCCAATTGGTACTTCTTGTCAATCACTCCACAATGGGTCTGGTAAGTCACTGCAATCGCAGTCCCGATCGCAGTGGCAGGATCACACACGTGCACTGCAGTGCATATGCATGCGCATAACGCAACAATTGGCTGATCGCATGGGTATTAGCAACTACATTCCTTGCATAATCAAGCCCAGTGACCACAGCAGATACCTCCAACATCTGTCTCTTTGGTAAATGGCCACAATGCTCAATAATTCAGTAATTGTTCAAAAATATTTCCTGAGGATTTACCGCATTCTTGGCTTATTAAATATGCTCCACAGACCCTAGCATTTTGCAAGATGTGTACCAGATAAGCCTACTAAGCTTTTATTTTGATGTACTGTATTATAAGTAATTTTTTCTGCTGTCTCTACACTTATATTATAAGTCTCCGTGGTCTCACTTGCTGTAGTCTGAGTCTTTGAATACAGCTGTAGCTTGTCTCTGAATATTATTATTATTATCTTTTATTTATTTGGCACCACAAGGGTTCCGCAGCGCCTTACAAAGTACATAAACATATTAGCAAACAAGACAATTACATAAACAATGAGCACACAAGAAAAACAGTTATTAACAGTACAAACAATGCAAAACAAATACATGATTTATACATTGCTGCGTAACACTTAAATAAGCAGCATGGTATCAGCAACCAAGGGTTAGGTGCTGTTGTACATTAAAGAAGGAGTAAGTGAAGGAGTAGCACATGCAGCTGTTTTTTTGTGTCTTTCTACAGCTGGTCTTGGAATCCTTCAGCAGCCTCCTGGAGGGGGATGCAGTCAGGAAGCCGACGGTCAAAATTCTGACCGTCGGCTTTCTGACTGTCTAATCCCGGCAGTGGTCTAATGACAGGCGTTGAGATCCTGATACCTGTCATTTTACCTACATCGGGAGTCTGACGCCCGGCATACTGATCAAAGGTAAGCTTGGCAGGGGGTACGGACAGCTGTGGGGGGTAGGGTTAGGTTAGGGGCTCCCGGGGGCACTTAGGGTTAGGCAACCCCCAGGGAGGGTCAGGGTTAGGATAGGGGAAGGGGGGGTTAGGCACCCCCGAGGGGAGATTAGGGTTAGGCACCCCCCCAGGAGACTTAGGTTTAGGCTGTGGGGAAGGGGGGATTAGGTTTAGGCACTTACAGGGGGGATTAGGGTAAGGCACTTGGGGGGAGGTTAGGGTTAGGCACCCCTAAGGGAGGGTTAGGGGAGTTAGGTTAGTAAATATAGAAAATACGTACCTGTCTGGATCTTCACTGCTGGTGTTCCAGCATAGGGATTCGGACCACCGGATATGCGTCCAGCAGTATTTCATACCGATACCGAGGGAGGAGGCCAGGGTCTGTGTTGATGGACACAGATTACTGGCTTCTTGCATAACCAGGCACTGGCAAGGCTGTGGGAGGCTTCAGCTCCAGCAGCCTGACTGATGGAGCAACCATCATGACCATCAGTTGCAATGGTTCCGATGGTGATCCCAGCCTGTGACATCAGTCACAGTGCTGAAATCACAAATCCAGCAAGGAGGTGTCTCACACCTCCTACTTCATTTGCATCTGAGATTGACGGATTTGCACAGCCGCTTGTGTGTGGTTGTGCAAATCTGTTCAACTCTTAATCAGGCCATGTGTCTCTGGAGCTAATTCAGCATTGCACAAGAGTGTATATCGGGAATCTGTACTTATGCAGGACCCGTTAGGTGAATGTGTAGAATGGATCCTGCGCGATCGCATGCAGCCCCTTCTATGCCTCTGCCTATTTGACAGGCAGAGGCATTTAAGTGGTGGCATGGGTGGCTGGCGCTCCCAGAAATGGGGCCATGTCCGTACCATTTTTTAGGAGTGGAAAGGCAAGGGGCTGTGTCCACAGATGCAGTTTCCTAGCCTCATAAGCCGGACAGCCTGAGTAAGCTGAGGCTTGCGATGGTTGATGGTCATGATGGTTATCCCAGCCTGCGACCTCAGTTGCAGTGCTGAGATTGCAAATGCAGCTGGAACTGCCATACACCACCTGCTGCATTTGCATGTTTGCAAGGATGGAATTGTAAAGCTGCTTGCATGCAGCTTTGCAATTTCGTCCAATACTGAGTCACTCCCTCTATGTCTTTCACAAAGGTTCTCCATTCTAAATCTCATCTAATGGTGTGAATCTCTAATATCATCCCCTGAGCTCCAGCACAGAAAAGACCCTCACATACTGTTATTATACTAATTAGATGCTGTCAGTTTAGGAATTGTGCTGGCAGCATTGAGGCACAGTCTAATGGAGCCCCTGGTTTTCATTATGAACAGCCACAGGGTGGTATGGGCTTCTCTGGCAGTAAACTGCATATTGCAGGCCTTTTAGCTGCCCCCAGAGTTAATACAAACCAGGCTTAGTACAGAAACAGCAGACAATTAAATGGTCAAATGTGGCCAAGGTCAGGGTCCCTATTACATATTCAAAATGTTATCCCAAGATAGGTCAATGGCACAGGTAATATATGGACAAACTGGAGAAAGCTGGGTTTGGTAGACGGAAATTTCTAGGAGGATAGATAATGCTGGAGAAGGCTAAATAAATCTAAAACTCTGGCAGAGTGGCCCTAAATAGGCATGCTTGTTTGGTGTGAGGGTGACACCTGTATCTTTACATTTCTAAAGAGACTATGAGTACATTCCTTAGCAGAAGCAACATGACCATGATGCCAAAGTTGCCAGCAGGGACCAGAATATGATGAGAGAAGTAGTGCATTTAATATGCACAGAGGCAAATTAAACACCCGAACCTGGGGGTGACCTCTTTTCTGATAGGAAAGGGTTTATTGTGGTGAACTGAGATTATAGGTGGGGTTAGAGGGAATCTTCTATAGGGGGAGGAGTTTAGGAGCCATTTTAGTTGTGTGTTTGGTAGGCATTTTAAACAGCTTTCCTGGAGTTGTTGTGCAGGGAAGTACTGGATTTTTTTGCACTACATCTCTCTCATCTTATTACTGGTTTCAACTTATTCCTTTATTTCCTTTTCCTTTGTTTCACTACTTTCTCCTTTGTCCTTATTATTGCTGTAGAGTGCTTTCCTCCCCTTTCCTTTCCTTCCTTTGTTTAACTCTTCCCTCTACCTTTCTTTCCTAGGCTCACTTCTCCCTCTTTCTTCCCTTCTATCCCCTCTTACCTTTAGCAGTCATGCATCGTCCCCAGCGCCGGGCTGCTGTCCCCGATGTGGCAGGGCCCTCCATGGGGTCTCCTAGCAGCCTTCCTCCAGCTGCCGGCATTCCCTGCCCTCACAACACTGCACACGCGCGTGTTAGGTACCGGCTGGCAGCTGGCCCCCCGCCGATATCAGTGTCCGTCGGGAGCTGTTCTAGCTCCAGGGCCCGGCGCGGGGGGTCACGCGGTGCAGCGATGGAATCTGTTGGCATTGAAGCGGGCAACAGCATGGTGCCCATCAGGAGCCATGCTTCCTGTGGTGGAGCGGGGACAGCAGTGCCCGTTGGGAGTCCTATACGCTCTCTGGGGCCTGGCGCAGGGGGTCACGTGGCATGGTGGGCAGTGGTTCAAATCGCCGCATGCGGAGTGCTTCTTCTTCTCCCAACAGTCAGGCATGTGGCTCCAGCTCTGAGTCCTGTCTGAGCTCAGGGGACTCATTAGAGGAGCAGGGTTCACCTGTATGGGGCATGGGGTCCGCTTATCAGTGCACAGGACATGGCAGTGCAGACAGGCAGGACATCCGTGGCCAGTCCCCAGTGCATGCTCGGCTGGGGGTGCAGCCTCAGGGGCCTATTAATAATGGTGTTGCCACCTATGCTCAAGTGGTGGTGGGGGTGAGGCCTGTGGCCCCCCTGGTTTTTTCAGCCCCTGCGGTCGTCCATCCAGCAGTGCCTGTGCCCGCTGCACAGTTAGTTCCTTCGGCCTCACCTGCTGACCCTTCTGCTCTTTCCTCCTTTTTAGCAGCCATGGTTTTGGTTGTGGCCCCAGGGCAGCCTGGGGCTTCTGGCGTAGCACCGCCAGTTAGTGCGCCTGCATCTGGAGGGTCAGGAGTTGATTTTCAGCAACTAGGGAGGCAGCTGGCCCTTCTAGTGGCTCAATTTATGCAGATATTAGTGCCAGGGTTGGGTATTCTAATTCTATTCTTGCCATCGGGGCCTCAGTGGCAGGGTTGCCGGGTCTGGTTTCAGTGGCCATGATGGCACAGCGTGCAGTGTCTGATAGTATTGATACCCCTGATCCTGCTCCTGCTTCCATGTCTCTTTCAGGTGGGTCAGCTGTCGTTCCGGAGACTGGCGTTCCGGCCAGGGAGGGAGATTTGCCTGCTGACACTAATGACATGGGACACAGGGACGATTCTGGTGAGTCAGGTGTTACTTCCGGTGGAGAATAGGGGTTGGAGATGGCATCCTCAAGGGGTACCTCTGGCTCTAGCGATAGTTTGCAGGGTTCCCAGCTTCGCATAAGCGTGGGCACAGGGGTAGAAGGGTCAGGACCAGCCCCCAGGATGGTGATTCCATGCCATCCATGGATCTCCATCGTCCGAGGTATCTAGCGATGGACACAAAGGTTCCAAGTGGTGACGCAGACAAGGATCCTCTAGCTGCAGCTCCTCCGGTCTAGAAGACCCAGAGGCAGCCATTCATTGTGATAATACGGCAGTCCTGCGAGGTATATGGCCACGGGTTCGAGAGCGTATCTGTTTTGGGCATTATGTGGACATGTTCGCACTAATGTCCAAGTCCCGTAAGGCTTTGGCAGTGGCGGTCAAAGATAAGTCGGATGAATCATATGAATCTTATACGAACTGACTAAGCTGGTTTTGTGTGTTCATGGCGTGCTACTTGCGCACTTGGCCTGATGAACACATGAATATGGTGCGGTATCTGCACCTGATACATGGCCTATATCGGTGCGCAAAAGGTGATGTCTGGCGTACCTATGACAAGGAGTTCCATTGTAAGCAGCATGGGCTGGAAGTCATGCAATTTGGTGTGCGAGACGTTGAGGTTTGGTTGGATGCAACTAACCCTCAGCATCCTGCAGCTGATCCTTCATTTAGCAGATGCGGGCAGCCTGTGTCTAAAGGGGAGATGCCTCAATAAACGGGAGGGACAAAGGGCAAGTGCTTTGCATTTAATAGTGGGCGATGTTCCTTTGGGTCGAAATGTCATTTTCGACACCAATGCCTTCGTTGTGGAGGAGCACACTCTGGGAAAGAATGTACACAAGGGGCAGGGGATGGTGTCCCCCCATCTGGGGGACAGGCTGGAGGTCCTGGTGTGAAGTAGGGTGCCCAAACTTGTGGACGTTCAGGCCATGTTCCCTTGGCTTGACGCTTACCCATGTAGCGCAGATGCAAATATGTTGCGGGATGGTTTCCTTCATGGTTTTCGTCCTTCCATTGTCAGCCTTGTAAGTATGGGGTCGTCGTGGAAATTACGTTCTGTGACTGATTTCCCATTGGCAGTAAGGAGGTAGGTCATGAAGGAAGTAAATTTGGGCCGGATGATTGGCCCCTTTTCGGAGCCCCCTCTCCCTGACTTGATTTTGTCTCTGGTCGGGGTTATTCCTAAGAGGGTCCAAGGTAAATTTAGATTAATACAGCATCTGTCTTGGCCTGAGGGTTCCTCAGTTAACGATGCAATCCCGGAGGACCTGTGTAGGGTCTTTTATCAGTCCTTTGGGGAGGCTTTGGACATGGTCCGATCTTTTGGGGCTGGGGCTCTCATGGCCAAGATAGATGTGGAGTCTGCTTTCCAGTTGTTGCCCCTGCATCCTGATTATTAAAGAATCATGGGTTTTAGGCTGGAGGATGGGTTCTATTTGGACAGATGCCTAACTATGGGGTGCTTGAGTTCTTGTTCTATTTTCGAGAAGTTTAGCACCTTTTTGCACTGGTGTATTTCAGGGGGTCGGGTGAGTCGGTGGTGGCCCACTACCTGGATGATTTCCTGTTGGTGTCCCCCCCAGTCTCCTCACGTTACGCTACCATGCTAAAGGGGGTTCTTTCGTTGTTCGCGGAGTTTGGCATTCCCGTCGCATGTGAGAAGACAGAAGGGCCCTCTACAGTTTTGTCCTTTTTGGGGATAGAAATTGATAGCCAGGAAGGGGTTTGTCATCTCCCCCAGGACATGGTGACCCAGTTACACAATGCACTCTCCCTGGCCTTGGCTGCGGGTAAGATTACCCTCCGTCAAGGTCAATCATTGCTAGGTCTACTAAATTTTGCATGCCGGGTTATCCCCATGGGCTGTATTTTTAGTCGCAAGCTTGAGCGTGCTACATCAGGGGTGCGGTGGCCAAATCATTTCATCAGATTATCAGCTGAGCTTCGGAGGGACATCAGGGTTTGGGTAGAGTTCATTTCTGCATTCAACGGAACACGCATTTGGGTTTCCCGAGTGGAGCCCAGTTGCGTCCTTCAGTTATTTACAGATGCAGCGGGCTCTTCGGGTTTTGGGGCATACTTTAAGGGTCGTTGGTGCACTGCCCCTTGGCCCATTGAGTGGGTAACAAGAGGCTTAATGAGGGATCTTCTCCTCCTTGAGCTTTTTCCAATTATGGTCTCCCTTGAACTCTGGGGTTCTTCCTTGTGCAATCGTAGCGTCCTGTTTTGGTGCGACAATCTAGGTGTGGTCTATGTGATCAACTGACAGCGCAGCATCTTTGCCAACTCTTCGTTTGTTGTCCCAATTTGTGTTGCATTGTCTGCAGTACAATATCACTTTTCAGGTGCAGCATGTGCCTGGGGTGGATAATGATATTGCAGACTCCCTGTTGCGTTTTGATTGGCAACGGTTCCGCGCTTTGGCTCCTTCAGCCTGTCAAGTCAGTGAGTTGTGCCCTTCTTATGTCTGGCAGGTTATAGAGCCGGCATGGAGGGGCTAGCCCATCAACCCCTGGCGCCACGTACCCTGAGAAGCTATCAGGCGGCTTGGGCTGAATGGCACAGGTTTGCATCCTGCAGCGAGAATTGAGGTAAGGCTGGACGGTCACTTATCCTCGAGTTTGTTTGGAGTCTATTCGAGTCGGGCAGGTCCAGAGGTGTGGTCGTAAAAATGTTGGCAGGCTTGTCCCATTTTTTCCATGTCAAGGGTTTGGAAGTCCTTTCAAAGAGCTCATTGGTTCAGAAGGCTTTGAAGGGGTGGGCCAGATTGGCTCCAGTTCCTCCGGATTCACGTACACCCATTGATTTGCGACTGCTTGCACGTTTGCTCATGGCATTACCGTCGGGTTGCTCTTCCGATTATGATGCCCGATTGTTCGGAGCGGCTTTCATGATAGCTTATCATGGAGCTTTTCGGGTGTCAGAATTAGGAGCTCCCTCTAAGCGAGGCTCCTCATCCTTGCTTATGTCCCATGTTTCCATTGAAGATGCGGAGGTTCTTTGTCGGATTCATCAGTCCAAAATGGACCAATTGGGAAGGGGTCATTGGGTTTCCATGCAAGCATGTGATGATCCTGAGGTGTGCCCGGTTGTGCGGGCTAGGTGGTACCAAAAACTTCATCCCCTCATACATGCTGATACATGCAAATGGATCCTCCATGACTCATTTTCAATTTGATTGGGTTTTAAAGCATTGTCTAGAAGCGGTCGGATTGCCCCGCGCGACTTTGGAACTCATTCATTTCGGATTGGTGACGCTACGGCTGCTGCTGTTTCCGGTTCCTCCGTCAAGCAGATTAAGGCCTTGGGCCATTGCAAGTCTGGTGCTTACAAAAAGTACATTAGACTTCAGTAAGTTGGTTTTTTCAAAAGTCCCAACTTGGGGAGTAGCTACTTGCCATTAGGGGGGTCCTGAGGAATTTTGTTTTACCACTAATTTTAACCCAGGCTACAGCCAGCTGGTGGATGTTTTGTGTTTTGCCTAAGGCCAAGTTGGGATTTTTGCCCCCTCCCCCCACTCCCATTCTTTCATGTTAGCCCCTCTGTCATAGGTTTCTTCACTTCTTTCCTTTTCTTGTTCATTACCTATCTCACGGTTAGTCCTCATCCTCTTATAAGATTCAAGGGTGCTCATCATTTGGTACTTATGGTGTAAAATTATATGAGTAGGCTTTTGTGTGTTTCTCTAGGTTTTAGTTTAGGGGATTGCTAGGGTGCTAGATAGTGTATGGTGGCGGCGCGGACCAGAAGAAGTGTTCGTGGATGGCGGGAAAGAGCGGTGGCAGTCGCCATCTGCCTTAGCAGCTTAGGTGCTCTCCCATCCAATACATGATTTAGGCTGATTATACCCTAATGGGGTCAGCGGTTTCACCAATCTCAGTGGGTTTCAAGTGGTGTCATTGGGCGGGAGGTGGATACCTTAGGCAGTATTATGGGCTGGCGGATAAGCGCCCCCCATTTGTAAGAATGTCGTGGTGTAGATGGCGATATTGCATTTTGGGGCTGTTCTTTCTGAGCCACCATACTGTGTCTGTCTCTTTGCTTTCTCTTATTAGCTAGTTCATTTACAATTATAATAGTTCAGTTTCAGTTAGGTTACTTATTAGCTTAAAAAATTTGTAATACCATTTTAAATACATTAAAATACATTTAAATAAAAATAAAAAAAGCTGGCCTTTCTTTCCCCTTATGCAAGTCTCAGTGTCATTATTTCAGGTTTTATACTGTGGTTTACCCTTTGCTGTGTCAGGGAAGGTACCCATCAGGTGATGGGGAGTTTAGAGAGACGTAGTGCATTTAATATGCATGGAGGCAAATTAAACACCTGAACCTGGGGGTGACCTCTTTTCTGATAGGAAAGGGTTTAATGTGGTGAACTGAGATTGTAGGTGGGGTTAGAGGGCATCTTCTATAGGGGGAGGAGTTTAGGAGCCATTTTAGTTGTGTGTTTGGTAGGCAATTTAAACAGCTTTCCTGGAGTTGTTACCACCCTTCACCCCTGTATTTCACTGTATGTCAGCTTCTAGTGGTGGGAAAGAATGGTGGCAGTCGTCATCTGCCTTAGCAGCTTAGGTGCTCTCCCGTCCAATACATGATTTAGGCTGATTATACCCTAATGGGGTTAGCGGTTTCACCGATCTCAGTGGGTTTCAAGTGGTGTCATTGGGCGGGAGGTGGATACCTTATTCAGTATTATGGGCTGGCAGAGAAGCACCCCCCCATTTGTAAGAATGTCGTGGTGTAGATGGCTATATTGCATTTTGGGGCTGTTCTATCTGAGCCACCATACTGTGTCTGTCTCTTTGCTTTCTCTTATTAGCTAGTTCATTTACAATTATAATGTTTCAGTTAGGTTACTTATTAGCTTAAAAAATAATACAATACAATATAAATTTAAATAAAAATAAATAAAGCTGGCCTTTCTTTCCCCTTACGCAAGTCTCAGTGTCGTTATTTCAGGTTTTATATTGTGGTTTACCCTTTGCTGTGTCAGGGAGGTACCCATCAGGTGATGGGGAATTTAAGCAGGAATGTAGGCCAGATCCCTCAGTAAGGAGAGTAACCCCAAAGACCATGGACCTGATACTTTGGCATCTGATGCCATTTTCTGATGCATACGATCAGTGCTTCAAAATCTATATGAACCCTGATGTCATCATCATCATTTTATAATAATTGGTTTTAATAGCTGGGTATTATGAAGATCAAGAAACCAAAAATATAAAGCTGTGCTAAGCATCAATTAACTAAATGAACACTGTCTAACACTCCAACAAAGTCTGACCTGTTTTTAAAGTAAAAACCTTGGATAAATCAGTTCCTTGCTCAGAGCACATATGACATCTCCCAGACACTCTCACAGTCCTTATCTATGCCTTCTCTTTTTGTTCCTATCTAACATAGGAATCTTGGTTGTTCTATCTCATGCAGTGAGCCCTTTAATTTTGCTTAGTCAGTTGCCATGGACCTTCTGTAACATTGTGGTATGTGGCCCTGCAATTTTCTGTTACTCCTGTATGCATGTTAGTGTGAGAATATATGACTGATTGATTGGGGAAACATGAGAGTGTAGAATATATATGGGGGCATACGAGCATAGAAGGTTGATGGGAGAATATAAGTGATGAATGTAGGGGATTGATCAGGGGCATAACTTCATGAGGAACTGATTAGGTCAGGGTCATTTCTAGGAATAGGGAGCCAGGTGCTGACAAATGTATTTTGGGGATACATTCAATATCCTGGCACATGGGATTCCAGGAATTAGAATACTGGTGCTGGTATCCCGACACCTGCTAGAATTCTGCCCGCTGGCATCCAGAAGGAAAGTAGCAGGGTTAGCGGGAGGGTTTCAGATTAGGATTAGGCACTAGGGAGAGGGTCAGGTTTAGGGTGTGGGGAGGTTAGGTTTAGGCACTAAGGGGGAGGTTAGGTTTAGGCATTGGGGAGGGAGGTTTAGTGGTAGGGTAAGGGGGAGAGTTAGACTATCAACCGACAGGTGTCAGTATCCTAAACCAGTCGGGATGCCAGCATCAGGATTCTGACTGCTGGTATCCCGAGCATCCCATACCCAACCCATTTTTTGCTGTCAAACAGCAATAAATGTTTATTAATGTTGGCTGGGTAACAATTGTAATATTGAGAGGGCTGCCAGCACAATAATTGTTTAAACAGTTTAAATGCTTAAAAAAAACTGGCAGAAGAGGCCCTTATTGTATGTGGAGGTGTCAGGCTGTAATGTGACCTCCAATTAACTTCATTCCACTGAGCTGCTGCTGCAAGCCCAGGGTTTACTAGTTTTGCTTGTAGCACATCTACCCTCTAGGTGTTCCCCTTTGTAAAAAATATTTAATCATTGCAGTCTCTGAGAAATTGACATGCTCCTGTCACTGTAGTGCATGCAATATCTCTGGTTCCACCTAGAAATCTCTTTTTCTACGGCAAAGGAACCAGTTTAGAGATTATCTTCCACTAGGGATCCAGCAGTGTAAGATGATCTTGAAATTGAAAGACAGCTTTATTGCTTTCATGTCACCATTTGGCTTCCTCCAATTTATTGAACATTATGGTATTCTTAACCATATCATATTATGCCCCAGCTAAAGGAAGTAAATGTGCACATGGACAAACCATGCCACAAGGTGAGTATTGCAAATGCAATTTAGCTTATTCTCATGTAGGAAAGTCTACCCACTTTGGCATTAAGCACATAAATAGCTTTTCTTGTAACTCTGGGCCTGATTCAGAGGTGAACGCAGATCCCATGTTTTTGAAGTTGACCAATGATTTTTCTACTATACATGTGTCTGAGTCACACTGAGCATGAGTAATGGTGGCTTTAAGATGGTCATCAAAGTGTGGATATGGACACAGAATGACTTACAGGTAGTGAGCATCTGTGGTTATTTTGCTGTCAGATTTGCAATCCAGGTCCGTAACTAGGGTAGTGTGACCAGTGCCATGGCACAGGGCACCGCAGGGCAGGGTGCGCTGTTTGGGCCTTTCAATTTTCCTGTTTATTATCATTCTCACTTGTAGCTTCCTCTTCTTTTATCCCCAGCATCTCCTGGCCTCCCCTGTCTCTTCCCTGGCCCTTCTCAGTGACTCCATGACTCTTTTTCAGGTGCACTATCTTATGTCCCTATTTAAAAAATGGGGGGGGCAATGCTCTCTCGGGCACAGGGCACCAAAAAGTCTAGTTACGACTCTATTGGAATCTGCTTATTTACGAAAGGCATAACCAACAGAAACACGACCAAATGAACAGGTTTATAACATTGGACCAACTATTGATTATTTTACATAGACTAGTATACAAACTGCAGAATTTGTAAGCATAGGCTATAAAGCTGACAGGCACCAACCCAAACATGAAGGCCAACCCACCCAAATAATAAACCTGCATCTGGACAGTGAGTTGGTGTGAAGCCCTTCATAGATCACTATGATCTGTGCAGACTTTGTCATATTTAAATTAATGATGTGCGGGCTCGGTTTTCTGAAAACCCAGCCCACCTGAACTTTTCTAATCCGAGCGAATCCGAGTGTTGCTCGGGTATTCCCTCCTTGCTTAGATTCCAAATTGAGGCAAAATGTCATCACCTCGGTGTCAGATTTTTACGGCTTTTGGATTCTATATAAGTCCCAGTGATTCAGGCATCATTTCACACTGACTCCAGTCTAGGCTGACATGTCCCGTGGCTGCTGTGCTGTGCTCCAGTGGCTGCTGCTGTGCTGTTTCCACTTCAGTCCCTGTGTCCATTGGCTGCTGATGTGTTCATCCACTCTCTGTGTCCAGTGTCTGCTATGTTGCTGTGTCTTTCCTCTCCACCTACAGTGGCTGCTGCTGAGCTGTGTCCACTCCTGTCCCTGTGTCCAGAGGCTGCTGCCATGTCCATCTACTCCCTGTGTCCATTGTCCAGCGTCTCCACCTTCAGTGGCTGCTGCTGTGCTGTGTCCAGTACCCTTAGTGTTAAACACTGACTGTAGTGTTAATATTGGTCGAGCTAGATTTACAGACAGGCAGATAGCAAATCATTACTTTACCCCACTGCGATATAAGCAGAGTGACTGCTCAGTTGTCATTTGCGGAAAAATGTAAAAAATATGATTAATAAGTTAAAAAAATATATTTTGGTTTATTCAACCTGTGTGCACTGTCCCCCAGTGCGTTTTTGTTTACGTACATATAATCGCTGTGAATGCACACAGTGCCAGCTGAGCTGCGTATTTAAAAAAGTGGAAAAACAATAATTATTTCTATTGTTGTTTGTACTATGTCTGTGTGCTGTTCCCTAGTCATACATGCCTACCCTCCCGGTTTTCGCGGGAGGCTCATGATTTTTCGGGTAACTCCTCGCACCCCCGGAAGGGTAGGCATTTCTCCCACATTCTGCCCACTTCCTAGTGAAGTGGGCAGAATGAGGAGAATACCCGCAGCGATCGCGTGTCTCCGTGTAGAGGGCGGGGCTTAAAACATGATTCTACATGAATCATGTCATTTGGCCCTGCCCCCTATGCAAATTCTAGCCTATCACAGCAATTTTGCCACGAGGGGGCGGGGCTTAATGACACAAATCGTCAGGCCCCGCCCCCATTACCCCCATCCTGCTTCTCTTACCCGATCATCTCCCGGGAAGAGATCTGAAAAGGTAGGCATCTCTGCCCCTAGTGCTTTTTGTTCACTTACATATAATATAAGCACTATGATTGCACGCAGTGTCAGCTGAGCTGCACATTAAAAAAGTGGATAAAAAATATTTATTTGATACATCTGTGTGCTGTCCCCTAGTGCATTTTGTTCATGTACATATAATTGCTGTGACTGCATGCAGTGTCAACTGAACTGCGCATTTAAAAAAGTGCAAAAATAAATAAATAATGTCTTCTATTGTTGTTTGTAGTAGTACTACATCTGTATATTATTCTTTGATAACTCAATAATATGGATAATGATAATTTGAGAGATAAGTAGAAGCAGCAAGCAAATGCTAGCACTGCAAATGCTGCCATCAGTCATCATGATGAACCCGATACTAGTCCTTCAAAAACATCTACCAAAGTATCAGGGCATCTGAAATCCAAAAATCAATATATTACAGTGGTAAATAAAAAATCACCTCTAATAAAAGAGAGTTTATTGCAGAAAAATATATAATTGCTAATGTGCCATTCACCGCACACAGTGGCAAGGAAAGGCTCAGACTTTTGCCTTTATTTATGAGTGGTGGTTCTGCAACTCCTGTCAATGAGGCCATCTTCTTCTGTCTCTCATGATTGACGATGCAAGCCCTTCTCATTCAAAATAGTAGTACTACATCTGTATATTATTCTTTGATAACTCAATAATATGGATAATGATAAATTGAGAGAAAAGCAGAAGCAGCAAGCAAATGCTAGCGATACAGTTGCTGCTGCCAGTCATCATGATGAACCCAATATTAGCCCTTCAAAAACATCTACTAAAGCGTCAGAGCATCTGAAATCCAAAAATCAATATATTACAGTGGTAAATAAAAAACACCTCTAATAAAGAGAAAATTTATTGCAGAAAAATTTATAATTGCCATTTTGTTTTGGGCAAGTGCACTCTAGGGCATATATAACACCTTTGGTTTGGCATGATAAGTATTCATGTATTTTGAAAACCTTATTGTTGATGGTAGATTTGAGCATCCATTTGGGTTTTTTGCTCTGCTTTTTTGTAGTGGTGCAGGCTAAACAATTGCACAGTAAAAGAACCCACCCTCATCCCCTCCTTGTTTCTGGTTCCAGAATTTGGACAGGGTATTTTTGGAACATTTTCCTGGTGCTAAGTGATTTCTAATTAGTTTTGTCCTTAGGTATGGAGCCTTGCGAAAGACTATTTTGGGTTTAGGTGGTAAGGGGGAGCTGCGCGTCTTGTCATGTAATAGGATGGGCCAAAGTTTATTTATTTTTGTTGTAAACTGTTTGGCTTGGTTACTATATTGTGTGATGAAGTAGAAGTCATTGGGGCTCTCTGTTCTGCAGTTTTATGTTTTGTATTCAAGTAATGGGCCTCTTTCTGAATTTTTTGCCATTTATCTAGTAATTGTGATTTGCATTCCTTCACTTGTATTTCATAGTCGCTGAGCCTGGAGCAGTTGCACATAATTCTTTTAAATTGTCTGGTTGGGATGCTGTCCAGCCAGTCTGGGTGGTGGTCGCTAGATGCTAAAATAAAAAAAAAATTGTCTACTGTCTTCCTGAATGTATTGGTATGGATGGTATTGTCTGAGATGAAGATGTTGAGGTCTAAGAATTCTACATTGGTTTTACTGTATTGTGTGGTAAGCTGTAGGTAATGGTTATTGTCATTTATGTAGTCAATGAAGTTAATAAGAGAATATTCGCTGCCACGACAGATAAAAATGTGTCATCTATGTAACATGTCCAGAGGACGAGGTTTGCATCAAGTTTGCGGTTGACCAAATGGATTGTTCCTTCCAGTGGCTCATAAATAGATTAGCATAACTTGATGCAAACCTCATCCCCATGACCGTCGAGGTAACCTGTAAGTAGAAATGGTCCTCGAACCACAGATAATTATATGTCAAGATTATACTTTTCAGGATGAAGTCACTTTGTGCAGGTGTCATCTTTGTATTTTTGTTCAAATAGTGTCTAGTGCTGTCAAGCCCTTATGTATGTCTGAAAAATTGAGTACAGAGATGTGATGTCACTAGTCGCAAGCCATAGATCTTCCTCCCAGACTGCCGCTTAACCTCTTGAGAATGCTGGTAGTGTCTTGGAGATGTGATTTTTGTATCTTGACATAGGGTTGCAGAAATATATTTAGGTAATTTGAAAGACTGGCTGTCAATGAGCCAATAGCAGAAATGATTGTTCTCCCTGGTGGGTTAGTGGGATTTTTGTGACCCTTTGGTAAATGGTCGAATACTCAGATAATGGGATGCAGTGTGTCCAGAAAATTGTTGTTCTTGAGCTGTGAGGATTCCTTTGTGGAGTCCTTCTTTAGCAGTTTGTGTAATTTTGTCTGGTATTCCTTGGTTGGATCTTTGAGTAGTACTTTACATGCCATGTCATCCTGCAGTATCCTGTGTGACTCTTTAATGTATGCTATCTTGTCCAGGATAACTATCCCCCCCCTTGTAGGCTGGTTTAATCACTATGGTTTTATATTTCTTCAGGTCTTCTAAGGCCAGTTATTCTGTTTTAGTTATGTTGTAGTCCTTATGTTTTGGATTTCGGTAATTTAATTTGCCTAAATCATGTTCTAGCATGTTCGTGAAAGTGGAAATATATGTGGGGTAGAATTTAGATGGTGGTTTATGGTTGGTGTGCCGGCATTTCATCCTGGAAATCAAATTGTAAGGTCAACTTTCTGATAAATCTGTGTATGTCCAGGTAAGTGTTTAATCTGTCTGGGTTAGTGGTAGGGGGGAATTTTAGGTCTTTGTCCAGGATGGAAAGATAGTCATCTGTAAGTGTGGAGCTGCTTAATTTAAAGAAGCCTTGTCCTTTCTTTATTGTGTTCCCTGGTCCTGTCTTTTGCTACCCTCTCCTCCTCTACATCCTCTTATAGTTTTCTTTTTTGTTTGCTTGTATAGTGTGATCTATGCTATCAGTGGATCTGTGGTTGGTCCTAAAAAAAGTCTGCACATGTTTGTTCTGTTTCTGGTTCCTGATTGGTAAAATTGCTTGTTAATGTACCTGAAGCCATAGTTACAAATGTTGCTTTCTCCTGGTGCTCTGTGTTGTGTGTGCTGAGGTTCTACTTACAGGTTACAGGGATGGCGATGGGGATGAAGTTATGCTAATCTATTCATGAGCCACTGGGAGGACCAAGCCATTTGGTCCAACTGCAAACTTCAAACAAAGAGTATGGTGGTAGCTCACATCAACTTAATGATATTGCACAGGTGCTCGTAAAGGGCGGGGTTTACACTGAACTACAGAGATAAAAAAGGGATTTTCCGTCAAAAACACTGCAGCAAAATCAACAAAAATACTTGAATCCTACATAATAATAGAAATTCAGAGGTATTGGTTACATACATTTGCAAATATATGAATAAGCACTGGGCCAACATCAAGGCTCCTCTATATCAGCGTCCCTAACATTATGGGGTTCACGTCCAAGATGCAGGGAACCCCAAAAGAATCCAGCAAAGGACTATCCCCAGAGCATTACATGAAAAAGGGAAAAAAGGTGAAAGTGAAGTGTAAAGTATAGTTGTGTAAAGATAAAACAATAAGTGTTAATATAATGGTAAGGGGTTAAAATTACATAAATAATAGACAAACAAATAGAAAGGTGATGAGAAAATATCTGTGAATTAAGTGGTGATGCCCTGAAAAAAGGCCCATCCAGAGCAACTCCGGGGGCCCCACACCCAACTGCTCACCCCAAAATAATTGTTGCTACCTAATAGTAGCATCCACTCTGGGTCATATAATTACAAATTACTTTTCTAATTGCTAATCTATTTATGAGCCACTGGAAGGAACAATCCATTTGGTCCAACTGCAAACTTGACACAATCCTCGACCTCTGGACAAGTTACATAATTGACATATATTTTTTGATCTGGCGTGGCAGCAAAAATTCTCTCACTAACTTAATTGACTACATAAACGACAATAACCTTAACCTACAGTTTACCACAAAATGCAGTAAAACCAATTTTGAATTCTTAGACCTCAACATCTTCATACCATCCATACCAATACATACAGGAAGACAGTAGATGTAAATAGTTTTATTTTAGCATCTAGCGGCCACCACTCAGGATGGCTTGACAGCATCCCAACCACACAATTTCAAAGAATTAGGCACAACTGCTCCATTGTTAGCGACTATGAAATACAAGTGAGGCAACGCAACTCACAATTACTAGATAAGCACTACAAGACTGAAAAGGTAGAATCAGCCTTCCAAAGGGCAAAAAATGCAGGAAGAGGCCTCTTACTTGAATACAAAGCAAAAAACTATGCAACGGAGAGCCCCAATGACATCTACTTTGTCACACAATAAAGTAACAAAGCCAAACAGTTTACAAAAATATTGAATAAACATTGGCACATCCTTCTACGTGATGAGATGCTCAGCTCCGCCTTACTACCTAAACTCAAAATAGTATTTTGCAAGGCACCAGACCTAAGGACAACACTAATTAGAAACCACTTAGCACCAGCACAATGTTCCCAAAATACCCTGTCCAAACTCTGGAACCAGAAACAAGGAGGGGATGAGGGTTGGTTCTTTTACTCTTTTAGCCTGCACCACTACAAAAAAAGTAGAGCAAAAACCCCAAATGGATGCTCAAATCAACCACCAAAAATATAGTTTTGAAAATACACGAATGCTTATCATGCCAAAGTAAAGGTGTTATATATGTCCTAGAGTGCCCTTGCCCAAAACAATACATTGAGAGAACAATTCACCCAATGAACACATGCAGAATATAAGGAAAAGATGTGAAGAACATGCAATCTCATTTTACTTTAAAGAATTTCATCATTCTGATGCAACAAAGCTTAATTTTACTGCATCTGTCAAATTCAATTGGAGGGGCAGGAATTATACTAGACACATTAACAGGGAAGAGCTATGTAAGATAATTACTATGGACACCATTGCCCCAAAGGGCCTAAACCTAGGCAATGAGATAAGATCTATTATCTGCAGATAACCGTAGCATAGTATTTATGGTTATAGTTATATACACCCTTGATCCTGCCTTTCTACTTGATGTAACTGTTATTATAGATTTTCCAGGTGTATTATTTAACTAATATGAAATACCGAAAAGATTTTAGCACATACATGCATACCCTTCAAACTAGAGAGGACTACACCTCACATCAATATCTTGTCATCATATGACATTATATGCAAGAACTATCTCAGTTTTGGAGTCGATCATTATCTCTCATTATAAGGAGTAAATTTATTAAAGTGAGTTTTAGAAGAGATGTTGCCCATAGAAACCAATCAGATTCTACTTAACATTTAACTAGTACCTTCTAGAAGGTAATAGCTAGAATCTGTATGATTGCTATGGCAACATCTCTTATAAAACTGACTACTAAAAACTCTCACTTTAGTAAATTTACCCCTAATTATTAAATAGCTATTCCACCCAATCAATCCACAGGCGGATATAGTTAATATTTATTTATTTATTTATTAACAGTTTCTTATATAGCGCAGCAAAGTCCGTTGCGCTTTACAATTTGAATCAAGATTAACATTATACTGGGTTGTAAAAGACATACATACATGACATACATAAGGGTAAGAGGGCCCTGCTCACAAGCTTACAATCTATAGGGAAATAGGTGTTGATACACAAGGAGAGGTGCTATTGCAAATAGGTCCAGCCCAATTGCAGATATTCTTGGTGGGCTGTATAATCCAATCACACTGGAAAGTTGGCCTAGGGTTAGGAGGATGTTCAATTGAAGAAAGAGAAGATGTTATAGGTGTTTACTATAAGAAGAGAGTTAGATAGGGAGCTATAAAAGGTTAGGTGGGCGGTCCTGGAATCTGATAAGCTTGTCTAAAGAGGTGAGTTTTCAGAGAATGCTTGAATGTTTGGAAACTAGTGGAAAGTCTTATTGTGCATGGGAGGGCATTCCACAGGGTGGGTGCAGCCCGAAAAAAGTCCTGTAACCATGCATGGGAACAAGTAATGCGCGGGGATGAGAGACGCAGATCTTGTGCAGAACGGAGATGTCGGGTTGGAAGATATTTTGAGATAAGTGAAGAGATGTATGTTGGTGTGGTTTGGTTAATAGCTTTATGTGTGAGTGTAAGTATTTTAAATTGAATACGGTAGAAGACCGGCAGCCAATGGAGGGACTGACAGAGTGGATCAGCAGACACTGAACGTTTGGTGAGAAAGATCAACCTCGCAGCTGCATTCAAAATGGATTGTAGTGGGGAGAGCCTGTTTTTGGGAAGACCAATAAGGAGACTATTGCAATAGTCAATGCGGGAAATTATGAGTGCGTGTATAAGAGTTTTTGCAGTGTCTTGAGTAAGATATGATCGAATTTTGGCTATGTTTCTTAGATGTATGTAACAGGATTTAGAGACAGATTGAATGTGGGGAACAAAAGACAGTTCAGAGTCAAGGATGACACCTAGGCAGTGAGCTTGTGGGGTGGGGTAGATTGTCGAGTTGTCAACAGTAATAGAGATATCAGGTTGGTAACTGCTATTGGCTGGTGGAAATATAATTAATTCTGTTTTGGATATATTAAGTTTGAGGTGGCGAGATGACATCCAAGATGAAATGGCAGAGAGACATTCAGTGACTCGGACCAGCACAGATGGTGACAAATCTGGGGATGATAGGTAAATTTGAGTATCGTCCGCGTACAGATGATACTGAAAACCAAAAGAGCTGATTAGTTTGCCAAAAGAGGTGGTATATATTGAGAAAAGCAGAGGACCTAATACTGAACCTTGTGGTACTCCAACTGATAGAGGTAGCGAAGTGGAGGTAGAATCAGAAAAGCGAATAATATGACCCCATCTACATTGGTACACCACCGTACCATGTGGACTATTTATCATATAGGACCTTACTAAATAGTGGTGAAGCTAAATGCACAAAAACTTATAAGTTTATTGCATATCTTGCATATATGTATCTTGCATACATATCTTAGCTACTAAAGTAGCTAATTGATGCCAGCCCTGGGAACCATGTCTGAGTGACTAACTACCAGACTAATAAGGCACAAGATGATGACAACCATCCTAATATTTCATGGATTATGAGAACCAATCAAAAAAGGAGGTGGGATGTAAAAACCGATAATACCCCTTCCCAGCCAAGACACTGTTTTGTTTCCCATGAGGGTTGAAATGCATTGGGTATACTAATATTGCACCATTAACTAATTTACACCTCTTCTTCTACACTCTCTACCAAGTGACGTGACCAGTAAGTCTAGCAATGCTCTGCACACGCAGGATGGGAGAAACAGCTTGCAAGCAGGAGAGAATCCCCCCTGAGATGGGAGCCACAGAGTATCCAGAATGTGTGGGAAGAGGCAGGTGTCTCTTTTGCTGGAGGGAGTGCCAGGCAGAGATTTAACACTTCATTACCAGTGACATCCTCTCCTCAGGCAGAGGACACAGCACCGGCAGGACACAGACCGGGAGGTGCGTCTTTGATTAGATGCAGCTCAGGTCAGTACGCTGGCATCTGTGTCCCAATTCAGAGTCCCTGCTTCATACCCCCCAATTTTACACAAACTCTGCATGAAACCCAGGCAACATAGACAACCTCTGCAGCATTTACCACATGCAGAGTCAGAGCAACAATAGTGTGAGTAGTGGGATGGCGCACTACACCCAGGGCTGGCACTTCCATTAGGCAACTTTAGGCAGTTGCCTAAGGGTGCCAGGACCTGAGGAGCAGCCCGCTGAGGCTGCACTGTCTTGCTTCTCCCGAGCACCTCTCCTGCTGGCTGAGAGACCCCCTGAAACCTGCCTACCCCAGTGGCAGGCATCCATCTACACCCGAAGGCACCCCCCCTCTGACATACCAAGTGCAGAGTGAGACACTGCTGCTGCTGGGTCCGGTGCCGGTGATGTCAGTGCATCATCGGCCAGCCCACTTTGTTGCTCTGACTCCAGTCTGCTTGGGATCGGGACCAGTCACAGTGTCTCCCCTCCAGGTGCTGCCTCCCACCCTCTGAGTATAACTTTTGTTGCAGAGACCAAGGCCCTGACTCAGAGCCGGACACTCTGACAGAGTGCTCGCTCTAAATCAGGGCCATCCCTCCTACTTTTTGGAGCAGCCTCCTGGCCACTCGCATAGTTGTGGGTGACCACCCACAGCAAAATGATGGTCGCGATAGTCAAGACCATCGCGACCATCGGGCTTGCGACGAGACCCTTGCGGTAGGGTCTCGCTGATGCAAGCCCTAGAGTGCTTTTGGCTCTATCAGAGCCAAAAGCACTCCCACTGACATCACTAGTGATATCAGTGGTGCCGGCCCCAGATGGTAGGCATTCCCATGGGAGCTCCTCCGTCTGGGCAGCCACAGCCCCGGCATGCCCACCAAAAGGGGCGTGCTGTCAATCACCATCAACAGCACACCCCCTTTAGTGCGAAACCCATAATGATGGCTTGGCCATCGTTATTCGGGTCTCGCGCATGCGCACGACGGAGCTGCCTCCGTCGTGCGCATGCGCACTTTGGCAACATCAACCCGCTTGTGAGCGCTCAACACTCATGAGTGGGTCTGAATCATGCCCCAAGTCCCTACTGCAGGTCACTGAGCCTCCTCTACCCCAAGGTAATTTGCTTCTGTTCTACTTCCACACTCCCAGGCTGACAGGTCCTTCAGCTGCTCTACACTTCTCCTCCTGCACTCTGCCAGGGATTCCAGGCTGACAGGTCTGCAAGCAAATTAGAGCTTGCTGCCCTGTCACCCTGGGAACCCTGGCAGAGTGCAGGAGAAGAAATGCAGAGAAGCAGCAGCTTACCTCGGAGCAGCTTAATGTTGGTGTTCCCCCACAGATTTTTAGTTGTACGGACTCTGCGATAAAATTTACCCTCCCCACTCCTTCTCCATGGCCCACTGGCTCTGCCTTCCGCACGCTGTTGTCACCCGGATCGAGGTCAGCGTCTTTCACCCGGCTGCTGCCTCCTGCTCTCCAGTCCCTCAGAGGTTCATGCTGTTTGAGGGCAGAGGATTCAGTGCCTTGCTATCGATACTACCTATCTATTGCCTATTAGATGCTTGCCTGCCTACTACCTACATACCTATCTACCTGCTTACTCTCTACTTACCTACCTACCCTCTGCCTACCTGTTATCTACTTATCAACTGCCCACTTTCCTACTACCTAAATACCTATCTACCTGCCTACTCTCTACTTCCCTACCTACTACCTGCCTACATACTACCAACCTGCTATCTACTGAACTACCTACTGTGTACTTGCCATCTGCCCACCTATCTACTACCTACCTTACTACTTATCTACAGTCTATCTACATACCTACCACTTGCTTGCATACTACCTACTTGCTATAAACCTAACCACCTATTGTCTTCTTCCATACTACTGACTTTCCTATTACCTAGCGTTCCCGCTAGGCTGTTTTAGTGGGGCGCTGCACCCTGCCCTCCTTCTGGAGGGCAAAAAGCACCCTGCCCTCACCACACAGCATACCGCTAAGACAGCCTTCGGGTGCAGTCTTCACCTGCGGGTTGCAGTGTCCCACGGGTGGGGAAATGTGCGGTGACCCGGTCACCGTCGGTGAATAGAAGCTGGGTGCATGTGCCCGACATCTATTCTACCTGTCAGCAGCGCTTGGGGCTGCCTGGTGTGTCCGTAAGTGCCAGGCACACCTCCAAGATTGACGAAAAGGTGACGCATCTTATAGACACACACCCTTTTCAATGGCAACGCCCCCTTTTTGGGTGCGCGCACACCTTAGGCACACGCAGAAGTGCCATCTCTAGCTCCGGCACCCTGCCTGCCACCGGAGCTAGAGTGAACACTAACTACCTACCTTATTATTTACCTGTCTACTCTGTACTTACCTACGACCTGCCTATATACTACCAACCAGCTATTAACCTTACTACCAATTGTCTTGCCCACCTTCCATTTTCCTACCTTACTACTTACTGCTCTACTGCCCACTTACTTACTATCAACTACACAGGAGAGACTGGATTGCTGCGCATGTAGCGGACTGTGAGCTACAATTGGCTAGCGGACAGTGCCAGATTCAAAATTACTATGGCACTGTGCCGCTGTCTCTCCATGGATGCCTGCTGGGCCTGGCACCAAATCCACACCTTCTGTTGCTGACACATGATAGGGAGGTCAGCGGACACTGCTTGATATGGAGGTGAGAGGATGCTGGTGGAAAATGTGGAATTAAGAGGCTGCGGGTAAGGGGAGCTTTACTGTGGGTCATAATGTTATAAGGGGCATTACTGTGTGGCATAATGTGTAAGGGGCACTAATTCTGTGTGGCATAATTTGTAGAGGGCATTATTATGTGGCATCACTTGTAAAGAGCATTACTGTTTGGCATAAAGTGTTAAAAGGGGCATTACTGTGGCATAATCTGTTATAAGTGGCACTACTATTATGTGGCATAATGTGCATTAGGGGTACTACGGTGTGGTACACTACACTGATGAAAAGGGGGCGCATCTTATGGACACACCCCTTCGGTGTGACCACATCCCCTTTTCTAGTGCATAAGTACAACCTTATACATTCCAAGCCCCCATTTCAACATTACTCACTACGACCACTGTATATATGTATGTGGGAGGGCAGCATGCAGAAATTTTGCCTAGGGTGCCTAGAAGCCTTGCACTAGCCCTGACTACACCAGATCTTTTAAGTACTCTCATCAGTACTTTAAGTGCTCATGCTACATCCTTTAACGGAACTATTGACTATTTCCATCATAGCCCCTGACTCTTCTTGGGGGTTAGCAGTCCCATTATATATGTGCATATGATTTTAGACTATACTAGCCTGAAGTACCAAGTCATATATATTGTTGATTGGCATATATATTGTATGATGCATACCTTACACTTCATGTTGTAGATCTATAGAGATTACGTTAGTATTTATATATTGCATTGAATAGTAAAAGTATTTTATATACATGTGCCTTTGTCAGCCTCTCTTTCACCCATTAGTTGCATACCACCATAAGGTTTTTTGAGCACAGTTTTATTCCCCTATTGATTGTAAAAATGATTACAATAACACAAACATGATATGAATAATACAAATATGATATTTATTTTGTAAATTACAAATACAGTACTGTATCTTCTTTGTATTATTCTAATCATTTTTATACTCAGGGTTCTGGAGTATACTGTACTTGAGTATGACAGGCAAATTTCTTCCCCTACCTACCCTGAGAGCACTTCAGTATATATTGTAAATTAGCTTTTTTTCTGTGACATACTATAATGTGAATAAAATGCACTACTATGTCACATAACGTGAATGTATTGCAAAGTACTGTGATGTAAGGTGAATAAGATGCACTACTGTGACAAAACATTAATAAGCTGCAGTAAAGTGATGTTATGTGAATAAGGTGCACTAATACTACTACTGCCCACCTGCTTTCCAGCTGCATCCAGGTGAGTACTGCATCATCTGTCATCAAATCACATCATAAGGGACAGTAGTGTTCATTCTGACACCCTTGACCTTAGTAGTGAGGTGGACATATTTTTATTTTGAACTGCAAAATTGTATACATGATGTATCACTACAGCTACTGTATTTTTAATATAAGTATAGTTTGATTACAGTACATAATGCCTCCTCAATGATTAGGTGCAGGGTACTAGAACGAACACTACAGTATACTTGTGTGTCTTGTGTCTAAGGACACTACAGTCGTATGGCATACTGTAATGTGTTTAAAGACACAGTGCAGTACTGTATACTCTTTTCTGCAAGGTCATCTTATTGCCTTTTTGTCATTTCACTATAGTTGATTTTTAACTTTTTTTGTAAACCACAATGTCTCAGCATTCTTGTATTCAGGTTTTTCAGCCATACATGATGTACTATATACAGTACATACATTATATTCCTGAATGCAAAATTCCCTATTACAGTTTTTATAGTGACAAAATACCAGAAGCAGTTGTAGATCCTCAGAATGGGGAAAACTATTTGTACTATAAATACAGTATATTTGCATTGTATACAGTACATATGTGTAGGTATTACTATTCACAACTCACACAGTATTTTTAGTGTACAGTATCTGTTTGTTTTGTTATTGAAGGTTAGAAATGTTGAAATTGCTTACAAGTAACTATTTGCATGTCGCCAAGATATTTTCGCTGTTGCCCTGTGTTACTGTAGTCTTGTACTGTATTGGTATTCAATTGTTGTACAGTATGTACAGTACTGTATTTTAGTGTTACTTATTGTACAGGGCTATTTTAGCACAGTACAGAAACCTGGCCAACCCCCCAGCAGGCCCACCAGGAGCTGGTGGAAGCCAGCTCCAGCAGTCCTCCCACAGCCAGTAAGTACTCTCCGATTACTCTCTTGTTCACCTTGCTTCCCAGCTTTATTATGTATTGTGTAATGTTATTTTCCCTCCTGTACAGTAAATTGTTAAAACCCTTGATATATTTTAAAGTATCCCCCTTACCTTCTCTGCTCTAAACTATACATATATGATCATGTTAAGAAATGGCCATGTACCATTTTAGTTTCCCTTCTTTGTACAGTACATTCGCTTATACAGTATTGATGTCCTTCTGGAGATATGGTCTCCATGATATTCCAGATGTGCCTGTGCCATTGACCTACTGTACATACAGTGTACTGTATAGTGGCATTATTACTGTACTGTATTTCTTTTTTCCTGCTACTGATTCCTCTCCCTATGCAACCAAGCATCTTACTTGCCTTTCTCATTGCTTCCCTACCTTGAAGTCATTTGAAGTCATCATATTTTACTGTAAAAATGTGAGAAATTGCTTACAAGTACTGTACAGTAACTAGTTGCACATGGCCAAGATTTTATCATGTACTGTATTGGAATTCAATTGTCCTACAGTGCTTCAGTATACCATATTAATTTGTGGTGTTATTGAGGGTACGGGTAAATAATTGTACAGTAGAGGTTTATTTGTTTACAAATGGTTTTAAGGCAAAGTTATGGTACAGTATTATTTTAGAACAGTCCAGACACCTTGAAACCCCCCCAGCAGACCCACCAGGAGCAGGAGGAAGCTGGCCCCATCAGACTTGGCAGTTAGTACTCTTCAATTACTCCCTTGCTCATATTGCAGAGTAGTTCAAAACTATGACAAAATGTCTAACTTTTTTTTAAAATAGCAGGTGGCTTAATGGTTATATAGCTCTATAATGTTCTAGAATGCAGCAGTCATGGGTTCAATTCCTATGGCTGATTTGTTTTTTGCATATTGCTTTGTATATTATCACTTATTTAATGCATAGAACACCTTACAACAGTAGTAGTCAAATGTTTCAATGGACTTGATATGGAATCCTCATAGATTGTTTTGGTTTTAGTTCATTGAATATTGCAGCATAATGGTTCAAAATGATGAAAATTTTCCTTCTTTTTCTATGTAGAGAAACTGGATAAATTGGCTTGAGCATGGGATGGACAGCTCCAGAGTGTGGTAATCATGGGTTCAATTCCTTTGACTGTTATGTTTTTTGCATATTGGTTTCTATCTATTAACTTTTGTAGTGCATAATAAACTTTACAACTTTAATAGTCATGTGATTCTAATAGTAAAACCCCATAGATTATTTCCTTGTTAGTTCACTGAATATTGCAACATAATAGTTCAAAACTATGGCAAAATGCCTAATATGTCTAAGTAGACCAGTTGGCTCAATGGGCTAGTGCATAGGTTCTATAGCTTTAGAAAGTGGCAGTCATGGGTTTAACTCCTATGGCTGATTTGTTTTTTTTTCACATATGTAATGCATAAAATACCTTGCAAAAGTAGTAGTCAAATTGATCACTGGACTTGATATTAAATCCTCATAGATTGTTTTGTTTTTAGTTCATTTAATATTGCAGCATAACAGTTCAAAACCATGACAATTCTCTTTCTTTTCCTAAGTAGACCAGGTGGCTCCATGGGCTAGTGCACAGGATCTACAGCTCCAGTGTGTGGTAGTCATGGGTTCAATTCCTTTGACTGTTTTATTTTCATAATGCTTTCCATATATTTAGTTTTGTAATGCAGAAAACACTTTACAACACTAGTAGTCACGTGATTTACTGAAACCTCATAGAATTTTTTCTTTTAACGTAATTGAATATTGCAGCATAATTGAGTCTCAGTTGTCCAAAAAGAGCAGGTGGCTCAAAGGGCTAGTGCACAGTTTCTATAGCTCTAGAATGTGGCAGTCAATGGTTAAATTCCAATGAAGAATTTGTTTTTTGCATTTTGCTTTGTGTATTATCAATTATTTAATGCATAGAACACCATACAACATTAGTAGTCAAGTGTTTAAATGGACTTGATTTGGTATCTTTATAGATTGTTTTGTTTTTAGTTCAATGAATATTGCAGCATAATGGTTCAAAACCTTGACAATTTTCCTTTCTCTTCAAGTTAGAGCAGGTGGCTCAATTGGCTAGGGCAGAGGTTCTACAGCTCCAGGACATGGTAGTCATGGGTTGTATTCCTTTGAATGGTAATTTTTTTGCATATTCCTTTCCATCGATTTAATTTTGTAATGCATAATACACCTTACAACATTAATAGTCATGTGATTCAATGAACTTAATACTGAAACCTCATGTAATCATGGCTTCAATTCCTTTGACTGGTATGTTTTTTGCATATTGCTTTCCATCTATTAAATTCTGTAGTGCATAATAAACTTTAAAACTTTAATAGTTATGTGATTCAAAGAACCTAATACTAAAACCCCATAGATTATTTCCTTTTTAGTTAATTGAATATTGCAGCATAATGGTTCAAAAGCATGACAAAACGTCTTACTTGTCAAAGAAGAGCAGGTGGCTCAACAGGCTAGTGTACAGGTTATATAGATTTAAATTGAGGCAGTCATTGTTTCAATTCCTATGACTGATTTGATTTTTGCATATAGCTTTGTGTATTTTTACTTAAGTAATGCATAGAACACCTTACAAAGAAGTAGTCATGTCTTTCAATGGACTTGATATTGAAACCTCATAGAATGTTTTGTTTTAGTTAATTATATGTTGCATTATAATGGTTCAAAACTATAACAATGTTCATAATTTTCTAAGTAGAGAAGGTTGCCCAATGAGCTAGGGCACAAGACAAACAGCTCCAGAATGTGGTAGTCAAGGGTTCAATTCTTTTGACCAGTATAATTTTTGCTTATTGCTTTCCATCTATTCACTTTTGTAATGCATAATACACTTTACAACTTTAATAGTCTAGTGATTCAATGAACTTAATACTGTGACCTCATAGATTATTTATTTCTTAGTTAATTGAATATTGCAGCATAATGGTTCAAAACTATGACAACATGTCTCAATTGTCCAGAAAGAGCAATGGGCTAGTGCACAGGTTCTATAACTCTAGAATGTGACAGTCACGGGGTCAATTGCTATAACTTATTTGTTTTTTGCATATTGCTTTCCATTTATTCACTTTTGTAATGCATAATACACTTTACAACATTAATAGTCATGTGATTCAATGAACTTTATACTGAAACATCATAGATCATGTCGTTTTTACTTAAATATTGCACTATAATGGTTCAAAACTATTACAAAGTTATGTCAATTTCTAAGTAGACCAGGTGGCTCAAATAGCTAGTGCACATGTTCTATAGCTTTAGATTGTCTCATATGGCTTATTTGCATATTGCTTTGTGTGTTATCACTTATTTAATGCATAGAACACCTTACAACAGTAGTAGTCAAGATTTTCAAGGACTTGATATAGAAACCTCATAGATTATTTCCTTTTTATTTAATTGAGTATAACGGTTAAAAACTAGGACAAATTGTTTCAACTGTGGAAATAGAGCAGGTAGCTCAACAGGTGAGTCCACATGTTATATAGATTCAGATCGTGGTAGTCATAAGTTCAATTCCCATGACTGATCTTTATTTGCATATTGCTTTGTGTATTGTTACTTATGCATAGAACACCTTACAAAAGTATTAGTCAAATCTTTAAATGGACTTGGTATTGAAACCTCATAAATTGTTTAATTTTTAGTAGGGATGTGCAGGCTCGGTTCTACTCGGTTCTGTTCGTTTTTTTTTACCGAATCTTATTGGCTATCCAAAACTCGTGACAGCTGATACCCAATAAGATTCGGTAAAAAAAAAGGAACCGAGTAGAACCGAGCCTGCACATCCCTAATTTTTAGTTAATTGAATATTGCATCATCATGGTTCAATACTATAACAATTTTCCCAGTTTTTCAGACATGAGCAGGTTGTTCAATAAACTGGTACACAAGTTTCACAGCTCCAGAGTGTGGTAGTCATGGGTTCAAGTCCTTTGTTTGGTATAATTTTTGAACATTGTTTCAATCTATTCACCTTTGTAATGCATAATGTACTTTACAACATTAATAGTCATGTAATTCAATGATCTTAATACTAAAACCTCATAGATTTTTTTATTTGTATTTAATTGAAAATCACAGCATAATGGTTCAAAACTATGACAAAATGTCTGAGTTGTCCAAGTAGAGCAGGTGTCTCAATGGGCTACTGCATAGATTATATAGCTCTAAAATGTTACAGTCATGGTTTCAATTCCCATGAATGATCTTTTTTTGCATATAGCTTTGTGTATTGTTACTGATGTAATGCATAGAACACCTTACAAAGTAGTAGTCAAGCCTTTTAATTGACTTGATATTGAAACCTCATACATTGTTTAGTTTTAAGTTAATTGATTTTTGCATCATAATGTTTCAATACCATAACAATTATCAATTATTTTCTTGAGTAGAGCAGGTGACTCAATAGGCTAGTGCACAGGTTCTACAGCTCCAGAGTGTGGTAGCAATGGGTTCAATTCCTTTGGTTGGTATGGTTTTTGCATATTGCTTTTAATCTGTTCACTTTTGAAATGCATAATACATATTACAAAATGAAAAGTCATGTGATTCAATGAATATTATACAGAAACCTCATAGATTATATCCTTTTTATTGAATTTACATTTGTAGCATAATGGTTCAAAACTATGACAAAATGTCTACATTTTCAAGTAGAGTAGGTGACTCAATGAGCTAGTGCATAGGTTATATAGCTCAAGAATGTGGCAGTCATAGGTTTAGTTCCCATAATTGATCTGTTTTTTTTGCGTAAACCTTTGTGTATTGTTACATATGTAATGCATAGAAATCCTTACAAAAGTAGTAGTCAAGTATTTTTTTTTATGGACTTGATATTGAAACCTCATAAATTATTTCATTTTTAGTTCATGGAATATTAATAGTCATATTGCAGAAAAAAGGGAGGAAGCTGATGCACCTTCAAGTGTACCTTAAATACACATACATGGGAAAAAAGGGGGGGGATGGGCTGCACAACCTAATTACAACATTATCAATGGTGCTACCATGCTGAGACCTGTAGTTGATGCACACTCTAAATACTAAGAATAATAAATACAAAAAATATATAATAAACTATCAATTAACATGGTGTTATATAGAGGTTCTTAGTACATGTTTGACAATAGATGTTTGCCCACCTACCACTTCACGGTGACCTCATCAGGTGGGTCCCTAACATGCCTAAAACTGACACATTGTATACATTTATCTAGGACTTACCTGTAATAGTGCCCATTGCATGTGTGTACTGCAATGCAAGGACCAATACTAATTAAAATCACCTGGGGCTACCATGCTGAGACCTGTAGTTCTATTGCATTAATATGTAATTCAGAGATCTTAATACTGAAACCTCATAGATTATTTCATTTTTATGTAATTGAAAACTGCAACATAATGGCTCAAAACTATGACAGAATGTCACAATTGTCCAAGTAGCACAGGTGGCTCAAGCGCACAGGTTATGAGGCTGAAAAATGTGGCAGTCATAGGTTCAATACCCATCACTGAACTGTTTTTTGCATATAGCTTTGTGTATTGTTACTTATGTAATGCATAGATACCTTACAAAAGTAGTAGTCATGTCTTTTTTAATGGACTTGATTTGAAATCTCATGAATTTTAGTTTTTAGTTCATTAAATATTGCATCATAATGGTTCAATACTATGACAAATTTCCCTCTTTTCCTGAATAGAGCAGTTGGCTCAATGTGCTAATGCACAGATTACATAGCTCCAGAAGGTGGCCATATCAGGTTCAATTCCCATGACTGATCTATTTTTTGCATATATAGCTTTGTGTGTGGCTCAATAGGCTGGTGAACAGGCTCTATAGCTCTAGAGTGTGATAGTAATGGGTTCAAATCCTTTAATTGGGAAGGTTTTTCATATCACTTTCAATCTGTTCAGTTTTGTACTGCATAATAAAATTTACAAAATTAATAGTCATGTCATTCAATTAACTTAATACTGAAACCTCATAGATTATATCCTGTTTTATTTTATTAAAATGTGCAGCATAATGGTTCACAACTATGACAAAATATCTCAACTGTCCACTATGGTCAGGTGAGTCAATGAGCTAGTGCACAAATTATATATCTCCAGAATGTGGTAGTCATAGGTTTATTTCCCTTTATTGATCTGTTTTTGCATATAGCTTTGTGTGTTCTTACTTATGTAATGCATAGAACACCTTACAAAAGTAGTAGTCAAGTCTTTTTTAATGGACTTGATATTGGAACCTCATAAATTGTTTCATTTTAAGTTAATTGAATATTGCATAATAATGGTTCAATATTATGACAATTTTCTCTTTTTTTCTTAGTTGAGCAGTTGCAATGGGTTCAAATTCTATTTTTGGGATAGATTTTCCTATCACTTTCAATCTGTTCAGTTTTGTAATGCATAATAAACTTTGCAACATTAATAGTCATGTGATTCAATGAACTTAATACTGAAACATCATAGATTATTTCCTTTTTATTTAATTGAAAATTGCAGCACAATGTTTCAAAACTATGACAAACTTTCTCAATTTTCCATGTTGGTCAGGTGGCTCAATGAGCTAGTGCACAGGTTATTTACCTCTAGAATGTGGCAGTCATAGGTTCAATTCCCATGACTAATCTGTATTTGCATATAGCTTTGTGTATTGTTACTTATGTAATGCATAGAACACCTTACAAAAGTAGTAGTCAAGTCTTTTTTTTAATAAAGATTTTATTGAGTTTTATCAGATTAAATACTTTAAGATAGGAAAGTTACCTACCATTATATATAATGTGAGGAAAGAAGAGACAAAATCTTCAACAGTAATTAATAATAATATAAAGATCATATGGTTAGATTTCTATCTCAAATTTTACAATATAATGTGATAGGATAGAGCATAGTGTTGAGCAAACCATGGCTAAAACATTGCATTATTATACCAATAAGCAAAGGTATATCCATATTATTAATCATAGCAAATAACCAAAAATTGGTAAGTTGAATAGAAAACAATAATCTACAATACAAGGGCAGGGAATACACAAGGGGAAGGAAGACACAAGAGGGTTGGTAAGTGGAGGAATATCATAAGAAAATAAATAATTATCTTGTCTTAGATTAGAATACAAATATAATTTACAAATAATATTAATAGGAGTCCAATGGACACAAATGAAGGAGCCAGGAATAGAAGTAAACTCAAGTATTTATGCCATAGATGAAATACGTTGAAGGAGGTACCAGTCAGTATTTTCAAAAAGCTTGATGACATGATTTTGAGATATAACCTCTAAAGTGTTGATAAAAGGTTCCCATTTAAAAATAAAAATTCTGCTCCTTTATTAATATCAGGTATAGTTGAGCAGCGATCATAATAAAGAAGTTGTAACATTTTGTGTCTAACCTCTAAAAGGGGAAGATTTATTGATCCAATGTGTAAGAATAACTTTCTTAGCAACAGTTAAAAGAGTAGTTACTAGGCAAAGCTTGGATGCTTTATCTGAACCTATATTCCACAATGTGAAATTACCGATGATACATGCTAATGGGTTGGTGTAAGCTGAAGGGAGTGCATGGTGTTCAAAAACTGAATTACTTTACACCAAGTTTTTTTAATTTTTCTACAACCCCATATACAATGAAAAAATGTGGCATTAGACATTTGACATTTTGGACAAAGACCTTGTTCTGAGTCTATCATATGCTTACATTTTGCTGGGGAAATGTTAGCCCTGTGTATTATATGAATATGTACTTCTTGTTGATAGGCTGATTGTAAATATTTAAGAGTAGAATCAAAGTGAATAAGGAGATCAGGTAACTCGGTTAAGGAGGTAATATCTACCTTCCATGTATTGTGTAGAGAAGTCCAATTACATGTATTAGAATTTGTTCCCTCAACTGAATTCCAATGAATAGAGGATATATAATGCCTAGTTTGAAGGCACATATAAAAATTTTGTTTCGGTAATTGATATATTTGTTGTAAATTATCAAAGGTCAAGAGTTGTGCTCCTGGGTCAAACACTTTAGAGGCAGTCGATTAACCTTTTTCTTTCCATCTGAAGTAAGTGCAATTAGTTACAAAAGGAGTAAAGGCTGGATTCCCCTGGTACGTATGGGGAGTAAAGAGGATTACCATGTAGTTTCTGATTTATATAGATCCAGGATTGATATGTGTCTTTAAAAATAATGTTATTTAGTATAGTTAAAGGAATGTCAGGTAATTTGGTATGTAGTAATGCACTAGGGGAGAATGGAGCAAATACTGCCACGTCTAGGTGATGATCAATATAAAGACTTGTCTCTAAAAGCCAGTCACTGATATAATGGAAGAAAATAGATGAAGTGTAAGAGGAAAGATCAGGGAAGCCAAGGCCCCCACTATGTCTGAATGTCTTAATTTTGTTAATAGCTATGCGTGGTCTTTTGTCTTGCCATATGAAATAGAAAAACAATTAGTGATATCTTTAATTTCCTTTTTTGTGAGATTAATTGGTAGCATTTGCATAGCATAACATTTTTTTGGGAAAACTATGCTTTTTATAACCGCTAATTGTCCTAATAAAGAGAGGGGAAGGGACTTCCAATTATCTAATATATTGACTATCTTAGCAATAATTGGGGTAAAGTTGGCTGAATAAAGCTGAGTTAGATCTGAAGTAATATTAAAACCAAGATATTTTATTGAGTTGTGGGCAATACCAAAAAGGTTGTAGAGCTGGTATGGAATGAAAATATGTAGTCGAGGGACTAATAGAGAGAATTTCCAATTTTTCTAGAATTAACCTTATATCCTGAGATTAATCCAAAAGAGGATATAATATATTATACAGCTAGTAGAGAGATATCAGGGTTAGAGAGAAAAAGCAGCATGTCATCTGCAAAGAGTGCGACTTTTAAAAGTTGATTTCCAACCAATATCGCTTCAACTAATGATGAGGCACATAATGTTATCGCTAAGAGCTCTATTTCTAAAGCAAATAGAGGTGAGAGTGAACATCCCTGCCTTGTCCCTCGACATATAGGAAAAGGTGAGGAGATATGCCCATTGCAAGAGATTTGCGATAGGGGATTGGAATAAAACATCTTTAATATATCAATAAATGCTGGTGGGAAGACAACATTTTTGAGTGTTTGAAAAAGGTGGGACCAAATCACAAGATTAAATGCCTTTTTGGCATCAAAGGAAACTATCACTCTAGGAGTGGAGCAATTAGAAGTATGTGTCTGTTGGATAGCCACCAGAACTCTCCGAACATTGACCACTGAGTGTCGGCCTGTAATGAAACTGGTGTGATTCGTATGTATGAGTTGCGGTATAACGAATTTCATCCTCTCTGCATATATTTTTGTTAAAATCTTATAATCTAAATTGAGCAACGAGATTGGTCTGTAGGACCCTTGAAGTGGTAGATCCCTGCCCGGTTTAGGAAGTAGTTTTATAATTGCCAAATTTAAATATAAAGGTATCATTTTAGTCTTTATAATATGATTATAAAAGGAAGCTAAAAATGTACTCATATGGTGAAGAAGAATTTTGTAGAATTCAGTTGTCAGGACTGCGACTATTTCAGTACATAAAGGTAGACTACTTTTGCCAAAGTTCCATTGTGGTCATTGGAGGAGCTATCCTGCTTGCTTGCATGCTTCTCATTCAGGGGATAGAGTGTTAAAGTGATCATCTGTTTCCCAGGTGTCGTCAGGTTTTGGGATTCCTAGATTGCTTATTATTTCAAACCTGATTCCATTTGGGTCACATATTCTGAAACTTCCTATGGATCACAGACCTCTAGTATAAAGCCTGTTACTAACTGTCTCAGTGTCTGTGCAACATTGCTTTCAGGTCTTTTCTTGGACTTCTCCCAGATCCCCGCTGTGCCTGTGGATTGCTGTGGACTGCTGTGGACTTTGTTGTATTCCAGATGAACTTCTGATGTCAGTCATCCGCTGCACTACAGAGCCCAGCATTCCTATTGCCTAAGTATTGCTGATTGCTCCATCACTGCAGTTTCACTATTTTTGCACTATTTACTTTGCCTGTTGTCTTTCCATTGCTATTGAACACATCCTTGATACAGTTGTTACAGTGTCATCTCTGCATCACGGGGCTCAACCCCACTCCGAACTCTAGCCACACTACAGGGCCTAACCCTGCTACAATCTTCTGTGCATCACGGGGCTCAACCCCGCTACAATCTTCTCCTGTGATGTAGAGAAGATTGTAGCAGGGTTGAGCCTTGTGATGCAGAGAAGATTGTAGCAGGGTAGAGCCCCGTGACGCAGAGAAGATTGTAGCCCTAGGGATGGCCCTTGGTTGGAATTTTTTTGGGGTGCCTTGCTTCTCGGACGTGAGCCCCTTAATATTAGCGATGCCAGTATAGAGGAGCCTTGACGATTGGCCTGGCGCTTATTCATATATTTGCAAATATGTGTAACCAATACCTCTAAATCTCTATTATCATGTAGGATTTAAGTATTGTTTTTGCTGCAGTGTGCTGGAGGGCAAATCTCTCTTTTTTTTCTGTGTTCAGTGTAAACCCCGCCATTTAGAAGCACCTGTGTTATGCAATTAAGCTGATCTGAGCAACTACCATTTTTCTTTGTAAATTTGGAGAGGCAGTCAGCATTAGGAAGAGGTGCTGATGCTTATAGTGCCATGTGAAGGTTTTTTGGGGGTACCTTGAAGGTAAGTTAGCTCTCAGCTTACATATGTACTGTTATCATGCAGTACATCAATTGTAATTATATGACCCAGAGTGGGTGCTACCATTATGTAGCAATAATTATTTTTGGATGAGCGTTTGGGAGTGGGGCCCCCGGGGGGGTTCTGACTGGGCCTTTCTCATGGCATCACCACTTAATTCACATAGAATACTTTTATCACTTCTCTATTTGTTTGTACATTATATATGTCATTTTAATTCTTTATCATTTCATTAACACTGTGTTATGCAATTAAGCTGATCTGAGCAACTACCATTTTTATTTTCTTTCCTGCAATTAGTCTCATCAGGTAGCACCTCCCATTATATATATTTGGGGTGTGCAGTCCAGGAACCTTTCCTATACACAAAACAGTGAAGGGTCAGTTTCTGCATTAGACAAGTTAGTATGCTTATAATCCATCCAAGCCGATTCCATTTTGTTCCAAAATGAAATAGACTTAGATAGGTATGTAGGGAAATGCCAGTGGCGAAAAGGACCTCTATCCAAATCTGTCTGTAACGTCATCAAAACTAGTGCAAGATCAGAAAGGGCAATCAGTTCTATTTTTGAGTCTAAAATTTTGGGGAATTGCGAACGCGACAATAAAATATAGTCAATCTGTGACAAGGTCTGGTGAGCTAATTATAAGCAGGTGAAATCTTTATCCGTAGGGTGGGAAGCCCTCCATACATCTACCAGTTGCAATCTAGTAGCTAATGTGGGAACACCCAATTTAGGAAGCAGTGCAACGTGAGATGCGGTATTAGAGCGATCTAGAATATGTGAAGAAATCAGATTAAAGTCACCTCAAACTATTAGTGAATCCGAGCAATGTATCAGTAACTTAGTTAATAAATAATTTAAAAAGTTTCTTTTATAACTATTGGGTGTATATACATTACAAAGTATGAACTTAGAATTATTAATAAGTACGTCTGTTATGACATATCGACCTTCCGGGTCTGCATCAATAGAATTCACAGATATTGATAAAGACTTTTTAGATAATATAGCAACCCCACAGGATTTTGAGTTGTAGGGAGCAGCTACTTCTAAAGACCAATTAAGTATTTGTAAATTAATTCCCCCCACATTCCATGAACATATTTTTAAAGCCATTGTGTCTTTAGAAATATAGAAGAAAATGTATCCATCCAAGAGAAGTGAAATTGCAATATATCCAACAGGGTAAAGAGAGGGGAAGGAAAAAATATCACGATAAGGAGACATACAAAAAGAGACAAGATGTAGACACAACAGTCAATACAGTATATTATGTAAACAAATAGCATTTGCCATAATTATGAATGAAAAGTACATAACCAATCAATCATGATAGAGAAGTTTGTACTTATAGAGGCATAACAGAACCTCACATTATAACCCTTTTATATCTAATAATGGGGGGTGAATAGTAAATTAAGTGAACATATAGTCATAGGTGTAGTATTACTGAGATCTAATATCTTGAGGAATCTTGTAATAGTAATCATTACTAAGTAGTTATTAGTAAAATAAGAACACATTTTTAAACATTGAACATACAAATATAGCAAATATATGTATCTATACTTAACTGCCTTAGACAGAAAGGACAAGAAGCAGAGAAAAATGGCCATGTCTTCAAAGACCAACAAAGGGAAACTCAAGAGAACATAACCCATTGAGGGAGATAGAAGAATATACCTAGGAGTATTCCACAAAAAGTAGTCAATGTGAAGTCGGAGGAACATCCTTGATGTCTTGAGAAGATGCTTCTTTTTCTTCACATATGAAGGCTTCAGCATCAGCTGGGTTGGTGAAGTCTTTAAAAGAGGATCCATTAAATATCCAGAGTCTGGCTGGGTAAATGAGTGCAAATTTATGTTTATCTGCACCTAATTGAGAGCAAGCTGGTGAGAATGCTTTGTGAGCTCTTGACAATTCGACTGAATAATCTTGAGATATATATAATTTTGAACCTTCCCATTGTAGTGTCTTTTTATGTCTAGAAGCTCCCCAGAATGCTTGTTTGTGTAGGTAGTTAAGACAGCAAAAGAGGACAACTCTAGGATGAGCATCTTGTGTGTGGGGAGGTTGTCCAATTCTGTGAACTCTTTCTATCACAAGATCACAGCAATCTGATTCAATTTCAAGTATTGAGGGCAGAGTATTTAGAACAAAATGGGCTGTGGAAGGACACTTAATTGATTCCAGAAGGCCGATCAATCTAATATTGTTCGTACAGGATCGATTCTTGAGATCATCGAGTTTGTTCCATAGTTGATAATTATCTCATTCTAACTTTTTGACAGTGTGGTTTAGGTGAGAGAAATCTTGGAAAACTTCCCCAACTTGTTCAGTTTCTGAAACTCTGTGAGTGAGTTGTTGTAATTTAGAAGATATGTTAGTTACCCCTTGAGATAGAAGAGGGGCCATAGTTGACTTAATAGCTTCTACAACATGTAGGTAACATATGAGTCATAAGGAGTCATTTTTAGCAGCAGGAGTCGTAACTTCTGTGTCTTTATCTGGGGCCATATTAGGATCGGCCCTGCACTTCTCTTGTCTTTGCGGCTGAGATTCCAGTGTGGTAGAGAAAAATTTGTCCATATAAAAATCTAAGAAAAATAATAAGCGTATTGCAATAAAGTTATGATTTAGGTTGTATAACACCCCAAAATAGGAATTTCGTGGGTGGGTTAATAGTGAGGTTCCATACAGAAATTTAAAATCACATTTAGACAGTATCCAATGTCTCTGTAATGAAATATAATACCATGTGGAGAGACTAAATTAAAGTCACATAGGTAGCAAATTTTTCAAATCTCAAAGATGTTTAATACTGCCATATGTTTTCTGACCTGTCCTGCAGAGTAAATTGAAAAAGATATTATGTTTAAATCTTTACTAATAATAATTAAGTGATATTAGTTTCTCAATCCACCGGTGTGGGGAGTTGATAAAGGTAAGTTGTTAATGCTTGTGGCGAGCGACAGCTGGCTGTGTGAGCAGATGCTAAAAGATATATATATATATTTTTTTTTTTATCAATCACCTGATGTTAAACAGAGGTAGCTGTATTTTAATTCTAATATTCCTGATGAATATATATCACTTTATAAATCACTATGTGCTGGAGTGATAATGAAGGCAAACTAAAATGGCATACCTTTGTTGTTTATCTCTTTTCAGGGCTTAAAGCTAGCACTGAATCTACTCTACTTTTGTCCCGGCATCAAATCAGTAAAAGTATCTGGGGACCCTTCAGAGGGTACTTGTTGTCTGCCTGGCAAAGTGTACTCTTTGTATCAGAGAATGCAGCAGCCGCCGCGAGCCTGCAGACCGGAAGCGCCGGATGTGCCCAGTAATCGAGACCGCAACTTCAGCACACACACCAGGCCAGGACTCTAAAGATTCACAGAGCCCACCAGGACTTCCACAATCTGCTCTGCTCGGGAGAGGTAGGCACCAGGTGTGTTCATTGCCCAGTAATGGAGGGTCCAGGAAGTAGATAGCAGGGTAAATCTCTGCCTAAGAGCGGGAGCTCCATCTTCAGCGTCCTGTTCAGTCAGTCACTAAACCACACCCCCCAGTCAAGTCTTTTTTTAATGGACTTGATATTGAAACCTCATAATTTTTTTAATTTTTAGTTAATTGAATATTTCATCATAATGGTTCAATAATATGACAATTTCCACTCTTTTTTGGAGTTGAGCAGGTTGTTCAATAAGCTGTTGTACAGGTTTTACAGCTCCAGAATGTGTTAGTCACATGTTCAATTCCTTTGATTGGTATGGTTTTTGCATATCACTTTTAATCTTTTCACTTTTGTAATGCATAATACACTTTACAATATTAATAGTCAAGTGATTCAATTAACTTAATACTGAAACCTCATAGATTATTTCCTTTTTTTTAATTGAAAATTGCAGCATAATGGTTCATAACTATGACAAAATTTTACATTATTCAAGTATAGCAGGTGACTCAATGGGCTAGTGCATAGGTTATATAGCTCCAGAATTTGGCAGTCATAGGTTTAATTCCCATAATTGATCAGTTTTTGCATAAACCTTTGTGTATTGTTACTTATGTAATGCATACAACACCTTACAAAAGTAGTAGTGAAAACTTTTTTTTAATGGACTTGATATTGAAACCTCATAAATTGTTTAATTTTTAATTCATTGAATATTGCATCATAATGAGAAATGTCCCTCTTTTGCTGACTAGAGAAGGTGGCTTAATAGGCCGGTGCACAGGTTCTACAGCTCCATAGTATCGTAGTCACAGTTTCAATTCCTTTGATTGGTATGGTTTTTGCATATTGCTTTTAATTTTTTCACTTCTGTAATGCATAATACACTTTACAACATTAATAGTCATGTAATTCAGAGATCTTAATACTGAAACCTCATAGATTATTTCCTTATTTTTAATTAAAAATTGCAGCATAATGGTTCAAAACTATGACAAAATGTCTCAATTGTCCAAGCAGCGCAGATGGCTCAACATTCTAGTGCACAGGTTATATAGTTTCAGAAAGTGGCAGTCATAGGTTGAGTACCCATCACTGAACTGTTTTTGCATATAGCTTTGTGTATTGTTACTTATGTAATGCATAGATACCTTACAAAAGTAGTAGTCAAGTCTTTTAAAGGACTTGATATTGAAACCTCATAATTTGTAATTTTTAGTTAATTTATTATTGCGTCATAACAGTTCAATATTATGAAAAATTTCCTTCTTTCCCCAAGTACAGCAGGTGGCTCAAAGGGCTATTGCACAGGTTATATACCTCCAGAAAGTGGTAGTCATAGGTTCAATTACCATGATTGGTCTGTTTTTTGTATATAGCTTTGTGTATTGTTACTTATGTAATGCATAGAACACCTTACAAAAGTAGTAGTCAAGTCTTTTAATTGACTTGATATTGAAACCTCACAAATTGCTTAGTTTTTAATTAATTGAATATTGACTCATAATGGTTCAAAACTAAGATACTTGTCACTCATTTTCTGAGTAGAGCAGCTGGCTCAATAGACTGGTCCACAGTCCTACGGCTCCAGAATGTGGTAGTCATGTGTTTAATTCCTTTGTTTGGTATGGTTTTTATATATTTTTTTCAATCTATTCACTTTTGTAATGCATAATAGACTTAACAAAGGCAATAGTCATGTAATTTAGTGATTATAATGCAGAAACCTTATAGATTATTTTATTTTTATTTAATTGAAAATTGCAGCATAATGGTTCAAAACTATGACAATATGTCTCAATTGTCCAAGTAGAGCAGCGGGTTCAAGTGGCTAGTGCACAAGGTATATAGCTCTAGAATTAGGCAGTCTAATACCCCTTTTCCACCTAAATTCCGGGTCTGACCCGGAGTTGGAACAAAGTTCCTATCCGGATCAGACCCGTAATTTTGCCGGCGCTGACTCGGGATATTCCCGAGTCAGCGCCGCTCACACCGCAGTCGGGTCTGCATAGACCCGGCTTTTGCGGAGTGAAAGTGGACGCTTGGAGATGACGTCATCTCCAAGCGCCACTGAAGCCGGACCAATCGGCCGGCTAGCAGCGCACTCCAGGTCTTCGTGACCCGGAGTGCGCTGCTCCCATAGCAGGGTTTCACGGGCTATGCCCATGTTAAACCCTGCTAGTTACCTGGGTTGGATTGCCGGGTCACTCGACCCAGTGATCCAACCCTCTGCCCTTTTACACCAGGGAGCTGCCCGGGTTAACCCTTCAAAAACGCGGGTTTTAGCTCTCGTGTAAAAGGGGTATTAGTTTCAATTTCCATGACTAATCTGTTTTTTGCATCTTGCTTCGTGTAGTGTTACTTATGTAATGCATAGAACACCTTACAAAAATAGTAGTCAAGTCTCTTAATAGGCTTAATATTGATATCACATAATTTTTTTAGTTTTTATTTCATTGAATATTGCATTATAAAGGTTCATTACTAAGATAAATGTTCCAGTTTTGCTCTTTAGAGGAGGCGGCTCAATATGCTGATGCACAGGTTCTAATGCTCCAGCATGAAGCAGTCATAGGTTCAATTCCCCTGACTGATTTGTTTTTTGCATATAGCTTTGTTTGTTATTACTTATGTAATGCATAGAACACCTTACAAAAGTTGTAGTCAAGTATTTTAATGGACTTGATATTGAAGCCTCATAAATTGTTTAATTTTTAGTTCATAGAATATTGCATCACAATGGTTCAATACTATGACAATCGTCCTTCTTTTTCTGAGTATAGCAAATGGCTCAATAGGCTGATGCACAGGTTCTAAAGTTCCAGAATGTGGTAGTCTCAGGTTCAATTCCTTTGCTTGGTATGTTTTTACATATTTCTTTCAATCTATTCACTTTTGTAATGCATAATATACTTTACTATATTAATAGTCATGTAATTCAATGAACTTAATACTGAAACATCATAGATTATTTCCTTTTTATTTAATTGAAAATGCAGTATAATGGTTCAAAACTATGACAAAATGTATCAGTTGTCTAAGTAGAACAGGTGGCTCAACAGGCTATTGTGCAGGTTATATAGCTCCAGAATGTGTCAGTCATAGATTCAATCACCATGACTAATCTGTTTATTGCATATAGCTTTGTGCAGTGTTACTTATGTAATGCATTGAACAACTTACAAAAGTAGTAGTCAAGTCTTTTTGTATTGGATATGATATTGAAACCTCATAAAATGTTTTGTTTTTAGTTCATTGAATATAGCATCAGAATGGCTCAATACTATTACAATTGTTCAATTTTTTTTTCATAGACTGGTGAACAGGTATTGGTTAAATGACTACTAAATATGTCCTTTATTATGTTAATGAAAGGCTCATGCTTGCTTTTTGGGGGAGGAGGGGGGCTCTTGACAGCACACCAACGTTTATAATTTGACCAGCCAGCCTGCTCCAGTGAGTTTATACAGTAGCCAGCCCCTCAACCATCACCACAATTCACCTACTGCATAAAGAATACTATTATATAATGAAACAGAATACACACCATAGGTGGTGCTTCAAATCATGTGCTTTTCGTGCTAAGACTTATAGTTCCACCTGGGTCTCAATTTAGGAGCAAAATAAAAACACAAAAGCTCAATCATAATAAGTGATTGCACCCATATGCACAGTATCACACAGTAGCAAGTGCAAGTGCACTGATCATTGATGCAGTCTACCGAGTGTACTACATGCTGCACCTTTAAGATACGGATCATGATGCTTTTCACAAGGTTCACTACATGTGTTGCACCACTAATCTAATATTGCACCATCAGTATTGCCTCAAAGTATGTGCTTTTCATGCAGAGTTTTATAGTTCCACCTGGGTTACACAAACACTGATCGTTGATGCTATCCACAGGATCAGTGAGCTCAGTGGCATTGAATAGAAATTAGTAATGGTGGGGGGAGGTACACCAAAATTGCCACCGAATAGCATGGCACAAATTGCATTGTGTAACATGTTCATACTATAGGCAGCTTCCCCGCCCCCACTCCTCTGGGAGATTTGTGATGAATGACTCATGCTGACTTAGTTTTGGATGGAAGAGTCCCATCCAGCAATACATTGTCTATAGTGGTTTAGAGTCTAATGCAGTTTATAGAGATGAAGGTTTGTGTTTGCTGGCAACTCTCTTTCCTCCCCTTTGTGTGGGATAGAAAGATTACTTTGTAAATATTCTTGCCCTCTTTATCCTGCTATAAAATGTACATTTTGACTTTTTCCAACAGGATTTTTAAACTAATGTGCTTTGTTTATAATCATTATATTTTTTCTTTGTGCCTTGTGCACTATTTTTTAATGAGTATTAATAACAAATGATGCACCACCAACAACACTTAATTAAGAAGGGAGGAGATACTCCCAACTACAAATATTACAGTTAATTTATTTATTTTGACATTTATATATTTTTTTTTTATTATCTGTGGTGCAGAATTTTCTTCCATTTTTTCCGCCTTCCCAAATTTTTTGAAAACTAATTAAATGTTTGCATTCACATTGCGTTCGCAGCCAGACATAAGGATGCCCACTTCCCCTTACTCACATCCATATACTATACAAAACAATTGGCAACATCAGGGCTAGACTGGGACTAATATTAGGCCCTGGCATTTCAAGCACACAGGTCCACCTCGGGGTCAGCATCTGGCCCCAGGTATAGACTCCTCCCCTTACTAATCCTGGCTCCTCCTACCTAGTCTATGCTCTTGCAAATATAATTAACAATATTAATAATTTAAACCATACAAGTATATATCATTCTTTTTACTAAAATACACACAGAGCTCATCCTGCAGGGGATTCAAAAGTGCCATTGGCAGACAATTGACATTTGGTTATGTTACAGTATATTAGTGTAGGTCAATCACAAAGAAAATGGAAGGCATTTTCCAATAAGCCAAGGCCTGGCTAACTAGTTGTAGAGGGTTAGATAGTGCTCACTGTAGGAATTTTTTAGGACAGGAGTGCTGAACAAAGAGGATGACACATCTGTGCACACCAAAGCAGTGTCCTTACTACACATTTGGTGCCCTGTGTATATTAAGAGCAATGGTGTCCCCCTACACATTATGAAGTAGAGAGAGCATGCGCCAAAGGCGTGCCCCCCAAAAAACAGTGTGGTCTTGCTGGGAAGGGGTGTGACCACACAATAGCACTGCCAATTCAACCTTAGTCACATTACACCACACAGTAGTGTCCCTTATTCACTTTACACAACACAGTAGTAGCCCCTTATAACACAGTAGTAACCCTTATAACACATTAGGCAATGCAGTTGTAGTGACCCTTATAACACATTATGCTGCACACAATAATGCCCCTTACACATGATGCCACACACAGCTGTAATGCACTTTACATATTATGCCACACACCATAATGCCCTTTACACATTATGCCACAAACACGTAAAGCCCCTTACACAATATGCCACATACAGAAATGCATCTTACACATTATCCCACATACAGAACTGTCCCTTACACATTATGCCACATGCCCCTGATAACATTATGCCACACACAGTAATGCCTACACATAAAGATATGCTTTGCAGGTATATCAGTAGCTGGTTTGGTGTTTGTCTATTTATAGAATTTATAACAGTGGGACTCTGAGAAAACAGAAATTTACAGTACCTCATATGCATGCATGGCCATGTACAGTACTTATAATAAGACACTTATTATATGGCAGTCACTGCAAGTTGGCACAAACCACAGAGGAGCCCACCAAACCAAGGGGGTTAGAAATGCTGCACAGTGCACACTTTAGTCAGGTCACAGGTGTTGCTAGATCTGAGTTGAAGAAAGGACCTCTGACATCACAACCAGTTGACCACTACAGCAGGGCCAGTCAACTAGCAGTGTTACTATTTCCGTGGTCTTAGAGGAGGATTATTAACATGTGAAAAGTGAAGCGTGCCACCGTGCCTAAAGCGAAGTGAAGTACGTAGTCCAAAAAATTGTTCAGTAATAACACCAGTCGCAGCACCCTTCTTTACCTTCCCTCAAGGGCAGCATATGGATAGACTAAAACATAAAGAACAGGGGGTGCAGATAGTGTATTATTCTTAAAACAAATATAGATTTACTTTTACATGCATCAGATATAATAAAGATGGCATATTAGGGAAACAGGCCGCGCTAAACGCTCTGTTTCCTGAACTAAGACCCTCGTGGCAAACTCCTTTTGGAGATGCAGACGTAGTGATGTCATCAACCAGGGATGGATCTTGGAGCACGCTTAAAGGATCTGTAAAGCTGGGACTCAGGAAATGGAGAATTGGTGCTGACTTCATACAGGCCTGTTTTCCTGACATGCCAACTTTTATTATCTCTGAAATACCTGCAATTGATAAAGTAAATCATTGATTGTTTTAAAAAAACTACACTAAGGTACTCATTAATATGTCCCTACATCCGCTGCCACGTGCCGTTGCTACACCACCTGCGTACACTTCCCCCCAAAGTTCAATATTCCCCCATGATATCATTAATATACAACCTATAGCTTAAATACACCCCCATACCACATAATATAACAAACCCTCAGATTACATTAATACACCCCCATACCACATAAAATTACACCTCTCAGATTACATTAATACACCCTACATCACAATATATTCCATATATTATAATTCTCTAAACGCAACAGATTAACATAAAATATTACAATTTATTAAAATAACAAAGCAAAGAAGATAAATACATAAATATACTGATAAAAGTACAATATGCAAGGAACAGTTTAAATAATTTGATGCAATAATGCAATTGCTATAACGGGATGTAGTCGGCATCCCAGCATGCAGTATGCCAACAGTCTATATACCGGCGCCAAAATCCCGACAGCAGTATCCCAACCGCCGGCATCCTGGAGGTAAGTATCAGCAGTTAGGGGAGGGTTATGGTGCGGGGTTAGGGTTAGGCTTCATGGAGAGAGGGAGGGAGGGTTAGGTTTAAGGTGTGGGGAGGTTAGGTTTAAGCACTAGTGGGGGATTAGGCTTAGGCACTAGGGGAGAGAGGGTGAGGGTAGGGGATAGGGTTAGTGCTAGAATACTTACTTATGGATGTCGGGATTCTGACTGTTGGGATGCCTCTGTCAGTATTCTGACCAATGGCATCCCGACCGCTGGCAATCTATACCCAACCCGCTATAACAATATTCACACATAAAAATTCAGATTCATCTGTAAGTGATAGTACTTGATACAAAGTATATCCAAGGTCGCCAGGGATACTATTGGTAATAAGATCTGGAACTATAATGAAATTGACAGTGTTCTTGGTACTTTTGCTGACAAAAAATATTGATGTAAATGTTCCCGAAGTGTGCACACTCTACTGTTGGGGAATACATCAACCTCCCCCCATGTTGCCGCAGCCCCGCTCTTACCGCTCCTTTACCCCAGGCACCTGGCTCCATGCTAGTGAAGAGGGAAGAAACTGTGCTCTTCGGAGGTAACGTGCCGGTGTGTTCCCATTGTTTGAGTAGCAGGGGGGTGCAGTGGAGCAGCACAGCATTCAGGAGGGAGGAGAACTTCCCGGGCATATGATCCAGCAGAAAGTAGGTACATTTTAGCATCCATCAGATTCCGGAATCCCCCCTTGGATATACAGTACTTTGAGAAATATAATTCTTCTTACCTGTAGAATAGCTATTATAAAAATAGATAAATTCAATTGTTCATCTTATATATTTTTAAATCTATACTCACTGCCTCACTGGTTATAGTATTTGCTGTAATATCTGGTATGTGCTACAATCTGGTGACAATGAGACTGCTGTTAATGTTTTAAACCAGCCACAATCATTACAAAAACAGTCAATGGGAAGTGCAGCTACCCAGTATCGTGTGTCTGAATTTTGTGATAGCAAAATGAGTGGGGCTCTATGAAAGAAAAAAAAAGTATTTGCCAAAAATGAAGTTATCTTCATGGTTGTTCTGCATACATTTACTTCTTGCAAACAGAAACGACAACAGTCTGCGTGTTCAAGTAAAGCTATTATCACTTCATCCCCATTTTCATTTAGTTCATCCCCATGTGCTTTTGTGTAGAAGTTCATGGGGGGGGCAAAACACAGTTTTTTCCCACCCATAGGAAATAATTGGGGGGGTGGGCAACTGCTCCCACTGCCACCCCCCCCTGGTTCCTATGCCCTGCATGTTGGGTATATTTATTGATGTCTACTTGTATAGGATTATTAAATGATGGGTTATCCCTTTCCTTTCCTTTTCTTTGTATTTGAGAATAGTCTTTGATATCTCCTGAGTTTGCATAATGAGTGAGTGGAGAAATAGTATTCTAGGACATATATCAATAAATAAATAGATTCATTCCAGTACTGAAATATATGTATATTTAATAGTTTTTGAATATAGGAAACTTGCAAATGTAATAGTTTGATTACCATGGGTAAGATGACAATAGAGTTGTTGGATTATGTGATATTTATTAAATAATGTGATTTTGCCAATACTATAAATATATATTACTCTTTGTACAGTATAGTGAATATAGTTACAGTATATTTTTATTGACAATAAACAAATTTATCTTTACTAGACTGTATTCTATTAGAAACAAAATAGTTTATAAAGGAATAAATCTGTTGTTTATTATAAAACTTTTTTTATAATAATAATTATTATCATTGTTACTGTTATACACACATTGTAAGTGTATATTGTGTATACACCAGGGGCAGATCTTCAGGAGACAATGGAGGCACCTGCCGCCGGGCTCCAGCACTGATGGGGCACCTCCTCCATTGCCTACAATATATTCACCCCACTTAGGACTTTAACTATGTCCCCAGAGTATACCATCATGGCTGCCCAATACATGGCACCTCTTCCCGGCACCTGAGAAGCCACCATACACTAGTGGAGAGTTCTGTATCAGACCATCAGCCGCCGCCTCTATATATCTATAGCCTGTCCGTACTACTTGGTGTTACTCCTCCTCAGCAGCTTCTGTGGGTGAGGTGCCCCCCTCACCCACAACTCCCTGTCTCACTCCTCATTGGCATACCTATATTCTATGTGCAACTGCAGGTGTATCTGCTTACAAAATGCTATGTTACAGTGTCAGCGGCTGTGACGGGATGGGGACAGGGGGGGCACCAAATTATAACTTGCCTCCGGGCATCTGGGATGAACTTACACCATTAGTATACACATACATATATTTGTATAGGTTTATGTTAATGTATTTAGTTACATCTGTCCCTGTGTGAAAGCTTAAATTGTACCTCTATACAGGCTTTTATTACCAACTGGTTGCATAAGTATTAGTTAATGTCACGAACCAATCAATTAGTGACCAAGCATATATTACTTGAGGATATTAGAAGAAAAGGTATTCAGCTGACAAAATCCATAGAATTGGACAAAATGCATTGATGTTCCTTTTCTGGACTGTTTGGGACAATCAGAGTGATCAGCCTACAACTAAGCAAGACACTAGGAACTTTGGATTCTATATACTAAGCCATTGAGAGAGATAAAGTTGATAAAGATAAAGTACCAACATATCAGCTCCTAACTGTCATTACACAGCCTGTAATGTGACAGTTAGGAGCTGATGGGTTGGTATGTTATCTCCAACCACCTTATCTCTCTCCAAGGCTTAGTACATAGACCCCTCGGTACTAGAACTGCTGTTCACTTCCAAACCTTAATTTTGCTGGATGTAGGGGCTGGCAGCAGTGCATCACGGCTGACTGCTTGTTACAGCCAAGAGAGAGGAAGATTCTATCAGAGTTAAGTGAATGAAGGTACTGCTATTTGACGTCCAAGCAACTCACTCGTTGCTTCACACACAGGGCCTGATTCAGAACCGCTCGCTCTGACAGAGCACTCGCTCCGAAACAGGGCCGGGCTTTTTTTTCTTTTTTTGATCGGCCTCTTGGCCGCTCACATAGCTGTGAGTTACCACCCACAGCTATTGCGAGTGGCCATGATGATGGTCGCGATGGTCAAGACCATCGCGACCATCGGGCTTGCGACGACACCCTTGTGGTTTGGTCTTGTGGTAGGGTCACGTGGCCGCTAGCCCCAGAGAGATTTCAGCTCTAACAGAGCCAGAATCTCTCCACAGGCCCGCCCCCAAATGGCAGGTGTTCTTATGGGAATGCCTCTGTTTGGGCAGACACCCCCCCGGCCCGCCCACCAAAGGGGGCGAGCTGTCACTCAACATTGACAGCTCGCCCCCTTTGGTGCGAGACCAGGAGCAACAGATTGCCTGTCGCTAGCCGGTTCTCGTGCATGCGCATGATGGAGCTGGCTCCGTCATGCGCATGCGCTGTGGGCCACCATCGACCCAGTTGTGAGTGCTCAGTGCTTGCGACCGGGTCTGAATCAGGCCCACTGTACATTGAATTATGCTTGCTGGTTTAATTGTAGTATTTACTGCAAGTATATACTACGAGAAAGTTCTGGACATTTTGCACACAATATAATTCAGAGACGTTGCTTACTTTATTACTGGAGGCTGCATTGCTCATGGTTGCTATAGGTTGCCACATTTTACGCTCTGCTTATGCAGTAATAAGAAATTACTTTTGGGAATATTCCTATGTATATCAACAATTAGATTATTTGGAACCTTGTAACAAGTGGATTGCTGTCTGAAATATAAGATTGTATCTAATCAATGATCCTATATATGCTGCTACATTTACTAATGCAAAGTGCTACAATGCAATCCAGAATGTTTGATAAAGTTCAACAATTTATTCAATTTGTTACAACATAGGGTCACTTTTATTGTATTGTATTTTTGCAATGTTTTTGCTTGCTACTTTAAATGTGTTCACTTTTTATGCCCAATACATAGATTATTCTAATAGTTACAGTCTAGTGCATTTTGTCACCAGTGCATTCCCTTCTCAGTTTGTTATCAAACAGCAATGAGCACACTATAAGGTACTGTACTGGAATGAGTACAGGCAGTCAATGAGAATGCAGCTATATGTTAAGACTTTACTCCTAAAATACTCTATTCTTATGCACAGATCTATAATATACATTTTTCACTCTTTTTATTTTGGCAGGAAATTAAATGGACTTTGTTTTAATGTTAAATGGGGTTTTGTTTTGGTGGGATTTTGGTGGAAAAATGGTCTTAAAGCTGGGCATCCACTATACAATTATCTGTCAGATATGTGTCCCATCTGGCTGGTTGAAAAAAAAAAACCTGGTAATGTATGGGAGTAAATGACAATCTTCCATTTGCTCACTAATGGAGCGTACACACGGTCAGATTTGTCAGACTTGTCAGATTTGTCAGATGAACGATTGAACGATTAAACGATCTGAACGATTTGAACGATTTTACCAAAGTTTTGAACGATTTGAACGATTTGAACGATTGAACGATTTTTGACTGCATTAAAATGAATGGAATCGTCCAAGTCTGACTGCAAACCCATCAGATGTCAGATATCGTTATCTGACAAACGGGAACGCGCATCGTTGATCGTCCATCGTTCAGGCATGTCAGATATGAACGATTTTCCTTCAGATATGAACGACTGAACGATTTTTAAATCGTTATCGTTCATATCTGAAGGAAAAATCTGATCGTGTGTATGCACCATTACACTGGAAAACAGACAAAAATAGTTGTTCAGTCAAATTGGTTAAAACACACGAATTTAACCAATTTAAACAATTTTTTTTGTCCTTTTTTCAGTGTTTAAAACCATAAGATCGACTGTCATTTGCTCCCATACATTACCAGGTTTTCATTCCAAACAGCCAGATTGGACAGATATCTGACAGAAAATTGTATAGTGGATGCCCAGCTTTAGTGTCTTCTATCGTTATACAAATTATTTCTGGTGGTCCAGTTGATTGCTTGGGGGATGGACAACTCCTCACACACCTTGCGGCACTTAATGGGAAACTTTGGGTCCAGCACCTGATTAAACAGTTGCCACAGGCCCAGTAGCCTTTTACAGTAATGGCTGTGGCCCTTCCACCCGATTACAATCATGGCTGAAGACTAATGGAGCGTACACACGGTCAGATTTGTCAGACTTGTCAGATTTGTCAGATGAACGACTGAACGATTAAACGATTTGAACGATTTGGACGATTTGACCAAAGTTTTGAACGATTGAACGATTTTTGACTGCATTAAAATGAATGGAATCGTCCAAGTCTGACTGCAAACCCATCAGATGTCAGATATCGTTATCTGACAAACGGGAAGGCGCATCGTTGATCGTCCATCGTTCAGGCATGTCAGATATGAACGATTTTCCATCAGATATGAACGACTGAACGATTTTTAAATCGTTATCGTCCATATCAGAAGAAAAAATCTGATCGTGTGTATGCACCATTATTCTTCCTTCTTTGCTGGTATAGAGGGACAGTTTCCCCAAAGGGCCATACATATGCCAACAGATGTGGCTACAGGGAGCTTTGTATGGCTCTTTTCCTTCTGACTCAGATCTGTGGATCTTTCCTTTTCTTGACTGTAATGAGAAAAAGCCTACTCTTCTCTCTCTCTGTATGGATGCTGCTTCTGTTTTATTCTGTTGCTTGGAGTGTCACATGCTGCCAGAGCACTTGCTTTACTTACCGAGTCCACCAAGTTCAAATCCAGTCTCCTATATAAAACACACTCTGGCACTAGAGAGTGTCAGACTCACTTTCCTTTACAGCAGCATTACTGATCCAGACTGATGATTGCTATTCTGTGTTCTGATCTGGATTGTCACTGTCTTTGCTTATTGCTTACTCCTTGTGTACCTCTGCTGTGCAATCCAGTATATGACTTCTGGCTTGTTAGATGATGCATCTGGACACTCCGCTGACACTTCCTCCAACATACCTGGTTCTGACCCATGGCTAGTCTAACACTTCTGCACTTGATCCTGTTACTAACCTGTCATGCTATTTTCCCACTCTCAGGGCCATGACCTATGTGTCCTTTGCGGGGGTCATTTTTGAAGACCACCAGCATGTTAGACTCTGTGCCTCTGTTTTGGTAGCACAAACCTAGTTGACAATAGTTATACATTAAATCCTTGCGTTTGTGAAAGTATACTCTGGTCTAAAATGGATTTAGCTGGTAAAATGTCACTCATGGACCTGCTTTAGCATGTTATTAACTGGGTGGGCAAAAGAGTTCAATCAAGCTCAAGTCATGCAATACTTGCAGTCGTTAGTACAATGAATGGATGTCGCACAGGCTACTCCTGTATCTACAGTGTCCTTAGTCATCTTTGTTGCTCCAGTCACCATACCATTCTTCCTTTGTCTAACTAACCCTCCCAAAGTTTGATGGCAATCCAAAGGCTTTGGGGTTTTCGCAATCAGTGCTGCATTCAGTTTGAACTCCACTCAAATAATTTTCCATCTGAGAAGTCCAAGGTACAGTAGCTTGCATAATTTCTTTATTGTCTGGAGAAGCATTAGCATGGGCCTATAATTAATGGGAATAAAATGACCCATTGTTGCATAATTGTGCTGAATACCAGAATGCTTTTTGGAAAGTCTTTGATGAGCATAGTTGAGTGACATCAGCTGCTTCTTCCCTTCTCCATATCTAGCAAAGGTCATATATGATACATTAATATATGCATTTTAGAGCCTTAGCCTCTGAATTATGCTGAAATGATGAGATGCTCATTGCCACCTTTTGGAAGGTTCCAGAGGAATGAGGGAACGATGAACTGGCCTCCAGAGACTTGTCATTTTTTCTACGTGTTACGGTTCATCTGCAGATTAGAGAATGTTCACAGAAAAAGGAACAAGCATGCTAAACCTCTTTAAGGCTGGCTTTTCATTTCACTGTTCCAGTTACCCTGGCTGAAGGACCAATGCTAGTTGTGAGATCTCATCTCACCCCGAGGTACAAGAAAGGATATTTAGAAACAATCTAGGTCTGTATTGGGAATCAGGATACCTCTTTGTTTCTTGAGCCAAACATTATGGAAAGAGTTATGCCTAACAATTCAAGGGGTGATCACTCTCCCCAACCTAAATCCCAGGAACCCTTTCTATCATGGTCCACTTGCTACTTCTGAAAGTACCATGTTTTTGAATGCCTTTCTTGAGTATAGTGCAGAAGGGAATTTTATTTCATCCATAGTTGTTATGAACTCAATATTTCTACTGAACCTCTTCAAGTTCTCATTAGCTTGACGTCTGTTGATATAAATAGGATTCTTGTATCGAAAGTTATTAGCCAGACCACGCCATTTACACTAAATAAGACAAATTGAAATTATTCTGCACTGAGAATAATATATAAAAAAGTGTTACTTTAATTAAGTATTTATTTACTGGGATTAACTTGTTTCTCCTCCAAATCTTTGTTTTTATGACATTCTCTTTTTAACGTGTCTGATCACACAACTTTTGGTCTTCTGTTTTTTCTTCTTTATTTAATTTTGTTATATATTTTAGTTGTAAGATATAGACTTTTTTTTCTTAATGAACTGAATTATATTCAATAGGTTAACACAGTATTCATATATATTTCACCATTATTAAGGATACAGCCTAACTGATACATTTTATACAAAAACTAAAAAATACAAGGGGGTAAATTTACTGAAGTGAGCATTTTTAGAAGTGAAGATATTGCCCATAGCAACCAATCAGATTCTACTTAACATTTAACTAGCACATTCTAGAATATCATAGCTAGAAACTGATTGTATATGTAGCACACTGGAGGGAACTGCACTGAAATATATTTTCAGTGAAAAAAAAATCTTTTTAGTATTGTGTCATATATATACTAGAGATGCCCTGTAAATTAAAACTTAACATTTAATCAAAATGGTGTACAGTATCTTTGACCTTTTTGACTCTGGGGTGCACCACCAGCCAGTGTCTAGATTTGAGATAGATTTTTTTTATCTATGTGACTATATTATTGTTGTTTTTTTCTCACATATTTATATTTATATATTGACACATATTCCTGTGCAGAATCTTTTTCCCATTTTCCCTCTCCCCCATACTTTGAGGTACAGTATCAACCATTTACATTCAACTTTGTTGAAAGTTTTTGTTTTATTAAATGGAAAGTCAGATGAAATTATGTGCATTCAGAATAGGTTCACTGTATCAATGTCTGCGTTCAGAAAACATTATTTTATAATACTGCTAATAGCATCTTAGTTCTAAAGTTTGCAATCTGCTGGGACTACCTTGTGAATTCCCAATACAGTTTTAAATTATGCAATGTCTCCTCAACGGAGTACTGTAGGTTTCCCTAAGTAGTGTGTAGGATCTGATATTAATGTAGGTTAGCAACATTCCCCTAAAATATTATTTCTAATATATAAAAGTGGAAATATATCATTTCATTTAATCAAAACAAATTAATTGTTAATTGTATGATTCTCCCTGAAGAATGTTCTTAAAATAACTATGAAGAATGTGAATAGTTGATATATACTGTAGTTTGAGTTTCTAGAGTCCCCCTGGGAAGCCAATTAGTAGTTATTTCATAATATCCATAGAGGCATATTCACTCTGTTATTAAATTCACATAGTGGTGTTAAATTTTTATAGTTATTATATAGATTTCAGTTCATATATATATAATGATAATGGTGACCCTTACATAGTCCAGTAAGTGGAGCTTTGTGTTCCATTGCTTATGTCATATTCAGATGTAATTTTTCTTTAAAATCCTAGGAGGTATATTTATAAATTATTGTGGCCAGCCCCAAGATTAAAGATTCCTCATTGCCACAATTCACAGCAATAAGGAATCTTTGTTCCCCGGATTCTATCATTCCTGAGTCACCAAGATAAGGGCTCTGAAAGGAGCCCATCCAAGTGATCAGCAAGAAGTAAAGTGATCTCATATGTGATTACTTTGATGGCTGCTTCTACTCCCCACTGCAGTTCTGCACATAGGCCTATGTCAATTAGCGACACATGCAAGCGGACATCACCAGGAAGGGAAACAGTTTGCTGCCTGTAGTCCATTGTCTACAATGGCTAGCACCATATGAAGATGGCGTTAGTTAATGTGGACAAGGACCAGAATGCTTTACATTTCAGAGCTTGGGAAATTTGGTAATTAGGCAACCCCCTTAGAAACGTATGGGGGCTGCCTTCTGCAATGCATAAGGTTGAAATCTTGCAAAACGTTGAACCAACTGTCTCTAACATTCACTGGGAAATTGTGACAATAACATATAATGTGTTATAATACCTCTTGAATATATTATTGTAATCCTATGATTTTTATATATAAGACATAGGACTTGCTTACAGAGTAATAGTACTGGCTATGGGTAACCCAGAGGCATTAGATGTGACAACATATACTGCTGGATCCAAACCCCTTTCCTTCACAGTCCTAGGTTCTCAAACTCCAGATGCCCCTACGATCCCTAGATGCAGAGCCGACCCTAACCAATTTGGTGCTCTAGGCAAGATTTTGTCTGATACCCACTAGCAGGTATTCCAACCACCAAGCTTAGTGTTTATACACGGACACCAAAAATAACATGTTGGTAAATTACTTATCAATTACACACACAGGGGCATATTTATTATGGGTGCAGGGTGTCTGGTGCACACAAGCCCCAAACCGCACACCCCATATCCATTTTTAGTTATACTTACCTTTCCACAAACTCCAGTGTGCTACTCTGTAGCATAGGACCAGTGCTGCAGAGCAGCAACAAATCACAGGGAAATTAGTGGCGGGCATTTTCCATGTGACTTGTGCATGTGCAGAAAAGATGTCCCTGGGAAACAGGCGCAGGTGACATTTTCCTGGAGACCCGCAGATGCGCAGTAAATTCTGGCATTAAGCCCACATCTACTGCACTGACAGAGAGGAGGGGGCCAAAAAGGAGGCTGCACATGGGCCCCCTCCTCTCTTAATATGCCCCTGCACACACACACACACACATACAGTATATATATACAGTATATATACATACATGTATATACATGCATATATCTTTATGTGTAGACACATTCAGATCAATTATGTAAAAATAAATAAAAAATATAGAGGTTCGGAAGTAATTAGTGCAGTTCGTTGTATGGCTCCAGCTGGCGCACATGCAGGGGGGAATTCTGAGTACCAAAAAATCCCATGCCCGCCAATTTATCACCACAGCTTGCCGACATGTTTCTTTTTGTAGACAGAGGAGCTCAGGCAGCTGTAAAAGTAATGTGGCTGCAGCTACCTGCCTCCTCATATCCACATGACTGAGTGACTGGCTGAATCTAGGTGAGCTGCAGTGCATAGCTCCTCCATTCCCATGGGGCTTTGAGGGTGATGCACTGACTCACAACCTTACACTCGGTCTGAAAAACCACAGGTGTGCATCTGAGTGCAGGGGGAGCGTATTTAATAAAATGATTAACTGCTGTGTTTATTTGCATGCATGAGTAAAGGGTGTCTGTGTTTGTCCTGGACGGGGGCTGGATAATTTAGTGTAGTGATGTGGGATCTTGTAAAGGAAAGTTGGAGAGGTATGAGGACAGGATAGAGGGGGCATGATAAACAGGGTGTGATAAATATTATATACAGAGGGTACTGTCAGGATAGAGGGGGGCCAGGAGCATGGCAGACAGGGTGTGATAAATATTACATGCAGAGGAGAAAGCCAGAATAGAGAGGGGCATGACAGGTTGTGATGACTATTACAAGCAGAGGGGAATACCAGGATAGGGCAAATAGGGACAAGTTATGTGAAAGAAGATATGAGAATAATGAAATGGGGGTGGATGCAATATAAATGATTAGAGGGGAGATGGGTGGTGTAAAATACAGGACAGCGGTAGATGAGAATTACCCACACCCCATCATAGCCAAGTATTTGAAAACCCCCCTTTCAAAATCCTGTGTTTGCCAATGGTTTAGTATCTATTCAATGCAATAATATATTACTACGGTGTACATATAATCAGCATAATCTTTACCAAATGCCCCATAAATTTTTCAGTAAAAGTCTTAATTAATAAATGGAAAATCTTGTTTGACTCCTTCTGGATTATGTGTATACTCCAATTAATCTGAGGGTGGCCTATGTCCCAGTGAACCGATACCTAGGTTTCTGTGATGGTAGACTGTATGAAGAAAGCACAATCAACAGAAACCTCTGGTTAGGTATCGGACAATAATATTTATTAGGTCACAAATGACAAAAATTTACATAACAAAAACAAATCCATAACAGCAAACAATTTACAAATGTATACTCTTAATTTATTAAACCACATGGGGTGCTTAATACAATAATTAGATATCATATACTGTTCACTTCAAAGTTTATAAAGCTAATGGATATATATGTCTCTAAACTCCAAATGAGTTACCGTGAATTGCAAACTGACACTGGAGAATATTTATATTCAAGATGGAGTCAAAATTTTCTTAATTTAGACTTTTATTGAACAATTCATGGAGTATTTGATATAGATTGCAGTGTATACTAACACTTTTTGGAAGCACCACAACATAGAAGTTTTATGAAATCCACTATATATAATTATTAATACCCCTTTCAGACAGAACTTCAAATTACCGGGTTAAACATTTCAACCTGGTAATTTGGTGATTTACACAGGACCTTTTTCTGTCTAAAAGAGTCAAACCCTGGATCTAAATTCCCGGGACTTCGTCCCTGGAATTTACCAGGGTTAGAGACATGGGAATTTAGTCCCAGGTTGACCCTTTCAGACAGAAGAAATACCCGTGTAAATCAGCAAATTACCGAATTGAATTTTTTGACCCGGTAATTTGCTCTTCTGTCTGAAGGGGGTTACAGACAGAGAATGGCAAAACAACCCGTTTTTTTTGCCATTTTCTGTCTGAAAAGGGTATTAGTGAGCACAACCACCAAAAGGGGGGCATATATCAACGCTTTCAGTACTCCAATATATATTTTGCTATTCATGGCTTCACATAACCTTTGAACTGAAGTTTTTAATTGCTCTCATGTCTGGGTGATTGCAATGCTGAACAGTGGTGTAACTGCCTAAAAAATCAAACACACAAAAAGACAACATTTAAGGTGTGTGTTTTCATAATACAGTAAAGTCCCTTACACATTATGACACACTTAAGTAATGTTCCTTATAACACATTATGCCACACTGTAATACCCTTATAACAAATTATGCTACACTGTATTGCCTCTATAACACATTATGCCACACCATAATGCCCCTTACAACACATTAAGCTACACAGTAATGCCCCTTACACATTATTCCACACAATAATGCCACATATAACACATAATGATACACAGTAATGCCCTTATAACAAATTATGCTACACCGTATTGCCTCTGTAACACATTATGCCACACCGTAATGCCCCTATAACACATTATGCCACAATGTAATGCCTCTTATAACACATTATGATACACAGTAAAGACCCTTACACATTATGCCCCTTTTAACACATAATGCCAAACCATAATGCCCTTTATAACATGCCACACTAAGCAATACCCATGATAGCACATTGTGCCACACAGTAATGCCCCTTACATATTATGCCACACAGTAAAGCCCATTACATTCCACCCTGACAGATCTACTTCACCAACCCTCTCCCCACTCCTGCGAGTCTGTCACCTCAGATCAAGGCATGTTTCACAGTTTCTATGTTCATGTAGAACCAGATTATTGGGAACATAGCTTATAACCTGTAAACTGCATGTATCAAGTTAGTGCCTCTTGTAGAAGTCCACCTGTATTTGGGCCTCTTATGCAATGCCCCCTGTACTAGTGTTCCTTATGCAATACCCCCTGTTGTAGTACCCCTTATGAAATGCCCCCTGTAGTAGTGCCTCTTATACAATGCCCCATGTAGTAGTGCCTCTTATGCAATGCACCCTGTAGTTGTGCCCCTTAAGCAAGGCCCCCTGTAGTAGTGCACCATATGCAGGGTCCTCTGTAATAGTGCCTATATGCAATGCTCCCTGTAGTTGTACCCATATGCAGTGCCCTCTGTATTTGAGCCCATATGCAGTGACCCCTGTTATTGTGCCCATATGCAGTGACACCTGTAGTTGAGCCCATATGCAGTGTCCCCCATATCTGTGCCCATATGCATGGCCCCCTGTAACTTTGCCCATATGCAGTGTGCCCTGTAGCTGTGCCCATATGCAGTGCCCCCATAGTTGTGCCCATATGTCATGCCCCCTGTAGTTGTACACCTTAAAGTAGTGCTCCCCCACCAGTACTTACCTGATGCCAGTACTTGCCTGACTCCATGCGGCTGTCATCCAGGCTGTTGCTCCCGCTGCTGTACTGACTGGATCTAATCCAGCAGGCATGGCCGTGCAGGCTCCACACATCACGGGTGACATCATGACATCATCCGCACACTGCATCACTGGGAAGGCTGCCTTCTGAAGCAATCTGAGGCTTCCTTAGCCTCCGATCACTTCGAGGCCAGCGTTCACAGTTGCAGTGGTGAAGCAATGGCCCCTGGTCACCCCCAATCCACTGTGGGGCCGTAGTTACGCTACTGATGCTGAATACATGCATTAATATATTATTGCATTGAATATGTGCTGGAACCACAAATAGAATTAGAACTGCGCTGATTACAAGTCACAAACTTTTGTATTTTTACCTACTTTTCAGTATCATATATTTATTCATAACTTAGGCTGAGCTCATTGGTGGACCTTGATTATAAATCTGTTGAAGACACATGCAGAGATAAATACACAGGGAACACTATGGAATAAGCAGGATCAACCTGACCCTGGACTCTGCAAAACCCCTTTAATCAGATTGGAATTGATGCAAAATAGACACTTTGTAGCTAACCCAGAAAGCAAGTAAAACATTTATTCAAGCAATTTACTCTCTTTCTCCTGCACTCTTCGAAGCTGCAGTGCTCATGCTCACTGGGAGATTTGACGTTCAGATGTGATGACACATGACAATAATGTTTTAGCCTTTGACTCACTCATTGCTGTAGAAGCAATGCAGGGAGCTCAGGGTTATAGTCTCTCTATCTCCCACTTACAGCTTCTGTCAGAATGATCTGATCAGAACCTGCAGAGGGGATGAGAGATTAAGAACCTGAGCTCCCTGCATTGAGGATCAGATCCATCGTTACTGCCTGTGTTAATAAATGTTGCTGGTCCGCCCACCTGAAATTGACAATTAGATAATTATATCCAGCCTCAGTGGTGCCCCCCTGTTCAGATGCCGCTCTAGGCATTTGCTTATTCTGCCTTTGCCTAGGGCTGGCTCTACCTAGATGGAACCCAAATTATATAACTTGGACTAGTTGTACTGATTTTGATGATCTGTGTGCACTGTAATTAATCCTCTGTAATATTTAGAGTATATGAATTGGTTGTGTGATTTAATGGCATGCTGGAAACAGTAGTACTCACTTGTACCCCTTTTCCACCAAAATTCCGGGTCTACCCTGGAGTTGGAACAGAGCTCCTATCCAGATCAGACCCGAAATATCCCGAGTCGGCGCTGCTCACACCGGAGGCGGGTCTGCATAGACCCAGATTTCCCAGCGTGAAAGTGGACGCTTGGAGATGACGTCATCTCCAAGTGCCACTGAAGCTGGACCAATCGGCTGGCTAGCAGTGCACTCCAGGTCATCGTGACCTGGAGTGCGCTGTTCTCACAGCAGGGTTTCACGGGCTACATCCGTGTTAAACCCTGTTATTTGCCTGGGTTGGATTGCTGGGTCACTTGACCTGGCGATCCAACCCTCTCCCCTTTTACACCTTTTTTAACCCTGCAATAACCCAGGTTTTAGCTCCGGTGTAAAAGGGGTATAACCCTCAGATCTATTGACATTGCCTGAGGGAATGGAGAGCAACTTTTCTGTTGTCCAGAAGCTACAGGTGTAACATGTGAAGTGATTATTAAAGCAGTTGAGAGAAACAGAAACATTTGGACTATGGGATTAGCTCTCAACTACTGTAGCTGTAAAGGATTGTTTATAAAAACCTTTCCATTTTTCAATCGATTGCAGATTGCAGAATTGCCACAATTGATTGAAAAAGGGAAAGATTTTTATACACAATCGATTGCAAATTGCACGATTGCTGCAATCAATCTCTGATGTATGGGGACCTTAAGACATTCCTGGACCAGCACCTTTGACTGTACTATAGTTCAGAAGAGACTGATACATTAATTCTTACTAGAAACCAGACCTGCCACTGTAACTAGCACAGAAAGGGGATAATGCATAGCTAGCATTATGTTGTTTGCTTCATGTGCATGTGCAGTCTGAAACTTGTCAAAGGCAAACAAATGTGTGATTGCAGAGTGGGACACATTATAAATGCACCAAGCCTTCTCAGCAGAGATGTGGAATGAGGGTGAAAAGGGGCATTCTCACATACTCTAAGTCCAGTAAGGATGTGTTCACAAAGGCAAAGAGGGGATAAAACAGGACTTTGGTTGGTACTGTCACTTAAGCAACTACAACTAACAAATGTAAACATTTTAGTATTTATTGTCTGTAGTAATGCTTTCTAAAATAATGCTTAAATATCCAAGTACCTAAAAAACAAGATGAACAAGGAATTTGATATAAGGCCTCTGTTAACATGTACAAAATAAATAGTCAGGACTGCAGCTCACTCCACGCTCAGGAGCACCACTCCTCCAAATACAGCAACCAGAAATATGAGCGGTCCAAAGAGTGCTGTTCCCAAGTTACACAAGTATTCTGTTGTAGCTGATGTAGTATTCTCAAACAAGGAGAAAAATATAGCATGTGGTTAAATTCCAATCATAGCTACTTTCTGGTAGATAACAATAAAGTTAAATGAATATGAACAAAAAATTTTGGAGAGGGGTATAAAATTTGCTCCGTCTAGTCATTCAAAGGACTTTGAGGTATTTTTAGACCTCCAAAAGTTTATTAGGAGACTAACTTTATAACTATATTTTAGTGACTGTCCAGAATCTATGGAGGATAAGCCAAATGGGGAAAGCTATTCGATTTTTAAGAAAAAGTCCACATTCTTCCAAATCCATAAAAAGGGATGTTTTATTGAGACGTTCAAACGTCTACTTAAAGATGATCTAGAGAAAAATAATCTTAAACCCATTAGAAATATGTATTTATCAAAGCAGGAAAGGAATTCTATTAATACCTTAAGGGATAATAAACAAATCGTTATTAAACCAGCTGATAAAGGTGGCAGTGTAGTAATACTGGATGTGTGAGATTATTAGACAGCTATCAGATAGATTGACATACAAAAATTGAGAAGTAATCCGACAGAGATGATAGCTAAAAAATTGGAAACCTTTCATACTTTATATACTGATGAGGGGTGTTTTTCCTTCTTTCTTCTTGTACACACAGGCCATTGCCAGCTTGTTTAATCCCAATATATCTGAAGCAAATATTCTATTTTTCATATAACTAATATCAGGTTATCCGTAACATAAATATATAACTCGCAATGTGTTTAACCAGAAGTATATACCTTTTAAATCATTTGAATACTTTAGATAACAATGTTCCACACAAGATGTGTTTAAGTAAAATATTTTTATATTCATCAAATCAATCCTCATAAACCAGTGTTTAAACTTAACAGTACTAGACAAAATACAATGAGAGAGAAAGAGAAAGAATGAGAGAGGGAGAGAGAGAGAGAGAGAGAGAGAGAGAGCTATGAAGGGGGATGTTGAGTGAGAGTGTGTGTGGGGGTTGTTAGGGCCCATGTCCTATGGTCCAAACCGCATGGTCTCTAGACAAACTCCATTTTGAAAAGTCACATAATATACTAATTTAGAAAGTAAGAAAACTTTCATAATGTTGTAACTTCTGTAAATCATATATCCATTAATGACCATAATTATAAAACCTATAACAACCTATTTGTACTATACAACACCAAAACTGGGTAGAATTATAACTATGATCACAAGACTAGTAATTCACAACTTCCATTGAATCAAGCACATGATTCAATGGGGAAACGTGGAGCACATGGAATTTGCTTTGTTCACACCACATGGAGGTAGCCATCTTTAACAAACTGCAGACTACCTTCCACACGGTAATTATACCAAAAATGCCAAAACTATGATAGTACATAACTTCACAATAATATCACAATATGGATGGCAATCCATAACTCCCATGGAACCACAACCACTAGTTGAATTCAACCTGAAATATTCTCATTCCATACTACAATATTTCAACCAGATTCCATTATATAATGTTTCAGAAAGTATAAACTACTAAACAGTGTACATTACTTATAAACTTATTACAATGTAATTGACCACTACCGAATTACGGGTTCCTTCATCAACAGCTGATATAAAACAATATATATATCACAGCCAGCCATATATATATATAAAACTGAAACCAAATCACTGCATACTTTTACATATTGTCTACTACAGATTAACACAAACTATCTAAGGCATAACCAAAGCATTACAGCTTGATAACCTGGCCGTTAACAAAGATTCCACTATGAACCACAATATTCTAAATCACTACAAGCTTGCTACAAATACACTAACTATCCAAGGCATTAACCAATGTATTATGGCTTGATAACCTTGCTGTTAACACAAAGATTCCACTATGCACCATGTTACTAACTACAGTAGAGATCATTACCCAATATCATTATGCCATTAATCCATTAATTTATTTCTGTCTAGTCAAATACTTATCGTAGTTTGAGAAGATATCTTCAGGCCCCCTGGGGACTGAAGCTGCATCCTTAGATTTTGGTTATCAGTCAGAGAGGGAGCATATCTTTTTGTGTCTTCCTCCAAGTGTTTGTGCCTGCATCTGTGAGAGACCCATCCTGTGTCTCTGTAGAGTGTTTGTGTGAATGCCATACTCCTCCCCCACACCTGTGAAATAGTGCCTATACAATGGCATGCCAAACCTTAGTGTGGTGTGTAGGGTCTTAGGCAGGAAGTGGTCTATATGTGTAAACTAAGGCTCTAGCCAAGTCTGTTCATATGCTAATGTGGACCCTGATAAACTTGTTTTGGGACCTGACTCTGGGATAAGGGATGATGGATTACATTTATATATATTTTGGTTTTAGCTGTATAAGGAATTAATATTCTATATTTTGTGAATATTATACTATATGTTGATTTTAATATACACACTGTAACATATACATCAAAGGGTATCATTAAAGAAGTAGTAAAAGATTATATCAAAATTGATAAACCCTCCATCCCAGTTATATAATTACTGCCAAAGGTGCATAAAAATAAGGAAAAACCTCCAGGCCACCCAATTGTGGCTGGGACAATTCGGTCTTATCAAATTTATCTCATTATTTGGACCACCAGTTACAACCCCTAGTACAGTGAACTCCATCCTTTCTAAAATAAACAATATAAGTAATTGGTATATTGTCCAATATAGAATAACAAACCGGGTACAGGATGGTGATGGCTGATGTCAAAACCTTTTATAGAGCACCAATTGGGCCTAAAGGCTGTCCAATTCTATCTAAATAGAGAGGAATGTATCTGAAGATTATAAGAAGTTTATATTAGAAGGGAATGGTATGATATTGCAGAATATTTTTTTCTGGTTTGATGATTCTTTTTCTCTTCAGTTGACAGGAACCACCATGAGCACCAGACTGGCTCCAAGATATGCCAATTTATTTATGGCCTGGTGGGAATCCCACGCAGTTTGGAGTGGACATCATTTTGGGGCTTGTCTGGTGACATGGCAGCAATATATAGATGATATCCTATTCATTTGGAGTGGTGATCAGGCTTCATAAGACTTATTTTGTCATCACTTAAACAATAATACATCTAATATAGTTTTAACATTTAATATTTGCGAATATACAGAAGCCTTTCTGGATATGGCACTCTATATAGAGGGTAGTCAGATAAAAATAAAAAGCTATGTCAAGCCCACAGATTGTAACCTTTTTATAGAGTATAACAGCAATCACCACTATAACTGGTTGAAAAGTATTCTCAGCAGTCAATTCCAGTGGGTCAGATGCAATTGCACGGATGTGGCAACCTATGAAATACTATGCAATACGCTTGAGAAACAATTTTTAGCCAATGGATATGAGAAACAGTTAGTGAAAAATGCAGGAAAAAATGAACAAATTTGAATAGGGAGTAAGCTATATCTAAAACTAAAGTTGTCAGTCTTGTCAAAAAGCCAAAAATCCCTTTTATAACCCAATTTAGCAGTCAGTATATGCAATTAGAAAAAAATGGTGACTAAACATTGGGATATACTGACTCGGGATCCCCTGTTAAAAGATCACATAGAATCACATCCTAAATTTGTGTACCGGAAAGCACGTACTATTAGGAACAATGTAGTGCAGAGTACCATTGTTAAGTCCTTAGGTGGTAATATTAAATCAAAGGGTTTTTTTTGGTGTGGCACGTGTACTAAAATTACACACTTTAAGACCATACAAACAGGCAATATGTTTGAAATCGAGGACTTCATTACATCTAATACTAAATATTGTGTGTATCTCTTAGAATGTTCATGAGGAAGCTGATACGTAGGAAGAACCTCTAGAACAGGGGTTCCCAACCACGGTCCTCAAGGCACACTAACAGTCCAGGTTTTAAGGAAAGCCATACTTGAGCACAAGTGACTTAATTAGTACCTCAGTTATTTTGATTTAACCATCTGTGCACAATCATGGATATCACCAACACCAGGACTGTTAGTGTGCCTTGAGGACCAAGGTTGGGAATCACTGCTCTAGAATGTTAAAAGTGAGATTGGCCGAGCATGGCAGAAATATCAAAAGAGGTCTTGAGACACACAATGTATCTTTACATTTTAAACTGCAGCACCACTGTGATATTAAACACTAAATTTACTAAGATGGGAGTTCTATTTAAGAAGTGATGTTGCCCATAGCAACCAATCAGATTTTACTTCTCCTTTATCTAGCACCTTCTAGAAGATAATACCTGGAATCTGATTCCAGGTATTAACTTCTAGAAGGTGCTAGATAAAGGAGAAGTAAAATCTGATTGGTTGCTATAGGCAACATCACTTCTTACTAGAACACCCATCTTAATACGTTTACCCCCTAGTCTCTTTTTGTGGTATTAAGATTGCTAAACCTAATTGGAGGGTTGCTTATAGAGACAGCAAATTAGACCAAATAGAAATGAGAATTATATATTTATTGGAAACACAGGTGCCAAGAGGGCTTAATGTGGATTTTGAAACAAAATGGTTTTTATAGGCTTTCCCAATAAATAAGTATATTTTATTTATTAAGAGCTAGGTAATTAGAATATATATATATATATATATATATATATATTTATATATATATATATTTATATATATATATATATATATATATATATATATAAATATATATATATGTGTATGTGTTTTGGACAATAGAGGTCCTTAGGAATATGTGGCATCATCTATTGGAGAGTTATTGGTTCCTGCTTTCCACTGGCAGGTAATGCTCACTTGAGACTTCTGTTTTGCGTTTCAAGGTCCGGAAGTGCTGCACGTCATCAGGAGCTGTGGACCAGAAGTCCTGGAGATTGCCGGCACTCACATTAATTGTTGTCCAAACTTTGGGAGCCAAGTTCTATGGACGTCTGGGCTATTGAGAATGGCTCCCTCTTATTTATGGACTGGATTTGGATCAGGATTTGTGTATGTTACAGCATCTAGGCTGGTTTTATTTTATTGTAATATTGTATGTATATGTACTGTATTTATATTGGCATTGATAAAATTATACTATATATTTTTAGTTGCTTTATATTTGTAATGGTTATGTGAAGATGTGTCAATGTGAGTTGTCCCATGTTTTGATGATCAGTTTGAATGACTCTGCACAAACCCCTCCTCCTTACGGATATTAAGGGGTATAAATATCTGGATGTTGTGTTAGTCCCAACACACCCTGAGGAAGGACTGAAGGTCAGAAACATGTTGGTGGAGAACTACAGGGGGACTCTCAGTTAGTGTGGACTTACCTGCACACATTCTTTCATCTTGTGTCAAACCATTATTCCCCCTGATTCTGGGTGAAGTGGCTTATTGTTTTAGTGGTAACCCACTGATTGCTTACAGCCCTATCAAGGGACTACTGTATATTCTAAATTCTTACAGGTGCAAGTATATGTTGTGACATATACTTACACTACACAAAATGACAGATGATCGCAATCATCAGTATTTCACATGGACCTCTAGCCAATCAGTGGCAGCTTTATATGTAGAAGCCACTCATTGGCTGGGACCCACGTGTAACCAACCAATGACCATCCACTACATGTAAAGCACTGCTGATTGGTTAGCAGTCTGTGTGAACTACAGATGATTGCGCTCACCTGTCATTTTACGTAGTGTAAGTATATGTCACAACTTATACTAACACCTGTCCGCCTTGGATCGGGTCGCTCATTTTTTAATATTGACTAGTACCGGGATGATATGGAGACTGGCACCAGGATGGATGTGAGTATGAGATATTTTTTCCAGGTACTCCCAGTGGATTCTACATGGAGAACTGGACATGAACATCTGGCAGAAGGAAAGTATAGTCAGGTGCATAAATATTGGGACATTGACAGAATTTTCATATTTTGGCCTCTATTCACCACCACCATTGTAATTCCTACACCGTTCACCTGATTTGGATGTAATTACCCTCAAATTAAATCTGAAAGTCTGCAGTTGAAGCACATCTTGTTTGTTTAATTTCAAAGCCATTGTAGTGGTGAATAGAGGCCAAAATATGAAAATTCTGTCAATGTCCCAATATTTATGCACCTGACTGTATGTGTGAGTGAGGTAGGTGAATGTATTAAAGTTGTACTTCAGATGGTGTGTGTACTGTGGTTTTTTATCTATTTGTTTTACAGTGGGGGTATGGGTGCTTGCACTTGTGGTACCACAAGTGTCAAAGGGCAGGCATGCTGGCATCTGTAGTTGAACTGTAAAATACAATAGTTTTGTACCATTTCCAACATTATTACCCCTGTACCCACAGCCCAGGGGTGAAAGGAGGAGACCCGGGATTCAGCCTAAGCCTGGGGTTTTGGTAGAGGGGGGACCCCTTTTTGGTGGTCCATATAACCCTTAGATCCCTGGCTTGGGCTCACCAGCTTGGGGTGTGATTCTTTGGCCATGGAGACCCAGTGATAAGGTCTCCTGGCAGTGGCATTACTCCCTGGCCGGTTTGGTTGTGTTGCTGGTTTTAAATATAGGGTGACCCCTATGCATTTTTTTCCCCTATATATAAAACCAGGAGTGTACTGGTACTGGTTCCTAATACATGGTGGAACCCTACACGTTTTTTTCCCCATAATTTTTGGAACCTGGACTGGCTGAGCATCATATAGCTGGTTATGCTTTGGGGGGGTACCCCACATCATTTTTTTCTCAAATTAATTCTTAAAGCAGTTTTTCCAATATTAAACATACACAAATCACACTGATCTGTGTATGTTTGATGGAAACTCGCAACTTAGGAGGTGGTGATTTTGCAACTTCTATTTATTCTCCGATTTGGCTGCAAAAATGGCCAAATACAGCAAAACATATAATGGTAAATTCCTGAATTATGCTGAAGTTAATGAAGAGTACTTCCGATTTGAGTCAATGGTGTATTCATTTCTAGTTAAAAAAAGGCCGAATTTGTGGTATTAACATGCCTGATTTCCCCCCCAAAAATGAAAAACTCAGCCGATTTCAATAATAGTAAATTCGCGATTAGCAAAAAAGTGATATTTTCACCAGAGATTGCAATCTCGGAATAACATGATTCTTAGTAAATTCACCCCCTAGTGTCAAACACAAAGGTACACAGTATCAATTATAAGAATTGAGCACTGCAATAACTAAACACAATCAGGATACTAAAGAGACAAGTTGTATCAACAGACACACAGTGCTGAATATTAAAATACATAGGGCTCTATTTACTACAATCCGCATATTGAATGCAGATTGTAGTGTGATATTATCGACTGAATTCGCATTGGGAATTCAGGCAATATCACAGGGATTTACTACAAATCCCTTGCAGGGACAGAGCTTGCGATAAAGCTCTGTCCCTGCAAATCCCCTCCGCATACTAGTCACAGTATTTTCACAAAAAATACCGTGACAAAGTGCCTGCGCATGCGCTGACCGGCTGCCGCTGCTACCCCCCTGGCGATAAGCCCCGCTCCAGGTGCTAAGCCCCGCCCCCATTGCTAAGCCCTGCTCACCACGGTCGTGGACCCCCCACAACCCCTTTCCCCCCATGTCCCCCCCTTAATAGCACTTATCCAGGCCTCCGGTGATGTCCTCCATGCCTCCGGTCAGGTGATATCCCATACTGCACTTGGACTCAATCACCTGATGACTGGGCCGCAGTGCACTATGGGAGACCAGCTTACTGGAGGGATGACATCACCCGGAGCCCCAATCATGGGTCCCTGGAGTCAGTAAATCAGCTTGCGGTCTGTTTAGACCACACAGCTGATTACTGGGACCGACTCCCGACTCTGCTCTCCCTGTTAGAGCAGAGTAGGAGTCCAGTAACCGGGGGAGAACCTATATAATGCATTGTTATCACAGGGCTTTTCCCGATATTTTTTTTTCAATTTATTTTTAGTAAGTCTGGTCGGATCACATTTCCCATTACAATTATGGGAAATGTGATCTGCTTACTAAAAATAAGTGATACTTAGGGGTTGGAGTATAATTTTACGAATTCTACTCCAATTGCCCTATAGTAACTCTAGGTGATACTAAAATAATGTGAAAATGGTGTGAAAACACCCTTTTTCACTTTATTTAAGTAAAAATAATGTTAACAAATAGAGCCCATAGTATTAATACAGCTTATAAACATCAATGTGATGTCTGTAACATATCACAGTACATCCAGTGATTGGGAATACAATTAAAACATTCCATTTCAATTGTAAATGAAAATTATATTTTTAATATTATAAGATAGTCAATGAGGGAAAGACTGCAGAATGATCTTTAGACAGACCTGGACTACAATACTTCATGTGGAATAAATAATACACTCCATACCTGGAATAAATAATACTGTATATTCCTCATATAATCTTTAGAACAGAAATAATTATCTGCTTGAGTATATAAAGAAATAGAGTAGGTGAGAACAATCTCTTTTTTAATTTAATATTTTAAACCACAATTTTTATCTACTATCACTTCTATACAATTTTAGATATTTCACTGCTACATTACTGTCAATAGATTATATATTTTAGGATATAAAATAAGAAAAGTTATATTTTAACGGATTCAACAAACACTGACTGTAATATTATTTTATGTAAAATAGGGATAAGTGCACTGAATAAGGAAACCCCTTCCTTCCTTTATCTTCTAAAATTTAATAATTTAAGGGGCATCAGTGGCACTCCTGTCTGATTGATAGGATTTTATTGAAAAATGATCTATATCAGACTTATATATACACCAATATAATATATTCAAATACCCCTAAAACACTACTTATGAAAATTCAAAATAACAAGTGCTTCAATTAGTGCGGGAATCTATGTCTCTTTTTTCAGCACTTAGCTGCTAGCCATCAGCAATTAATAAGCCTGTTGCAGCTTCCAACCTCCAAAAATGCCATTATGTAATTTGAATCAGGGCCTCTACCATGGCTTGTGTATTAATTCACTGAGACAAATTATACTCTACAGAACAGGTGAGACTTTTCAAAATATATTTAACTATACTGCAGCAACATCCAACATGCTAAAGATAGACAGGGGATTAAAATCAGTGCACTTACTTAACTTCACTTCTTTAGGTAGAGTAGCATGGTAGAAGTTCTATGACTATCTATAGAGTACCTACATACTGGGTCATATAGTCAAATTATGCTTTTACCAGGTTGAGAGAATTTCTTCAGTGTTTCAACCATCTTGCTGCACAATCCAAGGAACCAAAAACAATGCAGACAGGGAATCAGAACAAGAAACTCCATTAAATTATCTGAATAATGTTTGTATAATAGCTCACTGAGACAATATATGCTTTAAGGAATTTGTCAGTGTCTTCAAACAGCATGCCCGCGACAACAAGCAGCACTTCCATAATGACTGCTCAAAGAGAACATAAGGCCTTATTCAGAAATGAGCAGAATCTGCACTGGGCATATGCAGATCTCTTTCTGTGAGTACACTCAGTGCCCCTAAGCCGCTACAGGATTGACATGCTGCAACCGTTTGGGACAAAGAGTTCATGTGGCCTGTGTTCCGTAAAATATGGGGGCATGTCACCCCACTTTCTGGGAATCCCAAAATCCATAACAGATTTCATGGCCTCAGCTGAGCAGATCTGTTGCCCATTCAGGTTGCGATGGTGATCCAATGCTGTGGATGCAGCACTTGGATCTGCAATGTTGTCAGGGGGCATCTTTTGTCCTCAGATGTCTCTTGCAGTATTCGAATATTTTCTCATCATTGCTGCTTTCAAAGATGCATCAACAATGAGACTAGTGTACAACTGAATTAGGTCCATAGATACTAATCTGCTGTATGAAACTTTAAGTCTTTGGAGATATTTTCTTTTGCCTTCAACCAGGTATTAGAAATAAATCTAGACAGGTGATTTGAAAAATGGTCTCTACTTTCATTGGAAATAATCACTATTAACACACTAAGGAGTAAATTTACTAAGAATCAAGATTGGTCGAGATAACAATCTAGAGAGTTGAGTCATGATTTTAATTTCGCAAATTTACTAAAGGCAAAGTTGGGCGTGTTAGAGAGAGATAATCTCTCTTCTCACTCGTGAAACTCTGGTGAGATAGCAAACTCGAATCAACTCACCATTAGGACATCTTGAAAGTACTTTTCACCTAAAAGATACATCTCTCAAATTTACCAAGAATTGGGATGACAAGCTCGGGTGAGATGACAGCAAACTCTCTGCCAAACTGACTTTTCAAACTGTCCACCTCCTGAGCTGTGAGTTTGGCAGAAACATACACAAATCATTGTGATTTATGTATGTTTCTGCCTATAAATAGTTAAATTTGGATTATTATTTTTTTTTTAAAAGATGTAGGGTCCCCCCCCAAAAGGTTAACCAGCCCTGGACTTGTCAGCCAGTCTTGGTTCCGAAAATTATGGTGAACAAAATGTGCAGGTTTCCACCATATTTTAGGAACCAGCACCAGGCACCAGGCTGCAGGGCCAGTGCTGGTTTTAAAAATAGGGGTAAAAATGCGTAGGGATCCCCCTATATTTAAAACCAGCACCAGATCCAAACTGACCGGGGTGTAATGCTACAGCCAGGATACCCTATTATCGGGTCTCCAGGGCCAAAGCATTCTCACACCAAGCCAGTCAGGTCAAGCTGGGGATCTCAGGGGACGTGGGATCCTCCTTCTCCCAAAATCCCAGGCTTGGGCCTGTATTCAACTTTTTTGGCAAAAACTATTCACCTAAAAGAGGTGAAAAGTTTTTGCCGTATTCAATTCCAACTTTTCGCCGATTTGACTTTTCGCCAGTTTGGTATTCAATTTAAAACAGGCAAAAAGTATCGCCGATTTAGATGTACTTTTCGCCTGTTTCTTTTTGTCCACATGTAGAGTGGAGAAAACCCCAAAAAAATTTTTTTTTTTGTCATGTTTCAAATGTTACTAATAGTATATTAATATACTGAATAGTGTTTGTTTTAGTTAGATTTTTTTTTTCTTAATGTAATAGGTGAAAAAGATTCACCGCCGATTAGCAGGCGGATAGAAGTGCAGATTTGGGGTTTTCAGGTGCCCCCGTCACAGTCCCCCCCTTGTAGTAGTAGCAGTAGTTCCCCCCTTGTAGTGCCCCCAGTAGTAGACCCCCAGTTGTAGTCCCCCCAGTTATAGTCCCCCCAGTTGTAGTCCCCAGTAGTGGTCTCCCCCCAGTAGACACATAATAAAAAAAATTAAAAAAGCACTTACCTGAATCCCCACTCCGGCCGCTGCCATGTGCTCCTCTGTTCATCTGGCCAGGCCACTCTGCATTATGGGAGAGATATCATATGATGTAATGATGCCTCTCCCATTACCCATTGTGGGAGCCAGAAGATGGAGCGGCTCCCACAGTGGGCGCAGCAGCTGCTAATGAGAGTCTAACAGACTCTCATTAGCTGCTGATCAAAACAAACACACAGCTGCCGGAGCCGGCGGCTGTGTGTTTGGAACTGTGTAGTGCTGACCGAACTCCGTCTGGTCAGTGCTGCACACACGGTGCAGCCTGTGTCACAGAAACACAGGCGGCCTGCCCCCCGTCCCAGCCCACCACTGCCTCCCCCCATAACTTCCTTAGTGGAGCCAACTGCTAACTTTCCCAAGCCCATTTTGCTTAACCCTAAACTACTCCCAGGGGTGCCTAAACCTGACCTCCCCTTCTCCAGAGCCTTAACCTTCCTGTAGCCTAACCTTTCCTAACCCGTAAGGCACACATCCCCAAAAAGACATGGAAATGATAGCACGGTTAGAACATTCTAATAGTGCTGTCATTTACATGTCTGATGTGCCTACACTGAATGTTCAGTGTAGGCACATCTATCATTCCCCTACCATGCTATACTTGACACTATATTGAGGTTGTACGGCATGTTTGGGCGATGATTGCTGTCAGATGAGACCAGCGAGAGTATGCAACGCTGGTCACATCCAAAGTAAAGGTTCATGAATTGTGGACAATTTCTGAGTGCTTGCACGAATACGATATTGTAATCGTGCAATAGCTCAGTATTAACACTAGGGGCAGTGTTAAATGTGGCTGCAAAATAGTCGTAATGGGCAATAAATTATCGCTGATTTCATTCTTTTTACAAGTTTCAATTATGCCCGTACTCAATTACAAAGACTTTTCGTTGATGCAAAAAGTATTTAACAAAAAAAGGGGATAAGTTTTCACCATGTTTCACATGGCAGCAAAAAGTGCAGGTTTAAAAAAATATCCTGCACCCCTGGGAGTGTCCAAAAAAAAAAAACAGTGTAAAAAAAAAGTTGGAAAAAAATCAGGACACACACAAAAAAAAAAAATTTGAATTTTGGGGTAAAAAAATAAAAAATATGGGGGACGAAATCCTAAAGCAGCAAAATAGTTTCCACAGGGATTCCCAAGTATGCGGCAGGTGTTTTGTTCATTGTGGGTAGTAGCGACTGGTGCATTTTTGAAGAATTTTAAAAATACACTTTAGGGAACTTCAAAAATAACTTGCACCCTTTTTCATGTGCCCAACATTTGATGGCCATAGTTATTTTTTTAATAACAAACAAAACATAACTGCTATTCTTCATCACTTCTTTAGAGGTGCAAAAAAAAAACCTGCCATGGCAATTTAAAACCTCTAATTAGCTTCAGTAGGGAAAAATGGGGGTACCCACTGTGATCCCACATGACAATACATCCACAGTGGGAAGCACTCACAAAAAAACACAAATTTTGGAAAAACTTACCTTTCCCCCGCTTCCTGTTTTCCCTGGATCCTAATTGAATACAGGGATAGAACGGGTGCACACACGATACTTTATCCCTACAAACCCCTGATGTGGAGCGAAAAGTCTGGCATGTACTTTTCACTCCAAATTGAATACCCCCTTGGTCGATGAGTGCCATAAATTCCCCCTGCTGGTCCCTAGGCCTCCACCCTAGGCTACTTGTTATAATTTTCCATTAGCTTACGAATGGTATGGTGGGTTACAAGATGAACATAGGCATCGGTATTTCGTCCCCTATGTTATATCCCTTCCCTGGATTAAACCTTTAGGTAAGTTGGTGGTCAGTATATCATCTGCCGGCTTCATGTCTAGCTTACAATTTTATGGGATCTTTGAATGTCTAAAAATGTAAAACATTTGTGTAAATGGGGTGAAGTGGAAACTTACCTTATCAGCAATCATATGCGTGTATTAGTGCGAAGTTTAGGCTCTCACAACTTTGTCCTCTGAAGTCCAAACAGTGCGTGTTTTGTAGGTCTCTGCACAAAATCACACTTTAAATATATGCTGCACACCATGTACTTTGTCTACATTAATGGCATGGACTCCAGACTACACCTGTGCACTGTCTTAAAGACCATATAAAACATGACCTGTGTGGAGTCGTGTGGCCCGAGTTATATAAAAACTAGAGTTAAATAATAAAAAGTGTGATTAGCATAGAGATAGCTAAACAATAAACCTTTACAATGTTAAAATAGTTCCAGTTTATTGTTTATCAATCACTAGCATAGTGTAAATTTGTGTATTGTACAAAAACATTAAAATGGGCAATTGCGCATGATAACTCACCAAGATTAGGTCTGCTCCAGTAAACACATTTGTATTCTTTAATTCTTCTTCCAAACTTGATAATTAACACAGGATTAGTCCTAAAAGGGCTTCAAATACAAACAAAAATATGTCGAGTTCAGTTCTTTCACATCAATAGTATACATATTCATTAGAAACACATATACATTGTATTAAAAAAAATAAAGAAAGTGGGATCAGAATGCTCACTTAAGGCCCAAAAAAAGAGAGCTTTCATCATCTACCCACTTTAATACATACAAATATATGTATTATCGAACGCCCTCACTCCCTTTTATGTACCTAGATTCCTGGGGAAAAATGTATACATGTTAATGTAAAACATTTATTGAAAACAAAAAACTATGGAACAATATCACCGTTTAAAGTGTGTCCCTCGATGATTCCTCATGGGGTCTCTACCTCTGTATATTCCACTCTTCTGCTAATTGTGACGTCCATCGTATCTTCATGGTTGAGGCTCCTCCGGATCTTCTTCTCTTCTTCTGCTTGTTGTTGGTGGTTGTGTTGATGGATGTCGAGGTGGTGCTACTGGAGGGTAGATGTATCCTCCTGGATACTGTTGCAATTGTTGGGCATTTGGGGCAAACTATGAGTTTAACATCAACTTAACTAACTTAACATCATTTAACTAGTGAGTTTAACATCATTGACTCTGATGACACACTTGCCACTACAGCCATCCTTTTAGGATGAGTTACTCGGGCCAAAGGAGAGGCCATAGGCATAAACCCACCAGATGGGGGGGACAAAATGAGAGGGACTACAAAGCCTCCCACAAACAAGAGGAGGAATTGATCTATAATCTATCTTCACATACCTTTTCAGAAATGGAAATATCAATACTTAATAAAGGCTTATCATTCATTCCCACGAACAAACATAATGATTTACAGTGGAAAGTCGACATCCATAGATTAAATAGAACGCTGAGGGTTAAAGAATTTTTTCAGTCTCAAGAGGGAGATAAGTCCTTACCTTACAACACATTTCTATCTCAGATGATTAAATCTACATTTGATCCTCCGTCCCAAAATGCCTCAATAAAAACGATCACGAGGCTGTTGGATGATTCGGTCTGCAAATACAATGCAGCACAACCTAAGAAGCATACCAATTTGTCCAAAGGGGAACATCAAGCGTTAAAAAGATTACAAAATAATAATAACATCATGATTCGCCCAGCCGATAAGGGGGGCGGTATTGTCTTGAAGGATTTGGACAAATATATTTCTGAAATCGATCAACAGCTCAACAATAGTGCGGTATACCTTAAACTCACAGAGGATCCTACTATTGGATTTAAGAACAACTTGGATAATATTCTGAAAATAGCTTTGAACAATGGTCAAATAGCAAAAAAAGAACATGAGGCTCTAACACAGTCTTTTCCTAAAACTCCGGTACTATACACAGTACCAAAAATTCATAAGGATGTTTCTAACCCCCCAGGACCGCCAATCATATCGGCTAGGGATTCATTACTGCAACCAATAGCACAATTTCTGGATTATTTAGTACAACCATCTATTTCTGTACAGTCTACTTTTTTGAAGGACACTACCGAATTTCTTAATAAATTAAGGACAATCAGTACGGTACCCAATAAGACCATTTTGTGTACGTTAGATGTCAAAAATCTATATACAATTATTCCACATCATCAAGGGATGGAAGCTATGAGAACATTCCTAAATATAAATAATTTTGATAAATTGGACATTCCATTTTTTCTACAATTATTGGAGCTGACTTTAAGACAAAACTACTTTATCCACAATGGCGAGTTTTTCCTGCAACAACAAGGCTGTGCGATGGGGTCAAATGTGGCCCCATCGTACGCCAATATTTATATGTTCGAACAAGAGGAGCAACTATTTTTTTCTGACAAAAACATCTCTGACAATATCCTTCTATATACAAGATATATAGATGATCTCTTCCTGCTGTGGCAAGGATCAGAAACGTCCCTTATAACCTTAATAGAGAATATCAACAATACACAGGGACCGGTTGAATTCACCTTTAACTACAGTTTTACAGACATCAACTATTTAGATGTCACAGTTAGCATCGATGGGAATCAGATCAAAACAGATATTTTTTATAAAAAGACCGATAGCAATACTTTATTACATCATAGCAGTAACCATGCCCCAGCATTAAAGAAAGGATTGCCTCGATCACAGATGCTTAGGGCTGCACGTATCATCAGTGACCATCGACACTTAGATACAGCCCTTGATACAGTAGTAACTAAATTTACTGAAAGAGGATACAGCCTTAGGGAGCTTCAAAAAAACAAACAAGATGTCCTTCAATTATCCAGAGAGGAGTTACTGGTCCCAAACAAACAAAATAGCAATAGTGGTAGAATCCCTTTTGTAACAGAATATTCGCTCTCCAGTCGTATAGTACCCAAGGCTATCAAAGCATTCTGGCCTTTAATTACTGGAGATCGTGAGTTACCGGGATTACAGAAGAAAAACTTAATGCCTAGCTATAAAAGAGGTAAAAACCTCCGGTAAAAACAGATATCTCTGGACTACAACAAAGAAATTCTACCGCTGTACAAATAAAAAAACCAGGATGCTATAAATGCCCGTCGTGCATAACTTGCAGTTACATGGAACCAGGATCACATTCCGGTATTGTGTCGTGGAGGTGACAGGAACAAATTATTGTCCCAATGTGAATCCAAATGGATCTTTCTACTGGACACGTTAGCGCCTCGAGGTTTAAATGAAAAAATTGCCTGGAACGTTTTTCTTTAAGTTTCTTTTTAAAAAATACACCGTTTTTTGGTCATAATTATTCTATTTAGACTTATATAGTATACTACAGTTGGCTGCTACCTCTATATATATCTATTTTAGCTTTTGTAAGAATTATCATTATTGGTGCAATATATTAGTCGCATATGTATATATATTTTCACTGTTTTTTATGCTATATGTCATATATGTAGATGTTTTTTCAATATATACATATATTCTTTTCATATACATTTCCTTTTCTTTTTCACCACACTCTACACACATTCACTTTTCACCACACATTTTTTCTATATTCACGTTTTATTTAGTATTTGTTTTGCTATCACTTATCACATTTTTTCTTAACCATTGCTTTTACCAGCATCTTACATTTTTATTTGCAGTCACAGTTCATTTTACACATACATTTTTTACCATGCACAGCATCTCAAGCACCACACAACAGCACCTTATGCTTTGTACACTTTATTATGCTTCGCTGTTCTCCCCTATCCAGTGTGATGATGATGGTGTACAGGCTTACCAGGGAGACGTGTGATGTGATCATCGGTGACGCCTTCCGGGTTTCCCTTGACGGAAGCGCTATCAGCTGGCCGGGTGAGTCCAGCGTGCACTGACACGCTACAGTTATTGTACTATTTAAGGTAAGACACTTTCACTTGTTCACTTGGCAGTACACTAGTCCTGAAGACAAGGTCCTGGGAGACCTTGAAACGACTACTTTGAAGTGGTGTATCATGTAATTTTTTCAATACACATCGTGGTTTTCAACATGGAGTGCCGCTTTCTTCTTTCATTAGGGGACCTACACAGTTCCTAAAGGGAATACCTGCAGTATATATATATATATATATATATATATATACACACACACACCATATGACATAACTTTTTCATCATTTGCATCTTTAATTTACAAAGTCTAGCTGTCTGAATGCAGTTGCGCAAATTGCAGACAGCAGCAACCACAAAGCCAAAATCACAAATCCTATAAAAATTACATAGTACTATTTTACCTGGATCTACACTAGCCCTTCCTATTGTCTAAACCTAATCCCTCATGCCTAGTTCATATACTAAACCTCACCACCTGCACCCTAAACCTAAGAGCCCCTCCATGGTGGCTAACCTTTAGGCTACCCCCCATACCTAATCCTGCTATACCACGCTAAGAAAAGAACATAACCCCATACAGAAGGTCTGGATACTGGTGCTTGTAACTTGTTTTTACAGGATTTCTGCACCAGTATTGAGACCATCACCATCACACATGCTGGGATGCTGACAACATCACAATGGACCTCCTCACCCTCCCATGCGAGTGGGCATTTGCTTGATTTGGTATTCACTCACCGTTGTGATATTTCTGCCTACTCCAATTCCCAATTTCCCCTCTCTGACCATCACCTTCTCTCTTTTAACCTATCCTTCTCTCCTTCTCCTCCTCTACCTCCGAAAGCCACCATCACTAAGCGTAACATTGAAGCTATCGACACTGCTTTCCTTTCTTCCCTGCTTGACTCACTTCTCTCCCCTATCCTCTCTTTCTCCTGTGCTGAACATGCTGCTTCCCTATACTTTGCCTCTCTTACTTCTGCTCTTGACTCTGTTGCTCCGGCGATCACTACTCACACTCACAAATCGTCACTTCAACCCTGGCATTCCAAATGCACCAGATACCTGCAAAAATGTTCTCGAACCGCTGAGTGACAGTGGATAAGATCACGCTCTCAGGCAGATTTTCTCCATTTCAAATTCATGTTGTCATCCTACAGTACTGCCCTTTCCCTCTCTAAACAGTCATATTTCAAGAGACTCATCTCCTCCCTGTTCTCAAATCCCCAGCATCTCTTTTTGACCTTCAACTCCCTCCTCTGCCCACCCCCTCCCTGACTTTACTACCTATTCTATTTTACATCTAAAATTGATTCCATACATCAGGACATCATATCCAACCAGTCCCCCAGCTCTCCACCTCCTCCTTTTCTGGTTCACCCCTCCCCATCCATTTTACCGACTCTGACATCCTTCTCCCCTGTGACTGGAGAGGAAGTTAAGGCCCTTATCCAGTCCTCCCCCCCTTCCAACTCTCCCCTCGACCCTATCCCCTCCTGGCTCCTCTGCTAGCTCTCTCCTTCTGCCTGCTCCCATCTTGCCCACCTCCTTGATCTCTCCCTCTCTTCTGGCACTGTTCCTTCTGCATTCAAGCATGCCCTTGTCTCCCCCATTCTTAAAAACCTAACCTTGATCCTAACATTCTCTCGAACTACCAACCAATCTCTCTCCACCCTTTTGCCTCCAAACTCATTGAGTGTATTGTTTACAACTGCCTCACCACATTTCTTTCCTCCCACTCCCTCCTTGTCCCTTTTCAGTCTGGCTTCCATTCTATCCACTCCACTGAAACTGCCTTCACAAAAGTCAGCAATGACCTCCTTGCTGCCAAATCCAAGGACCACTACTCCCTGCTCATTCTCCTTGACCTCTCTGCTGCTTTTGACACTGTGAACCACCCTCTACTGCTGCATATCCTTCACTCCCTTGGTCTATGTGACACTGCTCTTTCCTGGCTCTCATCCTACCTCTATGATTGTTCCTTCTCTATTTCGTCTCACGACGACTCCTCCCCCCACAGCCTCTTAAAGTAGGTGTTCCCTAAGATTCTGTTCTTGGACCTCTCCTATTCTTTCTTTACACATCCTCTCTAGGTAAACTCATCCGCTCTTTTGACCTCCATTATCATCTCTATGCTGATGATACTCAGATCTACCTTTCCTCACCTGATCTTTCCCCCTCTCTACTGACTCATATCTCTAACTGTCTCTCTGCTAACTCTTCCTGGATGTCCCAGCAATTCCTCAAACTTAATATGTCTAAGACTGAACAGATCATCTTCCCACCCTCCAACGTAACATCATGTCCCACTATTTCTTTATCAATAGATAACATAACTATCTCATCTAGTCCCAAAGTGCATTGTCTTGGAGTTATCCTGGACTCTTTCTTCTCCTTCAAACCACATATTCAGAACCTCTTGCAGTTCTGTCATTTCTATCTCAAGAATATTTCCAAGATCAGACCTTTTCTCACCAAGAATGCCATCAAAACCCTCATACATTCACTGGTCATCTCCAGATTGGACTACTGTAACCTCCTCCTATCTGACCTCCCCAAATCCCATCTTTCTCCTCTCCAGTCTGTGCTCAATGCTGCTGATCGACTCTTCTTCATCTCCAAACACTCTACATCTGCCTCCCCTCTCTTACAAGCCCTCCACTTGCTCCCCTTCCCTTTAAGAACCCAATTGAAGGTTCTCACATTCACTTACAAAGCCCTCACCCATTCCTCTCCCATTTACATATCTGATCTCATCTCCCTTCACTCTTCTGTCCACCCTTTTTGCTCACTTAATGCAGGCCACCTTTCATGCCAATTGATTACTTCCTCCCACTCCCGCCTCCAAAATTTTGCCCGCACTGCTCCCTACTTTTGGAACTCCCTCCCTCTCCCCATCAGACTCAGCACCTCTCTACAATCTTTCAAACAAGCTCTTAAGACCCACTACTTCATTAAAGCGTTCCAGCTCTCATCCTAACTTGCTGCTACATCTTCCTTCCTCCCGGCCTAGCCCATCTGTGTCACTTCTGTTTGTCTGCCCCTCCCTTAAAGAATGTAATCTCTTTTGAGCAGGGCCCTCTACCCTCTTCTGCTTCTCCCTACTGTAATTTCATTTATCTCTTACTTCCAACTAGGGCAACTAACACTTGGCTACTTATGTGTGCGTAAAGGTTGCTAATATAGCAATGTTTATTATACATGTCCGTGTCCAGCTTTGTATTGTATTGTAAGTCACTGGTTACTTATTTGTTTATGTACTTTGTAAGGTGCTGCGGAACACTTGTGGTGCCATATAAATAAATGATAACAATAATAATAATAATAACATCCCATTGTACACATGCTGAATCTAAAAACTTTCCCCAAATTCCACCTTTAAAAAATAAAGAAAGAAATGTTATAATAAACATTTTTGATTAAAAAAATCAATAAAAAAAAAAACTTACCAACAGGAGTTGGTCTTCTCGTTGTGTCTTCTGCCACGTCCACTTGTTCATCATCATCCTCATCTTCCTGCAGGAGATCCAGCCTGAAGAAAGGTCCAATTGCAGATGCTCCTCCAGTGCTGGTCATTGGTCCTTCTTGCGTAATGTAATATGTTTAAAAAATAATAATAATAAAAAAATATATAAAAACACACCCTTCTTCAAAATCAAGCATCTACTTAATTTTTTTGTAATTAGCAAACCCCTGGGCCTTCTATAAATGAATTATAGATGTGTGTTTAAAACAAAATAATTAATAATTTCCTTGTTGTTCGCTGAATTCTGATGTCCCTAAGCCCAAATCTTCCTCGGATCTTGGTGTTCCAGGTCCCACTACTGTTGCTGGTGTATCCTCAATTCGATCCTGAATCCTGCTGTCTGTTTAATAAATAATAAATATTGAAAGTTTAAAATGCTACATACCATACCCAATTGTTTCAAATTATAACTTGGCTAGCGTTTGTTCATCTATCACTTCTCCAGATCACTTCATCTGCATTAGAGATATGGAGAAACGATGAAGACACACATGCAACACAGTGCTAGGGATGAGAGGATGATTTTTAGGAGAATCAGGGGTTCCAGTATCTAGGATGGTTATTTAAATGCTGTGGGCCTGATTCAGACACGCTCGTGAGTGCTGAGCGCTCTCAAGCGGGTCGATGTTGGCCCAGTGCGCATGCGCACGACGGACCTGGCTCCATCGTGCACATGCTCGAGACCCGGATAGCGATGGGCAAGCCATTGCTATGGGTCTCGCTACAAAGGGGGCGTGCTGTTGATGGTGAGTGACAGCACACCCCCTATGGTGGGCGTGCCTGGGGCGTGGCTGGCCAGACGGAGGCATTCCCATGGGAACGCCTACCATCTGGGGCCAGCCCCACTGACATCACAAGTGATGTCAGTGGGAGTGCTTTCGGCTCTGATAGAGCCAAAAGCACTCCAGGGCTTGCAGCAACGAGACCCTACCACAAGGGTCTCGTCACAAGCCCGATGGTCGTGATGGTCTGTCTTCTGGATGATATCCTTTCTTCTGAATGGGGTTCCATCCTTTGCCTCTCTCTGGTTGGCAAAGAAGATGTTCTTTATAAAAATACAATAACCTTTTTTTACCTAATTTTTTTGATAAATTTCATTCAAGACTTTTTAAAGTAAGACAATGTCTTACCCTCTAGGAGATGTGTGGCTTCATTGCAGCTGTCCATTAATCCTTCGACACCTGTCACCATAATAGGATTCATGTGATCCCGGATCTTCTCCTCCCACGGAAGCCAACAAATTGTCAAAGTTTGTCCTCCTCCGGTTCCTCTTCTGTGACCTTGAATTTTCTTCATCTTTGCCTTGGCTTGTCTCTTGCAGTCATTGTACCTCTTCTTGCACATGTCGGTATCTCGATGTCTTCCAGAGGATGCAGTGACCTTCGACGCAACCTCATCCCAGATGTTCCTCTTCTCCCGGGCTGATGTATTTTGAGCATGATGACCGAAGATTTTGTCATAATGCTCGTAGATCCCATCGATGAGCACATTGTTCTCTGTCTCACTGAAGCTTCTTGGATGGCTTTCCACTTGCTGCAGTTGGCCCTTCTTCGGAAGATGGGATATCTTCTGTTCTGCTGGGCTGCAAATAAAATACATTTTTAATTACAAACATAAAAATTAAAGAAACAATAAATTACAAACAATTACATAGCATACAAAACAGCCAAATTCTCACTACAATAAAAGTGTTTATGTGGTGTATAGAGAAAATTGATAAACTATACTCATCTAGATTTATGAAAGTGAAATTTTACTTTTTAAAAGTGAAATTTAATAGTGTTAGGTTCTATTTCCAGTTGGTGTTGTCCATATTGGTATCACTTTTTTTTTAATTACAGCAAATATTCATCTTTAGTTTATTTTACATTGATTTATTAACAGCGGAACATTCAGTGCCACCCTATACTCAGATAAATAACCGTTAACAAAAGATTATGATTAAATTTTGGGCAAGTGTTTTCCCTATTTGTTAATTTGGGTTTCTATAAAGAGCCTCTGTTGAGTCCTTAAAAATTCAATATGGGGATAAGTGGGGACGAACGCGCAATACTTTTTAGACTGCAAAACAGGCGAAAGTCCTGCAGGCGAAGGGCTGTATTCAATATGAGCCAAAAGTACAGACATTTTGCCTGCTGGACCTATCACCTCCTTTGCATGTTTTTCAGGTGGAAAAGTATCATGCGCGTGCCCAATAATCCCCGTATTAAATTAGAAAGGATGCAAAAACGGGAACCGGCAAAACTAGGAGCGGCTAAAATAGGATGTTTACCTGAATATTCCCATGTTTTCAACCCCCTAAAGATGTCCAGAGATGGGGGATCACTATGGGTACAACAGTTTTTGGCTGCTGAAGTGAAGTTGGATTTTAAATAGCTGCGCCAGGTGCATAAATGCAGTTTTGAGAAGGTGGTGAAGAATAGCATTTATTTTTAGAAAAAAATATGGCCATCAAATTTAGAGTAAATGAAAATGGTTGCAAGAAGAATTTTAAGTCCCTAAAATGATATTTAAAAATGCTTCAACAATGCACCTGCCGCTACTATCCGCAATGAGGAAAACACCTGCCGCATATATGGGAACCCCTCTGGAAAGAATTTAGCTATTTGACAGGAGTCTTCCCTATTTTTTATAATTTTACACCAACATTTTATTAAAAATTTTTGGGGGTCCCCATTTTTTTTTAAAACACATTGTATTTAGGGGCCATTACCAGGGGTGCTGGCTATTTTTTTTTAAACCTGCACCCCTAAAGCACCATTCTGCAGTTTTTTCCCCCAGCTGAAGCCTGGAGAAAAGTTTTCCTGTTTTTTTACAAAGAGTTTTTGCACCAGCGAAGTCTTTGTAATTGAATACGGGGATAATGACAATAAGCAAAAATAACGTCATTGGTGAAAAATTATCACCAATAATGGCATTTTGCCTGAAATTGAAATGATGCCAAAAAGTCCAGTAATTTTGCATCCAATTAAATAAGGCCCCTAGGGGTAAATTTAGTAAAGTAACAGTTTTTAGAAGTGATTTTTTTAGAAGTGGTGTTGCCTATAGCAACCAATCAGATTCTACTTAACATTTAACTATCACCTTCTACAAGATAATTGCTATGGAAAAGTGTCTCACCAGATAATTCAGGAAAACTTGGTTTGTAGAGTAGCCTGTGAGGAGGGCAGGATAACTTGGTTAGATGAGTTGCCTGTCAGGAGGGCAGGATTTCTTGGCTAAATGAGTTGCCTGCCAGGAGGGCAGGATTTCTTGGCTAGATGAGTTGCCTGCCGGGAGGGCAGGATTTCTTGGCTAGATGAGTTGCCTGCTGGGAGGGCAGGATTTCTTAGCTAGATGAGTTTCCTGCCAGGAGGGCAGGATTTCCTGGCTAGATGAGTTGCCTGCCAGGAGGGCAGGATTTCTTGGCTAGATGAGTTGCCTGCCAGGAGGGCAGGATAACACAGGCTGAAAATAGTTTAGGTGTAAATGTACAGTTTGATTACACACAGTAGGGCTGAGAAAACTGTAGCTGCTGATTATACAGAGGAAGCACGGACCCAAAGGCTTGGGCCTGCATACACTAAGCACAGCATGTTGATGGTGAAAACAGACAGCAAGTTAACAGCAATCAGAGCAGAGTGGAACAACAGTCTTGAATAATTGAGCTACCTGCTGAAGCCTGGAAGGCAGCGTGGAGGGAGATGGAGAGTGGTAAATAGAAGCAGCGGCTGAAGTGTAGACAATCACAGAGGATAACTAGAACAACCAGACCGAGTTGTAGGAGGAAACTCTATAACTTGCGAGGGGAAAAGAATCTGGAAGCTACAAATAGGAGGAGCAGCCAATCAGCAGCATATGGAGTATGAGTCACTCTCTGCAGCATCCCCGGTGCTTGGTAATCAGCGGAACCGGATTCTGAGTCAGTTTATGTCTCGAGCCAGTGGGAAACAAGCTGCTGCCACGGCTTGTGACAATAATAACAAGACTCTGATTGGTTGCTATGGGCAACATCTGTTTGAATAGTCACTTTAATAAATTGACCCCCTATTATCTATATGTTTGTGTGTGGTATTGTGATATAATTACTATACCTTGGTGGGACCATCTCCATGCTCCTGTCTTGTGGTTGTCCCCACTGCACTCCTCTCCCTCTGTCTTGACCCCTCTTCCTGTGATGCCTGCCACTCGTCACTGGTGTCCGGGGACCTGTCAGAAGAGCTGGGCAAACGCGGTCTCTTCTCCCTCAGCATTTCTTCAAAACAAACCTGTAACATAATATAAAGAAATGTAATATATAAATTATTGACAATATACAGTACCAGAAAAAAACATTAAATGCACAGAGTAAAACAAAAATAAATTACTTCGTTTAAGGAGAAAATGTTGTACTTTTTTACAATTATTAACTTGGGAAAAAAATTAAGTTTGTTGTCCGTATGTAGCAAATTCATCTATCTTGAGGTCTAATTATCTAGAGGGGTAGTGGACTATGGGGGTGTAAGAGTACAAATTAAGATAAATTAGTGGGGGGTTTTGAGGCATTAAACCTTGCATGCATTTTACATTACATTAACTTTATAACAAGTAAATATACTAATGAAAGGAAAAGGGGGCCTATGTAAGGGGCAAATAAAAAATAAAAAATGTTTGCAGTTGCAAAAAATTGAGGGGAGTGTCCTAAAGGGGTGCAGCACTGCCTAGGTGAGTGTATGGGTCATATTGCAAATAGTTTGCATGGGCATATGGGGAATAGGGACCTATAGGGGTGCCATTAGGCTGCAGCCCTGCCTATGTCATTGCATAGGTCAAGATGCAATTAATTTACATAGAAAAAAACAGAATAAGGACCAATAGGGGTGGCGTTTGTGTGCAGCACTGTCTGTATGAGTGGATGGGTCTGTGTGAAATTACTTTATATTGGCATAAAGGGGGATAGGGGCCTTTAGGGGTGCAGCACTGTCTGTCTGTGTGCATGGGTCTGGGTGCAATTACAGTTGTTTGCATGGGCATAAAGAGGGATAGGGACCTATAGGGGTACACCGCTGCCTGTTTGAGTGCATGAGTGTTGGTGTAAGTACTTTGCATGGCCTTAAAGGGGGATAGGGACCAATAGGGGTGCACTGCCTGTGTGAATGCATGGGTCTGGGTGTAATTACTTTGCATGGGCATAAAGGGGGATAGCGGTGCAACACTGCCTGTATGAGTGCATGGGTCTGGGTGTAATTACTTTGCATGGGCATAAAGGGGGATAGGGGTGCCACACTGCCTGTATGAGTGCATGGGTCTGGGTGTAATTAGTTTGCAAGAGGATAGGGTGCGATAGGGGTGGTGTTACAGTGCATAAGCTTACAGGAGAGAGGGCGCTATAAGTTTACTGCATGGGCTATGTGAGTGTATGGTACGGTTGGTGTTAGTGTGCATGTGCCTACAAGGGACAAGGACACGGTAGGTGTTCAGCACTGGCTATGACAGTGCATGGGGCAGGATGGGCTTACAGGTGAGAGGGCACTATTCATTTACTGCGTTTATTATGTGAGTGCATGGGTCAGGGTGGTGTTACTGTGCATGGGCTAACAGTGGGGGTGGGATGGTAGAGATGTGCAAAAGCTGTATGGGCCAGGGTCTGCACTAGGGTAGGGTCTCTAGGGTATAGGGACAGATTGCACTTACCTCTACAAATAGAAAAAGTGCCATATATCTTCCTCCACTAGCTGGCTTCTCTGCTCCCAGATGCTGTCTTCTCTCCACTGGATCCTGGATTGCTGGTCACACTGGATGGTGGTGCTGATGCTGCTGCTCTCTCTTGCTGACTTTTGTTCACCAAAGGTGCCCTTGCCAGCAAGCCAAATTAATCAGAGACAGTGCACTCTCTCCATGCTGTAGGCTGAACAAAATGGTGGATCACCAACTGCCAACTGCCAATCAGAGCCAAAAAGCTCCAATCCGCCGATAAATTTCCACCCCCGGCGAAAACCCCTCCTCCGGATTCGTTTGATTGGCCACTTTCTGCGTGTTTGGGAGTTTCGCCTCGTTCAAATTACTACTAGTCCCAGCAGGTGGCCGGCACCTGTACCCCAACTGTAAAATAAATAGCTAAATAAGACACAACACACACACTATGAGGGGTATTCAATATGAAACGTTAACTTCACTGTCGAAGTTAACGTTTCATATCGGAGTTTTTACCTGCGTTAAAGTATCGGGCGCGCTCCCGCTTATACCCGTATTCAATATAAAATTAACGAAAACGGGAAACTCCGAGGTTGGATTTGCATAAAGTTACGAATTTTCCTTAAAAAAATTGTAAGACCCCCTAAAGTAGTAACAATATGGGGGATCACTATGAGTACCCCCGTTTTAGCCTTTAATTGAAAGTCGGGGATTTAAATAGCCGCAGCAGGTGTTTTTTTTCCGACATTGAAGAAGTGATGCAGAAGAGCACTTAGGTTATTTTTCCGTTTTTTTAAGTGGTCCCATCAAATTTGGGGTACATGAAAATGGGTACAAGCATATTTTTATGTCCCTAAAGTAAGTTTTTAAAAATTCTGCATTTGTGCACCTGCTGCTATAATTCTATTCTAGAAAACATTTGCCGCATACTTGCAGAATAGCCCTGAACCAATTTCCCTATTGTTAAACAATTTTTTCCCATTTTTTTTTTCACCCCAATTTTTAAATTCATTTTTTGGGGTATCCCTATTTTTTTTTACATTTTTTGACACAGTTCTTTTTTAAATGTCAGTCCCAGGGGTGCAGGCTATTTTTTTTAAGCCTGCACCCCTAAACCCCAATTCTGCACTTTTTTTCGACACCTATTCAATGGCGAAAACTTATCCCCATTTTTTATCAAAGACTTTTCAAAAGTCTTTGAAATTGTAAAACTAAAACCTGCGATAATGACATCATACCTCCGATATTAATACAAAAACGATGTTATCGCACCCATATTGAATTCCCCTGTATATATTGTACAAGTTTATTACACACATACCTCAATCACACATACTTACCTGTACTAGCCGGTCTGTCTTCTTCTCCAATGTAGAAATCCATGTGGAGTGACCTGTACGAGATGCTCGTATAAGATCCTATATGCACCTCATTCCTGGCACTGCTCTCCATAGCATCCAGGGTCTTGTTAAAACATCCTGAACCATACTGAACATGTGTAAGTATATGCTGTTACATATACTTACACCTTGTGAAATGACATGACCAAAATCATCTGTAATTTCTCATGGGCCGCTTGCCAATAAGCGGTCGCTTTACGTGTAGTGGCCGCTCATTGGCTGGGACCATAATTTTCTGTTTCTTCAAACAATCTGCTGCAACATCCAAGGTACCTAAGGGAAACAACAATGAAAAAAAACCTCAATGTTTCCACTATCCCTTACAGTAGAGCCCATATTAGCTCATTGAGCCTACCTATAATGCTGGTAGCCTTTTAGAAGCCTCTTCTAAATGTCCTCAATGCCTGGTGTAATTTTGAAGGTACGGTAATAACAATTATGTTGATATTTGCTGGTAGCACATTAAGCTAACTCATTTTGTAAACTTAGCAGATGTGAGAAACATTTACTGTACTAAATTTAAAGCCATACTGTTACTTTCACTTTTACTCACGTAAATGACCTAACTATTAGCCTTTTGAGCCATTAAGCTTAAACAAATTATGAGAATTTTCTCAATAGGATATAAGTATGAAACAGTGGCTATTCTTGTGATTCAGCAACTCTCAGTCACTGTAAGGATTGGAGCATGTTGTGTGGTGAATTCATCACTGTGCATCAAACTCCCAGCCAATCAGTGACTGACAACCACCACACCATGTGATATAGCTCTTTTACTGCCACTAGATCTAGATAGGATTAGACAACATCAGGAATAATACCATTAACTACCACTCCCACAGTGTGACTAAGTTAAGTGAAAGGGAAGGACAGGGGGAGAGGATAGCAGGCAGAACAGTGGAAGTGAGATGGAAAGCAGGGAGAACAGGAGGGGAGAGATGGATAGCAAGCAGGACAGGAGGAAGCAAGTGGACAGCAGGGAAGACAGGAAGGGGGAGATGGATAGCCATTTCTAATTACAGTTCCCTCTGTCACTTGTAGATCACTTGTCTAGCTGCACTGAGGGCAAATTTATAGAATTGTTATATATTTTATGTTTTTCTACTAACATTTATATTAAAGATTTAACCATTTAACTGGCTAATAATTTTTCCAAAAATGTCATCAAAATTGTTTACTTTTTATTATCAAGTTGTGTATATCATTGCTACTTCATGCGGATTTATTAATACAATTTACCTGAATAAAGGTTAATTAGCTCTTAGATTTTGTACAGCTAAAAAAATCTTATTTTGCAACCTCCTCCTGTGGGCCAACCTATGCATCTGATATGACCATTTAGGAGGAGCCTGTCGGTAGCTGCTGGAAGCTTATCTTCCAGTGATTGCCAAGCTCAGTCCACCCGGCCAACCATTTGGTTGCCACAGCAACCTCCTCCTGTCAGCAGGGCTACAGAAGGAAGGCTATCCTAAAAGGATCGCCCATCCATGGCTGCAAGAAGACAGTCAGAAAAGCTGAGGCTTCCATTCTCAATCCGAGCTGCAAGTGTGATCTTAATAGGATTTCCCACCAGCATGGGCTACCTCCTCCCTTTGCTCTCTCCCCCTCTTAGCCAGCAGTGAGTCATGTGTGATACTTAAGATTGCCCACCCCCTGCTGCAGGCTAATCTTCTGGCAAAACTGTGAAGGTCGGCCAGGTGGGCTGAGACTGGCAACTGCTGGAATATTAGCTTCCATCAGCAGCCGGCAGGTAATCATGCCAGGCAAGCTCTTTATAAACCTTCACTGATGTCTAACTTACTCAATAAAAGCCATAGTTGCCCTTCTGTTTTGCTGAAACTGGATGGCAAAATAATTTATGGAAAAACATACTGTCCATTTATTTACACCACATATGAGAAAATTACTTGATCCCATTTTCTGGGAGTGTCAAGGCCAGTGTCTGCATCTTCCTATGCAGATTTACTGGCATCAGCTGTGGATGTGAGACAGCCATTCTGAGAAACCTGAGGGTTACTCAGATGGCCGATGATCTTACAAGTAATCCAATGCTGCATCGTCGGATGCAGCAGTGGATCACACAAGCATGCAGGAGATGTCTATTAAAACAAGACACCTGCATACACTTTGTATACCTGATATACAGCTGGTGTAAATGCTGCAGTTTTTGAGCTGGACACATGTTGAGTTGCATCTGACTCATCATATGCACATAAGAATGCTTTATGTGTGTCTTTTCAAAGTGCAAATATATACATCTCTAAATAAGTCCTACCTTATTTAATTTTATTTGACCTTCAGGCTTTGAATTTCAACATTAACATTTGGGAGTTAACTGAAATTGAGAGCCATGACACTAACACAGTAAAAGTGTTATTTGCCAGTACATTGCCTTGAGTCAAATGTTAGTTGTCCTTGTAGACATTTTCTTTCCAGTTTAAAATTGTTAGTACAAATGAAGACTGTAGAATAGAGCAGAAAGGTAAGTCTCTTAGCTGCAGAATGGTAAATAATGAACTACAGGCCTCAACCTTTTTTTTGTAATTATAATGGTACTTCAATTATCATAATTAAGAACTGACGCACCACTGCTTTATAAAAGAAGACTGTTTTTACCAATTCAGTGCTTCCATTAGCATACAAATGCTGCAAATTAAATGTTCTCTCTTAATGGGCTAGGCATTTATCAAGGTCTCTAACTTTAATTAATAGGATTAAGTCATATAGGAAAGTCTCTTTCTATATTTAGGTCAATGAGCAGTGACATTATATCTGTAATAAGAGCCTTACAATATATGTTTCTATACCAATCTATTTAATTTTTTTCTGTTTCAAGGTTTTTCTGAAAAATGTTTGCGAAGGAAGTAATATACTGTAGTATGTGTAGTATGGTTAATAAAGTATTTTGTAACATTGTTGTACTAGTTTACATTCAAATAGAAAAGTAGCACATTATTTTATTTACATGAGTTTGTTTGAAATAAGTAGTCTCTAAATATATAGATATAAACATAAAGGATAATCAAGTGTATTAACTTAAAAGCGGTAGATGGGGTTTCGCACTTTTGACTGTTTTTTGTTGTATGACTATGTTTTTCAATGTCTCAGTATGAGTAAGCAACAATTTTTGTAGTTTTTATTATTCTCAACTGTCTTTAAGTTGTACTTCTTTAGGTATGACATTGAGGAAGGTTTTCCATGCTGCTTCCTATTGTATTTATTAGATCTCCATGACGCATCATGTTATACATTTTCACTGCATTTTTGAGTGGAAAAGTATATATGGTGTGATTGTCAGTCATTGGGAGGGTTTAAGTCTTGTCATAGGTTTAGAATTCTGTAGATCATACCCGGGACACTTGGGTTGAACTGATGTACAAGTGAGATGTGGAGGTTGTATACTCTTACTCATGAGTCAGACAGGTAATAAGGTACACTTGTGACAGTAATAGGAACCACAGACTGGAGTTATGCAGGGATATGTACCTCGAACTGAGGAGAATCAACCCAAGGCTCTCTGGGCATCCCTTAGCCCAATTATCAGAAAAGGCCAGTAGAGCTAAGGATACACAACAGGGACAAAGGTCAGAACCCAGGCCAATTTAGTACCGGCAGAGTGGAACTCAGAACTTAGGCCAGGAATTGGAATCTTATGTATGCAGAGCCAAGCTTGAGGAAGCAATTATTCCAGCACTGCTCTGATGCAAGACCTGGAACTGGAATCCAGTTAGGAACTCAAGCACTAAGGATAGGATAAGAAATATAGACCTGCCAATCACTCTGGTGTTAATACTGTATTCTTCACACTGACCACAGCCCTGGAGCCTGCTCACATTCATCAGTACCAGCCCTAGACAGCAGCACACAGCTCAGGGAAACCAATATTCTGTCAGCAAAAATTAACCTCTATCCTGAGACAGACCGGCAGAGAACTGAGTGTAACAATGGAGTACTAAATAAGGCTTGCACGCAATGTCCCAATAGTACAGAGCCAGATTACATGGATTCTAGGCAAACGTCCACAGCAATGGAGGCTTGGCAGTGAAACACAGTGGCAGGTTGTTGTAAACCGTGTATGGTAACGCCAGTTCTGTGGATGTCGGAGACAGGAATAGCAACTGCACTTGGATGGACCTGTGTGCAGTTTGGTGGCTGGAGTGTAGGTAACAGAGTCCACATGAAATAACGTATGAAGCAGAGGCACCTGAAGGCCGTAGAGGTAGCAAGGTGGCAACCAGTGCAGTCCATGGAGAAATAGATTGTAGTTCACAGGGAACATGGGAAACAGGAGCCTAGAACTTTCCTGCAAGGAATCACATTGTTCAGGCAATGTGCTAACCCCAGGTGGAAGTTTAAATAGAGAGTGGTTCAGAGTCATTGGTCTGACAGACCAAGTGAGCACACAAGTGAATAAGTTGATGGCTGTGGAATGTCTCAGAGATGCTTTGAAAGCAGAAATGAAGGAATGTCTGAGTCTGTATGGGATGCTCAGACCCTGATATGTGGTAAGCCACAAATTAGTGTCTTAGCATACAAAGTTTACAAATGGGGATTCAGACAACTGGGGAAGCTGATACTTGATTAGAGAGAGTAATGGCATAAACATGTTAGTTTTGAGTACAGAAAAACTCTGGGGTTTTTGTGTGGTTACCTATTTCTATCAATGCTGTGTGTACGTTATATGATTATTTTAAGTCTTCACAGGACTAGTGGTTAGATTTTAGCCATGCTTGCATTGCTTCTGCTACATCCCTTCCCAGGCAGTCATATTCCTTGCTGGCCAAGCCATGAAGCCAGAAATAGTGATTAATTATATGTATTAGTTGTACATCATAGAATTGTACAAAATATAAAGTGAGAGCAATCAAGAATAATTCTACTCAATGATTAATACCCTTGAGAAAATATCTATCTGTTTGCAAATGTTTTCAAGATTAAATATTTGGTTTGTGACTAATTTGCTGTATTAAATCATATTTATAAAATCTTGACTCTATTTATTGGTTTGCTGATTTAAAAAATATTCTGTACAAACTCCATTCACATTGTCATGCTCCTAATCACCTGCACATTGCATACCCTTCAACATAAGCCCTTCCACCAGGCACAATATTGTTCTGTGCCTGAGCAAAAATGTATGTACCATAGTTGTGTGAACTTGTCCTCTTCCTTTCTGTTTTATTGTGTGTTGACCTTACTTGTTTTATTACAAAGTGACCCTGATTCTTCAGTGTATTATTCAATTTTGTACCTCTCCCTGAGGATGGATTGGATGCTCAATTTGCACCCGAGCTGTTTAAACTGACTCCATCTTTATCCCTTATATTTTGGTATGCTAATAGGCTTGTAGTGAGGCAAGCCTGAGGAGTAGTACAGTACCTTGCAGTGTAGTCAATCATTCTCCTGCAGAGGTTCATAGCGGATACCACAATCATATAAGACTGTACTCAAAATTTAGCCAACACCAATTGCAGGAGGTGTTATAATACTAACAGGGCATGTCAAAGATAAAATGCAAAGCTGTCTGAGTGGAGGGCCAGGACAGATACCAAAGGGCTATATTTACGAAAAGTCAATTTTGGTCGATTTTTGGTCAATGTTGGGTCGATTTTTGGTTGATTTTGTGTTTCAGGGTCTAAATCACACATTTACAGACAGATGCTTTTTGACATCTTTCAAAATATCATCTCTAAGTGAATGTGAGATTTAGACCCTGAAACACAAAATCGACCAAAATTTTGCCCAACATTGACCAAAAGTCTACCCAAATCGACTTTCAGTAAATATATAACACATTTACTAACAGATGATTTTTGACATTGTTTAAAAAAAGTATGTCAAAAATCATCTGTTAGTACTAGGGATGTGCAGGCTCGGTTCTACTCGGTTCCGTTCGGTTCTTTTTACCGGATCTTATTGGCTATCCAAAACTCGTGACAGCTGAAACCCAATAAGATCCGGTAAAAAGAACCGAACGGAACCGAGTAGAACCGAGCCTGCACATCCCTAGTTAGTACATGTATGATATAGACCCTGAAATATAAAATCAACCAAAATCGACCTTTAGTAAATATACCCCCAAATATTACTTTTCTGTCACTGAGGCCAAAATAAATCCTTAAAGAATGATTACCGAAACAGTTCCCATAACCATATCACCAATGTCATGCTTAAACTGGCCAACAGCATCACCAAGTTAAATAAGACTTGTCTAGTGACAAAGGACCTGAATCAGAGCAGCTCGCTAAGGCACGATCGCTCGCTACTGGGTGATTTTTGCTCAGTGCGCTTGTGTATAATTCGCAGTGCGCGTGAGCAAGCCAATCTCAGCAATGGGGAATCGTGCACTCATAGTACACAGACTTGCCAATGCTTTGAGTGACAGATAGTGCCGTTTGTGGGTGGTAACAGGGGAAGGTGCTTGTGAAACGGGGAAGTGGTGCTGCGAACGCATGCGTGTCTCACCATCAAAACAGAGTTTTAAGGGTGTGCATAATTTAAAGGCCGCGTCATTGTACACATCAGTTCACATACATTATGATGAAACTGCTCGCAGTGCTTGTGGTAGCCCAGGGCCTACCACAAGCTCTGTGTGTGCAGCTGATGGTTTCTTCCTCTGCCAATGTATGCAGTCAATTAATAGAGTAGCAGGTGTTGCTCATTGCATTATATAATAGCAAAGCGGATGCATAAATTTGCAATTTTTTTTGTGTTTTGTCTATTTTTGTTTGTTATTTGGATATTAAGAAATATACCAGTCCCAAAAAACTTTTAAGTCACAAACAATAGTCCCTATAGCTTTAAAGTTCACAAATACATGTTTTTGTTTTTTTTTTTTAAAGTGAAAGTGTTTTTTTGGTTGTGGAACTGCACATCCCATCATGCCATTCCAGAGTAAATACATGTATTTTTAGCAATACTGTTGCAGGCCAGGGCCGGATTTGTTGTACCATAGTAGTTTGCTTTTTTATTTTATGTTGAAAGAAGGTACAAAAAACATTCTTTCATTGAAAATTAAATATTTAATTTATTATATTTTTGGGGGGGAGTTTAGAATTCAAAATCCAGAATATTTAGAATTCACATTTTTGAAAAATGCATCATTGAAAATATATTTTATAACATAAAAAAGCAAACAATTTAATTCTTTATAAATACATGAATTTCTGGATGAATTTGGTTTTGGATTACCATCAGAAAATGAAGATGTGGACACACTTGCAGATGTGGGTGAGGCAAGTGTGCCTGTGCCACCCACAGATGTGCCTCCTCCACCTCCTACAAACAAATCACCTCAAAATGTGGCAGGCCCATCACATGGAATGATACAATTTCAAGATATTCCTTGTGGGCCTTCTAGGGGCACTAACCAGATTACATTTTTGGACATACCTTTGGAAAGTTCTGGGTGAAATAAATTAAAGATCATCAATTGGATTTCTTCTTCTTTGCAGCTGACTCTGGTAAGCTGAATTTACGGATCTGGGTGGACGATCGTGGACCCTGCTGGGAGCTTGGTCCAGCCACAGCAGGGCACTGGTTCACTTCACCTTCTATTGGGCCAGTCAGATGTTATTTGATCTCCCTGACATCTTTGCTTATGGACTTTAGAAAGGAGTTTTGCTCCACCATGCTGGCCTGGACAGCCTCCATGGCTGCTGATCGCCTTAACATTGCCACCCTAAGCCCATCTAGGACTTGGGTAAGGGTGGCAGTGGAGGATGGGGGAGGCACAATTGATGGAGGTTGTGCCATCACCCCATCCATCTGCAGGCTTTCAGCCATGTCACTTACTAAAAAATGGTTGAAAAAAAATATTATTATAAAGTAATAGAAAAATAGATACAGAGATAGGTGTATGCAAATAATTACCAGACTCCGCATGCGGGTCATCTTGTGGAGGCTCCTGATGATCTAGTTTTGCCTCCAGCACTGTCCTCCAATCTAAGGCCCCCAAAAGTAGATGCTGCCTTTTGGTCAAAGCCAAGTTGTCAGGGAGGGGACCCCCTGGCCCATTAAAGTGTTTTCTCCACAAATTCAGCTTCATCTTAAGTCGACTGCAAAGGTAATTCCACCTTTTGATAAATTTAGCTTCAATTAGTTTTATGCAAAAACATTTTGTTATGAGTGAAATAGATATATTGACCATTTGGCTAACATTTTTAAGTTTAACTAATTATTGGTTTTGTAAATAAGAGTAAAATAAAAGATTTCGTCGACAGTATCCCAAAAAAATTCATTTTATGATAAAACTTACTTTTTACGAAGTAAAATGAGTGGAGCGCTTCCGATTGATGATCTTTGCAAATTTCAACCAGATTTTTTTCCTTACACAATGAGGAATCTTATGTACAAAACTGAATCTTGTTAGTGCCACCTGGATGAGGGTATCTGTAACCCAACAAGGTTTAACTTGACTTTGTATTGTTCCATCTGATGGGCCAGCCACATTTCGAGGTGATGTGTTTGTAGGTGCTGGAGGAGGATCATCTGGTGTGGGCTCAGATACACTTTTCTCTGCCACATCTGGAAGTGTGTCCACAACTTCAGCTTCTGATGCTATTCCAAAATCAAATTAGTCCAGAAACTCATTTATATCAAGCATCCAGTCCTCTACACTGGCCTCCACAGAATCCATGACTGCAAATTTTTGAAAATCTGGCATTGCTATTTATTGCAATATGCGTAGGCGCCTGCTACTGTACGCCACTCCCATGCAGTGCACTACACAATGCACAAGCAACCAACACACCCTTTAAAAGTGTCCCTCACAATTCCAAACACTTTCACAAGGAGCTGCATAGTGTTGGGAGTGTCCTACTGGCCGTACAGGGATATCCTAGCTGTGGAATGAGGTGAATCACATGATGTATGATAGGTGTTGTGTTGTTATAGATGTATTAAATCAACAAATGTCCTGTGTTTGTCCTCCATTTTTGAATGGCCAACCAATCATACTGCACCCTAGTTGATATAAAGTTTGCACACTGTAATATTTGTCATTGCCATCATGAGACCCTCCAGTTTTAGTAGACATGAGCTGTGCTTCCTCACAGATGTTATAGACCAGCGCCTGGGGCCCGTGGTCCCGCATGTGCCCAATCGCATAAAATTGCAGGTGTATGCGGAGGTGAGGAGAAGGCTCCGGCACATGGGCTTCTGCCGTACTGTTGTGCAGCTGGAGAGGAGATGGATGGATCTCTGGAGGTGGACCCCGGCCCTCCTGGATCAATTGCGGGTGGATAATCGCCAAAGTGAGTAATGCATTGAATATGCATTGTGTGGTGTATGCTTTGTGTTGTGTATACCTTTCTGCGTGTGTGTGTGTTTAAGGTATATTTACTGTTTTTGAGGTGTCTGTATGTTATCGTCTGTCTTTTTTTTATTTGGCTTAAAAAAAACCTTGCTCATGCCTTCGCTCTGCTAAACCAGGGGATATCTGGATATGATGTTTTTTGACATTGAAAAACTGGAAGGGTTTTTTTTTACATTTTTTAATTCTTAGGATTATGTCCAGGAAGAGAAAGGGCTTGGTGAGCTGAAACACCACCCACCCCTAAAGATACCTCCCCCCAACCATCCTCCCCACCTACCCCTGAAGATGCCTCCCCCACCCACTCCTCCTCACCCATCCCTGAAGATGCCTTCCCCACCCACTTCTCCTCACCCATCCCTGAACCTGCTTCCCCCACCCACTCCTCCTCACCCAACCCTGAACCTGCCTTCCCCATCCACTCCTCCTCACGCATCCCTGAAGATGCCTCCCCCACCCACTCCTCAGGAAGCTCTAATAGGGCTACTTCTGCCCAAGAAGTGCCGGACCAAGGACATGAAGGTACATATATCACAGATGCCACTATGCAATGTATATCTAATTTAGGAACCAGAAAAGAAAGCAATGTGAAAGCAGCATTAACCTCAGTAGCCAATGTGAAACACTGGGCCTGATTCAGAGCCGGACGCCGGACCCTCTGAATCACTGCCCTCCTTCTCTTTTTTAGAGTGGCCTCCTGGCCACTTGCTTAGCTGTGGGTGACCACCCGCAGCTATAGCGAGTGGCCAAAAAGATGGTTGCGATGGTCAAAACCATCATGACCATTGGGCTTGCAACAAGACCCTTGTGGTAGGGTCTCATCTGCCGCAAGCCCTGGAGTGCTTTTGTCTCTATCAGAGACAAAAGCACTCCCACTGACATCACTTGTGATGTCAGTGGGGCCGGCCCCAAACGGCGAGCCACACCCCAGGCACGCCAACCAAAGGGGGCGTGCTGTCACTCACCATCGACAGCATGCCCCCTTTGTAGAGAGACCCATAGTGATGGCTTGTTCATCGCTATCCGGGTCTCACGCATGCGCACAATGGAGCCGGGTCTGTCGAGCGCATGCGCACTGCCCCAACACTGCCCCAACATCGACCCACTTGTGAGCACTCAGCGCTCGCGAGCGGGTCTGAATCAGGCCCTCTGTGCAATACTATTCATGGCTATGGTGGGAGGTTTTTATTTCAAACTGTATGGCTTTAATAACAAATACTTATTTCCTAATTTTTCTTTTCTTTAACATTTCAGATGAACAAGATAAGCCACTTCGGGAGGTTCTATGGAGGGAGGTGGCCACAATAGTCACATGTGTCAAAAATATTTTGGAGGCAATTATACACATTCAAAATGCACTTGAAATTTTGTGAATTAAAAAAATTAAATTTTTGCCAAAAAAAGTGTGGTGTTTTTATTTAAATTCTCAAATATTCTGTAAGTAACATCTTAATAAAGTTGAACTATCTGATTCAATTATATAATATATATATATATATATATATATTTTTTTTTTTTTTTTCTTTAAATATAAAACAAATATACGAATATGTATATCTATATATATATATATATATGTATATTTAAAAATCTGGGTTGGCGTATATATATATATATATATATATATATATATATATATTTATATATATATATATATATATATATATATATATATATATATATACAGGCCATTTAAAGAATGCACTCACCAGGACTTCTCATTTCAAAAGTATCAAGCCTATTTTAATGACCACATCATGTTTAAAAGGTCACATTCTTTAAATGGCCTGAATATTTACTGGTAATTCCAATTGTACTTATGAATGGTCACCCCGGGCTATATTGCTTACTGCAAACAAACGATATATAGATATATATATATATAAATATATGTGCGGATATTAGATAGTTTGACATCTAGATATATGTACATACATGTATTTATATATCAAATTTTATATATATTTGTCTGGATATATATATATATATATATATATATAAAACTCTCTCTCACTCTCTCTCTCTATATATATATATATATATATATCTCTCTCTCTCTCTCTCCAATTTACTAACTCCAGCCTATAAAAATTAGAATTGAAAGAACAAAAAAACACAACAGGTGCAAATTTACACTGATTGCAATTGCATCAGAAGCAATTAGAGGGTCCATCGAAAGCGCAGATGAGCAAACATGACAAGTAATCGCGATGGCCGCATAGGGTGACGGCTGCATCCGGCAGACTACTACGAGTGTAGTCATCGCTCATTCTGTTATGTGGTCCGGTAGGTGTGCTTTCATTGTGATGGATGTTTACCTGCTTTTGCTGTGCGTTTTGCGCTATCGCTCGCTTTGCATTTTCTCGCTCGCCGTAGCTGTGAGCGATCACGTCTTAGCAAGCGGCTCTGAATCAGGTCCAAAGTGCAATGCAGCCTACAACACAAGTTTTCTAAAACCTGAACTCTGTGAAGCAGTTCATTTTATTATTGGCTATATAGTGCAAAAACTATAATACTGAAACTTTATTATTATGTACTCTTTTTATAATGGGATTATTAGCATTCATATTTCTTTCAAAAGAAGTATGTAATGCTTTTATTAGAATCATTTGTACATATTAAAGCTATAGGTATGTATCAGATTTAATAATGTATTACAATTTAGTAGGAAGCAGTACATTTCTTTACAGCGGTGTCAATATACTTTAATTTCACCACTTTCATTATTATTATGTTTTTCTTATTTAAACTGGACCATTTTCCTAAGGGCAGATAGTAGAGTATAAATATCCCAGATACAATATAATTTGATACAATACTTTGTTATCAAAATATCTTATTAAATGATAAAGTATATATTTTTTTTAAATTAGTTTGCTAAAGTCATTTGTGAGCTACTGTAGTCATAATTATATTTTTGTTGCAGTAAATATATTCTATATGACCAAGAAATACCCTGAGCTTGTCTGTACATTCTGGTAATAAACATGTTAAGTATTAGTATGGAGAGGAATGCAGAATAATGTTACATAAAATGAGTTTGCCTTGTAAATATGCCATATATATAGATAAGGTAAAAATAAAAGTTTTTTTATTGGAAGCAGTTGCTAAAGGTAAGAATAAAAACTAATTGAGCGTGTATATAGCATTAATAAAGTCTGCATGAGGCACAGTCAATTTTATATCTTTACTTTTGACTGGATTTTTGTAGTTAAGCACTAAATTTCACAAGGCAGTCTTATTTTTTGAATAACTGTGCTGGTTTTATGTATATATGCTGAAATGGAAATTAAATATGACTGCATAATAGAAGCCATGCTGGTATTATTATTATTAGCAAATTACTGAAATGTAGTTTCAGGCTGTAGCTAGTTCAATTGTATTCTCATGATTTTGCCATTAAATGTATTTGCTGCACTGCTGGGCTTGATACTACATTCACGCCGTGAAAAGAGCAAAATTGCAAAAAGTCTACAATTTTTAAAATGGTGTGGGCAATTTTGACATTTGTAGCTGAACTGAATATTTACAGTACATTGTTATTTTTTTAGTCTTTTTATTGCTGGCTGTCATTATTGAATCTAAAAGCTTATGCCATTCTCCACCTTTATTTCCTTTCAATGTAACCACTAAAATTGTTGTGTTATTTCCGTCTCATTTATTCTACATGAAAGTGGAACTTCAACAGGTAATGTTCTACTTGGAAATAAAGAATACATTTTACTCTGCAATGTCTCCTCAAATGCTCTCTGCTGTTTAGATAATTTAACATAAATCAGAATGTACAGGTAGAGTAGGTTAATTATACATAACATTTATTAAATGAATACTAAATACTTCAGTTTACAAAATTATTTATTTAATTGTGTATAATGTCCCTTGATATTACTCAGCATATAGTAGCACATGCATTGCAACATATAAGAAGCTTGATGCTACTGTATGTAAGTACTGCTCTGCTGAATGGGTTATGAATTATTAGAGTAAATATGTACTGTAGCAGAGATTCTTCTGGAAAGAAGCTGTTCAAAGAATCATTGAGTAGAAAAATGTTTGAAGAATTATACTGTCAATTGCCGATTGTAAATATATAGCATAGCTTTGTTTCCACAGACTCATGGGCACGCAGATGTACAAATGTGACACATCAAATTGGTCAGTATATTCTAGCAAAGTAGTTTTGTAGCTTACAGTATTATTTATGCTAGTGAGATGCACATTTTAAACGAGACCGACGCTCACGTCGCCGAGTCACCCGGAACCTGCAAAGCCAAGAGGGGCTGTTTGATACTACTACTGAATCAACTGTGAATTAGGATACATCAGTAGTCTTGTTGCTCTATATTGTGAGTTTATATCACTTAACTAGCATGAATTTTGATATTTTTTCTTGGGTACAGAATGTCCATATTCGGCTCTATACACTTTTGTTCTTTAACCAATAGCTGCTTCAAGCAAACTTTTCCATGAGAATCCACAAGTCGGTAGCTCTAGCATTTTAGGAAGCCCAGCACTATGTCATTACTAGCCCAAAGGGAGAAAGTTGAAATACTGACAGCCGGGATGCAGGTGCTCGCAATGCCGGTGCCGGAATCCCGACAGTAGTCAGAATGCGGGTGCTGGCATCCCAACCTCCAGTATCCTGATGGTAAGTACTGGGGCTGGGGGAGGGTTAGGGGTTAGAGTTAGGCACTAGGGTTTAGGTTTAGGCACTAGGGGGGAGGGGGAGGTTAGGTTTAAGGTGTGGGTAGGGAGGGTTAGGGTTAGGGGTTGGGTTAGGATACTTACCGAAAGGTGTTGGTATCCTAACCCTGTTGGAATGCCAACATCAGGATGCTGACCACTGGGATGCTGAGCGGCAACATCCCATACTCAACCCAACCCAAACTATCAGCTGACAAGAAGTTGATACAAAAATCAGCTGATTTACTCTGCTGTACCACTTTTAGGAGTGGAAAGATTGTTACCAGAGCTGCTGGACACATACTGTACAAGGGTGAGCACATCATATTATGGGATGCTTGATATACTATATCAGTTCATTCCACACTGAAGAGGACTTTGGAGATATACCATCCCATATGTGGAAAGAGATATCCTTTGTGATTGTATACATCCCTAAAACCAGTGGCATAACTATTGCTGGTCAGCCAAGGCTTGTGCTCTTGCCACCGGCAGTGCAGGGGGGCACCACCGGCCATGGTCCAGGTCTTCTGGTAAAGTCAGTGTAGTGCGGGCCACAGTGAGTGCGGTACGCACTACATGGTAACACATCACCACCAGCACTTGGTAGTACACTCGTACTACCTGGCGGTGGTGTGTGTGTGTGTTTCAGCAGCCAGTGAGATTGAGAAAGACTCTCATTGGCTGCTACCCCCACTGTTGAAGCCGGGCTGGAGCTCACTCATGATCTCTGCCTTCTGGCTCTTGCAGTGGGTGATGGGAGAGATGTCATGATGTCTCTACCATAGTACCGAGTGTGACCGAGCAAGAGGATGGAGAGTGGACCGCGGTGGTTGCGGCATGAGCAGAGATTCAGGTAAGTGTTTTGTGTATGTATGTATGTCTGTGTATGTGTTATGTAAGGGGCACTACTGGCTGGGGGCATTGTATATGGGGCCTGCAGAAGAGGGACCACTACTAGGGGCACTGCATACTGGGGGTACTGTATAAGGGGCACTACTGGGAGCCTGCATAAGGGGGACCACTACTGGGGACACTGAATAGTGGGGACTGCATAGGGGGCATAGCATAAGGGTGCACTACTGGGGCCACTGGATAAGAGGCACTGTATAAGGGTGCACTACTGGAGGAACTGTATAAGGGTGCACTACTGTGGGCACTGTATAAGGGGCAATACTGGGGCACTACTACTGGGGACATTGCAATAGGGTCAATACTACTGGGGGCATTAAGGTGCATATGAAATGGAAAGGAATGTTCCCAGAGTACCAAGAAAGGGTGTGTGTGTGTCATGTTGACATGCCCATTTTTCAGTGACCACACCCCTTATGGCATGTGACCATGCCCACTTTCACCGCGAGCACAAGGGGGGACTCCATTTTTCATCTTGTCCTGGGCTTCAAATACCCTAGTTACACTACTGCTATAGTTAGATATCCTAAGTGGTATTGAAAGATTTTATAAAGTTTCTTAACAACATATATTATATATCATATGTTTGATATGAACCATTTGACTGGATAATCTTGTAGTGTGTATATTACCACCAATCACTGCTTTATGCATATTCATTTTATCCTGTTTTTTAATAAGTATATGATGTTATGTGAATGTTTTAAGTGAGGAAACAGAGGTGTTTCTCTCATATTAACATATTTTGACTAATAACACAGGTCATGCGATGAAAAAGCTTTTTTAACAAATTTTTGTGATACTTATAGATTTTTTACTTCTGAACATGAAAATGACTCCCGATTTTGCATATCTGCAAAACGTGCATTTATGAATAAGTATTTTTTTTCATATTCTTTAAAGTAATAAATGTATTCTGCCTACATTTATTATAGAACATTGTCTTAAATTAATTCAGTCGGTAGTATTGAATGTTGCAATTCAATTCTTGTCATAAAACTTCCCCCGCCAAGTGCCATATTAAGGTCCACATGAGCTTGAAGCTGAAATTTACAAAGGGCCTAAACCCCATATTGTCTAAAGGAATATTGCACAGACAACAACTACAGCTACAAGGTGAGCTGGCAAAGGTTGAACCAAATACAACAGATCCAACACAGTTTTGTCCTGTGCCGGGTTATTTTGACCCCTGACTACCACCACAAACACACACAGTACATATACAGTACACACCACTCATACAGTACAGTATACACACTAATTGATGCTCCTCATCAAGAAGCCAACATAAACTAATATGCTAAACTGAAGGAAGGAATCTTAACAGGCCTGACATTAGAAAGCTAATAAAAGATGAACATTTTGGGCGTTTAATCAATATTGTGGAACTTTCGGCGTGGACTTCGTTCAAACAAGTGATTTCAAAATTTTTAGGCAATGTCAAGGATCCAAACTACATAGAAATTGTCAGGTTAATGCTAAATAGTTACAGAACCCTTGGCTGCAATAGGTACATTTTTTGAATTCCCATATTGAGCATTTCCCGAATAATTCGGAGACTACAGTGAAGAACAGGGTAGACGGTTCCACCAAGACGTTAAAGATGTTAAATGAAGATACAAGGGTCATTGGGATGTCAGCATGATGGCTGACTACTGCTGGATGATACACAGAGACGACACAGAAAAATTATGGTTTTGTTTCTATTATTGTTTAATTTTATTGTTATTTTATTATGTATTATGTACTTAAGCCAAAAAAATAGTGATATCATCTACACTTTTTTCACAATAAATATGTCAAAAACAATTAAACTTCTTGATTTTTCTTAAAAATCTATGTAACCCCCTTATAGGTAAATGTGATTTGGTAATTTTTTTAATATAGTATTTCTTGATGTACACATGAGTGTAGTTAACAATATAAAAGTATTATTAAAAAAGCTTTCAATACCTTAAATTTTGCAGACCTGTGTAATAAAAATATTTTTATTATTATAAGGGCACAGTCGTGCCCTTATATTAAGGCTGAATAAAAAAAACTGAATTCTCCCATAGAGAATTCCTGAGGGGGTCAAAGCTCAAAATAATGCTAACAAAATAAAATAAAAGCTTTGTGTGCCCCATGCTTGCCATTTACCAATATTTCAGGGTAACATTGCATGGTTCATGTGCTTTTAGAACCAGCATTTTTTAACATTCATGCATATAAATAACCTAGAAACAGGACTATGCATTATCCATGTGGATTGGGGTGTCAAAGTCAAATAATTGGATATGATCGCTTTACAATTATTATCTGATGATATAGTCGTCTATGGTCTGATTACATATTACTAGGACGATACTTTGTGTTGGTGCAATCCAATGTGCACAAACGCAAAGTCACAACACACATACACTGACACACATAATGCACACACATATATATATACATATATACACACAGACGCTCATATGCGTATTCACATACATACACATAGATGCACATTTGCTATTTCAATACACAGACGCACATATGCAAACACATACATATAAAAAATGGTTCCCAGACATTATAGATAATAACCAGAGTTATTAAAGGTATTGATAGCTAATAATTATGATGTGAGATGTACTTAAAAGAGATCTAAGGTTACAGTGGACATGTCATGTTTGGTATCATTCTAAATCCCTGTTTATTTGCAGATATCCATTTCTATCAGCAAAGAAGTCGCATCATGCGTCCGCTAGTTATGGATGATAAGGAGTTATTAAGTAGAATGTTATTACCTGAATGCAGTGTTGTAGCCAGTTTTAACCAGTTCTTCGGTGGGAAGCTACACAATGTGACCGTTGGAAGACTGAACCGTACCCCTTATGACACCATATGAACTGACCAATGACCAGAAGCAAGAACCAATGAAACCTGTCAATTTGTCCCTTTGTTAACTCTGAAACCTGTAAGGTATATAGGCTTGTGTACTGACCCCAGTGTACAGATATCTTCTATTTGCGACCACAGACTTCAGGACTGAATGACTGTACACTGGGAGCAGTGTGCACATGTATATATTGGCTGTACTAATTGATTTATTGGATTGCTTTTTACTCTAATTGTTAAACTTACATCGTGTTACCCCTTTTTACATAAATAACTTTTGTGCTTTGGAACCACACAATTAGACTGGAAAGCAATTCTTTCTAAAGCGACTTGCACTACAAATTTGTGACTGAACGGCATTCCTAGATGGGGGCTCACAACTGATATCATGGTACCGAAGATCACGCATATCGTATGGATATCGGTTCCTCAACAAAGGGTGGACGCGTCATATACGGGTAAGAACACAATGAGGGGTATTCAATATGAAATGTTAACTTCACTGTCGAAGTTAACATTTCATATCAGAGTTTTTACCTGCGTTAAAGTATCGGGCGCGCTCCCGCTTATACCCGTATTCAATATAAAATTAACGAAAAAGGGAAACTCCGAAGTTGGATTTGCGTAAAGTTATGAATTTTTCCTTAAAAAAATTGTAAGACCCCCCTAAAGTAGTAAAAACATGTTGGAACACTATGGGTACCCCCGTTTTAGCCTTTAATTGAAAGTCGGGGATTTAAATAGCCGCAGCAGGTGCTTTTTTCCCGACATTGAAGAAGTGATGCAGAAGAGCACTTAGGTTATTTTTTTCATTTTTTTAAGTGGTCCCATCAAATTTGGGGTACATGAAAATGGGTACTAGCATATTTTTATGTCCCTAAAGTAAGTTTTAAAAAATTCTGCATTTGTGCACCTGCCGCTATAATTCTATTCTTCAAAACACCTGCCGCATACTTGCAGAATAACCCTGAACCTATTTCCCTATTCTTAAACAATTTTTTCCCTTTTTTTTTTTTTCACCCCAATTTTGAAATAATTTTTTTGGGGTGCCCCTATTTTTTAACTTTTTTTGACACAGTTCTTTTTTAAATATCATTCCCAGGGGTGCAGGCTATATTTTTTTAAGCCTGCACCCCTAAACCCCAATTCTGCAGTTTTTTTCGACACCTATTCAATGGTGAAAAGTTATCCCCGTTTTTTATCAAAGACTTTTCAAAACTGCGATAAGTCTTTGAAATTGAATACGGTGTAAAAGTCAAACCTGCGATAATGACGTCAAAAGTGCGATATTAACGCAAAGACAATGTTATCGCTCCCATATTGAATTCCCCTGAATGTGTTCAAAGCCTGTTTAGCACTTTATGTTGTGAAACCGAATATCTGTTTTTGTGTAATTTAAGGAGCACTGATTAGGACCTAGGGACAAGAGAGAAAAGTCTGTTTCTTTTATTGTCACTTTTGCATTGCAACAGGCAATTCGCACATAGCGTATGCATCTTCCCTGTATTGCTGCCACATGTTTAAACAATCATTTTGATAGATTGTCATGTTGTATTTATAGCATGATTACTTGTTAAAACCTCTGAATAGTTATTCTCACTTGGGAAAGCAATTTTTCTGCGCAGAAAACAAGGTGGGATATGAATGTTGACATGTGCTTGTTGTGTGAAAAGAAAAGGTTTTTGTTCTGTTGAAAATAGACAGGGCCGGTAAGGTGTCCAAGAGGTGGGTAGGACAGCCATAGCAGTATACATAGCAGGTACAACTGGGCGAGAAACCAGAGGTTGTTTCTCAGCCAAACCCCCAATAGTAATCGCAAAGCCCATAGATAAGTTTTAGTGTCTCTGGGCAATGCGATCGGACCGCATGGTTGTATTATTATTATTATTATTATTATTATTATTATTATTATTATCCTTTATTTATATGGCGCCACAAGTGTTCCGCAGCACCTTACATAGTACATAGAACTAATAGGTGAACAAGAAACAAGTAACTTACAGTACATTACAGTGCAGGACAAGGACACAACTTATATACATTGCTGAAATAGTGATTAAAGCACTCACAATAAGCTGCCGGGAGTTGGCAGTCACGTGTTAGGTGCCATAATGGGGAGTAGAGAGTAGAAGAAAATGTAAAGAGAAGCACATGAGGGAAGAGGTCCCTGCTCATGAGAGCTTACATTCTAAGGGGAGGGGCAGACAGGCGTGACACAGAAGGGGAAGATAGGAAGGAAAGAGCATGAGGTGGGTTAGGATGAGTGCTGGAAGGCCTTGATGAAGTAGTGGGTCTTGAGAGCCCGTTTGAAGATTTGTAGAGAGGTGGAGAGTCTGATGGGGAGAGGGAGAGCATGCCAAAGGTAGGGAGCAGCACGGGCAAAATCTCGGATGCGGGAGTGGGAGGAAGTAATCAGTTGGCAAGAGAGGCGGCATGCATTAGTTGAGCGAAGTCGGCGGGTGGGAGTGTGAAGGGAGAGAAGGTCAGAAATGTATGCGGGAGAGGATTTGGTGAGGGCTTTGTAGGCGAATGTAAGAACCTTAAATTGGCATCTGAAAGGGAAGGGGAGCCAGTGTAGGGCTTGAAGGAGAGGGGAAGCAGATGTAGAACATCTGGAGAGGAAGATGAGCCGAGCAGCAGCATTGAGAACAGATTGTAGTGGAGAGAGGTGAGAGACTGGGAGGCCAGCTAAGAGAAGGTTACAGTAGTCCAATCTGGATATGACCAGTGAGTGGATGAGGGTTTTAGTGGCATCCTGGGTGAGGAAGGGTCTAATTCTGGAGATATTTTTTAGGTGAAAACGGCAGGACTGTGAGAGGTGCTGAATGTGCAGTTTAAAGGAGAGGGAGGAGTCTAGGAAAACTCCAAGACAGCACACTTTGTGGCTAGAGGAGATAGTTGTGCCATCAATAGATAATGAAATTGTGGAAAGTGATGTAGTGGAAGAGGGTGGGAAGATCATCAGCTCAGTCTTAGACATGTTAAGTTTAAGAAAGCGCTGGGACATCCACGAAGAGACAGCAGAGAGACAGTTGGAGATACGGGTTTGGAGCTCAGGGGTGAGCTCAGGGGTGGAAAGGTAAATTTGAGTATCATCTGCATACAGATGATATTGGAGGTCAAATGAGTTAATGAGTTCACCTAAAGAGGATGTGTATAGGGAGAAAAGGAGAGGTCCAAGAAAAGAACCTTGGGGAACTCCTACTGTTAGTGGAAGAGGAGGGGAAGAGGAGTCATGAGAGGACACAGCGAATGAATGATCAGAGAGGTAGGAGGAAAGCCAGGAGAGGGCAGTGTCACGTAGACTGAGAGAGTAAAGGATTTGCAGGAGGACAGGGTGGTCGATAGTGTCAAATGCAGCAGAGAGGTCAAGGAGAATGAGCAGAGAGTAGTGGCCCTTGGATTTGGCAGCAAGGAGGTTGTTGCTGACTTTTGTGAGGGCAGTTTCAGTAGAGTGGAGAGATCGGAAGCCAGATTGAAATGAGTTAAGGAGGGAGTGGGATGAAAGAAAGGTGGTAAGGCGGTTGTAGACAATACGCTCAAGGAGTTTTAAAGCAAAACTGTGATTGTGACTTGGGGGTCATGGGAGGAAATTGCTGGCAAGGTTAAGTGTTAATGGAATACTTAAATTCTACCAGTCGGAGATTACTCAAAGTAGGAAGCGGTCGGACAAAGCTTGGTTAATTTGTCCGGAAAGCAGAATAAATGCTTAGCAGTCGACTGTGCACAGCGGGTGGAAGTGAGTGGCCACAGCTTGTTTAATTCATCCACTGGTCGAAGTCCCTAGTGAAAGAAGCAAAAGCGTTGTCCCAGATGGGTGCTAAGCAGTCGCTAGGGATGGTCGATGATGTGCTGCTTATGGATGGGCCGACTGGATCGGCAAGGTATATAATGCATGTGAAGTATGGTGCGTACGCTATGGCATACTTCGACATATGGGTCAAGATGACCACAGGATGTACTGTATGAGACCATTTCCCAAGGTTAGCAGTTTCGATTTGGAGGTATTAAGTAATGTTAGAGATAACATATGTTTAGTGAAATCATTGAAGAAAACAGAAAAGTACAATGACTGTTTAAAGCTGTGGCAGCACGAGGTGAAAACGTGGCAAAATAGCATGGTGCAAAGTTGTGCGCCGCAAAAGAGATTACTCATGTGGCAAAGTAGCACGCGCAAATTAGCGTACTCACGCAGCAAGGTAACGCCCTGCAAGGTAGAGAGAAGAGAGCACATGCGCACCTCCGCAGCCATATGTGCCGCAGGTGAAGATACAGCCAATACCAAAAATGAAAAAATTGTAACAAGTAACTTATATCCTGTATTAAGTCACCTTAAGGAAAATGTTGTTCTAGAAGATGATGAACCCACTGTAATTTCAGTAATTACCCATGCTGTTCATATGCTAGATGTTCCACAGAGACAAGGAAAGCGAGCGATCCAACTAGCAGGGGCAGCAGCTGAAATTGGTGAGTAGTGGAGACCATGGTAGAAGAGGTAACATCCATAGTACTGAAACAATAAGTCTAGTAATTAAACATGAACATAGTAATGTGGTAGGTATACATCGTGTCCATACAATGACAGTTCCCAATGGGAAACCGGATAAAGATGGTATAGTTCCTATAAGGAATGTAGCAATGCAATGTCCATGGACAAGAGCAGAATTGCACTCAATTATGTCAGACTTTCCAGATCCTAGGAAAGAGTTAACTAAATGTCAGAAATTTGTTAAAGATTTAGGTAATGCTCATGAGCCAACTAATAAAGATTGGCGAGTGGTGTTAAGGGCCTGTCTTCCTTCCAATATTGATGTACAAAAGTTTATTGCAGATTGTATATTGGAGGAGGATGAATCCTTAACGGATGAGGATAACCAGGTAAACATCAAGCAAATAATCACACAATTGGCCATATACTTTCCAGGGTAGTGAACTGGAGCAAAATCTTCATTATTAAACACAAAAAAGATAGTGAATCTGCAGCAGAGTATTTCCCCAGAGCGCTGCTAACGATAACCCAGTACACAGGGATAGCATATATAAAGGATGATGTACACCACAGGGAGGTAGCTGTTACGGTGCTAATGGATGGTCTCAAAGATAATCTAAAGACCAGGGTGCAAACCTCTCTACCTAACTGGAGAGGAATTACTGTAGATGCACTTATGGAATCTGCTATAGAACATGACAAAAACATATCCAGGAAGAAAGAGGCACAGAGTGAAAGGTTAATGGCAGTGAGCATTCAGGCTCTAGAGGGATTACCTACACAGTCACAACCTTATAACACATACCAACAATGAAGTTATACAGAAAGGTGTTTTAATTGCAGTAAAGAAGGACACCTAAAGAGGGATTGTAAATTGAGAAATTGGGGGCCACCTAAGAAGGGAACACATAGATACACACAGAGAGGGCACTCACAAGATTCAGGAAATTTCCAACAGTTACCCACTCACATAGTGACAGCAAATGCTCTGCTGGAGAGTGATAGTCAGTGCTAAGGGTTAGGTCATACCTGTAGTCTAAAGCCAGTCAGGTTAACTGAGAATACTAGGGATGAACCTACAATGACAGTTGATATATCTGGTACTAAACACACTTTTCTTGTAGATAGAGGGGTGACCAGATCTGTGATAAATTCTCTGTTAAAATTACAGGTTACCATAAAGACCATATCAGCAATGGGAGTAACGTGGAGAGTACAGCATTACCCTTTAACCAAATCTGCAGAGGTTACTATCAGGCCGCTACACACCAAGCATTCCTTTCTCCTTGTAGCAGCAGCTCCTACTAACCTGCTGGGAAAGGATTTGCTGTGTAAAATGGGATGTGTCATATACTGTACCCCTGATGGTATATTCCTAGATATGCCAGAGAAGATTGCACATGAGGTACAGGATATATTTGAAACACCACAAAGGATAATGCTGGTGAAAGAGATGTTATTGCAAATACCGGTTCCGTCTGGACCAAAGATGGACAAGACACTGGATTGATGGTAAACGTAGCTCCTGTAATGATTAACTTGAAGAGTGGTAGGCAGGCTCCAAAAATCCCTCAGTACCCATTAAAGCCAGAGGTGGAGCTAGGGGTGTATCCCATAATTGAGAGGTTACTGCAACAGATAATTTTAATTCATACAGCAAGTTCAGCCAATAGTCCCATTTTTCCAGTGAAGAAGAGTGGTGGGAGGGACTATAGATTAGTACAGGACCTTAGAGGAATTAACAAAGTTGTTGAAAGCCAATTCCCCATAGTGCCCAATCTAGCTGACATCCTCTTACAGATTCCACCATCTGCTACTCATTTCACTGTCATTGATTTATGTTCTGCTTTCTTCTCTGTCCCTCTTCATCCTGATTGTCAATATCTATTTGCATTCTCCTACAGAGCGGTACAATATACATGCACACGATTGCCCCATTGCTTCATAGATAGCCCCAGTATTTTCTCCCAGGCCTTACACGAGTGTTTGCAATCTTTTCAACCAAGCAATGGGTCTGTCCTTATTCAATATGTAGATGATTTGTTGTTATGCTCTGATTCGTTTATGTCATGTTTAAATAATACTAAACTGTTGTTGCTTCATCTTTCACAAACAGGGCACAAGGTTGCAAATGACAAATTACAGCCATGCCAGACTAGGGTCAAATACTTTGAACACTGTCTAACCCAGGGGCTAAGACACTTGACAATGGACAGTATTCAGGCCATACAGATCATGACACTGCCGCAAAACCAGCAGCAAATCTGTACCTTATTAGGCATGTGTGGATAGTGCAGGACATGGATCCCAGGTTTCCGTGTCACACACACTGAGGAAACAGAGCAGGCTTTCCTTAACCTTAAGGATTGTCTGACGAGAGCACCTGCCTTGGGAATACCAGATTATGAAAAACCCTTTGAGTTATCTTGTACGAAGCTGATGGCTGTGCATCAGGTGTCCTTACACAGAAACTTGGTGATGATAGCAGACCTGTATCATACTACAGTGCACAATTGGACACTGTGGCAAGATCACTCCCGACGTGTTTAAGAAGTGTAGCTGCAACTGCTCTTCTGGTAAATAAGAGTGAGGACATAGTATTAGGACATGATACAACTGTCTATACACTGCATGCAGTATCTGCTTTGTTGAATTCAGCCCAAACCAAATGGGTATTAATTCACTTACTTTTAACTTATTACATTATGTGTATGTAACAAAAATACCCTGCACTATGAGCACTCTATATGTGTATTATGAGTTGCTCTATATCCAATGATTTCTAATATATTTCATTTACTTTATATTTTTCCTATATATTTCTGTTTTTATAAATTTTACTGATTTTATTTTATTTATTTTTATTTAGGATAAAAGTAAATTGTTATAAGGGATTTTTGCATTCAGTGTGTTGTTTTCTCATCTAACTACTCTCATTGACTTTTCTCTATTGGAAACAAAACTATCCAAGTCAATTAGTTTTAATTAGATAAAGCTGCAACTAATTAATGTCTTTAGAATACTATTTAAGCATCAGAAATGCATCACAATGCATCTGCCTTGATAAAGACGCCTTTGACGTTGAAACGCGTAGGCGCTGGTTATACCCCTTGGGACTGTCAGGATCCAGCTTACACCGTTGCACTTTTACGGCAACTTGCTCCCCTTTGATCCAAATCTCCGCAAGTCAGCTGCCATACAGACATTGGGTGATTACCTTTACGTTCGTGCCTGCACATTCACCTGAGCCGGCGTGAGCAGAGACGACGGAGATGGAGGACGGAGACCACTTCCTCTCCTGATGGTAATGCCCTAAGACAACAGAAGCAGAAGGCATGCTTTGAGAAGCACTTGGGAGTTGTTCACCACTCCTGCTGGAGCAGACGAGTTCACACGGAGGAACACTTCATTTATTCAGTCCATAGAATCTGCCAAAGCAGACAGGACTATACTGAGCTACTTTTTCCACCCTATAATATTGGTTAACACCTCTGTGTCTACAAACTAAGTCGCTCCCTGTTATACTGAGGTTGAGCGCAATACCAAGGAGGTATTGGGGTATACCAACTTCCCCCCATTGTCCTCCCCCCTCCAAGTTGCTTCCTTTTACTACATGCTGGAGCCCATTCTTTTCCATCATCTGTGGATATCCTGCCACATTTACCCTTTAAAACAGCAGGGGATCATATAATTAATATATTACTTGCATTGTTATGTCATTATTGCAGGTTGTTCAAACTGTTTTATATTAATTAAAATAGGCATTGTTCTATTTTTAATTGTAGCACATGTTAGATTATTTGTGCGATTTACTTCTCTTAATAAAAACTGTTTAGGTCCAGAATTTGGTGTATTGACTTGGATGTTTAATTACTACCAGATTATCTCCACGACTGCTTTTATATATTGTACCTTTTCTCTATGAGGCTGACTACCTCATTCAGTCGTTAGGAGATAATTGGAATTTTAACTCAAAGAAGCGCCTTGGTTTTTTTGTTTATTGCATCCCTAAAATACATCCTCCATCAAGTGAAGTTTATATTCTCTTTAAAATTCTGAATATCATATATGATCTTATGTAGTTTATCAGAGTAACAAGTGCTTAAATATCGGTATCAATATCATCAGAAGTACACATAAGGCCACAAAAAGCGATCCCTTCAGCCTTATTACACTGAAACAAAAAATGCTGTAACTAAATGCACCTAAAGTTCATGTGGGCATAAGTCTATAAGTCCCCTACAGTTTATATAATCGAATGTCCACCACTATTAATCAATTGAAGGAGGAACCACCATAATTAAGAATAACAATTGATGGTAACTAAAGACCTCATTCAGAGCCGCTCGCAAAAAGCGAGCGCTAGCTCTGAATGAGGGCGGAGACTTTTAAAAAAAATGCTGTCTCCTGGACACTCGCTAAGCTGTGGGTGACCACCCACAGCTTTTGCAAGCAGCCAGGTGATGGTCACGATGGTCGTGGCCATCGGGCTTGCGACGAGACCCTTGTGGTAGGGTCTCGTCTGCCGCAAGCCCCACTGAGCTTCCGGCTCTAATAGAGCCGGAAGCTCACTACTGACATCACTGGTGATGTCAGTAGGACCTCCCACAAATGGCAGGCATTCCATCAGGAATGCCTCCGTTTGTACAGCCCCCCCACCCCACCTACAAAACAGGGCAAGCTATCGATCAACATCGACAGCCGCCCAATTTGTAGCGAGCCCGGAAGCGAGTAAATTTCTCACTTGCTATGGGGCTTGCGCATGCCGAATGTGTGCAATGCACAACCATTGACCCGCTTGTGAGCGCTTAGCGCTTGCAAGCTGGTCTGAATCAGGCCCTAAATGTCATAACAATGTCAATTAAAGACTCACTGATCTCCCCTTAACCTACATTCATTGGCCAAAAAAGGGGTAATATCATACCTCTACAAGCAAATAGTTTAAACATTGAAATCACAATTGGTGGACAGCATATGTCCAATATTATATACCTCAGTACTGTGATTATTATCCTCCCAATCACACCCAGACAGATGTCCAATGGGAAAATTGGAATAATATCATATCACAACCTCAGTGGTCCATATTAAAGCAACCATTCTACAATTGGCAAGTATCCATAACATAAAGAAAGCTACAGTAGTAACTAGGGGTGTGCACCAGCCACTTTTCGTGTTTTGGTTTTGTATCTCGATCTTTCTTTGTGTTTTGGATCTGGATTGGTTTTGCCAAAACCACCCTTCCATGTTTTGGGTTTTATGTTTTGGATCTGTATTTTTTTTTAAAATAGCATAAAAACAGCTAAAATCACAGAATTTGTGGGTTTTTCTGCTCCTTTGCTATTATTAACCTCAATAACATTCATTTCCACTCATTTCCAATCTATTCTGAACACCTCACACCTCACCATATTGTTTTTAGTCCAAAAGGTTGCACTGAGGTAGCTGGATGACTATGCTAAGTGACACGAGTGGGCGGCACAAACACGTGGCCCATCTAAGAGTGACACTGCAGTGGCAGACAGGATGGCAGTTTGAAAAACTAGGCCCCAAACAGTACATAATCCAAAGAAAAAAAAATAGGTGCAAGATGGAATTGTCCTTGGGCCCTCCCACCCACCCTTATGTTGTATAAACAGGACATGCACACTTTAACGACAAACTAATCATTTCAGCGCCAGGGTCTGTAACACGACTGTGGCTGAAATGATTGGTTCATTTGGGCCCCCACAAAACAAGCTGGCAATTAATCTGTCCCTGCACAAACTGGCTCTACAGAGGCAAGATGTTGTCCTCATCCTCCTCATCCACCAATTCCTCACCCTCTTCAGTGTTGTGTACATCCTCATCCTCACAGAGTATTAATTTATCCCCGCTGGAATCCACCACCACAGGTCTCTCTATATGTTCTGAAAGCTGGTCACCCTGGAAGAGTTGATAATTCATTTTTATGAACATCATCTTCTCCACATTTTGTGGAAGCAACCTCCTACGCCTTTTGCTGACAAGGTTCCCGGCTGCACTAAACACTCTTTTGGAGTACACACTGGAGGGGGGGAAACTCAGGTAAAATAGAGCCAGTTTGTACAGGGGCCTCCAAATTGCCTCTTTTTCCTGCCAGTACAGGTATGGACTGTCTAACATGCCTACTTGGATGCTGTCACCGATGTAATCCCCCACCATTCTGTCAATGGTTACAGTATCATATGCAGTGACAGTAGACATTTCAGAAATTGTTGCCAGGTCCTTTAGTCCACACCATATGTCCAAACTTGGTCCTGCCTGCCCTGCATCACTGCTAGCAGGTTGCTTAGGATACCTACTGTAAGTTGATTTCTGGCAGCCCCAGTTGTGGGAGAAAATGAAGAACGAGCTGCTGACGTGTCATGTTCTGCTTCAGCTGACAGTGTTTTCACCAGCAGGTCTTTGCACCTCTGCAGGCTTGTGTCGGCCAGAAAGAGAGACACCACATAGGCTTTAAACCTAGGATCAAGCACAGTGGCCAAAATGTAGTGGTCTGATTTCAACAGATTGACCACCCTGGAATCCTGGCAAAGCAAATGAAGGGCTTCATCCACAAGTCCCACATGCCGAGCGGAATCACTCCATCTTAGTTCCTTCTTCACTTTCTCCAGTTGCTTCTGCAAAAGCCTGATGAGGGGAATGACCTGACTCAAGCTGGCAGTGTCTGAACTGACTTCACGTGTGGCAAGTTCGAAGGGCTGGAGAACCTTGCACAACACTGAAATCATTCTCCACTGCACTTGAGTCAGGTGCATACCCCCTCCTTTGCCTATATCATAGGTGGATATATAGGCTTGAATGGCCTTTTGCTGCTCCTCCATCCTCTGAAGCATACAGAGGGTTGAGTTCCACCATGTCACAACCTCTTGATTCAGGTGATGGCGGGGCAGGTTCAAGAGTGTTTGCTGGTGCTTCAGTCTTCAGCAAGCAGTCACTGAATGGCGAAAGAGGCCAGAAATTTTTCGGGCCACCCAAAGTGTCTCCTGCATGCCCCTGTCGTTTTTCAGAAAATTCTGCACCACCAAATTTATTGTGTGAGCAAAACATGGGACATGCTGGAATTTGCTGAGATGTAATGCCCGCACAATATTGGTGGCATTGTCAGATATAACAAATCCCCAGGAGAGTCTAAGTGGGGTAAGCCACTGGGTGATGATTTCCCTCAGTTTCTCTAAGAGGTTGTCGGCGGTGTACCTATTACTGAAAGTGGTGATACACAGTGTAGCCTGCCTTGGAACAAGTTGGCGTTTCTGAAATGCTGCTACTGGTGACACTGCTGTTGTTGCTGCGTAAGGTGATATATCGACCCAGTGGGCTATCACAGTCATATAGTCCTTAATCTGCCCTGTTCCACCTGTCCACATGTTCATGGTTAAGTGGACATTTGGTACAACTGCATTTTTTAGGACACTGAGCACACTTATTCTGATGTTTCTGTACAGTCTCAGTATCGCCTGCCTATTAAAGTGGAATCTAGACGGGATTTGGAACTGGGAACACACTATCTCCATGAATTGTCTAAATCCCACTGCACTAATGGCGGATACCGGATGCACATCTAACACCAACATAGCAGTCAAGGCCTCAGTTATCCGTTTTCCTTCAGGATGATTGCTGTCGTACTTCATCCTCCTCGCTAAGGACTTTTGGAGGATCAATTGTTTAGTAAAAGTAGTGGTGTTCCTACTTCCTCTCTGGGATGATGAACAACTCCCAGCAGCAACAGCAACAGTAGCAGCAGTAGGTGTAGCAATGCAGGATCCTCCGGAGGAATCCCAGATAGGAGAGAGATAGGAGAGTCAGTCATGCCAGTGACATGGCCTGCAGGACTACTTCCGATCCTGACTAAGGAGGAAATTGACGAGGAGGGAGTTGATGTTGTGGTTTGCAGGCACTTGGATACAACAGGACGGAGGGATTTATGTGTCCCTGGATTGCTTACGGTCTTAGCCAAAGTTTCAGAACTTGACAGTAACTTTTTATGAACTTGCTGCAGGTGACATTTAAGGGAGGATGTTCCAAGGTGGTTAACATCCCTACCCCTACTTATTTCACCTTTACATATGGTACATATGGCTAGACAGTTGTTGTCCGGATTTGGATAGAAATATTGCCAGACCAAAGAGGTGGAATGTTTGGTCTTCTGCCCAGGTATGACGGTGATGGGCTTTTTCAACCCACGGACAACAACTGTCTCCCCAGGAGCCTGATTTAAACAAAACACATCACCATCAGAATCCTCCTCGTCAACTTCTTCCTCAGCGCCAGCTACACCAGTATCCTCATCCTGTTGTATTTCAACAGTGACATCTTCAATTTGAATATCAGCAAGTGTACTGTGGGTGCACCTTTCAGCACTTGCAGAGAGCATGCAAATGGTGGAAAGATCCACCTCTTCCCATCCAGTGCTGGGAAGGTCAGGCATCGCAACCGCCACCACACTTGGACTCTCTTATGGGATTTGTGATATCTTCTTAGAACGCACAGTTCTTTGCTGTGCTTTTGCCAGCTTAACTCGTTTGATTTTTGTAGCTGGAGGAAGGCTTCCATTGTCATGTGAAGCTGAACCACTAGTCATGAACATAGGGAAAGACCTTAGCCGTTCCTTGCCACTCCGTATCGTAAATGGCATATTGGCAAGTTTACATTTCTCCTCAGATGATTTAAATTATTTTTTTAAGGTAATTTTCCTGAACTTTGTCCTTTGGGATTCTATATGCCCTCTACTATGACATTGGGCATTGACCTTGGCAGATGACATTGATGGCATTTTATTGTCTACATCATGACTAGTGGCAGCAGCTTCAGCACTAGGAGGAAGTGGTTCTTGATCTTTCCCTATTTTATTTTTATCGGAGAAAGGGTCTGATTCAGAACCGCTCGTAATCGGGCGCTCGTTCGCTCCGAGCGATGTTCGCACATCTGCGCATGCGTATGGGTCATAATGCGCATGTGCCAACCAGTCATTGCAGTCATAAATCGAGAGCTCACAAAATAGCGAGTGCCTGCTATTTTGAGTGACAGGATGAGGCGTTTGTGGGTGGTAACAGGGGAAGGTGCTTGAAAATGGGGAGTGGTGATCCGAACGCATGCATGCCAAATGGTCAAAATGGGCGTTTTAAGGGTGTGCTTAATTAACAAAGCAGCATCATTGACCACGTCACTTGGTTGTTTCTTAGCCTGAACTGTTCGCTTGATTTCGGTAGGAAAATCCAACCACAAGCACTGCGAGCAGTTCAGATGCCTTTTGATGTACTCGATTAATCTAATAAATAGTGGAGATGATGTATGATGCGAACGGCAAAGGGGTGTCTTCACTAAATAGCGAGCGCATGTTTCGTTTGCTCGCTCAGACATAGAGGCATCAACAGAGCACAAAGAGCGAGCGCTCAATTTAAATAGCTGGTCCCTTTTTCTGAACGTGTGAGCGCAAATAGCGTCCGGCTCTGAATCAGGCCCAAAGTTTTGTCCTCCATTTATGATATAGTGATATATACGTGCGGCTAAGGCGCACACAAACACAGAAAAGAAGAATTTTTAATTTTTTTTGGAGTGCACTTTGTGGGTTACACCACCCTTTAAAAAGACGAGCCAGCCAGACCTTTACTTATGACACAGGCACACGCTTGGTGTTGCTCCTTTGTTGATGCACATGTGGCTACAGCACACACAATTCACAACACAGAAGAGAAGAATTTTTTATTTTTTTGGAGTGCACTTTGGGGGTAACACCACCCTTTAACAGACTTATGACACAGGCACACACTTGGCACTGTTCCTATGTTGATGGACGTGCGGCTACAGCGCACATAATTCACAGCACAGAAAAGAAGAATTTTTTATTTTTTTTAGAGTGCACTTTGGGGGTTACACCACCCTTTAACAGACGAGCCAGCTGGCCCTTTACTTATGACACAGGCACACGCTTGGCGCTGTTCCTAATTTGATGGACGTGCGGCTACAGCGCACATAATTCACAACACAGAAAAGAAGAATTTTTTTTTGGAGTGCACTTTGGGGGTTACACCACCCTTTAACAGACTTATGACATAGGTGTACGCTTGGCACTGCTCCTTTGTTGATGCACGTGTGGCTACTGCGAATAAATTTCGCACACAAACACAGTAAAAAAAGAATTGTTTTTTTTTGTGGAGCACACTGTGGGGGTTACAACACCCTTTAACAGTCTTATGACACAGGCGCATGCTTGGTGCTGCTCCTTTGTTGATGGACGTGCGGCTACAGCACACACAATTCACAACACAGAAAATATTTTTTCTTTTTTTTAAAGTGCACTTTGGGGTTTACACCACCCTTTAGCAGATGAGCCAGCCGACCCTTAACTTATGACACAGGCGCACGCTTGGTGCTGCTCCTTTGTTGATGCTCGTGCGGCTACTGCGCATACATTTCACACACAAACATAGAAAAAAAAGAAGAATTGTTTATTTTTTGTTGAGCGCACTTTGGGTGTTACACCACCCTTTAACAGACGAGCCAGCCAGCCCTTTACTTATGACACAGGCGCACACTTGGTGCTGCTCCATTGTTGATGCTCGTGCGGCTACTGCGCATACATTTCACACACAAACATAGAAAAAAAAGAAGAATTGTTTATTTTTTGTGGAGTGCACTTTGTGGGTTACACTACCCTTTAAAAAGATGAGCCATCCGGCCCTTTACTTATGACACAGGCTTGGCGTTGCTCCTTTTTTGATGCACATGTGGCTACAGCACACACAATTCACAACACAGAAGATACATTTTTTTAATTTTTTTGGAGTGCACTTTGGGGGTTACACCACCCTTTAACAGACTTATGACACAGGCGTACACTTGGCACTGCTCCTTTGTCGATGCACGTGCGGCTACAGTGCATACAATTCACAACACAGAAAATAATTTTTTATTTTTTAAGTGTACTTTGGGGGTTACACCACCCTTTAACAGACTTATGACACAGGCGTACGCATGGCACTGCTCCTTTGTTGATGCACGTGTTGCTACTGCGCATACATTTTACTAATAAACACAGAAAGAGAAGAATTGTTTATTTTTTGTGGAGCGCACTTTGGGGGTTACACCACCCTTTGACAGACTTATGACACAGACGTATGCTTGGTGCTGCTCCTTTGTTGTTGGACGTGTGGCTACAGCGCACACAGTTCACAACACAGGAAAGAAGAATTTTTCATTTTTTTTAAGTGCACTTTGGGGGTTACACCACCCTTTAACAGACAAGCCAGCCGGCCCTTTATTTATACCATAGGCGCACGCTTGGAGCTGCTCCTTTGTTGATGCACGTGCGGCTACTGAGCATATATTTGACACACAAACACAGACAAAAAAGAATTGTTTATTTTTGTGGAGCGCACATTTGGGGTAACACCACCCTTTAACAGACTTTTGACACAGGCGCACGCTTGTTGCTGTTCCTGTGTTGATGGATGTTAGGCTAAAGCGCACATAATTCACAACACAGAAAAGAAGAATTGTTTATTTTTTTGGAGTGCACTTTGGGGGTTACACCACCCTTTAACAGACTTATGACACAGGCACATGCTTGGTGCTGCTCCTTTGTTGATGCACGTGTGGCTACAGCGCATACATTTCACAAACAAACACAGAAAAAAAGAAGAATTGTTTATTTTCTGTGGAGCACAGTTTGGGGGTTACACCACCCTTTAACAGACTTATTACATATGCGCACGCTTGGCGCTGCTCCTTTGTTGATGGACATGCGCCTACAGTGCACACAATTCACAACACAGAAAATAATTTTTAATTTTTTTTGATGTGCACTTTGGGAGTTTCACCACCCTTTAACAGACGAGCCAGCCCACCCTTTACCTATGACACAGGCGCACACTTGGCGCTTCTCCTTTATTGATGCATGTGCTGCTACAGCGCACACAATTCACAACACAGAAAAGAAGAATTTTAAATTTTTTTGGGAGTGCACTTTGGGGGTTACACCACCCTTTAACAGACTAATGACACATGCGCACGCTTGGCACTGCTCCTTTGTTGATGGATGTGTGGCTACAGCACACACAGGGCCTGATTCAGACCCGCTCGCAAGCGCATAGCTCGCAAGCTGGTCGATGGTGGCCCAGTGTGCACGCACGGCATGTGCAAGCCCTGGTGCAAGCGCAAAAAGCACTTGCTCTGTGGCTCACTACAAAAGGGGGCGGCTGTCGATGTTGATCGACAGCTCGCCCCATTTTGTAGGCATGGTCAGGGGGTGGTTTCACAAACAGAGGCATTCCCAAGTAAAAGCCTGCCATTTGTGGGCGGCCCCACTGACATCACCAGTGAAGCTCTCTGGGGCTTTAGGCCACGAGACCCTACCACAAGGGTCTCATCGCAAGCCCGATGGTTGCGATGGTCTTGACCATCTCGACCATCATCCTGGCCACTCGCTATAGATGTGGGTTGTCACCCACAGCTATGCGAGTAGCCAGGAGGCCACAACTAAAAAAAACAGTGCCTGCCCTAATTCAGAGTGAGCGCTCATTTTTTGCGAGTGCCTCTGAATCGGGCCCACAATCCACAACACAGAAATGAAGAATTTTTTTTTAAGTACACTTTGGGGGTTATACCACCCTTTAACAGATGAGCAAGCCAGCCCTTTACGTATGACACAGGCGCAAGCTTAGCGCTGCTCCTTTGTTGATGCATGTGCTGCTACAGCACACACAATTCACAACACAGAAAAGAATAATTTTTTATTTTTTTTTGGAGTGAACTTTTGGGGGTTACACCACCCTTTAACAGACTTATGACACAGGTGCATGCTTGGCGCTGCTCCTTTATTTATCCACGTGTGGCTACTGTGCATACATTTCACACACAAACACAGAAAAAAAGAAGAATTGTTTATATATGTATTAATAACTTCTCCACAATTCCTATCTCCACATCCAAAAAGGTGATGCACACTTTATCTACATTGAATGTGAATTTGATGGGACTTGATGTTGTATTGTGGCTCTCAATAAACTGAGTAAAAGTTTGTACATTTCCAGTCCATATAATAAATATGGCGTCTATGTATCTGGTGTAAAAGTATATACACTCAGACACATAGACAGACAAAATAAAGATGTTTCTCTTCTAAAAACAAACATGTATGCATTGGCATACGACGGGGCCACATTGGACCCCATTGCACAGCCAATGCATTGTAAACAGATATAATAAAGCAACTGACAGAATTACACTGCTTCATGCAGATAGTTTCCACCCTAAAAGTTTAAAATATGGCTTACCATTCTTGCAATTCTTACGTGCGAGACGTATCTGTAGTTATAGTGATATAGCAGGTATTAAGATTGATGAAATGGTGGTCAAATATCTTGATAGAGCAATGATAGGGGAACACTATTAAAAAACAAAGAACGAGCTATGAGTATTTCTTGTGAACAATTACTTAGACCTGTGTCTAAACAAGCTAGACCAAACGTATGCTGTAGGTGAATCATTACAACACAGAGAGCCCTGTAATTCATTCTGTCATGAAAAACATTGGCAAATTGTGCAGAGTGATGTGGACTTAAATCTTTCTGATAACAATATTATGCCATGTTATCCCGGTGGCAAAATTTTTGCCATTGGGTGGTAAAAACTGACATCAGTGGTTTGGATAAAAAGGGTGAAACACATTTTTTGAAACAGAAGAATGGATGTTTTAAATGCCTAAATTGTTTAACATGCAGGTATCTTAACACTGGTGACAGTTTTACCCACACTCATAGTGGTAAACGTTATTTTATCAGACATAATGTAAGCTGTACCACCAAATTCGTGGTCTATTTGATCACGTGTCCATGTGGACTTAGTTATGTGGGCAAAATGGATAGAAATTTGAGAGACCTATGCATCCATCAGCTATTAGAGTGGCTATTAGCTCTGGGTCTAGGGACCAACCTGTAGCTAGACACTTTTTATAGGCAAGTCATAATTTATCCACACTGCAATATGTCATCATTGACCACATTCCAGCAACAACTAGAGGAGGCAATAGGTCCCGAAATTTGCTTCAGTGTGAATCCCGTTGGTCTCATAGATTGGGGACTTTGTATTTCAAAGGTCTGAATGACAGTCTGGGTTTACATTGCTTTCTATGAATATATAACTGGTCTACTCACATCAGTTACTACTGTAGCTTTACTTATTTATTGACAGATACCTGCCAATTGTAGAAAGGTTGCTTTAATATGGACAACAGAGGTTATGATATGATATTAAAATTCTCCCTACGGATGTCTGTCCGGGTGTTTGGATGATAATAATCACAGTACTGAGTTATATGGTTTTGGACATATGGTGTCCACTGATTGTAATTTTGATGTTTAAATGATGTGCTTGCAGAGGTATGCTATTACCCTTTTTTGACCCATGGATGTAGGTTAAGGGGAGATCAGTGAGTTTTTAATAGACATCATTATGACATATTGTTACCATAGATTATTCTTAATTATGGTGGTTACTTCTTGAATTGATTAATAGTGGCAGACAGTCGATTATATAAAATGTACGGGTACACTTACCCATATAGACATATGCCCCATGAACTTTAGGTGCATTTAGTTACAGGTTTTTTTGTTTCTGTGTAATAATATTATCAAGGCTGAAGGGATCGCTTTTTGTGGCCTTATGTGTACTTATGATGATAAAGATTCCAATAGTTAAGCACTTGTTACTCTGATAATTTTAAAGAAAATATAAACTTCACTTGATGGAGGTTGTAATTAATATACAGTGGATATATATATATATATATATATATATATGTTCAATATAATTGTTGGTCTCCTATGTATGTTTTTTGGTATTTGTTTTTAGTCACAGTTGAGTTGCCGTTGCAACGGACGTGCCGATGACGTCAGTGGTGGGCACTGCAGGGCCTGACCCGGAATCCGCATCTTTTACACATGGTGATGGTGGTGGTATTTAAGTAAGTACATGTTTGTATTTTAGAAGTATCCTGAAGACGATGGAATAAACATCGAAACATTGAGCATTGATCCTGCTACCTGAGTAACCTTTATCAAAGAGTGCCGCTGGACTGTGTTGTGTGTGTGTGTGTGTATGTATGATGTGTATATATATATATATATATATATATATATATACTGTATATGTAAGGGTCTATTCATTATCCCTTAATTTTGACAAAAGTAGGAGAAATTAAATATCATGGCCATTTATTATGAAGGCATCCCGGATATCTCGTGCATACCTTTCTGTCTTGATCCCGCCTGCTGTTCCTATACAATAGTATTTACACCTAAATTCATCAAGCTCTGTAAATACTTATTGTTTGATGCTTGACAGCTGAACCTTCTCAATCTTCAGATGGAGCTGAGTACTGAACCTCACTTCTTCCCTCTGGGAATGAATCCTAGATTGCAAAGAGGGATCCTTTCGTATTGCTCCACCCTGGAACTGGATGCCAGGTACTTTGTGCGCATGTGCGAACCCAAATTTACGCATACTCACTAGCAGTGCTGAGTCAGACTCGGCAGTGCTAAGTTTCATGGAGACAGCTGATCTTCGGTGATTTTGTATCAACCAAAGGCACTCACAGCGAGTTAGATACTTAATTATCAGGGCCAAATGGCCCCTGATAGTGAATGTGCCCCCTAGTCTGATATGCTCTCCATGCGCTGTTTGTGTAATTTTTTTCTTGTTTATGCTCATATTTTAAGTTGGACCTAAGGAAATGAACCTAAGGAAAAAATGAACTCACCAGAATGAATTTTGGGGAATTCCCATGAAACCTGGTAATGCAGGACATCATCCCATATCATACCAACTTCCTAGTTAACAGGGGTCATAATCACAGTGGCCACCTGCATCTCTCCTACAGGAAATCTACTGGAGGTACATAACAAAACGTGGTAAGTATGCATTAATGACAAGATCAGAATTTGGTTTTTAGTCATAATGTGAATATATTATTAACCAATAGAAATGACCCATGCAGTTTAAAAAGATTGTCAGATGTGTTAAATAAAGTTCATTGTTTTTGCTGAAAGAAGGCTTCAAATAAGCCTGCCGGAGTTAAACCTTGAGGCTTGAAATGGTTCTCCTGACGGCATGATAGTGGGGTGATTAATTTAATTCAGTTGGTGTAGTTCAATGGGATAATGTAGTGGGAGTGGCTTAGGGAATGGGAGTTTTTATTAGATAATTCTGCATTTGATTAGGCTTCTTTGCTGCAGATCATTGTAACATTGATGTGCTAGATTTTGTTGACTACTATTGCTGGTTATTGTCTTGCCTGATGTTTGACGATATTGAAATGAACCTCTATATACCCCTGCCTGTACCTTCTAAAATCCTTCCTATAAACCTCTAAGGTTGACGCTAATTTGCATATGCAGTCATACAATAAATAGAGACTCCAGACTCAGAACATGTGGTTCCGAAGCACAAAGTAGTATTCAAGTAAAAGGACAGTCAGTTACACGCTATGATCTGTTTACAACTTAGTGCAAAGGAATTATACAGACCCAAGTACAGTATACATACGCAGCGCCTCTGGACCAGATCCTGGTCTTCAGAAAGAAAACCTCTGTCAATCAGCATTCAGCAAGAATACTAAAGACCCAGTGTTTGAGCACACACGTTTATACCCCCCCCAGAATAGACAGGAGAATAGAGAAGTTTCTTGCTTATGCCATTGGTTCCCAGGGGAGAAGCATATGTTACAGTGCAGTTAACAGGCTGGTTCAAATAGACTCGTCCAGCCTCTAACAACTGAGGGTCTTTTCCTTCCCACCTCCCCATGCTGCATCCTAACAGTTGTTCATAAAATATAGATTTTGTTGCTTGTAGTTTCTGCGGTCCATAAGTTGAGAATGCATGATGCGATCTCCACACCGATAGTACCGGAATTCTGTTGAAAGAGTACGCATCAGTTCGAAACCAAACACGGCTGTCTTAACATGTATAAAACCTTAGTTATCAAATATATTTATTTCTCAGCATTTAAACTAACTGAACCAACTTAAATCATATACTTTAAAGCTTATTAAACCTTATGTGTGAATATGTAATTTGTGAGTATTCGGGGTTTAATATAAAGACGTATTAATGTGTGTATGAGGAAGGGTGCACTTAATACTCACTAAGTACACATCTTAGCAGTGTGACATGCTGAGCCAGATAGTTCCACATGCCCACTCTGTCAGCAGCCCCCCCCCACCTGTCCCAGGCTTCAAAAGAAAAACTCTTTATTCTCCCAGTCTCTTGTGTGAAATGCAAATAGCCCAGCTACAAGAGACAGACCTAAGACAACACTCTAGTCTTTGAAATCATGTCATTGTAGGAAGCCTGCTAATGTAGGTGTGTATTCGAGCCAGACTTCCTGTCCAGGAAGCTTATCTACACAAGCTAGTTGTCACTTGGCCACTTGCTCTATTCAGCTAATGCAATTTTGGCATACTGTAAAGCCACTTCTGAAATATATCCTTTATAATACGTAAAGTCATGAAATAGGCTTCTAGTGAATTGCCGTAACTTATGGCGATGGTCACAGATGCATTCGCATGATGCTAATAGTATTATCGCCACATGTACTAAAGTGTGAGTTTATCTAAAATGGCGCTAAGGCGACCATTTTGCAAAATGGCATCTTGCGGCCAGTCGCAACATGGTGTTGCTGCGATTCAATTTTAAACTGATCTTGTCTCAGCCAATAATCTAGTTTCAACATGTTCCTCCTTGCACTCTTATTCTGGTTTTTCCTGCCTTTCAATTTATTTGTCCTACATTCCTTGTCTTTATTTCTCCTTTTTCAGTTCCCTTACACATCTTTCTCTCCTTACAGTATCTTGCTCTTTTCCTTTCCTATCTTTTTTAAGCTGATGTTTGGCTATAAGCTATATGTAATGTTCTGAGTTAGTTGTGGACCCAGAGTGTTGACAGGAGCAAACACAGGAGCAGATTTAAATAAAAAGATAGAATCTTTAATGAGTGGCTTAGAAGACATGGGAATGGTTAAATGCAAAAGTCCAGGTTTAGCAATAAAGTGCACTTGATTACTGTAGTGAGGATAATGGGAAAGTGTCCAGATAGTGGCAGATAAGAGCAGTCCAAGTATGCAGTTTAGTGAGCTGAAATAAATACAGGCAGAGGTGATGAGTCCAGCTGGGAGTGAAATAAATACAGGCATAGGTAAAGAGTCCAGCTGGGAGTGAACTGGAGGCAAGGAGCAGGGTGTCAGCAGGCTCAGGTATTCAGGCAGGGGAAAAGGTAGTAGAGGATGCAGGGTAGTCCAGCAGGTTATTTGGAGCTGACAAGCAGGCTGGCAGATAGCGTATTCACAGGAACAAGAAGTGAGCACAGAGAACTCCCTCTCAGCTAGGCTGAGATACACGTTGCACTGGCAATGAAGGAAGGCTCTGGACCTTCCTAAATACCCTGTGCCATGCTATGACTGCCTGGAGGGAACACATGACTCACCAGGATTGGGCAGTTTAATCACATGGTCAGAAGGCAAAATGGCGGCGCCCATGCCAAACAGAACAGAAACACCACCAGACCTTACCAGCCCTGAGTGACAATGTGCCCGCACAGAAACACGTGCAGCCAAAGTCCCTCGCCAAATGCCAGCACCACCACCAGACAGCCCCTGCCATAGTGACCTCACAGGAAATACCCGCCGACCACCATGCCGAGAACCCCTGGCCGTGACAGTACCCCCCCTTTTTGGGTGGCCTCAGGACACTCACCAGGCTTCTCTGGATGGGCAGAATGGAACTTCCTGATGAGTGCAGGAGCATGGCCATCTCGGGCATCGGTCCAACAGCACTCCTCTGGACCATAACCCCTCCAATCCAGCAGATACTGTAAATGACCTCTGCGAAGACAAGAATCCAGGACCTTGGAGACCTCAAACTCGACTCCTCTTTCTGTCTGGACTTGGGGAGAAGCAGGCAGGGGTTTGAGTAAGGAGATGTAAAAGGAGTTGGGGATTTTCAGATATGGGGGCAACTGTAGGCGATAAGCCACGGGGTTAATGACTTCTATGATGGTGAAGGGACCAATGAAGTGTGGAGCAAATTTCATCGATGGGACTCGTAGACGAAGATTCCAGGTGGGCAACCAGACTTGGTCTCCAACTTGCATGCCAGGTACCGTTCTACACTTCTTATTGGCCTGAATTTTATAACGTGAGGATGCCTTCACCAAGTCAGCACATACTTGAGTCCAAATGGCAGCAAAATCCTGCGCCATGTCTTCTATGGCTGAGACATCAAAGACAGGCAGACTTTGGAATTCAGGAACACGGGGGTGAAGACCATAAACAATCTGAAATGGGGTTTGATTAGTTGAAGAGTGGTAGGTGGCATTATGTGCGAACTTGGCCCATGGTAGTAATGCAGCTCAATTATCTTGAGACGATGACATAAAAATCCTCAGGAAGGTCTCTAGGTCTTGATTAACCCTCTCAGTGGAGCCATTGCTTTGCAGGTGGTAAGCCACGGAAAAATTTAATTTCACCTGAAGTACAGACCATAAGGCCCTCCAAAACTTTGCAGTAAACTGAACACCATGGTCTCAACAGGAAGACCATGGAGGCGGAATATGTGTTGAACAAATAGGTGAGCCAAATCAGGAGCAGTAGGTAGTTTCTTTAAGGGTATATAATGGACCATCTTCGAGAATCGGTCTACTATGACCCAGATGGTAGTGAACCTTTCAGAGTTTGGCAGATCTGTGATGAAGTCCATAAAGAGATGAGTCCATGGATGTGATGGAATGGGTAATGGCAGCAATTCACCAGCTGGAGCCTGTCGCGAAGCTTTATGCTGGGCACAAGAGGAGCATGAAGAAATTAATTCTAATATGTCCGCCTTCATGGATGGCCACCAATAGTTTCTTTTTATAAACTCTAAGGTCTTCCGGGTTTCTGAGTGCCCTGCGAAGTGAGTTGAATGTGCCCAAGTGAGGAGCTGCTTCCTTAACTCGGGGGCCACAAAAGATTTCCCAGTAGGAAGCTGGACTTGAAAGGTGGTGAACACTCTTGACTCCAAGACAGGGGTATTGTGTTGATTCTCTAATTTGTTGTCACAGAGGAGAGATCTAGATAGGGCATCTGCCTTTTGATTAAGCGATCCAGGCCGGAAGGTCAAGGTGAACTGGAACCTGGCAAAAAATATTGCCCATCGGGCCAGATGAGGACTTACACATTGAAGATTCTTAAGAAACAGGAGATTTCTATGGTCAGTAAACACAGTGAAGGGAAACTTTGCTCCTTCCAGAAGGTATCTCCATTCCTTTAATGCCAACTTCACTGCCAGGAGTTCTTGTTCGCCTATGGAGTAATTTCTTTTGGCAGGTGAGAATTTCTTGGAGAAAAACCCACAGGGATGAACTCGATTGTCCTCATAACGCTGGGATAGAACTGCTCCCACAGCTTCCGATGACGCGTCTACTTCCAATAAAAAGGGCCTATCCAGATCTGGCTGTAGAAGGACTGGAGCAGAAATAAAGGCTTGTTTTATGAGTTGGAAAGCAGACTCTGCCTCAGGTGACCATAGGGCAGGATTGGCACCTTTACGGGTCAGGGCTGTAATGGGAGCCAGTAATGACGAGAATCCCTTGATGAAGCATCTATAGTAATTGACGAACCACAGCAATCTCTGAATGGCTTTCAAAGTCTGAGGTCGGGTCCAATCCAGAATCACCTGTACCTTCTTGGGGTCCATTTCCAGACTGGAACCAGAGATAACATAGCCAAGGAAAGGTACACTGGGTACACTGAAGACACATTTCTCCAATTTGCAGTAAAGGTGGTTCTTTCTCAGATGAGTTAAAACTTCCTTCACATGTTCATGATGTTTCACTACAGAAGACGAGAAAATTAGAATGTCGTCTAGGTAGACAACAACCGAGACGTATAACAGGTCCCGAAAAATCTCATTAACAAAACTTTGAAAAACAGCAGGGGCATTGCATAATCCAAAGGGCATCACCAGGTATTCGAAATGTCCATCCCTGGTATTAAAGGTGGTCTTCCATTCTGCACCAGCACGAATACGAATGAGATTATAAGCCCCTCTTAGATCTAGTTTTGAAAATATGATAGGGTCAAAGGCTCCATCGAACAACTCTGTAGTCAGGGGGAGAGGGTATCGATTCTTTACGGTTATGTCATTAAGACCCTGGTAATCTATACAAGGTCTCAAGCCACCGTCCTTCTTACCAATGAAGAAGAACCCAGCTCCTGCAGGAGAGGAGGAAGGATGAATAAAACCCTTTGCCAGGTTGTCCCGGATGTATTCGGGCATGACTTGAGTCTCAGGCAAAGATAACGGATAGGTATGACCACGAGGAGGTATTTTGTCTGGTATTAGATCGATTGGACAATCCCATTCTCTGTGAGGAGGTAAGACATTTGCTTGTTGCTCAGAAAACACATCAGCGAACATCTGATATTCCTTAGGAATGGCTGAAGATATTAATGGAGCTGTCTTTCTTACAGGTCGTTTCTTAGGAAGACAGGATTTCTGATAGTCTGTACCCCACGAAAGAATCTGCATGGAACACCAGTCTATCCTTGGATTATGCTGGCATAACCAGGGTAGACCTAGGATAATTTCTTGAGCAGCCTCTGGTATCACTAGGAACTTTAAAGACTCATAATGAAGTGCCCCAATTCGGACTATTACAGGTTGAGTCTCCTTGGTGACTATTCCATTAGTAAGAGGATGTCCATCTACAGAGGTCAGGGAAACAGCATGACTGAGAGATGTACAAGGAATCTGTAGTTTGTCAATTAAGCTGAAAGTCATGAAATTTCCGGCTGCTCCAGAGTCATGTAGAGCAGTAGCAAAAACAGGTTTAGGTTTGGGCTCATAACTCCTAACTTGATGTCCCCAGGGTCAGTTAAGATTTGGCATTTCCGGGTTTATAGGGGCAAGAGACCACCAGGTGACCTGACTCTCCGCAGTACGGACAGAGGATTCTTTGTGATCTTCTCTGACGTTCTTCTTTAGAGAGGTGGGTATGATTCACCTGCATTGGCTCTTCATTGGTAGGGGAAGGAATAGGATGGGTAGGAAAGGAAGGGTTAAATGACCTTTGCCGGTCAGTTCTGTGCCTTTCAGCCTGATGTTCTCTGAAGTGCAGGTCAACTTTATTACAAAGTGATATCATGTCGTTTAGGTTAGTAGGAATGCTCACGGGTGACCAGGTCATCTTTTAGTCAATCTGACAGGCCATGCCAGAAGGCTGAGGTGAGGGCTTCCTCATTCCATTTGAGCTCTGATGCCAAGATTTGAAACTGCATGGCATATTGGCTGACAGGATGTCTTCCTTGTCTCAATGTCATGATGCTAGATGATGCTGATACAGTATGCCCAGGTTCATCAAAAATCCTCCTTAACGATGACACAAAGCCTGCGTTGTTATCCAGCAGCGGATCTGAACGCTCCCAGAGTGGTGAATCCCAATCCAAGACCTGGCCGGATGGCAAAGAGATGATGTAAGCCACTTTGGTTCTTGTAGTTAAAAAATTATCAAGTGTATATCGCACTGATTTAGGAATCCGCAACAGAGTTTAGGATTGCCATCGAATTTGCTCGGCATAGGGAGATGTAAGCGGGGAGATGACCTGCCACCTGTATTCCCAGATGCTGAAGCGGGTAGTTGCTGGTACTCCAGGGGTGGATAAGGAAGTTTGTAAATTACCCTGTCTCTTAGACATCTCTTGCAGAAATTGAGCCATTTGCTGCTGCATAGTTTCCAGGTTTTCTAGACAACCAGAAATGTACTGGAATAAATCCACTCCAGACTCCTGATCTGTGGCCGGAATTCATGTGGTCAGTGCAAACTGTAATGTTCTGAGTTAGTTGTGGACACAGGGTGGTGACAGGAGCAAACACAGGAGCAGATTTAAATAAAAAGATAGAATCTTTAATGAGTGGCTTAGAAGACATTGGAATGGCAAAATGCAAAAGTCCAGGTTTAGCCCTAAAGTGCACTTGATTACTGTAGTGAGGATATTGGGAAAGTGTCCAGATAGTGGCAGATAAGAACAGTCCAGGTATGCAGGTTAGTGAGCTGAAATAAATACAGGCAGAGGTGATGAGTCCAGCTGGGAGTGAAATAAATACAGGCAGAGGTAATGAGTCCAGCTTGGAGTAAAATGGAGGCAAGGAGCAGGGTGTCAGCAGGCTCAGGTACTCAGGCAGGGGAAAAGGTAGTGGAGGATGCAGGGTAGTCCAGTGGGTTATTTGGAGCTGACAAGCAGGCTGGCAGATAGCGTATTCACAAGAAGTGAGCACAGAGAACTCCCTCTCAGCTAGGCTGAGATACACGTTGCACTGGCAATGAAGGAAGGCTCTGGACCTTCCTAAATACCCCGTGCATGCTATGGCTGGCTGGAGGGAACACATGACTCACCATGATTGGGCAGTTGAATCACATGGTCAGAAGACAAGATGGCGGTGCCCATGCCAAACAGAACAAAAACACCACCAGACCTTACCAGCCCTGAGTGACAATGTGCCTGCACAGAAACACGCACAGCCAAAGCCCCTCGCCAAACGCCAGAGCCACCGCCAGACAGCCCACGCCATAGTGACCTCACAGGTAATACCCGCCGACCACCATGCCGAGAACCCCTGGCTGTGACACCGTATTCTGTCTGATGTAAATCGTGATCTTGCCACTGTCACACTCCAAACACTTAAAACATCTTTCCTACCTTTCCATAGCATATCCAGGCTAGCACTGAGGTCTGCTGATGCTGAACATCGTTCCTGACTAGTGCTGAGGTCTACCTGCACTGCACCTGCCCTGTCTGCTCAGTGTCCTGTCACTGAGCATGGAGAAAGCTACCCACAGTCCCTTGTTTACAGCTTGTCCTCCCCAGCACGATGGAATACAAACTGCTGCCAGAGGGCCTGATTCAGAGCCGCTCGTAAGCGGCCGTTCCGAGCTCATTCGCTCCGAGCGATGTTCACACATCTGCGCATGCGTATGGATCATAATGCACATGCGCCAACCAGTCATTGTGGATGGAAATCGTGTGCTCGCAAAACAGCGAGGGCCTGCTAATTTGAGTGACAGAATGAGGCGTTTGTGGGTGGTAACAGGGGAAGGTGCTTGAAAACGGGGAGTGGAGATCTGAACGCAGGTGTGCCAAATGGTCAAAACGGGCATTTAATGGGTGTGCATAATTAACAAAGCAGCGTCATCGACCATGTCACTTGGTTGTCTTTTAGCCTGAACTGCTCGCAGTGATTGCGGGAAGTAAAACCTACCACAAGCACTGTGAGCAGTTCAGACGCCTTTTGATGTACTCGATTAATCTAATAAATAGCGGAGATGATGTATGATGCGAACGGCCAGGGGGCGTCTTTACAAAATAGCGAGCGCATGTTTTGTTCGCTCACTCAGACATAGAGGCATCAACAGACCGCAAAGTGCAAACGCTCAATTTAAATAGCCGGCCCCTTTTTCTGAACGACCGTTCACAAATAGCGTCATAATCAGGCCTAGAGTTCCCTCCAGTACAACAGTATGGGTGCAGCGCTTCTCCCACATCAGCTTCATGTCCCTCAGGATCCACCCCTATAAATTCCATTCCATAAATGGCCTAAATTGCCAGTACAATGTTGCTTCTTGTTGAAGTCACAGATCTGTGCTGTACTCCCAGGTACTCAGTATCTGAATGGTCCCAGTCCATTATATTCAGTTCCAAAGTCTGGTAAACAAGTCTCCAACACCATCTTGCACTCCAGTCTAGTTTTACCAGTGAGACTTGTCCTTACTGCCTCCATCAGTTTCATTCAATACCTTCAAACATCGGTCTCATTCATTACCTCCAATCATCTATCCCACTAATACCTCCAATCATCGGTCCCAAACAGATTCAGAAATCCAATTCATTATAATCAATCTCAGACCACTCCAGAATCTCAACTCATCATCAACTCATCTCATTCATCTGTCTCAAACTAATTCAGAACATCAGTTCGGCATTGCCGGTCATTCCGGCCCTACTCAACAATCCAGCATCATTGGTTCCAACCTGATTCTGCTCATCTATACAGTATCATTATCCCAGTTCTCATTTCTACTTGCTGTTAATAAAGACATTACATCCTCTCCTTGCCTTCAGGCCCATCATCTTCTACAGCTTCTTTAACTGCACACCTCATAGATGAGAAAGTCTTGGCTCACACCTCCTAACTTCATGCATGCCTCCTAAGTCTCCAATTCAGCCTCCCACACCTGTTCCAACCAACTCCAGCCCTCAGGTGTGACAGCCACCCTCTATCTTTAGGGTGTAAGGTTTTGTGGTGGAGGTCAGCCTGAGACAACTTATGGGAGATACACAGCTTCTTCAGGGGCCTGCAATGTCCAAGAGTCACTTAAGCTGCTTTGATGAGCAGCATGCTGGGAATGTTTTAGAGTGTATCCACATTAGGCTGTGTTCTGATACTATTGTTATTTCCACTGTCATTACGGCCTTTTCCTATAATTGAAGGTGTGGATTGAGGTCGCCCAGCCCATTTTATTGTTGCCTGACTTTATTGTTTGCAGTGCTTTACTGGGCCACCATGGCCATCAACATACATGGATATGGAGGCTGCTGCTATGCCTTCAAAGGAGGTGTCAGGGTTCAGCCTAGGATCGGCCTCTCTCACCTCCTTGCCGGCTTCCCCTGACTTCCTTGCGGTCAGACGTCTGGTGCAATGAAGGATGTGGGGCTGAGTATTCTGCCTTTGGTGCTTTTTGCGAGCTTCCATGGTCGGCTGTGTGTGCTGGGGATCGGAGTTCCCATCATGGGCGCCGCCATGACAGTTCCTCTCATGTGACAGTATTCCTAACCTATGGTAGCATGATTTCAGTCAGTTGATGCTGTGCTCCAGTAATCTGCTACCCCTGGGTATAAATCCACCTCCAGAACTCCAGGAAGATGCTCTTCAACTTCGTTATCCAAGTGCCTGTGTTACTCCCACTGTTGCTTTGTGCTAAATCCTTCAGCGTGTTGCTTCAGCCTGCTCACAGTTTCCCAGTTTACTGTATTAGCTTCCATGCTAAACCTTTCTCTGAGACTTTAGCTTTCTCACAAGTACTTCAGTGTTTCATGTCCCTTCCCTGTGTGTCTTTGTATATGTGCTGCTAATTCTATTGCAGGCTTCCTGTGGCTATTACCCTGTATCACTGAAGTGTCAGATTACCTACTGGTATTAATTAGCTCACAGCTGGACCCCCCAGCACATGTCTGTGTCAATCTGCCGTGTGTCTTGTCAGTGCAAAACTGCACTTGCAGTTAGCACTCTCCCAGTGTATGCCTATCTTCTCTATATGTCTTGTCTGTGCAATCTGCACCTGCATATATAATTATTCCCAGTATTTTGCCTTTGCCCAGTACCAGCATTTCTAGCTCTCCCAGTATTTTGCCTTTGCCCAGTACCAGCATTTCTAGCTCTCCCAGTATTTGGCCTTTGGCCAGTACTACATTTATAGCATTCCCAATATATTCCTTGAGTCCACTCTACTCTTGTATGTGCAATCCCTTGTATATGTTGTGTTTTCCTGCATATTTAGCAAACTCCAGTACCTGCCTGAGTCCACATCTCCCTGAGCTGCTGAGCTAGTCAGCTCCTGGATTTCTTAGTGATTCTTAGTACTTTCTCAGTAATCTCATGCAAGCCGGTGATCAGGATTTCTAATTGTGTTCCAGTGTATCTCCAGTGTTCTAGCAATAACTTAACGTAATATAGTTCCAGTCTTCTGCCATTCTCAGGTACCTGTCCAGAGGGCCGTGACCTGCTCACTTGGTGCAGCGGAAAACCAAATCCCAATTGGAGGGGTCACTGGAGAAAACCACCAAGTGAGTTAGACTCCGCGCCTCTGGGCATTTCTAGCCAAACCTGGGTTCGGCGGCAAATAGGAGACCTAGCCACAGTCACTCCGATAGTCACCTGAACCCCCCCAGCTCACCGTCCTCCACAGAGGATCACTTTCACCGGATTGTGACAGTTTGAACAGCCTAATATGCAAACCGCCGGGTTCCAGGTTGAAGCAGGTTTTCAGGATTTACTCTCTCGTGTGTCTGCACAGGAGACAGCTTTGCAATCCACCAGACAGCAGCTGCAAGAACTTTCTAGTCAAATGACGGTTATTCATTCAGTTCTAGCTGCTTTGTCCCCAGACAACCCACAAGTTCCGCCAGTGACTTCTCCAGTTTCGTTCCAAAGTTTCAATTACCCCTACAGATGAAAAATTTTCTGTGCAAGCTAGTGAACCTCTTAAGTGTCCTCTGGTTCCCCAATTTCCTGATATTCGTGACCCTGAACCTTTCAAGAGTTTCTACTGGCTTCTAGAACAACTACAAAATCTCCATCCCAAAATTTTTCAAGTTATTTCCAAGCTTTCTAGTGCTACTCCTGACTTGACTAACAGCTTTTCCAAGCAAGCTAAAGTAAAGCATCAAAGTTTCCTGCGCCCTAAACTTACTGAGGTTGAACGTCAGCGATGCCGGGAACTGCATCTGTGTTTATATTGCGGTTATGATGATCACTTTCTTAAGGACTGTACTCTGCACCCACTGAGAAGTGGTGACAAGTGTGTGACTCCTAATGTCTGCATTTTCAGTTCTCCCCATCATCCATCAGTGATTCCCGTTTCTTCAGTTACAGATAAGGAGGTGATGTCCACTAAGCAAAAGAAAGTTCAAGTTTTCAATTGGGGCCCTGCTTCAAGATGCTTCAACCCCCGTCTAAGAAATTTTGGGAGGATATTTCAACCTTCTAAACTCAGGGATACTACTCATTCCACTTCTACTGGCAACGGCCCGGATTCCATTTCCATCAGTCCCAGCCCGGATTTGCCTGTTCCGGTCCCAGTCTGGATTCTGCTTTTCCCAATACGGGACTCCAGTCAGTAGCCCCAGGAGGGGTCTCAACTTCCTTACCCCAGCAGGGGGTGCCAAATCTCGCACCCCAGCAGGAGGTCTCAAGTCTCACACCCCAGAAGGGGGTCTCAAGTCTTGCACTCCAAGGGGGGGTCTCAAGTTCCATGCACCAGAAGGGGGCCTTCATTTCAAGTTTCATGCCCCAGGAGGGGGTTTCAAATCTCTCACCCCAGAAGGGGGTTACAAGTGTTGTACCCCAAGTGGGGGCTTTCATTTCAAGTTTCACGCCCCAGGGAGGGGTCTTCGTTTCGAGTTTCATGCCCCAGGAGGAGGCCTTCGTTTCGAGTTACACGCCTCAAGAGGAGGCTTTCGTTTTGAGTTTCAAGCCCCAGGAGAGGGCTTTCATTTTGAGTTTCATGCTTCAAGGGGAGGCCTTCATTTTGAGTGTTATGCCCCAGGAGCGGACCGTAATTTCAAGTGTTACTCCCCAAGAAAGGGTCTCAAGTTCCATACCTCAAGATGGGGTTCTGAGCCACTCACCCCAGGAGGAAGTCTGTGTTCTTGCATCCCAAAAGGGGGTTTCATATTGCGTACCCCGAAAGGAAAAGCCAAGTCAGCTTCCCCAGAAGGGGGTTTTAGGTCCCATACTCCAACAGGGAGTGTCAAGTTCTGTACTCCAGGAGGGGGCCTTGAGTCTCTCACCCCAAAATAAGGTTTCAAATCTTGTTTCCCAGGAAGGGGCCTCAAATGCTATCTCCCAGGAGGGTGTTTCTAGTGTTATACCCCAAGAAGGGATTTCAAGTGTCACGCCCCAAGAAGAAATCCTCATTTCAAGTTCTTTAACCCTGGAGGGGGTTTCAAGCCTCTTACCCAGAGAGAGGGTTCCTAGTGTCCTTCCCCTAGAGGGGACTTCAAGTGTCTCACCCCAGGATGGGGTTCCCAGTGTAATACCCCAGGAGGGGATTTCCAGTGTTACGTTTCAAGAGAAAGTTCTTGTTTCAAGTTCTTCACCCCAGGACATGGGTCCAAGTATCCTACCCCAGGATGGGGTTTCCAGTGTTATACCCCAGGAGGGGATTTCAAGGGTTACGTTTCAAGAGAAAGTCCATATTTCAAGTTCTTCACCCCAGGAGGGGGTTTCAAGCTTCGCACCCCAAGAGGGGGTTTCAGTTTCCTCACCCCAGGAGGGGATTTCAAGTGTCTCACCCCAGGATGGGGTTCCCAGTGTTGTACCCCAAGGGGGAATTTCAAGTGTTATTCTCCAAGATGGGACCTCAAGTGTCTCACCCCAGGATGGGGTTCCAAGTGTTATACCTCAAGATGGGATTCCCAGTGTTATACCCCAGGAGGGGATTTCAAGTGCCTCATCCCAAGATGGGGTTCCCAGTGTTATACCCCAGGAGGGCAATTCAAGTGCCTCATCCCAAGATGGGGTTCCCAGTGTTATACCCCAGGAGGGGAATTCAAGTGTCTTACCCCAGGATGGGGTTCCAAGTGTAATGCCCCAAGATGGGGTTCGTGGTGATTTTCCCCTGGAGGGGACTTCAAGTGTCTCACCCCAGGATGGGATTCCTAGTGCCATCCCCCAGGGGGGGATTTCGAGTATTACATTTCCGAAGAAGAGTTCAAGTGTCTTACCCCAGGAGGGGGTCACAAATCTTGTACCCCAAGAACAAGGGTTTCCAAGTGTTACTCCCCAAGATGGGGGTTCAAGCATCATACCTCCAGAGGAGGTTTCTAGTTATGTACCCTGGCAGGGGGTATCAAGTCTCATAGTCCAGGAGAAAGTCTCAAGTTTTACATCTCAAAAAGGGATTTCAAAATCTGTATCCCAAGGAAAGATCTCTGGTTCTTTACTCCAGGAAGAATCTTCTAGTGTTGTGTCAAAGTCAAATGCTTTAGTGCCCAATCCGTTAAGAGGTTCACAAGATGATGCTACCACTACATTTTTTTTAATGGAGATATAACGCAGTATTATGCTTTGGTGGATCATTTCATCGCTATTATGAAATCCTCTCCATGGTCTGAAATCAAGCCTACCAATGTAGTAAAATTTATAATTTCATCTTTCTGAGGTAAAGCTTGGGACTGGGTTGAGCCTATTTATGATTCAAAGGATCCGATGCTGTCAGATTTAGTAGCCTTTTCAGCGGCAGTCATTAAAGAATTTGGTCCAACTTATCCTTACAGTTCTCTCGAGGATCCTCATCTCAGCAAAGTCTCCAGTTCAGGGGTACCACCCTCTGCTATTAAGCTCAGATGCATTTCTTTGAGTCCTTCTCAAAAAGATCCAGTACAAAAACAACCTGTCCAGAAGGATAAGACTCAAGGAGGCATAAGGATGATGCATTATAACACAGATTCTGACTATGATCCTGAGTACGATGAAAAAACAATTTCGGTAGTTCCCATGAAAGACACTTTGCAACTTAAGTCTTCTTCTTCTTCAAGTGGTTCGAAAAAGTCTCGGAAAAAGAAGAAGAATCAATGACTTCCTGGTGACCAACCTTTCTTGGTCCAAGTTGACTATTTCTTCCAATTATTAGTCTCAGAATCCATCTGGTATTGGGAACCTTGGCCCTCATTCAGACCCACTCGCAAGCGGGCGCACGTACGTTAGGCGTACGTACAAAAATATTTAAATTCAATGGCTCGCTCGTATTTTCGTTCGCATCTAAAATTCCTCCCTAAACTGAGGCGACCCCTCCTCTAACTAACGAGCGTACGAAATAGCGAGCGTACATCCCCGAAATGGCTTGAAAGGAACGCACGCACAAGTATAAACAGGAAGTGGCCTTGTCAGATGTCGATTACCTGCTCCTTTATTCTGCCTACCTCCATCAATCGTATCATGCCAATCAATGTATCAATTAGCTTAATTGTTTGTTTTTTTCAACACAATGCAAGAAACTTTACTCTTGTCCGTGTTTGTGTTTACCCACAGAATACGTACGGATGAAACATTCGCTTTTATTGTTCAAAAAACATGTGTACCACAATTAAACAATTGTACTATTGCTGTGGATCCCCGCATATTTCCCTGGGTTCATTTCTTTATTTAAATTTGCTTACGCATGTCACTGCATCAAGCCTATCATAACTCTCCAGAGATTTCTGGCCCTGTCGAACACATGACTCATACACTAACCAATAAAACTGCTCCTGTTAATTTCCAAAATACATTAGCCAATCAGAAAATTTTTACACACTTTATCAAAAATTATTTTTAAGAAAAACACCATTGCCATCATGAGAGCCTCCGCATTCACCAGGCGTGAGCTGCTGGTGCTTACGGAGGTCATGGATCGCCGGATCACCAGCCAACCTCAACCCATGACCAACCGCCAGAAGCGCTCCGCGTATGCGGAGGCACGGTCCCGCCTGCGGTCCTTCGGCTCACGCCGCAACATCGGGCAGCTGGAGCGCAGGTGGTCCGACCTGCAACGGCGAACGCCCCGCTTGCTGGCATGCTTTCGCATGGAGATCCTGGAAAGTAAGTGTTATGTATTGTGGTTTTAATGTTTGTGTTTGTGGGGCAAACTGCGTGTGCATGTTTTCCTGTCTGTCCTATTTATTATTTGGACTCATATCTGCGTGTGCATGTTTTCCTGTCTGTCCTATTTATTATTTGTACTCATATCTGCGTGTGCATGTTTTCCCTCTATTTCTGATTTATTCATTCTACTGCTATTTGGCTTTTTTTTTTTTTTTAAGTTTTGTTGCCCGGATTTGTCCATAAACTAACCGCAATTTCTTTGTCATATTTTAGGGGGACAGCCAAGACTCCGCCGTCACCGTCCGTCCAGACGGCGTTCCCGGCCACTATCCCCAACCCCCAGCCAACACTCCACCCCAAATCTTTCCCCTATTCCCCACTCCTCCCCATCCTTCCCAGACCCTCTCCCGGAAATGTCGGGCCTCCTTCCCCTCCGTCCCACTTCCCCCTCTCCTCCACCCACCCCTCTTCCAATTACCCCCTCCCCGGAGTCCATCATAACTCCTCCCCATTCTTTGGGGAATGACGGATCCTCCGAGGAGGATCATGGTGGTATTTCCGGAGCTCCCGTTTTGGCTCCCGGTATGTTTTTTTTTTCTATTTTTTTAAAGCACAAACTGTTTGTATGTAATCATGTGTCGTGCCTTTCTTCGTGTTTTTGTGGCTTGACTTTTGGTGATTTTGAAGGTTTGCCTTTACCTCTTCCTGGTGATTTCAACATACCCATATCATACCGGTGGGAATTTTTACCTAGGCCTTGTATTTTTGCCAGCCCCCCCTTTTTTTTTTTTTTTTCGGTTTAGGAGTGATTTGGATTCCCTATTGTTGTATTAACCCACACACTTTTCTCACCCACAGAGGAACAGAAGCGTCGGCAAGAGGTGGCGGATTGTGTGGGGCAGATGCGCCAACATGTAATCGGCATTCTGGTGGCCCTCGACCGGCTGTCTGGCCTCCTTCGGCAGTAGTTTTTTTATTTTTGGTATTTTTTCAAAATAAATTTATTCAGACAAATATACGTTGTGGCTCATTTTTTAAATCCAAAACCAAGATAGTTTAGCATGACATAAGTAGACTGTTCCTGCAAGGATTTCCCTTTTTTAAAAGTTAGATTGTGTTTTGTCTTTGTATGTCAAACAGACCCAAGAAACACATAACAGTAACAATGTCATTTCCCTTTTTGGGTGTAGTGTCAATTACATATTTCTACATTTTACAGGTTCCTAGTTGGTGCGCAAGCTGCTTAGGCCAATCTTACAAATCCCAAGGTTGGGCCAGGCTTCCTTTTGGTGTGGGTTGGGAAGCTGAAAACATATTTAAGTTTAGCTCAACTGGCGTCAGTACTGGTTTACCCCTTAGTCAAATGTAACTTGTGTTAACCTGGTTACACTTGCTGTTAACGTCCCAAAAAAGGAAGACCATTTCACTCTCCAAACATTTATTCACAACATAACAGAGAAAACAAAGTGGTCACTCCCAAAAAAAGAACACAGTGATAAATTCAAATACAACACATACCAAGAAATAATTAAATCAAAACAAAAAATCAAGAACTGGTTGACGAAGGACCATGCCAACATGATTCCACAAACATGGCGTTGCGATATGGGTTCCAGAATATATGCCCAAAAGGACCAGATCCAGGTTTGGTAAGGGTAGCAGGAAGTAGTGAGCATTGGAGTGCCAAAGATTATGTGAACAAACAGAAGATGGTGAGAAAAAAAAAAAAAAATTAGATGTTCGCAAACAAACACAAACACATTAGGTATAAACACTGTAGTTTTGTTCAAACTTACCTAAAAAATCTGGCCACCACATCATCGCGTATGGCCCCCCCACATACTGACCTTCGACCAACCTCGGGGGGGCCATCCTCAGGTAAGGCATCCTCTGGCTGCATTGGGACACCACTCCTTATGGCAATGTTGTGAAATATCCCACACAGGACCACAATTTTAGACACCATATCCGGCACATACATGAGCTCGCCACCAGAGCGGTGGAGGCATCTGAATCGGCCTTTTAAAAGGCCGATACAGCGCTCCACCACTTGCCTGGTGGCTGTAAGTGCGGAATTATACGCACTTTGTGGCCCTGGTGTGGGAGCCAAATAAGGAGTGAGCAGCCAGGACATGCAAGGGTATCCACTGTCTCCTGTGAAAAAAAATAGACCACATCAGGAACACTGTGTATCAAGCTTAACATTGTTATGTACTAAAGGTCTCCACTTACCCAGAAGCCACGCATCACCAGCTTGTAGGTTGGTTAATTTCTGCCATATCCCTGATTGCCGGATGACGAAGGATTCATGAGCACTTCCTGGTAATTTAGCATTCAGGGACAGGATCTGGAGGGAGGCATCACATACCACCATTACATTCAGGGAGTGATAGTGTTTACGGTTTCTAAATATTGCCTCCAGCCGTGCTGGAGGCTGAAGTGGTATGTGAGTACCATCCACAACCCCTATGATGTGTGGGAAGCCAGCTATTTGGTAAAAATTGGCCTTGGCCACACTAAGGGCACCCATATCCAAAGGCATTTTAATAAAATGATGGAGGTGCTTGAAAAGTGCCTCCATCACTGCCCTCAGGATCCGGGAAAAGGAGGATTGGGAGATGCCCGCCACTATTCCCACCGTTGTTTGAAACGATCCTGAGGCACAGAAATGTAACACCGCCATAAATTGCGTCAGTGGTGGTATTGCTGTTGGACTGTCAATTTGCCGCTCAAGATCACTTTCTATTAATGAGAGAGTGTCTATGATGATTTTGGGAGGTAGACGGTAGCGTCTTAAAACCTCATCATCGGGCATTCCAAAAAGGGTGACACGTGTTCGAAATATCTGGGGCCTTGCATGCCTATGATGCCTACGCCTGGGACGAGTTTGAGGTTGGTCGTCTTCCGGGAGCAGGGCCAGAACAATTCGCCCCAGATCTACCTGAAATTCAAAGTTTACAATGTAAGGCTTTGGAGCCACCCCAAAAGTAACATAAAACAACTTAGCTTTCTGATACCATCCATAGCTGCTTACATGCCGGGGTATTGTCATGATACGTATAAACTGTAAAAAAGCCAAAAATGAGACATCAAAAATTTAGAGGGTGATTTTTTGTTTGTCAAATTGTTGCAAGCCAACACATAAAATAGGCGAAACACACATTTGGCCATCGATGAAAACGACATTGCACACCGTACGTCAAATAGGGTTCAAATGGACCCCAAAAATGGAAAAGGGAAAAGCAAAACTGGTTTACATGATGAATAAGCCTCGAAAAATGCGTTAATTAGTTCGCAAATGCAAGTCACTACACCAACAGTCAAAAATGCGTTAATTAGTTCGCAAATGCAAGTCACTACACCAACAGTCAAAAATGCGTTAATTAGTTCGCAAATGCAAGTCACTACACCAACAGTCAAAAATGCGTTAATTAGTTCGCAAATGCAAGTCACTACACCAACAGTCAAAAATGCGTTAATTAGTTCGCAAATGCAAGTCACTACACCAACAGTCAAAAATGCGTTAATTAGTTCGCAAATGCAAGTCACTACACCAACAGTCAAAAATGCGTTAATTAGTTCGCAAATGCAAGTCACTACACCAACAGTCAAAAATGCGTTAATTAGTTCGCAAATGCAAGTCACTACACCAACAGCCAAAAATGCGTTAATTAGTTCGCAAATGCAAGTCACTACACCAACAGTCAAAAATGCGTTAATTAGTTCGCAAATGCAAGTCACTACACCAACAGTCAAAAATGCGTTAATTAGTTCGCAAATGCAAGTCACTACACCAACAGTCAAAAATGCGTTAATTAGTTCGCAAATGCAAGAAAAAAAATGGACTTACCCAACTCGAATATATAAGATTTCCAACAAAAAGGTCTTTGGGTCCGAAAGCCAAAACAAACTAAAAAAGATGAAATTAGTGTTTAAAAAAAAATAGCTAACCAAAAACCAGAAGTAGACACCAATTGGCCACAAATTAGACTGCACAAAACTTACCAAATCAGGAAAGGATGGGGAAAAAAAGCAAAAAAATGCGAACGGAAAACCAAAACAACTGTAGCAAAACCAAAAAAAACCCAACTCTGCCAAATCCTCCAACCGCAAACAACCAAATCCAAACAACTTAACCGCCAACAATCCAACAACCCAACCTCGACTCCACACACACCAAGCCATAAATAGTGTTTATTTTCCCGCACAAATTAAGGATGAATCATAGGGATGCACGATCAATGATGCGGCCGCAAACTAAGGACGCATGTATAAATACGTCACGAAATCACATTGAATTTCTGGTTGATTTCATTCTGGAAGCAGAGACATGGCTTCAGACCAGGGAAACAATGGCCAAAAATCCGGCGGTAAGGCCTTCATGCATTTTGTCTCAATGATTCTTTTTAAACATAATATTGTGCAAGTTGTGAAGTGGCCAAATCTGCATATTTACCCAAATAGGTGAGGAGGATGACATGGAAGAGACTGCTGGCCCCAGTCAACCCGCCAAAGCTGCCAAAAAAAAAAGGCAGCCACATTTCACAAGCAAGGAGATGGAGGTTTTGATCCAGAAGTGCATTGACATCCTGCACCAGGCAGCCAGGAATATGAGCCAAAGCCAGAAGTGGAGAATGTGGGAGGAGGTCGCCGTTGCTGTCAATAGGGTGGGTGATTATGTCCGTCTAGCCCGGGATGTCAAACGGTGGTAAGTAAACACTTTCCCATCCTATAAACAAACCCCATTGTAAAAAAAAGGATAATGGTTCCAATTTCATTCCACAGATGGGCAGACTTCAAATATCGTCTCAAGCAAAATCTTGCCGACAGGGCTAGGCATGCAAGGGGGACAGGTGGGGGTCCCACCCCTGTGTCATTGGAGTTGACAGACTTAGAAGAGCTGGCACAGGGGTGTGTGCAGGCTGTGGAGGTGTTTGGCGTGTCCAACATGGATACGGACATGCCAGACTTTGCGGCTCCTCATGTTGGCCAAGGTAAGTCTTGTGATGTCACCAACTCTGAAATGCTATTGTGCCAATATGTAGATTCTAATGTGAGTCTTTTCGCATTTTTCCTAACAGAGACAGAGGCGGATGAGTCTGCTCCAGAGGGGAGCCTTGGACGCAGAATTTCTGCTGGCTCTGCAGGGGAGGAACCAGTACATCCGGCTGAGGACCCTGCAGAAGCCAGTCCAGAGCGTGCCCCCTCGCAGGCAGTGGGCCTCCTCACAGAACTCAATTTTAAATCGGATTTCCATACGGAGATTCTGCAGAGGATGGACGCCAGTCTGATATGGGTGGCTGAGGCCCTGGAGCAAAATGCTGCGGCCAACGTGACCATTGCTCAGGCCCTGGCGGAAAATACCAGGGCCAACATCCGCATCGCCGATGCCCTGGAGCAGCTCGTTCGCCAGCACATGGTGGAGCCGACCTCCCTTCCTGCCGGAACATCCGGATCCTCCACCTCTGGCACAACATCAGCCAATCCTCCAAATGTGCCTAACCCTGTGCCTAGTCCAGAGGCCACAACATCTGCCTCTGGACAGGCCAGCCCGATGGCATCCCAGACCCGGTCTGGCGCCCACCCTCACCCAGCCAAACGGGCGAGAAAACGGTGACAGCAATGGCGACTTTTCCCACACTCCTTCTGTGCTTGGCTCATATTCCTTTCTGGTCAAAACTTCCCTCTCCTTTCTTGTGAAATTTTTTTACATTTGGTATTCTAGGGATGTGCAGGCTCGGATAGGTTCGAGTTTGCACGTGGAGTTCGGATTTTTCCCTCCAAAAAAACGGAACTCAGAACGAGGCAAAACGTCATCTTACATGGACGAACATCATCATTCCTGGACAAAAGACCAGGAATGATGATGTTCGTCCATGTAAGATGACGTTTTGCCTCGTTCTGAGTTCCGTTTTTTTGGAGGGAAAAATCCGAACTCCACGTGCAAACTCGAACCTATCCGAGCCTGCACATCCCTAGTTACGTTTATGTTACCAGTTATGGCTTTTTTTTTTTTTAAACAAATATCTTTGCCACAAAAAAAAGGCAACAAAATATTAGGCCAATTTGTTTGTGTTTAAACAATAAATTTAAAACAAAAAACTGACATTGTATTGTGACATTATTGTACAAATGGGTTACATTTAATCCTGGCCCTAAAGGCAAAAACTGACCCTCTTAAAAAAAAAAAAAGGCCTCTTTAAGGAACGTTTAAAAAATCACATAGCGATGCAAATTCCACAGTAAACCAAAAAAAAGGGGAGCTAATTAAAACATGATGACATTATTGTTACAATAGGCCATAACCAACAAATTGTGGCCAAAATAAAACACCAAAAATGTACGCTAATTGATTGTGTAATCATGACATTAGCAGCTCTGATTTCCACCTGCGTATGCTTTTGTGCTATCCCAATAAACTGCTTTCCAAACACATACCAAGCCGGTTTTCAATCCAACACTAATTACTTTACTGACCAGCCGCGATTAATCGCAGCACCATCCTTGAGTCCAGGGACGGAGGAGAAGGCCATCGCCAATGTGGTCGAGTAATCCTGACCCTAAGCTGTGCGAGCATTTTGAAGGGAAAGCGGATGTTCCAGTGACGTATGAGACGGTCCGAACACATTTGACGTTCGCATCTGCTAATGTATGTACGCCCCAAAAACGCCTCGCCACGCCTGCGTTTTTTCATCTCCACCCCCGTCAACACCCCAAAACGCCCTGTTCTGTCAATCACATTTGACATGTCACTTCCTGTACGCTATTTTAGGAACGAGAGAAAAAAAACTCGCAATCTGCCGTACGCACATGCGCAGTGTAACACCGACGCATGCGCGGTTAGTCAACATCGGAACGCAACGAGCGTACTGTTGTTAACGTGCGGCTCTGAATGAGGGCCCTTGTTCTTCTAAATTTTCCAGTTCTTATTGTATCTTCAATCAAGATTTTCAAGTTTCCTGGGTTTTTCAAATATATATATTTTTTTGTGTCTTTCTGAGGAGCTCCAGTTGAGCCTTTATGGGTGTTCGGTGCCCACCCTAAAAGGAGGGGGTACTGTCAGGGTTCAGCCTAGGATCAGCCTCTCTCACCTCCTTGCCAGCTTCCCCTAACTTCCTTGAGGTCAGACGTCTGGTGCAGTGATGGATGTGGGGCTGAGTATTCTGCCTTAAGTGCTTTTTGCGAGCTTCCATGGGCGCTGCAATGACAGTTCCTCTCATGTGACAGTAATCCTAACCTATGGTAGCATGATTTCAGTCAGCTGATGCTGTGCTCCAGTAATCTGCTACCCATTGGTATAAATCCGCCTCCAGAACTCCAGGAAGATGCTCTTCAACTTCGTTATTCCAAGTGCCTGTGTTACTCCCACTGTTGCTTTGTGCTAAATCCTTCAGCGTGTTGCTTCAGCCTGCTCACAGTTTCCCAGTTACTATATTAGCTTCCATGCTAAACCTTACTCTGAGACTTTAGCTTTCTCACAGTACTTCAGTGTTTCATGTCCCTTCCCTGTGTGTCTTTGTATATGTGCTGCTAATTCTATTGCAGCTTTCCTGTGGCTATTACCCTGTATCACTGAAGTGTCAGATTACCTACAGGTATTAATTAGCTCACAGCTGGACCCCCCAGCACATGTCTGTGTCAATCTGCTCTGTGTCTTGTCAGTGCAAATCTGCACTTGCAGTTAGCACTCTCCCAGTGTATGCCTATCTTCTCTATATGTCTTGTCTGTGCAATCTGCACCTGCATATATAATTATTCCCAGTATTTTGCTTTTGCCCAGTATGAGCATTTGTAGCTCTCCCAGTATTTGGCCTTTGGCCACTACCACATTTCTAGCATTCCCAATATATTCCTTGAGTCCACTCTACTCTTGTATGTGCAATCCCTAGTATATGTTGTGTTTTCCTGCATATTTAGCAAACTCCAGTACCTGCCTGAGTCCACATCTCCCTGAGCTGCTGAGCTAGTCACTCCTGGATTTCTTAGTGATTCTTAGTACTTTCTCAGTAATCTCATGCAAGCCGGTGATCAGGATTTCTAATTGTGTTCCAGTGTATCTCCAGTGTTCTAGCAATAACTTAACATAATAAAGTTCCAGTCTTCAGCCATTCCCAGGTACATGTCCAGAGGGCCGCGACCTGCTCACTTGGTGCAGCGGAAAACCAAATCCCAATTGGAGGGGTCAATGGAGAAAACCACCAAGTGAGTTAGACTCCACGCCTCTGGGCAGGTCTAGCCAAACCTGGGTTCGGCCGCAAATAGGAGACCAAGCCACAGTCACTCCGATAGTCACCTGAACCCTCCGGCTCACCATCCTCCACAGAGGACACCGGATTGTGACAGGAGGACACTATCCACTGGGGTGCAGTGTCAATTTTTATACCTCAGTGTCCATTGTGCTAGGCTAAATCCAACAAAATATTGCCACAATGGGAAATAATCTAGCAGGAAAACCATCCAAGGGCAGAGCCCCAAAGAATGGTTCTTTCTGCTGAGGAGAGCTGTAAAGCTGACACTGTTTCTTGTACAATATCTTCTTGCCTTGCTTATTTCTGCCTGCTGGGTATTTTCCATGGGATGGGTCTTTTGCAGGAAGCTTTTCACTGATGCAGCTGACCCTAAGGGTTTTTGGGTCTATTTGGATGTGTTGGATGAGGAGTGTTCTGAACTGCCTCATATCCAAATAGTAGCAGAGCTGGTGGTCCATAGGGCCAGCCATGGCTCATCAGGAGGCTTGACTTCCAACATGCGCTACTGCACACCCTGTTGGCACCTCTTTCCTCCTCACTGTTCCAGGAGACTGGATGTGCCCTTTAAAACTCCCAATAATAAGAGCCATACAGAGCTCTACAGAGAACTGAAAGTATTCTATACCACCACCATTATTAATAAGGAGCATACAGTAGTGCCACTTGCCAACAGGGCATAAACCTTCCTGCCACCCAGCACAGTGCTATACCCAGCAATACCTTTACGCTCTGGGCAGCTCTAGCATTGTTATTGTACATGTTGATCCCTGTGTCATTATTCCACCTTATTGTTTTACCTGGTAAAATAAAATTAAGACCTGGTTAAGCTGTACCCTGTGTGTCCTAACCACCACCATCACCACTGCCATGCAATTCCCTTAACATCCTGTACACCGGGCCCAGTGTACTGTGTATGATTATATACATATGTCTATATCATACCCACTGTTAAGTTACAGACCCCAGTGTCCTTCGCTGGTCACTCAGCCAATAGATGCACTCTGCTAATAGGATTGACCCTGGTGTGCAGCTGCATGGCTTGTGGAGTGGGTTTGGAAAACCTAAGCCAGAAGATTGCTTTTGCCTGAAATTCTTCCTATTATCGTGGTGCTTGAACTGTGAATGGGGAGTTTGCAAAATGGGAGCATCATTTGTTGTGTAAAAACCAAGGAGTGAACCTTTCTGCAAGCTCTCTCATCAGACTTAAGGTCCAGACTCCCTGCAATATAATCTTTTATAAGGGTATCCTTCACCTGACAGTTTGAAAGCAGAAATGTGCTTTAATCTTTTTTCATCCAGCACTGGCCACCCTGCTCTGTCATCAGCTGTTTACTCCTTAGCACATGGAATGAAAGCAGAAGCAGGGAGAATCACCAGGCACTGGACCTATATTCTTTCCTTTTTTATCTTACTACTGTTATTTGTGCTTACATGAAATCTATTATACCTAATTGTACACACCAATTTGATACATATATAGTGTTTGGCAAGCCGGCACTCCGATACATGGAAATACACAACTGCATCCATTGCCCTCCTTTTACCCCCCCGGTTCAGGGGGACAAAACATATAGAACAAGCAGGCGGCCCTTGAGATGACTTGGAAGACACTAATACTCTACTGGTTTATCAACTTTTCAATGCCTGTCACATTTTCATCAGGATACAAAAGATAGAAGAAAAAAAAAGCTTACCTTTAATACTGTACATCAGACCACCAGTAAGAAGACGCCAGTTTCCCACCACACACGTGGGTCCTGTGACTTCATAATTAGCATGACAACCCACCACCACAATAAAATAACTACGGAAACCTGTAAGGTCTAAAAGAGTCAATACTCGTAATTCACAATGTTGCATTGAACAAGTTACAGCAAGTACATTTTGATCATACTTAGTGGTACTTGATGCATACCGAAACTTGATTCTAATATAATATAAAAGCGATAATCATACTATGTAATCAAACTCCACTGAAGTTAAATCATGGACAAATAAAGTAACATTTCTAATTATAATAAACTATTTTATATAACAACTAATAATATGTTTGCTCACTCATAAGGAATAAACTGTCGCTAAGTATGAAACAAGCACTGCTTGTTCCGAAACAAAGTATCACATGTATTCTAACAGATATTCTGTTACTAATATACTGTTACAAAAAACATTGGAGATCAAGCTACTCATTTAACCCTTTAGGCATCAGTGTCTCCAGTTTAAAATCCACCAGGATTTAAGTTGCAAGAGGCAACATGATCTATCACCTCCTCGGACCAGAGGTGGCACATGGCCGATTATTCTGTATCTCAATAATGCTAAACTATGATGTGCCTCTAATAAAATGTTTAGCTACTGTACTGGCTGTGCAGCAACCCCCTTAGCCAAATCCGCCCCTATAGAACTCCTATAAAGGGCCAAACGTTATTTGAACATTCTATCTGTTTTCCCTATGTAGAATTTGCTACAAGGGCAAATAATAATGTACAGTGTATAACAAATTTCAATGTACATGTTACATGATGTATGATGCTAAATTTCTTCCCTGTTTGCAGATGATGAAAACTATCAAACTACTCAAAGGGGTGATGTTTGACTGGACCAGCAAATCTTTAAGATTTTTTCCTCTAGTATGACAGTGCATAAAAGATTATTGGCTAAAGGTGCCCATTCACTAGACTATTTAATTGAGCAATTGAACAATATCGTTATCGTTCAATCGTTCATAAATCTTTTTCAAATCATTTGCAAATTGTTTGCAAAAATGTCTAAAATGACCAGCGATGCACGCTCCTGCTGGTCGTTTAGACATCTATCATCGGGCAAACATGCTGGACAATCTGACGATAATGTCAGGTTCAGCATGTTTGCAGATGATTGATGTGCCAATCGTTCAGTGTAGGCACGTCACAGACTGACAAACTATTGCACGATTACAATGTCGTAATCGTGCAGTCGTTTTTTTTTCTGCTAGTGGATGGGCACCTTTAGAGTCAGCAGCTCTGTATCTGTTGACACTATCGGTCAATGTTTGCAGACTTCTTGTTTAACTGCTACACAACCTGTAGTAAAATTAGTGACCCATGGAATGCGTGTCTGTTTACTTTTTCTATCTCTTACTGTTCAGAGTGCTTCTCTCCATTGCTTGAGGGCTTTTTCACTTTGTTTGTGCAGTATTGCACTGTCATACCTTCTTTGCTCAAATTTTATTACAATTTAATCTATTTGCTCTCTTGCTTTTTAGGGTCACTATTTATTATACAACAATGAAGGGATTGGGAATTTGGCAAACTGTGTTTTAGAAAATGTGGATGAAAACTGTTTTTATGTAAAAGGTTGTTACAATCCATTTCTTTAGAATAAATCATGGTTTCCAACCTAGAATTTAATTTAGAAATAAGCAAATCTAAATAGTATATCTCATCCTTCTTGAATTTAAATGTAAATTTTGTTGCAACCTATTATGCGTTTCTAGCAGATTTATGAGGGTCTCTTTTGGACCTCACCAGAGAATGAGCAAATCATCTATGTATCTGAGAAACATAAACAAGTTTTGTACATTGCCGACAACTGAAAAAAATAAATCTTTTTCAACCATAAACATAAAACCGTTCGAAAAAGAATGGTAATGACAACTCCTGCCGCTAATGACTCCAAATAAAAATAATATATATTGAGAAAATAAAGAAACATCAAATACTTTCCTTCAAACTGGTGTCTTTTTCAATAGTGAGTCAGTTTTTCACCATGAAAAGAAAAAATATAAACAAACATAGTGCAAACCAACAGATAATGATTTATTCAGTATAAATTTGAATATATAACATATAAAAAGTGTAGACTATAAGAAATATAAAAAATATCACTCTTGCTGGAGCATAAAATAACAACTAGATGGATTCCGGTATGGGTGCCAACAGTAGTATAATAAGGTACAAATGTAGGCTTGATAACTGTGCAAAATAGCAATATGTAAACACAGTTTGTAAATAGCCAAAAAATTACACACTATACCAGATATCCACCCAGGAAAGCATGGGGTGCAAGCAAGGTGACTCTGGATTTCTCCTTGCGTGTCTCACAAATAGTAGAGCTGGGTAATCCTTGTCCTTCAAATGTAGAGTAGCAAAAGATAGTGCCAATTTTGAGCTAATGCTTTTCCTCAGGGTTAACCTTGCTACTCAGTATGTGGGCTTAAAAACGCTAAGATCCACATGCAGATGAAACCAGAAGTGACGTGATCCCAAACTTACGGTTTTGCATAAGGGATACTGATTGTAGTAAATCTCCTATGGGTATCTCACATGTCTAATATCGGTGGTTTAGGAGGTAGGTGGGAGTTCTTCAGTATGGAGATCTCCAATCCTTGATTTGAAGACATTCGTTGGCACTGAGTCATGGAGGTCATTCATGCTCACACCAGAAGTGACCACAGCACCCGAAAGTGATGTCCAAACTGTGTCCAGTGCACCAAATATCACAGTGTGGTGATGTTCTTCCACAGATCATTGGTTTCTAGTTCTTTAAATTACTGTAAAGTGCCACATGACCTAGGATAATAGTACTCCATATAGAATAAAAAGGAATAAATTAATAAACATCATAAAAATCAGCAAATATTTGCTGTCTCAATAAGAAATTGTTAGGATCTGTGGTTAGCAGATCATCTTGATTGCAGATCCCAGTCTTAGTTGCTATTGAGACACTGCATTTTTTCCTGTCTGTCTGTGTGCTGATCTCATGTGTTACTTATTACTGTCTGTCGGGGTATGCAGTATCAGCTGCACACAAGTTAATTTTCCTGTCTGTGTGCACAGGCCAGGTACACACAAGTCTGTCATTAAGGAAGCTTGCAGGGCTTGCTGTGATTGGGCCCTGTATCTGTTAATTTACAGCCAGCCCTTCACTTCATGCCGGTGATAGATTATTTGTGTTTCCGGTTCTGGCTTAGTCTTCTGTCACCCAGTCAAGCTCCAGTTCTCCTGACTATTATATTGTGTTATTCTACCATTTGTGTCATCCAGGTGGCACGGTTCGCTTATCATCTACTTGCCATTAGTGTCATCTTGGTAGCATGGCTCGCATACCTGTACTCTGCCATTCATGTCATTCAGGTGGCACAGACAGTACTCTGTGTCCAGAGTATACAGCCGAGCGTGCACTGCTTGTGTCAACCCGGTGGCACAGGCCGCATTATAGTATCAGCTGCTTGTGTCAACCAAGTGGTACAGGCCACATTATAGCATCAGCTGCTTGTGTCAACCCGGCGGCACAGGCCACATTACAGCATTAGCTGCTTGTGTCAACGCAGTGGCACAGGCCGCACTAGAGCATCAGCTGCTTGTGTCAACCTGATGGCACAAGCTGCATAACAGCTGCGGCTGCTTGTGTCAACCTGGTGGCACAGGTCACACTCCAGCTTGTTCACTGTGACATCCGGCGTACCAACACAAGTGACTTTATTATTGCACAGATTTTCATCTGCCACATCTTGCCATGCTTATTCAGCCCTCAAGGCTGCTGCACGGCCCAAAGGACGCACCATATCCTATGGCCCACTGGCTACAGATAGCCAATATATACCAGCCCTCAAGGCTGCTACACAGCCCAAAGGCCGCTTCATATCCTATGGCCCACTGGCCATAGCAAGCCAAGGTATACCAGCCCTCAAGGCTGCTGCAGGGCCCAAAGCCTGCTTCATATCCTATGGCCCACCGCCCACAGCAAGTCAAGTAATTAAAGCTCTCAAAGCTGCTTCAAAGGCGCATCTAGCCAAGAAATTCCACCCCCTAAGGCAGGACTATACCATAAAGGTGTATGTGGCATAACATTACCACCAGCCAAATATATTTATCTTGAGGATATTTTTGGTGATCTCCTGTTATGAAGGCAACTCTGAATCTTGCCCAGGTTCTGACCACACATGTTCAGCTGCTAATGCAGAAAGTGCAGGAACTCTCTCTCCAGTTAGATGATTCCCAGGGTATGACAGTTCCTGCTATGACAGAACCGAAACTGAATCAGCCTTATCAGTTGTCCGGAAACCATAAGGATTTTCTCATTTTAACCCAGGTCCTCAGGTCCAACAAATTGGGATAGTCATTTCCTTGTTACAGGGGGATCCACAGACTTGTGCCTTTTGGTCTCCCTTCCATTAGTCCGGCACTGCAGACCATAGACTCATTTTTGCTGCTTTGGGTCTGCTCTATGATGACCTGTATAAAGCGGCTATGGCAGAGGCGAGTCTTAGGTCTTTAAAACAGGAGAACAGAGCTGCCGAGGACTACAGTTCAGAGTTCCGGAGATGGGCGGTCGATGCTGGCTGGAATGACCCTGCCTTATGTAGCCAATTTTATTCAGGGAATTTAATATCAAATAAAGGATATCCTGGTCCAGTATCCTTCCCCGAGTTCTCTGGATGAGCTCATCAACTTGGCTATTCATGTTGATCGAAGACTATGGGAATGCCATGTAGAGAAGAGTCTGCCATCCTTGCCTCTGCTAAAATCTTGAGAACTGATGCAACTGGGAGCGTTTTGTCTTCCTACCAAAGAGAAACATAGGAGACGTATGTTGGGTCTCTGCTTTTACTGCAGTGGTAAAGGACATATAGCCCAAATCTGTCCTTTAAAGTCATGAAAAGGCAAGGTCTAGATGAGTTAGGGGATGTACATCCAGGCCTTGCATCCATCTCCCCAGAAAATGTGATTCTCATTACTGCAGTAATCACTCTGTCCAACAGTCAGCAGAGCTGCGAAGAACTTTATGGACATTGCTTTTTTCAAAACCTTGGGCCTGAATCTGGAGTCATTGTTCTCACCTGTGTCAGTGATTGGATTAGATGGGACAAGTCTGTCAAACCTCCCGGTAACCTGCCGTACTCCTCCTTTGCAATTGTCCATTGGAGCTCTTCATCGAGAAGAATTGTCGCTTCTCCTTCTGCATTGTCCGCTGGCTCCAGTCATTTTGGGGTTACTGTGACTAAAATGACATAATCCAGTGGCAAACTGGTGAGATTCTTGAGTGGGAATCAACTTGCTTATCTCAATGCCTGTCCTGTCCAATTCATCTAGCTGCCACCGTCTCATCCAAACCCTCACCTAATCCTGCTCCATTCTGTGACCTAGCCAAGATTTTCTCCAGGATAAAGACTGACGTCCTGTTGCCGCACTATTATTTTGACTGCGTCATCGATCTGTTACCAGGTGCCAGGCTTCCAAAGGGCAGATTATATGCTTTATCAATTCCGGATGATAAAGCCATGCAGGAATATATCAAGAGGCTCTGGATAAGGAATTCATTCGTCATTCAAAATCCCCAGTCGAAGCAAGGGTTTTCTTTGTCAAAAAGAAAGATGGATGCCTCAGACCTTCCATAGACTTCTGTGGACTGAATAAGATCACAGTAAAAAATGCAAAACCCTTACTACTTATCTCCGTTCTCTTTGATCAACTGCGAGAGGCTTCCATCTTTTCTAAAATTGATCTTAGAGGTCAATACAACCTTATGCGCATCAGGGAAGGAGACGAGTGGAAGACAGCATTTAATACTCATTCGGGACATTTTGAATATCTTGTCATGCCATTCAGCCTCTCCAATGCACCAGCCATCTTTCAAGATTTCATCAATGAGATGTTAAGAGTTTTCTTGGGAGTCTTTGCAGTGGTTTATTTAGATGACATCCTCATCTATTCTAAGTCTGTAGAGGAACACCGTGGGCATATGCGGCAGATCTTGCAAAGACTTTTGGATAACAATTTATACTGTATGCCAGATTAGAGAAGTGCAAATTTGACATGAAGGAGGGATCGTTCCTGGGTTATATAGTCTCTTTGCAAGGCTTCTCCATGGACCCTGGCAAGGTGAAGGCTATCCTGGATTGGGAGCAACCCACTACATTGAAGGCCAACCAGCAATTTCTAGGTTTTACTTATTATTATCGCAGATTCATTAAGACCTTCTCCTCTATAGTGTCACCCATCATTGAGTTAACAAAAACAGGAGCTGAGGTTGCTAATTGGTCATCTGAGGCTATTCGGGCCATAAATACTCTGAAGGCAGCTTTTGTGTCTACTCCTGTCCTCCGGCACCCCAAACCAGAGTTCCTGCTCATCGTTGAGGTTGACGCATCTGAGGTTGGAGTGGGCGCTATCCTTTCACAAAAGGATATCAAAGATGGCAAACTTCACCCATGCACTTTCTTTTCCCGGAAGTCTAATTCAGCAGAGAGGAACTATGACATTGGCAACCAGAGCTTTTGGCCATCAAATGGGCATTTGAGGACTGGAGGCACTGGTTAGAGGGCACTAAACATGTAGTGATGGTTCTCATGGATCACAAAAATCTGGCCTACATAGAGATGGCAAAGAGGTTGAATGTGAGACAGGTCTCCTTGGCCTTAATCTTTACCTGGTTCAATTATGTGATCTCCTTCAGACCGGGGTCTAAGAATATTAAGGCAGATGCCCTGTCTCAAAGCTTTTCCATCAGTTATCTTCCAAGGGCCTCTGAAGAGAACATCATTCCGGCTTCTAGGATTAATTTTGCTGTGACCAGGACCCTGGAAGATTCAAGGAGTGCTCTTTGTCCCTGAGAGACTGCGCAAGGATGTATTGAAGGATTTTCATTTTTCAAAAGTGGGGGAGTTATCCAGGCATCGCTAGAACTTTTGAACTTTTGTCTCATTCTGTCTGGTGGCAGTCCATGTCTCGAGACACTCGTGAGTTCGTTTTGGCATGTGATGTCTGCTCTAGAAAAAAAAGACTCTCCAGATTGCTCCTCAAGGGTTGCTGTGTCCTCTTCCTACACCCTCTAATCCATGAACCCATATTGCAATGGACTTTGTTGTTGACCTTCCTGTGTCTTCGCATTGTTCTGTCATCTGGACCATCGTGGATCAGTTCTCCAAAATGGTGCACTTTATTCCATTGGGCAAGTTTCCATCAGCTAAAGAGTTATCAGCACTATTTTTTCACCATGTCTTCAGGCTCCACGGACTTCCTGTGGATATCATCTCAGATCGTGGAACGCAGTTCATTGCCCGGTTTTGGAGATGTTTCTGTGCCGATCTGGGTATAAACATCAGCTTATCCTCAGGCTGTCATACACAGTCCAATGGTCAAGCGGAACAGGCCAATCATTCTTTGGAACAGTTCTTCCACTGTTTCATTTCCAAATGCCAAGAAAATTGGGTTCTGCTTCTTCCCTTTGTGGAATTTGCATATAGCTGCTTTATTTGAAGCTAAATTATTATTGTAATTTTTTTGTTATTTCATGTTATTATATTTGATCTGAAGGAAGAAATAAATATTTGATTACAATTGTATGTGTATAAACTGTTTTGGTTCAGCGACCAGATCACTATTACATTTCTGTTCATGGATCAGCGGAGTTTTCCTGGGTTCCAGGAAGATCTATGCATGCTCCTACCTTGATGAGAAGATTCTTTGAGAACTTTCCAGACAAACCAGGGTCTAGGGGTTCCTTAACCCCTCCTCAAGTGTGGGGTACTATTAGGATCTGTGGTTAGCAGATCATTTTTATTGCAGTTCCCAGTCTTAGATGCTACTGGGACACTGCATTTTTTCCTGTCTGTCTGTGTGCTGATCTCATGTGTTACTTATTACTGTCTGTTGGTGTGCAGTATCAGCTGCACACTAGTTAATTGTCCTGTCTGTGTGCACAGGCCAAGTGCACACTAGTCTGTCATTATGAAGGCTTGCAGGGCTTGCTCTGATTGGATCCTGTATATGTGATATTACAGCCAGCCCTTCACTCCATGCTGGTGATAGAGTATTTGTGTTTCTGGTTCTGGCTTATGGCCTGATTCAGACTTGGGAATAGAGAGAGATATCTCTCTCAACTGATCATCTTGGTGAAACCATGCTGCACTGCAGGTGGGGCAGATTTAAAATGTGCAGAGAGATTTAGATTTGGGAGGAGTGTTTCCAAACTCACATCTAAATTGTAGAGTAATAATAAAGCTGTGCAGTATTTGTGGGCTACATGCAAAAGCAACCAGTATTTACCCTACATGTAAAACAATATATGTATTTACACCGCTTGCATTGCAATATGGTTTGTACAGGTTCACAGTTGAGAGAGATATCTTACTCTATTCCCAAGTCTGAATCAGGCCTTTAGTCTCCTGTCACCAAGTCAAGCTCCAGTTCTCTTGTCTATTGTATTGTGTTATTCTGCTGTTTGTGTCATCCAGGAGGCACGGTTCGCTTATCTACCTGCCAATAGTGTCTTCTTGGCGGCACAGATTGCATACCTGCCATTCATGTCATCCAGGTGGCATGGACAGTACTCTTTGTCCAGAATATGCAGCCCAGCATGCGCTACTTGTGTCATCTCGGTGGCACAGACCACATTACAGCATCAGTTGCTTGTGTCAACCTGGTGGCACAGGCCACATTACAGCATAAGCTGCATGTGTCAACCCGGTGGCACAGACTGCATTACAGTGTCAGCTGCTTGTATCAACCTGGCAGCACCGGTCACACTCCAGCATGTTCAGTGTGCCATCTGGCGTACTAATGCCAGTGACTTTATTATTGCACAGATTTTCATCTGCCACATCTTGCCATGCTTATTCAGCCCTCAAGGCTGCTGCATGGCCCAAAGGACGCACCATATCCTACGGCCCACTGGCTACAGATAGCCAATATATACCAGCCCTCAAGGCTGCTACACAGCCCAAAGGCCACTTCATATCCCATGGCCCACTGGCCATAGCAAGCCAAGGTATACCAGCCCTCAAGGCTGCTGCAGGGCCCAAAGCCTGCTTCATATCCTATGGCCCACCGCCCACAGCAAGTCAAGTAATTAAAGCTCTCAAAGCTGCTTCAAAGGCGCATCTAGCCAAGAAATTCCACCCCCTAAGGCGGGACTATACCAAAAAGGGGTATGTGGCATAACATTACCACCAGCCAAATATATTTATCTTGAGGGTATTTTTTGGTGATCTCCTGTTATGGAGGCAATTCAGAATCTTGACCAGGTTCTGGGCACTTTTTCCAATTTTGATAATAGAATGTCTACACGATGGGATTCATCTTCTGATCCATGCACAGAAACTATAGAGTATAGCCTCAGAAATGAATTCCATATGCTAGAGGATTTACTCAATATGGAAACTAAATATTGGTTGGATGAAATTAATTTATGTAAATACTTAGATAAAAAAAATGATACCGAGAGGTCTTAGGATTTTTAAACCCTCTATTTTCCTAGAGGAAAGTAAGTACCAAATTGAATAGGAATAGACCCTGGATAAATGCTCTCTAAAGTTGATGGAAATTGTAATTACATATAGAAATAACAAATCTAAAGAAATAGAGAAAGAAATTGACTGTTTAAAGAATAAATTAAAACCCTTTAAAAACTCAAGGGAATTTAAAGAAAGGGACAAAATTGTGATGGAGAAAATGACTAAATATGAACAGAATGTGATAGACAACAAGTGTAAAAAATTTAGGAGAGATTTAGAAGATTACAAAAAGGGTCAAGTTAGAGCATTTAGAACTGTTAACAGAGTTAGAAAGCCTTTACATCAAACCAAGAATGACAGAAGATTCCAAGCCATTTCCTACTAGTATAGAATGTCATCAAAGAGGACCAGGGCAAAGGGATACATTTAGGATTAGACCAAGGGTCCACTTGGATCCCCCAAACCCCCCAATCACTGCCCCCCCAGATATTGAGCATGAGTCAGGGCACAATCAGTGGAGGACAGGTGCAAGACCAAAGGAACCCTATTCACAAATTAGAGTACCTCAAGATATTCACTTAGAGGTTTTTTTAGGACATTACCCAAGTAGAACCCTCAAAGATTACTCACTTAGCAAAGATTGGTCAGAGTTTACCCCCAAAAGACCAAGAGAACCAAGCACCAAAGTTGAAGGGGGTAAAGAAGGAGAAATCGAAGAGTTTGAAACTTAACAGAGCTATTCAGACAAAAAATACAAATATTTATAATCTCTCATCTAAACAATTAACTGCAAGTGAAATGTCTTTGCTTACCAAAGGTTTCAAATTTGCACCAACAGCAACTCTTAATATCTTTACTCTCTTTATAGAACTAAATTGCTTCATTAGAACATTATGAAGAAAAAGATATTTTACAAATAAAAACATTACTAAACAAAATGAAGATGCATTTCAAATAATATTAGATGAGGATGATGATCAAACACTCCTTACTCTTAGTGAACTCCTTGCAGAGAGCGATAACAACATAGGCAGAAATTCTCCAAAAAAACTCTATGATATAAATAAAGAAACTCTGAGAAGATCTGATTTCTATCCAAAAAAACATGAGTGCAAACATTGAAAGTTTTTATAAAATGACATTAGATAATTTCAAGGATCTGTGCAAAAATAACAGTGGATCTGAAAAACATCAATATAGATCTAATCTCAGTAAATGGGAAAAAATGGCACTATGTAAATTGAATATTATCATAAAGGAGGCTGATAAGGGGGGGGGTCTAGTTATAGAAAATAAAGATGATTATATATTGGAAGCTACAAGATAATTAGAGGATCCAAATTTTTATTGTAAACTATAATCGAACCCCACTAGTTTACTTCTTAATATTTTAAAATGCCTTCTAGATACAGTACTTGAAGATGGGGTTTTATCCAAGGAGGAGTATAAATTTATTTTTATAGAGCACCCCACAATAACTATATATTATCATCTCCCCAAAATACTCAAGTCCCTCATTTCACCTCCCAGTTGTCCCATCATTTCAGATATAGGGTCCCTTTCTTCAAACTTATCACATTATGTTGATGCACATTTACAATCACGGGTTGCTCTGTTAAAATCACACATTAAAGACAGCACTCATTTTTTAAAGTTAATGATTTAAAGTGGAAAGAGTCCTATGCATTTCTCACTTTGAATGTGCAAAGTTTGTTCTCCAATATACCCCATGAGAAAGGTTTAGAGATTATAAAAACATAATTAAAACTAGACAATGATTTATCAGAGAAACATATACATTTTTTAGTAGACTCTATTTCATTTATTTTATGTCACAATCACTTTATGTTTATGCACAATCACTATTTACAGGTGATGGGAATGGCCATGAGGACCAGATTCATCCTGAGCTATGCCAACCTCTACATGGGTCACTTTGAAGACTGTCATGTGTGGGGGGTGGGGCTCGGTGGGCATCTGGTCCTCTATGGCCATTATATAGATGATTCATTTATTATTTGGGATGGAGATTTAGAATCAGCACAGACATTTGTAACTTCCTTGAATTCTAACACTTATAATCTACAATTCACTCACAACTTTTCATCCCACTATGATTAATTTCTTGGATTTAACCCTAGAGGTCAAGGAGGGGGTCATCCAGACTTCCAACTATGTGAAAGAAGTTGGAACCAATGCATATCTACACTATAATAGTGACCATAGTTGCATTTGGAAAAAGAATATACCCAAAGGTCAGTTTCTCCATTTACGGAGAAACTGTACGGACACAGTTACCTTTGAAGCACAAGCTCAAGACATGGTGCAATCTTTTCTATCTAGAGGATATCCCCATACCACTATTCAGAAGGCACTAAATTAAACTAGACTAATACCCAGAGAAAATCTTCTACAAAAAGAAAAATAACAACTTGGAGAAATAGAGATGATGTAGACCATTTGGCGTTTATCACTACTTTGAATAGTCAGCATTCTAAAATAAAACAAATAATCCTGAAGAATTATGATATTTTAAAGTAAGACAATATTATATGCGGTTGTATACCAGCTAAGCCATCTTTTATCTTTAAGAAAAATAAATCTCTAAAGAACATCTTGGCACCTAGTCATTTGAAACCGGTACCCACCACCAATGGAACAAAATGTTCAGGAACAGTTTCATCTTGGTTGAAACCCACACACGGTATCTAAAATGTGGTGGCAGCAGATGTACAACGTGCCAACATGTTAAGAAATCCCCTAGGATTTCTATTTGTAGTGAAGAAACATGGGTAGATATCCAAAGTTTTATTAACTGTAATACTGAATATTCTATCTACTTACTGACTTGTGGATGTAACCTACGGTATGTAGTGAGAACTATGTGTCAAATTAAAACCAGATTTATGGAACATCGTAGAAATATCCTTAAAAGAAATGTGACCCACAGTGTGTCTAAACATTATCATGTTGTACATCAAGGTGATCCAACCTGCTTGTCTTTAGTAGGACTAGAACACATAGGAGGGGTGAACGATTTAAGAGTCTGTGTGTTCAGGAGATTTTTTGGATGTTCAAATTAGATAAACTATATCCAAATGGTCTAAATGAATTGGTTGAGCTAAATGTTGTCTTGTAAATTTAAAAATTTAATATTTGTACCCTTACTGTTTTAGTCCCATGTTCTTATGTATATGAGAGTTATTCTTCATTACTCATTATATTTTTTATAAATCAATGTCCAAGGTCTATTGACCATCAAAGGTAGAAACTATATACTCACAAACTCCCTTTAGAGAGGTAATTTCTTTATGGTAAGAATAGTATCATTAGAATAATTTATTTTATTGTGTTTAACATTAGGACATTCGGATCCAGAAGATTATGGAAATGGAAACTAAATTATATTATTAGTTTTCCAGATGCACAATCCACCATTTTTATTGTGGGCAAGTCCCTGTGGTTAATACAAATAAAGAAAGAAGCGGCCATGTATTAGATCGGGTCAGCTATCGCGATAACTGGATACAAAAGTACAAGCATGGTGGACTGTGCAGTTCCACGATGCTCCGTCTGTCGAGCGATCATGTGGGTACATGTCCCCATATGATCGGGTGTTACAGGTGATCACGTGTTCTAGTATCCCCATCAGTGCTTGGGGGATCACGTGGTCTCTTGTTTACACCACGTGACCGCTGGAACAGATGGTTACATACCAGAAGAAAAGTAAGTCAGGTCCAATATATATATTATTTATATAAATTCATATGTTTAAATAATGGAGTAAGGTTTGTCTCATCAGAAAGTTTTATATGATGAACATGAATTGTGTTTTTTTAATTATTTATACCGATGAAGTACAATTGAATACATGTGTGCTAATTAGTGGCCATATTGCTTCCACTATAAGTATCCCTATAGCCAAACAATAGATTACCTTTGATAAAGCTGGGTTCACCAGCTAAACACGTTAGTGATCAAGCACCTATGAACTCTGGGAGATTCAAATGGATAAACTTCGGCACCATTGTTGGCATTTATACCTGGACCAAACTCCATGGAACATACAATCTATTTGATCATTAAGTGCAAGACGGACAGATTTTCTTCAGAAAGAACTTTGCCTCTCCAGCATCCATACCACTCCAATGGGACTTCATAGAGTGAGACAAAGTTCTGTTTGAATATTGGGACCACTGTACATTGTGAATCGGCAGGAAACACAAGCATTTGGCTATTATCCATTGTCTTCACTTTGCCCTTAACAACAGGAGTTATATAGGAACAGGACATTGCAACTAGTGCGCATTACCAATCCCAGAGATATGTACAGTATGCTTCTTTATTGGCTTGAAAAGTTTTAATGTGTCATTGATCATTGTATTTTAATATATCTATTATATTAAATTGATTACTGTATTTTAATGTATCTACCATTTTAAATTACATATATTATTGTACTTCATCTGGTTCAGTTATATCGATTAATTTCAAATCAAGCACTGTATTTTATTTTTTCTTTTCTGCCAACATTTCATTGAGGGTGACTACACTCAATTCATACAGCTGCTGCAGAACTAGAGTCCATTGAAGGACCTGTTACTATTTGAAGTTTTCTTCATCACCTTTGTTTTGCATACCAGCCCTCAAGACTGTTGCACGGCCCAAAGGCTCCTTCATATCCTACAGCCCACCAGCCACAGTGAGCCAAGTAATTCCAGCTCTCCAAGCTGCTTCACGGCCGCATCTAACCAAGAAATTCCATCCCCCAAGGCTATACTAGGACTATCCCTAAAGGGTCACATACTGTGTCTGTTTGTTTTATTTTAATATTTATTTTGCAGGGGTACTATAGATGCCAGCAGGCCCTTAATGCCCCGCTTGCTGGTACATGTGGTTCTCTAAGTACCAGCATGTGGGTGAGGCTTGCTGGGACCTGTAGTACTAATGCAAAAGACAATATTTATAGTTTCTTATGCACCACACTATACATAATCAACCCGACACCCACCACCCAGGGGTGCCGGGCATAGCCCCGGGCTATCAGCCTGGGCCTGGGGTGCCCTGAGGAGGGGGACCCTTTTATTGGGGGGACCCCAACTTCCCATGAATCCCCAGCCTGGGTTGACTAGTGGTCAGGGGTGATTCTGCAGCTGGGGGACCTGGTGAAAGGGCTCCCCTGGCTGTGGCATCAACCCCCTGCTAGACGGAGTCTGGTGCTGGTTCTGGGAAATACAGGGGCATTTTTTCACCCTGTATTTCCGGAACCATGACCGGATCAGGGCCCTGGACTAAATATGGGGGACCCCTACGTCATTTGTCCCCGTGTTTTGACAACCAGGACAGGTTCTGAAAAGCCTGGTGCTGGTTGTGCTTAATACAGGGGACCCCTACATCGTCTGTCACCTGTATTTAGCACAACCAGTACTGGGGCTCCAATGTCCACAGCTGGTTATTTTCTGGGGGGGCTACGCTTTTTTTTTCATTCAACTTTTAACATAGATGCATAGATCTCACTGCTGCATTCGTCCATCTATGAGTTATTGATTTGATATTCTCAGGTGTATATGCACTACCAGTGAGCCCTCTATCTCCCACTGATGCCCCCTTTGCACTGCACTGCTGCCACTGCTCTGCATCACTGCTGCCGCTGCAACCCCGCACGCCTACATCCATCTCGCACTCTGCACCTCCCAAACCAACTTCCTGTGTGCTGTCCCCTCTTCTACCTGTGTTAGAGTACCATTTTGTTGCTCTTCTCCCCTGCAGGTGGCCCAGTTTGCTCATCCAAACCCTGATAGTTAATACATTTTAAAAAATCTATGAAATTCCATAGCCAAAAAACCTTACAGTTTCATATGTTCCATTAAGGCTGCTTAGACATGATCTCAAAATACACAAAACCTATTGATTTTCTGCCACTCAAACTTCAAAAAGCAATGAAATTACAATCATTAAGGCTGATGCCTTAATGTATGTGTTCCTTGAGCAATACAGATATGGTATGCCATCACACCCTATGGTTAATGGCAGATTCAGCACTCTCACAAAATGAGATCACTGTCACTCTCAAAATGGTGGCACTGCTAATTCACAGAATTAAGTGCTCATTGGAATACACACATGCAGTCTATGCAACTGAGGTCAAAGCAGAGAATAGAGCTGTGCAGATGGGATAAAAGTGGTGTGGATGGGGAGAGGAGACACAGCAGCATGGATAGGTGAGACACAAAGGCGTGTAGAGGAGGGAGGGTTAAGCAATACAGCGGGTGGGGTAGCCAAAGTAATGCAGATGGGTGGAAAACAGTGGTGCGGATGGGAGGAAACAGAGTGGCATGGTTTGGGGGGACATTGGCGTAGATGGCGAAGAGAGTGGCTTGGACATGGGAAGACAGAGCAGTGCAGATGGGTAAAGACAGATTGGTGTGGATAAGGGAATACAGACTAGCACAAATAACAGAACACACACCAGTAGGGATTGTGGAAGACAGATTAGTGTGGATGGGTAGGAAGACAGAGTAGTGCAGTTGGGGGGAGGAGACAGAGTTGCACAGTTGTGGGGGACAGAGTGGTGCAGATGGAGGAAGAAAGAGTGCTACTGAGGAAAGGAAGATAGCGGCGTGGCTTAGGGGAAGGCAGTGGTGCAGATGGCATGGATGCAGAGTGGCACGGATGCAGGTCAGTGCAGATGGAGAAAGACAGATTGGTGCGGATGAGAGAACACAGACTACCATAGTTCGGAGACCACAAAGAAGTAGGGATTGGGGAAGACAGATTGGTGTGGATGGGGAGGAAGACAAAGTGTGCGGGTGGTGGGGGGAGACAGAGTTGCATGGTTGGGGGGGATCAGAGTAGTGCAGATGGAGGAATAAAGAGTATATAAAAACACACACCGCGCTGGTAACCAGATAGGTATAAATAATGCAATTTAATATATTAGCAACAATTACTGCATGTGAAATAATACATAAAATGAATCAACATAACATATAGCAAGAACAAACACAAGTACCGACAGAAATGAGACCGTAAAAAATATATAAAAAATCAGACACTAGCTGATGAACAGATGATGATAATATTAATGTGCTGGATGACCCAGGAATGAAAATTCTTGTACAGAAAAGTTCCAAATGAACATATAAAAACGTTTTGACATACTTTGTTGATTAATTCATGGTCTTGAAATGTCCCAGGAACGGGATGAAACGCGTTGCTGCCCGTTGCCCTTACCTGTCTCAAGTGTCTTGTTCGGTAACCTGCTTCTGCAAGTGCTGCCAGCGCCTGCAGTGTTCGATCCTGGTGCGAGGAGTATCCACAATCCACGGCCGCGTTCAATCATCTACCCTGATCTCCTCTCAGCATTCCTCTGGCCCTGGTATCCGGCAGGAATCATATTATTTAGCCGGACAGAGAGCCACTGCACCGGATCTCTGAGACAGTGTGTCTCTGAAATTATCCTGACTTGGTCAGTGATTGACTGCACAGCCGGTGAGACATATATCATCTTTACCTTGCCATTGCCTAAGACTTTGAAACCGGTCAGTACCTTAAATCTGCTCAGTATTTGCATGCCCGGTGGGGTTAACACTTCAAGTATCCAAAAGTCATTAACTGTTGTGCTATACAAGCTCCAGAGCATATATCATAGTGGATACTGAAACTGATATAACTCTGCACACAAGCGGTTACATTATTTCAAGACCATGAATTAATCAACAAAGTGTGTCAAAACGTTTTATATGTTCATTTGGAACTTTTCTATACAAGAATTGTCATTCCTGGGTCATCCAGCACATTAATATTATCATCATCTGTTCATCAGCTAGTGTCTGAATTTTTATATATTTTTTATGGTCTCATTTCTGTCGGTACTTGTGTTTGTTCTTGCTATATGTTATGTTGATTCATTTTATGTATTATTTCACATGCAGTAATTGTTGCTAATATATTAAATTGCATTATTTATATCTATCTGGTTACCAGCGCGGTGTATGTGTTTTTATATATTGGTTAGTGCTTGTGGGGTTGCAATTGTCCCCCTTTTTTCGCACCGCTGCAGGTCTATTTTTAAATACAGGTTTAAGTGTGGTATTTAAGTGCTAGGTATTTTCTTTGGAGGAATAAAGAGTGCCACAGATGAGAGAAAAACAGCAAATTGTCCTGATGATTGGGTAGCAGTTCCCGAAACATCGATGAAATAAAATATTTTTTTTTCACTTTTGAAAGTCTTGGAGTGCTGCCTTCTTGTTTGGGGTATATACAGGGTGTGAACACCCATTTGGATGGCACCTGAGCAAGTTACTTCATAGGCTAACAGCAAGTTGCTTCATAGGCTTGAGTGCTAGATACAGGACTATTTGTATACTATATCACAGGAGGCCCAGTGCACGGACCTCTGTATATATCAAGGCACCTGCCTTTGCTGCTTTGTATTATCAGGACTGTTTCTTTAAGTGTGCGGCTCACACATTGGCACATGCAAGCACTGAACTGCACCTTATTGGATATTTTCATGATTTTTGCACGCAGCATTTGCACTTTTTTTTCAGATTCTATTCAAAAATTGTTTTTGCATATTCAGGAGGTTTTTTTACAACATACTCTTTTTGCAAAGTTTAAAATAAAGCTCAGAAAAAAGAACATTATGGAAGCAGATATTTCAGGTGCCATCAATCAAATGCTTTTATGTGACACTACAGCTACTTTTAGTTTTTCTGATTCAGAAGCCAATAATATTCTCTATATGGAATCAGCTTTTGATCTTAGTGGTACCAACAGCATTGAAGATCTATTTAAAGAATTATTCAAGCTCAAAAAAAGAGAGATCGATTTCCTATACCACGGGATGACACTGTCGGAGTATTTTCACAACAAACAGAATCCCTAGAGGCTTTAGGGTTCACTACACACCTACAATTGGGAGACATAGTATCCGCTTTTGTACTAAGTGGATTGCGATCCTAAACAAGTGGTCCATGGATTTGATGGTATGGTGGTGGAAGAGTCCACAAAGGAGTTAAATCTAATTAAAGAAAAAATCTCAACGTTTGAGAAAGAACAGCTTAACACTTTATCCACAGATCCCTCATGCAAATGGATGGAGAAATTGCAATCTCAGCTTGACACTTATAGAAAGGATCTAATCAAATTTAAAAATGATAAATTAAATAAAGTGCAGCAAGATTACACACAGCACAGTGTATATAATTGGATGAACACTCCTATGACCTCAGGACGAGACAAAACGAGGCCACAGAGAGGTAGATATCAAGCCATTAGCTTTCTCAATCAGTCTAGTACCTCAGGAAGTGAGAATGACCAGTTTCCCAGTAGTCAATCTATTAGGAGTATCCCTTTAAGAATGGAAACCAGGGAGCAAAGAACCCCTGGAAAGTTAGACTGACCAGAAGGGGTGGTCAGATGCAGAGGTAGAGGAAGTGGCATACCTCCAAAGAACAGGTGAATATAATTTTCAACTTATCTAGCACTCCACTGACTGCATTACAACATCGAGTATTAAGCAAAGCTTTAGGGTTTGTGTCCACCAAAGTTCTCAACAAATTTCAATGGAAAATTGACAATTATAAATTGCAAAGGAAGCTACATTTACGGGGAAATTTTTAGCAAGAACAAGTCCTCAGAGGAGGACCCACAAGCAAGTGTATCATCCAAAGCCACTCGGCAGTTTAAAACTCACTCACAGTTTGATCCTCAGTCTTTTAACTCGTCTATTAAAATCTTTTCACAAATGTTAGAAGGATCAGTACAAGAAAATACACCATTTATTCATCACAATTTAAGTAAAGATGAATCTGCAGCATTAAGAAATCTAGGAGCCAGACAAGACATAATAATCAGGGGAGCTCCATTGTAGTAATGGATCTGGTCATGTACAAAGAAGAGTGTACACAGCTGTTATCAGATGATAATATGTAGAGGATACTTGCCAGAGATCCGACTGATCAATTTCAATTGGAACTTGATTGTATATTACAGAATGCAGTTTCACAGGGTTTTATTTCTCACACCAGTAAAGATAATCTATTGGTGAAATGCCCAGTGGTCCCTCTGTTTTATATTATACCGAAGATTCACAAGGACACACAGAGACCTCCTGGCAGAGCCATCATCTCTGCCAGGGGTTCTCTGTGTAAGCCCATTGCGGCATTCATTGATGCTTTCTTGGCGCCAGTCATTCAAAACACCAACACTTACCTTAGGGATATGGACACTTTGTTAAAGATGTTGTCAGAGATATTTGCTGAGCCTGAAAAGTTGATCTTGTCCAGTATAGATGTGACCAATTTCTACACATGTATACCACTTGCAGACTGCTTGATGGCTGTCAAAAAATTACTTAGTGACAATGTGCATTATGTAGGCCCCAACATTGATTTTTTCTTACAATTGTTGAATTTACTTTGACTCATAACTATTTTTTGTAAGATGGCCAATTTTTTATTCAAAAGTCAGGATGTGCCATGGGCAGTTGGTGCAGCACCATCTTATGCAAATGCTTATATGCATATGGTAGAAACCAATTTGTTTTTCAAAGACAGCAATATCAAAGCACACAATATTCAGATATTATTGATTTATCGATGACATCATGTTAATGTGAAATGGTGGAGAGGATGAGTTGAACTCTATTATTACATCACACAACCTATCTTTCTGTCCAGCCAAGCTAACGAGCACTTTTAGCTTCAAAGAAATCAATTTGTTTATAAAACCTACTGACAGAAACACAATTTTAAGATACAATAGTTTTCATCCCAGAGCTACTGTAAATAGTTTGCCATATTCACAGTTTTTGCGTGTTTGTCGGATTTCAAGTGATCCTGTTGACAATGAAACACAATTAGACAAAATGGTTCAAAAATTTTCGAATAGAGGTTATCCCATCAAACTTCTGTTAAAGGCCGGGGCCAAACCTTCAGCCCATGACAGAAAAGATCTATTGGCGGTTAAAGCACCCAAGAAAAATAGTAACACCATTCCTTGGGTTAATACATATTGTACCTCGAGTAAACATTCAAAGAAAACAACTTCTCAACTATGGCCTATTGTGATCACAGATCCGGAACTTCCAACGTTTCAAAATTGTACGTTGATGGCCAGTTACAAGAGAGGTCGCAATATTAGAGATATAGTTGTCAAAACTGACATCACAGGAATGCACGTTAACAACCAGTTAAATTTTCTAAGAAAAACCACCGTTATTTAGGGTGTACAACATGCAATTATCTCATTCTAGGTGACAAATTCATGCATCCTTATACAGGAAAAGTTTTTTCCATTAAAAGGCCCTTGACCTGCACTTCAAAATTTATAGTTTACCTTCGGTCTTGGCAGTTTAAGGATCACATGGCTCAACATAGGGCAGCCATTCGAGTGGCTCTTGTGTCAGGCAAAAGTGATCAAGCAGTTGCCAGACACTTTATGCAGGCCAAACGTAATATGGCAATGTTACGCTACAGAATCATCGACCAGGTGCCATTCAAAATTAGAAGAGGTGATAGAGCTAAACAATTATTACAAACTGAGGCTAAATGGATTTATGATTTGGATACAGTTAACCCCAAGGCATTGAATAAAGCCCTGAATTTGGGTTTCTTTCTGTGAATCATTTGGTTTATCTTTCATAAGGTTTACATCACCTAAGCTTAATAATATTCATTGGTACATATTGAAATTATTTCGAAAGTCTGGGCATCTTTTCTCGCATGTTAGTAATTTTTTTTGAGCTTTATATACAGCATATATAAAAAATGCATTGAAAATTACAGTAGCATATTTAGAACATTTAATTAACCAGACACATTTTTCATATGATGTTTATATTTGTTTTTCTGTGTTTTTTAGTTTTGTGTGTTAGTTCATATGTTGTATATTTTATTACACATTTTTCACACCACATTGATATTAACATTTTTTATTGATGAGGCTCACGTAGTGACAGTCACTTTGCCTAGTGACATATATTATTATGGTTTTTTACTTGTAATTTGTTTGATGAGCAATTTTAAGTCTACACTACTTATATCACACACAGCGATTCACATAATTTTCTTGATTTGTATTATTTTTTTTCAGCTCATTCACATTTTATTTATTGTCACCATGACGGCTGTGTCTCCAGTCTCCGCACAGATGCGGCCCCCCGGATACACATCATTTGTATCCGGGCATATAGCGTAGCATATGTTTGCCTAGCTTCCGTTTGTGAAGCGCCCACCTGTGGGACGGTGTCTGATAGGAGATGGAGCAATGGCCTGAATTGTAGGTATATAAACATGCTTTTTTGACACTGTATTCACTCTTGTCTGTCCTGATGATGGGATAGCAGTCCCCGAAATGTCGATGAAATAAGAAAATATAATACATTTTCTTCACTTTTGAAAATCTTGGAGTGCCACCTTCTTGTTTGGGGTGTGTATGTATGTATGTATGTATGTATGTATATATAATATATATATATATATATATATATATATATATATATATATAAAATTACCATGCCTCTATTATGTGCTACCGCTGATACCGTAGGTGTTAATTTGATTTTTCTAGATGAGAGTCAAGCAATTTGTGAACACATTTAAAGGATCTCCTGTACAATGCATTTTACCAAGGTGTTCACCATCTTTGAAGCTGTTTTTAGGCTTCATATATTTAATCCTTATTATAATTATGTGTACTTATTCTGTACACATATTCGAAATTGTGTAGCAATTTTATGTTTTATGAGTCTCTGTTTTGAGTTTAATAAATGTTGTTTTATCTGTATTCATTATAATTTCTGAATAGTGCCCTTCCAGATCTTACTTTGGATTCACCTTTACATGAATCTTTCCCACTGTGAGTGGTCCATGCTATTAATTGGCAGCTCTCTTCCTATGACACTTAGGGCCTGATTCAGAGCTGGACACTCTGACCAGAGTGCTCGCTCTGAATCAGTGCCCTCCTACCTAAAAATGGAGCAGCCTCCTGGCCGCTCGCATAGCTGTGGTTGACCACCCACAGCATATGCGAGCGGCCAAAAAGATGGTCGTGATGGTCAAGACCATCGTGACCATCGGGCTTGTGACGAGACCCTACGGTAGGGTCTCGGTGACCGCAAGCCCCGGAGGGAACGCCTCCGTCTGGCAGCCAAACCCCCGGCACACCCACCAAAGGGGGTGTGTTGTCAGTAACCAATGACAGCACGCCCCCTTTGGTTCGAGACCCGGAGTGACAGCTTGGCTGTCGCTGTCCGGGTCTCGCGCATGTGCATGATGGAGCTCCCTCCGTAGTGCGCATGCGCATTGGGGTAACATCAACCCGCTTGCGAGCGTCCTGCGCTCACGAGTGGTTTTGAATGACCCCCTTAGTCCTTAATATTCATCTTTACTGTTATATCAGTTTTAAGGCCAGACATGTGCTGAGGTTGGAGATCTCTATTGTGGACATGATTTCCCTTTTTAAATTGGTTACATGTTGGCAATTGATGCCAAATGCTGACTGTGCTGGTAAGATTTGCCTTTCTCATGTTTGGAAGGTTATCAGACCACTATGGTAGACCGATTTGAATAGGTGTATCAATATCACCTGAGTTTTACTTTTATTTGCTGTCTCTGTTGATGGCTGCCATCTGTATCCCTTAGTTGGGATACTATTTTAATGCCCTGTTTGATTAATTCATTTTGTGAGATAGGAGTATCACAATTTGAAATTCTATTATTTAAATTTCCATTTGTGCTGGTGTTTCACAGGGCTATGCATGTTTGCAAGTTAGTGGCATCTTCTAAGGTTATGGTTACTGCTTTGCCTTTCCATAATATTATGATAGGTCCCCTAGGTGTATTATTCAAAAACCAGCAATCAACAACTGACTCTCACTGGATCATATAGTGACACTGGGAACTGCCTGATGTTTTTGTCATCCACTTATATGCAGCCATCATACTCTGGCTAGGGGTTCTTAAATGGTACATCAGGAAAGCACAATTTTGACTATGTTTCAATTTGGATTGGTTTGTAAATGCTGTGTTACAGTCAAGGGTCTCTTATCCGGTAGCTTTGGCACCCATTCATTTTGGGTTGATACTGCCATGGTCATGGCCTCGGCAGGATGTCATATTCCAGATTGTAAGGTTTTAAATGATAGAAGTCTGATTGCTTTAATCATTATGGTATATTTGTTTTGGGAACTTTTGTGCTGGCTCTCCATATGAGGTGACTTGAGGTTTTGATTTTTTGCTACTGTTGTCAATGGAGGCCCTAGAATAATTTTACCTATTTCTCCCTACTATGGGGACCTGATTGACTTTGGTACCCCTGTGGATTTTTCAGGCTTTTGACCTCTAGTCAAGTTACCTCTCCCTTGCTTCCCCCTTTCCCTTTCAACCTTCATTCTTCCATATCCAGATCACCCTGATTCCTTGTTTCAGTTGTTATATAGTTTTTGTTTTGATTTGTCTTGTTTTTTTTTCTGTTGCTCTACAAGTGAAAGATGGGGATCATTTGTTTATTTGGATAGAAGACCAAAACTTTGTGTTCTGGGCATCTAAATTCCATACTGCCTCTGACACATTCTCTTTTCATGAGACTAGGGTAATCTGTTAGTTAGGTTTATGGGGCCTCTCTGGAAGCTACTTGTGCAATAAGTTGTTGGTGTCTTCTAAGAAATGTTGTTGTTGTTGTTATAGTTAGTTGTCGTAGTTAGTATAAGATACATTGGTGGTGTTGCAAAGGGATACATTTAGGAAGCCGGCAGCCGCAATCCTGACCGCCGGCTTCCCGAATCCTCTATCCCACCTAGGGTTAAATGACAGGTGTTTTAGACGCCTGTCATTTTCCCAATGCCAGGAGACAGGCACCTGGCATCCCGATCGAAGGGATGCCGGGTGCCATAAGCGCACAGCCATGGGGGGGAGGGTTAGGTTTAGGGCACCTGGGGGGCAGTTATGGTTAGGCACCCCCTGGGAGGGTTAGGGTTAGGCTAGGGGGAGGGAGGGTTAGGGTTAGGCACACCCCGGGGGATTTTGGGTTAGGCACACCCTGGGGGACTTAGGTTTAGATAGCGGAGAAGGGGGGGTGAGGGTTAGGCACTTAGAGGGAGGAGGTTAGGGTTAGAGGGGTTGGTTAGGTTAGTTTATACTTACCTTAGGGACGATCTGTATTTCCAGTGCTGTCGGGCTTCCGCTGCCAGGCTCTGCTGTTTTGTCAGGCTGCCACAGCCTTGAATCGAACTGCCGGTCATGCAGCAGCTGGCTTTTCATACCGAATGCGTTGCAACTTATTTTGAGTTTCACTGTGGCAGGAAAGAACAGACAATCAGTAGCATTATGATACCATATATAATTAGGTATAATCTCCTTTACAGTAAAGGCTTGGCTGATGCCACTCTGTCAGGAGTCAGCTACAGTAAATCACCCTTTTGGAGATAACAGGTGTGATAAAATATGCTAATGACTCAGCCAATGTCTTGTGTACAGAGACACCCACCGCTGGTGTCTCAGGGCCATTTACTTACAAAAGCCGCAACATCGGTTGCACATTGGACATAAACTAAGATGCTGGGCCAGTCCAACTGTGAACAAATTTTAGTGACTGATTAGGATACCAATGATTCCTGATTAGGAAACTTTGGCAAAATGCCTGCATCTTTGTAGCCACCCCTGTTACCTCCCTAAAACAGTCACTATCTGTCATTAATTTTGTGAATAAATCCTCACTACATCCATCATCGCTAATCAGTCACCAAGCATGCACTGTGCGACTGTGACTCATGCGCAGTAGCAAAAAATTGCTCTACTGCATCTGACATCAACATTAAGTCCACCTCTGAATCAGGCACATTGTCTTTTAAATATAAATTAGAAAACTGTCATATGGGTAACATAAATCAACTTCAAAACATGCCTATAATTATACAGAATGTGTTGATCACTACTGTTATCATTACCGTTTAATTAAATTCACATGTGATGGTCTTTTGAATTAGTATTAATATAAAATATATGAAGAATTTAAACATTGCTTTTTATGGTATGTTAACAATTTAATATTAAACTATTTTAACATAATTATCTTGATACTCTACTGCACTGGTATCTACAGTATTACTTTCTATTCCTTCTTTGGAATAAAACCTCCACACTTAACAGGTACTCTAAACAAAACAATCTGAGACACAGTATCAAGATTATATAGTGAGTGGGACGCACTCCAAAATGTGGTGGTAAATGGGGGGGTGACTTTATTCGAAGGGGAGGAGGAGGGGAAATTGTGGGAAGGGAAGTGGGGAGGTGATGCAACATACATTAGGGGTACCTAAACCTACTAACAAATGGAAGTATATAAGTAGAAGGTTACGTGTACTTCTGGGTAGTGGGTGTGGAGTTGGGTGGATATGGAGGGGGTGAAGGAGGGGGAAAAGGGTCTGTGTATGGTGGTGAATTTTATAATTGACTCGTCTATAGTATGGTGATAGTGTTAGTAATTAGCTGTGTGCATATACCATGTTTCCCTGATAATAAGACCTACCCCGAAAATAAGCCCTACCCATACTTTTGTAGCCCGGTCTAAAATAAGCCCTACCCCAAAAATAAGACCTACCTTATTCTCTTTTTGAGCTGGGAATGCTGCAGAGACCAGCGTTCCCAGTCATACAGTGCACGGGTGACGTCATGACATCACCAACGCGTTGAGGATCCTGTGCGGCTGTGCCTGCTGGATCATATTAGATCCAGTCAGCGTGCAAGTGAGAAGGACATCCCGACTCAGGTAAGTACCTTACTTGCACTGCAATAAGGGGGCCTGCATAAAGGACACTATAAAGGACACCGCTACAGGGGGGGCCTGCATAAGGGGCACTACTACACAAGGGAGGCTGCATAAGGGGCACTGCTACAGGGGGGGCCTGCATGAGGGGCACTGCTACACAAGGGAAGCTGCATAAGGGGCACTGCTGCAGGGGGGCCTGCATAAGGGGCACTGCTACAGGGGTGCCTGCATAAGGGGCACTGGTGTCAATGTTAGTTAAAATAAGACCTACCCCAAAAATAAGCCCTATGGTGTTTTTTGGAACCAAAAAAAAAATAATACAGTGTCTTATTATCGGGGAAACATGGTAAGATTATGTCAAATATAGGGGTGGGTGTAGACAATGTGATGATCAGTAGGTAGTTTGGGTGTCTGCTCAAAGGCAAAGTGAACAAATAAAGAGGCTAACGAATGTATGTGTGGAACCAGACCTATTTTTATTGGGGGAGACACAGTGTTCCCCCTAGGTATGGTGATGATGATGAGGGATAGTGAAATCCTGGCTGAATGGATGGGTAGGTGGTAGTTCAATCTTCTTTGTTATAAGTGGTCAGGTCCAATCCTTGGTTGGGAAGTGGGTAGACCCTTTCATAGGGCTCCTTTACATGCAGTCCTTACTCCTGCACATTCCCCTGCTGGACCTATACTCTACAGAGTTAGGAACCTGGATTGTCTTAATGTTAATGCCAGGAGTCCCTCCAGTAAGTGGCAACCCACACTGGTGATGTAATATCCTTACCTACCAGTAGGTATACACGGTCCATGTTGGTTAGCCAATCCCACACTTCCTGGTGTAAGTCAATGTCACCTGATGATAGCTGTAATTCCTTCACAATCCCGTGGGTGCCATGCAGGGGGACACTCATGTTACTGTAGCTGCCTGGGCTCCTGTTGGGCGTGTTGATAAGACAAAGCGGTGTGGCTGCTGGAGCTGGATCTGACCCCATAGTCCTGTGGGGTCTATGTCATGCACTGGGTATTGGGTCCCACAGTGCGTATATATGACCTGAGATACATACTTGCCGTTTACAGCTGTTTATTTATCATAAATGCAAAGAATGTTAGAAATAAATTTAAGTAACAGTTACTGCCTGCACCTTCAGTTTCTGACCTCATTCAACTTCCACCTTTTCCAGTAGCCACAAAGGGATCATCTCACAGAAATCCAAGTTCCCAAGCAGTGGATTCAAATATTTTTCTTTGTATACAACTCATATCTGTTAAACTACTTATAGCAGAAGCCATCTTGTGCCCCTTTCTAAAACCACTTTTATAAGCTATATTAACAACTTAACTTCAATAAAGAAACAGACAACTGCAAATGACATGTAAATTGGTAATTTTTTATTTGATAAGGAGACAGACAGATCAATATATCAAGTTTATTACAGCCCCTGCAATCACAGTAGCCTGAAGATGTCAAAAGAGGTCAGCATACTGCTCCAAGGTACACAGATAGAAGGCAATAACTACTTTATATCTATGTAAATGTGAGACCCATCTGGTAAGACACCACTGTGAAGTAGATTGTGCCTTTTATGCAGTAAAAAATATTTTATCTGCCAGACAACCCCACCCCCACACCAACTGCAAGGCTTGCGCTGTGAGCTGCATCCCCACCACCATAACTACATCTTGAAGCTAACTAAACAAACTCTCTAAAAACCCCAACAAAAAAAACCAGTCCATCATCAGTCAGATGCACCCCTTCAGGACGGTAAAGATGTACGTTGTGATATCTAATCAAGTCATGGGGCACAACAAAACCACCATGGAACAAAACAAAATAGGTCACATCACAGCTAACCTTACAATGTGCCAAGTCAATTGAGGTGCCCCGCTATAACAGCACCAGAACCATCTACAGACAAAGTCAGACCATGCTACCTGCACCCAGAGCCATATAATAGACAAACAGGACAATTCATGGATGGTGCCTCTTAAGGCTAGAGAAATCCACTTCCCCAAATTGTTACCTCTCAGATGGATAATAAGGATCTCTGGGACCGTATAACACTCAGCTTCTTCTAACAATTTGCCGCATAAAGTCTCCAAACACAACCTATGGTAACCCAAGCAGCAGACCTGACCAGCAATGGGGAATTGAGTAGTGAAGAGGTAATAGGGGATCTAGCTGCCTAGAACACAAAAAAGTGCCCAATCACCCAAATTAACCTAGGGTTCATACAAGCACCTGAAAACAAAATTCATAATGAAAGTAAGTCAAATAAGTAGCAAACAGTAACAAATTATGACCCCCAACATCAACCAGGAAGGGAGAGGATGTACACTGCCAGCTGATCACCAGGACCACACCCAAATGATCACATCAAAGCTTCCATGCCACCACAATTAGAACCAATTCCATAAGCAGCAGGATCCTGGTCAAGCCTTCAATAACCCATGTCTGGGCCAAGGAGTGGTGCACCATGCCCCCTCCAAGTTCATCCCGAAACTGAAGCACCTGCTGCATCAGTGTACAGATGTACTTACACACCAGACACATGAGGAGACACAGAAAAGAGAGAACTATTGAAGTGCTTCCAGAGCTTACCCCATACCAGCAGGATGAGCTACATTTTGGAGGACAAGAGGATAAAATGATGAGGACTCCAAACACAAGAAATTTATCAGGCCGAACAACGATTACACCTGGTACAGAGACACTTTACTGTAATTGCTGAGCTATTGCAAGCCATAGCAGTTTGCAAGAGCTCCACTTTGTCCACAGGAAATGGCAAAAGTATGTAGTCATATCATTCTATATACCAAGGTAAGATAGACACATAGCCGGTCCTTAAGTCTTGTGCACAGATACTGTGATGCTGAACATACAAACAAAGCCTGAACTGATTAGAACTGAAAAGAAGCAAAGCACAGTGAAGAGAATGTGCTGGACTAGTAATAAGGAAGTCATTGTAAGCTAACCCATTCTCCCCGATACCAACCACAATGCACCAAAGATGAAATGTGCTGAAGTGTTTAAACAATACACAAGAAGCAGAACAACCCATAGGTAAGTATTTGTTAATTTAGTGCCCATTGTCCATCCAAAATTCCATAAAATGAAATTATTCTAGGTGAAGGAGAAGCAGATGGAAGGCTGATTCAAATCAATCTTAGCCAGCAGGAACCAGACCTGTAACCAATGCCAGGGTTGAGTCTAATTACTGATAATCTACCCATCAAAGCTCGCTAGTGATGGCATCATTGACTGATAATCAAGAAGGGCAGAATTGACTGTTGACATGGGAAATGGCCCAGAAGAAAGATCAAAAGCCAGTATGAGCCACCCAGTAGCAGGGGCAAGCAGGACTTGAGCAGGGGCCCCAAAAGAGTAACTAAGGCTCCTGAAGAACAGCCTGTGGGGGCTTAAAAAAGGTTGCCCACATGATGACCAAGAGATCCCTGGCTGCTTGAGATTGAATTTGGGCAAGCAGAACACCTTTGGGGATGTCACCTCAAGCTGTGATAAGGCACGCAAGAGCAGTGCAATAGATTGATTTTTTTTTGCCATGATGTTATCAACAGAGTGGAGCCACAAAGAGTTATTGGGGAGGTAGGTAAACCAGGAGGCAGTCATAGTGGCAACAGAAATGTGTAATCCTCCCAATTTAAACCCTTCACTGGCACCTTCAGCCTAGTATGGCACTGGAAAAATTGGTGGGAGTGTGGAGTCCCCCAATCTTTCAACAACCAGCACAAGGCATTACCAGCAAGGGTAGTTGGCCCTGTGGCAGAGAAACACACAGCTTGGGTCCCCCTGCCATAGTGCCAATGAGCTCAAGGCCAGTTAGCACACCACTGTACATCCTACAGAATTTTTTGGTTCTCACTCTTTAGGAGGAAAAAATTGCACCATGATGATAGCACAATAGCTTTTCCCACCCCTGGATAGCAGTGCTGGAGCAGTAAGAACTACTGTAAAAAAATAGATTATAATGTTTTTACTGGTGCACTACAGGATCCAGCAAGCCCTATCATGCCCAATTTTAATAGCTGAAACTTGGAAAACAACAAGTGTCCTAGCTTCCAGGGCTTTCTTGGACTTGTTGTGTACCTATAAAAAAACATATTTAGAAAATACACAGACTCACACTGCAGAAAAAGTCAAAATACAAAAGATATAGAATGTTGCTGAATTTGTCCTTCGAAGTACTGCATAGCGAATGACAGTGTAGCGACTGTAATTACCATTAAATTGGCTGCACTCTGAATACTACATAATAAAAACAGTCATTCTTATTGGATAGTACCCACATAGACACACCTGGACAGACAATATAGAGTGGTGCATGCAATTATGGCACTGTACAGTGTTAGTTGGCCATATAATAACAGTAATAGGTCCACCCACTACAGCAACTGCATTTTTAAGTTCTTCTTCTACCAGGATATCACTGTACATATATTTATACTTTTGTTTTTTGTTATTTTTGTTTTTAAAACCCTGTTGGCTACAATTTTGCTGTCTGACGCATGTCATATTGGTGGCAGCATTAAGACATCATGTTATTTAAGGTTCAGATTATAATTTGTTTAAATTGACACAATGATAACTCACTTTCTACTTCCCCATTGTCCATGGTCTTTCTGGCATATTCAACAGCATTGTCAGCATCACAAACACCTTGCTAAAGCTTCTTCTATCTGGGAAGGTGTCTTGCTGGATAGGGGCCCCAATATCCAGTCATATACTGGAATGGAAATGGAGACCAGGGCACAATTATTTTCATAAATGAGCAACACTTTGCAGATACTTTTGCCTGTGGTAGGTAGACTGCATGTCTTCATAGCCCATTTTACACCATCCTCTTCTACCTGTTTTTGTCCTCCAAACTGTTCTTCCTCCTCACTCTCTCTATGCTTCTCCCCTTTTTACTTCTTCTGCTCGCTCATAACTCAGAAAAATTAAAAGACAATACAAAAAGTTACAAGTGCATGGCACACATACACATATATAGCACTTTAGAGGAAAAAATATATGAGGGTGATTCAATAAATTGCATACATTTACTAATCTCATACATATATGTATAATCAATAGTATGACTTTAGTACAGTTTATTTTTCCCCATACTTGTCTAAGCATTTGTTGAATGATGAAGCCAGGACATGATGGCACCTGAACATCACTGTCAGTTGCAAATTGTCTTCCACCCATGTGCTTCTTCAATAGTCCAAAGTCATGGAAATCACTTTGTACCAGGTCAGGGCTGTAGGGAAGATGGTCCAGTACCACCCAATAGTAAAGCTGTAACAACTCAAGCATGCAGTTGGATGAGTGATATCTGGCATTATCATGCAACAACATGATTCCTGTTCACAGCAACACAGGTCATTTTCGACGAATTGCCCTCCACAATCAGCTCAATGTGTCACAATAGTGGACAGCATTCACAGTATCTTCCTTGGTAAGGAAATCAGCAAGAAGAATGTCCTTGAGGTCCCAAAACATGGTCTCCATAACCTTCTTTGTTGATGGAGTTGTTTCAAATTTCTTTGAAGGTGGGGACAATACATGTTTCCATTTCATGAATGCTTGCTTCAGCTCTAGTGTCACATGATGCACCCACATTTCATTGCCTGTAATAATACACTGCAGGAACTGCACTAATGCATCATGGCACCTCCTCAAGAGCATGAGAAACAATCCCATCCTATTGGTTTTGTGAACCTCTGTGAGTTTCTTCGGTACCCAGCATAAACATTTTTACCTATACCCCAGTTACTGATGAACAAGGTTGTGCTTGGCCAGGCAGATCACTGATTATCTTGAACATCTGTCCTGGTGTATAGTGCACCAAACCCAAACCTGTGACATGACATTATTACTATACACCTCGACAAGTTGGCGATGACTTTTAAATACTGATTATATTAGACACAGAAATCTGAACACACTACGCATCTTAACATTAACTTAACAGCAGATTGGCTTTAATTTTTAACTTTTAACTGCCATTTACAGTCCGTGGGTGAAATGTATAAATCTTGGAGATAAATAAAGTAGATAGAAATAAAGTACCAACCAATCAGCTTCTAACTGTCATTTTTAAAACACAAGCTGTAAATTGACAGTTAGAAGCTGATTGATTTTCACTTTTATATCTATCCACTTTATCTCTCTCTAAGATTTGATACATCACCTCATGCATTTCAAAAATGACACTTACTGTAAGACCTGATTGGTTGGTACTTTGGACCTGATTCAGACCTGCTCACTAGCAAGTGGCCACTCATTGCAGATGATGTTCGCTAATGTGTGCATGTGTGTAGTTCGCTATGTGTGTGTGCAACCTAGTACGAGCGATCAGAATGTGCTAGCTCACCCAGCAAAGACATCCCAGTGGAATGAGTGACAGGAGAGGCTGTTTGTGGGTGGTAACAGGGACAGGCCAGTAGTAACGGGGGAGTGGAGTTGCAGACACTGGCATGGCAGAGTGTTTTCATGCCATTTCAGAGGTGTGCACAATTAACAGGCAGCATCATAGTGCACTTCACCTGGTTGAATAATACACGGAAGTGCTCGCAGTGCTTGCAGTAGGGTACAGTCAAACACAAACGCTGCAGTCATATTCGATGGTACCCGATGTACCGATGGTTGTATATAATTCCTGGAGATGACATACGCTGCTGGGTGGCTAAAGACAGGCTGCTGGACATATATAAGCACAAAGTGATAGCTCATAAAGACATAGGCCCTCATTCAGAGCCATACGCTCTGAGCAGAGCGCACGCTCTGAATGAGGGCCGGGCTCCATTTTCATGGAGCGTCCTCCTGGACGCTCGTATAGCTGTGGGTCACCACCCACAGGCTATACGAGCGTGCTTTGTGATGGCCGCGATGGTCGAGACCATCGCGACCATCAAAATTGTGAGCCGGAGCCTGCGGTTGAGGTTTTCAACCGCAAGCTCCGGAGTGATTTTGGCTCTATCAGAGTCAAAATCACTCCCACTGACATCACTAGTGATGTCAGTGGGCCGGCTTCTGACGGGAGGCGTTCCCGTGGGAACGCCCCCGTCAGGGAGACACGCCCCCGGCACGCCCACCAAAGGGGGCGTGCTGTCAATCAACATTGACAGCACGCCCCCTTTGATCGGACACAATGAGCGAAGGACTTTCCTTCGCTCGTCGCGTCTGGCGCATGCGCACAACGGAGCTCCCTCCGTCGTGCGCATGCTCAGTGCATAACATCGACCCACTTGCGAGCGGACAGCCGCTCGCAAGTGGGTCTGAATCAGGCCCATAGTGGGCTTATGCCTTGCCATGTGAGCGGCTGCCTTGATGTCACTTAGCCTATGAGCAAGTGGCCACATCTAGCGAGCGGGTCTGAATCAGGCCCTTTGTCTCTCTCCACTGTATCTCTCTTTGATAAATTTCCACCTGTATTTAGCCATAAACATTGACTTTGATGGCAATCCTGCACATATGCACCTATAAGCGGACACTATTTCTTGCTTATCTTTTCCTGCGTATGTTCGTGGTACAAATGCACCCAACTGTACACAAGCTCCATTGGGTATAGTTATTTGTAGAGATTTAGCAATTATTATTATGCTATCCTTGTTATTTTGCTAGTCCTTTTAAAGTAAATTGATTGCAACTTGTCTGGTCTCAGAATTCAAATTTGTTTTTCACTGCTCATGTGACATGATAAAATAAATGATCAGGGTTTAATAAACAGACAAAGTAAGTCATTTCCAAGTGTAAAAAATAAGATAAGAACAGTTTTGGGCTTTGATAAATAGACACTTAGGGCCTGATTCAGACCCACTCGCGAGCGGCTGTACGCTCGCAAGTGGGTCGATGGTCTGCACTGAGCATGCGCACGACGGAGGGAGCTCCGTCGTGCGCATGCGCCAGACACGACGAGCGAAGAACTTTCCTTCGCTCGTTGTGTCCGATCAAAGGGGGCGTGCTGTCAATGTTGATTGACAGCACGCCCCCTTTGGTGGGCGTGCCGGGGGCGTGCCTCCCTGACGGGGGCGTTCCCACGGGAACGCCTCCCGTCAGAAGCCGGCCCACTGACATCACTAGGATGTCAGTGGGAGTGATTTTGGCTCTGATAGAGCCAAAATCACTCCGGAGCTTGCGGTTGAAAACCTCAACCGCAGGCTCCGGCTCGCAATTTCGATGGTCGCGATGGTCACGACCATCGCGGCCATCAAAATGCACGCTCGTATAGCCTGTGGGTGGTGACCCACAGCTATACGAGCGTCCAGGAGGACGCTCCATGAAAAAGGAGCCCGGCCCTCATGCAGAGCGTGCGCTCTGCTCAGAGCGTACGGCTCTGAATGAGGGCCTTAGATCCTAAAAAGTTGCATAAATAAACTACTAACCATGTGTTGATATATATAATATGTTTATATGACATCAAATGTATTTTCATTAGCCAATAAATCTATACAGTAGTTATAAAAATATATCTTTTTGGCACTATTGTGTGTAAGCATCATGTGTAAATCCTTATTGTATTCCAGACTATTGAAGCTAGAAGCTCAGATCCTGCAGCTGTGCTCCTGAGAATTTCCCTTTATGCTTCACAGTTAGCATTGCATGTTTCTTTCTTTGCCTCTATTAGCTCTTGAACTCTTTGGTTAATTATTCTGCTTCATTGCGATGCCTTTTAAAAGCCTGGACCAGTTTAATTACTATTCCGAGCTTCCTAATGTGATTGAGATTGACCTGATCTTTTGATAATTACAAAGAATCTTCTGTAATGACTTATTAATTCTTGAAAATCAGTTGGATTTTTTATTTGCACCTGATAGCATTTTGAAAGTGAAACATATTTCTTTCACATTTTATATTTATGATTTTGTCCAATGCTTTGTTATATATAATTTTAGATATTACTGTGTATCTTTATAGATATAATATATTTATTCCAATATGAATTCCTAATTATCTATACACCCTAAATGTCGCTATTTAGCATTGTAAGTCGCACAAGAAATAATTGCTTTCCAGACTGATTGTGGTTCCAAAGCACAAAAAGATATTATTCACCAAAAACCATATAGTTACAAGCTATGATCTAAATACAATTAGCGCAAACAAATTATACAATTACTAGGTACAGTTGAATACATATGCATGCACTCTGGATCCAGATTTCCGGCATCAAAGGTGAAGCCTCCGTCAATAGCAAGAAAATGATGACTAACTATCAGATTCAGAGTGCCAGTTTATGTACCCTTACAGAGATAGGCAATACAATAGAACAAGTTGGCATAATCCCATTGGTTCTTCTTCATGGTTCTTCTGTTACGATGCAGTTCATAGGTCAGTTTGTATTGTAATAGTTCAGTCTCCAACAGCTCTTTGTGTCCATTTTCCTGCTGAAGAACAAGTCTAAACTGGCTAATTACATTACATTTACAGAGTACATTTCAATGCCTATCTCTCTATGATCCATAATTTGCAGATGCATGTTGCGATTTCCTCACCGATGGAACCAGAAATCTGCAAATAAACAGTGGTTCAGAATGGCACCAAACATGGTCTGTTTATCATGTACTAAACCCTAGATATCAAAATACCTGCATTTCACAATAGATTTGATAACATATAAAACCTTTACTATTAACCTTAATGCTAGGGAACCTTTCTATGTAAGTGTGTAATACATAAGTGTAAGGATATTAAGAAAAGATGCTAGTTAGCATTGTGTGTATACGTGTTTGTGGAGTGCACCGTGGCACGTGTTTTGCAGGGTTTTTCATATTATATGTTTTAGTAAATGTATGTATTTAAATAATGAGGACTTTTAATAGTGTTATATTGCGTGGGAATCGCACAACGCTAAATAATATCATCGCCGTATGTATTGATATTGTGTGAAATTCGCTAAAATGGAGCATTGGTGGCCATTCGCAAAATGGCGTCTTGTTGCCATTCGCAAAATGGCATTGTGCAGATTTAAATTTTAACAAATTCTGTCTCAGCCAATCATCCGGCTTCAACACCAACCTTGCAGACCCATAGTTGTGTGGTCTTGCTTTACTGTATATGGACACAGGGTATGATTCAGAGATGTACACTAATGCCACTGCAGCTGCAAATTTGTATGCAGCGGCTGTACGAAAATATGCATATGTCACAGCTGTCAGGAATTGTATTGAGGCACCCACTGGCAGCTTTGCAATCCAAGCATCTTCATACAAAGACGAGCATCGTCACAAGTTAGTCAATAATCGGCCATCTGACTTACCCTATGTCGCGCAGATGTCTGCGGGAACTGGGATGCCAGAGTCATTTTTATTGCACATGGGATCGCATTTTCAGGACATGCACTAAAAACTGTTGCAACATGCCTGCATTTGAGTTGCCACCCCCCATTGACTTCCACAAATGGTACCTGCCTGTCAATCACTTTACAAATAAATTCTCACTGCAAGCGACATCAGTAAGGAAACTTGGTGATTGTGCAGTATGACTCATGCATATGCTCAGACCACTGATAAATGCTCAACTGGGTAAACATAGTCATCATGTCCATTTCTGAATCAGTCCAAGAATACATTATTTTGTTTTGAATTATATTAACACTATTTTCTTATTTAAAATAGTATAAAAGTCTTTCAAAACAGTATTTAAACAATATTTTTTACCATTATTTTTTCTTTTTGCTCCAATTTTTTTCTACAGTTTGTTCTGGTGAGGAAATTAATTCACTCAAACATAACTTTAAGATTTCTATCTAGCCACTGTACAAAAGTAATGGGTAAGTATCAATATCTCAGAGATCAGTGCTTACTGTAAACAGTGCTTTAGAGTTTTCTAGTTCTCCAATTTATTGTTAATTGCATGAATTACATGGGTACACATGAATTAAACTTCCACTTTATTTTGGGCCATCAATTAGATTTTCAGTTGGCCAACTATCAATTATTATTATTTATTTCCCTGCTTAAACTATGGAAAAAATGTAAAAGATGTTTTAAGAAAAAACTAATTTTGAATAGAGATTAGCGGGTCCGGTTTCTTGAGAACCAAACCCACCCAAACTTCCATATCCAAGCCGAGATCCTAGTCCAGCTTGGGTTTTCCTGCCTGACTCGGATCTCAAAGCGTGGCTAAACATCATCATCCCACTGTTGTATTCTCTAGAGTTTTGGATTGTATACAAGTTGCTCCCCCATGGTGATTGATGCCATTTGCTTGTTGAGTCCCAGGCTGTCAGGGCTGTGCTTCATCCAAGAGGGGATGATGTGTCCATCCAGAGTCTGCAGTATCCATCCTGGGTCTGCAGTGTCCATCCAGGGTCTGCAGTGTCCATCCAGGGTCTGCTGTGTCCATCCAGGGTCTGCTGTGTCCATCCAGGGGTTGCTGTGTCCATCCAGGGGTTGCTGTGTTGATCAAGGGAAGGGCTTCTGTGTCTATCCAGGGTCTATCCAGGGTATTGTCAAACAAAGTGAAAAATGCAGTGTATTCGTAAAAAATCTTGTCACAGTGTAAGTTGAAAATGCAGTGTGTTCGTAAAAAATATTGACAAACTGTAAGTGGAAAACACAGTGTATTTGTAAAAAATATTGTCACGCTGTAAGTGGAAAACGCAGTGTATTCATAAAAAAAATAATCACACTGTAAGTGTAAAACGCATTGTATTTATAAAAAATATTGCCACGCTGTAAGTAGAAAACGCAGTGTATTTGTAAAAAATATTGTCACATTCTGAGCGGAAAACACAGAGTATTCGTAAAAAATATTGTCACACTAAGTGGAAGAGACAGTGTATTCATAAATATTATTGTCACAATGTAAGTGGAAAATGCTGTGTATTCGTGAGAAAATATTTTCACACTAGGTGGAAAAGACAGTGTATTCGTAAAATATATTATCCCACTGTAAGTGGAAAATCCAGTATATTCGTAAAAAATATTGTCACACAGTTAGTGGAAAACAGAGTGTATTTGTAAAAAATATTGTCACGCTGTAAGTGGAAAACACAGTGTATTCATAAAAAATATAGTCAAACTGTTAGTGGAAACGTAGTGTATTCATAAAAAATATTGTCACACTGTGTGGAAAATGCAGTGTATTCATAAAAAATATTGTCACAATAAGAGGAAAACGCAGTGTATTCATAAAAAATATTGTCAAACTAAGTGGAAAACACATTGTATTAGTAAAATATTTTGTCACACTGTTAGTGGAAATACAGCATATTCAAAAAAAGTATTGTCAAACTGTTAGTGGAAATGCAGTGTATTCATAAAATTTTTTATAAAACTGTAAGTGGAAAATGCAGTGTATTCCTAACATTTATTGTCACACGAAGTGTATTAGTAAATAATATTGTCACACTGTTAGTGGAAAATGCAGAGTATTGGTAATATATATTGTCACACTGTTAGTGGAAACACTGGAAAACGAAGTGTATTCATAAAAAATATTGTCAAACTAAGTGGAAAACACAGTGTATTAGTGAAATATTTTGTCACACTGTTAGTGGAAATGCAGTGTATTCATAAAAAATATTGTCACACTGTTAGTGGAAATGCAGTGTATTCATAAAAAGTTTTGTGGCACTGTAAGTGGAAAACGCAGTGTAATCATAAACAACATTGTCACAGTATAAGTGGAAAGCACAGTGTATTCATAAAAAATATTGTCACACTGTTAGTGGAAATGCAGTGTATTCATAAAAAATTTGTAACATTGGTAGTGGAAATGCAGTGTATTCATAAAAAATCTTGTCACGCTATTAGTCGAAATGCAGTGAATTTGTGAAAAATATTATCACACTGTTAGTGGAAAATGCAGTGTATTTGTAAAAAATATTGCCACACTGTAAGTGGAAAATGCAGTGTATTCATAAAAATTATTGTCACGCTGTTAGTGGAAACGCAGTGTATTCAAAAAAAATATTGTCACACTATGTGGAAAATCCAGTGTATTCATAAAAAATATTGTCAAACTAAGTGGAAACCACAGTGTTTTAGTATGACATTTTGTCACACTGTTAGTGGAAATACAGTGTATTCAAAAAAAATATTGTCAAACTGTTAGTGGAAATGCAATGTATTCATAAAAAATATTATGACACTGTATGGAAAACAGTGTAGTCATAAAAAATATTGTAAAACTGTACGTGGAAAATGCAGTGTATTCTTAAATAATATTGTCATACTGTTAGTGGAAAATGCAGAGTAGTGGTAAAATATATTGTCACACTGTTAGTGGAAACATTGGAAAAGCAGTGTATTCATAAAAAAATATTGTCACACTGTTAGTGGAAAACGCAGTGTATTCGTAAAACAGATTGTAACACTGTAAGTGGAAAACACAGTGTATTTGTAAAAAACATTGTCACACTGTTAGTGGAAATGCAGTGTATTCGTAAAAAATGTTATCACACTGTTAGAAATGCAGTGTATTCATTAAAAATATTGTCACACTGTTAGTGAAAATGCAGTGTATTCATAAAAAATATTATCACACTGTTAGAAATGCAGTGTATTCAAAAAAAGTTTTGAGACAATGCAAGTGGAAAATGCAGTGTATTCATAAACAACATTGTCACTGTATAAGTGGAAAACACAGTGTATTCATAAAAGATATTGTCACACTGTTAGTGGAAATGCAGTGTATTCATAAAAATATTGTGACATTGGTAGTGGAAATGCAGTGTATTCATAAAAAAACTTGTCACGCTATTAGTCGAAACGCTGTGAATTTGTAAAAAATATTATAACACTGTTAGTGGAAAATGTAGTGTATTTGTAAAAAATATTGCCACACTGTAAGAGGAAAATGCAGTGTATTCATAAAAATATTGTCACACTGTTAGTGGAAACACTGTGTATTCGTAAAAAATATTGTGACATTGTTAGTGGAAATGCAGTGTATTCGTAAAAATTATTGTCACGCTGTTAGTGGAAACGCAGTGTATTCAAAAAAAATATTGGCACACTATGTGGAAAATGCAGTGTATTCATAAAAAATATAGTCAAACTAAGTGGAAACCAGAGTGTATTAGTATGACATTTTGTCACACTGTTAGTGGAAATACAGTGTATTCAAAAAAAATATTGTCAAACTGTTAGTGGAAATGCAGTGTATTCATAAAATTTTTTATAAAACTGTAAGTGGAAAATGCAGTGTATTCCAAACATTTATTGTCACACTGTAAGAGGAAAACGAAGTGTATTAGTAAAAAATATTGTCACACTCTTAGTGGAAACACTGGAAAAGCAGTGTATTCATAAAAAAATATTGTCACACTGTTAGTGGAAAACGCAGTGTATTCGTAAAACAGATTGTAACACTGAAAGTGGAAAACACAGTGTATTTGTAAAAAACATTGTCACACTGTTAGTGGAAATGCAGTGTGTTCGTAAAAAATGTTATCACACTGTTAGAAATGCAGTGTATTCATTAAAAATATTGTCACACTATTAGTGAAAATGCAGTGTATTCATAAAAAATATTATCACACTGTTAGAAATGCAGTGTATTCATAAAAAGTTTTGAGACAATGTAAGTGGAAAACGCAGTGTATTCATAAACAACATTGTCACTGTATAAGTGGAAAACACAGTGTATTCATAAAAGATATTGCCACACTGTTAGTGGAAATGCAGTGTATTCATAAAAATATTGTGACATTGGTAGTGGAAATGCAGTGTATTCATAAAAAAACTTGTCACGCTATTAGTCGAAACGCAGTGAATTTGTAAAAAGTATTATAACACTGTTAGTGGAAAATGCAGTGTATTTGTAAAAAATATTGCCACACTGTAAGTGGAAAATGCAGTGTATTCATAAAAATATTGTCACACTGTTAGTGGAAACACTGTGTATTCGTAAAAAATATTGTGACATTGTTAGTGGAAATGCAGTGTATTCGTAAAAAATGTTATCACACTGTTAGAAATGCAGTGTATTCGTAAAAAATGTTATCACACTGTTAGAAATGCAGTGTATTCATTAAAAATATTGTCACACTGTTAGTGAAAATGCAGTGTATTCATAAAAAATATTATCACACTGTTAGAAATGCAGTGTATTCATAAAAAGTTTAGAGACAATGTAAGTGGAAAACGCAGTGTATTCATAAACAACATTGTCACTGTATAAGTGGAAAACACAGTGTATTCATAAAAGATATTGCCACACTGTTAGTGGAAATGCAGTGTATTCTTAAAAATATTGTGACATTGGTAGAGGAAATGCAGTGTATTCATAAAAAAACTTGTCACGCTATTAGTCGAAACGCAGTGAATTTGTAAAAAATATTATAACACTGTTAGTGGAAAATGCAGTGTATTTGTAAAAAATATTGCCACACTGTAAGTGGAAAATGCAGTGTATTCATAAAAATATTGTCACACTGTTAGTGGAAACACTGTGTATTCGTAAAAAATATTGTGACATTGTTAGTGGAAATGCAGTTTATTCGTAAAAATTATTGTCACGCTGTTAGTGGAAATGCAGTGTATTCAAAAAAAAATATTGTCACACTAAGTGGAAATGCAGTGTATTCATAAAAAGTTTTGTGACACTGTAAGTGGAAAACGCAGTGAATCATTAACAACATTGTCACAGTATAAGTGGAAAACACAGTGTATTCATAAAAAATATTGTCACACTGTTAGTGAAAATGCAATGTATTTGTAAAAAATATTATCACACTGTTAGAAATACAGTGTATTCATAAAAAATATTGTCACACTGTTAGTGAAAATGCAGTGTATTCATAAAAAATATTATCACACTGTTAGAAATGCAGTGTATTCATAAAAAATGTTGAGACAAAATGTAAATGGAAAACGCAGTGTATTCGTAAACAACATTGTCACAGTATAAGTGGAAAATGCAGTGTATTCATAAAAAATATTGTCACACTATTAGAGGAAATGCAGAGTTTTCATAAAAATATTGTGACACTGTGTGGAAAATGCAGTGTATTCATAAAAAATATTGTCACACTAAGTGGAAAACGCAATGTATTCATAAAAAATATTGTCAAACTAAGTGGAAAACACAGTGTATTAGTATGACATTTTATCACACTGTTAGTGGAAATACAGTGTATTCAAAAAAAGTATTGTCAAATTGTTAGTGGAAATGCATTGTATTCATAAAAAATATTGTGACACTGTTAGTGGAAAACAGTGTAGTCATAAAAATATTGTAAAACTGTAAGTGGAAAATGCAGTGAATTTCTAACATTTATTGTCACACTGTAGTGAAAACACTGGAAAAGCAGTGTATTCATAAAAATATTGTCACACTGTAAGTGGAAAGCTCAGTGTATTCTTAAATAATATTGTCATACTGTTAGTGGAAAATGCAGAGTAGTGGTAAAATATATTGTCACACTGTTAGTGGAAACACTGGAAAAGCAGTGTATTCATAAAAAATATGGTCACACTTTTACTGGAAAAAGCAGTGTATTCGTAAAACATATTGTAACACTGTAAGTGGAAAACACAGTGTATTTGTAAAAAACATTGTCACACTGTTAGTGGAAATGCAGTGTATTCGATAAAATATTATCACACTGTTATAAATGCAGTTTATCCATAAAAAATATTGTCACACTGTTAGTGAAAATGCAGTGTATTCATAAAAAATATTATCACACTGTTAGAAATGCAGTGTATTCTTAAAAAATTTTGAGACAATGTAAGTGGAAAACGCAGTGTATTCATAAAAAATATTGTCACACTGTTAGTGGAAATGCAGTGTATTCATAAAAATATTGTGACATTGGTAGTGGAAATGCAGTGTATTCATAAAAATTCTTGTCACGCTATTAGTCGAAACGCAGTGAATTTGTAAAAAATATTATCACACTGTTAGTGGAAAAAGCAGTGTATTTGTAAAAAATATTGTCACACTGTTAGAAATGCATTCTATTCATAAAAATATTGTCACACTGTTAGTGGAAACGCAGTGTATTCATAAAAAATATTGTCACACTGTGTGGAAAATGCAGTGTATTCATAAAAAATATTGTCACAATAAGTGGAAAATACAGTGTATTAGTAAAATATTTTGTCACACTGTTAGTGGAAATACAGTGTATTCAAAAATAGTATTGTCAAACTGTTAGTGGAAATGCAGTGTATTCATAATTTTTTTTATAAATCTGTAAGTGGAAAATGCAGTGTATTCTTAACATTTATTGTCACACTGTAAGAGGAAAACGTAGTATATTAGTAAATAATATTGCCACACTGTTAGTGGAAAATGCAGAGTATTAGTAAAATATATTGTCACACTGTTAGTGGAAACACTGGAAAAGCAGTGTATTCATAAAAACATTGTCACACTGTTAGTGGAAAACGAAGTGTATTCATAAAAAAAAATTTTCAAACTAAGTGGAAAACACAGTGTATTAGTAAAATATTTTGTCACACTGTTAGTGGAAATGCAGTGTATTCGTAAAAAATATTGTCACACTGTTAGTGGAAATGCAGTGTATTCATAAAAATATTGTGACATTGGTAGTGGAAATGCAGTGTATTCGTAAAAATTATTTTCAGGCTATTAGTCGAAACGCAGTGAATTTTATAAAAAATATTATTACACTGTTAGTGGAAAATGTAGAGTTTTTGTAAAAAATATTGCCACACTGTAAGTGGAAAATGCAGTGTATTCATAAAAATATTGTCACACTATTAGTGGAAACACAGCATATTCGTAAGAAATATTGTGACATTGTTAGTGGAAATGCAGTGTATTCGTAAAAATTATTGTCACGCTGTTAGTGGAAACGCAGTGTATTCAAAAAAAATATTGGCACACTATGTGGAAAATGCAGTGTAGTCATAAAAAATATAGTCAAACTAAGTGGAAACCAGAGTGTATTAGTATGACATTTTGTCACACTGTTAGTGGAATTACAGTGTTTTCAAAAAAAGAATTGTCAAACTGTTAGTGGAAATGCAGTGTATTCATAAAAAATATTGTGACACTGTATGGAAAACAGTGTAGTCATAAAAAACATTGTAAAACTGTAAGTGGAAAATGCAGTGTATTCCTAACATTTATTGTCACACTGTAGTGGAAACACTGGAAAAGCAGTGTATTGATAAAAATATTGTCACACTGTAAGTGGAAAGCGCAGTGTATTCTTAAATAATATTGTCATACTGTTAGTGGAAAATGCAGAATACTTGTAAAATTTATTGTCACACTGTTAGTGGAAACACTGGAAAAGCAGTGTATTCAAAAAAAATATTGTCACACTGTTAGTGGAACACGTAGTGTATTCGTAAAACATATTGTAAAACTGTAAGTGGAAAACACAGTGTATTTGTAAAAAACATTGTCACACTGTTAGTAGAAATGTAGTGTATTCGTAAAAAATATTATCACATTGCTAGAAATGCAGTGTATTCATAAAAAATATTGTCACACTGTTAGTGGAAACGCAATGCATTCATAAAAAATATTGTCACACTGTGTGGAAAAAGCAGTGTATTCATAAAAAATATTGTCACAATTAGTGGAAAACGCAGTGTATTCATAAAAAATATTGTCAAACTAAGAGGAAAACACAGTGTATTAGTAAAATATTTTGTCACACTGTTAGAGGAAATACAGCGTATTCAAAAAAAGTAGTGTCAAACTGTTAGTGGAAATGCAGTGTATTCATAAAAATTTTTTATAAAACTGTAAGTGGAAAATGCAGTGTATTCCTAACATTTATTGTCACACTGTAAGAGGAAAACATAGTGTATTAGTAAATAATATTGTCACACTGTTAGTGGACAATGCAGAGTATTGGTAAAATATATTGTCACACTGTTAGTGGAAACACTGGAAAAGCAGTGTATTCATAAAAAATATTGTCACACTGTTAGTAGAAAACGAAGTGTATTCATAAAAAATATTGTCAATCTAAGTGGAAAACACAGTGTATTAGTAAAATATTTTATCACACTGTTAGTGGAAATGCAGTGTAATCGTAAAAAATATTGGCACACTGTTAGTGGAAATGCAGTGTATTCATAAAAAGTTTTGTGACACTGTAAGTGGAAAATGCAGTGAATCATTAACAACATTGTCACAGTATAAGTGGAAAACACAGTGTATTCATAAAAAATATTGTCACACTGTTAGTGGAAATGCAATGTATTCGTAAAAAATATTATCACACTGTTAGAAATACAGTGTATTCATAAAAAATATTGTCACACTGTTAGTGAAAATGCAGTGTATTCATAAAAAATATTATCACACTGTTAGAAATGCAGTGTATTCATAAAAAATGTTGAGACAAAATGTAAATGGAAAATGCAGTGTATTCGTAAACAACATTGTCAAAGTATAAGTGGAAAATGCAGTGTATTCATAAAAAATATTGTCACACTATTAGAGGAAATGCAGAGTTTTCATAAAAATATTGTGACACTGTGTGGAAAATGCAGTGTATTCATAAAAAATATTGTCACACTAAGTGGAAAACGCAATGTATTCATAAAAAATATTGTCAAACTAAGTGGAAAACACAGTGTTTTAGTAAAATATTTTGTCACACTGTTAGTGGAAATACAGTGTATTAAAAAAATGTATTGTCAAACTGCTAGTTGAAATGCAGCGTCTACATAAAAAATATTGTGACAATTTATGGAAAACACAGTGTAGTCATAAAAAATATTGTAAAGCTGTAAGTGGAAAATGCAGTGTATTCCTAACATTTATTGTCACACTGTAAGTGGAAAACACAGTGTATTAGTAAATAATATTGTCACACTGTAAGTGGAAAATGCAGAGTATTGGTAAAATATATTGTCTCACTGTTAGTGGAAACACTGGAAAAGCAGTGTATTCATAAAAAATATTGTCACACTATTAGAGGAAATGCAGAGTTTTCATAAAAATATTGTGACACTGTGTGGAAAATGCAGTGTATTCATAAAAAATATTGTCACACTAAGTGGAAAACGCAATGTATTCATAAAAAATATTGTCAAACTAAGTGGAAAACACAGTGTTTTAGTAAAATATTTTGTCACACTGTTAGTGGAAATACAGTGTATTAAAAAAATGTATTGTCAAACTGCTAGTGGAAATGCAGCGTCTACATAAAAAATATTGTGACAATTTATGGAAAACACAGTGTAGTCATAAAAAATATTGTAAAGCTGTAAGTGGAAAATGCAGTGTATTCCTAACATTTATTGTCACACTGTAAGTGGAAAACACAGTGTATTAGTAAATAATATTGTCACACTGTAAGTGGAAAATGCAGAGTATTGGTAAAATATATTGTCTCACTGTTAGTGGAAACATTGGAAAAGCAGTGTATTCATAAAAAATATTGTCACACTGTTATTGGAAATGCATTGTATTCATAAAAAGTTTTGTGACTCTGTAAGTGGAAAACGCAGTGTATTCATAAACAACATTGTCACAGTATAAATGGAAAACATTGTATATTCATAAAAAATATTATCACACTGTTAGTGGAAATGCAGTGAATTCATAAAAATATTGTCACACTGTTAGTGGAAACACTGCATATTCGTAAAAAATATTGTGACATTGTTAGTGGAAATGCAGTGTATTCGTAAAAATTATTGTCACGTTGTTAGTGGAAACGCAGTGTATTCAAAAAAAATTATTGTCACACTATGTGGAAAATGCAGTGTATTCATTAAAAATATTGTCAAACTAAGTGGAAACCACAGTGTGTTAGTATGATATTTTGTCATACTGTTAGTGGAAATACAGTGTATTTGAAAAAAGTATTGTCAAACTGTTCGTGGAAATGCAGTGTATTAATAAAAAATATTGTGACACTGTATGGAAAACAGTGTAGTCTTAAAAAATATTGTAAAACTGTAAGTGGAAAATGCAGTGTATTCCTAACATTTATTGTCACACTGTAGTGGAAACACTGGAAAAGCAGTGTATTGATAAAAATATTGTCACACTGTAAGTGGAAAGCGCAGTGTATTCTTAAATAATATTGTCATACTGTTAGTGGAAAATGCAGAATACTTGTAAAATTTATTGTCACACTGTTAGTGGAAACACTGGAAAAGCAGTGTAATCAAAAAAAATATTGTCACACTGTTAGTGGAACACGCAGTGTATTCGTAAAACATATTGTAAAACTGTAAGTGGAAAACACAGTGTATTTGTAAAAAACATTGTCACACTGTTAGTAGAAATGTAGTGTATTCGTAAAAAATATTATCACATTGCTAGAAATGCAGTGTATTCATAAAAAATATTGTCACACTGTTAGTGGAAACGCAATGCATTCATAAAAAATATTGTCACACTGTGTGGAAAAAGCAGTGTATTCATAAAAAATATTGTCACAATTAGAGGAAAACGCAGTGTATTCATAAAAAATATTGTCAAACTAAGAGGAAAACACAGTGTATTAGTAAAATATTTTGTCACACTGTTAGAGGAAATACAGCGTATTCAAAAAAAGTAGTGTCAAACTGTTAGTGGAAATGCAGTGTATTCATAAAATTTTTTTGTAAAACTGTAAGTGGAAAATGCAGTGTATTCCTAACATTTATTGTCACACTGTAAGAGGAAAACATAGTGTATTAGTAAATAATATTGTCACACTGTTAGTGGACAATGCAGAGTATTGGTAAAATATATTGTCACACTGTTAGTGGAAACACTGGAAAAGCAGTGTATTCATAAAAAATATTGTCACACTGTTAGTAGAAAACGAAGTGTATTCATAAAAAATATTGTCAAACTAAGTGGAAAACACAGTGTATTAGTAAAATATTTTATCACACTGTTAGTGGAAATGCAGTGTAATCGTAAAAAATATTGGCACACTGTTAGTGGAAATGCAGTGTATTCATAAAAAGTTTTGTGACACTGTAAGTGGAAAATGCAGTGAATCATTAACAACATTGTCACAGTATAAGTGGAAAACACAGTGTATTCATAAAAAATATTGTCACACTGTTAGTGGAAATGCAATGTATTCGTAAAAAATATTATCACACTGTTAGAAATACAGTGTATTCATAAAAAATATTGTCACACTGTTAGTGAAAATGCAGTGTATTCATAAAAAATATTATCACACTGTTAGAAATGCAGTGTATTCATAAAAAATGTTGAGACAAAATGTAAATGGAAAATGCAGTGTATTCGTAAACAACATTGTCACAGTATAAGTGGAAAATGCAGTGTATTCATAAAAAATATTGTCACACTAAGTGGAAAACGCAATGTATTCATAAAAAATATTGTCAAACTAAGTGGAAAACACAGTGTTTTAGTAAAATATTTTGTCACACTGTTAGTGGAAATACAGTGTATTAAAAAAATGTATTGTCAAACTGCTAGTTGAAATGCAGCGTCTACATAAAAAATATTGTGACAATTTATGGAAAACACAGTGTAGTCATAAAAAATATTGTAAAGCTGTAAGTGGAAAATGCAGTGTATTCCTAACATTTATTGTCACACTGTAAGTGGAAAACACAGTGTATTAGTAAATAATATTGTCACACTGTAAGTGGAAAATGCAGAGTATTGGTAAAATATATTGTCTCACTGTTAGTGGAAACACTGGAAAAGCAGTGTATTCATAAAAAATATTGTCACACTGTTATTGGAAATGCATTGTATTCATAAAAAGTTTTGTGACTCTGTAAGTGGAAAATGCAGTGTATTCATAAACAACATTGTCACAGTATAAATGGAAAACATAGTGTATTCATAAAAAATATTATCACACTGTTAGTGGAAATGCAGTGAATTCATAAAAATATTGTCACACTGTTAGTGGAAACACTGCATATTCGTAAAAAATATTGTGACATTGTTAGTGGAAATGCAGTGTATTCGTAAAAATTATTGTCACGTTGTTAGTGGAAACGCAGTGTATTCAAAAAAAATTATTGTCACACTATGTGGAAAATGCAGTGTATTCATTAAAAATATTGTCAAACAGTGTGTTAGTATGATATTTTGTCATACTGTTAGTGGAAATACAGTGTATTTGAAAAAAGTATTGTCAAACTGTTAGTGGAAATGCAGTGTATTAATAAAAAATATTGTGACACTGTATGGAAAACAGTGTAGTCTTAAAAAATATTGTAAAACTGTAAGTGGAAAATGCAGTGTATTCCTAACATTTATTGTCACACTGTAGTGGAAACACTGGAAAAGCAGTGTATTCATAAAAATATTGTCACACTGTAAGTGGAAAGTGCAGTGTATTCTTAAATAATATTGTCATACTGTTAGTTGAAAATGCAGAGTAGTGGTAAAATATATTGTCACACTGTTAGTGGAAACACTGGAAAAGCAGTGTATTCATAAAACATATTGTCACACTGTTAGTGGAAAACGCAGTGTTCATAAAAAATTTTGAGACACTGTAAGTGGAAAACACAGTGTATTCATAAACAACATTGTCACAGTATAAGTGGAAAATGCAGTGTATTCATAAAAAATATTGTCACACTGTTAGTGGAAATGCAGTGTATTCATCAAAATATTGTGACACTGTGTGGAAAATGCAGTGTATTCATAAAAAATATTCTCACACTAAGTGGAAAACTCAGTGTATTCATAAAAAATATTGTCAAACTAAGTGTAAAACACAGTAATTTAGTAAAATATTTTGTCACACTGTTAGTGGAAATACAGTGTATTAAAAAAATTTATTGACAACCTGTTAGTGGAAATGCAGCGTATTCATAAAAAATATTGTGACACTGTATGGAAATCACAGTGTAGTCATAAAAAATATTGTAAAGCTGTAAGTGGAAAATGCAGTGTATTCCTAACATTTATTGTCACAGTGTAAGTGGAAAACACAGTGTATTAGTAAATAATATTGTCACACTGTTAGTGGAAAATGCAGAGTATTGGTAAAATATATTTTCACACTGTTAGTGGAAACAGTGGAAAAGCAATGTATTCATAAAAAAAATATTGTCACACTGTTAGTGGAAAACACAGTGTATTCGTAAAAAATATTGTCACACTGTTAGTGGAAATGCAGTGTATTCGTAAAAAATATTGACATACTGTTAGTGGAAATGCAGTGTATTCATAAAAAGTTTTGTGACAGTGTAAGTGGAAAACACAGTGTATTGATAAACAACATTGTCACAGTATAAGTGGAAAACACAGTGTATTCAAAAGAAATATTGTCACACTGTTAGTGGAAATACAGTGTATTTATAAAAATATTGTGATATTGGTAGAGGATATGCAGTGTATTCATAAACATTACTGTCACGCTACTAGTGGAAATGCAGTGTATTTGTAAAAAATTTTAACACACTGTTAGTGGAAAATGCAGTGTATTTGTAAAAAATATTGCCACACTGTAAGTGGAAAACACAGTGTATTCGTAAAAAATATTGTCATACTGTTAGTGGAAACACAGCATATTCATACAAAATATTGTGACATTGTTAGTGGAAATGCAGTGTATTCGTAAAAATTATTGTCAAGCTGTTAGTGGAAGCAGCGTATTTGTAAAAAATATTGTCACAATTAGTGGAAAACGCAGTGTATTCATAAAAAATATTGTCAAACTAAGAGGAAAACACAGTGTATTAGTAAAATATTTTGTCACACTGTTAGAGGAAATACAGCGTATTCAAAAAAAGTAGTGTCAAACTGTTAGTGGAAATGCAGTGTATTCATAAAATTTTTTTATAAAACTGTAAGTGGAAAATGCAGTGTATTCCTAACATTTATTGTCACACTGTAAGAGGAAAACATAGTGTATTAGTAAATAATATTGTCACACTGTTAGTGGACAATGCAGAGTATTGGTAAAATATATTGTCACACTGTTAGTGGAAACACTGGAAAAGCAGTGTATTCATAAAAAATATTGTCACACTGTTAGTAGAAAACGAAGTGTATTCATAAAAAATATTGTCAAACTAAGTGGAAAACACAGTGTATTAGTAAAATATTTTATCACACTGTTAGTGGAAATGCAGTGTAATCGTAAAAAATATTGGCACACTGTTAGTGGAAATGCAGTGTATTCATAAAAAGTTTTGTGACACTGTAAGTGGAAAATGCAGTGAATCATTAACAACATTGTCACAGTATAAGTGGAAAACACAGTGTATTCATAAAAAATATTGTCACACTGTTAGTGGAAATGCAATGTATTCGTAAAAATATTATCACACTGTTAGAAATACAGTGTATTCATAAAAAATATTGTCACACTGTTAGTGAAAATGCAGTGTATTCATAAAAAATATTATCACACTGTTAGAAATGCAGTGTATTCATAAAAAATGTTGAGACAAAATGTAAATGGAAAACGCAGTGTATTCGTAAACAACATTGTCACAGTATAAGTGGAAAATGCAGTGTATTCATAAAAAATATTGTCACACTATTAGAGGAAATGCAGAGTTTTCATAAAAATATTGTGACACTGTGTGGAAAATGCAGTGTATTCATAAAAAATATTGTCACACTAAGTGGAAAACGCAATGTATTCATAAAAAATATTGTCAAACTAAGTGGAAAACACAGTGTTTTAGTAAAATATTTTGTCACACTGTTAGTGGAAATACAGTGTATTAAAAAAATGTATTGTCAAACTGCTAGTTGAAATGCAGCGTCTACATAAAAAATATTGTGACAATTTATGGAAAACACAGTGTAGTCATAAAAAATATTGTAAAGCTGTAAGTGGAAAATGCAGTGTATTCCTAACATTTATTGTCACACTGTAAGTGGAAAACACAGTGTATTAGTAAATAATATTGTCACACTGTAAGTGGAAAATGCAGAGTATTGGTAAAATATATTGTCTCACTGTTAGTGGAAACACTGGAAAAGCAGTGTATTCATAAAAAATATTGTCACACTGTTATTGGAAATGCATTGTATTCATAAAAAGTTTTGTGACTCTGTAAGTGGAAAACGCAGTGTATTCATAAACAACATTGTCACAGTATAAATGGAAAACATAGTGTATTCATAAAAAATATTATCACACTGTTAGTGGAAATGCAGTGAATTCATAAAAATATTGTCACACTGTTAGTGGAAACACTGCATATTCGTAAAAAATATTGTGACATTGTTAGTGGAAATGCAGTGTATTCGTAAAAATTATTGTCACGTTGTTAGTGGAAACGCAGTGTATTCAAAAAAAATTATTGTCACACTATGTGGAAAATGCAGTGTATTCATTAAAAATATTGTCAAACTAAGTGGAAACCACAGTGTGTTAGTATGATATTTTGTCATACTGTTAGTGGAAATACAGTGTATTTGAAAAAAGTATTGTCAAACTGTTAGTGGAAATGCAGTGTATTAATAAAAAATATTGTGACACTGTATGGAAAACAGTGTAGTCTTAAAAAATATTGTAAAACTGTAAGTGGAAAATGCAGTGTATTCCTAACATTTATTGTCACACTGTAGTGGAAACACTGGAAAAGCAGTGTATTCATAAAAATATTGTCACACTGTAAGTGGAAAGTGCAGTGTATTCTTAAATAATATTGTCATACTGTTAGTTGAAAATGCAGAGTAGTGGTAAAATATATTGTCACACTGTTAGTGGAAACACTGGAAAAGCAGTGTATTCATAAAACATATTGTCACACTGTTAGTGGAAAACGCAGTGTTCATAAAAAATTTTGAGACACTGTAAGTGGAAAACACAGTGTATTCATAAACAACATTGTCACAGTATAAGTGGAAAATGCAGTGTATTCATAAAAAATATTGTCACACTGTTAGTGGAAATGCAGTGTATTCATCAAAATATTGCCACACTGTAAGTGGAAAATGCAGTGTATTCATAAAAATATTGTCACACTATTAGTGGAAACACAGCATATTCGTAAGAAATATTGTGACATTGTTAGTGGAAATGCAGTGTATTCGTAAAAATTATTGTCACGCTGTTAGTGGAAACGCAGTGTATTCAAAAAAAATATTGGCACACTATGTGGAAAATGCAGTGTAGTCATAAAAAATATAGTCAAACTAAGTGGAAACCAGAGTGTATTAGTATGACATTTTGTCACACTGTTAGTGGAATTACAGTGTTTTCAAAAAAAGAATTGTCAAACTGTTAGTGGAAATGCAGTGTATTCATAAAAAATATTGTGACACTGTATGGAAAACAGTGTAGTCATAAAAAACATTGTAAAACTGTAAGTGGAAAATGCAGTGTATTCCTAACATTTATTGTCACACTGTAGTGGAAACACTGGAAAAGCAGTGTATTGATAAAAATATTGTCACACTGTAAGTGGAAAGCGCAGTGTATTCTTAAATAATATTGTCATACTGTTAGTGGAAAATGCAGAATACTTGTAAAATTTATTGTCACACTGTTAGTGGAAACACTGGAAAAGCAGTGTATTCAAAAAAAATATTGTCACACTGTTAGTGGAACACGCAGTGTATTCGTAAAACATATTGTAAAACTGTAAGTGGAAAACACAGTGTATTTGTAAAAAACATTGTCACACTGTTAGTAGAAATGTAGTGTATTCGTAAAAAATATTATCACATTGCTAGAAATGCAGTGTATTCATAAAAAATATTGTCACACTGTTAGTGGAAACGCAATGCATTCATAAAAAATATTGTCACACTGTGTGGAAAAAGCAGTGTATTCATAAAAAATATTGTCACAATTAGTGGAAAACGCAGTGTATTCATAAAAAATATTGTCAAACTAAGAGGAAAACACAGTGTATTAGTAAAATATTTTGTCACACTGTTAGAGGAAATACAGCGTATTCAAAAAAAGTAGTGTCAAACTGTTAGTGGAAATGCAGTGTATTCATAAATTTTTTTTATAAAACTGTAAGTGGAAAATGCAGTGTATTCCTAACATTTATTGTCACACTGTAAGAGGAAAACATAGTGTATTAGTAAATAATATTGTCACACTGTTAGTGGACAATGCAGAGTATTGGTAAAATATATTGTCACACTGTTAGTGGAAACACTGGAAAAGCAGTGTATTCATAAAAAATATTGTCACACTGTTAGTAGAAAACGAAGTGTATTCATAAAAAATATTGTCAAACTAAGTGGAAAACACAGTGTATTAGTAAAATATTTTATCACACTGTTAGTGGAAATGCAGTGTAATCGTAAAAAATATTGGCACACTGTTAGTGGAAATGCAGAGTATTCATAAAAAGTTTTGTGACACTGTAAGTGGAAAATGCAGTGAATCATTAACAACATTGTCACAGTATAAGTGGAAAACACAGTGTATTCATAAAAAATATTGTCACACTGTTAGTGGAAATGCAATGTATTCGTAAAAAATATTATCACACTGTTAGAAATACAGTGTATTCATAAAAAATATTGTCACACTGTTAGTGAAAATGCAGTGTATTCATAAAAAATATTATCACACTGTTAGAAATGCAGTGTATTCATAAAAAATGTTGAGACAAAATGTAAATGGAAAATGCAGTGTATTCGTAAACAACATTGTCACAGTATAAGTGGAAAATGCAGTGTATTCATAAAAAATATTGTCACACTATTAGAGGAAATGCAGAGTTTTCATAAAAATATTGTGACACTGTGTGGAAAATGCAGTGTATTCATAAAAAATATTGTCACACTAAGTGGAAAACGCAATGTATTCATAAAAAATATTGTCAAACTAAGTGGAAAACACAGTGTTTTAGTAAAATATTTTGTCACACTGTTAGTGGAAATACAGTGTATTAAAAAAATGTATTGTCAAACTGCTAGTTGAAATGCAGCGTCTACATAAAAAATATTGTGACAATTTATGGAAAACACAGTGTAGTCATAAAAAATATTGTAAAGCTGTAAGTGGAAAATGCAGTGTATTCCTAACATTTATTGTCACACTGTAAGTGGAAAACACAGTGTATTAGTAAATAATATTATCACACTGTAAGTGGAAAATGCAGAGTATTGGTAAAATATATTGTCTCACTGTTAGTGGAAACACTGGAAAAGCAGTGTATTCATAAAAAATATTGTCACACTGTTATTGGAAATGCATTGTATTCATAAAAAGTTTTGTGACTCTGTAAGTGGAAAACATAGTGTATTCATAAACAACATTGTCACACTGTTAGTGGAAATGCAGTGAATTCATAAAAATATTGTCACACTGTTAGTGGAAACACTGCATATTCGTAAAAAATATTGTGACATTGTTAGTGGAAATGCAGTGTATTCGTAAAAATTATTGTCACGTTGTTAGTGGAAACGCAGTGTATTCAAAAAAAATTATTGTCACACTATGTGGAAAATGCAGTGTATTCATTAAAAATATTGTCAAACAGTGTGTTAGTATGATATTTTGTCATACTGTTAGTGGAAATACAGTGTATTTGAAAAAAGTATTGTCAAACTGTTAGTGGAAATGCAGTGTATTAATAAAAAATATTGTGACACTGTATGGAAAACAGTGTAGTCTTAAAAAATATTGTAAAACTGTAAGTGGAAAATGCAGTGTATTCCTAACATTTATTGTCACACTGTAGTGGAAACACTGGAAAAGCAGTGTATTCATAAAAATATTGTCACACTGTAAGTGGAAAGTGCAGTGTATTCTTAAATAATATTGTCATACTGTTAGTTGAAAATGCAGAGTAGTGGTAAAATATATTGTCACACTGTTAGTGGAAACACTGGAAAAGCAGTGTATTCATAAAACATATTGTCACAGTGTTAGTGGAAAACGCAGTGTTCATAAAAAATTTTGAGACACTGTAAGTGGAAAACACAGTGTATTCATAAACAACATTGTCACAGTATAAGTGGAAAATGCAGTGTATTCATAAAAAATATTGTCACACTGTTAGTGGAAATGCAGTGTATTCATCAAAATATTGTGACACTGTGTGGAAAATGCAGTGTATTCATAAAAAATATTCTCACACTAAGTGGAAAACTCAGTGTATTCATAAAAAATATTGTCAAACTAAGTGTAAAACACAGTATTTTAGTAAAATATTTTGTCACACTGTTAGTGGAAATACAGTGTATTAAAAAAATTTATTGACAACCTGTTAGTGGAAATGCAGCGTATTCATAAAAAATATTGTGACACTGTATGGAAATCACAGTGTAGTCATAAAAAATATTGTAAAGCTGTAAGTGGAAAATGCAGTGTATTCCTAACATTTATTGTCACAGTGTAAGTGGAAAACACAGTGTATTAGTAAATAATATTGTCACACTGTTAGTGGAAAATGCAGAGTATTGGTAAAATATATTTTCACACTGTTAGTGGAAACAGTGGAAAAGCAATGTATTCATAAAAAAAATATTGTCACACTGTTAGTGGAAAACACAGTGTATTCGTAAAAAATATTGTCACACTGTTAGTGGAAATGCAGTGTATTCGTAAAAAATATTGACATACTGTTAGTGGAAATGCAGTGTATTCATAAAAAGTTTTGTGACAGTGTAAGTGGAAAACACAGTGTATTGATAAACAACATTGTCACAGTATAAGTGGAAAACACAGTGTATTCAAAAGAAATATTGTCACACTGTTAGTGAAAATACAGTGTATTTATAAAAATATTGTGATATTGGTAGAGGATATGCAGTGTATTCATAAACATTACTGTCACGCTACTAGTGGAAATGCAGTGTATTTGTAAAAAATTTTAACACACTGTTAGTGGAAAATGCAGTGTATTTGTAAAAAATATTGCCACACTGTAAGTGGAAAACACAGTGTATTCGTAAAAAATATTGTCATACTGTTAGTGGAAACACAGCATATTCATACAAAATATTGTGACATTGTTAGTGGAAATGCAGTGTATTCGTAAAAATTATTGTCAAGCTGTTAGTGGAAGCAGCGTATTTGTAAAAAATATTGTCACAATTAGTGGAAAACGCAGTGTATTCATAAAAAATATTGTCAAACTAAGAGGAAAACACAGTGTATTAGTAAAATATTTTGTCACACTGTTAGAGGAAATACAGCGTATTCAAAAAAAGTAGTGTCAAACTGTTAGTGGAAATGCAGTGTATTCATAAAATTTTTTTATAAAACTGTAAGTGGAAAATGCAGTGTATTCCTAACATTTATTGTCACACTGTAAGAGGAAAACATAGTGTATTAGTAAATAATATTGTCACACTGATAGTGGACAATGCAGAGTATTGGTAACATATATTGTCACACTGTTAGTGGAAACACTGGAAAAGCAGTGTATTCATAAAAAATATTGTCACACTGTTAGTAGAAAACGAAGTGTATTCATAAAAAATATTGTCAAACTAAGTGGAAAACACAGTGTATTAGTAAAATATTTTATCACACTGTTAGTGGAAATGCAGTGTAATCGTAAAAAATATTGGCACACTGTTAGTGGAAATGCAGTGTATTCATAAAAAGTTTTGTGACACTGTAAGTGGAAAATGCAGTGAATCATTAACAACATTGTCACAGTATAAGTGGAAAACACAGTGTATTCATAAAAAATATTGTCACACTGTTAGTGGAAATGCAATGTATTCGTAAAAAATATTATCACACTGTTAGAAATACAGTGTATTCATAAAAAATATTGTCACACTGTTAGTGAAAATGCAGTGTATTCATAAAAAATATTATCACACTGTTAGAAATGCAGTGTATTCATAAAAAATGTTGAGACAAAATGTAAATGGAAAATGCAGTGTATTCGTAAAAAACATTGTCACAGTATAAGTGGAAAATGCAGTGTATTCATAAAAAATATTGTCACACTATTAGAGGAAATGCAGAGTTTTCATAAAAATATTGTGACACTGTGTGGAAAATGCAGTGTATTCATAAAAAATATTGTCACACTAAGTGGAAAACGCAATGTATTCATAAAAAATATTGTCAAACTAAGTGGATAACACAGTGTTTTAGTAAAATATTTTGTCACACTGTTAGTGGAAATACAGTGTATTAAAAAGATGTATTGTCAAACTGCTAGTTGAAATGCAGCGTCTACATAAAAAATATTGTGACAATTTATGGAAAACACAGTGTAGTCATAAAAAATATTGTAAAGCTGTAAGTGGAAAATGCAGTGTATTCCTAACATTTATTGTCACACTGTAAGTGGAAAACACAGTGTATTAGTAAATAATATTGTCACACTGTAAGTGGAAAATGCAGAGTATTGGTAAAATATATTGTCTCACTGTTAGTGGAAACACTGGAAAAGCAGTGTATTCATAAAAAATATTGTCACACTATTAGAGGAAATGCAGAGTTTTCATAAAAATATTGTGACACTGTGTGGAAAATGCAGTGTATTCATAAAAAATATTGTCACACTAAGTGGAAAACGCAATGTATTCATAAAAAATATTGTCAAACTAAGTGGAAAACACAGTGTTTTAGTAAAATATTTTGTCACACTGTTAGTGGAAATACAGTGTATTAAAAAAATGTATTGTCAAACTGCTAGTGGAAATGCAGCGTCTACATAAAAAATATTGTGACAATTTATGGAAAACACAGTGTAGTCATAAAAAATATTGTAAAGCTGTAAGTGGAAAATGCAGTGTATTCCTAACATTTATTGTCACACTGTAAGTGGAAAACACAGTGTATTAGTAAATAATATTGTCACACTGTAAGTGGAAAATGCAGAGTATTGGTAAAATATATTGTCTCACTGTTAGTGGAAACACTGGAAAAGCAGTGTATTCATAAAAAATATTGTCACACTGTTATTGGAAATGCATTGTATTCATAAAAAGTTTTGTGACTCTGTAAGTGGAAAACGCAGTGTATTCATAAACAACATTGTCACAGTATAAATGGAAAACATAGTGTATTCATAAAAAATATTATCACACTGTTAGTGGAAATGCAGTGAATTCATAAAAATATTGTCACACTGTTAGTGGAAACACTGCATATTCGTAAAAAATATTGTGACATTGTTAGTGGAAATGCAGTGTATTCGTAAAAATTATTGTCACGTTGTTAGTGGAAACGCAGTGTATTCAAAAAAAATTATTGTCACACTATGTGGAAAATGCAGTGTATTCATTAAAAATATTGTCAAACTAAGTGGAAACCACAGTGTGTTAGTATGATATTTTGTCATACTGTTAGTGGAAATACAGTGTATTTGAAAAAAGTATTGTCAAACTGTTAGTGGAAATGCAGTGTATTAATAAAAAATATTGTGACACTGTATGGAAAACAGTGTAGTCTTAAAAAATATTGTAAAACTGTAAGTGGAAAATGCAGTGTATTCCTAACATTTATTGTCACACTGTAGTGGAAACACTGGAAAAGCAGTGTATTCATAAAAATATTGTCACACTGTAAGTGGAAAGTGCAGTGTATTCTTAAATAATATTGTCATACTGTTAGTTGAAAATGCAGAGTAGTGGTAAAATATATTGTCACACTGTTAGTGGAAACACTGGAAAAGCAGTGTATTCATAAAACATATTGTCACACTGTTAGTGGAAAACGCAGTGTTCATAAAAAATTTTGAGACACTGTAAGTGGAAAACACAGTGTATTCATAAACAACATTGTCACAGTATAAGTGGAAAATGCAGTGTATTCATAAAAAATATTGTCACACTGTTAGTGGAAATGCAGTGTATTCATCAAAATATTGTGACACTGTGTGGAAAATGCAGTGTACTCATAAAAAATATTCTCACACTAAGTGGAAAACTCAGTCTATTCATAAAAAATATTGTCAAACTAAGTGTAAAACACAGTATTTTAGTAAAATATTTTGTCACACTGTTAGTGGAAATACAGTGTATTAAAAAAATTTATTGACAACCTGTTAGTGGAAATGCAGCGTATTCATAAAAAATATTGTGACACTGTATGGAAATCACAGTGTAGTCATAAAAAATATTGTAAAGCTGTAAGTGGAAAATGCAGTGTATTCCTAACATTTATTGTCACAGTGTAAGTGGAAAACACAGTGTATTAGTAAATAATATTGTCACACTGTTAGTGGAAAATGCAGAGTATTGGTAAAATATATTTTCACACTGTTAGTGGAAACAGTGGAAAAGCAATGTATTCATAAAAAAAATATTGTCACACTGTTAGTGGAAAACACAGTGTATTCGTAAAAAATATTGTCACACTGTTAGTGGAAATGCAGTGTATTCGTAAAAAATATTGACATACTGTTAGTGGAAATGCAGTGTATTCATAAAAAGTTTTGTGACAGTGTAAGTGGAAAACACAGTGTATTGATAAACAACATTGTCACAGTATAAGTGGAAAACACAGTGTATTCAAAAGAAATATTGTCACACTGTTAGTGGAAATACAGTGTATTTATAAAAATATTGTGATATTGGTAGAGGATATGCAGTGTATTCATAAACATTACTGTCACGCTACTAGTGGAAATGCAGTGTATTTGTAAAAAATTTTAACACACTGTTAGTGGAAAATGCAGTGTATTTGTAAAAAATATTGCCACACTGTAAGTGGAAAACACAGTGTATTCGTAAAAAATATTGTCATACTGTTAGTGGAAACACAGCATATTCATACAAAATATTGTGACATTGTTAGTGGAAATGCAGTGTATTCGTAAAAATTATTGTCAAGCTGTTAGTGGAAGCAGCGTATTTGTAAAAAATATTGTCACACTGTGTGGAAACGCAGTGTATTCATAAAAAAATATGGTCACACTATGTGGAAAACGCAGTGTAGTCATAAAAAATATTGTCTAACTAACTGGAAAACACAGTGTATTAGCAAAATATTTTGTCACATTGTTAGTGGAAATACAGTGTTTTCAAGAAAAGTATTATCAAGCTGTTAGTGGAAATGCAGTGTATTCATAAAAAATATTGTGACACTGTATGGAAAACAGTGTAGTCATAAAAAATATTGTAAAGCTGTAAGTGGAAAATGCAGTGTATTCCTAACATTTATTGTCACAGTGTAAGTGGAAAACACAGTGTATTAGTAAATAATATTGTCACACTGTTAGTGGAAAATGCAGAGTATTGGTAAAATATATTTTCACACTGTTAGTGGAAACAGTGGAAAAGCAGTGTATTCATAAAAATATTGTCACACTGTTAGTAGAAAACACAGTGTATTCATAAAAATTATTGTGACACTGTAAGTGGAAAACGCAGTGTATTTGTAAAAAATATTGTCACACTGTTAGTGGAAATGCAGTGTATTCGTAAAAAATATTGACACACTGTTAGTGGAAATGCAGTGTATTCATAAAAAGTTTTGTGACACTGTAAGTGGAAAACACAGTGTATTGATAAACAACATTGTCACAGTATAAGTGGAAAATGCAGTGTATTCATAAAAAATATTGTCACACTGTTAGTGGAAATGCAGTGTATTCATCAAAATATTGTGACACTGTGTGGAAAATGCAGTGTATTCATAAAAAATATTCTCAAACTAAGTGTAAAACACAGTATTTTTAGTAAAATATTTTGTCACACTGTTAGTGGAAATACAGTGTATTAAAAAAATTTATTGACAATCTGTTAGTGGAAATGCAGCGTATTCATAAAAAATATTGTGACACTGTATGGAAATCACAGTGTAGTCATAAAAAATATTGTAAAGCTGTAAGTGGAAAATGCAGTGTATTCCTAACATTTATTGTCACAGTGTAAGTGGAAAACACAGTGTATTAGTAAATAATATTGTCACACTGTTAGTGGAAAATGCAGAGTATTGGTAAAATATATTTTCACACTGTTAGTGGAAACAGTGGAAAAGCAATGTATTCATAAAAAAAATATTGTCACACTGTTAGTGGAAAACACAGTGTATTCGTAAAAAATACTGTCACACTGCTAGTGGAAATGCAGTGTATTCGTAAAAAATATTGACATACTGTTAGTGGAAATGCAGTGTATTCATAAAAAGTTTTGTGACAGTGTAAGTGGAAAACACAGTGTATTGATAAACAACATTGTCACAGTATAAGTGGAAAACACAGTGTATTCAAAAGAAATATTGTCACACTGTTAGTGGAAATACAGTGTATTTATAAAAATATTGTGATATTGGTAGAGGATATGCAGTGTATTCATAAACATTATTGTCACGCTACTAGTGGAAATGCAGTGTCTTTGTAAAAAATTTTAACACACTGTTAGTGGAAAATGCAGTGTATTTGTAAAAAATATTGCCACACTGTAAGTGGAAAACACAGTGTATTCGTAAAAAATATTGTCATACTGTTAGTGGAAACACAGCATATTCATACAAAATATTGTGACATTGTTAGTGGAAATGCAGTGTATTCGTAAAAATTATTGTCAAGCTGTTAGTGGAAGCAGCGTATTTGTAAAAAATATTGTCACACTGTGTGGAAACGCAGTGTATTCATAAAAAAATATGGTCACACTATGTGGAAAACGCAGTGTAGTCATAAAAAATATTGTCTAACTAACTGGAAAACACAGTGTATTAGCAAAATATTTTGTCACATTGTTAGTGGAAATACAGTGTTTTCAAGAAAAGTATTATCAAGCTGTTAGTGGAAATGCAGTGTATTCATAAAAAATATTGTGACACTGTATGGAAAACAGTGTAGTCATAAAAAATATTGTAAAGCTGTAAGTGGAAAATGGAGTGTATTCCTAACATTTATTGTCACAGTGTAAGTGGAAAACACAGTGTATTAGTAAATAATATTGTCACACTGTTAGTGGAAAATGCAGAGTATTGGTAAAATATATTTTCACACTGTTATTGGAAACAGTGGAAAAGCAGTGTATTCATAAAAATATTGTCACACTGTTAGTGGAAAACACAGTGTATTCGAAAAAAATATTGTGACACTGTAAGTGGAAAACGCAGTGTATTTGTAAAAAATATTGTCACACTGTTAGTGGAAATGCAGTGTATTCGTAAAAAATATTGACACACTGTTAGTGGAAATGCAGTGTATTCATAAAAAGTTTTGTGACACTGTAAGTGGAAAACACAGTGTATTGATAAACAACATTGTCACAGTATAAGTGGAAAATGCAGTGTATTCATAAAAAATATTGTCACACTGTAAGTGGAAAGCGCAGTGTATTCTTAAATAATATTGTCATACTGTTAGTGGAAAATGCAGAATACTTGTAAAATTTATTGTCACACTGTTAGTGGAAACACTGGAAAAGCAGTGTATTCAAAAAAAATATTGTCACACTGTTAGTGGAACACGCAGTGTATTCGTAAAACATATTGTAAAACTGTAAGTGGAAAACACAGTGTATTTGTAAAAAACATTGTCACACTGTTAGTAGAAATGTAGTGTATTCGTAAAAAATATTATCACATTGCTAGAAATGCAGTGTATTCATAAAAAATATTGTCACACTGTTAGTGGAAACGCAATGCATTCATAAAAAATATTATCACACTGTGTGGAAAAAGCAGTGTATTCATAAAAAATATTGTCACAATTAGTGGAAAACGCAGTGTATTCATAAAAAATATTGTCAAACTAAGAGGAAAACACAGTGTATTAGTAAAATATTTTGTCACACTGTTAGAGGAAATACAGCGTATTCAAAAAAAGTAGTGTCAAACTGTTAGTGGAAATGCAGTGTATTCATAAAATTTTTTTATAAAACTGTAAGTGGAAAATGCAGTGTATTCCTAACATTTATTGTCACACTGTAAGAGGAAAACATAGTGTATTAGTAAATAATATTGTCACACTGTTAGTGGACAATGCAGAATATTGGTAAAATATATTGTCACACTGTTAGTGGTAACACTGGAAAAGCAGTGTATTCATAAAAAATATTGTCACACTGTTAGTAGAAAACGAAGTGTATTCATAAAAAATATTGTCAAACTAAGTGGAAAACACAGTGTATTAGTAAAATATTTTATCACACTGTTAGTGGAAATGCAGTGTAATCGTAAAAAATATTGGCACACTGTTAGTGGAAATGCAGTGTATTCATAAAAAGTTTTGTGACACTGTAAGTGGAAAATGCAGTGAATCATTAACAACATTGTCACAGTATAAGTGGAAAACACAGTGTATTCATAAAAAAAATTGTCACACTTAGTGGAAATGCAATGTATTCGTAAAAAATATTATCACACTGTTAGAAATACAGTGTATTCATAAAAAATATTGTCACACTGTTAGTGAAAATGCAGTGTATTCATAAAAAATATTATCACACTGTTAGAAATGCAGTGTATTCATAAAAAATGTTGAGACAAAATGTAAATGGAAAACGCAGTGTATTCGTAAACAACATTGTCACAGTATAAGTGGAAAATGCAGTGTATTCATAAAAAATATTGTCACACTATTAGAGGAAATGCAGAGTTTTCATAAAAATATTGTGACACTGTGTGGAAAATGCAGTGTATTCATAAAAAATATTGTCACACTAAGTGGAAAACGCAATGTATTCATAAAAAATATTGTCAAACTAAGTGGAAAACACAGTGTTTTAGTAAAATATTTTGTCACACTGTTAGTGGAAATACAGTGTATTAAAAAAATGTATTGTCAAACTGCTAGTTGAAATGCAGCGTCTACATAAAAAATATTGTGACAATTTATGGAAAACACAGTGTAGTCATAAAAAATATTGTAAAGCTGTAAGTGGAAAATGCAGTGTATTCCTAACATTTATTGTCACACTGTAAGTGGAAAACACAGTGTATTAGTAAATAATATTGTCACACTGTAAGTGGAAAATGCAGAGTATTGGTAAAATATATTGTCTCACTGTTAGTGGAAACACTGGAAAAGCAGTGTATTCATAAAAAATATTGTCACACTATTAGAGGAAATGCAGAGTTTTCATAAAAATATTGTGACACTGTGTGGAAAATGCAGTGTATTCATAAAAAATATTGTCACACTGTTAGTGGAAATGCAGTGTATTCATAAAAAGTTTTGTGACACTGTAAGTGGAAAACACAGTGTATTGATAAACAACATTGTCACAGTATAAGTGGAAAATGCAGTGTATTCATAAAAAATATTGTCACACTGTAAGTGGAAAGCGCAGTGTATTCTTAAATAATATTGTCATACTGTTAGTGGAAAATGCAGAATACTTGTAAAATTTATTGTCACACTGTTAGTGGAAACACTGGAAAAGCAGTGTATTCAAAAAAAATATTGTCACACTGTTAGTGGAACACGCAGTGTATTCGTAAAACATATTGTAAAACTGTAAGTGGAAAACACAGTGTATTTGTAAAAAACATTGTCACACTGTTAGTAGAAATGTAGTGTATTCGTAAAAAATATTATCACATTGCTAGAAATGCAGTGTATTCATAAAAAATATTGTCACACTGTTAGTGGAAACGCAATGCATTCATAAAAAATATTGTCACACTGTGTGGAAAAAGCAGTGTATTCATAAAAAATATTGTCACAATTAGTGGAAAACGCAGTGTATTCATAAAAAATATTGTCAAACTAAGAGGAAAACACAGTGTATTAGTAAAATATTTTATCACACTGTTAGAGGAAATACAGCGTATTCAAAAAAAGTAGTGTCAAACTGTTAGTGGAAATGCAGTGTATTCATAAAATTTTTTTATAAAACTGTAAGTGGAAAATGCAGTGTATTCCTAACATTTATTGTCACACTGTAAGAGGAAAACATAGTGTATTAGTAAATAATATTGTCACACTGTTAGTGGACAATGCAGAATATTGGTAAAATATATTGTCACACTGTTAGTGGAAACACTGGAAAAGCAGTGTATTCATAAAAAATATTGTCACACTGTTAGTAGAAAACGAAGTGTATTCATAAAAAATATTGTCAAACTAAGTGGAAAACACAGTGTATTAGTAAAATATTTTATCACACTGTTAGTGGAAATGCAGTGTAATCGTAAAAAATATTGGCACACTGTTAGTGGAAATGCAGTGTATTCATAAAAAGTTTTGTGACACTGTAAGTGGAAAATGCAGTGAATCATTAACAACATTGTCACAGTATAAGTGGAAAACACAGTGTATTCATAAAAAATATTGTCACACTTAGTGGAAATGCAATGTATTCGTAAAAAATATTATCACACTGTTAGAAATACAGTGTATTCATAAAAAATATTGTCACACTGTTAGTGAAAATGCAGTGTATTCATAAAAAATATTATCACACTGTTAGAAATGCAGTGTATTCATAAAAAATGTTGAGACAAAATGTAAATGGAAAACGCAGTGTATTCGTAAACAACATTGTCACAGTATAAGTGGAAAATGCAGTGTATTCATAAAAAATATTGTCACACTATTAGAGGAAATGCAGAGTTTTCATAAAAATATTGTGACACTGTGTGGAAAATGCAGTGTATTCATAAAAAATATTGTCACACTAAGTGGAAAACGCAATGTATTCATAAAAAATATTGTCAAACTAAGTGGAAAACACAGTGTTTTAGTAAAATATTTTGTCACACTGTTAGTGGAAATACAGTGTATTAAAAAAATGTATTGTCAAACTGCTAGTTGAAATGCAGCGTCTACATAAAAAATATTGTGACAATTTATGGAAAACACAGTGTAGTCATAAAAAATATTGTAAAGCTGTAAGTGGAAAATGCAGTGTATTCCTAACATTTATTGTCACACTGTAAGTGGAAAACACAGTGTATTAGTAAATAATATTGTCACACTGTAAGTGGAAAATGCAGAGTATTGGTAAAATATATTGTCTCACTGTTAGTGGAAACACTGGAAAAGCAGTGTATTCATAAAAAATATTGTCACACTATTAGAGGAAATGCAGAGTTTTCATAAAAATATTGTGACACTGTGTGGAAAATGCAGTGTATTCATAAAAAATATTGTCACACTAAGTGGAAAACGCAATGTATTCATAAAAAATATTGTCAAACTAAGTGGAAAACACAGTGTTTTAGTAAAATATTTTGTCACACTGTTAGTGGAAATACAGTGTATTAAAAAAATGTATTGTCAAACTGCTAGTGGAAATGCAGTGTCTACATAAAAAATATTGTGACAATTTATGGAAAACACAGTGTAGTCATAAAAAATATTGTAAAGCTGTAAGTGGAAAATGCAGTGTATTCCTAACATTTATTGTCACACTGTAAGTGGAAAACACAGTGTATTAGTAAATAATATTGTCACACTGTAAGTGGAAAATGCAGAGTATTGGTAAAATATATTGTCTCACTGTTAGTGGAAACACTGGAAAAGCAGTGTATTCATAAAAAATATTGTCACACTGTTATTGGAAATGCATTGTATTCATAAAAAGTTTTGTGACTCTGTAAGTGGAAAACGCAGTGTATTCATAAACAACATTGTCACAGTATAAATGGAAAACATAGTGTATTCATAAAAAATATTATCACACTGTTAGTGGAAATGCAGTGAATTCATAAAAATATTGTCACACTGTTAGTGGAAACACTGCATATTCGTAAAAAATATTGTGACATTGTTAGTGGAAATGCAGTGTATTCGTAAAAATTATTGTCACGTTGTTAGTGGAAACGCAGTGTATTCAAAAAAAATTATTGTCACACTATGTGGAAAATGCAGTGTATTCATTAAAAATATTGTCAAACTAAGTGGAAACCACAGTGTGTTAGTATGATATTTTGTCATACTGTTAGTGGAAATACAGTGTATTTGAAAAAAGTATTGTCAAACTGTTAGTGGAAACACTGGAAAAGCAGTGTATTCAAAAAAAATATTGTCACACTGTTAGTGGAACACGCAGTGTATTCGTAAAACATATTGTAAAACTGTAAGTGGAAAACACAGTGTATTTGTAAAAAACATTGTCACACTGTTAGTAGAAATGTAGTGTATTCGTAAAAAATATTATCACATTGCTAGAAATGCAGTGTATTCATAAAAAATATTGTCACACTGTTAGTGGAAACGCAATGCATTCATAAAAAATATTGTCACACTGTGTGGAAAAAGCAGTGTATTCATAAAAAATATTGTCACAATTAGTGGAAAACGCAGTGTATTCATAAAAAATATTGTCAAACTAAGAGGAAAACACAGTGTATTAGTAAAATATTTTATCACACTGTTAGAGGAAATACAGCGTATTCAAAAAAAGTAGTGTCAAACTGTTAGTGGAAATGCAGTGTATTCATAAATTTTTTTTATAAAACTGTAAGTGGAAAATGCAGTGTATTCCTAACATTTATTGTCACACTGTAAGAGGAAAACATAGTGTATTAGTAAATAATATTGTCACACTGTTAGTGGACAATGCAGAATATTGGTAAAATATATTGTCACACTGTTAGTGGAAACACTGGAAAAGCAGTGTATTCATAAAAAATATTGTCACACTGTTAGTAGAAAACGAAGTGTATTCATAAAAAATATTGTCAAACTAAGTGGAAAACACAGTGTATTAGTAAAATATTTTATCACACTGTTAGTGGAAATGCAGTGTAATCGTAAAAAATATTGGCACACTGTTAGTGGAAATGCAGTGTATTCATAAAAAGTTTTGTGACACTGTAAGTGGAAAATGCAGTGAATCATTAACAACATTGTCACAGTATAAGTGGAAAACACAGTGTATTCATAAAAAATATTGTCACACTTAGTGGAAATGCAATGTATTCGTAAAAAATATTATCACACTGTTAGAAATACAGTGTATTCATAAAAAATATTGTCACACTGTTAGTGAAAATGCAGTGTATTCATAAAAAATATTATCACACTGTTAGAAATGCAGTGTATTCATAAAAAATGTTGAGACAAAATGTAAATGGAAAACGCAGTGTATTCGTAAACAACATTGTCACAGTATAAGTGGAAAATGCAGTGTATTCATAAAAAATATTGTCACACTATTAGAGGAAATGCAGAGTTTTCATAAAAATATTGTGACACTGTGTGGAAAATGCAGTGTATTCATAAAAAATATTGTCACACTAAGTGGAAAACGCAATGTATTCATAAAAAATATTGTCAAACTAAGTGGAAAACACAGTGTTTTAGTAAAATATTTTGTCACACTGTTAGTGGAAATACAGTGTATTAAAAAAATGTATTGTCAAACTGCTAGTTGAAATGCAGCGTCTACATAAAAAATATTGTGACAATTTATGGAAAACACAGTGTAGTCATAAAAAATATTGTAAAGCTGTAAGTGGAAAATGCAGTGTATTCCTAACATTTATTGTCACACTGTAAGTGGAAAACACAGTGTATTAGTAAATAATATTGTCACACTGTAAGTGGAAAATGCAGAGTATTGGTAAAATATATTGTCTCACTGTTAGTGGAAACACTGGAAAAGCAGTGTATTCATAAAAAATATTGTCACACTATTAGAGGAAATGCAGAGTTTTCATAAAAATATTGTGACACTGTGTGGAAAATGCAGTGTATTCATAAAAAATATTGTCACACTAAGTGGAAAACGCAATGTATTCATAAAAAATATTGTCAAACTAAGTGGAAAACACAGTGTTTTAGTAAAATATTTTGTCACACTGTTAGTGGAAATACAGTGTATTAAAAAAATGTATTGTCAAACTGCTAGTGGAAATGCAGCGTCTACATAAAAAATATTGTGACAATTTATGGAAAACACAGTGTAGTCATAAAAAATATTGTAAAGCTGTAAGTGGAAAATGCAGTGTATTCCTAACATTTATTGTCACACTGTAAGTGGAAAACACAGTGTATTAGTAAATAATATTGTCACACTGTTAGTGGAAAATGCAGAGTATTGGTAAAATATATTTTCACACTGTTAGTGGAAACTGTGGAAAAGCAGTGTATTCATAAAAATATTGTCACACTGTTAGTAGAAAACACAGTGTATTCATAAAAATTATTGTGACACTGTAAGTGGAAAACGCAGTGTATTAGTAAATAATATTGTCACACTGTTAGTGGAAAATGCAGAGTATTGGTAAAATATATTGTCACACTGTTAGTGGAAACACTGGAAAAGCAGTGTATTCATAAAAAATATTGTCACACTGTTAGTAGAAAACGAAGTGTATTCATAAACAATATTGTCAAACTAAGTGGAAAACACAGTGTATTAGTAAAATATTTTATCACACTGTTAGTGGAAATGCAGTGTAATCATAAAAAATATTGGCACACTGTTAGTGGAAATGCAATGTATTCATAAAAAGTTTTGTGACACTGTAAGTGGAAAATGCAGTGAATCATTAACAACATTGTCACAGTATAAGTGGAAAACACAGTGTATTCATAAAAAATATTGTCACACTGTTAGTGGAAATGCAATGTATTCGTAAAAAATATTATCACACTGTTAGAAATACAGTGTATTCATAAAAAATATTGTCACACTGTTAGTGAAAATGCAGTGTATTCATAAAAAATATTATCACACTGTTAGAAATGCAGTGTATTCATAAAAAATGTTGAGACAAAATGTAAATGGAAAACGCAGTGTATTCGTAAACAACATTGTCACAGTATAAGTGGAAAATGCAGTGTATTCATAAAAAATATTGTCACACTATTAGAGGAAATGCAGAGTTTTCATAAAAATATTGTGACACTGTGTGGAAAATGCAGTGTATTCATAAAAAATATTGTCACACTAAGTGGAAAACGCAATGTATTCATAAAAAATATTGTCAAACTAAGTGGAAAACACAGTGTTTTAGTAAAATATTTTGTCACACTGTTAGTGGAAATACAGTGTATTAAAAAAATGTATTGTCAAACTGCTAGTTGAAATGCAGCGTCTACATAAAAAATATTGTGACAATTTATGGAAAACACAGTGTAGTCATAAAAAATATTGTAAAGCTGTAAGTGGAAAATGCAGTGTATTCCTAACATTTATTGTCACACTGTAAGTGGAAAACACAGTGTATTAGTAAATAATATTGTCACACTGTAAGTGGAAAATGCAGAGTATTGGTAAAATATATTGTCTCACTGTTAGTGGAAACACTGGAAAAGCAGTGTATTCATAAAAAATATTGTCACACTATTAGAGGAAATGCAGAGTTTTCATAAAAATATTGTGACACTGTGTGGAAAATGCAGTGTATTCATAAAAAATATTGTCACACTAAGTGGAAAACGCAATGTATTCATAAAAAATATTGTCAAACTAAGTGGAAAACACAGTGTTTTAGTAAAATATTTTGTCACACTGTTAGTGGAAATACAGTGTATTAAAAAAATGTATTGTCAAACTGCTAGTGGAAATGCAGCGTCTACATAAAAAATATTGTGACAATTTATGGAAAACACAGTGTAGTCATAAAAAATATTGTAAAGCTGTAAGTGGAAAATGCAGTGTATTCCTAACATTTATTGTCACACTGTAAGTGGAAAACACAGTGTATTAGTAAATAATATTGTCACACTGTAAGTGGAAAATGCAGAGTATTGGTAAAATATATTGTCTCACTGTCAGTGGAAACACTGGAAAAGCAGTGTATTCATAAAAAATATTGTCACACTGTTATTGGAAATGCATTGTATTCATAAAAAGTTTTGTGACTCTGTAAGTGGAAAACGCAGTGTATTCATAAACAACATTGTCACAGTATAAATGGAAAACATAGTGTATTCATAAAAAATATTATCACACTGTTAGTGGAAATGCAGTGAATTCATAAAAATATTGTCACACTGTTAGTGGAAACACTGCATATTCGTAAAAAATATTGTGACATTGTTAGTGGAAATGCAGTGTATTCGTAAAAATTATTGTCACGTTGTTAGTGGAAACGCAGTGTATTCAAAAAAAATTATTGTCACACTATGTGGAAAATGCAGTGTATTCATTAAAAATATTGTCAAACTAAGTGGAAACCACAGTGTGTTAGTATGATATTTTGTCATACTGTTAGTGGAAATACAGTGTATTTGAAAAAAGTATTGTCAAACTGTTAGTGGAAATGCAGTGTATTAATAAAAAATATTGTGACACTGTATGGAAAACAGTGTAGTCTTAAAAAATATTGTAAAACTGTAAGTGGAAAATGCAGTGTATTCCTAACATTTATTGTCACACTGTAGTGGAAACACTGGAAAAGCAGTGTATTCATAAAAATATTGTCACACTGTAAGTGGAAAGTGCAGTGTATTCTTAAATAATATTGTCATACTGTTAGTTGAAAATGCAGAGTAGTGGTAAAATATATTGTCACACTGTTAGTGGAAACACTGGAAAAGCAGTGTATTCATAAAACATATTGTCACACTGTTAGTGGAAAACGCAGTGTTCATAAAAAATTTTGAGACACTGTAAGTGGAAAACACAGTGTATTCATAAACAACATTGTCACAGTATAAGTGGAAAATGCAATGTATTCATAAAAAATATTGTCACACTGTTAGTGGAAATGCAGTGTATTCATCAAAATATTGTGACACTGTGTGGAAAATGCAGTGTATTCATAAAAAATATTCTCACACTAAGTGGAAAACTCAGTGTATTCATAAAAAATATTGTCAAACTAAGTGTAAAACACAGTATTTTAGTAAAATATTTTGTCACACTGTTAGTGGAAATACAGTGTATTAAAAAAATTTATTGACAATCTGTTAGTGGAAATGCAGCGTATTCATAAAAAATATTGTGACACTGTATGGAAATCACAGTGTAGTCATAAAAAATATTGTAAAGCTGTAAGTGGAAAATGCAGTGTATTCCTAACATTTATTGTCACAGTGTAAGTGGAAAACACAGTGTATTAGTAAATAATATTGTCACACTGTTAGTGGAAAATGCAGAGTATTGGTAAAATATATTTTCACACTGTTAGTGGAAACAGTGGAAAAGCAATGTATTCATAAAAAAAATATTGTCACACTGTTAGTGGAAAACACAGTGTATTCGTAAAAAATATTGTCACACTGCTAGTGGAAATGCAGTGTATTCGTAAAAAATATTGACATACTGTTAGTGGAAATGCAGTGTATTCATAAAAAGTTTTGTGACAGTGTAAGTGGAAAACACAGTGTATTGATAAACAACATTGTCACAGTATAAGTGGAAAACACAGTGTATTCAAAAGAAATATTGTCACACTGTTAGTGGAAATACAGTGTATTTATAAAAATATTGTGATATTGGTAGAGGATATGCAGTGTATTCATAAACATTATTGTCACGCTACTAGTGGAAATGCAGTGTCTTTGTAAAAATTTTTAACACACTGTTAGTGGAAAATGCAGTGTATTTGTAAAAAATATTGCCACACTGTAAGTGGAAAACACAGTGTATTCGTAAAAAATATTGTCATACTGTTAGTGGAAACACAGCATATTCATACAAAATATTGTGACATTGTTAGTGGAAATGCAGTGTATTCGTAAAAATTATTGTCAAGCTGTTAGTGGAAGCAGCGTATTTGTAAAAAATATTGTCACACTGTGTGGAAACGCAGTGTATTCATAAAAAAATATGGTCACACTATGTGGAAAACGCAGTGTAGTCATAAAAAATATTGTCTAACTAACTGGAAAACACAGTGTATTAGCAAAATATTTTGTCACATTGTTAGTGGAAATACAGTGTTTTCAAGAAAAGTATTATCAAGCTGTTAGTGGAAATGCAGTGTATTCATAAAAAATATTGTGACACTGTATGGAAAACAGTGTAGTCATAAAAAATATTGTAAAGCTGTAAGTGGAAAATGGAGTGTATTCCTAACATTTATTGTCACAGTGTAAGTGGAAAACACAGTGTATTAGTAAATAATATTGTCACACTGTTAGTGGAAAATGCAGAGTATTGGTAAAATATATTTTCACACTGTTAGTGGAAATAGTGGAAAAGCAGTGTATTCATAAAAATATTGTCACACTGTTAGTAGAAAACATAGTGTATTCGTAAAAATTATTGGGACACTGTAAGTGGAAAACGCAGTGTATTTGTAAAAAATATTGTCACACTGTTAGTGGAAATGCAGTGTATTCGTAAAAAATATTGACACACTGTTAGTGGAAATGCAGTGTATTCATAAAAAGTTTTGTGACACTGTAAGTGGAAAACACAGTGTATTGATAAACAACATTGGCACAGTATAAGTGGAAAATGCAGTGTATTCATAAAAAATATTGTCACACTGTTAGTGGAAATGCAGTGTATTCATCAAAATATTGTGACACTGTGTGGAAAATGCAGTGTATTCATAAAAAATATTCACAAAATAAGTGTAAAACACAGTATTTTTAGTAAAATATTTTGTCACACTGTTAGTGGAAATACAGTGTATTAAAAAAATTTATTGACAACCTGTTAGTGGAAATGCAGCGTATTCAAAAAAATATTGTGACACTGTATGGAAATCACAGTGTAGTCATAAAAAATATTGTAAAGCTGTAAGTGGAAAATGCAGTGTATTCCTAACATTTATTGTCACAGTGTAAGTGGAAAACACAGTGTATTAGTAAATAATATTGTCACACTGTTAGTGGAAAATGCAGAGTATTGGTAAAATATATTTTCACACTGTTAGTGGAAACAGTGGAAAAGCAGTGTATTCATAAAAATATTGTCACACTGTTAGTAGAAAACACAGTGTATTCGTAAAAATTATTGTGACACTGTAAGTGGAAAACGCAGTGTATTTGTAAAAAATATTGTCACACTGTTAGTGGAAATGCAGTGTATTCGTAAAAAATATTGACATACTGTTAGTGGAAATTCAGTGTATTCATAAAAAGTTTTGTGACACTGTAAGTGGAAAACACAGTGTATTGATAAACAACATTGTCACAGTATAAGTTGAAAACACAGTGTAATCATAAAAAATATAGTCACACTGTTAGTGGAAATACAGTGTATTCATAAAAATATTGTGATATTGGTAGAGGATATGCAGTGTATTCATAAACATTATTGTCACACTACTAGTGGAAATGCAGTGTATTTGTAAAAAATTTTATCACACTGTTAGTGGAAAATGCAGTGTATTTGTAAAAAATATTGCCACACTGTAAGTGGAAAACACAGTGTATTTGTAAAAAATATTGTCATACTGTTAGTGGAAACACAGCATATTCATACAAAATATTGTGACATTGTTAGTGGAAATGCAGTGTATTCGTAAAAATTATTGTCAAGCTGTTAGTGGAAACAGCGTATTTGTAAAAAATATTGTCACACTGTGTGGAAACGCAGTGTATTCATAAAAAAATATTGTCACACTATGTGGAAACCGCAGTGTAGTCTTAAAAAATATTATAAAACTGTAAGTGGAAAATGCAGTGTATTCCTAACATTTATTGTAACACTGTAGTGGAGACACTGGAAAAGCAGTGTATTCTTAAAAAATATTGTCACACTGTAAGTGGAAAACGCAGCGTATTAGTAAATAATTTTGTCACACTGTTAGTAGAAAATGCAAAGTATTGTTAAAATATATTGTCACACTGTTAGTGGAAACACTGGAAAAGCAGTGTATTCATAAAAATATTGTCACACTGTGAGTGAAAAATGCAGTGTATTCGTAAAAAATATTTTGAAACTGTAAGTGGAAAACACAGTGTATTCATAAAAAATATTGTCATACTGTTAGTGAAAATGCAGTGTATTCGTAAAAAATATTATCACACTATTAGAAATGCAGTGTATTCATAAAAAATTTTGAGACAATGTAAGTTGAAAACCCATTGTATTCATAAACAACATTGTCACAGTATAAGTGGAAAATTCAGTGTATTCATAAAAAATATTGTCACACTGTTAGTGGAAATGCAGTGTATTCATAATAATATTGTGACAATGGTAGTGGAAATGCAATGTATTCATAAAAATTATTGTCACACTGTTAGTGGAAATGCAGTGTATTCGTAAAAAATATTGTCACACTGTAAGTTGAAAACACAGTGAATTCACAAAAAATATTGTCACAGTTAGTGGAAACACAGCCTATTCGTAAAAAATATTGTGACATTGTTAGTGGAAATGCGGGGTATTCATAAAAAATATTGTAACACTGTATGGAAAAAACAGTGTAGTCATAAAAAATATTGTCAAACTATGTGTAAAACACAGTGTTTTTAGCAAAATATTTTATCACACTGTTAGTGGAAATACAGTGTATTAAAAAAATGTATTGACAACCTGTTAGTGGAAATGCAGCATATTTATAAAAAATATTGTGACACTGTATGGAAATCACAGTGTAGTCATAAAAAATATTGTAAAGCTGTAAGAGGAAAATGCAGTGTATTCCTAACATTTATTGTCACAGTGTAAGTGGAAAACACAGTGTATTAGTAAATAATATTGTCACACTGTTAGTGGAAAATGCAGAGTATTGGTAAAATATATTTTCACACTGTTTGTGGAAACACTGGAAAAGCAGTGTATTCATAAAAAATATTGTGACACTGTAAGTGGAAAACGCAGTGTATTTGTAAAAAATATTGTCACACTGTTAGTGGAAATGCAGTGTATTCATAAAAAATATTGACACACTGTTAGTGGAAATGCAGTGTATTCATAAAAAGTTTTGTGACAGTGTAAGTGGAAAACACAGTGTATTGATAAACAACATTGTCACAGTATAAGTGGAAAACACAGTGTATTCATAAAAAATATTGTCACACTGTTAGTGGAAATACAGTGTATTCATAAAAATATTGTGATATTGGTAGAGGATATGCAGTGTATTCATAAACATTATTATCACGCTACTAGTGGAAATGCAGTGTATTTGTAAAAAATTTTAACACACTGTTAGTGGAAAATGCAGTGTGTTTGTAAAAAATATTGCCACACTGAAATTGGAAAACACAGTGTATTCGTAAAAAATATTGTCATACTGTTAGTGGAAACACAGCATATTCATACAAAATATTGTGACATTGTTAGTGGAAATGCAGTGTATTCGTAAAAATTATTGTCAAGCTGTTAGTGGAAACAGCGTATTTGTAAAAAATATTGTCACACTGTGTGGAAACGCAGTGTATTCATAAAAAAATATGGTCACACTATGTGGAAAACGCAGTGTAGTCATAAAAAATATTGTCTAACTAACTGGAAAACACAGTGTATTAGCAAAAAATTTTGTCACATTGTTAGTGGAAATACAGTGTTTTCAAGAAAAGTATTATCAAGCTGTTAGTGGAAATGCAGTGTATTCATAAAAAATATTGTGACACTGTATGGAAAACAGTGTAGTCATAAAAAATATTGTAAAGCTGTAAGTGGAAAATGCAGTGTATTCCTAACATTTATTGTCACAGTGTAATTGGAAAACACAGTGTAGCAGTAAATAATATTGTCACACTGTTAGTGGAAAATGCAGAGTATTGGTAAAATATATTTTCACACTGTTAGTGGAAACAGTGGAAAAGCAGTGTATTCATAAAAAATATTGTCACATTGTTAGTGGAAAACACAGTGTATTCGTAAAAAATATTGTGACACTGTAAGTGGAAAACGCAGTGTATTTGTAAAAAATATTGTCACACTGTTAGTGGAAATGCAGTGTATTCGTAAAAAATATTGGCACACTGTTAGTGGAAATGCAGTGTATTCATAAAAAGTTTTGTGACACTGTAAGTGGAAAACACAGTGTATTGATAAACAACATTGTCACAGTATAAGTGGAAAATGCAGTGTATTCATAAAAAATATTGTCACACTGTTAGTGGAAATGCAGTGTATTCATCAAAATATTGTGACACTGTGTGGAAAATGCAGTGTATTCATAAAAAATATTCACAAAATAAGTGTAAAACACAGTATTTTTAGTAAAATATTTTGTCACACTGTTAGTGGAAATACAGTGTATTAAAAAAATTTATTGACAACCTGTTAGTGGAAATGCAGCGTATTCATAAAAAATATTGTGACACTGTATGGAAATCACAGTGTAGTCATAAAAAATATTGTAAAGCTGTAAGTGGAAAATGCAGTGTATTCCTAACATTTATTGTCACAGTGTAAGTGGAAAACACAGTGTATTAGTAAATAATATTGTCACACTGTTAGTGGAAAATGCAGAGTATTGGTAAAATATATTTTCACACTGTTAGTGGAAACAGTGGAAAAGCAGTGTATTCATAAAAATATTGTTACACTGTTAGTAGAAAACACAGTGTATTCGTAAAAATTATTGTGACACTGTAAGTGGAAAACGCAGTGTATTTGTAAAAAATATTGTCACACTGTTAGTGGAAATGCAGTGTATTCGTAAAAAATATTGACATACTGTTAGTGGAAATTCAGTGTATTCATAAAAAGTTTTGTGACACTGTAAGTGGAAAACACAGTGTATTGATAAACAACATTGTCACAGTATAAGTTGAAAACACAGTGTAATCATAAAAAATATAGTCACACTGTTAGTGGAAATACAGTGTATTCATAAAAATATTGTGATATTGGTAGAGGATATGCAGTGTATTCATAAACATTATTGTCACACTACTAGTGGAAATGCAGTGTATTTGTAAAATTTTTTATCACACTGTTAGTGGAAAATGCAGTGTATTTGTAAAAAATATTGCCACACTGTAAGTGGAAAACACAGTGTATTTGTAAAAAATATTGTCATACTGTTAGTGGAAACACAGCATATTCATACAAAATATTGTGACATTGTTAGTGGAAATGCAGTGTATTCGTAAAAATTATTGTCAAGCTGTTAGTGGAAACAGCGTATTTGTAAAAAATATTGTCACACTGTGTGGAAACGCAGTGTATTCATAAAAAAATATTGTCACACTATGTGGAAACCGCAGTGTAGTCTTAAAAAATATTATAAAACTGTAAGTGGAAAATGCAGTGTATTCCTAACATTTATTGTAACACTGTAGTGGAGACACTGGAAAAGCAGTGTATTCTTAAAAAATATTGTCACACTGTAAGTGGAAAACGCAGCGTATTAGTAAATAATTTTGTCACACTGTTAGTAGAAAATGCAAAGTATTGTTAAAATATATTGTCACACTGTTAGTGGAAACACTGGAAAAGCAGTGTATTCATAAAAATATTGTCACACTGTGAGTGAAAAACGCAGTGTATTCGTAAAAAATATTTTGAAACTGTAAGTGGAAAACACAGTGTATTCATAAAAAATATTGTCATACTGTTAGTGAAAATGCAGTGTATTCGTAAAAAATATTATCACACTATTAGAAATGCAGTGTATTCATAAAAAATTTTGAGACAATGTAAGTTGAAAACCCATTGTATTCATAAACAACATTGTCACAGTATAAGTGGAAAATTCAGTGTATTCATAAAAAATATTGTCACACTGTTAGTGGAAATGCAGTGTATTCATAATAATATTGTGACAATGGTAGTGGAAATGCAATGTATTCATAAAAATTATTGTCACACTGTTAGTGGAAATGCAGTGTATTTGTAAAAAATATTGGCACACTGTTAGTGGAAATGCAGTGTATTCATAAAAAGTTTTGTGACACTGTAAGTGGAAAACACAGTGTATTGATAAACAACATTGTCACAGTATAAGTGGAAAATGCAGTGTATTCATAAAAAATATTGTCACACTGTTAGTGGAAATGCAGTGTATTCATCAAAATATTGTGACACTGTGTGGAAAATGCAGTGTATTCATAAAAAATATTCACAAAATAAGTGTAAAACACAGTATTTTTAGTAAAATATTTTGTCACACTGTTAGTGGAAATACAGTGTATTAAAAAAATTTATTGACAACCTGTTAGTGGAAATGCAGCGTATTCATAAAAAATATTGTGACACTGTATGGAAATCACAGTGTAGTCATAAAAAATATTGTAAAGCTGTAAGTGGAAAATGCAGTGTATTCCTAACATTTATTGTCACAGTGTAAGTGGAAAACACAGTGTATTAGTAAATAATATTGTCACACTGTTAGTGGAAAATGCAGAGTATTGGTAAAATATATTTTCACACTGTTAGTGGAAACAGTGGAAAAGCAGTGTATTCATAAAAATATTGTCACACTGTTAGTAGAAAACACAGTGTATTCGTAAAAATTATTGTGACACTGTAAGTGGAAAACGCAGTGTATTTGTAAAAAATATTGTCACACTGTTAGTGGAAATGCAGTGTATTCGTAAAAAATATTGACATACTGTTAGTGGAAATTCAGTGTATTCATAAAAAGTTTTGTGACACTGTAAGTGGAAAACACAGTGTATTGATAAACAACATTGTCACAGTATAAGTTGAAAACACAGTGTAATCATAAAAAATATAGTCACACTGTTAGTGGAAATACAGTGTATTCATAAAAATATTGTGATATTGGTAGAGGATATGCAGTGTATTCATAAACATTATTGTCACACTACTAGTGGAAATGCAGTGTATTTGTAAAAAATTTTATCACACTGTTAGTGGAAAATGCAGTGTATTTGTAAAAAATATTGCCACACTGTAAGTGGAAAACACAGTGTATTTGTAAAAAATATTGTCATACTGTTAGTGGAAACACAGCATATTCATACAAAATATTGTGACATTGTTAGTGGAAATGCAGTGTATTCGTAAAAATTATTGTCAAGCTGTTAGTGGAAACAGCGTATTTGTAAAAAATATTGTCACACTGTGTGGAAACGCAGTGTATTCATAAAAAAATATGGTCACACTATGTGGAAACCGCAGTGTAGTCTTAAAAAATATTATAAAACTGTAAGTGGAAAATGCAGTGTATTCCTAACATTTATTGTAACACTGTAGTGGAGACACTGGAAAAGCAGTGTATTCTTAAAAAATATTGTCACACTGTAAGTGGAAAACGCAGCGTATTAGTAAATAATTTTGTCACACTGTTAGTAGAAAATGCAAAGTATTGTTAAAATATATTGTCACACTGTTAGTGGAAACACTGGAAAAGCAGTGTATTCATAAAAATATTGTCACACTGTGAGTGAAAAACGCAGTGTATTCGTAAAAAATATTTTGAAACTGTAAGTGGAAAACACAGTGTATTCATAAAAAATATTGTCATACTGTTAGTGAAAATGCAGTGTATTCGTAAAAAATATTATCACACTATTAGAAATGCAGTGTATTCATAAAAAATTTTGAGACAATGTAAGTTGAAAACCCATTGTATTCATAAACAACATTGTCACAGTATAAGTGGAAAATTCAGTGTATTCATAAAAAATATTGTCACACTGTTAGTGGAAATGCAGTGTATTCATAATAATATTGTGACAATGGTAGTGGAAATGCAATGTATTCATAAAAATTATTGTCACACTGTTAGTGGAAATGCAGTGTATTCGTAAAAAATATTGTCACACTGTAAGTTGAAAACACAGTGAATTCACAAAAAATATTGTCACAGTTAGTGGAAACACAGCCTATTCGTAAAAAATATTGTGACATTGTTAGTGGAAATGCGGGGTATTCATAAAAAATATTGTAACACTGTATGGAAAAAACAGTGTAGTCATAAAAAATATTGTCAAACTATGTGTAAAACACAGTGTTTTTAGCAAAATATTTTGTCACACTGTTAGTGGAAATACAGTGTATTAAAAAAATGTATTGACAACCTGTTAGTGGAAATGCAGCATATTTATAAAAAATATTGTGACACTGTATGGAAATCACATTGTAGTCATAAAAAATATTGTAAAGCTGTAAGAGGAAAATGCAGTGTATTCCTAACATTTATTGTCACAGTGTAAGTGGAAAACACAGTGTATTAGTAAATAATATTGTCACACTGTTAGTGGAAAATGCAGAGTATTGGTAAAATATATTTTCACACTGTTTGTGGAAACACTGGAAAAGCAGTGTATTCATAAAAAATATTGTGACACTGTAAGTGGAAAACGCAGTGTATTTGTAAAAAATATTGTCACACTGTTAGTGGAAATGCAGTGTATTCATAAAAAATATTGACACACTGTTAGTGGAAATGCAGTGTATTCATAAAAAGTTTTGTGACAGTGTAAGTGGAAAACACAGTGTATTGATAAACAACATTGTCACAGTATAAGTGGAAAACACAGTGTATTCATAAAAAATATTGTCACACTGTTAGTGGAAATACAGTGTATTCATAAAAATATTGTGATATTGGTAGAGGATATGCAGTGTATTCATAAACATTATTATCACGCTACTAGTGGAAATGCAGTGTATTTGTAAAAAATTTTAACACACTGTTAGTGGAAAATGCAGTGTGTTTGTAAAAAATATTGCCACACTGAAATTGGAAAACACAGTGTATTTGTAAAAAATATTGTCATACTGTTAGTGGAAACACAGCATATTCATACAAAATATTGTGACATTGTTAGTGGAAATGCAGTGTATTCGTAAAAATTATTGTCAAGCTGTTAGTGGAAACAGCGTATTTGTAAAAAATATTGTCACACTGTGTGGAAACGCAGTGTATTCATAAAAAAATATGGTCACACTATGTGGAAAACGCAGTGTAGTCATAAAAAATATTGTCTAACTAACTGGAAAACACAGTGTATTAGCAAAATATTTTGTCACATTGTTAGTGGAAATACAGTGTTTTCAAGAAAAGTATTATCAAGCTGTTAGTGGAAATGCAGTGTATTCATAAAAAATATTGTGACACTGTATGGAAAACAGTGTAGTCATAAAAAATATTGTAAAGCTGTAAGTATAAAATGCAGTGTATTCCTAACATTTATTGTCACAGTGTAATTGGAAAACACAGTGTAGCAGTAAATAATATTGTCACACTGTTAGTGGAAAATGCAGAGTATTGGTAAAATATATTTTCACACTGTTAGTGGAAACAGTGGAAAAGCAGTGTATTCATAAAAAATATTGTCACATTGTTAGTGGAAAACACAGTGTATTCGTAAAAAATATTGTGACACTGTAAGTGGAAAACGCAGTGTATTTGTAAAAAATATTGTCACACTGTTAGTGGAAATGCAGTGTATTCGTAAAAAATATTGGCACACTGTTAGTGGAAATGCAGTGTATTCATAAAAAGTTTTGTGACACTGTAAGTGGAAAACACAGTGTATTGATAAACAACATTGTCACAGTATAAGTGGAAAATGCAGTGTATTCATAAAAAATATTGTCACACTGTTAGTGGAAATGCAGTGTATTCATCAAAATATTGTGACACTGTGTGGAAAATGCAGTGTATTCATAAAAAATATTCACAAAATAAGTGTAAAACACCGTATTTTTAGTAAAATATTTTGTCACACTGTTAGTGGAAATACAGTGTATTAAAAAAATTTATTGACAACCTGTTAGTGGAAATGCAGCATATTCATAAAAAATATTGTGACACTGTATGGAAATCACAGTGTAGTCATAAAAAATATTGTAAAGCTGTAAGTGGAAAATGCAGTGTATTCCTAACATTTATTGTCACAGTGTAAGTGGAAAACACAGTGTATTAGTAAATAATATTGTCACACTGTTAGTGGAAAATGCAGAGTATTGGTAAAATATATTTTCACACTGTTAGTGGAAACAGTGGAAAAGCAGTGTATTCATAAAAATATTGTCACACTGTTAGTAGAAAACACAGTGTATTCGTAAAAATTATTGTGACACTGTAAGTGGAAAACGCAGTGTATTTGTAAAAAATATTGTCACACTGTTAGTGGAAATGCAGTGTATTCGTAAAAAATATTGACATACTGTTAGTGGAAATTCAGTGTATTCATAAAAAGTTTTGTGACACTGTAAGTGGAAAACACAGTGTATTGATAAACAACATTGTCACAGTATAAGTTGAAAACACAGTGTAATCATAAAAAATATAGTCACACTGTTAGTGGAAATACAGTGTATTCATAAAAATATTGTGATATTGGTAGAGGATATGCAGTGTATTCATAAACATTATTGTCACACTACTAGTGGAAATGCAGTGTATTTGTAAAATTTTTTATCACACTGTTAGTGGAAAATGCAGTGTATTTGTAAAAAATATTGCCACACTGTAAGTGGAAAACACAGTGTATTTGTAAAAAATATTGTCATACTGTTAGTGGAAACACAGCATATTCATACAAAATATTGTGACATTGTTAGTGGAAATGCAGTGTATTCGTAAAAATTATTGTCAAGCTGTTAGTGGAAACAGCGTATTTGTAAAAAATATTGTCACACTGTGTGGAAACGCAGTGTATTCATAAAAAAATATTGTCACACTATGTGGAAACCGCAGTGTAGTCTTAAAAAATATTATAAAACTGTAAGTGGAAAATGCAGTGTATTCCTAACATTTATTGTAACACTGTAGTGGAGACACTGGAAAAGCAGTGTATTCTTAAAAAATATTGTCACACTGTAAGTGGAAAACGCAGCATATTAGTAAATAATTTTGTCACACTGTTAGTAGAAAATGCAAAGTATTGTTAAAATATATTGTCACACTGTTAGTGGAAACACTGGAAAAGCAGTGTATTCATAAAAATATTGTCACACTGTGAGTGAAAAACGCAGTGTATTCGTAAAAAATATTTTGAAACTGTAAGTGGAAAACACAGTGTATTCATAAAAAATATTGTCATACTGTTAGTGAAAATGCAGTGTATTCGTAAAAAATATTATCACACTATTAGAAATGCAGTGTATTCATAAAAAATTTTGAGACAATGTAAGTTGAAAACCCATTGTATTCATAAACAACATTGTCACAGTATAAGTGGAAAATTCAGTGTATTCATAAAAAATATTGTCACACTGTTAGTGGAAATGCAGTGTATTCATAATAATATTGTGACAATGGTAGTGGAAATGCAATGTATTCATAAAAATTATTGTCACACTGTTAGTGGAAATGCAGTGTATTTGTAAAAAATATTGGCACACTGTTAGTGGAAATGCAGTGTATTCATAAAAAGTTTTGTGACACTGTAAGTGGAAAACACAGTGTATTGATAAACAACATTGTCACAGTATAAGTGGAAAATGCAGTGTATTCATAAAAAATATTGTCACACTGTTAGTGGAAATGCAGTGTATTCATCAAAATATTGTGACACTGTGTGGAAAATGCAGTGTATTCATAAAAAATATTCACAAAATAAGTGTAAAACACAGTATTTTTAGTAAAATATTTTGTCACACTGTTAGTGGAAATACAGTGTATTAAAAAAATTTATTGACAACCTGTTAGTGGAAATGCAGCGTATTCATAAAAAATATTGTGACACTGTATGGAAATCACAGTGTAGTCATAAAAAATATTGTAAAGCTGTAAGTGGAAAATGCAGTGTATTCCTAACATTTATTGTCACAGTGTAAGTGGAAAACACAGTGTATTAGTAAATAATATTGTCACACTGTTAGTGGAAAATGCAGAGTATTGGTAAAATATATTTTCACACTGTTTGTGGAAACACTGGAAAAGCAGTGTATTCATAAAAAATATTGTCACACTGTAAGTGGAAAACGCAGTGTATTTGTAAAAAATATTGTCACACTGTTAGTGGAAATGCAGTGTATTCATAAAAAATATTGACACACTGTTAGTGGAAATGCAGTGTATTCATAAAAAGTTTTGTGACAGTGTAAGTGGAAAACACAGTGTATTGATAAACAACATTGTCACAGTATAAGTGGAAAACACAGTGTATTCATAAAAAATATTGTCACACTGTTAGTGGAAATACAGTGTATTCATAAAAATATTGTGATATTGGTAGAGGATATGCAGTGTATTCATAAACATTATTATCACGCTACTAGTGGAAATGCAGTGTATTTGTAAAAAATTTTAACACACTGTTAGTGGAAAATGCAGTGTGTTTGTAAAAAATATTGCCACACTGAAATTGGAAAACACAGTGTATTTGTAAAAAATATTGTCATACTGTTAGTGGAAACACAGCATATTCATACAAAATATTGTGACATTGTTAGTGGAAATGCAGTGTATTCGTAAAAATTATTGTCAAGCTGTTAGTGGAAACAGCGTATTTGTAAAAAATATTGTCACACTGTGTGGAAACGCAGTGTATTCATAAAAAAATATGGTCACACTATGTGGAAAACGCAGTGTAGTCATAAAAAATATTGTCTAACTAACTGGAAAACACAGTGTATTAGCAAAATATTTTGTCACATTGTTAGTGGAAATACAGTGTTTTCAAGAAAAGTATTATCAAGCTGTTAGTGGAAATGCAGTGTATTCATAAAAAATATTGTGACACTGTATGGAAAACAGTGTAGTCATAAAAAATATTGTAAAGCTGTAAGTATAAAATGCAGTGTATTCCTAACATTTATTGTCACAGTGTAATTGGAAAACACAATGTAGCAGTAAATAATATTGTCACACTGTTAGTGGAAAATGCAGAGTATTGGTAAAATATATTTTCACACTGTTAGTGGAAACAGTGGAAAAGCAGTGTATTCATAAAAAATATTGTCACATTGTTAGTGGAAAACACAGTGTATTCGTAAAAAATATTGTGACACTGTAAGTGGAAAACGCAGTGTATTTGTAAAAAATATTGTCACACTGTTAGTGGAAATGCAGTGTATTCGTAAAAAATATTGGCACACTGTTAGTGGAAATGCAGTGTATTCATAAAAAGTTTTGTGACACTGTAAGTGGAAAACACAGTGTATTGATAAACAACATTGTCACAGTATAAGTGGAAAATGCAGTGTATTCATAAAAAATATTGTCACACTGTTAGTGGAAATGCAGTGTATTCATCAAAATATTGTGACACTGTGTGGAAAATGCAGTGTATTCATAAAAAATATTCACAAAATAAGTGTAAAACACCGTATTTTTAGTAAAATATTTTGTCACACTGTTAGTGGAAATACAGTGTATTAAAAAAATTTATTGACAACCTGTTAGTGGAAATGCAGCGTATTCATAAAAAATATTGTGACACTGTATGGAAATCACAGTGTAGTCATAAAAAATATTGTAAAGCTGTAAGTGGAAAATGCAGTGTATTCCTAACATTTATTGTCACAGTGTAAGTGGAAAACACAGTGTATTAGTAAATAATATTGTCACACTGTTAGTGGAAAATGCAGAGTATTGGTAAAATATATTTTCACACTGTTAGTGGAAACAGTGGAAAAGCAGTGTATTCATAAAAATATTGTCACACTGTTAGTAGAAAACACAGTGTATTCGTAAAAATTATTGTGACACTGTAAGTGGAAAACGCAGTGTATTTGTAAAAAATATTGTCACACTGTTAGTGGAAATGCAGTGTATTCGTAAAAAATATTGACATACTGTTAGTGGAAATTCAGTGTATTCATAAAAAGTTTTGTGACACTGTAAGTGGAAAACACAGTGTATTGATAAACAACATTGTCACAGTATAAGTTGAAAACACAGTGTAATCATAAAAAATATAGTCACACTGTTAGTGGAAATACAGTGTATTCATAAAAATATTGTGATATTGGTAGAGGATATGCAGTGTATTCATAAACATTATTGTCACACTACTAGTGGAAATGCAGTGTATTTGTAAAATTTTTTATCACACTGTTAGTGGAAAATGCAGTGTATTTGTAAAAAATATTGCCACACTGTAAGTGGAAAACACAGTGTATTTGTAAAAAATATTGTCATACTGTTAGTGGAAACACAGCATATTCATACAAAATATTGTGACATTGTTAGTGGAAATGCAGTGTATTCGTAAAAATTATTGTCAAGCTGTTAGTGGAAACAGCGTATTTGTAAAAAATATTGTCACACTGTGTGGAAACGCAGTGTATTCATAAAAAAATATTGTCACACTATGTGGAAACCGCAGTGTAGTCTTAAAAAATATTATAAAACTGTAAGTGGAAAATGCAGTGTATTCCTAACATTTATTGTAACACTGTAGTGGAGACACTGGAAAAGCAGTGTATTCTTAAAAAATATTGTCACACTGTAAGTGGAAAACGCAGCATATTAGTAAATAATTTTGTCACACTGTTAGTAGAAAATGCAAAGTATTGTTAAAATATATTGTCACACTGTTAGTGGAAACACTGGAAAAGCAGTGTATTCATAAAAATATTGTCACACTGTGAGTGAAAAATGCAGTGTATTCGTAAAAAATATTTTGAAACTGTAAGTGGAAAACACAGTGTATTCATAAAAAATATTGTCATACTGTTAGTGAAAATGCAGTGTATTCGTAAAAAATATTATCACACTATTAGAAATGCAGTGTATTCATAAAAAATTTTGAGACAATGTAAGTTGAAAACCCATTGTATTCATAAACAACATTGTCACAGTATAAGTGGAAAATTCAGTGTATTCATAAAAAATATTGTCACACTGTTAGTGGAAATGCAGTGTATTCATAATAATATTGTGACAATGGTAGTGGAAATGCAATGTATTCATAAAAATTATTGTCACACTGTTAGTGGAAATGCAGTGTATTTGTAAAAAATATTGGCACACTGTTAGTGGAAATGCAGTGTATTCATAAAAAGTTTTGTGACACTGTAAGTGGAAAACACAGTGTATTGATAAACAACATTGTCACAGTATAAGTGGAAAATGCAGTGTATTCATAAAAAATATTGTCACACTGTTAGTGGAAATGCAGTGTATTCATCAAAATATTGTGACACTGTGTGGAAAATGCAGTGTATTCATAAAAAATATTCACAAAATAAGTGTAAAACACAGTATTTTTAGTAAAATATTTTGTCACACTGTTAGTGGAAATACAGTGTATTAAAAAAATTTATTGACAACCTGTTAGTGGAAATGCAGCGTATTCATAAAAAATATTGTGACACTGTATGGAAATCACAGTGTAGTCATAAAAAATATTGTAAAGCTGTAAGTGGAAAATGCAGTGTATTCCTAACATTTATTGTCACAGTGTAAGTGGAAAACACAGTGTATTAGTAAATAATATTGTCACACTGTTAGTGGAAAATGCAGAGTATTGGTAAAATATATTTTCACACTGTTAGTGGAAACAGTGGAAAAGCAGTGTATTCATAAAAATATTGTCACACTGTTAGTAGAAAACACAGTGTATTCGTAAAAATTATTGTGACACTGTAAGTGGAAAACGCAGTGTATTTGTAAAAAATATTGTCACACTGTTAGTGGAAATGCAGTGTATTCGTAAAAAATATTGACATACTGTTAGTGGAAATTCAGTGTATTCATAAAAAGTTTTGTGACACTGTAAGTGGAAAACACAGTGTATTGATAAACAACATTGTCACAGTATAAGTTGAAAACACAGTGTAATCATAAAAAATATAGTCACACTGTTAGTGGAAATACAGTGTATTCATAAAAATATTGTGATATTGGTAGAGGATATGCAGTGTATTCATAAACATTATTGTCACACTACTAGTGGAAATGCAGTGTATTTGTAAAAATTTTTATCACACTGTTAGTGGAAAATGCAGTGTATTTGTAAAAAATATTGCCACACTGTAAGTGGAAAACACAGTGTATTTGTAAAAAATATTGTCATACTGTTAGTGGAAACACAGCATATTCATACAAAATATTGTGACATTGTTAGTGGAAATGCAGTGTATTCTTAAAAATTATTGTCAAGCTGTTAGTGGAAACAGCGTATTTGTAAAAAATATTGTCACACTGTGTGGAAACACAGTGTATTCATAAAAAAATATTGTCACACTATGTGGAAACCGCAGTGTAGTCTTAAAAAATATTATAAAACTGTAAGTGGAAAATGCAGTGTATTCCTAACATTTATTGTAACACTGTAGTGGAGACACTGGAAAAGCAGTGTATTCTTAAAAAATATTGTCACACTGTAAGTGGAAAACGCAGCGTATTAGTAAATAATTTTGTCACACTGTTAGTAGAAAATGCAAAGTATTGTTAAAATATATTGTCACACTGTTAGTGGAAACACTGGAAAAGCAGTGTATTCATAAAAATATTGTCACACTGTGAGTGAAAAACGCAGTGTATTCGTAAAAAATATTTTGAAACTGTAAGTGGAAAACACAGTGTATTCATAAAAAATATTGTCATACTGTTAGTGAAAATGCAGTGTATTCGTAAAAAATATTATCACACTATTAGAAATGCAGTGTATTCATAAAAAATTTTGAGACAATGTAAGTTGAAAACCCATTGTATTCATAAACAACATTGTCACAGTATAAGTGGAAAATTCAGTGTATTCATAAAAAATATTGTCACACTGTTAGTGGAAATGCAGTGTATTCATAATAATATTGTGACAATGGTAGTGGAAATGCAATGTATTCATAAAAATTATTGTCACACTGTTAGTGGAAATGCAGTGTATTTGTAAAAAATATTGGCACACTGTTAGTGGAAATGCAGTGTATTCATAAAAAGTTTTGTGACACTGTAAGTGGAAAACACAGTGTATTGATAAACAACATTGTCACAGTATAAGTGGAAAATGCAGTGTATTCATAAAAAATATTGTCACACTGTTAGTGGAAATGCAGTGTATTCATCAAAATATTGTGACACTGTGTGGAAAATGCAGTGTATTCATAAAAAATATTCACAAAATAAGTGTAAAACACAGTATTTTTAGTAAAATATTTTGTCACACTGTTAGTGGAAATACAGTGTATTAAAAAAATTTATTGACAACCTGTTAGTGGAAATGCAGCGTATTCATAAAAAATATTGTGACACTGTATGGAAATCACAGTGTAGTCATAAAAAATATTGTAAAGCTGTAAGTGGAAAATGCAGTGTATTCCTAACATTTATTGTCACAGTGTAAGTGGAAAACACAGTGTATTAGTAAATAATATTGTCACACTGTTAGTGGAAAATGCAGAGTATTGGTAAAATATATTTTCACACTGTTAGTGGAAACAGTGGAAAAGCAGTGTATTCATAAAAATATTGTCACACTGTTAGTAGAAAACACAGTGTATTCGTAAAAATTATTGTGACACTGTAAGTGGAAAACGCAGTGTATTTGTAAAAAATATTGTCACACTGTTAGTGGAAATGCAGTGTATTCGTAAAAAATATTGACATACTGTTAGTGGAAATTCAGTGTATTCATAAAAAGTTTTGTGACACTGTAAGTGGAAAACACAGTGTATTGATAAACAACATTGTCACAGTATAAGTTGAAAACACAGTGTAATCATAAAAAATATAGTCACACTGTTAGTGGAAATACAGTGTATTCATAAAAATATTGTGATATTGGTAGAGGATATGCAGTGTATTCATAAACATTATTGTCACACTACTAGTGGAAATGCAGTGTATTTGTAAAATTTTTTATCACACTGTTAGTGGAAAATGCAGTGTATTTGTAAAAAATATTGCCACACTGTAAGTGGAAAACACAGTGTATTTGTAAAAAATATTGTCATACTGTTAGTGGAAACACAGCATATTCATACAAAATATTGTGACATTGTTAGTGGAAATGCAGTGTATTCGTAAAAATTATTGTCAAGCTGTTAGTGGAAACAGCGTATTTGTAAAAAATATTGTCACACTGTGTGGAAACGCAGTGTATTCATAAAAAAATATTGTCACACTATGTGGAAACTGCAGTGTAGTCTTAAAAAATATTATAAAACTGTAAGTGGAAAATGCAGTGTATTCCTAACATTTATTGTAACACTGTAGTGGAGACACTGGAAAAGCAGTGTATTTTTAAAAAATATTGTCACACTGTAAGTGGAAAACGCAGCGTATTAGTAAATAATTTTGTCACACTGTTAGTAGAAAATGCAAAGTATTGTTAAAATATATTGTCACACTGTTAGTGGAAACACTGGAAAAGCAGTGTATTCATAAAAATATTGTCACACTGTGAGTGAAAAACGCAGTGTATTCGTAAAAAATATTTTGAAACTGTAAGTGGAAAACACAGTGTATTCATAAAAAATATTGTCATACTGTTAGTGAAAATGCAGTGTATTCGTAAAAAATATTATCACACTATTAGAAATGCAGTGTATTCATAAAAAATTTTGAGACAATGTAAGTTGAAAACCCATTGTATTCATAAACAACATTGTCACAGTATAAGTGGAAAATTCAGTGTATTCATAAAAAATATTGTCACACTGTTAGTGGAAATGCAGTGTATTCATAATAATATTGTGACAATGGTAGTGGAAATGCAATGTATTCATAAAAATTATTGTCACACTGTTAGTGGAAATGCAGTGTATTCGTAAAAAATATTGTCACACTGTAAGTTGAAAACACAGTGAATTCACAAACAATATTGTCACAGTTAGTGGAAACACAGCCTATTCGTAAAAAATATTGTGACATTGTTAGTGGAAATGCGGGGTATTCATAAAAAATATTGTAACACTTTATGGAAAAAACAGTGTAGTCATAAAAAATATTGTCAAACTAAGTGTAAAACACAGTGTTTTTAGCAAAATATTTTGTCACACTGTTAGTGGAAATACAGTGTATTAAAAAAATGTATTGACAACCTGTTAGTGGAAATGCAGCATATTTATAAAAAATATTGTGACACTGTATGGAAATCACAGTGTAGTCATAAAAAATATTGTAAAGCTGTAAGAGGAAAATGCAGTGTATTCCTAACATTTATTGTCACAGTGTAAGTGGAAAACACAGTGTATTAGTAAATAATATTGTCACACTGTTAGTGGAAAATGCAGAGTATTGGTAAAATATATTTTCACACTGTTTGTGGAAACACTGGAAAAGCAGTGTATTCATAAAAAATATTGTGACACTGTAAGTGGAAAACGCAGTGTATTTGTAAAAAATATTGTCACACTGTTAGTGGAAATGCAGTGTATTCATAAAAAATATTGACACACTGTTAGTGGAAATGCAGTGTATTCATAAAAAGTTTTGTGACATTGTAAGTGGAAAACACAGTGTATTGATAAACAACATTGTCACAGTATAAGTGGAAAACACAGTGTATTCATAAAAAATATTGTCACACTGTTAGTGGAAATACAGTGTATTCATAAAAATATTGTGATATTGGTAGAGGATATGCAGTGTATTCATAAACATTATTATCACGCTACTAGTGGAAATGCAGTGTATTTGTAAAAAATTTTAACACACTGTTAGTGGAAAATGCAGTGTGTTTGTAAAAAATATTGCCACACTGAAATTGGAAAACACAGTGTATTCGTAAAAAATATTGTCATACTGTTAGTGGAAACACAGCATATTCATACAAAATATTGTGACATTGTTAGTGGAAATGCAGTGTATTTGTAAAAATTATTGTCAAGCTGTTAGTGGAAACAGCGTATTTGTAAAAAATATTGTCACACTGTGTGGAAACGCAGTGTATTCATAAAAAAATATTGTCACACTTTGTGGAAAACGCAGTGTAGTCATAAAAAATATTGTCTAACTAACTGGAAAACACAGTGTATTAGCAAAATATTTTGTCTCACTTGTAGTGGAAATACAGTGTTTTCAAGAAAAGTATTGTCAAACTGTTAGTGGAAATGCAGTGTATTCATAAAAAATATTGTGACACTGTATGGAAAACAGTGTAGTCATAAAAAATATTGTAAAGCTGTAAGTGGAAAATGCAGTGTATTCCTAACATTTATTGTCACAGTGTAATTGGAAAACACAGTGTATCAGTAAATAATATTGTCACACTGTTAGTGGAAAATGCAGAGTATTGGTAAAATATATTTTCACACTGTTAGTGGAAACAGTGGAAAAGCAGTGTATTCATAAAAAATATTATCACATTGTTAGTGGAAAACACAGTGTATTCGTAAAAAATATTGTGACAATGTAAGTGGAAAACGCAGTGTATTTGTAAAAAATATTGTCACACTGTTAGTGGAAATGCAGTGTATTAGTAAAAAATATTGACACACTGTTAGTGGAAATGCAGTGTATTCATAAAAAGTTTTGTGACACTGTAAGTGGAAAACACAGTGTATTGATAAACAACATTGTCACAGTATAAGTGGAAAACACAGTGTATTCATAAAAAATATTGTCACACTGTTAGTGGAAATACAGTGTATTCATAAAAATATTGTGATATTGGTAGAGGATATGCAGTGTATTCATAAACATTATTGTCATGCTACTAGTGGAAATGCAGTGTATTTATAAAAAATTTTATCACACTGTTAGTGGAAAATGCAGTGTATTTGTGAAAAATATTGCCACACTGTAAGTGGAAAACACAGTGAATTCGTAAAAATTATTGTCAAGCTGTTAGTGGAAACAGCGTATTTGTAAAAAATATTGTCACACTGTGCTGAAACGCAGTGTATTCATAAAAAAATATTGTCTAACTAACTGGAAAACACAGTGTATTAGCAAAATATTTTGTCACACTGTTAGTGGAAAAACAGTGTTTTCAAGAAAAGTATTGTCAAACTGTTAGTGGAAATGCAGTGTATTCATAAAAAATATTGTCTAACTAACTGGAAAACACAGTGTATTAGCAAAATATTTTGTCTCACTGTTAGTGGAAATACAGTGTTTTCAAGAAAAGTATTGTCAAACTGTTAGTGGAAATGCAGTGTATTCATAAAAAATATTGTGACACTGTATGGAAAACAGTGTAGTCATAAAAAATATTGTAAAGCTGTAAGAGGAAAATGCAGTGTATTCCTAACATTTATTGTCACAGTGTAATTGGAAAACACAGTGTATCAGTAAATAATATTGTCACACTGTTAGTGGAAAATGCAGAGTATTGGTAAAATATATTTTCACACTGTTAGTGGAAACAGTGGAAAAGCAGTGTATTCATAAAAAATATTATCACATTGTTAGTGGAAAACACAGTGTATTCGTAAAAAATATTGTGACAATGTAAGTGGAAAACGCAGTGTATTTGTAAAAAATATTGTCACACTGTTAGTGGAAATGCAGTGTATTCGTAAAAAATATTGACACACTGTTAGTGGAAATGCAGTGTATTCATAAAAAGTTTTGTGACACTGTAAGTGGAAAACACAGTGTATTGATAAACAACATTGTCACAGTATAAGTGGAAAACACAGTGTATTCATAAAAAATATTGTCACACTGTTAGTGGAAATACAGTGTATTCATAAAAATATTGTGATAGTGGTAGAGGATATGCAGTGTATTCATAAACATTATTGTCATGCTACTAGTGGAAATGCAGTGTATTTATAAAAAATTTTATCACACTGTTAGTGGAAAATGCAGTGTATTTGTGAAAAATATTGCCACACTGTAAGTGGAAAACACAGTGAATTCGTAAAAATTATTGTCAAGCTGTTAGTGGAAACAGCGTATTTGTAAAAAATATTGTCACACTGTGCTGAAACGCAGTGTATTCATAAAAAAATATTGTCTAACTAACTGGAAAACACAGTGTATTAGCAAAATATTTTGTCACACTGTTAGTGGAAAAACAGTGTTTTCAAGAAAAGTATTGTCAAACTGTTAGTGGAAATGCAGTGTATTCATAACAAATATTGTGACACTGCATGGAAAACAAAGTGTAGTCATAAAAAATATTGTAAAGCTGTAAGTGGAAAATGCAGTGTATTCCTAACATTTATTGTCACACTGTAGTGGAAACACTGGAAAAGCAGTGTATTCATAAAAATATTGTCACACTGTAAGTGGAAAGTGCAGTGTATTCTTAAATAATATTGTCATACTGTTAGTTGAAAATGCAGAGTAGTGGTAAAATATATTGTCACACTGTTAGTGGAAACACTGGAAAAGCAGTGTATTCATAAAACATATTGTCACACTGTTAGTAGAAAACGCAGTGTTCATAAAAAATTTTGAGACACTGTAAGTGGAAAACACAGTGTATTCATAAACAACATTGTCACAGTATAAGTGGAAAATGCAGTGTATTCATAAAAAATATTGTCACACTGTTAGTGGAAATGCAGTGTATTCATCAAAATATTGTGACACTGTGTGGAAAATGCAGTGTATTCATAAAAAATATTCTCACACTAAGTGGAAAACTCAGTGTATTCATAAAAAATATTGTCAAACTAAGTGTAAAACACAGTATTTTAGTAAAATATTTTGTCACACTGTTAGTGGAAATACAGTGTATTAAAAAATTTTATTGACAACCTGTTAGTGGAAATGCAGCGTATTCATAAAAAATATTGTGACACTGTATGGAAATCACAGTGTAGTCATAAAAAATATTGTAAAGCTGTAAGTGGAAAATGCAGTGTATTCCTAACATTTATTGTCACAGTGTAAGTGGAAAACACAGTGTATTAGTAAATAATATTGTCACACTGTTAGTGGAAAATGCAGAGTATTGGTAAAATATATTTTCACACTGTTAGTGGAAACAGTGGAAAAGCAATGTATTCATAAAAAAAATATTGTCACACTGTTAGTGGAAAACACAGTGTATTCGTAAAAAATATTGTCACACTGTTAGTGGAAATGCAGTGTATTCGTAAAAAATATTGACATACTGTTAGTGGAAATGCAGTGTATTCATAAAAAGTTTTGTGACAGTGTAAGTGGAAAACACAGTGTATTGATAAACAACATTGTCACAGTATAAGTGGAAAACACAGTGTATTCAAAAGAAATATTGTCACACTGTTAGTGGAAATACAGTGTATTTATAAAAATATTGTGATATTGGTAGAGGATATGCAGTGTATTCATAAACATTACTGTCACGCTACTAGTGGAAATGCAGTGTATTTGTAAAAATTTTTAACACACTGTTAGTGGAAAATGCAGTGTATTTGTAAAAAATATTGCCACACTGTAAGTGGAAAACACAGTGTATTCGTAAAAAATATTGTCATACTGTTAGTGGAAACACAGCATATTCATACAAAATATTGTGACATTGTTAGTGGAAATGCAGTGTATTCGTAAAAATTATTGTCAAGCTGTTAGTGGAAGCAGCGTATTTGTAAAAAATATTGTCACACTGTGTGGAAACGCAGTGTATTCATAAAAAAATATGGTCACACTATGTGGAAAACGCAGTGTAGTCATAAAAAATATTGTCTAACTAACTGGAAAACAGAGTGTATTAGCAAAATATTTTGTCACATTGTTAGTGGAAATACAGTGTTTTCAAGAAAAGTATTATCAAGCTGTTAGTGGAAATGCAGTGTATTCATAAAAAATATTGTGACACTGTATGGAAAACAGTGTAGTCATAAAAAATATTGTAAAGCTGTAAGTGGAAAATGCAGTGTATTCCTAACATTTATTGTCACAGTGTAAGTGGAAAACACAGTGTATTAGTAAATAATATTGTCACACTGTTAGTGGAAAATGCAGAGTATTGGTAAAATATATTTTCACACTGTTAGTGGAAACAGTGGAAAAGCAGTGTATTCATAAAAATATTGTCACACTGTTAGTAGAAAACACAGTGTATTCATAAAAATTATTGTGACACTGTAAGTGGAAAACGCAGTGTATTTGTAAAAAATATTGTCACACTGTTAGTGGAAAATGCAGAGTATTGGTAAAATATATTGTCACACTGTTAGTGGAAACACTGGAAAAGCAGTGTATTCATAAAAAATATTGTCACACTGTTAGTAGAAAACGAAGTGTATTCATAAACAATATTGTCAAACTAAGTGGAAAACACAGTGTATTAGTAAAATATTTTATCACACTGTTAGTGGAAATGCAGTGTAATCGTAAAAAATATTGGCACACTGTTAGTGGAAATGCAATGTATTCATAAAAAGTTTTGTGACACTGTAAGTGGAAAATGCAGTGAATCATTAACAACATTGTCACAGTATAAGTGGAAAACACAGTGTATTCATAAAAAATATTGTCACACTGTTAGTGGAAATGCAATGTATTCGTAAAAAATATTATCACACTGTTAGAAATACAGTGTATTCATAAAAAATATTGTCACGCTGTTAGTGGAAACGCAGTGTATTCAAAAAAAATATTGGCACACTATGTGGAAAATGCAGTGTATTCATAAAAAATATAGTCAAACTAAGTGGAAACCAGAGTGTATTAGTATGACATTTTGTCACACTGTTAGTGGAAACACAGTGTTTTCAAAAAAAGTATTGTCAAACTGTTAGTGGAAATGCAGTGTATTCATAAAAAATATTGTGACACTGTATGGAAAACAGTGTAGTCATAAAAAACATTGTAAAACTGTAAGTGGAAAATGCAGTGTATTCCTAACATTTATTGTCACACTGTAGTGGAAACACTGGAAAAGCAGTGTATTGATAAAAATATTGTCACACTGTAAGTGGAAAGCGCAGTGTATTCTTAAATAATATTGTCATACTGTTAGTGGAAAATGCAGAATACTTGTAAAATTTATTGTCACACTGTTAGTGGAAACACTGGAAAAGCAGTGTATTCAAAAAAAATATTGTCACACTGTTAGTGGAACACGCAGTGTATTCGTAAAACATATTGTAAAACTTTAAGTGGAAAACACAGTGTATTTGTAAAAAACATTGTCACACTGTTAGTAGAAATGTAGTGTATTCGTAAAAAATATTATCACATTGCTAGAAATGCAGTGTATTCATAAAAAATATTGTCACACTGTTAGTGGAAACGCAATGCATTCATAAAAAATATTGTCACACTGTGTGGAAAAAGCAGTGTATTCATAAAAAATATTGTCACAATTAGTGGAAAACGCAGTGTATTCATAAAAAATATTGTCAAACTAAGAGGAAAACACAGTGTATTAGTAAAATATTTTGTCACACTGTTAGAGGAAATACAGCGTATTCAAAAAAAGTAGTGTCAAACTGTTAGTGGAAATGCAGTGTATTCATAAATTTTTTTTATAAAACTCTAAGTGGAAAATGCAGTGTATTCCTAACATTTATTGTCACACTGTAAGAGGAAAACATAGTGTATTAGTAAATAATATTGTCACACTGTTAGTGGACAATGCAGAGTATTGGTAAAATATATTGTCACACTGTTAGTGGAAACACTGGAAAAGCAGTGTATTCATAAAAAATATTGTCACACTGTTAGTAGAAAACGAAGTGTATTCATAAAAAATATTGTCAAACTAAGTGGAAAACACAGTGTATTAGTAAAATATTTTATCACACTGTTAGTGGAAATGCAGTGTAATCGTAAAAAATATTGGCACACTGTTAGTGGAAATGCAGTGTATTCATAAAAAGTTTTGTGACACTGTAAGTGGAAAATGCAGTGAATCATTAACAACATTGTCACAGTATAAGTGGAAAACACAGTGTATTCATAAAAAATATTGTCACACTGTTAGTGGAAATGCAATGTATTCGTAAAAAATATTATCACACTGTTAGAAATACAGTGTATTTATAAAAAATATTGTCACACTGTTAGTGAAAATGCAGTGTATTCATAAAAAATATTATCACACTGTTAGAAATGCAGTGTATTCATAAAAAATGTTGAGACAAAATGTAAATGGAAAACGCAGTGTATTCGTAAACAACATTGTCACAGTATAAGTGGAAAATGCAGTGTATTCATAAAAAATATTGTCACACTATTAGAGGAAATGCAGAGTTTTCATAAAAATATTGTGACACTGTGTGGAAAATGCAGTGTATTCATAAAAAATATTGTCACACTAAGTGGAAATCGCAATGTATTCATAAAAAATATTGTCAAACTAAGTGGAAAACACAGTGTTTTAGTAAAATATTTTGTCACACTGTTAGTGGAAATACAGTGTATTAAAAAAATGTATTGTCAAACTGCTAGTTGAAATGCAGCGTCTACATAAAAAATATTGTGACAATTTATGGAAAACACAGTGTAGTCATAAAAAATATTGTAAAGCTGTAAGTGGAAAATGCAGTGTATTCCTAACATTTATTGTCACACTGTAAGTGGAAAACACAGTGTATTAGTAAATAATATTGTCACACTGTAAGTGGAAAATGCAGAGTATTGGTAAAATATATTGTCTCACTGTTAGTGGAAACACTGGAAAAGCAGTGTATTCATAAAAAATATTGTCACACTATTAGAGGAAATGCAGAGTTTTCATAAAAATATTGTGACACTGTGTGGAAAATGCAGTGTATTCATAAAAAATATTGTCACACTAAGTGGAAAACGCAATGTATTCATAAAAAATATTGTCAAACTAAGTGGAAAACACAGTGTTTTAGTAAAATATTTTGTCACACTGTTAGTGGAAATACAGTGTATTAAAAAAATGTATTGTCAAACTGCTAGTGGAAATGCAGCGTCTACATAAAAAATATTGTGACAATTTATGGAAAACACAGTGTAGTCATAAAAAATATTGTAAAGCTGTAAGTGGAAAATGCAGTGTATTCCTAACATTTATTGTCACACTGTAAGTGGAAAACACAGTGTATTAGTAAATAATATTGTCACACTGTAAGTGGAAAATGCAGAGTATTGGTAAAATATATTGTCTCACTGTTAGTGGAAACACTGGAAAAGCAGTGTATTCATAAAAAATATTGTCACACTGTTATTGGAAATGCATTGTATTCATAAAAAGTTTTGTGACTCTGTAAGTGGAAAACGCAGTGTATTCATAAACAACATTGTCACAGTATAAATGGAAAACATAGAGTATTCATAAAAAATATTATCACACTGTTAGTGGAAATGCAGTGAATTCATAAAAATATTGTCACACTGTTAGTGGAAACACTGCATATTCGTAAAAAATATTGTGACATTGTTAGTGGAAATGCAGTGTATTCGTAAAAATAATTGTCACGTTGTTAGTGGAAACGCAGTGTATTCAAAAAAAATTATTGTCACACTATGTGGAAAATGCAGTGTATTCATTAAAAATATTGTCAAACTAAGTGGAAACCACAGTGTGTTAGTATGATATTTTGTCATACTGTTAGTGGAAATACAGTGTATTTGAAAAAAGTATTGTCAAACTGTTAGTGGAAATGCAGTGTATTAATAAAAAATATTGTGACACTGTATGGAAAACAGTGTAGTCTTAAAAAATATTGTAAAACTGTAAGTGGAAAATGCAGTGTATTCCTAACATTTATTGTCACACTGTAGTGGAAACACTGGAAAAGCAGTGTATTCATAAAAATATTGTCACACTGTAAGTGGAAAGTGCAGTGTATTCTTAAATAACATTGTCATACTGTTAGTTGAAAATGCAGAGTAGTGGTAAAATATATTGTCACACTGTTAGTGGAAACACTGGAAAAGCAGTGTATTCATAAAACATATTGTCACACTGTTAGTGGAAAACGCAGTGTTCATAAAAAATTTTGAGACACTGTAAGTGGAAAACACAGTGTATTCATAAACAACATTGTCACAGTATAAGTGGAAAATGCAGTGTATTCATAAAAAATATTGTCACACTGTTAGTGGAAATGCAGTGTATTCATCAAAATATTGTGACACTGTGTGGAAAATGCAGTGTATTCATAAAAAATATTCTCACACTAAGTGGAAAACTCAGTGTATTCATAAAAAATATTGTCAAACTAAGTGTAAAACACAGTATTTTAGTAAAATATTTTGTCACACTGTTAGTGGAAATACAGTGTATTAAAAAAATTTATTGACAACCTGTTAGTGGAAATGCAGCGTATTCATAAAAAATATTGTGACACTGTATGGAAATCACAGTGTAGTCATAAAAAATATTGTAAAGCTGTAAGTGGAAAATGCAGTGTATTCCTAACATTTATTGTCACAGTGTAAGTGGAAAACACAGTGTATTAGTAAATAATATTGTCACACTGTTAGTGGAAAATGCAGAGTATTGGTAAAATATATTTTCACACTGTTAGTGGAAACAGTGGAAAAGCAATGTATTCATAAAAAAAATATTGTCACACTGTTAGTGGAAAACACAGTGTATTCGTAAAAAATATTGTCACACTGTTAGTGGAAATGCAGTGTATTCGTAAAAAATATTGACATACTGTTAGTGGAAATGCAGTTTATTCATAAAAAGTTTTGTGACAGTGTAAGTGGAAAACACAGTGTATTGATAAACAACATTGTCACAGTATAAGTGGAAAACACAGTGTATTCAAAAGAAATATTGTCACACTGTTAGTGGAAATACAGTGTATTTATAAAAATATTGTGATATTGGTAGAGGATATGCAGTGTATTCATAAACATTACTGTCACGCTACTAGTGGAAATGCAGTGTATTTGTAAAAATTTTTAACACACTGTTAGTGGAAAATGCAGTGTATTTGTAAAAAATATTGCCACACTGTAAGTGGAAAACACAGTGTATTCGTAAAAAATATTGTCATACTGTTAGTGGAAACACAGCATATTCATACAAAATATTGTGACATTGTTAGTGGAAATGTAGTGTATTCGTAAAAATTATTGTCAAGCTGTTAGTGGAAGCAGCGTATTTGTAAAAAATATTGTCACACTGTGTGGAAACGCAGTGTATTCATAAAAAAATATGGTCACACTATGTGGAAAACGCAGTGTAGTCATAAAAAATATTGTCTAACTAACTGGAAAACACAGTGTATTAGCAAAATATTTTGTCACATTGTTAGTGGAAATACAGTGTTTTCAAGAAAAGTATTATCAAGCTGTTAGTGGAAATGCAGTGTATTCATAAAAAATATTGTGACACTGTATGGAAAACAGTGTAGTCATAAAAAATATTGTAAAGCTGTAAGTGGAAAATGCAGTGTATTCCTAACATTTATTGTCACAGTGTAAGTGGAAAACACAGTGTATTAGTAAATAATATTGTCACACTGTTAGTGGAAAATGCAGAGTATTGGTAAAATATATTTTCACACTGTTAGTGGAAACAGTGGAAAAGCAGTGTATTCATAAAAATATTGTCACACTGTTAGTAGAAAACACAGTGTATTCATAAAAATTATTGTGACACTGTAAGTGGAAAACGCAGTGTATTTGTAAAAAATATTGTCACACTGTTAGTGGAAATGCAGTGTATTCGTAAAAAATATTGACACACTGTTAGTGGAAATGCAGTGTATTCATAAAAAGTTTTGTGACACTGTAAGTGGAAAACACAGTGTATTGATAAACAACATTGTCACAGTATAAGTGGAAAATGCAGTGTATTCATAAAAAATATTGTCACACTGTTAGTGGAAATGCAGTGTATTCATCAAAATATTGTGACACTGTGTGGAAAATGCAGTGTATTCATAAAAAATATTCTCAAACTAAGTGTAAAACACAGTATTTTAGTAAAATATTTTGTCACACTGTTAGTGGAAATACAGTGTATTAAAAAAATTTATTGACAACCTGTTAGTGGAAATGCAGCGTATTCATAAAAAATATTGTGACACTGTATGGAAATCACAGTGTAGTCATAAAAAATTTTGTAAAGCTGTAAGTGGAAAATGCAGTGTATTCCTAACATTTATTGTCACAGTGTAAGTGGAAAACACAGTGTATTAGTAAATAATATTGTCACACTGTTAGTGGAAAATGCAGAGTATTGGTAAAATATATTTTCACACTGTTAGTGGAAACAGTGGAAAAGCAATGTATTCATAAAAAAAATATTGTCACACTGTTAGTGGAAAACACAGTGTATTCGTAAAAAATATTGTCACACTGTTAGTGGAAATGCAGTGTATTCGTAAAAAATATTGACATACTGTTAGTGGAAATGCAGTGTATTCATAAAAAGTTTTGTGACAGTGTAAGTGGAAAACACAGTGTATTGATAAACAACATTTTCACAGTATAAGTGGAAAACACAGTGTATTCAAAAGAAATATTGTCACACTGTTAGTGGAAATACAGTGTATTTATAAAAATATTGTGATATTGGTAGAGGATATGCAGTGTATTCATAAACATTACTGTCACGCTACTAGTGGAAATGCAGTGTATTTGTAAAAAATTTTAACACACTGTTAGTGGAAAATGCAGTGTATTTGTAAAAAATATTGCCACACTGTAAGTGGAAAACACAGTGTATTCGTAAAAAATATTGTCATACTGTTAGTGGAAACACAGCATATTCATACAAAATATTGTGACATTGTTAGTGGAAATGCAGTGTATTCGTAAAAATTATTGTCAAGCTGTTAGTGGAAGCAGCGTATTTGTAAAAAATATTGTCACACTGTGTGGAAACGCAGTGTATTCATAAAAAAATATGGTCACACTATGTGGAAAACGCAGTGTAGTCATAAAAAATATTGTCTAACTAACTGGAAAACACAGTGTATTAGCAAAATATTTTGTCACATTGTTAGTGGAAATACAGTGTTTTCAAGAAAAGTATTATCAAGCTGTTAGTGGAAATGCAGTGTATTCATAAAAAATATTGTGACACTGTATGGAAAACAGTGTAGTCATAAAAAATATTGTAAAGCTGTAAGTGGAAAATGGAGTGTATTCCTAACATTTATTGTCACAGTGTAAGTGGAAAACACAGTGTATTAGTAAATAATATTGTCACACTGTTAGTGGAAAATGCAGAGTATTGGTAAAATATATTTTCACACTGTTAGTGGAAACAGTGGAAAAGCAGTGTATTCATAAAAATATTGTCACACTGTTAGTAGAAAACACAGTGTATTCATAAAAATTATTGTGACACTGTAAGTGGAAAACGCAGTGTATTTGTAAAAAATATTGTCACACTGTTAGTGGAAATGCAGTGTATTCGTAAAAAATATTGACACACTGTTAGTGGAAATGCAGTGTATTCATAAAAAGTTTTGTGACACTGTAAGTGGAAAACACAGTGTATTGATAAACAACATTGTCACAGTATAAGTGGAAAATGCAGTGTATTCATAAAAAATATTGTCACACTGTTAGTGGAAATGCAGTGTATTCATCAAAATATTGTGACACTGTGTGGAAAATGCAGTGTATTCATAAAAAATATTCACAAAATAAGTGTAAAACACAGTATTTTTTGTAAAATATTTTGTCACACTGTTAGTGGAAATACAGTGTATTAAAAAAATTTATTGACAACCTGTTAGTGGAAATGCAGCGTATTCATAAAAAATATTGTGACACTGTATGGAAATCACAGTGTAGTCATAAAAAATATTGTAAAGCTGTAAGTGGAAAATGCAGTGTATTCCTAACATTTATTGTCACAGTGTAAGTGGAAAACACAGTGTATTAGTAAATAATATTGTCACACTGTTAGTGGAAAATGCAGAGTATTGGTAAAATATATTTTCACACTGTTAGTGGAAACAGTGGAAAAGCAGTGTATTCATAAAAATATTGTCACACTGTTAGTAGAAAACACAGTGTATTCGTAAAAATTATTGTGACACTGTAAGTGGAAAACGCAGTGTATTTGTAAAAAATATTGTCACACTGTTAGTGGAAATGCAGTGTATTCGTAAAAAATATTGACATACTGTTAGTGGAAATTCAGTGTATTCATAAAAAGTTTTGTGACACTGTAAGTGGAAAACACAGTGTATTGATAAACAACATTGTCACAGTATAAGTTGAAAACACAGTGTAATCATAAAAAATATAGTCACACTGTTAGTGGAAATACAGTGTATTCATAAAAATATTGTGATATTGGTAGAGGATATGCAGTGTATTCATAAACATTATTGTCACACTACTAGTGGAAATGCAGTGTATTTGTAAAAATTTTTATCACACTGTTAGTGGAAAATGCAGTGTATTTGTAAAAAATATTGCCACACTGTAAGTGGAAAACACAGTGTATTTGTAAAAAATATTGTCATACTGTTAGTGGAAACACAGCATATTCATACAAAATATTGTGACATTGTTAGTGGAAATGCAGTGTATTCGTAAAAATTATTGTCAAGCTGTTAGTGGAAACAGCGTATTTGTAAAAAATATTGTCACACTGTGTGGAAACGCAGTGTATTCATAAAAAAATATTGTCACACTATGTGGAAACCGCAGTGTAGTCTTAAAAAATATTATAAAACTGTAAGTGGAAAATGCAGTGTATTCCTAACATTTATTGTAACACTGTAGTGGAGACACTGGAAAAGCAGTGTATTCTTAAAAAATATTGTCACACTGTAGGTGGAAAATGCAGCGTATTAGTAAATAATTTTGTCACACTGTTAGTAGAAAATGCAAAGTATTGTTAAAATATATTGTCACACTGTTAGTGGAAACACTGGAAAAGCAGTGTATTCATAAAAATATTGTCACACTGTGAGTGAAAAACGCAGTGTATTCGTAAAAAATATTTTGAAACTGTAAGTGGAAAACAGTGTATTCATAAAAAATATTGTCATACTGTTAGTGAAAATGCAGTGTATTCGTAAAAAATATTATCACACTATTAGAAATGCAGTGTATTCATAAAAAATTTTGAGACAATGTAAGTTGAAAACCCATTGTATTCATAAACAACATTGTCACAGTATAAGTGGAAAATTCAGTGTATTCATAAAAAATATTGTCACACTGTTAGTGGAAATGCAGTGTATTCATAATAATATTGTGACAATGGTAGTGGAAATGCAATGTATTCATAAAAATTATTGTCACACTGTTAGTGGAAATGCAGTGTATTCGTAAAAAATATTGTCACACTGTAAGTTGAAAACACAGTGAATTCACAAACAATATTGTCACAGTTAGTGGAAACACAGCCTATTCGTAAAAAATATTGTGACATTGTTAGTGGAAATGCGGGGTATTCATAAAAAATATTGTAACACTGTATGGAAAAAACAGTGTAGTCATAAAAAATATTGTCAAACTAAGTGTAAAACACAGTGTTTTTAGCAAAATATTTTGTCACACTGTTAGTGGAAATACAGTGTATTAAAAAAATGTATTGACAACCTGTTAGTGGAAATGCAGCATATTTATAAAAAATATTGTGACACTGTATGGAAATCACAGTGTAGTCATAAAAAATATTGTAAAGCTGTAAGAGGAAAATGCAGTGTATTCCTAACATTTATTGTCACAGTGTAAGTGGAAAACACAGTGTATTAGTAAATAATATTGTCACACTGTTAGTGGAAAATGCAGAGTATTGGTAAAATATATTTTAACACTGTTTGTGGAAACACTGGAAAAGCAGTGTATTCATAAAAAATATTGTGACACTGTAAGTGGAAAACGCAGTGTATTTGTAAAAAATATTGTCACACTGTTAGTGGAAATGCAGTGTATTCATAAAAAATATTGACACACTGTTAGTGGAAATGCAGTGTATTCATAAAAAGTTTTGTGACAGTGTAAGTGGAAAACACAGTGTATTGATAAACAACATTGTCACAGTATAAGTGGAAAACACAGTGTATTCATAAAAAATATTGTCACACTGTTAGTGGAAATACAGTGTATTCATAAAAATATTGTGATATTGGTAGAGGATATGCAGTGTATTCATAAACATTATTATCACGCTACTAGTGGAAATGCAGTGTATTTGTAAAAAATTTTAACACACTGTTAGTGGAAAATGCAGTGTGTTTGTAAAAAATATTGCCACACTGAAATTGGAAAACACAGTGTATTCGTAAAAAATATTGTCATACTGTTAGTGGAAACACAGCATATTCATACAAAATATTGTGACATTGTTAGTGGAAATGCAGTGTATTTGTAAAAATTATTGTCAAGCTGTTAGTGGAAACAGCGTATTTGTAAAAAATATTGTCACAATGTGTGGAAACGCAGTGTATTCATAAAAAAATATTGTCACACTTTGTGGAAAACGCAGTGTAGTCATAAAAAATATTGTCTAACTAACTGGAAAACACAGTGTATTAGCAAAATATTTTGTCTCACTGTTAGTGGAAATACAGTGTTTTCAAGAAAAGTATTGTCAAACTGTTAGTGGAAATGCAGTGTATTCATAAAAAATATTGTGACACTGTATGGAAAACAGTGTAGTCATAAAAAAATATTGTAAAGCTGTAAGTGGAAAATGCAGTGTATTCCTAACATTTATTGTCACAGTGTAATTGGAAAACACAGTGTATCAGTAAATAATATTGTCACACTGTTAGTGGAAAATGCAGAGTATTGGTAAAATATATTTTCACACTGTTAGTGGAAACAGTGGAAAAGCAGTGTATTCATAAAAAATATTATCACATTGTTAGTGGAAAACACAGTGTATTCGTAAAAAATATTGTGACAATGTAAGTGGAAAACGCAGTGTATTTGTAAAAAATATTGTCACACTGTTAGTGGAAATGCAGTGTATTCGTAAAAAATATTGACACACTGTTAGTGGAAATGCAGTGTATTCATAAAAAGTTTTGTGACACTGTAAGTGGAAAACACAGTGTATTGATAAACAACATTGTCACAGTATAAGTGGAAAACACAGTGTATTCATAAAAAATATTGTCACACTGTTAGTGGAAATACAGTGTATTCATAAAAATATTGTGATATTGGTAGAGGATATGCAGTGTATTCATAAACATTATTGTCATGCTACTAGTGGAAATGCAGTGTATTTATAAAAATTTTTATCACACTGTTAGTGGAAAATGCAGTGTATTTGTGAAAAATATTGCCACACTGTAAGTGGAAAACACAGTGAACTCGTAAAAATTATTGTCAAGCTGTTAGTGGAAACAGCGTATTTGTAAAAAATATTGTCACACTGTGCTGAAACGCAGTGTATTCATAAAAAAATATTGTCTAACTAACTGGAAAACAGTGTATTAGCAAAATATTTTGTCACACTGTTAGTGGAAAAACAGTGTTTTCAAGAAAAGTATTGTCAAACTGTTAGTGGAAATGCAGTGTATTCATAAAAAATATTGTGACACTGTATGGAAAACAAAGTGTAGTCATAAAAAATATTGTAAAGCTGTAAGTGGAAAATGCAGTGTTTTACTAACATTTATTGTCACACTGTAAGTGGAAAACGCAGTGTATTAGTAAATAATTTTGTAACACTGTTAGTAGAAAATGCAGAGTATTGTTAAAATATATTGTCACAAGGTTAGTGGAAACACTGGAAAAGCAGTGTATTCATAAAAATATTGTCACACTGTGAGTGGAAAACGCAGTGTATTCGTAAAAAATATTTTGACACTGTAAGTGGAAAACACAGTGTATTCATAAAAAATATTGTCATACTGTTAGTGAAAATGCAGTGTATTCGTAAAAAATATTATCACACTATTAGAAATGCAGTGTATTCATAAAAATTTTTGAGACAATGTAAGTTGAAAACCCATTGTATTCATAAACAACATTGTCACAGTATAAGTGGAAAAATCAGTGTATTCATGAAAAATATTGTCACACTGTTAGTGGAAATGCAGTGTATTCATAATAATATTGTGACAATGGTAGTGGAAATGCAATGTATTCATAAAAATTATTGTCACGCTATTAGTGGAAATGCAGTGTATTCGTAAAAAATATTGTCACACTGTTAGTGTAAAATGAGGTGTATTTGTAAAAAATATTGCCACACTGTAAGTTGAAAACACAGTGAATTCATAAAAAATATTGTCACACTGTTAGTGGAAACACAGCCTTTTCGTAAAAAATATTGTGACATTGTTAGTGGAAATGCGGGGTATTCATAAAAAATATTGTAACACTGTATGGAAAAAACAGTGTAGTCATAAAAAATATTGTAAAACTGTAAGTGGAAAATGCAGTGTATTCCTAAAATGTATTGTCACACTGTAGTGGAAACGTAGGAAAAGCAGTGTAATGATAAAAAATATTGTCACACTGTGTGGAAAATGCAGTGTATTTGTCAAAAATATTGTCACAGTGTTAATAAAAATGCAGTGTGTTCGTAAAAAATATTATCACACTTAGAAATGCAGTGTATTCATAAAATATTTTGAGACACTGTAAGTGGAAAATGCAGTGTATTCATAAACAACATTGTCACAGTATAAGTGGAAAATTCAGTGTATTCATAAAAAATATTGTCACACTGTTAGTGGAAATGCAGTGTATTCATAATAATATTGTGACATTGGTAGTGGAAATGCTGTGTATTCATAAAAATTATTGTCACGCTATTAGTGGAAATGCAGTGTATTCGTAAAAAATATTGTCACACTGTTAATGTAAAATGCAGTGTATTTGTAAAAAATATTGCCACACTGTAAGTGGAAACACAGAATATTTGTATAAAATATTGTGACATTGTTAGTGTAAATGCAGTGTATTCGTAAAAATTATTGTCACGCTATTAGTGGAAATGCAGTGTATTTGTAAAATTGTCACACTGTGTGGAAAATGCAGTTTATTCATAAACATTATTGTCACTCTGTGTGGAAAATGCAGTGTATTCATAAAAAATATTGTCACACTGTAAGTGGAAAACGCAGTGTATTCGTAAAAAATATTGTCACACTGTTAGTGGAAACACAGTGTATTTGTAAAAATGTTGTCACACTGTAAGTGGTAGAGCAGTGTGTTATTCTTTTCTTATTCATAAAAAAAATATTGTTACACTGTAGGTCATTGATACCATAGTGTAAAATTTAAAATTGGTACAAATTGACATGTGTGCTGTAGCCCACTTCATTTGTGTTTTTTTAATATGGAGAACAATCAGTTGAGTTGAGAGCAGGAACCACATTGTAGTGGTGGAGTTTCTGCCAGTGCCACCAGTCATACTCATGACAATACCAGTTCATCTACATCATCTACTAAAGCTGATGCCCAAGGGTATACAGGGCTTAAGTCAGGGCATCTAAAATAAAGAAAGCAATGTTTTACAGTGTTAAAGAAAAAAAATTAAAAGCTAAGTTAGCTGCAGAGAAAAAAAATTACAATATGCCATTTACTACACAAAGTGGCAAGAAAAGTATATGGCCTCGGCCTTTATTTATGACTGGTGGTTCTGCATCTTATGATGATGTAAGCCCTTCTCCCTGTAGAAGTGTCAAAAGAATGTAAATTGCTAAGGCACATGAACCAACTGTGTGCTCAGAAAAGTCACAGATCCCCGAGGAGAGTCCAAGTAAAATATATTGTTATACTGTTATTGGAAACACTGGAAAAGCAGTTTAGTCATAAAAAAAATTGTCACACTGTTAGTGGAAATGCAGTGTATTCATAAAAAATATTGTAACACTGTAAGGAAAACACAGTGTAGTCATAAAAATTATTGTAAAACTATAAGTGGAAAATGCAGTGTATTCCTAACATTTATTGTCACACTGTAGTGGAAACACTGGAAAAGCAGTGTATTCATTAAAAGTATTGTCACACTGTTAGTGGAAAACGCAGTGTATTCGTTAAAAATATTGTCACACTGTTAGTGGACATGCAATGTATTTATAAAAAATATTGTGACACTGTAAGTGGAAAATACATTGTATTCATAAACAACATTGTCACAGTGTAATTGGAAATGCAGTGTATTCATAAAAATTATTGTCAAGCTATTAGTGGAAATGCAGTGTATTCGTAAAAAATATTATCACACTGTATGGAAAATGCAGTGTATTCGTTAAAAATATTGTCACACTGTAAGTGGTAGCGCAGTGTGTTATTCTTTTCTTATTCATAAAAAATATTGTTACACTGTAGGTCATTGATACCACAGTGTAAAATTGAAAATTGGTACAAATTGACATGTGTGCTGTAGCCCACTTCATTTGTGTTTTTTTAATATGGAGAACAATCAGTTGAGTTGAGAGCAGTAACCACATTGTAGTGGTGGAGTTTCTGCCAGTGCCACCAGTCATACTCATGACAATACTAGTTCATCTACATCATCTACTAAAGTTGATGCCCAAGGTCATACAGGGCTTAAGTCAGGGCATCTAAAATCAAGCAAGCAATGTTTTACAATGTTAAAGAAAAAAAATTAAAAGCTAAGTTAGCTGCAGAGAAAAAAAATGGCAATATGCCATTTACTACACAAAGTGGCAAGAAAAGGATAATGCCTTGGCCTTTTTATATGACTGTTGGTTCTGCATCTTATGTCCAGCAGGGACAAATTAATATTGTGTGAAGAAGAGGATGTAAACACTGATGGTGATGATGATGAAGATAATGACGACATCTGATCTTACCTATGTTTGTAAAGCCAGTTTGTGTATGGGATCATTGCCACCAATGTCCACTGTGCATTGCCACCTTGTTTTGTGGGGGGTCCAAACAAAGCAATCATTTCAGCTTCAAGTGGCAGTTCCTGTTGCTGAAGTGATTGGTTTGTTAAACTGTGAATGTCCTCTTTCATATATACAACATAAGGGTGGGTGTGAAGGCCCAAAGACAATTCCATTTTGCACCTCTTTTCTTTGCATTATGTGCTGTTTGGGGCATTGCTGCCTGACATTTTTAATTTTATGGTTTATGAATGTTGAGAAATAGTAATGGCCACAGACTGCATCTCCTGCATGCCCCTTTCTTCCTGCCAGGATGTGTGCAATAAAGTGCACTGCAAATACATTTAATACAAAAATGAGTTGTGTATATTGGTCACATACAAATATATTTACATGGTACATACAGTGCGTAAAGCAGGCTGAGGTAACCTGAAGCATGCCACCTGTTGTTGACAAAAAACTTCCAGTAGGCCCAGCAAACATCACAGATGCTGGGAGTTGTAATTCAGCCAGAGAACTACAGGCTGCTGTTCTCTGATATAAACAGCAAGTCTTGGTCCCATTATCTCTAACAACCTCCCAGGGTACAAACTAGTAAATATATGTTTACAGTATGTTCTAGTAGCACCTACATATGCAAGGCCACATCATTTTTTTATTAGATCATCATGTATAAAAAATTTAAAATCCTCCTCCTGATCAAAGATGTATTTTAGGAACTGAAGAACTTGATCCTAGATTGATCTTCCCTCATAATTTTTTTTAAGAATCAAAACATTAAATGAAATAAATGAAAAACTAATCAATCCTTCCATCCTTTCCCTGTCTTCAGTCCATAAACATATTCCAACTCCATTGGGCCTCTGACCTAGTTAAGGAAAACATTCCAGGTTTTTAAAATTCCTAGGGGTCATATAGTTTATTACATTTCCATCCTGTCTACCACTGCAATTCCTTTCTGTGCCATATTCAAAGCTAAATTCTGGCACATGTTAATGCCACCCACTGCTGTCGCTTAGCTTAGTCAGCCAGCTAGCTGGATGCAACCTTTTGGCCCTAAACTAGATGAAAAAAAATCAATATTGTGAGCTGTGAGATGGTCAAAATTGACTGGAAATGACTGGAAGTAAATGTTATTGAGGTTAGTAATACTGTAGAAACAAAAACAGGCCCAAATTATGTGATTTTAGCTGTTTTTATTATTTAAAAAAAAAAATACAGATCCAAAACCAAAAACAAAACACGCAAGGGGTTGTTTTGGCAAAACCAATCCAGATCCAAAACACGAGGAGATACAGATCCAAAACCAAAACCAAAACACGGGGGTTGTACTGCATAATAAGTATGGTGGTCGCTCCTATCAGGTTAATGACATAGTTCTATGTCATCAAGCTGATATGAGTGACCACCATACTTTTTGTTTGCAGTCTTGAGAGGCATGAAGGGAGCCAGCATTGGGAGGATGTGCTGGTCCTTATAGTGCCATGTGAAGGTTTCTGGGGTACCTCCAAGATGAGTCAGCTCTCAGGTTATACATGTGCTGTTATTATGCAGTACACCAATTTGTAATTATATGACCCAGGGTGTGTGGTACTATTATGTAGCAATAATTGTTTTGGGGTGAGCGCTTGGGAGTGAGGCCCCCGTAGTTGTTCTGGCTGGACCTTTTTCATGGCATCACCTCTTAATTCACATAGATATTTTTTATCACTTTTCTAATTGTTTGTTTATTATTTATGTCATTTTAATTCTTTCTCATTTCATTAACACTTATTGATTTATCTTTACACATCTATTATTTACACTTCACTATCACCTTTTTTCCACTTTTCATGTGATGCCCTGGGGATGGTCGTTGGCTGGAATTTTTTGGGGTACCTTGCTTCTCGGACATGAACCCCTAAATGTTAGTATAGAGAAGCCTTGGCAATGGCTTGGCGCTTTTTCATATATTTGCAAATGTATGTAAATAATACCTCTGAATCTCTATTATCATGTAGGATTTAAGTATTTTTTGTTGATTTTGCTGCAGTGTGCTGAATGGCAAATCCCTTTTTTTCTGTGCTCAGTGTAAACACCGCCCTTTACAAGCACCTGTGCTATGTCATTAAGCTGATATGAGCGACCACCATACTTTTTGTTTACTACTACTCTTGCAAGTTTCTTCTCTACTACCGTCAATTACTGCCTCAGTTTGAAAGTTATATTCTCTCACCATTCTCATGATGTGTGAGTCTGGGAGGCTGCAACTTGAAAGCTCTCTGCCATGAGATCCATTCCACCTAGTAGACTAGCAGGGCCAAATTAGGATAGATAGTGACAAGAATTCACTGGAAACTCTAGAATCTCTAATGTTTTAATACTAAGGTTGCGATATTGTTTCCCTAATTTATGATTAGCTACTACAAGAGATTCTTGAACTTGTCAAGGTTCTGTTCTTGAATCTGTTAGGTGAATCTGTTGTAAATTTGTTGTAAAATTCTAAAAGTCATTAGATTTTTTGAATTTTAGAACCAGAAATAAATTGAGAAAGATTACGTTAAACCATGTTTGGGTCACTGGCCAGCACAATCGTGACATGCACATTATGAATTGCAAATCCATAATGGATTGCACTGTGAACATGTTCAGAGTTTTGAGCCATTAAAATTAGATTTTATTCCAAGCCAGTTCAAAATTCTATTATCTCTAGTGAATAGGCTAGTTTCAATGGTTGTTAGTATTCTTTGATGGCTCAGATACATTATTTGGATAAGGTCCCTTTATTAATGCATGTCTAACTGTAATTTTTGTGTTTATTTAACGTAATTACCTAGTTATTTATTCATATAAAGTAGCAGTACTTTTATGCCACAAAAATGATAACAATAAAAACTTAGATGATTTTCAATGTATTAAGAAAGTCATTTATAATAGAAGTTAAATGATACCATAGCCACACACTTACTATGAGTAATATTATTTTACTAAGCTCACTTGGCGAGATAGTTTAACTGATGCCATACAAGTGATTTGTGAATATTTTGTAAGACAGCACAAATAGTTAAGCTCGGTACACACCTAAAGATTTTCTGTCCAACCATCCAACTAGTTGATTGGTTGGAATGAAAGTCTGGTAAGGAATGAAAATCTGGTAAGGCATGAAAGCAAATGACAATCAGCAATTTGCTCCCAAACACCAGAAAATGGACAAAAAACTGTTGTTTGAACAAATTGCTTAGATCAAACATTTAACAAACTTTTCTGATGACCATGTTCATCTGTTTTCTGGCATTTAGGAGCAAATTTCTGATCATCAGTTACTCCCATACGTTACCAGATTTTCATTCCAACCACCAGCACAAATAGCAGCGCTATTGATAAATGCACATACAAATATATAATGAAATTCAATTGGTACCAGTAAAAAGAACAATATATTTATTAAAAATATACAATATTTATCATATCAATTGAAATGTAAAGTGAACATGTACAATAAAGACATACAATCTCACCCACAACTTTGGATTAGAATGTCCCGATGATGGCAGACTGTTATATAGATAGATGGGCCCTTATAGGGTTTGTGAAGAATGAAAAATGCAGATCTTTATAGCAGCCTATTCCTCCTGGTATCCGCTAGAGGGATGTCCCTTGATCCACTCACTGGGTCCTCAATATTGCGGTATCCATAGGTAGCACGCTGTGATCCAATGTATTATGCCTCCTTTTTGGGCTGATATCTTCAACTGCAGGGAGCTCAATTGGGACAGAGTACTGCGCTTGTATAGGTATCCGCTAGAGGATAGGGTAGTGGATCAATATGGCATATCCTCAAGTAGTGCGGCTTCCATCAGCAAACAGCTGACTGTAGATGATAAACAGTTGCTCCATAGTTCAGTTTTTTAGTCCCAAGAACTCAATAGGCAGTAGGTTAAATCCACATCAAAGTCGGTGGTGAGATAGGTAGTGAAATGAGTTCTAACGCGTTTCACTGCATCTAGGTGCAGCTTTACCTTTGATAAAGCTGCACCTGGTTGCAGTGAAACATGTTAGGACTCATTTCACTACCTATCTCACCACCGACTTTGATGTGGATTTAACCTACTGCCTATTGAGTTCTTGGGACTAAAAAACTGAACTACGGAGCAACTGCTTATCATCTACAGTCAGCTGTTTGCTGATGGAAGCCGCACTACTTGAGGATATGCCATATTGATCCACTACCCTATCCTCTAGCGGATACCTATACAAGCGCAGTACTCTGTCCCAATTGAGCTCCCTGCAGTTGAAGATATCAGCCCAAAAAGGAGGCATAATACATTGGATCACAGCGTGCTACCTATGGATACCGCAATATTGAGGACCCAGTGAGTGGATCAAGGGACATCCCTCTAGCGGATACCAGGAGGAATAGGCTGCTATAAAGATCTGCATTTTTCATTCTTCACAAACCCTATAAGGGCCCATCTATCTATATAACAGTCTGCCATCATCGGGACATTCTAATCCAAAGTTGTGGGTGAGATTGTATGTTTTTATTGTACATGTTCACTTTACATTTCAATTGATATGATACATATAGTATATTTTTAATAAATAAATTGTTCTTTTTACTGGTACCTATTGAATTTCATTATATATTTGTATGTGCATTTATCAATAATGCTGCTATTTGTGTTGATGTTTTCTATTGTGTAGGGATTGACGATCCCATATTTCAGCAGCTGCTAGATCAACAGCTCATTCCAGCTCCTGTGTGTACCCAATTGGGTATCTTTCTCTTCTTTTCATTCCAACCAATCAACTAGTTGGATGGTTGGACAGAATATCTTTATGTGTGTACCCAGGTTTAGTCATTAAATGCTGATTTAGGTGGGTGTATTTAGCTACATAACATATATAGGACTAACAGCCCTTTTCAATTCTACATACATTCCCTCATCAATGGGCTCCTCTGTAATTTGTAAAGTATAATTGTAAATCTTTAATAAGTTCAACAGTGCGCCCTGAAATATATATAGAAAAAAATACAGGTTGGTAGGGAAAAAATCTAAGAGTTCCCCGTGGTCAGAGCAACTTTGAGTAGAGGTGTATAATGCAAGAGATCAATATGATTCTAATTAGTTCCATCTTGTGTGACCACAGATAACAGCTTATGTCCTTAAACATTTATATCATTTGATAATAGAGAAGAAATAGGTATAGGATAAGGTATACAGCATAGCAAATACCAGCACACATTTCACTGTGAAGCCTTTCTTGAGACATGCTTGTTTAATAAATATGTTATGCCTTGTTTAGGAAGCAAATATTATTTATAAAATGTGAAATTGTTTAGATGATGCAACAGTATATATGGTAGCAATAAATGATTTATTAACAAGAATTTTTTTAAATGACAAAGAGAAAAATTAATTGTACATATAAAATTCTCACATATTACAATTTATGAAAATGAAAATTAACTATACAACTATAATTATTTGTTTTACAGGCATACAGGGATATACTTTTTTCATTTTGTTATCATGGTCCTACTGTAATGTAAGGTGTTGAAAATCTCTAGAACACTACAGTACTTTCCCTATAAGTCTAATTATTAGTTGGATGTCCTAGGCCACCATTACAAAATACTTTTCAAATACCCCTGAATGTCACAGCATGGAAACCAGGTTAAGAACCTGTGTTGTAGGATTATTGGTTAATAAAGCAAAACTTTTCTATTCTGTCACACCTATTTTTTTCTGCCCTTTCTTACTTGATTTCACTGGTTTAGTCTCAATAATTTAAATTTGCTGTAATTTTAATCAAATAAGTAAAATTTTATATATAAAGAATATCAAACAAGTGCACTGCATTAATGACATTCTGATATTTACATCACAAATTATGTCATTTCAAAAATGATTTAAAGACTTATTTATCCACTGTACTACTTAAACTCTAAACAAAGGACCAACTTAACAAAATATTGGTGTAAAACAATGTATAAGGTTTTCTAATTTAACAATTTGCACAGCTAAATCATGTTAAGTGTATACAGATTATAAAGAGTATCATGTTTTTTTCTTTCTTGCAATTCTTGAAAAAATTACACCAGGATGAATACACTATAACATGTAAGAAATAAATGTATTTATTTATTAGGATCTTGAGTGTGGCATTTTGAATTATGTTTATGATGAAGTAAATGTATTCAAAACCATTTATATTAAACTATATACAAGCACATGCAATTAAACACATGTAATTTACAAATGGATCATTTTCATCCTCAACTCTGATTAAAGTCAACAAATAAATAAGGCCTCAGAATAGCAAGTACTATAATCATCAACCTTGTACACATATCATATCCAAAGGTTGCTAATTTGGTAAGACTTGGTCTTCCCCATCGTATTCATACTTACTTGATTATAGTTAGCAAGATATACTGTTTATATGCAAGAAATAAATAAATATTGCTTTTATCTTTGCTTGATATCCATTCATAAATCAGCCTAATTTTGGGGTATGTACATTTATTATTTTTCCTTCAAACATTAACTTTTAGTTTTCTTTAGTTTGGAATACAGTAACATGTATTATTTCTGGGTTGTTTTGTCATTTTTTTTCTCCTGCCATTTACTACATTCCAACTTTATGTATTTGAACCTTATTTGATTTTCTTTTACTGTGTATTTTACTTATTTCCTATGGATGGTTTTTTACATTTTATTAAATATGTGATTTAGTGAATAGATAGCAGTGTTTACATTTTATTTGAGTTTGTACTAAATTTATCAGATTAAAATTATATTTGTTCTAGAATAATGCTATAAATGTTGTAAAACCATAAAGTCAAACTTTTATTTAAAAAATATGGTATACAAATGGTTCCATACCCCTTTCATTGGTATTGGCTAAACTCAGATTAGTGCACTGACTTTCCTTTGTATAACACTTACAGCCAAATTTATATATTTAAATTCATGCCATTTGTTATAAAAATAAACTTTCAAAGTGAGTAAACACAATATAAATAAAAAATATAAAGAAATGAAATGCACACAAAGAAAAAACAACTTACAATAATACACAAAAGTATATTATTTTTCTTTTAGGTAGCACATAAATATTGCATTGTGTGCTTTGGTATTTCACTGCAGTCTGAACAGTTCTGTATTATTGAAATATAAAAGAAAGTTAATTCAAAAGCAAGTACTGACTGTGGATTCAAACACTTTTTCATTCACTTTACATTAATGTTTAGAATAGTTTTTTTACCCTCACTAACATAATAAATGCTGCTGTCATCTTAGATAACAACATATACAGGATAGGATAACAATATCTCTAGCCAAAATTAATGCAATCTTAAATTCAGTTTATTAATCTTTCAACAGTGACACTAAACAAAACTTCTCTAGCTAAAACATTTATCAACAAAACTCTGCCATCTACAGTATTGTAGTTTCACAAACAGTATGATACTTGAGTAAGATTACAATATTCCTTTGTTATACAGTATGTGTGCAGTCTTCAATACTTGCAAAACTCTTGTAATACAATCCATTAAAAGCCTTGTAATACTAAAATGTAAAAAATACAAAAACATATTCAATTAAATTTAATTTAGCAAAATTTTACTAGGAATTGAATTGAATGCATATGTTACATATTCTTGATGTTAAATGACATTTCTAATGGATATCTATTATTTGGGTATGCCTTCATATGGTGTAGAATTTCACCAGTCTAGCCTCTTAATTTTTGTGTTAGGTCATTTAACAGTAATATTTGGTTTCTTGAACAATTTTAATGGTACTGATAGGATTTTTCTTTGGTAAATGTTTTTACATAAATTGGATTCAAAAACATTAAATGGGGACATACATAACCACAATTCTTTATGTTTTCTTCATGATAATATTTATATTATTTTTTATTAATTATTAATTTGTTAAGGGTATTTATATGTTTCCATTTTCTCACAATGATTCATGTAATTTCTTCGCCTGATGACTGATCTTAAGAAAGGTCTCAGTGCTGCCCAAAATAATGATCATTTGGAGTACTGACATGATGTGAAAGTCCAACAAATTTGCCTTTTTTAAGAAGCCGTGGTGAGTGCACTTTTTGAATATTGGAACTTATACTGGGTCTTTCTGATCTGGGAAGACTCTGAAGTTGAAGCCCCCCAGCAGTTGTTATTTGTTTATTGTGAGTGCTTGCTCACTATTGGACTATATTGGTAGACCTATTGAGACTTCCTCTCTAGTGTAATGCTTTTTGAACCGTTGATTGTACATCATAAATATCCTGCTGATGAAGACATTGGAAATTATGTTGTGGTCACCTTGTAAATTCATACACTTATAACTTCAGGTTTTTTGGCGTACCACCTTGTGGCCTGACTATATTTATTAACTTTTTGGATTTTTCAAATTTTTTAAATTTTATATATTTTTTAATTTCTTTATTTTTCTTGAGCAAACTGATTTGGTAGTATTAGTATAGTATAGTATTAGTATAGTGGTCATTTGAAATATTTTACATTTTGATGTGTTTTTTGGTGTACTATTCACCATATCCCAGGGACAACATTTTAGATGATGTCTTGTTGAGTGAGGGAGAGAATGTTCAAATTAGTTTTACTGATGATGATGTAGAGAGGGTCCTTTTGTATTTAGTAGACTTTAGTGAATTGCCCTCCCAAATCCCCCTTGACCTATTTCATATACTTATAAAAGGATAAAAACAAAAATAACTCCTTGTGTAGGGCACACCCCTGATAATACAGAAAGAAAAAATAAAAATAAAATGAATAGTGTGACAAAAAGTCAATAACAAAAATGTAGAAAATGAATTATATTAAAATATAACCTTTATTGATCTAGTTCTAAAATCTAGCATAGACCAATAGGCAATAGTCAATCTGCAACCACAACGATACTGAGACAGTATTAAGTCTGCTGATTTATCTGCACAGTCAATCTATATATACCTATACTAACATTAGCCCATATCATGGTATATCCTGAGTCAATATTGTAGCTACAGTGGCCGGTTGATAAGGCATAAAATACAAAATTAAGTTGATAACGTTCAATGATTCATAGAGGTATGCATCCTCTTATACCTTGGCGAAGATATAGAAAAACAAATATGACAATACAGTGTAAACACAACATATAATTAAAAAAGCTGTACACCAAACCCATATATAAGATACTGAGAGGCGTCCCTATATTTAGCAATTGAGGAGAATATATAATAATATCTATATAGATGTGAAAGATAAGTGTGTGTGCTAATGGGTCAGATTCTGCTGTTCCACGTCATATATATATATATATATATATATATATATAGAGGACGTGGAATGAGTTTCACTGGCACCTGACACACATAGAAACAGTGCAGCCTGCTTCTACTGTTAGTGTCAAATATGCTGTGAAAAACCTGTTGCTCCAGGCAGCGCAGGGATTCACAGCATAGACATCTAATGAGAGAGCAGGGAAAAAAGATTAAGGACAGTACCTGACATAAGAATTCTCCAAATGGGTATATGGTGAAGGGATCCTCAGTGCACACTGGGATCCCCCAGCTGACAGGATCTCTGTTGATAGCACCAATACACACCCTCAATGTCGACCAGTGTGACAGTTGAAAGGCAGTATATTTGATACTTATACATCACAAACCTCCTCTGACTCTGAATACTCTGATAGATTACCCCTTTCAGGTAGATTTTTAGGTGTGGAGGTGGGGCCTCAGAGAGACCTCACAAAAAACAACTCCGGAGACCACACCCAAGGAAGGTGGTATGGAGATCAAGGCTGGATTTAAAAATGCTATAAATACATTTTATAATCTTACCAGACAAGAGAGGGTGGCTCTAAGGATGTTGATGAAGAATGATGCCATATTTACTGGTTAAATTTCTTACAGTTGAATATCCAATTTGCCCTATTTTGTATACCTTGCTGAAGGTCCACAATTCACTTGTGGACCCACCGGGATGACCAATCATTTTGGCAAAGGATCTGTGCTCCATCCCATTGCACAATATCTAGATTTTTTTCTGCAACATTGTGTTCAAAGCATGAAGAGCTATATTAAGAACACAGGTGACTTTCCCACTGGCCTATCAACCTTAGAGATTTTGCTTGAAGACTGTTTACTTACTACTCTTGATGTGAACTTTTTGTACACAGTGATCCCCCATAGAGATGGGATAGAGGCATTTAGATGTAGACTGTCACAAAGAGGTTACGATGGACCCCTATCAAGTTCCTGCTGTTGTTTTTACAGAAGTTATTGGAATTAAATCACTTTTATTATCAGGATCAATATTACATTCAAATAGGTGGTAAGACCATTGGCTTAAACCTGGCACCAGCGTACGCCAACATACAGTATACATGAATCAATGTGAACAATCATAATTTTTAGGCTGATAAGATCATACACTATAAGAGGTTTATTGACAATATTTTTTTGATCTGGAGAGGAGGTGCAGAGTCATTATAATAATCTTGACATACCGATTCACTTCAGAGCCTCTGCCGACAGGGATTGAGTACATTTTTTGGATGTGACAGTGTTTAGAGATAATCCAACACTTGGATATACATTATATTGTAAGATAATCAGTTGAAACATTCTTCTTTGGTCCTCAAGCCACCATCCAGAAGCAATCCAACTTTCTGTTGTCCCAATTCCTCAGGGTACTGAGGAACAATTCAAATGTGGAACTGGCTGAAGTACAACTACAAGATTGTATATTACGCTTCACAGCTCATGGATACAAACTGCCTGTTGTCAGAAAATACCTCACCAGGGCGAGAAAGATTTTTTTGGAAGGCAATACAAAATGTGAAAAGGATGCCAATAATGAAGGAAAAATAATTTTGGGGACCAGGTGTGACACCAGTTTGTGAATGGTCCAGAAGTCAATCAGGAAGAAATAAAGGCTAGTGGAGACTGATCCGGGCTTCAAATCCTTGAGTGATCAACTGCCCCTCTCAAGGGAGAGGAGACGATGGAACCTCAAGCATCAATTATTTAGACTTAATCTGATACCATGTAATAGGTCCAAAGAACATTGGCTCTTGGAGAAGGTTGGGTAATTCAGATGTCTAGACTGCATAACTTACAGATCCCTGTTTTGGTGGAGTTATTTTTGCCAACCACACAGTGGGAAGAGGATATACTTATGGCATTATTTTTCTTGCCAGATGGATCATGTTGTCTATTTTTTAACTTGTCCATGTGGCCTGATGTATGTGGGCAAGATGATCAGGACATTTCATGAACAGATGAACCAGCATTGTTCATTGACACATTTGGCCTACACCACTGAGACAATGGATAAACCTGTTGCAGCTCATTTGTTAATCAAGGGAGACCAGATTTGTACTATGAGATGATTATCGATTGGAGGTGGCAACCATGATGCAATGTTACTGAAGAATGAAGCAAGGTGACATGACATCAACTTGACATGGTGGCCCCCAGAGGTCTAACTGAATATAACTCACTAATTGTCTTTTTACAATAAGTAATGTTTTATTATATGCTGGTTCAACATTAACCTGTTTATCGGCTAGTAAACATGGCTGTAGTGCTTGACACGAGGAGACTCTGCAGTGATTCTTCTACCAGATATTTTGCCATTTTTCATTTTTTATTTCTTTCCATTGTTTTTTTTTGCTTTTTATTTTCATTTTTTTTATTATTTTTTTTTATAAACATGTAGCCAGATGCTCGTTTAGACAATGTGATGATTAGCAATTATTTGTAATGTGTTGGTAGGTTCTTTTCTTCTTTTTTTAGTAGGTAGTGGAAGCACTTTTTTAGTATGTTTTTTATTTATAATTGCTCATTTAACCCTCCTGCAGAACTTTCTATTATGAGTTTAGTTTCATCTATTCATGTTGATTTATTTATATGGTATGTGACAGAGTTCTATGTGGACAACTTACTGTTCCAGTGTTATCTATCTAAATTTTTATGTGATCTGATTGGGTGCTAGCGCATCTGTTTTATGGCTCCCAGCCCATTATAACAGATCTATGAGATCTGACAGAGTCAGCCGGTGTTTGTGATCCATGTTAGATTGCAAACAGGATGTGGTTTATCATGCACTTCCGGTTTGTTGGCAACGGATGAGGCAGTTATCATGGGCACTTTGCCTGTGCTGCGGCTGGCATAAGTACTTTATTGGAAGTGAGGGATTCCTCAAACTACTTTTTACTCCTTTGGGTTAATGCTTGATGGTGATTTCTTTGGAAGCAACGTGGGAGGAATTACCATACCAGGCACTTCAGGTGATGGTCCTGAGTTCACTGATCAGACTGCACTAACAGTTAGTGCAGTCTAGTTGGGAAATAGTGGGAGCTACCTGGCTGTGTAAGTTTCGATTATTTTTTGTTTATACATGTGTTGTTTAGGACATCATTTAGCTATACCTACTTTACTTACATATGTATTAGAGGTCTATGACTTCACTTCCGGTGGTTTTACATGTGGACGGCGTGCAGGTAATTGGTGGAGGAATTTATATGGGTCCTTTTGTCACAGTGGTGATTCATGTAATTTTTTTGTCTGATGACTAATCTTGACAGACTGAAATGTCAATCATTTGGAGTACTGACATGATGTGAAGTCTGAATAAATTTGCCTTTTTTAAAAAAGCCCTGGTGAGTGCACTTTTTGTATATTGGAGCATGATTATTTTTAAATATAGTGTAGCTGTAAACAATTAATTAAAAAAACTTACAAGGCACTAACACAGCTTTTATGTATCAATTCCCTTTTCTGTGGTCAGCTTGTCTAATCTCACAGTGATCTTCTTCTGTTGCATTTGTAAGGTTTCTCCCAAGCAGCACATCTGTTTATAAATAGTTTTCCAAAACATTGGACTGTCTTCTAATAAAAGGTTCTCTAAGCAGACTTCAGTATAGTAGCCTATAATAACACTTCATATTTTTACATTGACTTTCACATTAAGACAGGCAGGGAAGAGATCATGTTCTTGTTTAGGATAGGGAGGGAATTCCTCCTGAAATTTTCAGAACAATGCATCATAGAATTATAGAATTTGATGGCAGGTAAGAACCACTTGGTTCATCTACAGTAGTCTGCCCTTTATTTTAACCTCATGGTAACCTCAATGCTATCTGTTCCTTAGTTCTTTGTAAGGGTATCCTTATGTCTTTCACAAGCATGTTTAAATTGTTCTTCTGTCTTAGTCTTTACCATCTCTGATGGAAGACTATTCCACTTATCCAATAACCTTACTGTGAAGTAATTTTTCATAAAATTTACTATAAACCTACTTATCTATTGTTTCAGTGCATATCTTCTTGTTCTATTACTTCTCTTCCTTAGAAGAATGTCTCTCTCTTGTACCTTGTTAAAGCTCTAAATATATTTAAAAGTTTCTATCATGTACCCCTTTTCCCTACTCTGCTCCAAACTATACATATTAAGAACTTTAAGTCTTGTGATTTAGTTCATGCGCCATTTTAGATGTCATTCTTTGTAGAGTCTCTACTGTATTTGATTATATTGTTCTGGAGATATGGGGCCAAAAGTAAAAGGGTGAGAGTTTAGAAAATGTGACAATTGAGCAGTAAACTCTCACATTGTTCGAATTTTATCTTCAAAATGGTAAAACATGTGGATCAGAATGTAAATCGTGAGATTTTATTTAGTCTAAAAACATGTGAGTTTGCATGTTCTTGGACACTAATATATAGGCTGAGTTGAAAAAGTGTAAGGGCGAGATGTAATAGAGTGAGAGTTTTTAAAAACTTTCAAGTTCTAGAAAACGTGCATGTTTTTAGTTATTATAAAACTCACATTGGCAAAACTCGCATCTAGATATTTTGCCATTGAAAGCATACAACTTGCCCAATGTAATAGGGTTTGAGTGTCAAACTAGTCAGAAATACAGTGTATGTGTCCAAAATCTTTCCAAAAAATGGACCTGGGTCAGATAGGTGAGTTCAATCTCTACAAACTGTAATTACACATCTGAGCCATATTAAAACACAGAACATTAGCAGTAATTATAAGCCTATATAAACCATACCTGCATCCATTTCACCTGTGTGTGTGGCAATGACATTTTTTCAGACTGCATTTGAGCTGTAAGTTTGTGGCATTATAACTTTGGAGGAGCTGCATAGGAGGAGGGCGCAGGAGCATATCCAGTTCCAGGTCCCTATTTTGGTCCCTTCCAACCCAACAATGACCTGCAATGCATAGGCATGCATGGACGATAATGACATCATTGCACGTCATTGGTGGTGTGCTGGATGATCGATATCAATCATACAGCACACCCGGGAGAGCATTCAGCAATATCATTATCACTGATGGTTGTCCTGTGTGTAAGCACCATTAGACTACATGCCAGACCTAACTATAGAGCAAGAATGGACCTGGACTCCCTCTCAGATCAAGAGGTTGTTCAGCTTTTTAGTCTGGACTGCACAATCCTCTTTGCCTTAACAGATAACTTTAATTTGTTCTATGTGTAATTGGGTCAGGGTATGCTGGGATGCCTAGATCTACAGTAGCAGTAGGGCCACTTAATGGGCCCATTGCCATAAGGCTTAAGTTTTGTTTGTTAATGTGTTCTGTTTAATTTCTAAAGTTCCCCATTTTTTAGTGTAACCAACAGAAGGGTTAGGGGTTTGTGAATGGACAGGGTCCTGGATGTAGATTTCTTGGTGTCTTTGTGTAGTCAATATGTGGAAAAATATGTAATTGGTAAACCATTTCCATTCCTTTTACTTTTTAAATGTATACCTACATGTATGAGAAATATGTAATTGAATACACAAAATCATTACCTACAGTATAATGCTTCCCATGTATTCTGTATCTAAATGTTTTAATATTAAAAACACATTTGTTTTGTTATTATTTTAAAATATTTTGCTATTTAATTAACACACATTACAAAGAAAGACACAAAACATTTTTGGAAAACTGTTTAGTTTACCACAAAATTGTAACAAAACAATAAATAAATAATTATTTTGGTGTACAATACACACTGCTGAGAGGAGGAAATGCCTCTGCCCCTGCCTGAGCCTTTAGGTACCCCTTCTGGGTACAGGCACAGCCTTGGGGGAGTGACTGTGGTTGGGGTTTGTGGGCTTGTGGCAAGGGAGAAACTTATAGAGATTGTGGGTGTCTCCCTAAAGGCCCTTTGGGCTAGCAACTCCCTTTGCAGGACACAAAAGCCTATGTCTGCTCATATACAGCCACATTGTGCTTTTGGGTGGCCTGTATAGCTCCTGCAGCCACATTTTAATGTTGTTGGCTATGCGGATGCATGTCCTCTGGGCTACAGCCATTGTGCGGTCCTTCCTCTTAAAGTGATGCAACATGCTGTCCATCTGTTTCATATGCTAGGCCATAAATGTTAGCTGATGTTGGCAGAAACTGTGTAGATAGGATGCAAGCTCCTCCACACTTTGCAGATCAAACTGTGGGGTGGTGGCTGTGGCTGCTGTGCCATGGGTTGTGCTGGGTCTATGGGAGTGAGTATGCTGGTATCCTCTTCCTCAATGTGCTGCTCCTCAGTCCTTTCCAGCTGCAGCTCTTCAGTGCTGCCCTCCTCCTCACTCTCTGGTTGCTGAACCAAAAACTTGTCCTCCTCAAAACCTATGCTGTCTCCTAGAAGCCATTGCTGCAACAAACACCACACCATCTCTGTCTCTAACCAAGCACACCTCTGCTCTCCTTCCAAAAAATGCCTCACTACCCTATCAGAGGACAAAATGGTGGATGTGAGATAGACATCAGGAGACATTTAGGGGCCAATGGGTGACTGTGCCCCACTGTCTCTCCAGTCTGCCCCACTGTATATCCGTCAGCCCCCCTCTGTCTCTCCACCCAGCCCCTACTGTCTCTCCTGCCAGTTCCTCTCCATCTCTCCAGTTAGCCTCAACTGTCACTATTTCCAGCCACTACTGTTTCTCCTGCAAGCCCCCCTCTGTCTCTCCAGTCATCCTCCATTGTCTCTCCATCCAGCACCCCACTGTCTTTCCATCCAGAACCCTGCTATTTCTCCAGCCAGAACTCTACTGTCTCTCTAGCCAGTCTCCCTCCATTTCTCCAGTTAACCCCCACTGTCTCTCTTACCAGCCCCTATTGTTTCTCCTGCTAGGCCCCACTGTCTCTAGCCAGCCTCCACTGTCTCCCCTGCCATTCCCCACTGTCTCTCCTGCCAGTCACCCACTGTCTCTCCTGCCAGCCCTCATTGTCTCTCCTGCCAGCCCCACCTGTTTCTCCAGCCAGCCCCCATTTTATCTCTTTCCAACTCCCACTGTCTCTCCTTCCATCTACCCACTGTCTCTCCTTCCAGCTCCACACTGTCTCTCCTGCCAGTGCCCACTGTCTCCCCTGCTAGTCCCATCTGTCTCTCCAGTCAGCCCCACTGTCTCTCTTGCCAGTCCTCACTGTCTCTCCTTCTAGCTCCCCACTGTCTCTCCTGCTATCCCCCACTGTCTTTCCTGCCAGTAACCACTGTCTCCCCTGCCAGTCTACTCTGTCTATCCAGTCAGCACCACTGTCTCTGATGCCATCCCCCACTGTCTCTCCAGTTAGCACCCACTGTTTCTCCTGCCAGCCCCCTCTGTCTCTACAGCCAGGCCCTTGTCTCTCCCACCAGCCCCCACTGTCTTCCTTTGCCAATAACCATTGTCTTTCCAGTCATCCCTCACTGTCTCTCCTGCCAGACCCTCACTGTCACTCCTGCCAGCCATCACTGTTTCTCCTTTCAGCCCCATGTGTCTCTCTCACCAGCCCCCCACTGTCTTTATTACCAATCCCATGTCTTTCCAGTCATCCCCCACCATCTCTTCTGCCATACCTCACTATCATTCCTGCCAGATGCTCATGGTCTCTTCTGTCAACTCCCACTGTTTCTCCTCCCAGCCCCCTCTATCTCTCCAGACATCCTACCTTTTCTCTCCTGCCATCTACCCACTTTCTATCCTGCCAGGCCCCACTATCTCTCCTAACAGACCTTCTCTGTATCTTTGCTCAGCCAACACTATTTCTCCTGCCAGTTCCATGTCTTTCCAGTCATCCCCCACTGTCTCTCCTGCCAGATTCCTCTCCCTCCAATCAGCCCCCCTGTTTCTTCTGACAGCTCCCCTCTGTCTCTCCAGTCAGCCCCCACTGTTTTTCCTGTCAGCCTTGCAGTGTCTCTCCAGCTCCTGACCTCATTTCCCCCTGGCTCCACTTACCTTCTCCTGGGTCACCTGTCTGTTCCTCTGCAAGCTGTGGCTCCTCTGACTGCCGCATCACATATCTTCAGACATAGCTGGTAGTTTTTGGTTATTGCAACACACAATAAACAAGAAAAACTTTATTGCACCAGCTGGCACCAGTGAAGGCTGAAGACAAAATAGCTGCTCCCCAGACCCACAAATAGATCCATTTATAACTGCCACCTGTGCCACTGGCAGCAATTATAGATGGATTTATCAGTGTGCCCCTGGTGTCCCCCTGACAGCAGGTGCCCAGAGGCCAATGACTTCACTGCCTCAAGGAGTTCCACTTCTGCTTAGATGTATCCTATCTGGCCCCATTGATTTCTCTACTTCCAGTTTTGAGAGATTTGTTAGGACCTTCTCCTCTACAAATGTACTTGTATCTACCTATTTTTTTATGAACATTCTTGCAACTTAACTGTGGCCCCTTCCCCTCACCTTCTGTAGTGACTGATATGGCAAAGGGCCACAGTTAAGTCTTATTCATCTCTCCTCTACAAGAAACCTTAGACCACCTAAGCATTATGAAGGAATATGTATAATATTTACCTTTCCTTATATTTGTCAGTGGACATATGCAGGTGGAATGTAATGTATCCTAGTTAGGTACTGTTTGCTTTGAAAAAGTCTAGGATGCAATCAAGGTTAGAAAATCAAGTCAAGCATTTTATTAAAAAATATGGCAACTTTTTGGCTACAAATTGTTCTGTTCCCCTATAATTTGTACTGCCTAAAGTCAGATTAGTGCACCGTCTGTACCTCTGTGTTGTAAAGTACAGTTCATATTGTTAATTCTGTATATTTAAAAGCATGCCATTTGTTATATCAGAGGTTCCCAAACGCGGTTCTCAAGGCTCCCCAACAGTTCAGGTTTTAGTGATATCCATGGTTAAGCACAGGTGGTTAAATCAAATTGACTGAGGTACTAATTAAGTCACCTGTGCTCAACCATGGATATCTCTTTTGGCTGCTGTCTGAACAGCTCTGCATTATTAGAATATAGAAGAAAGTTAATTCAAAAGCAAGTCCTGACTGTGGATTCAAACACTTCTTCATTCACTTTACATTTGTATTAATATATGGAATGAGTTTATTACCCTCACACATTGTTGATTGCTAACAAATATTTTGGACATTTATATTGTACATTTGGATATTATTCCTAGAGCAGGAATCACCTTCATCTAGGTCAGTGTTGGCTAACCTTGACACTGCAGCTGTTATGGAACTACATAACCCAGCATGCACTGCTACAGTTTTGCTATTTGGGCATGCTAAAACTGTGGCAGGGCATGCTGGGATATATAGTTCCACAACAGCTGGAGTGTCAAGGTTAGCCAACACTGATCTAGGTGGAGGTGAGAAATCACAAGATGCTAGCACTGCAGCTTCACAATCCACATGCAGTGCTGATGTTCACATAGTTCAGTGATTATTTGCAACTGTGTATGCTCAAAAAGTTCTGAAAACCCCTATGATGCATACATTACACAGTGTAGACATAAAGGTACTGTTGCAATTAATTCAGACAGGAGTCAGAAAACTGTTGGGCATTCCTGGGTAGTGACTGGGTGGTGGCTAGAAATGCATGCAAAAATGGGCCATTCTGTGGTCGTATTATGGGAGTTTAGCTGACGTGTTAATACAAATGGCTGCATTCACAGACACACAGCTGCAAGCACAAGAGGCTGTGCTCCAACTGAGAAACCATGCAGTACCTGCGATAGAGCTTGTGAAATTTTCAATGGGGTGACCAATGGTGGCGTAACAGGACACACCAATCGGTATTACAGCATGCACTGGCACTAACAGTGGGCATCTCAGTCCTTACACATTCAGCCAGGTGACGGGGGAGCGGTTGGAGAAACGCAGGCTGCCTGACCGTTTAAAAGCCGTTGCATGGACATGCATAAATTAGCCATTGCAATTGCATACATGGCTTAAGTACCCACTGTGTGCAAAGGATAGCAATTTTGAAGTAAATTTAGTGCTTCTGTAATCCTGCATGAGGGGCCAATGCTTCTCGATGTTACCAGTGTTTTTGAAGGTTTGCAAGGTATTACCGATGTGAGATAGCAGTAGTGGGAGGCAGTGGGCATCTCTATGCTGACAGTGCAATGGCATTGTGATAGCAATCATTAGCATATTTTCACAATAGACCTGTGTGCGATTACGGAGCTGTGATCACAATAGCAATCCTTAATGAATCAGGCCCTCAGATTACAACAGCAGCTGCAGTGCTTTTTTATTCTACTTGTAAAAATTACTTATAACCTAAATATGCTTTTGCATAAACCTTAGGTACAGATTTAAAAAAAAAAATTACACTTGTGGCCAATCTGTCTCTTAGCCAAATACCTTTTGGGAATTAAATGTGAAATAATGCATTCTCTCAGTGTGTAGGAGACTATTGTCCAGTATTACCCATAGAATGGAGCTTGTGAACACTTTAGATTTAAGAAAATGTATGCATAAATGTGACCTTTAAATATGGTCATTGTTTCATCTATATCATATACAGATATCCTAATAAATATAATATCACAAAAGGATATAATTTAATGATCCAACATTACATATCTGTTTTTTTAATGTATGTGAACCTCTAGGAATGAATAACATATCAGCTTAGAAGAATTTCAGCCCATTCCTCCTTACAGTATTGCTTTAACATATGAATATTTGATGAACAGCCCACTTCATGCCCTCCAACAAAATTTCTTTTTGATAAAGTGTTAACTTTGACTTAGTCATTCTAAAACACGAACTTTTTTCTGCATCATTGATTTTTTTTGTAGACTGAGAGTCTGATTCATTACAGATCATAACTGCAGAAGCATATGCAGATCGGTCGATGGTGTACACTGCGCATGCGTAAGCATCACAGTGCTCATGCGATAGCATTTACAAATGCTCTGCGATCACGTACACAGAAAGAAAGCCATTGCAGAGTGAGTGATTGGATGTCAGCATTTGGGGGTGGTGATAGGGGAGTGGTTGGAAAAACGCAGGTGTGCCAGACCGTTTGAACACCATTAATTAGGCATGCAAATATTAGCCACTGCGACAGCATACAGATGCGCCCAGTTACATTGTGGCTGATCAAACCACAAATGTACACATGCATCATGCCATGCAATTCCCCGTGTCTGCATACACTACGGTATGCGATGGCATGTACTGTGATCGCATCATGCATTCCTATAGAGGCATGGTTATGTACGCAGTGAGTGTATCTGCTCGCAGGTGAGCATATCGCTATATGCGTGGATGTACTACACCACTCGGAAGAAATCCTGAATGGAAGAAACGCATTAGTGAATACCATTTTTTTCTTCCTCAACAGTGTGTGCTTTTTCCGGTGGACTTATGAAAATCCACATGACCCCCTAACAACTCTGTGGTCCCTAAATACCAGCACAAGCTTGTGAATACAAACGCCAGCATCTGCACAGCGAGACCACCAGTCACCGAAGCGCTGCCTTGATATCATCAGCTCCCTCAACTGCTGTGCTACTCAAATACACGAGAGCTCGTGGCATGGCAACAAAGTGGGTAATTATTAGGACCGTGGACATCAGGTGAGAGTTTGGGCAGATTGTTCTCCGGACTCAGAGACACGGCTCGGGCAGCCCCGGTCTCCTGCTCAACTTGTAGTTTCTACATTGGTCCAAGGAACATCCACTAAAACAGCGGCTGAAAAGTGAGTTCTTATGACAGTATTTACATCCCCGCTTCATGCTGACTGTTTAATTTTCAATTGAGGTACGATCCAACACTACTATCAGTACTCCCGCTTCTTGCTGACTGTATAATTCTCTACGTTGAGCTATGTGCCTTTAATATTTTCACAACTATGTGATATTTTTAAAAATTGCACCCTATACAACAGAAATTGACATTCTGTAGAATACTACAAAGTTCAGCAATACACAAGCAGTAAGTGACTTCCCATTTGCACAGGGACTACCAACACCAATGGGTCATATATTACTTATTTATAATGATATAAAATAAGATCCTTGGTAGCCGGATACACAGTCTATTAACTACCACAAAGATTGAGAACTGTTGAGGGAGAATTAAAATACAAATTTTTACTAATCATTTTTTACTTAGCCGGACACAGCTATATTAAATCACTATTGGTCCTTATTATATAGGAACCAATAGTGGTTATGTCTGTAATGTACTATGTTTAAATGAAAAGAGAAACACTGTTTATATAAAGAGAGATACATTGTTTTACCTTTTACATAGAGAGCCCTTAATAGCTGCCTATAAATTGTAATGAATTTATGCTTAATGGTTTAAAGAAAGCAATATTGTGTTACATTATATGTAATTATTGTTTTTTATATTATCTTCATTATTATATAAAAATTTTGTTTTTATTATATATGGCAACTATTTTAAATACTAGGAACAATATCAAATATACTGTGTAAGTGTTGATGAGATATTCATCCTTTATTCTTTATTTTTTATTGGGTAGTTTCTATAAGCGCGGTAATTCCTTTCTTTCTGTGGATATATCTTGGCATATCTGTACACAGCTTGCGTACTGCATGCAACGAGAGTTGTAATTTCATAGTAAGGTTAGACCTGCTGTAATTGTGATTGAGTTTTTGACGTTACTTGATGTTCCCAATGTATATGCAGGACTGCAAGGTATTCTGGATGTGAGGTAGCGGTAGTGGGCATCTCTATTCTAGCTGTGCAATGGCTTTGCAATTGCAATCATTACCATATTTTTGCAGAAGACCTGCCTGCGTAATCGCAGCCACGTTCGCAAAATCGATCTGTGTTCTATCAGGTCCTGTGTTTAGTGTTGTTGTCTTGCTTCAAGTTCCACACAGGACTCTCTCTCTCTCCAGAATCACGGCAATTAGCAGACAGTGGGCCTGATTCAGACCCACTCACGAGCGGCTGTCCGCTCGCAAGTGGGTCGATGTTATGGACTGAGCATGCGCACGACGGAGGGAGCTCCGTCGTGCGCATGCGCCAGACGCGACGAGCGAAGGAAAGTCCTTCGCTCGATGTGTCCGATCAAAGGGGGCATGCTGTCAATGTTGATTGACAGCACGCCCCCTTTGGTGGGCGTGCCGGGGGCGTGCCTCCCTGACGGGGGCGTTCCCACAGGAACGCCTCCCGTCAGAAGCCGGCCCACTGACATCACTAGTGATGTCAGTGGGAGTGATTTTGGCTCTGGTAGAGCCAAAATCACTCCGGAGCTTGCTGTTGAAAACCTCAACCGCAGGCTCCGGCTCGCAAATTCGATGGTCGCGATGGTCTCGACCATCGCGACCATCACAATGCACGCTCGTATAGCCTGTGGGTGGTGACCCACAGCTATACGAGCGTCCAGGAGGACGCTCCATGAAAATGGAGCCCGGCCCTCATTCAGAGCGTGCGCTCTGCTCAGAGCGTACGGCTCTGAATGAGGGCCAGTATCTCTCCTTCCTCCTCTTACAGCTTTCAGTAACTGCTTCTATTTATATCTTCCTGCAAGGAAAGGTAGTATGTCCTTTCTGGAATGACTAAAAATAAGTGAAGATCCTAGACCCCATTGCCTTGAGCAATCACAAACTCTGAATTTCCTGTTCAAAATGATACTGAGCGTCACAGTTTTTTCCATCCTGAACAGGTTCTTTTTAGTGTTGAGGATTACTCAGCACAGAGGGCCTGATTCAGATGTGGACGCTAAGCCGCGATCGCCGGCTATGGGTAATTATTACTCAACTGCGCATGCATATGCATCGCAGTGCACGTGTGCGAGCCAGTCACTGTGCAAATTACCAGTGTGCTAGTCAGTGGCGTAAATTCATCCCAGATGCCCAGAGGCAAGTTATGATTTGGTGCCCCTCCGTCACAGCTGCTGACACTGTAATGTAGCAATTTGCATGCAGAAAGGTTATAGATAGACGAAGGTGGCAGCTGATGGTCTAACATGGAGCTCTCCACTAGTGTATGGTGGATTCTCAGGTGCTGGAAAGAGGTGCCATGTATTGGTCGGCCGTGACCGTACACTCCGGGTACATACTTACAGCCCTAAGTGTGGTGAATAGGTTGTGGACAATGGAGTAGGAGCCCCTTCAGAGCTGGAGCCCGGTGGCAGGTGCCTCCATTGTCTCCCATAGTTCTGCCCCTGGCGCTAGTTTGAGTTACATAAAGGGACATCTGTGGGTGGTGACGGGGGCAGTTCTGTGTAAACAGGGTGTGCTTACACTAGCATGGGCATGGCTGGGCATTTTTACACCAACATATGGGAGTACATAATTAAATTGCATCATCACTGCACACGTCACCTGGCTGTGTTTTTGTCTGCAGCACTCACATTGCCTGCTGTAGCCTAGGGCCTACCACAAGCACCTGCGTTTGCAGTCGATGGTTCTCTTTGCTGCTGATGTTTGCAGTCACAGAAAATAGAGTAGTAGGTGCAACTCATTGCATTGTATAATTGCTATGTAGATGTGTTCTTAAGCTTAATTCAATTATTTTTCAGGTTACTCTTTTTGTTTATTATTGTGATGTGTTCAGGGCCGGATTAAGGTCTGTGGGGGCCCCTGGGCAACAAGCTTGTGGGGGCCCCTATGAAACAGCTAAATATATATACAGTCCAAACCCCAAATGGTGTGTGTGTGTATATATATACACATACCATATAAACATACACACACACACACACACACACACACACACACACACACATATATATATATATATATATATATATATGAGCTACTGAATATATACTGTGTGTATGTATGTATATATATAAATATATACATACAAACTCACCTATATATACTGTATGTGTACATATAAACACACAGTATATATAAATATATATTTGAACCTGACATTCCAGCAATTAGACATTTGAGGGCAAAAGTAATAAGCACACACACACACATATATATATATATATATATATATGTATATACATATATATATAACACACACATAGGATATATATATATATATATATATATATATGAATATGTATTATATAGCTATATATACTGAGTGTGTGTTTGTGTGTATATATATATATATATATATATATATATTGTATAATGTATGTATGTGGGCTACCTGCATGTCAGCTCTGTATAACTGCACTGCTGAGTCTGAGCGGCATCACGGGGGGAATGCTGAAGACGAAAGAGCCATTGAGAACCTTATTCTGCAGCCTCGGCTTCTGACAGTCAAACTCTCGCGAGACTTGACATCATCATCTCGCGAGACTTTGACAGTTAGAGCTGAGCTGCCGAGGCTTCAGCATAAAGACATTTTCAGTGGCTCTGACTAGTGAAGCTCCTCGGCGGCCGCAGACAGCTAAGCCGCCGAAGAGGACCAGAGCAGAGACAGCTAAATGCTGTTCTCCTTGTTTGTAGCAGTGGCATGTCTGGGAACAGTGTGGGGCCCCCTATGTGTGGGGGCCCCAGGATGACTGCCTCTAATGCCCCGCCTATAATCTGGCCCTGGATGTGTTTACAGATACCAAATACATTTAACTGTCCTAACAATTGTCCCCATATTTTATCATATTCAAAAACAATCAAAATTGTTTTTTGTATTTAAAGTGTAATAGGGAAACTGTTTTTTGTTGTTTTTTTTATGCTTCCTTCAAGCTGGTGTGGAACTGCACATCCCAGCATGCCATTCCAGAGTACATACATGCCTTAATAGCAATACTGTGCCAGGTCAGGCTTGGATTTGTAGTTCCATAGCAGCTATAGAGGTTTTATTGTCATTTTTAGAAGGTAAAAATGCATTTAAAAAAGACAATTCACTGACTTTGTTTGCATTTTAAACAGTACATTTTTATTTGTTCATACAAACAATTTTTTTTTAAAATAGGGCTTTTTAAATTCTAAAAAATATAATAGATGGATAGATACATGAATTTCTGGATGAATTTGGAATGGGTACACACTAGCAAATGTGGGTTGTGACTTTTGTGCCATCAACAAATGTCCCTCCTTCACCTCCTACAAATATTACATTTCCTCCAAATATGTCTGGCACATATGATGGCAAGATACAAGCTCAAGTTATTATTTGTATGGTTTCCAGGGGCAAAAACCAGATCTAATTTTTGGCCAGAAACTTCCAAAAAGTTGGTGGAGAAATCTGGGTGGGAAAAATCCAAGATCATCAATCTTTGTGCTTCCGCTTTGCAGCCAACTCCGGAAACTTCAATTTATGGATCCTGGTGGACTGTCATGTATCCTGCTTGGAGCTCATTCCAGCCACAGCTGTGCACTGGTCCACCTCACCTTCTCTTGGGCCAGTGAGTTGTTATTTCATCTCCCTGACATCTTGGCTAATTGTCCTTAGAATGGAGGTTTGCTCCATCATGCTGGCCTGGACTGCCTCAATGACTGTAGATTTCCACTGCCACCCTAAGGCCATTGATGACTTCAGCAAGGCTGGTAGTGGTGGATGGGGGAAGCACAGTTGATGGAGGTTGTGCCCTCACCCCATCCGACTGCAGCCTTTCATCCATGGCAGGTCCTTTAAAAATGAAGAAGCAAAAAATAGCATTTATACTTTACACATAAATAGACAGATACAGAGACAGGTGTATGCAAATAATTACCAGACACAGCATGTTGGACATCTTGTTGAGGCATCAGATGGAGTAATTAGGCCTCTGATAATAACCTCCATTCTAAGGACCCCAACATATGTTGTTCTCTTTAGGTCAAAGCAAAGCTGTCATTAAGGTGTTGGATCCATAAATTGGTTTTTTGTTTTATTGTTATTTTTTAGTTTGCTATGTCACAAATCATATCTTGAACATTGGGCTTACAACATTGGGAAAACAAAATATGCTTTTTTTATTTTTTAAAGAATAAACAATGAAAAACAAGATGATTAAAAATTTAAAATATACATACCTTCTTCTAAGGTAATACACAGTATAATGAGTGGAGTGCTTCAGATTGATGATCTTGGTTATTTCCACCCAGATCTCTCCACGAGCTTCCAAGCCCAGTAAGAGCTGTGCCGGGCCCTGGTAAAAAAGGGAGCATGGCCTAATCGTGGTTGGCATGGCCATGCTCCCGTAGGTAAAAAAAAAAACATTTTGCAGCGCCGCTTAGTGACACTGCACGCTGGTGAGGGGGGCGCAGTGAGCCCCCTCAGCCTGGTGCATAACCAGTGGGGGGCGCGTTCAGCACCCTCCACAGGCATAGGACGCTGCTGTGGCTGCTTCTTATGAGCCGCGAGCAGTCTCCCAGTACAGCCAGCACACAGCAGCATGCTGGGCTGCTATGATGTAAGAGGGGAGAGCGGTGCCAGACCCGTGCCCCCACTGGGCCCCTCCAGCAAGCCCAGGCCTGGGTAATTTCTACTTGCTCCCCCTGTGAGCTTCTAATGGAATGTCATGGCCAAAATGTAATCTGGTTAGTGCCTCATGGATGAGTGTATCCGTAACCATACAAGTAATAACTTGAGCTTGCATCCTGCCATCTGATGGTGCCAACACATTTGGAGCTAATGTGTTTGTAGGAGGTGGAGGAGGAACATCTGGTTTTGGAACAGGCACTTTTCACAACCACTTCTGCAAGTGTGTCCACATCTACATTTTCAACTGCTAGTTCCTATCCAAATTCATCCAGAAAATCGTGTATCTCCTTTGTGCAGCTTGAAATACTGCAAACCTGATAATCCATGACTGCAAAAACCTAAAAGCCAGGTGTTGCGATTTATAGGCATGTTTGTATTTGTGTGCCACTCCCACACAGTGCCCTACACATGACACATGCGACCAACCGACACAAACACACGGCTATAAAACCGCACCTCCAAGTTACACTCACTTTCACAAGGAACTGCAGAGTGTTGGAAGTGTACAACATGCCACACAGACATATGGCAGCTGTGGGATTAGGTAAGACACATGCTGTACAGAAGGTGTTATGTTGATATAGATGTAGTATATTAAAAACTATCCTGTGCCCATCTGCCATTTTTGAGGGGCCAACCAATCAGGACACACCATAGTTTATATAAAGTTTGCATGCTCATTGCAGCAGGAGAGCTGAAAGCTTCACCCACAGGGAGCTGCAAATACTTATAAATGTTATGGACTGGCGCCTGGGGCCTGCAGTGCCATTTGTCACCTCTGACGAAGTGATTACGAAACATGTTAGGGCGTGGCTTGCTGATGCGATAAACACGTGACCCGGCTTTCTGGTGCCCAATCCCCAGGCTTGAGGTGGAGGGACGTGCTGCAGCCTTTGAGCGGTGGTGCATGGCTTAGCCCAGGAGGATAAGGAACAGCTGACGGTGTTTGCCGGGTATACCTGCATTGAGACAAAGTGGTAATCAGCCCACTCAGTGTGATTTACGGTATGATTGGTATATGTTACATACAGGCTTGTCTGTTTTGATTTTATGATTAAAACTTTTATAAGAACTATGGAGCACCCCCTTTGTTCTGTATATTGAGATATATATATATATATATATATATATATATATATACAGTCAGGTCCATAAATATTGGGACACTGACAGAATTTTCATATTTTGGCCTCTATTCACCACCACAATGGCTTTGAAATGAAACAAACAAGATGTGATTTAATTGCAGACTTTCAGATTTAATTTGAGGGTAATTACATCCAATTCAGGTGAACGGTGTAGGAATTACAACGGTTTCTATATGTGCCTCCCACTTTTTTTTATATATATATATATATATATATATATATATATAGAGAGAGAGAGAGAGAGAGATAGAGATATATATACAGAGAGAGAGAGATTTTTTACTAATTCTATGTATATATGTTTCAGTTATTCATAAGAAACTAAAAGGAAAAATAAAATAGAGACGTGTGTGTGTTTCTTTAAGTAAAAACAAAACACCAAAATAGTCAAAGCAAGTTTAAGATAAAAACAAAACAATAGCTAAAGAAGATCAAAGATTCCATTAAACTATAATTACATACATATTTCCAAGCTATTAGCAGATGCACATTATTTGCTCAGGCAAGTATATCGTATGGTAGAAAATGTCCTGTGCGTGGTTTTGATATGTTGGATGTGGAATGATGAGTCTGCAGACATCAGCAGTGAATGTATCGCGAACAAGAGATGTGATGTGTGGTCGCAGCTTATGGTGAGTGGTTTTAAATTCAGGCTGGGTGTATATCTCTTTGCATTGTGTTTTGAGAGCATCCTCTGGTTTCGCATATGATTGCTCTAAGCGGGTGTGAGCGATCATGGCTTAGCGTCTGGGTCTGAATCAGGCCCAAAGATCGAGCGACTGACCGCTGAAATCAAGTATTGTGCACATGAGTGGTACTAGAGGGATGAGAAAGGAATAAAGGGGAATGGGCAAGTTAAGGAAGGGAATGAGTGGAAGGGGAGGGACATATCAAGGCTGCTCTACTTGAAAACTGCTATAAAGGTAGAGGCTGGACACCAGTTTAAAACAAGTAGAAAAACCCTTAAGTGGCTCAATAATTCCATGGGCACCATCCTGCCAGGAAATCGCCTTGTGAGGCCTATGACTAATCTGACTCTGAGAGTAAGTATATTAACTCTGTATATCTAATCTTGTACTGTACATTACTTTTGCATTTATGGTTTGCTGGTGTTTAGTGTTCATATAAAGTTCTTTACTTTACTATTGGTTTAAAGTATTTGACTAGGCATTGTTTTGCTTTGTTCATATGGTCTAACATTCTACAATTATCTTGCTCTCAGTATTAGGTATTGCTATATCTAGACATACCACCTCCAGCTACAACTAAACACTTTAGAGATCTGCCATGTACGCAGGATTGTTTACTTCAAATAGCAGGAAAGAATAGTTGTACAAGATCAGGCAGGATAAGTCAATGGCACTAGCTTCTAGGAAGAAGGGACAGAATCACATATGAAAGACACCGCTTTAATTAGGATAGTAGGCACACCTGCCTAAAAGATGTACAACTCCTTCCATATGACCTGCCCTCTTCCTCCATGTAGCCAATAGGAGGCCATTATATATATGATGCCTAGCTTAATGCACTGCAAAGAGTGGGCATAGCCCACCTATGCAGAAAACAATTATTCAATTCTACTGCTACTACCTTGGCTATCAAGATAAATTAGGTAGGAGACTATAAATATTAGCATTTGAAAAATAAACCGTTATTACATTTACTTTCTGACTGATGTATAAGTTTCTAATTTAAATGAAATGTATAATATGCTCTGTGCAAGATTTTATAATATTAAAAATATCTAAAGCAATTCCAAATATCTAGGACAATTCCACTTAAAGGCATCCTCCAATTTCAATGACTATACATTTTTGGAGCTATAAGGTAAACAAGCTCATATTAAAAATCAATATTTTCTGTTTTCTTTCTTTAATTTAGGTATTTAAGAAATAATGTAAAATAAGAAAATATATTGTTTTTTTTTTAAAAAACAATTTTTTATTAGTATTGTAAGAACAAATAAAACAGAAGTTAATTATGTACAGAACATACAAAAATAATACAGTCAATCTCAAGTTTGAAAATGTAAAATAAAGAATACAATAAAATATATTCAAAGATTATGATAAAACTGTAACAAACAGTACAATTTTTTTGAAAATATAGATCCAATACCATTTTTTTTGTTTTATTTATTTATATATATATATATATATATATATATATGTATATATATATCAACAAAATAAAATAGAGAAAAAGAAAAAGAAAAAAAAGGAGAGGGAAAACAAAATAAAGTTGCTCTTTGATTAATATAATGCAGTACACTTTCACAAGTGCAAAAGAAACAGAGCTTGAATATCATAATACAATACACTTATCTATGTAAGATTTCGCATCAATGACCATGAAGTGTTTTAAAATATTTTCATTAGATATGTCACATTTTCCGGAGTGAGATAGTCCAAATATAACTCCCATTTCTTATGAAAAGATGCAATCCCTTTTTCTATATCAATTAAAGCCCTCCTTCTCTCAAAATATAGGATAGAAAGTAGTTCAGTTCGCACCATACTAATCGATGGTGGGTTCGGAGATAACCAGTTTTGCAATATAGCTTTTCTAGCTATTGTAATCAGTAGAGACAAAAAAGGGATATATTCTTTAGGTAAGGATGTCTGAATCCAGGATGTAAAGTCTATAGTAATAATGGAGTCCAAGAAAAAGGTAAAGTAAGTTTAGTCACATCCACAATAAAATTATGAAGCTTACGCCAAAACTTTTTGACCTTAGAGCATTGCCACACATTATGTATAAATGTTGCAGAAGACGCATGACATTTTGGGCAATTGCCAGAGACGTCATGTGAGATAGAGTGTCGCTGTGCCTGTGATATATAAGCTCTGTTCATAAATTTAAAATGGACCTCTTGTAATTTAGAATAAACAAGAGAATTCATAATGCATGGCATTGTGGACAGTATAACATCAGAGGAGTTAAAGTTGGGGAAATCCGTTGACCAAGCTTTCCATACTCCGGTCCATAAACTGGGTAGAAGTAAATAATAAATCATTATATATGAACCGTAGTTTGAGTTTAATGGATGAACAGAGTGTAAATAGAGTGCGTAATGTACAATCTGACATGGGTAAAGATTTGGCACCAGAAGGTAATCTACTAAAAACAAAATGTCTGACTTGTAGATAAAGAAAAAATTGCGAATGTGGAATATTGTATTTTTCTTGAAGCTCTAAGAATGAATAAAATTGTCCCCCCAGATCGAATACATCTCAAATTTTTGCTATACCCTTCTGTTTCCATGTGGTATAATGGGAGATATTTAGTGAGGGTGGGAAGACAGGATTGCCCCATATTGTAAGGTAGTTAGTAAATGTAGGGTCAGATTTCAATTTCTTATGAATAGCTATCAATGCTTTGTAAGTATCTTTAAATAAAAAATTATGCAAAATGCCAGCTAGTATTTTAGAGCGTGGCATATGTAGAATCGCTACTACAGAGTAAGGATAAAATAAAGCGTTTTCTATTTGTGGGTTTGTGAAATTAGCAAGTCCCAAACACCAATCTGATATATAACGAAACGATGCTGCCTGGCAGAAAGTCTTTATATCTGGCAACCCCAATAGTCCCTTAGCTTTTGGTAAAATTAATTTAGCTCTGGCAATTCTAGGTTTTTTGTTTTTCCAAAGAGAAGACTGAAATATGTTTGTACAGATCTTCGTGTCAGATGGGGAAAGGAAAATGGGAAGCATTTGGGGTGGGTACGATAATTTCGGGAAAAGTACGCTTTTTTATTACCGCTATATATCCCAAAAGAGACAGAGGTAGTGACATCCATTGTTTAACTAGTCAAGTGATTTTAGCTATAACAATCGGAAAATTGGCTGAGTAAATATTTTTGATAGAAGGTGTATAATACATACCAAGATATTTAATATTATCTTCAGCAATATGAAAGGAAGAGGAGAGTATCGGATGCTGGTGCAGCAGGTCAGAACGTGTGAGAGGCAAAATTTCTGATTTCTGAAAATTAATTCTGTATCCGGCAAATGAACTGAAGCGCTGAATCTCCTCTATGATAGCTGGTATTGAAGTAGCAGGTTTTGATATGAATAAAAGCATATCATCCGCAAACAAGGACAGCTTCAACTGTAAATCTCCATTATATATACCAGTGTATAGGGAATTGTTACGTAGAGAGATTGCCAAAGGTTCTAATGTTAGGGCAAACAGTAAAGGAGAAAGTGGACAGCCTTGACGTGTACCCCTTTGAATGGAAATTTGAGAAGACAAATCTATACGCAATCACTCTGGAGGATGCAGAAGAATTTAATGCACGAATCAGATTAATAATTTGCAATGCGAAACCAAACCGTCTGAGTACCTCATAAAGATGATCCCAAACCACCAAATCAAATGCCTTTTCAGCATTTAAGGATAATAATAGGCTGAGACCATCCTCATGAAAGTCATCAATTTGTTGCAATACCGCCAGTACCTTTCAGATATTTGAAACAGATCTTGGTCCCTGAATAAACCCTGTTTGATCTTCATGGACCAAAAAGGGAACAACCTGTTTAAATCTATTAGCGATAATTTTGGAGAAAATTTTATAGTCGAGGTTTAATAACGATATGGGGCGATATGAAGCTGGTATAGTAGGATCTTTACCAGGCTTAGGTAACACTGTAATAAAGGCTTCATTAAAACCCGGTGGAAGAGTACAAGTAGTGAGAATGGAATTAAATAAACTAGTTAAAGGAGTAATAACTGATGGTTGAAGGAGCTTATAAAACTCACCAGTAAAGCCGTCCGGTCCTGGTGATTTGCAGTTGGGAAGGTTTTTAATAGTTGCAGCAACCTCTTCCTCGGTAATCAGGTGACATAAAAATGCAGTTTGATCTGTCGAGAGCTGTGAAAGGGTAAGTTTTTACCAAAATGAGTCCCTGGCAGTAGTATCAATTGGGTCTTGGGAATATAAAGCAGAGTAAAAATCATGGAGTACTTCAGTGATATTCTGACCAGTATATTGAGGAGAACCAGGACTATCAGTAAGGGATAAAATAGTAGAAGAGGTACGAGTGCCTCGTAGGAGATTGGACAGGAGCTTACCTGATTTATCTCCATGCATATGAAAAGTTGATTTGTTGGTATTAACTTGACGATCTGCAACCTGCTGCACCAAACAATCAAAACCAAGTCTAGCTTCATCGAATTTAGTTCTGGTAAGGGGTGAGGGAGATTTACTAAAATTTTGGTAAGCTAATGTTAGAGTAGATTGGGCATCCTGCAATTTCTGAGAGTGATGTTTGCGGTGATGTGCAGCGAAGGACATAATTTGCCCTCAAATTACAGCATTTGCAGCCTGCCAATATAAAAAGGGAGTATCTAAATGTTGAACATTGGAAAGCATATAAGAGTTCCAAGATGATTGTATTGTATCTTTAAATTTATGAGATGAAGTCAAATATGAAGGGAAACACCGATTATAAACATTACCAATAGGTATTGAGGGAATGAATTCTATCCAAACTAAAGCATGATCTGTGAGACCTAGAGGTTCTATATAGGAGGCCAAAGCAGCCGTAACCAAGTAGAAGACAGTAATATACAATCAATTGCATTTTATGTGGTACTGAGTAAAATGTGTATTCTTTATCTATCGGGTGGTGAAACCGCCAAAGATCTGTAAGATGTAATTGTTCTAATAAGAATGACATACCAAGTTTATGCTGTCTCCCTGAATAGTGAGATGAGGATTGACGATCCATGAAAAGGAGGACACCATATTAAAATCACTGCCTAATACCAAATTCGTATCCAGAAATTGATATAACAAATTAATTAGTGACCAAAAAAAGGAACGATCATAAACCGTAGGGGCATATATATTACATAGAGTATAAAGAGTGCCAAAGAGCGTAATTTGGAGGATAATGAAATGACCATTTGGGTCAGAGATCTGTTTTTCTATAGTAAATGGGAGGCTTTTTCGAATCAAGATAGCTACTCCGCGGGATTTAGAATTATAAGAAGAATATGCTACTATCTGTTGTCTTAACATGGATAATTTAGCATGTTCTAAATCAGTCAAATGTGTCTCCTGAAGGAAGGAGATATCTACCATTTTAATATTTAAATAGGAGATAATCTTGCGACGCTTTGCTGGGGAATTAACACCTTGGACATTCCACGAACATAATTTAACAGTGGTCATAGAAAAAATGGTTTAGAGATATTAATACCAAAATCCAACACAGAAAATCTTGCGAATATATACTGTAAAGCTTAACAACCTTGCGTAAAAATTGGGAAAAATAAAAAGGAAAAAAAAAAGGGGGAGATAAAAAATGTTTAAATAAAAGAGGAAATAAGAAAGAGAAAAAAATACTAAAACATGTGACCCACAGCAAGGAGATCTTCATAACGTCACAAGCGAACGAGAGAAAAGGCCATAGGGTTCCCCACTCCGATACATTCCAAAAAGAGAAGAACAATTATAATATAATATTTAACATTCAACAAACACCTGTAATGACAGGAAAATTCACTAGAAAATTGAAAGACCATTCCTAATATCACTGCTAAGTTATAGAAAAATCAGATACGTAATAAAGGAATATAATTACATATCCCGTATATAATTATTATAATAACAATATATCTATAGTATAAAACTTCAGATAATAACATGTCATATATAAGGTACAGAAAAAAAAAGAATAAATGTTAATATTTGAGAAAGTAGAAAGATTATACTCAACGGGAAATGGGCAGAGAATGTAAATCAACGGAAGCATTTTGTTCTTCGTCCTCTTCCTCCAAAAACGCTTGTGCATCAGCAGCATTGGTGAATTCTTTAAAGTCTTTTCCTTGGAAAACTCTCAGCTTTGCTGGGTAGAGAAGGGCATATTTTCTCTTGGCTTGAAAAAGTTTGGAGCAAATGGGACTCATTTCCTTTCGGGCTTTGGTAACTTCCACCGAATAGTCCTGAAAAATAAGCAGGCGGCGATCCATCCACATTATCTGGTCTAATTTACAAGCAGCTGACCAAAGAGTCACTTTGTGCGCAAAGTTGAGACATCTGAATATCACAGTGCGCGGGCGGGAAGAATCAGTAAAAGGTCCCAGGCGATGAGCCCTTTCAATTGCGATATCAGGAATAGAATCAGCCACTCCTAAAAGTTGCAGCAGCTCAGATTGAAGAAACATAAGCAAGTCAGGACCACTCACTGTCTCAGGAAGCCCGACCACACGCAAATTATTCCTGCGTGAGCGGTTCTCTAGGTCAACAACCCTGCTGAATAGTTGGTAGTTTGATTTCTGTAAAGACGCGACTTGCTGTTTTAAGCTGAAGATACCCTGCTCGTGTTCACCGATCTTGTGCTCGTTAGTCACCACCTGAAGGGCTGTAGAATCCAGTTGAGCCTTGACTTCTTTGAGAGCATCCGCAAATTTTGTTGCCTGCATCTGCATGATAGGAGCCATGGTGTCTTTTATAGCTCTAACCATGTCTTCATACATCAGAGGGAATGCTGGTGGTACATCTGTTGGCAGCATGGTGAGAGATGGAGAGTGTGCTCCTGTCAAGGAGTCGTCTGCAGATAAGGTGGACATTTCGCTCACCTGTGAAGAGTCCGCCATAGTATTAGTATCTGTACATCTGCCAGTCCTGATGCGCTGATTTTAACCTGGAGTAGGGGCCATTAAAAATTTCTTCATACCCCAGACAAACAAATATCAAAGCAATATGGTAGACAGGATCTGAAGTAATTATGGATGTAGAAAAAGAAGAAAAAATGTGTGAAGCTCCAAAAATAGTATTCAGGAACGAGAACAGAAGTGTGAGTTTTCTAAAGTGATTAAACAGTGAGCAGGGAGTGTCCCATCCTCTCTCCTCAGATCCTCACATGAGCCATAATATCAATCCTGCTGCGGAAAAGGAGTCCCAACAAAAACGTAAATTATTCTCATCAGGATATAGGGATCTATAAATCAAAGCAGGAGGATGGAGAAAAAAAATAAATAAATAAAAATAGAGAATAGAGAAAACCTGCAAACTAGGAGAGGCAGGTATATGCAGCAGTCATGAGCGCTGGTGATTTCAAAGATGGCCACCGGTACAGTCCTGGGACTTGAGAGAAACCAGAGGAGCCATCTGCTACCTGTGGCCTGCTGTATTTATTTATTTAAGCAGTTATTTGCAGCAGGCGTGGAAGTACAGAGCGGGCAGCAGGAGGTTATGACCCAGCGCCGTCCTGCAGCGCAACGTCGCGCTCCCTTCTCCTCACTCCGGGCAGCAGGCAGGAACAGGCAGTGTCAGTAGGAGTGGCTGGTGGTGGAGGCCCAATGTCAGGAGCCGGCTCCGGCGTGGTAAGTGGCGCACCCAGGGTCACACAGCGTCTTGGGGGGAGTAATAAGTGGTACAATTGGGCAGGTGCAGGGGTAAGGGGTGCGCTATAGATGGTATTATAGCCCTCCAAATGCAGAGCACTAGGAGTGTGCTACCTCTCCCCTCCACGTCCAAGCCACGCCCCCCAAGAAAATATATTGTAATGTACCCTGGATGTAAGAGCCTGGGCTCACCATGTAAACAAGGGAGCCTTAAGGTTCAGGATCACACAGAAAAGACGCAAATAAATATGCAACTGTTTTTGTTCATATATTTTAAGGTAACAATACAATACAGTGGTATACAGTAACATTAAATGCTAGCAGAACAACCGCCAGTTTAACCACTTAACTGACATTTTTTTTTCTGAATACCGCTCATAAATTTAAATTTTTTTATGAGTGAATTAACAACATGTATTTCAACTTATTCAAAATTTTTTCATTTATTTTTTTTGTAATATTTGTAAAAAAAATGTTTTTTCAAACATTAAAACACCAGATCATCACCATTGGAACATCTGGAACATCAGGAACATTGTGGCCATCATGACTTTACTTTTCCCAGTGGCTTTAGCCACCAGGTACACACTAGGGGGCTAAGGAGAGGTTAATTTACTTTTCTCCAGCGGCTGCTAATCTCTGCAGCCACTGTGTGGGGGGTCTTGCTGTGCTGACCAATCAGCAGTGATTGTCAGCACGGCAGACACTGGGGGAGGGTGCAGGGAAGAAGAGGGACTGGAATGTCTGTCTAAGAGCAGCAGCTGCCTGAACATTCTCTTCCTGCTGTCACCCACATTGTGCATCTGACAGGTCTCATTGCTAGTGACCAGATCACATAACGGACAGCCTGGTGTGGTTGCAAAGGATGCAACCATGTCAGGCAAGTGGTTAATAGCTGAAACCCCTATATCAGCACTCTACACTCCAAGTTCTGTCCAATGTCAATCTCCTAGAGGCAAAAAAGAACAAAAACTATTTTTTGGGGAACTCTTGAATCAATTAATTTAAGAAAATGTATTGAAATTATATTATAGATGAACGCCTGTAGGCTTGGTCACCTGATCAAATATATTTTACCTAGAATACATTTACTAGTGTTTATATTATACCCTCTAACTTCAGCTTATTTATATGTGACATATTAAGTACCATAACACAAAATCTAATTTGATTCATGAGCAAAAATTGTGTTTTCTCCTGCACAACTATATGTTGGTGAAGTTAATGAATGTAAGTGGCTCATACCTACATAGACATTTTGTAATATAGGTACTGTAGGTGGTGGTTGTCTATATCCCTGTTGGTCAGATACCAATTAATTTTGCTAACCAGAGATAGATCTAAAAGATCTGCATTTGAGTAATTAGTATGTGATTTGAATTATTTTTTTAGATATATTTATCTCTCTGTGTATTGAGTGTACCAATTATCACTCTTTTTATTGTCAGGGATCCCTAATAAAAGTTATGGTTTATACTTTTTTTCATCCATAATATAATTTCATTACATTTTCTTAATATAATTGATGCAACAGTAACCTAAAAAATTGTTTTTTTTTATTTTTTTGCCTCTATACAGTTGTATTCATGTGTATAACACAAATCCTTTTGGTGCACCACCAACACAGAGTCTTTTAATATTTTCTTATACAAGATAGACCTGCACATTTTTTTTAAATGTATCCTCTTTTCTCTATATAATACAACATTTAACTGGGGCAGACTCGTATCTCTATTGTAATGTCAGTCTCCCCCTGTCTTCTCAAGAACCTGTCTCTTTATTACCACTCAAATTTCCATGGTACAGTACTACATACCTCCCCTGAGCTACTACCATATTATTATTTAACCATCAGTTGGCTCAAGTGAGGATAAGGGTTTGTTTTGGTAACAATAACAATATGTATAACTTTTTTCTCTATCCCTGCTATTAGAACTCCAACTGTCTAGCTTGCTGCAATCTAGAACAATAAGGATGCACTCAAGTTAATTAAGAGACTGTTCAGGGATGGTTAACTCTCATTTTAACCCATTACATGAATGTTCCATGTAATCCTGGTTTGAGCTACAGATGTGTCCTCTTACATCCTTGCCGATTGCACTACAAAAGTGCACACGCATTGCACCATATGATTACCTACAGCAGCATATGCTATGGTACACTATGGCGAACACTGCGATCAAACCACGCATACCTATGGAGTTGCAGGTGCAAACACAGTGCACGTATCTGCTTGCAGACACACACCTCGCTCCATGCGTGGTATAATTTGCCATGTACACAGCAAAGATGCAAGAGGACATATGTGTAATTGGAACTTCATGTCTCAGAGAGAGGAGCTGAGCAGAAAAAAGAATACAACATTATATATGAACTTCCTGCAAAAACCTTTCGCCTTTTAAAATTTGTAATTCATCTGGCCACATTTAATTAAAACAATCCATACACATCTCAATATCATAGAAATTACATATATGAGAACACAATGTATACAAATAACCAGCATTACATCAAATGGAAAGAACACTTTATCAAAGGATGGTTAGCATAGCTGTACTGTACTATTTCTTTCACAAGATTTGAATTTTCATTAGATTAAATGGCAACTCTGAAACTGTACATACAGATGTGTCCTCATTAGGGATGTGCACAGACCCCCATGTTTTGGTTTTGGATCTGTATCTCCTTCATATTTTGGACTTGGATTGGTTATGCCAAAACCGCCCTTGTGGGTTTTGATTTTGGATCTGTATTTTTTCAAAAAAATCATAAAAACCGCTGAAATCAAATAATTTTGGCCTGTTTTGTTCCTACAATATTATTAATCTCAATAACATTTATTTCAAGTAATTTCCAATCAATGTTGACCACCTTACAGATCACAATATTGATTTCATCCAGTTTAGGCCAAAAGGTTGCATTGAGCTAGCTGGCTGACTAAGCTAAACGACAGCAGTGGGTGGCACTAACATGTGGCAGTTCAGCTTCCAACATGGCACATCAGGAAACAAATGTTTTTTATTAATCAAGACTAAGGCCTGAGGCAGTTGGAGTATGTATGTAGTTGAAGGCATAAAAAAGGATGGGTTGTTTCATAGTAAATTTTAGTTTTGGATTCCGAAGCAAATTTATGAGGGAGGAGGGGAGAGCATGGGTTAATAATATTACCCATTTTTTGCCCGCAAAATCAACTTCATGGTTTAGAATGTTTTTTTAAATTAAAGGGCCATGCTGGAGAGGCTGTCTGTGGCCATAAAAATATCTGGACATCAGCAAACGCATGTCGCAGTTCCCCTGAGACTGGGATCGGCTGCTTTTTTCATGCTGCAGCCAAATCGAAATCCACAAACTGCTGTATGCGACAAGACCACACACTCGAGCGAAGGAGACTGTGGCTTTTTGCAGATCACTTTCATTTTATAATTTCTGATTAAGTTTAACATGGTGTTAACTTAAAAAGCTGTCCCCATTTAAACATTTTTATTTTTTCTCCACCTGGACGTTATACTTCCGCTACTTGCACACCCTGCCAGATGTAACCTATGCAGTGTGGCCCAGATGGCTGCCTTGGATGGTTCATTCTTGGACAGGATGAACAATCATGTGGATCTATTAATTCAGTGCATTTCATATTTCAAATGTTTCAGTCACCCGTATATCTCATGCCCGAACTGCAGCAGTTTTTGCTGTATTTGCTATTCCCTGTTTTGTAAAATGTACTTCCACCCACTGTATGATATACTGGTGTGCTATACATCCACTGAAGTGCATCCTCCATGGGCAGGTTGTACATCATGTGGATCTATTCACAAAGGGTATATCATACTGCCACACATGTGTCAGCTTTCCCATATATTCCTTGGGTCCTTGTATGGGATATATAACCCATGGAAGTTATTTCCCAAAATGTGTGCACCAACCCTGCAATATGCTTATTGTGCTCTCTAGGTTTCGGTTCAATTTAATTATCTCGGTGTGGTTTTCTATTTTTTGCAACACCAAATCCTTGTACAATGTACCATGTGTTCTGATGTCTGTAAAGCGATATTGAGTCATATGGGAGAAATGTGTATATAAATAAAATTATTATTATTATAATTACCAACATGGCACATCTAGGAAAGAGAATGGCACTGCAGTGGCAGACAGGGTGGCAGTTTAATAAACTATAAAATTAAAAATGTCAGGCAGCAATGCCCCAAACAGCACATAATGCAAAGAAAAGAGGTGCAAGATGGAATTGTCCTTGGTCCTCCCCACCCACCCTTATGTTGTATATATTAAACAGGATATGCACAGTTTAACAAACCAATCACTTCAGTGACAGGAACTGCCAATTGTGGCTGAAATGATTGGTTTCTTTGGGCCCCCACAAAACAAGCTACCATTGGGCAGCTAACATTGCTGGCAATGATCTCAACATACACAAAATGGCATTACAACATAGGCAAGATCAGCTGTTGTAATCATCATCATCATCCCTATCAGTGTGTACATCCTGTTCTTCACACAATATTAATTTGTCCCCTCTGGAATCCACATTACAGGCGCCTCTGTATTTTTTTTTCTTAATTGCTGGAAAAGGTCTTCCTTGTGGAATTTGTGATTCATTTTGATGCACATCATCTTTTCCACATTTTGGGGAAGTAACCTCCTACGCCAATCGCTGACCAGGTTCCTGGCTGTGCTGAAAACTCTTTCAGAGTACACACTGGAGGGTGGGCAACTTAAGTAAAGCAAATCCAGTTTGTGTAAGGGACTCCAAATTGCCTATTTTTCTTCCAGTAGTGAAATGGACTGTCTGACATGCCTATTTGGATGCTATCCCTAAAGTAATCATCAAACATTCTCTGAATGGTGACCATATCAGACAAAGTCATGGTAGACATATCACTAATTGTAGGCAGTTATTTGAGACCTGACCAGATGGCATAAGGTTTTGCTGACTAATCTGCATCACCAGTAGTAGGTCTCTTAGGAAATTTTGTTTTTTCCTGGCAGCTGCAGAAACTGAAAGATTTGGTCCTGGTTGACCTGACAATTTTTTCACCAACAGCTCTTTGCATCTTTTTAGATTTGTGTCCATTGGTAAGAAAGACACAATGTATGACTTAAACCTAGGATCAAGTATGGTCACCAAAATATAGTGATCTCATTTCAAGAGATCGAAAACATTTGGATCCTGGCAAAGAGAATGAAGGACTTGATCTACAAGTCTGAAATACTTAGTGGAATCACTCCCTTTTAGCTCCTCCTTCAGGTTCTCTAGCTACTTTTGCAAAAGCCTGATTAGGGGACTGACCCGACTCAAGCTTGCAGTGTTTGAACTACCTTCACATGTGGCAAGTTCAAAGGGTTTGAGAACCTTGCACAACACATAAATTGTTCTCCACTGCACTTTAGTAAGGTGCATTCCTGCTCCTTTCCCTATTTCATAGGCAGTTTTGTAGCCTTGGATGGCCTTTTGCTGCTCTTTCATCCGCTGTAGCATATAGAGGGTATAATTCCACCTAGTTAAACCCTCATGCTTCAGCTGATGGCAGAGCAAAATCAACAGTACTTGCTGGTGCTGCAATTTTCAACATGCAGTTGTTGAATGTCGAAAATGTCCCAACACTTTTTGGCCCACCGAAAGCATCTCCTGCACGCCCCTGTCATTTTTAAAAAAATGCTGCAGTACCAAAGTAATTGTGTGAGCAAAACATGGAAAATGTTTGAATTCACCCAAAAGTAATACTCTCACAAAAGTGGTGGCATTGTCAGAAGTCAGAAATCATAAATCCTGAGGAAAACCCAGGTGGGGTATACTATTTTGCAATGATTTCCCTGAGTTTTTCTAAGAGGTTCTCAGCAGTATGCCTCTTAGTGAAACCAGTGATACACAGATTAGCCTAATTCTAAATGACCTAGCATTTGTTAGATGCAGCTGTTGTTGCTGTTTGCACTGTTGGAGGCAATACATCTACCCAGTGGGCTTTCGCAGTCATGTAATCTTTAGTTTGCCCTGTACTGCTTATTCACATAACTGTGTTTAAGTGGACAGTTGGTACAATGGCATTTTGGAGGACACTAATTAGTTTTTTTAATGTCCTTGTACAACCTGGGAATTGCTTTTCTAGTGAACTGGAATCTAGAAGGAACATGGTAGCGGGGACACTTGACCTCAAATAACTGTTTAAAACCCACTGCATTAATGGTGGATACTGGATGCATATCTAATACCAGCATAGCTGTTATGGCATCAGTGCAACTGGGTGATTGCTGTCATAATTTTTTCTCCTTGCAAAGAAATGTTTGACAGTCAATTGTTTTGTTAAACTACTAAAAATAGTCTTCATTCTGGGATGAAGATCCACTCACAGCAGCAGCAGCAACAGGCATAGCACTCAAGGATCCTTCTGAGGAATCATGGATAGGAGAGGAGTCAGTCATTCTCATGAAATTGGATGCAGGATTACTTCCAACCATGATTGTGGATATTGATGATGATGCATGTGTTGGTAATGGGGATTATAGGTGCTTAGGTCTAACAAAGGGAAGGGAGCAGCTAGGTGATGCTCGACTGATTGTTACATTTTTAGCCAACATTTCTGAATTTGAAAAACACTTTTCAATTTGATGAATGCGCTGCAAGTGATGTAACAGGTAGGAGGTTCCTAGATGGTTAATGTCCATACGTCTACTCACTCTTGCTTTGCAAACATTACAGATATCTAGACAATTGTTGTCCAGATTTGGGTGGAAATATTTCCACACATGAGAGGTGGATTCTTTTGTCTTTTGCCCCAGCATGACAATGGGCTTTTTCATACCATGGGCAACAACTGTTGCCTAATTTACACAAACATCATCCTTGGCATCAACTTCCTCATCATCCTTATTAGAGTCAACTACAGAAATATCCTCCTCATCCTCCTGGTGCAATTCCACAGAAGCTTCCTCAATTTTTTGTCAGCATGTTGACTTGTGCTGCTCATGCCCACATCTGCAGAGGGCACACAGATGGTGGAAGGAGGATCCTCTTCAAGTACAGTATTGGAAAGGTCACGCTCACACATGGCAACCGCGGACTCACTTAGGGGTCTATTTACTACAATCCACATTTGGAATGCAGATTGTAGTGTGATATTACCGACTGAATTTGCATTAATATCACAGGGATTTACAAAACATCCCTTGCAGGGACAGAGCTTGCGATAAAGCTCTGTCCCTGTGCATCTCCTCTGCACACTTATCATGGTATTTTTGCAAAAAATAATGTGACAAGTGCCCGATCATGTGCCGACCAGCCACTGCTAAGCCTTGCCCACAGACACAAAGCCCCACCCCCACCACTAAGCCCCACCCCCCACAATTGTGGCCCCCCTCCCTTAATTACACTTACTGACTGGATCCCATTACAGGATGGGAGACCAGCTGACCAGAGGGAGGCCATCATCAGTGTCCCAATCTCCAGTCCCTATATATATTTTTATTAGCAGTGAACCAGCTTGTGGTCTGTTTAGACAACACAGCTGATCACTGGGGCCGACTCTGGGCTCTATTCTGCCTGTTAGATTGAAGCAGGAGTCCGGTAACTGGGGGAGACCCTCGATAATGCCACCTCCAGTGCTTCCCCCAGTATTTTTTCACAATTTATTTTTAGTAACTACCAGACAGATGGCATTTCCCATTATAATTATGGGAAATGCAATCTGATTACTAAAAAAATTTGATAATTAGGGGTTGGAGAAGAATTTTATGAATTCTACTCCAAATGTCCTTTAGTAACTTTAGGTGATATTAAAATAATGTGAAAAGGGTGTGAAAACACCCTTTTTCACTTTATTTTAGTACAAATAATGATAATAAATAGAGCCTTTAGACTCTCCTCTGGGATCTGTGACTTTTCTGAGCACAGAGTTGGTTACTGTGCCTTAACGATTTAAATTTTTTGACACCTCTACAGGGAGAAGGGCTTACATCATCAGAAGAGAAGGAAACACCAGTCATAAATAAAGGCCAAGGCCTTATCATTTCCTTGCCACTTTGTGTAGTGAATGGCATATTGCCATTTTTTTGTTTCTCTAAAGCTAACTTAGTTTTTGATTTTTTTTTCTTTAACACTGTAAAACATTGCTTGTTTGTTTTTACATGTCCTGACTTAAGCTTAAGCCCTTGAGCATTGGCCTTTGTAGATGATGTTGACAGCCTTGTATCATCATCATGACTGCACTGGTATCCTGCTCTCCTCTCATATTATCGTCCTCCATATCAACAAACTTATACTGCGGTCTGACTAACAGTGTCACTGAATAATAATAGCATAACTACTAACTAGCACATGCAAAAAACTAAAAAAAAATCTTTATTTTTTTATTTTTTGTGGAATGCTAATTTATTTAACTTTTATTTTTTTTTACACTGTGGAAGAGCACTCCTGGACAAGGCAGCAGCCCCTTGATGAACAACACAGCAACCCTTTATGGACAACAAAGCACCCCTGGGGATTGTAGACAGACCATCTGCAGAGTCACAAATATGTGGATGATAAACTGTGTTCTGGCCGGCAATGTCACCGAATAATAATAGCATAACTACTAACTAGCACACACAAAAAAACAAAGCAAAAAAAATATCTTTTTATTTTTTGTGGAATGCTAATTTATTTTTTATTTTTTTTACACTGGGGAAGAGCACCCCTGGACGAGGCAGCAGCACCTTGATGAACAACACAGCACCCCTTTATGGACAACAAAGCACCCCTGCGGTTTGTGGACAGACCACCTTCAGAGTCACAAATATGTGGATGATAAACTGCGGTCTGGCTGGCAGTGTTACCAAATAATGATAGCATAAATAGCTATTAACTAGTAACAACCTAGCATACACACAAAAAAAATGAAAAAATAAATAAATAATCATTTAAAAAATTTTTTACACTGGGGAAGAGCACCCCTGGATGACACAGCACCCCTTTATGTACTTCAGCCCTAGCCCCTTCATGAAGAGGATAACACAGCAGCACCCCTTTATGTACTGGTACTGCAGCCCAAGCCCCTTTATGGTCAAAACAGTGCAGCCCTTTATGTACTGCAGCCCCTGCCTCTTAATTGACAGGAAAATAGTGAGTGACACAGCAACACCCCCCACTTTATGTACTGCAGCCCCAGCCTGACAACACTGCACCCTTGAAGAAATAGTGACTGACAACACACAACACTAACTGCACCCTAGATTAACAGAGCATGTCTGCTCTGTACACTCTCCACAGCTGGAGTGAAAATGGCGCTGATCACCAGGACCTTTATAGAATCCAAAACTCGTGAGAATCCATCAGTGGGAGGATGATGTTTTACCTCGTTTTTAGATCCGAGTCACATGGGAAAACCTGAGCTGGACTCGGATCTCGCCTCAGATCATGAAGTTTGGGTGGGTTCAGTTCTCTGAGAACCAGATCAGGTCATCTCTAGTCCTCATACATCTAACCTCAATACACCATGCAGCACGACTTGCCTGTTGTAAGTAAGCCTCCAGGTCTCAGGCAACTCTGCTCGGGTGGCAGGTATCTTTGACTCAAAGTTACAGACTGTGCTGATTCATTTGATATGCAGCACTTGTATATCTCTGTGTAGCTGACTATGTATATGAAGAAAAACAGAACTTTGAATTAAAAAAGCTGAAGGCGCTATATTGTAGCACTTTGTATACAAATTCAGGGACATAGTACTTGTCCACACTAGATGATGTCTAGTGTGCCTGACATTGACAAAGACAGGACTCTGCATTGGAAATAGCATTGGCAAGTGCATACACACTTGCCGGTGCCGGCAGTAACTGAGATAAGACGTTGACCATGCTGCATTTGGCAGCATGGCCCTCCGACTGAGGATGTTGCAGATGCCATGCGGGAGCATGCATCGTCAGCTAAATAGCGGGTTAACACTGGACGATGTGCCCGATATTTTGTCCTATTCGCCGGACCAGACGACATATTGTCTACAGTGTACCCAGACAGTCACACATATATACAAGTGTCACATATCAAATTAATCAACACAATCTGCTGGTGCATCCTAGATGCATCACATTGCAACTTAGATGCATTTGGAAAAAAGAGACACAAAAAAGACATACAGCACTAGAAGAGACTCAGGGGACCTGTCGCGCCCAGAGGGGATTTTCGGTGTGACTACTGCAAAGATATGTAAAGACCAGTAGTCAGGGCTGTCTTAACAGCAGTGTGGGCCCTGGGCAAAGCAATGCACTGGGGCCCCTACCCACCCATTCACAGGAAAAAAATGTCCCTGAGCCTGGTACCCTCACCTCAAACCACATTACATGCACATTAGTTATGTCAGGTCAGGGCACCCTCCCCATTAACACAATAATCCCCTTAATAAATGTCATTTGCCTGCTTATTTTGAATACAGCTTTTGTAAATTAATATGCTGGGAATGCAACCTACCAGTTTACTATGAACCTATCATGACTAGGACATTTTTGATAATGTAAGTGGTCCTATCCTATGATAGGATGGGACCACTTACACTATCAAAAATGTCCTAGTCATGATTCCTATTACTCAGAGGAGTCCACTCCCTGCTCCCTAGTCTTTCTGGCCACCTGCCCCCTTGGTTTTACGGCTTCCTGTCCTTGTCTTTCACGCCACCTGCACCATTTCCACCTGTGCGGCGTGGGCGGGCGGCGGTGCTAGGAGCGGGCAGGGCCCCCCAAATGTCCTGCTGCTTCTCTGTAAGGGATTGGAGCAGAAGGGCATCCCTGAGCCTATGCATCGGCAGCATCAAGGATTAGGAACAGGCGGCCCTCCGGAGTGTCTGGCCATGGCTGTTAGGAGGTGGAGCAGAAGGGCTTACCTGGGCCTGTAGGAGGTATGAGCAGGCAGCAGGGGGTAGGAACGGACGGGGGGGATAGGGAACAATTTTAATTAAGATAATTTCAATTGTGTTTCAATTAAGGGTTTTCAAATTTTTTTATAAGGATATTCACATTTGTTTATTTAAAATTGAGTTGCTGAAAAAGTTTAATGAAGTATCCTATTGAAAGAGTACATTCATATTATTAATAGCATCCTTTATTTATATGGTGCCAGAAGGGGTCTACAGCACTGAGTTAGAGTAAGAACAAAAGTACACTATAAACATTACAGGACATGAGATGCATACAAATCTGCAAAAGGACATACAGTAAAGCACATTAAACTTAGACTTGTACCTATGTAAAGATGTGCCCTAGCACTTGTGGAGGGAAAATAGACACTGAGGAGGAGCTACATATGGCGCTGGAAGAAGATCACACTTTCTTGGAGGAAGATTGACATATTGAGTTTGGAGCCAGAGTTTGTCAAGTAATCACTGCTATTGATGGATCTCTGACCAGTGAGTATGAGCAGAGTTCCCTAATTGGAATGCTGGAATCTTAAAGGTTATAGTTATTTCAAGTAGCAACCAGTATTTGGAATATGGTGCCACTCTCAAGCCATCTCCATGCTCCATCTTACATTAGTTGGTGCAAGCAATACAGAGCCAGTATGTCAGAGGAAGCCAGCAAGAGGTACTGTAGAAGAAGTGTAAGGATAAGAGGCAACACCACCTTAAAAAAGCAAAGCAACAGAGTGGCAACTGGAGAAACTGGAAACCCTGGTGCAGCAAAGGGGTCTTTATAAAAGAGCTTAGCTTTGTTCCTATGCTTACCAGGTGAAGGCACTGAGAGTAAATACCAGTGACAGGTAAATGGATGAAGGTTGACATAGAGTCAAGTTGAGAATCAGGGTAGAGCCATTATGTGGGAAAGTCTGGCATAGAAGGGCATTCCATGTAAATGAGCTTGCCTAGATGTCCTTCTTGTGCTTGCTGAAGTGTGCCAGAACATGTAAAACCCCAGCTACCAAACTTTGGGCACTAAGCACAGGGCTCATACATTGGCCTCGGGCCTTCCACAGTACCACTTAATTTGGAAAGCAGGCACATGCTGCAAATTGGGCACTAGTTCCCCTAAGGATTGGGCACACTCAGACTGCTCCTTAGTTCCTGGCAACTTGGGTATCAGTTGTTTACAGCATTAGGCCCTCAAAAACCACCTGCATTAAGGATTAGATCTCATCTTGTATCTCTGTTATATATTTAGGTCATACAACACTCAGCAGGCACAAGTTAGGAGGCTGACCTACAGTCATATTATGTACTAGGCATTAGGATGCAGTGTCCCCGATCCTACCAGAGAACATTTGTAAGCCATAAAACACAGGCTGTACCCAGATTCCTTTTCTCTACAATAATCCATAGGCTTAAAAGGTGGACTAATGAAATATATGGATCATTAATATAACTGTTACTGTTACAGTATGTGGGAATTTTTTCACTGTTTTCTCATTTTCAATTCCCTGTCATAGGATGTAGCCTCACTGCAGATCTGTATGGCCAGTGTGCCTCAGGGAGAAAGCACAGGCAAGATCAATGTACCAGGGACATAACAAATCACTCATGCTTCCATAGAAGGGGCTTCTGGAAACTTTCAGCTTGGTCTGGTGGTCTGTCCAGTGGTGGTGGCAAGTGATGCAGCTCTCATGGTACCACATTGTGAATGGCCCATTTGCAAGGCTTGGGGGTTGTGTTACTTGATATTTGATGTCAGGTGTTGTCTGAATGCTCCACAAAGCTCCTTTGCTTGAAGAGAAATAGTTTGGTAAAAGGCAATGTGTAAGTTGTATTCCTAACAACTTTAAAGAGGATTTTTTATTTCAAAAATGACATCAAGAATTGTCTAATTTTAAAATGAAATTAAATCAAAAAATATTTTTAAAATATTTTAATGAGAAAAAAAAAGTAAATTTGTCTCCATTGTAAAATGACCTCTCAATACCCGAGTGGCTAAAGATCCACAACAGCATTACCCCCAACCTCCCTATTGATAATAGGTCCACATTGGTACAGTATTACCTTTTGCCCACCAGTGTCCATAGGTTTTCAATTTGGCAATATGCCCACCTAACCCCCTCCTCCCCTGACCACGTGCCGCCTCTTCTTCCTTTAGTGACATTAGATCCCTCAGTGGCATTACCCCTCCTCCTCACCATCACACAGAGTGCAGCAGAGCATCTCATCAGGGACTAATGATCAGAGATCAGCATATTATTGCTCAGAGGAGAACTGAAATTCCCTTTTTAAACATTTGTTATCAGCTCACACTGCAAAATATTGTTCACACAGCATTATGGGACATAAAATCATCAGTGATGTAGGAAGTCAGACACCACTACATCACTGCCAGTTGACCAGACAAGCGGGAGAAAATATTTTCTACACATACTGTATACAGAACAGATATTGTTTTTAAACTCCAGAGTACACAGCAGGAGGCCATGTTTGAATGGGATGCTACTGTGTTAGAGAAAGCCCATTTGGCTTCTGTCACATCTATGCCACCCCACCAGTTAAGTGATTAATATACACTATGTAGACAAAAGTGATTTGACACTGACCGCAAATAGATCCATATGATTTTATTGATGTCAGTACTTTGTAGGCCAGTACATACAGTGATTAATGCAGACACCCTTCTTGGCAAACTGTCCACAAGTTCCTGGACAACAGCAGGTGGTATGTTTTGCCATTCCACCTTAAGTACTGTGAACAGCTGTGACACTGAAAAATGTCAAGTTGGCCTAGAATGCATCCGTCATTCCAGTTCATCCCAGAGGTTCTCAATGTGGTTTAGATCTGGACTCTGAGCTGGTCAGTCCATCCGGGTTACCAAATTTTCTGTATACCAGTCAATCATTGCCCAGGAGAAATGACAGGTGGCATTGTCAACCTGATAAAAAACATTTGTTGTTTCCATAGAACAGCAAGTGCATGGGCCTCCCTACAAAGTGTTCTTGTCGAAACCACCACATTAGTGGCCATTTGGAATTTGTGTGCAATGGTATCCATGGTATGCATTTTGTTTGTGTGGGCTGTGTCCAATCAATTTTGTCTACATAGTGTACAAGTGCATATATGTGGGTGGGATAGGAATCCTTAGTGAGGAAGGGGGAAGTGTATCCTTTCCACCATCTTCTTTACAAGAACAATGCCATCTTAAGATGGAGTACAGTTTTTAAACTAATTCTGCAATAAGGTAAGCAGCTTTACTTGCAGTACATGATAAACACTGATTTTAATATGACCAGAAGAGAATTCATATATTTCATGGCTTTAGTCCTTTTCATGAATTACACAAAGAAGTGACAACCCTATTTTCATCTAAAAATACATAAAACATGGTTTATCAACTTTTTATTAAAATATCTCTTAGTGAGGTATGCTTTCAGCATCCCGGCAGTTGGGATGCGATTGCTTACATTACCGGTGCCATAATACAGATGCCATTCAGAATACCAGTGTTGGCACCCCGACCGTTGGGATGCAGAAGGTAAGTAACTGAGTTGGGGGGAAGGTTAGGGTTTGGTTTAGGGGTTAGGGTAAGGCACTAGAGGTTTGATAAGGCACTAGGGGGAGAGTTAGGGTTAGGCACTAAGGGGGGTGGGTTAGGTTTAGGGTGCGGGGAGGGGGAGGTTAGATTCAGGAAATAGGGGGGAGGTTAGGGTTAGGCACCAAAGAAGAAGGATTAGGGTTAGGGTCATGTTAATCCTGTCGGGACCCTGGCATCGGAATTCTAGCCAGGATCCAGACTGTTGGTATTTCATACCGATTCCCTTAGTGATATGGAATGGAAATAGGCTGTATTTTTATGCTGAATTGAGACAAATTAATTATTTTGAAGACAAACATTTATAACTGTATAAGATTGTAATTAATTGTATTTTTGCAGATATGGAAATCCTCTATTAAAAAAATCCTGCAAGTCTTGAGTAATGTGCTGCCTTATTGAAATACAAAGTCAAAAGGTGTATTGATTGATTTTACAGCTTACCTCTCAAGACCTCTACAAGAGGTCTTCTCACAACTCTCAAAAATCAAGTCATGACAATATACAGTACTGTATTGATTTAATGATTGATGAAGAATATGCTTCTATCTAGAAGTTAAAAGAAGAGTGTACACATACCAATATTCTCTTGCAAAACAATTTTGGACCAGGTATATTTATTTGATGAATTTGTGTCTGATAGTTATCTGAGAGTTTATTTTCTGTAATAGGAATAAGAATTGAAGAGCTCAATGGAGCAATTATTTATCTGTTGGCCAGATAACAATGGAGTAATCTTAGGACAGATATTTAAATGTATCCCTTTCAATTTAGAAAGATTGCAATCAGAAGAATGTCTTGATTGCTTCAAGCTAGTAATATTAGTCCTCAAATTATTCATTAAAAATAAATTTTCATACTCCAGATGAAAAGTGCTAAAAATACCATAATTCAGTACTAGCTGGGATGCCCGGTGTTGCCTGGGTTGAAGACTGGACCCTGAAGTACACCTGCAGCTGTTATCTGTTTAAATTGTCCTTGCCTATAACCCCATTCTATTGCCCCTGAAAATGACCCCACTGTAACTACAGTGGGAGCAACGGGTGTGGCTGATATTGTGCCTGAGCTGCCACTGTAGCCTGCCACTCCCCCTGCACTCAATCATGCACACAAGGTGGGACGGCCCAGTCAGGGCCATTGAGGGGGTCCTGGGTGACAGCAATGTTAATTTGGTGTTGGACCGCAAACTGATTACAGTTGGCGCACTGGCTGGCAGTCTTGGAGAAACAGTGCTTCCAATTGCGAGGCAATCAGAGCTCATTTACCTGCAGCCAACTGCAGCAGTGATGGCTCCTGATTGGCTGCCGGTCTGCAAGCTCTGATTGGCTCATGATTGGCATCAGATTTAAATTGCACCGGCAATGTATGTCCATGTCTGCCACTGAATGTTGGTGTGCCAGCTGTACTTAGCCAGTGGCAAGGCCCCAAATCCACACCTGCTAGCTTTTGATTTCTCATAGGTGGATACAAGAAGCTGCTGGAGGGACACAGGGTGGTGAGTTGCTGGGGGGCATAATGTACAAAGGGCATTACTATTGTGTGGATTATGTGTTATATGAGGCATTACTATTATGTGGCATAATCAGGTAGAGGGCATTACTGTGTGGTATAATGTGTAAAGGGCATTACTGTGTGGCATAATGTATAAGGGGCACTACTAATGCACGGAATAATATGTATAAGAGGTACTACTGTGCTTCAAAATCTGAATGGGCTCTGTGTGGCATAACCTGAGTGGAGTCTGTGTGACATAACATGAATCTATGTGGAGGCAAATGTATGTTTTTTTTTTACCTCTGGGGCCCTTTTAAGATCTTGCTCTGTAGCTCACAAAATTCTAATTATGCCCTTGTATGCAAACAAATAGGTTCTTGATTTAATATGAATTTGCATGAGTCATGAAGTTTGCTCAGACTGAGATTAAAATTATATTTTTGTAGCTATCTCACAGGTTTTTGTGTAATTTAAGAATGTCCTTATTTTTAGGCACTGTCTGACAGTGTGTGGCACTGACGAAGTTCAAACCTAAACAAAAACCTAATCCTGGTCAAACTACACCACCATGCCAAATTTGGTGGACCTAGGTCCAAAACTCTGGCCATGCATAAAGGACAAACAGGCAGACAGACAGACACATTTTCTTGCTTATTACATACAGTAGATTTATAGTTATCAATAATAAAATGTCATAGACATTATTACATAGAAATTATTCCAAAGATCACAAGGCTACATTTTAGAAGACACTTTATGTTGCACCTCCATTTCATATAATGCTGTATTGTGTGTATCATCTTTGAGACAATTTAAACGTCCCTAAAAAAGAGACAAGGTAAGAAATACAGTGGATATTGAAATTGAGTCTTATACAGTTAGTCTTAAACTTAATTGCAATTTGCAATGTTTTAAAACGTTAAATCTATACTCACAGAGGCAGCCACTAGTTTCAAAATGCTACTCCATTCCCTATGCTGCGCCTCCCTCCACTTGTCGTACCTGGTTGAGATGAGACTGGATTGCAACTGGAGGCGTGGCTTCACAAAAAGTATGCACAATTCTCAAAACCACAGCAAACAATAGAAATATATTAAAGTTAGTGGATATACTGTGCTACTAATAAGTACTGTACCTATTGGAGTATCCGAATTGGTCCATGACTCCAACACAAACATATATCTCTAACATTCAAAAGAGTACAGGGAGTGCTGCATAGTACATTATCCAGTAAAATTTATTTAGCACAGAGATGATATAAATCAGCTTATCAAACAACCTCTCGAGAGGTATTGCTTGGGAACCTACAATCCTTCCACACCAGATCATCTAGGTGTGCACAAGCCACATCCCTATGTACTGTGGATCTCATTTAGACCCGTTCGCTAATTGCGGCTGCTCGCTCCCACTGTATTTAAATTTTGCAAAGTGACATCAAGGCAGCCGATTGCTCAGCAAGGCATAAGCACGCCCACTATTTCTTGGCGAGCAATCACTTTATAAATGTAGATGCCCATTAGCATGTATTGAGATGCCCACTAGCGCACATCATCTCCAGGAAGTGTCTTAAAACATTGATACACTGAGGACCATTGGAAGCAACCGGAGCGCTTGTGGTTTTCTCTACCCTCCCGCAAGCACTGCAAGCAGTTCAGGCTAAAAAAGTTACATGTTCAATGATGCTACTTTGCTAATTATGCACACCCATTAAACTCTGTTCTTACGGCCAGACACACCTACGTTTAAACATCCACTCCCCCATTCACAAGCACCTTCCCCTGTTAACACCCACTCATTCTGTCACTCAAAGTAGCGGGAAGTCTGTGTACTATGAGCACATGATTGCCCATCGCTAAGACTGGCTTGCGCACACACATTGCGAATTATACGCATGCGCAAACAGGCAACTGTTGGTCAGTGCGTGCAGCTGCCACTTAGTGAGCAGGTCTGAATCAGGTCTTGTATTTCTTCATCACAACTTTGTCAGAAGGCTGGTCTAGCACATTATGGCTCAATTTAAATTAGGCTTTTCAGCCAATCAGTACAATGCCATTAACTCGTACATAGTTGAAATAATTACACTTCTAAACAGTACTTTTGTTTAGGGAATGGTTAATACATAATAATAACTCATTTATTAAATTTATCACATTTGTCTTTGAAATTACACTCAAGCAAATAACACTTTTGTTATGTTAAAGAAATTAATGGGATTCTATAAATTAAGATTTTTTTTAATCATGTATTCTTTATTGAAAAAAAATTCCCCTTCCCTTATATAAACAATTTAAATATCATCAATATAAAAAATGTAAACAACATAGCTTTTAGCAAGTGCAAGTGAATTTTGTTCATATAATATACAATATATATATATATATATATATATATATATATATATATATATATAAAACAGAGTGAGCAGCAAAAAAAAAATATTTTACAATATCCATATTTTATATTATATGGAAATATTACTGTTCTGTTTGTACTCCAAAATTTCTTAGTGTTGTATTTAACAATAAAATCCCAATAATCTTAAAAAGAACACCCCAATGTCTATATACCAAAAAAAACATCATTACTCTGTGTAACATAAGGATCTCAATAACTTATATAGCAAGAGGTTCCCAAGATTTTCTCAGTAACCTATGCGATAAAGAGATCTCAGTGCTCTGTATGATGAAAATATCAGTTATCCATCTGACAAAAAATTCTTAGTGTTCTGTATTAAGTTAATAACAATACTTTACATAACTTAAAATTATCTGTGTACTTTGTGTGATATTAAATAAAGAGAAAAAAAACCCTCCCCAATACTCTATATACCAAAAAAAAACATAATTACTCTGTGTAACATAAGGATCTATGTATCCAATATAGAAAAAGGTTTGCAAGATACTGTATTCTCAGTAACCTATACAATTAAGAGATCTTGGTGCTCTAGATAATGAAAATATCAGTTATCCATCTGACAAAAAATTCTTAGTGTTCTGTATTAAGTTAACAACAATACTTTACATAACTTAAAATTATCTGTGTAATTTGTGTGATATTAAATAAAGAGAAAAAACCCCTCCCCATTACTCTATATACCAAAAAAAAACACGTAATTACTCTGTGTAACATAAGGATCTATGTATCCAATATAGCAAAAGGTTTGCAAGATACTGTATTCTCAGTAACCTATACAATTAAGAGATCTTGGTGCTCTAGATAATGAAAATATCAGTTATCCATTTGACAAGAAATTCTTAGTTTTCTAAATTAATTTAACCACAATACTCTATATAACTTAAAATTATCTGTGTTCTTTGTGGCATATTAATTAAAACACTCAATAAAATTGCCAGCCCAGGCCCCCTCAAACATGTCCCACATACAGATTAAATAAATTAATTAAATATCTGTGGTAGCAGCAATCATTCTGCCCAATCTCAAATGGATCCATCTATCCCACTTATCATATAATTTGGTCATAGAGTTACGAGATTTAAACATATGTTTTTCATGTTTTAGCATATCATTCACTATAGGAGGTGGTGAGTTTAATTGAACCCAATATTTGTAACCAATGCTCATCTGAAATTGGACCTATATCAATTTCCCAATTCAACTTAAGAGGGATGAACATCTCTGGAAAAAAATATTTATATAGTTTGGCATAAACAGAGGAAACCCTACCCTTAATGCCCAATGTGGTCACTAATGATTTAACAGGGAAAGGTGAAATTATAGTAGTATTACTAGTAAACTGTGTTTGTACAGCATGTCTTAATTGCAAATATCTAAATAAGGCGGTAGTGGGTAAACTAAATTCTCCCAGAAGTTGCTGAAAAGACTTAAATATCCCTTCACTATGTAGTTGTCCTAGAGTTATAACTTCTTTTACAAGCCATATATTATCCAACGATAATTTAGACAATTCTGGGTATGAATTATTGAACCATAAAGGAGAGTCTGCATCTAAGTCGGACCACTACAAAAAAAGAGTATGAGCATATCGCCAGATCAGTAAAGCTTGACGGAGTAGTGAAGGCAAATCAGTGACAGTGAGTTATACCAGAGAGTAGAAATAATAAAGGAGACAAAGATTACTCCACTCATTCAGACAGAAATCCCAACAATGTCAAGCCAGCATAGCTATTTACCCATTCAGACAACTGTACCAACTGAGCAGATATGTAATAAAACTGGAGTTTAGGAAGGCCAAGCCCACCCAATGATTTAGATTTATACAAAGTCTTTGTACGCACTCTAGTCTTTCCATTTCCCCTAATAAATGACAAAAGGATGCTATCAATGATGGTAAACATTTCGTTTGGGATATAAACCAGTGAATGTTGCAAATTATATTAATATTTGGCTTGTATAGACATCTTAAACAAATGAATATGCCCCAAGACTGACAAAGGTAGCTTTTTCCAAACATGAGCCTTAGCCTTAAAACTGACTGTAATAGGGTTAATATTTTGCAGCACATAATCAGACACCTGTGGCATAATCCAAATACCCAAATATTTCAATCTCAATGTCCACTGTAAGGTACAATGTGCTTGCTCTTTATCAGGAATATTGCCTGTAATAGTAAAAATTTTAGACTTATCCCAATTAATTAATAACCCTGAAAAAACAGTAAATGTATTGACAACTCACAACTTTGACTGTAAGGAACTCTCTGAGTTTTCTAGGAATAAAGCATATCATCAGCATATAATGCTACAACATCTTTAACCTCGCCAAATGTAATCCCATGAAAGTCAGGGTCAGCACGCAATAGGCAAGCCAATGGTTCTATAGCTATTGCAAAGAGGGCAGGAGATAACAGACAGCCCTGGCGAGTCCCCCTTGTCAAAGAAAAATCATCTGATGTATATTCATTTACAAACACTTGTGCTGCCAGGGAAGAATGCAGGAGCTCAAACCACTGAATAAAATGAGACCCAAAAGCAAATTTACTAAGTACTGTCCAAAGACAATTCCATTCCACTGAATCAAAAGCCGTAGCGGTGTCCAAGGACACCACTACAGATTCCTTCCCAACCAGATCACTTCTTTGCAAATGTTAAAACAATCTATGATGATTCTGATCTGTAGACTTCCCCAGCATGAATCTCATCTGATTGGGATGGATAATAGATGTAATTACTAATTTTAGACATGTAGTAAGGATCTTAGCCAATATTTTGACGTCCATGGTTAATAGAGAGATAGGTCGGTAAGACTTCGGGAGAGTTGGATCTTTCCCAGATTTCCTAGTACAATAATAACAGCTTTAGACATAGAAGGGGGAAGAGATCCCCAAACAAACAAAGAGTTACATAATTCCAGTAAATGTGGAATAAAAAATCTTTACATTTTCTATACACCTCCACAGGAATTGCATCACTGCCAGGAGATTTAGGAATTGGGAGAGATGAAACTGCTACATCAATCTCCTCTAATGTAAACAGTGCCTCAAGGCTATCAATAATTTCCTGAGACAACCTTGGTAGGGTACCTTGACCCAAGTAAACTCGATGTGTAGAGAGAGGAGTAATAATTACAAAACACCTCTGCAATATCAGTCCCTGAATGACACACAGGGGAATGAAGAACACAATTAACACTTTCCTTCCAACAATCCATACCACGATCCGTACAATTATTGAAGTCAATAACACATATCACAGGGGCATCCGAGAATTGGGCAACAGATATAGCTGCTTTTTGTAGAATATCATTACTATATATTGAGGAGGGATGTAAATAGCTAATATGTGAATCAGGAACATTTCACATTAGTACAAATAAAAGAATATATACCCTTGGTATCAATCTGACTGGCTTCTAAATGAAATTGCACTGACTTTCTAATGAGGACTGAAACCCCTCTTGCATTACTTAAGAGTCTAGAATGATACATTTGACATATCCAATGCTTTTTAAGGACCATTACTTTACTCCATATAGATGAGTTTCTGAAAGACAAATTATATCAGCATTATATTTTTTAATTTGAGACATAACAAGAGAACCCTATCATAGGCTGCAAACATTCTTATCAATTATGCTGAGCTCCTTATTTCCCTCTCTCATTAAGACCTAGATAAAGAATAAGTAAAGGATAGAACATAGCGGGCTACCTAAGAAAGCCACCTGTGGGATGGTACAATGCGAGCCTGCAACAGATAACATATTTCACAATAATACATTGTATCTTAATAAACATTAAGGGCCAAATGTAATAGGGTGAGTTTATAAAATGTGAGAGAAAACTCTCGCATTTTTAAACTCAACCAATGTACTAAAGTCACAGAAAATGCAAACTTACATGTTTTTCAGACTCAAAAAACTCTCAAGATTAAAACTCTCATCCAGGTGTTTCCTGTTTTGAAAATACAACTTGATCAATGTATTAGTGTGAGAGTTTTACTGCTAATCTCTCACATTTTCTAAACTCTCATCCTATTACATTTGGCCCATAGCATGCAAAAACATGCACTTACTCATATATATTGATGACTTATGAAAAAAAAAGAAAAGTAGAAACCCAAAGTAACCCAACCCTAACCCACCCTATATATCCATCAAAACCTGAAGAATACCTATTCCCCATGCCCCAAAAGAGAAAAAAAAGAAAGACCACTTCCAAACCCTAATTAGAGCAAAAATTACAGGGGTATAGGGAATGATACCCTATAGCTATATCTAGCAGAAAACTCCCTACACATAAGACTAAAAACAATTAGTCCCCTGTTGGAATAATGAAACATATACATAGCATACAAATATTACCAACATTGTATAACAATCAATAATTAAATACCCATATGATATCTCAAAGTACCAAAACATATAAAACCCCTAAACCTGTTGCCTATATTACTGGTATTATTCAAAAAAGAAGTAAAACAGGCATTTGAAACCAATAAAAAATAATAAAGGATAACAAAATTTCAAAGAGGAGTAGCCCAAGGCAACCTTTTCAGCCAGCCCTCCACATCTGTAGGATTGGTGAAAATATGAGTGGAGTTATAGCGTATTACTTTCAATCTCACAGGAAATAACATAGAATACTGGATATTGTGATTATGAAGCGCAATTGCATTTGACTTGCAGAAATTATAAATTACTCCTCTGCATCTCCAGGGCAAAATCTGGAAAAATGGATACAACAGTGGGAAATCAGTACAAGCCAAATGCAGAATAATGTCTCGATCCTTGAAATGCAATAACCGGGCAATAAAAGTTTAAACAGGAGCACCAGGTACAGGGGGTCTTAAAGGGAGACGATGGGCACGCTCCACAGCAATTGAGGACTAAAAACTTCCCAGCTTAATCAACCAATTCTCAAGAATTTTTCAGGATTTTTGGGGAGCCCAACAATATGGATATTATTTTGTCTGAGCTGTCCCTCAACGTCAGATAGCTTGCCTTGAATAAATGCCACCTGTGACACCAAGTCCTCCATTTTGCTTGTTAAATACAGGAAATATCCTCTAAGTCTGAAATTCAGTGTTCAGTTCTACTAACTTTCTCTTTTTGTAGCTCAAGTCAAAGTAAGGACACATCAATCTATACCTGACCATTATTATCAGTAACCCTCTATTCAGAAGCAGAAATGGCTTGTAGAATCTGCTGGGGATGCTCATCCTCAATATTAAGAGGAAAAGGGGAATTAGGTACACCCTGAATAGATAATCAAGAAGTCTGAGCTGTTCTATCATATTTCTCAAGCTTGGCAGCTGCTCCAGCAGCATGCCCGGTTTTACCCATAATAACAACAGCAATATGGGAGAGAGATAAACCCAATGACAAACAGTAATGTCTCAACTGCAGTCACTTTATACCAGTGATTTCCAATCATGCACTTCACAAGGATACTAAGCAAAATAATCCAATATTTCCAAGCTATTAAGTATATATTCAATGTTACTTCAGGAGAGCGACTGCAACTGGGCTTCAGTGTCAATTTCTGCTCTTTAATATTGCCTGATTCTGGCACCTCATAGGGGAGCTGCAGTTGTGGACCCCACAGAGATGACTCCCTGGTCCACCCAGAATGGTGGCCGCTGGGAGACTCACTGCACTGTGGACTCAGCAGAGATGCAGCAGCAAGCAGTGCCCCCTCACCCCACCAGCATCTTTGGAACCCAGCAGCTCACAGCACACAGGGGGACCGCCCAGCCAGGTCAGTGGCGCTCCCATGGCCAGCAACTTCAGGTGCAACTTCAGGCATGGTAGTTGGTCCAGCTGCACATCACCACAGCACCACAAACAGACAGAGCCAGGATGCCCAGCAAGAAGTTGGAGTACAGAGGGACAGAGTGGGGACACCCAGCAGCTCCCAGAGGGAGAGCCCAGCCAGAGCAGCAGCCCACTTGGACAGGAGCCCAAACGCACCAGCCAGCCCTACCACTCACCACAGCCAACAGGTCAGTCACATAGCTCCTCAGATTCCCAGCAAGCATCCAGAGAGAATATCTCATTAACTAGAAGGAGCTAAACCACCAGAGGAGCAGGAAATGTAGTGGATTTATGGGAGCTGAAGCAATGTGCTGCTACTCCATACTACTCCAAGCCATGCCCACACACAGAGAACACAGATAATTAAGATTAACATTGTGAGAAGATATGCCATCATAAAACAACTTGATATCTAGCTGATTGTGGGATAACTGTGCAAAGGAAACCAATCTTAGTCCCTTGTATTTAATATAAAAAAAAAAAATTTCAATTTATTTAATTCATTTGCATGCCTAAAATGTAAAAACAAAAGACATTCACAAGCACTTCAGGTACAGAAACTCACTTAAGTAACATTGTTTGGGTCCCCACAAAAGAAAACATCTTGGTTGTTTGTTTAATTCAAGCTACCAATGGGCTTAAAGGCAGTGTTGTTAATCATCCTCACAGTTGGAAGATGTCAACATCCTCATCATCACCCTCATCACTGTTGTTAATGTCTTCTTTACCACACAATATTAGCTATTTCCCACTGGAATCCACAATTATAGAAGTCTCCATTTGTTGTAATTGGTGGCAATTGGCAGTTCATATTGAACATTAGTTTTCCAAATTTTTTGGGAAGTAGCATGCAGATGGCTCACATGGTTCCCACCTGTGCTAGGCCTTCTTTCCAATTACACACTGGAGGGTGGGCAGATTATGTACACAATTGCTAGTGTGTAAAAGAGGTTCCTAATTGCCCTCCCAGTAATCAAAGGGACTGTGTGAGATGTTCATTTTTACATTATCATTACAGTAATCCTCCACCATTCTTTTATTTTTAACACATTTTTTTATTGAAGCCATACATCAGAATAATCATTGAGTTTGACAAAAATTATGCATACAACATGTAGAAAGGTGTACAGCAGTTATAATAATAGTGCAATGTCTCAAGCATTTTAACACGTGAGAAGACACATAACGTGTAACATACAGTAATAGAAACCCATATAAGTAACATAAAGGAAAATAAAGTTTTAACAAATGGTTAACACAGAGACATATTGTGATGCAATACTTCAAATGCCTCATTTTCCAATTTTGCAAACCATTAACAGGGGAGATGTGAGCCATCACTTTAGTGCAGCCCACCTGGATTTAACTATAATACGAAAAAGGAGAAGAAGCTTTACCCTTCAAACGTAGCTGTAGTTGTACATAAAGAATAACTAATATTAGAATAGGACTGATAGTCCACAAGGACAAACAATAGAGAATTGTGAAAAACACAAGAAACGGGGTAGGGGCCAAACATGAAACAAGCTAATACCAGTAAGAATATTAGTTATCAATTGTCATAGTCAGACTAGTTAGTATAGGTGATCGGTCTAATAATAAGAGGACAAAAAAGCATGAGCAAATAACATGTACAGTAATTTATGTAACATCACCTAGGGGGCCTTGAAACAGATGGTATATAGACAGCAGGGGGTAATCTTAGAATCCAAGTAAATAACTGTGGCTTTTGAATAATTTTCTTCCTAATAAACGAAACAGCTTGTCAGGTAAGTGAAACGTAAGAGAGCAGAGACCAGTAAAGTTGGTATCATATCCACTGTCTACATTCCCCTGGGATGAAGAGTGTGCAGCATATTTTGGTGATGTTCACAATGAATGATCCAAGTCTGAAAAAAATAAAAAGAATGGGAAGCAGGGCTCCTCTCAAAATGAAAAAGTGCTAAATATTGGGAAGGTGTAGGGATAGAAGTAGCGGTGGCGTATTTAGAGTGATATTTGTGTAAGGAGGTGACAGACTCAAAGTTAAGACTAATTTGGACTGGTACATTAATCTCAGAGTTGCTCTGCTTGGGCTTGGGTCTTGGGCTTTCAAAGGGACTGAGTCAGGGTGTAAAAGAGACTACAATAGATTAAACTTGTTGTCTAGATAGGGAATCAGGATCTTCAATAACTCCATCGCCAATTAAGTAGCAAAGACTTTAGCATCTGATATGGAATACTTGATCTCCATTGTTGGCAAAATAGGAAGGTAGTGGAGTAAGGGGAAACAATAGATCTCACAAAATGGCAAAAAGAGGCTAAACACCAAAGAAATATCTAATTTCTAATGATAAGTAACAATTATCCAAAAATAGTAAATTGAACACAGTAATTGTATTTACTATGAGATGGCAGAGTAAGCCCTCCAATAACAAATGAGCTAAAAAATTAAATTTATTCTTGTGGCAGCTCCATCAAACAAAAAAACACAGAATTCGAATTACAGTTAATGTGTGATAATAAGCAATACCAAAGCCAGCCAGTAGGTGGCAGAGAAAATTCACAAATGATAGATTAGAAAACACTGAGCAGTAACAAAGCATTATTGTATTAATTGAACCGCAGAGGCATTACATTACAGCCCCAATGAAGATAGGGAGACAGAGTTCAATTTTGCTGAGACCGATGCTGTGTCCCAGTTGTTGACAGTGGAGCTTTGTTAAATTCAATAAGGATCCTCTTGCCCAATAGGTAATACAATGCTGCTGCAAGTTAGGAAGAGCACCAGAAGGATATCAAGCAGAACTATAGCTGACACATGGGAACATGCTTCAACCAGAAAAATCCTCCAATAGACAAGTGGAGAAGCCTTGTAGGTCACCACAATGAGCAGAGGAAGATGATCCAAGCAGCAGCTGGGGCAGGTAGAAGGAGAGGTCAATGCCTTGCACAGATGTGGAGCCAGTGATCAGGAGGGAGGCAGCAGGTCTCTTAGGATGCAGCAGCCACTTCCCAGAGCAATGTATAATAAAGGAAGCACTTAGAATTGATGAGAACTTCACGTTAAGAAGCTGCGATTAAATATATTGTATGCCCAGTGCAACCAAAGACTGGATTGCAATGCAAGCCGTCTAGCAGTCAGGCTTCAAATAAAATCACACCATGGCAAGAAAGCACCATGTCGGTAGGGGGTGGAAGGGTTGAAGAGGTTGGTCAGCAAAGCCAGTTTCACTCTGGATTTAAAAAACAGCTCACTCCTCCAGACAAGATGACAATGGAGAGGCAGCAGAGCATGATCATAGACAGAGTGTATAGAGCTGCAACCCAGCAGAATCAGAGTAGCTTGTTCACTATATTGTCGCCAAATAATATGTCGGCGGTCGTACAGGCCATACACGTCGATGGCCAGATTGCTTGTGATAGCCTTGGAGCAAAGATTAGCTTTCTTGGCAAAGAAGGAGAGTTAGATTGATATAGATTTTCCTCAGGACCTCAGGTACAATGCAGCAATACTAGATGCCCCGCCCACTGGAAGTCCAATCCTGCACCATTCTATTGATGCTTACTGTATGACATTGAGTCATAGTAGAGGTGTTAATATATGTGAGAAATTATATTAAGCCTTGACATATTTCATAATGTTTCACTCTGATGCACTTATTTGACTCATCATCATCATCATCATCATCACCACCACTGGGTCTCTTGTAAACATTTTTTTCCTGACACCAGCATTTGAAGGAGATGTTGTTATGTCATGTCATGTGTCACTTGAGCTGACAACTTGCTCACAAGGAGCTCTTTGCATCGCTTAAGATCTGTGTCAGTTGGAAAGAAAGACATTACATATGACTTAAACCTAGAATCAAGCATGGTTGCAAATATGCATCGATCCAATTACAAAATGTTGCAAATCCTTTGATCCTGTGAAGTGAAAAAAATTACTTGATCTAAAAGTCCAACATACTTAGTGGAATCACTTCATTTCATATCCTCCTTCAGTTTCTCTAGCTGCTTTTCCAGTAGTTTAATTAAGGGTATGACCTAACTCTGCCTGAACTCACTACGTTGGTTACAATTTCAAATGGTTTCAGTAGCTTGCATAAAACCAAAGATATTTTTCATTGTGCCCCTCTCTTCCTATCTCATGGATTGATGAGTACATTTGGAGAGCTTGATGCTGTTCCTCCAATTGCTAAAAAATATAGAGGGTGAAATCCCACATGATTACTACATCTTGCTTCAGTTGGTGGCATGGCAAATTGAACTTTTTTTTTGCAGATACTGAAATCTTCTACATACAGTTGATGAATGTGAAAAATGCCTAGAAATGTTATAAGTTTATTGTGTGCACAAAACATTGTATGTGTTTAAATTCACCTAGTTGTAATGCTTGTACAATGTAACTTGCATTCTCTGAAATGACAAATCCTGACAGGAATCTTAGTGGTGTAAGCCTTTTTGCCAACACATCCCTGAGTGTTTCCAAATGATTGACAACACTTTTGTGTATCCTATGAGTTATTAAATATTATAATATATTAATGTCAGTATATATTTTATCTTATTTATAGATTTAATTGTATATTAATTGAGGTATTAATATAGCCATGAAGTTACAATTGTTTATACTTTGTTTTATATTTAATATACTCTGAGGGGTAAATTTACTAAAGAGAGAGTTTTTAGAAGTGATTTTTAAAAGTGATGTTGCCCATAACAACCAATCAGATTCTACTTAACATTTAACTAGCACCTTGCTATGGGCAACATCACTTTTAAAACTCACTTTGAAAAACTCTCATTTTATTAAATTTACCCCTAAGAGTGTAGTCATTTTGTGCTGTTTATCCATTGTTAAGCAAAGGATGATGTAATAGGAAGTGACACCTCCAATGAGTCCATGCCTATTGGCCCACTGACACCACATGACCTAGCCAGATCAAGGTCTGGAACACTGTTCCACCTTCTACTTGTGTTCCATAGCCCTACTGAGGCTTGGAACATGGGCGGCAGTCACAAAAATATTACACACCAGAATCAGCAAGTGTAGCTCTAGTCAGATGTCAGTGCACTGGCCAATGAGAGACAGAGGATGAACAAGTTGGTCATGTGATCGGCATTCAAAGTATATTATTTTACTTTTCTCTGAATTTTGGTTTTTAAAGTGCCAGCTGTTTTTATATATGAATTTATACTTTGTTTCTCATATTATATTACATGATGCTTAATACTTGTTTCTATTATCATTGTTTCTAGCGCTGTTTCTATTAAGAAGTTGCAACCCTGGTACAGCTCTAATGCAAGACCTTGAACTGGTACCAAGAGAAACTCAGTAACTGAGAGTTAGGAAAAGTAATACATCTACTGAACACCTCAGTGCACAGACTGTATACCTCACATTGAACCCTAGCCCTGGAACCAGCATACTTCTCTGAACCAGCCCTAGATAACATCACACAGTGCAGGGAAACCAATACCATTTAGCAGAACAGTATTACTATATATCTGGACTACCATTGAGCACAGAGTAGAACAGCATAAACAAATAACATGCAATGTCCCAGTGGTATGATGGAACAAGACCACAGGTGAGCACACAGACCCAGTTATTGATACCTATCAGTCGCTATTTAGCGCTGCAAGTCATTTAAGAAATAATTGCTTTCCAGTCCAATCGTGAGGTTCCAAAGCACAAAAAGTTATTTATGTATAAAGGGAAATATTTAACAACTAAAGTAAAAAGCAATGAAAAATGGTATGGTCAATACATATGCATGCGCTACTGGTCCCAGTATGCAGTATTTCAATCCTGAACCCAAAGAAATGGAGAAATGACTGCCTACTACACCCAGCACACAAGCCTATATTTGGTACAGATTATAGAGACAATAAAGGCACATAATAACAGATTCTCATTGGTTCTTGCTTCAGGTCACTCTGGTCATTGGTTAGTGCATATTGTGTCATTAGGGGTATAACCAAGAACAGAAAAAAACGTAAGGGTGCTAATCAATAGGTAATAGGTTTAATAGCTAAAACATGAAACATGTAGTGATCACGTCATCACTACAAAATCAGAAGACAACACAAAATACATGAAGTAAATGAAAATGAATATAAAAATGTGAAAATAAATAAAAATAATTAATAAGTAGTAACTGAAATGGTAGATTGACAGAGTAAAAAGTAACTACCTATTACATAGACACAAAAATCAGTATGCACCACATAGAATAAATACAGTATTAAATGGCATGAGCGTTGTATAGGCTTCTATGGAGCATAATTCAGTGCTGCTTAGCAACATAAAACATGAGAAAAACTGATGAGTCCAGTTGTCACAATTGTGACTCCATCCCGAAAGAAATATAAGTTTAATATTGTTTAAAAAAGCTCCGTATTTCGTAGTTCAACTTCCAAAAAAATAGTATGGATATAGGCCCTCATTCAGAGCCGCTCGCAATTAGCGCTCGCTCGTTCATAAAAAGGGGGTGGCTATTCAAATGAACCATTCGCTCTTTGCGGTCTGTTGCCGCCTCCATGTCTGAATGAGCGAGCAAAACATACGCTCGTTAATTTGATAAAAACGCCCCCTGGCCGCTCGCATCATACGTCATGTCCGCTATTTATTAGATTAATCGAGTACATCGAACAGCGTGTGAACTGCTCGCTATACTGGTGGTTGGTTTTTTCAACCACAATATTGCGAGCAGTTCTGACTATAAAATAACCCAGTGACGTGGTGAATGACGCTGCTGTATTAATTATGCACACCCATAAAACGCCCACTTTGACCTTTAAGTACGCCTGCGTTCTGATCTCCACTCCCCGTTTTCAAGCACCTTCCCCTGTTACCACCCACATACGCCTCATTCTGTCACTCAAATTAGCAGGCACTTGCTATATAGCGAACAAACGATTTTCGGCCGCACTGACTGGTTCGCGCATGCATACTAAAACCGTACGCATGCGCAGATGTGCAAATATCGCTCGGAATGAGCGTACTGCCGCTTACGAGAGGCTCTGAATGAGGGCCATAGAGAGCAAGCAAAAAATCTGAATTCTTAATCAACCTATATCGAATTCCAATAAATCGATGTTATATATCCATAAGCACATATTTGTGTATAAAGAATCAAAAGTTGGCACACACATCCGTGTGTGCACAAACACCACACATATACATGTGTGTGTGTGTGCACACTCACAGACCCACATAACAACTGAAATTATAAATAATCAAAACATATAAAAAGGAAGAAAGACCAATGGCCAACCCCCCAAAAAAATTATATATACATAACATATTACATATCCTGCATCATGCTTGAAGTAGACCCATGCTGTTGATCGACATGATGGTTGCGCATGAAATGAGTCACATATTTCTAAATACATTCTGGACCACATCCACATGGATAATCCTGCAGTCCTATCCCATAAAGTCTAATGTGGCCAAAACTACATTCTAATCCTACTATTCAACCTATCTACACAAACATGTGCTGGCATGATTAGTGTTAATTGTGTGGAGGGACTAGAAATCTAAACAACCTAACAGTTCATTAATCTATCAACATGGTATGGCTGTAACTACTGATGATATCCGACATATACCGATTGATAATGAGTATAAAATAGAGGAAAAGAGAAAGGTAGTCCATAGGTAGTAGCGCCTTTGGATTTTTCTTTTGTCATTAGGGGTATGTCTCAGTTCTCCAACACCCTTCTTTGTGTAGTTTTTCCCACCAAAGAACTAGTTAAACTGGTTACAAACACTTCATACAAAATGGTAACATGCTAACCAATAACTCCCTATGATCCATAACTAGCGGACGCATGATGCAATCTCCTTTCCGATAGAACCAGAGAACTGTGAATAAAGAGGGATTTAGTATAATACCAAACACGACCTGTCCACTGTATTCTGAACCTCAGATCTAATTTAAGTACATATTACATCTTAATCATTATCCCACAATTCCTTAAATAACTCTGATTATTAACCATAGTGAATGGGAACCATTCTATACATATAATGTCCATATGTATGGATGTGAGTACTCATGTGAGCATCTTTGTTCATACATATGTGTTTATGTGTGTGTGTTATGTGCATCAGTGTATGTATAATGGATTAATATATATATATATATATATATATATATATACAGTATATCCCCAACTTTATCAATTTCTGGCATATTTAACATTAAGCTTGCCTGGGCCAAATTCCAAGGTGTCATTTAACAAAAAGGTTGTTCTGCTCAGAGATGACCAGCAGATATTTGCTGGAGTCACAATGTCTGATAGCTCATCAAAGGTTCTTCTCTGCCCATTTGGAGTGCAAATGTCAGTTCCTCCCAATTACAGTAGCATTGAACAAAAGGCATACAAATGCTAAAGATATTCAGACTTCTGACAATTGTCTTTAACTTTGCATTTAAAACTCCTCTGCTCATACCAGTATCTGTGTGAATTTTAATTATTTGTTACATACATACACACAAAACCTGTTTACTTTGTGCGCATCGGATTGCGCTGATGCACAGTAGTGTCCATTTTACTCGCCATCAGACAATAGATGACCAGATCATCAGATAAAAATTGTACAGCGATCATAACCAATTATTTGATTTCGACACAGTATAGGCAGGCAACAGTTCACAGGTAATGTGGTATATTTTCAGACTGGGGATCAATGGTTAAGCTGACATGTATGCAGTTTTGGAATTACAGGACAGGCATGTAACAGAGCACAATGGTGAATGGGTCTCAAGATGGAAGACTGTGTGGACACTGCACTGCTGGCAGGTATTGGAGATACAGCGGCCAGTAGATAGTGGGTCTGTGTGCAGCATGAAAGCTGCTGTGCTGATGGGTGTTGTAGACACTGTGGCAGTGGATAGTGGGTATGTGTGCAGTTTAAAAGCTGCAGTACCAGAACACAGTGGCAGAAGAAATTTAGGAGGACAGTGTGAACGCTGAAGTGCTGGCAGGTGTTGGAGACACATAAACAGATGGACAGCTGGTCTCTGAAGAGCATAGACACTGTGATGCTGGCAGATGAATGATACTCAGTGAAAATAGTAAATAGCTGGACTCAACAAAGTAGCAATGAAGTCACAGAGGACACAAATACAGAATACAAAGTAAACCAGAAGTCTTGAACTATCCAGGGTAGGAACACATTGTTCATGCAATGGATGGCACACAGAAACTGGTTTAAGTAGTCTTTTGCCATTGGACTAGCAGACCAGGTGAGCAAACAGGTGCTATAGTTAATCACAGGGAGACATCCATGTGATGTTTTGAGACAGCAATGAATGAATATCTGCAACTGTCAGCAATGCTAAGACCCAGATTCATGATAGTTCCACTTGCAAATGCTTCTTTCACAGATAATTGTTGTGTGAAATTACTAGTCTTCTTCTTGGTCCTCATCTTGATAAAGATTCACCACTAGCAGAAGTAGCATCCCTAGCAAACAATTCTTTTTGGTAGTCCTGGGCTGGAGAGGAGTCAGTTTGCTTTGGAAATTGGATGCAGGACTACCACTGATCGGTAATAAGGTTGATAATGAAGGTGTTGACTGTGTAGATTGCATGTGCTAGGATCTGTCCAATTTGCTAGTTGCAGATGCTGGGCTGCTTGTTATATATAATTTTCAATTTTTTTGATAAATACAGTAACTTGAATTAACGCTCTTCAAAAGATGTAACAGAAATGAGGCACCTAGATAGTTAACGTTCCTACTTCTACTTACTTTGGCACTATATATGGAATAGATACCTTGACAAAATGTTTTTAAGATATGGTAAAAACAAACTCCACACAGAAGAGGTTACATTTTTGGTCTTCTGCCCAGGCATGATAATGTAATTGCTATCACTGGCAAGAACTTTGCCACTGGTGGCTGACTTACTTTGACACAAACAAAATAATCACCCTGAATTTTATCAACTTGTTCTTATCCAACACATTCCTCATCAATATCCTCATTGGTGTCAGATACACAAATATATCCCTCATCCTGTTGCACTTCCACAGTAGCATCCTCAATGTATGTGTCATCATCGGCACTTTTACTATTTCTCATCCTCACATTTGCAGAGGGATCAGAAATGGTGGAAGGAATCTGTTTTGCCTGTTTTGGTGACACATCTAAACTGAGAGCGAGAAGGTTGTGCATGCTAGGTTATAGAAGATGCCTTTCTGCGTTTGGTCTTGGCTTTCACAATAGGCATTCTAGTGGATTAAAAAGCAACATTAGAACCACAATTTGCAAATAAAGGCTATGCTCCAATGATCCTGTCCTTGTCTCTGCATGTAGTGTATGGCATGATGCCAATTTTAATTTTTTTAGCTGTAACTTTTCCCTAAATAGTTAGAGGTGATATCTTCTTTACAGTTGTGATATATCATTTAGATTTGAGGTGTCCTTTCTTAAACCTTCTTTTCTCTTGACCTCCTTTAGTAGATGATGAAGATGTACTATGACTGCCAGCACTACTGCTCTTCTATCAACTGATCCATGATTGATATTATTTTTTTCCAGCAGGACAGGAGCAAAGTTACTCTAGTTGAACTTATCTGCTACCACACCAAATGAACATACAATGATTCAGGAATACCCAAGTGACAATGTATATACTGCAGCATAGATAGATATTAATAAAAACAAGTGCAAGTTCACTTTAACAAACATTTAGTACACATACAAGAGCCTGTTTGCACTGTAGCAAGGGATTGTTGGTGCTACCATTGTCGGACAAACACACAGTAGCAAACCGAGACAAGCACACATACATTACACAGCGACAAATATGCCTGTACCTGCAGCCACCCTTTGCACCCACTACATATACCTATTATTAAACTCTTTGTATCCTAATGGTGTTTTGTAAAGAACAAAGCACAGCCCACACTCTCTTCCTTCGCTCTCCTGTGTAAAATGGAAACTAATCATGAGGAATGGATTGTTATATGCAATACAAACCACGCAAGATCCTAGATTGCCAGGAAAATAACTTTTGCATTGTTCTGAGATCTTAGAGGGAAGACCCATATTGGGATTTTGTTCCACTCGTAAAAGCTAAGTTCGGGTAAGTTCAGATTTCAGTAAACCAAACCCACACATCTCTAATTAGGAAGTCAGCCAGGTCCTATAACTGTAAATAATCATCTGCCTCATTACTATTCAGAGTTTATAAACAAGTCACCCAAACAAATTAACATTCTGCACTTTACCGCTAGCTTTCTGTATTGTTTACAGGGGAGGGGCTGAATACTGCACACCTAACAAGTAATGAGAAATGCTACCTACTAAGGCTTTTAATATATACAAAAACAAAATATAGGTGCACTACACAAACATTATTATACAAAATGAAAATAATTTTTGCATCAATTAAGAGAGAGGTTTTAAACAAATTTTGGATAAAGTTATCGGTTTACCCACCACATCTAGGTAACTTCATCATCAGGTAAGTCCCTAACATTCAAGGGATGTGGGACACTCCCAAGCCACCCCAACCAAACCACCCCAAGGCAACACACTGGAAGAAAATAAGTGAAGTGTTAAAGTTTACCAGATGAGTGAGAGCAGCTAGTTTGTGGTAGGAGTGTTACAGGGGTGAGAAATATATGTGAAAGATGTTACATATTATAAAAAACAAACAGAAAGTGATATCAAATAAGTGTTACATAGTTGATGCTAAATGTATTATAATTTTGTATAGTAATGTTTGTATAGTGCCCCTATATTCTGTTTGTCTATGTATGTATTAAAAGTCTCAGTAGGTAGCACCTCTCAATACTTGTAGGTGTGCAGTATAGGGCCTCTCCCCTATATATTCTATATTATGTATATGTACTGTATATACTTTTTAAGGCAAAGAGACTCCTCCAGACTAGATTAGCACCCTCCCCACCTGTACCTTGAATGTTTTTAAGTATGGATCCTAGCATTTGCTGACTGCACACTGAACAAGGCACAATAACAGGAAAGACCTTAATAAATTTAGATAGTATGTCAGTTGTGGGGTTGGTTTTGGGGAGTGGGGCCCCCTGAGCTACTTTGGCTGGGCTGCTTCAGGGTACCACTATCTAACACTTATTTTATATTACTTTCTGTTTGTTATTAATATTTGTAACATCTTTCACATATTTTTCTCTCACCCCTGTAACACTCTTAACACAAACAAGCTGCTCCCACCTATCTGATACTCTTTAACACTTCACTTATTTTGTTTCACTAGTGTGGCACCTTGGGGTGGTTTGGTTGGGCTGGCTTAGGTTTGTCCTATGCACCAACATTGAACCCCTTGAATGTTAGGGACTTACCTGATGAGGTTACCTGGACATGGTGGGAAAGCCGATAACTTTCGCCAAAATTATGCAAAAAAAACCTCTCTCTCATTTGATACAAAATGTATTATAATTGTGTATAGTAATGTTTGTTTAGGGCACCTATTATCTGTTTATCTGTGTATTTCTGTTCTGTACTTTTCCCTGAGAAAAGGAGAGAGACAGATAATCCTTGTTCAGCAAGGTAAAATGTTTGGCATACACAACTCACTCCTGAGGAAGCTAAAACTGTTGGCAAAAATTCACTCAGTTATTGTTGCTTTTCCTTGTGATATCTATGTGAAACTAAAGTAACTATAGGTGAGCTTGTTAAATATATGTGTATCTGTATGCACAGCCTGTAATTGGCATATAGACAGTGTGCCTGATTCAGATGTGGATCATATTACACAGCCACAAGGAAGCGGCTGTGCAATACCATCCAACTAAAATGCAAATGCAGCATAAGGTGTCTGTAGGTTCACCATTACAACCATTGGACATGATGGTCGTTGCCCTCGGGCCAGAAAGCCTGGCTGTTTGAGCCTCTCTTCCTGGTCCAGGTACTCTATATCTGATGATGCCGATGGGCTTGGCAGCCTAAAAAATGGGAGCAACACACTCCCATTTTGTAGAATGGTCTCTGTCCCCACTCCACCCTCGAACGCTGAAGCCTCTCAATCATCCTGCAGCTAAGGAGGGAATGCGAGAGATCACACAGGTCCAGTTCTGCACATGCATATAATGGATCCTGCGCATAAACAGACATGCAAACATCGGATATGTATATAAACCATCATCTTACATACATATCTGAATCAGGCCCAGAGTTCCACAACTACTCAGGAGAGTTCCAATAAAATAACATTTGTAAAACTAAGATAATTGTCGGTTATTGAGTCTGGAAAATAGGGGGATAGTCTTGGCTTCTCCATAATTAAGGTTCCCCTGATAGAAGTGAGAAGACACCTTCTGAGAGAAGTCCGACCACACCGCACTCACCAATCAGAAAGACTGTAAGCAAAAAAAAGGCTTTAAGCTACTTCATGACATAACAATATAATCCTATTTTGTGTAAATCAATTTTTTTTGGTCAGTGTAGAATTTCACACACAGTTTGCTCATGAGACATAATGTAACATAATGTCCTTATTTGTAGTATTTTTTAATGTAAGCATACATTTTTTTTAAATATTGTGTGTATTCTTTTTTTTGCATCTCAGTTTGGGAACTACACAGGATTTCTGTAATTAAACAAAACCGTCCTTCTCCCAAAGTCAAATACCCCCAAAGAAGAAAAGAAAAATATATTTATTATTTAAGTAAATAATTATAAACCAAGGATCAAAAAAATAAAATGAAAGGCTATTGGAGAGAGGCAGAGAAGAAACATAAATACAGCAGGATGCCCCTCATAAAATCATTCCCTTCCCCCAATGAAGTGTAAGGAGCTGGTCTCAGGTAATGGAGTTATGCAACCACTCTAGAGTTTAATGAATTTGAGCATGGCAGGCATTTACAAGATGTACTACAAATGGAATCAAAGTATATACAAGGGGCATTTACACCCAAATTAGCACGCTAATCCAATATAGAAATCTAATGATGCATCAATAGAATAATTTTATAACTAAAACAATATTTTGATTAGGCAGAACATAGAAGTAGAATATTGCAAGATGTTCATCATTTTAAGATCTACTTCATTGTAAGTACATCTTTAACTTTATTACATATCCCATTAAAACAATCACTTGATCCACTGAGTACAGTATTTATTTCCATTTGTTCTGGTGCTCTCCATTCATAAATCTGTGACAACTTCTGTCCATGGTAGAGAATTGCTGGTTTTGGTTCTAATTCCTCGTCCGGTTTTGGTTTTGGATTCTTTAAAAAAATTGATAATAAAAGCTAAAATCACATAATTTGGGCATTTTTGTCCCTTGAGTATTATAACATTATAACATTAATTTCCAGTATTTCCACCAATTTTGACCACCTCACAGCTCACAATATTGTTCCCCAATATACAGTAAGCCAAAGGCTGGCTGGCTAAACTAAGAAACAGAGCAGCAGCACAAATACATGGCAGTTATTTCTGTTTAAAAATGTTTTTCAAATTAGTAATGTAATCAATCAGTCTTTTTGTTGAGCAGTTCCCCAGATCTCTCCAACCATAAAAACAGCATTCTGTACCTACAGGTTGGTTACAGTGCAGGTTATAGTGTGGGTCGGATACAGTGCGGGTCACATATAGTGCAGAATACAGTGTGACTTGGATACAGTTCGGATCGCATACAGTGCAGGATACAGTACGTGTTGCATACAGTGCAAAATACAGTGTGGCTTGGATACAGTTTGGGTCGCATACAGTGCAGGATACAGTGTGGGTTGGATACAGTGCAGGTTGCATACAGTCCTGGTCGCATAGAGTGCGGGATACAGTGTGGGTCGGATACAGTGTGGGTTGCATATAGTGCTGATCAAATACAGAGTGGGCCACATACAGTCCAGAATACAGTGTGGGTTGGATACAGTTCAGATTACATACAATGTGGGATACAGTGTGAGTTGGAGAAAGTGTGGGTCGGATAGAGTGTGGGTCAGATACAGTGCAGGTCACATACAGTGTGGGTTGCATACAGTCCTGGTTGAATACAGTGTGGGATACAGTGTGGGTTGCAAACAGTGCTGGTCACATACAGTCCTGGTCATATACAGTGTGGGTCTGATACAGTGTGGGTTACTGTGCAGGTCAAATATAGAGCGGGGTGGAAACAGTGCAGGTTGGATACACCATTGGTGCACTTAGTGTGACAGAGGGTGCTGGCATTGTCCTCAATGTGGGGGTGTTGGTGGTGTTGGGCATGAGGGGATGCTGGTGGTGTCAGTCATGTGGGGGTGGCAGTGGTGTCCTCAGTGTGGGATTGCTGGTGGTGTCAGCAGTGCAGGAGTGCTGACAATGTTCTGAGTGTGGGGTTGCTGGTGGTGTTGGCAGTGTTGAGGTGTGTTGTTCTCGGTGCGGTGGGGGCTGCCATCTTGCATCTGTTTGCCACACTGAAGTCTATGGGGAAGCGCTGATTGGCTGAGAGCCATGACAGATGGCTCTCTCAGCCAATCAGCAGTCAGCCTATTGATTTCAATGGAACTTTTGAAATTGGTGCCCTGAGTCAAAATAGTGAGATCTAACAGTGGAATCTCAAGGTTTTGGCTGGGATAGGGATCCGAGGCAGACAGAGAGATCTGAGCTGTGGCTCGGATCACCTTGGAACCAAGAAGTTTGGGTTTGCTGAGATTCCAAGGAATATGAACCGCTCATCTCTGATCTGTGATGTTGCCATTACCCATTTCCCAGGATCATCTTAGTTGGTCTTACTGCAGATTGTATATTTACAAAATAATATTGAACATTTTCATATCCCTGGGAGAACATAAGCTATATAACTGTATGCAGCATAAACTTCAATGCAAAAAAATAACCTGTAGATTTAGTGATATTTTTACCAGGGATGTGTGCTGACCCCCATGTTTTGGTTTTGGATCTGTATCGCCTTGTATTCTGGATATGGATTGGTTTTTGCCAAAACTGCCCCTTGCGTGTTTGGTATGCAGTCCGGAAGCCGGCGCACCTATTCCCGACAGCCATCTTCCCGAATGCTTTATCCCAGTGAGGGTTAAATGACAGGCTTCTAAATCTAGATGGCTGTCATTTTACCGACACTGGGAGACTGGTGCCTGGCATCCCAATCAAAGGGATGCAGGGCGCCGAGTGTGGACAGCCATGGGGGGAGGGTTAGGGTAAGGCACCCCCAGGGGGACTTAGGGTTAGGCACCCCCAGGTGGACTTAGGTTTAGGCAGGGGGTAAGGGGGATTAGGGCTAGGCACTGGGGGGGAAGGTTAGGTTTAGGCACCCCTAAGGAAGGTTAGGGTTAGGGGAGGGAATTAGGTTAGTGAATACTTACCATAGGGATTTTCACCCATGTCGGGCAGCCGCTCTCAGGATTTCAACCACCGGACTTGCGTCCGATGGTAAATCATACCAATTCCACGTGTTTTGGTTCTGGATCTGTAATTTTTTCAAAATTTATCAAATCTGCTAAAATCACACATTTTTGTTTTTTCCTACGGTATTATTAACCTCAATAACATTAATTTCCACTCATTTGCAGTCAATTTTGACCACCTCACAGCTCACACTATTGTTTACATCCATTTTAGGTCAAACATTTGCACCAAGCTAGCTGGCTGAATAAGCTAAGTGGCAGCAGTGGACGGCACAAACATTTGACAGTTCAACTTCCAACATAGCACATCAGGAAACAAATGTTTTTATTTATTAAGTGGCCTAAGGGAGTTGGAGTATGTATGTAGTTGAAGGCAGGGACAGGAAGGGTAGGTTGGTAATAAATGTAATATAATTTTTTTATTCCAAAGAAAATTTATGAGGGGGGAGGGGAAGCATTTACAAAAAAATATTTTACTCATTCACATCAGTCCTTGCCCCAGAAGAATCCTTGAGTGCTATGCCTGCTGCTGGGAGTGTATTTTCATCACAGAAGGAGATCAGGAAGACTGCTATTAGTGCTTTCAAAAACAATTGACTGTTAAACAAGCCTTTGCAAAAGATTCCACTTCACTAGAATAGCATTTCCCAACCTCTGCAGGGACATTAAAAAATACTTAATTAGTGGTATCCAAAATGCCATTGTACCCACTGTCCACTTAACCACAGATATGTGGACAATCCAAACAGAGCAAATGCAATATTTGAGATTTAAGGTTTAGGTCTTACATTGTATCTTTCTTAATAATCCTTTAGCACTATGCCTGCTGCTGTTGCTGGGAGTGGATTTTCATCCCAGAAGGGATGAAGACGTTGTGTCTTTCCTCCCAATAGACAAAGATCTGAAGAGATACAAAGAGCTGTTGGTAATCAAATTGTCAGCTCAAGTGGCACGTGATGCAGTGATGGCTTCTCCTTCAGTTTCTCCAGCAAGTGCATCTGCCGAGAAAAACAAAATTTTCCCAAAACACCTACTGTTGATGCAGATGAGTCAACACAACCAAGTTTTGACATCTGGTTGGGTCTAAAAAATAGCCTACAATTAATGAGACCTCTACCATGACTCCATCTGACACGGTCACCATTCAAAGTATGGTTGAGGACTATTTAAAAATGTTTAATGATAGCATCCAAATAGGCATTTCAGACAGTCTATATGAATGCTGGCAGGAAAATAGGTAGTTTGGAGGCCCTAGCAATAACTGGCTTTGCTTTGCGCTGCCCACACTCCAGTGTGTACTCAGAAAGAGTTTTCAGCATAGCCGGGAACCTTGTCAGTGATTGGCCTATGAGGCTTCTTCCCCAAAACTGTAGAAAATATGATGTTCATCAAAATGAACTACAAATTCTTTGAGAAAGACCTTTACCACCAATTATGTCCAAAAATTACAGAGGCACCTGTAATGGCGGATTCCAGTGGGGACAAATTAATATTGTGTGAAGATAATTTATACACTGATGAGGGTGAGGAATTGGATGATGATGATGATGATGATGACAACATCTTGCCTCTGTAAAGACAGTTTTTGCACATAGAGATCACTGCCAGCATTGTCAGCTGCCCATTGGTAGCTTGTTTTGTGTGGGCCCAAACAAATCAATTGCTTCATGATTGAGGATACTGTTGATGAAAGTATTGGTGGTGAAGATGGCAGGTGCTTGGATCTAGCAGAGAGAAGGGAGCTAGCTGACACTGGACTGCTTGTTGTTACTTTTGTAGCAAAAGTCTCTGAATTTTGCAAAAACATTTTTTATGGATGCACTGCAGATGATGTAACATGGTGGAGATTGCTAGATGGTTAAGGTCCCTACCTCTACAATTTTTGGCTTTACAAATAGTATGGATGCCTTTACAACTGTTGTCAGGATTTAGCTTAAAATAATTCCACACCCAAGATGTGGCTTTTCTGGTCTTATGCCCAGGTGTCATCCAGCCTATAACCCCAGTTTATATCATTACCCCAGCCTATAACATCATCCCAGATTATACCAGCACCCAAGCCTTTATCATCATCCCATCCTTTGTTGTGTACAAATTACAGCTGCCTATAGCAACCAATCAGATTCTAGCTATTATCTTCTAAAAGGTGCTAGATAAATGTTATGTAGAATCTGATTGGTTTCTGTGGGCAACATCTCTACTTATAAAAACCCGTACTTTAGTAAATATAACCCTTACTGTATTTTATTCCTGTTTTGATTCAGCTTAACTACTTCTATACATGTATGACAAACCTTGTGGTATATAACTAAATTTTTTCTATTAAAATATGCTACAGCACTATCCCAGATATAACATAAAATAAAATTCAGAGGACTCAAATTCAAAGTTATGTCCACTATAAACATAATTTCTATGAATCACTTGCTTTCATTAGGATTAAATAATAAAGTTGAATTGTTTGCTTTTAATTGAAGGTACATACTGTATTACCCTATTTTCTCTGTTAATTAAAAATATTTTTTCTATGAGTTTAATTTAAGTTTTTAATTAAAGTGAGTTTTTGTTTCTTGTTCGCATTGAGCTATTCATTTATTTTTATCTTAATTGTGTATTCAATTTTTGATGTGCAGTTGCAGAGAAAACCAACAACAGAATTGGAAAGTTTCATTTAATTACTTATGCTGGGCAAACACGGCCAGCTAAAATGCCTGTTAGACCAACAGACATTTTATCTGGCAGCCTGACAGCCCACAGATGTTGGCAGGAGACATTTCCTTGTTCCTTCCATGGGAAGGAAATGTCTGTCGGCAACGGCAGGGCATACACTGCCCGATGCAACTGACATTTTAACTTACAAATATTGCATCAGATGGCCTTGTTGTTCAATCCAGCATGCCCGACCAAGCGATATTTAACCCTCGGTCGCCCGCATACACACTACAATTATTGGGGCGATCATTAGATATTGGGTGGATAACCCCGATAATTGTAGCATATATGCCCAGCTATACATTCATAAACATGCAGGATATATAACCTTAGACAGAGTTTTGACTATGTATAGTCTAAGATTCCTATAGCAACAAGTCTGTGATTAAGAAATGTGTTAATTCAGAAACATGTTCGCTGTCTCTAACTATATATCTCCTGTAAAGTAGTGACTTAATTCCTGCAAAATTACCTGCAGACTGCAACTAGAGTTGTAATTAACCACTTACTGTAACTGGCAAATATATATTTTTTAAATATCCCCATAATTCTTAATTTTTTAATGATTAAACAATGTAACTAATAGCTTTATCTGGGTTGCAAGTGGTAGTGACCACATTGTTTAAATAATTACAGAAGCTCTGCACTTACCATATATATTATAGACACTCCAATGTTAGTTTAAATTGTTGCAACATTTGTTAAACTAACTATGTCAAATCCTAATCCACAGCGTTCCACAACTGGTAAGCCCTAATCTACAGAGGAGATCTGAGTCCCAGCACTGGCATCCTGACAGAAAGTAGTGTGGTTTGGGAAAGGGTTAGGGATTAGGTTTAGGTATTAGGAGGTGGGTTAGGTTTAGGCACTGTGGGGTTAGGTTTAGGCTGCAGGGGGAAGGTTAGGATTTGGCAGTGGGGAGGGTTAGGGTTAGTGGTAATGTTAGGATACTTACCGACAGGAGTCGTTATCCTAACCCTGTCAGGATGCCGGTGTCAGGATTCTGATATATATATATATATATATATATATTATGCTAAGGTGTGTCTCATCTCCAGCATGAGCTCCCACTGCTTGAGCTCCCAGCATGAGCTCCCACTGCAATGGAACAGACCTACTGCTGCAGAAGATGAAAATTGAGTCAGCCACCAGTAATAAGGGAAGTGATGCATGGGAAAGGGGGTATGTGACAGACAGGGCATGGCAGATGGGATGGAGCAAGGTGTTGGGCATTGGAATAAAGCAAATCAGGAGGTAGGGATGAAGGTATGAGCAGCAGTTAGAATGGGAGGCAAAGTAAAGTCTTCTTTTTCTTTTTCATTATTTTACCATATAAAACTTCTTGCTAGGGGAGGGTGTTCCTGGGGATTACCCATAATTGTTCCCTGGGATAAGGGAGAGACTTGGTGGAGATTGTTTTTTCTGTGAGAATCAGCTTCCCAGAGACCTGTGAGCTCAGGTTAAAGGAAAATTGTCTTCATGCAGCCACTGGCAGGCAATCCTAACATAAAAGCCCTTCAATTCACTAGGAGACTAGGGGAGAGCCATTGGAGTAGAGGGGCTTGCTCTGTGTGCTTAAACATGGTTGGCCAAGTCAGTGAAATCCTGTATTGGTGTGGTTGCATCTGAGGCAAACATGCCAGGCAAGTTATGATACCATATACAGTACTTCCATAATTGATAGCCACCAATAAATAAAAATACCTGCCTATTTGGAAAGTAGTTGACTATTGCTGTGTATTTGTCTAATATTGATATTCTGACATCAGGGGGTAAATTTACTAAGATTCGTGTTTGGCAAAGATTGCAATATCCAGTGTAAATATCACTTTTTACCAACATGGGTATTTACTATTGTTAAAATTGGATGTTTTTTTTTTTCATTTAGGGGGGGTGAATTTGTCCGTGGGAATCCTGCAAATTCAGAATTTTTTTTCACTGGAAATGAATACCTCATTGACTCAATTTGGAAGTACTTTTCATTCACTTCAGCACAATATGACAATTTACCATTATTCGTTTCTATTTGGCTGTTTTTACAGGCAAATCGGGGAGTATATAGAAGTTGCAAATAGACCACCTCCTGAGCTGCGAGTTTCCCTGAAACATACACAGATCAGTGTGATTTCATTATGTTTCAACATGGAAACAGAGTGTAAATGGTTAAAATAAAAAAGAGGTAGTATCCCCCAAAAAGACATAACCAGCCCTAGGCTGCTCATTCAGTCCTTGTTCCTAAAACTATGGGGGAAAAAACATGTAGGGTTCCACCATATTTTAAGAACCAGCACCTGGCTGCTGGCCAGTCCTGGTTTTAAAAATAGGGGGTAAAATTGTGTGGTGGTCCCCCTATATTTAAAACCAGCACAGGAACAAAAATAGACAGGGTGTAATGCCACAGCCAGGGGACCCTATCACCAGGTCTCCCTTGCCATATAATTATCACCCCAAGCTGGAGATCTCAGGGGAGGTGGACTCCCCCAATAAAGGGGTTCCCCTTCTCCAGATCACCCCAGGCTTAGTTTCAAGCCTGAAACTTTTCCCCACACCCATAGGCTTTGGGTATGGAGGTAATATAACTGTAAAAATTAAGAAACTATTGTTTTTACTGTGGAACTACAGGTGCCAACATGCCTGCCATTTGGCACTTGGGGAACTACAAGTGCCACCAGGTGGCCCGCACCTGTACCACCACTGTAAAATAAATAGATCAATAACCACAACACACAAACACCGTGTCAAGTATAATTTTATTACATACCACTACCTACCCCACTCACACATACTTAACTTCTGCCAGATGTTCTGTCCTCTTGTCCAAGCAGAATCCAATTGGGGTACCTGAAAAAAGATGCTATATTCACCTCTGTCCTTGTGCTGGTCTCTGTAGAATCCCCGGATTTACCAAAAAAAACCTAGTGACCCGATTCATGCCAGACAAGTATTGGTATATGTGTTGTAACATATACCAATACTTCACGAATGACAGGAGTTGGGTCTCTTCGGGAAATCTCATAGACTGACAGCCAATCAGAGGCCGCTTTACATGTAGCAGCCGCACATTGGCTATGACACACATGGGTCACAGCCAATGAGTGGCGCTGCATGTAAAGTGGCCTCTGATTGGCTGGCGGTTTGTGGGAATTTCAGATGACTGCCATCATCTGTCATTTTGCAAGGTATTGGTTTGTGTGGTAATACATAACTATTCTTGTCCTGCTTGGAATGTGTAATTTTTTTGTTGTTGTTCCAAGTAACATTGTTGATACGGAGACCGGCACCAGGAAGGAGGTGAGTATATAATCTTTTTTCTAGGTACTTCCATTCTATTTCTACTTGGAGAAGCGGACCGATCGTCAGACAGCAGGTAAGTATGTGTGTGTGGGATAGGTAGGTGTATGTAATAAAATTATACTTGACACAGTTTTTGAGTGTTGTGCTTTTTAATTATTTATTTTACAGTGGGGATATGGGTGCTGGCTTCCAGCTGGCACTTGTAGTTCCACAAGTGCCTAAGGGCAGGCATGCTGGCACCTGTAGTTCCACTGTAAAATACAATAGTTTATCAATTTTAACACTACTACTACCCCTGTACCCACAGCCCAGGGGTGTGGGGAAGAGCCCAAATTTATTTACACAGTATACACAACACAAAACAGAGTTTAAAAATTTGCTTATCTTATTTTTCCTGTAGTAAGATGGAGTATGTGGAAAAGTCTGAGGAGTCTTGTAACAAGTGAAGAAGGACTCTTTGGTACTTTTTCACATACTCCGTCTTACTACAGGAAAAATTAGATAAGCACCTTTTTAAACTCTGTTTTGTGTTGTGTATACTGTATAAATAAATTAGGTTATTATTCACAATATACTATACTATGGGAGGTAATTTATTTGCTCAGATAAAGTTGCTGTAAACTACCCAGTTGTTTCCTGAGTCTTTGGAAGTAAGAACTGAGGAGGAAGTGGGGAGTCCGGACTGATGTTGAAAGATATTTGATATGGTTAACTGACAAGTGTACATGACGTTCGCATATATATTGAGCACATATCATCTAAAATCTTATGATCAGAGATACCACACTATCAGGTGCTTGTCCTTTTTTCCCCCCTTTGTTTTATCTTAGAAATTCACCATTGAACCAAGCGTCTAACGTACAAGGACAAAGCAGCCACCGATCTTATGGAGGAGCATAGTGTGATCTGAGTGAGAAATCTAAGACTTGAGATCAAAGCTTAAGATACACCAAACATATTACAAAAGGCAGTGCCATAATTCCACCATTATATATATATATATATATATATATATATACATACATGGTGAAGTCCTAATGAAATCTCTCTACGGATGTTGTACGCAAATGTGGATACACAGTGTATGCAACATGTGATGCATACACAATACCTATCCTTATTGTAACACCAGTATGCATAATAGACGCTATCTTCGTATCAAAACACAATGTGAATTACAGTGCAATATATATCACAGTATAATAATCTTAGGTGGAAACAAGTGAACACACACACACTAGTTTCGGTGGTTCAACACACAAAGATAAATATTGTATTAAAAGGATATAACATTATTATTACAGTGGTAAATATTGTATTAAAAGTATATAACATTATTCACAGTGGTATAAAACAATTCAGAAAAAAAGGTCAGAGTTACAAACATACGTTTGCATGTGCTCTCTGGATCCAGAGTACAGTTGTCACCAGATGACCGGTACAATACAGCTACTACTCTCTGGACCAGGGGAGCCTAATTTATACAGATAAATTATGGGTGTGTATAATAGTAGGCTGTGTCTTCTTCCATTGGTCCAGGGGCGGGATGTTTCCAGTTCACTGTGAGTCATTGGTTGGTTCAAACAGTGGGCAATGCCTAGGCTTAGGATGCTGTTGCAGATGTTCACCTCTGGATTCCTGCTGAAAAGCTAGTTCAAATAAACCTGTTATATGCTATATTAAACATAAATCCGGCATTGCTAATATCTGCTTGCCGCAATGTGCGACAATCTATTCGCTACCACCAGATTACTGCTATCACAATTCTGTACATTATGACCCCAAACACAATGTTAATATGTGGTCCCATCCCTGGACTATATGTATAGCTGGTTTTCTTCTCTTTAATACATATGTACTTTGGTGTAAACTGTTGGTTGTATGTGTATCTACTATGTGTAAATTATTGAGTAGGAGGCAGGTTTGTATTGTGTGAGCCACAAAAGCCAGGATATATATAATATACATTGGACATGTCACTATTAATTCTAATATAAATGTCTGATCTGTACTATATATACATCTTGAATACAACTTATAGTAAAATGTACAGATAATGGCATGCACAGGGTGTGTTAAACAAAATGCAGTCAGGAGCTACAATTAAAGATCTGCATATCCTTAGCATTTTGTATGTTATATGACCTTCTTGGTGGTTTTTTGCAGATCAGAGACAATTACCGTACAGGGTCTATTTGATCACCAACAAATTCCAATTGTCCAAGCTAACAATTGAAGCAAACATACGGTATTTACACTCCCAATCAATCCAAGGCCTGTTTTAAAAGTTTTTGGACCGAACAATGTATATATATATATCATATCCGGCACTCAGGCTTAAAGCATGCTTCAGTAAAACATGCCACAGTGCCCTCAGTTGAAAAGTAGTATAGCAATGCAGAATCAGTGGCACTCAGTGGGCTTGTTTATCGACAGAAGGAACTGCTCACCACAATAATTTGCCATCAGCATTTCCGAATTGAATCTTTCGTCAGGATACAAATAATTAAAACAACCTCTTACCTTACATACCATCAAGCTAGTGAAGAGCGGGCAGTATGCTGCAGCTCGTGGGTTATAGTACTTCATCCACTGGGTCACAATTTCAGCTCATGAGTTGGATTACTTCCTCCATGTGGTCTCATACTCTGAGTATTATAGAGGCAAGCAATAGATAAATTAATGTAAATCTCACAAGCGCTCTCCAATTACCATATTTACATAAATAACACCACAGTGTGAATACAGCAAACAAATGACTGAATTTATTCACCCTTGATTCAACAGGCATTGATATAGTCCATTGGTGTGTATAGATGTTAATCCACAATAAGAATATTCCAAACTCCTTATAGAAGATGTATATATTTGTTGATCTGTAATTAAATAATGCCTTTCCAGCCTTTTGTTCTTGTAGAAGGCACGGAAAGACACTATTATACAGGCAAAAAAAATCCTGTGGGGATTCCGTATAAAAAATATCCCCACCATAGAAAGACAAAATGTAGATTTATGTCGAAAGTGGGCAGGTATTCTTAATAAAGCATCATTTGATTTAATGCTCCTCGAGATTGAGGAGATATCAAGGGAATTGACTGTGACTAAAGTTAACATTGAAAGATTTGAGTCTATACACATATTCCACTAATGATTGGTTGGTCAAACTAGTAGAACAAGTCTCTAATTACAAAAATTATTTAATCAAATTCAAAAAATTAAAAATTAACATGGTAAATCGTGATTATGCTGAGCACAAAGTATATCAGTGGGTTTATAACTCATCATTTCAGCAGATTAGGGGTGCTCTTAGACCAAAATGACTTTTTAAATCCAGGAATAAATTTGATGTTGATTCATCTAGTGCAGCAGGAACATCTGCCATGAAAGGAGAAAGTGGTGATTCCAGCTGCAAATCTACTTCTCGCACGCCTCCTTTAGGGCTTACAGCTAGATACTATACAGAAGAGGAAATCAATGGGAGAGGATCCAAAAACATCATGCAAGTTAACTGTTTCAGATTTGTCATTATGTCATGGTTTATCATTTGTACTGACTAATAGACACAACACTTTTAATAGTCAAGTAGATCTTTATAAGTTTGGGACACAATTTTGATTAAAAGAGCAAACCTAATGGCTCTCCCATGGAGAAGGATTGTCTGGTAAACAAGCAATCATTGTTTGATACAGTATCAAACAATTCCTCCATCAAATGTTTTACCAGAATCAAGGATAAACATATTCAGTCTTTTAACAAGGAGCAAGACAACCATTCTATGAATCTGTCAAACAAAGAATTTTCAGCTTTAAGAGACCTCAGATCCTACAAAGATATTATTATATGCCACACCAACAAGGGTGGGGGGATCTTTGTCTTGGACACAGCTAAATACAAAAGTGAGGTGTACCAACACTTATAAAATGCCACAGTTTATTCCTGTCTAAGTGCTGATCCCACAGATTTTTTTAAGAAAGAGGTAGACTACGTGCTGGAAGCAGCTGTGAAAAATAATTTTATCAATCAAAAATGTGCAGTTGCACTGATGGTACCCTTTCCAATAGTACCACTGTTATACACAATACAAAAATTGCAAAAATACTCAGTTAATCCACTGGTCAGGCCAATAATTTCCGCCCGTGGATCATTACTATATACTATTTTGCAGTACTTAGACCACTCCCTGCAACCTTTAATACAATCAGAAACAACTTTCTTAAAGACATCACAAGTCTAATTTTGAAGCTGCAGTCTTTAACATCTATTCCAGATAACTTGTTACTTTGGGAGAATTGGAGTGTATGCGCTTGACTAATTAGCTGCTTAAATAGAAATAGAAATAGTGAAAAAAATGTTTAAGCGCTTGTGGTGATCTGAGTGGACAAACAAAACAAACGTACAAATAACTCATATATGTTTATACTCTTTTGTGACTAATGAGAGTTGCAGCTTGTTGGTGTCTTATCAGCGTTGTTGTATGTGGCAGTCCGTATGCCCATTCCTCACCTCACTGTCCCTTACTTGCAGTGCTGTAAGTGCGGCCGCGGCAGCCGGGTATCTAGCAGGCTTTAGCGGTGAGGACTGTTTGACGTGACTCCAGACTCTCCTGCTCCAATGCGTTTCGGACCACGCTGGGTCCTTTGTACAGTGGACGTCATCAATTTATATACAAGCATACCTCACTTGAAGGCATTGAGGCTTCTAGATGCATTCTCAGCAATAATAAGAAATATGTTAGCCCAAAACATTATATTAGAGCTTACTTTAAGCCATAATTATTTTTTCTTTGATTCCAAATATTATCTAAAAGAAAAAGGATGTGCTATGGGCTCATGTGTGGCACCTACCTAAGCAAATGCCTATATGTTCGGCATTGAAAAAGACTTATTATTTATACTAGCAGAGATTGCACAACACATAAGGTTATTTTTAAAGATATATAGATGAAATATTAATAATTTGGACTGGCACTAGGGATCAACTAGAGGAGACTTTGGAATACACCAATACCTGTGACCATTACATAAAATTTATCTTTACTTTTGATGATCAAGAAACACACTTCTTAGATGTCTTGATCCAAAACAATGGCAATTTACTATCAACTTCATTGTACCAAAAGCCAAAGGATTGGAAAATGATACTACAGGCTTCAAGCCACCATCCAATGTTAAGAGTCCACCACATTTGCAGTGACCCTGCAGATGCAGCAGTGCAGAATGATGCTATGATTGTAAAGTTTAGTGCCAGAAGATACAAGCAACTGATGCTAGCGGCAACTAAAGCAGAAGTTATGGCTATCCCAAGATCTCAAACACTATGAACTAAGCCTGTAAAAAATAAGATGTCAGACAAATCAATTTGGATCAACACTTTTTCTACATAAAGTAGCTCTGCAGCTAAAATAGCTAGAAATTACTGGCCCGTGATCACCAGTGATGCAACTTTACCAACTCTTCATCAGACTAGAATAATGCCATGTTATCAGCGTGGCCGAAACATAACAGACTTTGTCATCCATGCGGATGTGACACAATACAGGGAGCCTAATAAAGCCACTTTATGACAAGGAAACCTGGCAACTACAGGTGCACAGGCTGTGTGACCTGCAGCTATTTGGAAATCGGTAACATTTTCCATCTCTCCCATTTGGGAGAAATGTATAAAAAATTAAATTGGTTTTTACTTGTGTTAGCAAATTTGTAATTTATTTTATAAGATATCATTGCAGTCTCTTATATATTGGAAAGACTATGAAATGCTTCAAAGAACACATGGCTATGCATCGCACCTTCATAAGACAGGCTCTGGAGGGTAAATAAAGTGACCAGCCTGTCGCTCATCAATTCAAGAATTACCAGCACAGTCTTTCTACATTACATTACAAAATGATTGACACTGTACCATGGTCTCCCTGGGGAGATGACAGAAGTCGGGCTTTGGGCCTGATTCAGAGCTGCTCGTAAGCGGCCGCTCGTTCGTTCCGAGTGATGTTTGCACAACTGCGCATGCGTACAGATCGTAATACGCATGCGCAAACCAGTCAGTGCGGCCGAAAATCGTTTGTTCGCTAAATAGCGAATGCCTGCTATTTTGAGTGACAGGAGGAGGCATATGTGGGTGGTAACAGGGGAAGGTGCTTGAAAACGGGGAGTGGAGATCAGAATGCAGGCATGCTTAATGGTCAAAACGGGCATTTTAAGGGTGTGCATAATTAATACAGCAGCCTCATTGACCATGTCACTTGGTTATTTTATAGTCAGAACTGCTCGCAAGATTGCGGTAGGAAAAACCAACCACGAGAATAGCGAGCAGTTCATACGCTGGTCGATATACTCAATTAATCTAATAAATAGCTGACATGACGTAGGATGCAAGCGGCCAGGGGGCGTAGTTTTCCAAAAAACGACCGCATGTTTGGTTCGCTTGTTCAGACCTAGAGGCGTGAACAGACCGCAAAGAGCGAACGGTTCATTTGAATAGCCACCCCTTTTTTCTGAACGAGCAAGCGCAAATAGCATCCGGCTCTGAATCAGGCCCTTTGTTCTGACTTGAGGTGAGATGGTTCGCTAAATTAAATACTTTATATCCATTAGGTTTAAATTAATACCTATATTTTAATAGTTTTTTATGATCTTAACTAAAATGCCTATTGCGGCTATTCAGATTGTCCATCTTCCTAACTGTGTTGCATTATGTGAACTTAATGAGCATTCACTTGTATTGCTTTTAGTGGTTAACATCTACTCTATGATCTAAATTGTAGTTAATTGGTCTATATTGTCAGAGTCCAGCTCCAAGTCATAATTTATTTCATTCAATGTAAGCTTGAAGTTGAACTGCACTTCACTATGTATTGTATTGTTTATATTAGCTCCATGGCAACGCTTGCGGATGGGGAACATGTGATGTCAGTGGCGTCAGCCAGTGATGTCATCGACGGGGACCTGCCTCGGAAGCGAGCCACTGCATGCTGCACTCTCCTCACTAACTTGGTGGTATTTAAGGTAAGAGGTTGCTTTAATTAGTTGTATCCTGACAAAAGATTAAATTCTGAAACACTGATTGCAAACTTTTGTGGTGAGCAGTTCCTTCTGCCAATTTGGTTTTATTCAGTTCCTATTGCCATATTAGAGCAAGTTTGGATTAGTTCAGACTTATCCTATTGGCTATCCAAAAAACAAGAGTGGGGTAGCCAACATGATACCGTTTATAAGAACCGAACATATCCGAGTAAAACCAAACCAAACCTCTGTAATATATATATATATATATATATATATATATATATATATATACATACATACATACACACACACACTTGTAGATGTGTTCCCCCTCCGGGGGTAAGAGCACTGCACGGCACTGCAGGTCTTGTGAAAAAAAGTTTTAAAGTCACAACGTTTCGAGGTGTGTAACCTCTTCCTCAGGTGGGATGTACAAACAGTGAAATACAAATAATTCCTACCTTATATCGCCTTCTGCAATGTGTAGATTGCGCCAACTCATCGACCAGGTTCCGGACTCCAGCGTGCTCCCATCAAGCAGCGTTTGGTGATGACGTCGCTCAATCATGGGTGGGTGTGTTGCCAGGCAACAAAGGTGCTCGATGCCAGAACCCAGCAGCTGTGGGATAAATGTTAAAAAAAACAATGTATTCCTAGTAGTTAAGCCCATTGTATCATGTCATCAATTATAGCAGGTAATTGTACTATGCAATATAAAGCTTTGCAACCATAAAGTCTATAGTCAATATAAATTCTAAATTGGCTAAACAGGGAATACCAGAAAAAATGGCATATGTATAATAAAATGACACACTGGGAAAGATCAAACTGAATTGAAACAGGAAAATCACTAATCATAGTAAAGTGTTCCAGGAGATGCATTCACTAAGCCCTCTGGGGGCAACTGTGTCCAGTTTATAGAAGCAGGATGCCTCTCTCTTCAGAAGTGCTTTTGATCGATCACCTCCCATGATGGATTCCAGGATGTGGTCTATAATTTTGTATCTTAGTAATGTACAGTAAGTTGATGGCCATGTTCCTTGAAGTGCACTGTTACTGGCTGCTCCATAGGTTTACTAATAAAAAAACAATGGACAGACCCAAACTCTGCACGCTCCTATTATAGTGCCATTAGTAATATATGGTACACCGTGAGTAAATATTAAGGTAGGAACATGCACTAATTAGAAATAACTTCTATACATTTAAGGTAGAGTAATACAGTACCCAATGACAATGGAAATTGATATCCTGTTGTGGATGAGGCAATATTCAATACGGCACATAGGGCAGTGTCTCTCTCAGTATCTTACAAACAAGATAAAAAAGACAAAAAACAACACAATGGTGTAGTAGTTCACAGCAAAGTCTCTTATACACCAGGCTAGAGCATAACTTCTTCCCCAGAAGGTGAGAAATGTTCATACCGCACTTACGTCAAGGTAAGGTGTATTCCTCATATAAAGGTATCTTTAATGGAAGGGTCTAGGTTGGTTGTAAGACGCAGTCTTTAGACTTTTATTGTATACAAGGGTCCTTTTCATATAATAAAAGTTACCTTCAATATACATTTAAATTATAAGATACTACATAACAACAGTTGTTGGACTGACTAGGGGTGATTTGTTTACAAATAAACAAACAATTAAAATGTTTTTTTAATTTTGTGAAGATGTCTATAGATGTTATGTTATATATGTATAAATGTTTTTTAATGTTGTGCTTTATGGTGGTTGGATGAGCAGCGCTGTGTTCACCAACTTGGTGTTGGCATATCTATGTTTTGTATGTTTTGTTTATGTGGATCACCTTGGTTACTGTGCCGGGATGATGTCATTTACGGTATGCTTACTTCCGGTATGTCATGCCTCCGGTGGCTGCACGAGTGAGGGACGTTTGTTTGACATGTGGTGTTAGCTATTTATGCTGAAGGTATGTGTATTTCATGTTTAATGGCTTGACAAAAGTGCTAATAAAGGAGCTGAAATGTTGCATTCATAAGATACTTGTCTTTTTTTTTTAAAACATATTTTTATTGTAAAATCGCAATAAACAATATAACATGTTGATCAGAAAATGACAAGACATCAACAGGACCACAACAGTAATGTGCAATACAATGGATCCATGAGGAATGTAACAATACAGGAATTAAAATGGTGGTTCACCTGAAGACAAGGTTTCTTCATTATACCAGGCTGTAAGTTGAACTGCAGCTCGAAGCGTGTCTTTAACCTGAGGTGTTAATGTGTGAACATATGGAAGCCAAATATTAAAGAACTTCTCTGCTTCCTTGTCTTTATTAAGGGATAGTTCTAGCCAATCCATATTAAATAGGTATGTAATTCTAGGTTGTAAAAGACTGAGCGTTAAAGTGTCAGTGGATATCCATTGAGATAATATTGTTTTTTTCGCAGCTGCTGCAATCTTTGCTAGTAATAGACGGGCACCTCCAGGGGCACAGGATGACCCAGATGATGGTACAATATCCCACATAGCCCACTCGGGTGTTAGTTCAAAGGCAATTCCCAACTTGGTGGATATATAGGTGTGTACCAAGGACCAGAACCTCTGTACCTCTGCACAGTGCCACATACAATGCATTAGATCCGCATCAGGTTGACCACATTTAAAACAATTTGAGTCTGTGGAAGTACCTGTGATGAGTCTTAATTTGGGGGTGAAATAGGCACGATGCAATAATTTATACTGCATTTCCGCGTATGAAGCCGAAATTAATTGCTTATTAAGTCTAACAAAAGATTTTAAAATGGTGGATAGGGGTATGTTAGGGAATGTGGAATGCCACTTGGCAAATCCCACCGTCTCCACTTCCAAATTTATTTCCCGGCGTATATAGGTGTATAGCATAGAAGTGGAAAATGACATAGAGAGGCAGCGAACAAGCACATCATCCAAACCATTTTTCCCAGGTATAATGGGAATTTTAGGGAGTAAAGTATTGACATAACTACGTATTTGGAAATATATAAATAAAGGGATTTGGATACAGGGAAATTTTTCCTGTATTTGGTTATGAGAGTAAATAGTCATTGTGGAGAGATCCAATAATTGATATATGTAACGCAATCCCTGTGTGTTCCAGGTTTTGAAAGTCTGTGTTAGAAAACCAGCATCAAACCCTGGGTTATGGCCGATAGGAAGGAACAAGGAGACATTGGGAGGGACTCTCATTTGAGTTCTGGCTCGTCGCCAAGCCAAGCATGTAGTATGTAGTAGTAGATTTTGTGCTACGTTAGGTGGAAAAGACAAGGGTCGTGTGTGTAGCAAACTAGCTAATGGCATTTCAACACTAAAAGATTGCTCTATTAGCGTGTCAGCAAATCCATTTGTTCCTCTAATCCAGTCAATTGCGTATCGGTAATTTGACGCAATAGCATAAGATTTTAAGCAAGGGAGATTAATTCCACCTAAAGCAGGTGGTTGGCTGAGTTTGAATAATGAAATCCTGGGTTTTTTGTTTGCCCAAATGAACTTGCTGATCGCTTTGTTAATCAATTTTAAATCAGATTCTAAAGGAAGCAAGGGGAGCATCGTAAGATACTTGTCTAAGTGTTTTATTTAGTCTGGAGTGCCGCCAGTGGACTGGTATATTTCAGTAGGTCTGTTTTGACTTTCTGTGGAAGGCACCCAGCACAGCAATTGGAACTGCCTCTATGAGTGCTGGATTGTAGAACTGTGTGTATATATATATATATATATATATATATATATATAACAAAAAATAGGGTGACAGCTACCTCTGGTGTCCCAAGCCCATAAAATTATGACTGAGCAGTGTGTTAAAAATATAACAACAGTTGTATTTAGTAAACACAAATCAGGCAAAAAATATATTCTATAAAATATCACTTTAAACGTAGGCTAGAATTAGGTAGAATAATAAAACAGCACTAAAAAATATATATAAAATCAGACCCTTTTGCACTGGTAGTCAAATACAATCGGCACATCCTTGATAAAGTTTATTTGACGAAATGCGTTGAGCCTTCCAAGACTGCACCTCTCCTGAAAGATAAGCATCGTACCATCTTTTACTTATATTTCTTATCTTTTAAAAAAATATATATATATTTTTTAAAGAGCTGTTTTTATTGACTACCAGTGCAACAGTGTCTGATTTTATTTATATATATATATATATATATTTATATATATATTTTTAATGCTGTTTTTTTGCGCTGTTTTATTATTCTACCTATTTCTAGCCTACGTTTAAAGTGATGTTTTATGGAATATATTTTTGCCTGATTTGTTTTTACTAAATAAAACTAATGTTATATTTTAACACACTGCTCAGTCATAATTTTACAGGCTTAAAATACCAGAGGTCACTGTCACCCTATTTTTTGTCTTACAAATTGTTTATATAGCACACTTACAGTTGCCTATTTTACTTAGGGTTGAGCTGACACCCGGTATATCCATTGGGAGTATCAAATATGACTGAGCTCTGCTAAATTGTGTGATAGAGACTGGAGTACTGTGGCATCCTTCATATAATTAAGAGTATAATACATTAAATAGTGACAGTGATTTCAAAATAGTTGAATCAGATGATGCCCAAATCACAACACGAGTCCCTTTAGGAGTAATAACAAAAAGACGGGGACAAAAAATAAACCCACCCGAAGGAGTGGACAAACCAATTGAATCCACAAGAAAAATATCCATAAAGAAGAATTAATATATAATCTTTCTTCAAGGGAGTTAGCAACTACTGAAACTAAGGTACTTAATAAGGGATTATCATTGATACCGACCAATAAACACGATGAATTTTCATGGCAAAGAGACTTGCATCAACTAGGATGTAAAATGAGACTTAAAGAATTCTTTCAGAAAAAAACAGCAGAAACAAAGGAACAAGATAACATACAAAAATTAAAAAAAAAATACAACAAAACCTCTTTTGATCCTCCATCGACTAACTCCCCTATAAAAACGTATACAAGACTTTTAGATGATTCAGTGACTAAATATAACAAGCCCCCAAAGCGTATTTTCTCCAATCTCACATATAGTGAATTTTCAGCACTTAAAAATCTCAGCAATGACAAAAGCATAATTATACGCCCCGCCGACAAGGGCAGGGGTATTGTGTTACAAGATCTAACCAAGTACAGGTAGGATTTATACAAACAACTAGCTCAAGATGATACATATTTGAAATTACCGAATGACCCTACCACTAAATTTCAGCAAGAATTGGAGAATATCCTGAAAACTGCGGTAGATGCAGGCTTTATAGAAATGAAAACGTATACAGCTTTATTACAAAAGAACCCAGTTACTCCAGTTATATATACAGTTCCAAAGATACATAAAGATGCCAAAAATCCCCCTGGCAGACCTATCATCTCAGCCAAGGGGTCATTGTATCAACCTGCATCAGAATTATTGGATGTGCTAATACAGCCACATGTAGTTACACAATCCACATATCTCAAGGATACCAACACCTTGCACCAAAAAATTAGCATCCTTACCATCATTGCCAAAAGGAACCATGCTATGTACTATGGATGTGTGTAGCTTATATACACCAATCCCACATAAAAAGGGATTAGATGCCATGAATATCTTTTTATATAACCTGAAAAAACCACTGGGTCTTGATGTACAACTCTATTTACAACTATTACGTTTGACTCTAATGCAAAACTACTTTCTATTCGATGGCAAGTATTACTTACAACAGACTGGCTGTGCCATGGGGTCCCAATGGTACCCCGGCATATGCCAATGTGTATATGTTTAAAATGGAACATGATTTCTTTTTTCTCCAATCAGAATACAAGGATCATATAATTTGGTATATAAGATATATAGATGACATTTCTATTGTGGAGTGGTGGTGAAGACAAATTTAAACAAATGATGGCTAACATCAATCAATTGAACACACCAATTAAATTCACCTACAACTGTAGTAACAACATGATTCATTTTTTGTATGATAAGGAATTACCATCTGCATTGGACGTGGTTGTCGACAAATTTAGACATAGAGGGTATGCTCTTCAAACCCTAATTAACACAAAAAATAGAGTTCTACGTATGGACAGACAACAACTGCTGGAAGGAAATAAAAAGGCACGTGATGATAAAATAAAAGATACCTTTATATGGTCTACACAATATACAACTGCTAGTCCAGTGATACCAAGAGCGACAAGAACATTTTGGCCCATTATATCAACAGACCGTGATCTTCCAGGATTTAAAAATATTAAACACATGACAAGTTACAGACGGGGCAGAAATCTTCGAGACATACTTGTCAAAACAGACATCACAAATTACCAAGCATCATCGGGTATATTTGGGAGTAACAAAAAACCTGGTTGTTACAGGTGCCCTTCCTGTACCACATGTGGATTTCTACAAGTAGGACATAAGTTCTCACATCCACATAGTAATAAATACTTTACTATCAGGCATGTCTTAAGCTACTCGATGCAATATGTTATATATTTTATAGTCTGTCCTTGCAGTCTCTATTACATAGGGATGATGACCAGGTCCTTTAAAGAACAAATGGCTTTACACCGTTCTGCCATCAGACAATCATTGGCAGGTAAAGACATAGAACAACCTGTAGCAAAACATTTCAAACAATGCCACCATCCCTTGTCATCATTAAAATATATGATTATTGATCATATCCCCCCGAAACCTAGAGGAGGAGTTAGAGGTTTGGACCTTATGCGATTAGAAACCAGGTGGATTTTGAGGATGAACACACTGCAGCCACATGGACTTAATGAAAAGATTAACTGGAACCCTATGTAAAAATTATTTTTTTCATCAGTGCACTCATAGATATAACCTATCTAGTCAATATATATAGTAGTGATCCAGCCTAGGATAGAGTATTATGTCATAGTTCTATATATTTAAAAATAAGTCATAATTTTCGTACTTTACATATATTGTGCTGCATCATTGATAACAGATGCATTTATTACTTTGCTGCATTAAATTATGTACATATTAATTGTTTTTTCACTAGCGGTAGCTAGAACATTAAGCAAGGAATTAACAGTATTGCTATTTTGTTAGTATGATCATAAAATCACGGTGTAGGTGCTACCATATGGGTTGATCGCTATTTTTGCACTTATATATGTCTTTATTGATGTTACAGCCATCTGCCGTAAGGAAGAGATGCTGCTAATGGTTGCCATGGCTACCAGATGCGACTTGGCTCTGACGTCATCCTACCTGCGTGGCAGGACGGAGCGGACGGGCCACTCTCACCTCCGGTGATGGCGTTTCTTTACACATGAGGGGATATAAGGTAAGCACAGCTCTTATAGTGTTTTTATTACTGCAACCTTGATAAAGGGACTCTGCGCAGTCCCGAAATGTTGGAATATGCGGATAAAAATTTCTCTACTTACCAGACCTGGAGAGACCTGTTTGTTCGTGTGCTGAACTAGCTTTGTATATATATGCATATATATATATATATATATAGCTGGATGGGTGGCACTCGCAGGAGAGATTGAAACGTTGGTAATAAACATGACCTGTTGGTGGTCTACATAGTTTGATAGTCCTGCGAGTGCCACCCATCCAGCTATATGTATGATACAGGGTGAATTTTTTCATCACCGGGGGAGGACACCCAGGCAAGGTTCCTATTGTTTATGTTGGAGTGTCGGTCTTTTGGAGGAATTATATATATATATATATATATATATACATATTAGAGATGTGACCCTCATGTTTTGGTTTTGGATCTGGTTCTTCCCTGGTTTTGAATCTGAGTTTGGTTTTGGATTTTTCCCATGGTATTTTGTTTTTCGGTTTTGGTTTTGGATCTGGATTTTTTCTTAAAATATCATAAAAACAGCTAAAATCACATAAAATGGGCCTGTTTTTGTTCCTACAGTATTATTAACCTCAATAACATTTATTTCCAGTCATTTACAATCAATTTTGACCACCTCACAATATTATTTTTTAATCTAGTTAAGGCCAAAAGATTGCATACGGTTAGCTGGCTGACTAAGCTAAGTGACACAGTGGGCGGCACTCACATGTGGCAGTTCAGCTTCTAATTTCCAACACAGATACAGTGTGTAATACAGTGTGGGTTGGATACACCAATAGTGCACTTACTGTGACAGCAGTGTCAGCAGAGCAGGGTTGCTGATGGTGTCATCAGTACATGGAATGGCAGTGCCGCGGTGCTGGCAGTGTCCTCAGTGCAGAGTACCAGCAGTGTCAGTAGAGTGGGAGTGCCAGTGGTGTCTTCAGTGCAGGTTTGCTGTCTGTGTCAGCAGTGAAGGGGTTGCTTACAATGTCCTCAGTACATGAAATGACAGTCCTGCGATGCTGGCAGTGTCCTCAGTGAAGGGTACCGGTGATGTTGGCAGTGCCAGTTGTGGCTTTAGTGCAGGTTTGCTGGCTGTGTTGGCAGTGTGGGGGTCGCTGACGGTGTCCTCAGTACATGAAATGGCAGTGCTGGCAGTGGTACTCTGTTCCTTCCCTATTTCTCCTTAGTGGTAGTGAGGTTAATCCTCACCAAGGGAATCATTCCCCCAAACCTCAATATAGGAGATTTACTTTATCCCTCCTAGTACCTCCATCTGGACATCTGTTGCGGAAGTATTCACTGCCAGTGGCAAATACTTAGTCAGAGTCATAGGGGACTGGAACGGGGGAGTTTCCTTTTTCATTTTTTCTTACATTTCTTATATCTCCTCTCTCCCCTTATTAGGGTATAATTGTTAAGAGAAAACATGTATATGAACTTAATTATCATTTCATGGTTGAATTTACAGTTGAATGGAGATTAGAGTTTCTGTTATTGGTAGTGAGAGACAATTAATTCACTATGTACTTATATTTCTAGGGTTTTATTATTTTCACCCAGATCTTAGGTTTCCTAAGAGTAAACCTTTTTACTAACACATTCTAAATTATATACAACTATACTGTCAACTTCACTGTATCTTCCTTTCTGTAATCTCATCAGCCTCGGCTCTTGGGGCTGAAAGCAGATGCAGAGTAAACTGTCTAACACACACTTTGGAATAAGGGACTCTCATTGCTTATTCAATGCCGACGGTCAAATAACTAATAGAAGATCTCTATTCATGTTCTAAGTGTGTGCTTTTCATGACTATATTAATCCTTCACAACTGGTGATACATACTGTAATCCTTTATCTACATTATTGTGTGCTATGCTGATATGGACCAAACTGGTACATATAAGATCAATTACAAATCACTGTATGTCTGCTGTTTATTACAGTCTTGAGACAGAGACCAATCATAACTGGACATATGTGGTCCGCCCATGGGTGCGTGATATTTCTTTTGATTTAAAAACTGCATATTAGGCATTTGTGATACATACACAGCCGGTTAACAACAATTGTGTAAAAAGGAATAACGTTTAACTGTGTATATTATGATCCATATTGGGATTGCAGGGTCCAGACAAAAGTGGAATGTGATTAACTGTTTAATACTTGTTTTATAAATGTGTGTCTCTAGGACTCGTTCGTCCAACAAATATATCTGTTTTTTTTTTAGAAAGAATTGTAATAAAAGCTAAGTTTTAAACTGGATATATCAGTATAAGAGTGCCCCCAAACAAAGAGTCTTCTTTACCTCTCGTCTTTTGTGTTTATGATTTTTTTTACTTGTGGGGAGCACCGCCGAACTTTAAAATGTATACAGTAAGAGTAAAGCAGAAATGCCACTTATGACCAGATTGGATGATGAATTTTCGGCAGAACATGAGTTAAGTCACTAAAAAATTCTATTGTGAATATACCTATGCACTGACCATCCCCCATACTTTGTATTGTAGTGCTGGCAGTGTCCTCAGCACTGCTGGGACTGCAGCACAACACTGCTGGGACTGCCATACGGCCAACATTGCTGGTAACCATACCAGCAATGTTTGCAGTGCGGCAGTCCCAGCAGTGTTCTTAGGGCAGGTTTTCTGGCTGTGTCGGAAGTGCAGGGGTTGCTGATGGTGTCCTCAGTATGCAGAATTGCAGTGCTGTGGTGCTAGCAGTGTCCTCAGTGAAGGGTAACGGTGATGTCAGTAGTGCGGGGGTGCCAGCAGTGTCCTCAGTGCATGTTTGCTGACTGTGTCAGCATTGCGGGAGTGTTCTCAATGCAGGGTGCCAGCTATGTTGGCAGAGTGGGGCTGCCAGCAGTGTCCTAAGTGCAAGTTTACTGACAGTGTCAGCAGTGCAGGGGTGCTGGTGGTGTCCTCAGTATGGGAGTGCTGGCAGTGTCGGCAGTGTGAGGGATGCTGATGGTGTCCACAGTATGTGGGGCAGCAGTGCAGGGGTGCCGGCAGTGTCAGCAGTGGTGGTGTCAGCAGCGGGGGATGCTGCCAGTGGGGTAACGGCGGTGTCGGCAGCGGGGGTGCTGGAGATGTCAGTCAGTGGGGGATGACGGGCTTCTTTTGCATCCAGTGTGCATATTTAATGGCCAATCAGCGTTAAGCCTGTCCAATACAAAACCTCGCAACCCAATAGCGGGATCGTGAGGTTTTGCCTTGGTTGAGGGATCCGGGGCATGTAGGGTGATCCGAGCTTGGCTCGGATTGCCCCGGATCCTCGAAATTTGTGTGGGTTCGGTTCTCTGAGAACCGAACCCACTCATCGTTAATATATATATGGAATGGGTACGGGATGCTGGCAGTCAAAAACCTATTGCCTGAATCTAATCACCCCCTCCCTGCACCATAAATCTAACCCTCCTGCCCTAGTGCCTAACCCTACCCCCAGCCCCGATACTTATCTTTGGGATGCTAGCTCTGGGATTCTGACAGGTGTCAGTATTCCAGTGCCATATTCCAACTGTCCCCTGTGCTGGAATACTGAACATATTCCATATATATATATATATATATATATATATATATATATATATATATATACACATATACATACATACACATCACAAAATTAGGGCAGCACCCAGAGTCTTCTTTTAAACATTAATAAGTTTCTGTGTTTAATGATTAATGTTTCTGGAAACAGATCCCTGTCATCAGGATACACACTGTATCCTGATGTCAGGGATCCATTCCCCAAAACATTGAATTTCATTTAAAAAGATTATCCAACAAAACAAGACCTTATTTTTCATGTCCATATTTAGTTATGAACACTCTCAATTTGCCTAACTCGTTCCTTTAGAACATCCCTATATACACTGCTATATTAAAGAGCAAAGTACATGTCTTCAAAAAAATTAGGAACTTTCATACAAAAATAGACATAAACAGCATGTGGGGGCTGCAATTTTTTATTTCATAAATAATCTCAAATGTGTTAGCAATGTACTGACAAACTTCACAAATAGAGTACATACTGACAAGGAAGGATATGTTTTCTCTCTGTCATTTTAATAACCGTAATGGAAATATGAGCAGAGGATGGGGTACAGAAGATTTGCTTTTGTATTACACAATGCAAACTCAAGTTATCATTTATGATGAAGCATTGTGACTCGCAAAGAGCTTACTGATGAGCGTTGGATCAGTGTCGGGGCCAGGAAACAAAGACCCATGTGTCCCCAAAATAAAGCTACTTGAATACTAAGGACTTGGCTTAGACTACAAAAATATTACCTACAAAATCCAATCTATAGTACTGCACTTACACTGATAATTAGATTAATAAGATAGCAAAACATGCTCAAGGTAATTATTTATTGCTTTATGTCTGTTGTGTTTTAATTTGAGCTGTGATAATCAAGATAAGCCTCCAGTCAGGCAGATTCAGATATAAACTCACTACAAAAAGCTAACCCCATAGCCAAAAAAATAATATTCTAGATCAGTCATCCATAAAATGTCATATACTATTTGTATCTACAGTATATACATAATTTTTTTAATAACAAATTCATCCAATAAATTTAAAACTTAGTTAATTGATTTACTAATAATGGCAAGGAGTTCTAAAGTTTTAACACAACATTTCTTTGCTGATGGCTGTGAGGTTACAAGGGTGATGTTTAGCCTTTCCCTGCCCACTGATTGGTCTTTTAGTAGGACAACCTTGTGTATCACTCATGGCTTTCCCTTTCCCTTTCCCTTGCCATAAATTTAATACATCACATAGGTAAATAGTGAGTGTATAACAATACCAGGGATCACCACACTGCAAATTAGGGATGTGCACCGTCTTCCGTGTTTTGGTTTTGGTTTTGTATCTATATCTCCTTCAAGGTTTTGGATCTTGATTTGGTTTTGCAAGCCACCCTCAAGGGTTCTGGTTTTGGTATGGATTTTTTAAATAAAAAATAGATAAACAGTTTTAAAAACAGCTAAAATCATGTAATTTATGCAATTCAAAATCCGAATTCCATACCGCAAAAAGATCAGAACTGCAACCCGGATTTACCTAGATCTCCATGGGAGATTACAGCCACGACTCAGATTTACCCGGATTCACCAAAGTTGGGTGGATTTGGATTTCTGGAGAACAGACCCACACATCTCTACTGCAAATTACACATTGCTGTAAATCTTACTCTCAGTCACTTTGATGTGCAACTCTGGCTGCTGAGCCATTCTTTTCACTTACTTAGTCACATGAAAGAGACTAAGCTTTCCATGCTTTGCAGATGTGCACAGTAGCAAAATTGTAGAGTTTTATTGATCCAATTGTGGCCACTCCACCACTCTGCCTCTTATCTGCAGCAAGCCCTCCCCACCTTGCATCTAGTCAATCAGAGCAATAACTTGCCCGCAATCCTGACCAGGCTAGATCCTGTTGGATAGGGGAGTACTCCTCTCCAACAGATTGACATAACCATGCCATTATGAGCACTAGTGTGGTACTTTGCTAGGGTGTCACAATGCTGTACAGACAAGTAAAAAATAGCTCCCATCAGAGACTTATTATTATTGTCTACCAATATCACCACATTAACCCTGTGTTTACTGCTGTTACTAATAAATCATCATAATGGTTAAGTATGTCTGTGTGGACTAACATCCATTTCACATTCCGCTGGTACCTACAGCCCAGCATCACAAGTGGGAAGAACATAGAAAAGTACTTTATTTGGATCAAGGTAAAAAAATGGCTTTCATAAGGATTAAGCTGTTGCTGTTTCAAGAATGCATACTGGTTGAGACAAATTCTAAGCGCTATACTTTGTTCACAGCACATGTGACCTTATGTCAGTTAGATTAATTGGAGATAAAGTCCTTACAGCTACTAAAGTCAGGACATACCATATTTGGGAACCAAATTTACATAAGTGTCCTAGAAGAAAAATTATTAAAGGTCAAGTTCACAGAGAGCAATTGTGTTGTGCAGAACAAAAGAGGGACTGTTATAACAACAGCAACCTTCTGCCAGCAACTATAAATCCTAGACAGTGTTGTGTGATAATGGCCTCTGATTTGAACTACTTAATGGATCTGGGGTGTAGGTGACTAGGTCACCAAGAGTATGACAATGTCCTGAAAGTCCTTCATGGTATGGGTATTGTAACAGGAATAGCCATGAACAATCCAGAGAGATCGACATGTAAAAACTGTATAAATCATAAGCAAACTGCTAATGTGTATATCAAGTCACAGAGCAAGAGTTCTGTGAGCAGTAACAAAGGAAAATTCCCTAGGAGATATTATGAGGAGTAAATATTGTTTTCTGTGAATGACTAAATATCGAAGAGGCAAAGTCAAGTGACAACTACAAGGAATGGAAATCAGCGAAAGAGTTGATATCATTGAATGATAATGATACATGGACTGTTGTTGACAGACTGGGCCACCATAAGACGGTAAAAAACAAGTGTTTCTTTTAAGTTAAATACAGATGGAAATAGTGCCTATTATAAAGCATGTATTATTGCAAATGGATATACACAAAAATATCTGAATGACTATAGGGAAATTTCCTTGCCTGTTGCAAGGTACAGCACATTGCTTTTAGTAATTGCCATATCTACCAGGCATGATTTAATGTTGTACCAATTAGACTTTGACTCAGATTTCTTTAATGGAGAACTATTTCAGGAAATCTATATGGAACCATCTGAGCATAACAATGAAGGCATGTTCCTAGAAAGAAAAGTTTTTTTTTTAAATGGTCAAAAATATTGTGGTCATTGTTGGTACATTAAGCTTTTATTGAGCATTCAGATGATCACTGTCTATACCATAAGACAATAGAGCAAAAATTGTTCATCATACCTTCTCTTTATTTGATCCCACAAATGAAGAAGTATCTACACTCTGTTCATCTTCCTACTCTACTACCTCTCATCTTGATCATATGCCCTCACAAACTAATAGAGCTCTGTCTCCTGTGCTCATCCTAACCTTAACTAAAATCTGTAATCTCTCTACTGGTATTTTTTCATTAGTGTTCAAGCATGCAGTGATTACTCCTATTCTCTTCCAAATTAATGTACCACCTCTTAGCTTCCATGCACCTCCAAGCTATCTAATAGAATTGCCTACACTCACCTCAAATGCTTTCTTCATCCACACAACTCATTGAATCCAATTCGGTAAGGCTTTCATTAACAAACCTCCACTGAGACAGCAAAGACTAAGGTAGTGAATAATCTTCTCACTGCTAAAGGCCATTACTCACTTCTTATTCTTCTAGATCTCTCTTCTGCATTTATCACTGTTGACTACTCTCTTCTCATACAAACACTACAATCCATAGGTCTTCAGGACACAGCTCTATCCTGGTTCTACTATTTAATCTCTAACTCTTTTTTGCTACATCTATCAGTTGGAGTGCCACAAGGCTCAGTCTTAGGTTCTTTGTTCTTGTGAATTTTCTATACTACATCCCTTGGCAAACTTATCAACTCCAGATTTCAGTATCATCTGTATGAAATGCAAATATTCCTATCCTCCTCAGATTTGTTGCCATCTGTATTGGGAGAGCAAAATGGCTACTGACAGCCATTTTTATTCATTGTTCTTATGTCTGTATCTGACATGAGGTGGTGTATCAGGCATGAAATGGTACAGGAATGTGGAAAGTAGCAAGCCATAAATCCTTCAGGCATTGTCTTTTATGATATACGCCTGCGTTAAGTTTTTAGAAAGTCCTTATCAGTAGTTAACCAACATAGTAGTTTGAAGTAGGTTTATACCCATATTAGTAAAACTTAGATGGCTATGAAAAGTAGGATGCTATACAAACAAAGAAAAAGGAGATTCCAGCAGCCTGCCCTCATCCAACTCTATTCTGTAGAGATCAAGGCTCCTGGATTGTGTAACCATTTTATACTCCAAAACTAAGTAACTATTATTCTTTAATATATTGTTATTTGTTGTAATAAATTACATATTTTTTCAAGATACTGGTTTGTGTGGCTTGATTAACTTTTTGTATCCAAGAACCTTATTTTGTTCTACCGGGAACATTAAAGTGGTGTCAGCAAGTGGGATACAGAGAGTAAATAATCATAAATGTGCTTGAAATGTGTAGTAAATGGTTAAGATGTCATGCAAACCGTTGTAAATTACCTTCATGGTACAGTAGATCCGGACAATACTGTTCCGTAATGAGGGAGTGTTGTAAATATATTCAGCCTGTGAAATGTTAAATGCCTTGTGAAGATTTGCTGGTGCAGTGTTAAGCATAGCTGCGCAGGATCTGGAAGCATGCCATCAGGCACAGCTAGTTATGATTACAGAGCAAGATGATTTGCAACAACTAATGCAATATTAAAGTCTTGCATTTGTGTTCAAGCGAATGACACATAAACACTGATGCAGCAGTTCGAAACATATATTGCAAATACTATGAATAAAAAACAAAAGTGGAGGGGGAGAAAGGGTGTGCCCTCAGCAAAAATCTGCACATTGACTGTACAGCAGGATTGGGATAACTTGCAGAGTTTTGCGGCAGATTCTTCAGAGGTTAAATTTACAAAGGCAATTGTGGGGAATTGTTGCCTATTGTGACACAGCATAGATCTAAAGATGAGACTATAACTGAATGGGGAGCGGGTTCTTCCATCTCCCAAGGGTCAAATTCCTCAGCAGCTGCTGCACATAAATAGACAGAGGAGCAGCGGTCCTATACTGCTGCTGAGTTACAGAGTTTAGGTAGTTGTTTTAGACAGAAATCAGGAGAGCCCCTCCTTGAATGGTTGTTATGTAAATGGGAGAAGGGGGCCAACAGTGTGATTTTGGATAAAAAGGAAGCTCCCCAGATGGGGGCACAGTGCATTGTTCCAAGAGTAAGATTGTACATGCAGCATGCAAATACTACACAGGGAGATTTTTCTTTGTTGTATTTGATACGTGATTCCATCAGAAAAATGTACCCTTATCTGCATGATTTGGCTTCCAGTAAACCATGGCATGATATTGGGGAAGGGATACACAGGTTATGAGTGATTGGATGCATGGGTGGCATGGATATGGCAGTTGTGACTGAGACAAACCCAGTGACACAGGATAGAACAAAAATGGCTGTCACTGATCCTAATTGGGAAGGTCCTGACATGGCTGTAGTTACACAGATAATGACATCAATGTTGTTACAATATGCTCCTTCTTTGAATAAATCATTCCTGTTTACTATGTTGTCAGTGGCTGGTACAGAGAAGCATTTATGGAAAGTGTGTGAGTGTCTGGGACAGCTGGCAGCCTTAAGTCAGGGGAAGGCGGGAGAAAAGGAAGAGACAGCATCCTGTTGAAAAGACAAATGCTAGGGAAAAGCAGCCTGTCAGATATATGGTTTCCAGATGCCAGATGTTTTATGACTTGTTGAATGCAGGAGTATCAGCAGAGCAGATAGATGTTATATCTACTGCAGAGATGTTTAAAAAATGAAAAGCATTACAGGAGAAGAACAAAGGAAAGGGTGAGGGCTCAGCATGGTCCAAATTCATAGCAAGGAGTGATTTGGAAGAGGAAGTAACACAGAGCCCAGATTAGCCATCAGCCCTACCTAAGCCATCTCCTTATGCAAAGGCAGTAGAGGCTCTACATAATCGTGGGTGGGGAGCAAATAGTGGAGATCCCTCAACATTGTCCACTCAGTGGCATGTGCCTCAGCCCTGCCCATGATGGGATGGTGGATCCTTGGCACAGTTCCCTACAAATGTGGAAAGCCAAGGTTCAATGCCCTTATGTTAATTGTAATGTACAATGGGGAGGGAACTCATATATGGTGTACAGCATTGCTAGGTACTGGCGCAGAGATGTCTCTTTTTCATAGGTCACAGATACCCAAGGGCAGCAGTAGCTGGGTAGCAGTAGAAGGTTTAGGAGGGACACAAATGTTGGCAGCCTGTGTTCACTGCAGACTGTGGAGCTCAAAGCTGCGGTGTTAAGAGAAGCCAATAGTCCCTACAATGCTCCAGTGTACACTGTGCGGAAATCAGATGGGACATACAGACTGACCATGGATTATCAGGGCTCAACAAAGTGACTCCTCCTTTAGCAGCAGCTGTGCCAGACATGATCTCAATTGTGGGGAAAATTCAAGACATATCATGTGAATGGCATGCTGTAATAGACCTTGCAAATGCATTATTTTCTATTCCAGTGGCCCCAGAGTGTCAAGACCAGTTTGTCTTTACCTGGGATGGATGCCAGTTAACCCCTACTGTTCTTTCTCAAGGGTATAAGCACAGCCCCATGATATGTCATGGATTGGTCTCCAGGGATAGCGATGTACAGCCTATCACTGCATCAATGATATCATGCTGTCAGGACCATCTGCAGAGGTAGTGGGAGAAGATCTACAATGGCTGGTGCAACACATGGAGAACAGAGGCTGGGCCATAAACAAAGACAATGTGCATGGCCCAGCCCAAGGCATCATGTTCCTGGGAATGATCTGTACTGGCCCTAAAATAACTATTCCACAGCCAGTGATGGAAGCAATTGCACAAATGAAGACTCCAACATCTGCAAAAGAAGAACAGAAAGTGCTAGGAACTTTCGGATACTGGAGATCATTTGTACCATACTTGGGTCTTATTCTTAGGCCTATATACAATGTCAACAGGAAAAAGACTGAGTTTGTTTGAACAGCTGAGCATGAAGATGCTTTCCAAGTGGCTAAGCAATCTACCCAGGCACATAATGCCCTGGGTCCAATTCAGGTTAACCAGCCTTTCTACCTGGATGTGACAGTCACAGATCATGGCATGTTATGGGGCCTATGACAGAATAGTGCCAACAGCAGTGAGAAGAAAATTCCAGTAGGTTTCTGGACAAAACAATTTGCACCTGCCCAGACCAGGTACTCACCATTGGAGAAGACCCTCTAGGCAGCATACACTGCCCTACAGCATGTGGAGAGCACAACAAAGCAACAAGCAGTTACTGTTCAAAATGATTTGCCAGTTGCAGGGTGGGTGTGACAAGAAGGAATTGGATCCCACACAGCAGTGGCTTAGAAGCAAACCCTACCAAAGTGGAAGTGGTACCTGTCTGAAAGGGGAGGAGTATCCAGTCAAGATCCTTCAAAAGTGGCCACTCAAATTGCAGGTCTAGTGAATTTTGAAAGCACAGAAACTGAATTACCACCCCTGCAAATTGGAGGAGGTCCTGTGCAAATTGCTGAACCCTATGATCAACTGTCACAAGAGCAGCCGAAATATGCTTGGTTTACAGATGGATCAGCTATATTGGCATCACAAGGTCATCATTGGGCTGCATTAGCCTATCACACAAGAACTGTTACATGAGAATGGTGAAGGTGGATCAAGTCAGTATGCAGAATTGCAAGCTCTTCTGATGGTACAGGGAGAAATCAAAGGTCCTCTCATAATCTATACAGACAGCTGGGCTATGTTCCAAGGTCTAACCACTTGGATGCTAACCTGGAAGTAGAATAATTGGAAAGTTCATGACAAAGTTATCTGGGGAGGCACTGCTCTGTGGAATGAAATCTGTAATCAATGTAACAGAAGGCCTGTGTCAGTGGGCCATGTCAATGCTCACACTGGACCAGAAGGCAATCATGTTGCAGAAGAACATAGAGATGTGTACAACTTGGGAGAGTGGCACATGCTCAAACTGGAGACAGAGGAGCAGAAGGAACCTATGCTTTTGCACAAAGAAAAGGCATTCCAATGACACAGATGATGGCAATAGTAATTGTGTAAAAATGTGAAACCTGCCAGTTGATTAACTTCTGCAAGAAACTCACTGGAGATATGGGATCCATCTTTCAGGGAGAGCATGCAGGACAGGTGTGGCAGATTGATTTAATTGACCCTTTGCCCACTGGACGTGGAGGGGTACAATAATGCTGCACTGCGGTGGATACCTATTCTGGGGTACTTGTCGCATGCCCCCTCGGCTCATGCAGATCAGCAAGCTACAATCAAAATGTTGGAAGATTTGACTCTGCATTATCGAGTGCCCTTGGAAATACAATCAGATAATGGCACTCATTTCACTGGCAAACAAGTCAAGCAATGGGCAGCTGAGCGGGGTGTGTACTGGGTCTACCACATTCCCTATTATCCGCAGGCTGCTGGCTTGATTGAGAGGATGAATGGGCTCCTGAAGGAGCAGTTCAGGAAGAGAATGCCCATGCACACATTGAAGGGTTAGGACAAAGTTTTGGGAGAGTCTGTGAGTTGTCTGATAGATCAGTAGGATGTGACTGGACCCCATTTCAGAGGCTTTTAACACCTCCCAAATCAAGGCCTTCTCATATGGTCATAATCAGAATCAAGAGACATTTTCATGTCAACTGTGAACAAGCAGTCACCATGTATTCTCCATTTTCAGAGGTTTATGGGAAGGATATTCCTACTGGAGAATATAGAGATGAACTAGTGGTGGTTTTGGCATTTGCCACAGGTATTTTAGAGTTTCAGGAAGGTGAAGTTATTTATTTCACTCCTATAAGGCCCATAATGACAACTTGTTTTTGGGAACCTACATCAACCAGAGATGAGGCAGGGGAATATGTGGTGGTTCTGTTTGCACATGCCAAATTACAACTAGAGTATGGACAGCCAATAGGGTCCCTATTAATTATGCCAAAGACACTACATATAACACAAGAAATTGAATACTCCATACCTGGTGGGAAGGTGTGGCTTGTCCCTGCTGGACAGCAAAAATATAAGAAAAAGGGAGAGATAGTGGTGCAAGGTTTAGGATAGACATATTATGTGTTGCTAGAAGGTGAAACTAATCCTGTCTATTTTCCTTCCCACAGATTGTACCCCATGACAAAATAAATGGCAGTCTCTGTTCCATTGGGACATCGATCATACAGAAGCTTCTGGACACTGATAGCTTTCTTATACAGTGCAGTAGTGGGAATTGTGTTCCTGATCTGGTGTCTGCAGCCTTCTGAGTTCCATGAGAAAAAGAGAAGTTATAATGAATCATGGACAAACTCATTTGTACAACTACATTACAAGGCAGCAGAACAGTTACAGATTAAAGATTGTTGGATTTGCACACATGCTCCCCTATCTGCTGGATCCATTAATTGGGTTGGATTACCATTGAACAGAACTGAGTTTCTGAGTCTGAACCATTCAGCTGGCTCAGGGATTAGCACCACATTTGCTGGACAATCTGTACCTTTAATAGTGACAACTTTAAGTAATGCCCTTCAATAATGTATTGAAATACCTGTATTAAGAAATTTGACATTATGTGTTGAAAACCATACATTAACACTCACCCCTTCAGCCCTGAGGGTGGGACAATTAGATTGTACCCATACAGCAGTAAATTTCACATATAAAAGGGGATTGTTTATGTCTGAGTGCATGATAGGTAGGAAGATATTTCAAATACAGGATGTAGGAGCTCAATTGGTTAATACTGACAGGGAATGTGGGCTCTGTTAAACATTATACATAATTGTAGTGATATCCCAGACATGATGCAATTAACACCTCATCCTGATAAGAGCAGATATCTTTTGGCCAATGTACTGTATACACTGTGGTGGCTATTTCATATATTCTTCCAGATGATTTGTATTACCTTTGTGGGAGAAAGGTCTAAAATGGTTGCCCTATGGGGGATTTGGTAATTGTACATTAGGATGTTTGATACACACTACATTCTTTACAGATGGGAATTGAGTTAATACCAAACAGATTCCACATCAATTGTTAACCAAGAGAGCACTGCAGCCTTTATTTGAATTACCTTGGGTGAACAGATGTTGCATTAAGAAAGCATTTTCATTTTTAATTGATTTGGCAACCTTTTTGGATAACATCACTCAAATATATAATGAAACATTTCACTTAATGCTCAAAGAGATGCAAATGTTAAAGCGGGAATTATAGTTCATCGTTTGGTTCTCGATTATATCACTGCAAAAGAAGGAGGTATTTGTATGGTAGTGGGCACTGCCTGCTGCAATCATATAAATCAGACTTATGTTATTGATGAGGCTATAGAAGATCATTTAACTCAGGTCCAAATTGTAAAAGATAATTTTGCTAAACAGCATCATGAAGACAGTTGGTTACGGTGGTTCAACCCTGCAAATTGTTTTTCAGGAATAGGGGGTTGGTTTACTGGTTTACTGTACATGCTCCTCTATGGAATCTTGATCATAATATGCAAGGTATTATTTATTTTTGCAAGGAAATGTTGTAACATGCTGGATTCTGCTAAAATGATGCTGATTAGGAGAAACATGATATAAATGTCTTCCACACCATTAGCCCAAGGGTGGACTGTATTGGGAGAGCAAAATGGCTACTGACAGCCATTTTTATTCATGGTTCTTATGTGTGTATCAGACATGAGGTGGTGTATTAGGCATAAAATGGTACAGGAATGTGCAAAGTAGCCAAGCCATACATTCTTTAGGCATTGTCTTTTGAGATATATGCCTGCGTTAAGTTTTTAGAAAGTCCTTATCAGTAGTTAACCAACAGATTAGTTTGAAGTAGGTTTATACCCATATTAGTAAGAGTTAGCTGGGTATGAAAAGTAGGATGATATATAAACAAAGACAAAGAAGATTCCAGCAGCCTGCCCTTTGCCTGGATCAGTCTGCAGCTGGTGACCAGGAAAATTGTTTGTCCAGCTCTTCTGTAGAGATCGAGGCTCCTGGATTGTGTAACCATTTTATATTCCGAAGCTAAATAACTATTATCTTTCATATGTTATTATTTGTTGTAATAAATTACTTCTTTTTTAAAGATACTTGTTTGTGTGGCTTGATTAACTTTTTGTATCCAAGAACCTTATTTCGTTCCACTGGGAACACCATCTGTATTGGTCCACATTACAGAATGTATCTCTGTCATTTCATTATGGATGTCATCTTGCCACCTCAAACTAAACATTTCCAAAACATAAGTAATAATATTTTCACAAGCCAATAGTAGTTACCAAACTGTTTTCCCTTTAACTGTTAATAACTCAACAATCAAACCCATCCCACAAGCTCGCTGCATAGGTGTCATCCTTGAATCTGTATTGTCCTTTGTGTCCCACATTAAATTTCTCTCCAAATCATGTTACATACATCTACTAAAAAAACTATGCAGAATATGACCATATCTTACACAAGACACTGCAAAATCTATAATTCATGCACATATTAACTCTGACATTAATTATTGCAATAATCTCCTTACTGGTCTTCCCAAAAAAAGAGACTCACCACTACAATCCATTTGAATACAGCTGAGAGGCTGATCTTCCATGCTAAACATTCATTGCCTGCAGCTCCACTCTATCTGTCTCTCCATTGGTTACCTGTAACCTACCATAATCAATATAAAATACTTTTACTTACACATAAGGCCATTAACCAAACTACACCAGCATACTGTACATCTCTTCACTTATCTCAAAATATCACCCAACCAAACCTCTCCTTTCTGCATAAGATCTGCATCTCTCATCCACACACATTATTTGCTCCCATTCATGGTACAGGACTTTTTGTTGGGCTGCACCCACTCCATGGAATGCTCTCCCATGCACAATAAAACTTTGCTCTAGCCTCCAAACCTTAAAGAGTTTCCTGAAAACTCATCTCATCAGACAAGCTGATCAAATTCCAGAAACACCCTCATAACCTTCATAAGCTATCCAACCCAAATACAACAACACTATACAGTATGGAAATGCTGCACTACATAAGTAACTGATAATAAAAATTGTATATGTATATGATACTTTATGTTGCTAGAAGTTTAGGATAACCAGATAGTCAGTGTCAATCATATGTTGGAAAAAAATCAAGTTAAAAGACCTAGGGCCTCATTACCTGTTAGACTTGAGAATTTTAAAAACTTGAGAGCAGGAACAGTCACAATTGATCAACAAGGATATACTGTATTGAGGCAATACTTACCAAGTATGCAATGACAGGTGTAAAACCAGTCAGCTCTCCCAAAGGGACAAAAATCACAAAAGCCATGTCACTAACACAAAAGGCAGAGAGGGAGGAAATTAAGAAAGTTCATTATCAGAGCACTATTGGAGGTTTAATGTATGCAAACATTAGTACTCATCAGGTATTACACATGATTTGAGCCAGTTAAGCAAATTTGCAATTAATCTTGGGAAACAATCCTTGACTTCAGGTAAAAGAATCCTGAGATACTTAAATTAATGAAGAGCCCGATCCAGACCTGCTTGCTAGGAAGCGTTCACACACAGACTGCTGTTGTTTGGATTGTGTGCATGTGTATGCATCGCAGTGCGTATGGGCGAACCAGTCCAAGCAATCTGGAAGCATTCAATTGCTGCACATAGACAGCTTGGCTGAATGAGTAACAATACATGTCAATTGTGGGTGGTGACAGGTTGGTCAATGAAAATGGGGGAGTGGTGGTGTGAAAGCAGGCATGCCTGAGCATCTTAACACGTGCATAATTAAGACACAGCATCATAGTACACGTTACTTGGTTGATTTTTACATTGAAGTGCTCTTAGCGCTTGCAGTAGAGTATGGTCAACCACAAGTGCTGCATATGCATCCGATGGTACTTGATGTTACTGATGGTTGCATACACTTCCTGGAGATGACATGCACAAGTGGGCATCTTAATACAGGCTGGTGGGCATCTGCATATGCAGTGCAATTGCACACCAAGACATAGTGGGCGTGCTAATGCCTTACTGTGCGATCCCCGTCATTCTTAAATAGGATACCTGTTTATAGTAGCAGGTGCAGCCATCAGATGGGCAAGCAGAAAGCAAAGCTCTGTTGCCCTATCCACCACTAAGATGGACTACATGGTACTTACAGAAACAGCCAAGGAAGCCTCATGGTTAAATTAAACTTCTTTGCCAAGATGTGTCTATCAGCATTGCATGTGAAAACAAAGGTGCTTAACTAGTCCTCTAGTATCAATCACCATAGATGATCCAAGCAAATTGCTATTAGACACCACTTCATCCATTAATTAGTGGAGAAAAGGTCTATGCCACTGATATGTTAACATAGATACTGATGTCACAATTAGTAAATGTGTTCCTAAGAAAATGTGGACTGGAATATATTGAACTTTTTCTGTAGACTGTAAGCACTCATGAGCAGGGTCATATTCCTTCATTTGCTTTGCTTTCTCTCACTTATACCATCATCTCCTCTCCACTGCCTACAAAGGCACCTATCCCTTAGCTGATGCAGCACTGCCTATAAACCATGTCCATGTCCTGCAAAGTTCTCTACTGTAAGTTAATTTGTTCTTGTTTTGTTCATGCTATTTTTGTCTATGTACCTTATAAGGCACTGCAGTCCCCTTGTGGTGCCAAATAATTAAAGGATAATAATAATAAATTTAGATGTTGGTACTCTTCACATTTTATTGTTTCATTGGTTAGCCCCATATTTTTAGTTATAGGAGAACTTTACTGGTAAAGTGCAATATTTATGTGTAACTGGAGACATCCCTAACCAAGGGAGGAGTTGAAGAGGGGAACACTCCCACCTACCTGGGGTGACATCACTATGCCTTTATCAGCATGTGTGAACTCCATTCACATCACTATTTTAGAGTGTTACAGTGCTGTACAGACATAGGGGTCATTCAGACCCACTCGCGAGCGGCAGTACGCTCGCAAGTGGGTCGATGGTCCCCACTGCGCATGCGCACGACGGAGGGAGCTCTGTCGTGCGCATGCGCAAGACCCGGCGAGCAAAGGACTTTCCATCGCTACGGGTCTCGCACCAAAGGGGGCGTGCTGTCGATGTTTATTGACAGCACACCCCCTTTGGTGGGCGTGCCTGCCAGACGGAGGCATTCCCATGGGAACACCTACCATCTGAAGCCGGCCCCACTGACATCACTTGTGATGTCAGTGGGAGTGATTTTGGCTCTGATAGAGCCAAAATCACTCCTGGGCTTGTGGTTGAGAAACCCGACCACAGGGTTTCACTCGCAAGTCTGATGGTCGCGATGGCCAAGACCATTGCGACCATCTTGTTGGACGCTCGTATATGCTGTGGGTGGTGACCCACAGCTATACGAACGTCCAGGAGGAAGCTCCATTTTAATGGAGGACGGCCCTGATTCAGAGCGAGCGCTCTGGTCAGAGCGTCCGGCTCTGAATCACGGGCCATAGTGCACAAAGCTCCCATCAGATATTTGTTATTACTGCTACTAATATCACCACATTAACCCTGGGTTTACCACTGTTACCAATAAACCATTATACTCGGAAAGGTCATCTGTTTGGACTAACATCCATGTCACCTTCTACTGACAGCTATAGCAACCATATGGGTTCTTCTAATAAATCCAACAACCAAGACTCACTGCTCTGATATATGCACAAGCACAATGACAGCAATGGTACACATTCTAGTGAGAAGGGGGTTTTCTCCATGCTTTACACACTTGATGTTACCCCGGGCCAAATATTCACTTATAAATGACATAGTAAATCACAACTAGAGCAAAAGAAATTATTCAGTGCAAAGAAAACTATTAAGCCAAATGCTTTAGTTAAATCAAACATAGATAGACTTGTCGTTTTAGGCACCTTCTATTCTAATAATGCATTAAAGAGAAATGCCTCAGCTATCTATGGTTCAATCAATCATGGACACCACCTCTAAACTATGCTTTTATCATTAAGTTAAAATTTGATGAATATATAATATTAGCAAATATTTAATATTTTCTAAAGGAAAAGTTATTAACATCTATATACTTTGAGATAAATAACTAAGGAATGCTATCATTTCCTAAATTTTGCTATTGAAAATTATAACAGGAATTAGAAATACTGAGATACTTTAAATAAATAAAAACGCCTAAAATAATGTTTTTTTTACATTTAAATAACACAATGATGCAATAAAACCCTTGTATATTTAATTTTAGATTTTAGACTTATAATTAATTAAATGGATGCATTGCATTTTGACAGCATGGTAATTTTGAAGCAAACTGTAGCAGGACAATTTGCAACTGAACGAAGCTGACAACCTGAATCCCTGCAGAATTACTTTAGGTTGAGTCACTGAATCAGGTCACAGCAAAACATTTTCCTTAGCATACAAAAACTCTGAAAAGTCAGGCCAAGTCAGCAAGTGAATTGGAAGAGGTCATAAAGTGCAAAACTTTTCTATACATGTACAGTAATCCTTATCAAGAAATTTCATTCATTAAGGAGAACAAGTGTGAGCATTGTACAGTTACTAAACTTTTGTATACAAGTCAACAAATTTGATTAATACAGTTCAGATTTGAAGAAAAATTGGTGGGATTTTTGATAAAGTGTGTTTGGAACTACAGAGAAAGGCCTGATTCATAGATTTTTCTGCTAATGCCATCGCAGCAGCAATCTCTCCTGGACTGCAATTGTGAAAATATACTAATGACTAATGACTCCAAAACCTATCCTCTCAAATCCATCTGACGACGTGCAACAGTGTAAATATCATGGACATCGACGCAGAACGGGCAGCCATGCAGCTTGTGAGTGACATCTGACCTATCTCAAACACCCTGTCTCTCTTGGCATGCTGAGAACTCTCTTGCTGTGAAGGAGTTGGGAATAGCTAATTTATGCACACCCATGAAATGGCATTAAAACTGTCAGACAGGCCTGAGTTTTTGTTACCACCTCCCTGTTACCTCCCCCAAACACTGTCTCTCCTTTCGCGAGAGAATCCTCTGTGTTAGTCTAATTGAAAATCAATCGCTGTGTGTGCTCAGGCGGCTTTCGTTCATGCGCAATGGCCAACAAATGCTCAAACTCCATAAATAGCAGCACTGTGTAAATCTCTGAATCAGGCCCTCAGTCAAAACAAATGGGGCTTTTGTAGGTTGAATTGATGTAGGGTCTGTGCATGTTGGAGTTATGGTTCACACAGATCTGTGTAAGGACTTATTTTGTCACAGTTTTGCCTGGATGAATGTTGGGGAAATATGCTTATAAGTAAATTTTATTTATTAAGCAACATTGAGCATTGTGTAGATGAAGCAATAAATAAAACACATACAATAATAATAAATCTAACTATACATGTTACAATTTATTTTATATTACCGGTATATGTTTATCACAACTTTTTTTTACCTTAATATCTGTCTTTTACTACATCATTTTACCCAGGTGGTTTATCAGAATTTATTTATATTGCATAAGGCATCCATGTTTGTATTGGCAAAAATGCACAGCATTTAATTTCCCTAATAAAGCTTTATTTTAATTTCTCTATATAACCAGACCCTATTATTTATTAGAATTTATTATAGTTCCAGATTAATGGGCTGGTTATAATAAATATTCTTTATTACACAGACAGATATTGAGATAGGCAAATTATTGTCCAAAGCTCCATAATTATTTATAAAGGTGAGTGAAACTATTATAAGCATTTGTATCCACCACTGAGTTGGAAGATAAGACACTACTATATGTAATTTCACTTTTGTCCCATCTCCTGAGTACTGGAGCCACAGCATTGAAAACCCAACTGTAAACAGGACACTCCATGGCTGAGCAACCATTATAGGATCACAGTGTTAAGTTTGTTCAAAGCCTACCATTGATATTGTGAGTATTTATATGTCACCATACACCTACACAACTATACAATAGTGTACCCTATGGTCTTGTTTTCTTTCCATGTTATAACTATGAGATTACTAAGTAAGGTAACAAGACCTCTCATGTGTTTAATATTCTAATTTCCCACCAAGCCAAATCAGGTAGACCACTGCTTTCCCTCATGGCAATTAGACTGTGCCTCATATAAGTCATACTGTCACAACATCATTTGTACGATGTCAGGGCTGGCAGCGACATGAACCAACATTGAGCTCTGTAGTATGATCAGATTTCTGTGTCTGAATGGTACATCAGCAGCTGAAATTCATCGCCAACTTGTCAAAGTGTACAATGGTAACATCATGTCCAGTGGTGTCTCCAGAGGTTGTGCTGCAGGGCAGTCCAAAATTCAAATAGGGGAGCCACACCAACTGCCAGTGAGTCACGGCCGGTGATGTTTGGCAGTGTTTGGAAGGGCAGTTAATATGGCTCCCCTATTTGAATATTGGATTGTGCTGTAGCCCCACCTCTGGAGCTTCCACTAATAATGTCATAGAAATGGGTTTAGGTTTGGTGCACTGCATTTGATAATGGAAGGACAGACATTGAAGATGAGCAGGGAACCAGGCAGCCATGCATGTCCACCACAGATGACATTTTGATGAAGCAAGAATCCATGACATGGAAACATGCATCGTCCCCACCTTCAAAGAAAGTCCAAACAACTCCATCAGCAAATAAGTTCATAGTGGCCGTGTTTTTGGGACCACAAGGGCGAGCTTCTTTCTAATTTACTCACTAAGGGAGATACTGCGATATATTGAGCCAGTTACGGAGTGCAGTTTATTGAAAATTACCTGGGTTACTGTGAACATGCATCATATTGCTGCACAATAATGCCAGGCCACACTCAGCCAATTACACACAAGAGTTTTTATGGTGCTACCATTGGGAGGTACTAGACCATTCTCCCTAAAGCCCTGACACTGAGTGATTTCCAGCTGTTTGGACCATTGAAGAAGCTCCTGGGTGGAAGATGATTCACAGCTGATGGTGAAGTTCAGCAAACTGTCCTGGCATCAGACACGACACTGATTTATTTTATGCCTTGTTTTACCATTGGTACAAATGTTTAGACAAGTACAGTATGGGACTAAATGGAAAAATAATCTGTACCAAGGCCATACTATTGATTATACATATATGTACTAGTTTAATATATTTACATAATGACAGGGGTTTGGTACAGAAATATGGCTGTCATAATCCCAATGATGACAATGTCAGCTCTGGAATCCTGATGGTCAACATCCTGATGCATGTTGGTGACAATTCTAACCCTCACCGTAACCCTCCCACTAGCAAACACCCATCTCTCCAACAGCCTAGCCGTAACTATCCCCTCCCACAGCCTAACCCTAACTGTTTCTTCAAGCAGCCTTACACTAATCCTCCCTTCCCACAGTCTAAACCTAACCTTCTCCCTAGTGCCTAACCATAACCATAAACCTAACCCCTAACCCTATTTACCCTCTCAATTCTGACTATCAGAATTCTGGAGGTGGTATTTTGATGACTGTCAGGATTCCAGAGCCGGTATTCTGACTTTCAGGGTCCTGAGCAATAGGTTGCTGACTACATCCCAGTGAGAGGTCTTCTGACCTTATTTATTGCATGTCCCTCATACATTACCAAGAGAAAGTTGCATTACTTTTACACACCAATAAGTTAGAGAAATGCTATGGCAAATCTTTTTATCTATAAACACCCTGGAACTGAAGGTAAGCTGTTCTAATGTCCCAGGCTGTACTGTATGTCCCTGGTCTTCATGAATTTCAGACACTTCTGGTGCAAGTCCATAAGTTAGATTAGGTTAATTATGTTAGGCAGTGGAGACAAGGTACCTACAGTATAAATTCCCATCCCTGTTTAGCTTTGGTTAGGCAATTTAGACAAGTTAGTATAAGTCTTAGTTAGTTTAGGTTCTATTAGGCAGTTTAATCAGGGCTTTGTGTTTGGGTGTACTGTGTAGACTTATTAATTGCAGTTACAATCTTACATAATTATGCTTATCCTGTACATCAATAACCTTCTATATAATCAGGTGACCTGCCCAGCAAAGCAGCCAAGTCCATTCTGCCTTGTAGCATTTGTTGTCTTATGCTGGGTACACACAAAACAAATATATCTGCAGAGCGAGTTATCTGCAGATACAGTATATCTGTAGATGATGGTCGTTCATACACAATGAACGGCCGTCATCTTCCAGGCAGAAGTGGGTCCCACTGGCCAGAGGGTGGGTCAGGGACCTGTACACCCCATTCCACATGGCTACCACTGCTTGTGTACTGGCAATCGGCTGATTGCCCATAAACACTTGCCGATGGACAGATAGATCTGCAGATATATCTGTCCATCAGCTGTACAGCATAGCCAATGCGATATGTCTGTGAATCACGTAATTCACAGACATATTGCTGGTACACACTGGCCGAAGGGCACCAGATATATTGGCTGATCAATTGATCAGCCAATATATAGGCCAGTGTGTACCCAGCTTTAGATTCCATCCTATAAAAGGTAGATATGTGCGCTTCTGGACTTTTGAAATCCAAACACACCTGAATTTAGGGGTTACGAGTAAAATCGGGTCAAAGTTTGGGATTTACTTTTGTGTCCCTGTTCAGATCTGTTGCGGGTTGAAAACTTTGATTTAACAACCAAACTTGGCTATTGGATTTGGACCCCATACTGGCTCACAGAACATAGGCATGCTGCATATAATTTTAATCAGAAGAATCTGCTTGTGCTAATAAGATGCATTTTAGGGAAAAAAGATGCATAAAAGATGCTCATCGCTACCGAGTCACACAGCACTCCTACGCTATGTGTGGAGCAACTTGTTGCGCATGGAGGATAGATGTATGTGGACACATCTCTACTACTGTGCTGCTAAGTACCTGTCCCCAAAAGTGACCCTACAGTTGATGCATATTACTGTACCGAGTCCCAATAAAGCAGCCCTACAGTATCTAACATTGACCAGAAGATGCACACTAATCATTACATAATGACAGAGCAACTGAAGTTCAGTTATTTTAAAAAAACTCTACTTAACCGAAAGCATTTCTCTCAACATCCCACAGCAGTAGAAATTTTATCAGTGGATCGCTTGCCACCTAGAGGTTAAGCAGTGTATTACATGCCATGGCTAATCTTTTGTTGTAGAATACCATGGTACGCCACAGTACAGCCATCATGTAACTTTCCATGGCACAACACAGGAGGCCTGAATGGTGCACTTTGAGCAACAAACTAGCTGGGCACATCTGTACATGAGAATTTCTCTACACAAGACTGCTACCATTAACTGCCTGTAAGGTTCTGTTTTCGACTGCAAAAATGCATGAGTTGGTTACATTCACATCACTCTGATCATATAGAGACAAACGAGTTTCATCTTTGGAAGCCATCAATATCTCTGTAGACTTCTGTACACCCTGTACCTTTGCCTCACAGGTTATGCGATCACCATCTGTAACTGTTAGTTCTTTATCGCCAACTTCAGACACAGTTTTGCAATCTGGACCTGTGCCCCTTTGGGAGGACTTCAAACCCTCAGCTATTACTGTAAGTTGAAAGTCACTGCAAGGAATCTCATCCATTTTTACAAGATGGACCTTTATGGAAAATCCCAACTTTGATACTGCTTTCCCTTCTTGTACACTGACATCAGTAATGAGGACATCTCTCTGGTCTGACTGCTGCTGAAATACATCATTTGGAACAACTTACTTAGTTCCCACAATTCATTGGTTGTCCGCTGCTCATCACACAATATACTCTGGACCAGTAGCATATCACTCTGCGTGCCAGCCTTTTCAGGATCAACCTGTAACAATTGCTGCTTGTGTTATGTACTTCTGCCACACTGGGTTTAGTGAAGACATCAGACTGCATTTTTGGTCCAGAATCCAACTTCAGAATGTTATTCATCTTCTTTTCCTCTTCTACTTTTCCCACTACCATGTTGAACTTTTTTTGAGCCGCAGACAGTTGCTCTTCCAGATGGGCAATTATTGCCATGGCACCTTCCAACTTGCTCCCGGATTGTTGCAGATTGCTCTTCACAACTTCAAGTTCAACAATTCTCAACTTTTGTACAATTATTTCAGACTCTGCAACATTTAATTCACATTGCAACTCCATTTCTTTGGTATTCCTCTCCATTTGGAATCTTTGCGACTGGTCTTGTGTTCTTAGCAGACACTTCTCAAGGTTCTTCCTCTGTTCTTGCAACTTCCAAGCCCTGCCATAGGCAAGGTTAAGCTCTCTCTCCAAAGATTCACTTTGCTTTGAGGCTTTATGCAGACTTTCCTCCATGAATACATTTCTTTCCATCAGACATTCTGAAGCTGCTCTAGCTGCAGCTAAATTGGAGTGGAGAGTTTGTACTTGCTCCTTTCAGCTGACTTCAAGATGGAACATCTCCATCTCTTTTTCTCCATGGTCAATTTCCCACTGAACGTCAGTCTGCAACATCTGGAGATACTTCTCTTTCACTTCACAAAACTTTCCAGCCAAATAACTTTTCTCTAATTCACAATCTTTAAACTTTACTTGTGTGGACACAATTAAAGAGTATGTTTCTTTTAACACCAGAGCCAGATCTGCCACTTTCACTTGTGTGCACTCTGCATCACTCTGATGTCTCTGGACACCTTCTGTCAATTCTTCCAATTCTTGCTGAAGTACCACACACTTTTGCTGTAATTCAACAATATCTTGCTCTAATAAGTCATTCTTTGCTAGGAGCCCATCATTCTTATACTTTGTAACACATTTGAATGCTTCAGACTCCTCAAGGCATTCAGATATCGCTGCCAATTTGAGGTCTGTCTCTTTAAGAACTTCATGATTTTTTAATTCATCCTGCACAAATGCCATTTTCAAAGAAGACAATTCACTCTGTAATGTCTTTTCAATTTGCACATGAAAAAGCTTTTCTTTTGTAGACTTGTCCTCAAACTCATTTATCTGGTCACTATAGCACATAAGTGTTTCATGCCAAATTTCACACAGAGAGTCAACATTTTCTATGCTGATATAGTCATCTCCTAGTGTACCTTGCACCATACACTGATCACACACACTGACATTTTTAGTCTGCTTTTTAAATGTCTCTTTGTGTGGAAAAACACTTTTTACTCCACCATTTTGAAAGGATTCACCACAGAGGATTTCAAACAATTTTAAATCACTTCCTTGTAACAGAATTTCTTCAAACTCCAGCCCGGGTTTTCCATTTCTCTAGATTGAGAATGAACCTTTATAGAAGGTCTTCTGCCTTTAGAATATTTATTTTTATTTCCCATAATTCTTGGCCCAAAATGCAGGAACAACTTACTTTTGTTTTCACTATATCGCTCTTTGTCTTCAAAAGTATTTTTAACACAGCAAAACATTTTTCTTCATGTGGCACTACAATTATCAACTTGTATCAAGCAGTCTCAACAGCCTTTCAATAAGAATCTCTGCTACACACCTTGACATCATGAGCTTGATTTCAAATGAATAAACCACACAATTTTTTTTTAACTCTTTCAATGCTGAGGAAAATGCATATTTCTCTTAACAGACATTATATATCTCACAATTGTCAATTTTCCATAAATTTGCAAGTTGCATAACTTTTAGCAAACTTTGTAGCACAGTTTTTCAAACATGCATTCAATTTTTCCATGAAATACTTCAATACAGATTTTAACTTTTTCTCTTTAGCAGAAAATTGACTTACAACTTCAATTTTGCAAAACACTTCAATACTTTTGTTTCTTGCAAACTTTGCACCTCTCATAAGCAAAACAATGCTCCAGCAACTTGTGTAACACTTATTTCTGTTCCTTTCCAAGGAAAAAATGGTACACTGCAGCAATAGTGCACACTTGCAGACATTTTTTTTAAACAACACCTCACAACAGACTTCTCTTCACTCACCACCTTGATGAGCATTACACCATGCAGGTGCAGTGAACCTCCTTTGGCTTTCTAGAGAGTCCAGTTATACAATGCAATAAGCATCCATATTTCCATTTGTATTCCACATTTTCTGCAGTAGAGATGTTTCTTGCATAGAATCTTTGTGCCAGCATTTTCCACCATATGTGACAATTTGGGGTAATTAGTTGGTGTCAGTGGTGCAGTGATTAGGTGCAGAAGTCAAGTCCACACATGGCATTTCACTAATAGTAAATTTAAATAGTGCTTTACTGCCACGTTGAAATCAGGAAACAAAAATAGAAAATAACAAACAACCTAGCCCTCTCTTAGGGCACTAGCTCACTTCTTGAACCCTCTCAAAAGAAGCAGCTATTCTGCATGAAAGTCTCTCACAGTCTCTGACATTTGTGGTCCTTCCTGCCACAGGCAGGACTGGATTCTGGCCTCCTGGCCTTGTATTGCTTTCTTAGCTTGTTGGCTATCGCCTCTCACAGGGACAGTGTGAGAGGTATAGGGATCTCCCTGCCTCCTTGCAGGTATGATCCTGACCACCTGGTTGGCTTCGCTCTGACTGCAGCCCCACCTCAACTGTCTGACTGTGACCACCAGCAGCCTCACCTGGGCACTGGTCATCTGGCAGCCATTACACATCTACCCAGAATCCATTTCACCTCTGTGTGGGTGGAATATATATATATATATATATATATACACACACACACATACACACTCCCCTCGGACTGGCACTCACCCTTAGCATCACAACTGCTAGTACCCTCCGTACCTAAAACATCCAGCTAAACATCCAAATAAACAGTGGCACTTGGAGATTTGTGTAAAATAATTGGCAAAGTGTAATTGAACTGACACCTACATTTCGGGACCAAGCTTGTCCCTTTGTCAAGGCATATAACAACAATGTGATAAAAATAACTGACCTTAAATACCGTGAAGAATCCAGCCATGTGTGAATCACTGAACACTGGAAAACCTGACTACCAGGAAACACTCCCAGAGTGACGTCAAGGCGCCGACTGTGTACCATTGCCCTAGCAATGCGGACTCAGTACAAGCCCTGAAAGGAAAAATTGGTATGAAAAGCAAATTGTGAGTCATAATAGGAGAAAGATGTGAACCCTAGTGGAATGAAACATAGCACCCATATAAAACAATGGAAATGGCAAAGACTCACTACTGTATATTGGTTATACTGCTAGTAAAGACAAGCAGATTGGCATCTTATATATCTATAAGATAGCATGCACTATATGTTGGAAAACATGAGTGGGACATACATATCACACTTCATCTAATCAAAGCGTGTGACAGAAGAATATACATGCATGGCAAAAAAGGAGTCTTGTAATCAATGTAACAAATTGAGGATCTAACAGTGGGTGTTGTGTACAAAGAGTGCTTATCATATATGTACATGTATTATATGTATAAATAAGTACATAAGCAAACTAACATGACCTATATGTGCAAAGCTAAAAAAAATAGAAATAATAATGTCAATGAAAATATATGTACAAAAATATATGTGATAACGAAGTGTATATCAAAAACTAGAACCCAAAAAAATGGTACCATGAAAACAAAAAAATTCCCTAGGTCGGACTGTCCGTAACAAAAAAAAATTAAGAAAAAGAGAGACATAATTTTAAAACACTCCATTGGATCTTCTCATTTAGTCCCTTTGGATTCATAGAATTGAGATTGAAGATCCAGCGTGCCTCCATCTGCAACAATTTACCTGCACGGTCTCCTCCTCTTAGATTTCTAGGAACATGGTCAATCAATTGATGTTTAAGATCACTCAAATTATGCTTCTTTTTAGCAAAGTGTCTTGCCACTGGTTGTTCAGAGACTTAGCCTGTGATATATAAAATGTCAATCTGCTTGTTTTTACTTGTGGTACAACCACTATAAGTGAGTTTCTGCCCTTTCCATTGTTTTATATGGGTGCTATGTTTTATTCCAGTAGGATTCACATCAGAGGCGGGCTGGGCCGGGAGTAGGGTGCCATGTGCCCCCCAGGTCGCAGCGCCATATACTGTCCAGGGCCGCAATGGACAGACTGTGTCTCTGTGACACAGGCTGCACCGTGTGTGTAGTGCTGACCGGACAAACACGCTGGCATCGGCAGCTGTGTGTTTGTTTTAAGCAGCAGCCAATGAGAGTCTGTCAGACTCTCACTGACTGATGCCGCGCCCACTGCCGGAGCTGCTCTATCTTCTGGCTCCTGCAGTGGGTAATGGGAGAGACATCATGATATCATTACAGCTCTCCCATAATGCAGAGCAGGCCAGCCTCGGAGGACGGATGGAGGAGTGGATGGCGGCAGCGGGAGCAGGAGCAGGGATTCAGGTAAGTGTTTTGTTTATTTTTATTAGGTGTGAGCCTACTGGGGGGGACTACAAGAGGGGACAACTACTAGGGGTGGACCTCCACTGGGGGGACTACTACTGAGGGTACTACAAGGGGGGACTACTACTAGGGGCACTGCATGGGGGAACCTCCACTGGGGGCACTACAAGGGGGGACTACTACTAGGGGCACTACAAGGAGGGGACTATTACTAGGGGCACAAGGGGGGGACTACTACTGATGGCACTACAAGGGGAGACTACTACTAGGCGCATTGCATGGGGGGAACCTCCACTGGGGGGACTACAAGCGGGGGACTACTATTAGGGGTACTACAAAGGAGGGACTACTACAAGGGGAGGGTCTACCACTGAGGGCACTGCATCAGGGACCTCTACTGGGGGGCTCTATATAAAGGGCAAAACTGGGGTACTGCATAGGGGGGACTACAACTGGGGCCACTATTTAAAGGGCACTGCATACGGGGTACCACTATTGGGGGCACTGCATGGGGACACTACATAAGGGGCACTGCATAGGGGGTACCACTAAAGGGGGTATTGCATAGAGGGGACTACTACTGGGGGCACTATATATGGGGCTTACTACTGGGGGCACTGAGTAGGGGGGGCTCACTACTGGGGGCACTACTGGAGGCCTGCATAAGAGTATTAGCAGAGGGCCTGATTCATAGTTGTACACAATACCGAATGATTATGGAGTAAAGTGATTATTGGTAAATCAGGGCCACTGTCTTGTACTTGCCCCCCAGGCTAAAAGTTGCCAGCCAGCCCCTGGTTCACATCTTTCTCCTATTATGACTGACTCACACTTTGCTTTTCATACCAATATTTCCTTTCAGGGCTTCCGTACTGAGTCTGTATTGCTAGGGCAATGATACACAGTCGGCGCCTTGATGTCACTCTGGGAGCGTTTCCTGGTAGTCGTGTTTTCCGGTGTTCACTGATTCACACATGGCGGGCTTTTTCACGTTTGGTGCCGAAATGTTGGTGTCAGTTCAATTACACTTTGCAGATTTGTTTTTATGCAAGTCTCCAAGTGCCACTGTTTATTTGGATGTTTAGCCACATGTATATATATATATATATATATATATATATTTATATATTATAACAGCACAGTAATGCCCTTATTTTAGGGTTGAATGGAAAAAAATGGAAATCTCCATAGAGAATTCCAGAGGGGGGGGGCATGGCATTTAAGGGGCTACACCTCAAAAGCTATATTAGAGGTGCCGGGTTGAAATATTGCGCGGGTGGTAGAACTGTCACTTGGTGGTGCATGCCAAACTTCAGCGCAAAAAAATAGGATTTATGAGAAATAGAAAGTTCCTACTGCTAGTTTTTACTGACACTCTCAGTTAAGACCACTCTTCTGCTGTTCTCTATGGGGGATTTTTGGGAAGGCACAACTCAGGGTAGGGGGCAATTAAAACATGGGTTTGTTTTATTAGGTATCTATTGTTCCAGGGTAGGGCCTTTTGTGTTTCAGGTAGTTAAGAAAGTTACAGTTTTTAAACTGTTACCTCACAATTACACCACAATATAAATTGGAAAATTAAAATCCTTGAACAGCCTCAGTATTAGCCTTCAGCAGCTGTACTCAGTGTGGCCTCACTTGGGTGCACCAAGATGGCTGCCCAGTGTGATTGGTAGTGGCGATGGGCTCAGGGGGAAGAAAATGGTCATTAGCTGCGGTCCCGACCTGGGGGAGGGGGGGAAGCAGGCGCTAGCTGCAGATGGGCCCTGGGGTTGGTAGTTAAGTGTTAGCGGTGGCAGTGCAGTAGCAGCAGCAGTGCGGACAGCGGTGGTGCAGGCAGCAGGACCTGGAGGAGGGAACAGCAGACAGATGCAGGTTTGGAACTGAGAGATCCATGATACCTGCATCTGTGTATAAATAAATAAACACAGAAGCAGGGATGGGATCACTAAGAAAAAAAACAACAACCAGCATTGGGCAAAAAAAAAACAACCAGCCCAGGCCAAAGATCCCTGGTCTGGGCTGACTAGCAGCCAGGGGTGATGCTTCGGCTGGGGGGCCTGGTGAAAGGGCTCCCCTGGCAGTGGCATTACCCACCACTAGAAAGGGTCCGGTGCTGGTTCTCATAAATACAGTGGGACCCAATGCATTTTTTCCTTAGTATTTCCAGAACCAGGACTGGGTCAGAGCCCTATGTTATTTGTCCCCCATATTTTGGCAAAAAGGACTGGTTCTGAAAAGCCCAGTGAAGGTTTTTCCTCATACAGGGGACCCCTACACCTTTTTTCCCCTGTATTTAGCACAACCAGTACTGGGTCTTCAGAGCCCAGGGCTGCTTGTACCTGGGGTGAGGGGGGGCATGCAGGTTTTTTTTCATACAGATGCATGGACAGATCTCACAGAGCCATCCATGCATCTGTGACTTAATGATTTTTTTTTCAGATGCAAGCCACACGGATTGCAGTGATCCATGCGTACATCTCTGAATCATTTATTTTACACAGATGCCTGCATCATGGATCTCGCTGATTCATGTATGCAGTCTGCTATCTTAAGATCTTGCATGATAGTTGCCAAGTCAAAATGTGCTGTTTAAGCACCATATCGTGTCTTGGAGTGCCGGGGAGTATTCAAGTGAGCAGCTTTATCTTCTGCTCAGACCTCAGTTGCATAGACTGCATGTGTGTATTCCAATGAGCACACAATTCTGTAAATTAGCAGCCCCACCATTTTGTGAGTGACAGCATTCTCACTCTGTAAGAGTGCTGAATCTGCAGTTAACCACTGGGTTTAATGGCATATCGTATCTGTATTGCACAAGGAGCACATCCATTAAGGCATCAGGCTTAATGAGCAGAATTGCATTGCTTTTCTAAGTTTGATTGGCAGAACTTCTATAGGTTTTGTGAAAATTTCAGATCATGTCTAAGTAGCCTTAATGGTACATGTGAAACCGGAAGGTTTTTTGCCGACCCCCATCTTTTGGTTTTGGATCTGTATCTCCTTGTGTTTTGGATCTGGATTTGGTTTTGCCAAACCTGCCTCTTGCATGTTTTGGATCTTTATTTTTTCTAAAAAAAATCATGAAAACAGCTAAAATCACATAATTTGATCTGTTTTTATTCCTACAGTATTATTATCCTCAATAACATTTATTTCCAGTTATTTTCAGTCAATTTTGACCACCTCACATCTCACAATGTTGATTTTTTCATCTAGTTTAGGGCCAAAAGGTTGCATTCAGCTAGCTGGCTGACTAAGCTAAGCAACAGCATTGGGTGGCACTAACATGTGGCAGTTCAGCTTCCAACATGGCACAGAGTGGCATTGCAGTGGTAGACATGATTGCAGTTTAATAAACTATACAACCACTAGGAATTAAAAACCAAGAATGTTTTCCTTAACTAAGTCAGAGGCCCAATGATCTACAAGTCCAACATACTTAGCAGAATCACTCTGTTTCAGCTCCTCCTTCAGTTTTTCCAGCTGATTTTGCAAAAGTCTGTTTAGGGGAATGACCTGACTCAAGCTAGCAGTGTCTAAACTAATTTCACATGTGGCAAGTTCAAAGAGTTTGAGAACCTTGCACAACATGGAAATTATTCTTCACTGTGCTTGACTAAGGTGCATTCCCACTCCTTTCCCTATGTCATGGGCTGTTGTGTACCCTTGGATGGCCTTTTCATGCTCCTCCATCCGCTGAAGCATAAAGAGGGTAGAATTTCACCTAGTAACTACCTCTTTCTTCATGCAGGGCAAATTCAACAGTACTTGCTGGAGCTGCAATATATGACACACAGTTACTGAATGTTGGAAATGTCCCGAAATCTTTCAGGCCACTGAGAGAATCTCCTGCACGTCCCTGCCATTTAAAAAAAAATGTTGCACCACCAAACTAATTGTGTGAACAAAACATGGGATGTGTTCAAATTCGCCCAGATGTAGTGCTCTCTTGGTGGCATTGCCAGAAATCACAAATCCTGAGGAGAGTCCAAGCGGGGTAAGCCATTTTGCAATGATTTCCATGAGTTTTTCTAAGAAGTTCTCAATGGTATGCCTCTTAGTGAAACTAGTGATACACAGAGTAGCCTGCATCTGAATGAGCTGGCAATTGTTAAATTCTGCTGCAGTTGCTGTTTGCACTGTTGGAGGTAATACACATACCAAGTGGGCTGTCACAGTCATGTAATATTTAGTTTGCCCTGTCCCGCTTGTCCACATATCTGTGGTTAAGTGGACAGTGAGTAAAATGGCATTTTGGAGTACACTAATAAGGATTTTTTTAAATGTCCTTGTACAGACTGGGAATTGCTGTTCTAGTGAATTAGAATCTAGAAGGGACATTGTAGCAGGGACATAGGACCTCAATTAACTGTCTAAAATCCACTGCATTAATGGTGAATACTGGATGCACATCTAATACCAGCATAGCTGTTATGGCGTCAGTAATCCGCTGTGCAACTGGGTGACTGCTATCATACTTGTTCCACCTTGCAAAGGATTGTTTGACTGTCAATTGTTTTATTAAAATACTAAAAGTAGCCTTCTTCCTGGTCCCCTTCTGGGATAAAGATCCAATCACAGCAGCAGCAACAGGCATAGCACTCAAGGATCCTTATGAGGAATCACAGATAAGAGAGGAATCAGTCATGCTTATGAAATTGGATGCAGCAGGACTACTTCCAAACATGAATGAGGATGGTGGTGGAGATTGCAAGCACTTGGATATAACAGAGAGAAGGGAGCAGCTAGGTGATGCTGGAATGAATGTTACATTTTTAGCCAAAGTTTCTGAATTTTGCAAACACTTTGGAATTTGATGAATGCACTGCAATTGATGTAACAGGGAGGAGGTTCCTAGCTTGTTAATATCCTTACCTCTACTCACTCTTGCTTGGCAAATGTTACAGATGGATTAACAACTGTTGTATGGATTTGGGTGGAAATAATTCCACACATGAGAAGTGGATTTTTTTGTCTTTTGCCTCGGCATGACAATGGGCTTTTTCATACCATGGGCAACAACTGTCTGATTTACACAAACAATATCCTTGGCATCAACATCCTCAACATCAACATCCTCATCATCCTTGTTAGAGCCATCTAGAGAAATATCCTCCTCATCCTACTGGTGCAATTCCACAGAAGCATCCATGATTTCTATGTCAGCATGTTGACTTGTGCTGCTCATCCCCACATTTTCAGTTGACACACAAATGGAGGAAGGAGGGTCCTCTTTAAGTACAGTATTAGAAAGGTCAGGCTCTTACATGGCAACTGCATACACACTTGGACTCTCCTCAGGGATCTGTGACTTTTCAGTTGGTTCATGTGCCTTAGCGATTTAATTTTTTTTTACACTTCTACAGGGAGAAGTGCTTACATCATCATAAGATACAGAACCACCAGTCATAAATAAAGGCCAAGGCCTTATCCTTTCCTTGCCACTTCGTGTAGTAAATGGCATATTACCAATTATTTTGTTTCTTTAAAGCTAACTTAGCTTTTCATTTTTTTTAACACTGTAAAACATTGCTTGTTTCATTTTACTTAAGCCCTTGGGCATCGGCCTTCATAGATGACGTTGATGGCCTTGCATAGATGATATTGATGGCCTTGCATTGTCATCATGACTGCTGCAGGACTGGTATGTGGTTCCTACTCTCCTCTCATTTGATTATCCTCCATATCAATAAACTTACACTGCAGTCTGAACTGCAGTGTCATGAACAATATTTTTTTGACATGAGGAAGAGCAACCCTGAATGAGGCAGCAGCCCCTTATAAAAAACACAGACAGTACCCCTTCTTTATGGACAAAAAAGCATGCCTGCTGAGTGTGGACAGACTACCTGCAGAGTCACAAATACATGGACAATAAACTGCGTCAGTGTTACTGAAGAATTACAGTGCAGCTAAGTTGCTTACACACACACACACACAAAAAGAAAGAAAAAGTACTTTTTTTTACACTTGGGAATAGCACCCCTAATTGACAGAGCACTACCCTGGAGAAAACAGTGCCCCTTTATGGACTGCAGCCCTAGCCTAATGGACAGGACAACAACACAGCAGCAGCCACAGTTAATTGACAGGACAAGTGACACAGCAGCTACAGCACCCAATGAAGGAAGTCCCCCTTTATATAGTATAATTACAGTAATATGTTATTCTTTAAAAAAGGCAAAATTATGAATGTCCTTTAAATTAAGTGAATATATTTGAGTGTTCCCTTTTCAATCCATCTATTGCTGTTGATATATTGTATTTTATAGGACTTTATTTGGGGTCTAATGCACAACCTGTGGGATGGTACCTCATATGGGGTACCAGATTCTACATTTCAGTTGTATTGAAAACTATGTGTAGATAAATACAATGCTCAGTTGATATGTCTCCTGGGCAAAAAACCTAACTCTTGTAAATAATAAGATTTTACCTGAAAATAGTAGCCAAAAATATATGCTATTTGGATCACTGTGTACAAAGAATAATATGTTCATTGCACAAACACATGATACATGAGAATCATAAAAATGGAATAAAATCTAATTATAAAAAACAAATGCAACAATATGCTGTATGATGAACCAAATTTAAAAACAAGTCCAGAGATGATAGACTTCACATTAATCCTAGATGAACCAATGTAAGTTCTTACAAGAGCATATATAGAAATGCATGACACCATGACATAAATGCTATCCTTGTGTAGATTCAACTTGATGTCACAAAATGAAGAGTGTGAACACACTGGAAAAGGCAACTGTCCAATGAATGTACCACTGAAAAGTTTGATCAGAGAGGTAGGCCAAATTGGATGGTGGAAAAATAGTTCTTAGGATAAAAATTGTTGAATAACAAAATTGGTTTGGTAATGTACAACAGTCCAGATGGGTCACCTACTACTAGTAAGCATCAATTACTAACACCTGATGACATGTCAACATGGTTTGTGTGGTGTTTAGCATGGAATCGGTATGAAATCCCACCAGACCTAAGCCCGGCAGATGAAATACTGATGCTGGAAGACTGGCACATGAAGATTCTGACTGAGGTAAGTAAGACCCCTAACCCTACCTTTTCCCCCCATAACCCTAATCCTCCCTTAGAGATGCCTAAACCTTACCTCCCCCCGTTGGTGCCTGATGCTAACCCCCCATTTCCCTAGCCTAACCCTCCTTGGGTGGTGCCTAACCCTAAGTCCCCTCTGGAGACCCTAAACCTAACCTTTCCCCCCCAGTGGCTATCAGCTCCTGATGCCAGGCTTACCTACGTTCGGTATGCCGGGCGTCGAGATTTCATCATGGGGCTAATGACAGGCGTTGGTATTTAGATGCCTATCATTAGTTCCATGCTGGGATTTCACTGTTGGGAAGCTGGTGGTTGGCATTTCGAATGATGGCTTCCTGACTACATCCTGTTTAGCATTACTGCTTCACATCACTGAGGTCTTGGGTATGATTCCCATCAAGGGAGGGAATTTTTGTAGTGTTTATATGTGCTCCCTGTGTTTGCTGTGATTTCCCCTGGGTGATCTGGTTTACTCCAACACTTCAAAAACAGACTTGTAAATTAATTGGATTCTGCAAAAATATTAATCACAGTGATTGTACTGTAAATAATAATAAATATAGTTAGTTGGCAGTTAACTGTTATCAAAAAAGTGTTGTACATTGTATTGTCAGATGTCACTTAAGTTTCAAGTGAAGGAGAAGTAGAAATGAAGAAGATTTTAAACTAAATTATTTCTAGTGTATACTATATAAAATATAGATATGTGTCTATGACATAAAAAACTAACACTACCCAAGATGCCTACTTTATAAGAAAGATGTTTTAATATAAGGAAAACCTTAGTCATACAAATACTTTAAACAGCAATTAGTCATCTCACCAACATGAATTTTACTAGCCAGAACTATTAGAGCTTTCCAGTTACCAGATGTTCATAAAGATTCATTGTGAGCATTTAAATTTAGAAGCTAATGTCTTAATGAGATTAGTTTCTGCCCAGCATGACAGAGTAGTATTTCATGGAAACAGAATTTATTATACTGCTTTCTGGTACAAATCCATACAAATATGTTTCAGAATTCTTTTTATCACTTACTCTCTAACTTACACAAATGCAAATAATATCTAAATCATGTTTGAAAAATATAGACTTGATGGCATTCTTTAATAAATGTATTGGACTTTTTAGATCTTCATACAATAACTGTACCTACTTTATTGTAAAATATGTCACCAAGTGCACACAACTGCCTGATTCAGAGGTGGACACTAATGCTGTTGCCACTGTTATTTATTTCAGGTTCTCTGCTGTGATAATATGCAAATGCAGTATCATTCATCCCCTTGTGTAATTGTGAGTGCCAGAGATTGCAAGCCCTGAGACCATAGAGGAAATCTTCCACTGCACTGAAACAATAGGCGCACCATTGCAATGACTATTGACACTAGTGACACCTTATGGCTGGGGCAGTGTCTCTTTCTGAACTTTCTCTAATAATGGGATCTGTAGCTGCAGATCTGCATTTGAGAACTCAGTCGCATTTACTGACATTCCCAGAACACGATAAGGCATTTGAGTAACCTTTATTAAAGGAATATATCAGTAAGTGTATTTGAAGCAGAACTTTGACTTATACCTCTTTGGGACAAGTTTTTCCTCTGCAAAATGTGAGACACTGCAGGCTTATTCCCTAGCTTACTTTCAGGCACAGCATAATATAGCATCTATGGTACGGGCATTCTCAGCTGCTGATTGGCACAATCCATTAGACCAAAGTCTTTCTGGACCAATACCCTCATGTAAGGCCATATCTACCTATTATAAATTCTTAAGTGAAGACTTAGATCATGATTTGGTCAGTTGGGATGCACCAATGGCTGACACAATTCCCAACTCTTTCTATCAATGATTTTGTATGAGGGTTGCTGGTCACGCACAATGTTGACTGCTAGTACATAGAACGAGCATTTCTTACATGTGTATCATAGGACTTATTTGTCCCCCCACAGATGATATAAATGGGTTTCTCCAATTCTCATACTTGCCCTAGGTGTGTCAGGGAGGAGGTCGACTTTTTATAACTGTCTTTGGGAGTTGTCCAGGGTTTCTGGAGGCAGGTAAGGTGGGAGGCTGAGACCCACCTGGTAAATGATGTGCCTTTTACTCCTGAGTGGGCCATTCTCTTAATTTTTATGAGGGGACAGAGACTTACCATTGACAGTGAGAAATTATTGCTTTCTATAAGAGCTGCAGCAAAAAAAAAACATCTTTTAAGAGAAGATACACCCAATCCTTATTAAATTCCAACTATATAGGGAGAAGCTACTGTAAATTTTATTTTTCAAATGGACTGGGTGGAGACGATGTTTGATAAAAAATGAAGGCTTCTTCCTCTTTTGAAAAAATAACATAATAAAGTCACAAGTGCTATTGCAGGATAATTTATCAAAAAACACACACTGAGACTGTGCTTCACACTGCTGCTAAGATGGTTGCTGACCAAAAAGGGAAAACAAATAAAAGAATTTAGCAGTGCTACGAAACACAGTACACAATGACATAATGTAAAAAATATATAAATAGAATAAAAATTCAGTATAAAATTATTTGTATTTATTTAAACAATAAAACAATCAATACCCATAATTATGGAAGACATCAGCAATAAATATATCACATGTATAAATACAAAAGCAAAAAATCATTAGTAAACAAATGGTGATGGTAACCAGTAGTAGGACAAATATCTATGTGGTATTTATAATCATATGCCTCAGAACATAATCAGACAGTTAAACAAATGGCAACTTTGTATCATCAAGTGTTGCAGTAAATCATTGGTGCACTGGGACTGTATATAATCTTGATGGATTTGTGGTACAATAATATTGATATACTTCATTAAAAAAGTTTCCAAACTTCACAGTTTTATAGATCCTTATTGTGCATTTATTTTCAATGTATAGTGTCCGCTCCACAAAATAGGAGTCCACAAATGAGCAGGGAAAATAAGGGGAGACTTATCAATCAGATTGCTAAGCTTAATGAATATACAATAGAGTGCCTGGAAGCCGCATACAGCTAACAGTTAGCAAAATTCAGTTTCCGAATGTACAAATGACTGCCACTTAATATCTAGCCAAAGTCTACAAAAAGTACACTGCTGTACTGGCAGTTTTCCCTCCGTCTCACTGGGAGTCATTATGCAATAAATTACAATTCAAAGCACGGGACTCACCAATGGGTATGGTGTCTGGTCACCCTGTGTGATTTGATCCTCAGCTATGTGCACCTCCGTGCCAATATTAATGGAGACTTGCACTGTCCCGGCTCTGATCACTGCACATGGTTTCCGGTCAATCAGCATGGAGTGATCCACCTGATCTCATTATGTTATCTTAGCTGATACTGATGCCATTAGTGTCTGTTTCCTGTGATGTCCCAGCAATCTGATTGAGAAGTCTCCCGTTTTCTTCCCTGCTCATTTGTGAACTCCTATTTTGTGGAACGAACATCATACATTGAAAACAAATGCACAATAAGGATCTATAAAACTATATCAGCTTTGTTGCAGCCATGAGTTAGCTAAATACATACAATTGTGGTGATTCTTGATTATATACAGACACAGAGGGGTATTCAATATGAAAGGTTAACTTCCCTGGCGAAGTTAACGTTTCATATCGGAGTTTTTTTCTGTGTAAAGGTATGGTGCGTGCTCCCGCTTATCCCCATATTCAAACTAAAATTAACGAAAACGGGAAACTCCGAAGTTGGATTTGCGTAAAGTTACACATTTTTCCTTAAAATAATTGTAAGACCCCCCTAAAGTTGTAAAAACATGGGGGAACACTATGGGTACCCCCGTTTTAGCCTTTAATTGAAAGTCAGGGATTTAAATAACCGCAGCAGGTGTTTTTTTTCCGACATTGAAGAAGTGATGCAGAAGAGCACTTAGGTTATTTTTTTCATTTTTTAAGTGGTCCCATCAAATTTGGGGTACATGAAAATGGGTACTAGCATATTTTGGTGTCCCTAAAGTAATTTTTTAAAAATTCTGCATTTGTGCACCTGCCGCTATAATTCTATTCTAGAAAACATCTGCCGCATACTTGCAGCATAGCCCTGAACCTATTTCCCTATTGTTTAACAATTTTTTCCCATTTTTTTTTTACACCCCAATTTTTAAATACATTTTTTGGGGTGTCCCTATTTTTTTAAAAAACTTTTTTTGACACAGTTCTTTTTAAATGTCAATCTCAGGGGTGCAGGCTATTTTTTTTAAGCCTGCACCCCTAAATCCCAATTCTGCACTTTTTTTGCGACACCTATTCAATGGTGAAAAGTTATCACCATTTTTTATCGAAGACTTTTCAAAACTGCGATAAGTCTTTGAAATTGAATACGGTGTAAAACTAAAACAAGTGATATTAACGCAAAAACATTAAAAAGTGCGATATTAACGCAAAAAACGATGTTATCGCACCCATATTGAATACCCCTGTTAATGTTTCAATATGATTTACTGCAACACTTGATACAAAGTTGCCATTCATTTAACTGTCTGATTATGTGCTGAGGCATATGATTTTAAATACCACATAGATATTTGTCCTACTAGTGGCTATCATCACCTTTTTTTACTAATGATTTTTTGCTTTTTATTGCTGATGTATTTTATATTTAAGGGTATTGATTGTTTCATTGTTTAAATAAATATAAATAATTCTTTACTGAATTTTCATTTTTTATATATATATATTTTATTGTACATAATGTTATTGTATACTGTTTTTTTAGCACTACTAAATAATTTTATTTGTATTCTCATTTTGGTCTGCAACCATCTTAGCAGCAGTGTGAAGCACAGTCTCAGTGTGTGTTTTTTGATAAAGTTTAATATTATATATATATATATATATATATATATATATATATATATTTATATGTCTGTGTTTTACACAAGTCTTGCTCTATATGAATGCCTATACTTTGCAAAAGATGTACTACTATATATTTACAGCATATTGCTTCTCACCATGTATAATACTTTGGTTTATGCTTGATTTACTTGTCTTTGTATTGCAGATGTGGTTTTTTTTTTGCTTCAAAAAATAAATAAAAAAACACAATCAGACAAGTCACTGGAAGCTTCATAGAAATGATAGTCAAAAGGTGGTTAAATTAACAGTTAACAATCTACTTGGCAAAATAGATATACAAACTCTTGGTCATGACATTTATCTAGAGAAAATGTTGGTACTATGAGGTATCTAAAAAAAAATAGTTTATGAAATCAAATGTCGCTGCTGCTGAGTTCAATTCTACTAATGGTAAACAAAGCTCTACAAGTGCCCTCTTTAGGCTTAAATTGTCAATCTCCACTTGTGTACAAATTCTTATTTGCCTTCATCACTTCGTCCGTCATAGGTCACAAACAAAAACAGAAAGATAGACATTCAGGCACACAATCATAAACCTGCATTTTAATCCTATTTTTTCAGACTTTTTAGTCCTTGAGCAAAGTCTGAATATAAAGGACTGTAAACTGTGCGAATGTATGTGTGTATGTGTGTATATATATATATATATATATATATATTTAAATCCAACTCGGCGGCACTCAGGTAGAAAAAAATGTCACAGTACAGGTATAAATTACCAATATTTCGGAGCCATTTAATACTTGATCATCAAGGTCACAAGCGAAATACAAATAACAAACATTTATCCACATACGTCACATCATTAGATCCCTTCTTTCCCATGTCCAGGACCGGGTCACACCTCAGTGACATCCATTCACCTCACCAGATCTCTGGCACCCACATACGGGGCTTCAGCCAATAGGAGGGGGCATTCCCAGGATGCATCACCATCACCTAGACTACAGGAAGTAACGGATCGCCACTGCACCGGTATCAGTTCAGGATGCAGTCGCACCCTGGTGCCATCATCCCATCCATCCACAACACCAGACACACATGGGTCGCATCAGCTGTGGGAGTCAGGTGGCGCACCCGGAGACGTCCCTGTGTTCTAGACTGCAGGGAACAGTGCACCTCTAACAACACCACAAACACATATGACATCCTGTATAGGCAAAGAAAAACACATATTGAAATAAAAATAGAGCCTCATAGGTACAATTAAGGCAATAGCACACAATAAATCATTAGAGTATATAGATGTACTAGAGATAAAGATATATATATTATCAAGAAGAGCATGTATAAATATCAATGTTAATACATCTAATCAACAATGTAGCTCTCCTTCTAAAATGATATTGTCCCAGTAAACACTAGTGAACAACATCTACATAACACTAGAAAAACAGTATTTGAAACTCATTGGAGGATGCACAATGTATTAATGAGGGTAGCAACCTGAATTTATGAAAACACCACACTGTGTCTATAAAAAATAATGCAAGCCAAGATTCTCATTCAATCCTCGTGGTGCCAGGGAGATCCAATGTGCTTCACACTGTAGAAGCTTGAGGGATCTGTTACCACCAAGGGAAGATTTAGGCACATGATCAAAGATCATATACCAAAGAGATGACATATTTTGTCCCCTTTGCACAAAATGACGTGCAACTGGCTGGTCACTATTACCTGACAAAATGGCAGCCCGAATCTCTGATCCATGCAACGCCATCCGTTCTCTTAATGTCCTATCTGTTTTCCCCACATATGTTAACCTGCAGGGACAAGTAATCAGATATACAATAAATTTAGTAGTACATGTTACTCCAGTATTTGTGGCCACTGTAGGGGTGACAAAAACTACTTCCCACTGTTAATGAATGACATGTAAGACAAATCACACATTTAAAACAACCCAACTTGGGATGAAGAAAATGATTTGGGTTGAAAGTCCCCAATCCAGTGATATCAGTTTTCATACCAAAATTGTGTATATTACGCGCCCTACTATAACAAGGCATAATCTGAGTGTCATATAGATACAAATCAGGATCAGTGCACACACAGTGCCACAGCTCTTTTGTGGCTTTGCGAATCTTATCACTATGAACATTAGAGTGATTCACATAAGGTATTTGTTGCTTAGTCTCATCTTCCTTTTTTCTCCCTCTAAAAAGATCCGATCTTGGAATAGTCAACATTTTATCTCTTGCCTGATTTAAAATCTCCTCTGAGTAACCTCTCTCACAGAACTTCATAGTCATCAAATCAATTTCTCTAATAGCTGTCATCTTATCATTACAAACTCTGCGTGCATGCAAGACCTGCGAAAAAGGCAACCCATATTTTAATGATTTTGGATGAAAACTTCCACTATGTAAAATAGTGTTTCTATTGGTCAGTTTATTATACAATTGTGTCACAATCTTGTTATCATCCAAGGTCACCTGAACATCCAAAAAATTCACACTATGTCAATAAATACAGAACGTAAATTTAATTGGGCTATCAGACAAATGATGTCGTTCCATAAACCCAAGAAATTTCAATCTAGCTTCAGTCCATATCAGGAATATGTAATCTAAGTACCTGGCAAAGAACAGGATCTTGCCAGGTACATATAGCTCCTGAAAAAGTATCTCCTCCTCTGCCTGAAACATATATACGTTGGTGTATGAAGGGGCCACATTGGACCCCATTGCCACGCAAATGAGCTGGAGATATAGCATACCATGATACATAAAGAAAGTCTTGGTGAGAATCATCTCAAGCAAATCAATCACTAAATCAGCATCTGGGCCAGTATACAAAGTACTATCATTGAGCCGGTGAGGTATGTGTATAAATGTTTGTTATTTGTATTTCGCTTGTGACCTTGATCATGGAGTATTAAATGGCTCCGAAACATTGGGAATTTCTATGTGTACTGTGATGTTTTTTTCTACCCGAGAGCCGCCGAGTTGGATTTGCATGTTTGGACTGACAGGAGTTGGTCTCTGATGGAGGGCAACAGGAATGTGTATTTAAGCTGATTGGGGATTGCCACTTGACATAGATTTTGTATTTGTGTGAGCTGCTGAGCAGGGGTGACATACACTGAGCAGGCGCCCAATATCTACCAGTAATGTACTGCTCATGGTGTGACTGCGACATCATGGCTGAAGGCATAGATGAGGTTAGAGAAGGAATCTATGAGGCCATTAAAATGGTGATTTTGACACAAGACAGCACACTGATTTTTGCAGACTCTGATGCAGAGGCAATACTATTTAAAGAACAGTTTGGAGAGGATGATGCTACCAGATCACTACAGCAACTATACCATGACTGGCTCAAGCTGAAGCAGAAAGAACTGGATTTCCACTATCATGAGGTGACCTTCAGTGACTATTACAAACAGAAGCAGATCCCTCGAGGTTTCTGCATCAGAAACTGTCCCATTATAGGTCACCATAATATCAATTTTTGTAAAAGATGGAAAGCTGTTCTTAACAAGTGCAGCTATGTCTTTATGCTCCTAGTGATTGAGGAGGTAGGTCATGAGCTCGCAGCAATCAGAGAGAAACTTGCCAGTTTGATATGGAGCATAAACCAGCTTTTGAAGCAGTACAGGTATAAATTACCAATATTTCGGAGCCATTTAATACTTGATCATCAAGGTCACAAGCGAAATACAAATAACAAACATTTATCCACATACGTCACATCATTAGATCCCTTCTTTCCCATGTCCAGGACCGGGTCACACCTCAGTGACATCCATTCACCTCACCAGATCTCTGGCACCCACATACGGGGCTTCAGCCAATAGGAGGGGGCATTCCCAGGATGCATCACCATCACCTAGACTACAGGAAGTAACGGATCGCCACTGCACCGGTCTCAGTTCAGGATGCAGTCGCACCCTGGTGCCATCATCCCATCCATCCACAACACCAGACACACATGGGTCGCATCAGCTGTGGGAGTCAGGTGGCGCACCCGGAGACGTCCCTGTGTTCTAGACTGCAGGGAACAGTGCACCTCTAACAACACCACAAACACATATGACATCCTGTATAGGCAAAGAAAAACACATATTGAAATAAAAATAGAGCCTCATAGGTACAATTAAGGCAATAGCACACAATAAATCATTAGAGTATATAGATGTACTAGAGATAAAGATATATATATTATCAAGAAGAGCATGTATAAATATCAATGTTAATACATCTAATCAACAATGTAGCTCTCCTTCAAAAATGATATTGTCCCAGTAAACACTAGTGAACAACATCTACATAACACTAGAAAAACAGTATTTGAAACTCATTGGAGGATGCACAATGTATTAATGAGGGTAGCAACCTGAATTTATGAAAACACCACACTGTGTCTATAAAAAATAATGCAAGCCAAGATTCTCATTCAATCCTCGTGGTGCCAGGGAGATCCAATGTGCTTCACACTGTAGAAGCTTGAGGGATGTATTTCCACCAAGGGAAGATTTAGGCACATGATCAAAGATCATATACCAAAGAGATGACATATTTTGTCCCCTTTGCACAAAATGACGTGCAACTGGCTGGTCACTATTACCTGACAAAATGGCAGCCCGAATCTCTGATCCATGCAACGCCATCCGTTCTCTTAATGTCCTATCTGTTTTCCCCACATATGTTAACCTGCAGGGACAAGTAATCAGATATACAATAAATTTAGTAGTACATGTTACTCCAGTATTTGTGGCCACTGTAGGGGTGACAAAAACTACTTCCCACTGTTAATGAATGACATGTAAGACAAATCACACATTTAAAACAACCCAACTTGGGATGAAGAAAATGATTTGGGTTGAAAGTCCCCAATCCAGTGATATCAGTTTTCATACCAAAATTGTGTATATTACGCGCCCTACTATAACAAGGCATAATCTGAGTGTCATATAGATACAAATCAGGATCAGTGCACACACAGTGCCACAGCTCTTTTGTGGCTTTGCGAATCTTATCACTATGAACATTAGAGTGATTCACATAAGGTATTTGTTGCTTAGTCTCATCTTCCTTTTTTCTCCCTCTAAAAAGATCCGATCTTGGAATAGTCAACATTTTATCTCTTGCCTGATTTAAAATCTCCTCTGAGTAACCTCTCTCACAGAACTTCATAGTCATCAAATCAATTTCTCTAATAGCTGTCATCTTATCATTACAAACTCTGCGTGCATGCAAGACCTGCGAAAAAGGCAACCCATATTTTAATGATTTTGGATGAAAACTTCCACTATGTAAAATAGTGTTTCTATTGGTCAGTTTATTATACAATTGTGTCACAATCTTGTTATCATCCAAGGTCACCTGAACATCCAAAAAATTCACACTATGTCAATAAATACAGAACGTAAATTTAATTGGGCTATCAGACAAATGATGTCGTTCCATAAACCCAAGAAATTTCAATCTAGCTTCAGTCCATATCAGGAATATGTAATCTAAGTACCTGGCAAAGAACAGGATCTTGCCAGGTACATATAGCTCCTGAAAAAGTATCTCCTCCTCTGCCTGAAACATATATACGTTGGTGTATGAAGGGGCCACATTGGACCCCATTGCCACGCAAATGAGCTGGAGATATAGCATACCATGATACATAAAGAAAGTCTTGGTGAGAATCATCTCAAGCAAATCAATCACTAAATCAGCATCTGGGCCAGTATACAAAGTACTATCATTGAGCCGGTGAGGTATGTGTATAAATGTTTGTTATTTGTATTTCGCTTGTGACCTTGATCATGGAGTATTAAATGGCTCCGAAACATTGGGAATTTCTATGTGTACTGTGATGTTTTTTTCTACCCGAGAGCCGCCGAGTTGGATTTGCATGTTTGGACTGACAGGAGTTGGTCTCTGATGGAGGGCAACAGGAATGTGTATTTAAGCTGATTGGGGATTGCCACTTGACATAGATTTTGTATTTGTGTGAGCTGCTGAGCAGGGGTGACATACACTGAGCAGGCGCCCAATATCTACCAGTAATGTACTGCTCATGGTGTGACTGCGACATCATGGCTGAAGGCATAGATGAGGTTAGAGAAGGAATCTATGAGGCCATTAAAATGGTGATTTTGACACAAGACAGCACACTGATTTTTGCAGACTCTGATGCAGAGGCAATACTATTTAAAGAACAGTTTGGAGAGGATGATGCTACCAGATCACTACAGCAACTATACCATGACTGGCTCAAGCTGAAGCAGAAAGAACTGGATTTCCACTATCATGAGGTGACCTTCAGTGACTATTACAAACAGAAGCAGATCCCTCGAGGTTTCTGCATCAGAAACTGTCCCATTATAGGTCACCATAATATCAATTTTTGTAAAAGATGGAAAGCTGTTCTTAACAAGTGCAGCTATGTCTTTATGCTCCTAGTGATTGAGGAGGTAGGTCATGAGCTCGCAGCAATCAGAGAGAAACTTGCCAGTTTGATATGGAGCATAAACCAGCTTTTGAAGCAGTACAGGTATAAATTACCAATATTTCGGAGCCATTTAATACTTGATCATCAAGGTCACAAGCGAAATACAAATAACAAACATTTATCCACATACGTCACATCATTAGATCCCTTCTTTCCCATGTCCAGGACCGGGTCACACCTCAGTGACATCCATTCACCTCACCAGATCTCTGGCACCCACATACGGGGCTTCAGGTAATAGGAGGGGGCATTCCCAGGATGCATCACCATCACCTAGACTACAGGAAGTAACGGATCGCCACTGCACCGGTCTCAGTTCAGGATGCAGTCGCACCCTGGTGCCATCATCCCATCCATCCACAACACCAGACACACATGGGTCGCATCAGCTGTGGGAGTCAGGTGGCGCACCCGGAGACGTCCCTGTGTTCTAGACTGCAGGGAACAGTGCACCTCTAACAACACCACAAACACATATGACATCCTGTATAGGCAAAGAAAAACACATATTGAAATAAAAATAGAGCCTCATAGGTACAATTAAGGCAATAGCACACAATAAATCATTAGAGTATATAGATGTACTAGAGATAAAGATATATATATTATCAAGAAGAGCATGTATAAATATCAATGTTAATACATCTAATCAACAATGTAGCTCTCCTTCAAAAATGATATTGTCCCAGTAAACACTAGTGAACAACATCTACATAACACTAGAAAAACAGTATTTGAAACTCATTGGAGGATGCACAATGTATTAATGAGGGTAGCAACCTGAATTTATGAAAACACCACACTGTGTCTATAAAAAATAATGCAAGCCAAGATTCTCATTCAATCCTCGTGGTGCCAGGGAGATCCAATGTGCTTCACACTGTAGAAGCTTGAGGGATGTATTTCCACCAAGGGAAGATTTAGGCACATGATCAAAGATCATATACCAAAGAGATGACATATTTTGTCCCCTTTGCACAAAATGACGTGCAACTGGCTGGTCACTATTACCTGACAAAATGGCAGCCCGAATCTCTGATCCATGCAACGCCATCCGTTCTCTTAATGTCCTATCTGTTTTCCCCACATATGTTAACCTGCAGGGACAAGTAATCAGATATACAATAAATTTAGTAGTACATGTTACTCCAGTATTTGTGGCCACTGTAGGGGTGACAAAAACTACTTCCCACTGTTAATGAATGACATGTAAGACAAATCACACATTTAAAACAACCCAACTTGGGATGAAGAAAATGATTTGGGTTGAAAGTCCCCAATCCAGTGATATCAGTTTTCATACCAAAATTGTGTATATTACGCGCCCTACTATAACAAGGCATAATCTGAGTGTCATATAGATACAAATCAGGATCAGTGCACACACAGTGCCACAGCTCTTTTGTGGCTTTGCGAATCTTATCACTATGAACATTAGAGTGATTCACATAAGGTATTTGTTGCTTAGTCTCATCTTCCTTTTTTCTCCCTCTAAAAAGATCCGATCTTGGAATAGTCAACATTTTATCTCTTGCCTGATTTAAAATCTCCTCTGAGTAACCTCTCTCACAGAACTTCATAGTCATCAAATCAATTTCTCTAATAGCTGTCATCTTATCATTACAAACTCTGCGTGCATGCAAGACCTGCGAAAAAGGCAACCCATATTTTAATGATTTTGGATGAAAACTTCCACTATGTAAAATAGTGTTTCTATTGGTCAGTTTATTATACAATTGTGTCACAATCTTGTTATCATCCAAGGTCACCTGAACATCCAAAAAATTCACACTATGTCAATAAATACAGAACGTAAATTTAATTGGGCTATCAGACAAATGATGTCGTTCCATAAACCCAAGAAATTTCAATCTAGCTTCAGTCCATATCAGGAATATGTAATCTAAGTACCTGGCAAAGAACAGGATCTTGCCAGGTACATATAGCTCCTGAAAAAGTATCTCCTCCTCTGCCTGAAACATATATACGTTGGTGTATGAAGGGGCCACATTGGACCCCATTGCCACGCAAATGAGCTGGAGATATAGCATACCATGATACATAAAGAAAGTCTTGGTGAGAATCATCTCAAGCAAATCAATCACTAAATCAGCATCTGGGCCAGTATACAAAGTACTATCATTGAGCCGGTGAGGTATGTGTATAAATGTTTGTTATTTGTATTTCGCTTGTGACCTTGATCATGGAGTATTAAATGGCTCCGAAACATTGGGAATTTCTATGTGTACTGTGATGTTTTTTTCTACCCGAGAGCCGCCGAGTTGGATTTGCATGTTTGGACTGACAGGAGTTGGTCTCTGATGGAGGGCAACAGGAATGTGTATTTAAGCTGATTGGGGATTGCCACTTGACATAGATTTTGTATTTGTGTGAGCTGCTGAGCAGGGGTGACATACACTGAGCAGGCGCCCAATATCTACCAGTAATGTACTGCTCATGGTGTGACTGCGACATCATGGCTGAAGGCATAGATGAGGTTAGAGAAGGAATCTATGAGGCCATTAAAATGGTGATTTTGACACAAGACAGCACACTGATTTTTGCAGACTCTGATGCAGAGGCAATACTATTTAAAGAACAGTTTGGAGAGGATGATGCTACCAGATCACTACAGCAACTATACCATGACTGGCTCAAGCTGAAGCAGAAAGAACTGGATTTCCACTATCATGAGGTGACCTTCAGTGACTATTACAAACAGAAGCAGATCCCTCGAGGTTTCTGCATCAGAAACTGTCCCATTATAGGTCACCATAATATCAATTTTTGTAAAAGATGGAAAGCTGTTCTTAACAAGTGCAGCTATGTCTTTATGCTCCTAGTGATTGAGGAGGTAGGTCATGAGCTCGCAGCAATCAGAGAGAAACTTGCCAGTTTGACATGGAGCATAAACCAGCTTTTGAAGCAGACACCAGCACCGCTTGGCTTGAAAAATTGAACAACCAAATGGCCAAATAGAAGTATGATCTTATTCATTTTAGGTGAAAGTAGCAGCAGATTATGACCTTAACTGCATGTACCATTGGATCGGTAATGGCCGCAGTGACCAGTGCCATCTGAATAGATGGGGATTTCATAAAGTTTAAGATAATTCTTATCCATATCAATACAACCTGAATACAATTGATTCGGATACCAGCTTATGTAGACAAACCAGGCATATGGCCCCTTTAGGAACTGGTGGCAACAACCAATTAGCCCCAAGAGGGTGAGGCAATACACTAGAAGTGGGAAGCAGTGACAGAGGATGGGGACACGGTCGAAGGAGGGTTGGGATACCACCTCTCCCGAGAAAATGACAGTAATTAATATCTCTATCCATGTACTGACAAATCAGGAAAAGAAAGTCCTAAGCAATGGTTTGTCATATGTACCCACTACCAAATTTGATGGGATGCAATGGGAAATAGAGAGATACAATTTATCAAGGCAATTGAAGTTACATGAATTTTATAATGGTGTGAAGGCTGCACTTAAACTTATACATGTGGAGGGATCTGAAATACCTGGTTCGGTGCATAAGTTACTAAAGAGATCACAATTTGAGCCAGTATCCAATAATGCAGCAATAAGAACATTCTCATGCATGTTGGGTCAGGAAGTTAGGAAGGTCTCCTCTAGCACCACCAGTGATGGGACACGAAACCATAGCAACAAATCTGCTGATGAATGGTGTGCTCTGCAAGATTTATCTAAGTACATGACATAGTGGTCCGCCCCATGGACAAGGGCGGGGCAATTGTTGTTCAGGACCTATCCGCTTACAAAAATGAGATTGATAAACAACTCTCGGACACATCAGTATATATGAAATTGGATGCAGATCCAACTGATATATTTTTGAAACAATTACATGATAGATTGAAGTTGATGAGGAGATGATTTCCAGTGAGCTTTAAGAGGCCTTAGTTCCTCTATGTCCTGTAGTAGCTCTGTTGTACACGATACCCAAGATACACAAGTGCCTGGACAAACCCCCTGGATGACCAATTATTTCGACCAGGGGCTCATTGTTCCAGACACTAGCTGTGTATCTTGATACTCACTTGCAGCCATGTATTAAGAAACATCCCAAATTCCTTCTGAATACCACAACTTTTTTTAACAGAATTTTTGATCTTCCACCTATACCTGCAGGCAGTCTACTATGAAGTATTGACATAATTAGCCTTTACACAGTAATCCCAAATTCATAAGGTCTAAGGGCGGTTAGAAAACTGATCAATGTTGATTTAGTGATTGATTTGCTTGAGATGATTCTTACCAATAATTTATTTATTTATGATGGTATGTTATATCTCCAGATCATTGGCATGGCAATGGGGTCAAATGTGGCCCCATCATATGCCAACGCATATATGTTTCAGGCAGAGGAGGAGATATTTTATAAGGATGTCTTTGTATCTGGCAAGATCTTGTTCCATGCCAAGGACATAGATGACATATTCCTGATATGGACTGGCACTAGATTGGAATTTCTTGGGTTTATGGAACAACATCATATGTCTGATAGCCCAATTAAATTTACGTTCTGTATTGATGAACATAGTATGAATTTCTTGGATGTTCAGGTGACTTTGGATGATAACAACATTGTGACACAATTGTATAATAAACCAACTGATAGAAACACTATTTTACATAGTGGAAGTTTTCATCCAAAATAATTAAAATATGGGTTGCCTTTTTGGGATGAATGGAATGTAATATTAGAGACCTGCTCATTCTCCTTTATGAAATTAATTCTGAAAGAAAGAATAGAGAAACTGAAGGAGATAAATGAAAGAACAGAGGTTTAAAAAACCCTTATTTAACCCTTTAAAGATATACCTATCTACACATTACTAGAAAGAGACATCACTGAAAAAATTGTCAAAAATACATAATTTTTGATTAAAAAGAAGCAAGGCAAACTAGAAAGAGACTATGATTTCTACAAATTTGGAATCATTAAAAATAAAAAAGAAAGATTCAACACAAATCCCAAGAAGAGAAATATCCAATATAAGTCCAAGGAGAGAATACCAAACAAGAAAAGATGATTATAGATATGATTTCTATCCCAAGTACAACATCTATATAAAAAAACACAAAGGATGAGGGAGGAATCCAGAAAGGAGAAATTAATATATGGACAGCTATCAAGAAAGGAGGAACAGATATCCATGCAAAATAAAGAGAACTCATATGGATGAAGGAGAATATGGACCATCTACATCCTTCTATCTGAAAAATATTTGGACACCAGCTAAACGAACACCCAGTAGAAAAACATCAGGGAGAGAGAACCATCCAAGAAGAAATAGTGTAGATGTATCCAGCCAAAGGAACTATAGAAGAGATGAAAGAAAAGAAGATAGATACAGAAGGAGAGTATCGAGACCCCATACATTTAGGGCTAACACATATGGAGAACAAAAAGAAGAGATGTAAACTCAGAGGAGATATAAGAGAGGAACCATAGACAGTCCAAGCCTTTTTAATAGGAGAGATGAAAGAAGAGATGAAAGAAGAGATAAATATGAGGAAAATAAAGAACAAGAGAACATAAGAGAAACCCAGAAGACCACCTTTTTTAGGAGAAACGAAACCCGAGAAGGAATTACCGACGGAAACAGATCTGGAACACAGAAGAAAGGCTCCAAATCAGAAATTAAAATCAAAAGGAGAAAAGAAGAAAAAAATATAAACAGAAAAAAGAAAAGAGGTTGTAGAAGAGGGATTATGAAAAAAGCTGAGATAAAAAGACCCGAAAATAAGAATAAAAATAAATAAAAAGAAGCAAAAATTATGGCCAATAAACACATCTTCAACCTTAGCAACCAGATACTATCTAAAGAAGAGGAAAAGATCTTATGCAAAGGATTAAAATAAACACCCACCACTCACATGGACCATTTTGAGAAAATTGTTGATATACACAAATTTATAAGGAAGGTCACTCTAAAGAAATTTTTTGTTATAAAGGAGAAAGATCAGAAAGCTGAAGCAGAAAGAACTGGATTTCCACTATCATGAGGTGACCTTGAGTGACTATTACAAACAAGATCAGAAAAATTAGGAAGAACAAAGACCAGAAACAACGATTATGGTGAACAAACATAAGAAAAAAAGCACTTTTTACCCTGCACATATAAAAGGGAACTTTATAGATACATTCTCCAAAATCATCATAGAGGAACTGGAGAAATTGAATAAATCAAAATTAAAGTTTAATAACACCAAAAGAGAAAGAGAAATCATCAAAAATTTAGGAACAGATAATATTGTAATAAAACCTTGTGATAAGGGTGGAGGAATAGCTATAATGAACAGGGATGATTATACAAAATAAATCTACAGACAACTATCGGATACAATGACATATAGGAAATTAAAAATGGATCCCACTAACAGTATAAAAGAAAAATTCCATAAATTATTGGATGAACATGTACGAAAAGGGGGCATCTCAAAAGGTGAGAGTGAATACATTAATGTAGAAAATGATATCACCCAAAGTACACAAGTGTACAACCAACCCACCAGGAAGGCCGATAATTGCAGGAACAAACAGCCACACCTCCAATCTGTCTGCCATTGTGGATGGAATTTTACAACCACTAGTCCAAAAAAATCCCTCATATCTTAAAGACACGGGTGACACTTTGGCAAAAATTAAAGACCTAATATGGACTGATGGAATGAGACTAGCATCGGCAGATGTCACATCATTATATACGTGCATACTTCACAACAAAGGTCTAGAAGCCATAATTTGGTCTCTGGATAAGACAGACCTATCATCAGAAAGAAAAGAATTTACATTAGAGGCTATTAAATTCATGTTAGAGAACAACTATTTTTTCTTTAATGGTGAGTTTTTTCTGCAACTAAATGAGGCAGCCATAGGCACTAAATTTGCCCCGAGCTATGCCAACCTCTTCATGAGCTATTGGGAAGAGACCCATGTTTTTGGTTGTGTAGCTTGGGGTACCAGTTTATTAAAATGGTATCGTTATATAGATGACATGTTATTATTATGGAAAAGAACAGAGAAAGAGCTTGAAGATTTCTTTCTAAATCTGAACCCTAACAATCACCCTTACACATAGTTATGAACAAATTAACTTCTTAGACCTCATGATCTATTTCGAAGAAGGCACTATTCAAACAAAGACCTTTAGGAAACCCATGGATGTTAATACTTTTATACCCATAGATAGCCAGCACCATACCCAATGGCTAAAAAGTGTTCCAAAGATCCAATTCCTCAGGGATAATAGGAATTGCAGCAAAAATGATGATCAGATGATTCAAATGAGAAATGATTTAATAGAGAAAGGTTACAATTTGGAAGACCTAAATAAAACAATGGAAGAAGTTAAGAAAAAAGAGAGAAGCAATCTAATCAAACCTGAAAGGAGCAGGAGTAATAACATAACCTGGAACACCAAGGATAAACAGTGGGTAGTCATTAACAACTATGACCCCCAACATAAACAATTAGAAAAATTGGCAAAAAAACACTGGCATCTACTACTTAGAGACCCCATCCTAAAAGGTATAATTCCCGATCAACCATCTTTTGTATATATGAGGACTAAGAATTTAAAGAATCATCTAGTTAAAAGCACCCTACCGGTACCTTTAAAAAGCCTAATATGCACCAAAGGCTTTCACCAGTGTGGGTTGGCATTGGGTGCAGAAATGTGAAAGACAACAATACAAAATATAATGAAGTAGAAGTAAATGGAGTGAAAATGAAAATCAAAGAATTCATAACCTGTAACACATCGAATGTCATCTATCTGGTTGAATGCTCATGTGGCCTTTTTATACTGGACGCACTACAAGACCACAAAAAATTAGGATTTAGGAGCATTTACGGGACATAAAAAAGGACTCCAAACACATCACCTATCTGGTCACTTTAGGATGGAACACAAGTGCTCCACCACACATATTCATAGATTTATTTGCACTAGGCATATAAAATCTTCTTGGAGAGATAAGAACATTAAAAAATTGAAAACAATTTAGCAAAGGCGGAGATGAAGACCATCTTTAATCTAAAAACCCTTAATCCGAAGGGTTTAAACCTGGATTTCGAGCTAAAGTGGTTCTTGTGATTTTTTCACTACTTTTACAGATTGTTTTAGACCACACATGTTCCTAATGTCCACACGATTGTTTATATGCATTTTACTATGTAAGGAATCAGACGAGTATTTATAGTTGTACATTTATTTTATTGTTTTTTTTATAAATGCATATTCTTTATATATGTTTTATCCTCACCATTTATAACCTATTTTTTTACCTTTTGGTATTTCACCTACTATTTTATACTGTATATGGACCTTTGGCCAAAACTGGGCTTTTTGCTTTGATAAATGAAGTCTTTTACCCACGTCTACATGGAGTACATGCTTTTGAGGGATTCCCAGTAAAGAAACCTAGATGTGTTTACCTAACCCTTGATGATTGTGAGTACAGATATGCTGATACCAACACACTTCTTTTGCTATTTTATTGACATCTGGTCTAAACCACCCGAGTTGAGATAAGAATGTATTAACAAGAAAGATACCTGTATAGGTTTGAGACTGCTATTATCCATGTTAGTTAGGTGTGTTTCAAAACACCTACATTTCAAAAGAAAAGATACCTTTACAGGTTTTTGGTCTGCACCTGTCTATGTAAGTCAGGTGCGTCTTCCAGTCACCCCCTCATTTTGTTATTTGGAGGTAAACAAGGGAGATCCACACAAGCCAGTACTCACCTTGTATAAATGCATATCACCTTCATGTTTTAAGGGATTTACATATTATACAAGGAGGGACAGACCTTTAGATCACCAAATTCAATTATCAATTTTTTACACTGATCTGATTTTCTGAAAAGTACTACACATTGTATGTTTATTTGTATCTTCATTTATGTACAGAAACACCTTCGTCTACTGAACGCAAAGAGAAGCATTCTCAGAACATCCATAAGACAAAGAAATAATACAAATCTAAAATTCCATCTAAGATAAAATATGTGAAATTGATATAACCTGCGTGTTATTGATCCTGCTGCCAGTGTCCAACTCAGGATCACACAACCTCTTACAACTCAAACAAACAATATATGAGATGGCCAACTGGCGCTGGATAGAAATTCCTCTATACACTCTTTAAAGAAGAGAAAACACAGCAACAGAGAACAATTATTTCTTATAACATAATCGTATCCTACTCATAGTGTTTAAAAGTATAACTTTGAAAAACCTTTTGTGTCCGAAACGCGTTGGTGGGGAATGCTGCTACAGTCCTGGTGACCTGTTCCAGTGAAGAGTACATCAGGAGTAAGGTGATTTCACCCTGTCATCCTCTACTTTTGTGTTACATCTTTAACCATGCCTTTCTGGAAAGGCCATTTATGGTACAAAGTGAATTGTTATTTTTTTCTTTCTGTAAATAAATGTTATACTTTTAAACACTATTATCAGTTTTTTTTGGTGGTTTGTGGATGGGATTTACCAAGGTTAACGGAGAAGACAGAAAGAGAGGGGCTTTTGGAAAACCTCTAAAAGATACCTTTATGTGCACAAGTCTCACCCAGTTAAGGTGAGAAGTTATTCCCAATGGGCCTGACTAGGATACGATTATATTATAAGAAATAATTGTTCTCTGTTGCTGTGTTTTCTCTTCTTTAAAGAGTGTATAGAGGAAATTCTATCCAGCGCTGGTTGGCCATCTCATATATTATTTGTTTTCATCTAAGATAAATATTTCTTCTTTGTACTTTTCCCTATCAAACAAAAAGCATTGCCAGTTCTCCACATCACATTTTTTACCTTTATATCCATTAGACCTATAGGGATATGGTCTTTTTTATGTGGATGGGCTTAAGCTTTTTCCATTCCAGCGCCCACTGTCTCCCCACCTAACCCTTCTTCTCTATATTTATCGTATATCTGATTACTTGTCCCTGCGGGTTAACATATGTGGGGAAAACAGATAGGACATTAAGAAAACGGATGGCATTGCACCGATCAGCGATTCGGGCCACCATTTCATCAGGTAATAGTGACCAGCCAGTTGCACGTCATTTTGTGCAAAGAGGACATAATATGTCATCTCTTTGGTATATGATCATTGATCATGTGCCTAAATCTTCCCATGGTGGTAACAGATCCCTCAAGCTTCTACAATGTGAAGCACGTTGGATCTATAGATTAGACTCCCTGGCACCATGAGGATAGAATCTTGGCTTGCATTGTTTTTATAGACACAGTGTGGTGTTTTCATAAATTCAAGTTGCTTCCCTCATTAATACATTGTGCATCCTCCAATGAGTTTCAAATACTGTTTTTCTAGTGTTATGTAGATGTTGTTCACTAGTGTTTACTGGGACAATATCATTTAGAAGGAGAGCTACATTGTTGACTAGATGTATTAACATTGATATTTATACATGCTCTTCTTGTTAATATATATCTTTATGTCTAGTACATCTATATACTCTAATGATTTATTGTGTGCTATTGCCTTACCTATGAGGCTCTATTTTTATGTCAATATGTGTTTTTCTATGCCTATACATGATGTCATATGCGTTTGTGGTGTTGTTATAGATGCACTGTTTGCTGCAGTCTATAACACAGGGATGTCTCTGGGTGCACCACCTGACTCCCACGTGGGTACGGTGTTGTGGAGGGATGGGATGACAGCACCAAGGCATGAGTGCACCCTGAACTTAGACCGCTGCAGTGGCGATCTGCTACTGCCCATAGTCTAGGTGATTCTGACGCATCCTGGGATTGCTCCCTCCTTCTATTGGCTGATTCCCCGCGTGTGGGTGCCAGAGATGTGATTTGTTATTTGTATTTTGCTTGTGACATTGATGATGGAGTATTAAATGGCTCCGAAACATTGGTAATTTATACCTGTACTGTGATGTTTTTTTCTACCTGAGTGCTGCCAAGTTGGATTTGCATGTTGGGACTGACAGGAGTTGGTCTCTGACGGAGGGCACCAGGAACTTGTAATTAAGCTGATTTGGGATTGCCGCTTGACATAGATTTTATACACATATATATATACATATTTATATATATATATATATATATATATATTTATATATACACACAGTATATATATATATATATATATATATATATACGACAGGCTTAATCCACGGCACTCAACCATCTGGGGTGCCCTTGGCATGTGACCACACCATCTGCATTTTGTGGTCACACTTGCTAGGGCACCCTGTTTTTCAAATGTAAGACAAACTTTTTTCTTTTTCCAGGTGCTTATTAACTGATAGCCCTGGGTGTGGTCCTGTCTCTTTAAAGGCAGGACCCAGTTTCATGTTTAAAATGTATGCAGCTTGAGCCAAAGGTGGCAGATCAAGTTCATTTATCTGAGAATCAGTGTAGGGACTGGCCAGATGGGAATGACCGTGAAGCGGTGATCAGCTTATCAAATTATTGCAATATTTTGGAACCAACATTCCCTATGTTCAAAGGAGTTGCAGTTTGAAAAGCATGTGAGTGCCGAGTTTGTATGATATTTATATATATATATATATATATATATATAATGGATTCTAATAATCCTCTATACATTAAATGTTGCTATTTTAGTGTAACCTGTCGCACAATAAATAATTGCTTTCCAGACCATTTGTGGTCCAAAGCACAAAAAGTTATATTATTCAATAAAATAAATAATATGCGCTTTGATCTAGACAATGATCGCAAGCAACAATTATAATACAAGGTACAGCCGAATACATATGCCTGTGCCCCGGATCCAGGTCCCAGTCATCAATCCTGACGTCTGCGGTCATTCTATGGGTATGACTGAGGTCGACCCAATTTGTGCAATACTATATACTCTTACAAGAAATGGCAACACAATAGAGACAGACAAGCACTGTTTTATTAGTTCTTGCTCCTGAATGATTTTCTTATTGGACAGTTCATATGGTATCATTAGGGGGATGGCTTGATCTTGTAGCTGTTCCTTTATGTAGTCTTCCTCCCTAGAAACAAGTCTAAACTGGCTAGTTTACATTACATTACAGAGTACATTTCAATGCCTATCTCTCTATGATCCATAACTTGCAGATGCATGTCGCAATCTCCTTGCCGATGGAACAATAAATCTGCAAATAAACAGTGCATCAGTTTGATACTAAGCATGACATGTATAACAGTGTTCTATACCTTTAATATCAAATACATGCATTTTATACCATAACCAATATCCTTAATATAAACCATAATGTGCAGGAACCTTTTAGGAGTGTAAATATATATATGTTTGTGGTCGCTAATGTGCGTCTGCATATTAAACTAAGGATATGTTCATGAAGGTGTATATACCTCACTAAGGCCACGCGCGTCCATGTTTACTTAAATGAATGTATATACAATTATCAATGTGTGTTTATTTACAATTATATGTAAGTATGTGTTGTGCTTCTACACACAGTGCAAAGGGTGCATAGTGTGTAGAGGTCATGTATGGCACAAACTTGCGCTGTATGCATGAACACATAAAAGCATTCATGTGTTCGTATCTATATATGTGAGGACGCCCGTGAGCGTCCATGTGTACTTATGTGGTTCATACAAGTGTTTATGTGTAAGTATGTAATTTAGTGTATTTGTGATGAATTAATCATCCAAGCATTGCCTGGACTAATTCTAAGGTGCAAACCCTGTAGCAATACCAACATATATTTGTGCGTATACGAATTGAGCTGACGCAGGGTAGCGTCCAAGCAATTTGTCATCAGACCATAGATGACTAAATCATCAGATAATAATTGTAAGCGATCATATCTGATTATCCGACTTCGACAATATATATATATATATATATATATATATATATATCAGTGATATAGCTATCTCTAAACCAATATTAATTCTGACAAGACTAGGCCTGCTATCAGCATAATCAGTGCACACTGAAAACAGATGTATTTAATTTTATGTCCAACTCTGTATTGCTTGCACTCCTGTCGGCATACCCTCTCTAAACTTTGTCTATGTGAGAACGCCTTATTCCACCAAGTTATGCCCCTTCAGTCATAACTGGAAATGTGAATGAAATGTGTAGGGTGCTTTTCCTATACTTGTGTACACTTTATTCTGGAGCATGCTCAGTTTGAAAGCACACAAGATACAGTATGTAAATTGTCATTAATTCCATGCTGCATTAGCACCATTGTATGTGTCAGGTATATATATATAAATGCCTAACATATGTTATATTATGTCTATTTGTGAAATAAAAAACAAATATTGAATTTCACATTTGTTTAACTTTATTTTTAGGATCTATGGGCTGCATTTCTGAATTTTAAAGTTGGGTAATCTCTCAACTGGACTTTTACTTTATTGTACACTTAAAATATTCTAACTGCTATTACCGAGTTTGATGAAATGTCCTAGTTTCTTTTGCAGAATAGCATCTATAACTATTTTAAATGCCTTTATTAGAGAGAGGTTCAAGCTGAGCATTGCTTGCTGTGAAAGCAGCCAACAAAGAGACAGGGCATCCTCTATTACATAAATGACACATTTTAGTGGAGAAGTCAATTAGCTGCTTGTTGATGGAGAACAAAACTCATCCTATTATTAGCATAGTCCTTTCTAGATTGGTAAATGATCCCATCTGACAATGCAGGACAGTGCATTTATACACACTGTGCAGCAGGTAAAAAATTAAGCCATATAAACATAAAACTGAATCTTGCTTGTCTCATTATGTCTAATAATTTTGCCAACTTTTTTATGAATACATTAAGCATACTGTAATTGTATTTATTTTAGAAGAATGCATGTCAGTGTATCACATACATAATTTGTAATCTGCTAACTTGTATGCATTAATACATAATAATGTAGACAATGATACTACACCACTTAACACACTTTAATTTATAGTATTTGTTTATTGAATTTAATTGGAACCCTTGCTTAACAATGGCTACTTTATTTTGGAAACTGCAATCAAAGTAAAGAAAAACACATATTTAGTAATGTCTACATACGGTATTATAACTTTTGGAAACATTTAATTATCCTAATCTAAACATTTTTTTAGGTCATAATATGATTTGTAATGTGTATTTATTTGCAGAATAATTTCCAAAGAAATATTAAAGGGTGAAATGAAGATGTTAAATAAAAGTGAAATATAGCAAGCACACAAAAAACATTGATACATTCACATCCTCTGTTGATTTTTTTCTTATAAAACAAGTCAAAACCTAGGACAGAAATGTGCAATGTTTTGGGCAAATGCCAGCTGCTACTGCTTAAAAAAATAGCCTTGTAGACGCCCAAATGATCATACATTCTTGTGCTAGATGTCCATACACCCAAGGGAAGTCAGCGTGTTTCTTGAATCTACTCACATACACTAACAAATTAAAATTCTACTTATGCTTTATAGCAAACAACACTTACATATATTATACCACTAAGCCCACTATCTGTAGCTACAGGTTTGACCACATGGGTTTTTCAAGGTGCTTAATTCTTAAAGAAATGTATTTTTCTTTTGGAAGGATAGTGCAAGGCAGTGATAATCTGCCAGAGTCGGGTTAAACCCTGATCTTGTAGGAGCAGGGTTCTTATAAAAACTATAACTGGTTTCTTTGTGTTTTGAATTTCAGTTGTTACAACCTATGAGGTTCTTGGGGGGTGTGTTTGTTTTATTATATTAGTTCTTATCACCAGGAAGTAGTCTCTATGTCATATAGTGTGTAGCAGGTGACCCTCCCACCTATGGTTTCCCAGTCAGCTCAGACTCCATATGCTCCAGATCTTTTGGCAGCTGTCAATGCTCTGATTGCTTTGGTGGATGTGTTGGCATCATCATTGGCAGTGCAGTCTCTCAGTTCAGCAGCAAGTATGTCGGGGTCACAATCCCCAGTGCAGTTGCTGGAGGCACTGGCCCTCATTACTGACCAACTTTGGTGTGCTTCAGGTTTAACTGCTCCTGCAGTTCTGCTGCCTATAGCAGAGTCAATGGGGTTATCCCTTTGGTGCTGGCTCCCTCATCTGCATCTGGCGTTGTTGTGGATGATTCTGTGCCTTGTGTGTCTATTTTGTCTTTTATAGGTACCGTTGCTGGTGTGTCGGTGCTGAACATGAGGCAACCCCATTTGTTCATGCTAGAGATGAGTTACCTGGGCCTACTGGTAAGTTAGCACAGGTTGGGGAGGGCTGGTAAAGTTTGTTGCTTCACTCTTGACCTACGATAGTGGCCACATCCAATATTGCCTCAGGCTCCAGTGTAAATGTATAGTAAACCGTAGTCAGGGTATCTGTAGAAAATATGGAAAACCTCCTGCCTTGCTAAATACCTCATTACGGACTTCAATCCGCTGCTGCTTCGCTAATTCCCTCCACAGTTATTGTGTATAGATACTCTGACTACTGTTTACTATCCATTTACACTGGAGCCAGGGCAATATTGGATGTGGCCACTATCATAAGTCTGTGAGTAATGCTATAAAGGAGGATTGCTTTCCTGATTTACATTATTGTGTGCATATACCTAAATATACTGTGTGACCAGCTAAGTTGGATTCAGTAGCTTTATTCATTCTCTTAAATTATTTATGGAACATGAACTAATTAGAATGCATGTCTAGGAGTTATATTATATAGGCACTTTTGTTTGCCTTATACTCCTCCCCATGTTTAATTTTTTATAATTTTTTTTTCATTTGAATTGATTATTTATTATATTGTATTTATTGTGCATTGGCTTTCCTTGGGGCAAAGTCATTACAATATTATTCTTGTAAGGTGAATTCTGAAGTTTTGTGCTGTCAATTGGGGGAGTGGTGGAGGTGCGTAGTATAATCAGGTTTAAGGATGCACACCTGTTTATGCCTGATGGAGTGCATTTGACAGATGAGAGTTTGATTTTGTTTGTGGAGGCTATGTGCAAAGGACTTTTGGAGTTAGTTTAGGTTTCTGGTGGTTAGCTGCAGCTTGAGCTGCCTTGCTTTAGTGGAAAGAACGGTAGCTTGGTAAATTGTTTATAGAATTATAAATCTTCTTATTCAATTACAAGCCAAATGTTTTGGACAGGGAATGACATGGCCTGACTGGGCATTTTTTTTCTGGAGAGTTAAAACTAGTGTTTTTGGTATGCATTTTGTGATTATCCGTACTCTGATGTCCTCCACCATACTAACTTGAATTATATTAACTCAATTAGTTGTTTGATCATTTGAGTATTTGAATTCAATTACTAATGTAAAAATAAATTTGACGTACATTTTAGTCTTAGAGCTTAACTATGGATATCAACTGCTAGGGAGTTTAATGCATTTATCAACTGTATGACCTTTCACAAACAGTAGTGTATACATTTAATTGAAACATTTTAATTGTACACAGGAGGACAAAGTAATATATTGAAAATGTAAGAATTGAAGGGCACTGATTGCACTGACAGTTTTTTTAGGTGAATATTAGTCAAATGAGTGACTTGTATTCCATGCGACCACACCAGTTGAGTGTTTAATAGGGCTGTTTGTTCCTAGAAGGGGGAAAGAATATATTTTGCATTCATGCTTCACCAATGGAATTCAGCCGCATGATCAACAACAATGTTATAGATTACCAAACCCAGGCTACTATAGTCTGGTACTGTTTGACACTGTTGCTGCTGGACAGCATGCTGTTCGATGATGATGATTACTTTAATTTCTACTATGAGGTTGCTATACACTTTAAATTTATGCATACACATTATACACACTTTGCTAAGTCACATATCTCTAAATATTTTTGCAACTCAAAATAAACTCATAAATGTCCTATTTTTCCATGGTATATTTATAGTTTTAGATGCAAATGTGTCCTACTCTACCTGAGGGCAAAAGTGTGAATATGTTACTGATCTCTTTCACTAGACACACATACCAATCTGTACATACAGTATGATACAGCAAGCTTGCTGATTTATTTATTTTGAAATACTTTTTTTTACCAATTTGGTTGAGAAATAGGTGCATTAATAAAATGTTTGAAAGTGGGAGGGGGTTTGGACTGCGCACCCTATTTTTAAACATAATATGAGGTGCTGCCTTGCTAAGACTTGTAGTACAATGCAAGGGACACTATTACAGGTAAGTCCTAGATAAATTTGACTTAATGAGTTAGTTTTGGGGTTCACCTTTATGTGATGGATGGGCAAACATTTTTGGATAAATATGTTCTAGGAACCTCACTTATACTCCATGTTAATTGTAGAGTTAATCAGAAATATTTTGACTATCATTGTTCTTAGTACCTAGAGTGTGTGCCTGATTTCATTGTCCCCTGCATTGTAGTACAGGTCTCAGCATGGCTGCACCTCTTATTATACCTTGTGTTATGTTTAAAATTAGGGTGTGCAGTCCAAGCCCACTCCTCCTTTCCACCACATTTGTGTATGTTTTGTGCAAAGGCTGAGACTCCTTCTGTTTGGTATTTGCTCCCCACCTACCTGCCCTTGGGTGCTTTTAATCATCAGCCCAGGTTCCTACATTTTGGTCTAAATATTAGAATGGGCACTATTACAGGTAAGTCCTAGATAAATTTGACTTAATGTGTTAGTATTAGGGATGTTAGGGACCCATCTTATGGGGTTCATCTTAACGTGGTGGATGGGCAAACATTTTTGGCCAAACATGTACTAAGAGCCTTACTTATACTCCAAGTTAATTGTAGAGCTTATCAGAATTATTGTGACAATCATTGTTCTTAGTACCTAGTGTGCACCTGCATTAATAAAATGTGTTAGTTTAGTAAAAAAGATCTGTAAATGTTCAAAGTTTTACTTAAATGTACTTAAAATCAGTAGTTTAAAATTATCCTTCAATTAAATGTCAATTCATATTCCCAGAAAAAGAGATGAATGTCTTCAACAAATGTTTTTGTGTGTACAGCAAGCTTCAAGTTTGCATCTATTTTTTTCAGATTAAAGAAACTATTCACTTCTGCATTTTTACAGTAACACATTCTCAAGTGAAACTCATAAGATCTTATTTGCCCTTTAGAGGCACCCATACTTTGCTGGAGCCTGACTTTAAAGGAGGAGGATGAAAGCACAGTATCCCCCGGCAAAACAAAGAGTGGCTGCAATGTGTGCTTTGGTTTTGAATAGAATGTGGCCCTTGGAAATGGGGCCAGGAAGCATTATGACCATTTGTTTGGGCGATACTCCTGAATAAGTGGTTTGAAAAAAATCGGTTATGTGGAAGCAAATTTTGGTTCTGGTCCACTGTTCCATAATGCTAAAGCACACAGTCGATGTATGTAAAAAATGCTTCAGCATTATAAAGAGGCACGTGAAGAACAAAATGGCCACAGAGGTCAAACATCAAAGGCAGACCAGTGTCAGATCCCCCTTCCAAATGGAGTGACTGGAGTATGAAGAGCTATGTGCTCTTAGTTGTCCATGTCCATGAAACAAATGCTCCACCCAAAGAGAGTGAGATATATCATAATTATTACTTTGGCATGACATTTTAATGTGTTAATTGTTTCATTTTTGTTTTTTGCAATGGAAATGCAACCCAAGCATCATAGTACTTAGCAAACAATTTAGATTGTTTTGTGCATACCTGGATATGTCAATTAAGTATTTGTCACCACATATCCAGTTTATTTCGCTTGCACCTGTTGTATGTTTTTTTCTTAAAAAAGCATGAACTTTAGTACACACTAAGAAAAGGGCAGGTTTATAGGTTAGTACTATTTAAAAATGCAATACAACTGTGTTGACATGTGAAAAAGGAAAATGCCTATGTCACTATGGGACAATGTACAATAGTTTTTTTTATATTTGGTATTAATGTCCATGCAGGTGCTATATTTAATGTAATGATGAATTTTTCTGGAATGCAATTTTTAAAGCCATTACAGAAAAACCACTTAGTTGGCAAAAGAAGCATGTGAGACCACCCTTTAGGCAGGTTGATGAAAGTCCAGGTAAATAAATGTTTCATATTGTGCCTTGGTACATGTATAAACACATTCTTTAAGGTCCATCTTCAGCTGGACAATGTGCCAGGCAGCCACCACCACCGCAGTCACCTTCTGTTGCCAGTAGGAGGATCCAAGAAGGCCAAAGACCATCCACACTGCTGACACCTCCCAGTGTGCAGCCATTTTGTATCTGTGATGAACAAAGGTATACATAAAAATTTTACATTTTAGGCAAATGTCTTGATAAGTGCCTGAAAAAAAACAAACGGAATACATTTCTGGGTTTCCAGTGAAAAGTGCCAAACCACCACAGTGTATATGTTCAACTTCATCAAATTTCAGCATGCACTGCAAAAACTCTTCTTGAGATATGCTTGTGTACACCTCCATGTTTGAAATGGTGCACGCCACAAAAGATGATATATTTGCATTTGGAAAAAGCATCATACATTTTAAGCCCTAAATTAAACATCTGCATTTTGCAATGGCATTCTTTTTATTTTATGAAAGAGTGCTCCTGCCTGTAAAATTTTTTCCTTTTTGGAGGCAGAATCCATTATTTCTTATACTGTTGTTTAAGTGCTGACTTGTTTTTCATGTGTGCACTCATAATAACATATTCTTTCCACACACTGAAGGTCCTCGGTCACCAAGAATTGAGCTATGTGGTTATCCTGAGGAAATGGTGACTTAAAACCTGTTTCCCGTGACACCACAATGAGCCGAAACTCCAAGCCCACCCAGTCCTGACTTACAAGAGCTAGCAACAAAAATTGGAGGTGATGCTGTCTCTGCATTTCTATCATCGATGGCAGCATTTCATGACCAACATGTGACTCTGATGGATAGACACATGAAACACTTGTCACAATAGACAAGGCTAATGCGTAGATATGACAGCAGACTTTTTGCTATTAATGCTACACTGAATAAAATGAAAATGCTAGCAGGATAATAACAACTTAATAGGAATTTTACAATTGATAGCCCAAACACTTGAGAAACAGACTAGTGCTAACAATAGTATTCATGAGCGTTAATTACGCATGTTCAAAACTCTCACCAGTGTGACAAAAATCAAAATATGGTCACTTTAAATGCTACCATAATTAGTAGATTCCCTGAGGCTACAAGTACTGTACTAACAGTAGCAGTTTAAACCCCCCAGCTGGAACCCACACCACCTAGGCATGAGGAAAAGTGGAGTTGCAGATCCAAGCCGCTCCTCACCCTCCCCAGAGTTAGCCACCTAAAAGGAGACATTGACAATAATGTTGACAATTAAGTATCCAGTTTATTGATGTATGATGATATATGTTTTTCTTGGATTTCAATGCTGCACCAAAAAAAATAAATCTTTATGTTTCTAAAAATAAGAGGTGTTTTATATTTAAGTTTATTCCCTTTTGCTGGGAAATAATTTTTCGTAACAAGAAATGTATAAAAAAAACTATAACAACATAAAATGCAGGTATTGACCTAATAGAACAATTATATTTTAATGAACATGTTTTATTTATTTTCTAATATATTTTAAAAGCTAGTTTGTATTGTATGTCTAACACACCTACAAATAATGGCTAAATGACTAGGGGGCCTGTTCAAGATGTTAATTATTGAGGTACGAACGGACCCCGATAATTAACACAGTTACTCTCCATGGATGTCGGAGCAATTCATCATTGCTCTGGTGCTTAGACAGCTGATTCGAAAACCAGCTCTCCCAGTGAGTGGCTTCTCCTTTCAGAGCAGTGCACAGGAGCCCCGGTGTCTGGCGGAAGGAGCCAGACAGGGGCAGAGGGATCCTAAAGCATTGGGTCCTAAAGGATCCCTCTTTGTGACCTGGGACTCCTACCCATGGGGCAAGAGCAGGTAGCTGTAGCAAATGCCATTTGAAGATGGTGAATGCTACCGCAATCAAGCTCCGAAAAGATTATATTTTTGGAGCTTGATGAATTCTGTCCCCATATTAGTATATTGGGATAGCGGGCCATTCTGCAAGAGTAAGGTAAGCAGGAGATATCTGTGATATCTCCTGCTTTACCTTCTTGAAGAATGGCCCGAACACTTAATTTTTACAAAAGCAGGTGCAAATGTGTATTTTTACCTGCTTTTGTAAAAATTAAGTGATGAGGAATATGCCCATTGGAATACTTTAGAAAATATAAATGTGTAAACACCCTGACATGTTGTTGAACACCTGTGTGTGAAACACAGAATGACATCATTCAGCGATAAATGACATTTTGAACAATGTCAATAATTAATTTGACAATTCTACAGTATGTTGCTGAAAAAGAGGCACCCAAAGATTGTTTTGTATATCAAATACATTGGCTGCTGATGTTGAATTGAATTAAAATGGTTTTCAATGTGAACAAGATTTTAAAAAGTGCATTGAGGTGTGATTGTGTGCGAGTATAGTCAATTTGGACAAAACGATTCTCAGTAGTCATGACTTGCATTGGGTCCAATGTTATTTTTACAATATTTGTTTTGATGGTGAATTGACAAGATTTATTCAAACAAGTCGTGTTTGACATTCGATATCCATGCAATTTGACCTAGTAAATTCACAATTTGCAAAATCGCACTTTTATCACGGAAAAATGCAGAATCGACCAAAAACGGTTCTTAGTAAATTTCCTCCACAGAGTGTATCTTTGCACAGTAATACTGGCATTGAATATTAAAATTACATATACATTGTCTTTGATTTGTTTGCATTGGGCAAAATAGCAATTTGTGCTAACAAAATCTTTACAGACGGTAAACTTCCATTTTGAAAGCCTCATTAGTTTTTCAAATAAAATACCATTTCAAATGTAGGTCAAATGATATATAGCCACATTCATATATAGACAAAAAGGTTGTTTATTCTTATTATTTTTTTATGTTACAAATCAATGCCAGAATTGAAAGTGCCCAAAAAGTAGAAAATCAGCTATTGTTTTTGTTGTTATCAATTCCAGAGACCAATATCTCTTAAACATGCATCTGAGGATACAGATAAAACATAGGTGATAGGAGACTCCCTATATAGCTACATAATTGCACTTAACAATCAGCACCTATTCAAGACCTCATATGACCTGATTGTGCATTGGGAATTAAGCAAATAGAAGCAAATCACTGTGGTTCTAAATCAGAAGTGTGTGTCTTTGTCTGTGCTACAATATGCAAAAACTGCAATTTTCTTAAGTAATAAGAAGCCTTCTGCTGACTTCTCTGATCCAGTGCTGTGTCTAGAAACACAGCATTTGGATCAGGTGCATGAACATCAGTCATCTGAGTGACCCTCAGGTTAATCAGGAGGACTGTGTATTTCACACTGCCGGGGCCAGTGAAGCTGCTTCCAAAAATGCAGCTACTGACATCTAAAAAATGGGACTGAACACCCCTTCCTCCCCGTTATCTGGGACTATGGCTTTTGCTACCCCATCTTGTTTGTGGCTAACTCTGAATCAGGTCCTGTGTACCTAGACAAATCATGTTACAATGCATACATTTATTTTTTTGCATGCAGGGTAAATACTGCTGTCTCATGTAGCCCACAAATGCTGGGTAGATTTATTTTTACACTGCAACTTAGATTTAAATATGAACAAACCCTTCTTAAATCTTAGGGGTAAATTAGACTAAGATTCGAGTTTGGTCAAGATTGCAATCTCGGATGAATTTAGGCATTTTTTCAACTTGCAAATTTACTAAAGATAAACTCAGGTGAGTTTGGGAGAGATGTCTTTCTTTCACTGTAAAACTTGGGTGAGATTGCAAACTCGAATAAACTCACCATCGGCCAAACTCTGAAGTACTTTTCATGAAAAAGATAAGACTCGGGAATTTACTAAGAAATTAGAATACAATCTCGGGTGTAATTGTTGTAAACTCACAGCTAATTAGAAGTTTCGAATAGACCACCTCCTGAGTTGCGAGTTTGCCAGAAACATACACAAATAAGTGTGATTTGTGTATGTTTCTGCATTGATTCAAAATTGTAATGGTTAATTTTAAAAAAATAAATTACTTAGGGTCCCCCCCAAAAGACATAACCTGCCCCTGACTGCTCAGCCAGTCCTGGTTCCTAAAATTGTGAGCATAAAAACTTGTAGGGTTCCCCCATAATTTAGGAACCAGCACCTGGTTTTAATTATAGGGGGAAAATATACATAGTGGTCCCCCTATATTAAAACCAGCCCTGGACCCAAACCTACCTGGGTGTAATGCCACAGCCAGGAGACCCTATCTTTGAGTCTCCATGGCCAAACAATTAACACCCCAAGCCAGTTAGCCCAAGCTGGGGATCTCAGGGGAGGTGAGTACCCCACCAAGATGGGGTCCCCCCTCTTCTGAAACCCCAGGCTTAGGCTGAAGCCCGGGGATCTTCCCCGCACCACTTGGCTGTGGGTATGGTGGTAATATTGGTGGAAATAGTTCAAAACTATTGTATTTTACAGTGGAACTACAGGTAGCAGAATGCCTGCCCTTTGGCACTTGTGGAACCACAAGTGCCAGCAGGTGGCTGGCACCCTTACCACCACTGTAAAATAAATAGTTAAATACCCACAACACTCACACATAACTTTATTACATACCTACCTCACTCACACATCCTTACCTGCTGCCAACTGGTCTGTCCCCTTATCCATGTAGAATCCTCTGGGAGTACCTGGAGAAAAGATCCCATACTCACCTACATCTTGGCTCTGCTCTCCGTAGCATCCAGTGCTTGTCAAAATAACAAAACGAGTGAACCAATCCAAGGCGGACAGGTTTAAGTATATGTTGTCACATATACTTTCAATATGCAAATGACAAATGATTGTTGTTATCTGTATTTTCCAGTGACCACTAGCCAATCAGCAGCCGATTTACATGTAGCAGCCGCTCATTGGCTGGGAACAATGTGTAAACAGCCAATGAGCGGCCGCTACATGTAAAGTGACCCCTGATTGGCCAGCCGTCCATTGGAAATACAGACAATAGAGATCATCTGTCATTTTGCCAAGTTAAAGTATATGTGACAACTTATACAGTACTTACAACTGTCCACCTTGGATCGATTTACTCATTTCGTTATTTTGACAAGTACAGGGATGCTATGGAGAGTGTGAGTATGAGATCTTTTTTCCAGGTACTCCTGTCCACTTCTCCATGTACAAATCAATAGATCAACTGGTAGCAGGTAAGTATATGTGAGTGAGGAAGGTGAATATAATAAAGTACTTTAGATGGTGTGTGTGTGTAGTGTGTTTTTTAACTATTTATTTTACAATGGAGGTACGGGTGCCAGACACCTGCTGCGACTTGTAGTTTCTATATTTTTACACCATTATTACCAACATACCCACCGCTCCAAGGGTGCAGGGATGAGCCCCCGACTTAGCCTAAACCTGTGGTTTTGGGAGATGGGGGACCCCTTTTTGGGGGGTCCTGCTTCCCCTGAGATTCCCAGCTTGAGTTGATCAGCTTGGGGTGTTAATGGTTTGGCTGGTGAGACCCAGTGATAGGGTCTCCTGGCTGTGGTATTACACCCTGGTCGGTTTTGGGTCCAGTGCTGGTTTTAAATATAGGGGGACCCCTATGCATTTTACCCCCTATATTTAAAACCAGGACTGGCTGCTGGTTCCTAAATTACAGGGAAACCTTACACTTTCTTTCCCCCATCATTTTAGGAACCAGGCCTGGCTGATGACTCCAGGGCTAGTAACATCTTTTGGGGGGACCCTACATTATTTTTTTTTAAAACAATTAACCCTGTTTTTACAACACACTCAGCCTTCAAATTTCTCACTGATTTGTGCAGGTTGCTTGTTCGGAGAGTTTGGCAGAGAGAAAACACTGCAATCTCGAGTGAGTAATCTCATCTAAACTTGCTACTCGGGAGAGATATCTCAATCTGCTTCACCATCAGAAAACTCAATCTCAGCTAAACTCACTTCTTAGTAAATCTGTGAGTTTCAGGAGCCTCAAATCACCCAAGTTTTGGCAAGGATAATTGAGTTTAAAAACAAACAAACTTGATGAGACTCGAATCTTAGTAAATTTACCCCTTATTCTCTTTGCACATTTAAATCTGTGCCATCTGCAGTGTAAAATGGTTTTACCAAGATACAAAGTTAATGCTGTTTGTTGTTTTGCTCCCATATCAAAATCAGATCCAAAATGTCTGCTGTTTAGAAGTAAAATACTAAAGAATACATATATACAATTCTATGGGAGGAGATGTACAGTATCAAACTGACAAGCGGTTTCCACCTATTATTTTGTAGAATGTACTTAATAAAAATTAGCTCGAATCTGATTGGGTAACTTGGCACTAATAACACTGTCAAATTGTATACATTTGTGACTGAAGAGTGGCAATAGTTTTGTGAGATTAATTGTATCAAATACATTTTTACCAGGTTTTTAGATGTAGCAAAACAGGGATAGGGTATGGGATCCTGACAGTGAAGATGCCGATAGTCACAATGCTGGCAGCAGCATCCCAACAGTCAGAATCCTCACAGATATTTGTAGGTATTATAATCCTTACCCTAACCCACCCCTCCTGCAGCCTAACCCTCTCCTCCTATTACCTAACCCTCACCCTAAGTTTCCCCTGACCCTAATACTTACCTCCACAATTTGTCAGGATTCTGTCAGTCGGGATGCCACTGTCGGTATTGTGACCACAGGCATCCTGACTATAGGGATGCTCACTACATCCTGGAAAACAGAATTTGAGAATTGACAAAACAAGCAGGAAAATATGACAAAAATTACAGATCAAAAACAGTTAAGACAGATACACTATCAAAACACATTCTTCTCTAGCCAAAGAGTTGTTACTTACTGTAGAATATATATATATATATATATATATATATAAAATGTAGCGTGCGGCACTCCATGCATCCATAAATGACCAAACAGGCAGCTTTCAGGTGTTAACGTTTCAATGCTTTATCGCATTTTCGTCAGAACAGTAACAACAGTGTACAAAATCTTACCTTAAATACCGTAAGCATAATCACCCAGTGCACCACTTGCAGGCTGGTCAGGGCGGGACTGCACGCCCAGCCGCCAGCGTCTTGCTAATGACATCATCACGACATAGCGCAAACGTGATACAGCCATCACCATAGTAACAACATAACAACGTTGCTATAATGCAGCCACAATTAAACAGGACACATATTGCTGGTAGCCTTAATGTTAGAATAAGCAACAAAATATGTTGGTACACATTAATAAGCATTATTGTGCCGACGGCACATAACATATACTCTGAACGCTGACAGCTTATGACTGCCTGGATACCTCAAGCTATACATACAAAAAAATCAATTAAAATAATTGCAGACACACATACATATAATGCATAACATGTAATCCATTCTCAATCTCTATACATTGAAATATTTGCCGGCAAACAAATAAGTTGTCATAAAGGATATCACGACCTATAGAAATACACCTAACCCTAATTGTTCATTTAGCCCTCTAGGGGCCATGGTACCAAGTCGGTGAATCCACCGTGTTTCACGTTGCATTAATATTTTAGCTCTATTGCCCCCCCTGGCTAGTGGAGGGACATGATCAATCATGCGATATTTTAATGCTGACAAAGCATGTCTCGCCAAGGCAAAATGCCTGGCAACGGGCTGATCACTTTTACCACCATTGATCGCTGCCCTGATCGCACTTCTATGAGCAGCCATGCATTCTTTAAATGTCCTTTCAGTATTCCCAATATAGGAAAGACCGCAAGGACAAACAATCTGATAAACGATGTACTGAGAGTTACACGTGAGCCTATATTGGATAGAGTACTTAAAGCCCAAATGGGGATGATAAAAGCTGTCTCCCAGAATTAAATATCTACAAGTGGTGCACGGACACCTAATGCATCCCAGTTTACCTCCAACATTCCTATCTGCCATGGGATCAGGGCTCGATATGTCTGTCTTAACTAGGATGTCCCTTAGGCTACGACCCCATTTGTAACATGACATAATGCATGTGTTCTGCAGTTGTAAGTCAGGGTCCGTCTGAACTATAGGCCATAGTTTCTTGGATACCTTATTGATAACCTGACTGTTGTTATTAAATTGATTAACCCATGGTATACAGGTTGACTTGGATTTTAGCAGACTCTGTGTTAGGGGAGTCGATCTATCAAGGCTAAGGACCCTCTTCTTAGTGTCCTCCAATTCTGCAGGGTTGTAACCCCTGTCTATGAACTTTTGAATCATGTCATCCATATAAGTCTCAACAATCTCTGGATCCGAGGTGATCTGTTTAATTCTCAATAGCTGAGAATATGGTAAACCCCTGATAAGTGGTCTAGGATGACAACTATCATATCTGAGTAAATTATTTTTATCTGTAACTTTTTGATATAATTTAGTAGATATTTTACCCTGATTAATTGAAATAGTTACATCTAAGAAATTAACCAACTCATTGCTGATATTATATGTGAGTTTTACAGGACTATCACTGCTGTTACGCAGATCAATATGGTCAATGAGATCCTGCTTGGGACCCAACCAGAACAGAAGCAAATCGTCAATATACCTTGTATAAAATGCAATTCTCCTGGCAACACTTGAATTGTCAAAAAATAGTATTTTTTCTATAGCAAACATGTACAGATTGGCGTACGATGGGGCCACACTGGACCCCATCGCACAACCAATCAATTGCAAATAGAATTTATCATATAGAAAAAAAAAACGTGTCAGGATCAAATTTAGTAACTCGACAATTAAGTCCAGGCTGGGACCTTCATACAGTGGATGATTGGTCAGAAAATTCCTAGTTGATGCAAGACCCTCTCCATGGGGAATGATGGTGTACAAACTTCCAACGTCCATACTACATAACCAAATTTCCTCGTTATAAGTAGGAAGCTCGACCAATTTTCTAAGAAGGGTAGATGTATCCAAGAGATAATATGGATGACTACGTATACATGGTTTCAATATGGAATCCAGGTAAATGGCTACAGGCTGCAGCAATGAGCCCTGGGCTGTAATGATAGGACGCCCTGGTGGATCAATTACAGATTTATGTATTTTTGGTATACAATATAGTAGCGGTACTACTGGATATGCTGGAATCAATGCATCAAATATGGATGTTGACAACAACCCTTGTTGTACTGCATTATCTAAGATGCTGGTCAATTCTTTCAGGACTGCCTTAGTTGGATCAGAGGGCAATAGTTGATACATCCGAGTATCCTCTATATGCACATTGACCAGTTGTCTGTATTTACATAAGTCTTGGATGACCAGCACACCGCCCTTGTCAGCAGGGCGAAATATTAGCTGTTTATTTTTAGCAAAGTTAGTCAAAGCCATCTGCTCAACCTTGGATAAGTTAAATCGAATAGGGGGCAACTCAGCAATAGAGGTATCAACCTCTCTCTGTAGTAATTGCATGAATGTCTTAATGGACACGTTAGAAGACAATGGGTCAAACGAAGACCTTGGTTGTAATTTTTGTAGTTTCAAAGTTAACTGCACAGAGTCACACTGGTTAGGGACCGGAGATTTGGCAAAGTATTCCTTAAGTCTCAGTTGTCTATTCAAGGAGCACTGTTCAACTTGCCACTGTAATGAGTCCATTTTCACAGTTGGTACAAATGATAATCCTCTATTGAGCACAGCTAACTCTGTGTTAGACAATGCATATGTGGAGAGGTTGACAACTAGGTCCTGCGGGGTAGAGGTGGTTTTTGACCACGCCCTCTTCCTTTCTGTTTGCCCACCCCTTCGGGTGTACTGCCTCCACCTCCTCCTTCTTGAGATCTGGTGGATTTACACTCAGTGAGTACTACAGGGCCCAAAAGATACCGAGAGGACTAAGGGTGAAGAATTGCCCAACGATAGGTAAATATGACCCAGCATTTTGCAAACACTGGGTTAGTATATTAAATAAATTGTTGTTTGATCTGATGCTTCTGATTATTGAACAGTCTACCAAGGAGTTAAATACTGTAAAAGAAAAAATTATGACATTTGAAACTATGCATAATGCGACCTTGGAAAATGACCAAGACACTAGATGGTTGGACAAACTTAACACACAGATACAACTATACAAACGAGATATCATCAAGTACAAAAAAGAAAAATGTAGTAAAGTTGATACTGACTATGAGTTACACACTGTGTATAGGTGGACCAATAAGGACAATGAGGGTAGAAATACCTTCTTCAGGAGGAATCGGTACAGGAGGTATGACTCAGACTCACCCCATGAGCATAGATCCTCAGAAAGTGATCTTGAACAAACTAGCACAAGGGTTGGAGACAAACATCAATGACAATACCACCCTTTAGGGATGACCACCAGATCCCAAGAAGGAGGAGGTGGAGGCAGTACACCCGTAGGGGTGGGCAAACAGAAAGGAAGAGGGCATGGTCAAAAACCACCTCTACCCCGCAGGACCTAGTTGAAATTTGGTTATGTAGTATGGACGTTGGAAGTTTGTACACCATCATTCCCCATGGAGAGGGTCTTGCAGCAACTAGGAATTTTCTGACCAATCATCCACTGTATGAAGGTCCCAGCCTGGACTTAATTGTCGAGTTATTAAATTTGATCCTGACACGTAATTTGTTTCTATATGATAATAAATTCTATTTGCAATTGATTGGTTGTGCGATGGGGTCCAGTGTGGCCCCATCGTATGCCAATCTGTACATGTTTGCTATAGAAAAAATACTATTTTTTGACAATTCAAGTGTTGCCAGGAGAATTGCATTTTATACAAGGTATATTGATGATTTGCTTCTGTTCTGGTTGGGTCCCAAGCAGGATCTCATTGACCATATTGATCTGCGTATCAGCAGTGATAGTCCTGTAAAACTCACATATAATATCAGCAATGAGTTGGTTAATTTCTTAGATGTAACTATTTCAATTAATCAGGGTAAAATATCTACTAAATTATATCAAAAAGTTACAGATAAAAATAATTTACTCAGATATGATAGTTGTCATCCTAGACCACTTATCAGGGGTTTACCATATTCTCAGCTATTGAGAATTAAACGGATCACCTCGGATCCAGAGATTGTTGAGACTTATATGGATGACATGATTCAAAAGTTCATAGACAGGGGTTACAACCCTGCAGAATTGGAGGACACTAAGAAGAGGGTCCTTAGCCTTGATAGATTGACTACCCTAACACCGAGTCTGCTAAAATCCAAGTCAACCTGTATACCATGGGTTAATCAATTTAATAACAACAGTCAGGTTATCAATAAGGTATCCAAGAAACTATGGCCTATGGTTCAGACGGACCCTGACTTACAACTGCAGAACACACGCATTATGTCATGTTACAAACGGGGTCATAGCCAAAGGGACATCCTAGTTAAGACAGACATATCGAGCCCTGATCCCATGGCAGATAGGAATGTTGGAGGTAAACTGGGATGCATTAGGTGTACGTGCACCACTTGTAGATATTTAATTCCGGGAGACAGCTTTTATCATCCCCATTTGGGCTTTAAGTACTCTATCCGATATAGGCTCATGTGTAACTCTCAGTACATCGTTTATCAGATTGTTTGTCCTTGCGGTCTTTCCTATATTGGGAAGACTGAAAGGACATTTAAAGAATGGCTGCTCATAGAAGTGCGATCAGGGTGGCGATCAATGGTGGTAAAAGTGATCAGCCCGTTGCCAGGCATTTTGCCTTGGCGAGACATGCTTTGTCAGCATTAAAATATCGCATGATTGATCATGTCCCTCCACTAGCCAGGGGGGGCAATAGAGCTAAGATATTAATGCAACGTGAAACACGGTGGATTCACCGACTTGGTACCATGGCCCCTAGAGGGCTAAATGAACAATTAGGGTTAGGTGTATTTCTATAGGTCGTGATATCCTTTATGACAACTTATTTGTTTGCCGGCAAATATTTCAATGTATAGAGATTGAGAATGGATTACATGTTATGCATTATATGTATGTGTGTCTGCAATTATTTTAATTGATTTTTTTGTATGTATAGCTTGAGGTATCCAGGCAGTCATAAGCTGTCAGCGTTCAGAGTATATGTTATGTGCCGTCGGCACAATAATGCTTATTAATGTGTACCAACATATTTTGTTGCTTATTCTAACATTAAGGCTACCTGCAATATGTGTCCTGTTTAATTGTGGCTGCATTATAGCAGCATTGTTATGTTGTTACTATGGTGATGGCTGTATCACGTTTGCGCTATGACGTGATGACGTCATTAGCAAGACGCTGGCGGCTGGGCGCGCAGTCCCGCCCTGACCAGCCTGCAAGTGGTTCACTGGGTGATTATGCTTACGGTATTTAAGGTAAGATTTTGTACACTGTTGTTACTGTTCTGACGAAAATGCGATAAAGCATTGAAACGTTAACACCTGAAAGCTGCCTGTTTGGTCGTTTATGGATGCATGGAGTGCCGCACGTTACGTTTTACATATTCTCTACTACAGTGGGGGCAACCAGCTAAGTAACAATTTTATGATTCAGAGTGCCGGACTATTGCTGTTTATATATATATATATATATATATATAAACCGTTGAAGTACGGCTTGCCTTTCTCTCAATTCATAAGAGCTATAAGAATTTGTAATGAATAGGATATAGCATGTCTTGAGATAAATAAGATGTACAAAAGATTCTTAGAGAGTGGGTATCAATGTGATATATTAGAACATGCAAAGGCAAAGCACTATATTTCTAGGGATGAGCTTTTGAATACAAAAATTAAGGACATTGCCAGTATAGACAGAATGCCATCGGTTAACCATTATAACATCTGCAGTTCTGAGGTCAAGAATAGTGTGAACCATCACTGGCCTAGTATCAGCACTGAAACTTATTTGAATTGAGCTAATACGAGACTGATGCCCTATTATACTAGAGGTCGGAATATACGTGACTGGGTGATGAAAACAGACATCCGGGACTCAATCGGGATTCCTGTGAACATTTTCTGCGACCCAAGTTGGGTTGCTTTAAATGTCTTAATTGTTTAATGTGCCATTACCTTACCATTGGGAATAGTTTTTGCCACCCGTATAGTGGCAAGAAATATTACATAAGACATCGCGTTACATGTACAATGAGGTACAGTGTCTATATGATCACTTGCCCATGTGGGTTGATATATATAGGCAAGACGGACAGGACCTTGAGAGAGAGAATGCATTGCACCGCTCAGCCATTCGGGCGGCTATTAGCTAGTTATTAAAATGTGAGGCAATATGGATCTATAGGCTTAACTCATTGGCACCGAGAGGGCTAAATGAGAGCCTTGGTCTTCATTGCTTTCTTTGAGGGACGATACAGGTAATAGATGTTTATGGTTGTAGCAGCTGTTTTTTATTTATTTACTTATGTGTTTACAGCTAGTACCTTTAGGAGATATTGCCAGTAACTGTCTGATTATATTGTATTAATTATACTTTCTTTGGGTAGGATGAAGTTATGGTATTTTATACTGTACTCTACTGTACTTTCACTATATTGATTATGTATACTGTCTTTGCATTGTAGGTATGGGCTAATCCAGCACATGTGCTATGCCCCATATGACATTCTGTACCTGATTATGAGATATTGTGGTGGCATATTTGATATCTGTTGGAAAGATCTGATACAGTGTTGTTGTACTGAACACCTGCATGGTGTTGGCTCCCGGAGTTTTTAATTTTTTGTTATTTTTTGTATTTTTTGTTGTGTCCGGTTGCTATGACTCCGGGGGCAGTGACGCTGCTGGTGCCTCTCTCCTCCCTCCATAGTTCCGTAGCTTGCTGCTGTAGCTGCGGCGGGGGGATAATGATGTAATTGGCGTGTGCTGCTGCTTCCGGATGCCAGGCCGACTGATTACATTTGGTGAGATACGTGTATAAAGTAAGTAATTTGTCATTTGTGTATATGTTTTGATGTTGAAAATGGAGCAATAAAGGGTTCCAAAACATTGGTGTAACCTGTGAGTTGGCTGATTTCATTTGACCTGAGTGCCGCCGTGATATATATATATTTGGACTTCTGCTTGGCAGTCCTTACAGAAGGCAATGGGCTGTATCATTGAACTGTAATTGGAGTGCTGCTCTACTGGAATTTATATATATATATATATATATATATATACACGCACACACAATGTCTCAAAAGCGGCACTCTTCTAAACAATGTAATGTACTGAATTCCTTTAATTCAGTGCCCTCAAACTGGGTTTACACAGTCCATGAAGCCTCATAAATAGATTCCATACCAGTGGCACTCAGAAGTATTCAGATGTACTATGATGAATTTACCAACGTTTCAACGCTCTTAGTCATGCCTTTTTGTCAGGGTGCAAGATTTGCACCCTAATGAAAATGCATGAATAAAAACAGTGAAATGTTGGTAAATTCATCATAGTACATCTGATTATTTTTGAGTGCCACCAGCATGGAATCTATAAACAGTATATATATATATATATATATATATATATATATATATACACTCATGCTAATAGGTGAAGTCAGTAGGATCGTTTTTCAACTCATCCCTGTTACCCTATCTTGGTCCTCTGAGGATATAAGTTTGAACTAACTTAGGATAGAACACCTATTAGTTGTTACTATCATCTTAAAATGTGTTAAGAAATACCCCTGATGAAGTCCTGATGAAGTCCTTTTAAGGATGAAATGCATTGGGTTTCCATTTTTTATGCATGAGTCTATTTACGGGGCCTACTGTTGCAATATTATTATCTGTTTCAAAGATTGGATGTGGACTATTTTTAATGCAATTTATATTTTGCAGTACTAATGGTGGCCATTGTACCTTTTTGTGTGACATCTTGGTGCAAGGTTTTATTTTTAGAACTACCTTAAGGAGGAATTACATCCTTGAAGATTTCCAATTTTGTATTTCCAACTTGGCACACTCAGATGGTGATTTAGAGACTATCCTAAGAAGAAAGTCCTAAAAGTTCAAGTCAACACAAACTGAATCAAGATATCATATTTTCTCTTTTGATGACTTATGTTCAATGACTGTTTATCTGTTTATCTGTCTATATATATATTTCTAAAATAATATTCAATATCATTAAAGTGAAGGTGTAGAGCACTCTTTTTCCTTTGTTCTAGAAAAATCATTTAGAGGCTCTTCTAACAGGGGGCCTACAAAGAGGTGCAGCTGGTTTGATTAAATTGTGTTATTAACCAGGAATAAGAAATATTGATGTTTTAGTTCAAGTTTAGGGTATTTTGGTATATATATATATATATATATATATATAAACAATTTTTTATTTATTTCTTTTTTATTTACACCTGGAAAAAAATTGCTTACTCAATGCTAGATTCTGTTTTTGTTTTTTTTCATTAAAATAGCACCACATATTTAGATTATTAATATAATAATTTATGACATGTGTAACAATAAGGAACAACAAGGTAAGCTGATTAATTGAAGAGCATCTTTTATGTTGTACAGGTAATTACAATTAGAGGTAGGTGTACTTTAAGCAACAACTGTAAAATATAAGATGAGAGATGAGAGTTAAGCTTTTAAAATAATTTTATTCTGGCAGTTCATTGGTTGTGATAATACTTTTAGTAAAGAAGGTCATGTTAGTTATTTAACGTAGTAAGATCTGAATTAATTTACTTTAATAAATATTTATTGAAAATAGCTCTTTAGTTTTAGTTTCCTTGTAAACATTACATTTCAGTTTGCATTATCACAACATATGTATATACTTTGAGTAATTTATAATTGTTAAGTTAAGAAGACAATTTGTATACATCTTCCACCACAAAAAAATACTGCATTTAAAAAGAAAATAAAAACCCCTTCAACTCAATCTATTAGTAACAGGGTTAAACGTAAGTAAAATAATTCTCTGTCAGCTGAATGACTTTAATGGATATAGAAAATTAATTTGCAGAGTTACTATGCAAATTTCACAATTAAACCTTAACTCATTTTCCTTTGGGACTAAAAAGGATTAGTGAGAAATAGAAGCTTTGATGGGATTAAGAAACAGAAAAAAGAAAAACAGTTAAGCACATTTAATACCAGAAAGGCCTTTAGCACTAGCCCAACTCTGCCCTCCCCAGCAAGCACTACTGAAATCAATGGGAATTAGTTCATATAGTTTCAAGACATTTTTCAGATCAGTACATACAAAAAAAAGTATCTTCAAAGCCATTTTACCACTTCTGTGTGCAATCAAAAAATGAATAAAAAAGAGCCTCGAGTCTGCTGATCTGACTTGTTGTCTAAAGTGCTTGGTAGCATTAGGTATAGCTTTCAGCTTTTGACAGCCTGTCTCATGGGTTTATTCCGACAAATTCAGAGCACAAGAATTGTACTACTTTTAGTAAAATAATGAACTGATACAGTTTCTTAGACATAATTTCAGATGCAATATATTCAATGTGCCATCAATTTTGTAGTTTAAGTACAAACACTTAACACTGAACTTTAATTATCAGTGATAACCAACAATACAGCTAATGGTAATCAGGAGATCAACCATATTAAAAAGAAGACTTCCATCTTGTGCACATTGCATTGATTTCAGTGAGTGAATACAAAATATGAAATACAAAAAGTATTAGGTACAGGATATCCATAGAATAACCAGTCCTGCTGATTGTTTATCCCACCCATGAAAATACCAGGCAAGGCAGCCATTTTAAGAGCTCTACATGTTTGGAAACTACAAAATTCCAAATCTGAGATTCAAAATTATTCATACACAAAATATTATAGATATACAATAAAAATATATATGATGCATAATTCAAAATATGTGATCCATAATACAAAAGAGCGGCATATAAAATACCAGTTCCATGTGTTTTGCATCCTACCAATGAACAAAATGGCAGGGTGAATAATTTGTAGAAATGTGAAAAAGTGGGAGACAAGGGAGCACTGAGAGAAGCAGTGGAGGAGGTATTCCAAGTTGCAGTATTGGTCACGTTGGTTAACAAAAAATGTTTGGGGCAAGATAGTATCAGTGCAGGAGAGTGAGAGTGAGAGATATGCAAACCCCCATGTTTTGGTTTTGGTAAATCCACTTACAAATGTTATGGTTTTGGAAAACGTACCCTCAAGTGTTATGGTTTGGTTTCAGTTTTGGTTTTGGATTTAAAATTCTTTAAAAATAGTAAAAACAGCTATAATAAGTAATTTGAACATGGTTACATGCAATCCAAAACCCAATATTTGGTTTTTAAATCTGAGTTTTTAAATTACAGCAGACCCATGCTGGGAACTTACACAGAACCCCAAAAGTGATCCAAGTCGGGGCCCGATTTGGCTGAGAACCCCAAAGTTTTGGTGTGTTTGGTTTTCAGGAAAATGTAAACTTCATCTCGATGTACTGTGTATATATAAATCAGTAAAGGAAGGCACTCAAATAGGTCTTGTTCAAACTTATCTTATAGTAAAGGCTCAGCAGCAAAGTGTCCCTGTGCTTTATTTATTGTCATGCCAAAGCACACTCTGGGCCTTATTTAGCAGTGTTTGCAAATGCAACTACAGTACTTATGCAGATCGAATGATTGTTAGCCATTGTGCATGCATATAAGTCACATTGTGCATGTGCTGCAATCACACTGAGAATACATATGCACAGAGGAATCCATCACAGAGTGAGTGATAGGCTGTGAACATTTGGGGGTGGTGACGGGAGAGGGGTCAGAAAAACACAGGCGTGCCTGTTCGTTTAATCACCATTGTTTGGACACGCATAAATTAGCCACAGTGATTGAGTACGCAGCTTAAGAATCCCCTGCATGTGAGAAGACATGTAGTTTCTGCGGGAGGTCAGACTTTGTGTAAATGCTGTGTACCTGTGCGATGTGTGTTGATGATACCGATGCAGCAGTAGTGGGCATCTTTAGGCAGGCTGAGCCTAGGAAAGCATTTGCATATTTTTGCTGCTGAGTTCCATGTAAAATTGCAGCTGAGACTCATTAGCGATCATTGCTGAATCAGGCCCGGGAGTTGGACTCGTTTGAAATTAAAGAATCGTTAAAAGAAATAGGAATGGTAAAAAAGGGAAAAACTTAAACATTGTATCAGTAAACAGGGTTTACATCAATTTTTTGGAGAAAGCGGATAATACTTATCAATATCTACATGGTATAAAATAAAGTTCATCATTGTGATATATCTTTAACGGTTTAGGTAGCGTAAGTCAAGAAAGTGCTCGGATGTAAATTTTTCAAAGACTTGCTTCACATTTACAGCTCTGCTCCCTTTGGTTATATATTAATGTTTCATACACCTAAACCTTCCTCGATAAATGTTCTACAGAATAATGAAAACTGCATCAAAACCCATCCAATGGTTCACAAGAATATATATATATATATATATATATATATATATATAAATATAAAGGAGCAGAGTATATGTGGCCCTCAATGGCTTCAATAAGACACATAACACAAATCTTCCTATGGTCAAAGTTTCAATGGCTATGCATTTTCGTCAGGTTCTGACAAAAATGCATAGTCATTGAAACAGTGACCACAGGAAGGTTTGTGGTATGTGTCTTATTAAAGCCTCTGAGTGCCGCAAATACTCTGCTCCTTTAATTATAGCATGTCTAGGTTGATACACTGATGCTGGCAACAGGGTAAAGTTATTTCTGACATTAGCGAGTGCCAGACTATTGGATTGTGTACGTATATATATATGTATATATTGTAACATGGGGTATTGAAATGAGGACTCCAGACTGGCAGGTACTCAGTGAAGCAGTGTCTTTTTAATGGAAGCAAACACTGCACCTAAGCATATGTGAGATTAGGCCTGGATACACACAGGCACATAACAGAAAATAAGCTAATAAACATAAAAATAAATGGCCCAGCACTGCTTGTGCTAATGTCTGTGGACGTTCCAGGTCCTGGCACCCTAATGCTACCCACCACCCCTGGCCTATTGTCTGGTCAGTTTGTCCGGCATCACAATATATAGTATTACAATTCTCTATTGAAAAATAATTATTTTTTTCTGATCCACATATTGGCCAACATATTGTAGGTTTATATCATTACATTGATGACATCTTCCTCTTGTGGAACGGGACTCAAGCCAGCCTTGAAGTAGTTATGTCTAACACCAATCAGAGGGATTCCCCTATTAAATTCACTTTTGAAAACAGCTATGAGTTGATACACTTCTTAAATGTTACCATTAGTCAGAACGACAATGTACTCTAAAAGTGCAGACAGAAATACAATGTTTCAAGCAGAGAGTCACTACCCTTCCACGTCAAAGTGGGGGCTGCCATATTCACAGTTTCTGAGAATTATCCGGATCTGTAGTGACACACTTGATGCACACAGACAAATTGACAACATGGTGAAAAAAATTGTGATCTGTTTAACCCCTGCATTGCTGGAGAAAAAAAGCAGTGTTTGAGAATATAAAAGCAAGAAATAAAGACATTTTGTGTATTGTAAAAGCCTTCAAAGTCTCTAAATTAGAATATATTTGCAATCTCTGGAGTATTTGTGAGGATAATGCTCTACATATAGATAGATACCCAATACCATGGTGCGGTTGACCATCCTTTTACACTAATATGGAGACTTACATTCATCAAGTTCCTAAAACGGTGTGTTTTAAGAGATACATTGTGGGAAGTGATGCCATTTTCAGATGGTGTAATTTCCTTAAGCCCAGCTACTTCCTATAGGAAGAATTCTGGGTAACAAATATGGATCCATTTTAATTCCTACACCCCCAACCAGCCTTGCACCCCCTCCGGCAGTATGCATGCATGGTCTTAGTTATTGGGTCAAACATTCCACAGCTGCTAATTACTGTAGATATCAGCAGGGTTAGGGTTTGAGGGTACAGCTGCTGTTTGATACACATGTGCTTGCACCAAAGCAATACTGAATTGCTCTGGTAGTTTTGAATCTGCAGCCAATTTGTGGTGAGTCAGATACATAAATTGAGTGGAGCAATTCGAATTTTTAATGAATAGACCCCATAATTCATATTACTATTCAGTTAGACTGTCTCTACAGTATTTCAAATGATGCCCAGAATAGCCTACTATAGACCTTTTGGACCTAATATGTATGAAACAGTCTATTGACAGAGGTGTTATCACAATGTGAAGGTTTATAACATGCCTAGGACTTGCAGGCCAGGTTTGTAAATATTACACAATGCCAAAGTTGTGGTCAGCAGTAGATAAGCTTATTTGGTAAACATTTACCCTTGAAAAAGTCACTACATGGGATGAAGCACGTTGGTTCAAGCCCCCTGATCTCCTTCAATCTATTTTTCACTGAACTGTGGGCTCGATTCAGACACGCTCGCTAGATGCATTCGCTCGCAGCCAGCATATGCAAATCCGGCCAGCCCACAGAAAGGCAGACGATCGCATGGCAAGGCATTAGCACGCCCACTATGTCTTGGCATGCAATCGCAATGTGTATGCAGATGCCCACCACCCTGTCTTAAGATGCCCACTTATGCAACCATCGGTAACATCGAGTACAATCGAATGCATATGCAGCACTTGTGGTTGACCATACCCTACTGCAAGCACTGCGAGCACTTCTGTGTAAAAATCATCCAAGTGACATGTACTATGATGCTGTGTCTTAATTATGCATGCCTCTGAAATGACGTTAAGATGCTTGGGCACTCCTGTGTTCGCACCACCACTCCCCCGTTTTCATCGACCAGTCCCTGTCACCACCCACAAATGGTTTCTCCTGTCACTCATTCAACTGGGCTGTCTATGAGCAGCGAGGGAACGCTTCCCTATCACTCAGACTAGTTTGCACATGCACACTGCGATGCATGCGCACAATGCATATTTCGTCAGTCTGCGTGCGAATGCTTCCTAGAGAGTGGGTCTGCATCAGGCCCTGTGTTCTTATACTTCTTATATTATATGCTTTTATATTGATTTTATCGCAGTTACTACGAACTTGGATTGTTTTGGATCCTCATCATTGAAGTTCACTGCAAGCAGGATTGCCAGCGAGTTTTTTAATAATAAATTCCTGTTTTATAAAATAATTAGTCTCTACTAGCAATTTCTTCTCATATCCCATTCACCTGCATGCACTTACAAGCAACAGCACAGTACAACATAGGACCAATGGACATTTACCTTATAGTCCAACAAAAACATGTCCATATTAGTCCTGATAGCTGCACTTTGTATTACTCATAGGTGTTGTTGCAGTAGTGACTGTACAACAAGGGAGAGGAGCATGTATGTCACATGGGTTGCCATGCACAGTGGAATTTTGCCACACTCAACACTTTCATATTATTGGATCCAGATCACTACAGCAGAATATAAAGACTATTCATAAGACTATTGGTAAGAGTCATTCATTGGAACATTGGTACTGGGATATATTTTTAGCATGGTTACCTATGCATGATTCTGGAATGTCTGTAGCGACATGTTATGGCAACTCTTTTGTAGGGACACAGAGCAATTTTTGTATTCATATTTAATCCCATACTGACTTTAATACTCACTGTTCCATTGGGACACCACCTACTGTATGTGTGGGGCATTTCTTTCATACTGCCACTCATGTATCATATGAGGGTTATATAGCACCAGCACACACACATTATATATATATATATTTTTTTTTGATAGTGCTCATTATCTAACACCTGGAGTGCTCCAATGCATATTGTTTATTTGGTAAACAATAAGTCTGACAAGAGTTGTATAACAGATATACAAGATAATGCACATAAAACTAAAGTTAAGACATTTGGTTCTCACTATACATACATATAGTTTATTGCATGTTAGTTGATGCTAGTTTGCTCTATACAGGGGCATATTTAGAGAGGAGGGGACCCATGTGCATCTTTCATTACGGGCCCCCTCCTCTCACCCCAGTGGCGGGCAGCTGACGGACGTGGCTGGCCGGCCACCACAGAATCAGTAGACTCTGGACACTAGAGTGTGCCCATAGTCTACTGCGCATGCGCAGATCACAGGGGAAATGGCACAGCCACCATTTTCCCAGCGATTTCCTCTCAGTGCATGCAGAAAATGCCAGAAAAATGGCTGCAGCAGCCATTTTCAGGCATTTTGAGCAGTGCTGAGAGACCTGATGCGGGACCTCAGAGAGGTAAGTTTTAGATAATATGGGTGCAACCATTATAAATATGCCCCTGACCCTATGTGACCAGGATTGACAAGTGTGCAGCAACTTAAAATAGAGCTCAGAAAGCTCGGAGAGAAGCTGCGAGCCCTACAAGATGCAGGTTGCTGAGTTGTAGAGGGACAAGATGTCTATCACAGGAGATTGGAATTTTCAGAGAGAGGCTGTATATGGAGCTGAGGAGAAAGTTCAGTAAAACACTGAGGAATATAACTGTTAGCATCAACACAATGAAAAGAAAGTTTTTAAGTGTTTGATATACGGTATTCTTTATTTTTTTAACATTATATATTTTATAGCTATGTTGCTTTTTAATGTATTTTTTATAGCTACAGTATGTTGCTTTTTAATTTATATTTCGATTGTTGTTGTCTACATTTTACATAAAAACCTCAACATTTTCCATTGCAAATCAATAACAAATTATCTCTTTATTGATGATGATGATAATAATGGATTTTTACTACCAAATAAAAATTAATCATTAATATGTTCATGCTTTTATCTAACAAGGAATATATTGCCATATCCAATGGTACTTGTCCCCTTGACTGTGCTACAGATAGAATTGTTCCTCAAATTTTCCTATAATTGACGGTTAATATAATTTTTTTCCATCCAGCGAAACCTATTTTTAAAGAACTATCTAGCACATTTATTGTTAATAATGTTTTATCAACGGCTTGTACACCACAATCATGTAGAATTGAGGTGTAGTAAGTCAGCTATAAGAAATCTATAACTATCTTTTCTTTTGAAGCTCTCAGTTGATTAGAAAACACAGTGTAGTGAAATTAAAATGTTATATAATAGATGCTACTGATACAGTGTAAGGTTGAAGATTGACATCAATAATGTATGATAAACGTGCGGTTAAAAAGTAAAAGCTGAATATTATTGGTCCAACTGGAGTGCATTTCAATCTTTATGTATCTTGTGAATTTGATAATAGATTGTGTATTTTGGTCATTTAACATATAAATAATGACATTTTTCTATAGTAATAACCTTATAGCTTTTTATTTTTTCAAGTAAACAATATGTTTGAAATACCATACTAGGGTCAGTAATCAACTTAGTATAGGTATCCTGGTCTCCTAATATCCTAAATGCTTCACTGCAATAATAATTTTATCCTGTAGGACCAACCACTCCCTACCCACTTTATCTACAACTCTGATGATGATTGAATTATAATGACTGAGTGGACACTTCCCTACATTCTGTCATACTGTATTGATGTGGACCTTCAATCACTTGATAACTTCAATTTATATATATATATATATATATATATATATATATATATTGTAGACAATGATGGACGACACTCCACTGGACTTATCTAAACAAAGAGATATAGGCAAAGCTACAGTAGTCAACATTTCAGAGGGGATACCTCTTTTGTCAAGACATCACATATATATGAAAAAGCAACTTACATAAGTACTTACTCACCACAGTGCAGCCCTCCTCCCCACACTCCCCGATGGATGCCGATGACGTCATCAAGGGCAGACAGATGCCGACATCCCAGCAGCCTCCAGGGTGTGTGGCCATGCAAAGTACCCCTCATAGTTACAGAAAATACAAAAGCCAGCTGTATGAAGGAATAGGAAGATAATAAATATAACCATCTGTTTTAGCATTTAAATAGCCAGATACAGGGGACTAAAGAGCACTTATCACAGCTACAATCTGAAAGTAAGAAAAACGTCTGGCTATTCTCTATAAATAATACTATATAAAACCTGAGATACTGTTGTGTAGCATCCCTACAATTTATAGATAAGAAGTCATTTTTCTTAAAAACAATGCAATGCATGAATGCTGAAAGATATCTGAAAAAAATGATCAAATGCAATACTGTATCTAGATTATATACTTTTATCTTGTATAAGCAAACAAACGATTTGGGGTGATAACCCCTAGATAAAAACTTATCATTCATGATGTGCATCTGGTGAAATGCGTTCTCTATTACTACAGATCCTCAAAATTCTCACAAATTGGGAACAGGGGAGACTTTTGATGGAGGCCTGTGGATGACAACTTTCTGCCCTTAAAAAGGTGTTTCACTCAGTGTCTTTAGTATACAATGGTGTTATAAACTCCAAAGACTGACTGAATTTCACTTGACATCTAGGTAGTGAACTTCCTAAAAGCTGCAATTAAATGCAATAGTATCGGCGGATCTTTGCAATTTACCACATCCATCATTTTTATTAATTGTTGTTTGGTTCCTGACCATAACATAAAAATGTAATTTATGTAATGGCAGTAAAAAACTATGTACTTAGCTATATTGGAATCTGCAAAAAACAAATCTCTTTCCATCTGCACCATGAACTCTGGTTATAAAACTTGCCATCAAAGATGAAATATTTCCGGGACAGGGTCAATTCTAAAAGAGAGAGAAACAGATCCAAGTCTGGACCTTCAAAAGCAGGATAATTACACAAAACTTTCTTGAAGGATTCAAAACCCTTATTGTGTGTAATGTATGTATACAATCTGACCACATCAACAGTGCACATCAGGTAAAATTGTGGTACTGGGGAGAGATCCTGCAACTTACATAAAAATGTAGTGCTCTCTTTCAAGCACCTTGGTTCTCTTTGGACCACAGGCTGTAGGAAAAAATCAAGGAACTGTGAGACCATATAATACAAGGAATCCCGGGCTGCTATGATTGGCCTCCCTGGGAGCTTCTGTGCATCATTGTGCAGCTTTGGAATGGTATATAATACTGGTACCTTTGGAAGATCTTTTTTGAGGTCCTCACACACTTTAGATGTCATCATACCATCTTCCACAGATCCAAGATAGCATTCAACTCATGTTTATACCCGATGATGGGATCAATGGTTGATAGACCTGAATATCAGATAATTGTTGATAGATTTCAGTTCTATATGCCTGGATGTCTTGGATGACAATGCCCCGCCCTTGTCAGCCAGCCATAATAGAATGTCCGGATAATTTGACAGATCTTTTAAGGCCTTTCTCTCTGATTTGGATACATTGGAAACAGTAAACCTAAATGAGTTACATTGTGTGTCAATGACATTATTCATCTGCATTGAAAAATATTTAACTGCTGCATTAGTGGAAATTGGAATACCAGTGGTAGAAGGAAATACCAGTGGTAGAAGAAATCTCTTTATTCACAAAATATTTCTTAAGTTTGATCCTGCGATCTAATTTGTACAGGCATTAGGGGCGCTAGATGGAACAATTGATAATCCTTTATTGAGAACTGATATTTCATCCAATGTAGATGTCTTGTGGACAAAGTGAACACTATGCTCACTTTTTGCACCCTTTTCCTCCACATCCTCATCCACTGGCATCCCCTATGAGTGTGTACTCTTTTCCTGACCCTACCTTGGCCCAGGGTATGACCCCTAAAGGGAGCTTCTGTACTTCTGGATGTGTGGATTCAACAGAATTTTCCACATCACTTGATGATGCAGCTTCACTTGAGGTCTCTGTCTCTAGTGGTTTTTTCTGATTGGATCATAATTTATGTCTCCTGGCATTAGGTTGGCCTCAATTATTCACCCAACTGTACACCTCTTGGTAGTCTCTATTTACAGTTTCTAGGTTTGATTTCTTGAATCTAATTAGCTCAGACCTGTACTTCTCAACTTGTATAGTAAGCTTGCTTAGCCAATCAGAGTCAGTGTCAGTCTTCAATTGATTTAGGTGTTTAGTTTCAAAAGCCTTAATATTATCCTTAACTGTTGTCAGCTCTTTTGCAGATTCAGATATTACCAATAGTATCAAATCAAATGAGCATTTATTTAGTATCGCTGCCCATTTGTGACAAAAGTCTAAATTGTAGTGACCTATCATCGGAATGTTTCTGATCTTAAATCCACTGGGAATTTATTTCTCCCAAAAATAGTCAAAGAGCCTGACACTGTGCAAAAAATAATCAATATCACATTTTTTTCATACGCAATAATTGTGTGTACAAATGTTCTGGACTTTCACCCCCTGCTGTGCTATGTAATTTGTTTTTAAAGAGTATGCCGTCAGCATCTGAATCAGAGAAGGTAAACAAATCACCTAAAAGCAGTGTGATACTGTTAAACACTTCAACCACTGACATCGTTACACTGTGCACAAGATGGTCCCAGAACAGAAAAAACACTAACCAGCCTCTGCTGGGTTTGCACCCAAAAAGGACTGATGCTTGTAATGAATATATATATAATTATCAAATTCCTTTATGAAGACCACAACACCTTCATATAAGTCACCAAAGACTCTACCATAGGATACAACAGATATATTCTCAAATAACTGAAAAATAACTGAAAGTCAGCTGCTTTCTAATATCTGATTAAAGTAGATAAGGACCCTCATAACCCAACTGGAAGCCCTATAATTTATGTAATATATTAACTTTCCTCTTACCTCTCTCGTTACATTGAATTGGATTCCTTCAGAGAATTATAATGTTATAAATAGACATTTTTATGATAAATCACTTGTGTTTTAACTGTATATGTTGGCCACATTACATAAAATCCTTTTACATATTTATAAAGCATTAAGATGGGTTAAGCCACACCTATAAAATATAAACAAGCAAAGTAATTTTATCATAAGTGCATTGAATATATACTAACCTATACTTACTTTTGATATGATGGAAGCTTTTATAGTTAAGATAGAGACACAGCAATTGGAATATTGCTTACACTTAGCTATACACCCTATCATGTTGCAGTGGGCAGAAGAAAACAAACCAAAACACCTTTCTCCAGAATTACATTTTCTGGTATTGCTTTATAGAGGTCTTCTTTGTATGGAGTGATACTCAAAAAAACTTAGATGTATTTTGGGTCTACAAATTTTAATTCAAAGCAAATATGAGTACAGGTACATAAGTGATTTTCTTGTATCTAGATTTTTTTTGTCTAAGAAAAATAAGTCATATATTCAATCTGTTATTTACAATAACTACCTACCAGCATATAACAATCACCATCCTAATTGGATCAACAATAGCCCAAGAGGACAATTTCAGAGAATTATACAGAACTACAGCAGCTTGGATAATTTAGACATACAAACTAAAAAGATCTCTGAAAAATAGAATGTAGAGGGAACACTGAAAGTGTATGAAAGTGTCCAAAAATTTACATAGAAGATTTTCTAAAATACAAACAAAGGCAAGTACAAAAAAAAAGAAATTGTATAAACAGCAATCTTCACTCAATACTGCAGTAATTCTAATAATAGGATAGCTACTGTAAACTGGAACACATCGTCACAGTTTGAAAAGAAACATTCCCACCAGTTGCTTTCCAAAGTACACAAGAGAAATCATCAGTGATGCTTTTGAATATTGTACTAATTGCATCTGTTCTGTTGTAAATCCAGAAATATTACCTTGACTAATTTAAAAAAAAGTTTGATGTCCATCCAACAGAAAAACATTTACTGTCAACTGTAACTCTGAAGGAGTTATCTACATGCTGTAATCTACAATATATAGCAATGTTTCTCAAACTCATTCCTCAGGGATCACTAACAGTACATGGTTTCCATTTTTCTTAGTTGTTGCATAGTTGTAGTTATTACTGTCTGACACATTTTAAAAGATCCACAGCTGGAGCTAATTATTTCACTTGTGAGTCTATGAGTGCTGCCTGAGTAATGAGTTTGGGAAAACTGTTATATAGGATGCGCAAAAAGGAAAGTAAAGGAAAATCATAAAAAGAGTCCTCAACACCCAGTGTGATGGTCTGTAATTTTCAACTTCTCATATTGTTCAAAGAAATTGGACAGGCAGAAACTATACAGCCAGTATATATAAAATAGAAACAAACTGGATTTTTTAGCATAGCACATTGACATCAGATTGCTTGAACATTGGCTTTGACATGTGGCCTTTCTTCAAAAAGTAACCTCAATAATTACTGTCAATATGAAGGAATCTGGATATTAAAGCTTATATTGTCCTTTTTATTATTTCTATTTTTATTATGTTTTAATAATATTGGCATTTCTATTAAATATGTATTGTTTGTTGCATTTTATCTTATTTTATGTTTTACATAGATGCAGGGATCTAGCATATAGACTTCATCTATATGTTTTTTTTAAAAAATTTTCACTCTCTTTTTATCATTTCTAAGTATTGTATTTTATTTATTTCTAAGTATTGCTATATCTTTATTTTTATTATTTTAAGTATATTGATTATTTTTGTAAATAATTTATATTCTCCACAGTTTAAATATTTCCTTTATAATGTATTCTTTTTTGGAGCTCACCAATACCAATTAACCATTATTCCCAATTGATATAGCTATCTAATAGTGGTGTATCTAAACTGGGTGTAGGGTGTCCAGTGCACACAGGTCTCTGGGTCAAAGGGGGCCCTCCATGCACACCATGTACCTTAATCTATTTAAATTTCAGCTTTACATCAGTATATACATGTATTAAGTGTTGACCATTGTACACTATTTAATTGTAGCTATCACTCACTAACTACAATATATTTTAATTATTGTATTTCAATGTTTGATGCTATTATCTGCACATCTTTGTGTTGTTCCTTATCTATTTTAATACAGTGTTTAGTGGAAAGTCTGAAATATTTTGACTCATGGACATTCCTTAAAATCAGAAAACTAAATTATGTTTTTTTTTCTTAAAGATTTACCATTTGGTTATAGTACACTCTTGAGAATTATTACTTTCCAATTTATAAAAATGTAATGCTAAAAAATCTTTGTGTATTCAGAACTGTTTTTTATTGATGATCTCTCAAGTGTTGGATTTATCTCTATCAATATTGAAAAAAAACCTCAGAATATTCATCTTTAGTATAAAACTTGTTAAGTAAAATGTGCTAAAGTAGTAAATGGAGGTCTTTCTCACTTTGAATCCTCTTAATTTCAACAATAGGTGAGAAGATCAAGATATCTGACTGATTTTAATACACATTTTGTTTCATCTGCATGCTTTAACTTTTTACTGTAATTTGAAATTTTATATTTGCTTTTTAATTAATGTTATTTTAAAATATATTAATAGAAGGTATGCTTTAATATTTACTGCAGTCTTGGAAAATGTTGGGCACCATCATTATCATAGTGTATTAAATTTCTAGCAAATGACATATATACAATTTATAGGGGAAAATATAGTCTTCTGATGCACAGCTGTATCTATTACTCTCCTTCTTTGGGGAGTATTAACATATTAAATTTGGGGTTAAAATAATCTCTATTCTGGGGAACAGACAGAATGTAATTTTTACCAAATAATGTATTATGAGTATTCCAGTGAAAATGTGTGAGCAGTTAGGAAATTATATCCTGCAGGGTTGTAAAACTTAAAAACAGGTGAACCCATTAATGACTGGATGATGAGATTTACCTTTAGCATTGCAAAAATGACAGATCAACATAGAGCTGTACCTCTGGTGGGAGTTAGAAATACAGTTATAGTTCAGATTCTACAGAGGCCAGAACTCCAATTTATAATTACCTCTGTGTTGGTCACAGATAACTATGCTTTCTTTATTTGGGGGATGATACAGAGAAGCTTCAGTTTATAACCCACTCCAGGGCAGTGGCGTAACTTCAACCCAGGTCCCTGGAGGCAAGCTAAATTATGGTGCCCCCCCCAAAAAAATAAAATTAAATTAACCATCCCCCCAGCACCTATGCCAGCCCCAGCTGCCATCGCCCCCTATGCAGTTCCCCCAGTAGTGGTCCCCCTGTGCAGTGCCCTCTGTAGAGGTCCCCCTATGCAGTGCCCACCTATGTAGTGCCCCCCACTAGTGGTCCCCCTATGCAGTACCTCCAGTAGTTGTGCCCCTATGCAGTGCCCCTGGCAGTAAGGACCTCTGTAGTGCTACCAGTTGTAATGCCCCTGTAGTTCCCCCAGTTGTAATGCCCTTGTAGTGCCCCCAGTAATAATGCTCCCTACAGTGCCCCAGTAGTAATGGCCCTTGAAGTGCCCCCAGTAGTAAGGGCCCCTGTAGTGCCCCCAGTTGTAGTGCTCCCAATAGTGCCCCCAGTAGTAAGGCCCCTGTAGTGCCCCCAGTAGTAAGCTCCCTGTAATGCCCCCAGTAGTAAGCCTCCTGTAGTGCCCCAAGTAGTAAGTGCCTGTAGTGACCCCAGTAGTAAGCCCCAGTAGTGCCTCATGTAGTAATGCCCCCTGTAGTGCCAGTAATGCCCCACAGTAGTGCCCCCTGTAGTAATGCCCCCCTGTAGTAAGCCCCAGTAGTGCCCCTGTAGTGAGCCCCAGTAGTGCCCCCTGTAGTGAGCCCCAGTAGTGCCCCCTGTAGTAAGCCCCAGTAGTACCCCTGTAGTAAGCCCCAGAAGTGCCCCTGTAGTAAGCCCCAGTAATGCCCCCTATAGTAAGTCCCAGTAGTGCCCCCTGTAGTAAGCTCCAGTAGTGCCCCTGTAGTAAGCCCCAGTAATGCCCCCTGTAGTAAGCCCCAGTAGTGCCCCCCAGTAATGCCCCCTGTAGTAAGCCCCAGTAATGCCCCCTGTAGTGAGCACCCCCGCATGCACACACACACACACATACAAAAAAAAAACAATACTTACCTTGAACCCCACTCCGGTGCTGCTGCCATCCGTCCCCAGTGCCCACTCCTCGAAACTATGGGAGTGATGTCATGACATCACTCCCATAGTGCATTGCGGGACCTGGCAGTCAGAGCTCAGGAGTGAGCTTCGACTGAGACTGGCACCATGGGGAGGGAGGGAAGAAGGAGTGGGCACCTGCTGGTAACACTCAGTGGGCGCCCAGCATACGGAGGGTGCAGGGGATGTAATGGAGGTGGAGCACCGATCAGCAGCGCTCCTTCTCCAGGCAGTGCCCGGAACGGCCATGGGACAATGGAGCCAGATGCCCCCTTCAGGGCTGGCGCCCGGCGGCAAATGACTCCATTGTCTCCGGGAGTTCCACCACTGCTCCAGGGAAGTATTAGAAATAAATACCCAGAGCTAATGCAATCTTGGTTTGGAACCCAAAATAACTGCAAACAGAGGCAACCATTGATATCCACTATAACTGTCATATTTATAAACACACACAAGTAGCCATTTGCCAAAAGATTGGAGTAGGAGATGAACTGTATAAGTATGTTTGGACTTGAAGTTGTAGTGTTTGGAGAATACAAATCAATGCTGTAAAGATTAAGTTAAGGAATACACTTAAAAAATGTCTATAATCATATAATATAAAAGACTTTGACTAACAATATACATCTATAAAGTGACCAAACATGACACCTATGAACAATAAAGAAGCTTGTTTATCAGTGGAATGTTGAAATATCAAGCAAGCATGATCTATTTTCGGCACTTAAAGCACTGAAGTCTTTCAATTACTTAACTTAACAATATTAATATTTCATTAGTTTTTATTTAGTTTGGTGTTGAAATTTTTCTTTATTTACCAATTGTTTATGTAAGCATGTTTTACATTCCTACAGTACATTTGAAATATAAACTCATAAAAATCTTTGTTTTTCATTTCTTGCACCCACATCTGTTACACCACTATTCTCTAATTGTCGTATTAGTAGAAATTTTTAAGGTGTCATCCCTTATAGAGAATGCATAGGATAAGATTTCCCCAGGACAGTTCAGACTAAAATTATTATTAACCTATGTTTACATCTCATCAAGGTGTATTTAAACTTGCACTTTATTATTTACTTACTTATTTCTCTGTACAAATAAAAAAGCAGTGTAATTAAAAGGCCATCATTTTTTTCACAGTTTATGGGATTGAAATATTATATGTGGTATTACTATACATCATTATTGTATTTTATTTGTATTTATGGATTTAGCACAAACTACTGTAAGTGCCTAGTGAGATTCAGCTCTCAGGTTGCGATTAGCTCCGAAGCCCTACTTACCCCAGAAGGGTGCGAGCAGATACCTGTGGTATTGTAAGATTAGCCTAGGTGCTAGTAGTGGGAAGTAATTGAATAGATCCCGGGCACTTAGCACTGGAATTTTTTTAAACACACTTGGAGCATCTCAGTTAAGTTTACAACTTTATTATAATATTTATCGTCAGACCATTTACACTCCATAAATCTTACGTGTAAGGATTAGAGAGCTTCTTTCTATTACCTTCAAAGTTTGATAGCCTACTGTATTTTCTCCAATGGGTTCCCTGTTTTGCTGTCCCTTTATACTGTACTTCCTTTAAATGTTTGCATTTAGTTCAGAACCTCTACAAGTTTTAGTTTAAAAAAAACAACTTACTGAACCTATTATTTGCTATGACAAGATTACTTTTTCAATATTTTATATTCTTAAAGGCACTTATCCATAACTGCCAGTTGTAAGTTCATCTCTTCATAATCAGTGGCACTGAAAAATACTCTTTAAGATCCTTAATTTCACATTAAGTTTTTTCCAAAGACTCTTTCAAAATACATAATTTTGTTTAAGTAGGAAAGTTTACTCTATAACATTTCAACTGTTTTTCAAAACCTTATCATGCTGATGGAAACAGCCATACATCCCATTTTCAAGCACTTGTTTTTCCCCCATATAACTAGAAATGTTCTCATGCTCAGTTTTATTAATACATCCAACTATTCCATAGTCTTAAAGTTTACTCTAGAGAGATCCACACTATAGCATTATTCTTCTTTTGTACCTTTCTCTTTCTCTGAAATGTCACTTTGAAACTTTGCACGGGATATGTCCCAACATTATTGTGGCCTTAATTTGCATTCATTAATTTAAATATCTATTCTCACTCACCAAGCAGCAATCATACATTTATGTTCAATACAGTATGTGAAGAAAGCTTTGCCCAGGAGCTTTAGTTGCTCAAGCTAATCAACCAACATGGGCCAGACATGTTGCAATCAAAATGTTGGCACTTTAGTTTGCATGAATCACCCATATTCTTAGTAGTATGTGCAAAAGTGTTGAAAGGAGTGTGCTCCTGCTCCATATGTCTTTCCTCCCTGACATTCCATGTGAACACATGGATCTGGAGATTATCCCACCATACAGTCACACAGAGCACCATATGAGACCACAAGTTCACTATATCACCACTGCTATAGTGAGGGGCAATAGTGCTGCCATTTGCCGGTGCATATACCACCATCATGCCTAGCACACTACAATGCCCAGCAACACCTCAAGCTCCAGGCTGATCATGTCTATATATCTGTATACTGCTATAACACCTGTGAAATCCCCATGTCTTAAGCTACTTGTTATTCTACCCAATTCAAAAACCCTAGCCAGGACTTGGGAGAGATTAGAAAAATGAAACACAAATTTTCAAAGAATCGAGTTTGGACTGAAGCGAGTTTTCCAATGGTGAATGATTTCGAGTTTTCTCTGCCAAGTTCCTTGTCTGACCACAGCCAAACACTCCTGAACATGCAGCCTGCACATATCAGTGAGATATGTGCAGGCTGCATGTGTGTATAATGTCAAATATAAGTGTAAAGAATAGAAATAAAATTACATGAGGTTCGCCCCCCAAAGCAGAACCAGCCTAAGCTCCTGAGCAAGTTCTGGTTTGAAAAATACACAGCCAATCAGTGGCCTCTTACACTAGAGTATCCACTGAATAGGTGTGACCCACATGGCTGTTGATTGACAGCCATACAGCTTACAGCCAATCTGCAGCCACTTACTCAAGAGCAGACTCTGATTGGCTGGTGGCCTGGCTAATGACAGAAACCACGAGGGTCTTTGTCATTTACTGGGGTAGAGATGTATGTGGAAACACCTACATCTCTACAGTGTCCACATGATCCAGGCTATTTGCTTTGTTATGTTGCCACATCCCGGGGACTCTACTGGACAAGAGAACCAAGCTACTCCAGGAGATAGGTGAGTATTGGAATTCTTTTATTTTAGGGAAACCATGGAAATTCTACTGGACAAGGGGACCAATCACCTGGTCGAAGGTAACTATGTGTGAGTGTGTTTAGTGTATTTTAAAACTTTACTTGTGTGTGAGTACTGTGATTTTTTTACTATTTTTTTTTATAGTGGGGGGTACAGGTGCTATCCACCTGCTGGCACTTGTAGTTCTACAAGGTCCAAAAGGCAGGCATGCTGGCACCTGTAGTCCCACTGTAAAAACAATAGTAGACATATATTAATTGCACTATTACCCCTGCACCCATTGACAAGGGGCTCAGAGAAGAGCCTCAGGCTTCAGCCTAAGCCTGGGGTGCTTTGGAGAAGGGGAACCCATTTATTGGGGGTTCCCAACCTCCCCTGTGATCCCCAGCTTTGGCAGACTAGCTTGGGGTGTTAATGCTTTGGCCGAGTTGAGTTTGGGTACGGTGCTTGTTTTAAAAATAGAAGTAACCCCACACCATTTTCCCCCATATTTTTAAAACCAGGACTGGCTCACAGAGCCCAGAGCTGGTTCATAAAACACAGGGGAACCCTACACAGTTTTCCCTCTGAATTATTAGAACCAGGACTGGCTCAGGAGCTCAGGGCTGGTTCTACTTTGTGGGACCCCACATTGTTTAAGAAAAAATAACCTTTTTATCAGTTATTTACAGTCTCTGTGTATGTTCTGTGTATGTTTCTGCTGAACATGCAGCTCACGGGCAAATTAATTAATTTCCCTAATTTGTACATGCTCTCGTGAGTGTTTTTAAACTCAATTATTGGTAAATTCCTGAATCCTATCTTTAATAGTGAAAGGTTTGCCTGATTGTGAAATGAAGAGTGTTTGCTAACTCTCCTGACTTTTCCTGCAGCAAATGAGAATTATCTCCTGGGTTTTTACATTAAGAAATTTCTGAGTTGTAAAAAATGGCCAAATTCTCCAGATAATGCTTACTCAACCAAATTCAATTCTTAGTAAATATACCCCTAAGAACTAATTAAGATGTACTATGTATGGACTTACCATTACCAGCACCAACAACTGCATTACATATTTAACACCACATATGTTCTGTCCAAGCATATTGTATCCTGGTTCATCAGTCTTTCTGGAGGACTAATATACCCAGCTTGCTCAGCTGCACTTCACATTGATAGATCATCTACTAATAGGTCCTAGTCCCTGAGTGTAAATTACAGATCAGCTAATAAAAAGTGCTCTCATAAACTACAACAATATTTCTTTATTACCTATTGTAGCCATTAACATATACAAATATAAACATTCATATGGTATACTTCCATTTTGCTCCCCAAATTGCTACAAGCAGATCTTTTTTTATTCAGAGTTTAAGATTACAACCAGTGCTGGCACAATATAGTAAGCATAACAGGTAGTTGGCATATTTCAGAGGTATCCCGCTTGTCCTCCAGCCCGCTCCTCCAACTTTTTTAACTAAAACTCATTTTCTTGGTGCACAGTTTGCTTCCTTTCACCTCATACTGACTAACCAACTCTATGTTCAGGCTGCTGCTTATGACACTACTACACCTGGGTTAACAGGAGACTGAGCAGCAAAGCAGAGCCCCTCATTGAGATCTGCATGTCACTTCACTACTGCTGAGCTCTCTACATAGAGTGTTCTCTGCACCTCAGGTTACACTGCAAACTTCATTGCATTGAATACCACACTGCACTGAGAACTGATGGGGCCCAGTATGGGGTGTAATACTTATCCTAGTCGAGTACCACATTAAGGGACTTATCACAGTTTTAAGTATTGAAGAAATAATATTGGTATCCTATTTATATAGTATATTTAACCATTGAAAAGGGCAATTAATGGAAAAATAAGCAATTAGAGTGAACTAAATAACTCACCCAATAACCCTAACCCACATTTCCCGCAGCCTAACCCTAACCATCCCCCTGCAGCTTAACCCTAACCCTACTCCCACAGCCTTACCCTAACCCCTACCCTAACCCCAAGTTGAATACTTACCATTGGGATGTCAACGGTCTGGATTCTGAAACCAGGATTTCGACTGCTTTTGGGATTCTGGTGCCAGGATTGTGACCATCTGCATCCTAACCACAGGGATGCAGACTACATCCCATCTGCTTATTTACTGATAAAATGTTCATTATGTATTTGGTGTATATATGATGCATTTGATGTAGGTGATGATATTAGAGAATATTTTGTTTTTGTAGATTAAATGTTTATTGAGATTCACTTAGTGCACATCTGGCAAGAAAGCATGGAGATGCTATGGTAATAAAGATAATAATTTGAGCACTAATATTTTGCCTTCAGTTTTGAAGATCTCTTAATTCTTGTGACTTTCATTATTCTCATAAAATACTAAAAGGCTAGGAGTATAATTTGATTTTATGTTGTGATAAAAAGACTTGACTACCTGAGGTTGTATTTATTATAATATAAATTCTGTCTTGATTTGTGCATTATTACAGTATCAATCTGTTTCATATGCTATTTATGTGACATCCGCTTCTTTCAGTTGCCTTGGCATTGAATATGCCTTATACTGGACTACTTTCTTTCAGAGATATGAAATATTGTGATGCACCTCTTCTATAAATATGTAAGTACAGTAATGTTTAAAACTTGTATGATGAGATGTTTGTAAAATGTATGGTTTTTGGTCCTCAAATAGTGCCTTGAGTTGACCATTAGTCTGTATAACAAATTACGAATATCCAATAGCTGCTCTAGATAAGTAACTACAGTATATATATGAGTCTTTGATGTAAGCAGTAAAAGGTACTAAACATTTGTGTCACTAACTCATGCCTGGCAACCAGGTCAATATCGATTAACTCATAATCTTGGGCTATGCTAAGCATTATACATTTTCACAGGCTATCACGAACTATGGTTATTCTTATTTTTATGTGCCTTTCAAAACTTCAGCATGCCCTGCAACAGTTTAGCTTGGCCAAATAGCAAAATTGTGCAAAGCAAGCTGGGATGTGTAGTTCTTCAACAACTGGTGGGCCGCTTATTGCCCAACCCTGCATTAGAGTCTCAGCTGGTGACAGCAGTGTTAAAAATAAATAATCTAAGATTACTTTTTCAATCTTAAATACCCTAAAGTTTCCAGGATAAAGATCTCCCCAAGAATGTTTACTTCAGGTTTCCATAGCAGAACATTTAATTTTCCATTCGACCATTGATCATTTCTGTTTTCTCAAATCACCACTGACTTAACCACAGTATATAAATATATCCATTCATACATTTGCATATGTGTATGCTACTTGTGCACAGATCAATTCTATATGCTATAATCTATTATTTAATATGATTTTATATCTAAAAACAAAAAAAAACACTTGAATACTGCAAAAGCAGTATCCATGTATATTTGGGAGGCAAAGTGTCAATCAAGAGAGCTACAGTTTAATGCAAAACCCATCTTTTACTCATCTGACACCAGTATTCAAATAAAAATATCTGGGTATCTAGCTTGATTCCTATCTAGTATTCTATTAAAAAATTATGTCATATTATAATCATGTGTGTAAGCATAATAACCTTTCAAATGAAACAAACTGAAAATGATCCAGGACACATTTCAAAATACTGTAAGTGGTATCTCTCATAATGGTTTATATTGGCATAATGGTTTATAAATAATGAAATTATGTTTAAAAAAAAACAGATGTACACTGTAATTACGAACTAAGGGACTGATTCAGAGCCACTCGTAAGCGGCCGCTCGTTCGCTCTGAGCGATGTTTGCCCAACTGCGCATGCGTACGGATCGTTATACGCATGCGCGAACCAGTCAGTGCGGTCCAAATTCATGTGCTCGCAAAATAGCGAATGACTGATAATTTGAGTGACAGAAAGAGGCGTATGTGGGTGGTAACAGGGGAAGGTGCTTGAAAACGGGGAGTGGAGATCCGATCGCAGGCGTGCTTAAAGGTCAAAACGGGCGTTTTATGGGTGTGCATAATTAAAACAGCAGCGTCATTGACCACGTCACTGGGTTATTTTATAGCCAGAACTGCTCGCAAAATTGTGGTAGCAAAAACCAACCACAAGAATAGCGAGCAGCTCATACCCCGGTCGATGTACTCGATTAATCTAATAAATAGCGGACATGACGTAGGATGTGAGTGGCCAGGGGGCGTAGTTTCCCAAAAAATGACCGCAAGTTTTGTTCGCTTGTTCAGACCTAGAGGCGTGAACAGACCGCAAAGAGCGAACGGTTCATTTGAATAGCCCCTCCTATTTTCTGGACGAGCGAGCGCTAATTGCGTCCGGCTCTGAATCAGGCCCTAAAGCCATTGTTACTTGTTAATTTAAAAACAAATGGCCCTTTACAAAATAAGAATTTCATCATATAAACCAATGCAAAAGTTGTAATATGGGCCACAAATTAGTAAATTATAACTGCATACCTGCAATTATAAAGTTTGCAAAAATGTCATTTATTTATGCAATTAAATACATGGATTTTATAACATGTAAATAGACAAAAGCACTCTAAAAATTGCAAAACTCTTATTAAATACCTTAACAATACAAAAGTTTACATTACAATATAACATTTATGGAATGTGAATTCATTTTGTACAGTAGTCTTAAAACCAGTTAAAAATTTAGATATAAATAAGTGTTTATAAAAGCATTATTAAAAAAAAAAATAATAATTAAGCTATACAAGTTCAAAGTTATAATATAAAACAATGGCCCTCATTCAGAGGCGGTCGCAAGAAACGAGCGCTCGCTCTGAAGGAGGGCGGCCGCTTGACTTTTCAAGTGCAGCCACCTGGTCGCTAGCTAAGCTGTGGGTTAACACCCACAGCTTTAACGACTGACCAGGTTGATGGTCGCGATGGTCAAAACCATCGCGACCATCAGGGCTTGCGACGAGACCCTAAGGTTGGGTCTCGGCAACCACAAGCAGGAAGCTCCCCACTGACATCACTGCTGGTGTCAGTGCGGCCGCCCACAAAATGGCAGGCATTCCTTAAGGAACGCCTCCGTTTGTGAAACCACCCCCCCACCACACGTACAAAATGGGTCGAGCTGTCAATCAACATCGACAGCCGCCCCTTTTGAATTGAGCTCTGGAGCGAAAGAATTTCTCTCTTGCTCCGGGGCTTGCGCACGTGCAGTGCAGCCGTTGTGCGTGCGCAGGGCCTAAACATCGACCCTCTTGCGAGTGCTCAGTGCTTGTGACCGGGTCTGAATGAGGTCCAATGTGTATGTATTTTTATGTGATTTAAAAACAGAACATTTTTAGGAGCAAATGCAATTACTTGACAATTTATATATTGTAGAATAGAAAAAAAAAGAAAAAATCTTCTTTTCAGCACACTCCAAAAAAAACCAGCAAAAAGACTTGAATACTACATGATAATAGAAATTCAGAGATCTTTGTTGCATATATTTTCAAATACATGGTTAAGCTTTGGGCTGTGTCAAGGCTTCTTTGTACTGGTGTCCCGAATGCTATATGATAATAGCTCCCACTCTGGGTCATATAATTGCATAATTTTGTGTGCCACATGACAACAGCACATACATATATATATTTAAGTTGAGAGCCAAATCACCTGAAGGTACCCCAGAGACCTCCAAATAGCACTACAGGAACCAGCACACCCTCCCAATGCTGGTCCCATCTATGCCTCTCAGAACAGCAATACAAATATTGTGCTATTTGGAGGGCTTGGGGGTACCTTCAGGTGAGTAGTTTCTCAACTTAAATATATATACATAAAAACACAAAAGCAAAAAACAAATATTAAAACTGAACTGCATAAAGACATGATATACTGTTTAATATTTTAAAACAAGACTAATCTAAGAGTTACAATTTTCATTTTGTATGCATAATATTATATACACTATTTTTAAGCTAATTAATGCAAATTATAAGACATTGAATACTAGCTATAATATCTAATCATATTGCAAAATGTTGAAAGTCACCTGGAAGAGAAATTTAGATGACTGGTACTTGTTTTTGCTCAGATTTTTAGGTAATTACACTATTGTCCAGTTATTGTTAATTTTTTTTAATACAAACTTTGTAAATTTGATGTAGTAGAATGCTCATTAAATTAGACAACCAATTAATTTTTGCTTTATTTCACAACATTTACATCATATAAAGAATCAATTGAGCATGAAGGGAAGTCAGCAGCAAAACAAAAATTTAATTTGCAAAGGTATTATTAATGGTTTTCTGTTAATCCTGCTAAAATGACAACACACCAACAATTTCCATACTAACTATGTGCAATAAATTGAAATATTGTACCTTGTATCTTTAAAAAAAACTCAGTTATCTGATTAATAGTGATAAAAAGCCCTGGATCCATTCCGATATTACCTCTGTCTGGCTAAAGCAAGTTGTTGAGTGTAGTTGACTGAAAAGAGAATTGAATGGGAGCATCATGTGATCAAAATATATTCTACCCTTTTATACATTGATTTGTAGTGTTATATTATGAGTTATAAGGTTTAATAATGTATGAAAACAATGGTGCTTCTTCATTAATGTGGTCAGTGTAATTAACATATATTTTTATTGAAAAAATCAGCATGGCCTTTTTAGAATTCCTATAACCATTTCCAAATGACCAGCACAGACCCAGATTTGTGGAAAGATCACATAGACCAGGCCTGTGATGACAAACTTGTTGTGACAAAATGCTCCACTTGTTTCATCATACAGGGGCCAGCTTTATCCTTGTATCCAATTATATGAAAAATCAATATAAAGTGCATGCATTTGGGTGCATGACATTGTCATCAATTAGGTATCAATCAGTGCCATGACACCCTGTTTATTAGTGTTTGAGCAATAGGCTCTATTCATATTGTTATATATGGGAAAGATTCCTGGACTGCACACCCTATATATATATATTAAACAAAAAAGAAGACCGGCGCTGACAGTCTATCTGTATATAGAGTCAATAGGTTAGTGTATACAGCTCACCACAATACGACCGATGCTGGTCTTGAGGCACTAGAGTCCACACAAAAAGCTGGGACCGCTGCTCCCCAAATGAGTGACAGGTGGATCCTGGATCTCACAGGATAATGGAATCTAGGAGAAAAATAACATATGGGGGCGCTCCATAGTGCATAAAAATATTTAGTAGGACACAGTAACAACGATGCTGGACATTACAAGGGGTATACTCGTACCAATGTTTAAAAAAGGGTGGACTGGATACCACATGATGGAATGTAAAACAACCAGACTAATCACCGGCACGTCTTCCGGAAATCTCACAAGTTTCCACACACCACTCCGCAGACCACCGTGGATGGACGCAGCATGTCGGGACAACATGGAGCACAGGAGCCGGACGGTGATGCTGGAACAGGATGATGTCAAAAGGCCACGCCCTAACGCATTTCATCAACAGACTTCATCAGAGTGGTGTGTGGAAACTTGTGGATATCAAATATCCCGAAAGGACAACTAAAAAGAGTGAAAAGAAACTGTTCCAAAAAAGAGGATTGGGACAAACAGTCAAGAACTCTCATCGAACAGTTTAAAGAGAAAGAATATGATGGAGAGAAACTAGAAAAAGATCGAGAAGAGATTGGTCATTTAGACAGAAGAACACTCTTACAATACAACCAAAAAAAGAAACAAGCAAACCCAGGAGAAGAAAACGTCATGTTCATTACAGATTTCTCAGGACAAAGCAACTTAATAGAGAAGTCAATTAAAAAACACTGGCATATCTTGAAAGCTGATGACGAACTGAGCAACATCATACCCAAGATACCTAGGATTGTATATATTAGAGCCCCTACTATAAGAAATGTCTTAGTTAAGAGCCATCTCCGCAAAGAAGGAGAAAAAGGCAACACATGGTTACAGGAAAACACTCCGGGATTTTATAATTGTGGAGGATGTAGTGCATGTAAAAAAAACTAATAGCCACACCACCAAACCTATTCGGAGCATCACATCCTACACGATGAAGAGAACTTTCACAATTAAACAGAAATTGTCATGTCACTCAAAAGGAATTGTTTACTTGCTGTCTTGTCCATGCAGACACCAATATGTAGGAAAAACAATATGTAAATTGTCCCTACATATAAATGAACATATGAACAATATAAAAAATAAGAGAGAAAATCATAGTGTCTCTAAACACTTTCAGGAGAAACATGACAGTGATCCTTCAAAACTATTTATTGTGGGTCTAAAACAACTAACCATACTGTGGAGAGGTGGAAATTTGAACGATAACCTACTAAAAGAAGAAACTAAACTTATTTTCGAATTAGGTACCCTTCAACCCTATGGAATGAACATCGACTTTGAATTGGGATCATTTCTCAAATCCTCAATAATGACTTTTTTATCAATATAAATATATGTTATGTTGTTAGTTAGTATGTATTGTCTATCGTCTAATGTTGTATACATGTATCTGACACTAAATACACATCGACCATTTTAGATTGTTTCATCTCAAAGAATGTATGAAACACCTTTATCAATGGATTTATATCATATACTTATGTGTATACTATTACAAATGGACTATGTTTTTCAGAGGAAATGTCACTCAATTTCATGGAAACGTTTCTAAACAAAAAGAAAATGGAGTAAGTTGAAACTAATATGGCCATTTTACTTCCTGGCATACCAGTACCAAGAATGTCTAAAGAAGAAAATGAGCAGACAAAGAAATGCTCCATCCGGAGAGTGACGCTCACCGGAAGTGACGACCTCTATCTAGAGAACGCGAGATACCGGAAGTGACGATGATGTCATAGTCCCACCGGCCAGAAACAATCCCATGCGGCTGGGCAGAGAATACAGACAGAGGAGATATAAAACGGCGGACAGAGGGGAACTCATCTACTATCCTGAAGAAGCCTATTCCTAGGTGAAACGCTTTGATGACTGTGGAGGGGATTCTAACTTATGTCTGCAGCATGTAAGTTGTCCCCGAGTTTGCCAGCAAATGAACCCCACTGACCTTACCTTCTCTGAAGATATGGTAAGCACTTGCTTTTCTCAGACTTGGACTACTAGTCATGCTGGAATTATCTCAAGGGAAAACACGCGATTCCTACCTGTATCACATTTTTGGAAGCCCAATTGGATTACAATATAGTGCAGCAGAGTAAAACGCTACTGTTAGCGTGTCTGCTGTTCCATGATTAATACATATACACATAGTGTTTTGTTTTATGTTCTAGGTTGTGAGTGAGTCTGTTTTATGTATACCCTAGCACAGATGTGCATTTTCTTATAATATTTTATCAAATTGACTTTTGATACTACTTTGTATATTTGAGCTATACACGGACCCACAGGAGGTGCCAGAGGATACTTTCAAAAATACTTTATAATATCTAGCTTCCATATTAGGTTATCTTGCAGATTTTCTCCTAATTATTGAGCTTTAAAAATGATCCTACTATGGACTGAGTGATAGATATAATAGTATCAACATACTGAAAAATAAATTATATGGTATCTACATCAAATAAAATATCTATAATATTTATTATGCAGATCCTCCTGCTAAATATCGATTACTGAATTTAATTTATGGACACTTATTGTTCTAAATTAATCTGATGTTGGTAAACCTGCTACAATAGTGTGAACACATTACATATTACCCCTTTGTACTTATATAATGCTTACAAAATAAAACATTTCCATATGCTTTGTATGAAATTTAGTACCCCACCTATTGTTTAGGTTAAAAAGGCTAATGCCAAACTCTGCACAACAGTGTATTGCAGTTAATACTGCTCATAAACAGATGTTTGGAATCTTAATATCTAAAGGAACATTTTTTAAGAATAAGGTTGCATGATAAACTAGAATAATCTAAATGATACTGTGTGAATGAGTACCATTTGCCTCGGTCCATAATAAATAGGGTCATTTACTTCATTCTCAACCTGATAATGTATTAATTGTACTGCTAATAATATAAGTGGTTACTGAATGGAGATACAATTGTGGTAAAAATTAATTGACACATTCTCTTTAACTGTATGAAAGTGCAATTATCAACAAGATGGAACACCAGCATCCCATAATATACTGTAAGGCAATATTTACCTACAATATTATAGCATATATAATTGAGAGCAAGACAACATCAGAAATTAAAATCTGTTTTTTTTCACAATTTTGCAAATTTTATTATTTCATGTTATAGGAATTAGTGCTTTTAATATTTCATGGTATGGTGCACAATTTTAATTAATGAAATAAAGGTTATACTTTATACACCACTTCTATAGTGTGCCAAGAAAAGACACAATGCTATTCTCATTTTTTCTTTACAATGACAAAGATGCCTGAAGTTACCCTTCCCACCCACTCCATCTACCTACAACTCTCTCTCATGGTGTCTAATGGCATCCTAATAGTATCTATTTAAAGCAAAACTATAGCACACACCCTCTACATACACTTCCCTGTGTGATATGGAGTCTGATCATGGTGGAGGGACTCTCATGCAATTCAAAGCACATCAGATAAGAGATTTCCTGGAAAATGATGTTTTGCATCATTTAAAAAAAATAAAATGGTTTAAAGACCCGAGCCAGGACTCATTTCTCTTCAGAAACCCCAAGTTCAGGAGCATTTGGTTTTCAGTAAAATCAAACCCCTCATCTATAGGGCTCTATTTATTAACATTATTTTGACTAAAATAAAGTGAAAAAGGGTGTTTTCACACCCTTTTCACATTATTTTAGTATCACTTATAGTTATTACAGGGTAATTGGAGTAGAATTTGTAAAATTCTACTCCAACCCCTAAGTATCACTTATTTTTAGTAATCAGATCACATTTCCCATAATTGTAATCAGAAATGTGATCTGCCAGGTAGTTACTAAAAATAAATTGTGATAAAAATACCAAGGGAGGCCCTGTGATAATAGTGCCACCTGGAGATGGCGTTATTCAGGGTCTCCCCCGGTTACTGACCTCCTACTCTGCTCTAATGGGGAGAGCAGAGCTCGGAGTCGGTCACAGTAATCAGCCATGTAGTTAAGCAGACCGCAAGCTGATTCACTGCAAAAAAAATTAACTTACCTGACTCCAGGGACCGGTGGTCAGAGCTCCAGGTGATGTTCTCCCTCCAGTCAGCTGGTCTCCCATGCTGCAGTGTGGCTTGGTCATCAGGTGATCAGGTCCCAGTGCAGTATGGGATATCACCTGACCGGAGGCATGGAGGACATCACCGGAGGCCTGGATCATGCAAGTGAGTGTAAGTAAGGGAGGAGGGGTTGTGGGGGGTCCGCAATTGCGGGGGGCGGGGCTTAGCGCCAGGGGGTAGCAGCAGTGGTCGGTCAGTGCATGCGCGGGCACTTTCTCATGTTATTTTTTCCAAAAATACCATGACTAGTGTGCAGAGGGGATTCGCAGGGACAGAGCTTTCTTATAAGCTCTGTCCCTGCAAGGGATTTGTAGTAATTCCTGTGATATTTCCTGAATTTTCAATGCGAATTCAGTCATTAATATCACACTACAATCTGCATTCAATATGCGGATTGTAGTAAATAGAGCCCATAATCTTAATGTTGTTATGTGGCTCACACCACCTTAATTATCTGGTGCCTTGCTTCCCTCTCCTGCCTCCCCTAAGCTTTCCTGTGCCTCCTCTGTCTATTCTAGCTTTAGCAGCTTCTTATCCTCATCCTCCACACATTCTCTTCACATCTCTTTTCTCTCACAATCAAATCCATAAAAACACAACATACAATGTTCTGTATCCATCAAGTTTCTAATGTTTTATCATTCTGCCTTGCTAGTAATCTTGTAGTCACAGTGCATATCACTGTCTCTGCACTCTGCTAACTTAAACAGATGAGTTAGCTCTAATATAATTTCCCCTTGTCTAGCCCTTGATTACCATGTGACAGTTCAGTATGCAAGCCACCATTTTGTGTTTCTGTTGATATTAGCTTGCTAATGCTGCCTGTATCAGTTCCAAAAGGTTTATATATTGTGCCTGTATGGGTAGGTTTAGCTATCTGAATAGCTGCACATACCACACATCACGCATGAGGTTGGAATACACAGAAATACACACAAAGCTATCACTTATCGCTAATAGTCATGAGAATCACCCTCCATGTGTGGTAGTTTGAAATCCCTGTAGAAACCATTTTTATTAGTAAATTATATGTTAAATTTGGTGTCAGAAACACATGTTTAATGTCAAACTGGAAAACACTGATGTTTTCGTAATGTTAATAGAGCTCAATCATTTCTGTGCTGACACATTGGGGTATATTTACTAAAATGCTGGTTTTTAGAAGAGGAGATGTTGCCCAGAGCAACCAATCAGATTCTAGTTATTATCTTCTAGAAGATGCTAGTAATATGTTAAGTAGAATCTGATTGGTTGCTATGGGCAACATCTCCACTTCTAAAAACCTGCACTCTAGTAAATATAACCCATAGAGTGAAGGCAGAAAGCAGCATTTTCTCTGTGTATTCACTCCCTTGTGAATGAGAGGAGGATTTCATTACTTCAGTGTGTTGGCATGGGAGCAAGTGAACTTTAACCTGTTTCCAGCTAAAAAACCACTTGTGTTTTAAGTAACTTTGAATACCAATATAACTGACAGTCAGTACAAGTAAACTGGATATTGAGGATAGACACAAGCGCTCAAAACAGCTGGAAAATTTCTTTTCATATTTGTTTATGACACTTTATATTGAATTAAATAACAAAAGTGATGTTTTACTGCCTGGGATTATGTTGGAATGTGATTTTTTTTATATATATATACAGTCAGGTCCATAAATATTGGGACATTGACAGAATTTTCATATTTTGGCCTCTATTCACTACCACAATGGCTTTGAAATGAAACAAACAAGATGTGATTTAACTGCAGATTTTCAGATTTAATTTGAGGGTAATTACATCCAAATCAGGTGAACGGTATAGGAATTACAATGGTTTCTATATGTGCCTCCCACTTTTTAAGGGGCCAAAAGTAATGGGACAAACTAAACAATCCTAAATCTAACTTTCACTTTTTAATACTTTGTTGCAAATTCTTTGCAGGCAATTGCAGCCTGAAGTCTGGAATGCATAGACATCACCAGACGCTGGGTTTCATCCCTGGTGATGCTCTGCCAGGCCTTTACTGCAAATGTCTTCAGTTCCTGCTTGTTCTTGGGGCATTTTCCCTTCAGTTTTGTCTTCATCAAGTGAAATGCATGCTCAATCGGATTCAGATCAGTGGATTGACTTGGTCATTGCATAACATTCCACTTTTTAGCCTTAAAAAACCCTTTTGTTGCTTTTGCAGTATGCTTTGGGTCATTGTCCATCTGCACTGTGAAGCGCCGTCCAATGAGTTCTGAAGCATTTGACTGAATATGAGCATATAATATTGCCCGAAACACTTCAGAATTCATTCTGCTGCTTTTGTCAGCAGTCACATCATCAATAAATACAAGGTAACCAGTTCCATTGGCAGCCATACATGCCCACGCCATGACACTACCACCACCATGCTTCACTGATGAGGTGTTATGTTTTGGATCATGAGCAGATCCTTTCCTTCTCTTCTCTTCCCATCACTCTGGTTCAAGTTGATCTTTGTCTCATCTGTCCATTGGATGTTGTTCCAGAACTGTAATGGCTTTTTTGGATGTTGTTTGGCAAACTCTAATCTGGTCTGCCTGTTTTTGTGGCTCACCAATGGTTTGCATCTTGTGGTGAACCCTCTATATTCACTCTTGTGAAGTCTTCTCTTTATTGTTGACTTTGACACATATACATCTACCTCCTGGAGAGTGTTCTTGATTATGCCAACTGTTGTGAAGGGGTTTTTCTTCACCAGGGAAATATTTATTTTGTCATCCACCACAGTTGTTTTCCGTGGTCTTCTGGGTCTTTTGGTGTTGCTGAGCTCTCTGGTGCATTCTATCTTTTTAAGATTGTTCCAAACACTTGATTTGGCCACACCTAATGTTTTTGTTATCTCTCTGATGTGTTTGTTTTGATTTTTCAGCCTAATGATGGCTTGCTTCACTGATTGTGACAGCTCTTTGGATCTCATATTGAGAGTTGACAGCAACTGATTCCAAATTCAAATGTCACACCTAGAATCAACTCCAGACCTTTTACCTGCTTAATTGATAATGAAATAATGAGGGAATAGCCCACACCTGTCCATGAAATAGCTTTTGAGTTGATAATCCCATTACTTTTGGCACCTTAAAAAGTGGGAGGCACATATTTAAACTGTTGTAATTCCTACACCGTTCACCCGATTTGGATATAATTACCCTCAAATTAAATCTGAAAGTCTGCAGTTAAAGCACATCTTGTTTGTTTCATTTCAGAACCATTGTGGTGGTGAATAGAGGCCAAAATCTGAAAATTCTGTCAATGTCCCAATATTTATTGACCTTCCTGTACATAGAAATTTTGCTATGCTGCTCTGGATATTACTTGTTAGGTTCTGAGTTTGTTGTGGCCCCGTGGTAGTAACAGGAGCAGACACCTGAACAGACAAACTGAAAAGTGGGTTTTTTAATGAGTGAACTCGAAGACATGTACGCTGATAATATAAAGTCCAGAATATAGATGGGGAGATGATGACTTGAAACTGAAGTGAAGCAAGAGTGGGTAATGTCCAGGTAGTGACAGAAATAATAAAAAGCATTTGTAATCCAAATGGTTACTGCGAGGCTGCAGACAGGATATCAGGTTACAAATTGATACTGGTGTAATGAAATCCAGAGAGGTTATGGAGTAGTTGAATAACTGATGAGTAGCACTGAGATGGCTCAGTGTATAAACAGGATAGCTGCAGCAAGCTAGGTAACTGGAGGCAGTGTGGGGATAGGGTTAACTGCACACTCATATCTTTAAGCGGGGAGAGGGTTAATGGAAGGTGCAGGGTGGTTCCAGCAGGAGACTGGGAGCAGGCAGAGCAATGCAGGCTACTTGGAAGCTGGGATCCAGCAAGAGCACAGGTGAGCTTGGAACAGACAGGTCTCAGGAACACAGGAACTCTCTCTCGCAGAATACATTTTGAAACATGTTGTACTGGCAACTATGGGGAGCTCTGAACTCAGTGCAGGATCGTGATTGGTCAGAGAAAGCATGTGACATGTCAGGATTGGAGCAACTAAGTGAAATGACCTGGAGCAAGATGGCGGCTACCATACCAGAATGGAATGGAAACACCACCAGGCTTACCCCAGCCAGAATGACACAGTGCCTGCGGAACACCTCGCACAGCCAACGCCTGCCACCAGACACCAGCTCCTATGCCGGAAGGACCACACCATAGCACCCTCACAGATAATACCCGTCGTCCCCTATGTCGGGAAACTCTGGTCATGACATTACTCTTCAACAGCAAATGAGTATTTTCTTTATTTAGTCAGATTATGAAATTCTTTACTAAGTGAGGTAGTAATGATGGATGGATTAACTGTCTATAAAAGTGGATTGGATGCTTTACTTACAATAAATAGCATTACAAGCTATAATTATCATATTACATCAATGGATTGATTGAACCAAATAATATTCCTATTCTGAGAGTTATCAAAGATCCATCTGCTGCAATTTTTTTGACAGCAAATTTCTCATTCTGTCATCCACAACATACTTTGGGATATTAAATTACACAGAAACCATCATATCTCATAATGTCAAAGGTTTGAATAGCCCTAAAAACCATTGGCTTCCTTGGATTATAGTAGGCCATGCGTGATGATAAAAACAAAAGGTGTGTAGGATCCTCACTAATTGTGAAGAGCAGCCTCTTTACTGAATCAAACCTCCTAAAGAAATTTCACCATATTACAAAAATAGCATAACACAACAAAATGTGGACAAAACCTCTACAAAAAGGCACTAAAATATAATGTACTTAAATGTAATACAATACATTCCCTTGTTTGCAGGGCAGAATCATTCAATTCATTCTTCTCTTCAGCATGTGATGATTTTGTGGTCTTGAATATTTCTCATCAAACATGAAAGGAATAAATAAAACACTAAATGTGTAGTATGTTAACAAAAGTTTTTAAGCAACAGATTTCCACTTCATGTAGATTATTTAAAGGAGGTGGTGGAAAGGGTTAACCTTCTCTCCCAAGGTGATGTATAATGAATCCATTATTAAGAAGATGAGCATACCCCACTCATAATATACAAACTGTGTAGTATTCATAAAGGTATCTTTATATCTTCTATTTGTGATTCAACTCCCTATAAGGTTCCCCACTCACTATAATTAAGTGATTGAAGTGTACTGTACATAAAGGTATCTTTAGTTATGATGCATACCAAACTCATGGCCAACTGGTATTTTGCAGAACACATAAAGGTTTCTTTACTGTCCTTCAAATCCCAAACAGTAAATGAAAACAAAAATTCTGTTTAAAAATATTTATGAAAAAACAAATCCCATAGTTGGGATAATATAACAAACATACTGTACATCAGGTATAAAAAAGGCCTATTTGACAGAAACCGGACAGTTAAAAAGACTCAAAAGTGCATACCTCTGATAAATGGTATGACATGTTTCAGCTCTATAGAAGCCTTTATCAAGACATATGGGAGATGTGAGAGATAGTATGTATACACCCAGTCATCAATCAATTAAAATAACATTAATTATATGGATTACTAAGTATAATGAATAATTAAACTAGAAAGGCTGGTATTAAAAGGGTGGAGTAAAAGGGTGTTACATTGGGTTTGAATTAATATATTGAAAAAAGAAACAACATGAAATTCTGATTATGTAAATATAATAGGTTCAATATTTTTTCATACAAATTAAGCCAATGTTAAAAAGAAAAGAAAACATTGTTTGAGTGTCTTCAGGAGTATTTAGTTTTGATATTACTAGTAATATACTACATGTGAATGATGAATATGTTTCAAAATGAATGGCCTTATATTACATTTCATGAAATCTCTTATTGATTGAATTACAATATTTTTTTGGTACTTTTTTCCAATTTATACAAGGACATACTTTACATATCCCACATGGGTATGTCCCAATTAATTTGGACTTCTTTTTGGATGTCTTGGTAAAATGTTTTGCTAACTATTTGAGGCTTTCTGTTCTTGCAGTTTGAGATCCTCATCAAGTAATAGGATCGACCAGTGTTTTGTTCAATAACCCTGATGCCTCTCCACTCCTTGCAGAAATTGCCTATGAATCTAATTATCTCTGGTTGTTAGTCTTTGATATTCCCACAGAAAATTAAGAGTTCCTTCTGTATGCGTGGCAAATTTTGCTTTATTAATAGTCCTATTGCCGTATCCTTTATTTTACAACCTGAGCAAAAGTTGTTGCTCCTTTGATATGTAATGTAATCTGTGCAATTCCTGTGGAGCCTTAGAAACCCCCATTTCACGATGCTGGTAGAAAATGGAAACTGCTATGGTAAAGAAGGCTGTTGGTGGTGGTTAGGTTTCTAAAGAGATCAGTTTCCAGGATTCCTTCCTCCTTCCAATATATTCTTAAATCCAGAAAGTTGATGTTCCTCTTGCTGATATCATGGTTTAAAGAAAAGAAAGGAAAAATAAAACTCTTCTGGCTGGGGGCACAAACTTAATGTAATCTATTAAAACAGTTTATTACATAATCTTCAATTTACGTACATAAAAGACATAACACCATATATAGACAGAGAAATTACACAAAGGTTGTATATTTAAGTATCACACTGTTAATTAAACTATTGTTGGACAAATATATCGTGTTCTGGTCACTTAGTAGTCATCTAAAATGCTTATTGTGATCCAGAATATGTCCTCCAAGTATGAACTGCCGTGTTCATATGTCAAGGCAAAAAATATGTGTAAAAAACATATAGGATGAAGTATCTGTTGGGAATATCACCAGACTGCCCCCTTATAGTATGGGGTAATATCTGTTAATGAGAGAGAGAGAAAGAAAGAGAGAGAGAAAGAAAGAGAGAAAGGTGGGTATAAAAGAACTGCACACTTTGAGGAGTGAAATACTGCTGTTAATTCATCTGCATGCATCGAATGATATTAATGAGTGTTAACCTTCTCAGTGTCAGTTATAACAGTCAGAAAATTAAGATGAGTAATAGTCATACTGAAAAGAAAGAATCAAGAATGCCATGCATCTGCTTTCAAATCTCTATGCTTCAGCGGTATCGTGCAGAGGAGATAATGATGAGATGAGAGTACATATATTGACAATAATTGATCCCTTTTAATAGATGCATCTGCTTTTCGATCCTACTGTGCCCGGCTCCTGCGGGCCAGTACCGATGAGAGTGCGAAGAAAGGTAGTAAAATTCGGCTAAAGTCTGTAGTATTCCACATACATATTAAATAATGTAATGTACAAATACATATGTGTACGTTTAGATACTTCAAAAAATATTGTTCTGTTCTGACAAGCCAGGTACCCAATAAGTAATTAAAGACATTTGCTAATGATATAATGCTCCATCCTCTATCATCTAGTTTTATGTCTAAACTCCTAGCCAATGATGTGTGCTGTGAGTGTTTATCCTGCTATCTATCCTGTGGCTAGTGTCTTTCACTTTACATAAAGTAGTAGGTGAGAGCTCATGCCTAGTTTTGTACAACTGAGAGTAAATATAGTCACAGCACACCTGAGGATCTAGACAGCATTAGGTATGATAGCAAAACTCTAACACTATCGTTTGCTGGTAGATAGTGGTCTGGTTGATTTAATCGATGTTTCTCCTTTGACAATACCTAGAAAAAATCACCATGATAGACATTCCTCCATTAATTGGGTATTTCAACAATCGATGGTAGTAATGTTGTACTAGGTATCACGCAATATTATACACCTGTTATCACTGGCTTGAATATACGTTTCCCAATGAATTGGAAAGTATCATCACATTAGACATTTCCTTTGTGAAAGGGTGTGGCAACAATTAATGGTAATAACGCTGTCTCAGATATCACTCAATATTAATCAAAAGTTGTCATTGGCTTAAATGCAGGTTTCCTTTGTTAGACAATGTAATAGATTCAATCTATATTTCCTCTTTTATACTCACTAAAAAAACATCATAATTTACATATCCCTTGTGAATAAATGCTGTGACAATCGATGGTAATGATACTGTCACAGCTTTTAGATCAAATAGTGAGCGATATCTATCACAAGCTTGAATACAAATTTCCCTTGTCTCTGTCAACTCATTATTCTCAATTCTTCCAACTAATGGCATAAGGGTGAGAGACTGTATGGCAACAGTTGTCACTGGCTCAAATATAGGTTTCCCTTGTCAAACAGCATATAAATATGGCAGGGAAACTCTCACAACAAACGTCAATAATTAAAAAGAATTGATAGTAGCAGTAAGGTTGAGCATTACAATTGTGTATGTGTAGTGAGAAGTACCCTGTCAGTAATCAGTGATGTTTTAATAATCACTTGATGATCCGACTGTGGGACATTCTAGATCCTGCATGGCAAGGGTAATAATTATCCATTGTCTGCAAGAATCATAAACCACAAAATATGTGTTTATCAATCGAAAATGTTAGCCACAAGGTGCAAATGATTTGTTACCTTATGCGGCTATAATAGTAGGATGAAGCGTCACCTGGTCTGTAACAGCACCCGCTGTGCGCACAGCGGGAACGGAGGTGCTGCGTCTGTCTCCGACGATATCGTTTTGCCTCTGCTGGCTTGTTCACGATACATTCAGGGTCTCTACCTTAGATCCTCCTAATAACAGACCACGGACCAATGAGTGGCTGCCTGAACGGTGTCCCGCCTCTTCTGCTGATTACGAACATGTGTGCTAGTGTGGGCTTTCACTTGTGATGTCTGCATCAAAGCTCTGTGTTTCACTTAGCACTCTGCATGTGTTTGTTTTTAATTAATGTGCCATTGTGTGCTGCGTGCAAGTTATATCAAATAGGGTATACATCAAAGCCATGTGCCTTTATTAGTAAATGGCACCTGTCCATTATTGTTGTGCCCTTCACTGCTGAACCACATGGTTTTTCTGTCTGTTACATAGTATCATCCCTGTATCGCATAGTGAATTAATCCTATAGCAACAGTGCAGTTTTGAATGAAAAAATATATGTAGTGTAGGTTATGCAGCATTTTGCAAAATACAAAGAGCACAATTATAGGGAGGGGAGAAAAAGGGGTGTGCACTTTAAAAGAATTGATTAGTTCTCATATATTATCTGACTATAGGGGTAATATATGGTTGGACATATCATGCAACACTGGATAGAGATATAGAGACATGATGTGAAATTGGAAATCAGATATTTAGCCACATATATCCTCACATTATAGATAGTGGAGGTAATTAAGTAGTTGGTACACTCTGAATCTTTATAAAGAGGTAATGATAGTGACTCCTTGGTGATTATATAGTGTCCTATGTGAGAAAAATAAAGAATGGAGCATTCTATATTGTGGGGAAGTTGTTATTAACAGTCCATATACAGGGTCTCTTCACTGTAATTTCTATATTATAAGCACCTGGTATTCCCAGGTGGTCTCCCATCCAAGTACTAACCAGGCCCAATACTGCATAGCTTCCAAGGTCAGATGAGATTGGGCATGTCCAGTGTGGAGTGGCTGTAAGTGTGATGGTAGTTCCTGTAGGACCTAAACTAAAAATGCCCCATAACTATTGTGCTCATTGAGGCCATGTGGTGTAAGGATGCCCAGTTTAAAGATCCAACAGCTTTCTTTCCTCAGGAGTTCCTTAGTCAGATCCCCACCGTGGATACCTAATTTTACTTTTTCTATACCATAGGCCTTAACCCCTGAGTATTCCCCATTGTGGGTCATATTAAAGTGTCTCGCAACCGAAGTTAATTTTTTCAACCTTAGTAGATCTTTGTTCGCATTGCGTATGGTACCAATGTGCTCTAATATACGTGTTTTAAGTGGTCTAGTTGTCATTCCAATGTAGGGTTTACCACATCTACATTCTAGGCAGTAGATGGTTCCTGTCGTATTGCAGTTGATGTCTTGAATTTTGACGGTTCTTCCATATCGATCTTCTGTTGTCTCTTTTTTAGACATATATATGCATGCCTTGCATGTACCACAGGCATGAGAACCTTTTAGTCGTTGTTGTTGTTTGGTGTTACCTCCATAGTGACTACTAACCAACATGTCCCTAAGTTTCATTGACCTCCTCCACCCCATCTGCACCTTCGGTTGTAATTTTGGTCCCAGGTCCTCGTCCATGAGTACTATTGGCCACTTATCTTGAATTATCTTGCTAATAGTTTTCCATTCCTGGCAGAAACTGCCTATGAATCCGATTGTCCTTAGTTCCTTTTCTTTGGTTTTATTTTGTGGGAAAATCAAGGTTTCCCTATTGATGTTTTTAGTATAGTTAATTGCTCTCTTGACACTCCTGTGACTGTACCCCCTTTCCCGTAACCTACTTGACAACTCTTGGCATCTGATTTTGAATTCTGCATTGTTCGAACAATTGCATCTTAAACAGAGGAATTCCCCTTTGGGGATATTGCGGATAGTAGGTGGAAAATGTGAGCTACTACTGTGGAGAACACTATTTGTCACTGTCCACTTTCTGTATAAGTCAGTACTAAGTTCATTAAGTTCATTTTTTGAGATCCTGAGATCTAAAAACGTGATTTGCTGGTTGCTGATTTCTGAGGTTAGACGTAAGTTCAACTCATTACGGTTAAGTATGTCCAAGAACGTTGTAATTTGTTCAGCAGTTCCTGTCCATATGACAAAGATATCATCTATGTATCTTAACCATAGACTGACAAACTGTGTCAGTTCTTCATTTGCTTCACTGAAGACCAGTTCTCGTTCCCACCAGCCCAGATAAATATTGGCATAGGTGGGAGCACAGGATGAGCCCATCACTGTGCCCTGTGTTTGTAAATAGAACTGTCCCACAAAGGTAAAGTAGTTGTTTTTGAGGACAAAATCCAACAAATCTAGTAGAAAAGTATGAAATTCACTTGTATCTTCCATTTTCAGAAAATATTGGACCGCTTGAATTCCTCTGTCATGGTTGATGCTGGTGTAGAGTGACTCGACATCTAGTGAAATTTGAAGATCATTCTCATCCACCTTAATCCCCAAAATCTTCCTAAGGACATCTGCCGTATCTTGTAAATAAGATGGGAGGCTAGTAACATGTTTGCGGAGGTGGAGATCCAAGAACTTACTGGCCTGTTCAGATAGGCCTTCTATACCAGAGACTATTGGTCTCCCCGTGGGTTTGTCCCTATTCTTGTGTACTTTAGGTACCATATAAAATGTTGGTATTCTGGGATTAGTTATCCCCAGGAAGCCATGTTCTTGTTTATTGATGATTCCATTGTTATAGGCCTGATCAATCAGCCTTCTATATTTGGTAAGACAATTATCTGTAGGATTGAGAAGTAACCGTTTATAACATTTGCTATCAGACAATTGTCTCTCAGCTTCTCTCAGATACATCTCTTTTGGCCAAAGGACCACATTACCCCCTTTGTCTGATGGCTTGATCACTAAGTCATCCCATGAACCTATTTCTTTCAAGGCTTTTCATTCCATCTTTGTTAAATTGTCCCCTAATTTGGGGTTTTGAGTTGTACTCTGATATAGTTTATCTAATTCTTCAGATACCATTTGTCTAAAGACCCCTACATCCGGACAGATGGAATATTTTCTGAAAATGGAAGATACAAGTGAATTTCATACTTTTCTACTAGATTTGTTGGATTTTGTCCTCAAAAACAACTACTTTAACTTTGTGGGACAGTTCTATTTACAAACACAGGGCACAGTGATGGGCTCATCCTGTGCTCCCACCTATGCCAACATTTATCTGGGCTGGTGGGAACAAGAACTGGTCTTCAGTGAAGCAAATGAAGAACTGACACAGTATGTCAGTCTATAGTTATGATACATAGATGATATCTTTGTCATATGGACAGGAACTGCTGAACAAATTACAACATTCTTGGACATACTTAACCGTAATGAGTTGAACTTACGTCTAACCTCAGAAATCAGCAACCAGCAAATCACGTTTTTAGATCTCAGGATCTCAAAAAATGAACTTAATGAACTTAGTACTGACTTATACAGAAAGAGGACAGTGACAAATAGTGTTCTCCACAGTAGTAGCTCACATTTTCCACCTACTATCCGCAATATCCCCAAAGGGGAATTCCTCTGTTTAAGATGCAATTGTTCGAACAATGCAGAATTCAAAATCAGATGCCAAGAGTTGTCAAGTAGGTTACGGGAAAGGGGGTACAGTCACAGGAGTGTCAAGAGAGCAATTAACTATACTAAAAACATCAATAGGGAAACCTTGATTTTCCCACAAAATAAAACCAAAGAAAAGGAACTAGGGACAATCAGATTCATAGGCAGTTTCTGCCAGGAATGGAAAACTATTAGCAAGATAATTCAAGATAAGTGGCCAATAGTACTCATGGACGAGGACCTGGGACCAAAATTAAAACCGAAGGTGCAGATGGGGTGGAGGAGGTCAACGAACCTTAGGGACATGTTGGTTAGTAGTCACTATGGAGGTAACACCAAACAACAACAATGACTAAAAGGTTCTCATGCCTGTGGTACATGCAAGGCATGCATATATATGTCTAAAAAAGAGACAACAGAAGATCGATATGGAAGAACCGTCAAAATTCAAGACTACATCAACTGCAATACGACAGGAACCATCTACTGCCTATAATGTAGATGTGGTAAATGCCATGTTGGAATGACAACTAGACCACTTAAAACATGTTTATTAGAGCACATTGGTACCATACGCAATGCGACCAAAGATCTACTAAGGTTGAAAAAATTAACATCGGTTGCGAGACACTTTAATATGACCCACAATGGGGAATACTCAGGGGTTAAGGCCTATGGCCTAGAAAGAGTAAAATTAGGTATCCGCGGTGGGGATCTGACTAAGGAACTCCTGAGGAAAGAAAGCTGTTGGATCTTTAAACTGGGCATCCTTACACCACATGGCCTCAATGAGCACAATAGTTATGGGGCATTTTTAGTTTAGGTCCTACAGGAACTACCATCACACTTACAGCCACTCCACACTGGACATGCCCAATCTCATCTGACCTTGGAAGCTATGCAGTATTGGGCCTGGTTAGTACTTGGATGGGAGACCACCTGGGAATACCAGGTGCTTATAATATAGAAATTACAGTGAAGAGACCCTGTATATGGACTGTTAATAACAACTTCCCCACAATATAGAATGCTCCATTCTTAATTTTTCTCACATAGGACACTATATAATCACCAAGGAGTCACTATCATTACCTCTTTATAAAGATTCAGAGTGTACCAACTACTTAATTACCTCCACTATCTATAATGTGAGGATATATGTGGCTTAATATCTGATTTCCAATTTCACATCATGTCTCTATATCTCTATCCGGTGTTCCATGATATGTCCAACCATATATTACTCCTATAGTCAGATAATATATAAGAACTAATCAATTATTTTAAAGTTTACACACCACTTTTTCTCCCCTCCCTATAATTGTGCTCTTTGTATTTTGCAAAATGCTGCTTAACCTACACTACATATAATTTTTTCATTCAAAACTGCACTGTTGCTATAGGATTAATTCACTATGTGATACAGGGATGATACTATGTAACAGACAGAAAAACCATGTGGTTCAGCAGTGAAGGGCACAACAATAATGGACAGGTGCCATTTACTAATAAAGGCACATGGCTTTGATGTATACCCTATTTGATATAACTTGCACGCAGCACACAATGGCACATTAATTAAAAACAAACACATGCAGAGTGCTAAGTGAAACACAGAGCTTTGATGCAATCATCACAAGTGAAAGCCCACACTAGCACACATGTTCGTAATCAGCAGAAGAGGCGGGACACCGTTCAGGCAGCCGCTCATTGGTCCGTGGTCTGTTATTAGGAGGATCTAAGGTAGAGACCCTGAATGTACCGTGAACAAGCCAGCAGAGGCGAAATGATATCGTAAGAGACAGACGCAGCACCTCCGTTCCCGCTGTGCGCACAGCGGGTGCTGTTACAGACCAGGTGACGCTTCATCCTACTATTATAGCCGCATAAGGTAACAAATCATTTGCACCTTGTGGCTAACATTTTCGATTGATAAACACATATTTTGTGGTTTGTGATTCTTGCAGACAAGGGATAATTATTACCCTTGCCATGCAGGATCTAAATTGTCCCACAGTCGGACCATCAAGTGATTATTAAAACATCACTGATTACTGACAGGGTACTTCTCACTACACATACACAATTGTAATGCTCAACCTTACTGCTACTATCAATTCTGTTTACTTATTGACGTTTGTTGTGAGAGTTTCCCTGCCATATTTATATGCTGTTTGACAAGGGAAACCTATATTTGAGCCAGTGACAACTGTTGCCATACAGTCTCTCACCCTTATGCCATTAGTTGGAAGAATTGAGATTAATGAGGTGACAGAGACAAGGCAAATTTGTATTCAAGCTTGTGATAGCTTTAAGATCAAATACTGAGCGATATCTGTGACAGTATCATTACTATCGATTGTCACAGCATTTATTCTCAAGGGATATGTAAATTATGATGTTTTTTTAGTGAGTATAAAAGTGGAAATATAGATTGAATCTATTTCATTGTCTAACAAAGGAAACCTGCATTTAAGCCAGTGACAACTTTTGATTAATATTGAGTGATATCTGAGACAGCGTTATTACCATTAATTGTTGCCACACCCTTTCACAAAGGAAATGTCTAATGTGATGATACTTTCCAATTCATTGGGAAACGTATATTCAAGCCAGTGATAACAGGTGTATAATATTGCGTGATACCTAGTACAACATTACTACCATCGATTGTTAAAATACCCAATTAATGGGGGAATGTCTATTGTGATGATTTTTCCTAGGTATTGTCAAAGGAGAAACATCGATTAAATCAACCAGACCACTATCTACCAGCAAACAATAGTGTTAGAGTTTTGCTATCATACCTAATGCTGTCTAGATCCTCTGGTGTGCTGTGACTATATTTACTCTCAGTTGTACAAAACTAGGCATGTGCTCTCACCTACTACTTTATGTAAAGTGAAAGACACTAGTCACAGGATAGATAGCAGGATAAACACTCACAGCACACATCATTGGCTAGGAGTTTAGACATAAAACTAGAGAGAATACTATGATAGAGGATGGAGCATTATATCATTAGCAAATGTCTTTATTTACTTATTGGGTACCTGGCATGTCGGAACGGAACAATATTTATTGAAGTATCTAAACGTACACATATGTATTTGTACATTACATTATTTAATATGTATGTGGAATACTACAGACTTTAGCCGAATTTTACTATCTATCTTCGCACTCTCATCGGTACTGGCCCGCAGGAGCTGGGCACAGTAGGACCGAAAGCAGATGCATCTATTAAAAGGGATCAATTATTGTCAATATATGTACTCTCATCTCATCATTATCTCCTCTGCACGATACCGCTGAAGCATAGAGATTTGAAAGCAGATGCATGGCATTCTTGATTCTTTCTTTTCAGTATGACTATTACTCATCTTAATTTTCTGACTGTTATAACTGACACTGAGAAGGTTAACACTCATTAATATCATTCGATGCATGCAGATGAATTAACAGCAGTATTTCACTCCTCAAAGTGTGCAGTTCTTTTATACCCACCTTTCTCTCTTTCTTTCTCTCTTTCTCTATTTCTCTCTCTCTTTCTTTCTCTCTTTCTTTCTCTCTCTTTCTCTCTTTCTCTCTTTCTCTCTCTTTCTCTCTCTCTCTCTCTTTCTTTCTCTCTCTCTCATTAACAGATATTTCCCCATACTATAAGGGGGCAGTCTGGTGATATTCCCAACAGATACTTCATCCTATATGTTTTTTACACATATTTTTTGCCTTGATATATGAACACAGCAGTTCATACTTGGAGGACATATTCTGGATCACAATAAGCATTTTACATGACTACTAAGTGACCAGAACACAATATATTTGTCCAACAATAGTTTAATTAACAGTGTGATACTTAAATATACAACCTTTGTGTAATTTGTCTGTCTATATATGGTGTTATGTCTTTTATGTATGTAAATTGAAGATTATGTAATAAACTTTGTTTTAATAGATTACATTAAGTTTGTGCCCCCAGCCAAAAGAGTTTTCTTGAATACTGATATCATGGTTTAGCCTACAGTTAATTTGTACATGTCCCTTACATATCATCACTGTTTCATAGCCATATAGCAATGTGTTGTGCATATGGTTTATTCTTTTCACTGTATTCTCTTTCTACCAACCTAAAAATATATTGGTGCATGTTGGTGTGCAGGCTGCTCGCATTGCAGTGCCTCTTGTTTGGAAATAGAATTAATTGCAAATGGAGATAATGGAGTATGAAGTCAAGGAGTTCTAACAAAGAATTGTGAAAATCATTGATTCCTTCCATTTACAAGAAATATTAAACAACATTGCTTTCTTCACTATGCTCAATATACAAGGACTCTACATCTAAGGAAACCAATAAATCTACTTCACTGAGATGTACTTCATGAGTCTTCCTCAGTATATCTGAAGTGTCTTGCAGGTACAATAAGAGGGGAAGCTTAGAATGTAATGTCATGGATGGACATATAAAAATGTGCTGGTTTTCTCTAGAAGACCCCCTATTTCTAACACAGTCTGCTGGGAGGATTTTGTGTATTTTAAGGTACTTTGGGTAGTAGGTAAAACATAGGCACTTCAAGATTACTTGCAGTGAGATATTTATATTCATGATTATTGATTATCCCCTTGGATTTTGCTTTATCATTTTTCTGGTTATATATTAGCTACAAATTATCCATGGGCTTAAAGACTGTTTGCAGCATGTTTTGTCATGAAGTTTCCTCATTGCCTCCTGAAAAGACATTTCTTTTGGCCGTATACTGACATTTCCCCCTTTGTCCAAGGGTTTGATGACTATTTGATCTAATTCTCGTATCTCTTTTAGTACCTGCCTTTCATCCTTGTTTAGTTTGTCATTCATTTAGGAAGTTATTTTGATATTCCATAATGGCTAGTTTAGGTCTCTTGAAATAAACACTTTAAAAAAAATACTGAATAACTTCTGGGTTTAAGTGTTCTGGTGAAAATCATGTAAACTTGGGCTTGCATATCTGTCTTTTGTGATCATGAAGGGAAGTGGGGTTGTTATTGTGCAAAAAATTCTCTAATATTGTCAATGTCTCTAAATCTTCTTTAGTAAAATGTGCTGTAGAGGCTGAAGTGGGATCTATTGTAATTGTATTAGTCTCTTGTGGAAATCAGAACTTTCTTTTTAGCATGAAGCCCATCTCTCATCCACCATACTGTACACTGCCATAAGTGGCACATAGTGGAAAGCAGAAGGGATAGCATATTGTGGATACAGCTCTTAGTTTCCCTTACCTTGATCCTTATTTAATTGTGTGAAAGTAAGGAGTATACTATCTGTAAGAAATATTGGCTCTAATGTGCCTTATTTAAAACAGTATTACCAATTTCAGACTTTGAATATAATGTTTGATATAATATGTAAGTAAGATTGATGATAATGGTTATACAATGTCACACTGAGGAAAAGCTTAGTATAAGTGTATTTTTTAAACACAATTATATTTAATATAGTTTTATTATAGTGTTGCTTTCTTGAAACTAAATATTAAACCATCTTATTTCTATTCATGTCTAATTTTATTTAAGAACAATTGAATATTAAGTTTTAACTTCTTTTCAAAAAAGATCCCCACTCAAAGAGTATTTTTCTTCTCTTTGTCAATATTCAAAATATATTAATTTCTCATAGGTCCCACCACCAATACACTCATTATAATTAGAATTTGATACCTATATATTGTGACAATATCAGCATAGAGGGTAACAGTGAGCCATGGCTTCTGTGTGGGTCTGGAGGGATCCACCCAAGCAGGGAAGAAAAAAGGAGTTGTGACCACACCTAAGGGCTGCTAAATGGAGTCAACCCAATGAAGACTGAGGCAGACCAGTCAGGTTGCTGAGGAGATATTTCAGATGGGACTATGGCAGCTATGAGCAGTGTGCATGGAGTCAAGTGGGAGACAGGAGGTCAGTGTCCAGTTTTGCAACAAGGCAAGGAGGACCACAAATCTCTGACTGTGTTTATGTGAATTTGTAGCAGCCAATCTGCAGGCCAGGAGGCCAGTGTCCAAACTTGCATGTGGTGCAGGAAGAACCTCAACAGAGACTTTGTCTGAAGACTAGAAGTGTTTGTCTATACCTGTGAGAGACAGGACCATAAAGACTGAGACTGTGTTACATAAGCAGACTAGCTGCCCATTAAAGTTAGAGTTTGAGCTGTGATCTAGTGTCCTGAATGGGGGCTAGGCTTTTGTTATTTTTATTGCTGAATACTGACATCAGTAAAGCTTAATTTATTTAATTTAACCTGAAAAGCGGTGTGTGGACCCTTATTATGCACCCAGACACTGCACCACTGACCCCACTACCAAGATAATTATGCCAGTTTATCACAATGCATTATTTCCAGCATATTGTATTTGTGATCATTTCTCTCGATGTACATGCACAACTGGGTGATGAACCACTACAACAGGCAGCCAAAGGAGCCAGGGTACAGTACATACAACAGAAAGCACACTGGCACATCCCCAGTGCCTGATGACAACAGAGGGCATGGACGCTGTCACCGCCACCAGGATAACATGAAATGCCCAGGCAAGGAGGTGAGATGAATGGAGCCTGCAGCTGCAGTGCATCAGCACCTGGTCCCATCTATTCTTCCTGTGCTGTCCCCACACAATACTGCTGATCCTCTCCTTTCACTAGTACTGGTAATCAAAAGGGAGGGCAGTGACAAAAAAGCAGGATCCGGGACTTCAGCAGGTGAAACTACAGTAGCCACCTCTTTCTATCACTCAGTTGTGCAGCTGGGGCTTTCTTAATCCCTGCATTGCTGCACAGGTCTCTGTCAGGGAATGAAAACTGAACATAACTCCAACAGCACATTGTGGAAAAGCATCCACCAATAAAATGACTGCTTTTAGTATCAGCCTCAATATTTGCATTGACGCTTGCAACATCAGTATTTTTCAGCAAAATGGATTTAACTTTACTGTTCCATGACCTGTAATAACATTACTGGGGAAACATCTTTCATACAACATTACAGGATGGTTGATTGTCCCAGAATTACATGAAAAAGGCCACATATATTTGCAACAAAGATAGACAAGCTCTGTGAAAAGATTTCATATCAACATATAAATAGAGCCCCAACTGTTCCAATGGACCTGATAGCTGACATGTTCATGTAATGTGGCTGCTCTGGAACTACAGATGTTTCCTCACTTGTCTTTAGTACAGGGGCAGAGAGGTAGTCACGGCAAACAGCCCCTTCTCAGCGCTCTACTAGTACTGGGCATTTTTTTAGATCCTCTTTTTGCTGAAAATGCACCACCCAGGCTAGATGAGCAAGGACACATCTGTACATATCCAAGTATGCCCTACAGCAAAACTGTGTAAGGACAGCCTGGGTGGTGCATTGTACTTCCATAGCATTTTGAGTTCCACAGGGTGTCTACCCTTTTCATGGTTGCGTTGCACTTGTTCAAATCCTACTGTATGCCAGTCATGTTTTTTCAATAATTTGCATGGAGATTTATGGGTGTCTTCACTTATGTAATGCATAATACAGTATGGCTGAGAGCTGTAGATCTCAACTGTTTGAATAGACTTTATAGTGGGACCCCAAGGGCAGCTTACTTTTAGAACTTTGGATATTGCAGCAAAATGGTTTAAAATAATGACAAAAGTCAAGGTTTAAGTTGTGAAAGATCAGGTAGCCCACTGCATATGTGCCATTTGCTATAACTTCATGGGGTGAGGTTAGCTTTAGGCACCCCTGGGGGGGGACCTAGGGTTAGGCAAGTGCTGGATTAAGGCTATGGGGGGCTTGGGGCACCTCAGACAGGAGGGCTCTATTACAGAGGTAGGCAGATGAATTCTCTCTCTCTCTCTCTCTCTATATATATATATATATATATATATATATATATATATATATATATATATAGTACAGAATTTTGTTACCATATAATGTGTGGGTGCATGTCCTGCCCTATCTGCTCCCAGATGGTGTTACTATACCCCTCATCCCACATAGTGAGCCTGATTCAGACGTGGGCGCAGCTATGGTTACCGCCGGGCAATGCATATTAGAATTGCACAGAAATCTATGCAATTTCAGTAGGCAGTGTTCCTGGGTGGGGATTTAAATGGCAATGGGCCTGTTGGTATCAGTGCTGTGTCGAAAGACAGTTTCACTGGCACCGCCGCAGACATTCTGAGCAACCATAAGGTTGATCTAATGTCTTATGGTGCAGTTGATGTTTGATTGATGTTGCGACAGATTTGCTTTGTGGCAGGTGGGTGTCTCAATAAGATGCCTACTGACCATGGCATTAGCATCAAGAAACTGTAGTGGCTGTGACTTTGTAAAAGCTGCTACAGCAGATCCATCCACCTCTGAATCAGGAAGAGTATTGCTACACCCACACCCCATCACCCAGGTGGCGGTAATATACCCCCCATATTATTACTGCACCCCCACCCCATTAACACTACCCCCACAGACAACATTAATGCACTCCACCCCCAGACTGCATTAACATATCCCTACACCTTCTCATACACTGTACTTACCTCAGCAGGAAGATCATGGTGTCCTGGTCACAGCAGACTGTCACTGTGACTCAATGCAGAGCTCCAGAGGAGGGGAGAGACAGGCTGCCCTTACACAGACAAGGAACTTGAGTGAGAGAAGACCACTGGGTGGTGGGTGGAGATTAGGGAAGGGCAAGGCTGAACACAGGGTAGAGGGGAAAAATGGGGCATGGCTTAATGGAGGCAAATAGATGGAGTCTCGTCTGGGACTGCTCTGCTAAGAGGAGAAAGAGGTTTCCTTACTGCAGCGCAGCCCCCGCAATGCACTGCATACTGTGCATAGAGTACGGCTCAACACACAGCAGCAGCAGTGCTGGACCCGACCACAAAGTTTTCTAAAAGTCCAGGGGGGCCCCTTGTGAGAGGGGGGACCAGGGTTACTTGCCCCCTTTTACCCCCCCTTAATCCGGCTCTGGACCATTAGGCACCCCTTGGGGAAGGTTATGGTTAGGCAAGAGAAAGGTGGGGTTAGGGTTAGGTGCCACTGGGGGGAGGTTAGGGTTATGCACCCCCCCGTGTGGGTTAGGTTTAGGGTGCAGGAAGGGGGGGTTAGGATTAGGCACCCCTGAGGGGATTTAGGGTTAGGCACCCCTAAGAGAGGGTTAGGGTGCTAAATAACCACCGGCATTTCAATACCAATCCATTCATAGGTATCAGGTTCCTCAGTGTGTTGGTGCAGATGTCCTTTACTGTACATTTGTGTTTTTGTTGTCACTGGTTAGAATCTTGTGACTGATCTGGTTTATTGCAGTATTTTTTTTTACTGTTATCCAGTTTATAGTAGAGAAGGTAGATGAAGGTATACTTTGAAAAGTGACCTAGAATTTATAATTTTGCAATTACTGCAAAACCAGCAAGCAGGGAATAACAGCATGGTTTAAATTATAGTACAAATTACCATGCTATACGTAAATGACTCTCTGCTGTGTACAGTTTGTATTAAAAATGATAAATAAATAAGAAATACTGCTACACAAACTTTGAAAAAATACATTATAGACAAATGAACCATAATCAGTGCATACAACATTAATTTTAGAAACAGCATATATTATAAAGCTATATTTGCTTTTTGTTATTGTATAGACTCAGCAAGTATGTCTGACACAGATGAAACTATCTATTGCTTGTTCACAAAGTACACTGATCTTCAACTTATATCAAGCGACAATAAATTAAATTATACTTAAATGTACATGTGAATTATATTTAAGTTATGCCGTCTTTGTCAAACATAATTATACATACACCTAAAACAAAGCAAGTATTTTCAGCACTAATCTAATTAATTGTTGTAGATGCAAGCAACTATGCAAAGGTGAGAAGATTCTCATTTATTTCAATCCATAAAATGACTTTGAGTGACCCTAACTCAGTGAGTACCATCCCTGTCTAGAGATGTGCCCTGTGTTTTGGTTCTAATTCATTGTGTCATGGTTTTGCAAAACCACCCTCAAGTGTTTTCGTTCTGATTCAGTTTTGGTTCAAGTTTGGCTATCTTTTCAATTCCTTAAAAATTTATAAAATCAATAAAAAAAAATTATAAGACAGCTAAAATCATGTAAATTGGACCTTTTACATGCAATCCAAAACCCGAGTATGGTTTTTAAATCCGAGTTCCAAACTGACTGCATACCCAAGCTGGGACTTGGTTTGACTCAGAATCCCAAAAGTGATTCCAAACTGGGACTCGATTTAACTCGGAACCCCTAAGTTTGGGTATGCTCAGACAGTATGTCAGGAAAATTGAACCACACATCTCTAATTGTAAACGCTGTGCTAAATGCTGTTTTGGTGAGTTAGACACTAACAGGCTGAATCAGCATGCAATGCTGAATGCAGATACCCAGTTATTAGGAATCTACACATGCACAGGACAGGCAGAGGCATTTAAGGTGTGGTGCATGGATGGGAACAGCTGGTGTTCCCAGAAATAGGGCGATTCGGCCCCATTTTCTGTTAGTGGCAAGGCCAGAGGCTGCTTCCATGAATGCATTTTCCTTGCCTCGCAAGCCAGCCAGCCTGAGGAACCTGATGGTCATGATGGTGATCCCAGACTGTGACCTCGGTTGCAATGCTGGGATCACAGATGCAGCAGACTGTGTCATACACCTCCTGCTGCATTTGCATATTAGCAAGGATGGAACTACAAAGATGTTTGCCTACAGCTTTTCAATTCCATCCTAAGCTGAATTACCCCTAGGTCCTTCCAACTTGCCAGGGAGATTTATATGTTACAGTTGGCAGGCTCACAGAAATACCCAAAATCAGTGTAAAACACCAAAATTAAGAAAATCCTAACTGATACTGTACTAATAAAAAAGCAATATCAAACAATGATAAACTAAAATTTAAATCTATAAAATAACTGATTTAATAGATAGTACTTAATAGCAAATCTTTGTACTCTACATAAAGTATCAGCTATGTATATAGAGACAGTAACCATAGTACTTCTTACTTATAACAAGAGTGAAGTTAATAGAAAAAAACAGTAAACACAAGAATATACAGCCAAAGTTTAATAGACAATTTATTTATTCTCAATTACAGCTGTTAAAACTTGGAAGTGTTGCATAATTATAATCAGTCTGTTATTCTTAGAATTAGATGAGGGGACTTGTGTCTGTAGCAGAATGGATACCAATGTGGATGTTCAACATCGCCTTTCTCTCCAGTCAGGGGAAAAGTATTGATGTCAAAACTCTGGTGGCTGGGTGGCATTGAGGCATACTGTATGTGAACTGGGGTTTATGTGAGGCATAGTGTGAGCTAAGACACTACAGTATGTTTAACATATTGTAGTGCTGGGAGCATTTATACATTATTCTTTTTAATAGCATCATCAGCATATCATGGTGACAATTTTATTGGCAGAGTCCCCCACAAGTTAGTCCCGTGGGGACTCACAAACCTTAATCTGATCCTGGTATAATGTGTATTGATGTTTCTGTGCATGTTAGTATGCAGAAAAATAAATGGAGATATATACCAAAATGATTTATTTCGGGATGAGAATCTCTGTGCTTTCTAAAAGTTGTAATATATATGCTAGTATCAGGTGAGCTCTTTTAAGGAGTACACTTTTTCAGGAGGCTGGGTACCTGGTATTTGTGAAGTAATAAGTGGATCCAATATCTTATGTGGGTCTTAGTTGTTCAACTCTTCTGGGAGCTTAAGTCTGTGTCTGTTGGGTGCTGGAGGCAATTGCAGGTATGGCAAGTGTGTTGTCCTACCATACCTGTGGTTCATTGTGACTATTTTAACATGTCACAGTTCCTGCTCACAGCTGTAGCTAGAGCAATTTGAGTGGGTGCCTCTGATGGTTGGTGGCAGTATTAATTTTCAGCAGGAACTCAGTTCCTAAACCTCTCATTAACTATGTAATGTCCTGGCCACAAAAGTATTTTCCAAAAGATAAGTTTTATTTTAAAGTACCTTTTGAGTGCCTTCTTTTCTAAATACTAGGGTTAGGGGGGGAGGGGAGGGATAGGGTACTTACCAGCCTCCGTTGGGATCTTCATCTGTCAGGGTTCCGGGGTCAGCCACAGGTATTTCATACCCATTCCCCTATAACACCCATTTATATTACATTGGCTGCTGCAACCATAATAATATATATCTGCACTTGCTAGGTGCAAGAGATGCATCTGAAACAGGCTTCCCTTTTCCATACGCACATGCAATGGCTTTGCCACCACCAAATTCCTGCCAAAAATACCCTATTTTATGGAAAGACAAATCCAACACAGAATAGCACGGATATACAGTATGCAAAAATGCCTAAAGTCGCTTCTGTGTACAGAAACTTATTGTTTGCATCCATGAAGAGATATCTGTGCAATTCAGAATCAGTGCATGGTGTGTAATTATGAGAGTAAGACCATTCTTGCTTGCACCTTTATGGGGGAAGGAACAAAAATGAGAAATAGCTGACTGAATTTCTCATCTGTTTTCTCATCACCAGATGTTACCATGGCAACTAACACAGCAGGCTTCAAATGATACAAATACCATGTTAATAATATCATATCATTATTCTTATACATTATACAAAGCAATACAAATATCATTATACATGGGTTAGCTAGGTGGCACATTGGTTAGCTTTGGTGTCTACCGGCAATGGGGAATTCCCGACCAGGGCCATAACTTTGTGGAATCTTTATGTTTTTGTTAAAAGTTTATGTTTGGGTAGGTTTCCTCTAGGAACACTAATTTATTCCCATACTTCAATGTGTTAGGAAATTTAGACTATAAGCTCCAGTGGAACAAGGACTGATGTGAATGACAATTATTCACTGTACATCACTACATAATTGGTGACACTATATTAATGATGATATTGATAATACTTGTGCATTAAAGCTTAAGGCAACACAGAACACTTAAGTCACCTACTGTATTTCTCCCCAACCACCCCAACATTAATTTAATACTTCGCTTTTATATTGAATCAAAAAGAGGCATTTTTCCCTCAAGCTCCATCATTAATAGTGGCCCTCATTCAGAGCCGTACGCTCTGAGCAGAGCGCACGCTCTGAATGAGGGCCGGGCTCCATTTTCATGGAGCGTCCTCCTGGACGCTCGTATAGCTGTGGGTCACCACCCACAGGCTATACGAGCGTGCTTTTTGATTGCCGCGATGGTCGAGACCATCGCGACCATCGAAATTGCGAGCTGGAGCCTGCGGTTGAGGTTTTCAACCGCAAGCTCCGGAGTGATTTTGGCTCTATCAGAGCCAAAATCACTCCCACTGACATCACTAGTGATGTCAGTGGGCCGGCTTCTGATGGGAGGCGTTCCCATGGGAACGCCCCCGTCAGGGAGGCACGCCCCCGGCACGCCCACCAAAGGGGGCGTGCTGTCAATCAACATTGACAGCACGCCCCCTTTGATCGGACACAACGAGCGAAGGACTTTCCTTCGCTCGTCGCGTCTGGCGCATGCGCACGACGGAGCTCCCTCCGTCGTGCGCATGCTCAGTGCATAACATCGACCCACTTGCGAGCGGACAGCCGCTCGCGAGTGGGTCTGAATCAGGCCCAGTATTCACATTTACAAAATAAATGTTCCCCTCCAACAAGCATTGAAATAAAAATATTGAAGTAATTTATAAATACTTTATGCTTTTTTCACCCAAAGAAAGCCAACATAAAGTTATTGGACCCCACATTTAATAAAGAAACCCCACATTGCATTGGTACCCATACAATGTATTAATATCTTCCAACACATACTAAAATAATAGCTCCCACATTACTTAAAATGCCATCACATACTACAAATAACCCACTACCTGCCCTCACAAAGCTATGCCATTGTGCATTAATAGTATATTCATGAATTTGCATGTGATTATATTTTTGCAAGCTGTCATTTTGTTACTTTTTATTCCCTGTTTGTATAAGTATTATATATGTTAATGTGGAACATTGTGGCAACCTGTAAATTTATGCTAATAATAATAAAAACAACAACAATATCCCCCAAAAGACTCCACATAGCATTAATACGGGCTGTCAACTCCTATATAATATTGACAATCCCCACCAACCCCCTCATAATTAATACTGCCTTCAATAGGCCCAATTATTTACTGCTGCATCTGCTATCCATGCAGTCTTTTCACCAGTCACATGTGCAGTTTTGAAGGATGAGGAGGTAATGGAAGAGGAGAAGAGGTTTAGGGGTAGATTTACTAAAGCTTCTAAAACAGACAAGTGGTGGTGTTACCCATAGCAACCAATTCGATCCTGACTATCATTTTCTACAGTGCAATAGAGAAATGATAGCTAGAATCTTATTGGCAATACCTCTACATTTCATTTTAAGAAACATAATAAATCTATCCCTTAGAGAGGGAATGCGTGGAAATGAGGAAAGTAATGCATACAATAAAGTGGCTGGTGCCAAGTTTGGTGACATATGCTAAGAAGCCCAGGTCTCCAAACCAGGGACCGAGGTTATAGACAGCCCTGCTATCTATTTTTTTCCCTTTATAAAAAGCTTATAATAATATACCATACAGTACAGCACCATGTATTTGTGGGGGGCATCAGCATAACAGGAAAGTCCTCATTATGCTTGTGTGTATGCTCTACCATGAGCATCCCATTTCTGGGTACCAGACATGTAATCCTCATTTTATTAAAGGACTTCAGAGGTGGGGTCTGCATCATTTTACTAAACATTAATTGGATCACTGATGGTTTTTACCAGTGTTTCCCAAATCCAGTCCTCAGATACTGTACCTTTAACAGTGCATGTTTTCTATATCTCCTAGTTGTTGCACAGGTGTATCCATTACTGGCTCACATATTTTAAAACACCCACAGGTAGAGTTAATTATTTCGCTTGTGATACTGAGGAGAACTGGAAAAGATGCACTGTTTGGGGTCTCTGGGGACTGTAGTTGAGAACACTCATCTATTGGATATGCATTGTATTTTTGAATATCATAGTGGAATTTTGCAAACTATTATTGAAAATAAAGATAGTTATACAGGTTGAGTCTCCCATATCCAACTATTCCGAAATATGGAATTTTCCGAAATACGGAGTAATTTTGGCATGATTGAGATAATGAAGTTTTTGATTTCTGATGGTTCAATGTACACAAACTTTGTCTAAGGCACAAATTATTAAAATTATTGTATAAAATTACCTTCAGGCTGTGTGTATAAGGTGTATATGAAACATACATGAAATTCATTTATGTACACAAACTTTGCATGAGCCACAATAATATTGAAAATATTGAATACAATTACCTGCAGGCTTTATGTATAAGGTGTATATAACACATAAATTCATTCTTTATGTATATTGGGGTCCCATTCCAAAGATATTTAATTATGAAATGCAATTATTCCAAAATACAGAATATTCCGTTATCCAAAATACCCCTGGTCCCAAGCATTTTGGATATGAGAGACTCAACCTGTACTCAGATTATTAAGGAAAATATGCCCACTTTGCCCTCCTTGTAATGCCTGGTAATATTTCAGGAATATTATTTCAGTACAGCATAAATTGTAAATATCATTATCATGGATCATTAGTACATGGCCTTTAATTCTACAGTGCCATATAGTCAGAATGATAAATGATACAAACTAAAAATATATCTAAATCAGAACAAGTATATACAGTATATTAGGTTAACAAAGGATGTAAAGACATGAGACAGGGTAAAGATGGCCCTAATCGGGAGAGCTTACAGTATAGTTCTAATACTACTGTATATATATATATTATACACCTGCAGGCTAAAAACATTTTTATGGTAACAAAACAGATCTGGCAATTTATTCAATAAGTAATTTGTAAGACTAATAATTACATATTTTGTGGAATGCATTTCAGCAAGGTACCCAATGGTATCTATTGATTAATGCACATGAACAGATTAATTTTGACATTGAAACTAACAAACTGCATTTACTCCAGAAGATACACAATCGAAATAAACTGTCAGGTTTGAAAAAAATTGTTCATCTCTAAATTCTATAAAATGGGACAGACATATTGTGATGAATATCATCTTGTAGAAGCATATTTAAAATTGGAACAGCGATAGACTGCAAAAGTAATAACAATTTTAAGAAATCCATCAGAATTCAAGTGGTTACATGTCAAATCCACAATGACCAAAATTCAAGTGCTTTTATAATGTGCTATGATAATAATAATAATAAAAAAAGTGTTTAGGACATATATTGAATGTTTTCCATACTGTATGCTTGGTGTTGCTCATTTATCATGGTGTTTCCCATAGCTGTAACACTGCAACATAAACTCATGTGTCTGGATAATACAGCAGCTTCACTAAAGATGCAAGGGTTATTAACTACATATACCTCTATCTAGATGATAATTATGGCCACAAATTAGCACTGTCTTTGACTATGATTTTTGTTGCTTATTCAATATGGATTTTGACATTTACTGTACATGTTTTGAGGCGTATGTGATTGAAGACTGCCGTTACTGGAAATTCTATAACTTCTGTACTGGGTGTATTTACTTCTACTGTACCTAAGTAATGTATGTTAACTGATCATTCTAACTATTTATAGTGCTGTGAAGTAACTCTCCTTGGAAAAAGAAATAGATTAACCAAATATATATCCTGTGTAGAATTCTAGCTTCTAAGGAGAGTTCTATTGATGCTGGTAATACTGATTGAATCTTTTGTAAATATTTTGCTGTGTATTTTTTATTTGAACAGGTAGTATCAACTTTTTCTATCCTTAGAGGATGTAGTATTATTTTGGTAGTTGCAAATCTTCAGGTCACATTCTTTTTGCACTTTCTTTTTCTTTTGAAAGTATTTAAAAAATGATACACTGTAGGTAATGTTTATAGCTTTTTAGAGAATCAGTGGTGTAGAGGCAACCTAAGTCATCCCATAATAAAGCCCCTATATTGGTTTTCTTTCTATCTCCATTTGGTGCACCAGTGAGAGATTTACTGATGCTGGTGGAAAGCACTTGGAACACAGAGCAATGGAAGCTTTCAGGTAACAGTAAACATAGGGCATGATTCCGAATTGGAAGCAAACCTGATGTTCTGCATACAACTCCGATGATAGTTGATCGGCATATCTCATATAGGCGGACAGTGGCTGGGTCATGCATTTATAGGTGGGTGGCTCACATTGGTGGGTAGGTGGGTGGCACACATTGGTAGGCATGGGAGTATAATGCATGACCCAGCCACCACCCACCTCATATAGGGAGGCGGTGGCTGCGTCGTGCATTTATAGGATGGTGGCTCACACTGGTAGGTAGGTGGATGGCACACATTGGTGGGCATGGGAGTATAATGCATGACTCTGCCACACCCACCTCATATAGGCAGGCAGTGGCTGGGTCATTCATTTCTAGGTGGGTGGCTCACATTGGTGGGCATGGGAGTGGCACATATAGTTGGGCAGTGGCTTGGTCAAGCATTTATAGGTGGGTGGCTCACATTGGTGGGTGGCACACATTGGTGGGCATGGGGTTGCATCAATACAGTAGCAAGCAATATACTCACCCAAGCAAGAGTCCAGACTTCAGGTGTGCAGGCTGAATCGCGTCCTTCTCCTTCAAATCACGATGCTGCAGAAGATGGTGATTAGGCATGTACAGGGTCCTGTCAGTCAAAATACGTGACATGCGATGAATCATGTCCCAAATTGGCAAATCTGCCCTACAGCATGGCAGATCTGAAGATGCGATGTACGATGAGTGGGGACGCGCATTGGCATCGTGATCATGAGTGGAAACTCACGATTTGGGCATATTTTACATGATTTGTCATCACAATTTGTCGAAATCGGGCAAATGATGTAAAAAGACGCCAAATGCCTAACCCTACTGCTAATACCTAACCCTTATACCTAACCCTCCCCCTAACCCCACAACTTACTGTCGGGACATCTGTGGTTGGGATGCTGGCGCTAGTAGTCTGACTTGTGTTGGGTATCCGTCACCAGCATTTTGAGCCGGCATCTCGACAGCCGGGATTAAAATTCCCTCCCATCATATCATAGGAGTGTTGTCTACATGCATATAAAGCCATGTGCAATTCTCAGGGAAGCGAAGCCTATTTCTGATAAATCTCTTGCACATTTTATATAGGTCTGGTGCAAGTGCAAATACTAATGATGATGGTTGAAGCGACTTGCATAAAATGAAGGGGCTTCATGGGTTTCTGTTTGCAGATGCACAAACCCCAACAATAGCCCTATGGATTCTCATATTAGCATACGGAAGTAAATCAGGATTACATAGCTGCCTGCAACTACAGCCACTTTGTGTGTTACTCAGATTAGGCCCCATAGTGTTCATAAGACTCTCTGGAATGGGTGATTGTACAGTAAAAAACAGAACTATGGATCATTCTAGTGTTCCTATGCTGAACGTATCTCAGGCTTGTCTAACCACTTTAGCAGCACATGTGCAATGTGTTTGCACAAAATATTAATGGATATAAACATTTTAGCTAGGTAAATAAGAATACTTAAAGTGTAAAAACCTATACCATTAAATAGAATCAGGGCCGGCCCTAACTACTTGGGTGCCCTAGGCAAGATTTTGGCTGGTGCCCCCTAGCAGGTAATCCCACCGCCAAGCTTACTGTTTATATACGGATAACAAAAATAACACATTAGTGAATTACTTATTTTTTTGCATATATATATATATACACACACACATATACATATCTGTATGTGTAGACATACAGATAAATTATGTAAAGATAAAATAAATATAGAGGTTTGTGAGTAATTAGTGCAGTTCTATGTCTGGGTCCAGCCAGAGCACAAGCAGGAGGGGGTTTCTGAGAACCTAGAAAGACCCCCAGCACACAGGTCTATTTCCACAACTGAACAATATATTTTATTTTGGCAGATGTAGGAGATCAGGCAGCTGTACCAGTAACGCGGCCTCCTCATATCTACATGACTGAGAGGCTGGCTGACATAGGGGGAGCTGCAGCATGTAGCTCCTCCATCCCATGGGGCTTTGATGGTGATGCACTGGCTCACCACCTTCCACTCATAGCGACAGGTGTACTCACCACCTCACCACCTTCCACTCATAGCTGCAGGTGTACTCACTGCCTCACCACCTTCCACTCATAGCTGCAGGTGTACTCACTGCCTCACTGCCTTCCACGCATAGCTGCAGGTGTACTCACCGCCTCACCACATTCCACTCATAGCTGCAAGTGTACTCACCACCTCACCGCTGCAGGTGTACTCACCGCCTTAAACTCATAGCTGCAGGTGTACTCACTGCCTTCCACTCATAGCTGCAGTTGTGCATGTCTGAGTGCTGTGGGGAGCAGATTTAATAAAATGATGTGCGGCTGTGTTGATTTGTGTGTGTGTGTGTTTTTAAGTAAAGGGTCTGTTTGGTTGTTCTGGAGGGGGTCTGGATAACTGGAGTGATGTGGGATCTTGTAAAAAGAGGGAGAGGTATGAGGACAGGATAGAGGGGACATGATAAACAGTGTGTGATAAATATTAAATGCAGAGGGGGCTGTCAGGATAGAGGGGGGTGGGGGCCATGACAGACAGGGTGTGATGAATATTACAGGAACACACTGACCCTGGACTCGGAAAACCCCATCAGTCACATTGGAATTTATGCAAAACAGACACTTTATATCTGACCCAGAGAGCAAGAAAAACATTTATTCAGACAGCTGACAGTTTAAATAAAAAACGTGCATGCAAGTTCTAAGGTCTACCTCTTTGCTCTACTTCTCTGTACCCCTGCTCCAGCCTTTCTCTTTTCAGTTTTCATTCACTCATACTTCTGCCCCCTCTGTGCTCTTCATAGCTCTTGCGCGCAGGTTGACTGGGAGATCCGGCGTTCAGACGTGTTGACACATGACCCTGATGATGCTCAAGCCTCTGACTCACTGACAAACAGCAAGCATAGCGATTCAGAGAGCCCAGGGTCACATTCTCTCCGTCTCCCACTTTAAGCTTCTGTCAGAATGATCTGATCAGAAGCCGGCGGCCGCAAGGGAGGAGGGAGATTAACCAAGAACCTGAGCTCCCTGCATCACGTATCTGATCCATTGCCAATGCCTGTGCCAATTATATCCAGCCTCAGTGGTGCCCCCTTGCTCAGATGCCACTCTAGGCATTTGCTTATTCTGCCTATGCCTAGGGCCGGCTTTGAATAGAATAATAGAATAATATATGTATGTAGTGTCTAGAACATATTTGCAAAGTATATACATTTTTTATTGTGGCTTTAAAATAACCATTATGATTCTGAATATATATTGTTATGGGATATACACATTTCAATATACATTTATGTTTAATAAGTTATTATATATAGCAACTATAACCATTCACAGGAAAAACTGTTTTGAAATCCCTGATCATAGAAGATTGAAAACAAAAAGGATGAACAAAAGAGTGTAACAGGGTGTGGGAGAATAGAATAAATAATGTAAAAAAAACCCCCAAAACAATGAAACAATGTATTGTACTGTAAATGTCTTTGTTGAGTTTGTGTTTAGTTTAAATGCATTACATGGCATATCTAACTATTCATAATTGTCTTTCTTGATAAAATAAATCCACAAATTGGAAATGTTAGCATGCATTTTCATTTACAATTTATGTTATCAAGAAAGATAAGAACACTTCAATTAGTTTCATAATATGCTAATGAAGATGCATGGGATAAGTAGGGCAAAGTGACCTTGTTGCTTGGCACCCACAGTTATATTTGTTGTATTTAAATTGAAAAAGATTTTTACTCTTACAGTACTTACTATAGTTACTAATCAAGCTTAATCAAAATGCAGCTGTAAAACACTAGCATAGAATAGCAATTTTTAATATTAACTTAAATTGTCCCACTCATGGGAACTATTTTTAAAGTATATATTTTGTTTGCTTTTTGCAGAATGGGATGCAAAACTTTTCAGAAGAACTAGCTATAGGTGACATTGCTATTTAGTGACCAATATGTGTTGATATGTAAATAAAGGTAGTTAATGGAATGAAAAATAACTCTTATAATTAAGGAGTACATTTTTGAAAATAAGGTTTTAAGAGGAAGACAAGAATAAGTAAATAAAATTAATATTTCATATACATTTCCAATTATTTTGTTATGATGGAAAGTCAAACGATTGTGAAGTATCTATAAATTGCTTGGTAAATATTAATAGGACTTATGAACATTAAACTTTTCTGAATTTCAGCCAGGGTTACAATTAGGTGGTACATGGGAGAAACTCTTAAGGGAAAAAGAAAAGCTCATTGCTCTCATAAAAAAAGGAAAGATATGAACCGCGCTAAATATATCTAATGAATAAACTGAAGTATATTATCTAGTTCAGATAGATGAATAAAAATATGAGTAGCAATAATATTCTGTCAAACATAAACAATAAACATTCTATATGACTTGATCGATATAATCAATATATTTATTCCTCAAAATATAAAAGGTACATTTATTGATGTGCACAAGGAGATTTAAACATATCTAGTATGTAAATATACACATGTACAAATAAAAAGTATATGCAAAAATTATATGTAAAAAGAGATCCTAAAATCAAGAATCTCTAGGTGTAGATAACCAATTCCATCCACAAGATGATGATTAAATTAAAAATCTCTAAATGAGAGCAATAGTCTCGATCCAAATGGTGGTGCCAAATTGGTGCCAACAATCACTGGCCTAAGGTGTCTCCGGAATAATGTCCAGCTATTAGGTTAATTACCAGACTCCATAGAAGCGTCCACAGCCCAGGATAGGTGTAGAATTCCTGCACTGGCGTGCTGACGATCTAAACAGAGGCTGGAGAGTGAAGAAATGATGCCGGTCCGGAAGACAGTCCAAATGTCCCAAGTGATGTATGCAAAAAAGTGGGGAGCTAAACGTGTTTCGCTGTGGTAGGACCCACAGCTTCCTCAGTAGCATATATCCCCATGTCATCTGAAGGGCTCTTTGTACCCTAGCATAATTGGAAATCATGCATAGCTGTTGTTCAATCAGAAAATACAATCGATCAAGCCATATAAAAAAACACCGCATATTATACATGCAAAGGATCCTAACATCAAATGCTGCCGTTAGATATTAAAAGCATATAAATATATACCAAACCAAAGAATATCTTCATCTCCGGATTATAACACCCGATCATGTGATCATGTAGCCAATCACGTGACCCCGAATGGCCCACAGGGACTCCGTAGCGGGTCACATGTTGTAAACAGATGCCGCTGACATCAGCAGAACTCTGCCATATCAGCTTATCCATGGCCGATCACGTGTTGTAAATACAAATCACGTGACTCCGTCTGGCTAGTTCGAAAAATAACTTAGTTAAAGATATTCACTCTGATCACGTGATGTATAAATAGATCACATGATTGCTGTCAAATAATTTTTATCCTACAGTAATAGTTTACACATAATGTTTTATTCAATTGCATCATGTAAACAGTTCAGATAATCACTGTAGGATAATTCCAAGTATATTGAAATATTGATTTAAATATTATATTTTATGAATAAACATAATGGTTTTTTCATAGCAAAAATAATTAATTCAATCTGAAAGACAAAGTCATTGTCCACAATAAAAATCCTTCTGCTTCAATCAGTATCTATTAGATCATAGTACATATTCATCAATTAAATTATATAAACACTTTAATTAGCATCTATGACCATAATGAATCCCATAGATGAAAATTATAATGGTGGAAACAAACTAACTGATAAATCCAATATGAAGATATATACAATAAATGCAATACAGGTATAGGAGTGGGGTGAAGGAGACCCTATCTACCTCACAATACACCTGTCAAATTCTCATGATCGTATTCAATTCAATAGACTCATTGAGGCCGTCTGGATGCAAAGAGTTAAGTCTAAACATCCAGAAGACCTCTTGTCTGCAAAAATTTTTAAACCTATCACCACCCCTTATTGTGGATGTTATATGTTCCAAGCCTATAATGTTAAGTGATTGTGGATCACTATTATGTACTTTTAAATAATGAAGAGATAAACTATGTGTGGTCATTCTATTCATAACATTCCGACGATGCTCCATGAAACGTCTCTTAAGGGGTCTGGTAGTTCGACCCACATAATATAATCCACATCCACATGTGATTAAATAAATCACATATGAGGAATCACAGTTCATGAAATTGTTAATTGTATATACATTCTTCGTCTCCTTATGAGTAATAGTGCTAGTTTTTTTGTTTGTATGGGAGCACATTGTACACCTAGTTTTGCCACAACGATGGAAGTCTGGGGGTCTATAGGGAATCCACTGTTCTTGATTATTTGTAGTTATATCAGTAATTTTGGAGTTCGATCTCAAATAGCTCGGTGCCAGAATGGATTTCAAAGTTTTGTTTTTTCTATATATTATCAATGGTTTTGAAGGCAAGATATTCCTTAATAGATTATCTTGTTGAAGAATACGGTAGTTTCTCTGAATAATATCTCTGATCTGTCTATGACAAGAGTTGTATTTACAAATAAATGCAACATTATTGTTCTCAACATTAAATTGTTTTTCTAAATTTTTTGTACTCCTATTTTTCCCACTAATATTTTTGGTCACAAGCAGATCAGATCTATTTATCTTCAATGTTTCCTGTAAGGCTTTCTTTAAAATGTGTTCAGGATAGCCCCTTTCTCTAAAGGACAGCAGCATCTTGTTTGCTTGTGTGTGGAAGCTCTCTGAGGATGAGCAATTTCTGCGCAATCTGATCAATTGTCCCTTTGGAATATTGGCTTTCCATGGATAGTAATGAGCACTACCAAAATGTAGATATGATTGAGTATCTACTATTTTAGTATAATTACAGGAATGTATGGTATGATCTCTCGCCTCTAGAGTCACATCCAAGAAATCTATACGACTAGGATGGTACTGAAAAGTGAACGTTAAATTATAAGAATTTTGATTAAGTGCAGAAACAAAATGTGAAGCAGAGGATAGATCCCCATCCCAAATAAAAAATAGATAGTCAATGTAACGGCCATAGAAGACCAGGTTTGCACCAAACTCGCTCCCCCACACATGGTGATCCTCAAAGGCACCCATGTATAGGTTTGCGTAGCTCGGCGCAAACCTGGTCCCCATGGCCGTCCCCATGACTTGGAGATAAAAGGTGTTGAGAAACAAAAAATAATTGTGTGTGAGGATAAAGGAAATAGAATCCGTGATAAATACCCCATGTTCCTGTCGGAGACCTGAATCATAAGATAAACAAGATGAAATGCACTGCACACCAAGTGTATGAGGAATATTGGTGTACAGTGCAGATACATCCATCGTAAGGAAAGCATAAGTAGATTTCCATTCTATGGATTCAATTTGTTGTAAAAAGTGAGTAGTATCTTTTATATAAGATCTCAATACAGGAACATAGGGTTGAAGAAAAGTGTCAACATAACAAGAAAGATTGGAAGTGAGGGAATTGATGCCAGAAATGATAGGATGCCCAGGTGGTGAAGAAAGGGACTTGTGGATTTTGGGTAAGTGATAATAAATGGGAACAGTCGGATAAGGGTTATAAAGAAAATGCCAGATTTCTTTAGAAATGACTCCAGAGGCGAGAGCCCCATCCAATAAAGATTTTAATTCAAGAAAGGAAGGGGTCAGGTCTGAGGGTAAGGTGCAATAGAAAGATAAATCGTTTAATTGATTATATGCTTCTCTTATATAATCCGTTTTATCTTGAACCACCAAACCTCCCCCCTTATCTGCCTCCTTGATAATGATAGTAGTGTCTTTTGTTAGAAGATTAAGTGCTCTCTTTTCTTTCCTTGTCAAATTTGAGGCAGGTCTATCCTTTTTAGCTTGATGGCATAAAGATTTTAAATCTTCCAAAGTGATCTTGTAAAAGGATTCGACTGTGTTACTTTTAGCAGAAATAGGGAAAAATTCTGACTTGAGTTTCAATTTATTATGTGCTCCCTGTGTGTTTATATCAAAGGTTTTTATGGTTGTACATGATCCAACAGGGGAAATATTCCCTTCCTCCCAAAGATCAAGTATGGAAAGGGGCAGTGAATCCGTTTGATCCAGAAGAATTGAGAGTGAATCGTCCCCATTCTTCTTAAGATATTTGTTGGCAAAATACCTCTGTCTACATAAATTGCGAATAAATTTATTGAGATCCACAAATAGATCAAAGATATTAGGATCCGTTGTAGGGGAAAACTTAAGTCCCTTCTTAAGTAGGGACATTTGATCCTGATCTAAATTCTTAGATGATAAATTAAAAACATTACATGGTATAGTGTCAACATTATTTACACTTGTTCCCTGCTGATCACTCCTTAAAGAACTTATAATCTTTTGATTTTTTCTTATTGGCGTGGGAACCTCCCCTTCTACCTCTAGGCTTCTTTCTCTTTGTCTTTTGTAATTTGGAACATAATAGCGGGATTGATGACCTCTCTTCCAATGATCGGGTAATGAGCATTCCTCCTGAAAATCCTCTGAGACAATACGTTGTCTCATAGGACGTTCTTGGTTAGAGAATCTAGTCTTAGGTTTGGTCCCAAGATCCAAATGTTTGGAGAACTCAGTTCCCATTGAGTCATTTTGTGTTCTATATTTTGACTCCAACTGAATTTCATGGGTGGATTTAGGATCAGATTTAGTATGGAAATATTTATCATTCCTGTAATACTTATGTGTATATGTATTTGCAGGAAAATTAGACTGAATATTCCTCTCGTTATTTCTGTTCTTGTTGTATGATCTAATCCTATTCTCTTTATAATCGATTAAATCTCTCCTGAATTTTTTCTGTTTATTTTCTAGGAGTTGTTTCTCATATCTTTCTATTCTTTCACTAATGACCCGATCTTGTTCTATGAATTCTGCAGATTTAATAAACGGATCCAAATCCTTGTTCAGGTCCTCTATTTCCTTCTCACATTCCTGAACTTTTTCACATCTATATTTTATAACTAATTTCATGAGTGATAAGGAACAAGAATCTAGAGTTTTATCCCATTCTAGTTGAAATTCTGAGCCTTCTGGAAAAATCGATGGTTTGGATAACCTGAGGCCCTAGGGATAATCCCCTTATCTAGATATTTCTCTAAATTCAGACTATCTAACCAATGTTTAGATTCAGTTCTAAGACAGTCTTCAAGTTTATATAACAATTTTTGTAAACTGATATTGCCAGCTTCTTTCGTCTCCTCAATTCTCTTCTAGAGAAACTGGTCATGAAAGCTGCCACTGAAAAGGACTATACAATGTAAAAAATTAGTGGGAGGATGGCTTCCATTGTCATGTGAAGCTGAACCACTAGTCATGAACATAATGGAGGACCTTAGCCATTCCTTGCCAGTCCGTGTCATAAATGGCATATTGGCAAGTTTACATTTCTCCTCAGATGATTTAAATTTATTTTTTAAGGTCATTTTCCTGAACTTTGCCATTTGGGATTTTATATGCCCTCTACTATGACATTGGGCATCGGCCTTGGCAGACAATGATGGCGACATTTCATCATCTATGTCATGACTAGTGGCAGCAGTTTCAGCACTGGGAGGAAGTGGTTCTTGATCTTTCCCTATTTTATTTTTATCGGACAAATTTTTGTCCTCCATTTATGTGATATTGATCCATGTGCGGCTAAGGCGCACACAAGTCACAAACACAGAAAAAAAACTACTTTTTATTGTTTGGAGCACTTTGGGGTTACACCACCCTTCAACAGACGAGCCAGCTGGCCCTTGACTTATGACACAGGCGCACGCATGGTGCTGCTACTTTGTTGATGCACATGCGGCTACAGTGCACACAAACAGAAAAAAAAAATGGTTTTTTTGCACTTGGGGGAGCACCCTGATGGACAGAGCACCCCCTGGACAACATTATAGCACCCCTTTAGGACTACAGCCTTTATGTCACACTGCACAATACAGCCCAGCCAGCCCCTATGGACTTTGGAGTGGACACAGCCCCTATGGACAACAGCAGCACAACACAGCCCAGCCAGCCCCTATGACAGCAGCACAACACAGCCCAGTCAGCCCCTATGGACTTTGGAGTGGACAACAGCAGCACAACTCCCACCCTCCCTCTTCACTGTCCACAGCCGGAGTGAAAAATGGCACTGACGCGGGGACCTTTTACAGAATCCAAATCCCGCAAGATCCGACAGAAGGATGATGATGTTTTGCCTCGATTTCAGATCCGAGTCAGGCAGGAAACCATGAGCATGACTCGGTTCCTGGCTCGGATCATGGGGCTCAGGGAGGTTCGAATTTCAGAAATCCGAACCTGCTCATCCCTAGTATAAACCAGTGTGTAGTTAGTAGATTAGTAACAAGTGTCAGCGTAGGGAGAAGGTGTGGGCCTTAGTTGATCTAATAAAACACCATTTGGATGCCATGATGATGCTATTAAGAGGACAAAGTTGTAGTAGTAGAGAGATGGGGAGTAGGTGGGCAGGGTAGCTGGTTGCAGGCACCTTTCTAACTATGGGCATGGTTCAGAGATAGACACTAATGTGATTGAGTGATTGTTTGCCATTGTACATGCCTGTAACCCGGACTGCGCATGTGCTGTAATTGGTTCGCAATTAAGCATGCACAGAGGAACCATTCACAAGGTGAGTGACAGGTAGTCAGCATTTGGGGGAGGTAATGGGGGTGGTTAATAAAACCCAGGCATACATAAATTAGCCATTGCAATCTCCTATGCAGCATGAGAGTCCTCTACGTGTCTGGAGAACTGCAGTGTTTGTGGCTGGTTAGGCCTGCCACAATCGTAAGATGGCTGCTCAATGTGCTTCGATGTTACCAATATTTACGCAGGTAAGAAATTATGTATACAGATGAGAAGGCAGCAGTGAGCCTCCCTATGCTTGGGTGATCTTTAGAATTATTAGCACTATTAACTATTTGGGGAATTAGAAGAATTATTAGATGTTGAAAAGAGAGGCATGAAAGAAGAGAAAAAGAGCAGGGTACTAGTAGTAGTAAAGAAGAACAAATTGCCATAGCTACATGTGCAGAGGTGCATGCAAATAAGCAAGTTTGAGGTATATGCACCACCACTCTCCACACAGCAGCATCACATATCTGCCATACAGTGGCCAACATGGACTGAAAGCCTGCTGTGCATGTACATAAGTGCCAGAGATTGCATTAGTGGCAACCAGCCTAGACAATGAGCTTTTCTTTGGAGGTGGGCTTGTTTTAATCCACATACTTTTATTATTCTACATTAAAAATTTCAATCATCATTATCAAGTTGCTGTGGAATGACTTGAATCTCTCGTATGCACATAGGATTCTGGCAAGGAACGCAGTTGCTAATATCTACACAATCGGCCGATTGCTGTGTTCTGCACATGCATATGCATCGCAGTGCGTGTGTGCGAACCTGCCACTGCGATCAGGACTGTGCAGACCCATCACAGAGTGATTGACAGGAAGTGCCATTTGTGGGTGGTGATGGGGGGGTGGTCGGAGAAACGCAGGCATGTCAGTGCGTTTGAATGCCGTTGCAGGGCCGTGCATAAATTATCCACTGCGATGCCCTATGCAGCCTGAGGCCTGATAGCGTGCGGTAAAGTTAGCAGTTTCTGAGTAAGGTCATTAGGGATATGTGTAAGATAAAGTGGGTGTCATTATATATAGCAGGTGTGGCATTGCGATCGTAATGAATTAGATTACTAACGCAGTTGACCTGTGTGCGTAATCGCTATTGCATTCGCAGTTGCATTCCGTTATGAATCAGGCCCATAGTCCACTTTACTTGGTACATTTCTCTAGTATTGGTTAGGACTACCCTTTGCCACCAGAATCAATTAAAATATTTGTGACATGGATTCAACAGGGTGTTTGAAACATTACTTAAGGACTCTGGTCCTCAACAATGATAGTATCCTGCAATTGCTGCAGATTTGTTGGCAGCAAACTTTTGTTGTGAATCTCCTGTTCTCCACATCCTAAGATAAACTAATGTATTGAGATAAGATAACGGTAATGATTGGACTACACTGATCTCATGATCATGTGTGTGTGTAACCAGCTTTGTGACATGGCACATTATCCTGCTGGAAGTAGCCCATTATAAGATAGGTAAACTGTGGCTATAAAAAATGCACATGGTCAGTAACCATATTCCATACAGCAGGGTGTTGCATTAAGCGGCATAATGTGCCCAGAGAACATTACCAAATCCCTTTTATGGGTGAGATGTGTAAGATTTTATACCAATCGCAGTGCACGAGTACTTTAGTGCTCATGCTCTGGAATGTTTGAAGAGGGTACACTGATTCAGTGTTAATGAAGGAAACACGTAGGAGAGCAACCACAAATAGGAAAGAAGAAGTTTCTAAATACATGATGAAAGATTGTCACTGCTGCAGATAGTCCAGCAAACTGCACTTTTGGTACTTCTAAAGACTTCCACAAAAAAGCATACGTGTAACACTCTTATCTTAGGGCATTGAGATCAAGAGACACTTCCCCTGATTCAGAGATGGACGCAAATTCCATCACCACTGTATCTTTGTACACACGACTGTGTAAAAATATACAAATACTGCAACCACAGGGATTTGTATGGAGACGCTCACCAGCAGCTTCGCAAATCCAACTGATTGCTTACAAAGACCCAGATCACTTGATTATCAAAGTTCTGAGTAGCCCTACGGTCATGCAATATAACCAATGGAACTAAGGCGACGAGAGCCGTTCTGGGCCCAGGTGACAGGGGGTGTGACCTAATCATAGGAGGCGTAGCCATGCCCCCTTAGAAAAAAAAAAATGTATTTCAGTGCCACGAAGTGGCACTGCGTGCTAGGGAGGGGGGCGCTATGTGCCCCTCAGCCCAGTGCACAGCCAATGAGGGGCATGATCGCTCCCCGCATAGGCATAGGAGACTGCTCTGGCTGCTGCTTTAGCAGCCACAAGCAGTCTCCCAGTGCAGCCCAGCACACAGCAGCGTGTTCTGGGCTGCTGTGACTTAAGAGGGAGAGGGAGCAGTGCTGGACCCCCGCTGGGCCCCTGCAGCAAGCCCAGGCCTGGGTAATTTGTACCCCCCCTGAAGGCAACAAAGCCTTAAAAAATTGAGCATGGGATTGCAGTCACAGACTGTGACACACTTCTGAAACAGTCACAACATGCCTGTGTTTGAGTCGCTACCCCCCATTATTGCCTAGAAAAAGTCCCAGACTGTCAATCATTGTGAATAAATTATCTCTGTGATGTACATCTCAAGACCATAGCGGTACATGCACAGAGAGGTTCCGACGTATGTACAGTAGAAAAACATTCGCCATTGCGACTGCCTCATGCCCACTGTTATCTTACTGCTTGATATAACAATCAGACAAATTTCTGAAAGGTATTGCATGCGACCTTCCAACAATATACTGTATCACAGACTGAGCAGGGTTTTTCAGCTACAAACTCACATGAGCTCTAATATAAAATAAAATAAATAATACACTTTCTCTCATGTCAGGACTCTCAGAATGGGATTTTAACTAAAGATGTGCGCTGACCCTCGTGTTTTGGTTTTGGATCTGGATCTCCCCTGGTTTTGGATCTGAATCTGGTTTTGGATTTTTTTCGTTGGTGTTTTGTTTTCGTGTTTTGGTTTTGGATCTGGATTTTTTTCAGGCAGGACTAGCTTGCAACTTGCGTTGCTGGTTGGATCTTGTGCAGTACTGCTGTTAAGACTAACACGCAAGCATGCACACACACACAAAAATATAAGACACTTTGATTGATTTATTTTTTTTGGACTATATATTTTTTTTTGAGTCCAGAACTTGGGCCCAGATACACACAGCACCAAACCAGATGTATCTACAGTTCTGCACCAGCCCAGATGGACACAGCAGACATGAAAAACACCAGCCCAGGACACAGCAGACAGCACAGACAGCCCATATGGATCAGCAACAGCCCAGATAGACAAAGCAGACAGCACAGTGACAGCTGTTACAGGCACCAGCCCAGAATGGATCAGCAGTCACAAGCCCAGAACACAGCAGACAGCACCAGCACCTCTCCCAGCCCTACACTACCCACCCTCCCTGTTCAGTCTCCACAGCCGGAGTGAAATGGTGTCCGTCGCGTGGTCCCTTATATACTACATTGATCATAGAGAAGAAAACTCGCGAACCGCAAGATTTCGTCTCTATGGTTTTGCCTCGATTTGAGAGATCTGAGTAAGGCATAAACATCCGAGCCTGCTTGGATCCGACTCTGTTCTGCTAAATTCAGGAGGGTTTGGGTCTCTGGAAACCAAACCCACTCATCTCTAATTTTAACCAGAAAATATGTTGTAAGAGACTGAGCATTTATTGGTTGTGGAGCTATCAAATATAGATTTTCATACGTTTTACTCATAGACAGTAAATGCATATATATTTGAATAATTTGTATTATTTTTATTATTATTAGTGGCCTTCATATTCTAAAGCACAATATATCCAGTTGTGTTGATACTTTTAGATTTAGAAAACAATGACATCTTTCCTTAACTAAAATTGTTAAACAAAGCAATATTACATAAAGTAGAGTTAAATGCCTTGTTCAATATAGGCTGATGTATCCTTTGTTTTAGTCATCCACAACTCGTCATTTACTGTCAATGATCTATTAATTTAGGATGCCAGTAAAAGTCTTGGCTGAAGGAGAACCAGCAAATTAAAATGGATCTTGAGCAGTTATATAGAGTGTTAGACAAGCTCCTTTGCACATGAGTATTTGTCATGTTAGACATTTTGAGCTGTAGCCTATCAAAAAAGATGGCTGTTTTTAACATTCACAGTATAGTCTCAGACATCAATGAACGATTGATGACCTAATAGCAAGTCAAAGGTTAAAATACTTCAGCTTACAGTATCTAACAGAAGCAGAAAAAAAGACTTCCCGGTAAAGAATGAAATACTTTAAAGAGAAGACAGTAGCTCAGACAGTGCAATGACTCAAGTTTTTTTCTGAATACAACACTGTCATTCCAGTACCATGGATTTGCAGGTTTAATATGATATCTGAGAAGTGGATATAACAAAAAGTTGACAGAACTGATCAGACGATAGATTCTGCAAAGTATTAGCTTGGTAAATGATTTGCTTCTTGATATAGTAGCATTTTGATTAAAATCTACACTAGGGGTCTGATTCTGAGCAGCATGCAGAATCGCACGCAGCAGCGACTATTGATGACTTTATGCAAGTGCTGCTACAAAGTCTGTCCCTAGTGTACATTTGCTTGGGCAAATGTGCAAGGAGTGAGGCACCCAATTTTAGTATCTATGCACACTGTAATACTGATTAGTGGGTCCTTAGATGCTACCATCGGTCGCACTATCAATGATTGCACCAGTCCTGTGGCAGATGCAATTTCTTTGTCTGTCTATGGTCTCCAATGTCCATGGCTGTGTGTATGGGGTTGCTGCTATTTGTTTTGAAATGCCCATCCAGGGGCGCTGAGATTGGGGGAGTGGATACTAATAACCTGGGCCTGGAAATATTGGAGGGACCCGGGTCTGCCGCTGCCCCCGTCTTACTTGTCAGCAGCCACTCTCCACATCCAAGGACATGTTGCTGTGTGTTGGTCTACAGCGGGGCTAGGGAGGTTGCTGCTGCTGAGCAGCAGCAGCACTCCCCTGCCTGTGGGGGGAAGTGATTATACAGATCACGCTCTTCCCTGGATTTTCCTGTGCTAACAGCAGAGGAGTGGGGCTATTCATCATAAAGATAATGCAGGACATATAACAATTACCTTTCAGCCGTGATCTGGACCGGAATCCCCATACATTCATATGGGGACTTAAATTTATCAAACTCTGAAAAAATATTTTTGGAGCTTGATGAATTTAGGTTCCAATACTATAGTAATGGGGACAGGGAGACAAATTGGAGTTGAAAGGCAAGCAGGAGATACTGTGTCAGTGGTATCTCTTGTGTTACCTTTATGATGAATAGCCCCAATGCTTAATTTCTACAAAAGTAGGTGAAAATGTAGATTTTCCCCTACTTTTGTTGAATTAAGTGATAATCAACATGACCCTAATTCATAATAAATATGAAGCAAACTATAAATCAGATGTCAATATCTCATTTATTAATTGGTTTGTTGTGTGCAAAACAATGTAATATCTTATTATTAGTCCTAACCCATGATTAACTGCAAGTGCAGTATTTTGCAAATCAGTAGTTATATTAATTTTCATGTTTTTCATATATTGTGATCAGATTCTGATTTGGGGAGGCCACAAAACATATGTCCTTGCAAGATATTATTAAAAAAACTAAAGTTTAAAATATTTTTCTTTATTTTACCTCAGGTACAATATAAAAAGTCATGCTAGACAATTACTTTAATTATCAAAGAAACCCTAAAGTATCTGTAAAAATGACCATTATTATTAATGTTATTTAATTTTAATTATAGTTAAGGTGAAAACTGAACAAACCTGAACTTTGGGATTCTGAGTCAAACCGAGTCCCAGCTCGGGTCTACCAGTAAGTTCGGATCTAAAAATAGGAACTCTGGTCCAAATAAAATGAATTTATATGTTTTTATCATTTTTAAAGATATTCAAAAATATAACCAAAACCGAACCTAAAGGGCGGTTTTGGCAAAACCAAATCCATAACATTTGAGGGTGGTTTTGTCAAAAACAAAACATGGGGATCCACACAATTTTAATTATAAGGTGCAGAGTCAGCCTTAGGCATAAACATTTTATGTGCATCCATGTGGCTCTGCAGCTCAGTTTCCACCAAGCCGGTCCTTAAAGCTGTGACGGAGCTGGCGACTACCATTTACCTACCTGCCACCCCCACTGGCTACTGCAATCGGAGTGGAGCTCCAATCTGGCAGTGCTGAAGCAGACAGAATGAGCTTCTGCTCATGTGCAGAAGGTCATTCTACTACAAGTAAGATGGCCATGGGAGGGCCTGTGCCCACTCCTCCCATGGGCCTTTGCTGAGCTGATGGCTCCACCTCCACTTCCATTTTCCTCCTTAGCCCAGAACTCACTGTCAAGCCAGCAGAGACAGGAGCAGCAGCTGCAACAGGGATGATTATGGTTGGTACCACTCCCAGGACAACAGTGTGAGTTGCTGTATATCTGTCTCTTACCTAACTTATCTGATAATCTGAAGCTAAGCTCTCGGCTGGAAAAGGGGGCACTGGGGGCAGAGGGGTAATACTGGAGCCTGGATCTGATTAGACTGACTGAGTGGGGCTGCATGTGACTGGGGTTCTGACTGTGCTGTCTAAGGGCAAGGGTGATGGGTGCATTGATAGGTTTGCCTGGCCAGGGGTGCGGTGGTGGAAAAGGGGTGGGTGCATAATTAATGATGCCAGGGGTGCCCTGCTGCATAAGGGGTGCTGAACGTGCTAGGGAAGGGGTGCATAATTAATGAGGCCAGGGTTGCTGTGCTGTATGAAGGGTGTTGAATGTGCTGGGAGAGGGGTGCTGTACTGGGAGAGGGTTGCTGGGTGCTTTGCTGTGATCCATGATTTGCTGGGATAGGGAAGCTGGGGGAGGTTTGCTGTGATGGGTGCAGTGCTGTGATCTCTGCTGTGCTGGGTGAAAGATGCTGTGATTGGTGCTGTGCTGTAATCTGTGCTGGGTAAGAGCTACTGTGCTAGCAGAGTTGTGATGTGTTGTGCTGGGTGAGGGGTGCTGTGATCTGTGTGGTGCTAGGAGAGGGGTGCTGAGGGGAGAGCCCAAGGTGCTGTGCTGTGAGGGAAGAATATTTGTGTTTTGGTTTTAGCAAACCCAACCTCAGGTGTTATATTTTTGGATATTGATTTCTTGAAAAATTGATCATATGAGCTAATTTCATAAAATTTGAATCTGATTGTGTTCCTACAGTATTATTTACATCAATAATATTAATTTTCAGATATTTCCTGTCAATTTTGACACCTCACAGCTAACAATATTGTTTTCATCAATAGTGGGCAAAAACTGCAGTGAAAAAAACTAAAAGGTAGCATATTAATGTATTTTAATATTAATAAAGACCAAATATCTTGATTCAAAAATATACAATAACAACAATACACACGAACAGTTTAAAAATACATATAAAAACTGAATATAATATATAACCTAAAAACAATTAGCCCACTGTGATTGTGAGTGTATTGGTAAGTGAGAGTCCCCTCCAGCAATAGCGGCATGCAAGCATACAGCTCTCCATGCAGTGGAGTGTCAGTCACTGGGTATCACAGTCTCCAATGGAATAAGCACGCTGGAAAGGTAGAGTCACCAGGAAAATGGCAATTAATTAAAGGCAATGTCAGCCAATAAAACAGGCTGAAGCTTCTGTTTCCTTAATACATTTCTCCCCACAGAGGGTCTTTTTCAAAAGGCAGAAGAGCAGTGAGTTGGCTGGCTAGACTAATCTAGTGGTGCATGGTGAAATAGTCCTTGGACCTCCCACCCTTATATTTTATATTAAAAAGTACATGCACAATTTTTTTATGACTGAAGTGCTTGGTTTATTTGGGCCCCCACAGCAGAAACCATCTTGGTGGTTTGCTTAAACAAGCACCAGGCTTAAGGGTCTGATTTATGTTGGTTCGCAAGGCTGCATTCGCATGCACCCTACTCACTGTGGAAATATGCTAATGAATGCAATCACACGGCAACTGCAGCTCGATACCAAGACACCCACCACTCTATAAAGTTGCCCACTTCCCATGACATGCATCGGAAAGTCAGCAAAAACATCAGTACCATCGAGTAAAATCGGAACCATCCACACAGTTGTGGTTGACCTGACCCTACCGCAGAAACTGCTAAACTTCCTGTTGCCATCTAGACTTCTGCCAGCATATGATCTTGCAGGGGCTTAATTATGCATGCCCCTGTAACATAGTTTAAATGCTCAGGCATGCCTGCATTTCTCTGACCACCCCCTGTCACCACCCTCAAATGGTCACTTCCTGTCAATCACTGTGTGAGGACTCTGTGTGCCTACTGAGATCACTAACCAATCGCAGTGGCCGGTTTGCACACATGTACTGTCTTATACGCATGTGCAGAATGCAAACATCGGCTGGCTGCATGTGCCTTGCGATCCAACCTGAAAAAGGCCCTAAAGTTAACAATATTAATTGTCCTCGCAGTTGGAAGATGTCATCATCATCATTATCTCCACACTCATCACTCTTGTTAATGCCATCATCACTGCACAATATCAGCTCATACCAACTGGAATCCATCATTACTTGTCTATGTTTGTTTTAATTCATAGCAAAGGTCTTCCTCATAGAATTTAAAGTTTATTTTTACTGAGCATCAGTTTTTTCACATGTTTTGGAAGTAATTTCCTATGCCAATAGCTCACAAGGTACCTTGCTATGTTAAACACTCTTTCCTAGTACACACTGGATGGTGGGCAGCTTAAGTACACCATAGCTAGTTTGTACAAAGAGACTGTGTGAGTAATGCTATATCATTCTATTAATGCTTACTCTATCAGAATGAGTCACAGAAGAAGTGTAAATCTTTTTTTTCTGACCAGATGTCGTAATGTTTCACTCTGGTGCATGGAGTTCACTCATCATCATCATCACCAATGGGTATCTTGGAACAGGTCAGTTATTGCAAGGTAGCAGCAATTTCAAGAGAAACTGAAGCAGAATACATTGTTTGTGTCATTATAACCTTGAGTCAATAACTTGCTCTAAAGAAGCTCTTTGCATCTCTTAAGATCTGTGTCAGTTCTAAAGGAAAACATTACATAGTACTTACACCTAGGATCAAGCATGGATGTCAAAATGTAGTGATCCAATTGCAATATGTTGAAAACTCTGTAGTCCTGGTAAAGGGAATAAAGAAATTGATTTACAAGTCCAACATACTCAGCAGAATCGCTTTGTTTCATCTCCTCTAATTTCTCTGTTTTTCCAGTTGTTTAATTAAGGGTATGACCTGACTAGCTGGCAGAGTGGAATTTGGGAGCGTGACATATGACCTCAACTAATCGACTAAAACCAGATGCATTGATGGCAGCTATTGGAAGCAGCTCTAATGCTAACATAGGGCCTGATTCAGACCCACTCGCGAGCGGCTGTCCGCTCGCAAGTGGGTCGATGTTATGGACTGAGCATGCGCACGACGGAGGGAGCTCCGTCGTGTCAATGTTGATTGACAGCACGCCCCCTTTGGTGGGCGTGCCGGGGGCGTGCCTCCCTGACGGGGGTGTTCCCACGGGAACGCCTCCCGTCAGAAGCCGGCCCACTGACATCACTAGTGATGTCAGTGGGAGTGATTTTGGCTCTGATAGAGCCAAAATCACTCCGGAGCTTGCGGTTGAAAACCTCAACCGCAGGCTCCGGCTCGCAATTTCGATGGTCGCGATGGTCTCCACCATCGCGGCCATCACAATGCACGCTCGTTTAGCCTGTGGGTGGTTACCCACAGCTATATGAGCGTCCAGGAGGACGCTCCATGAAAATGGAGCCCGGCCCTCATTCAGAGCGTGTGCTCTGCTCAGAGCGTACGGCTCTGAATGAGGGCCATAGTCATCATGGTTTCAATGATTGTTTAAAACTACTAGCCTTCTTGGTCCCCTTCTGAGATTATGATTCACCACCAGCAGCAGATGCAATAGCAAATATTGATTCTTCTTGGGACTCCAGGATAGAGAAGGAGTCAGATTGACTTTGCATTTCAGCTGTAGAATTGCCTCCAAACATTAATGAGGAGGCTGATAAAGAAGGTGTTGCAGGATCAGATTAAAGTTTGTGGGGGTCCAGGAGCAATTTAGTTGTGGGGGCCCCCTCAAATAAAATAAACACTCCATTGCCACCTTGCCCCACAGTGCCCCCTATATGATCCACACTGCTTTTCACCCAATATGTCCCACAGTGCCCCCCTGTTTGCTATACAGTGCCACTACCATCTGCATGGCCCTGAGTACTCACCTCCCATCTTCACTTCTGTTCTGCTGATGCATGCATATTAACAGAGCATACAGTGCAGAGAGGCTATCAAGTGAGTCACTCATCAGCATTACAGACATTATGTGTCAAGTGATGCTGATGATGGCACTTGTGAGCTGCTCTGTGCTGTATGCACTCACTGTGCATGCAGAACATAGCCATGGGAACAGGTGTTCTCAGTTATTGCTGGGTTAAGCCAACCCTGTGTGGGGACCCCAGATGACTACCCCTGTCACCCCGCCCCTCCTTAATCTGGCTCTGAGATGTTGGCAGTCATGACTGCATTTGCTGGTAGCTAATGACTATCATGCTGCTGGTAGCTAATGCTGGACTGCTTGTTGTTATTTTACATAATTCTTGGGATTTTCATAAATAATTTGCATAAAATCACTGCAAAGTACATAACAGGGAGGGAGGGAATCACTGCAAATGCTTAACAGCCTTGCCTCTACTTACGTTGGCTTTGCAAATGTATCAGATGCTTTGAGATATTTGTCAGAATTTGGGTAGAATTATTCAAAACAGAAGAGGTTGCTTTTTTGGTCTTATGTCTAGGCATGACAATGTCCTTTTTCTTATCACTGGGAAGAACTGCTGCCACTGTTGGCTGACTTTGACACAAACAACACCATATTCCCATATGTCATCTTATTGTTCTTGTCAAACATTCATCATCAACATCCTCATTAGTGTAAATTACACAATTACAATAGCCTCCTCATTCTGTTGCACCTCCAAAGTAGCATCCTTAATTTCTAAACCACTGCCATTATTATTAGTTTTATTAATACTCATCCTCACATTTGCAGAGTGTTTAGAAATGATCGAAGGAGGGTTTGTGGGATTACAGTGTCAGATATGTCAGACACACACATAGCACTTGTGGACAACCTTTAACTCTCTTCAGGAATCTGAACACGCATTTTGTTCTTCAGCCTTAGTATTCTATATTGTGCACTGATTTAGAGGTGACACATCTAGACTCTGAAAATAGAGCAAAAAAGTGGTGTATGCTAGGTTACAGAAGATGTCTGACACTGTTTGGTCTGGCTTTCACAATAGTCATTCTAGTGCATGAAAGAGCAGTAGCAGGACCACCAGTTGCAAAGAAAGGTCATGGTATGAGCCTTTCCTTGCCACTGCATGTGGTGTATGGCATAATGGCAATTTAGCAATTTTTGACAGCAATTTTTTCCTTCATATTTGATGTCTTTAAGTTTGTGAAATATTTTTTTTATATTTGAGGTGCCTTTTTTCCCCTTGACCACCTTTAAAAATAGATGTTAAAGTACTGTGACTGCTAGTACTATACTGGTTTGACCTTCTACTATCAACTGACCCATGGTTGAATTTATTTTTTACACCAGGACAAGAGTAAAGCTATCTACTGTATTGTATTTGAACATAACTGCCCCCACACCAAGTGAACATACAGTACAATGATATAGGGAAATAAAGGACTGATATCTTTACCATGCAGTTTTATTAAAATACTGCAGATTTTTTTTTTACACCAGATAATTTTTTTCACTTTAAATATTTTTGGGGGATGCAGCTAATAGAGATACAACAACACCCAGAATAGGTACAGTAGTATAAGCTGCCTTTCCACACTCTTAAAATACTATTTAAAATAAATTATAAAATAATGCAGATTTATAATGGCAAGTTGCTTAATTAGTTTGTTGGTCCATCACATGTGTATATAAGGGTGGGGCTAATCTAGACAAGAAAAACACACATAAATTCCCCCAGCACACTGCAATGGACCAGTTACAAATATTTTCAAACATAAGGTAAGCTGTCAAGTCACATCAAGGCATCTCTTAACAGGGATATGACAATACTCAGAGTAAGTACAGTGATATATGGTGACTTTCCAAAACACACATTATTGAAATACTATATAAATTCAATTATAAAAGACTGCAGATATTTTATGACCACAAATCAAAAAGTATTTTTTCCACTTCAATTATTTTTTGGAGTGCACCTAACAGGGACATGACTACACCCAGAGTAAGTACAGTATTATATGCTGCCTCTCTAAAACACATACTCTAATAGAAAAAAATGTGTTTTAAATTGAATTATAAAAGACTTAAAAATATTTTTAGACACCAGGAAAAAAACATTTTTGTTGTTGAAATTATTATTTTTTATAACAGGAAAAGTGGTCTTCTTTATTTGTGTATCATCTCACTTGGATGCAGCACAGTATTTTTTGGACAAATAATCTTGAAATCACACTTTCTCTCAACCATCATACTGTAAATAAGGGATAATATAAAATATATACTAAAGTGTAGACAGTTTAGATATCCTTGTGAAAATAAAATAAGTTCACTTTAACAAACATATACACTAGCCTGTTTGCAACACTGGATTGCAGATGCTACTATATCTGACAAATAAACAAACACACAGAAGCCTATTTGCAGTGTGCTGGTTTGCAGTTGGTAGCTAGTGTGCCTGACAAACAAACACACACAGTGACAAAGATCCCAGCAGTAACCCTTCCTACCTACTCCATCTATCTACTACAACTCTCTCTAATCTAATCCTAATGGCATCTTTTGTAGAGCAAGAATAACCCACACCCTTTCATTACACTCTCCTTTGTGAAATGGCATCTGAACACAAGGGAGGGATTCTAAAATGCAATTCAAAACATGCAAGAACTGAACTTTACAGGAAAATAATATTTTGCCTCTTTTTGAGAACCAAACTTTGCAGAAAGACCCAAAAAAAGGATTTTGTTCTTCTAGGAAATACCAAACTTGGGTGTATTCAGTTTTCTGCAAAAATGGAACCACTAATTTCTAATATAATCACAATACATAATAGACTACGGTAGATTATTACAATATACAGTACATATAAAATTAAGAAACTTTGGTTTGAAAATGAAACATACAGAGCTGGTAAATTTTATAACCTGCTATAAAAAATAATGTAATGGATGCGACCACAGCCCCCCTGCTTCATCCCCAAGCTTCTAATAAGGATATCCATTTAACACATGTGCACAATGAATTTTCTATAGCCCCTGATTCCCCCATTACTGTAAGAATCATGTGTTTTGCATGTGAGGGAGGGATAATGCAGGGGATTTTACTTGCACTGGGGCTGGGGGATGGGTGGTAATGCCCCATTAAAGTATTTTGACTGTGGTGCTTGGGGGGAGGTAAAATAGGAAAAAAAAAATACACTGGTCATGGGCGGGGTTTTGCAAAAACATATTACACTGGGGGTGGGGGGATAAAAACATTTAAAATCCATCAAAATGTTAGAAGAGACCTGTTGCTGAGTTACAGATATGCATATTGTGAGTAATCACTCTGTGGTTTGAACTGTGCTAGCATGTGCATTTGTGTGTGATAATCTATGCATGCTATTACAGGAAGTGGACAGTCCTACTTGGGCATCTGTGTTCCTCTGCGCAGATTCCTTGGTGTACGCTATTTTTATTTGTTTATTCATACACGTGCACTATTTGATGTGCCTGTATTTTGTGCAACTCATAATCAGGCCCTTATTGCACTTATGGAGCTTTAATTATTCTACATGTAAATCCTTAATAATGCTGAATAGGGCTGAATAGTGATTATAGAAACAATTCCATAGTACAAGGGAAGGTAAAATTGTCACTTTATTGGTCAATTGTCAGACCTTGCTTTTATTGACAGATGCCAACAAGTTGTTAGGTGTGAGCAAGGAGTTTCATCCACACACTGACTCCAAACCAGAGTATAATTATTGAAAATTACAGGATATAGGTGATATAAGATAAACAACAGTCAGTGATAAGGTAGTAGTCTCTCTTGGGCTAAGTACTGTATTGTAGAGCTAGCTGTACAACACTCTAAAGCTCCAATAACAGTACAGGGTTGGACACATGCAGACCCTTTTATAGAGCAGAGTAATCAAGTCTTGCACCTGCCTGATCTTTAAATCTAGTGACTCGCACATTAGACAGATGAGTCATACACAATAACAGACATGTGATGTTATTAAGTAAGTTGAATCATACACAGCTAATAGACAGCTTGTAGCATTTCAATATTAACTGGGTTGTTTACGGGATGCTGGCACTCAGGATCCCGGTGGTTTGAACCCTGACATCGGCATCCCATCAAGGTTATGATATCAACACCTTTCTGTAAGTATCCTAAACCTACCTTTACCTCTAACCTTAACCTTCCCTCCCTTCACCCGAAACCTAACCTTTCCCTAGTGCATAAACCGGAATCAGTATTAAATACCGCCAAATCCCGGCAGGGCAGGTCGACAGAAGCAGAGTTCCCAGCAGCAGAAGCCTGACAATGCTGGAAATCCCGATCGTCCCTAAGGTAAGTATCTACTAACATAACCTAACCCCCTAACCCTAACCCTCCTTAGGGGTGCCTAACCCTAACCTTCCCCCAAATGTCTAACCCTAATCCCCCCTCTAAGTGCCTAACCCTACCCCCCCTTCCCCGCTGCCTAAACCTAAGTCCCCCGGGGTGGTGCCTAACCCTAACCCTCCAGGGGGGTGCCTAACCCTAAGTCCCCCCTGGGTGCCCTAAACCTAACCCAAGCCCCCCTGGGCTGTGGCAGTGCCTGGCATCCCTTCGATTGGGATGCCTGGCACCAGTCTCCCAGCGTCGGGTAAATGACAGGCGTCTAGATATAGATGCTGGTCATTTATCCCACCCCGGGGTAAAGCAATCGGGGAGCCAGCTGTCGGGACTAAGACAGTCGATTTCCCGATTGCATCCCCCTAAACCTAACCCTACCCCCTAGTGCCTAACCCTAATCTTTACCCTATTGCCTAACCATAATCCCTAATCATAACCCTAGCCCTCCCCTTAACCCCATTCTTTACCATCAGGATGCCAGCATTCTGAGCACAGGCATCCCGACAGCTGGGATTTCAATTACCTCCCATTTAACTACTTGTCAACAGCTTTGAGCACTGTGTACAGTTTTAAAGGGCCTACTGTATGTCCAAAAAAAACTTTATTAGAATAAAATCACAGAGTTTGCTACTAGTATAATACATGAGTGGTCTAACAAAACTTAGAAGGAAAAATATTAGAGATTACCATGCACAGACTAGGAGAATAAGGACATAATAGAAAGTTTTTAAAATATTAAAAGTATTTCTAGAGATTAGGGGGACAGAATTATTAAAAATCAGTTGATTTTTAGAACAAGAGACCATGCTTTGAAATTTAAAGAAAAAAGACTGTTAGCGACATAAGGTAGGAGAACAAGCAGTTTTACATCTTTGTTAATAACCATTCTGCATTTATTACTGTGTTGGTTCCAAATTGTGAAGGGCTATGGAATATGATGGCGATATAAAAAATGTAGTTAATAAATAATCTGAAAATTCTAGAATGCACTGAGCTAGCATTTTGCTATTTATTATTATAGAATTATTAGGGAGAAAAATACACATAAAAATCCTAACTACAATACTGTATGTGAATATGTAGGTTCTTTACAGCAATTTTATTTATTTAATTTTATGTTTCTAACTGCAACAATTTTGTAGGTCAGGCCCGGATTAAAGGTCACATTGGCTTGGGGCTTAAAATGAACAAGGTCTATTGTGAGAAGTGGAGGAACTGTGACCAGTTCTGTGTGGGTGTAGCTAGTGCCATGAGCTTGCACATACCCATGCTATCAGCCACAAAACCTCCCTAAGTATGTCAAATTAGAAAAATTGCTTTATTTTGTGATAAAAATAGATATACAATTTTAATACGAACAACTGTGTGGCTTGCTTAGTGGCTGGTCATCATGCTGTCAAGATGATAGAATTATATTTTATGTAGAGTCCTGTGTAGCTTCATCTTCCACATAGATAATTTGGCCCTGGAGTAGGTAAAGGGTAAACAACAGTAATAATAGTGGTCATATTCTATGTAGAAAGATTAATGTGAATTCCCGTGCAGTAAACAATCAAAAACCTTCTCTAGGACCAGGGGATTGGAGGATCATTAAAGATGTCTTAAAACAAGTTCACCTTACGCTGCCTGTTCACATTCCAACAATACCACACCACTGGTAGCTTTGCTATTGGTGCTGATAATGCTTCTGCCTAACAGTGTACACACACTTCCCCCACCACCAGCTGTATTTGTTATTCCACTGCCTTATGTATCAATTTTCCTGAAACCTTTTATACAGTAAACTAATTTAAACAGGGCCATCTTTATGTCCTGCTTCATGTGTTTGCATGTAATTTATTTATACCATGAGGCCCTCAATGCACATCACTGTGTAATATATTGGTACTTTATAGATAATAATAATAATAATAATAGCTATATAAAAAGGACATTATGAAATGCAGAGAAAAAAAACACAGGAACCTATTTGTTATAAAATATTTGTGGGGCATACCCACAAATATTAAGGTTCACCTTAATGTATTCGATATCTTCTGTAGTCCCTCCATTTCTAACAGCAGCCACAACTTCCATTGTGGATGCAATGCTGTCACATTTACGAAGCTCCAGAATGTAAAGCATTCCAGAAATTGCCCCCCGCAGCTTATGCCACCTGAAGATGGTGTAGTGCTACTGTAGCCTATGGGATATGCTTCTTAAAATTTACTGGGAGATGGGTTCTCTGGAAACCACCTTGGTAATGGCCACCGCACATAATTGGTCTGTAGACCATGCATCTGTAGGTGTCCTGAGAGAGGAGTGAAGAGACTGCTGATGTGGTCACTTCACTGAGCACATAGCATGGATATGCTCCTTTTGGAGCCCATGTCCCTATGTGTTCTATTTCATACATTCAGGTGCTGTTATCACAATGGGATCATGGGCACTAATATCATTATATATTGCATTGCAGAAAGAGGAAGGAAACAAAACTTGGCCAAAGTCATGCACAAAAGGCTTCTACAAATGATGATCATGTGCAACATGTACAAAACCCCAAAAAGGAACAGTTTGAAACAAACTGAGAAGGTTATTTCATATACAATTGGAAAGGAATCTCTATATTAAAAGTTTGTGGATCTGGGGTCTGTTTGTTCATTTGGACTAATCTCTTGAGCCACTTGACAGATTTTAATGTTGTTTTCACTTTTCTATACAGCATTGGATGAAGAAGGTTAAGTTGTATGAACTATTCATCTGTGACAAAGAGGAGCTGAGCAGTGACTAGTTTAGTGAAGCAGTCACAGAAAAAATATCTAATATTAATCCAAGTTGAAGAACAGGAGCTGCCAATAGTGCTGAATCAGCAATGTGAGAGCCAATCAGAGCTAGCAATGTGGTTAGAGTAATGTAACTGCGCTCTAGAACCCCCTTGGTGTTGAGTGAATAATTGAACAGTGACAAATGTTATAACTAAGTGTTTTACTTATATCACATGAAATTAATAACAATGTGCAATTGGATTGCACAGTACATATAGACCATGAGGTATTAGGTCAAAGCTAATATGTAATGACAGTTGTATAACATGAAATGGAGCTCAATAATGAACAATAGATTATCATTGATAATGGATAAATAGTGACTGATAGTCAAAAAATAGTTCAATTCAGGGTATGGGACACTGAATGGTGTGTAAGAACACTGTGCACAATTAAGTGCAAAATGAAGAATGGATGTGGTTGTGTGACCAGGAGATGCAGGAGCATATTTGCTCAGTCTATATTGTATAAGTTATTGCTGACTGCGGCGTCCCACTAATCAGTGTCTTGTTACTGATGGTGGGTGGCTGTGACTGGCAGTGCCCGGGATGAGATGTTCTTGCGGTGGGTAGTATGGGATCCGGAGATGATAGGGACAGGGGTCTCGCATCGAAGCAGTCCGGTGTTTGGTGCAGCACAGCAATGCCCGCCCGATAGATCGGACGAGAACCGCTGGTGTACACAAGCAGGCTATGCTTGCCTAGGGAAGAGGTGTAGCAGTTGTGTAGCCAGAGACCACACTCCTCCTCCAGTGTGGATACTTACCTCCCTGTGTTCTCAATGGAGTACTGCTCTCGCCCCTTGCTGGCTGGTGTTGCTAGGAGTCCTCTCACCTGTAGTTGTCACTTCCAGGTCTCGTGGTGCATCGATGGCTAGGTGGTTAGGTAGTTGCTGCAATCGTGGGTGATTGATGCAGTGGTGGATTTCTTCCTGGTCACTCTCCAATAACGAGGGGTAGGGGGCTGGACTGTCTGTGAGCTGCAACGCATTTCGACCATCTTGGGGTCTTCTTCTAGGCAAAACTGTATAGGAATACTCTGTGAGGAGACCATTTGTAGTGGGACAAAGACCCCGCCTCCTCTCTGATAGGTTAGTAGGCAAGTCAATTGATTGGTGGATGATCGATATATATTCTGACTGGTTAGGAGATTTGTCAGTCAATAGCATGAGTTATTGTGCTAGATCATGTGTGCATCCAGAAAACATGTTGGAAAATGTGTTCATAACATAGTTTATGTTAATTACAAAGCTGAAAGATGCTCTTGCTATAATCTAGTAATTTAAAATCATAACAGATTGTGTAAATACGTGCTGCATGCGTGCAAAAGCCATAAATGATGAGCAATTAATGAGAACATAAATAATTATAGTAAAACGGTGAGTCCATTGGGGGCATAAATGGTCAACATTTCATAACTGTGCAATATATTATATGTTTGGCTGAATGATTAACTTGAAAACTTCCGCTGTGTTGTTGGTCACAGTATATGCATTGCTTACTGATGAGTTAGTACGTGTAATAGGGGGAATTAATCTGATATAATGAATTGATGAATGGAACCTATGGGGTTAAGAATCAAAATAGATTGACATATAGTATACAATCTGGGGTATGCGGTAGGTGTTAATAGTGTGACCCCCATAGATCCGATAAAGGCTGATACTGCTAGGGTCAGTGATGTAGTTAGTCACAAATAATGGATCTAATTTCTTTGTCCCGATTGAGACCCTGTGGGTGAAGGGACCCCATGTTAACCATGATACATAGTTCTTCTCTATTAATCTATTTGATATAGTCACCACCTCTCCAGTTAGGTTTAACTGATTTGAGGGCAGTAAAATCCAGGGCTGTGGGATCTGACCCATGATGGATTTTGAAATGCATGGATATAGGGTGTTCCTCACAGCCTTTCCTGATGTTACGCATGTGTTCACTTATCCTTGTTTTAAGTGAGCGGATAGTCCTTCCTATATATTGAAGTTGACAGGGGCATTGTAGCAAATAAATCACACCTTTGGTGTTGCATGTCAGATTTTCTTGTATCTTGATTGTTGTGTTGTTTGTTGTGGATTGTACTGATTTTTTAGAATGGTACTTCATTTCTTGGTGGTGGTGCAGGCCTGACAAATTCCACAATAAAATAACCCTCCACCTGGTGTCTTATTTTTCCAAATGTCGGTAAGTGTGTTTTGTTTTGGGGCTGTTGGCACAAAGTGGTTCTTCCCTAATTTAGTTCTCAGATCTGGAGCTTCTCGGAACACTACCTGAGGTCTGGGGGGTAGGGTAGTGCCTAAAATCTTGTCCCCTAGAAGTATTGGCCAATGTTTGTTCACTATTTTCTTAATTGCCCGTGCTTGACTGTTATATTGGGTTACGAAGAATATCTTATTGTCTGTGTCTACGTATGACTCTTTGCTTTTGTATTGTAAGAAAGGACCTCTATCTATATTTTATGGTTTGAAAAGCTGCTTGCACTGTACTTGTATTGTATTTTTTTGTTTATTAATTGTGTTTTGAGTATATTACCTTGTGTTTCGTAATCGTTCAGGTTGAAGCAATTGCGTCTTATTCTTTTAAATTGTCCTGTGGGTATCCCATCTAACCAGCTAGGGTAATGACTGCTCGTAGCTAAGATAAAACTGGTTATGTCTACTTGCTTACAGTAAATTTTAGTGTGAATTTGATTATTGTCAATGAAAATATTTAAATCAAGACAATCTACACTGGTCTTATTGTATTTGGTTGTGAAGGATAGGTTGTAGTTGTTATTGTTGATATGCTGAATGAAGGTTAGGAGGGATTCCTCATCCCCTTTCTAGATGAAGAAGATATTGTCTATATAATGTGTCCAGAGGGTGAGGTTTGTGCCATAGCCATGGTTAGACCAGATGGAGTTGTTTTCCCAATGACTCATAAGGAGGTTCGCATAGCTCGGCGCAAACCTCATCCCCATCACTGTACCAGTTGTTTGTAGGTAGAACTGGTCTTCAAACCATAAAGTCGGATTATACTGTGGTCATTGTTGGGTCCTGATCTACAAAGTATTTTACGCTATCTAGTCTTTGGTTGTGTCTGATAACTGAGTAAAGACTTGTGACGTCACTGGTCACCAGCCAGAAATCTTGATCCCATGCTAATTGTGTTAATTTATTGAGTATGCTTGTGGTATCTTGGAGATATGATTTATGTTGTTTAACATAAGGTTGAAAATAGATGTCTAGATATGGGGAATGATTCGAGGTGAGTGAATTTATTCCTGATACTATCTGGCGACCTGGTGGATTGATGTGGTCTTTATGGATTTTAGGGAGATGGTAAAAAGCTGGGATAATGTGTGTGGTGTTCAGGAAATCATAATATTTAGTGGTGAGTATACCTTCTTGTAGACCCTCTTGTAGCAAGAGAAGTAATTCCTGTTGATATTGTCTCGTTGGGTCCTTTTATAGAGGTTGATATGTGGTATTATATTGGAGAATTCTATGTGACTCTTTGATGTAATCATTTCTGTTTAGAATGACTATGCCCCCCCTTATCGGCAGGTTTGATTATTATATTTGTGTTTGTGTTTAGTTCTTCTAGTGCTTTATATTCAGCTTTTGTTATGTTGTTCTGTTTATGTTTTGGTATGTTTTCACTGAGTTTCACTAGGTCTTGTACCAACAAGTTGGTGAATGTAGAAATGTGGTTACCTGTTGCTTGTACTGGGTAAAATTTAGATGGTGGTTTGAGCTTGGTATGTAGATATCATCCTTGGGTTGGAAGGTGATGGGGCAATGGTTTTTGTTGGAAAAAATGTTTAAACGGTTAATTTCCTAGCAAATTTGTGGATGTCTAAGTAGGTGTTGAATCTATCCAGGTCTTTGCTTGGGGTGAATTTTAATCCCTTATCTAAAATGGAGATATGATCATTGGTTAATGTGAATTGACTTAGGTTGAAAATGCCCTTACCTGCTTCTGACTCTATTCTATTCCTTGATCAGGCCTTTTTGACACCCTCTCCTCCCCTACATCCTCTTCAGTGGTAGGCTTGTCTGTTCTAAAAAATGGTCTATAGATGGTTGAACTTGTCGAGTTGGCAATGTAATTGTGTCAGGTTTGTTGGTATTTTGTGAATCAATGTTGCTGTGTATTATGTTCAGGTTGCTGGTATCGTGGACGGTTAAGTCTAAGAGCTCTGGTGCTATTTCTAGTCAGCTTCTTTCTAATGAGTGCCTTGCAAGTTGGTGATCTGTATTTTCTTCTATGCAATGTAATGAAAAGGATTCTTCACTTATGGAACTGGTGTCGGAGACTGATAATAACATTGATGTATTGTATAAGGTACTGTTGGGTTTGTTGGTATAGCTAGCAATGTGCCTTTTACTTAGCAGCAGCCTAGAGAGGAGGGGGAGTCAGAGACTGGAGCAGAATCATGTCTGAGGTAAACAGAGGGCCTGATTCAGATTTGGGAATAGAGTAAGAAAGAGCAAGTAACTGTGTAACTTGGTATAAGTAGAAAAAATAACTAAAGAAATATGAGAAAAAGTATAATATACTTAATGAGTGTGAGCTTTTTAGGTTCCTATATATCTATATATAGAAAGAAATATAGAATACATTTGTAAATGGATCTCACAGGTTTGTGAACTTAATATATAAATATGTTACCAAAGTAATGTTTATGTATCATAATGTAATTTACACCAATATAAATACCTGTAGATAAAGGAGCTACTAGTAATATTATTAGAATAGAGTTTCTTACTTGACTGTATATGTATTTATTATAAGTTATATGTTGTATGTCTGTTAGTAATACATTTTGCTTGGTTTCCAGAAACTTATAATAAGGATAAGGGTAAAACATTACTTCTATGCTGAACTACTAAGGGTGGAAATGACATCCCCCTTAAGCAGAGCACACAGCCGTCCCTTTTAAGCTTTAAATAGGAAAGAATGAGCTGTGATTGACTATCCTATGATCCTGATGAAGCTTATCTAGTCAAAACACATTGAGGAGTAATCGATTCCACTGAGCTATGTGGTCAAGCTGATAGTGTGTGAGAAGTCTGCTGGCAGACATTGTGCTCACTCCATATTATCGGGAGATGGGAAACTTACACTGAGAAGGGGATCCAGAGTTGCTGGAGGAGGACACAAATATTTATCTTCAGGTTGATTTGTTTAACCTGTCACTGCCAGGACAGGTGAGTAACAATGCCAGGAGTCATGTACCCTGTAGTACCTGATATATTGTGATTGTTGAATACTGCACATGCATATGCATCGCAGTGCACATGCGTGAACCAGCCACTGCGACCGGGAGTATGATTGCAGTGACTACACAGACCCATTGCAGAGTCATTGATGAGAAGTGCTGTTTTTGGGAGGTGATGGAGTGCTGGTCAAGGAAACACAGGCATGCCAGTGTGTTTGAACACCATTGCTTGGGCGTGCATTAATTTTCCACTGCTATGCCATACGCAGCTTGAGGACTCATAGCATGCGATGAAGATTAGCAATTTCTGAATAAGGCCTGACCTTGTGCAAATGTGCATGAGGCTGCGATGGTACTCAATTGTACCGATGGTTCCGCAGTCTTGCTAAACATTACAGATGTGTGTAAGGTAAAGTGGGCATCCTTATGTTGTGCTGTGTGGGCATAATGATCGCAATGGATTAGCATACTATCACAGTTGAACTGTGTGCATAATCACTATTGCAATCTGTTTCGGTTCTCGCACAGTTGTTTAAGACCTCTAGAGCCAGATGAGAGGATCTTCCTCCAACAGCCGCCACCTGCTGTTCCCTTAGTGATTTATTTGCACACCGGTACTTAGGTGGCCATCTGGATTTATGCCTCCAGCAGTAGAAGCTTACACAACCAACGAGAGACCGCAGGACTGCTGACTGGAAACACTGCTGAGGAGTGGCAGTCCTTCCACTACTGGTAGTAGTTGGAGTGAAGCTGCAGGTGATAAGTACTGGAACAGATGTGACTGACATTATACTCTAGCAGCAGCAGATGATGGGTCTCAGGAATGTCTAGGGACTATGATAATGCAGGATATCAGACAAGGACAGGACAGGAACTAGACAGACAAAATGCAGACAAGTACTTGACAGACAAAATACAAGCTGAAACTTGACAGACAATGAACAATGATGTGGCAGGACCAGTGGATGAAACAACAAAATACAAGGTGCGGCTTAGCAAGCCCAGATATGGTTTATGAGAGCCAAGGCACAACTAGTGAGCTGAGATGTGGCTTTGAGAGCCAAAGTGAGGCTAGTGAGCCGAGATGTGACTTGAGAGCCGAGGTGTGGCTAGTGAGCTGACATGTAGCTTTGAGAGCCGAGGTGTGGCTAGTGAGCCAAGATGTGAATGCAGGCCTTGCGGCCATGGTGCGCTTAGTACAGCTGAGATGCAGCTTGAAAGCCAAGATGAATGCAGGCTATGATGCATCCTTGCGGGCCGTGGTGTGGTTATGACAGCTGATATGTGGCTTGAGGGCTGAGATGAATGCAGGCTATGATGCACCCTTGCGGGCTGTGGTGTGGCTATGACAGCTGAGATGTGGCTTGAGAGCCGAGATTAATGTAGGCTATGGTGCAGACTGAGTATGATGCAACCTTGCAAGCTGAGGTGCAGGAACAATAGAGAAGGCAGGTGTACTCAGACACGGCAGGAACACAAGCTGGAGGCAGCGAGGTGGAAAACACTGCTAGTAGAATTGCTGGTGAAAACAGACATGGTTGGATGAAGCCTTGCAGGCAAAAATGTAGGAAACAGATGGCAGACAGGTGCACTCTGATGCAGCAGAAACACAAACTGGAGCAGACTGGAGAACACTGCTAGCAGTATAGCTGGCTACACGACTTGACAGAACAGTGGTAATAATACAGAAGGGATGATACTAACAGGATCAGGATACAATAACAGTAGAAAGTGATAGACTGGACAGAACTCAGATAACTGTGGATAGAGCAACATTCACTGGTAGTCAGACAGTATAACTGGAACAGAGTGCAGGACTGGCTGTAACCTAAGAGATGTACGGTCCAATAAGAGCCATTTCCTGCAGATAGCTATTCCTAATGACAGGCTAGTGTGCACCTGGCTTGACAAGACAATTAACTAGTGTGCAGCTGACTCTGCACACAGACAGACAGCTAGAGTTGTACACAGACAATACACGAATCTGGCTGCCTGCAACAGTCAGAACATAGATCAGGACAATATGCAGTATCCTAGTGACAACTATGGTTGGGAACTGCCACCAAGAGGATCTGCTAACAGCAGATCCTAATACTATCACAGTATCGATTGGTAGTGAATCAGGCCAAGAGGCCAATAAAGAACTATATAGAGACCATCTTCATTCATTTAGTTTTAAATATACTGTCATTTTGCATACATTTTAGTACACACAGTGCTTGAAACACAAGACTGAACTACTTGTATATGTTATATGTTACATGTGCATCCTAGTATGTCCTTTGTATACCAGTATTTAGGAGATATATAATTTGGTATATATTTACTATCACTATTATTTGTCATATTGTATTTTATAATAAATGAGAGGTATTTTTTTACTACTACAGTATATGTACATGTATTATCTTCATAAGTTAAGTGCTTGCAAGTTTTGTTGTGCTACTATTACAACTGAAGTGCCTTGTGGCTCCTGAGTCCATGTACCAGAAATCTGAATGTCAGTTACATTCAATGTTGAATAATTTTTTTCTATCACAGTTGCATCATAAAATGCTACTCGGTTCACTTGTTTTACATTCTAAGGCATTTTGTTCTTTTTGTGACACTTAAAGCACTTACACATGGGCCTTTTACAATAGAAGAGAATACAATTTAATAGAGAGGAGGGAACTATCTGGAAGTTATGTCAAAATAAATGAGTAGATGGATCTACTATTTAAAAACACTAACCCCAAAAGAGATGAACATTGATTTTGAACTGGCAAGGTTCCTTAAAGAATAGGCAAATATAGTTTTCCATTTAAATCTCAGTCCACCACTTCCAAGGGGAAACAGAGTGGTGGAGCTATCACTCTGCAGTCTTCAGCTGGCTTCAGCTAGATATTTACAGTCAAACCTTCCAGGGGATACCCATTTAGCTGGATATTTACAGTCAAACCTTCCTGGGGATGCCCATTCTCAGCTGACCTTGAAAGCTATGCAGGCTAGGGCCTGACAGGTCTTTGGATGGAAACCCCTCAGGAATATTGGGTACTGTAAATGTTTGTATGAACCACAGGGTATTAATAACCCCAGAAATGGACATCTGCTGCTAAGAGACACAATATGTTGAAGAATACCCAAGGTGATGCTGTTTACTCAAACATTGAATTATTTTACAGTGTTCAAAAAGAAGCCTGCATACAGAATCCAGACACAAAGAAAACTACAGACAATGCTAGTTTGTTCATCCAACTGAATCTGACAATAAGCAGACAAAATATAAAATTTATGCCAAACATTTATACCAGAAGATCAGTTATCCTCTTAATATCAACCAAATAAAACTTCTGACCATTTCATGTCCTATTAAAGTGTTCTGAGACACCCTAGTGATTATTTTGACTCTACTAAATAACATACCGCTTTGCTGTCCCTACCTACATTTATATTCCATCTCCATATGTACAGTATGTGTATTTCTGGGCACTACTCATTATGTCAAGTCTTCTGGCAACTCAACTGACTTTATTAATGTGTACTGCTACCAGAACCACACACTTTATATATAAAACACAATCTCTTAACAAACAAACAAAGGGATTACTTATCCCATTAAACCATGTACATCTATCAACTAAGCTTATTTCCAACCTCTGTTTGGTATAACATAATCAATACTGTTTATTGTTATCATAAAACACTCTTTCATAGTCTTAAGTACTTCCAATCTAGTATGTTTATGCTCCACCTCCTTTTTGGAATTGCAATACAGAAGAAAAACCCATATTATTTAATTTTTAAACTTACAAAATTCTGGACCAATAGGAAGAGACTTCAGTCTATAAGCAAACACCGCTCCCCCCACTAATGTATCCACTAGAGCCTGATGAAGCACGGCACCCATAAGGCAAGAAAAATGCATTGGATTCACCCCCTATACACAAGCATGAATTGGAGGACCCCTGAAACTGAGACTGTGACAGCGTGATCCCCATGATTACTAATGCTGCTAAACTATAGCCGGCAGCACCTGTAGGAACAACAGATAGCGCGATCCCCATTACCACATATGTCACTCATCGAAGTTCAGTTGGAGTAACAGGAAGCGCCATCACAGTTGACACCAGCACCCTGAATATCTCAAAAACCAGGAGATGTTCCCTACCCATGGTTAATGTAGGCAACATCATACAGTAACTGCACTATATGTTGGGTAACAATACCCTTTTGAAGAAGAAAAAAGCATCCAAGACTTCTAAACATTACTGAATTTTATTGACTATACAAACTTAAATCTTTGGAACAGCTACTCGAAAGGCATTTTTACATGCTCAATAGGCAGCAGCCAGGTTAACAAAGCTGCACTACAGAAGGTTCCTGTGTGTATTTATTTTACACCATCAGCTGATTATTTTTAAGCCATATTTTTACTGATCCCCTGCTTGGACAATATTAACTACACAGTGTCAGTGATGGTATTATGAATTTTACACATAATTATTGGAATCGGTATGTAATGTCAGCTGTCAGGATGCCATCTGTTAAAATACCGACAGCGGCATCCCCATGATTGGTACCCAACAGGGGTTGGGTAAGTATACTTACCCACCCCCTTCTCCCCCTAACCCTCCCTTCTTATAGCCTAACCCTATCCCTCCCCGTCGCTAAACCTAAGTCTCCCCCCTTCATGCCTAACCCTAACCCCCCAGGGGTGCCTAACACTAACCTCCACCCAAAGCCTAATGCTAACCCCACGATGGTATCTAAACCCAGGGCCATATCTAGGGTAGTGCGACCTGTGCCATGGCACAGGGCACCACATGGCAGGGTGTGCTGTTTGGGCCTTCAAGTTTCCTGTTTATTATCATTCCTCTTCTTTTATCCCCAGAATCTCCAGGCCTCCCCAATCTCTTCCCTTGCCCTTCCCCATGAGGCCATGTTTCTTTTTCAGGGGCACTATCTTATGTCCTTATTTAAAAAATGGGAGGTGCCAATGCTCTCCCTTGCACAGGGCACCAAAAAGTCTGGTTACCGCTCTGCCTAAACCTAACCCTGACACCCCCCCGCAGCTAACAGCTAGGACACCCCAGACTCAGTGGTGTCCCTACCTCATTAGGCACCTGGTGTGGGGAGAAGTGTTATTTGAGTTCACAGCTTGAGCAGCAGAGCTGCGCACAGGGGAGAAGGGGCATGGCCTAGCAGGGATGTGGCCTTCAGGGTGGGGCATGGCCTCGCTGTCTGAGTCACGTTTTTGTCATACCAGGGGTGCTGGAGATGTGGGCTGCTCCCGGGGACCAAACTGTCTGAAGTGCAGGCTCCCTCACTGTGTCAGGAGCCGAGTGCTGCATGTAATTCTACAGTGCAGCACCCGGCTCCTGTTACTGATGCAGCCCGCACCCCCCTTGTGATGCCACTGCCCAGACTCACCTGGTTTGGTCTGGCATCTGTCTGTGCTTCAGCATGAGGATTAATATACTGTAGGCATCAGTATTTAGATGCCTATCTTAAGTCCCTGTCAGACTTCCAGCATCGGGATTCAGACCAGCAGCATGCCGTTTTCCGGTCTGCTATCTACATCCCTAATTATCCTTTTAAATATTTTAAAATTCATGCAATTCTCCTTTCCTCTTTTTTGTTTGTGAATTGATATGCATAAAGTTATGTTAGTAAAATATACTCCACTATAATACTGACTGTATTTTATTTGACCGCATATTGACCTAAACTTTACAATGCAACAAACATTTAGGTGTGCGCCTTAAAGACATACTCACTACTTTACTAGAAGGGCAGGCAGAAAAGACCTTCCATTATCCTATGCAGCACCCTTGATCCTTGATCACATATATATATATATATGCCACAGACACATCCATACATTGGGTGCGCCACATACATTATTTTATTTTCATACTTCCTAACTGTCCCAATTTCAGAAAGACTGTCCTACTTTTTAGATGCTGTCCCACTGTCCTACTGGTGGACCATACTATCCCATGGGCGGTCGGGAGATTAGGGGACACTGTTACTGCCACTACTCTGCTCTTCTTTGCAGGGAGCAGCAGTGCTGGTGAAAGTGAATGAACATTCATGTAGTGCAGGTAGGAGGCTGGAGGCAGTGCAGCGTGACGTGTAAATGAAACATCATAGTTCAGGAGGCATGGTCTATCAGGAATGAGGCCATGCCCCCTTTTCAGTCATGATTTTAAAAACCTAAATGTTGGGAGGTATGATAAGGATAACAGACAAATAAGTAGCAAGACCACAAACAATTACAACTGAGAAGGCTTTTATACAGCTTTTAAGTCAATATTGTGAAAAGTAAGTTTCAATTGAAAAGTGCCTTTGAGAAAAGGGTGTTTTTTAAAAACTTTTGCTTTAGTGCCATTTGGGATTTTGAAACAGCTGCATATCACTACATAGCACTGGCAGTATGGGTTTAATTCTCCAATTTACTGGATAATACTGTAAATCCTGTGACTTAGATGTCAAATTGCAGGTGTGTATGAGAGGTGCTGCTGCCACTCAGGGTATATAAGGTTCAGGCTCTGTAGATGCCCTATGGAACATGCACAGTATTTGGTTACAGGGTGCAAAGATCTGCAGATCAGCCAGAGGCTCTCTGTTCAGCTTTCTGGTCCCAGCAGTAGCACAGCCCCCTCTTTGTGACACCAGATTGTCATATGTGGGAGGGGTGGGGTTGGCCAGGGGGGCATTATTGCCCTGATATGGATTTGGTTGAGAAGTTGTTTTAAAACTGAAAAAAAAAGTTGCATTGTAAAAATGTCCCTTGGTGATGTTTTTCTTGAAAGAACTCTAAGCTTGTTTATTCAGTTAAAAACTACATTTTTCTTATTGCCCATTTCTTTGTTTCTTGTAGATTCCCCTATTTTTGAAGGATAACCTCCCCACCAAAGGAGTTGCTACTGTAATTAATTATTGGCCTCTCTTATGCTATTTTGCTTATTTCCTTTCAGGAGGAACATAGCAAAAATAAACAAAAGGAGGAAACTTACTGTGGGGGTTTTAAATCCCAGTGTAATTGTGGCAAAAACATAAAGAAACCACTCAAAACAATAATTTGCCTGTTTCTGTAAAATTTTGAAGAAATCCCTAGGACCCGCAGCCTTATCTGTATTATTTTATTTAAAAAAAACAGAGTTGGTTCCCCTCTAAAATACATAGAGAGCACTAGACCTAGGCTAGTGATGCAATAGCAGGGGGGGGGACACAGCTTAATGAGTTGGATTAATTAATGAATTATTATAGTTCTATACCGGTGCTCTACAGGACCCAGCTAGTTACAGTATGTCATACCCAATATAAATGGCTGCCAGGGCATGTTGACATTTGGAGTATAAGGGTATGCTGGGACCAGACAAACTATAATTAAATCCTTATGACTCTCTCACACACCTTCATTCAACACTTTATTTCTTACTTAGATCCATAGATGTGAAGTTTTATTGATTCTATGTAGGCATCCTGGGAACTTGTCAAAAAAAAACATATTCTCATCACACAAATACACCTGACAGTTACTTATTTACGGGTGATTGCCAGAAATGAAGAGGTGTGCTCTGACCATGCCCAGTAATGGCAATCACCAGAAGACAACTGTTACTCCACTTTTTGGGAATCTGCATTATGCAGTTTTAGCTACTAAATTTACATTGTTAAGATTGATGTACTATTGGTCCCCATAACCCCACTATTAATCTTAATCACCACAGAGTGCACAAGTGCTCACTGAAACCAGAACCTCCTCTTGGAGGTTATTTTAGCTATTAAATACACCCTGTCACCACTTCAGACTTAGTGAAGGTTCGTGCTCAATATGATGATGCAGTCAACTTAAAAAAAATCAGTAAAAGAGAAATATGGACTCTAACAGGCACTACCCTTATCCCTGCTGCTGGTGATGGACTCGATCCTTTCACCTCAAGGAGCAAATAAACAGAATATGAATAAGTAGGGTGGAAAATCACACTAGTGCTGGAAAATAAATATTTAAAGTAGGCTCATACAATATTTAATTGTAAAACAATTTATTTTACTGTATGCATATAATATCACATAAATTGTAACAATGACACAGTTAAAAGAACATCACACATCCTTCCTCAGGGGACGGGATCAATAGATATTTAGATCCTTCTGCGGGGGACAAAAATGACTTTCAAATATTTACATATAAAATCAGTACAGTTACCCTTTCATGAGGGAAAGATAAAAATGTATATTGATCACTGAGTCAAGAAATGACTGACACATACCCCATTGGTGGGCACTGGGACTCTTAGGCTATCAGTACCAGATAATCCTAAGGGGTCAGAAAAAAATGCCACAGAGTCCCAATGCTTGTAACGTCCTTGGATAGTTAGTCTGATCACGTCAAGACATGCACCCCTGCAGCTGCTAACGTGTTTTGACCTTCGGGTCTTCCACAGAGCATGCTGGATGTATCTCCTAACTGTTCTTATATACCCTAGATGGGAGGGACTTCGTGTGAGATACAGGAAGTGCACCTATCAAACTTGAAAATGTGTGTGGATCAGAAAAACACTCACAAAAGTTTATATGATGATCCCAATGATAGCCTTTGTACCAAGTTCACTGAATGTAACCAACTGATATATTATAAGTGGGTTAAAAAAGACGTGGGTTCAAATGATTATATCATGAATACTTTTAAGAATATTACCATCAGATCTAATTAGATCAGAGATAATATACCAAGAGAAGATAAAAATGAGAAGGGATGCATAGATATACGAGGGAATAAAAGAAACAGCAGCAAATGGTGAAGATGATAAAAAAGATAAAAAATATATACAATATATAAAAAAACATTTAAAGGAACCATTTAAGCTTGAAGTCTGTATTCATGCCTTGAGGAGAGAGAAATTTCAACGCATAGATCCATCTCATTTCTTTCTTTGCTAACTAGTTTCTATATTTTTTTGCTTCCAATCCCCCTGTATGTTCTCTATTCCTAAAAGTTCTTAATATCTTCATTATCCGGTATGGAATGTTGGACTGTTCCTTTTTTATATTTCTGATATGTTCACTAAGTCTCATTTTTAAGACTCTGTAGGTCTTTCCCACATACCTCAGACCAAATGTATACTCCAACATGTACACCATGTTGGTGGTGTGGCAGGTTATGAATTGATTTATTTTGTATATGGAACCTTTGCTTTTGAACTCCATGATCTTGTTAACATTGCTCTTCACAGTTCTACAGGTTATATAAGAACAGTTAGGAGACACACCCAGCATGTTCTGAGGAAGACCCCAAGGTCGAATTGCGTTAGAAGCTGCAGGTGTGCATGATTTCAAAGTGACCAGACTAACTATCCAAAGACATAACAAGCATTGGGATGCTGTGGCATTTTTACTGACCCCTTAGGATTATCTGGTACTGATAACCTAAGGGTTACAGTGCCCACCAATGGGGTATGTGTCAGTCATTTCTTGACTCCGTGATCAATATACATTTGTATCTTTCCCTCATGAAAGGGTAACTGTACTGATTTTATATGTAAATATTTGAAAGTAATCTTTGTCCCTCGCATAAGTGTCTATATATCTATTGATCCTGTCCTTTGAGAAAGGGCGTTTTTTTAACTGTGTCATTGTTATAATTTATGTGATATCATATACATATAGTAAAGTAGATTCTTTTTTTACATTTATATATTGTATGAGCCTACTTTAAATATTTATTATCCAGCGCTAGGGTGATTTTCCACCCTACTAATTCAAATTAACGAAAAATCAGAAGGCAACTGGAATGGTAATGCTTGGTATAACGCTAACATAGGAGGACCCCCTTACCTAGAATTGGTGCAGACCTTTTAGTTATCCATTCCTTACTTACAGTATATTACTACCACTGCACTCTAGATTAGCGTAATCGCTCAGTTAAAAAATTGTCCCTAGCAGGAGACTTATGTACCCTGTAAAGGCTGCCCCCAGAACTTGTGACATTATATATCACAAAATGGGGGCTGGGCTTGGAGCAGCTAGATATCTGTGTGCCATACCCCACAAGCCAAAGAAGTATGCTACTAGGGCGGTGATGGTGCTGCCACCTCTACTTTGCACCCTGGATGGTGGCATTGGTTGCACATCATTCCCTACAGTCCTTGTCAAACAGTGTAAACTAAACCTTTTATGCATCAATTCAAGTCTATATTTTATTAATTTAGAGATCAGTGTCAGTGTCCAATTAAATTTCTGACAAATAGGATAATAATTATTCACATCAAACCTATATGAAAAAATGTAATGCTTTTACTGGGCATAATTAGTTTGGAAACATGCTGCTTATACCATATATAAGTTGCAAAATATTGCTTGCCATAAAGTTTGCTAACAGCAGCAAATCACTTGTCAGCACAAGGTCTCTTGCTCTTAAAATAAATGTAGTAGTGCCAATGGGTTCATCATCATTATCATTATGTTGTAGTAGAACATTTGCAATTTCTTTCAACCCTGAAAGACGTATAATATAGAAATGATGAATGGTCCAACTGCTACAATAATCTGCTAAAATGGCATCTGATATTTCTAGATGTCACAGAAACCTGTGTTGATGAAGTGCTTTGATATTATATCTACACTCTCAAGTTATTCTCTCAATAACTGAGAATTAATAAAAAATTTGCTTTCACTCAATGAAGTATAATTTATTTGACAATCTTTTACATAGCAATGGATGTATCCCTGTACAAATAATACTGGTATCTCCAGTATTTTTTAGATTTCAGCACTGTCAGCTACTGCTCAACAACAATGTTCAACATTATTAGCTATGATCAGTTATGTAAATATAACTAATAACTTTGCACAAACAGATATGTTAACTTTCACTTCTATTTCATTTACTTGGTATTGACATTTGTTTTGTAGCAATAAGAGCATACTGTATATAAAGATGTTGATAGCAAAAGTTTGAGGTTAGTGTACAGCCCTAATTATTAAATAATTATTTATTAGTTAAAACTGGTGTTAAACTAACCGACTGTAGTATATATAACTAGTTTGAAAATCCCCTAGTTACACCAAAATAAGGTTTTGGGGAGTGAAAACATTTTAGATGGCTAGAGTATAGTTTTTGCCGACATTTTCTTTAGCTTGGTTTATATTGCTAGGTACAGTAATAATTTGTGTTTCATCATTTATAAATTATACAATTTTTATGCAGTTGTTACCAAGTGTTTCTTGTCACAGGTGGGAGATAATTTATGCATCTGACAAACAAGTCTTGTTTGGGGTGGCTAATAACAGACATAGCTCTACACACTGTTAATATGTGCATTAAAAATATTAGATTTTTACTCTTGATGGAACCATTGCCTTTTTTGGATGTACTGTAAGGCAGTGGTCTGGGACACCTTTAAATAGTTTAGAGTGTGCACCCATAAATTTGAATCACAGGTAATGGCATGGGGGTTAAGGGTGGGGGTTACGGGTTTTATTTATCAAATAATATATGCAGGATATTTTACAAACACACCAGTTTTCAGGGGATACCTGCAAATATTAAAGATCCCCTGAATGTATGAAGAAGGGACTGCAGCAGATATCTCTGATAGTGTAAGAAATGGCACCTCAAATCTTAAAAGTACTTCACAATCTTAAAGATATCAACTCTAAAGGGAAAACTTGTAGCCAAAAAATTGCCAACATGCCATACACCACAAGCAGTGGCAAGGCTCATACCATGGTCTTTTACTGTGAGAGGCATCTTCTATAACCTCACATGCACCACCTTCTTGTTCTGAGTCTAGATGTATCACCTTTAAAACAGGCAAATCAGTGCACAGAAATAACACTAAGGCCCGTATTCAATTTGAGGCTAAAAGTCTGTTCCGGCGAAAAAGTATCGCGGGTGACTTCATTTCGCCAGGTGGAAACTTTTTGCCGTATTCAATTTCAGAGACTTTTCGCCTAGGCAGAAAGTCAATGCAATGTACCCGGCGGAAAAGTTTCTCCTCTGAATAGCAGGTGGAAAGAAGTGCAGAATTGGGGTTTTGCGGTGAAACTTTGCGGGAACTCCTGTGCAGCCTTAAAACACTTCCCCAAAAGGTAAACTGCGTCAAAAATTTCTTAAACACTTAAGAACACCCCAAAAAATTATTTTCATTTTAGGGCAAAAAAACAAAGCTCGGAGACAAAGTTAAAAACTAGCAAAATAGACTCCAGGGGGGTCCCCAAGCATGCCCCTGGTGTCTTTTTTATTGCAGGTGCTTGCGGAAGATGGATTTTTCACTTTTTTTAAACAATACTTTAGCAACTTTAAAATATGCTACCTCCCATTTTCAGGTACCCAAAATTTGCTGGGATTAGTTATTTTCTCCAGAAAATAAAACAAAATGCTATGCAACCACTTATGCAAATACGCAAAACAGCAACTATTGAGACCATTTGAAGACACCAAATACCTTCAGCAGGCCAATTTGGGGATATCCACAGTGATCCCCCAAGTAAGTGCTTATCGGTTCGACCTCCCGATCCCAAAAAAGCCCCTGCACACTGTGCTATGTCTGCACAGTGTGTATGCAGCTGACAGGGGGTCACAGTGGGGACAGACTGCATGGCTGATCGGGACAGTTTTATCCAATCAGCCTTGTTTGAGTCTGGATGCTAGTGCACCAACACCCAAATCGTGTGGGATGTTGGTGTATAGACTTTGGGCCTGATTCAGACCTGCTCGCGAGCGCTGAGCATTCACAAGCGGGTCGATGGTGGCCCATTTTGCATGCACACGATGGAGCCGGCTCCATCGTGCGCATGCGTGAGACCCGGATAGCAACGGGCAAACCATTGCTCCAGGTCTCGTACCAAAGGGGGCATGCTGTCGATGTTGAGTGTCGATGTTGAGCCCCCTTTGGTGGGCGTGCTGGGGGCATGGCTGCCCAGACGGAGGCATTCCCATGGGAACGACTACCGTCTGGGGCCGGCCCCACTGACATCACAAGTGATGTCAGTGGGAGTGCTTTCAGCTCTGTTTGAGTCGAAAGCACTCCAGGGCTTTCGGCAATGAGACCCTACCACAAGGGTCTCATCACAAGCCCAATGGTCGCGATGGTCTTGACCATTGCGACCATCTTCCTGGTCACTTGCTATAGCTGTGGGTGGTCACCCACAGCTATACAAGCAGCCAGGGGGCGAGCTCTAAAAATCAAGAAGGACGACCCTGATTCAAAGCGAGCGCTCTGTCAGAGCGTCCGGCTCTGAATCAGGGCCTTGGAAAGAATCATACGCTTTTCTCACTATGAACATTCAAACAGACACCTTTTATCATCTGTAGGAAGTGTGTTGTATCTTTAAAGTGGAACCTCAACAGAGAGACACGAGGTTGAAGAAAAGAATCAACATAAAAAGAAAGATTTGATGTTAGAGAATGAATCCCAGAAACAATGGGATAACTAGGAGGTGAAGTGAGGGATTTGTGGATTTTTGGAAGGTGATAGTAAGAAGGTGTTACAGGGTGTGATACAAATAAAAATTTAAGTTCTTCACTGGATATACTGTAACCCCATCCATAGCTGCTTCTTCCAGGAGAGAATGGCATTTAGAAAGAAAATATTGTGTTGGATTAGTTTCCAATTTGATATAAAATTGAGTATTATTTAATTGTCTCATGGCCTCCTTTATGTAATCCTCTTTGTTCTGAACTATTATGCCTCCTCCCTTATCCGCTTCTTTTATTATTATATTTGTGTCCTCTGTTAATTTTCTGATAGCTTGTTTTTCACATTTGGTTAGGTTAATTTTTTTTTTTTTTTTGGTAGTGCAGTTTCTGAGTACAAAGCTTTTCGAAATCATCTAACGTTGTCTTATAAAAGCTTTCTATATATGTGATTTTGTGTTTGATGGGATAAAAATCAGATTTTAGCTTAAACACTCCCCTATTAATATCAAAAATGTGTTTGGGGGTCTGTCCTGTTGTCTCTAGGTCGTTTTCAAACAATAGATCTAGGAGAGCTTCAAGTGCTGATTTGTCTCCCTGATCTAGTATGATGGGAAATGCCTCCTTGCCCTCTGTTTTGAGTTTATGTTGAGCAAAGAACCATTTCCTACATAGTGATCTAACTAACCTATTAAGTTCAACAGATAAACAGAAGATATTAGGTGGGACAGTAGGGGGAAATTTTAGGCCCTTAGATAATAGTGATAATTCACTATTCATTATTTTTTTAGATGATAAATTATAGACATTTTTCATGTTAATCAATTTCTGTTTGGTTTTTAATATCTTTGATTTTTCCTTCTTTCCTCCTCTTCAGCCTCTAGACTTGAAAATCTTAATCTTTTTGGTGTAATTAACTGCCACTCTCTTTCTTTGGGATGTTCCCTGTAAGGTCTTTTTGGTTGCTGTTCTAAAAAATTTAGAATATATCTCCTTTCCTGTTTCTGAACGGTTATGTTCCTTTGGTCTGGCACCTGTATTGAGTGGTTTCCCTTGATAAGATTCCCTTTTCTGATTTGTTATTGAATAACTATTTCTATTGTCGGGATCAAACCATTGAACAAAGAGGACTCTCTGTATCCCCAATTGTTTCTCGAGATTTTCTTGTTAACGAATTCTTGTCTGGGGATATATGGCATAACCGGTGCCCTTCTATATGTGGGGTAAGCAGAGTTGAGTGTACCTCCTGATCTTGGTGGAACATTTTTAGTGATGGTTTTAGATGTTATATTATGTCCCTTAGCAATGTCTTCTGTATCCCATTTACATTTTTTACATTTATTATTCACTAGGGAGATTTCTAGTTTTGTTATTTTTTCCATAACTATTCTATCTCTTTCTTGATAATCTTTGAGATGGTTAAATGGTTCCAGTTTTGTTTTTAGGGCTTCAATCTCTTTTTTCTGCTTCTTTAGATCTTTTAATTCTGTATTGGATAACTAACTCCATCAGTGCAAACGAGCACTGACCTAGGGTAATATCCCATCATTCTTGAAATTCTGTTTCTCCATTAAATATTGATGGTATAATTAACCTCAAGCCTGTAGGTATGATTTTTTTGTCTATGTATTTTTGGAGATTGGTACTATCTAGCCAGTGTCTGGTTTCTAATCTTAAAAGATCTTCTAATTTATGAAATTCATCTTTTAGTTGGGATTCTATTTCATAGTGGTCTGATTCCATTGGTAAATCCCACTTATTTAGATAGATTTGATAGAAGACAGACCTATCATTATACACAGAAAAGCTGCCCATTGCTGTTGCCTGCAGGACAATGTGTACATGCAAGATAGAGGAACTAACAAGTAATTCAGAAGCGGGTGCTGTAGAAGATAGCTTTTCTAAAGCAGCTGTATGAGAGAGAGGCTAGTCAGCCTCAAAATAATTATAATATTCTTAATCAGGACAATATCCTGAACTCACAAATACCTTCAACACCTAGATTTATTTTTAGAAAAAATAAATCTTTAAAAACTATACTGGCTTCCAGTCACTTAAAAAATGTATCATCAAAGGAACAGGAACACAGAAAAAAGATCTGCCATGGCTAAATCCTAAACCTAAAGGTTCATCTAAGTGTGGAGGGGCAAAATGCACTACTTGTAACCATATGGATAAGAAAACCACTCATATTGTTGGAACCAATTGCGACAATCCATATGAAATAATTTTTTTTATCAATGGCAACTCCTCTTACATTATATATCTTCTCAACTGTAGCTGTAATTTATTTTATATCGGAAGAACAACAAGAACACTCAAAGTCTCAAAGTTAGATTCATGGAACACCGTAGAAATTTTCTTAATCATGTGCAGACTCATAGTGTCTCCAAACACTTCCATGACTTACACCAAGGAGATCCCAAATCTCTGAAAATAACAGGTAAAAAAAATCTCAGCTACGGTTAGAGGCAGTGATAGGTTTAAAACATTATGTAGACAAGAGATATTCTGGATGTTCAAACTGGACACCGTACATCCTAAGGGGCTAAATGAAGATATGGAACTAAATGTAGTATTATGATCCCATTTTAGCTCAAGGGTCCAGTTACTAGGTTCCACCTTCCAGATCATATCTTGTCTATCATATCCTATCTCATCATTAGCTAATATTTAAGAGATATTTTCCTGTAGTTAAAAAGTGGATAACATCAATTCAACCTGATGTTGGACAGAATATACTGGATTTATATTATTTTTCATGATCATGTTATTCATTTCTACCTATATCCTGGTTATATCCAATGTTTTCATCTTATTGGCTCGTCACCCTGTTGATTTTTTTATATTGTGAGAATACCAAACTAAGGTGTTATGATAAGAATTGCTTGATAATTCTACTCTCTTAGGTTATGATGATATGTATACCTATCATAAATATCAAGATTACAAGATGAGAAAAGCTTGTAATGCACACTTCTCACTTATAATTAAATAGACTGCATTCATAAGATGATAATTAAATAACAATATAAACAATATATATTCTGAAGAATATGTGTATTTACTTTTATTTTACTCTATGTGTATTTATCAGGTACTACAAGTTTTTATTATGTATGTGTCATAATGATATAGATATCATGATGACAACTAGCTAAGTTTATTAACAACTAATATTGCCACTAATAATGAAGTTTGTGATCACATGACCAATGTGATCTAATGCTTAGGTGTATGGGTGGTCTGGAAACCCAGCTGGACCCATGTGATCATGTGATGTTGGATGCTGGGACTGATTCATATTGCCACTGTATGCTGACCCTTCATCTTCTGAAATGTAAATTGCGAGGATAGGATAGTGGATAGTCTGCTTGTGGAGTTAAATAAACTCCCTCTGCAACTTCGGCAGAAGCGGTCACGTGACCAAGTGTGCGGTCAAATGTCAAAATGTGCTACTGATAAGCAGGCAGGTCACGTGAATGATCATTGATGACATGGTCAAATGGGATTGTTCTATTCCCAGCTGAGCTCCACGTGAGCCATCACCCGGTCACGTGACCTAATGTTTACTTCTGATCAGGAAGATGTTCCATATCAGAAGAGCAAGGTAAATCATTTGCTTGTTTATTTATTCAAATAATGATGATTAATATGTTTTAAGTAACACTAGATCGGTCTGTCTTCTATAGATAAGTTTATGAACCATCTGAATTACATATAATAGGATATTTACAGATATTAAATGGAACGGATTGTGCATTACAGGCATTTGTGATTAGTAGGCATTTTAGATAGGGTATATAAACCCCTACAACAATACAGACCATTATCCTTTGATACAGCTGTGGGACACACAGGGAAATGCGTCAGCACCTTTCTGTACTGAAGTTCATCTTCACTGAGACTTTTGACATCCTTACACACCTGGACCAAGCCTCCAAAACTCCTTTGGCTATTATGTGGACCAACATTCTTTTTGAACGTAGCAAGCTCGTCCACCAGGCTCATCCACAATAAGGGACTACCACCTTGCAGGATTGTTTCTGCTAATAACCCCAGACGGTTGGACCGCAGTGGTAATCATACAAGACTGTGACATCACCTACTACATTCATGTGCTGCAGTCATATCACTTGCCATGCAAACGAGGCTGTAACTAGGAAAAGGTGTATGTTGACCTAACAGTGTACTGTACAGATGCTTTATATTACAGAGCACAACTTATATGTGTTGTTACTTATTATGCTATCTGTTGGTGGCCCGTAGCTGCAGAGCAGAAAAAAACAACAGGGAATAAGGCATGGTGGCCATTTTCCTGGTGATTCTCACATGCGCTCTAGTGATGTCCATGGAATAAGGCACATGTTCCATTTTCACAGAAACCTGCATATTATACTTTGGAACCAAGCCAAAGTCTTCTGCACTACCACAGAGGAGGCCCCCATGGAGGTTACACATGGGCCCTCTACTCTCTTAAACCACCTTTGCCAGTGCTGAATAGTGTGTCTTGGCCTCCCTGGTCGACTACTCCAAGAGGGCTTTGGGAGATCTGGCAGAAAAGGAGCCGAGAGAGGAGAAGCCATGTATGTGTAATATAGAGGAAAAATATAAGGGAAGGAAATGTATGTTAAATCATAAGATAACCAAATGGTGGTGCGCTAATCTTAAAGCCAATTTGAACACACTAAAATTGCATTGATAGGGCAGAATTTAAACCAAGACGCCAATATTTATACACAATGTACTTTATATCAAAAACAAATAGTATCAAATGACAATGTACATATAAATATAAAACAAATAAACACACATACAATATGCATACAAAATAGACCACTATTCAGGTCCTTATATATCTATAATTTGACCCAGCATCAAGTCCATAGTGCCACAATTATGTATTAGTTTTTAAATCACTTAGTTCTCACCAGACTTGTAAATATAGGGAAGTCCTTTTTACAGTCCCACGGACCAATTTTCTCCAGTTTTAGTAATAGCAATGGACATTCGCAATGAGTCCTTTGATGTAAAGAACTTTTAATGTAGATATTCCCAATCAGCCCGCACATGTATTTAGAAGGCTCCGACTTTGATGGTACATAAAGGCTCCAATAAAGTCAACCTGTGACTGCCTCTCTTCAGCCGCTTACACACACTCTGAATGCTGGAGATCTGTCTCCATTGGACTTACGAGCGACTGGCTTCAATGGTTTGCAGAGGCACTAATTTAGTCAGCCTGTGACCACCTCTCTCTCGCTGCCCGTGTATTGCTAGTTCTGGAGGTCCGTCTCTGTTTGTGTACACACGGCTTGCTGTACCTATATAGCAAGACTTCCAATTGAAGTAAGATGATGTTTGGCAAGGAATAGTGAAACAGAAGCAGGTATGTCTGATGCATTTTGCTTCCGCCTATGGAAGCTTTATCAAATAGTATGGTGTGTGCTGCTGTGTGTATATATAGTTTATTAAGTATTTATACACAACCTACTGGTGTGTGCTGCTGTGTGTGTATATAGTAAGATTTTTTTAATTAGCACCCTGCTTTTTGGTGTGTTGCGGGTTTAAATCATAAGCTGCTGTTTGCTTCTGAATTTACTGCTAAGAGTTCTGATCAGTTAACCTTTAACAGAACCTATGTAAAATCAAGTGTCAAGAACTTGTGTAAATATTTGATACAAACTAATGTTATACCACTATATGATTGTTTCCTGCTTAACTTTAAACAAAGGGTAAAAGTTAGAAATGAGCAGTTTCGGGTTGCTGAAAACCAAACACCGCAGAACTTTGGGGTTTCCGAGTCAAACCAAGTTCAGGCTCAGATCACTTTGGTGTTCTGAGTGATACCAAATTCTGACTCAGGTCTTCTCGCCAAGTTCAGAACTCGAATGTGAAAAATGGATCTTGCATGTTTTGGATTGCATGCAAATCCCTCCCTTGTGACATCCGATGCCATTTCACACAGGAAAGTGTATGGAGAGTGTGTGGACTGTAGTTCATGCTGCAATACTACAGTACATACTAGTTGCCCTTAGAGAGAGTTATAGGTGGGAAGCATATAAAAGACTGCTGGCATCTGTCACTGTGTATGTTTGTTTGTCAGACACTGTCTAGCACCTGCAATCCATGCAAACAGGCTCTTGTGTATGTCTGTTAGAAATAAATTTGAAGTGAGCTGCACCTACTTAAAATTGTTTTTCACAGATGTGCTACATTCTTTTAAAATGCCATGTGATTGTGCCACTGTTCTGTTGCTTAGCTTAGCCAGCATGCTGTAGCCTTTGGCCAATATTGGTAAGAACAATATTGTGAGCTTTGAGGTAATCTAAATTGACTGGAAATGACTGGAAATTATCAAGTTTTGAAAAAGGAGCATTTTATGAACAAAGAGAGGTAATAGGGGAAGGGTTGATATGACTATTAAGTGATTATAATAGCTGCCATGAGTCATCATAAAGTGTTTGAAACAAAAATGGAAACAGTTGAAAAAGAGGCCTAGGAAGTTTAATATATATATATATATATATATATATATATATATATATAAATACTGAACTGTATACAGTAGCTACACAATAATTGCAGAAATTCGGTCCCATCTCCTGAATGAGCGTGGCTGAGCTGGGGATGTGGAGACTGAGGTGATCCATTGTCTGTTATATTAGTATATAAAGCAAAGTTTTAGGAAAGGGTACTAAAAGTAAGAAATGTGAATTAAAATATACAATGTGTCACCTCCCAAACTTTATCCAATATACTGCATCCCTTCAGGATACATTTTATTTTAAAGGCACTTTTGAGTTTTTGTTTTCTTTAGCTCCACCACTGGTAGCTCCATCCACAGGTTCTGAACCTATATATCACAGCTCATGAGCTGACAGTTCATTTGAATAATACATCTGCTGGGGTGCAGTCAGCCTTCAAAGGAAACCACAGTCCCATTCATAATGTAATCCAAAGTGGTCGTGACGGCACCAGACTTCAAATGGAGTTAATGAAAGTTAGATTTTAATTACCAAGTATTGGTCTAAAGATACAGGATGTCATACTGTACTGTAGGTTTATATTATGCTCATGTTTGGGCTTTTCTCAGGACCTACCCAGTGTAGCAGTAGATGGAAAAAACAATATACTCTCTGCCGGTGGAGGTTCCTGCAAGTACAATGGTAATTGTTGGAACAATGGTTTCTAGAAGAAGCCTGTGGCAGCTACAGAGATAGGTGGTCAGTGAAAGCCGTTACGGGATAAGGAGCTATTGGGCTCTGGCTTTTGAAAGTCAGTGTTTTTGAGGATGGGTATGTCTGTCCTAGAAGCCACTAAAAGCTCTGAAGGAGGTGGGGCCTCCCCTCTTCTCTAGACTGACATTTAGGCTGCTTATGTTGTATATATACATAGACAGATTTGCAGTGCTAAAATAATAATGATATTTGCAGTAAATCACTACATATGTTCAATGTAGTCTATAATAAAAATCTAATATCAATCAATGTTTGTTGATATTTACCACCAAATAAGCTCATTGAATAACAGAAAAATAATTTATCTTGTATTGTTCACTATTAGGTTCCATGGCTAATATGTGGCTTCCACTTCATATTCCCAGGTGCTAAAACCTTAGCAAAAAATATACACAGTTTTAGGTTGATAAATAGTAGACCGTCAGACATTAGGATCTGTGGTACTTGGAAGACATGAGGTAAACCTGTATTCTTAAAATGTACATTTATTTTTATTAGATATACAGTATTACTGGATTTCAATTGCTAATGTGGGGAATTAAATATCAAATGACTAAATCTCCATGTTTGATGTGTAATTTCTGATAAAAAGAAATATAGGGACTGATTCATAGATTAGTGAATACAACTCCGATGGATGCTGATCAGCACATACACAGGATCTGTACAGTGACCCTTAAGCTGCAACATGATTAACACACTGCAGCTGTTTGGTGGTGGAGAAGGGGCACCTTCTCAAATGTCTGATGTACCCACAAGTGATCCGATGGCTAAATCCCCAGATCAGGCTTGACGACCTTTTGGCTGCCCCTTCCGGGAGGGAGCAGCCAGATTGGCATTACATGGGGGCATGGCCAGCATGAGGAGGCGGGGCTGGCCAGACTATGAGGATTTGTGGGTGGGGTGGGGGTGGGGCAGGGTCACGCGATTGTGTCATTTTGGCCCCACCCCCTACACAATGCTGATATTACAGGCATTGTGAAGCAAGGAGCAGGGCCAAAATGACACGATTCAGCATGTAATACATCACTGCCCCCCTCCTCATTGCAGGGGTTTCAAAGGTAATTGTGGGGGGTTAGGAGGGGTGGGCGGCAGCTGGGAGGATTGCCTGCCTTCCCGGGAGGTCAGGAGTGGCACGCGATTTTCGGGATGCTTCTGACCAAATCGAGAGAGTAATCAAGAATGCCCCAGATGCAGCAGCGGATTACAGAAGCCAATATGAGGCATCTATTTACACAAGACATCCCTGCTGCATTAGCTTATTATAGCACAGTCACTGCGTACAAACTCACAGTGGCTGTGCAATAAAGTACTCTTAATCAGGCCCATTGTTGGAAAAGTGTGTCTGATACTACCAATCCAAAGTGTGTGTGTCTGTAATAGACTGTATATTGTATTTGTATATGTACAGTCTATTTTGTGTAGCTTTTGCATTCAGCAATGGTGTCTACTTCTTTAAACTTTTTATGGTTAAACATAGTTTATGCTACAAATAATTCTGGTAAAAGCATTTCTTTGAGGCTGATTAAACTTTCAAACATTTATATAAACAATTTATTAGATGTTGGCTTATAAACTATTGGTGTTGCATTGGTTATCTTGCAAAGGTTATGTTTAACCTATTACCAAGCATTTTGTGGAATTTTTCACTTAAAAAGGAAACAGTGACTGCAAGAATGTAAACAGGCTAATGGTATGCAGTTATAAATTATGCATGTTAGGCTTATGAAAAAGCTTGACAGATTTCCAAGGTTTTGTCTGATTCAGCAACTTTGCATACTTGTATAAAGGAATATTTAGTGTAACTACGATATGCAGAATTTAAGATAAAATGTAGAAATATCAGAAAATAAAACATAGATTAATCATAAAACACATCTTCTGTGTGAATGCATGTACATAATTTATAACAATGATCCACTTTTCAATCTTTCAGTTTAAAAGAATATCTGAAAATATAGATTAGCATTTGCCTAATTGCTATGCTTTTCTTGTTAAACCTAATCTATTAAGAAGAGCCACAACAAGACAATTTACCCCACTGCACCTCTCTCCTTCTCTCTCTCTCTCTCTCTCTCTCTCTCTCTCTCTCTCTCTCTCTCTCTCTCTCTCTCTCTCTTTGTCTCTCTCTCTTTCTCTCTCTCTCTTTCTCTCTCTCTCTTTCTCTCTCTCTCTTTCTCTCTCTCTCCTTCCTGGTTTAAAGTTCAGCTGCACACAGGCCATTTGAAGGTAAGACAGTCACAAAGCGAAACAGCAATTAAACTAGGAATGCACCTGACACAAGTTGGTTTAAATTAGAATTGAGTGGAAACTGAACATACCCAAACTTAGAGGTTCCAAGTGGATCCAACTCCTGGATCGGGTCTTCCCACCAAGTTTGGATCCCAGATCAAGGTAAAACGTTGTCCCGACGTTGATCTTGCATGATTTGGATTGTATATAAAAGTTCCTCCCTCATGATTGGGTACCATTTCACACAGGAGAACAGAGGGAGAAGGTGTGAGACTGTGGACTGGAATTCTGTGTTATAAAAACACCATTAGCACACCAGCAGGGTGCAATAATGACATCATTAGGAGAAAAAGTCTGTGGAGGAAGACTGTAGTAGTGCATACATGGAGTAGGTGCTAAGAAGGCTGCAGGCATGAATATTAGGTTATGTGTGTGTGTGTTGTCACACACATTTCCTGCACACTCACACACTACAACAGGCCAGTGTGGTGATGTTGATTGTTTTTTCTTTGTTTGTTAAAGTGAATCTGCGCCTTTTTTTTCTCAAGGAAATCTACCACTGCGGTATACTTTTTATCTGTACAAAAAATACTCTACTGTTTCTGATGCTGCTATACCCCAACAAGTCCTCTTTGTTTTGAGTCTTTTTAACTGTTATGAAAAAAAAAAATCCTGTTCTCTAACTTAAAAATATTGTGCATTTCAAGAAGTGTGTTTTGGGATGAATGATGCAGTGTATATAACTGTTCTATGTTTTGTGGTATCCCAGACAAAAACTGCACGCCAAAATAATTCTCACAAAGGAGACCTGTTCCTCCTGGTGCATGAAAGCTACAGTATTGTTTTTGTAAGAAAAATGAATTATTTAAAAAAAAAAAATGCATAGTGTGTTTTCTTTAGTGTCAGCAAAGGTGTCTGTGGTGGAAACATTCTATTACATATTATTGCTAGCAGATGTACACATGGCTAATATACTACTCTGGGTAGTCCATGTGTTTTGAAATGTATTATCCTGGAGTTTGCTGTATATCTATAGAAATTACTGAGTTTTGCAATTACTCTCATGTTTATTTAATTATTATTCTGGGATTATTACTATTGCTTAAGAATGTATATATTACTAATGTATTAAAATATAACTGCATACCATTTTATTAACTGCTTAATTAGCTAAAATGAATCCTTGTTTGTTACTAGTTAACAGTGATGTTTATTCTGGTAATCACTCTTTATTATTTGTATTACTACATCAATTTATTGTTTGTATTACTACATCAATTAGCTTTAGACAGACTTCATCTGTCTAGTGTGGGAAGCTAAGTAGTAAGGGCCTGTGTTTATTCTGAAAATCTAGGTGTAGTTTCCTAAATAAATTCTGTCTAATCTTAATTTTTACCAGGTGTTCCATTGTTGCATAAAAGTAATATAGACTCCAATCCAGTACACTTAAGAATTTGTCATTTATTAATTAATTAAATAAATATATCTAACCCATAACACATATCCCCCAGGGTTATAATGCAAGGATAACCATTAATTACAGTACAGAGGTTTTATACCTTCCTATTAACTCTATTAAGTTAATATGCCCTCTTACATCATACTCCTAGAACAACCTACATTATTCCACATTATGCAAGCATAGAACAGCATTCATCAGTAGAGACATAGTTTATTCTTGTTAGCCTGTCTTTGGCAATAGATTGTGTTCTCATCTCTCTATATTTGGTGTGAATCTTTCACTTGCCCAGAATTGCACATAAATGGACAAGCACTTGTACACTTTTTTAGATAAACAACTTCATAGGGAGTTGGCCTTAAAGTAATATGTATTGAATTTCATGAACTGAATTCACTGTAAAACACATGCAAATATGGAATTATGTAAAATATAATGTTTCTTGTAAATTAGTTTTCCACAATTCCACCCTTAGATATTAGATATACACATTTTACATGTGCTATATCTCATCTCCATCTCTTGTATGTTTTCATTTTTAAAGTAGCCATCTGAATACAGCATAGGCCAAAACCTATAGAATAAGAAGAATCAGAATTATGATCTCAAGAATAAACTGTCTGTACATAAAATATGTTTGAAAATAATTTTCTAAACCAAAAAATCAAAAACTAGGATCTAATCATGACCATCATAAATAACTTTAGAGTCTTTATCATAATGTATTCATAGAAATTCTTCTTTTATAGTATAAGCCTCATTTATATAATTGATAATAATGGCTTCTTCATCTGTAGTATCATTGGTCAAATAATTTCAACAGTGAATTCCAATATTTGTATAAAAAGTTAGACAATATCATCCAGTCTGCACAATTAATTAATCAATTATGGGCGGTGCTGTAGTAATTCATTCCAGAAAGTTTTTAATTCATGTCCAACATATCTGAATGTCTTATCATAAAGTGCAGTATCATTGTCAATAAATTTGTCCAGTTCAATAATTTCATGTTGATTATCCAAATATCCCCAATTATCATATGTAAGGATGTTTGCAAAGGTAGTGCCAACATGATGTTTCACTGAAGTATCAATCAGGGAAATTTATTTTCTATTCACTGGATCAATATCTCTTGTAAAATGTCTGGCATCCTGCAAAAGAACTTATCACAAATTATTATGAGTTAAAACATAAAATTGTAGTATCAGTCTGCTTAAGGAGCAAATATCTTCAGAATTAATTGGCAATAATGTGTAAGTATGCTTTCCACATAGGTAATAAAGATCATTTGGTAAAAGGAAAGGAACATCAAATACTAAATATCATGGTAGTAACTAACATTCCTAACATGTCTGAACTATATGATCTGTCTGACTATTTGGAACACTACTGGAACTAATCACTGGTAGTGTATAATCAAATGCCTCATTGTAAAAATCTATTATACACGTTATAAATTCAGCTCTTTTAAAAATCTTCCTTACATTGTTTAGTATAGCAAGAAACATACACAGTAATGACCTTATTACAATATTCAGACTCAAAATTTCCTACTTGTATGGGGTGTTCTAGTATTGGAATAGTAAACATTCCTGCAGTTGTCCAAATCTGAGGTGTAGTCTGATTCATTTCATAAACTATCTTATTGAAACAACATGGAATGTGTTCACTTACATATGGAAGTAACACAATTACTAGTGGTTTTGTCAAGTTATAGTTATCAGTAACCCTTTTTACAACATTTCCTCACATGTTTCTATATTAACTTATCTCAATAATTTCAACTCAACAATGGTTCTGACACAAATTCAACTATTAGTAGCATTTAATACTTTACCCATCAATGAATAATTTTGTAGAATTGGATATTCTTTTAAATAATATTCATACACCATCATATACACCTTTATTCTGGTTTAGTACAGTAATCACAAATGTACTTTTCAATCAGCTACCTGACAAGAATAATTTACCCTGCTTAGAAAAGAGGATGGAAAGGACATTAGAATAAACCCCATCATCCACACTACTGGATGTGTACTAATACCATAAACCTTTGCTCGCCCTCGCTCCAAAAAAAAGTCTCAATGTTGCAATTGAGATTGATGTAAGCAATCAGCTAAGGAAAATTAAAAGTGTTTTCATCAGTCTATGTGTATATAGTCTTATTGTAAGCAATCGTCTCCATCTTGATTGAAGAATTCGAATACATGAAACTTAGTCTTTATATCTCAGTTTTTATATCTCAGTACTTTATATCTCAGTCTTTATATCAGCACTCGAGTCTTAGACTTTAGTCCCCTTTAAGCTCTGATCTCTCTGACCTTTTTCAATGCGAGCCGTGGATCCAGATGTCCTTCTCAGCAAACTTTATAGCTGTATCTGTTATCAGCATTACTTTGCCATGCCAAGGGCCATCCCATTTATCTGTAAGGGAACCAGAACATAACAAAACTTCTCATCATACCATAGTCTCTAGGCTGTATTTCATCTGCTGGACCAAATGCTGGTGTTGGTTGAATATCCTGTTGAGCTTCCCCGAAAGTCTTCTTGTTGTAGCTGCTTAGACAATTATATAAAATATTGAAAAGTCAAATCATGTTGTAATTTTGAATCAGTCTTTGGTTTAGTAACACATCTTGATTGTAGTCCAAAACACAGTTAATAAGGAGAGAGATTGAGATGAGGCTTAGGTGTCATTCTAATACTATGAAGCACCAAAGATAGGCTTCAGACAATGCCATTCCTGTCTCCTTTGTAAGTTTAACTAATCTATTTTTTTATAACACCATTAAGTCTAATATGACATGTGTAACTTTGATTCTATTCGCATCATTTCACTTATTTGAAAAACTATTTTCCTGTAAAGTTAATTCCCCTGTTACTTTTAATAACACTTAGGTAAACTATACCTTACACACAAATTCTTGCAAAATCTCTTATCTTAGCATCTCGGAGCTGTAAATTCAGTAAACTCCGCAATATCTAAAAACATGCTAACAAAGGCCCTGATTCAGAGCCGGGCGCTCTGACCAGAGCGCTCGCTCTGAATCAGGGCCCACCTCCATAAATATGGAGCGTCCTCCTGGACGCTCGTATAGCTGTGGGTCACCACCCACAGCATATACGAGTGTGCACGGTGATGGTCGCAATGGTCTTGACCATCGCGACCATCGCCACTGTGAGCAAAAGCCTGCGGTTGAGTTTCTCAACCGCAAGGCCAGGAGTGATTTTTGCTCTATCAGAGCCAAAATCACTCCCAGTGGGGCCGGCTTCTGACGGTAGGCGTTCCCTTGGGAACGCCTCCATCTGGGAGGCACGCCCCTGGCACGCCCACCAAAGGGGGCATGCTGTCAATCAACATCGACAGCACACCCCCTTTGATCAGACACAATGAGTGAAGGAAAGTCCTTCGCTCGTCGCGTCTCGCGCATGTGCACGACGGAGCTCCCTCCATCGTGCGCATGCACAGTGCATACCATCGACCCACTTGTGAGTGGACAGCCGCTCGCGAGTGGGTCTGAATCAAGCCCAATATATTTTAAAACATCTTGAAACCATGACAAGAACATATTTTTTGTCAACTGAATAAAATCAATTATCAGTATCTGCAATACTTGGAAAATGTTTTAGTAGGTACCATTTTGTATATATTGTTTATCAAAAATATTACATAACTTTCACATTTTCACTTTATCTCTGGCTCCAGCATACCAGTAAGATTGTACAATGCAATTCATATTTTCTGCTCTTAAATGTACTAACCCATAAACACCTTCTGCAAGGGCTGGTAATATTTTTAAATCCATTCATTTGCCCAATATCATCTTCTCTTGTAACAATGCTTTAATTTTGAAAGACATTGCCCTCATTATGAGTATTTTCCTGATATTGTCTCAATTGGTCAAATGTGATATCCTTAAACAGCATCCATGTCTATATCTGGCTCATCATTTGTACTTAACCTACCTCTCATACTACCCTGTCAGTTAATATGTTACCCATGGAAATAATATCAGTCTCTTTGGTATGTGCCTAACACTTAATTACGGCAACTTATTTTTGGTAAACACATCAGTTCTTTTAACTGTCTGTTCATGTGAAATTGTAGTCCCAGAAGCTATGCGGTAACTCTATGCTTCCAATTGCTCTAATCAATGCTGTACAATACATTCAGCTAACTACGTTGAGTGTGGTAGGTACTGCATATCCTGTCACACAAACCATTATGTCTGTAACAGCTATCATCAGTAAAGAAAACCAAATCAGGATTATCTAATGAACTTCAGCTAAAACAAACATTGCTGAAGTTTCCATTGTTGAAAAATATATTTTTTATTTCATTATTGCAAACATGTTCATTGTCTTCCTTTTTCCTCACCATCAACCATAATCAACCATATCTCTCCCTGTTGAGGATAAAGAAGATCAATGTAGCACAATTCAAAATATGACATCTGTGATCTCCCATCGAGAACATCTGGCTGTAGGAACATGTTTAAGTTGAGCATTTTTAACTGACCTACAGTATGTAAAACAAATAGATGCAATTCGAGTTCACAATTAACCCACCCTTTTAAGGATATAAATGTCTTCGACCTGCTGGAAAACAACGTCCTGTATATTTAAACTTATCAGTATACAGTTTGATTTTGTCCCATTAAACTTCGTAATCTGCTTCTGTAAAAGGAACAATTGTTTTGTATCTTTTACTAAAGTTTGAAATAACTTGGAATATAACAGCAGATCACTGTTAGATTTGGACTGAGACACCTGTAAGAATAAAAAAAAAATTCAGATTATTCTACAAGTATTGTAAACTGTTAACATTTTTGGAATATTACCCCTGTCTTTTTGTAAAACACTATGTAGATACTGCATATTTACTCAAAAGAAAAGTATGTATCATAACCTTCATTTTATCAGTACTCTTGGCTCAGTTACAAAAAAACCTTATGCTGCAAGAATATAGCACAATCTCATGCTATGAGAGAGTTAAAGCATCTTATCCACTTGAAATAAACTTTTTTTCTTCAGTGTTTCTGCTTGATCTGGGATGGGTATACAGAGAGAGTGGTAACTCGCTCTGACTTACTGAGTACACAGACGAACAGTTTCTCTCTCTGAAAATATTCAAACAAGTAAAAGAATTACCATTACAGTTACATTTATCCTGATGAAAGTTTACAATCCTGCTCCATATATAGGAAATATATGGGATCATATTTCTGTCCCTAATCTATTTTTATTTCACTTTCAACTGAATTTTTTTTAACTGTTTTATATAAAGATTCATAAGTTTTTTTTCCCTTCTCCTTTCTCTTCTCTACAAGTGGTTTCTCTTATGCCATTTTGAAGTTAACAATTAAGTTAAAGGATTATTCTTCCCACTCTAGATATGAATTGTTACTCTATAATGTAATGCATCATTCAACCTATCCATGAAAAGTCTCTTAATGATATAAGCTACCTATGTAATCTTTAAGATTTACCAATAATCTTTTATAATAATCAGTTGCTGATTATCATATTTCTTATTTAGTCTAGTATAACATAGTATTAAACATTTGGTTTATGGTCAGTAATAATATCAACACTATATGCTTTATAAATTACATTTCTAAAATGAGCTGTTTGCAAACTTTCTCTGTAACAAATCTCTAAGTACAGTATCTACTGCTCTTTTGCAAACTCTTTTAGTATTTTGTCTGCGACATTCTGAACTTTAAACACTTTTTTTCTTTTGGCAACAATAATATAAAATAGAAACAATAACATCAGCCTGCATAATGTTTTCTTCTTTCCTTGACTCATGTATGGTTTAGTTTACACTAATGCAGATACTGTATCACTGTCTATTTTCACAGGTACAATGTATTTTATTTGTTTGATTGCTAAAATCAAAATCTGTAACACTATTTTTTAAGTCATATATAACTCTTTTCTTTAAAAATTACACAAACAAACATTGGAATAGCAGGCAGCCGGCTTGCTGTACTTATCCCAAAAGCATGTATCATGTATTTGTTTAGGAAAGTGTAGAATATAAGGACATGATTTATGCGTGTCACATTTCTATGTCTACAGTATATCTTGGTACCTGTGCTTCCTGCACTGTTATTACTTTAAGTGTGAAGTCCAGACTTCAGCCGAGTACCTATGAACAAGTGTGTGTTTCGGGAAAGAGGGTTGTTATTGGTAAAGGGCACTTTGTTTAGGTTTTGACAGTGCAGGAATTCATCAGGTATCATAAGTCAGCCACCAGTGGCAGCAGTTCTTGCCAGTGACAAGAAGAAGGTCACTGTCATGCCTAGGCATAAGATCAAAAAAGCCACCACTTTCATGTGGAATTTTTTTTCCAAAATCCTGACATTTGTCGTACCATCTGCACTATTTGTGACACTAAAGTAAGTAAAGGTAGGGATGTTAACAACCTAGGCCCATCTTCCCTGTATCATCATTTGTAGCTAGTTCATGCAAGTTATTTAGCAAAATCTCAAAAATGCTTTAAAATAATAACAAGCAGCAGCATGTATAGGTCCTAGCACAGACAGTCTCCACCACCAACACCTTCATCACCATTCTCCTCACTGGAGCTGGTCCTCCTGCATCCAATTTGCAAAGGCTAACTGACTCCTCCCCTATCCAGGATTCCCAAGCACTAGGTATGCTGCTGCTAGGGTGAATCTTCATCACAGACAGGGACCAAGAGGATGAGTAGTTTAAAACAATAATAGACTGTGAAACTATCATTTGCAAGATGAAGAAAGTATTAAAGCTGCCATCTTGTTGCACAGCATATCATTAAAACCATGATTGCTTTGTGTGAGTTTTAGATCTGCATCCAATATCCTCCATCAATGCATCTAGACAATTTGAGATTCTCACTACCAATTCCATTTAGATTCCATTTTACCAGCACAGAAATTTCTTGCTTGTACCAGGACTTCAAAAAAAAATCTTGGCTTAGAAAATGGCAATGTACTGGCTATCTACTTAGCTACAGATATGTGGACAAGTGGCAATGGTCAAACTAAAGATTACATTACTGTGGCAGCTCACTGGGTGCATGTATCGCCTTTAGCAGCAACAGTATCTTGCACACAAAACCAGCTCATTCACAGGCAGGCAACTATCTGAATCACTGGCTTCACTAAGAGGCATACTGATGTCAACCTACTGGAAAAAAATCAGGGATGTGATAGTAAAATGGTTTACCCCGCTAAGACTCCCCTCAATATTTGTCATTTCTGAAAATGCAAGTGAAATTGTATGAGCATTATAACTAGGTGAATTTTAACACATACTATGTTTTGCCCACACAATATACTTGGTGGCTACGAATTAGTTTACTAAATGATGGTTCTGGACATTTACAACATTCAACAAACACAACAATTACTTTTGCCATGTCACTGACTGCAACAAAATGTAGGAACCAGGTGGAATTCCATCTTTTATATGCTTAAATGAATGGAGGAACAGCAACAAGCCAGTCAAGTGTACACAACAAGTCAGGACCAGTAACCAATGAAGTGAGTTCAGACACTGCCAGCCTGAATCAATTGACTCCCTTAATTAAACTACTGGAAAAACAGCTACATAAACTAAAAGAGTAGATTAATCAATGTGATTCTACTAAGTATGTTGGACTTGTAGATCGAGTTCTTTATTTGCTTTACCAAGTCCCAAGGGTTTGCAACATCCTGCTATTGGATTACTAATTTTTTGCATGCTTGATCCTAGGTTTAAGTTGTATATAGTGTATTTTTTTTAATTGACCCAGATATTAATATATGCAAAGAGTTATTTGCAAGTAAGTTGTCAGCTCAAGTGGCTTATGACACAAAGATGTATCCTGCTGCAGTTTCTTCTGCAAATGCTGCTGCCAGGAAAAAAAAGGAACCTTTTCCAAGAGACACACTGGTGATGAGGATGTGTCAACTCAGCACACCAGAGTGAAACGCCATTATTAAATTTGTTCAGGCTTAAAAGAATCCCCCAAATTATTGACACCTTTACCATGACTCAATTTGATGCAGTAACTATCAATAGAATTGTAAATAATTAATTTAATGACAATGTACAAATTAGCATGTCACACAGTCCCTTTTAATACTGGGAAGATAAAAAGTCAATTTTGAGCCCCTTGGTCAAACTAGCTACAGTATGCCTTACCTAAGTTGCCCACCCTCCAGTGTGTACTCGGAAAGAGAGTTCAGCACAGCTGGGGATCTTGTGAGTAATCAGCATAGAAGGCCATTGCCACAATTTACAGCAAAGTACAGAGAATTATGTAATGGTAGATGCTATTTAAGTTAGATTGCTACCGTTTATTTTATGCTTTATTTTTAGGTATATCAATTATTATGTCTTGTGTGATACTGTTTTAAATGTATTTGTTTTAAAATTTTTATAAATAACGTTTTTCATCAATTGTCTGCACTAGAGAAAATGGTTTATTATAGAATTTGTATATCCATGAAAGTAGTTTTTTTATGCCATTAATAAATAAAAATTTACTATTTATTTACATTTATACTTAGTCACTCACTTGTGGTCAAAAGTACTCACGTTTACTGCTTTATAATATAGCTCACTGAGTGAGTAAAAGGTTGATTATTATATTGGTTGAAACTGAGACAATTATCAGGACAGACCCAGAACACTGTATAACTCACCTTTTAGGAGAGTAAAGGACAGGAGATATTTTCTTTTTCATGGAAGTAAATATGTGCCTATATTTTGCATATGATGATGACTGGTATACAAAGAAAGTGTACATTAGGGGAATCACAAGATGCCTACAACTCTGCATGCAGACAAATATATACATTTTGTCTGCAAGCAGTTTGGGAGCAATATATACCCAATTTGCTTCCAACTCTATATCAGGCCCAAAATGTTTATTGAGTCTCCCAATTCAAAAAAAATGTTTGTTGATGCTCCATTTTAATGGGAACATACAAACAAACTATAATTTGCTCTATACTCACCTTTTTTTTACATTCTTTGCATAGACCCCTCTTAATACTATATGAAAATGTATGTAATAAGTAAAGACAGCAGGAGTTGGCATATAAAATTATGGTCAAATTGATTTTGACAGATGAAATTTGAATTAAAGTATCCACTTAAAGTTAATGTTAAGGTTAGTATGGTGGTGGACCAAGAAGGGATGAAAAACAAAACAACATACAAAATCATACAATTAAAATTTTGGTGTTCAACTCCCTATAAATAAATAACACACTCACACAGACTTATATTAAGTCCTGGGAGGAACATGTGCTTGGCCATAATATCATATAGAACACACCCTGCCACCGAACAATGCAAAACAAGGCATAGGGAGAGAGGGAATGATTTCCAGAAGAAAAGGGGAGAACTACCACTTGACAGCTTATAAAACACCTAAACACACCCCTCCACCTAACTGGTTAAAATCCCTAACAATCATTAACTAACACAAATTCTTAAAAGTATAAACACACAAAACAGTATTAAATGGACTTGCTTGAAAGTACCTAGTAGTTTAATTATGCTCAGCTTGACCCTTAGCTTGCACTTCAATTCCTCCTTGAGACAAACACGGAGAGAAAATGCAGCTGACTATTAATGGGAGTGTGACTGGGCACTCTGCATCATTAGGCCCCACCTACTCACAGCAGAAGGCATCAACTGACTAGACTGTGAAGAGGCAGCAGGGCTAAAATTATTTAATTCTCATAAAATCATGTAATTTGTCCCTCCCCATGGACCAGCAATTCACAGCATTATACTCCCTTGCCCTACCTACTATGAAATGGGCAGGATGTGGGTGGGACAATTATTCTTCCAGTAGTGCAGGCGACTTCAATTAAATTGGTTAAACTCCGGGACATTTCAGGAGAGTAGGTAAGCATGATTTACTGTTAGCGAGAATGAACACAACCTGTGTGCGCTTGCCAATCAGCTGCTGGTCAGAGGTTGTCTAATAAGTTAAACCAGAAACATTTAAAAACCAGCGCTCATAAATCTAATAAAAAGCTAAAGAAAATATGTTAGAAATGGATGTATAGATGCTAAAATTAAATATTTATTAAAAACAATAAACTAAAACACAATATCAATAAGGGATCTTCAAAAAAAGTTCAAATATTAGAAATTCACTGCTAGGAGGACTCCTGCATAGCGCAGTCTTTAAATGGATTTATTTACCATGTGGTTATAATGATGGTAGCAGCAGTCCCATTAGCAATAATCCGCAGATGACAGGGCTGGAATAAGCAATCCACTTGTGGCTATATGTAGGAAATCCAGATATGCAGTAATGTTCACCAGCATAAATAGGTCCAAAGTCCATTGAATGTTGCCAAAACCAGAGTTTCGATTTCATAGGAGTATCTTCCACAAAGTATGCAGTGATAGGGTTTAAAATTGTTTAACGTGTTTCGCTGGAGTACACCCCACCAGCTTCTTCAGAAGCATATTTTCAAATACCATAAGAATTCCCTTTTATACTCCCTTAATTGGGGAATCACAATCACCTGTATGTCAATTGTTAATGCTAATTAGTATTGTATATATTCAGAAAGCATCTGTTTCTCACTTAAAAAAAATGATAACAACACTTAATAGAATGAAGGCAATTTTATTTAATTTATTTCACTCACAGAAAAAAAACTTTAAACATACCTGGTTGCTTATAATAACATACCAGTTATTTGTGAGCTTGTAAGACTTTGATCATGTGACCGTTCATGTGACCACTGGTCCGGTCACATAATCTTGGATGGCCAATCCCAGTTCTACTTGGATTTTGTTTATATGGTTACTAAGTAACCACGGAGATAATTTATCTCAATGTTGTCCGGGTATATTCACGTGGCTGAAAACAACCAATCTCATACTGTTTGAATTCTTTCTATATGGTTACAAAGTAACCACTGGTAAGGAAATAGAATGTATCGGAGATGTCCCGATCACACAATCTAGTCCAATCAATCTTAATTCAGCATTAGATTATCCAAGTAGTTGCCCAGTAATCATTAAAGAGCTAATAATCGCCACGGGTTTATTAGCGATTGTTCTAATCTTTTATAGTTCTAGCAGTAGACCCAGAATTTGGTTAAAAATAGCTTATTAACTAATTTATAAAGCCAATAAAGCCAAAAACTGGTTAACACATACTGTAGTTATCCTATTTTAACAGCTGAATGTGACATATATGAGTACACACACAACTGCTAACATTAATGACAAATTGCAAGATCTGACTGAAGATGAACTGGGTGCCTAATGGCAAAATTCAGTCTGGGTCAGAAGACCAAGGCTGACATCAGTAGCAGCAATGAAGGTGTGTGCTTCTAAAGTGGGCCAAACAAGACATCACAGCATAGTCACAGCATAGTCTATGACATAACATTTTCTAACCTACAGTACTCTTATAACATAGAGTTGTAAGCTCCTAGGAGCAGGGTCCTCCTCCCCACTTTCTCACAGCCTTCTTCTCTAGCACTTCTATGACAACCTTCACCTTCCCAGCTGTATTGTGTATGGAGAATTGTGTTGCTAATTGTTACTTGTGCTCTGTTTATAATTTTGTTACTGTATTGTAATGTAATGTTCTGTGTACCCTTTACTGTATGTACAGCGCTGCGGACCTCTTGTGGTGCCCTATAAATAAAATGTAATAATAGAGAACAAAGGACAAATAAAGTCCTAGTGTGTTATCAAATTGAGTAAACTCAACCAAGATATTGACGGTATACAATCAGGAAACCGGCTGCCTTAATCCCGACAGCCGGCTTCCCGACTGTCATATCCGGGTGAGGTTGAAATGCCGGGCATCTATATATAGATGACTGTCATTTCCCTAATGCTGGGAGACATGTGTCTGGCATCCCGATCGAGCAGATGTTTGGCTCCGCAAGCAGACAGCAGCGAGGGGATGGTTATGTTTAGGGGACCCAGGGGAGTTTTAGGGTTAGGCACCCCTCTGGGGGGTTAGGGTTAGGCTAGGGAGGGGGATGGAGGGTTAGGGTTAGGCACCCCTGGGGGGAATTAGGGTTAGGCACCCCCCCGGGGGACTTAGGTTTAGGCAGCGGAAAAGGGGGGTTTAGGGTTAGGCCCTTGGGGGAGGTTACAGTTAGGCCCCCCTAAGGAGGGTTAGGTTTAGGGGGTAAGGTTAGGTTAGTTTATACTTACCTTTGCGACGATCTGGATTCCCAGCACTGTCAGGCTTCCGCTGCAGGGAACTCTGCATTTGTCTGCCAGGCGCTGCCGGGAATCGAACCGCTGGCCATGCGGCCGGTGGTATTTCATACCGATTCCACATTGACAGTAATCTCAGTCTAATCCTGGGCTAGTTGCACTTTTGGCAAAGTCAAAAAGATTCTCTAAATGCCAGAGCAATCTGACAATATGAGATATAGGAAAGACAACAGAAATATATGTTGAGGGACTTTAAAATACTGATCTTATAGGTAATATATTGGCACCAGTCATCTTATTTAGAAATATCAGTGCTGTTTGAATATACTGATCTTAAAGTAATATATTGGCACCAGTCATCTAATATAGGAAAACCAGTGCTGTTTGAATATACTGATCTTATAGGTATATTATCATTAATTATTATCTGCAAAAACCAGAGTAACTTAAGATATATTAACTTCTAGATACATGGGATGCTTTTTTGGGTCTGTTTTTTTGTAATATAATTTTATGATCTGTATGTGGTGTGGTTGAGGTCATTGGGGGGTGGGGTGCAATCAGTGACTGCACATGTATACTTCACTATATATACTCAGTAGGTTACAGGCTGCAAGCCTGTTACAAGGATGCATAGGTTTTTATTTCAAAGTGTTTTTTTTCTAAGTAGTACACAGCAGAATTTAAAGAGTTAGACAGGATTTAAACAGGAGGAACACAGATGGACAACATTTAATAAGAACTCTTTATAACTTGGAAACAATTGAAAAGGATCTTCTGAGCTTCTGAAGATCCTGCAACTCAGCTGCCAGCTCTCAATATAACCTGGATACACCTTTTGCCAATACCCTGCATCAACATTGCAAGCAACTACCACTTAGTTTGCAGCATTTTAATTTTTTAATGTATGTTTTTTTTCGACTTTACACTGTTTATATAATTCCTGTACCACTGTCAAATCTACAATTGTTTAACACCTATACATCTTTAAGAATACTTTATCCTTAATCTAAAGTCCTGCAAATTTAACAGCTCCAAACTCATTTTGTTAATTCTATACTATTGTAGTTGTGCCTTTACATCTACCAACACTTCTTCCTTTTATCTGGTTTTTTTACATCTTAACTGTACTGTTCCTGTATCTCACTGTCATCACTACTACTGCTGTTTCTCTCCCAATTCCCTCATCTACACTATGTCCCTCTATTTTTCTGCTCCCCACAAAACTCAGAAGCTACATAATTATTTTCTCTACCACCAATTCCCATCTCTTTCCTTCCTCCATAGTCTCCTTTCTCCTTCCTCTCCTCTGTCTCTCTTCATCCCATCTAGTACTCTCCACTGCATCTCCCATAACTCCTAAGCAATGTTCCCTCCCTTTTCTCCAAGTTACACCTCTTCTTCTCGCCCACACCACACTAGAGCTTCACCTTGCCCACCACCTGCTGTCACCATTCCTCATTCAAAAGCACACCACATAATCACACTCTATTTATCCCCCTGCACTAAATCAATCTAAACCCCACACTACAGCAACATTAACACTCTCCTCCTCCCTCCTCCCAACTCTTTCCCTCTCTCCTGTCTCCTCTGGAAAGCCAGTTCTGACTATAATCAACTGGTCCCCATCCATGGTAGCTTCATCTCCAACTCCTTAAATCTACCAGCCATCACCAATTCATGGAAACCACTTCTCCTGCAGCTATCTCCTTTGGGGGCCTCACATTATTTCACACTTCCTGGCCTGGAGGTTGCCGCAGTCTTGGTGTTGGGGTACTTCTATCAACTGGTCACTCCCACCAACTCTTACCTTCTCCATTTTATTCTTTCCATTCAATGCTCATGATATTCGCCTCTTCCAACTACCTCGAGTAGCTGCCTTTCTTCGTCACCCTGGACTTAGCTCAAAATTCCATGATAACTTTGCTACTTGGCTCCTAATCTTCAAATGGGCTCTCTAAACCCCTTTATTCTTCAAAGCTATCTACAGATAAACCACATAGGACCATATGTTGCAAATACAGCATGTAGTAAGTATATGCCAGGTTTGAGAATACTATATTTTTTCCGGTGAATCAAAGGAAAATCATATGGCATGTATTCAGTATATACCAGGTTTAAGTGTACCAAATAATATCCTGAAGAAGACTCTATCTATAAATAGAATGCTTATTAGGTACTGTTATACCACATAGGACTAAAAGTATGCAAATAATACATGTGTTCAGTATATCCCAGGTTTGTGCATACCATATTTTATTTGTGAGTCACAGGTAAATCACAAGCATATATTCAGTATATCCCAGGTATGAGCATGCCACTCAGTTCACAAAAGACTATATATAGCAGATAATGCATGTTTTCAGTATTTCCCAGGTTTTTGCTTAGCAAAATAATAGCCTGTAATAATCAGGATCTATTTCTTATGCAGTGATGCTTAATCCGTGTACATCCATTTGTTAATACACATAGAACACTTATCACATTTAATATTGTGATATTGCTTAGCAGATAACATGTTTAGCTTTGTGACAAAGTAGTGGTATAGGTAAAAGAGTGGAGGACTTATAATTTGCTATCTCTACTGTTCCCTGTTAAACAAAGTAGTGAACATGGAATGAGAGAGCAGATACAATTGCTCTCAGAAACTGATAGACAGCATCTATTGTTAGAGTACCTCCATGTCTTTCTGCCCTGTTGCAACTGCAGTGCAGGATAGCACACAGCAGGGACCAGCAATGAGAGTGTTGCTGAATGTATACATGTGGTGCCAAAACCCAGAGAGGTAATTACAGTTAGAGTGAGGGACTCTCTGTGCACAGAGGGAGCTCCCAAAACACTGGATGGCCATTTCAACAATAGCTTGATCATGTAATTTACTAAACCTAAACCTTATACTGTAGGTTAGAACAGTGTTTAAATAATGTTTACCTTGTGTTTGAAAATCTATTGCACAATCAATGATCCTGAGTGGCAGATTATTGCTCATTATGATATATTGTTCAATTATTGTGAATAGATGTTTTTATTTTAACCTGAGGGTCCTTTGACTTTCTTTATCTTATTTCCTCCACATATATTTTTGCTGTCTGTCATATATCTCAAATTGGCCCCAAGAGATGTATTTTAAAGAGGCAGAGCGGCAACTCAATGCTACAAAATATTACCATTAAATCCTACTGATGACAGTTTCAGATGTTTGATTGACAAAGCTTTATCTTCAGGAACCATCATGAAACAGCATGTGTACCTCAGTATTGAGAACCATAGAACCCCAACATTATACCTTTTGTCCAAGGTTTATAAAAATATCCCTGAACCTCCTGGGAGACTAATAGTCTTAGGCATAGGGGGCCTCCTTTCTTAGGTTTGCATTTAAGATATGATATGATGTCTTGACTTTACCTTCATACCTTAAAAACACAAATTATGTATTATGTACATTATATGATGTGAAACTGGATAACAATAATTTTTTGTCACCGTAGATGGCAAATTGCTGTATACGTGCATCAACCACTCTTTTAGTAGTATAAATACAGTATTGTCGTTAACCCTAAATAATCGCAAAATGCTATTTAGCGTTACGTGTCGCACAATAAATAATTGCTTTCCAGCCCAACTGTGTTTCCAAAGCAGAAAAAGTTCTTATTGCAACAAAAAGTAAGTTACATGCTATGATCTATCACAAATAGCGCAAAGACAATTAAATAGAAAAGTTACAGCTTGATACATAGGCATGTGCACCTGTCCCAGTATACAGTCATCACTCCAGAAGCCTGTGGTCATCCAAGAAGAAAGGCTACTGACTGGGACTGGGACACAGTCTATATACCCTAACAGATCATTATAACAACAATGTAGACAGACAAACATAATTCCATTGGTTCTTGGTCTTTGTAGTACACTGTAGTTCATAGGACAGTTCACTAGGGGTATGTCCCAATTCTCCACAGTCTCTTGAGATTACATTGTCTTTCTTTAATTGGTTTACGACACTACATACAGAGTATACATTCTAACCAATAATTTCCTATGATCCATAACCATCGAACACAAGATGTGACTCCCTTGCTTATATACTTGAATATCTGGAAATAAACAGGGTGTCAGTATAGTACCAAACATGCCATGTCTACCATGTTGTATACCTTAAATATCATATACATACATTTCACGCTACTAAAACCTCTAATATTATGTTTAATGAAAAGGAACCTTTTATGAGTGAGTGTATATTTATGATTATATGTAAGTATGCATTGTGCATCTACACACAGCGTAAAAGGTGTGCTGTGTGCAGGGGATGTGTACAGCGCAAACATGCGCTGTGTGTGTTTATATTTACAATAGCAACTGTGTATATGTGTGTATGCATTGTGGATACACATGCTATCATTTAAGTGTATGTATGTATATATATATATATATATATATATATATATATATATGTGTGTGTGTGTGTGTGTGTGCAAATGTGCATCAGTGTCATGGATTTCTATATAAATCTAGCTTTATTCAGTAACTGGTATTATTGATATTACTACTGTCTGAACAAAGTTCAAAAATGACAGACAATGGAGTTGTTCTGATCAGAGATGGCCAGCAGATACTTGATGGAATCACAATGTAATCAAAGGCCTTTCTTGGCTATTTGGAATGTAAATGCTAGTTTCTTTAGGCATACAATGATAGTCAGACTTAAAGACAATGTTTCATTCAAAACACTCATCTGCACCTCACAGTATGTGTGTTTTTTTCAATTACTAGTCACAGACATGTCCACACTTGTCTCCCAGCACAGACCAAACCTTGCATTTTTAAATATATATAAAGTCTTTAAGTAAAGATGTGTATCCGTGCACATTTATTAGGTAAAGACTTTAACAGTGTGCTGTAACACGGCAGATGTACACAAAACTAAATAGAGCCGTACACAATGATATTATACTGACTACGCCAGATGGCATCGTGCAGACAACGCAAACATGGCGTCTTCAGATATTTTTAAAGATCTGATTTCAGCCAATCATCCAGCTTCAACAGACCACCCTTTGATAGCAGACAATACGTAATAATGCATTATTCAAGGTTATAAATGGTGTGACATAAGTAGGTCACTGAACCATTAAATAATGCATTTCAAGAGGGTAGAACAACCCTTATACGCCATCTGCGGATTTACAGGGATCATTGGTGGCATTTGGGATCTCATCGAACCTATAAAGGAAGTTTGGGGGGATTGAGACTACATTATCTAGGAAGTTTGAAAATAACTTTAACAATACATTCATGCATGACCACATAATTATATATTTCATCATCTTATGGTACACTCTAATTCTTGGTCGTATACAGTTCTTCCTTGACCTTGGCATCCATAATATCATTACTTACCACCATCATCTCTGTTTCTCTGTTTGCCCTTGTACATTTTCCACACTTCAAGACATTAGGAACACACCTGACACATAAGCCAATTACTAAGATGACAATAAGTATGAGGATCAAGAGCTTACCCAACCAGTTCCTGGACCCACTCTCCTAGACTGGAGAACCATTTCACAGGGTTCAACCAAGAGAACCACTCTTCTATCTGTTCCTCTACTTCAGCTAGTGAAGCATTATGGTTCATTCGAAATTCCCATTTCAGCTGCAGAACTTCATCCATCTTCTGGTCTATCACCTCCTTGGGGTCACTAGTGTTATTTGGGATATACATGCAACACTTGACACCAAACTGGGTGGCCAAGATTACACAGTACCCACCAGTAACAGCTGTTAAATAATTTAACACTATCCTATGTTGCACAAGTTCTTTGTTATAAGCTTGTAGCTCCTTGCCGGTATACCTGAACGTGTCATCATACATCTTGGTGAGATTATCTATTAACTTAACAAGATCTTGAATGTATCTAAAATTTAAAGTACCCTGAGCAATCCTGGTGGGATCTAGTGCTACTAAAATGTCGAAACCAGTTGTTTTGCTTATCAACTGTGTAGCTGCATGTTTGTCACCAAGTATCATGTTTCTTTTGTCACAGTGTTCATAATGCATATGAAGATATGGAGATGGTGTGTTTTTATGGATCCCAAGCATTTCACCATGTGTAATGGTCATAACCTCTGGAAGTACCCTTCCCAGATAACATTAACCTTCTGAACTCAGAGAGAGCCACTTATATGCTTTCCTTTCACATATAAAATGCACATCATTGGGGAGAACATTAGGAATAAAATGCATCATAATCATCAAACACATTTCCCTAGCAAATGATCCTATCTCAGGTTCTCCAATCTGACTAACACACGATTCTGGTTGTATAACGCTGGCACAGTTCCCTTCTGGTACCCTACCAACCATTTCTTTTGTGTCACTATGTGTATACTGATACCGGAAGTGTCTCCCACTCTAATTGTGCATAAAAGTTCAAAATTTATAGGTTCATTATCAGCTCTTTGTCCCAGTCACCTCCCAACTTCCTGGTTTGTTGAAGTTGGTGTTGTTCAAACACAAAAGTGATCTATCTACTTGGTACTGGTGGAGTTTAAAATGAGGTGATTTGGACATAAGAAATTTTCCATCCAGCATCTTCCCTGTTTGCATTTCTAAAACCTCAGACACCTAATGGAAATTGCACAAACCCTACATTATGCTGTCCCTGAGACACGTGAGAGCACACCCAACCATCAGTTTGGTTTAAAACTTTGCCCACCATGGTATGATAATCCTCTAAAGGATACCCACCCAAATACTGGATATACTTAGGCTGCCACTGTTGGATGCATCTTTCATCCACTAGGGACCCACAAAACTCACAAATACAATATTCCTCAGATGATAATCCTTCACACTGTCTCTGAGTTTCCAGGCTAACAGATCTCTTAGCAATTACTGTACTGAGTTGGTCAGATACCACCCTTGTGAATGTATGGCTCCATCTCCCGACTCCACTCCATCGATATCACCATCGACCTCTCCCTCAATCTGCCCACTGTTACAGAAACAGAACATCCCGAACCAAACAAAGATGATGAGAATTCTGGAAGAAAATAGGAACGCAAACCCAGCCCACCATTCCAGTGCTGGAATTATGGACTGCAAATTTCTCAAGCTCAGGTATCTCACTGCAGTCTTTGACTCTCCTGGAACAAGCTCGCAATTGACAGGTCTACGTTATCTGCCTCGACTCCACCTTTATCTCTACCAGTTGATTGACTTTTCTGCAGTGAGTGGAATGGACCCATGTATCTCTCTCTGCCACTTTCAAGGATGTTGTACTTGTCAGCAACACTTGATATGGACATTTCCACCAATCTGTCAGACAACCTGAATGTAAGAAATTTCGAATCATAAAAAATTCTCCAGGTTCAACATCATGACAGTTTGTTTCAGGCATATCAGGTAACAACAATTTCAATTTCTGCTGCTGCTATTTCAACTGTTTACTCATTTTTATAAGATACTTTACAGTAACCTCGTTGTTACTCTTCAAGTCTTCCTGTGGACTTACAATCAGATGAGGTTATCTCCCAAACAGTATCTCAAAGGGGAACAAATTAAGAGGGGTTTTGGAGGTGTCCTGATGCTATGAAGGACTAGCGGTAAGGCTTCTGGCTGCCCCAGTCCAGTCTCTGCCATGGTCTTACTTAGTTTGTTCTTAATAGTACCGTTTACAGTCTCCACCTTGGAACTGGCTTGCGGTCGGTAGGGGGTGTGAAGTCTACTATTAATACCCATGAGCTTTCACATGTTCTGGAAGACATCACCTGTGAAATGAGTACCCCTATCACTTTTTATGATTCTAGGGATACCGTATCTGCATACAAACTCCTGAACAGTCTTTTTAGCAGTAAAAGCAGCAGTATTAGTGTCAGCTGGATATGCCTCAACCCAATTAGAAAACACATCTGTACAAACTAATACATACTTGAGATTCCTGCAAGGTGGTAATTGGATGAAATCAATTTGTATTGCTTGAAAAGGTTAGTCTGTTGAAGGGATGTGGGATGGCTCAGTAGGGATTGTTTTCCATACATTTTTCCTCAAGCAAGTCAAACAAGACAATGCCCTCTTTTCAGCTTGAGAGGAGAAGCCTGGTGCACACCAATACACCCTGACCAACTTGCACATACCTTGCTTTCCTAGGTGAGTCAAACCGTGCGCTGCCTCAGCCAAGGGTTGGTAATATGCCTTGGGTGCAACAGGCCTACCTTGTCCATCTCTCCAAAATACAGAGGACTCTTGGAGACATCCCTTTGATCTCCAGACTGCCCTTTCCTGTATGGAGCACACATTTTGCATCTCAATTAATTTCTGTGCATCAATTGCTTGGAAAACCATCATTTGATTAATTGGCATGTTCATTCTTTAACCTGCTGCCCATTTGGCAGCTTCGTCTGCCCTGTTATTACCCAGTGACACTGGGTTTTCCTCGCATGTGTGGGCTTTACACTTAATGATGGCTACTGCCTTTGGTTTTTGAATTGCTGTCAACAGTTCTTTTATGTGTTATGAGTGTGCGACTGGTGTGCCTGCTGCTGTCATAAAATTTCTGAGATGCCAAAGAGTTCCAAAATCATGCACTACCCCAATGGCATACCTGGAGTCAATGTAGATGTTAGCTGATTTACCTTCTGCCAGTTCACAAGCTCTCCTCAATGCCACCAGCTCAGCTACTTGTGCTGAGTGAGGTGGACCAAGTGGTTCAGCTTCTACAACATCTTCATCATTTACAACAGCATAACCTGTGCATAATTCACCTGTGTCAGTTTGTCTATGACATCTCCCATCCATGTAAAATGTCAAATCTACATTTTCTAAGGGTGTATCACGTATGTCTGGTATTGCAGTAAAGGTCTGATTTAAATATTCCATACAATCATGTGTATCAGCATAACTGCAAAACTTACCTTCAGCCAGTGGCTCTCGTCTCTCTACCCTTTGTGCCTTCCTAGGCACATATGGTAAGTTTGTTGCTGGATTTAAAGTGTTACATCATTTAATGGTGATATTTGCAGGTGCCATTAGAGCTAGTTCCCATTTTGTGAACCTAGCTGAAGAAATATGTCTGCTTTGGGCAGAATTCAGTAAATCAGATACAGTATGGGGTGTAAACACAATCATATCATGACCTAATACTACATCCTCACTCTTATTTACCAAAAGAGCAGTCGCTGCTACACTTCTTAAACATGTTGGGAGTGATCTTGCCACAGTGTCCAATTGGGCACTATAGTATGCTATAGGTCTGTGATAATGCCAGAATATGTGACCGTATATATTCCTTCAGCAATTCACAAATATATGCATGCTTATGTCTTTCATTATTATTTTCATTGCAATTAAGAGTATATAGAAATGATTCAGGATATATATCAGTTGTAAGTTGTGGAGGACCGTCAAGTGTTGAATGGCCTCAGGCCTAGAGATGAGGTTTACCCTCTCTCTAAAGTAGGCAGGTGTGTGTCTGAAGCAACAGTTATTATTGGTTAATATTGTATAATCTAAAGGTTTTAAGTGTTATTACTGGAATAGGTATAAATCAGAACTGTGGAAAACTATTTCTTCACTAGCAAAACAAAATCATGAGTTAGTTTAATACTAATAGACTAGAAGACAGCATGTCTCAGATCTGTCTAAGCAAGAAGGGAGCTAATCAGAATAGCCTTGGCCTATAAGCGGTCACCAGTATTTTGAGAACATAGAAAGGAGATTATAGGTTTTGTTATGATTAAAACATATTATCAGTGAAATATTTAGTGCGCATGAATATTGAATTCATTAATTAATATTCACCATTTTATAATATGTTAGTAGCAGAGAGTAAAAAAGTATAAAAGATTGATCAAAAAAGGGAGGGGTCGGTAAGTCAGGTTGAGCAGGAGAGAATGTAGGTCGAGAGAGTCGCGGGGCGCTGGGCTGTAAGTATAAACAGGGCTGGCTGTCACCTTGTTAGTCTATGCTAGGCATTGCAAATAATCATTTTGTCACTGTTGCTGAACTAATGTTTTTTTATGTTGTAAGTCTGCTTTGACAATAATACAATAATACATATATAATTAATTTGCTTTTTAAGTAAAACATTGTCATTTATTTTAAAGTTGGTATTGGTGTGAATTATTCAATTTCTTCTTATAATAAGTAAGGTTTAAAAATAATATCCAAAACACCTCACGTTATCAGTCTGCTAGCGTCACCATGTTTTTGTGTGAGGACACCTGCCATGCAGCCATCAGATTCTGTACAATATAGCTCAAAGAGTTTTTAATAATCTGGTATTCCCAAGGCAGGTGCTCTTGTCAGACTATCCTTAAGGTTAAGGGAAGCCTGCTCTGTCTCCTCAGTGTGTGTGACACGATCGGGTTTTGAGGATGAAACTGACTCTTGCAATGGTCATGCCAAAATAGAAAAACCTAGGATCCACATTCAGCAGTATTCACACATTCCCAAGAAGGTACGGATTTGCTTTTGGTTTTGCGGCATTGTCATGGTTTGTATGGCCTGTATTCTGTCAGTTGTCAAATGTCGTAGCCCCTGAGTTAGACAGTGTCCCAAATATTTGACCCTAGTCTGGCATGGCTGTAATTTGTCCTTTGCAACCTTGTGCCCTGTTTGTGAGAGACGAAGTAACAACAGTTTAGTATCAATTAAATATGACATAAATGAATCAGAGCATAACAATAAATAGTCTACATATTGAATTAGAACAGATCCATTAGCAGGATGAAAAGATTGCAAACAATCGTGTAAGGCCTGAGAGAAAATACTGGGGCTGTCTATGAAGCCCTGGGGCAATCGTGTTCATGTATATTGTACCCCTCTGTATGTGAATGCAAATAGATACTGACAGTCAGGGTGAAGAGGGACAGAGAAGCATGCAGAACACAGATCAATGACCATGAAATAGGTTGCGGATGGTGGAATCTGCACAAGGATGACAGCTGGATTTGGCACTAAGGGGAATTGGCTCTCAACTATTTTATTAACCCCAGTAAGGTCCTCTACTGATCTATAGCCCCTCCCCCAGCCTTCTTCACTGGAAAAATGGAACTATTGGCTACATTTGCTGTACGGACTAAAATTCCCTGTTGCAATAAATGCTCCATTATGGGATAAACCCCTATCTCTACTTCTGGTTTTAATGGGTACTGGGGAATTTTTGGAGCTTGCCTACCACTTTTTAGATTTACCATTACGGGAGCTATATTTCCCATCAATCCAGTGTCCTGTCCATCTTTGGTCAAGAGGGACCCTGGTATTTGTAACATTTTCTTTACCTGGGGTGAAATTTGCTCTCGAACGGTAGAGTGCAACATTAGTCTTTGTGGGGTGTCCAATATATCCCTTACCTCATGCGCAACCTTCTCTAGGAAATCTAGGAATATACCATCAGGGGTACAGTTAATGACTCATCCCATTTTACACAACTAATCCCTTCCCAGTAGGTTAGTAGGAGCCGCTGCTGCCAAGAGAAAAGAATGTTTGGTTTGCAATGGTCCGATAGTAACCTCTGCAGATTTGGTAAAAGGATAATGTTGCACTTTACCCGTTACCCCCATGGCTGGTATGGTCTTGTTAGTAACCTGTAAAATTTAATGGAGAATTTATCACTGATCTGGTTGCCCATGTGTCTACAAGAAAAGTATGTTTAGTACCTGCTACATCAACTGTCATTGTAGGGTCTTCCCTAGTATGCTCAGTTAACCTGACTGGCTGTAGATGACAGATATGACCTGACCCCTAGCACTGACTATCTTCTTCCAGTAAAGCATTTACTGTCACTATGTATGCTGGTGACTGTTGGAACTGTCCTGACTTCTGTGGGTGTTTAGGTGCCCCCTGGTAACGTGGCCCTCTCCTCTTCTTCCTGCAGTTTCTACTTATGTTCCTATCTGATTACAGTTATAACACCTTCATGAATATGTGTTGAAAGGTTGTTGTTGTGTGGGTTGGGGTACATGAAGAGTTTGAGGCTGTGTATGGTATGTGTGTTGAGGCGAGATATGTTTAATATGTGTTTTGTTGCTGATGTGTGTGTGGCTGTACAGGATGGTATGTACTGAGAGCATGTAGTTGCACAGGTGTACATGTCTCTTGTATATATATATATATATATGTATAAATGTATATACATTGCTTACAAAGCTTGAATGCTAACAGCCATTAGCTTTTCACTTTGTGTTTCTCTTTTCCTGAGGATGTTTTTATCATGTTTAATAGCAGGTTCCCTGAGAGCGTCTACCATGATTCCCCTCCAGTTAGGCTGAGAGGTCTGAACCTTGGTCTTTAGGTTGTCTTTAAGACCATCCATTAGTACCATGACTGCTACTTCTCTGTGGTGTATGTTGTCTTTTATGTTTTCTATCCCAGTGTACTAGGTGATAGTCTGCAGTGCTCGGGTGAAATAATCTGCTGCAAACTCACTTTCCTTCTGTTTAATGGTAAAAAATTTACTCCAGTTCACTACTACTGGAATATATACAGCCAATTGGGTGACAATGCGGACAATGTTATCTTGGGTACTTTCATCAGTTAAGGGATTGTCTCCATCCAATACACAGGCCATGATGAATCTTTTCACATCGGTATTAGATGGAAGACATGCCCGTAATACCACTTGCCAATTACTGTTGGTTGGCTCGTGAGCATTACCGAGATCCTTAGCACATTTTTGGCATTTAGCTAATTCTTTTCTAGGGTTGGGAAAGTCTGACATTATAGAATGCAGCTCTGCTCTCGTCCATGGACAATTCATAGTTACATCCCTTGTAGGCACTACACCGTTTGCGACCGGAATCCCATTGGGAACTGTTAATGTCCGGACAGGATGGACGCCTACCACATCACTACCTTTGGCTTTGGTACTTGGGGGTTTAGTCTACTACTGCTATGTATTATATTACTTCCACCAACCGCAGCTGTCACTTCAGTTGGTGGCGCTACAGCTGATGGTATCACCTCTGCTGCTATACCTGGTGGGGTCTTTCCCTGTGTTTGCTGCGGTGGAATAGCTAACATTTGAAGAGCATGTGAAATAGCAGACACTACAACAGGTTCATCATCTGATTCATAAACATTTTCCTTATACTTACTCAGGATAGGGTACAAGTTACTTGTTACATTTTTATTATTTTTGGTATCAGCTGTACCTGAACCTTCAGCCACATAGGGCGGTGAAGGTCCTCCTGTGCTAATGCCTGCACCTTTGGCAATGCTACCTTGCTGTGCATGCATACTCCCTTGAAGCACGTACACGGCGCTATTTAGCGATGCATACACGTCCCCTTGCGTCGTGAGCGTGGCGCTATTTTGCGTCACGTGCACATCGCTAAGCCATGTGTTCCCCTCATGTAGCCATAGTTTTAAACAATCATTATACTTGTTTTTTTTAGAGATTTCACCACAGAGATGCTATCCCTAACATTATTCAACACCTCCACATCAAAACTGCAAATTTTAGGAAAAAGTTTCACACACATTCTGGTCATCTTAACCCATACATTACAGTATGCAGTTGCATATGCACCATATTTTCTATACATTATATGCCTTGCCAAACCTGTCGGTCCATCCAAAAGCAGCACATCGTCCACCATACCCAGGGTCAGCCTGGCACCCATCTGGGAAAATGTTAAGCACTTTTTGCTAGTATGTGGACCGGTGAACGATTCCTGACAGCTAATTTCACACACTCCTTCTCTTGTGCACAACCGGCCCAATAAGCGCTGCGGACAGCGTGCACAAGAGGAGCAGGATATTCCTATGTGATTATCCTGCTTTCAGACAGATCTCTGCAAAAGCTCTGTCTCGGCTTCTTTCCATTATGTGCTACCAACCGCTGAGCATTACTGCCAGCACACACAACGAGGATCAAAATAATGCCTATGCACTTATTCTGACTCCAGACAAAACCACACAAGCTTCGTCTAAGCTTCCTTTTTGAGTACTTTCCACTGTTAGCATTTAAGAGTTCCAATAACTCTCACAATTCCCAGTGATTTTGTCCACTATCCCCATTCACAATAACGGTCTGCCCAACCATGCGGTCCAACCGCAATGCCCAGAGAACCTAACTGATCAATGGACCTTTGTGACCACTATTTGAGGGCCGAATTTCGAAAACCTACTTGTTTTCTCCAAGGTACAAAATCCCTGTCCTTGCTTCAATACACCTGATGTGTGTACACACCCAGTAGCTTTTTGCCTCGTCAGATACCAACCAAGTCTTAAGGACCAACACACGGTACCTAGTCCAATAGGAAACACACAGTACTCCTATTCATATCACAAGCACACGTTCACTTTCAAACACCTTTTCTGCGTAGAAAAATTAACCTTTCCCCAGTATGGCAGTATGATTCAGAGACCTTAAACAATGCAATCAATGCTATCAATACAACAATGTTATCTTACTGATTGTTTAAACATATAGAAGCAATATAAGAAACACATATACGCTATTGTGCAAGTCGCACTTTAGTGCCAAACCTAACAAAGAAAGAAACAGATTTTTTTTTCTCTCCCGTTCCCAGGCCCTAGTCAGGGCCCGTTTGAAATCACACAATAATAGGTATCGGTTGTTCAACACTAGATGGTAGCAGGTTTCGAACACAGTGCATTCTTCCTGCATATGGCACCTTCCACACTTTGTTGAGAAAGCGAGAGCCATGTTACCGTGTAAAATCGGGTATCGTGACCTCCAACTATGAGCCCCCAACTATGAATACTGTATTGTCGTTAACACTAAATAATCGCAAGACGCTATTTAGCGTTACCATTCACACAATAAATAATTGCTTTCCAGCCCAACTGTGTTTCCAAAGCACAATAAGTTCTTATTGCAACAAAAAGTAAGTTACATGCTATGATCTATCACAATTAGTGCAAAAACAATTAAATAGAAAAGTTACAGCTTGATACATACGCATGCGCACTGGTCCCTGTAAACAGTCATCACTCCAGAAGCCTGTGGTCATCCAAGAAGAATGGCTACTGACTGGGACCGGGACACAGGCTATATACCCTAACAGATCATGATAACAACAATGTAGACAGAAAAACATAATTCCATTGGTTCTTGTTCTTGGTCTTTGTAATACACTGTAGTTCATAAGACAGTTCACTAGGGGTATGTCCCAACTCTCCACAGTCTCTTGAGATTACATTGTCTTTCTTTAATTGGTTTAAGACACTACATACAGAGTATACATTCTAACCAATAATTTCCTATGATCCATAACCACTGAATGCAAGATGCGACTCCCTCGCTGATAGACTCGAATATTTGTAAATAAACAGGGTGTCAGTATAGTACCAAAAATGCTATGTCTACCATGTTGAATACCTTAATATCATATACATACATTTCACAACATAATTATATGCTACCAAAACCTCTAATATTATGTTTAATGTAAAGGAACCTTTTATGAGTGAGTGTATATTTATGATTATATGTAAGTATGCATTGTGCATTAACACGCAGCGTAAAAGGTGTGCTGTATGCAGGGGTGTACAGCGCAAACATACGCTGTGTGTGTTTATATGTACAATAGCAACTGTGTATATGTGTGCACGCATTGAGGATACACATGCGATCGTTTAAGTTTATATATGTATGTGCATGTGCAAATGTGCATCAATGTCATGGATTTATATATATACACATATATTAATCTATATATATATATGGCTGTATTCAGTAACTGGTATTATTGACATGCGATCATTTAAGCGTATGTATATATGTATATAATATATATATATATATATATATATATATATATATATATATATTATATATATATACACACACACACATACATATATATATATATATATATATATATATATAATGTGTGCAGATGTGCATCAGTGTCATGGATTTATATATATATATATGTCTAGCTTTATTCAGTAAGTGGTATTATTGATATTACTTCTGTCTGAACCAAGTTCGAAAATGACAGACAATGGAGTTGTTCTGATCAGAGATGGCCAGCAGATACTTAATGGAATCACAAAGTAATCAAAGGCCTTTCTAGCCTATTTGGAATGTAAATGCTAGTTCCTTTAGGCATGCAGTGATAGTCAGACTTAAAGACAATGTTTCAGTCAAAACACTAGTCTGCTCCTCACACTGTGTGTGTTTTTCAATTACTAGTCACTGACATGTCCACAGGACTTGTCTCCCAGCACTGATCAAACCTTGCATTTTTAAATATATATAAAGTCTTTAAATACATATGTGTATCCATACACATTTATTATGTAAAGACTTTAACAGTGTGCAGTAACACGGCAGATGTACACAATGCTAAACAGCACTGTACACAATGATATTATACTGACTACGCCAGATGGCATCGTGCAGACAACGCAAGCATGGCGTCTTCAGATATTTTCAAAGATCTGATCTCAGCCAATAATCCAGCTTCGACAGTAGGGAACAGTGATTTAAATGATTTCTTGATAGATCTCTTGAATTTTGTCCTAAAAAAATTTATTTCACCTATCAGGAACAGTTCTACTTACAAAGCAGAGGAAAGGCAATGGGCAAGACAGTAACTCCAACATTTTCAAACTTTTATTTAGGCTTTTGTTAGTGAGAAAGCATCTTTATTGAGAAAAATTAAAATTACACAGAACATGTAGTCATGTTACATCGATGATATTATCCTGATCTGGGAGGGAGACTATGAATAGTTATGAGTTTCATCAAAGAGCTTAACATGAACAGACTTGGCCTCAAACTCACTACAATAGTAAATCTTATGTCCCCTTTCTAGACCACACACTCTACAAATCCCTAGACTGCACACTTTGGAGCTCATTCAGAGCTACTCGCAAGCACTGTGCACTTGCAAGCGGCTCGATGATTGTGCACAGTGCATGTGCTGTGTCCAATGTGCATGTGCATGAACCCCGCTGAGCGACTGAAGGTCAGTCACTATGGTGCTCACAACAAAACTGGGTGGCTGTTGATGGTGAGTGACAGCTTGCCCCGTTTTGTGGGTGGGTAGGGGTGGTGGCTGCAAAAATGCAGGTGTTCCCTTAGGAACACCAGGCGTTTGTTTGGCAGTCCAACTGACATCACTAATTAGAAAAGGAAGTCCACTCGGCCTTGCAGCAGCTATACCCTACCCCAGGGTCTGGTCGCAAGGCTGATGGTCACGATTATTGCAACGGTCTCCTTCAGAGACCAAAAAAAAATCACGCCCACAAGCCCTGCAAGCGGCTGCCAGTGCAGCGAGTGGCTCTGAATAAGGGCCTCTGTACAGATATTTTCTGTAAAGAAAAAATCACCAACAACCTCTTATGCCAGGCCAGTACACATTTCATTCCTACCATTAAAATTATACCCAAAGATGAATTTCTTCAACTTAAAAGAAAAAGTTCAGATAATACTATGTACCTGTTAGGATCTGCAGTTAGCAGATCATACTGTTTGCAGTTCCCAGTCTTAGTTGCTACTGAGACACTGCACTAATTACTGCCTGTCTGTGTGCAGTATCAGTTGCATACTAATTGATTTTCCTGTCTGTGCACAGCCCACATGCACACTAATCTATCATTACATTAGTGAGACTTGCTCTGATTGGGCCCTGTATCTGCTAAATTTCAGCCAGCCATTCACTCCATGCCGGTGATAGCGTTCACGTGTTTCCGGTTGGGGTCAGTCTCCTGAGTTTTCCAGTCGAGCTCCAGTAATCCTGTTTGCCAGCTACCAGCCATTTGTATCACCCAGGCGGCACAGTCCGCATACCAGCTTCTTGCCATTTGTGTCATCTAGGTAGCACGGATCGCACTCCTAGGTCCAGAGTGCATCATCTCATGTGCTGCTGCTTGTATCAGCCCAGCAGGACAGGCCGCACTTTTGCATCCTGACTACGCAAACTTGTGTACTGCCGCCAGTGTCATCGTGGTGGCACTAGGCACACTTCAGCATCCAGGATATGCAATCTTGATTACCATTTCTAGTGTCATCCTGTTGGCATTTAGCGCATCCCAGCATCATCTTGCCAAGCATACCAGCCCTCAAGACTGCTGCACAGCCCAAAGGCTGTTACTCAGCTCAAAAGCCGCATCTCACCAAGTGCGCTGTCCTCAGTGCACTGAATACGGAGTTTGCAGTCATGCATATTTACCAAAAGCCTATCAAGAATACTGATTTATAATATTATAATATTTTTTATATTTTTTTTAAATCCTTTTACTTAATCAAACAAATAAAATCATGTTATTACTTTGGTCAACATGATTTTTTTCACTAGAAAACTGAATTGTGATGCTAGTGCAGTATTAAATTCTGAATTCAAATATGTGATTAGAATTTTTCCATCAGGGATAGTGTTTATGACAGTTACTTTGCTTTTTTCATATTTTATTGTTTTTTTATGGCCTGTCATACACACACAGACAGACAGACATACAGGGGTATACAAACAATTTTCCCCCTGTAGTCCCTCCACACTCTCCCCTCTTACCTTTATGTGGAGCCTCCAGCAGCTACCTCCTCCTCCATGCAGCCTGCTGGTGCAGCCCTGACTCCCTGGTTGGGTCAGAGGAGCATCTGTCCTGGGCTCCTCCAATCAGGGCTTAGCACATTCTCTTGTGACCCCTGGGTGTCTCTTACCATAGAGGAGCCTGTTAGCAAAAATATTTGTTGTATTAGTTGTTAGAATTTTTACAATAATAATGCCAAGAAAGTGTTTAAATCATTCAGACAATTTCTGTTATGTGTGCGGTGAAGTAACCTTCAAATCTCCGAAGCAATATTATACGCCATTTGTAAAAAAGTGTTATGAACTTTACTTCGGGTGTAAAGTTTGTGATCTAGCTAAGAACTGGGCCCCACATATATGCTGTGTATTATGTGTTAGGCTTCTCACTGGCTGGGAAAATAGTTCACATCATATGTAATTTGCAATTCCTATGATTTGGAGGGAACAGAAAGACTGTTTAACTGATTGCTATTTCTGCTTAACTAACATTAGAGGAATTACATGTCTTGGGGCTGTCAGTGATGAGCATGGCAAGCGTTTCCTGATTTCTACGATAGAAAAGAGGTACCAAGACAAATGGAGTACCAGTATGCTGGATGAATATTGCTGGACCATGAAAAGAGATATCCCAAAAGCATAATATGCCCGAAAATCATTGACAACTTTTTAGGTCAGCCAGAATGAGGTGTATATTTATCATTTAGACTTACGTAAGTACTAATTTTATAAAACTTTAAACATATGTCACAAAAAAACCTTGCGGATGGTAAAAATCTGAATGCATATTCAAATTCAGCACAAAAAATACATTTACATTCAGTTTATGTACTGAAGTTCTTGTGAAAGAAAAAAAAAATATATTTGTAGTCCAGTGTTATCAATATCATATCGGCACCCTGCATGAGTATTGCTATATAAGAAATTGTCCTCTATTATTTTTCATTCATCAGGATTCTTTTGGAAACATCTTTTATCTTAAACCTTGTCTCTTTTTTTACCTCTGGGCCTGATTCAGCAGTGTATATAATAGCAGTGTATGCAATAACTATTAAGCACACATGGGCGTGCATAAATTATCCACTGCAATTGCATACGCAGTATGAGAGCTTTCTGCATGCGATGAGACTTGCAGTTTCTGCAGATGGTCAGACCTGCTGTAAGTGTGCGTGACAGGCCAATGTGCGTCGATGGTACCCATGTATATGCAGTAGTATGAGGTTGAATGGATATGAGAAAACAGCAGTGAGCGTCTCTATGCTGACTAATCTGTGGCAGGCATTAGCATATTTTTGCAGCTACATTGTGTGCGATATTGCAGCTGCGATCGCAATTGAGATCCATACTGAATGAAGCCCTCTGTTTGTGGAGCAGCCCTTTAATATTGGTAACTTTGTTGCCTTAACATGTTGTTGTTGTTGCCTATAATGATTAGCTAATCTAGGAATTGCTCCCAAACCTGTCATGACAGGCTAACTCCCCTATCTATCATATATGCAAGGCAGTTACTAAGCAGTGTTCTTAGGCTGTTATTCTGACAATCGTATTTAATCTATCTTAATTGGTCATATCCCCTGTCCAACTTGTACAAAGGAGAGTGTTCTGCTTCCATCACAATTGCCATGACAGCCAATGATGGTACTTGCGGATTGGACAACATGCAGATCTATCCATACTATAAAGTGATGCCAGGTGACTGCCCAGTAACATATCATTGGCTGAGAATAAAATAAACAGCAATGGTTACTGATTACCATGACAACTACCTCAACATTATTATTTCTATCTTCTATCAAGGAGATTTTATGTTATGCCTCTCTCATTATCATCATGACAACTAGCAAAGCCATTTGTAGAATATATGCAGATGTACTAACACTGTAAAGAGATACCATGTTAATGCCCAGTAATAAATGATTGGCTAAAGGCAAAGGTTACCTAGACTACCAATAATGCAGGGTACCAATAGGCCTATCTCAGTATCAATCAACTCCAGTCTCAAGGGGATTGGTCAGTTTATTCTGTTGAAAAGGTCAGTGATTTTTAAACAGATTGGGCACTTGTGGTCATACCACCGGGTGAAACGCGAGTTGACAAAACCACCAGGTGCCAGTTTGTGCATGGACCGACACCAAGACATTGAGACTCTGGTATCTTTGGTATTTGTACTTTTTCATTTGCCTATCTTGTATTATTAGTTAGTTTTCTGTAACAAGTACCAGTTACTTAACTTATTAATATTCAACACTTTCTCTCATTTATATGTATTTAGCCCTTGTTTGTGTGCTTTTGCCACATCAGCAAATCAATGTGGTATAACTGGTTGCACTAATGAGGGCATTAACCTCTGTGATAAATGTACCCTGCACATACTCCTTGCATAGATGTGTAACACCAAATGGTGCTGTGGCATTAACTTATAAGGAATATGAACATTTTCCTTTTTGAATTTATCTTTTAAATTATTTTCAATATAAGTGAACTCTCATTGACTATAGAACGCAATAGAACCTTCCACTGGGATATCCTATCAGAGCGAATTGCTCCCCAATTTCTCCAAAAGCAGACTCACTCATCTCTTCCTTCCAGTTTGGGGATTTACACTTGTGCTCTCACCTCCCTGTTCACTGGAATTTGCACACAGGGAGGCAGTAGAAACGAGTGTTTTATTTAACCCTGTCTATCTACATACAACAGTATTGATACTCTCAGAAGAATATTATTATTTATTTTCATTTTTCAGCTTGGATTATTCATTCACATGATGTACAGTACCTGTGTTTGTAAAATCATATAATACATATGTTATGACCCCAAGTAATACCAGGCAATTATTACATACTGAATAACTAAAGAGAACAACACTATTTAATAATTTTATTTAAGGGGATATTAAGAAAAAGTTAATTGGTGTTACAAAATGTTTTTATGAGGGGGCAACATTTATTTTTTTATAATGAGGAAACTATTTTTATAACCACAAAATAAAAACCACATTGCCCCTATCCTTCCACTTGTGAAAGAATTACTATCAGTAAATAGGTGTTAATGGAGGTCAGTCCACACGATAGATAACTTAAGGTTTTAAGTTTATTAAAGAGGCAAGACAGGATGCAAGATGACACATAGTTAAAGCTGATATATAAAACAGATACACTGTAGGTATGTAGCAGGTACAGCCAGGAATGTAAAGGGTAATGCAGATGGTGTGTGGACAAATAGAAGCAAACACATGTGCATACACAGAAACAGTTGTGGCAGTGGAGTATGTACCCACCTGTATGTACAGTATAGTGATGGTGGCTTAGTTAAATATGCAGAACCTCTCCTTTGTAAGACCATATCACTGGGGAGACCATTAGGGCACGTCCTTCCTCTATGGAGGACAGAGCTGAAGATGCGAGGCAATGCTGCACATGTTTAGTAGTGCATTTGATTCAGAGGTCAAGCTGTGATGCTCCTCTGTAGGGTCCTTGTAGTAATGGGAGACAGGAGACAGTGCAAGATGCTCTTCGCTATCATACCTATCGTCAGATGACTCTTTGCATATGCTCACCTCTGAAGAGCCCACACTACACATCCACAAAACGGTCATGGCATAATTATACTAAGTGCAATTGCCAAATTGCTGCCCAGTTAAATCTACTAAGCCATAATTGAAGATGCAGCTGAGTTATATATATCTCTGAATAACATGTAGATGCTCAAAGTTGTGTATGTGCTCTAACACATGCGCTGTTGCTAAACCTGTAATATCCATCCACAGAGCGAACTGACATGCAACTCTGATTCAGGCAAACTATTTTGATTGGGGACATCAATAGACACATTTTTAAGATTGGAGAGAGCAATATACATCATATCAGCAAAGGACAGATGCATAAATACCCAATGCAGCAAAACTTAACATTAACTTAGAGTATCTAAAATAAGCACACTACAGTACACAGAAGTGGTGTTAAAAACTGGTCTGATTTTTATTTAAAATTTCAATAATGAACTATATATATGGTGGCAATGATAGAGGCAGGCATCTGTTGCCAATATCTACATTCATATGACAACAAAATACTTGCAGGGCCAACAGCCCATTTCAAAGGCAAGCACATTGGTCATAAAATACTCAACTAATTACCCCAAAGTCCGGTTAGGAAACAAAGACCGCTAACCCTGGTAGGGCAAGCTCACACTAAAACAGCTCCACCAAGGAAATCCACAAAAGGGGATTCACCTAAGGAGACTGACTACCTACCACCCAAATATAGGGGCCGCGAACGAATGGAGAAGAAAATGAGCAACTCCCAACACTTAAACTCCCTCCACCCCTTGACAAAATGTCAACAACCACACCTGCAGGGCCAAGTGGCCTTCACAATGAATGAGTAACTAGGATCACCACAACCATACCGGCAAGACTAAAATGCCCTTCCCAATAGAAAGTAAAGATAATAATAAAATAATGGAAACAAAGTCACTACAAATGGAGAGAAATTAGAGAGGAAAAATGGTGAGAGGGAGGGGGAAAAAACCTGAAAAAATTGCCAGGAGTACAACAGCTGATCATGGAACAAGTCAGAGAGAACAGGCATAGATGCATATAACTGGTGCACCAGCTTACAGTACAATGAAGCATTGACAAAGCCAAGGCACCCGAAACACAGTCACCATTTCATTGGGAACCCCTATTTAGCACAAGCACTAAGCACTTTAATATAAATTGAAATAAGATTGGAACTATTTCAGAGTATATGGTTTGTTGAGACCATAATCATTACACAAGCATTTAGCACTTTTTTCAATTGTCACTTTGTAAATATTTTATCTATTTACTTATTACAAAACTTCAAACCACCAGTTGCACAGTTTCTCAGCACTTTTCCAGTATGTGTTTTTAGGCAAACATTCACTTTTTTTAATTTTAATTATACTTGTTTGTATACTGTATTACACTTTTGGCACTACTTTCCAAGTTCACGGTTATGTATACACACACAGTGTATGTATATATATATATATATATATATATATATATATCCAAAAGGTAACTCCACGGGTTGTGGAGATTAAGCCACTCGCAAGGCTTGTTTATTCACTATAATTCATAAGCTTTAATAATGTATTGTTGTGAACAATCAAGTCTGAAGAGTACCTTAATCTCCACAACCCTTGCAGTTACCTTTTGGTTATTATTGGGTTACCCATACGATACTGGGAACTCTAAGGATAACATCCCAGCATCCACTGTAATAGCATATATGTGTGAGTGCCAGACCACAGATCATATATTGTGTGTATATATATATATATATATATATATATATATATATATATATACACATACACACACACACACACACAGTACTGTGCAGAAGTTTTTGGCAGGTGTAGAAATATGCTGCATGGTAAGAAGGCCTTCAAAAATGGAAGTGTTAAAAGTTTATTTTTAGCAATTAACATAATGCAAATTGAAAGAACAAAAGAGAAGTCACAATCAAATCAATATTTGGTGTGACCACACTTTGCTTTAAAACAGCATCAATTATTCTATGTACTTGAACACAGATTTTAAAGGAAGTCGGCAATGAGGTTGTTCCAAATATAAGAACTAACCACAGATCTTCTGTGGATGTAGGCTTGATGAAATAATTCTGTCTTTTCATGTAATCCCAGACAGACTTGATGATGTTGAGGTCAGAGCTCTGTGGGAGCCATATCATCACTAAAAGGACTCCTAGTTCTTCATTACACTGAATATTGTTCTTAAAGGCACTGGCTGTATGTTTGGGGTTGTTTTCCTGCTGCAGAATAAATTTGGAGCCAATCAGACACTTCCCTGATGGTATTTGATGATGGATAAGTACCTGCCTGTATTTCTCAGCATTGAGGACAATATTAATTCTACCAAATCCTCAACTCCATTTGCTGAAATGCAGCCCCAAACTTCCAAGGAACCCTTGCCATGATTCACTGTTGCCTGCAGACACTCATTATTGTACTGTAGCCCACAAACAAAAAGCATGAGACAAAGTGTCTGCATTGGCCAATTGGCTTCCTGGTCTGTGTTCTACTGAAAATGTAAAGTTTTATAATGCCAAGAACCATCCTGTTATTGTTATTCTCCCATTGCTCTCTTTATTCTCATACATCCATTTTAAAGCGGCATGATCAGTGATCACCCTGAATTTACTTCCCATAAGGTAGTACTTGAGAGTTTCTAATGTCCATTTGATTGCCAATGCTTCTTTTTCGACAGTGGCATAGTTTGTCTCATGTACATTCAACTTTCTGATTAAATAAATAAGAGGATGCTCTTCACCCTATTTGTTCTGGGGTAGGACCGCACCAATCCCTTCATCCAACAAATCAGTTTGCACCACAAATATACTAATAAAGTCAGGTGTCATCAGAACTAGTTGAGTACACAATGCTACTTTCAACTCCTGAAAAGCTCTTTCTGCTTCAGGATTCCTTTTAACCATACATTTCTCTTTGCCCATGGTAAGGTCCATAAGTGGGACAGAAATGATGCAAAAACTGGGTATAAACCATCTATAATACCCTGTGATTTATAATAAAGCCTTCACCTGCTTCTTCTTCAGGGGTTTTGCCCAATTTGTCTGGTATTCTGTAGGGCTTTAGGTTAACCTTAACCACTGGGTCAGTGATTATGTCTTATTTAATGACTATTATTTTACCCGGTATGTCTGCAAACTAAACTCTATTTCTGAAGAGAAATTATTTTGCCTAGTGCTGTTGAACAGTTGAGATGGTTTCTGTTATTGTTACTTCGGGAAGCAAAGGGATTAAGGGTACTGGAAATACCAGGGTGACTGACATAGCTACTCTATCCTTCCAAGGTTTTATAAGATTTACACAGTAGACCTATTTTGGCTTTCTTTTCCCAGGCTGGTACTGTCAGGACTTTGACTATTTCAGTACATAAAGATAAACTACACTTGCCGAAGTTCCATTGTGGTCATTGGAGGATCTTTCCTGGTTACTGGCGTTCATCACATGATCATCTGTTTCTTAGATGTCGTCAGGTTGTTTCATTCCTTGATTGCTTATTATTCCAAACCTGATTCTATTTGGGTTTCATGTTATGAACTTCCTATGGATCACAGACTTCTAGTATAAAGCCTGTTACTAACTATGCCTCATTGTCTGTACAACATTACTTTCAGGTATTTCTTGGACTCCTGCCAGATCCCCGCTGTGCCTGGTGTATGCTGTGGACCTCGCTACATTCCTCCTTGTGTTCTGGTTCAAGTTCTGATACAGGTTATCAGCAGCACTACCGAGCTCAGCATTGCCGTTGTCTTTCCGTTGTTATCCTGCTCTATTACTGCTATTCCATTCTATGCTACACAAATTGGTTTACTTGTTATATTTGACTCATATGGACACTGGGGTTACTTCTTCTACAGTTGTGAACTGCACCCTTACAGTCTATCCTCATCAGAACCCCATCACATCACAGGGCTCAACCATGCTCCGGACCTTCATTATACCGCAGGGCTCAACCCTGCTCCAGACCTTTATCACATTGCAGGTCTCAACCATGTTCCGGATCCTCATCACGTTTCAGGGCTCAACCCTGTTCCGGACCCTCATCACATCTCAGGGCTCAACCCTGTTCTGGATCTTCATTACATCTCAGGGCTTAACCTCATTCCGGATCTTGTTATATCTCAGGGCTCAGCCCTGTTCTGGACCTCCATTGCAATACAGGGCTCAACCCTGTTATTGACCTCCATTCTATCCTGAGGCCCTAGCCTCGTGTCGGACTTGGGGTTTCACCCCACACCAGTTCAGAGTGTACTTCGAACTCTGTTTCTCACAGGGACATACCCCTGCACCTTTTAGTGCATGTCATGAACTTTGTTTTATTAAGATTTAATGTGGAACTTTGCCATACAGTTTTTGTTCTTAAATAAATTCTATTTACTTTTATTTCGTGCTAGTGATATTTCATGAAAATGTCATTCCTAAAACCACCTCAGTTCATACTACCTAGTAAGTCTGACTCTTCCCAGGAGTCTCAAGTGTCTGTAGCCGTGACAGTTTGCACAGACCTAAAAATGAACCCGGATCTGGAACAGACTACTGGAGTGCAGGTGATCCAGGGTTTGACCGCCCATCTGGAAGTACAGGAAAATACACAAGTTCAAGTTTTGCAATGTTTACCGGATCTTTCTACACATTTGGATAAATTTAAGATACCTGCTATGAATGCATCAGTGGTTTCTGCTTCTCATTTACGTCTACCAACTCCAACTTCTTATGACGGTAATCCAAAAACCTTCAGAGGATTTCTCAACCAATGTGAGATTCATTTTGAGTTATTACCGCAAAGTTTTTTGAAACCTCATATTAGTGGCTTATGTAATGCCATTATTGTCTGGTACTGCTCTCGAATGGGTCTCTCCTTTATGGCAGAGAAATTATGCTTTAATGTCTAATTACCAAGCTTTTGTTTCTACTTTTAAGAGGATATTTAATGAACCTGGAAGATCAGTGGCCGCATCTGTGGACATTTTGCGATTGTAACAGGGAACATCTCCAGTTGGTCAGTATGTGGTTCATTTTCAAACTATAGCCGCAGAACTTAAGTGGAATAATGCTTTCTGAAAAATGTAAAGATGAGTTAGTGACTCAGGATCTTTCTGAGAATTTGGATGAGTTGATCTAATTGACTATTAAAATTGATTTGCAGATGCGAGAACGAGGGGTTCAGAGGAGTCGTACTGAGCATACTAAGATTTCTCTTCCCCAGTCTTGTTCCTCATGCTACAACTGATGAACCTATGCAAATTAATAAATCTAAGTTATCTGAAGTAGATAAGCAATGTAGGAGGCGTTCTAATTTGTGTTTGTACTGTGCGTCCTCTGAACATTTTTTGGCTAAATGTCCAATAAGGCCGGGAAATGGTCGTCCATAGTTGATGGAGAGGAAGTCAAACTAGGGGTTCTCTCAAAGAATTTCCCCAAAAAGGATAGTTTAATATCTGTTTGTATTCCTGATTTTGGTTCTTCGTGTCAAGTGTTTTCTGCCTTGGTAGATTCTGAAGCAGCTGGCAACTTTATTTCATCTTCATTGGTTCAAGAGTTGCAGATTCCTGTTGTCAGATTATGCCATTCTCTTTCCCTCTCTGCAGTGAATGGGACTAGAATTTCTAATGGATATGTTACGCATCAAACAAAGTCTATGAAGCTGAGGGTTGGAGCTTTGCATGAAGAAAGTTTAGAGTTGTTAGTATTACCTACTTCTATGTATGATGTAGTTCATGGTTTACCATGGTTAACTCTTCATAACCCTCATATTGATTGGACTTGTTCTCAAATCCTTTCTTGGAGTCCTAAATGCAAACTAAATTGTTTGATTCCTGTTTCACAATTGGCTGTAGTTAAAGTAGATGTTCCACCTTCTCTCCCACAGCCTTATTATGAGTTTGCTGATGTCTTTTCTGAACAGGCAGCAGACGTACTTCCACCGCATCATCCTTGGAATTGTCCTATTGAACTTATTCCTGGTAAAGTGCCACCCAAAGGTCGAGTATACCATTTCTCTGTCCCTGAAACTCAAGCCATGTCGAAGTATGTGCAAGACAACCTCCGGAAGGGATTCATCAGGCCTTCCTCATCTCCCGCTGGAGTGGGATTCTTTTTTTTAAAGAAAAAAGATGGCGGACTTCGTCCATGTATCGACTTTCGAGGTCTAAATGAGATCACGCTAAAATTTGCCACTTATTACAGAGCTGTTCAACAGAGTCAAGGGGTCTCAATTGTTTACTAAACTTGACTTAAGGGGAGCATATAATTTGATCAGAATTAAAGAAGGAGATGAATGGAAAACTGCATTTAATATGCAAGATGGTCATTATGAGAACCTTGTTATGGCTTTTGGCTTATGTAATGCTCCCGCAGTGTTCCAGGAGTTTGTGAACTAAATTTTCAGAGATAAACTTTATCAGTTTGTTATTGTTTATCTTGATGACATTTTAATTTTTTCCAGGAATCTTTCTGATAATCGTATTCATGTCAAAGAGATACTTAGTCGTCTTTGAGCCAATAAGCTTTATGGTAAGATCTCTAAGTGTGTTTTTGAGGTCCCGGTTATATCCTTTTTGGGGTATAATATCTCTGGTTCCGAACTTCAGATGGACCCCGAGAAGCTGAAGGCTATACAAGATTGGGTTTTGCCCACTTCATTACAGTCTATTCAGAAATTTTTAGGCTTTGCCAATTATTACAGAAAGTTTATCAAAGCATTTTCAGTGATTGTGGCCCCAATTTCTGTTATGACAAGAAAAGGGTCTAACCCCAAAGTGTGGTCCCCAGAGGCATTGAATGCCTTTCAGACTCTCAAAGATGCATTTTCTGTGGCTAACATTTTAGTTCAACCTGGTGTTGAGAAACCATTTACATTGGAAGTGGATGCGTCCACTTATGGAGTTGGTGCCATTTTGTCCCAAGTGGCCGCAGATGGGAGAACAGTGTCTTGTGGTTTTCCAGTGGTTTTCCAGTGCTGAGAGTAACTATTCCATCGGGGACCAAGAATTATTAGCTATTAAATTAGCATTAGAGGAATGGAGATATTTGCTAGAAGGTGCAAAGCATCTAATTACCATTTTTACAGATTATAAGAATTTGTTGTATTTGAAGACAGCTCATTGCTTGAACCCACGACAGGCTCGTTGGGCGCTCTTTTTCTCTCATTTTGATTTTATCCTCAGGTATCGTCCAGGTTCATTGAAAAAAAAAGGCAGACACACTTTCTCGCTCTATGATGGAAGAGAAAGAACAAAATTAGGATCAAAGGTACCCTATAATAAACCCTCTGGCCTTTTCTTCAACTTCCATCTCCCCTGATCCTCCTCCTGGAAGGATATTTGTGGCACCTGAATTATGAAGTAAACTCCTTTCTTGGGCTCATAATTCTCATTTCTGTGGCTTGATCTTGTATTTACCAGACTATGCTCAGTTTCTGATTTCACTAATGCTCCTTTCCCTCTCTCAGATCACAATCTTATCACCTGCACACTTTCCTCCATTACATCAACCTCAATGTCAGTGAAATCAACCAAACCTCCTAAAACCCGCAGAAATATTAATGTGATTAACTTTCAACAACTATCTACCTCTCTACAACAACAACTCTCACCAATTTCTGCACTCACTTCTCCTGAGACTGCTGCATCACAGCTAAACCAGATTTTAGTAAAAGCCCTCGATGAAGTAGCTCCAGCTACCCATCACACTCCGCGTAGACTCAGACGTCAACCGTGGCATTCTAACTTAACAAGGCATCTACAAAAACTCTCACGTAAAGTAGAACGTCAGTGGCGAAAGTCTCGCACTCCAAGTGACTTCCTCACATATAAGTCTATCTACAACTCTTATCGTACTGCTCTGGACACTGCCAAGCAAATATATTTCCAATCTCTAATCTCTGCTCAAGCCTCTAACCCAAAGCGACTTTTTAATACATTTAAACTGCTTCTTACCCCTCCCTCACCCAAGCCACCTGCTACTATCTGTGCACAAGATCTTGCTTCCTATTTCAAGGACAAGATTGATAATATCCGAAATGAAATGTTATTCTCTTCCTCAGCTAGTCACCTACTCAATTCCCTACCTGAACCCTCTGGCACATTCTCTTCATTTGACCCCACAAATGAAGATGAAGTATCTACACTCTTCTCATCCTCCTACTCTATTACCTCTCCTCTAGATCCTATACCCTCACAAATTAGTAAAGCTCTGTCTCCTGTGCTCATCCCAACCCTAACTAAAATCTGTAATCTCTCTCTTTCTACTGGCATCTTTCCATCACTGTTCAAGCATGCAGTGATTACTCCCATTCTGAAAAAACAAAATTCTGACCCTAACACTCTCTCTAATTACCATCCTATCTCCCAGCTCCCATGCCCCTCCAAGCTACTGGAGAGACTTGTCTACACCCACCTCACACACTTTCTTAACACCCACAACTTATTGGACCCACTTCAGTCTGGCTTCCGTTCCCAGCACTCCACAGAGACAGCACTGACTAAGGTAGTAAATGATTTGGTCACTGCCAAGGCTAAAGGCCATTACTCACTTCTAATTCTTCTAGATCTCTCTGCTGCTTTTGACACTGTTGACCACTCTCTTCTCGTACAAACATTACAATCCCTAGGTCTTAAGGACACAGCCCTTTCTTGGTTCTCTTCCTACCTATCTGATCGTTCTTTTTCTGTTCATTTTTCTGATTCTGCCTCCTCTTCGCTACCTCTATCAGTTGGAGTACCGCAAGGCTCTGTCTTAGGTCCTTTGCTATTCTCAATCTATACCACCTCTCTTGGCAAACTAATCCGCTCTTTTGGATTCCAGTACCATCTGTATGCGGATGATACTCAAATCTACCTATCCTCTCCAGATTTATCACCATCTGTATTGGTCCGTGTCACTGAATGTATTTCTGCCATTTCATCTTGGATGTCATCTCGCTACCTGAAACTTAATATTTCTAAAACAGAATTAATTATATTTCCACCGGCCAATAACAGTTACCAATCTGATCTCTTTATCACTGTTGATAACTCAACAATCCACCCCACCCCACAAGCTCGCTGCCTTGGTGTCATCCTTGATTCTGAATTGTCCTTTGTTCCCCACATTCAATCTGTCTCAAAATCATGTTACATACATCTAAAAAACATATACAAAATTCGACCATATCTCACACAAGACACTGCAAAAACTCTAATCCATGCACTCATTATTTCCCGCATTGACTATTGCAATAGTCTCCTTACTGGTCTTCCCAAAAACAGGCTATCGCCATTACAATCCATTATGAATGCAGCTGCGAGGCTTATCTTCCTTGCCAAACGTTCATCGTCTGCTGCCCCGCTCTGTCAGTCCCTCCATTGGTTGCCGGTTTTCTACCGTATTCAATACAAAATACTGTTACTTACACATAAGGCCATTAACCGAATTACACCAACATACATCTCTTCACTCATCTCAAAATATCTCCCAACCCGACCTCTCCGCTCAGCACAAGAACTGCGTCTCTCATCCCCACGCATTACTTGCTCCCATTTACGGTTACAGGACTTTCTTCGGGCTGCACCCACTCTATGGAATGCCTTACCACACACAATAAGACTTACCTCTACTCTTCAATCCTTCAAGCGTTCCCTGAAAACTCACCTCTTCAGACAAGCTTATCAGATTCCAGAACCGACCACATAACCTTCATAGCTTCCATGTCTTATCACATCCCCTCTCACAGTCCACACATAACCTCACATATTGTCTTTCTTTCACATACTCCTGACATTTTGCTGACATTCCTGTGTGACTGGATCATGCAGCCCACCAAGAAACTCTGCATTCTGGCCAGACCAAATTGCAATATATATAGCACCTATCCTTGTGTATCAATGCCTGTTTCCCTATAGATTGTAAGCTTGCAAGCAGGGCCCTCTTACCTCTATGTCTGTCTGTTATTACCCTGTTTTGTTCTATCAATGTTTCCAATTGTAAAGCGCAACGGAATATGCTGCGCTATATAAGAAACTGTTAATAAATAAATAAATAAATAAATTGGTGGTCCTCCATGAAAAAAGATATTCAAGAGTTCATACATTCCTGTTCTAAATGTGTACAACATAAATCCTCCCGGCAGTCTCCTGTGGGTCCCCTCCATCCACTACCCATCCCTACTCAACCATGAATCCATCTTTCCATGGATTTTATTACAGATCTTCCCGAATCCAGGGGGTGTATGGTTATTTGGGTAGTGGTGGATTGTTTTACCAAAATGGCCTATTTTTGTCCTTTGGCATGAATTCCATCAGCCCCCAAACTAGCACAAATTTTATCAAGGAGTTATTCTGTCTTTATGGACTTTCTTCTGAAATAGTGTCTGATCATGGTGTTCAGTTTGTTGCTCGTTTTTGGAGGGCGTTATCTTCGTCATTACAAATTAAATTAGAAATTTCTTCTGCATATCATCCTCAGTCAAATGGACAAACCGAAAGAGTGAACCAGGATTTGGAGACCTTCTAGTGAATGTATATTTCCTCTTCTCAAGAAGACTGGATGGATTTTTTGCATTGGGCTGAGTTTGCCCATAATTTTCACTATTTTATCACCAACTGTGGCCAGCATCCTCAAGTTCCTGAGCTTCAATTAGTTCCTACAGTGGAAGTTCCGGCAGCCAAAGCTTCTCTCCAACATTTTTCCGGAATTTGGAGACAGGTACATAAGTGTCTTAGGAAAGCATCTCATAATTATAAAATGTTTGCTCATAGAATATTTAGGAACAGCCAAATGTTTTCTGTCAGTGATCGTGTCTGGTTGTCCACTAAAAATCTTTGACTTAAAGTACCCACTATGAAATTTTCCCCCCGGTATATTGGGCCTTTCCGTATTGTAAAAATTATCAATCCAGTGGCATGTAAGTGGCATGACCTTAGAATGTAAGCTCCTATGAGCAGGGCCCTCTACCCTCTTGTGCATCTCCTTACTATACCTTCATCTACTTCATACTCTATACCAGGGCACCTAACACTTGATTGCTTTGCATTGTTGCTTATCTGGGTGTTATGGTTGTGAATGTAGCAATGTATTGTACTGTACTGTAAGTCACTGTAAATCAATCTTTGTGTACTTTGTAAGGCGCTGCGGAACACTTGTGGCGCCATATAAATAAACGATAATAATAATAATAATGTAAGTTACAGTTACCTCCAACTATGCGTGTACATAACCCGTTTCATGTCTCCTTGCTTAGACAATTGATTCTTAATCGGTTTCATTACAGCTTGCCTAAAGTACCTCCTATAACAACTTCTCGAGGAGTGGAGTTTGAGAATGATAAGATTCTGGATTCACGTAAGCATCAAAATCAGTTACAATATCTGGTAGACTGGAAGGGCTACAGCCCGGAGGAGAGATCTTGGATTAAAAACTCTGATGTCCATGCTCCTAAGTTGATATGTAATTTTCATGCTAAATTTCCTTTTAAACCTGGTGGGTGTTCGGAGACCACCCAAAAAGGGGGATACTGTCAGGACTTTGACTATTTCAGTACATAAAGATAAACTATACTTGCTGAAGTTCCATTGTGGTCATTGGAGGATCTATCCTTGTTACTGGTGTTCATCACATGCAGTGTGCAGAGAGTTAAAGTGATCATCTGTTTCTTAGATGGCATCAGGTTGTTGGATTCCTTGAGTGCTTATTATTCCAAACCTGATTCTATTTGGGTCACATGTTCTGAACTTCCTATGGATTCCAGACCTCTAGTATAAAACCTGTTACTAACTATGCCTCATTTTCTATGCAACATTACTTTCAGGTCTTCCTTGGACTCCTGCCAGATCCCCGCTGTGCCTGGTGTATGCTGTGGACCTCGCTACATTCCTGCTCGTGTTTCAGTACAAGTTGTGAAAAAGGCTTTCAGCTGCACTACAGAGCTCAGCATTGCCATTTTCTTTCCTTTGTTATCCTGCTCTTACTGCTATTCCATTCTACACTACACTATTTGGTTTACTTGTTATAATTGACTCATATGGACACTGGGGTTACTTCTTTTACAGTTGTCAACTGCACCATTACAGTCTATCCTCATCAGAACCCCATCACATCACAGTGCTCAACCCTGCTCCAGATCTTCATTACGCCACAGGGTTCAACCCTAATCTGGACCTTCATCCTGCCACAGGTCTCAACCATGCTCCAGACCTTCATCCTGACACAGGGCTCAACCCTGTTCCGGACCTTGATTACTTCACAGGGGTCAACCCTGCTCCGGACCTTCATTACGCCGCAGGGCTCAACCCTGCTCCGGACCTTTATCACATCATAGGGCTCAACCACGTTCTGGAACCTCATCACATCTCAGGGCTCAACCCAGTTCTGGACCTCAGCACATCTCAGGGCTCAACCCTGTTCCAGATCTTCAAAACATCTCAGGGCTTAACCTCGTTTCAGATTTTGTTACATCTCAGGGCTCAGCCCTGTTCCGGACCTCTGTCATGATACAGGGCTCAACCCTGTTATTGACCTCCATTCTATCCTGAGGCCCTGGCCTCGTGTTGGACTCAGGGTTTCACCCCACACCAGTTCACTGTGTACTTCGAACTTTGTTTCTCACAGGGGCATACCCCTGCACCTGTTAGTGCATGTTATGAACTTTGTGTTATTGAGATTTAATGTGGAACTTTGCCATACCATTTTTGTTCTTAAATAAATTCTATTTACTTTTATTTCGTGGTAGTGATATTTCATGAAAATGTCACTCCTAAAACCACCTCAGTTCATACTACCTAGTAAGCCTGACTCTTCGCAATAGTCTCAAGTGTCTGTAGCCATGACAGGTAAACTTTATAATTAACCTCACACACTTTTAGCCAAAAATTTACTTTTTACTGTGGGAACCAAAACAAGCACTCTGTCCCTAGGATAAAAAACCCACAACTGGGCATTGCTATTGTACACCCTCTGCTGTGCCCATTAGGCCTGTTCCAAGTGCTCTCTCACTATCAGCACCACTACAGCTATTCTTTACTGCATTTGAGAAACATGCTGAATAACAGTTCTGTAGTGACTGGGTTGCCCATCCCATTTCTCTTTAGCAATGTTCATCAATCCCCTTGAGTAACTCCCGTCCAACAAATCAAAAGGTGAAAAGGATTGAGGAACCTCTCTAATGGCCAGTAATAAATAATGTAGCAAATAATCACAATTATTTATCTCAGTGTTTTTGTCTACACCTAGGTGACCTGCAGTTATGTGACCATGATCAAGGTCTAACACCAATCTTTTATATGCCTTGGGGACTACCAATTGTCCCACAATATCTTCCCCTTTCTTGGTCACTTAATATAAAAAATCCTGATGTACTGCTATGTGAGGGTCTGACAATCTACTATATTGGTCTACAGGGTTTCCATAAATCACTTTTACATTCTCTCTAGCTTTTATTAAAGTAGGGTCATTTAACTGCTCTAAGGCAAAGATCTATTTTCTGACCTCCAGATCAGGCAGATGATAAACTGGTTCAACTACATTTTCTGTTTCAGTAAAAGGTACATCATCCTGTGCCTCACTACTGCTCTCATCATTCTCTGGCTCCCCAATCATTCTTGAAAAAGGACATTTTTCCAATTCTGGAGACACTCCCACTGCAATTGTATCTGTGACATTCTCAAATGGATCTGGTTTATTTACTTCTGTAACAAATCAGCTTTCCCACAGCTTCCAGAATTGGGCAATGTTTCTCCCCAATAGCACATCATACATCAAACCATGAATCAAATTCACAGGGACTACAGCAGAAACACACTGCATTTCTATGTTCACTTCCACAGTAACATAATACAGAGTACCACCATGTATGCTTGTCACACCAACAGTTTTCTTCTTATATTTTAAGGGGTCACCAATTCGCCTTTGATACAGTAACGAGGCTACCAGAATTTAACAGAGCCTCTACACATTTGCCTTTTTTTTAGTCTATACACAATTGCTTATCAGGCTAGCTGAGCAAAGAAAGATATTCTGTGATTAACATAAGCAGTGTCACTTTGCATAGGTTCAAAGGTAAGTGAACAATAACCAGCAATATGGCACAAACCACCACATCAAAAACATTGGATCACATTATTATCAAGTCTTTTATGGGGTAGGAAGCATCCTGGCACTGCAGATTATTGATACAGGGCAGTCTAGAGAGACTGCTGGGCTCAGTACCACAGACGACACTACCATATTTCCATGGCCAATTAGTGGCATGCAGGACAGAAGCCAATGGGTAGAGTCATGGCCCGCTAGATCACCAGCAGCCGTGACTCATCCCCCAACTGTCAGCCTTTAGTAGTAAGAGCAGCAGTTGTAGGAGCACGATGCAGCAGCCGCCATCTTATGTTTGACATAGGCCACAGCACCCTGGACAGTGGGACACCTACCCCACTGCCATCACTCCCTATAACCCCCAGATAAATAGCAGCAGTGGCAGAGGTGGCAGCAGCATGAACTCCACTTCCACCACCACCATCTTTGAGGGGGCAGGATATGCTCCCCACACCAAGCCGGCCATAACAACCCAGTGCAGCACATGAGCACAATGTCTGGGTTGTACAGACTAACCACAGTGCAATCGAGACCCCGGTGCTGGCCAGGGACAACTGCAGCTGAGAGAGTCAGCCATTGGACCAGAGGGGGAAGACTCCACCTCCGGAAAGAAAAGGAGAAAAGAATAAAACACAAAGGAAAGATAAGATAGCTGAGAGAAAAAGAGAAAGCCAGGAAAAAAGGAATACTCACTTGACTGCAGCAGCAGCATTCTCCTCGTTGCTGAAAAGAGACAACCCCTGACTGTAACCAGCATAGAAATCCTAACCCCACTATGAGACCTGCCCATACTACTAACTATTGGCTGAAGTCAGTTAAGAAATGTAACCCCTTAAAACCCCTGCATTGTCAACTCTATCGGTCAAATGACTAGGTGTTTAAGGTCTGTTGCATACACAGGGTACTCTCCATCGTCATATGCACTATATTTGGTTGACAATATCAGTAACCATTTTTAATGGATAGTGGCATTGGAATAATATGTTATTTGGACCACAGGTTTCAAAAGCATTTAATTTGGATCACGGACATCATTAAACATATTGGTACATATTCAGAATTTGTGTCAAAGCGGAAATGTAAGTTCCATAAATGCTCAAGTACACAGTACTCAATTCAAACATATTACAATAATGGCCAGAGACTGTGGCTAATAAATACCCAAGTAGTTTAGAGCCTGATAAATGCAAATCAAACAAGGCATAATTATAAAATTTTAGTACACACTAATAAGCATATGAGCAGCCTTGCCCTTCTAACAGTAGGAAGCATACATTACTTTGTAAAAATGTGTGTCCTGATAATACATTGCATTTGCATCACTGTGTGTGTCTCAGATGCTCTTTGCGAATCATATGCAGCCGGTGGCCATCATCAGTTTGCAACGTGACCATGATTTGGGTACCCACAAGTCATCCTAATGTGAACAGGAACATTTGCACATATTAGATTGTGCCTACCCTCCAACATGACCCATTCCATTAGGTACAACATGCTCTGCTCCTGGACTTCCCATCTAATGTACGATTGCAGTCACATGTGTTGAACTTGGTAATTGATAAGACAGGTGTTTCAGCACAGGTATCTGCAATCATAAATTAAGAGGAAAGTCCAGAAGCAGAGCATTTTGTACCTAATGGACCGGGTCATGTTGGAGGGTATGGATTGTGGAGCAACACTTGGGGAATTCAATTATCGGCAGTAATTTACCATGCACTAGTCGATCCCCCGTTGGCTATCCAATTAGCCTCAAAATCAGCCCAGCCACAGCTATTATTGTGGATTTTTTTTCGGAACCTCAGCAGGATCTGAAAAAAAAAATCTATTATAAATAGCCCATTTTCATGACTGTATCAACTAAAGCACATAGGTGTGTGAACTTACCATGGATTCTATGTTTTTTTATGCAATTGGAGATAATTTTGCACGTAAAATTGTACTTGCATTGCGCAGAAAAAGAATAGTGATTAAGTTAAAAAAAAAAATCACAAAAAAGTCTAGTTTTTCGCATGCTAAAAGCTATCAGGGCTAATTGAATTCCCTCTTGTAGTGCAAATGCATTATGGCACTGCAGGTGATAGTTTTTGCACTGATGCTGGCAATTGTAGTTCTATAAGCACTAACATGTAAGAAGCCCATGCAATATAGAGTAAAACTTACTGTTTCACAACTAGTTTTACAATACATTTTTTGCCTAAACTGCATACATTTTGAGAACCGTAAATCTTGCTTTTTTTATGAAAACCTCTCATTGTGTCATTGGCCATTATAAAATAAATCTACTGTATTTAATATGTCAAATAATAATGAAACTACAGTGATATACAGTTTTTTGTAGTCTAATTCATAAATGAAACATTAGAATCCAGGTGACATTTTTTATATTTTGCTGTCTTCTAATCCATGAGCCACTTATTACAGACAAATAAAGCTAATAAATACCTTCCAACTGAAGTGACAGAATATACTGAACCAATTCCATGGTAGGTGTCATGAAATAGTACAGTTACTACTTCTAAGCACTATCTTTCTAAGGTTCATGTTATTTACACTTTTATCAGTTGACAGCAATTGCTGATTTATGGACCAAAATAACAAAATGCATGTAAGGAAGATATTGGAATTTTTCTGTAGACAAGTAAAAGCTGTTAAGGAAGACAAGCCTCAAACTGATTACGCTTTTACTGTTTTAGTACATAAGATAGATTTTATTTATAGAACCTCAGTTGTATTGCTTTTTCATGTATCAATTTAGAAGAAGCGAAAGCCATAGCAATTGAAGAAAATAACTTGTAAACTATAACCTCATGTTTTAGAATTTTAGCTTTAACCTTGCTCTATAGCTAGACACAAAAATACAACCATATAAACACCATAACATTTATAGTATGCAAACACAATACATATTAACTATTAAAACAACATTTGAAAATATGTAGATTTTAATATTTTAGTCCCTGGGTTCTGATTTATTAAGAGACAAAATAGGACCACCATAAAAATACAATAGTTTGTCTTTCCACCTTGTATATTAAATATTGGTGTCATAAATTAGGTAAAAGGGAACTTTTGCAGTACAGTGCACCACATAGTCAAAGATAAGTTTCTGGAATCCTGCCAGTGAAATAAAAGTACTTCAGGAAGGGAATAAAATTAAATCTCGCAGCTAATCGCCAGCGAAGCATGGAGAAATGCTATTCAATTAAATAACATTAATATTCTCAGGTTAAATCATGGGTTAATGCACGGAAACTCAATGATTCCGTGTAACCAATGGGTTTTCCCATGTGTGAAATCCTTGACTGTGCCTTTTCCAAGTGGATTTTTCCTCACATCTCCTGAAGATGCGAGGAAAAGTTCACCAAGGGGAGATGACGTGTGGGGTTAACCATTCTATTTGGATTGCTAGCGGCAGGTAATTAGGGGCGTGTGAGTGATTGAGCACTCCAATGTTGGTCTGCTCATTCCATGAACCATGTTCCTCATTGGCATTTTCTGATATATTTTTAAATATAAGATTCTATATGTAACCCTATTTGTATATTGCTGTGAATCTGAGCCATTGTTGTACAGTGTAATATTATCAAATTGCAAGATAATTCCTGTTTATATTAGATGTTTTATTCTGTTTATACTGTATGTATGTGTTGTGATGTTATAGGGTAAATTAGCTCGGTAGAGAGGTTAGTAGTGCAGTATCTAGGTGCACAATAAGGGTCCACATGAAGATTTTACAAGTTAAACAAAAAACATGGAGCTTTAATGTCTAGCTCAGAGGCTCCCAAGGCTCCCCAACAGTTCAGGTTTTATAGATATCCATGGTTGAGCACAGGTGAATTAATTAGTACCTTAGCCAATTTGATTTAACCAATGTGCTCAACCATGGATATCTGTAAAACTTGAACTGTTGGGGAGCCTTGAGGACTGCGTTTGGGAACATCTGGTCTAGCTCTTTTATGTTCCTCTTGTTTATGTGATATTTTTTAAGAGGAAAGTACACTCTGTAAATTATTTTCATTTTGTGAATACAAAAGTCTCTCTTCTGTAGACTTTTTCTCTAAGTCACTTATCTAGGCAAAATAACGTAAAAGTGTTTCATGCCAAACTTCACACAGATTCAATTTTTTCTATGCTGATATAGCCCTCTCCTGGTAGACCATGCACCATACACTGACCACACCCACTGTTAGTTTTCTCTGCTCTGGCATATTTGATATTGGTTTCTCTGGGCCATCATTTTTCAACAGAGTTACCACAGAGGATTTCAAACAACTTTAATTCACTTCCTTGCAACACACTTGCTTAACTTCCATACTATAGACTCCAGTCCTGGATTTGCAACTCTCTAGCTTGAGAGTGAACACTTGTAAGCATCAGACCCCTTCTGGGAGCATATTTCTTTTTATTTCCCATATTTATCAGCACACAGCATAGAAACAGCTTTTCTTTTCACTGTGTCACGCTTTATTTAAAAAAATATCAGCAAAGCAAAACACATTATTTGACACTGCAGTTGTAGAATTAAAATTCCCAGCATGTATCACAGCAACTTTCCCTTTATTTGCCTTTGTAGAATTATCTACCACACCTTGATGAGGCAGATTCAAAACACTTTTCCAGTAGTAGAAAAACACTTGGGCTTTCTTCTATTAACCCTTTCCCTGCTGCATCAATGTCATAGACACTTTCTTCTGTATGCAGACAGGCTTGAACTGTGTAAACACTTATTTTTTTTTTCTCTCCAAGGACAAACTGTACATTTCCACACTTCTTTTTGCAAATTTTGCACCACCTTCTTGCTTTTCATATACAGTGTACAGACAATTTCCTGTTTACAACAACACTTCAAAACAGGCCTTTATCACTCACCCCCCTCCTTGAATTTTATTCAGGTCTTTCGTGTCTTGTTATCTCCGTTATACTGTGCATAAAGCATCTATATTTTTGTGTAGATCTCCTGCCTGCATTCTCCAGCACATGTGATGACCTTGGGGTAATTTAGCTTGGCTAGAAGATTACTGGTGCAGTGTCTAGGTGCACAGTAAGGATCCACACACAGCTTTTACATGTTAAACAAACAACATGGAGCTTGACTGGCAGCATACAGGAACAAAAATAACAAAAACCTAGCCCTCATTCAGGGCACTACCTCACTGCTTGACCCTTACATCCACTAGATGATTTTAGCAGGTGATTGAACGATAACGATATCGTTATCGTTCAATCGTTTAAAAATCGTTTGCAAATCATGCAGTAATTGTTTCTAATGATGTATGATGCACGCTTCCGCTGGTCGTTTGATCGTCTCCTCCATCGACTGAACATGCAGGTCAATTTCACTGGATTGTTTACAAATCATTTACACATCGTTTACGCTGAACGATCAAACGATGAACCCCTATCTTCCCACTATAGCTGAAAGCTGTCAATCACAGATTGAAACAACATCGTTTATCATTAGATCCTTTGCAAATCATTCAGAGTGGAAGATCAAATGTCAAGGGAAAATTCAAGGGAAAATCGTTTAGAGGTTGGACAGGGATAAAATCATCTAGTGGATGCCCCCATTAATTGTCTCCTCTTGCAGCCTGCCTTTATAGTATGATATGGAACAATGTGCATATGTAATTTTCATCTATATACAGTATATTCTTAAGTGTATGATAATACATACACACATTTACAAAAATGTAATGTGGGTGCAGGCTTGGGCTTCTATTTTGAGGATGGGGTGATGCTGGGAGCTATTAATTTAATAGTGAGTGGTAGCTATTACTTCATTAGTGGGATAATAGAGGATATATGTTTTATTGTTTTAAGGTGTACTTACTGGAGGGACTGAGGATTGTTGTAAGCTCCCATCTTTGGCTCCACATGCATGCATCTGACCACCTAATCTGTATTCTCCTGGTGAAGCCCATGAGTTACTACTTGTCCAGCAACTACTACTGAACAAATAACAAAACAAATCAACCTCACTTGCGCTCTGGATTGTTCAAAAAAGTCAACAATATGTCCATCAAAGGAATTATCCCACGTCCTCTGGTATATGTTATTATCCAGAATAAAAAAGAAAAAATGGAAAACACAATATAGTATAATAACATCACTGTACGGTGTAGCCACCCAGGGATATGAATATGAGGAGAATATGGTGGACTATGAAGATCTTCTCCTCTCTTAGTATGGTCCCAACTCCCATAAGAATCACCTATATGTGAATGAGGATATCTCATGTGGAGTTTCTTACATGTATGCTTACTTGTAAGGGCAATGTATTGACATATAAAGGTATCTTTGTATTCAGAAATCTCGACCTGTGGTCCTTAACGGAATGTGGGGACTTTCAAGTCGTGATAGGACAAGGTAAAAGAAAAGACTGTCATCCAGTACCATGAAAGACAGCTATTTATTATAAATAAAAACATATATAAAAAGGCAGCAGTAAGCCCATACCATCAGATTGAAATATTATGCAGATTCCTATTGCCCTGCAGAAGATGGACCTGGATCAGTAAGGGCAAATGGGTAGCAGCTTAATGTTTAGCATTTATTTCATTCTGTGAACCTTAATCTAAAGTTCTAATATAATATTTTTTTCCAATTTTCTCTTTATTTTTCCTTATTTGTTAACCTTCTGAATATATATGTTCCTCAGTATTGATGCCAATGAATCACTGTCTGCTTTAGATTTAAATGTATGTTTTATTGTCAGATGATATTGCACAACAATAATAATTGATAAGAGGAGAAAATATGTATATGAGAAACCCATCATGTAACTGGAATTTTTTAAATGTTTCCCGGATTCAATAATAAGGGTTGCTCTTTTATGGTTATTTTGTAAGCTCACTCTTTCTCTCTCTATCCATTTCCTATCAGTGCCAAGACAACTTACTAACTCTCTCATCAGGTGTCCTATACCCCTTAATCCGCTAATATAGAGTGGGCATGACACTTGAAAGCAGAAGCAAATGGCTGCACAAGATCACTGATATTAGCTATTGTTTCTAGGGGATACTGTACAATAGGGGTCTCTTGCTTCCTATCCAATACCGAGAGGCTAGATAGAAAGCAGCAGAACCTCCTGTATAACAGCTCAACTGAAGCAAAATTATACTGATAATTTTCAAACATAGCTAACGAATGAGCTTTGAGATTAACCCACATTTTTCCGGACCTGGGTGTATTTTAGACATTTTTATTACATGTAAAAATTGTGTGTTATTGTATATATTTTGTGTAATATTTTGCTGTCCTAGTGGTACTTAGGAACCTATTTTCTAAGTTCCTATTACCATATTTTTCTTTTCTTTTCTTGTATTTCTGCACTTAATCACACTTTACTTTGTTATGTGTACTTGTGAGTTTATTTTAATCACATTGTAGTTGAAATAAAGATTAATTTTTAACTCTACTCGCAATTTCAGTACTACTGTGCTATTAGAGCTCTCTCACAATAGAGTCTTTGATGGCCTACAAGACCTCTCTGTTTACTTACTACTGAACTTTCTCTGAGTTCTCTTTTTGGCAGCAGCCTTTTCCCACACTGATTCTGCTCACGCTGACTGTCTACACTTCCAGCCTACCAAAACCTGCCTTCCCTAGTTCCTCCTTCTGTACATTTCCACAGCCTGGAACCTCTAATGGGACATACATTAACCTGTCCAAGATTCTTTGAAACGGCCTGACACAGATAATTGGGGCCACAATTCTGACCTATTCTCCTTTACTGTTCTGGATTCTCCCATTTAACTCTGTGGACCAAATCTGGGCCTTTTCCAAACCAAAAAAGGACTGGAATTTCATGTCTTTATTACACCTACACAGCTAATCTGCCTCAGTGGCCTCCCCCACCTAACATATCAACTAATCCAAATTGGTATTCCAGTATTTAAGCTTGCTCTGCCCCAGTCTGTCCACTGCTATGCTGCATCCCCTGAACCACAAGCAGTCACATTCCTACTACTGCAGCCAACAACGAACTGTTCACATCTGTCACATGTGTTCAAACTGCTTACCTTACTATACACTCTCAATCACCTCCACTAGATCTACTGTATGTCTATACATCAACAGTCTGGGACTACACACAGAAGAAGGGTGCACTCAGGCATCCACAACACCATGTTCCTCTGCATTATGGACATCTGAAAACTGAAAGTGATAAATTGCTTTGACTGATACCCTACCACCTTTCCCTAAGCACCTTGTATTGCCTAGTGGAACTAACTGCATCCTGCCATACTGCAACTTGGACTGCCCAACCTCCCATTCCACTGCTTCTCTCACTGCTCCCATATATCTATTGTTTTGTATTTACTCCACTGCACATCACATTTCTATCAATTGCTTCCCCAGCCATGTTGTTAATAGGTAGGATAAAGAAAAACACATGAAACAGGTGATTCTGTGGGTTCCAGTTTTTTGAATGTTGTTTCTTGTTTACTGTATTTAATATGTCCCCATTTTGGATCATATCGCCATGTATTGGTTAATCTGCTCATTGTAGTCTGTGCAGTGCATGGAAGATAGTTGTCTCACCTGGTACTTTAGTGAGTAGGATAAACATTGAATGGAACTGCTAAATCTGCATGCATCTTGTTGTTCATACAGTATATTGTATCTAATACTTTCTATCTCCCCAAAGTTAATATCTCAACATATTGTTCATGCCATCATATAGTGCATCCAAGATGGCTGTCTTATCTGGTACCTTCATGGGGTGATGAACAATCCACAAAACTAATTATTTTGTAGGTATCTCATATGTTTCATATTTTGTATTAACCACTGTAACAATTTTAGAGAACAAAGATGGCTGCCTCCTTTGTAATATGATTCATTGACTACAAATGTAAAGCACTCTGACTCCTTTTGGAGAAAGTTGCTATACAAATAAATATTATTATTATTATTAATTATTATTATTTTAAAGTGTGGTGATGGAAAAATTAACTAATGCTGGAGTGGTTTTGAGGCTATAAATTGAAAGTGAGCTGAGTTTGGTGAAAAGGAGGAATGGCTTATAAATATGAACTATTTATTTAATGTTGGAGTTATTTTGTGGGACAGGATTATTTATTAAATGTAAAAGCAAGTTAATTTTTATATGGTCCATTTTTGAACTATAAGCATCCTTCTTTTTAATAGTTAACTGGCAAAACCTTTTTAAAGTCAGCTAAGTTGAAGTTATGTACTCTTTGTACCCTCTGCTGTGTTTTTTTTATCATTCATCATCTGCAAAATAGGTATACTGTATGCTAGACCCTTGATGTGTCCTTTCCCATCTTGACTGGTGCTATGGCAAGCCATGTTACACATGCTGCAAGTTATTTGATGTCCACAGTAGGAAGTTACCTGTTTGGATGAAATAATATACATTGGTTTTGTACAATGTGTCACAGTGTCAGGGCCTTATTTCTGCAAAACTCCTATCCTCCCCCCTGTGAGTTGCACAACTCCACAGAGATGATCAGGACTGCAAATAGGAAACATATGGGGAGCACTGGGAGTAACTGCAGCTGACTGGCTGCACAGAGGTGAACAGCTCAGCAGGATTCCGGACTGAGACCAGCTAAGCAGGATTGCGTGGAGAAACTAAATTCAGGCACCAATACTATGGATACAGAGAGCTGGAACAGATTCTCAGGAGCCAAAGAATGCTGGGTATCCAAGACATTATACTGACAATCAGTAACTGTACCAGGGAGTCCTATTATAGATCCTGGTATCTCCTGATTGGTGCCTAGAGATTTGTGACCTAAAGCTAGGACACCATTGGTGGACAGTGAATCATATGACCATGAAACAGACCTGGCAGGAACCCAGCACATGGGGATGCCAGAGTCACCAGTGCTAATACTACAGAAGGAACAGCAAGCACTAGCAGAATGGGAGACTCTGAGAACTCCTCCAGAGCCACCGCATGCACCAGAAAGGTGAGCACCGAGGACCAGGTGAGAACACTGCAGACGGAGCTGCAGCTGGAGTTGTGACAATGGTAAAAGCCATACACTTAGTATTGCTTAGGGAGCTACTCTGTAGGGACATTAGTTGGCTCTGTTTCTTTCATTGTATTCTTTTGAAGAAACATGTTTTCCATGTTATGCAAAGTTATGTTATAAGTTTTACTTGTTCTGATGTCAGGAAAATGTACTCCCTCAGTGTTGATTCTTGAACAGAGAAGCAAATTCTACAACATGCCATACTTCATTAGGTATGACTAACACTCTGCCCAACATCTCTTTTGCCTGTGCAATATGCTCTGCAATTGCAACAATATTGCTCTATAAATCTATGCATCCAGACAGAAATCAAGGTGCATTTGTACAATTTGAAGCATGCACTTGCACTTTCAAAATTATTTTCACTCAGTTATTTTGTACATAATTTCATGAATTATAAGTGACATACTGTATAATGTAGAATAAATCAGTTTGTGTTTATTTAGGGAGTGCAGTAAACAAAATATTTCTATTTGACTATAGAGAATATGGACATTTTCAAAATATATAGTACTGTAGTAGGCGCTAGTAGTAAAAACATTATGTATTGCTCCAAAAAATATACAAAATATAGCTGCTTTCCTTATTTGGAGTTCCTTTAGAAAGTGATGACTAAAGTCTGACAAGAATTAAAAAATATTTATTTTTCTGAAGCAGAACCTTCATTTCTGAACTGTGACATTCAATATACTTCTATCATGGCAACTAAAATGTGCACAATTATTTGCACTGCAGGAGAGTTATAATAAATTGTTTTTGTGCACATATCATCAGATAAAAAAACAAACTGAATTTATCAAATTGGAAAATAAATTAATGGAACAGAAAATCAAGTTGCTTAAAAGAAGGTCAGTGATCCCACGGTTTTGAATTCACAGAAACTTTAAACAAATTGAATTTTTTTGACCCGAGGGGAATAAAAATGTTTTAAATTGTTCCATAAAAAGCTAAATAGGGGAAAGAAACTGATACAACTGTACATTGAGAAAATATAAACAGATGGACAGACTTGCTAGGGTAGGCAATAACAGATCTTGCTTATGTCACTTCATCTTCTCCACTTCTAGTGCCAACATTTTTAAAGATAATAAAACCTTTACAGTAATAATTATCTACACAATCAAAAATGCAGCTAAGGAAAATTTATTTAATTTAGATACCTGTTTTTAAGCCAGAATAGTTAAAATGTATGAATGTTTGTGCTTCTGATGTAGAATTTAATCCCTCTGCAGTACATAGGGGTGCAGAGAGAGAGGGAACAGGTACTACTTACACAGGCTTGGACCGGTTTGGGGGGCCCTGGGTCTGCTGCCGAGGGGGACATTGTCCCGCTTTGCTGCGCTGCTTACTCTACCCACTACTGCTGTCAATGGCAAATAATATAGTGAGAGAGAGGTAACTGCTGCTGCTTAGTGACAGCAGCCTCCCTGGACCCTCTGCAGCCAGGCTGGAGTCTATAAGCACCAGAGTGAATATCACAGAGAACTCCTCCAGGCTGTCTGACACTGAGGGTCCATCTCCAGCACCAACTCTGATGCTGTATGTGCCACTGGAAGTCTCTGGCATCTGTAAACTGAGGACACCATCTAAGTCCCCATCCTCACAGGCAAGTAAGAGACTCATACACCGAGCTGGAATTGTGCACTCCATGTGTAGAAGGCTGTACACAGAGACCATTCAGTCACTCATCCTCTAAGCTGCCAGCCATGCATAACACTCTCAGCACTGTTGGCAGGAGAAGTTATGGATCACTGATCACAAACATTTCCAGGCATGAAGCGATGTGACTAACATCACCAGGCACCCATGCGTTCTGCACAGGACAGACTCTAGGGTGGAGAGGGGAGAAAAAACTTGGAATAAGTTGTCCCAGGATCACAGAGGAATGTCACCTCCAGGCTATATACACACATAGCAGCAACCAGCATGGCCATACAGTAAGGATAGCCCTTATCCTTACTGTATAGCCACTAGGGTTGCTGCTATATGTGTATATAGCCCAGGGTCACATTCCTCTATGATCCTGGGATAACTTATTCCAAGTTTTTTCTCCTCTCTCCACCCTAGAGTCTGTCCTGTGCAGAATGCATGGCACCACAAAAAAAATATTTTTTTAGGGAGAGTGGTCACGCCCTTACCCCAGTAAAATAAGTCTGTGTGTCCCCCAATTTTAAATCAACATTGGTGCTGGTAACATAGGCTGTTTGTGGAAAATCAGGGGGACAAAGAGCATGGAGTTCCCCTAAATTTTCCACAAACATAACTAAGCTTTACTAACTGGGGCTTGTGGCACTGTAGTAAGGAGACACACAGTGTGTTGTCAGCACAAGGCTTTATTCCCAAGGGAGTTAAGGCATGCAAAAAAAAAAGAAGACTAATCAAAGTGTAGTCATTATGTTATTTCACACATCAGGGTCTGGGTCCCCATTACCATGTCTGGCAGTGTTACTTTACTGCCATTAGTGTCCCTGTCGGCATCCCTGTGACCTATGTTCTCTCTTCTGTAAACTTGGATGGTGTCCCAGTCATGCTTCCATATTTGCTTCATGACATTCTGTACCTGTAGTAGTTAATTACTTAGTATTTGCTTCACACCATTCTGCACCTGTTCCAGTTACCTGCTCCAGTATTGCTTCCCAGTTTTCACTCCTGATACAATCCTATAGTCTGCTTCAATTGTGGACCAGGTACATAGTTCTAAGTAATATCTCAAACAACCTATCCAGTTGTGCTTCTGGGGCCTGGTTCCATTGTATTATTGCAGTATTTTCCAGATTTACCTGTATATTACTATTACTTGCATGAGCTATCTTGATTGCCTGCACCTAGTCTCTTTAACTGTTTCTTATCAGTCGGTTGCATCAGTCTTTGCTACTAGCAGTGGTCTGCATGAGGAATAGTATAGTCAGGCTTTGTTTGTACTCCAGCACATGCAGCTAGAATCAATAAACTGCCATAAAGATAAATTCAGTCCAATATATTTGGCTAGCAGACTGGAGAAACAAGATGCTAATTAGGGCAGAAAAAAAAAACAACCAAACTTAGTGGTTACTAGTTGAACTGAGCCAGGGCTCGAGTCTTCCCACCATGATCGTACAGTATCTCAAAATTAGGCAAAATGTCATCTGCCTGGTGTTGTATCTCGTATGATTTGGATTTCATATTAAAGTCCCTCCCTTGTGATTGGGTGCCATTTCACAGAGGGAGAGTGCATGGGGACTGCGCTGCAGCTCTGAATAAATGGCACTAAAAGAAGAGGACAGGAAAAGCCTATATAGGGGCATTTATTCCAGTATAAAGGGACACTTTGTGTATATATATATATATATATATATATATATATTGTGATAACTTGGGGTAATTAGCTCGGTAGATTGGTGTCAGTGGTGCAGTGATTAGGTGCTTAATGAGGCTCCACACACAAGTAAATAAATGATGCTTTTACTTTCCAGCATGGAAAGTCAGGAAACAAACAGAAAATAATAAACAACCGAGCCCCTATTTAGGGCATCTAACTCACTTTTGAACCCTCTCTATGAGGGTGCAGCTAATCTGCCAATAAGTCTCAGCCTGCTTCTCTGAAGGTCTATTGCTGGCTCCAGCCTGGCTTGGCTGCCACAGCTATACAAACACAGTCCATCTCTGTGCCTTCCCTGTATCCTAAAGGTATACAGTATACCCTGGCTTCCTCAGTCTGCGCTCTTCTTCTTGCACCAATGCTATTTTCAAAGAAGACAATTCACTCTGTAACATCTTTTCAATTTGTACATGCAAAAGCTTCTCTTTTGTAGACTTATCCTCCGAGTCAATTATCTGGTCGCAATAGCGCATAAGGGTTTCACGCCAAACTTCACACAGAGAGTCAACTTTTTCCATGCTAACATAGGGCCTGATTCAGACCTGGTCGCAAGCGCTGAGCGCTCGCAACTGGGTCGATGATGGCCTAGAGTGCATTTGCACGACAGAGCTGGCTCCGTCCTGCACATGTGCGAGACTGGGATAGTGACGGGCAATCCGTTGCTCCGGGTCTTGTACCAAAGGGGGCATGCTGTCGATGTTGAGTGACAGCATGCCCCCTTTGGTGGGCAGGCCAGGGGGGTGGCTGCCCAGATGGAGGTGTTCCCATGAGAATGCCTACTGTCTGGGGGCGGCCCCAATGACATCGCGAGTGGTGTCAGTGGGAGAGTTTTCGGCTCTGTTAGAGCTGAAATCTCTCTGGGGCTTGTGCCAATGAGACCCTACCACAAGGGTCTCGTCGCAAGCCCGATGGTCGCAATGGTCTTGACCATCGCAACCATCTTCCTGGCTGCTCGGTATAGCTGTGTGTGGTCACCCACGGCTATGTGAGCGGCAAGGAGGCCGTTCTAAAAAAAAAAAAAAGACCGGCCCTGATTCAGAGCGAGCGCTCTGTCAGAGTGTCCGGCTCTGAGTCAGGGCCATAGTCCTCTCCAAGTGGACCTTGCACCGTATACTGACCACACACACTAACATCTTTATTCTACTTTTTATATGCCTCTTTCAATTTCTCTTTGTATGTAATAACATTTTTTTCTCCATCAATTTGAAAGGATTCACCACAGAGGATTTCAAACAGCTTTAAATCCCTTCCATGTAACCAACTTTCTTCACATTCAGACTGTAAACTCCAGCAAAGGTTTTCCATCTCCCTAGACTGAGAATGTACCTTTGTAGGTGGTATACCTTTAGAATTTTTATTTTTATTTCCCATGATTCTTGGGAAGAAAATTTTTTTGTTTTCACTGTATCACACTTTGTCTTCAAAAGTATTTTCAACACAGCAAAACATTTTTCTTTATGTGTCACTACAATTACCAGCATGTATCAAACAGTCTCAATAGCCTTTCAATAGGAACCTCTGCTCCCTCAGTACCACACCTTGAGTTAATGAGCATTAGCAATTCACCAGGATAAACCACACAATTTCCATTAACCCTTCCAATGCTGAGGAAGTGCACATTTCTCTTCACCAACAATATACTGGTACTTTTCCCTTTTGCAAAACACTTGAATACTTCTGTTTCTGGCAACCTTTGCATCTCCCATAAGCAAAACAATTCTCCAGCAACTTGTGTAACACTTACTTCTCTTCCTTTCCAAGGAAAAGATGTACACTGCAGTAATAGTGCACACTTGAAGAAATTTTTTTTGTTTAAACAACACTTCACAACAGACTTATCTTCACTCACCACCTTGATGAGCATTCCACCATGCAGGTGCAGTGAGCCTCCTTATGTCCATTTACTTGCTGTAATCCACTTTTTTTCGCAGATCTGTCTTGCATAGACCTTTATGTGTAGAATCTTTGTGCATAGAATCTTTATGCCTGCATTCTCCACCATATGTGATATCTCAGGGTAATTAGCTTGGTAGATTGGTGTCAGTGATTAGGTGCTTAAGGAGGGTCCACACACAGCTTTCAAGTAAATAAATGATGCTTTTACTTTCCAGCATGGAAAGTCAGGAAACAAACAGAAAATAATAAACAACCTAGCCCCTATTTAGGGCATCTAACTCACTTCTTGAACCCTCTCTATAACGGTGCAGATAATATGCCAATAAAGTCTCAGCCTGCTTCTCTGCAGGTCTATTGCCAGTTTCAGCCTGGCTTGGCTGCCACAGCTATACAAACACAGTCAGTCTCTGTGCCTTCCCTGTTTCCTCCAGGTATGCAGTATGCCCTGGCTTCCTCAGCCTGCAGCCCAGCTGCTTCAATGTCACACAGTCTGAGAGGTTTTTTTCCCCCTGCCTCCTGTAGGTACAGACCCAGGTCTCCTGTCCCCCAATGGCTTGCTCAGCTTCACTGGGCTCTCTGCTGCCACAGTCCCAAAAAGTCTGTCTCCAACAGCAGCCTGACTGGTCTGCAAACTCATCAGCCAACACCTGAGCTCTCTCCACAAGGCAGCCCTTACACAACTTCCCAGAATCCTTTTCTTCTCTGTGTAGGCGGATCTCTCCTGCTCCACACAGAATCTGCTGCTCACCAGTGCTATCTGTGGTGACACTGCCACAATATATATATATATATATATATATATATATATATATATATATTTTATCAAGAGCACTGTTAAGGCAGAGAAACTGATTACATCACTGTGAAGCACAATAAAATGCCAAAGAAGTGGACTGCAACACTGTGTTTGTTACTAAAATAAAACAGCCTACTAGGGCTCTTTTTTATCAAACAAAAATTTTAATATAAAACTTGTGTTAAGAAATAAAAATACATTATTATGGTGCAGCCTAGCTTATACTAGGGGTGCTCTGAGGCAGTTTGTTGTGTGTTCAGGCACAAAAAATGTAAAATAACATTTGTGTGTTAAAAAATATAACATCATTATTAGGGTGCCACCTGGCTTTTACTAGGCGCGCTGTGTGTCATTTTGTTGTGTGTTCAGATACAGGTAAACATTTTTAATATAAAACTTGTGTGTTAAAATACAAAACATCATTATTAGGATGCCACCCAGCTGATACTAGAGGCACTATGAGGCATTTTGTTGTGTTTGCAAAAACAGTTAAAACATTTTAAAACAACACATATGTGTTAAAAATATATAACATCATTATTAGGGTGCAACCTGTCTTATACTAGAGGTGATATCAGAAAGTTTGTTGCATGTTCAGGCACAGTTAAAATAAATTAAATAACACTTCTGTGTTAAAAAATCTATCAATATTAGGGTGCCACTCGGCTTATACTAGGGGTGTTGTGATTCAGTTTGTTGTTTATTCAGATACAGTTAAACATTTTTAATATAAAACTTGTGTGTTAAAAAACAAAACATCATTATTAGGGTCACAACCTTATACTAGGAATGCTATGAGGCAGTATGTTATGTGTTCAGGTACTATTAAAAAAAATTAATATAAGATTTGTATGTTAAAAAAGATAAGAAAATTATTATGGTGCCACCCGGCTTACACTAGGGGCACTGTGAGAAAGTTTGTTGTGTATTCAGGCACAGTTTAAAAATTTACAATAAAACTTGTGTGTTAAAAAATATAATGTCACCAATGCCCCAACAGCCCATGATGGAATTGTCCTTGAATATGTTGAATTGGTGACAGCCTTTTTTATATAACCAAACATTATTATTAGTTTTGGCTTTAACACTTTACCAATTTGCAACACATGTTTAAATCAGAAATAATGTGGTGCCTCACAAAATTAAAAAAAAAAAATCTTAACAGAATTATGGAGCATATTTAGTATTATTTAATAATATGAAAAATAAAATTTTATTTTTTTAATCAGTCGATCATTCTTTTACCTTCCTTTCACTATATACTCCACCTCCATTTCCCTGTACTGTCTTTGGGCATCTGAGCTAGTTCCCCTCATACTCAGCCTCTCTGGCACACCTCATAAATGTACTATAGGGGTGTGTTACGCAATTAGGAAGGAGGGATGGGGAGTAGTATGATCAGCTTCTCTTGCAACCCTTTATGGACTTTTCTCTTCTCAGTTGCTGCAAAACAGTTCTCACAAGGCAACATCTCAGTTAATATTTTCAGTTAATATTTTTAATTAATAAATCTATCATTCTTACTTATGTGCCTTTGCCTACATACATATTGTTCTCCACCTTAATTTCCATGTACTGCTCTTGGGCCCCTGTGCTAGGTCCCCCTCATACTAAGACTCCCTGATGCACCTCATAAATGTACTACAGGGATGTTTTACCCAATTAGGAAGAATGGAGGAAGGGGGTTGTATGGCCAACAACCCTTGTCAGGAATCCTTGACTATTAACAAATTACCTATTTCTCTTCTCAGTTGCTGCAAAACAGATCTCACAAGACCATGTCTCAAATTAAATTTTCTTAATCAATCAATGCTTCACCTGCCTTCCACTACATACTCAATTTCCCTGTACTGCCTTTGGGCCTCTGATCTACTTGATTAATGAAAACATTCCATCTATGGAGTCGAATATTTACAATGGAAAGAACACCTCTCTGTCATAATAACATATTTTTTTCATTCAGCGCTACTGATTGACATCGGACACACACAGCTCTTGGCCCACTGCTGTGCTGGGAGACTCATCAGTGGTCCCACTGGGAGACCCTTAGCCCAAATCAGTGTGCTTTTGATATACTGTATATGCCATAGTGACCAATGAGCACAGTAAACAATGCATAGCCACATGAAAGATTTCCCTATCTTTTGGGTACAGTGGAAACATATTTTGTCTTGTGCCACATAAAATCGTCCAGTTGTGACTGATACATGAAATACTATGCATATTTTAAACTGGTTTCAATAGGTATATATTTTAAATTGTGGTGATTTATTATTACTTTGATAGTGAGAATTTTGAAAAATATGTTTGTAGCTACAACAGTTTATTATTATATATTATTGAGGTTAATCTATATCTACATATGGTCTGATTTAATAAATAAGTGATATTTAATACAACTAATATACATTTAAGTTTTTATTACAACACAAAAGCACTGAGTAATTATTCTGTGATCATTGTTATAGTTTATTAAACTTCCATCTTGTCTGCCAATGCTGTGCCGCAATGTTTGATAGATGTGTTCAAATATTTTAAAAACTGCTGTGTGTTTGTGCTGCTACTCTATTGCTTAGTTTAGCCATCCAGCCTTTGGCCAATATTGGTGAACATAATTGTGAGCTGTGAGGCAATCAAAATTGACTGGAAATTATTGGAAATGAATGCTATTGAGGTTAATAACACTGTAGGAACATACACAAATTACACCATTTTAGCTGTTTTTATAAATGTAAAAACAAAACTTATCCAAAAACAAAACAAGTGAGGGTGGTTTTGGTAAAACCAAAACAAAACAATGAATTAGAACCAAAACACAGGTGCATAATCCTATTGTAAGCTACCCCTTGATATCAGTTAAACTACAATCTGAGGTGAGGTTGGTACACTTATTCACATTTTTTGCCTCTGCCCATTTATTCATAATCCTTTCAGTTGTTAAGGCAAGACTGCTCCTTTTTTCCTGAAATTGCCCAGATCCATCACTACTTTACTTGCCTTCAGCCCCATAATAAATATTTCACTTGTCATATCCTCATTAGAGATGAACGGTTTGGATTCCTTGGAATCTGAGCACACCTGAACAATGGGAATCCGAGTAGATCCAAACGGTGGTTCGGATCTTTCCATCTGGCTCAGATTTCACTTCGAGGCAAAAATGCCTTCCTCATGGCGTCGGATTCTCATGGGTTTTGGTTGCTATATAAAGTGACACTAATGGGACTCCTTGTCAAGTGCACTCAACTCTGCTGCATAAGCTGTATTGTACTAATGTGTATACATATAGGGGGTTCTTCGCCGCTTTCCTCCATAGGCCAGACTCACAAGTCAAAAGTGGCTGTGCTGCTTAGTGTATAAGGGGTGCTCTCTAATGTATGCTTTACTGTATTGGCTGTGTTGTGTCCTTCAGTAAGACATTAATGTGCACTGCATATATAAGCCCTATGACTCCACTAAATGCTGTTTTAATATACCTGCACCACATGTGACATCAAAAAATAAATAAATAAATTGAATACATTTATCGCTTGTACTGTTTGGTGTGCTTTGTTTTGCTCAAGTGCATATATAAGCCATGTGGTTTCAGTTCATGCATGAATACAGCTGCACCCTCAAAAAATAATATAATTGTATTGTTTGTACCATTTTGTGTGCTTTATTTTGTTTACATGCATATATAAACCCTGTGGCACCAGTCCACACTAAAGTACAGCTGCACCCTCAAAAAAATAATAAATGTATTGTTACTTTGTACTGTGCATTTTGTTTTGCTCACGTGCATATTTAAGCCCTGTGGCTTCAGTCCACAAAGGAATACAGCTGTGCCATCAAAATAAAATAAAATTATAATTGTATTGTTTCTACTGTTTTGTGCACTTTGTTTTGCTCATGTGCATATATAAGCCCTAGGGCTCCAGTCCACGCAGAAATACAGGTGCACAATCAATAAAAAAATTGTATTGCTTGTACTATTTTGTGCACTTTGCTTTGCACTTATGAATATTTAAGCCCCGTGACTTCAGTCCACAAAGGAACACAGCTGCACCATAAAAAATATTTGTATTGTTACATTGTACTGTGCGATTTGTTCTGCTCAAATGCATATATAAGTCCTGTAGATTCAGTCCACGCAGGAATATAGCTATGCCCTCAAAAAATTATAATTGTTACTTTGTACTGTGCGCTTTGTTTTTTTCTTGTGCATATTTAAGCCCTGTGGCTTCAGTCCACACAGGACAGCATACAAGTGTACAGTTGCACCCTCAAACAAAAAATTATTGTATTGTCACTTTTTACTGTGCACTTTGTTTTGCTTACATGCATATAAAAGCCCTGTGGCTCCAGTCCATGCAGAAATACAGCTGTGCCATTAAATTAAATAATTGTATTGTTTCAACTGTTTTGTGCACTTTGTTTTGCTCACGAGCAAATTTAAACCCTGTGGCTTCAGTCCACAAAGAAACACAGCTGCACCATAAAAAAATAATTGTATCTTTACTTTGTACTTTGCGCTTTGTTTTGCTCATGTGCATATTTAAGCCTTATGGCTTCAGTCCACGAAGGAATACAGCTGCGGCATCAAAATAAAATAATATTTATATTGTTTGTACTGTTTTGTGCACTTTGTTTTGCTTACATACATATATAAATCCTGTGACTCCAGTCCACGCAGGAATACAGCTGTGCCTTTAAAATAAATAATTGTATTGTTTGCACTGTTTGGTGCACTTTGTTTTGCTCACATCTACATATAATCTCTGTGGCTTCAGTCCACAAAGGAACACAGCTGCACCATAAAAAAATATATTGTATTGTTACTTTGTACTCTGCCCTTTGTTTTGGTCATATGCATATATAAGCCCTGTGGCTTCAGTCCATGCAGGAATATAGCTATGCCCTCAATAAATTATAATTGTTACTTTGTATTGTGCACTTTGTTTTGCTCTTGTGCATATTTAAGCCATGTGGCACCAGTCAATTCAGGACAGCACACAAGTGTACAGCTGCACCCTCAAACAAAAAAATATTATATTGTTATTTTTTACTGTGCAAATTGTTTTGCTCAGATGCATATTTAAACCCTGTGGCTTCAGTCCATGCAGGAATACAGCTGTGCCATCAAAAAAATTATAATTGTATTGTTTGTACTGTTTTGTGCGCTCTGTTTTGCTTACATGGATATATAAGCCATGTGGCTCCAGTCCACGCAGAAATACAGCTGTGCCATTAAAATAAATAATTGTATTGTTTGTAATGTTTGGTGCAATTTGTTTTCCTCACGTGTAAATATAATCCCTTTGGATCCAGTACACGCAAGTACTAAATATAGCTGTCAAACATAAAATGGCAGCTGCTCAATCAATCTAGCAGCACTAATCAGGTGCATGAAAGGGAGGGGTCATACTAAGTAGAAAAAGGAGGGGGGTTTAACCCCCTATTGTTCCGTAGCACACTGAATAGTATCTGCAACAATATATGAAGACTATATGGTCATAGAAATCAGAGATATTAGTTGCATGCTTTTGCAAATACATGGGAAGCTGCTAGGCCACGTCACGGCTTCTCTGTCTCTAGCAGTCCCTAACACTAAGGGGTTCACATCCGGGGCGCAGTGTACCCCGAAAAATGTCCAGCCCTGGACCCCTCTAGGGCATCACACGAAAAATGGAAAATGAGTGACAGTGCCGTGTAAAGTATAGCTGTGTAAGACTAATTAATGTGTTGGAAAAAAGGGTTAAAATATATGTGAATTATTACATGAAAAAAATACAAACATAATATGTGATGTAAAAAGCAACTATGTGTATTAAGTGGTGATGCCATGAGGGGGCCCAGCCAGACCAGCCCCGGGGGTCCTACGCCCGAACGCTCACCCCAAATGTAAATTATACCAATTATAAGGCCTCATGATAAAGGCACATATAAATTTTGTCAAATGTAAGGCCTCGTGATAAAGGCACATACATAAATGCATCCACATTGAGAGCAAGCTTACCTTGGAGTCACCCCTGGGAACTCCAACTAGCACTACTAGAACAAGCATGCCCTACTAATGCTGGCTCCTTCAAGCCACTCATACCAAACAAACAAAAAAAAAGTGCACTTTGTTTTGCTCATGTGCATATTTAAGCCCTGTTTATTCAGTCCACAAAGGAACACAGCAGTACCATAAAAAAATTATTGTATTGTTACTTTGTACTGTGCACTTTGTTTTGCTCATATGCATATATAAGCCCTGTGGCTTCAGTCCACACAGGAATATAGCTGTGTCCTCAAAAAATTATAATTGTTACTTTGTACTGTGCGCTTTGTTTTGCTCTTGTGCATATTCAAACCCTGTGGCTTCAGTCCACGAAGGAATAAAGCTGCACCATCAAAATAAAATAATAATTGTATTGTTTGTACTGTTTTGTGTGCTTTGTTTTGCTTACATACATATATCAACCCTGTGGCTCCAGTCCACGCAGGAATGCAGCTGTGCCATTAAAATAAATTATTGTATTGTTTAAACTGTTTGGTGCACTTTATTTTGCTCAAGTGTATATATATATATATATATATATAATCCCTGTGGCTCCAGTACAAGTGGGAATATAGCTGCATAATAAAAAAATTGTATTGTTTTTATTCTTTTGTGCACTTTGTTTTGCTCACGTGCATATATAAGCCCTGTGGCTCCATTTCACGCAGAAATACAGTTGCACAAAAAAAAATGGTATTGTTTGTACTGTTTTGTGCACTTTGTTTTGCTTATGTGCATATATAAGCCCCATGGCTCCAGTCCACACAGGAATAAAGCTGCACCCTAAAAACAAAAATTGTATTGTTACTTTGTACTGTTGACTTTGTTTTGCTTATGTGCATATATAAGCCCTGTGGCTTCAGTCCATGCAGGAATACAGCTGCACCATCAAAAAATAACTATTATTTATACAAATTTGTGTGCTTTGTTTTGCTCACATACATATATAAACTCTGTTGCTCAAGTACACGCAAGTGTACAGCTGCACCCTCAAAAAAAAATAATTGTATTGTTACTATGTACTGTGCAATTTGTTTTTCATATATGCATATATAAGCCTTGTGGCTTCTGTCCATACAGGAATAGAGCTGCACCATAAAAAAATAATTGTATTGTTACTTTGTACTGTGTGCTTTTTTGCTTATGTGCATATATAAGCCATGTGGCTCCAGTCCATGCAGGAATACAGCTATTCCCTCAAAAATTATAATTGTATCATTACTTTGTACTTTGTTTTGTTCACTTGCATATATAAGACACACTGGGATATGCGAATTCAAAAATGGGCAACATTCCATTTAGAGAAGACAAGCAACCAAATACTGTCACTGCAGCTCCTGCCACCAGCAATGATGATGACGCTAGTCCTTCAACATCATCTACTAAAACCGATGCTCAAAAGCATAGAGTGTCTAAGTCAGGGCATCTAAAATAAAAAAAAAATATATACAGTGCTAAAGAAAAGTGTGTTGCAGAAAAACATAAAATTGCCAACATGCTATGTGTGCGCAGTGGCAAGGAAAGACTGAGGCCTTGGCCTTTATATATGTCTCGTAGTGGTTCTGAAAGTGTCAGTGAGGCATCTCCCTCTGCCTCTCATGATGATGCAAGACCTTATAACTAAGAGTGTAGAAGAGGTGTAAAATATGAAAACCATTAAGGCAGTAGAACAAACTGTGTGTATTCAGAAACAGAAATGTCACAATTCCCTGAGGAAAGTCTATGTGTGTCCATGAGTGCGATGTGTGAGCCTAACCTTTCTGATACTGTTGTACTCACAGAGAAGCTGCCTTCCACCATTTCTGCTCCCTCTGCAAATCGGGGGATGAACAGCACAAATATAGCTGATGACATGGAAATTGAGGATACAACCGAGGAAGTGAAAAACGATGAGTGGGATATTTGTGGAGCTAACGCCAGCGCTAATGAGGATGTTGAGGATGAGGATGTTGTTGTTTGTGTGTAAGTCATGCACCAGTGGAAACAGCTCTTGGCCATTATAAGAGGAAGGCCAATGTCATGCATGGGCATAGGACCAACAAATGCACCTCTTAAGTGTGGAATTATTTTTACACAAATCTTGATAACAATTGTCAAGCCATCTGTAGCATTTGTAAATCCACAGTAAGCAGAGGTAGGGATATTAACCATCTAGGAACCTCCTCCTGTTACGTCATTTTCAGCGAACTCATGACAATTTTTGACATCAGAAGCTGGTGATAAAAAAAATAAAAACAAGCAGTCAAACATTAGCTAACTCCTTTCTCTCAACTAGATCCCAACACCTGCAGTCTCTACTTCAAACACCTTCATCCTCAATATCCGCAGTAATGAATGGAGGTAGTCCTGAATCTAATTAGTTAAGGCTAGACAACTCCTCACATATCCAGAATTCCTCAGAAGATTTCTTAAGTGATAGGTCTTGGTCCCCATCCCAGAAGGGGACCAAGAAAACTAGTATTTAAAAAAAAACTGACTGTGAAACAATTCTTTGCAAGGGGAAGTAAGTGTGATAGTTCTCACTCAGTTGCATAGTGGATCACTGAAGCCAATATGGCTATGCTAGTATTAGATCTGCATCCAATATCTGCCATTAATGCAGTAGGTTTCACACAGTTAATTGAGGTCCTGTGTCCCTGGTACCAAATTCCATATCAGTACCATTTTACCCGAAATGCCATTCATCGGCTGTACCAGGATGTTAAAAAGAAAAACTAACTATTGGCCTACAAAATGCCAATGTACCCACTGTCCATATAACCACAGATAGGATGGAGAGAGTTCCTTAGTCCAGCACAGTGGAGAATGCTTTCAGTCTTGTGCAAGGTGCTCAAACCCTTCAAAGTACCCACCTATGAAGTGAGTTCAGACACTGATAGCTTGAGTCAGGTGATTCCCCTAATTAGGATTTTGGAAAATCAGCTAAAGAAATGAAAAAAGGAGATGAAATAAAGAGATTCTGCTAAATATGTCGGACTTGTAGATCAAGTCCTTTGTTTACTTCGCCAGGATCCAAGGGTTGCCAATATCTTCAAATTGGATCCAGGGGCATATCTATAATAGGTGCAGGATGTTCAGGGCACACGGTCCCTGGGTCCAGGGGCCCTGCACTGCACACCCTGCACCTATAGTATTACTTACTTCTCAAGAGTCTCACATCAGTGCAGGGGTCAGGCGCTGTAAAAATGACTGGAAAATGACCGCTGTGGCCATTTCCCCATCATTTGCGCATGCACAGTACAGGGAAAATGCAGCCGCAGCCATTTTCCTGGTGACCTGTGGATACTTTATAGACTCTGGGCACACTCTAGTGCCCACAGTGTATAACTTTGGCACTTGCCATGCACAGTTCAGTGCATTACCGGCCACCAGAGAGGAGGGGGCCCTTGTCGGAGACTGCACCCCCTCCTCTCTAGAAATGCCCCTGATTGGATCACTACATTTTGGCAACTGTACTTGATCCTAAGTCTAAGTCATACATTATGTGTTTCTTTCCAACTGACCCAGATCTTAAGAGATGCAAAGAGCTCCTGGTGAGCAAGGTGGCAGCGGGAATTAATTAGTATTGTATGAGAATGATGTACACACTGATGAGAGTGAGGAATCAGATGACCTTTCCCAGTTCCAACTGTAGAGCGGATTAACAATACTTCAGCCACAATAGGCAGTCCCTGTGCATGTCTTATTTAATATATACAACAGATGGTTGGGTAAGAGGGCCCAAGGACAAGTCCATCTTGCACCTCTTTACTTACTGTATTATGCACTGTTTGGGGCATTTCTGACTGAAATTTTTATATTTTATCAAACTACCATCCTGTCTGCCACTGCTGTGTGGCAAATGTTTCATTGATGTATTTTTTTTCAAATTGCCATGCGTTTGTGTGGCTGCATTGACATTACTTTTTTTTTTGGTTCATACTGTATTTATGTAAACTAAAATCATGAATATATATAGTTGCATAATACTCTTATGCCTTTTTCAACATTGATTGTAGTTAAAAATGTGGTTGCCTTTTTTCTTAAACTTTTATTCCATTGTGTAACAACAGATGGGTCCTTGCACAAAACAGCCATATTTAGTCAGATACAGCTCAAACACCAAATGGAGATGATATTTACTGATGGTATCTGGTGTTCTCCCCCTTTCTTCCCAGCCTTCCCATACATAATCTCAGAAACACGATGATGAGAGATGTTTACTACCAGACTTTAATAATCCCTCTGCAACCTTCCTGTTCAGAGCTTCCGTTTTGTGTGCTGCCACATTAATAGTTCTTCCACTCATTCAAGAATTGAAATGGGCAGGTGTGACACTGGCATCAATCTTGTCAGTGGGAGGGCCCAGGGACATTTCCATCTTGCACATCTTTTCTTTGCAGTATGCAATGTTTGGGATATTGCGGACTGTCTTTTTGTGTAGACAACAAACATTCTAGTTTATTAAACTGCCATATTGTCTGCTGATACAGTGCAATTCTATTTCCTACTGTAGATGTGCCATGTTTTAATTTAACTGCCACAGCTGCTGAAATCTTCTACATGCAGTTGATGGATGCCAAAAATGCACAGAATTTTTTATGGCGACAGACAGCATCTCCTGCATGTCGTGTTCATCTTTTGAAAAAATCTGAATTACCAAGTTTATTGGGTGGACAAAACATGGGACATATTCACCCAGTTGTAATTATTAATGAATCTCTGCCCTGGCAGTCTAGTGTGAGCTCTCCTTCCAGTACCTGTGAGAAATGATGCCTGAATCACCATGAGAGGGACTTATATCAAATCCAAAACCTGTGAAATCCAACACTGGGATGATGACATTTTGCCTCAATTTTGAATCCGAGCCTGGCGGGAAAACCCCACCCGGGGCTCGGATCCTTTCAGATCCCCCTCCTCCTCAAATATTTGCTTCAGAAGCCAAAACTTAAATTAAATTTACTACAAATCAACCCTTCCTTTCCCTACCTTCAACTACATCCATGCTTCATCTCCCTCCAGCCTCTTTATTAATAAAAATATTTGTTTCTTGATGTGCCATGTTTGAAGTTGAACAGCCCCGGTTTGTGCCATCCGCTGCTGTTGCTTAGCCTAGTCAGCCATCTAGCTCAGTGCAATATTTTGGCCTAATCTGGATGAAAACAACACTGTGAGGTTATCAAAATTGACTGGAATGAGTGGAATTTAATGCTATTGAGGTTAATTATACTCTAGGAACCAAAAAAGGTTGATTTTAACTTTTTTGTACATTTTTGGAAAAAATCCAAAACTAGTGACGGTATTTTGGCAAAACCAAAACCAGACAATGAATTAGAACCAAAACCAGCAATTATGGTCCAGCACACATCTCTAGTCCTCATTGCTACCAGATCTATCATTTCACAGCATTGGAAGGATCCTTCCCTTGGTCAAAAATAAAAAAATTATAGGCCTGCCATACTCTACTGTGCCTTCCCCTTGACGAAATGCTGTTCTTGGTTTTTATTATGATGACTATTTACAGTGTGAGCTATCACATCTCTTAGAACCACAGCTATTTCTCTTTCTTTTTTCCAGTGATTTTACTATAGTTTGTTGTCTATTGAACCAATGGCTACAAGTTCAGAGGACAGTGTAATATACTGTACCATAGCACTTTTGCAGGGGATTGCTATCAGTTCATATATATATATATATATATATATATATATTGTAGCAGGGTTGGAAACTGTTACCATCTCCTGGGGTAGATGTCACTGTGCAGCAGCTGAGAAATCACACAAAATCCATTGGTCTGCTGCAACTGGCCTCCACCAGTTTTATTAGGCAGCAAAGCAAAATAACAGAAATAAACACCTTGCCATCTGGCACTAACTACACAGACATGATCCTAGCTCACTAATAAACAAAGTACAAGAAGTTTTTTACCAGGCTTAGTTTACCTGGTTTGAGCAAATTAATTCTCTCACAGAGACACGAAAGACTCTCCTTTCCCCAGAAAGTGTCTCCCTGTAATGATCAGCCTCACAGCCCTAAAAAATAGCTACACAGCTGAAAGCCCTAATTAGCCTCCTGTGAATCTAATAGCCCAAAAAGCTGCTTACCCAAAACACCTTCCAGAGGTTTCAAAAGACATCGGTCAGGAATCTAGGGCAAGTATACCTGCCATCCACTATGATGTCAGTATATATATATATACAAGCAAAATAAACGCTGCATTCAGGGGTTTCAGTAAATTTAAACTGATAGCAATCCCCTGGAAAGTTAAAATACAAAAGTGCTTTGGTATATTACACATATATGTGTATATATTAGAGATGTGCGGGTTCGGTTTTACTCGGATATATTTGGATCTCAAAAATGGCATTTTATTGTCTATCCGGCTGTCACGTGTTTTGGATAGCTAATAAGATAAATCCAAACTAATCCGAATTTGCGATGATTTAGCGATAAGAACTCAATACAACCGAACCCGCACATCTCTAGTATATATACATGTCTGGATATACAATATCCAATATATATCCACATACAGTATCAGTTCATATATAGATACAGTGTAGCTTTCAAAATGTTCAAATAAATTGTAAAAAAACTGATAATTTTAAAACTCACTGCTACTTTTCCCCATATTGTATATTTATTTTTAATGTTGAATGCACCATCAATTGTGAATATGGTTTATTGATTATAGAAATGAACATCATAAATTACTGTAGAAATAAAAACAAGAAACACGGAGTTTAAATTTTAAATGTTAAATAAACATTTACATTAAAATATTAACTAACAATTGAAATGAGTTAGGCTTAGAGCAAAAAATATATGTGAGTGACAATTGGCCCCATCTCTAAGGGGGTGTGGGTAACATGCATCTTTACTACACTAATGTAATAAACTTACAAATGACCACTCCTGACCTGTCTTTCCAAACATAGGTAAAAGCAAGTTTGAGATATGATCAACTTACAATACATTACAGGCGCAAGTTGTGCACATGTGGAGTTAGACAAATTTGTCACAAGTTAATTATTATGAGGCATCAATGGACTTAAATTGAAAAAAATTAAAATAATTATTTATTAAGTCGATATTTGTTCCTTTTTTAAATATATTCTGTATGCAATACAAGTTATAGAGAAATAGAATGAAACATCTTTTCTTTTCATTTTCTTGTGCTTTTATGTTGAAATATTTCTACCTCATTATATTGTTTTAAATTGAAAATGTAAATACCATTTGGTATATAAAGCTACCTAGAAATTAGCATCCATTGTAATAAATAATACATGCTAATAGTACCTTCCTCCAGTATTGCTCTTTGGGTAGCCTAGCCATCTGTGACGCTATGCAAGAATCTGGGACTTAACGATTCTCCTGGATGCAGTTCAATGAGAATTAGTTATACTTTCCTCAGCAAGACAGCACTTAGTTCATGCTGTTTTCCAGAATCATGTTATTAAGAATAGAAGTTTATTAACCAAGGCGGCCTATTTGTTACTACACTGTGTTCCATTTTATCAAGATTTTCTTAATTAGGACACCCACTCAACAGAGGTGCATCTCTGGAAACAGATTTTGTATAATGAAATCCCAAGCTGTTTACATAAAGCACAAATTATTTAGCTATTTCTTAAATGGGGTTCTGTTTTATCCCTTTTTACAATATATACAGTATGTGTGTGTATATATATATATATATATATATATATATATATATATATATATATACATTTTTATTTTTTTTATTTTTTTTGTGTGTGTGTGTATGGGAACTAGAAATGACTGATACTTTTCCAACTCTATACCAGCATTTGCTTTGTCTTGCCTACCTTTTCTTTAGTATATCTTTGTTCTCAAAATACATCTTAAGCTGTGTTAGTTAGATGAAATGATAGAGAAAGCCACACAACTATAGTGCAGACTTTCCTTTATATATATATATATATATATATATATATATATATATGTATATTTGTCCTGACTCACTGACTGACTCATCAATGCCCATCCCAAACCTACAAACTAGAAAATCGAGTATATGCCCTCCATCTTGTAGGTACTCATTAAGCTGGGATCTTTTGAAATTTGACCCCTAAGGGGTTGACAAAAACTAAAATGTTCATGTCCCTGATCACTGTCTCATCAACACTCATCAGAAACCCAAGGACCTAGAAACATGGATTTCGGTTGGGGGGGGAATGGGGAATATATATCCTTCCATGATGAAAGCAGGTAAGCACAACATTTTTTAAAAGTGGTAAAATGTTTCCCCTCTCCCAAGGTGACTGGGTGACAAAGCAACATGTTCCAAGTATTATTGGACTAAAAGCTCATTGTATGGGTGGAGTGGTGGCCTCAGAGTCGTGGCTGCTGCACAGTCCAATATTCAAATGGGGGGCCACACCATCTGCCAGTGATGTTTGGCAGGAGTTGGGGTGACAGTTGGTGTGGATCCACTATTTGAAAATGTAACTGCGCTGCTGCCACACCTCTGGAGGATTAAACACTAGTTTTTTTCCATTTGGATACTTCAGTTGCTTTGTATTTGTATTTTTCCTTTTCTCAAATATGGGAATTGAGTTTTTGAATGTTAAAGGGGAGATCATGCCTCACACCATTGTCCCCATCAAAAGCGACAGAGCCTGCCTGTTATGGTCCCTCTCCTATCTCATGTATGACACTCAGTTAATGGCTAAGGAGGTGCTTGAACTAATTGTGAGGCATGTAGTGGACAACTGGGGAGTTCTCCATCATGTCTCATGATAGCACAGGGGGCAACTACATCAGCTCCACTGAGTACCTCCTTGACATGTCCCAACAACACACCTTTGTACAAATGTATTCCTGTTTTTTTCCTCTTAATGCTCTTACACAAGATGCATAAAATAAACTAAGCATATAAGTTAAGTGAAGATGGTATGAATGAAATGAAAATATCTAAGGTCTACCAGGGAGAAACCAGGTTCATCTGCCAATCAGATAGAATGTATGTATGTGTGTACATATATATTTGGGACAATCTGGCACTCTCCCACACCGTGATGATAATGATACCCGGATGCCCTCAGTGAAGGATTGATGCAGGAGACAAAAAAGGGATCTGCAGCAATCCAGGATTTGGGGAGTAACAACTCAAAGTATATTTCTGAAGTATATACCAGGAAACCAATGTTTTGGGGTCTTAGAACACCTTTGTCAAGGTGTAAAAACAAAGTGCAGTAAAATAGCTTACCTTAAATAGGTGTAGAAGCCTGCAAAAAGACTGTGTGAAAAGCAGATGCCCCAGGAAGAGTGTTCCAGCTTGTAGAGATGATGTAGCCATGCCGACTGACACCTGGCAACCATGGTAACCAGGGACACCCGGCAGCACTGCCTGTGATCACTGCAAGTGGAAGAAAAAAAATGTCAGGGTCTGTGCATGAAGAAAAGAAAGAATACCTTAGTGAAAATCTGAGAGTGAATGTGATGTGAATAATGGACAAAACATCCCAGATAGTGAGGGCAAACAAAAAGTGTGAAAGGAATTCCATTACAATATTACATAAAAGATAAGTAAAGAGTTATTTCATTAAAATGTACACTAAGGGCTATAACGATAATCTCAAACTGTTAAGCAACATGACGAAATATATTCAAGAGTCTCTAAGGAGATAATTGTAGAAAAACTTATTTGAAGATGTACATATATATAATGTGTGATATAATATAACGCATAATAGATCATACTTAATACGAGAGCATGAAGGACTACTGAAGTAAATAAGGTACTGGTGGAATGCATGGGAAAAAGAACAGAATGTAACTGGTGAGAACCCTGAAGCTTATTAAAACATGCTCCAGATGATTTTTTCATTGAGGCCATTGGGATTGATCGTATTTAATTTGTGAGTCCACTTGGCCTCCAATTGCAAGAGTCTAGTACCCCGGTCTCCACCTCTGAGGGTTTTGGGGATATGGTCAATGGCTATGTGTTTGAGAGCGGATATAGCTTTGCCTTTTATGGTGTAGTGGCATGCTACTGGTTGTTCGGAAGACTTGCCAGACAGTGCAGCTTTGATGGTGGATCGATGCAAGGCCATTCTTTCTCTCATAGTCCGTGTGGTCTTCCCCACGTAATAGAGACCACATGGGCAAATGATGACATACTCTATGAAAGAGGAAGTGCAAGACAAAGCATGTCTTAATTTAAACATCTGGTCAGAGTGAGGATGTTTGACAGTTGAGCCTGTAAGCATGCAGCGGCTGGTGGTGCAATGAAGGCACTTGTAACATCCTGGTGTTTTAACAAAAAAATTGGATGTAGAAGTTCAAGGGGCTGAAAAGTTGGTAATATCTGTGTGTACCACAAAGTTCTTAATGTTCCTGCCTCTAGAAAAACATGTCATGGGGTGTTTATTCTTGAAACACTTCAAATCTTGATCAGTTTTAACAATCGGCCAAATGGCTCTAGTGGCCCTAGATAAGACCGGACTAGACTTATTAAACTTACTGACCCACAGGATCAGATGGTCCACTGATTTAGGTTTTGATTGGAGTAACTGTGATCTAGGGATATTCAGAACTTCTTGCTTGTGTTTTTTTAGAAGGTTGAAATCATATCCTCTCACAATAATTTTTTTAACCACCATGTATAATTCATTGTTCAATTTAGAACAATCACTCGTAATGTGGGCGACTCTGATCATTTGTGATTTTGGGTTATCCGGATTTCAATGGACATGGATGGTGACTACACATATAGAGTAAACTGTTTTTGTTGGTGGGTTTTGAGTATACTCCCATAGTGATGGAACCTTTGTGAATAGAGACCTGTACATCACAGTAATTTAGAGAATGTTGGTTCATTTGGAATGATAAATTAATTGAGGAATTTCAAGCATTGATACGCTCCATAAGTGAAACAAATTCCATTTCTCCTCCTGTCCTTAGCATAAAGAGGTCATCTATGTAGTGGGCAAATAGCATAATGTTGTTGCTGATCGCTGGATCATGAAAAAACATTTCTTGTTCCTCCTTGAACATGTAAGTGTTCGCAAAGGAGGGGGTCACATTCCTCCCCATGGTGCAGCCAGGCAATTGGAGGAAAAAATTTACGTCAAAAAGGAAATACTTTCTGACAATGGTGAGCTCCAGAAAATGCAGAAACAGATCCAGGTCAATGGTATTCATATGTTCTTTTATTAGATATAGTTTCATCACTGCTAGACCATCTTGATGAGGGATGCTTGTATATAGACTCTGGACATCCATGACACATATAATGGTGCCTGGAGGAACTGAAGTAATGGTATTCAGCAGATTTAAAAAGCTGGTAGTGTCCTTGATGAAGGTAGATTGTTTAACTATTAGCGGTTACAGAATGCTGTCCAATAATGTAGAAATTGGCTGGTAAATAGAATTTCTGGCAGAGATAATGGGTCTCCTAGGGGGTTTTTGAAGATCCTTGTGAATTTTTGGCACCGTGAATTGAATGGGTACCACTGGGTGTTATTGGGTAAGGGCTTTGAAGATGTCTGTAGACAACAAACCTTTGTCCTTGACATCCAATAGTAACAGATCTAGTTCTTTTTTGTATTAGATGGTTGGATCTTCTTGCAAACAATGATAAGTGTTGATGTCAGATAGTTGGCAAATGATCTCAGATTTATAGTCTTCCAGATTGATCACTACTATACTGCCCCCCTTGATGGTGGGGCTGATGATGATGTCTTGTAGGAGGCCAATTTTTTTAGGCAGTCCATTCTGTCACTATCTGGGACATTTTGTCCATTATTCACATCACTTTCACTCTCAGATTTTCACTAAGGTATTCTTTCTTTTCTTCATGCACAGACCCTGACATTTTGTTTCACTGGCATAAGCTTTGTTTACTTTTTTCTTCCACTTGCAGTGATCGTGGGCAGCACCGCCGGGCTTCCCTGGTTACCATGGTTGCCGGGTGTCAGTCGGTGCAGCTACATCATCTCTACAAGCCAGAACACTCTTCCTGGGTGTCTGCTTTTCACGGGTTTTTCTCAGGCTTCTCCACCTCATTTAAGGTAAGCTATTTTACTGCACTTTGTTTTTACACTTTGACAAAGGGGTTCTAAGACCCCAAAATGTTGGTTTCCTGGTATGTACTTTTGAAATATATTTGGCGTTGTTACTCCCCTATCCCGGAGTGCTGCAGATCCCTTTTTTTTCTCCTGCATCAATCCTTCACTGAGGGCACCCAGGTATCATTATCATCATGGCGTGGGAGAGTGCTGGATTGTCCCCACTATCTACAATTCCTGGGATTGGTAACAGTCCCTACTGAATCAGGACACCCTGCCTTCATAAACATAGCAAATTAGTCCATGATTTCACAAGGTGACCAGAGCTTAGACACTTCTATCACCTAAGCAACATCCTCCTCCCTGTGAATGGGCTTCTGTTACAAGGCAAAAGTGATCAAACTTTTTCTATCAATACTATATTCAACACCATGTTAATGGATACCACTGGTCCCCCATCCCACCGCGACGAAGCAGCAGGATGCAGAGGCATCAATCTCATGAGATGAGAAACCCATAGCTTTACAGATGACAAAGCAGACAGACTTTTGTTCACGGAACATCTAAATATAGCTGGTCCCTCTCGCGATACAGAAGATTCATATCACCAATTACTGAAATGAAAACATAAAGAAATTGATTTTCTATTACATGGAATTTCCCTCTCAGATTACCATTGCAAAAAGATGATCCCAAGAGGGTTCAGAGTAAAGAATGTACCTACAACTGGTCATTACAACCTTGACTTCTGTAAGAAGTGGATCGGTATGTTGAATAAATGCAGTCTATATCTGATTCTCCTCTTGGTGGAAGAAGTAGGGTGCAAATTAAGACAAACCAGAGAAAAGATCAGCATCCTTGAACAAGAACACAAGACAATTCTGATACAAGACACCTCACAGGATTGGAGTCATAAAGTACAGACACAATGCGACTCATAGAGAAAACAATGGGAGAGGAGTACTCTCTTTTGTGGGGCACTCAACCTACCTCTTTAGTTATAGGAAGTTAAAAATTTACTTTTAATAGTATGCCACTTAAAAAATATGAAATATTTAGACATGAAATATCAACAGAAGAAAAAAAGACTATACATACATAACATGGAACAAAAAACAAACATTGAATCTGGCCAATATTGGTCCAGTTACTAAAGAACTGCCTGACTATAATCACTTAATTCCTGGTTGTGGTGAATTAGACATAATAGTCATAACATCAACCGTCAGACAGATGGCAAAAATACTTATCAAGGAATATACACATATATGTTGATCAAGAAAAAAAGAAAAAATTGTTCTTTTTTTGCTAATAGCATTGATGACCACCAATTCTGATAATAGTCCTGTATATACAGGTTGAATACACTGTTATATATCTGTGAATTGAAGCAAAAGATCTTTTGAAATAATTAGGTATCAAAGTCTAAGATACTGTTCTGATTGTGTATACGATCTATACCACTACATTCTCAGAAAAACAGGTATTGGAGCAGTGACAGGTAATTGAGTAATGAAAAAGCATAATAATATCCAATTGGTAAGTTAATATATGCAGATATCAAAATTACTGTCGATCAGATATCACAGGCATCCTCCTGAACATATACATTGGTAAGATCCTACCGAATTATCCACTTAGTATTGAGCAGTAGTTTATAACAGTATTAACCCACATCAGGTAAAAATATACATCCAAGGTATTTGTAATGATTATCTCAATTACCACAGATTTCTAAAAGAGAGAAAGTCTCTCCACTGATGTATGGCAGGAATGGCTGCTGCAGGGTGTCATATTCATGCATAGGACACCTTGTGAGCGGATCCCTCCGTATACATGGAGATAGGAGGATAGTACTTAGGCATTTGCTGTTAGACAGAATCACTAAGAAGGGTGAATCTGGTGAATACCAGTGCAGCTCCACACTTCTGTGTCTGCTAATGAGAGTGCCTTAGCAAGATAGAAGAAGATTTGATAAGTAAAGAATATGTGTGTGAAAATAGGTTTAATCCATAGTGTGCTACTTCTCACAGTATGTGTAAATACACAGTGAACTGTGAGTGAGCAGTCCCAGGGACTTCCTATCACACAGAATAAGTGCAGGGAGGAGGGAATCTGTGTAGAGGGCTATACCCAATGTGCCCTGATGAGAATGGTCAGCGCAGGGACAGAGAGGGGGAGCGCGCTCTGCACTCTTCCCAGAATACCTGTTTGATAGTATGGTGAGCTGCTCATGGTGGTCATCAAAGGCAGGGTTCCCCTGTGCACCAGGGATGCCCTGTGGTCACCCAGATGCGTGTTTCGCCGTAGGCTTTCTCAGTGGGTGGCCTGTAGAGACTAGTGCTATTTCCGGGTATATCCCGGCGGTAGCCAATGAGAATGCAGCATGGAAGACTGGCTTTGTATAAGGCCAATCAGTGGGGTTGAGAGATCTCTCCACTCAGGAAGGAGCTCGGTACTGGACATAGTGAGGGCCAATCAGTCTTTTCACTCGCATAAGACCAAGGGACAGAGCATGGCTAATTAGCATAAGTAAACAAAGAGAAAATGTTCTCATGTTTAAGAAAACGCTGTGATCAGAATAAGGCATAATAATCTGCCAAGAAAAAATAGAATAATAAGGAGATGAACAGTTGTGTATGTGCATGTATGCACATGCACACCCATTCATTCACATGTATCTATGTGTGAATGTATATAACACACATAAAAAATAATATATGTTAATTTAACTTGTAACTGGTTTTTAATAGAGTATATAGAAAATATGATAATTGTTGGACTTAAATATTATAGCACAGAAGGAGGACGTGTAAAAAGAAAAATAATTAGAAAATATATAAATAATGAGATATAGAAGGGGTCACAATGTTATAGAAAAACTACCCTTATAATACAGCTACTCTTGTAATCAAGGTTTATTTTATTTACATGTTAATGTATGAGGAAAAAAACAAAATAAGTGTGAAAATAATGTGAAAAAAATGTGTATGATAAGAATTGATAAAGAAATTTTGACTAAGAAGGAGAGTTGCATACCAATAAGGGAGGTTGGTGGATAGGAATAATTATATTGTGAGGTATAAAAGAAAAATTATATAAAGAATAATTTATTAAAATATGAATAATATATTAAGTACACATATATACATGCACAAATGTACATGTATCCATATGTACACACCCACAATCTAAACCCCATGTGTCCTGTATATTTAAAATATATGAAAAGTAAAATATATGGTATGGTGATAGTTGAGTAATAGTGCACCTAGTGGACCCCGTTATGAAGAAGGAATACGGAGTATATAAATAAAATGGAGTAGAGTAGAATAAAATTAAATAAAAGAGGGTGTGCAATTGTATAAGTCCCTGCACACATACACTTATCCATGTGTGCATGCATTACACTGAGAAAACACGTGTGTAATGAATTGTGTAAATGTGCCAATATTAAGGAAAATAAATGCGACTCATAAGAGAGTTTATTAAAATTTAAATGCAACAAATACAACATTGTAAAGGAGGACTACAAGTCCAATAGTGTCTATAAATGGTTAATGGGAGGTGAGGCAGGCCAGTCGAGACCATAAAACTTCAGGGCCAAACACTCCTGGAGAAAACATTGGGAAGCCCAATTTAAGGATCCTGCCACATCTAATAGCGATAGCCAATTTGCTTTTTTACATTCTGTGGAGATGCAGGAGACAACACCTGTCCCTTTCAAAACACCCCCCACCACATCAAGAAACAGCAAAGGAAGAGACCGGCCACCCACCGGGGAGGCCAGAACTTGAGGATCCAGAAATCTGGAACAAAAAAGGAAAATAAAATATTCAACTTGTCTTCCAGACAGTTATCCGACCTGGAACTTTGTGTCCTCAACAAGGGGCTTTGTGTCTTTCCCAGCACTAACTTTGATGAATTAACTTGGAAAGTTTATCTATACAAATTTGCATGTAAGCTCAGACTCCATGAGTTTTTTCAGTTAAAACAACTTCCTCTCATTCCATCGACACACCACAACTTATTGGCTGCCAGATCCAGCTCACATTTTGATCTGCAGTCTTCCAATTCATCATTCAAATCATTTGTTCGCCTATTAGATAAATCCATAATTAAGAACACGGCAGCCAGTCCTAGTATCCATTCCAACCTATCCAGAGCAGAATGGACTGCCCTAAAAAAATTGTGCTCCTACAAAGACATAAAGTAAGATTGAGAATACAGGTGCTGGGATGGTCTGTTTAACTAAGCAGTTGCTGGGTATAGGTGTAGTCACACCCTTGACAATATATAGGCACTAAAAAGAGTAGCAGCACTGCAAAGAATAGTTGTCAATGATAGTGCTTAAATATTTTAATATATATCAATAAATTAAAATTCAATAAAATGAGAGTAGTGTTGATAACACTGAAATAAAACAATGAATTGAGCAAAGAATAGCATTGAGCAATAAGCCTCTTCCATTCAGTCAATAGGTTTTGAATAATGCCTGTTCCTGTGAATGCTTTCGGATAGTAATTACATTTTGATCTCAGTGTGGAAAAGGACGTGAATGTCCTGTGCATGTATAGTTACCAAGTCCTTAACACCAGTAGAGGGATGGTCCTATTGGCATACAGTCCATATGCTGCACTTGGAGCCCTCAGATGATCATGGTGTGGGTGGTTGTCAGTTGCAAATAAATGATTCCAAGGGAGATCCAATTATATTGCCGGAAAGCTGGTCCAGGTTTGTTTAAGATGTCCAGTAGATGTATAAAGTCATTTGTAGAACAGAGGCATAACACCTAGGTTTCTTTTGTTTTGGTTTATTTCAGTATTATCAACACTACTGTCATTTTATTGAATTTTAATTTATTGATATATATTAAAATATTTAAGTACTATCATTGACACCTATTCATTGCAGCTCTGCTACTCTCCTTCAAAGACATCACCATTCACCCCACCGACAAGTGGGAGGCAGTATAATGGTGATGAATCTAGAAGACTATAAATCTGAGATCATTTGCCAACTATCTGACATCAACACTTATCATTGTTTGCAAGAAGATCCAACCATCGAATACAAAAAAGAACTAGATCTATTACTATTGGATGCCAAGGACAAAGGTTTGTTGTCTACAGACATCTTCAAGGCCCTTATCCAAGAAAACCAAGTGGTACCCATTCTATTCATGGTGCCAAAATTCACAAGGATCTTCAAAAACCACCTGGTAGACCCATTATCTCTGCCAGAAATTCTGTTTACCAGTCAATTTCTATATTTTTTGACAGCATTCTGCAACCGCTAATAGTTACAAAATCTACCTTCATCAAGGACACTACCAGCTTTTTAAATCTGCTGAATACCATTCAGTTCCTCCAGGCACCATTATATGTGTCATGGATGTCCAGAGCCTATATACCTGCATCCCTCATCAAGATGGTCTAGCAGTGATGAAACTATTTCTAATAAAAGAACATATGAATACCATTGACCTGGATCTGTTTCTGCATCTTCTGGAGCTAGCTCACCCTCGTCAGAATTATTTCCTCTTTAACAGAAAATGTTTCCTCCAATTGAATGGCTGTGCCATGGGGAGTAACATGGCCCCCTTCTTTGCAAACACTTATATGTTCAAGGAGGAACAAGAAATGTTTTTTCATGATCCAGCGATCAGCAACAACATTCTGCTATTTGCCCGTTACATAGATGACCTTTTAATGCTATGGATGGGAGGAGAAATGGAAGTTGTTTCACTTATGGAGCATATCAACACTAGAAATTCCCCAATTAAGTTAACATTCCAAATGAACCAACATTCTCTAAATGACCTTGATCTACAGGTCTCTATTCACAATGGTTCCATCACTATGGGAGTATACTCAAAATCCACCAACAAAAACACTTTATTCTATGCAGGTAGTCACCATCCGCGTCCGTTGAAATCTGAATTACCAAAATCACAAATGATCAGAGTCGCCCACATTACGAGTGGTTGTTCTAAATTGAACAATGAATTAGACAAAGTGGTTAAAAAATTTATTGTGAGAGGATATGATTTCAGCATTCTAGATAAACACAAGCAAGAAGTTCTGAATATCCCTAGATCACAGTTACTCCAATCAAAACCTAAATCAGTGGACCATCTAATCCGGTGGGTCAGTAAGTTTATCACGTCTAGTCAGGTCTTATCTAGGGCCACTAGAGCCCTTTGTCTGATTGTTAAAACCGATCAAGATTTGAAGTGTTTCAAGAATAAACACCCCATGACATGTTTTTCTAGAGGCAGGAACATTAAGAACTTTGTGGTACACACAGATATTACCAACTTTTCAGCCCCTTGAACTTCTACATCCAATTTTTTTGTTAAAACACCAGGATGTTACAAGTGCCTTCATTGCACCACCAGCCGCTGCATGCTTACAGGCTCAACTGTCAAACATCCTCACTCTGACCAGATGTTTAAATTAAGACATGCTTTGTCTTGCACTTCCTCTTTCATAGTGTATGTCATCATTTGCCCATGTGGCCTCTATTATGTGGGGAAGACCACACAGACTATGAGAGAAATAATAGCCTTGCATCAATCCACCATAAATGCTGTCTGTATGGCAAGTCTTCTGAACAAACAGTAGCATGCCACTTTGCTGAAAAAGGCCACGCTATATCCGCTCTCAAACACATGGCCATTGACCATATCCCCAAAACCCTCAGAGGTGGAGATTGGGGTACTAGACTCTTGCAATTGGAGGCCAAGTGGACTTACAAATTAAATACGATCAATCCCAATGGCCTCAATGAAAAAATCATCTGGAGCATGTTTTAATAAGCTTGGGTTCCTCACCAGTTACATTCTGTTCTGTTTCCCATGCAATCCACCAGTACCTTATTTACTTCAGTAGTCCTTCATGCTCTCGTATTAAGTATGATCTATTATGCGTTATATTATATCACACATTATATATATGTACATCTTCAAATAAGTTTTTCTACAATTATCTCCATAGAGTCTCTTGAATATATTTCATCTTGTTGCTTAACAGTTTAACTGAGATTATTGTTACAGCTCTTAGTGTACATTTTAATGATATAACTCTTTACTTATCTTTTATGTAATAGTTGTAGTGAACTTTCTTTCACAATTTTTTGTTTTTTTATTTGTCCTCACTATCTGGGACATTTTGTCCTTTATTCACATCACTTTCACTCTCAGATTTTCACTAAGTTATTCTTTCTTTTCTTCATGCACAGACCCTGACATTTTGTTTCACTGACATAAGCTTTCTTTTCTTTTTTCTTCCACTTGCAGTGATTGCGGGCAGTGCCGCCAAGCATCCCTGATTACCATGATTGCCAGATGTCAGTCGGTGCAGCTACATCATCTCTACAAGCCAGAACACTCTTCCCGGGTGTCTACTTTTCACACGGTCTTTTCTCGGGCTTTTCCACCTATTTAAGGTAAGCTATTTTACTGCACTTTGTTTTTACACCTTGACAAAGGTGTTCTAAGACCTCGAAACATTGGGTTCCTGGAATGTACTTTTGAAATATATTTGGAGTTGTAACTCCCCAAATCCTGGGGTGCCACAGATCCCTTTTTGTTATATATATATATATATATATATATATATATATATATACACATACAGTCAGGTGCATAAATATTGGGACATTGACAGAATTTTCATATTTTGGCCTCTATTCACCACCACAATAGCTTTGAAGTGAACCAAACAAGATGTGCTTTAACTGCAGACATTCAGATTTAATTTGAGGGTAATCACATCCAAATCAGGTGAACGGTGTAGGAATTGCAACGGTTTCTATATGTGCCTCCCACTTATGAAGGTGCCAAAAGTAATGGGACAAACTAAACAATCCTAAATCTAACTTTCACTTTTTAATACTTTGTTGCAAATCCTTTGCAGGAATAACAGCCTGAAGTCTGGAATGCATAGACATCACCAGACGCAGGGTTTCATCCCTGGTGATGCTCTGCCAGGCCTCTACTGCAAATGTCTTCAGTTCCTGTTTGTTCTTGGGTCATTTTCCCTTTAGTTTTGTCTTCATCAAGTGAAATGCATGCTCAATTGGACTCAGGTCAGGGGATTGACTTTGCCATTGCATAACATTCCACTTTTTAGCCTTAAAAAACTCTTTGGTTGCTTTTGCAGTATGCTTCTGGTCATTGTCCATCTGCACTGTGAAGCGCCATCCAATGAGTTCTGAAGCATTTGACTGAATATCAGCATATAATATTGCCCGAAACACTTCAGAATTCATTCTGCTGCTTTTGTCAGCAGTCACATCATCAATACATACAAGGGAACCAGTTCCATTGGCAGCCATACATGCCCATGCCATGACACTACCACCACCATCCTTCACTGGTGAGGTGGTGTGTTTTGGATCATGAGCAGTTCCTTTCCTTCTCCTTACTCTTCTCTTCCCATCACTCTGGTACAAGTTGATTTTTGTCTCATCTGTCCATAGGATGTTGTTCCAGAATTGTAATGGCTTTTTTAGATGTTGTTTGGCAAACTCTAATCTGATCTTCCCGTTTTTGTGGCTCACCAATGGTTTACATCTTGTGGTGAACCCTCTATATTCACTCTTGTGAAGTCTTCTCTTGATTGTTGACTTTGACACATATACACCTACCTACTGGAGAGTGTTCTTTATTTGGCCAACTGTAGTGAAGTGGTTTTTCTTCACCAGGGAAATAATTCTTCTGTCATCCACCACAGTTGTTTTCCGTGGTCTTCCGGGTCTTTTGGTGTTGCTGAGCTCTCCTGTGCATTCTTTCTTTTTAAGATTGTTTCAAACTGTTGATTTGGCCACACCTAATGTTTTTGCTATCTCTCTGATGGGTTTGTTTTGATTAATGATGGCTTGCTTCACTCATATTAAGAGTTGACAGCAACTGATTCCAAATGCAAATGTCACACCTAGAATCAACTTCAGACCTTTTACCTGCTTAATTGATAATGAAATAACGAAGGAATAGCCCACACCTGTCTAAGAAATAGCTTTTGAGTTGATAGTCCCATTACTTTTGGCCCCTTAAAAAGTGAAGGCACATATAGAAACCGTTGTAATTCCTACACCGTTCACCTGATTTGGATGTAATTACCCTCAAATTAAATCTGAAAGTCTGCAGTTAAAGCACATCTTGTTTGTTGTGTCATTTCAAAGCCAATGTGGTGGTGAATAGAGGCCAAAATATGAAAATTCTGTCAATGTCCCAATATTTATGCACTTGACTGTATATATATATATATATATATATATATTCCATAGACAAATAACCTTACAGTTTCACATGTCCCATAAAGGCTTCTGAAACATGATCTGAATTTTCACAAAACCTACTGAATTTCTGCCACTCAAACTTAAAAAAGCAATGAGATTCTTATCATTAAGGCTGACACCTTAATGGATGTGTTCCTTGCGCAATACAGATATGGTATGCCATCACCCTGTGGTTAACTACAGATTTAGCACTCTCACAGAAAGAGATTGCTGTAACTCGCAAAATGGTGCAGCTGCTAATTCACAGAATTGTGTGCTCATTGGCATACACACATGTAGTCTATGCAACTGTTGTCTGAGCAGTTATGTGGCACACACATCCAACTCAGTGCCCACAATTTTACCATTTAGTCACCACAACAATCCCACTGGGTTGCAACAGCCTTATCACTCCATACATCTATCTCATTTAGAATACACATTCAGCTCCCTAATTGCTAAAAATATTATAATCTGTCTATGCATGTACACTTTCTTCCCCTATACACCTCCATGCTGCTCTATCTTTCTCAATCACTACTGATGTGTGGTCTCCCAACTGTGCTAGTCTGTATTCCCTCATCTGCACCGATCTGTCTTTCCCCATCTGCACCGCCCTATCTACCTGCATATGAGCCAATATGTTTCCTTAAATCTGCAATACTACCTTGCCCCCAGCCAAATCCCTCTGTCTTCCCCTCATCTTTGAAACTCTTTCTTTATCCTTCTGCACCACTCTGTCCCCCCTAACCATGCCACTCTGTCTTCCGCCCCACACCTGAACCAGTCTGTCTTCACCCCCATCTGAACCAATTGGTTTTCTCCAATCCCTACTGTTCCATGTTCTCCCATTTGTGCTAGTCTGTATTCTCTAATCTGCACCAATCTGTCTTTACCCATGTGCTCTGCTCTGTCTTCTCTGTGCCACTCCATACATGTCACTCTGTCCCCCCAAATCATGCCACTCTGTCTGCTCCCATCTGTGCCACTATCTTACCCTCATCCACACCACTTTTTTTCATCCATCTGCATCACTTTACCTCCCCCATCTGCACCACTATTTTCCACCCATCTGAATTACTTTGGTTTTCCCCCATTTCTACTGCTTAATCTTCCCCCTCTTTATGACTTTCTGTCTCCCCCATCAACTCCGCTCTGTCTCCGCCCCCCATCCACACCACTCTTATCCCATCTACGCAGCTCTCTCTACTGCTACGACCTCAGTTGCATAGACTGCATGTGTGTATTCCAATGAGCACACAAATCTGTGTATAGATACTATATATAAACCGTTGCAATTCCTACAGCGTTCACCTGATTTGGATGTAATTACCCTCAAATTAAATCTTAAAGTCTGCAGTTAAAGCTCATATTGTTTGTTTCATTTCAAAACCATTGTGGTGGTGAATAGAGGCCAAAATATGAAAATTCTGTCAATGTCCCAATATTTATGCACCTGATTGTATATATGTATATATATATGTATATATATATATATACATATATATATATGTGTGTATATATATATATATATATATATATATATATACATATATCTCCAGAAATCCAGGTGGCCCTTGCAAATAATATCAGTCTACAGTATGTTGCTGAGTTGCATAATCTCAAGCATTACTATAGAAGCAGTCCACAGCAAGCCACAACATACTAAGATATAGAGAGAGCACTCACCAGTCTTCTTTATGAAAAAGCAATAATAAAGATTTTTTTTTAGATCACATGCCATCACAAATCCTTCAGTCGATGTTTTGGGCCATAACGGGCCCTTTGTCAAGACCCAGGGACCGATGGTATATCCAGAACAGATACCATCACCAGCTCATATGAGCCTATAAATACCAGATGTGTAATCCCAAGGTATTCCTCCACAAAGAAGTGTGCAATCACACTACAATAAGGGCAAAAACTCCCATTCAGACACCTCCAAAAGCCATTATACTGTACATGGCTATTCAAATAGCCCAAACACATAGTCACTGTGCACTTATATATATAAATCCCTATTCACAGGGAACTGCCATAAAACAGTTAAACAAGCAGAGTGCATTCCATGGCCGTGGAACGAACAGCTGGTACTGATTAATCACGTCCCAAACTATAGAGGCCACAGAGGTCCCCAAGCACCAAAACACATACCTACATGGTTTGAAAATCCACAGGGCCCCACACCAGGACTGTGAATTCACAACCCAGACCCTTTTATCAACAGGAAGGACCAGCAGAGGCTTCCTGCATTCCACAGTAGTGGAGCACAGATCGGTCATCACAATAGCACACTTCAGACACTAGGGCTACAGTTGGTCCACTTGTGTCTGCAAGTCTATAGTAAACAAATCATGGTCCGATGGAGAGTACTATGGGCCTAATTCAGCAGTGCACACTAGTGCACTGCTGAGCGCAGATTCTGGATTGTTGGGAATCTGCGCAGGCACCAGACCCATTCTGTGCATGTGCAGAATGGGTCTGCCAGGCCGCATGAAAACTGTCAGCAAACTGTCAGTGATTGACAGTCTGCTGTCATTTGAGGGTGGGGAGGGGGCGGTGATGCCCTCCATTTCCCAAAATGGAGGCATGTTGCCACAGTTGCAGGGGAGGGAAGAATCAATGATCTCCATTGGCTGACATAGATTTCCTGGCCTCTTCCTCTAAACTGTGGCAGCTGGCTGCGGGTCCCATGGGTCACTGCAACTGGCATATGGTCACTGCAGCTGGCGGATGATATGCAGATTATCCGATGCTGCGTCGGACAATGTAGCTCAGATAAGTAATGCACAGGAGGCATGGTGCCTCCTGTGCTTTAAAAAATCTGCAAGGATCACAATTGCAAAGCTGCCTATATGCAGCTTTGCAATTATGATCCTTGCAGAATTAGGCCCTACTTACACAATTGGTCACTATGGTAACAAGTGAGGACACATCTGGCATTTTGACATAATAATACATCCCACAATACCATCAATGTATTACAAATTCATACATATATCATACGGCAAATGTTATAACAAAATATAAGGACCATCAGAAACAATACAACAAATATATATAAAAAATAAAAAAAATAAAAAAGTCCCCATTTTGCTTTACTACAAAGGAGGGTACTTCTTTGCCACAGGCTTGTCAGTGGAGCCCATGCTGTATGCCAATAGTGGAGCGGTGCTGAGACATGTGTTCCTTAAAAGTCTGGACAGTTTTCCTTATGTACATTAGCCCACAGGAGGATGTGAGGAAATAAATAATGTGGTCAAGTTGACAAGTGAGTCTATGTTTTAGATAGATCTTATGACCATGTAGGTATGTGTTTTGCTGCTTGGGGACCTCCGCAGCCACTATAGTTTGGGTATGCTTAATCAGTACTGGCTGTGCATTCCACAACTGTGGAATGCGCTCTGCTTGTTTAAATGTTTTATTGCAATTCCTGTGAATAGGAATTTAGACATATAAGTGCACAGTGACTATGTGATTGGGCTATTTGAATAGACATGAACAGTATGATGGCTTTGGAGGCGCCTGAATGGGAGTTTTTGACCTTATTGTAGTGTGACTGCACACTTCCTTGTGGGGGCATGCCTTGGGATTACACATCCCTGGGTCTTGACAAAGGGCCCATTGTGGCCTGAAATGTCTACTGATGGATTTGTGATGGCACGTGAGCTAATAAAAATCTTTATTACTGCCTTTTCATAAAGAATCCTGGTGAGTGCTCTCTCTTTATCTGAATATTTATATATATATATATATATATATATAAATAAAGATGTGAGCTGACCCCGTGTTTTGGTTTTGGATCTGTATCTCCTTGTGTGTTGGATCTGGATTTGGTTTTGCAAAAACCACCCCTTACATGTTTTGGTTTTGGATTTTTTTTTGCAATTATAAAATCTGCTAAAATCACATAATTTGGTGTTTTTTTTGTTCCTAAAGTATTATTAACCTCAATAGCATTCATTTCCACTTGTTTCCTGTCAATTTTGACCACCTGACAGCTCAAACTATTGTTTTCATCTTGTTTAGGTCCAAAATTTGCACCAAGCTAACTGGCTGACTAAGCTAAGCGGCAGCAGTGGACAGCACAAACACATGGCAGTTCAACTTCCAACATGGCACATCAGGAAACAAATGTTTTTACTATTCAAGAGGCCTGAGGGAGTTGGAGTATGTATGAAGTTGAAGGCAGGGACAGGAAGGGTTGATTGGCAGTAAATTTAATTTATTTTTTTATTATGAAGAAAATTTATGAGAGAGGAGGGGAGGCATTTACAAAAAATATTTTTTTCAATCATATCAGTCCTTGCCTCAAAATAATCCTTGAGTTCTAAGCCTTCTGCTGCTGGAAGTGGATTTTCATCACAGAAAATGACCAGGAGGACTACTAATAGTGCTTTTAAAAACAATCAACTGTTAATCAATTATTTGCAAATATTCCACTTCACTTGAAAAGCATTTCCCAACCTGTACAGTAACATTAAAAAAAAACTTAATTAGTGGCCTCCAAAATGCCATTGTACCCACTGTCCACTTAACCACAGATATGTGGACAAGCCGAACAGAGCAAATGCAACATATAAGATGAAAGGTGTAAGTCTTATGTTGTGTCTTTCTTGAGAGTCCTTGAGCGTTGTGCCTGCTGCTGCTGGGAGTGGATTTTCATCCCAGAAGGGGACCAGGAAGACTACTAGTAGTGCTTTCAAAAAACAATTTACTGTTAATCAATCCTTTGCAAAAATTACAGTTCACTAGAAAAGTATATTTCAACCTGTACAGGGACATTAAAAAAACTTAATTAGTGGCCTTCAAAATGCTGTTGTACCCCTTAAGTTGTGTCTTTCTTGAGAATCTTTGAGCGTTATGCCTGCAGCTGCTGCTGGGAGTGGATATTCATCCCAGATGGGATAAAGTCACTGTGTCTTTCTTCCCAAAGGACACAGATCTGAAGAGCTTTTGGTAAGCAAATTGTCAGCTCAAGTGGCACATGATGCAGCAGTGGATTTTCCTTCAGTTTCTACAGCAAGTGCATCTGCCGAGAAAAAACAAACATTTCCCATAAAAACCCACTCATGATGCAGATCAGTCCACACAACCAAGTTTTTTTGTCTTGTGCCCAGGTATGACAATAGGCTTTTCCTTATCATGGGCAACAACTGTTTCATCCAACTTCATGTGGTGAAACTGGCAAATTTATAGCACAAAGAAAGAAAAAACTCTTTTTGTAGGGGGCACAAACTTACATCTGTTAAAAAATATATTTTAATAATATATATCAGCAATATGACACTACAGCAGCAAAACACAAGTGGACAGAATACAACTTGGAACATATAACATATAAAATGATGTATCACACTGCGTAGTCCTCTAATCCTCACATTGAATGGTCATAAATAATTACCATCATATGCAAATTAAAGACCCTGAGGATATTAAGATCATGTGATTTGCCATATTAATTATAGATGGCAAAAAATATGTAACTGTTATACATAAGTAAAATACATTTGGGGAATCAGACAGACTATTTTCACTTGATAATCAACAAAGATATAATAGAAAAAAGACAAGTGTAATAAAAGAACTACTAAGTATGAGGAACATGATACTGCTGTTAAGTCATCTGCTATCACGCATCAAATGATCTCAATGAGTGTACCCCTCCTCAGTAGTAGCTATAATAGTAGGAAAAGAGATTTTCATAAAGTAAATGATAAAATATCATGAAAAAAAGGAATTGGAAATGTCATGCATTTGCTGTCAAACCTCATTACTTCTCAAATGTTGTGTAGAGGAGACTTGATGACAGTACATAAACAGACAGATACTGATTCGCTTATGGTGCTTCTGCTGTTGGACAATCCGTGCCTGGCTCCTGAAGGCCAGTGCCGATGACAGCACGAAAAAAGTAAAGAGAAAAGAACCACCTAAAGTCTGTAACCATCACCACAGTATATGTTCAATATTACAAGAGTATTTAAGGATCAAGTGATCTCAAGTACTTAAAGGAAAGCTTCTATAGATCTAAAACACACCAGTTATAATAACAAAAAATGAACAGTGTCTCACAGTATAATGTGCATACAGTGAGTGACAATCAGGTCATAAATAACAATAAAGATTCTCAAAATAATATAAATCTAGACACATACTATATGCTGGTGGATGTAATAAAGTGCCTGATTGGACTCAACATTTATGATATATAAACATATATTAGACACACAATATCAGAATTGAGATAGATCCAAAATTGATTATAAATAACTCAGATAAGTTGTTTTACTGGTTCACTATTAGGTAAATACCTATCTAGAGTACCTGACTCTGAACTCAACAATCAAAAATGATATGTTTGTATGTATCAAAATATAAGCAGACAATAGCCTGTAAATTACATAATATCACAAATACACAATATATATTATGTTATAATACATCCCAGTATTATGACATTTAGTAAGCTGAAGTGGTACTATGTATCTATAAAGTGGGATGAAGTAGGTAATATAATGTAATCCTCCACATGTAGGTGAGACAGAAAACAAGTGCACACCTACTATTATAGTAACAGAATAACGGATACTAATTAGTAAATGCACATGTGAGCAGTGTTACCAGGTTTTCCATAGGAGAATAATGGGAGAAGCAAATGAGTTCAGATCTTCCTTATGTAAGTATGGGGAACCTGCTCACCCACAGATGACAGAGTCACAGCAGCTATTAGTAGCCGCTCGTGTGACTACGCAGCATTACCATGTCTGCTGTTCGGCAAATGTGGAAAGTAGCTTGACTTGGTGTGTGGAGAGCCCACTGTGCGCACAGCAGGAATCACCATGCAGCTGTCTATACAAGTGCTCTGATGATATTGTTTCACCTCTCTGGCTTGTTCATGGCTGGTACTGGCTCTGGAGACCCTCCTTTAAGCCGAACACGAAACATACAACATCTACACATGAAATACTGTCCCTCAAGATGTCAATCAAAGTCACGTGGGTCTAGTGACTGATGTTAGTTTCTTTTGTCTCTGTAAATCTTTGGTATCATTACGTATATTACCAATGTGTTCTAGTATGCAGGTTTTGAAAGGCCTCATCATCATACCTACATACCGTTTACCACATCTGCATTCCAAACAGTAGATAGTACCTACTGTATTGCAGTTAATGTAGTCTCTCAATTGTATAATTTTTCCAAAGCGATCTTCTATGGATAAAGTTTTTGCCATGAGGGTACATGCTTTACAAGAACCACAAGCTTGGGATCCCACCAATTTTGCCTGGGATTTCATTCCACTTTCATAATGACTTTCAACCAATAGGTCTCTAAGGTTTGTCGATCTTCTCAAGCCCATCAGTACCTTGGGTTGTAATTTCTGGCCCAAATCCACATCCATAAGTACTATAGGACATTTGTCCTGGATTATCTTGATAATTGTTTGCCACTCTTTGCAAAAATTGCCTATGAACCTTATCATTCCTTCTTCCTTATCCTTAATCTTGTTAGTTGGGAATATCAGAGTGTCCCTATTAATGTATTTTGTATGATTAATTGCTTTCTTAGTGCTCCTATGGCTATAACCTCTTTCTAAGAAACTTCTCAATTTATAGTCTATATTATTAGAACAATATTGTCTCAGATGAAGGAATTCCCCTTTAGGGATGTTGCAAATTGTAGGGGGAAAATGTGAGCTGCCACTTTGTACAAGACTATTAGTGGCTGTACTCTTCCTATGTAGATCAGTGGTCAGTTCACAATTATCATCCTTTGAGATTTTCAAGTCCAGAAAGTTTATCTGATGGTTACCCATATCTGACGTCAATCTTAGATTTAATTCATTAGGATTGAGTATGTTCAAAAAAGTCAGAAAATTATCTTTAGATCCGGTCCAAATTATGAATATATCGTCTATATAACGTAACCAAAGACTAACATATTGCGTGTGTTCTTCATTAATCTCACAGAAGACAACTTCCCATTCTCACCAGCCCAGACATATATTGGCATAGGTGGGGGCACAGGATGAGCCCATCATCGTACCCTGTGTCTGCAAGAAGAATATACCCGCAAAAGTAAAAAAGTTATGTTTAAGGACAAAGTCCAAAAGTTCAAGAAGAAAGGTATGAAACTCACAGATGTCCTCCATACGTAAGAAATAATGAACTGCCTAAATTCCTTTATCATGGTTTATACATGTGTATAAGGATTCAACATCCAGTGAGATAAGAAGATCATCCTTTCCCACTCTGATACCTGTTAGTTTACGGAGGACATCCGCCATGTCTTCTAAATATGATGAAAGACTTGTCACATGTTTTTGGAGGTGAATGTCCAAAAACTTGCTTGCCTGTTCTGATAGGCCATGTATACCAGAGACTATCAGTCTTTCTGGGGGTTTGTCCTTGTTCTTATGTACCTTGGGTTACATATAGAATGTAGGCATTTTAGGATTTGTAACCCCCAGGAAACCATGTTCTTGTTTACTGATGATACCATTTTTAAAGGCCTGATCCACCAATCTCTGGTACTTAATAAGGAAATTATTGGTTGGATTGAATAATAAGCACTTATAACATCTGTTATCAGATAATTGTCTTTCAGCTTACAACAAATATAGATCTTTTGGTCATAAGACCATATTTCCACCTTTGTCTGATGGTTTTATGACTGTCTTCCCAAGAACCTATTTCTTCTAAAGCTTTTCTTTCAATCAAAGTCAAATTGTCCCCAAATGGGGAGTGGTTTCCTTTTTGAGATATAATTTATTAAGTTCCTTTGAGACCATCTGTTTGAAAACCCCCATCTCAGGACATATTGAATCCTGGGGAAAATAGTTGACCGTTTACTACACATTTGTCTTGATTGCATATTGGAAGGCATATATGTATCTTTACTTTGGTCCATAAGTTCTTCTAGTATATCCGCTGTTGCCCAATCATCCTCATTCAACATGTCAGATGACATAGGTACTTGTATATTTCCTGATAAATTGTGATGTGGGCTCTCCATTAGTCTAGTTTGAGCTATTTGTTCCTTTCTTTTGCTGTGATATTTAATAAGAAGTAATTTTCTACAGAAAAGGTTAAGGTCCTTTTCCCATGTATATCTGTCAAAATGGCACACTGGAGAAAAAGACAGTCCCTTGCTTAATACAGACTGTCATATTTCTGTAAGTGTCCTCATAGTGAGATTAATGACCTATAAAGAATCAGAAGTATTTATCTGTGTTGTTTCTGGAGTCTCTTGGATCGACGTTGTGTGGCAGGAATGTCCCATGTATCTCGATCTACTCTGTTTCTTCCGGCTCCACTGCATCTTCCTCTTGTATTGTGGTAGTTGTCCCTCGAGCCTCTTGTACTTCCTAAAAAAAGGAACCAAATAAAAGTATGTGCTTGAACCATACTAATTCTTGGGATTCCTCTGTTTCGGTTGAGTCCAATTCTGAAGAGCTAAATTGTTGAAATGATTGTTTCATCTCTGTTCTTGTTTTACATTTCCACCTATAAACTGGTCCTGTTGCAAAATCTTTCTTGTCCCTTATAAATTTGTTTTTCTTATAATCCACTATAGCCTGTTCATATTTGGCTAACTCACTTTTGTTCACAGAAAACCAATTCTAAAAATTAACATCTGTCTCCCATTCTTTGAGTTGTTTTGCAAGATTCTCTATGTCTTTATCTATTTCCGCCAGAATGAGTAAATTGTGATTAATGAGTATAGTCGTAAGATCTTGGGCACATTTATTCAAGCAAGATTCCCATTCAATTTTTAAGTTTGTTGTTGCGAGCTCGAATGATGGGAAGACCTTCGGTCTCAAACCTCTTGGGGAATTTTTTTGCTTTAAATAGTTTTCTAGTGATGTTATATCCCAAGTAGTCCTCAGTTGCTTTTGTAACTGACATTTGAGTTTTTAAAGATTCTCTTCCCAAGTTGTATTATTGATCATTTCAGGAATGGTGGTGGCAAAGATGTTATTAAGATCATCTCTTGTCTTACTCAATTTGTTCTTCAAATTGAAAACACTCATATTTTCATGTTCTAGGCAAATATGATCTCCTAATGTATTGTTTATGTCCAATGTACTCATGTTGTCAGAGTGTTCAAGAAGTATAGTCAAAAGATAAGATAAAGAATTGGAATATGCTGTGCAGAAGACTACAAGAAGCTGAAGAAAACAGCTCAGCAAATGGCAATGGTAGTCTGGAAAAAGATAGTGTATCCGCACTGGCTTTAGATTGTCATATTGTTAGCCAAAATCTCAAAGCATGAGGCAGAAAATCACAGATATTATATATCAATAGATATCAAATAAATATATGCCATCAGCAAATAAAGTTGGTGGTGCTCCCCTAGAGTAAGATATATGTATAGCACAAACAAAGAAAAGAAAACTGTTTTTGTTGGAGGCGCAAACTTACAACATCTGTTAAAAAAAATGTTTAATAATATATATCAGCAATATGACACTACAGCAACAAAACACAAGTGGACAGAATACAACATAGAACATATAACATATAAAATGATGAATCACACTGCGTAGTCCTCTAGTCCTCACACTGAATGGTCATAAATAATTTTCATAATATGCAAATTAAAGACCCTGAGGATATTAAGATTGTGTGATTTGCCATATTAATGATAGATGGTGAAAAATATGTAACTGTTAGACATAAGTAAAATATCAACAAATAAAGAAAAAAACCTAGCGCCAATAGAATAGAAAAATCTGACAATAATTCAGCAGTCAAATAAGGTTATGTCAACCTTATTAATTGGAGTAGAGCAAAGAGAAAGACTGCGCTCTAGAGTCTATGCCAGGACATCAGTTCAAAACATACAATAGAATAAAAACAGCATTTTATTGTAATAAGGCTATACGCCAATTCAAAAATTGTATACACAATAAATTACATGCAAGAGAGTTGATCAGACTCTCAGTATTAAGACAATAAATATATACACGAATGACACAAAGAGGTGGAGTGTACCAATATAGAAACACTGAAAATGATGATACTAGTGACCCTGGAGATCCTTAGTAGTGAGAATGGTCTCGTATATAAATGACCAGATAAGGTATGTCCAACCTTCTAAGGAAAGTCTCGTATAGAATTCAATATAGGGAGTATATCAAAGTAATAATAAAGATTCTTTCTCCTGAAGGTACTTTCTCAATATCTCAATGCTGTATATATCGCAGCTGATTGAAACACATTTATAATAAAAACATCAACATTCAGCCACCTCCAACATATATATATATATAGACACGGCTGTGTCTCTGTAAGCACAGCAATAGCCATGGGGATGTAGAGCTAGAGCCGTAGGTAGCAGGATAAGTTAATATAGGCCAGGTATGTACCATCGACGTGAGGTGATACCAGCTACCAGCCCACTCCAGAGTATGCCAAATACCTCATAGCAAATTCTCAGCAGCCGGGACACTGTAAGGTGAAAGACGTGAATGATGTTTTACACCTGTAGATGTTGCGCCAGATGACATCCGTCTCAGTGCGGCGCTGATGCAGACAATGCCAGACGTGAGGTCCCTCGGCTCTAAATAGCAGCCGGGTGATGGTCGTGTCAGTGAAGTAGCGGTCATACAATGAATACGGAGGTGAGCAGGAGGTGAGCGTCCCAGCGGCTCAGTTAGTAGATACAATCTCCGCTATTTAAGCAGTAGGACTCCCGATGGACCGGAGGTTGGTCAGAGTAACAGTTGCCAGCTTGTCTTTTTGGAGGCGTGCAGACGGACGCTGAATGTAGATAGCAGGTAAGGTCTCCAGGCACCGACAGGGAATGACAACGCGTTTCGGCTACTACTGTAGCCTTTTTCAAGTCAAGTGTTCCCCATTGTCCATTACATGGTATAAATAGCCCTAGAACACAGCTAATTGATTAGTTAATTAGTTCAGTCTGGTCTGTTTTGTCCATAGAGCTCATTAAGAGTTCAATTCTGCAGGTTTGTAGTTACTCCCAGTGGATCTCATACTATCATTAGCAGCTTTTAAAGAACTCAGGTAAAAATTTAACCATTAAACCACAAACCGACTAATATGTAGTTCTACTATACCAATAGTTAATACAATATTGAATTGATATAAACGTATATATACACATATACATATGTATATATATATATATATATATATATATATATAAATATATATGTACATACATATACACACATAAAGATAAATTATAATTACTTATTAAATAAATATTAAAAAATATATCGCTACATAAAAAGATAATATAGAAATTATATATTTTAATAATAATATATAGTATTAAAGTTGATCTGATGTCCCGGCATAAATATGACTTGAAGAATCTAGGTATTAATATTAAACAACTTATATAAATAAATAGTGATAATAATGATAATAATAATAATCATAATCATAATAATAAAAATAGAATCAATAATTAAGATAATTAGAACTAATACAATATAAACCTATTAAAGAAAATAAATAAAATAAAACAAAATAGAATAAATAGCAAGAGAGGAAAGATCCTTGGATGGATGTCAAAGAAGAATAATTAAATAGGAATAACTCAATCCTAAAATCAACCTGACCCAAACGAACGTATATAAATTAATACATACATACATACACACATACATGTAAAAACATATATGTGCGTGTATGAATACATGGATAAATACCAATAGGCAAGTTGGACAGATGATAGCCCACTCATACACAAACAAGGCCTAGTAAATAGACCAAGAACAAATGAACCAAAAACAATCGGGGAAGGGGGTGGGGGGTAGGCCATGGTCGCTTGGTTGACCAGACAGTACATAGAAAGCAGCTACGGTCTAACCCGCACCCACATATAGAACATGTATACATATATATAGATGCATGTACATACACAATCACATAAACATACTAATCATAAAATTCAAGTGCTTCGTTGAGGCCATCTGGAGAAAGTGTTTGAAGTCTGAAAATCCACTTGGATTCAGCTTCACATAGTCTTTTGAATCTATCACCACCCCTATTGGTAATTCCTATGTGTTCTATCCCCGCAATCTTGAGACAGGCTGGATTATTCTGATGGACCTCAGAAAAATGTCTGGAAACACTATGTGTCGCCAAACCTTTAATGACATTAAGTCTATGTTCACGAAACCGTTCTTTGAGAGCCCTAGTTGTTCGGCCTACATATTGTAAAGAGCAAGCACAACTAAGTGCATATATAATATAGCTAGATTCACAATTAATGTGACTAGTAATATCAAATTTAATATCTGTTATGGCTGATACAATTTGCTTATTTTTATTAATATGTTTACACGTAAGACATCTCATACGATTGCAGGGAAAACATCCATTTGGTCTCAATGGAAGACAAGTATTAATATGTATATTCTCTTTGATATTTCTAGAAAAAGTACTTGGAGCTAAAAAACTTTTTAAATTCCTATTCTTTTTAAAAATGACAGTGGGTTTTGAGGCAATATTGGATGAGAGAACTGAGTCACACAATAATATTTTATAATTTTTATTAATGATTGACTTAATTTTATTTGATTTATTATTGAATTGAGATATAAAGGCCAAAGGAACATCTTTCTTCAATAATACAATAGTATTATTAACATATTATAATATTCCTAAGAGTCAAATGGGGAGAGTTAGATGTAACTGTACGAGAGATGAGGATTTTCATCTTCATGCCGACAAATTAACTGAAAATTTTGTGATGAGAGGTTATCCTCTTGAACTAGTGGAGAATGCTAACACTCATGCTGAAATGACCCATAAGTCTAGGTTGAAGGAGACTGGGCCTTATGCTAATAATACTATTGTACCAACTAATACCTTTGACAATATAGCCGATATCTCTCTACCCTTAGAAACTAACACTAAATCTATGAAGAAAGATGTTCCTTTGGCCTTTATATCTCAATTCAATAATAAATCAAATAAAATTAAGTCAATCATTAATAAAAATTATAAAATATTATTGTGTGACTCAGTTCTCTCATCCAATATTGCCTCAAAACCCACTGTCATTTTTAAAAAGAATAGGAATTTAAAAAGTTTTTTAGCTCCAAGTACTTTTTCTAGAAATATCAAAGAGAATATACATATTAATACTTGGCTTCCGTTGAGACCAAATGGATGTTTTCCCTGCAATCGTATGAGATGTCTTACGTGTAAACATATTAATAAAAATAAGCAAATTGTATCAGCCATAACAGATATTAAATTTGATATTACTAGTCACATTAATTGTGAATCTAGCTATATTATATATGCACTTAGTTGTGCTTGCTCTTTACAATATGTAGGCCGAACAACTAGGGCTCTCAAAGAACGGTTTTGTGAACATAGACTTAATGTCATTAAAGGTTTGGCGACACATAGTGTTTCCAGACATTTTTCTGAGGTCCATCAGAATAATCCAGCCTGTCTCAAGATTGCGGGGATAGAACACATAGGAATTACCAATAGGGGTGGTGATAGATTCAAAAGACTATGTGAAGCTGAATCCAAGTGGATTTTCAGACTTCAAACACTTTCTCCAGATGGCCTCAACGAAGCACTTGAATTTTATGATTAGTATGTTTATGTGATTGTGTATGTACATGCATCTATATATATATGTATACATGTTCTATATGTGGGTGCAGGTTAGACCGTAGCTGCTTTCTATGTACTGTCTGGTCAACCAAGTGACCATGGCCTACCCCCCACCCCCTTCCCCACTTGTTTTTGGTTCATTTGTTCTTGGTCTATTTACTAGACCTTGTTTGTGTATGAGTGGGCTATCATCTGTCCAACTTGCCTATTGGTATTTATCCATGTATTCATACACGCACATATATGTTTTTACATGTATGTGTGTATGTATGTATGTATTAATTTATATACGTTCGTTTGGGTCAGGTTGATTTTAGGATTGAGTTATTCCTATTTAATTATTCTTCTTTGACATCCGTCCAAGGATCTTTCCTCTCTTGCTATTTATTCTATTTTGTTTTATTTTATTTATTTTCTTTAATAGGTTTATATTGTATTAGTTCTAATTATCTTAATTATTGGTTCTATTTTTATTATTATGATTATGATTATTATTATTATCATTATTATCACTATTTATTTATATAAGTTGTTTATTATTAATACCTAGATTCTTCAAGTCATATTTATGCCGGGACATCAGATCAACTTTAATACTATATATTATTATTAAAATATATAATTTCTATATTATCTTTTTATGTAGCGATATATTTTTTGATATTTATTTAATAAGTAATTATAATTTATCTTTATGTGTGTATATGTATGTACACATATATATATATATATATATATATGTGTATATATGTTTATATCAATTCAATATTGTATTAACTATTGGTATAGTAGAACTACATATTAGTCGGTTTGTGGTTTAATGGTTATTTTTTACCTGAGTTCTTTAAAAGCTGCTAATGATAGTATGAGATCCACTGGGAGTAACTACAAACCTGCAGAATTGAACTCTTAATGAGCTCTATGGACAAAACAGACCAGACTGAACTAATTAACTAATCAATTAGCTGTGTTCTAGTGCAATTTATACCATGTAATGGACAATGGGGAACACTTGACTTGAAAAAGGCTACAGTAGTAGCCGAAACGCGTTGTCGTTCCCTGTCGGTGCCTGGAGACCTTACCTGCTATCTACATTCAGCGTCCGTCTGCACGCCTCCAAAAAGACAAGCTGGCAACTGTTACTCTGACCAACCTCCGGTCCATCGGGAGTCCTACTGCTTAAATAGCGGAGATTGTATCTACTAACTGAGCCGCTGGGACGCTCACCTCCTGCTCACCTCCGTATTCATTGTATGACCGCTACTTCACTGACACGACCATCACCCGGCTGCTATTTAGAGCCGAGGGACCTCACGGTCTGGCATTGTCTGCATCAGCGCCGCACTGAGACGGATGTCATCTGGCGCAACATCTACAGGTGTAAAACATCATTCACGTCTTTCACCTTACAGTGTCCCGGCTGCTGAGAATTTGCTATGAGGTATTTGGCATACTCTGGAGTGGGCTGGTAGCTGGTATCACCTCACGTCGATGGTACATACCTGGCCTATATTAACTTATCCTGCTACCTACGGCTCTAGTTCTACATCCCCATGGCTATTGCTGTGCTTACAGAGACACAGCCGTGTGTATATATATATATATATATATATGTTGGAGGAGGCTGAATGAAACACATTTATAATAAAAATATCAACAATCAGCTGCGATATATACAGCATTGAGATATTGAGAAAGTACCTTCAGGAGAAAGAATCTTTATTATTACTTTGATATACTCCCTATATTGAATTCTATATGAGACTTTCCTTAGAAGGTTGGACATACCTTATCTGGTCATTTATATACGAGACCTTTCTCACTACTAAGGATCTCCAGGGTCACTAATATCATCATTTTCAGTGTTTCTATATTGGTACACTCCAATATAGATTGGTTAACTATACCTCTTTGTGTCATTCGTGTATATATTTATTGTCTTAATACTGAGAGTCTGATCAACTCTCTTGCATGTAATTTATTGTGTATACAATTTTTGAATTGGCGTATAGCCTTATTACAATAAAATGCTGTTTTAATTCTATTGTATGTTTTGAACTGATGTCCCGGCATAGACTCTAGAGCGCAGTCTTTCTCTTTGCTCTACATAAGTAAAATATCTTTGGGGAATCAGACAGACTCTATTCATTTGATGGTCAACAAGGATAGAATAGAAAAAATACAAGTGTTGTAAAAGTACTACTAAGTCTGAGGAACATGATACTGCTGTTAAGTCATCTGCTATCATGCATCAAATGATCTCAATGAGTGTTCCCCTCCTCAGTAGTAGCTATAATAGTAGGGAAAGAGATTTTCATAAAGTAAATAACAAATGTCATGAAAAGAAGGAATTGGAAATGTCATGCATTTGCTGTCAAACCTCATTACTTCTCAAACGTCGTGTAGAGGAGACTTGATGAGAGTACAAAAACAGACAGATACTGATTCCCTTATGGTGCTTCTGCTGTCGGTCAATCTGTGCCTGGCTCCTGCAGGAAAGTGCCGATGAGAGCACCAAATAAGTAAAGAGAAAAGAACCACCTAAAGTCTGTAATCATCCGCCACAGTATATACTCAATATTACAAAAGTATTAAAGGATCAAGTGATCTCAAGTACTTAAAGGATAGCATATATATATATATATATATATATATATATATATATATAAAACACACCAGGTATAAAAAACATGAACAGTGTTCCACAGTATAATGTGCATACAGTGAGTGACAATCAGGTAATAAATAACAATAAAGATTCCCATAATAATATAAATCTAGATACATACTATATGCTGGTGGGTGTAATAAAGTGCCTGATTGGTCTCAATATTTATGACATATAAACATATATTAGACACACAATATCAGCATTGAGATAGATCCAAAACAGAGTATAAATTACTCAGATAAGTTGTTGTACTGGTACACTATTATGTAAATACCTATCTAGAGTACCTGACTCTGAACTCAACAATCAAAAATTATATGTTTGTATGTATCAAAATATAAGCAGACCGTAGCCTGTAAATTACATAATATCACAAATACACAATATAATTTATGCTATGATACATCCCAATTTTATGACATTTAGTAAGCTGAAGTGTTACTATGTATCTATACAGAAGTAGGTAATATAATGTCATTCTCCCTCCACGTGTAGGTGAGATAGAAAAAAAGCACTCACCAACTGTTATAGCAACAGAATAACGGATGCTAATTAGGTACTAAACATGTGAGCAGTGTTACCTGGTTTTCCATAGGAGAATAATGACAGTAGAAAATGAGTTCAGATCTTCCCTATGTAAGTACAGGGAAGCTGTTCACCCACTGATGAGAGAGTCACAGCAGCTATTAGTAGCCACTCGTGTGACTACGCAGCATTTCCTTGTCTGCCTTTCAGGGAATGTGGAAAATGGCATAACTTGGTGTGTGGAGAGCCCACTGTGCGCACAGCAGGAATCACCATGCAGCTGTCTGTACAAGTGCTCCAACGATATCGTTTTGCCTCTCCGGCTTGTTCACGGCTGGTACTAGGTCTGAAGACTGGACCCTCCTAAGCTGAACATGGACCAATCAACATCTACACACGAAATCCTGTCCCTCAAGATGTCAATCAAAGTCACGTGGGTCCACGTGGACTCCATGTTTGTAAACACTGGACAGCACTAACAGAGAACGTTTAGAAATAGTGTATTCTGAATAGAAACTCATTTGAATAGGATATTAATTCCGTGACTATTAGAAATACAGAATATTCCTTCCATACATATGGGGAATAGTTCCAAAAAAGAGAAATAAAGATGAGACAAAATAAAAACGAGAAATAAATAGAAATAAGTCAAAAAGGAAGAATATATACAAAATATTGACAAAGTTAAGGACAACTCCAGATACACAATGAAAAACAAAGTTTCATAACCAAGAATAATGTGAAAATCAAGATCAGAGGATATACTGTATTGTCTCTGTATTTAAGTATTCCCAGATAATAAGATACACCTCCTCTGGGAATAAAAGATAAGAAATTATGAATATAATCACATGAATTGACCACATATAAATAATAAAATTTAATTCTCACAAAACATAGTGTTGAGAATCCATCCTAACAATAAGCAACCAACAATACTTAATAATTAGACTAAGAACAAATTTATTATGAAATAATATTATAATAGTATATCATTAATCTCTCAAGCTTCCCAACCATCTAGGGATATACTGCTAGGAGAAATATGGAAGATTCCTTATAAAGGGTTAAATAGCCCATATATATTATTCCTAATTTAGAAAGGCACCAAAACTATTATATTCATTAAGGCCGTATGGTGTCAGGGTTCCCAGCTTAAAAATCCACCAACTTTCTTTAATCAAAAGCTCTTTGCTGAGATCTCCACCTCGGATGCCCAATTTGATCCTTTCTAGACCAAAGGCTTTCAATCCCGTAATGCCCCCTTTATGGAATATGTGGAAATGTCTAGCAACTGATGTTGGTTTCTGTAGTTTCTGTAATCTTTGGTAGCATTACGTATATTACCAATGTGTTCTAGTGTGCGGGTTTTCAAAGGCCTCGTCGTCATACCTACATACCGTTTACCACACCTGCATTCCAAACAGTAGATAGTACCTACTGTATTGCAATTAATGTAGTCTCTCAATTGTATAATTTTTCCAAAGCGATATTCTATGGATAAAGTTTTTGCCATGAGGGTACACGCTTTACAAGAACCACAAGCATGGGATCCCACCAATTTTGGCTGGGATTTCTTTCCGCTTTCATAATGACTTTTAACCAATAGGTCTCTAAGGTTCGTCAATCTCCTCTAGCCCATCAGTACCTTGGGTTGTAATTTCTGGCCCAAATCCACATCCATAAGTACTATAGGACATTTGTCCTGGATTATCTTGATAATTGTTTGCCACTCTTGGCAAAAATTGCCTATGAACCTTACCATTCCTTCTTCCTTGTCCTTAATCTTGTTAGGTGGGAATATCAGAGTTTCCCTATTAATGTATTTTGTACGATTAATTGCTTTCTTAATGCTCCTATGGCTATAACCTCTTTCTATGAGTCTTGACGTCAATATCTGACATCTCAATTTAAAGTCTGTATTATTAGAACAATTTTGTCACAGACAAAGGAATTCCCCTTTAGGGATGTTGCAAATTGTAGGGGGAAAATTTGAGCTGCCACTGTGTAAGAAACTTTTACTGGCTGTACTCTTCCTATGTAGATCAGTGGTTAGTTGACAGTTCTCTTCCTTTGAGGATTTCAAGTCCAGAAAAGTTATCTGATGGTTACCCGTATCTGATGTTAATCTTAGATTTAATTCATTAAGATTGAGTTTGTTCAAAAATGTCCGAAAACGATCTTTAGATCTGGTCCAGATCATGAATATATTGTCTATATAACATAACCAAAGACTAACATATTGCGTTTGTTCTTCATTAATCTCACTGAAGACAACCTCCTGTTCCCACCAGCACAGATATATAGAAGAATTTGCCTACAAAAGTAAAAAAGTTATGTTTAAGGACAAAGTGCAAAAGTTTAAGAAGAAAGGTAAGACACTCACAGGTATCCTCTATACGTAAGAAATAATTAACTGCCTGAAATCCTTTATCTTAGTTTATACATGTATAAAAGGTTTCAACATCCAGTGAGATAAGAAGATCATCCTTTCTCACTCTGATACCTGTTAGTTTACGGAGGAAATCTGCCATGTCTTGTAAATATGATGGAATACTTGTCAAATTATTACGTAGGTTAAAGTCCAAAAACTTGCTTGCCTGTTCTGATAGGCCCTGTTTACCAGAGACTATCTGTATTTCTGGGGGTTTGTCCTTGTTCTTATGTACCTTGGGTAACATATAGAATGTAGGAATTTTAGGATTTGTAACCCCCAGGAAGCCATGTTCTTGTTTACTGCTGATACCATTTTTAAAGGTTTGATCCACCAATCTCTGGTACTTAATAAGGAAATTATCAGTTGGATTGAATAATAAGTGCTTATAACATCTGTTATCAGATAATTGTCTTTCATGTTCCTCCAAATATAGCTCTTTTGGCCATAAGACCACATTCCACCTTTGTCTGATTTTTTTATGACTGTATCTTCCAAAGAACCTATTTCTTCTAAAGCTTTTCTTTTAATCAAACTCAAATTGTCCCCCAAACGGGGAGTGGTTTCCTTTTTGAGATATAATTTATGAAGTTCCTTTGAGACCATCTGCTTGAAAGACCACCGCTTTTTTCTATCTCACCTACACGCGGAGGATTACATTAAATTACCTTCTTCATCCCACTGTATAGATACATAGTACCACTACAGCTTACTAAATGTCATAAAACTGGGAGGTATCATAACATAATATATATTGTGTATTTGTGATATTATGTAATTTACAGGCTATTGTCTGCTTATACTTTGATACATACAAACATATAATTTTTGATAGTTGAGTTCAGAGTCAGGTACTCTAGAAAGGTATTTACATAATAGTGTACCAGTACAACAACTTATCTGAGTTATTTATACTCAATTTTGGATCTATCTCAATTCTGATTTTGTGTGTCTAATATATGTTTATATATCATAAATGTTGAGTCCAATCAGGCACTTTATTACACCCACCAGCATATAGTATGTATCTAGATTTATATTATTGTGGGAATCTTTATTGTTATTTAAAACCTGATTGTCACTCATTGTATGCACATTATACTGTGAGACACTTTTCATTTTTTGTTATTATACTTGGTGTGTTTTATATATATAGAAGCTGTCCTTTAAGTACTTGAGATCACTTGATCCTTTAAAACTTTTGTAATATTGAGTATATACTGTGGTGGATGATTACAGACTTTAGGTGGTTCTTTTCTCTTTATTTTTTTCACGCTCTCATCAGCACTGGCCTGCAGGAGCCAGGCACAGATTTGACTAACAGCAGAAGCACCATAAGGGAATCAGTATCTGTCTGTTTATGTACTCTCATCAAGTCTCCTCTACACAACGTTTGAGAAGTAATGAGGTTTGACAGCAAATGCATGACATTTTCAATTCTTCTTTCATGACATTTGTCATTTACTTTATGAAAATCTCTTTTCCTACTATTATAGCTACTACTGAGGAGGGGTACACTCATTGAGATCATTTGATGCATGATAGCAGATGACTAAATAGCAGTATCATGTTCCTCAGACTTAGTAGTTCTTTTACTACACTTGTATTTTTTCTATTCTATCCTTGTTGACCATCAAATGAATAGTCTGTCTGATTCCCCAAATGTATTTTACTTATGTATAACAGATAAATTTTTTTCACCATCTATCATTAATATGGCAAATCACACAATCTTAATATCCTCAGGGTCTTTAATTTGCATATGATGAATATTATTTATGACCATTCAATGTGAGGATTAGAGGACTACGCATTGTGATACATCATTTTATATGTTATATGTTCCATGTTGTATTCTGTCCACTTGTGTTTTGTTGCTGTAGTGTAGTATTGCTGATATATATTTTTAAAATATCTTTTTTTAACAGATGTTGTAAGTTTGTGCCCCCAACAAAAAGAGTTTTCTTTTCTTTGTGCTATACGTATATCTAACTCTAGGGGAGCACCACCAACTTTATTTGCTGATGGCATATATTTATTTGATATCTATTGATATATAATATCTGTGATTTTCTGCCTCATGCTTTGAGATTTTGGCTAACAATATGACAATATAAAGCCAGTGCGAAGATACTATCTTTTTCCAGACTACTACTGAAACTGGCATATTGCCAATTGTATGTCTTTCTGCAGCTAACTTTCCCTTTGATGTTTTCTTCTTTACCACAGTAAAAGACTGGTTCTTGATTTTAGATTCCCTGACAGCCCTGTATGACCTTGGGCAGTAACTTTAGTAGATGATGTAGATGGACAAGTATCGTCATGACTGGTGGCACTGGCAGCAGTTCCAGCACTAGTATGTGGTTCATGCTCTCCTCTCAAATCCCAAATAACCATTCTCCATATTAAGAAACTCGAATGAAGTGGGCTAAAGCACACATGACAATTTGTTCCAATTTTAAATATTACACTGTGGTATCAATGACCTACAGTGTCACAAGATTATTTATGAATAAGAATAACAAACTGCACTACCACTTAGTGTCACAAGATTAATTAGTTATGAATAAGAATAACACACTGAACTACCACTTAGTGTGATAATATTATTTATGAATAAGAATAACACACTGCACTACCACTTACAGTGATGTAATTATGTTTTACATATAATTCATGTTATTTAGCACTTTGTTGTGGTCTTTTTGTCATCATGTAGAGTAATCATTTATTCACAATTGAGGAAAGAAGTGAAAAGTTTAATATTAGACTGTGCTACAATTTACAGTGTCACAAGATTATTATGAATAAGAATAACACACTGTGCTACCACTTGCAGTGTCACAAGATTAATTATTTATGAATAAGAATAACACACTGCACAATACTTGGACGATAAACTGTGGTCTGGCCAGCAGTGTCACCAAACAATAATAGCACAGCTAAGTTGCTAACATACACACACCAAATTTTTTTTTTTTTTTTTTTTGGGTTGATATTAATAATTTAATTCCCTTTTATTTTTTCACATGGGAAAAGAAACCTAGAATAAAGCAGCAGCCCCTTGATGAAAAACACAGACAGCACCCATTTTTAATGGACAATAAAGCACCCCTGCCAAGTGCAGACAGACCACCTGCAGAGTCACAAATACATTGATGATAAACTGTAGTCTGGCCAGCAGTGTCACTAAACAATAATAGAGCAGCTAAGTTGCTAAAACACAAAAAAACTCTTATTTTTTTTACACTGGGGAAGAGCACCCCTGATTGACAGAGCACCCTCCCTGGACAACACAGCACCTCTTTATGGACTGCAGCCCTAGCCCCTTGATGGACAGGACAACAACAGCAGCCCTTATCGATAATAACACAGCAGCAGCCCCTTGATTGACAGGACAAGGGAAACAGCAGCTGCAGCACCCACTGAAGCCCCCTTTTATATACTTCAGCCCTCACCCCTTTATAGACAACACAGCAGCAGCCTTCAGTCCCAGACCCTTACAGGACATTTTGGTCAACACACTGACACAGACAGTGACAGCAACATGTCTGGTCAGTTTACCATCCATACCCGTAGTGAAAATGGTGCTGATCACCTGGAACTCTATAGAATTCAAAACCTATGAGAATCTGACAGCGGGAGGGTGACATTTTACTTCGTTTTGAGATCTGTATCATGGGGGAAAATGCCTAGCTCAGATCTCGCCTCGAATCTGGTACTCCCACTTTGAATCCATAAGGAAAGAAGGTGAATGTGCTGCTCTGCTTACCTAGGTGGGATTCAATTACCCAGTACTGATCACATACAGTATATACAGGATTTTGACTTTTTTCAAATATCTGAGGTGCGAAATCTGCCATCTTTTACTGAGAACCAATTGTTACCAAAGAATATCCATCATTCCAGTATATTTGAGACCAGTTGGAACTTACAATATGTATTACTTTATGTGAAGGCACAGAGATTAACCCCTGAAGAAATCTCTAAGGAGACGTAATGTGTAGGGTAACTGTGTTTTTAATCCTAATTTTGTGACTACATCAGTACGAATACATGATTTAAACATAAGGGTGAATCATCCATTTTCAAATGTGGAACCCTGTAAATAAGCACCATATAAAATTGTATTGGTACTGTACAAAATGTTTTTTATTGTAATAAATTTAATTATGTTTTTATAAGGGTGTCAACAGCTTTTTGTCCACAAAAACTACAAGGTTTTTATACAGTATGTGAATGGTTTAATCTTCAATAGTAGTATTTTGTAGCATTTACCCAGAACAGCCTTTTCTTATTTCTCCAGTAAAGTTACTTAAGTGCTCTCTCACAGACCTTTTTCTATCTTTATTATCCAGTCCCACTAACAGGGAACTCTGTATGAGTAGTTGCTAGGTTTAGTTCTCCGTATAGGTGCAGGATAAGGGTGGTTTGTATAACCATTTTATATATATATATACTGTATGCATATATATATATATATATATATATATATATATATATATATACATACACAGTCAATATGCTTGCACTCCACCACCTGTATATTGAGGTACCCCAGGTGCCACTCCAATAACGGAATAAATAGCAGCAGAAATGGTTGGCACTCCAGAGGATTTGGCTAAAATAGGGTTAATAGACCATGAAAAAAATCACTTGGCACACCGAGGCTGCAGTTCAACATTTCATGAACTTCATTCATTTTGTCAGGAACAAAAACACATAAGAGGTTACATACCTTTATAGACGAACAATCACCCTGTGCACAATGGCCTGAGCCTCGGATGGATGCATGATGACATCATCACAGCGCAAAACAGCACTGACATCCCTGCAGTCTGGTGGGTGTGGCCAGAAAGTTTGTACACCCGTCACCATGGAAACTAAACATGGACCGGCCAAACTAAGATCACATAAAAGGTCACATGCACTCCAGCAATGACACAATAATACTCAGCAAAAGGCTATGGGAAAGTGCTAACAAAGCTGCATCAAAACAAACTATAATGACAGCATGAATGTATCTAAGGAAATCCTCTAATCCTCTAAACAGGATAGATGCTGGAAAGTCTGAATTAAGAAAGTGATGAGAATGACAGGGAAAGATGGAAGAGAAAGAAAAGAAGGGAGGAAGGGAGAAACAAAAGGGAAAGAAGGGAGTACAAAGAGAATAGCAGGATAGAGATGTAAAAAGGAGCAAGAGACTATTACAAGCAGCAGTTCAAGGAAAGATACTCATTAATATCCAGTGGAAAAACACAGATTACAATCTCCTACTCCCTTTCACAATTTCACAATTTCTAATTCATTGAGTTTATGGAGTATTTGAGAATGAATGGTTATAATCTATCATTTACACATAAATTCAGTTCGCATGAGATTGAATACTTGGATTTAATGATCAGCAGTGATGACCAAGGGATCACCAGCAGAAATTATATCAAACATGTAGATACTAACAGTTATGTACATTTTAAAAGTGGCCATGTGATACCATTGGAAGACCAATATTCCTTACTCACAGTTTTGTTGAATTCGCAGGAACTGTACCAATGACAATACTTGCCAAGAACAAATTGAGGTCTTTTCTGAAAGATTTTGGGAAAAACAGTACCCAGAAGAAATTATTATACAGAAAGCTAAAGATAAAGCTAACTTATTGGAGAGATAAGAATATCATCTTTACAACACAATTTATTAATAGAGAAAATTTAATTAGAAGGATTTTAAACAAACATTGGGATATTTTGAAAACAGACCCCATTCTAAATGAAATAATACCAGCTAAACAAACAATAGCTTTTAGGAAGGCAAGGAATTTAAAAAATCATTTAGCACCTAGCACTTTAAAACCCATAGGAAATAGCACCAAACATTTCTTACAAACAAAAGGGTTTTTTAGATGTACAAATTGTAATATGTGTAAATTTGTGAACAGTAACCATATCACATTTACTAATTTTAATAATATGGTATCTTACAATATCAACATCAGAATGAATTGTCTTTCAACATGGGTTATTTACATGTTGGAATGCCCATGTCAACTTAAATATATTGGGAAAACCAAAAGACATGTGAAATTATGAATGCAAGAACACATGAGGGGTATTAAAAACAAAGTGGACAATCACTCTGTACCAAAGCACTTTGCTAAATACCATAATAGCGATCCAGCAGGCTTAAAATATATAGGGCCATTGAATAAGTCCATATGGACTTAATGAAAGTTATGAATTTACAGCATTTTTATGATATTTATATTATTAATTTTATACTCAGGTTTTAATTATATCAGAATATTTTTATCATTTTTATTTCCGTTTGTCTAGGTCTCTCTTTATAAAATGTTATTTACATTTTTTATATATAATATTATATATATATATATATATATATATATATTAACTAGTGTTGTTATGGTGATTTTATTCTACATATGAATGTAGGTATATAATTGTAAATGTTTAATATATGCAGCTAAGTATAATCTGAATATAGGGTAACTATCCCCTTTCTCTATATATCCCAGTTTTGAAAATCTCACTAAACTATGAGAATTCTCCTCTCACAAGATGGCGTCATCCATTAAAATCACACTAGGCTTCTAGAAAATGGCTGCCGGCTGAATATATTACAGTATTAGCCACAGTGATACTAGAGCATGCACCTACTATGATGTGCATGATTCAGAGAATGGTCAGGCTCCCGACAGGTGAGGTACATTCAGAGACACTCCTGGAGCCATCGCGAGATTTGCAAGCCCCGCACATGTGTGATGATTGGCAAAATGGAGGCGCCCACTGGACATCCGATCAGGCCATGTATGGGCCTGCTCCAATGAGGGGATAGGGTATAAAAGAGGGGGGATATGCTCCATTATATTATCTTCCTGATGAAGTACATCTATATAAGCATCAGAGACGAAACGCGTTGAGGGCAGAGTGACCGTTTGCTTACTGACATGCTCAGCTATCAGATAAGCTCATTGCTATTTCATTAAATGTAATTGTGCACTATTTATGTGTTTAGTGTATTTGTAATAAATTGTGTGTAGTACTACACCATGAGAGTACTATCTGTTTTTCCACATACTGACCGGGCCCTGTGACATCTCTCATACTGATTTACTGGAGATATCAGAAGGGACACCCTTACAAGATCATCTATAATACCAGCTACAGGCTCATATATTAGGGCAACACGGTACACAGATTTTATATGTGTGTTGCATCCTACCGTTATTATAATGATTTACACTATTGTGCGCTTGTTTCCACTCTCTCTTTTGCATAAACCCTGAGGACCGTACAACAGGGGCCTATTTTGGGAAACCTCAAGCTGCCATCTCCAGAATTGGGAAACATAGTGTTTGGAAGTGGATGTGCATATCAGAGACAGTTTATCTGATTTAAACCTTGATTTGGGTTTAACGCTGTAACTTGTACCTGGACCATTATATATATATATATATATATATATATATATATATACAGTGTATATACTATAGCAATTAGGGTGGCACTCCACAGATTCAGCATAGATACAATTTTATGAGGTCAATGTTTCATATGTTCAATAATACATATTTCATCAGGATAAAGTACAAATACTTCTTACCTTATTTATAAGACACCACAGTGAAACACCATAACCCATGATCCCCACTCATTACCCTTGCCTCTGCTGATGCATGTGATGTCATTACATTCGGCACCTGGAAGATAGTGGTGATCGTGGGTAATGGTACTTCACTGTGGTGTCTTATAAATAAGGTAAGATGTATTTGTACTTTATCCTGACGAAAGTTGTATTATTAAACATCTGAAATGTTGACCTCATAAAATTGTGTCTATGCTGAATCTGTGGAGTGCCGCCCTAATTGCCGCAGCATATTTGGGGTGACTTCATTCCCGTATGGGTACCCAGGTACATTTGTTTAAATTAGTGGAGTGCTGGTCACAGGAGAGTGTATGTATGTGTGTGTATGTATATATATAAAAATGAGGGTTGGAAGGAACTTGTGCCTGATAGTGTAGTATTATTTAAAAATGCATGTGCTCAAATAATAATAAGTGTGTGTACCAAATGAAAAATTATTTAAGGCTTATCTGTAATTCTTTACAAGGATTCCATGTGATGGGATAGAACCGGGATTTCAAATAGCTGGAACCATAATATGAGGGGGTCAAACAGAGCCAGATGAGACACATGTATAGTGTAGTACTTCTTTAAAGGATAATTTGCATAATAAGAAAAAAAAAGCATACCAGAGAGGTAATTGGGTATATGCATGTAGTAATGTGTGTCCTGTTCATTCCATCAGTATCCCATATTGGCCCCGGTGGTTTGCATATAGGTAGGTTCATTTGCTTCAAATAAGCAGAAAATAACCCTTTCTGAGCAACAATTTTCAAACAGGGGTTTATTGACACATAGTGCAAGGGGATAAGGAATACAAGGATTTAAAAAACATTAAAACAAATATAGTTATAAAGTGCTTATCTGCAGATGGTTGATAGCATGGAGACAGACTGGTATAGAAGTCCCAACGCATTTTGTCCTGTTAGACTTCCTCAGGGTTGGTAGTGAGTCTCTTGAGGTGCCCTTTATAAACTGTACCTATGAAGATAATAAGCTGCAATGTTTCCGGCATCTAGTGCCATTTTGCGCATGCGCAGTCACCCGTGGCCATTTTCTGTGACCTCATTGATGATGTCCATTGTATCCCATAGTCCTGGGCGGTGCTTAGCATGCATGTTCAGACTGCGGCAGCTACCTCATAATGCCTGCCACGATCACGCTATTATAACAGCACCGATAGGATACAAGGGGAGCTTGCCACTCCGCATGTGTGAAGGGAGGGAAAACAGAGCCTACAACACTGCTATTATACAAGTTAGAATAGGTGGCGGCCATATTTTTTGTTTCTATTATAATACTATTGCAGGCGGCCATTTTGTTGGTGGGACATGGCCCATTGTGTGACAAAAGGTGGCCATTCTGCATATAGCCTCATTATTTAATCCTTTCTGCATATATGTTTAATTGTTTAGAGCAAACCTCCTTATTGCTACAGTTCTGTTTAATATGTTGGAATTGGGAATATGGGATATTGTTTTTCCAACTTTTGGTATGTCCACTTCTATAGTGTAAACAACTGTTGGTGTCAACAGGTTTTATATATGTTTTTGTGGATATAGTGTTCATAGTTCCTTCTAAAACAACATCCAAAAATTCAATCTCTGGTTTTTGTAAGTTAGAAGTGAACTTTAAATTAAAATCATTAGTGTTGACAAAATTCATAACATTTTTATAATCCCATTCATTACCTTTCCAAATGATGATGATATTATCAATATATCTTTTATAGAGGTGTATCATATGTTTATATGGATTGTTTTTGTATATATACCCTGCTTCCCAGTTACCCATGAAGAGGTTTGCGTAACTGGGCACAAAAATGGTCCCCATTGCAGTTCCACAAATTTGTAAAAAGAACTGATTTTAAATAATTGTGTGTTAAAATGAATAAAACTAGGTCAATAATAGGTCCTAAGGTGAGCTCAGGGGAGGACAGAAACCTCCCATGGAGCAGAATATAAAAAAATGGGTCTTCATCTAGGATTTCCTGCAAGCTTTGACTCCTTTAAAATGCTGTATACAGGTATATAGAGATTGGACATCTATGGTAGCCAACATAAAGCTATCATCCATTCTAATATATTTTAAAATGTTTAGAAGACTGGTTGTATCTTTTAGGTCAGATGGGAGTTCTTTCACATACTTTTATCAGAATATCTGGATATTTTTCTAACTATGTGATGTTACAGAACCAATCCCTGCAATAATGGGGGGTCTCTCGGTCGGTCGGTCGGTCGGTCGGTCTCTCTCTCTCTCTCTCTCTCTCTCATAATTATAGAATAAACTTGATTCATTTCAAGATTATTAAAAAAAAACATATTATTAATGCAGACTATGATGAGAATCATGTCTACAAATGGCTAAAGGGTGACAAAAGAAAAAGCCAGTGGGCCAAGGGGAAAAGGGAAAAGTATTTGTCCTACAGTGGGAGTGACAGTGATTTTCAAGTTTCTGAAATTGATGAAAGGGGTACATCATTGAGTGTCCCTTTAGGTCAAACAACACTGACCATAGAGCAATCTTTCCCAGATCTGCCACCCACAGGGGTGGGCAAAATAAAAGGAAGAGGAAGGACAACAACCAAAAAGAAAATTAAATCTTCAACTTATCCAAATGGCACTTAAAGGACAATAAGATCTGTGTCTTGAATAAAGGTCTAAGTTTTGTGTCTGCAAACAAATTTAATGAGTTCAATTGGAAATGTGATTGTTACAGATTTGCATGGAAATTAAGGTTGAAAATATTTTTTAGACATGAACTTGTTTCTCCCTCACAACCATTTGTTATAGATGTCTTCCTTAGTAAAACATCTAGGTCCAAGTTTGATCCAACATCGACCAATCCATCCTTAAGGACCTTTAACCGATTGTTGGATGAATCAGTGACTAAATTTACATCTGCTCCAGAAAAGTATGTCTAAATTTATCCAAAGCTTAGTTTGATGCACTCAGGGATCTTGAATCATAGTATGATATCATGATCAGACCCACCGACAAAGGCGGAGCCATCGTCATCCATGATATTGCTGATTATAGAGCAGAAAGTCTATCTCAACTGGAGAAAAAGCTATTTATAAATAAATGAGAACAGATCCAATTTTGGATTAAGAACATGAGTTGGAAATTATTCTCACTAGGGCTAAGGATACTCATCTGATTCATCAAAAATTGTTTGATGCTCTATACATCAAATTCCCTAGAGTGCTGGTGTTGTATACACTACCCAAGCTTCATAAACACTCTACTAAATCTCCCAGATGCCCTATTGTCTTGGCGCTGGACTCTTTTATCCAACCAGTGTGTCAGTTACTAGACTGTAATCTACAACCTCTGATCTATGACCAATGTACTTTCCTAAAGGAAACATCTAGTTTCTTGCAGAAATTGTCCAATTTCTGTGATGTTCCGGCAGATACCCTGATGGTGTGTTTGGACTTGAGTACTTTGTACACTTCCATACCACACCATGAGGTGTTGCGAGCCATGAAAACATTTCCAGATGTTAATTTATCTAGTACCATTTTTGATCATAATCTCTTTCTTCAACTTTTAGAGCTGCTTTTGTGTAGAAATTATTTTATTTTTGATTGAGAGTTTTTTGTGCAGCTATGGGGATGTCTGTGGGTTCACCTGTAGCCCCCTCGTATGCTAATGTTTTATGTTCAAATGTGAGTTTGAACTATTCTTCAATGATGAGGAGATCAGCAGACACATCTTACGGTACTTACATTACATAGATGACATTTTTTCTTCTATGGACCAGGAGTGCGATGTGCTTGCAAGAATTGGTTGATGGCATCAACAATTCAATATCATCCATCAAATTCACTTGTAATTAAAGTACATCTGAGGTTCATTTTTTGGATGAGAAGGTCAAATTGGTTGATCATAGTTTTATAACAGAGGTTTATAGAAAAGCCACAGACAGAAACACATTTTTGGCAGCAGCTAGCCTTCACCCTGAGTCTTTGCAGATAGGTCTTCCCTTCTCACAAATGATACATGTTTCACAGATTACAAGTGATCCTGCAAAAGTGCCTGGGGAGCTAGATTTCCTAATTGATAAATTTATCACTAGAGGGTATGATCCCATCTCCCTCCATGAATAGATAGCAAAAATGTTAGAAATTCCTAGATCTCAGTTAAAAAATCCATCTGTGAAGGACTCCAAAAATTTTATCCCCTGGACCAATGATTTTTCCACCTCTAATTCCATTATCAGGTGGACTACTCAAGCCCTTTGGCCTATTGTTTCATCTGAGAAGGATCTTCCTTTTTCTATAAGTAGGCCCATTGCCGCATTAATTGGAATAGCTTAGTGTAAATTAGCATCTTGTGACAACAGGTTATTATGAATTTTGTTGAAATGATGTCCTGCTATGATGGGTATATCTGTGGTTTTTGCCAGTGATTATTTTAACTTTATTGATTTGATGGATTCTTTTCATTTCTATGATCTTGTGTTCTGTAAGTTGTAGTTTGCCGTGTAACTGTTTTATGTATTTGTATGTTTTGTACAGGTGTGTACTGTGCTTTCCCCTCCGTATGGACCCTACTGTGCTTGGAGCACAGTCACATAGCTTCAGGTGGAACACAGGATCAGGAACCATGGAACGCATGGTGTGTGGTTGCCATGGGGATGAATTCTGTGATGCCCGGAAGTGGCATGGATATGCACGATGGGCAGTAAGTGGCTTGGCAGAGAGGTGGATCGGCAACACACTACACATGGGGTATATAGTGTGGCTAAGTGATGCATTTTTTTGTATGTTGATTCTTGTTATGATGAGGTCCTGATGACGGGGCTGCGGCCTTGAAACATCAACCTGTGACAATACATGTTTGATTTGCTGAAAACTCTCTGACTGCCAGTTCTCTTGGATTCAGTATATATATCAGCGAATGATGGATGGCACTCGCGGACTTTCTGTGCTGTAGACTGGAGTACTGTGGGTCAATGTTTCAGAGTGCAAAACTTTTTATCAAGACAAATTTATAATACAAACAACATACTTTTAATTCTGTTCTCCTCATGCTGCCATGAATCTGATGATGTCATTTGAGGCTCCATGTCGCTGGTGTCTCGGCATATCCAGGGGGTGTGGCCAAATAGTGTTTACCATCACCATAGTGACTGTTATGTTAAAAACAAAGATAAAAATGTGACACTGACAAGGGTAATACAGACAAAAAAGGACAACTAGCCAGTTTCCAACAAGTAAGGCTGGATAAGGACCTATGGATGCAAAATATCTGTATGAAATATATGTATATATAGAACGGCAGATCTCCGTTTGTCTATATCTATCACATTAAGGAAGAGAAAATACTGATCCATCTAAAATAGACTAAAGATGCCTGATAGGCACTAAAATGCAATTTACAAATAGTAGACTAACACTGAGGACTATATATAGAACCTGAAGTCGACATAGAAACCCGGATATGTTTAGCTGGCAGAACTAATTAAAGGAGCTATAACTGTGCTCCACACAATATGACATGTATGAATTCTATAGGGAACAATTACAAAAAACTAGTAAATGAGAGAATCTCATTTAATCCCTGTGGGTTTACAGTTTGTAGACTGTGTATCTACCAGGCTTCCCTTTGCAGCAGCATCTGATTCCGGTCCCCTCCTCTTGGATTAGGGGGATCCAGTCTATCATTTTGTAATGGATAGTGGATAAATTATGGTAACATTTATGAAAGTGCCTGGCAAAAGGATGTTCAGAGGGTTTACCCTCTAATGCAGCCTGGATGTTTGACCTAAGTAAGGCCATTGTTTCTTTTAATTGTCTAGAGGTTTTACCTATATACAAAGACCCACACAGGCACCGTATGTAGTATTGCACAAATTTGCTTCTGCAGGTTAAAGGATGTTTGATTTAAACAATCTTATTTCCTGAGTGTGGATGGGCAAAGGTGTTGCCTGTTTCTGAATATCTGCAAGTCACGCAGCCAAGACATCTATAGTTGCCTGGTTTGTGTGTTAAGAAATGGTCAGCACTCTGGTTTTTAAATAATTAAATGTAATTGTGAACTACTATGTCCTTAATATTTTTGCCTCATTGGAATAAGGGTAAGATTTTATGGTCCTTTAATCCAGGTAGTTGGCAATCTGAAGTAATGATGGGCCATATATTTTTGCATTTACGCACAATTTGATTGCTGATTGGAGTGTATTCTTGAGTCCAAGGAGTATTTTTTAAAACTTTTTTTATTTTGTGTTTTAGATGTTAGAGCCTCAGATCTATTTAGTAATAAAGCTTTCTGTTTAGCTTTTTTTAGATCAGTGGGATCATCCCAGTCAGTATCTCAGTTTTATCTTTGTTTTTAACATAACAGTCACTAAGGTGATGGTAAACACTATTTGGCCATGCTCCCTGGAGACGACGAGATGCCAGTGACACTGTGCCTCACATGACATCATCGGGTCTCTGTCGGGATTTGCAGGAGCTGGAGGAAATGCATGAGGTTGAGGTGAACACTATTAAAGGTATAAAGAACAGGAAGTACTTTACCGCGCTCACTCTTGGTGAATGCTGTACATCTAGGGTATAAATTCCAGTCCCTATGTATAACAAACACTGTCTAGGTATACACCAAGAGAAGCAAAATTATGTTCAATCTTCTCCTATGTCATCATAAATAAAATGTATATTACACAAATACAAATTTAATATTCCTTAAATCAAAAAACACTGTCAATAAGAGCATGAAAAGAATGATCAGTAAATCTGTAGATCTGTAGGTTCGGGTTTAGCGAAACCTGTCACCACGTACCCCTGCCACTCGAAGACTTACCTGATAATCCCTGCACTGTCTGTCTCTCCGTACCGAATTTTCACAACCCCAGAGGAAGGCTTAACAAGCTGAAACGTGTTGGGACACACCATTATTACCACATTTACCCTATCAACAAGAGAGACCTAAGCAGAGACAAGGGCCAGCTTCACAGGAGTCATGTGACTGGCACAACTTGGAAGCTGACGGAAGAAAGAGACACCGTGGCCAGGAGTGTGACAGGACCCTGGTACGAAGAGACAGACAGCACAGGGATTATCAGGTAAGTTTCCAAGTGGCAAGGACACCTGGTGACAGGTTTCTCTAAACCCAAACAAGTGACCTCCTCTCCCCAGACAGTAGCACCTCCGTGACCGCCGGGCAATGGGCACATCTCTTCAAAAGACAAACTCGAGCATCTGGCAGTCAGGTAAGGCAACACAGTCCGGAGACCCCTGACTCAACCCTGTGCAAGTTCACCTCATCCACCAGCAATACACCGCTCCTGCACTACACTGATTGTCCTTCAAACCCATCACCTATCAATATCAGCGGGACGCCGCTGCAACCATTAAATTAGACTTTTTTCCTGGATCTACATATACCATAGCAGATTATTTCAAGGACATTTGGACACTTCATAACCTGACTACAATTAGTCCAACCATCCGAGGACTAACCAAGGGCAAGTGGCGACTCACTTTAGATACTGATGCACAACCATCCATTTCAATCAGCTACTGCCCCCTCTTATTTTCCTTTCTTTGTTTGGATATTATATATCTACAGATTTACTGATCATTCTTTTCATGCTCTTAATGACATTGTTTTTTGATTTAATGAATATTAATTTTGTATTTGTGTAATATACATTTTATTTATGATGACATAGTAAAAGATTGATCATAATTATGCTTCTCTTGGTGCATACCTAGACAGTGTTTGTTGTACATAGGGACTGGAATTTATACCCTAGACGTACACCATTCACCAAGGGTGAGCATTTTAAAGTACTTTCTTTCTTTATATAATTCCTTTATATAATCCTGTTCTTTATATAATTATCATGAGAGGAAAGGCAAACTCTCTTTCTTTACCAGCAGCACCCCCAAACAACTAGAGTTTTACGATACAAGTCCAGTGGGCATGTATCCAATATATTACTATTAAAAGTATGTTGTTTGTATTATACATTTGTCTTGATAAAAGGGTTTGTGCCCTGAAATGTTGACCCACAGTGCTCCAGTCTCCAGGAAAGATTGTTTTCAGGCACAACAAGACCCAGAGTGCCATCCATCATTCTCTGATATACATAATATTTTAGAAAAGGCACCAGGCCAGTTGCAACTTTAACTGTAGGAGTGCCGGACAACATCATTCTTTATATATACTGTGTATATATATATATATATATATATATATATATATATCCACAGCTCATAAGCCATCACTCACATCATTTTAAAAATACATCTGCTGGGGTGCAGTCAGCTTCCAAAGAAAACCACAGTCCTTTTCATAATGCATATATATGCCATAACTACGGCTAATTAGTATTCAAACATATTTCATGTTTACCATGCATAAAACTATTTATTTAATAATAATATTTCGCCAAAGTAAAAACATGAAGCTGTCATTGTTGCAACCTTTTATTTTACAATCTTACATACATTGTCATCTTTTTAAAAAAAATTCCTAGGGCAAGTGTTATTAAGGGACTATGATTATTGCTCAATGGCTTCCTGTGTTCTAAAGAAGCATTTTTTAGAAAAGAACATTATAGAAAGTAAATTGTTAAACCTAATTGGCTAAAAAGGAATTCATATACCATGCTTTCACTGATATATTTTTCCTTTAATGTATAAATAAATCTCTGAAGAATAGACATAATTATCAGACTTATGATAATGCAGTATATCATGTAATTGAACGGTCAGAAAGTGCTCAAACAACATGAAAGATTTTCTAATCACAAAATTCTTGTATTTTAACTGTAAAACTAATTTATTATTTGTTAAACTTGTGCAGAATATCAGTGGTCATGCAAATTTGAACATATTTGTAACAACTAACAACCAAAACAATTTGAGGGGGACATGAAAAACTTTGCACCAAAACATGTACAGTCCTAATCTCCTAAAATATTCTATTTCACCAAGTCTAGAGATATCTGCTTCAGTTCAACACGTAATCTTTAATTTAAGTTTATTACCAAAGCTAAACTAAAGTATTAGTCAACCTTTGTAGGAATATTATATCCTAAATCCCATAGGAGTCCATTCAAATTAGTTATGAATATAATTTTTTTCACACTTTTCTCAGTGAATTTATTGTGCAGTTTGAAAAAAAAGCATCACTTCACATATTTCATTTAAAAAGTCTATTATTTGGATGGAAATTATATAATAGTATGTGAATATTTCTAAAACTTCCATAAATAAATAGAGTCTCCTGTCTGTACAACGTAGCAAATGGAGAGAAAGTCTCCATCAGTCTTTAATGCTCATATTAGTAATCTATCAGTGATTTGTTATTAATATTGTTTTCTCTCAACACCATTTTATTTTACCACAGTATATTATTTAATTTACTTTAAATGTTTTATTACTTATTATTATTTGTATTTTTTATTATATTTGTCCTTTTCATTTATCTAGAGGCATCCAGCACCCACACATATCATAAAAACATATACATATACAACCAAACATCTTCATATACATTATTTTAAATGTATTATTTGTGTTATTTTAATGAAGATTCCATAATTATTATTTTTGTACCATATATACACATTTGCTTTGTAATGGATATTAAAAGTTATTGAAGTTTGTTTTTGCATGCAATAGATTAATCTAAATATTTATTTAAGTTGTATTTTTGTTCTTATTATGATTTATCATATTTCAAATAATTTAAAACTGATATTGCATACTATAGTTTTTATTATATATTGTTTGTTTTCCTCTAATTTTCAATATTTATAATATGATATAAAAATATCTAGATTGTTGTTTGTTATATAACTAATTGATTCATTTTGTAGTATCTACAAAATAGATTTATCTAAATAAAAGTATCAGATTTTTGTCTGGCTATATTCTTAAATCATTTTAAAATTCTCAGTTATTTACTAGTCAGTTAATTATACCTAACTGTTGTTCAGGTTATATGTAATTAATTATATATTTCATAGTATTGTATTTTTTAGAATTTAAACTTAGAAGGTCCTATAGCATATAATTGATAAAGTGTTTTTGTAAGTTTTTCACTTAAAAAAAGATGAGCTTCAGACAGACAGTAGCAACATGGATGAGCGAGCACATCTCTGAAGACAGAAGCCCACATAGAGGATGAAAGAGAAAACAATATACAGTAGATGAAAATACAGTGCCGAAGATGAAGATGCAGGATATGAAGAGCATGCAAGCAAGGAAGGTTGAGAGCTGAGCTTTACAGACTAGGAGAAAAATGACCTACAGTAGTCCCACATCTTGGGGCAAAGAGAACACTTAACTTCGTCCCCTCTAAAAGCAAATAATTTGGAATATGATTGCTGAAAATGTTTGTGCTCTGGGTGTAATTTCTAGGTCAGTGGAAGTCTGCAAGAAGTGCTACTGGGACTGAAAACATAACACAAAGATAAAAATTACAAAAGTCAAACAATTTGCCCAAGGTACAGGAGGAGGAAATCACTTAATATCTGACTTGTGAACAAAAGATTGATTGTAATTATGAGCAACTGTACATGAAAACCAAAATACCTAGACCACTTTGAGAGTACTACATCACTATTTGGCAACCTGACTAAGTCCCTCATTTTGGTTGCTCATTTTGCACTTCTTTCATCAGTAGTATAAGCAGTTATAATTGGCAATTAAGTATTCTATTTAGACATAGTGAAGATGTGACTCTAAACCACAGGGAGATGCATGAAATTGGGTTGCATTCAACTCTACATCAGCCCCTATGTGTTCTTTGTTACTCTCCTTGGTTGTACCCAGAAATGAAACTCAAAGTAGTTAGAACTTATCAATTGATGTGTCAAATAGAAGTAGGATACTATGAAATATCAGATGATTACTCTGATTATTGTTGACATGTAGTTAAATGATTAAACTCTGCAAGCTGTCTCTTTAACTGGGAGTTATTGTGCAAGACTCATCAGACTCAATTACATCACATGTCTCTAAATTGTGTATTATGGTGAATGGTTAGTCTATCTGAATTCTCATTCCATGTCTGTGTAAATATTATTCACAAGACTTAGAGGTCAGTCCAATTAAAGCAGCAGGTGCAAGACTTGTTTATGTAACTCTTTAAAAGGGTCTGCATATGACCAAGCCTGTCACTGTGTGTATTGGAGCCTCACAGTGCTGTATGGCTGTACAGTATTTAGCTTAAGAGAGATTTTCACCTTATAATATTGACTGCTGTTTATCATCTATCACCTGTATTCTGGTATCTTCAATAAAACCTAATCTGGTTTGGAATCAGCATGCGGACTAACCTCCTTGCTCACATCTGCTATACCCCTAATGATAATACATAATAATATAATACATCATAATGATGTGCAAGATGCAATTTCAATGATATCCTGGCTTATTAATGATTTGGCTGTGCTAACCCCTCTACTATCTACTATCATGAACTGGTTCCTGTTTACTGTGTAACAAATATTGTCTCTATTACTGACTTTGCCTGTACTTAATTCCACTAATACCACCTACCATTGTCTATCTACTTTTATGTAGGTATCATTCATCAAGCTGCTACCAGCCAAAGGGATCTTCTCAGTTCAAAAACAAGCCATATGTACAGCTTGGCTGTCAACCAGTGACACGTTCTTCCATGTCTAACAGCCATATGCAAGGAACCATCCACACAATCAGGCACTGTCATATCCACATACTTTTCACATACAGGGGTATCAACTCCCATATTTGTAATGGTGTTCAATGCACCCAATATAATTTTCTTCAAAATTGTGATATCATGAACACCCACAGAAGTCTGGAAATTACTTAATTTAGAAAGCGGAGTAGAAAAAAAAATAATTCCCCCCAAAAATAAAAAAATATGAAATGCCTAAAAATTTTGTAAAGCCAATGGTATTGAAAAGTCAGATTTTTCTGCCTAAAATAAAGGTGTAAGCAGGTAAAAGCAATTTGTACACAATATATGTGATGTCACAATAAATAAAAGCCCATGACTTAATATGTTGTGAAGGTAGAAGCAAAATAGGGATGGGATACATCATGAATATTATAGCTATACTTTAGGTTAATGTACTATTGAAAGCAGTGATTTCACATGGGCTGCATTAGTTCTAGAATTGAGGGAATTGATCACCACTGCACATGTACATGATATAGCAATGTTAGTTGTAACAATTGAATCTGACTGTTCATGGACACCTATAATTTGTAGAGGTGTGCACTGACCCCTGTGTTTTGATTTTGGATCAGGATTCATCTTTGTTTTTTGGTTTTTCAAAATCACGCTCAAGTGTTTTGGTTTTATTTTTGGATCTGGGTTTTAAAAAAAAATGATAAGTTTTTAAAAACAGATAAAATAATGTCATTTTTGTAATCCAAAACCTGAAATTTGGATTTAAAATCTGAAACTGTGAACAGTGGGAAGATCAGAGTCACCACTCAATCTGTCTGGATTTCCTCAGGAGATCAGAACTACAACTCAGTTCTGTCTGGATTTATGAAATTTGGATGGATTCCGGTTTTTGGAGAACCAAATGCACATGTACTTGTCGGTAAGAAAAAAAAAGTTGTATAATATGATACTTTTTGCTTTAGAATTCTTGCAAAATTAATAACATTACGTGAATTACAGTATATTGTACAAGGTGAAAAAAAATGTGTTTTAATGGGTCAAAGAAATCACAGTACTTAATAAGTATGAAGTTCTTTAAAACTGCATTGTATGTCTTTCCAATTTAAAAAAATTAACTAATGTACTTCGCTTGCATGATTTTCCACATTGGCATTCTTATGAGGGAAATCCTAATAACTACTAGTAAAAATAATGATCTCTGCATTCCGTATTCCGTAGCTTACATAACAAGTTATACAGTATTTATAGAGAGCTTTCAGCAGTGTCATTACGCATTCATCCTTAATTGACCCAATTATTTTACTTCTTTTAAAAAGAAAATGTAAATCATGGCAGTAGTTACATGTCACTAATCAACAGATAATGAGCACAGTGTAACCTACATATACTGTTTAACCAAGTAATCATAATTTTATAGTATGCATGGGATTTTTAAGATTTAAGGTAGAAGTATGGATGTAAATCCAATAAAGGAATGTACCACAAAACATCTATAATTTACAGTAATGTGCATTTAAGTGTCTATTCTTGAGGTAACAGTACATAGCTCCTTACTGGTGACTGTATACCAATTAAATCCTTTTGTAAAACATATTTTTGAACATTTCAAAGCAATGCATTTTTTTAGTTACAAGCCTTGTTTTGCTAATTAATTTGCAGTAGATGTGGATCCCTGCACACTGACTTGGGTTATGGATATGAGGTGCTGCTCACTGTACAGGGATGTCTCACCCTAGTAGTACAATGAAATAGATAATAGTGGAGCAAGTACTCAAGCAGGCTAGTGGTGAACAGTATGTGGTGTATAGAATCAATTGCATGTGCAGAATCGATAAAATAATCCTGTTTACTGATAATAGTAAAATCAACAAAATATAGTAATAAAATATACACAATATGGAGAATAAATATAAATAAAATGCAATTCGAAAAAAGTGTAACCCTTGGTTGACAGACAGAATTAAATACTGGTAGTAAGTTTAAATTGTCCTTATAGTCTTATTCTGATGACAAATGTGAGAAATCTAATAAAGGTGTATCATTGGTAATTTTGACAGATTAAGTCAATATCCTTATGGTAGGTAATACTATGCTTTTAAGTCTTTCAGGAATGTGGTGTCCTGCGCCTCCTGTTACACTTCTTAGCCCAGTCCCATTCTGTGCTGCTGCTACATGACGCAGGTTCTCAGTTGTTGGTGTTGATTCAGCAGCATGTTCTTAAGCTACAGTATGTGACACTCCCATCCCTCTCATTGGTGGCACCAATTGTAAGCTGTTCATGTTTCAGCAGCAGATTGAGGACGTCATTCAGAGACGGTTGCTCGGGAGCGATCGGTTGCACAAAAAGTGATCGAGAAAATGCAAAGTGAGTGCTCAATCGCAATGCACATCATAAGCGTGGAAACACCCACAACGATGAAAGCACACCTCCCATCTCTACGGGCTAATTCAGAGTCGCAGGCGGCAACCTATGTCAGCACGATTAACACCAGTTACATTGTTAATTGCCTACAAACATCAGTTGAGGCAGAAACCATCGCCTGCACTCGCAATGCTTAAGGTAGACCCCGGGCTACCTTTAGCACTGCGAGCAGTAGCATCATTATTGCAACGAGATGACGTGTGTGATGACTCGCTCAGTAATATATGCACGCACTTAAAACCAAACACACCTGCATTTGCGCACCACACCCCTGTTCACAAGCACCTTCCCCTGTAACCACCCACAAACGGCACAAAATGTCAATCACAGCTATGACCTCGTAGTGACTAGCGAGCAAGAGGATTGCGGTCGGAAAGACAGGCTTGCGCATGCGCACTGCCATGTGTGCGCATGTGCAGTTGAAAAAACATTGCTCGCTACATCCAATCACTCCGTGTGACTGCCTCTGAATGAGGTCCTGATTGGTGCTGCAGTGGTCACCTTTACAGCCCTTGTACTTCCTCTATGGGTGTGTGCACCGGCTTCTTGTGTCTGACAGAAGTCGTCACTTTTACAGATCCTTCTATACCTTTCTAATCTCAGGGTCCCTGCAGTTTTGTAAGCAGGTATGAGACCCGTGGATGTTCTGGTCTCACTAAGCTTGCCTTGTGTGTTGAGGTGGAATTAGCATTTGCAGTGGAGTAGGTGTAAACTTTGTAAGGTGCAATGTGATGTTGGACCGAATTTGGGCTTAGGGTCGGATTCAGAGATGGACACTAATGCGATTGCAGCTGTGATTTTGCATGAAATGCAGGTGCAAAAAAATGAGAATAATTCCAAATCCCAGCAAGCATAAGGATGCCATGCTGCTTTCTCATGTGTACTATGTCGCTTATCTGTTTAAATATTGGTAACTTTGATGCACATCGAGCGGCCATCTTGCCGCAGACTCGGCAGCTCTCCTGACATGCAGAGGGGTCTCATTATGCATAGGAGGTCACAAGGGCTAATTTATGCACACCCATGAAGATATCGCCATTGCGTCCATCTCTGAATAAGGCCCTTACTTCAGAGTGTCCTTCAATGCATTTTGGCAAGGTGATTTGCCTTCTTAAGGGATGTATCCATTTCTGGTCGGGAGACAGTTTAAACAGATTACAATGGGTATTGCTTTCGTGCCATTAGTTATCTTTAGTTGCATTTGAAATTGTCAGTCTGTAACATGTCTGTAACATGTGACAGAGAATGGGATGCCTTTGTTTTTTCCTTTTTATTTTGTAGTTTTTGGAGACCAGCAGGAGAAATCAAGAATAAAATTCAGCAAGAGGAATTGGTCAGATGACCACAAAACAGCTAAGAAGATCCAACTTACATTTTTTTAATGGATATTCTATCATCGCTTTTTCCTGCTGGTCTCCATTAGGGTTTATTTTAAAACCCATAATATCCACCTGTTTCCTCCATTATGCTAGCACACAAGCCCAGGTTGTAATTATTTTTATTTATTGTTTTTTCTTTACTATATGTATTTAAAGCGCAATCTAGCTGAATGAGCATGTTTGTCTTTATCTATGTTTATATTTATGTGTAAGTATATTTTTTTTAGATTTCTTCCAAAAAATATTAGTGACAGAAATTTCAGCATTTCTGTGCAAATTAAAGTTTTATCAGCAAAGTATTATTTGCCAAGTTATGATATTTAAAAATAAAAGAAAAATAACAACAAAAATAACAATACTTTATACAAAATACCCCTATTATAATGATTAATAGTAACTATTTTTGAAGGTTGATGACTGATTATGTAAATGTCTAAAGATTGTAATTTGACACATTTATGTAAAGACTACAGTGGTGAGTAATAGCACAGTGAAGACTCTAGTCAGTGCCATTTTCCCAGTGATTTCGTTACTGTGCTTGTGTACAGTATGTCTCTGTGAAATTGATGTCAGTACCATTTTCACATAGATTTCTTCAGTTGCAGCACAAGGTAACTATGGGCCTGATTCAGCAAGGATCGTAGTTGCTTATACGCATGCAATTGGCTGATTATTTTGCACTGCTTATGCATCACAGTGCGCGCGTGTGGACCAGACACTGTGATAGGGACTGCAATTGCAGAGGATACGCAGACCCATGGCAGAGTGATTGTCAGTAAGTGCCGTTTGTGGGTGGTGATGGGGGGCTGGTGGTCGGTTAAAAGCAGGCGTTCCAGTGTGTTTCAACGGTGTTGCATGGGCGTGCATAAATTAGCCTCTGCGATACCAGATGCAGCCTGAGGTCTTAGAGTGCGCAGAAGTCAGCAATTCCTGAGTGAGGTCTGACTTGCCTTAACTGTGCATATGGGTCCAATGTTACACAATGTTACCGATTGTTTCGCTATGTTGCCCAAGTATACAGATGTGAGCAAGGGGAGGTGGGCATCCTTATGTCAGGCTGCAATCACAATGTAAATGCAAATATTTACATATCACCACTGATATTAGTAACTGCGTTGCGTGCGTATAAGCAGAATAGCGATCCTTGCTGAATCAGGCCCTGTGCTGTACACCATAAGCTTCCCTTGACTTGGGGCCCCGTATACACCACACTCATTGTACCAGTTATAAATATGCCAGTGATATAACTCTTCTTTTTCTATCATGGAAAGGAAGCTGGGAATTTCATGAGATATTTTGTGTCCCATGCTGTTGCATTCTAGTAATTGAACATACTGTAAATATAGAGGATACATTTTTTACACTCCGCTCCACCCCACCCCACTCCACTCCACTCCAATCCACTCCATTCCACTCCACTGCAGTCTTATATTTGGATAACATTAAATAATACAGTTTCATGATTGTCTAATTCAGAGCTAATTTTTAATGACATCTAAACCAATTAACTAAAAGTAACAGCTAAAAACTCAAAAGTTCATATAAGCATGTACATATGTACAGTACCTCTTCACAAAATTACAATAACAAAATTACAATGAGATGTCACATGAAATTTAATGATTCTGTATCTTACTTGAGCTCTGGAAATGGTTGTATATATTGTGATTTGTCTGTACTGTGTTAAAATACCAAATTGAATAACTGGACTAGAATTTGACCATAAGAAAGCTAATGTTTAATCTAGTAGCTGAATTCATCACATCTAAAAGAAATAATAATAATAATAATAATAATAATAATAATAATATACTTTCACTGCCCCAGCAAATTGGAAAAGAAACAACTGCAACTGAGATTCTACACTATGCTGACACTAAGGGGCTGATTTTGAGTAGCTCAGAAAGTGGCTACAGTAGCTGCTAATTCATGCAGGGCTAATGTGGAAATTTGTGTACTTGCAAGTGGAAACTCATGCCACTCACTGATTTTATGGTAGCCACCATAACCATCATCATTAGTATCAACTTTTGTACCAGCCCCATGCTAAGTGGAAAGGGTTGAGTGCGGGTTCCCAGCATTCAGGATCCTGGCAGTCAGAATCCTGATGCCAACATCCCAACAAGGATAGGACCTGTCAGTAAGTATACTATCCCTAACCCTCCCTCTAGTGCCTAACCATAACCCCTAACCCTCATCTTAACCCAAATACTTAGGATGCCAGCAGTCAGGATGCTGGCATTAGGATTGTGACTGGTGTTGGGATTCTCATGCCAGCATGCTGAGCATTGGGATCCCAACAGCCAGGATATAAGCAACATGCCAGTGCAATATATCAATCAGGAAACAGGTTTCCTTTGCATCTCTAGACTAGTTATATAGCTATATTTGTAGTCTGTGTTACAAATAGAGATGATCGGGTCTGGTTCTCCGAGAACTGGACCCACTGGAACTTCATGATACGAGACAAGATCCAAGTCTGGCTCGGGGTTTCCCGAATGGCTCGGAACTGAAAACAAGGCAAAATGTCATCCTCCCACTGTTGGATTCCCATGGGTTTAGGATTGTATAAAGGTCCCAGAAATCGGCACCATTTTCACTCTGGCTGTATAGAGTGTACAGAGCAGATGTGCGCTGTTCTTCTAGGGTGCAGTCAGTGTTGTGTGGTGTTGTCAGTGACTTGTCACTATTTGTTCAAGGGTGCAGTGTTGTCATGCTTGGGCTACAGTACATAAACTGGGGGGTGCTGCTGTGTCACATACTGTTGTCCTGTCAATCAAGGGGAAGTGGCTGCAGTACTAAAGGGCTGCTAATGTGTTGTCCATAAAGGGGCTTGAACTGCAGTACATAAAGGAGTGCTGCTAGGTTGCCTTGTCCTTCAAGGGGCTAGGGCTGCAGTTCATAAAAGGGTGCTGTGTTGTCCAGGGATGCTCTGTCAATCCAAGGGTGCTCTTCTCCAGTGTAAAAAAAAAATAAAATCTTATTTTTTTTTGTGTGTGTACTAGGTAGTTACTTGTTAGTAACTAGTTATGCTATTATTGTTTGGTGACACTGCCAGCCAGACCACAGTTTATCATCCATGTATTCGTGACTCTGCAGGTGATTTGTCTGCACTCTGCTACTCCACAGGGGTGCTTTGTTGTCCATAAAGGGGTGCTGTGTTGTTCATCAAGAGGCTGCTGCCTCAACCAGGGATGCTTTTCCCCAGTGTAAAAAAAAGAAAAGTAAAATAAAATGATTCCTCAAAAAATAATAATAATTTTTTTTTCATTTTTTTTGTGTGTGTTCGCAACTGAGCTGCAATGTTATTGCTTGGTAACACTGCCGGCCAGACCGCAATTTATCATCCATGTATTGTGACACTATAAGTCATAGCACAGTGTGTTATTCTTATTCATAAAAAATCTTGTGATACTGTGAGTGGTAGCGCAGTGTTTTACTTAGGAAAAATCTTAAAACACTGTAAATGATAGCGCAGTGTATAATTATTTTCTTATTCATAAAAAAATCTTGTGACATTTTAAATGGTAGTGCAGTGTAATATTCAACTTTTTACTTCTTTCCTCAATCATGAATAAATGATTAGTCTACACACTGACTACAAGACCACAACAAAAGTGCTAAATAACATAAGTAATATATACAATTTAATAACATCACTGTAAGTGGTAGCACAGTGTGTTATTCTTATCTTATTCATAATAAATCTTGTGATACTGTAGGTCATTGATACCACAGTGTAATATTTAAAATTGGTACAAATTGATGTATGTGCTGTACCCCACTTAATTTGTGTTTGTTGATGTGGAGAACAATCAGTTGAGAGGAGAGCAGGAAGCACATACTAGGGCTGGAGCTGCTGCCAGTGCCACCAGTCATGATGATACTAGTCTTGCTACATAATCTACTAAAGCCAAAGCCCAAGGGCATACAGGGCTTAAGCCAGGGTATCTAAAATCAAGAACCAATCTTTATAGTGGTAAAGAAAAAAACATCAAAGGGAAAGTTAGTTGCAAAAAGACATAAAATTGGCAATATGCCATTCACTACACAAAGTGGCAAGGAAAGGCTATGGCCTTGACCTTTATTTATGACTGGTGGTTCTGCCTCTTATGATTATGTTAGTACAAGTGAACATGCTGACTTAGAATTTGAGTATGCTTCTTTGGAGGTGCACCTGGATGAGCAGCATATTTCTGTAGCTGATAATAAAAAGAATGTTGTTGATGAGGATGTTGTTTATGTAAATTAGGCACCAGTGGCACAAACAGTTGTTGCCCATGATAAGGAAAAGCCCATTGTCATGCCTGGGCACAAGACAAAAAAATCCACTTCTTATGTGTGCAATTATTTCTAAACAAATCCAGAAAACAAGCCAAATTAAATTTTGTAAAGCCAGAGTAAGTAGGAGGTAGGAACCTTAACCATCTTGGAATCTCCTCCATGTTACATCATCTGCAGCACCTTCATCCAAAAAGTTTTTTCACAATTCAGAAACTTTATTTAAAAATTACCAACAAGCAGTCCAGCATCTGCTATCTTCACTGCCAACACCTTCAACAACAATATCAATCATGAAGTGATTGGTTTGTTTGGGCACCCACAAAACAAGCTACCAATTTGCAGCTGACATTGCTGGCAATGATCTCTATGTGCACATACTGGTTTTACAGAGGCAAGATTTTGTAGCCATCATCATCCAATTCCTCACCCTCATCAGTGTGTACATGATCTTCACACAATATTAATTTGTCCCCACTGGAATTCACGATTACAGGTGCCTCTGTAATTTTTGGATGCAATTGGAATTGCTGGGAATTGCTTTTCTAGTGAAGTGGAATCTAGATGGGATTTGGTAGCAGGGACACAGAACCTCAGTTAATTATCTAAAACCCACTGTATTATTGGCAGATATTGGATGCACATCTAATACCAGCATAGATGTTATGGCGTCAGTGATCTGCTATGCAACTGGGTGACTGCTGTCATACTTGGTCTCCCTTGCAAATGATTTTTTTATCAGTGAATTGTTTTTTAAAGTTCTACTAGTAGTCTTCCTGGTCCCCTTCTGGGATGAAATTCACTCCCAGCAGCAGGCATAGCATTCAAGGATTCTTCTGGTGCAAGGACTGATGTGAATGATTTAAATATTTATTTGTAAAGGCTTTTTAAATATTTGTAAATATTTTTCATAGAATGGATTTATCAAGGTACTGTAAACATTCATTAGAGACTATGGTCCATGGTGATATGATAGCATCACACAGTTGCTGCAAAATTGTCAGCTGCACAGTCATGCTGTGAATCTCCCTTTCCACCACATCCCAAAGGTGATCTATTAGCTTGAGACTTGTAAACTGTGAAACAATTGGATAATACTAAATTCGTTGGGGTTGATTCAATTAGATGTGACTTACTGTACTGCTATACTGAAAGTTTTTCATTCTCTGCCCCACAGGGCTGCATACAAAACTCCACAAGTCTGGGGTGAGATAGGGGCCATTGCCAGCTTTTCTACACTATTAAAATAGCAACTTGTCCAAATTACATCTAATATAATTTACCCCATTTTCATGTTTGTGTAAAAGGCTTGATAATGGTGTATGCTTTGTGAACTGGAACATTATCAGCAACAATACTCACTGGATATTTGTTTTCACATAAATATCCAGTTTGCTCACTGGATATTTGCTTGCACACAAATATTTGTAAACTCTGGAAGATGCTGGGCATAAAACCAAGAGGTGTAATACTTTAAATCGCGAGTATGTAGTTTGTTAAAAATTGCAAGATCTGACTGCATTCATAATTATATGCAACTCTGAATCAGGCTCAAAGTGGCCACTACAGTCACACCCCTTTTACACTAGAGCTAAAACCTGGGTTATTGCTGTGTTAACCTGGGTAGCTCCTTGGTGTAAAAGGGGAAAGGGTTGGACTGCCAGGTCGAGTAACCCGGCAATACAACCCAGGTAACTTCCAGGGTTTAACAGGGGAATAACCCGTAAAACCTTGCAGTGTAAACAGGGCGACCTGGGTCAGGGTGACCAGGATCACGCCACATGCCTGCCAATTGGGCGGCTTCAGTGGCGCTGGGAGATGACGTAGTCTCCAAGCATCCACTTCAACACTGGAAAAGCCAGGTCTCTGCAGACCCAGCTCCCATGTGAACGGCGCCGACTCAGGAATATCCTGAGTCGGTGCAAGGGAAATTCAAGGTCTGACAAGGATTGGAAACCTGTTCAAACCTTCAGGTCAGACCCGGACTTTTGGTATAAATGTGGTATAAGCGTACTTTAGCTGGGAATGTGAGTTGTCATTTTAATGTGTTCAGAAAACAAGACTTGCCAGGTATTACAGATGAGTGCGACAACCTGTGTTTTGGTTTTGGTGAAACCATCTTTAAAGGTTTTAGCAAAACCACTCTCAAGTGTTTTAGTTCTGTGTCAAGTTTGATTTTGAATTTCTTTAAAATTTATAAAAACAGCTAAAATCATGACAGTGTGGACCTTTTTTATTATTACAGTATTGATAACTTCAATAGCATTCATTTCCAGCCATTTTTAGTCAATTTTGACCATCTCATAGCCACAAAATAGTTTTTACCCATATTGTCTAAAGGTTGCAGCGAGCTGGCTGGCTAAACTAAGTGACATAACAGCAGCACAAACCCATGGCAGTTTAAAAGACTATTGCACATCAGTGAAACATAGTGGCACTGCAGTGGGAGACGACAGGATGGCAATTTAATATAAACTATTTAATGCTATAGAATTTAACCAAGAACTAGATCAAAAGCCCAAGAGCAGTGCAAATAAATGGAGGTGGGGTACATAGTGGAAGCCAGTAAAATGATTTATTGATTGATTGATTACAGTAGTAATATAACTATAACAAACAAATCTAACATATGGAAAAGACTATTAAAAACAAGCTTTCCAAAATCCCAAAAAGAATGGAAACTGAATCCAAACAGTAAATCACAGGGCTCAGTATTCAATCAGAGTAACAGCCTAGTCAAAGTCGATAAATATTATTTATACAATTTGATGATGCTTCTCTATATCTGTGGAGCAGCTGCAGGAAACAGGGCCTATATGCCTGGATGAGAAGCTAGTGATGGATGGCATTGCATGATACAAAACAACATAAACACCTGAGTAAAGTACACTGCCTTTCAAACAAACACAATCTTGGCAAAGTCCAAAATGAAACGTGGAACATGAAGGAGTTCTTCCCACACCCCCACAACCCCCATTAGGTTTTATATTAAAAAGGGTATGCACATTTTAACAAACCAAGTGAAAGGGACTGACATGTTTGTGGCTAGAGTGCTTGGTGTGTTTGGGCTCACCACAAATCAAGCTACCAATGGGCTTAAGGCAACTAGCAGTGTTGTAATTGATCATCACAGTTGGAAGATGTCATTATCATCCTCAACCTCACCACACAATATGAACTCATGCCCACTGGAATCCACTATTACAGACGTCTCTGTACTTTATTGTAATTGGCAGCAAAGGTCTTCCTCAAAGAATTTGTAGTTCATTTTTATGAAAATTAGTTTTTCCACATTTATAGAAAGTAGCCTCCTACACTGATCCTACAGACTGTTCTAAACACCCTTTCTTAGTGCACACTGGATGGTGGGCAGCTGAAGTAAAGTAAAGCTTGCTTCTACAGGGGCTACAAATTACCCTTTTTTCCTCCTAATATTCAAAGGGACTGTGTGACATGCTAATTTGTACATTGTCATTAAAATAGTCCTCCACCATTCTATTGATGCTTACTGTATCAGATTGAGTCATGGTAGAATTGTCAATAATTCTGGCAACATTTTTCCAATTTGACCAGATGTAATAATTGTGTTTTACACTGTTGTGCTGAGTTTACTCATCCTCATCACCAGTGGGTCTCTAGGAAAAGGTCAGTTTTTTTTCCTGGTAGCAACATTTGTAGGAGAGATGAAGCAGGAAACGTCATTGTGTCATATGCCATTTGAGCTGACAACTTCCTGAAAAGAGCTTTTTGCATCTCTTAAGATCTGTGTCAGTTGTAAATAGAGACATCATGTATGACTTAAACCTAGGGTCAAGCATGGTTGCCAAATTGTAGTGATCCAAGATGAAGATGTTGCAAACCCTTTGATCCTGGTGAAGAGAATAAAGAACTTGATCTACAAAACCGTCATATTTAGCCAAATTGTTTGTTTCATCTCCTCCTACACCTGACTCAAGCTGGAAGTGTCTGATCTCACTTCATTGGTTACCATTTCAAATGGTTTCAGTAGCTTGCATAAAATGGAGTGTATTTTCCACTGTGCTGGACAAAGCTACAATCACCGCCTCTTAACACTCCCTATGTCATGACTTGTTATGTACAATTGGATGGATTGTTGCTTTTCCTCCAGCATATAAATGGTGGAATTCCACCTGGATACTACCTTGCTTCAGTTGGTGGCATGGGAAATTGAACTATTGTTGCAGCTCCTGCAATCTTCCGCATGCAGTTTCTAAATGCAGAAAATATCCAGACATTTTTAGGACCACAGACAGCATGTCCTGCACAAAAATTTAATTTTATAAGAAATTCTGAACCACCAAGTTTACTGTGTGCACAAACCATGGTACATGTTCAAATTCACCCAGTTGTAATGCTCGTACAATATTACTTGCTTTATAAGAAATCCTGAGGAAAGTCTTATCTGGGAAAGACATTTTGATATCACATGCCTGAGTTTTTAAAACAGATTGACACTGCTTTATCTCTTAGTGACTAGGTAATACATAGAGTAGCTTGTCTGTGAATGAGCTGGCATTGTGTTAGATACTGCTGTTGCTGAAGGCAATACACCCACCCATTGGACTGCCACAGTCATGTAATCTTTAGAATGACCAGTACTGCTTGCCACATATCTTTTGTTAAGTGGATAGTTGGTACAATGGCATTTCTAGATCAAATATAAGTTTTTTACCACAACCAGATATGGGAGATATTGCTGTTCTGGTAAAATGGAATTGTGACGTATTTTGATAGCGGGAACACAGGGCCTCAACTAACTGTCTCAAGCAAGATGCATTAATGGAGGATATTGGACACAGATCTAATACTAACATAGCTATCATGGCTCCAGTGATCCACTGTGCAACAGGATGTTAGCTGCCATTCTTGATTCCTCTTGCAAATAATGTTTACACAGTCAATTGTTGTTTTAAAATAGTCTTCTTGATCCCCTTCTGTGATGAAGATTCACCCCCAGCAGCAGCCCTAGTGCTCAAGGATTCAGACACTTGTAGGCACTCTTATGTGGCCCATACACGGTGCAATTTTTTGCACTATATGGCCAATCATATCGACCAATCATGTACATCGTGTGCAGTGTTTGTACGATTATGATGACAATGCACATCCCCACTGTCGTAATTCTGCATCGTAGATCTTATGGAAAGCAGTAAGATTTTGACCTATCGTTTATGATGTGATACACATTGTATGCTGTTTTGCTGGTGTAAGATCTGATGTGCGATGTACAAGGTCTTGCAAAATCCCTGGCCCTCCCCTCCTCAATTTTGGGATTCACAGTGCAACAGAGAAGAGCCAGCATCAAGTCGATCTTGTGTGGTGAGCAGATCAATCAATATGATAAATCAGATACGACTCATCAGTCTCGTATGTACAATCGTGTACACCATTTGACAAATCATATAGAGAGTTTCAAGAGATTAATCTCATGGGAAATTGTACAAGTCATCTGAACATTAGGAAATCGCACAGTGTATGGGCCGGCTTTAGACTCTCCTCATGGATCTGTGAAGTTTTGTTGTATACAAGGTTACAGAAAATGCCTGACTGTGTTTTGCCCTGTCTCCCAAAAAAAGGTATTATAGGGCATGAAAAAACAGTAGCTAGACCTCCACTGGCAAAAAAAGTCCATGGTCTGAACATTGCCTTGCCTCTGCGTGTGGTGTATAGCATGAAAGATAAAGCAACCACAGATTCTGTTATTATATCGATATAATAAATGGGTGTCGATACGGAAGGTAATATCGACACCCATTTATTACTTTGTAACTTTTATACCGGATGATGAACTAATCAACATCAGTTCAAAAAATATATTTGTGTATGGAGGAATTCTTCAGAGGGTTTCACCAAATGTTGTTCAAAAGTCCGGGACTCTATATTCATACATTTTAGGAACCATTATTTACATGCAATTTCATTATTTACATGTGTGTTTTATTGCTCTTATTGAATTTATAAGCATTGGCTGCTTTGTCTTAATAAAGATATAATTCATTTATTATATACATTGTTGCTACAGGTTTGAGTGATTTTTAATTATACTAACAGAATCTGTGGTTGCTTTATCTTTCATGTACTTTTTATTGAGTGGGACTGACTACCCCACACAACCACATTGAATCTGTTCAGTAAATATCAACCCCTCAGCGATTGGGCTGTATCTTGTGTGTGGTGTATAGCATGTGGGCAATATTACATTTCTCTGCAGTAAATGTTCCCGTTATTGTTAGAGGAGATGTTTTCTTTTTTTCCATTCTTAATTTTTCAGAGAATTGCTTTGGGTGCAGATGATGGCTGGGTAACATCGCACAAAGTAACTGCCACTGGAAAACACACTATACATTTTTTTTTTAATCCTTTACAAAACACTGGCAATTATTTTCACACACCAGGAACAAAACAGACGACCTTTGCAAGAAATGTTTCGGAGTACAGATGATGGGGGTACACCACTGCATACAGTAACTGCAACTGGAAAAAACACTATGCATTTTTGTTTAACATTCATTTTACAAAACACTGTCAATTGTTTTAACATACGAGGAACAGAACAGATCTCCTTTGCAAGAATTGTTTTGTGGTGCAGACGATGAGGGGATACCACCCCACACAGTAGCTGACACTGGAAAACACATTATACGACTTTTTTTAAATTCCTTTACAAAACACTGGCAATTATTTTCACACACCAGGAACAGAAGAGATCTCCTTTGTGAGAATTGTTTTTGTCTGTAGATGATGGGGTGATACCACTGCACACAGTTAGAGCAATAATATATGTTGTGTTTTAACACATACTTTTTGAAATATATAATATTTTTTAATTGAATTAGAGAAAACTGCAGGTTTTTTTAGACAATAGGAAACAACAGTATTTATTTTATAATAGAAAAACACTCAAAAGAGGTCAGATACAGCAGAGTTTTTTTTTGGATAGATATTTTTGATTCTACGCTGTCTCTTTCCTCATACATTAGTGATAACAAATGCTGTATAATGCAGATTTCTTGAGAAAAAAGTTCAGATTCACTTTAATAAATAAACAAGAGCCTATTTTTTTCAGCACCACAGATAATACAATAGCCTGTTTTGTAGTGTTAGTGCGCATGTGCAGTCACGAGGGAGGGATTTTTATAAAACACACGAGATATGATGCCAGTAGAATAAAGTTTTGCCTCGTTCTAGGATTTGAACTTTGGCAGGACGACTCAAGCTTGGACTCATATTCACTTGGAAAACTTAAGTTTGTATGTTCAGTTTCTGTGAAAACTGATCTGCTTATGTCTAATTATGATTATTGGCATTTGCTGGTAATTATAGGTAGTCAAACCTGCAATTGTCCCTCTCTTCCATCAACTTTCATGTAAGAATGAATGATAATGAAAATTTTACTATATTAAGAGGTCACAGTATTTGTAAATATTTACATATTGTTTGCTTTTTAAAGCCCCTGTTTAGTTTCAAAATATTATTTGAAATTAATCCAGTAGAGTTTATATCTCTCAATATTCAGTACAGTTAGATTTATCTTTACATTTGATATTTGTTTATAAAATATGCTTCCTTCTTTCAGAAAGATATTTTAACAAGATTGATTATGATTTCTTGTACACTGTACATCTAGATTACCGACTATTGCTTTTGAGTAGCTGAGCACACCAATTAAAACATCTTAAATTGCAAAAGCATGATTTGCCAAAGGGTTCTGCAGGAAAATGCTTTTACTCTATTAAAATAACATCACTTTTATTAAGAAAAATCCCAGCACATGAAAACAACAGCAAAAGAAACTGATGAGCTCTCAGATTGCCCTCTTTTGCATGCAAATCATATCACAAGTTCTCATTAGCATAAATGCATGAGAAATTCTAAATGCTTTTAATTTCCAATCTCAGCCAGCAGTCGAGTAATTTGTCACTGTCAGGGTAAAAATCTAAAAAGAAAAAAAAAATAGATGAGCAAATGCAGAGCTTTGTGCTAAATTGGAATCATACGATTTTTTGATCCACTAATTGACTAATGCTGCTGTTCAATCAAGTGCCTTGAAGGTGTAAATAATTTAATGTACATTTGGAAACATAACTGTATTCTGCACATTGTATGTCTATTATTGCTAAAATACATTTTTGTTGCTTTTAAAAATAATACAGACCATATTCAATCCATTCTTTAACAATTATATAGACACACAAAAATAATGGTTGTAGAAAACCAATGCATAAATTACTTTCCACATAAATTGATCATTTTAACATTGAATTACTTCACTGTGGTTTTGTTGAAAATGCAGCATCAATGGAGCATAGAGTCTTGGAAACAACAAAATAATTTAAAACATGGTTGGTTGCATAATGCAACAAATGAAAATATGCTAATGATGACATGGATATCAAGATATTATTTAATGTATATTAGAAATCCAAGAGTACTTTCAAATGAACCATGAAATTACCTGAAATAAGAAAATAATAGATTGCAAAGATTGTATTTAATTGTATTAATAACTGCAACATTTCAACTGAAATAGTTTTAAGTCTAAATCATAACTTAAGAATCAAAATACTGGTTAAATATATTTTACAACAATCATATTTATTTTCGAGGTGATGGTATTAAAAATAAAAGGGTATGCTCTACATGATCATTCAACATACCTGGTTTTCACATGAACATTTATGAAAACTGGTACCTAGGAAAAGAGTGCAAAACCTACTGCAACCAATAAGATGTCTGCTTACATTTTCTGAACATTACTAGAAAAAGGGCAAAGCCATTAACATATGCAGCACATTTATCTGAGGCTAAATTGTATATTTATATTATCATTTATCCCTGTTTGTTTTCTTACAATTTCCCATGTTTTCCATAGTATCATTAACAGTGGATTATTTTGTATTTCCATCGCTATCTCTGATCTTGAATTATGTAAGAATGATATAAGTGACCTGTCTACAATAAATGCTTGTTCAATCTTAGTATTCACATACTTGTCTTTGCTATATATCCAATCCCTTATATACCTAATTATATTTGCTATGTTATATCTTTAGATGTTGGGAAAGTTTAACCCTCCTTCTATTACCTTTTGTTGGATTTTAAGTAAAGCTATACGGGATCTCTTGTTAGCCCAAATAAACTTCCTAAATTCTTTATTCAGCACTTTTACATCTCTATCAGATATCAACACTGGTAGGACTTGTATTGGATATAATATTTTTGGAAATATGATCATCCTAATCATATTTATTCTTCCCATATATGTTAGAGGTAAATTTTGCCATTTCTTCAAGTCGTTTATGACCAGTTTACCTATTTTTCCCATATTAAGATCGTATAAATTGTCTATATCCTTTGGTATTTGTATCCCTAAATATTTTATTGATGTAGTCATCCAATTCAATGTTGGACCTCCTGTTCACCTCGGCTTACTTTCTTTATGGATTTGAAGTGCATTTGATTTATCCCAATTAACTGAAAACCCAGAGTGCTCCCCAAAACGTGATATAATTTCAAATATATATGGTATAGATTTTGATGGGTTTGAAACAAATAATAAAAGGTCATCCGCAAAAGCCATAATTTTAATTTCGTATGTTCCTACTTTTATACCTTCAACTTTAATGCAATTATTTAGTGTTCGTATCAGTGGATCTACGGCAATATTAAATAATAAAGATGATAAGGGAAATCCCTGCCTCGTGCCTCTGCTCATTAACCAAGGTAAAGTATTAGTGTTGTTAATAATAATAGTGGTTTTTGGTTCTGTACATATACATTTTGTAAATTGTGCAAAAATATAACCAAACTCCCTGTGTTCAAAAATACTTTGCAAGTGCTGCCATGATATTTTGTCAAAAGCTTTTTCAGCGTCTAAACTTAATAGTACATTGGGTTCTTTAGGGTAATCAATCCCTTTTGATGATATTACAGTGGCTATAGCTATTCTAATTCCTTTTACCAAATATCGATTTTGTGTGAATCCTAATTGATGTTCTGTTATAAGTGAAGGTAAAATATTTTCTAATTTATTTGCTATGATTTTAGCTATGTATTTAAAATCTTGATTTAACAATGCAATTGGCCGATATGAACTTAATTCTTCTTTGGTTTTCCTACTTTTGGAATTATTATTGTATTAGCAATATTAAATTGTGGATAATACAAATTTCCTTTATAAATTTTTTTAAATAACCTTGTCAAATATGGTACTAATTGTGGCTCTAACATCTTATAAAATTCCACAATTAATCCATCTGGACCTGGGGTTTTACTATTTTTGCTTGCTTTTATTACTTCTCTAACTTCATTCTCTGTGATATCTTCATTGAGACTCTCTCTTTGTGATTCAGATAATTTTGGTATTTTTGCTTGATTAAGAAATAACTCATGTTGTAGTTTCTTAAATGGGATTTCTTTATAGAGGTTTTCATAATAATTAAAGAATATTTTCCCTAATCTGAGTTTCCTGTATATAACCTTCTTGTTGTCTGATCTCTAATAGCTACTATTAACTCTTTTTTCCCCTTATTTTAGATTCTCGACATATTCACTAAAATTCTCCCTGCTTTCCCACCCCATCTAAAATATTTATTCTTCATATAATCTATTTGATTTTGTGCTTTTGTGCATAGAAACGTTTCAAGTATCTGTCTCGAAGCTATATATATATCTCTCGATTAGCTTCGTTAGATACTTCCGTATAATTTTGAAAAGCTTTAACTGTTTCCCTACACAATTGTTCTTATTTTAGATTATGTTGTTTCTTTTTTTGGATTATATATGATGTTATGTGCCCATGCATAACTGTTTTTGCTGCTTCCCAATATATTATGTGGTTCTCTCTATATTCTGTGTTATCCTTCTCATATTCTTCCCATTTTATTTTAAGATAATTTTGAAAGTCCTGCAAATGAGCTAAATATATTGGAAAGCGCCATCTGAGTATTTTCCTAGGAATCTTTAATTGTATACTCATCACCACTAATGGATGGTCTGAAACGGAGATCTCTGCAATCTCTGTATTCTCCACTCTACACATCAGGTGGTCTACCACCAATATATAATCCAACCTAGAAAAGGATTTGTTTGGGTGTGAGTAACATTATTTTTTTTCACTGGGGTTTTGTAATCTCCAAGGGTCTACTAACGAGTGATGGTTCTTAATACTTTGTATTTAATTTTTGCAACATTATAGCTTTTTGTTACCTTAGATCTATCCATTTTTAAATCATCCACACAATTTAAGTCTCCTCCCATTATTAATTTGGTGTATCCCATTGTATTAATAGCTGCAAAAGAGATGTAAAAAACTGATCATTGGATTCATTAGGTGCATAGATATTTAACAATGTAAACTTCTCCTCTCCTATCCTAATATCTAACAAGTATCTACCCTTTGGATCTCCCTTTTTGTGATCAATAGTATAATGCAAATTTTTATTAAATAATATTGCCACCCCCATTTTTTTTTATTATATGAAGTTGTTATACATTCACCTATCCAATTTGCCCTTAACCCTTTAAGATTTCCTGGGTCCCAATGGGTTTCTTGCAAAAAGACGATATCTGGTTTGTATATTATCAATTGATTTATCACTTTTTTTCCTTTTTAAGGGTGTATTAGGCCCTTCAATGTTCCATGTTATTATTCTCATAATTTGATGTGAACTTATATCTTCTATCTTATTATTACCCATTATATTTATTTCCTATCTGCCCCAGTATTTTTTTTTTTTATTTACCCCTATCTCTGCTTTTGTTTTTATTTGTCCTCTATATTCTCTATAAAGCTTTTCCTCTTGTTGTCTTTATTCATAACCTCATTCTTAAAGTTACCCACTTCATTAACCAATCTAATAACAGTCCTCCTTTTTTCTAAATTTTCCTCCAGTTTTCTAACAATTATATTTAACTGATCTTCATACCTTTCACTTTTAAAAATCATACACAAAAATAACGTGAAAAACTCATGTTGAATCAAGATCAAATTTTTGATAATGAAGTAAATACACATGACTCAGCTAGTGGTAATTGGCTGGATGATTTATACCAATTTAAACAGACTCTGATTAAACAAAGCAAAACTTGGTGGAATAGAACAACATTTAACAACTATGTCAAGAATGACATTACACCAAGAGGGCTTAGACCCAAAATCTTCCCTACTTTTGAGCTGGCTAATGAAGATCTTAGAAAAGAATGGGAGACAACATTGACACAATGCTCTAAAGATCTAATTAAAATACTAATTAAACATGATGAGATTCTACTTAATCAGTATGCCAATGACATTTCCACTCTGAGTGATAAATTAAAGAAATATGAGTCTTTAGACAAATTTAAATTTTTATACAATAAATATAAGAAAGAGATAGATGACTTTGAGCAGGGTATTATTGACAGGAAACGTCGTAAATTCCATAGAGACAAGCAAGATTTTGCAGAAGATAAGGTATATAGATGGAGGAATTACGCACGTCAAAAGAAACCCAATCCAACACAATATACAACTTCCGAAGCAGAATCCTCAGAAGGAGAAGGACCCTCAAATTTATTTGGGAGAGACTGGAACAAGCAAGGTTTTTTAGATGGCAGTCTGAAAGACATCAGAACAGGTTTAGGGATGGAAAACCAAAGATCAGAAGGGGCAAGGGGAGGAGGAGTAAGAAGAAAAAGAGAGACACGTGGATGGAGGGAAGATCCCAGAGAATTTCACAGATACAGGAAATAAACAATGATCAATTTAGGATTATTAATCTTACCAACAGAACCCTTACAAATGATCAAATTACCCTATTGAGCAAGGGATTATCTTTTTCCCCCACACAAAAACCAAATAGGTTTGAGTGTCAAAAAGATCTTCATCTCTTTACGAGAAAGATTCTCTTAAAAAAAATTTTTTGTATGCAACAAAATAATATCTTACAAACCCTAAGTCATGAACCCAAATCTACTTTATCAATGGAGGATAATCAAATCCTACAAATATTGGAAGATTTAGAGATGGAGAGTGAAGACACTGACCGACAAAAACTAATACCATTTGATGCCTCCAAAATTAAACCAAAATCATCTTTCTTCCCAGACTATAAAATATGTCCCCCATTTAAGGTCTTTCAGGACTTAGTGTCCAGAGACTTAGATACTCTCTTTACCAAACCATCTAAACCTCAAGGAGATAATCTGTCTGACAATGAAAGACTTGCCTTACAACAAATATTACAGTGGAAAGACACAATTATTAAGCCCTCTGATAAAGGGGGCAACATTGTTCTTTGGCCCCGTACAATGTATCGTGAAGAATTATGAAAACAGCTTGGAGACCAACAGTGCTATAAAATATTAACATTCAATCCAACTGTGGAATTTCAAGTAATGTACACTAACCTGATTACTAAAGCATACACAGATGGTGTGATCAATAAAAAAGATCTAGATTTTCTTAAAACAGATAATCCCAAAGTTCCCACATTATATTTGCTTCCTAAAATTCATAAAAATGACACTACCCCACCAGGAAGACCTATAGTCTCCGGTGTGGGTAGTTTAACAGAAAAGGCAAGCATATATGTGGATCAATTTTTACGTCACTTTGTACTTACATTACCTTCGTACGTAAGGGATACGATGGATGTCCTCAACAAGTTACAAGATCTAGTAGTTAATCCTGGGACTCTATTGGCAACATACGATGTAGAGAGTCTGTATACTAGTATCAGTCACATTAGAGGAATCCAGGCAGTCAAATATTTCCTGGACATGGGTAGACACTATGAAACAAACTCCTTTTTGCTCTCACTATTAGAATTTATATTAACCAAAAACTATTTTACATGTGATGAGACATTCTACCTCCAGGTTAGAGGGACGGCAATGGGGACAGCTTGTGCCCCCACTTATGCCAACCTCTACCTGGGGTGGTGGGAGAAAGAACATGTTTTTAAAGAGGAATATGAAAAATACACTGACTGCATCCTTCTGTACTTAAGGTACATAGATGATGTATTAATACTTTGGGAGGGTACCAAGGATCTCCTTGAAGAGTTTATAATGATTTTGAATAACAACAATTTTAATCTAAAACTTTCAGGAGAGATTAGCCCAGAAACTGTGAATTTCTTGGATTTAAAGATCAAGATAGAAGTGGATGGTCGGATTTCTACGGATATTTTTCGTAAAAAAATGGCCACCAATAGTATATTACATTCCAACAGTGCACACTTACCATCTACTATTAGAGCAATTCCCAAAGGAGAACTATTGCGAACCAAGCGTAATTGTTCAGATGATATGATTTATCAGGAAAGAGAACAGCAACTGTGTACAAGACTCAAACAGAGGTGATATAGTAACAGGATCATTAAGAATGCCAAACACAATGTCAAAAAATACACAAGAGATTCTTTATTAATTCCCAAAATCAAAGCAGTTAAGGAAGAGCCGGTAAGATTTATTGGGAATTTTAATAATGAATGGCGGAAGATCAATGCCATTTTACAAAAGCACTGGTCGGTCTTACAGATGGATCATGATTTGAGGAGTATTCTCCCTACAAATTTACAAACAAGTTGGAAACGCTCACCAAATTTGAAAGATCGCTTGGTACAAAGCCATCTATCCTCTATGAAAAAATCATGTTACCCTGTCAAGGGCTCCTATAGCTGTAAGCAATGTAGAGCCTGCCAATTTATGATCTCCAGAAAATACTTTGAAGATCATTATAATAAAAAATGGATTATTGACAGTTATATTAACTGTAACACAGCTGGTGTGGTCTACCAATTAGAGTGCCCTTGTGGGCTACGTTATATTGGTAAAACCAAGAGACCGCTAAAAGTGAGATTACTTGAACATATAGGCAATATAAGAAACGCAAAACGAGATAAGGCCAGATTTAAACCTTTAACATCAGTAGCGAATCACTATTTACAATGTCATGACGGTAATCCCAAAGATCTTAAAGCATTTGGTATGAAACAAATACAACTAAACATCAGAGGTGGAGACATTGACAGGGAATTACTCAAATTTGAAACAAAAATGATCTTCCTGATGAACAGTCTGCATCCTTTTGGATTAAATGAGAGTATCAGTTACTCTCCTTTTTTATAAATTAAGTCTTTTTAGAACGCATTCTATCATTTTATATCTCTCATTACGTCCCCAGAAGGATCACGCTCCATGATCATTCTATATAACATTTTTTGTAATAAGGCTATACACATATTTTGATGTCACAATAGGGAATTTTGTTAACATCATGAGTGCACTTAATAAAGCTGCATTTCTATCACTTATGATGGACTAATAATTATTAGGATAAACCTTTGAATTTATATACCAGTAGCTAATATGATTTTTTATTATTGATTATGAGAATTATTATCAGGATCATATAAAGATAATTTGTTTTTTATTTATGATTTATTTCATCACTTTACTGCACATTTTTATTTTTATGTATTTGTTCACCATACTTTTTCACTAACTACACAGGATAATATATGCACATGATCCATACGTATTCATTATCACAACACTTATCACCTAAGTGTGAATTTACACATACTTATCCTCATCACTAACACATGCAAATAATTTATAATCACGTCTTATTTTCTAACATATTCAATTATTTCTTTCACACGTTACTGAACCTTTTTTCACAATCATCTACTTTCACTCCATACCCACTAAGTATTATTTTTAATAGCTTATAATAATTCAATAATAAACACAAACAAAAACCCTTTTTTCCCATGTACATATATTTAATATTTGACACTTTTTAATATAGATAATAGACACATAGATTGTTATATACCTGTTAATGGATATGACACTGAATATGATTTGCAATCATAAAAATATCCTACAATTTATAGTTTCTATACTGTAATCTAATTGCTAGGCATTATTAATAACTTGCATAATCTATACACTTACCTGTTTTATTTCCTATGGTTTTAATGAATCTAATAATGAATTTTGTGATGTGGCTGATAAGTCTATTTATAATATGGATATTAAGAATAGTAAGATCGTGGAGCTGTTTACATCTGATAGGTGTGTTCTGGATTCTGGTTCAGGATTGGTCAGTCCCTTTAATAATGGAGAACAGGGATAAAAACTACACTGCTTGGATACATAAGCGACCTCCTGATTGGCTCAGCAGCACACTTGCTGAGGCTAATACTAAGCTGGCTGCTGATTGGTCCAGCGGACCATGTGACCTTAATACTGCATTTTGATTGGCTTCTGACTGGAATAAAGCCTCACTGGATAAGGCAATCGGGTTGCCTTGAAAAAACATAACTTTTGTGAAACGTACGTCGGTTTTTTGCAGCTTCTGCTGCTGATAGTGTCCTATGTTGTGTTATTAGCACTTGAAAGCACTGCCTCCACTGTGTGGATAAGCAAATGTGATTACCACAGTGAAGAAAATGGCATGCATTAATATGCTTTCCTAGTACTCAGACTATGTTATAGTGTTACTCTGAGTAAATAGTGTGAAAATATATAATCTAATTCAATACTACTACTTGTGATTAAACCTTGCATGAGGAACCCACATTAGACACTCAGTAATGTCAGTCTGAGTGAGTAATAGTTTATTGGCATTCTGTAGCTCCTGCTGCTGATAATCCTATGCTGTGTTATTAGCACTACATCCACTGTGTGTATAAGCAAATGTGATTATCACAGTGAAGAAAATGGCATGTATTAACATGCTTTCCTAGTACTCAGACTATGTTATAGTGTTACTCTGAGTAAATAGTGTGAATATATATAATCTACTCCAATACTACTACTAGTGATTAAACCTTGCAGCTGGGCATGAGGAACCCAAATTAGACACTCAGTAATGTCAGTCTGAGTGAGTAACAGTTTATTGGCATTCTGTAGCTCCTGCTGCTGACAGTGTCCTATGCTGTGTTATTAGCACTTGAAAGCACGGCATCCACTGTGTGTATAAGCAAATGTGATTATCACAGTGAAGAAAATGGCATGCATTAACATGCTTTCCTAGTACTCAGACTATGTTATAGTGTTACTCTGAGCAAGTAGTGTGAATATATATAATCTACTCCAATACTACTACTTGTGATTAAACCTTGCAGCTGGGCATGAGGAACCCACATTAAACACTCAGTAATGTTAGTCTGAGTGAGTAACAGTTTATTAAACAATTTTGCAGCCCTATAGAGGGAGCTATAACAATAGCACTGTATTGTATTAGGTATAATTAAAACCAACAGGGGGTGCCACATTCTGAGCATAAACCAAATACAGTACCATACTGCACGAATAAACCCTATAGCTATACAAGGGAATCCTTATATTTGGGTTAAGCATTAATATCAACTAGGGCATTAAGATGTCCACATATTAATTAGTTTTATATGATTGCTGCAGTTGATTGTTTATTTCTTAACCCAATAGGCGACACAAAGATTTGTATCAGGAACTGTATACATGTTCCCATGTGACAATATTCCATGAATACAAATAGGTGGCCCTTATAGAGGACATTGTGCATAATATAGCACCCATTAAATCAACCTGGTTCTAAAGGTGTAATGGCATACCATAACCAATAGATGGCAGCATAATATCACCAATGGAATTTATATCTTGGTTTAGTTTCAACACAGTATATTTAATTACAATTGTGGGTAGTACATGCAGGGCCAATTGATTTCAACTATATAAATATATGTTATGATTAATGACACTGGAGAAAATAACATTTAATAGAATCTTTACTCAGAAACATAACTGAAAGGGACACAGAGACAAATGAATTATTAATAATTTAATATCAATTGATGACACACATTTGTTTCAATGTTTTTATTATATTTTTTTCTTGGAATATTTCACTAATAAGGCGAAACATTTTTTAAATAATTTATTTAATAAAAGTTATATTTTATATACAATTATCCTCTATGTGCGCCAACAAAGAGACAATACCCTTTTCTTCTATTTTTTGTAAACAAAAATAACATTACCATTTTATCTAAACAGGCATAGAACACTTATCAGCATAAACCTAAACTATATGTACTATGACATTTGTTCAAAAAATTTCTTTGCTTCATCTGCTTCCTCAAACATATAGTGTTGACCATTTGTTTCAATCCTCAATTTGGCTGGGTACATCAGGGAGAAACGTATATGTTGTTTAAATAACAGAGCAAATTAGTGAAAACTCATTCTTTTTTTCGATACTTACGCCGAAAAGTCTTGAAAATGTAATTCTTTTTTTCCACGCATTGTAAAATTTGAAATTTTCCTATAAGCTCTCAAGATCCCTTCTTTATCTTTAAAGTTCAAAAATTTAGCTATTATTGCTCTAGTTCTTTCCACTCCTTCCGATCTTTCTGGGCCTAATCTATGAGCTCTTTCAATTATAATCTCGCCCTAGTCTTCCTCTAATATGAGGGATTTTATAAATTCTTTTTGAAGAAAGTTCATCAGGTATTGACCTTTTAGTGATTCTGGGATTCCCACAAACCTTAAATTATTACGGCGGTTTCTGTTTTCTAAATACTCTGTTTTTTCTTCTAGAGCTTTAGCTATTTTTTTTGTTCTAAGGCTTGTTTTTGTAATTTTTGTCATTAAATCCTCCATATCAATCACTCTTTGCTCTAATAAGTCAATTCTTTTTGTATTTGAGTCTAATTTTGTAATTACTATATTCAGTGATTCCTGCAATGAGTCAAATTTTTGCTCTATCATTAGAATGAATCTTTTTTCAATTAGAGGCATTAAGATTTGTGAAACTTCTCTTGCAAGCTCTTCATATTTAATTACATTTGAACCTGTTTCTGTGTTATCCGGATTTTCTGAGGCTATAGAAACATTTTTAGGAGAATGTGGATCACTCCGTCTCGGATTTGTTACTCTGTTTTTCCCCATCTTATTACTTCCTGGGTTATCCAAGTATTTTTTCATATCGGGTCTTCCCCTAGTCCTTATATTTTGTTTAATGCAGGTTCTTTATCTGTTAGTTTTGTACAGCAATCAACAAAAAAAAGGGAGCTCTGTATGTCAAACAGTGTTCTAGATGTTTGATAGACCTCGGACCTAACTTATCTATCACTCATAAGGGTGATCAGGTCCCTCCTGCATAGGCGATCAGTCCAATTTAAATTATTCAATATATTAATTTACATCTAATTATATTTAGGCTTTTTATTTTTATACAGCTGTTTATATCAGTCTTTGACTCTGCCCCAAATTGTCAGTTTGCTTAATTATCAATCATTCACAGTAGAGGCAGGAATATATTCCACGCTTGCACAGTTTTTATATTTCCAGGCCCTATTATTCGATTTAGGAGAGATAATATTTTGTTGGTTCCACCAACTAGATGTTTATAAGGGAAAGACTTTGTTGATCGCTCCAAAAAAAAAAAATTGCAGTGTTGGTCAGAGAAGGAATTTTGTGCTTTCTCAATTTATATAGGAGCCTTTGAAACATCTCAAACATAATTAAACAGCCTCAATTACTTTATAGTGCATATCCAAGCTTATCAAACAGGAGCACTTAGACCATTATACACTCAAAGCCACCACTTTCAAGTCAGTTCTTATGGCAACTGATCCTATAAAAATGGGGCTCTGGGGAGTGAGAAAGTTTGCACTATTTTCAACAGTAACAACACAGTCGTTTTTTAATCATTGGCTCAGCTTTTCCCCGCTGGCCTCTCACCCCCTAAAGCACCCTATATTTTTAATTTGACTTGCACAGATGTTCCTATTATGAACATGTCACTCCGCTTTCCTCTCCAACAATTTCTCCTCTGCCTCACTGCCATCCACCACAGCTCCTGTTGACTGTCTCCCAGCAGCCATGCAGCTCCATGTGAGTTACCACCACTCTGCCACCCGTGCTCGCCACACTTGTCCCGATAGCGTGGGTCCAACATCCAGCGGCATTGCAATGGGCGCATGACTCCCAGCAGCACGCAACTCCCCACCTGTCTCCCCATGGGTCACGGTCGTTCTGCTGCTTGTGTTTGTTTAACTTGACCCGGTAGCACGTTCTGACTTCGTAAGAGTTGTAATAGGTGTGAGGATGTTCACAGCTAACTATAGCCTAGCTCACCCACTTTCAGCCCCTGTTTCCACTGCCTCAGTATATCCACTGTCGTCGCTGGTTCACCAGGAGAAGCTGTGGAGCTGTCTCTCCTTGCATCCTCCTCGAAAGGCCCGCCCACCGGAAGTCAGTCGAGATGGACGCATTTGAAGATGTGAACATTTTAAGAAGGATGTAAGGTAACAATATAAATATTTGTATCATAGTGCACCTTGTGTCATATTTTTCTTTATTTGCAAATGGCTGTGGGCATTTAGTTATGGCCAATGTTCATAAAAACAGATATAACGACTCACTAAAAATGTTTCCTTATCTCCAGATAATGTCTTATAGTTCATTTAATTTACAAGCTCACAGGGAAGTTCAAAGAAGTTGTCAGGTCATATTATGGAGCCAGGGGTAGGAGTAATGTCTAGGTAACTGGAAACCCTACCTAAGTGTACCCTTGCCAAGGTCTCCAGCAACTCTAAAGGATAATTTAACTAAGCAGAACTTTCAAAAGCTGCTTCGTCATAAGTGGTTTCAGTTGCTAGATTTAAAGGGGCAATAATATTAAATAAAAAATTAGTATTTTGTATTTAATATTATTTCTGTATTAAATGCAGCAGCCAAAACCACAAAAAAACATGTTAGCTTAGAAAAGCACCTTTCAGTAAGATTACCCTTAAGTGACAATTATATGACCCTGTTGGGCTTCTAAACCTACTCTGAACATAGTCACTGGCCAATCAAACTACATGGGCCCTTATTGGAATTTATAAAATAGGCTTTAATCCATGGCACTCAGCCATCTGCAGTGCCAGAGGTATGTGATACCACCATTTAAACAAAAACTATACATGTTCTGCACTCAACTGTTTACACTCTAAACTATATTTTGTTTAAATTGAGGGCATATTAGTTCCAAATATTGCAACATCTGTTTGCCAGTCAACTAAATCAAAGTCTTCCAATCTGTTTAGTCCTACATTGAGAACAAACACCAAAACACACATACTTAAGCGCCTGAATATGGAGATATCAAACTTATTTCCCAATCTATGCTGCAGCTTTTTAATAGAGGTAATTGTCACACCTCTTAGCAGTGAGAGCCAAAAGAGAGAATAATAAAAAGCGCTGCTGATTGGAGACCCTTTATCTTAATAATAATAATTACAATTTCATGTCACTTACAAATGGCCATATATAAGCACACAAAATGACAAGAGAAGTTTCATAAACAACAGTATATAAAATTGTTTTCTAAAATATCAGGATAATATCTGATCATATAGTTATAGAGCAGCCACAAGATATATCAGCAGCACTTTTATTATTCTTTTTTTTAGTCCTACATTGACTCTCATAAATATGAGAACTGCTCTGCTTCCTTCACCACTAGATATCACACAGATTTAAATGAGCACAGGCAACTCTGAGTCAGTCCAAGGATAGTCTCAAACATGTAAATATTGGATGATTTCGAATATCCCTAAACTAATTTATCTGTAAAATATATATACTGTGTATATATATATATATATATATATATACATACATACACAGTATATATATTTTACAGATAAGGTACATATATATCTCTCAGCTTATTTCAAACATACCTATTGTCTGAATACAAATTTCATCATCATCATCATCATCATCATCACTTTGTACTATTATTGCTTTAACTCAGGTCTCCCTCATGCTGCCTCTTCCATGAGGCCTTAAGTTGCAGTATCATTGGATGGATGATGAATACCTGGTGGAGGGTGGTGTTGCCCATCTGTTGTTGGACAACCAGCATGGGACATCAAGTGAGAATGCTACAGGGCTTCCTATTGATTGGGAGGAGGTGAACGCTTATTTTTCTTTAGCCACTTCTCTTAATTCGTGTGAGGTCTAGAAGGTGTCAGGTGAAGCCTGCTAGGAAGAGTATAAAAGGCCCATGTTGAACCAGATGGTCTCATCCTTCTAGTTTAGGTGGCATGGATAGCAGTCATCCAGAGAGGTATTTTTGCCCATTGCATCAATCTGTGATGCTACATCAGGGCAATAATCAGAAAAGGTAAATTTGTAGAAATGTTTGCCATCACTGCAAGAGTAAAGAAGGACCTTTCTGCAGTTAAGGCCAAGGGTGGTATGGGTGAAGAGGCAAACATGTCTTACAAAACTTGGTTAGGTAACAATTATGTCTTCTCAGCAAACTACAGTAGGAAAGTTGAAAACTCATCATGCTAATGAAATCAGGTAACTTAATCTCTTGCACAGTCTGGAGAACCAATGTTGAAGAAAAATTTCTGCCAACTTTCGCCATTCAGCAACTGCGTGCCAAAGACTGGCGTGCCTGCCATCGCCTGAAGCAAGAGGTTGTGATGCGGTTGAACTCAACCCTCTATATGCTTCAGAGGATGGAGTAGCAGCAAAAGGCCATTCAAGCCTATACATCCACCTATGACATAGCAAAAGGAGGGGGTATGCACCTGACTCAAGCACAGTGGAGAATGATTTCCGTGTTGTGCAAGATTCTCCAGCCCTTCAAACTTTCCACACGTGAAGTCAGTTCAGACACTGCCAGCTTGAGTCAGGTCATTCCCCTCATCAGGCTTTTGCAGAAGCAGCTGGAGAAAGTGATGGAGGAGTTAATTCCACTCGGAATGTGGGACTTGTGGATGAAACCCTTCATTCACTTTGCCAGGATTCCAGGGTGGTCATTCTGTTGAAATCAGACCACTACATTTTGGCCACCGTGCTCAATCCTAGGTTTAAAGTTATGTGGTGTCTCTCTTTCCGGCCAACACAGGCCTGCAGAGGTGCAAAGACCTGCTGGTGAAAACACTGTCAGCTGAAGTGGAACGTGACACGTCAACAGCTCCTTCTTCATTTTCTCCCACAACTGGGGCTACCAGGAAACAACTTAGGTATCTTAAGCTACCCACTGGCAGTGATGCAGGGCAGGCAGGACCAAGTTTGGACATCTGCTCTGGAATGAAGGACCTGGCAACTATTTCTGACATGGTGAAGGATTACATCGGTGACAGCATCCAAGTAGGCATGTCAGACAGTCCGCACCTGTACTGGCAGGAAAAATGCATTTTGGAGGTCCCTGTACAAACTGGCTCTATTTTTCCTGCATTGCCTCCCCTCCAGTGTGTACTCCAAAAAAGTGTTTAGTGCAGCCGGGAACCTTGTCAGTGAGAGGCATAGGAGGTTGCTTCCACAAAATGTGGAGAAGATGATGTTCTTAAAAATGATTTATCAACTCTTCCAGGGAGACTAGCCTCCAGAAACTACAGAGGGATCTGTGGTGGTGGATTCCAGCGGGGACGAATTAATACTCTGTGAGGATGAGGATGTACACAACACTGAAGAGGGTGAGGAATCGGTGGATGAGGAGGATGAGGACGACATCTTGCCTCCATAGAGCCAGTTTGTGCAGGGAAAGATTACTTGCCAGCTTGCTTTGTGGGGGCCCAGCCAAACCAATAATTTCAGCCACAGTTGTATGGCAGACCCTGGCGCTGAAACAATTGGTTTATTAAAAAGTGTGCATGTACTGTTTATACAACATAAGGGTGGGTGGGATGGCCCAAGGACACTTCCATCTTGCAACTCTTTTTTTTCTTTGCATTATGTACTGTAAACTGCCATCCTGTCTCCCACTGCAGTGTCACTCCTAGATGGGCCACGTGTTTGTGCCTCCCACTCGTGTCGCTTAGCATAGTCATCCAGGTACATTGGTGCAAACTTTTGGACTAAAAACAATATTGTGAGGTGTTCAGAATAGACTGGACGTGAGTGGAAATTAATGTTATTGAGGTTAATAATAACATAGAAGCAGAAAAACCCACAAATTCTCTGATTTTAGCTGTTTTTATGCTTTTTAAAAAAAAAATACAGATCCAAAACACAAAACCCCGAACCCAAAACACGAAGGGTGGTTTTGGCAAAACCAATTCAGATCCAAAACACAAAGAAAGATCCAGATCCAAAACATGAAAAGTGGCCGGTGCACACCCCTAATATATATATATATATATATATATATATATATACTGATTTATTTCAGACATTTTGCTGATCGTCCTGGCTACACTGAGCCTTTTCACTTAAATCCACTATTTACACTTCGTGTTATGCATTGGTACCATGTTATTGGTGGTGATATTGTTTATGCACTGTTTGTTTATCTTTGTTTCCACAGTGAGCCATATGTTGGATGTCGCGTCCACTATGCAGTGTGACGCGGTGACATCAGATGCACACTCAGATGGATGGAGCGGGCTGCACGAGTGGAGTTTTCATATGTTATATAGGTAAGTGTTGTCACATTCTTTTTTTGCTTGCTGACGAAAATCTTCTGTCATTGAAATGTTGAAGTAAACTTTTAAGGTTATATTTAAATGGACTTTACTATTTATATCATTGTGAGAGTGCCGCTGCCATTTGTTGCTGTATATATACAGTATATATACTGATTGGAAAGAGTGCACTCTCCGATGTTCTACTTAGTTCACAGTTTCTTTTAAAGTTCAAAAAGTCATACCGTAGCCAATTGTAGATGTCAATGTTTCAATTCTTACTTTAATCTATGTCAAGACAGCATTAATGTTATCATAACAACAGATCTATTTATACTAAACTGACCATGTGCAAACAATCTGCGTTCAATCTGGAATGCAGAACCGGAAGTGACATAATTTTCTGTCACTATCAAATCAAGCCTGATTGTTTAATCATCTCATGATGTCAGAAAATTTAACAAATATTGTAAACTGGTATCCCCAAAATCAATATACAATATAAACAATATGAGCTATAATATAAAAATAATATATATTACATAATTCCAATTTAAAGTTATTGAGTCCATGTTCCATTACCAGAAGTTCAACAGGTGCTGGAATTGTCATGTGGGTCACTCCATTTGACTGCAGAGGTGATCTACCTTAATGGGGCACCTAGGTCATGTATCAAATATGCTTGGTATGACCCCATCATGATTAACATAGGAACTAAACCAGTAGTGTTATGTAAGAGTTCATTCCAGCCACAGCCAGCTACACACTCTACAGACCCAAACTGTAAGTAACATGTACTGATACTTCAGCAGTGTAACGCATGTGAGATTAATGACTGGAACAACCCCACATTGACAGCATTTCTAAACATATTCTGGCAATCCAGGGTATCAACCGTCTGTGTTCCATATATTGGCATAATAGCCAGTACACTGACACAGACTATTAAGATAATGAAATAAGAAATCTTAACATTAAGGCTTCACTGGGGTTTAATTTAATACCTAGTACTAGGATTTAGATACATTCTGGTAAAAAAAAGCTTTAGTAACAAAACACTAGATTCAAATTAGGACTCCAAAAGTTAAAATAGATAGACATGTGGACACACATTAACTTTGGTGTATTTAGACTGTATCTCATCCAAAAAGATTATATAGATATATCTCCTACACACCATTATAACAAAAATTATTATTATTATTATTATTATTATTATTATTATTATTTATTATATCTAACCTGGCACAAGCATTAAAGGAACAAATTAAGAGGGTTATTTTCATTTAACCCACGGTAGCAACAGTGTCCAATTTGTGGATCCATCTCCTTTCACATCTGTGAATCAATTGAGCACGATATCCACCCAGTACTGGTGGTTGAATCAAGTCTATCAATCTGCATTTCAGACTAGAGACTTGATGTTCTCTATCCAAAAAGGGTCTCATGACTGGCTTGTCTGTAGTACCATTCTGCAGAATCAGCTTGATTGTTGTTCTGTGATTGGCCATGCACTTCCTAAACATCCTGGTTGTGAGTCCTACAAAATATAGCCCACATGCACAAACTAACATGTAGATCACATGGTCAAACATACAGTACAATATAATTTGTATTGGATCTTAATACTGTTGTCCGAATGGTGGTGTGGAAAAGTCGTACCTGCTAGCATTGCATGGCAGGTGACATATTCACTACAAAACTGGCATCCAGGTCTCTGTGCCATTATTTGTGCTGCATCATTTTTTTTTGTCCGGATTGAATGTGGCTTAAAGTAATATCTGTTTTAGTTCTTGCAAATGAAAATCAGACAATGATTTTGTAGGGACCTCTGGATTATCCCAGACATATGATCAATCTCTGTTGTAAAGATCACTCAATTATTTTCCTTAGTTTTGATAATTGTTTGATCTTCATATTTATTAAGGGCATTTACTCAATATGTTATCGGAATAGCCTCTTTCTCTGAATCTTTAAGACATCTTACTTAAATGTCTTTCCTGTTTTGTTACTGTATATCCAAATTATTGTGCATAACCATTACATATTGAGAAATTGGAAGGTTATCCTACAAAGCTGGATGAAAAATACTTGACAATAGGAACAGATTTCTGCCCATTGGTTTAAGGAACAGTACTGTAAACAAAGTTTATATAGGAATCCTCAATTTGGTGAGTATATTTTATAGGATGTTCCAATGCATCGGATTGGTGAATATATTGCTGAAAGTTTCTATGGATCTGACCCATATCAGGAAAATGTCATATATAAAACACCAGGAGACCCTTATCCATTCAACATAGATAGGAAGAATCAAGGTTGTTTTGAAGGTATACATAAGTAAATTAGTATATATATATATATATATATATATACACACACACTAACTAAATAGGACTATATATGTATATATATATATATCAGCTTATTTCAAACACACCTATTCTCTGAATACAAATTTCATCATCATCACTTTGTACTATTATTGCTTTAACTCAGGTCTCCCTAATGCTGCCTCTTCCATGTGGCCTTAAGTTGCAGTGTCATTGGATGGATGATGAATACCTGGTGGAGGGTGGTGATGCCCCTCTGTTGTTGGACAACCAGCATGGGACATCAAGTGAGAATGCTACAGGGCTTCCTATTGATTGGGAGGAGGTGAACACTTATTTTTTCTTTATCCACTTCTCTTAATTCGTGTGAGGTCTGGAAGGTGTCTGGTGAAGCCTGCTAGGAAGAGTATTAAAGGCCCATGTTGAACCAGATGGTCTCATCCTTCTAGTTTAGAGTTTAGGTGGCATGGATAGCAGTCTTCCAGAGTGGTATATTTGCCCATTGCATCAAACTGTGATGCTACATCAGGGCAATAATCAGAAAAGGTAAATTTGTAGAAATGTTTGCCATCACTGCAAGGGTAAAGAAGGACCTTTCTGCAGTTAAGCCAAGGGTGGTATGGGTGAAGAGGTAAACATGTCTTACATAACTTGGTTAGGTAACAAGTATGTCTTCTCAGCAAACTACAGTAGGAAAGTTGAAAACTCATCATGCTAATGAAATCAGGTAACTTAATCTCTTGCACAGTCTGGAGAACCAATGATGAAGAATTTAGGCATAAGCAGGATAGAGTGGACTTTAGCTGCGAAGATGTTGAGGTTTGGTTAGAGGAAACCAAATCCTCACATGATGCTTTTGACCATCCCACTCTGTGAGAACTGAGCAGGGGTGCTCCTACACTTTCAATATTAGTAAAAGAAAGCGCAATAGGATATAACAATTAAGTATTTATTGTATCTAAAAGATAATTATGTATTGAAATGAAATAATTAAATAAAACATCAAATAGTTATGAGAAGGATAAAAAATACACCAACAAGAACCATATGTATATCAATAATATTGGTGCATAGCCTATAATTAATTTAAATATGGCATTTACACATACATGAATAAAAACATGAATCAACTGAAATATTCACTATGAAAGCTTTTGTATGGTGGTCAGAATGTCTGAGTAAATCTCCAATGAACAGGTGTCCATGTACTTCTTTATATTTAGAGGAATCTGTATGATCTCAGGAAAAAAAAATTATAATTAAAATATATAAAAAAATGTGAAAAACGAAACTGATAAATAAATTAGTTTTAAAAAACCTTGGTAAGTAAATTGATTGCCGGTGGTACTGTGCACAATACAAGCTGACCTGTTGAGTATGACTCCCAGTTCCACTTCTGTTGGAAACAGAGGGCAGTGTCCGGAGTGCCACTCTGATGGTAAATATCACCATCCGGAGGAATGATGTGACCTCCTGTGTGTATCATGTAACCTCCTAGATTGGGACACCGGGAAGATGTCAGTCCAGCTTAGCCACTGCTGTGAAGCTGCCTGATCGGAGCCGTCCAGCTGGTTTGTACTCCATCTATGCAGAGCCGGATTTAGACCTCATGGGGCCCTAGGCAATGTAGTAGTTTGGGGCCCCCTCCCACAAACAATCCACTATATGTGAGCTCCTGATTCATGCCCTTCCATAATTTTTTGTTAGTTTTTCCTCTTTTTAAAGATTTAAACATTACGGACATCAAAACATTATTTAATAAGTGTGTGTGATATATATATATATATATATATATATATACACACACACACAATGTAAAAACTGTGCATATATCCAGTATATCAAGTCTTGACCTAGTGACACCTACTGGATATATACGGTTTTTACTATGTCACTAGATGAGATAAAAAAACAAGAACATATTCATATATATATATATATATATATATATATAAAAACATTAGGCATGTCTTAAGCTGCTCGACGCAATATGTTATATATTTCATAGTCTGTCCTTGCAGTCTCTATTACATAGGGATGACGACCAGGTCCTTTAAAGAACGAATGGCTCTACACCGTTCTGCCATCAGACAATCATTGGCAGGTAAACACATAGAACAACCTGTAGCAAAACATTTCAAACAATGCCACCATCCCTTGTCATAATTAAAATATATGATTATCGACCATATCCCCCAGAAACCTAGAGGCAGAGATAGAGGTTTGGATCTTCTGCGATTAGAAATCAGGTGGATTTTGAGGATGAACACACTGCAGCCACATGGACTTAATGAAAAGATTAACTGGAACTCTTTGTAAAAATATTTTTTTTCATCAGTGCACTCATAGATATTATCTATCTGGTCAATATATATAGGAGTGATCCAGCCTAGGGTAGAGTATTATGTCATAGTTCTATATATTTAAATATGTTATCATCTTCGTACTTTACATATATTTTGCTGCATCATTGATAACAGATGCATTTGTTGCTTTGCTGCATTAAATTATGTTCATATTAAATGTTCTTTTACTAGTGGTAGCTAGAACACTAAGCAAAGAATTAACAGTATTGCTACTTTGTTAGTATGATTATAAATTCACGGTGTAGGAGCTACCATATGGGTTGATCGCTATTTTTGCACTTATATATGTTTTTATTGATGTTGCAGCCGTCTTACCGCTGCTAATTGTTGCCATGGCTACCAGATGCGACTTAGCTCTGACGTCATCCTACCTGCGCGGCAGGACGAAGCGGGCGGGCCACTCTCACCTCCGGAGACTGCGTTTCTTTACACATGAGGGGATATAAGGTAAGCACAGCTCTTATTGTGTTTTTATTACTGCAACCTTGATAAAGGGACTCTGCGTAGTACTGAAACGTTGGAATATGCGGATTGCATAAAAATTTCTCTACTTACCAGACCTGGAGTGACCCATTTGTTTGTGTGCTTACATAAGTGCTGAACTAGCTCTGTATATTTAAAAACATATATAAATAATTATTCCCAGTGAGATATATGCAAATTTTTTATATATATATATTTATATATATATAATATATATACACACATGCAGAGGGTAGTCCGGCTCTCTGGTACTGTTATAGAACAACTTGCTCCGGTGCCACATCCAAAGATCCTGTATAGTGAATAATGGAAAACCGGCAGGCACTAAGAAAACTTGCAACAATGAAAAACGCTCTACAGCAGCTCCATGATCAACGTTTCGGAGTGACCTCCTTTATCAAGACTGGATGGATTGATAAAGGAGGTCACTCCGAAAAATTGATAATGGAGCTGCTGTAGAGCACTTTTCATTGTTGCAAGTTCTCTGAGTGCCTGCCGGTTTTCCATTATTCACTATATATATATATATATATATATATATATACACACATATATATATATATACACACATACACAGAGTCGTGTGGTCCAGCTCTCCTGAATGAACATCTAAGTGGCAGGGTGCGCATGTTACTCACAAATACAGACAGATGGTGCAGCACTCCATGTGCTAAATGGATTTTATTAAGCGCATGGAGTGCTGCACCATCCATCTGTCTGTAAATATATATACATACATATAAACACAAACACACACACATATATATATATATATATATATATATATATATATATATACACATACACACACATATACATGCATCTAGACACACACACATACATATATATATATATATATATATATAGTCCACAATAGGTACAGCGGCACTCAGGAGACTTCACAAAGAGCGTTTAATTATTTCGACGTTTCGGGATACGGAGACCCCGTCTTCAGGAACATACAGATAAATAACATACAATAACAGTGGTCTTAAATACCTGTGTCTGTGCTGAGTGAATGCAGCTGATCTGCCCACCTCCGGTAAACGGACCCCACACATCCGGTCGCGGCACCCGCGAACCGGAAGTGACGTCATCCACTGCCCGGAGGAAGATACAGTCACTTAATAGTGCAACAACTCTCCTATGTGTGAATAATTAATATACCATCAGCGCTAGCCAACAAATGGATAGCACTATAAAGTGCTAATAATATGCCTGTGCAATGAAGTGAAAATGGAAACAGTGAAACATAAGTGTTTGTTAATTGCTTGCACAAAGGTGGCCACGCTGCCATCTTGTGGCCCGACCACAAAAATGCAAGACAATAATATATTGTGTAACCATATGGAAATATGAAAATATAAAAAAAAAAGGACAAACATGTAATGACCATAAAAACATAATACACAAATCTACAACATTATATACTAATGATCATACCTGTAATATACAAAAAATATTGCATATAGAAATGCCACCTCTTGTCTGTTAGTGGACATCAATGGTAGCAATGATATAACAATGTATATGTACATAAAGCACAAAGAGCACAGAAAAACACCCCGCCTATATAGATCATAAGGCGACAAAAACAGATATATGTGCTAGTGTATCTGTATAATGGCTGGCGAGCTACATAAAGTAATCCTATAAACAACAAAAAAGATTAAAAGGATTAACTGCCCTATACATGACCCAAGCTGATACCTAATACACAATCCGCACCTTGCTAGAAACCAAGGAGACTCAGCATCATATCATAAAAAGTTATGTATCCCTAATGACTCATTAAGGCCCCTAGGGACTACAGTATCCAAACGGAAAATCCATTTGGTTTCCCTTTGTAAAAGTTTTTTAGATCTATTGCCTCCCCTAATGGACACAGGGATATGGTCTATAATGCAATACCTCAATGTCGCCATACTGTGTTTTAAGTTGGCAAAATGGCGTGCCACCGGCTGTTCGCTTTGTCCCAACAATAGGGCCGCCCTGATAGCAGACCTGTGCTGAGCCATTCGCTCCTTGAACTGACGTTCTGTCTTGCCCACGTAGTGTAACCCACATGGGCAAGACAGAACGTACACCACAAACCTGGAAGTACAACTCAGATTCCACTGTATTTTAAATTTTTTGCCCATGTACGGGTGGGAGATAAATTCTCCTGGAATCAAATAATTACATGTAGTGCACCCCAGGCAACGAAAGCAACCCTTCCTACATTGCAAAAAACCAGTAGATTCATTGGTAGATGTTTTAAAACCAGTGATGTCAGTTTTGACCAACCAGTCCCCAATGCTTCTATTCCTTGTATAGCTCGGCATGATCTTAGATGAGTAAAGCATAGGTAATTCTGGGTCAGTAGAGACCAGTGGCCAAAATTTTTTTGCCACCTGGTTAGTATGCTTACTCTTGACACTATACTGATTAACCCATGGTATATCCTTGGTCAAAACTTTAGGTGCTTTGGGTGTCAATAGTTCATCCATATTAAGTCTAACAGCTTTAGACCTTGCCTCCTGCAATAAATTCAGTGGGTAACCTCTCTGTAAAAACTTTTTTAACATGACATCTAATTGCCTCTCCCTTTCCTCAAGTTTACTATTCACTCTGCATACTCTCAAAAATTGAGAGTATGGGAGACCCCTCACCGTGGGGGATGGATGGAAGCTTTGATATTTAAGCAATGTGTTTCTATCTGTAGGTTTCGTGTACAATGAGGTGTGTAGCATGTTATTATCTACCTCTATCTTAATATCTAAAAAATTAAGCTGAGTGGTACTTTTGGTTACCGTGAATTTCACAGGGCTACAGGAATTATTGTGTACATCAATAAGAGCATCAAAACTTTGTTCGGAACCTGTCCAGAACAATATCAGGTCATCTATGTATCTATAGTATAACAAAATGTTCTCAGAAATTTCTGTTCTACCAAAAAATAGATCGCATTCAACTTCCCACATGAACGAGTTTGCCAGGGAAGGGGCTACAGCAGAGCCCATTGCACATCCCGTGCGTTGATTGTAAAAGTGCCCATCGAACAAAAAATAATTATGCTCTAATGTAAACTGTAATAAAGATAGAAAAAAATCAATATCAGGGCCCTCATATTTAGGATTACCCACTAATAGTCTTTTAACAGCCTGCACACCCGCCACTTGCGGAATGCAGGTGTACAAGCTTGTAACGTCAAGAGTAATAAGCAACATGTTATCTGGTACAGGGCCCAAGTCCACCAATTTCTTCAACAGAGCACTAGAGTCTCTAAGGTGCATACTTGTGTCCTGTATACATTTTTGTAGATACGCATCTAAATAAATGGAAATGGGTTCACACAGAGAACCCCTGGCAGACACAATGGGTCTGCCAGGCGGTCTCTGCGCATCCTTGTGGACTTTGGGAATCACGTAGGACGCGCATTCCGCAAGTGGCGGGTGTGCAGGCTGTTAAAAGACTATTAGTGGGTAATCCTAAATACGAGGGCCCTGATATTGATTTTTTTCTATCTTTATTACAGTTTACATTAGAGCATAATTATTTTTTGTTCGATGGGCACTTTTACTATCAACGCACGGGATGTGCAATGGGCTCTGCTGTAGCCCCTTCCCTGGCAAACTCGTTCATGTGGGAAGTTGAATGCGATCTATTTTTTGGTAGAACAGAAATTTCTGAGAACATTTTGTTATACTATAGATACATAGACGACCTGATATTGTTCTGGACAGGTTCCGAACAAAGTTTTGATGCTCTTATTGATGTACACAATAATTCCTGTAGCCCTGTGAAATTCACGGTAACCAAAAGTACCACTCAGCTTAATTTTTTAGATATTAAGATAGAGGTAGATAATAACATGCTACACACCTCATTGTACACGAAACCTACAGATAGAAACACATTGCTTAAATATCAAAGCTTCCATCCATCCCCCACGGTGAGGGGTCTCCCATACTCTCAATTTTTGAGAGTATGCAGAGTGAATAGTAAACCTGAGGAAAGGGAGAGGCAATTAGATGTCATGTTAAAAAAGTTTTTACAGAGAGGTTACCCACTGAATTTATTGCAGGAGGCAAGGTCTAAAGCTGTTAGACTTAATAGGGATGAACTATTGACACCCAAAGCACCTAAAGTTTTGACCAAGGTTATACCATGGGTTAATCAGTATAGTGTCAAGAGTAAGCATACTAACCAGGTGGCAAAAAAATTTTGGCCACTGGTCTCTATTGACCCAGAATTACCTATGCTTTACTCATCTAAGATCATGCCGAGCTATACAAGGAATAGAAGCATTGGGGACTGGTTGGTCAAAACTGACATCACTGGTTTTAAAACATCTACCAATGAATCTACTGGTTTTTTGCAACGTAGGAAGGGTTGCTTTCGTTGCCTGGGGTGCACTACATGTAATTATTTGATTCTAGGAGAATTTATCTCCCACCCGTACATGGGCAAAAAATTTAAAATACAGTGGAATCTGAGTTGTACTTCCAGGTTTGTGGTGTACGTTCTGTCTTGCCCATGTGGGTTACACTACGTGGGCAAGACAGAATGTCACTTCAAGGAGCGAATGGCTCAGCACAGGTCTGCTATCAGGGCGGCCCTATTGTCGGGACAAAGCGAACAGCCGGTGGCACGCCATTTTGCCAACTTAAAACACAGTATGGCGACATTGAGGTATTGCATTATAGACCATATCCCTGTGTCCATTAGGGGAGGCAATAGATCTAAAAAACTTTTACAAAGGGAAACCAAATGGATTTTCCGTTTGGATACTGTAGTCCCTAGGGGCCTTAATGAGTCATTAGGGATACATAACTGTTTATGATATGATGCTGAGTCTCCTTGGTTTCTAGCAAGGTGCGGATTGTGTATTAGGTATCAGCTTGGGTCATGTATAGGGCAGTTAATCCTTTTAATCTTTTTTGTTGTTTATAGGATTACTTTATGTAGCTCGCCAGCCATTATACAGATACACTAGCACATATATCTGTTTTTGTCGCCTTATGATCTATATAGGCGGGGTGTTTTTCTGTGCTCTTTGTGCTTTATGTACATATACATTGTTATATCATTGCTACCATTGATGTCCACTAACAGAGAAGAGGTGGCATTTCTATATGCAATATTTTTTGTATATTACAGGTATGATCATTAGTATATAATGTTGTAGATTTGTGTATTATGTTTTTATGGTCATTACATGTTTGTCCTTTTTTTTAATATTTTCATATTTCCATATGGTTACACAATGTATTATTGTCTTGCATTTTTGTGGTCGGGCCACAAGATGGCAGCGTGGCCACCTTTGTGCAAGCAATTAACAAACACTTATGTTTCACTGTTTCCATTTTCACTTCATTGCACAAGCATATTATTAGCACTTTATAGCGCTATCCATTTGTTGGCTAGCGCTGATGGTATATTAATTATTCACACATAGGAGAGTTGTTGCACTATTAAGTGACTGTATCTTCCTCCGGGCAGTGGATGACGTCACTTCCGGTTCGCGGGTGCCGCGACCGGATGTGTGGGGTCCGTTTACCGGAGGTGGGCAGATCAGCTGCATTCACTCAGCACAGACACAGGTATTTAAGACCACTGTTATTGTATGTTATTTATCTGTATGTTCCTGAAGACGGGGTCTCCGTATCCCGAAACTTCGAAATAATTAAACGCTCTTTGTGAAGTTTCCTGAGTGCCGCTGTACCTATTGGGGCTATACAGAGGGGAGTGGTCTCCGCCTCACTGAGGGCACCTGGAGCCAGACATTTACCCAGTTGGGGATTTATGGAGTGCCGGGTCTTTCTTATGTATTTATATATATATATATATATACACACATACAGTACACATTAATATACAGTATGTATATACATACAGTACACACATATATATATATATATATATATATATATATATACTCTAGGGGTGTGCACCGGCTACTTTTCGTGTTTTGTGTTTTGGTTTTGGATCTGGATCTTTCTTCGTGTTTTGGATCTGGATTGGTTTTGCCAAAACCACCCTTCGGTGTTTTGTGTTCTGGGTTTTGTGTTTTGGATCTGTATTTTTTTTTAAAAAAGCATAAAAACAGCTAAAATCACAGAATGTGTTGATTTTTCTGCTTCTATGCTATTATTAACCTCAAAAACCTTAATTTCCACTCATTTCCAGTTTATTCTGAACACCTCACACCTCACAATAGTGTTTTTATGTCCAAAAGGTTGCACCGAGGTAGATGGATGACTATGCTAAGCGACACGAGTGGGCGGCACAAACACGTGGCTCATCTAGGAGTGACACTGCAGTGGCAGACAGGATGGCAGTTTGAAAATCTAGGCCCCAAACAGTACATAATGCAAAGAAAAAAAAGAGGTGCAAGATGGAATTGTCCTTGGGCCCTCCCACCCACCCTTATGTTGTATAAACAGTACATGCACACTTTAACAAACCAATCATTTCAGCGCCAGGGTCTGCCACACGACTGTGGCTGCAATGATTGGTTCGTTTGGGCCCCCACAAAACAAGCTGGCAATTAATCTGGCCCTCCACAAACTGGCTCTACGGAGGCAAGATGTCGTCCTCATTCACCGATTCCTCACCCTCTTCAGTGTTGTGTACATCCTCATCCTCACCCTCACAGAGTATTAATTCGTCCCTGCTGGAATCCACAACCACAGGTCCCTCTGTACGTTCTGGAGGCTGGTCTCCCTGGAAAAGTTGATAATTCATTTTTATGAACATCATCTTCTCCACATTTTGTGGAAGCAACCGCCTACGCTTTTTGCTGACAAGGTTCCCGGCTGCACTAAACACTCTTTCGGAGTGCACACTGGAGGGGGGGCAACTCAGGTAAAAGAGAGCCAGTTTGTACAGGGGCCTCCAAATTGCCTCTTTTTCCTGCCAGTACATGTACGGACTGTCTGACATGCCTACTTGGATGCTGTCACCGATGTTATCCTTTAACAGACAGACGCACGCTTGGCGCTGCTCCTTTGTTGATGCACGTGCGGCTACAGTGCACACAATTCACAAACACAGAAAATATATTTTTATTTTGTACTTTGGGGGTTACAGCACCCTTTAACGGAGAAGCCAGCCGGCCCTTTACTTATGACACAGGCACACGCTTGGCACTACTTGGTTGATGCACATGCGGCTACTGCACACACAATTCACAAACACAGAAAATATTTTTTTATTTTGTTTGGAGTGTACTTTGGGGGTTACAGCACCCTTTAATGGTCAAGCCAGTTGGCCCTTTACTTATGACACAGGCGCACGCTTGGCACTACTTTGTTGATGCACGTGCGGCTACTGCACACACAATTCACAAACACAAAAAAAAATATTTTTTTATTTTGTATGGAGTGCCGTTTGGGGGTTACAGCACCCTTTAATGGACTAGCCAGCCGGCCTTTTACTTATGGGACACAGGCGCATGCTTGGCACTAATTTATTGATGCATGTGCGGCTACTGCGCACACAATTCACAAACACAAAAAAATATATTTTTTTATTTTGTTTGGAGTGCCCTTTGGAGGTTACAGCACCCTTTAATGGACTAGCCAGCCGGCCTTTTATTTATGGGACACAGGCGCATGCTTGGCACTACTTTGTTGATGCATGTGCGGCTACTGCGCACACAATTCACAAACACAAAAAAATATTTTTTTTATTTTGTTTGGAGTGCCGTTTGGGGGTTACAGCACCCTTTTGCGGTCAATCCAGCCGGCCCTTTATTTATGGGACACAGGCGCACGCTTGGCACTAATTTGTTGATGCATGTGCGGCTACTGCGCACACAATTCACAAACACAAAAAAATATTTTTTTTTATTTTGTTTGGAGTGCCCTTTGGGGGTTACAGCACCATTTAATGGACTAGCCAGCCGGCCTTTTATTTATGGGACACAGGCGCATGCTTGGCACTACTTTGTTGATGCATGTGCGGCTACTGCGCACACAATTCACAAACACAAAAAAATAATTTTTTTTATTTTGTTTGGAGTGCCATTTGGGGGTTACAGCACCCTTTTGCGGTCAATCCAGCTGGCCCTTTATTTATGGGACACAGGCGCACGCTTGGCACTACTTTGTTGATGCACGTGCGGCTACTGCGCACACAATTCACAAACACAAAAAAAAATATTTTTTTATTTTGTTTGGAGTGCCCTTTGGGTGTTACAGCACCCTTTAAAGGACAAGCCAGCCAGCCTTTTACTTATGGGACACAGGCGCACACTGGGCGCTGCTCCTTTGTTGATGCACGTGTAGCCACAGTGCACACAATTCACAAACACAGAAAAAATATTTTTTTTTAGCACTTGGGGGGAGCACCCCTGACGGACAGAGCACCCCCTGGACAACACTACAGCACCCCTTTAGGACTTGGACACTGCATAGGACTTTGGAGTGGACACAGCCCCTATGGACAACTGACTGCAAAACACAGTCCAGCCAGCCCCTATGGACTTTGAAGTAGTGGACACAGCCCCTATGAACAACAGCAGCACAGCACAGCACAACACTACACTACACAGCCCAGCCAGCCCTAACTCCCACCCTCCCTCTTCACTGTCCACAGCCGAGTGAGAAAATGGCGCCGACGTGGGTACCTTATATAGGATCCAAAACCCGCGAGACCTGGAAGGCGGGATGATGATGTTTTGCCTCGATTTCAGATCCGAGTCAGGAGGGAAAAGTCGAGCCTGACTCGGGCCGGCCTCGGATCAGGGGGCTCGGGGGGTTCGGATTTCAGAAATCCGAACCCACTCACCCCTAATATCTACACACAGTAAGCAACACATATATATATATATATATATATATATGCATACAGTACATATATACTGAATATGTAATACAGTTCCCTACCTGCCTGGCCTTGGGTGCTCCACTGCTGCTGTTTGCTGCTCGTGGGTGGCGGAGGGCCTGAAAGGCTGGCAGAGTGGCTGCTGGGGAGGGTCACGGCAGGGCTAGCTGGATGAGGATGGATCAGCTCTGAGGGACAGGGTGGCGAGTCCCCGGTGAGTTAACCTGTGCAGTGTGCACACACACACCATTCCTTCTTGCCGTGTGCAGGCTGGTGGCTGCGGACACACAGGCTCTCTCTTTGACAGCTGCGCGGGACTCTGGGAGTGGAGGCGGGACTGCGTGACATCATGACATCACACAGTACTCGCGCAGCGCTCCTCTGGGAGTGCTGTGATCGGGGATTTCTTCAGGCAAAGGGGCCCGTCCACGGGCCCCTTGGGTCCCGCCGGGCCCTAGGCAAGTGCCTAGGATGGACAGCATGAAATCTGGCCCTGCATCTATGTGATCGTGTCAATGTGATCTCCGTCTGAAGGTATGCACTCAATGTGAGCTGATCACCTGTTGAAATTCTCCGGTGCTCTCCCTTAGACTGAGCTTCGATTGCCGCATTGAGTGCAAAGGTTCAGACGGAGATCACATTGCTGCGATCAATCAGAGAGCAGCAGATGGATTACATTTACATATATATATATATATTTTGTTTATAACCACAGTGCCCTTTATTGTTGTGTTTTTCCACTTTGAATAGCAGTCCTTGCTTCAGTGGTAACTGGTGCCTTTTTCAACACTGATGTTTCTGTTGTGGTGGACCCTATTCCACTAAGGAATGCCCCAGTTTCCCCTTATCCCTGTGGATAAGCCCTTCTATGCCACTGGTCCAAATAGATCTCTGTCATCCTTACCGGTCAAGGCCATGACTTTTTGACTGAATTGAGTAGATTACCCAGATTGAACAACTGCAGAGTGCTGGGTGAAGAATTTAGCAAAGGCTTTTGCTTGGCCATTTCTGGGGTAGTCCAAATAAATTCCCCCTATGCTGAAGGTGTGGGTGATTAAGGAGGTCCATATGAATAAAGGAGGAGGTTATCTAAATAATCTAATCTTGCAAACAGGTTGTCGTTAAGTCACTTAATTTAATTGTTACATAGATTTTGATAACTACTAAATCTCATAACTCAAAATTGTAAGTTACTCACAATGGTCAATTAGAAACCAAGATTACTTCTAACTCCACTGAGCAGAGTGTGATTCCTTCAGCACTGGAGACCGAGAGATTTAGTCTCTGAATACAGTAAGAAAGAAAAGTGCCACAATGTAGGGTTATTTAAATCAATCTAAAAGGTTAGAAGAATATCGAATCTCCTTTCCTTGAAACACAGTAGAGGTGCCAAACAACAAAAAACACAGAATGGTGACCAAATTTCCAGCATGCCACTACTGACAATCAATACAGAAGTACTTCTGGCTAGAATTGATCTTCATTTTAGAGGGACAGACTTACTAAATGTCCTCCTTTTGCAGCAACTTTGATGGGCTTCCCCCAGAGCAACCACTCTTAACTCTGTCCAGCAAGGTGTTACAAGTCCAGTCCAGGACTTGTCTCCTGCCAGTATTCCTCCTGCACCTAACCATGCTTCTAGGTTGCCGGTTGCTAGGATACCCAGACATCAGAGGATTTCACATGTTTCCTCCTAGTGTTGCCTGATTGGCAGTTGATCCTATTTGAACTTCCTGGACTGACACCGCCCTGTCGGCTATAGAGTTTTCATGTGGAACTTTTGGTTTTGCAACTTGTTTCCGTGCATCCAGACTTCCAGTTATAATCTGTACATGCTGCGTGTACTCTCCTCACCGGCTTCTAAGAGACCTAAGTACCGCGGGTTCAAGCATTGCTGTCTACAGGGCCCTCCAGGCCATACAGCAAATCGTGCTTCTATACCACATTTCAAGCAATGCTGTCAACTAGGCCTCCTGGCCATTCAACAACTTTAGTTTGGGCTGTAATTCTACAGTATATTCTATTGATTGTCCTATTGTATCAGCTCCTTACTGCACCATTGATATGTTGTGTTTGTACTGGCCCTCCAGATCCACCATACCATTTATAAAGTAAACTGCCATGATTTTAATACCTCCATCTCAGTCCTAGCAATTACTAGAGGATCGTAACATTAGGTTCTGGCAGTCATATACTGTTTAGCTGATACCTGATTTTACCTGTCTTTCTGTGAAGCAGTCTGAATAGCATTAATGTTACTTAAGGATATTTTTATTTGGAACAGATGAGACTCAGTTCATAAATAAATTGGAAACTTCATGTAGGAGATGTGATTTAACAGTTTTTAATAAGAATGTCTATAAGTTCATGGGTTTCTTCATTGCTCAAAATAAAACAAGAAACTCTAAAAAAAAACTTTTATAAGTTTTACACAGTGTCACTCGCACACTAAGGTTGTGGCCGGATGAGCTGCAGATCGCATAGGTTTGTCCCCATCTGCATATACAGAGATTAAAGAAAGGTGTACCAAGACATGCTTGGTCGATTGTGCTCAGCCCTTTTAGGTTAGGTTATTTGTGGTGGTGATGTAATAAACCCAGAACATTAGTATTAAATTCAAGATTCACTTTACTAAATTTAATCAGGGGTGATGCAGAAATTGCTATCACACTATATCACAGTTTCAATTAAACCATCAATGTATAATTATACTTGCTATTTAAAATAAAATGGCAGAGTCAAATGTGACAACCTAGGTATCATCTGGTGTGCATCAAAAATACAGATAACTTAAAAAGAGATGCTTTGGTTGGTCTTTGCTCTAACCACCAATTTTTGCTGTACTTGTTGATTGTCTCCGATTTAACTGGTAATCTGTTTGTGTTTGTTCCAAGGTGGTTTCTCTTACTTCAATGTGTAAGATGCTGGTAATAAGATGGTAATGTGATAATTAGGCTGAAAGTTCTTTATAAAGTCTAAAAAGCCAGATAGCGGCATCCAGCAGAGTCCGGTGGTGAGGTAAACCATCACAGGTTACCTGGGTTGGAGTCTTCTTAAGGTGTTCTCCTTCACAGGGTTCAGGGGATAGGGTGAGATATGGCTGAATGTGTACAGGGACACCCGGACTTGGTGTCGAGATCTGAAATAGAGCACCGGAGGTGCGCGGCTTGTAGCCAGCGATCCCCCGGGTGCCGAAGACACAGACTGTGATCACCACTACCTGGGGAGGGGATAATGTGGTTTAGGTTTGCTTAACCCATTACCGCATACCTCCACTACTGAAGGGACTAACCTTGTGCACCTCTCACCATCTGTCTCTTTCTTCCCCGCCGCTGTAGATGGGAGCTCCGTTGCCACGGTGTTCTGCTGGATCTTCCTGTGACACGTGTGACTTGGGTTCTTCTTTTACTGGGTATATTGTATACGATCCCAGAGAAAAAAGGGGACTCCCTGTTTATTAATTTATGATAATTGTATATAAAGAAAATGTTGCTTTGGAAGGGTCCTATATATCCATTTTTTTTTGCAGATAATGAACCTGATCTCAGTATCAACTTTTAAACTTCTGGGGTTTAGTGTTCCCATCTCTATCATGTATTTCATATCCTCCATATTAATTGCCTTGATCAAGTATCCTCCCCTCCAATTGGGTTTCACAATATTTATGCCTATAAATTTCAGTTGCTTTGGGTCACATTTATGGTGTTTCTGGAAGTGTAAGGAGAGGGGGTCCTCTGTTTTTCTACCAATTGTCCTTTTAATAGCTGTCCCTATGTGTCATTTTCTAACATATTTGAACAGTTTCTCCTAATTCACTTAAATTGTCCAGTTGGAATGCTACTAAGCCAATTTGGATGATGATGACCACTTGCACGAGAATAAAGCTGTTAACATCGAATGTTTTGTGAAATGTCTTGGTGTGTATCTAGTGGTCTAAGATGCAAATATTTCGGTCTAAAAATGCTACTTGGTATTGACTATATTTGGTGGTGAAATTGAAATTGTAATTGTTATTGTTGATGTATCCAATAAAGTTCTCTAATGATTGTTGGTCTCCTTGCCATTTGAAAATATGTAATCTTTGAACCTCAGCCAGACGATGAGGTTTGTGCCAAGTTCGCTGTGGGACCATATGTGCTCCTCTTCCTAAAAGCTCATAAATAAATTAGCATAACTTTGTGCAAACTTCATTCCCATAGGTGTCCCTGTTGTCTGTAGGTAGAACTCATTATCAAACCACACATAATTGTGTGTCAGAATAAACTATGCATTTTATAGTGAAGTCACGTTGGTTGGGGTTCATGTCTATGTCCTTGTTAAGAAGCACTGTGTGCTTTCTATCCCTTTATCATGTTTTATCATGGTATAGAGTGATGGCACATCGCTTGTCACTAGCCATAAATTGTCTTCCCATATTATATGTTGGAGTTTGTTTAGTACATCCGTATTGTCCTGGAGATAAGATTTTTGGGTTTGGTTGTAAGGCTGTAAATAGGTATCTAAGTATTCTGACAGATTTGAGGTTAATGAGCCAATTCCAGAAGTAATGAGTCTCCCTGGTGGGTTTTTGCAGTTTTTGTGTATTTTTGGAAGATAATAAAATACTGGTATGATTGGGTGGGGGTTGTTAAGGAATGAATGTTCCTTGGTTGTCAGTATCCCTTCTTTCAAACCTTCTTTAAGTAATTTCTGCAGTTCTTTTGGAAATTCTAGTGTTGGATCATTATGAAGTTTTTTTGTACGTGGTAGTATCATTTAGGAGTCTAAGTGCCTCTGTTATGTAGTTATCTTTGTTAAGAAGAATTACTCCCCCCCTTTGTCTGCCAGTTTATTGACAATGTTTCTATTGTTCTGTAGCTCCTGCAGGGCTTGTCTTTCTTTTTTTGTCATGTTGTATTGATGTTGCTGATTTCTTTTTGTAGTGTTGTACTTGCAGTCATCGCTCAGTTTAAATATGTATTTTTCTACCATGTCTGTGAAGGTCTGTATATGATGGCTTATTGCCTGGGTGGGGTAGAATTTTGATGGGGGCCTAAGATCCATATGTACATATGTGTCAGTGATGGGTTATCTGTAATGTGGTGGTGGATTCATGTGAAATAATTTTTTAGGAGTCAAATTCCTAGTGAAATGATGAATGTCCAAGTAAGTGCTAAATTTGTCCATTTTAGTTGTGGGGGCAAATTTTATTCCTTTGTCGAGTACACTAATATGGTTTTCATTAAGTGTAGTTGTGCTAAAGTTGAATATACCTTGCCCTTTGGTTGTGTCTAATGGCAGTACACTCTTTTTCTTCTTGTTCCCTCCTCCTCTGCAACCTCTTCTAACTTTCTTATTGTCACTTTTTTTAATGTGTTGACAGGTGTTAGGTTAGACTATACCTGTCTCTCTCTCTAAAAAAGGACACATAATATTATCCTTAACATAAATTAAAAAAGGGTTTATATTAAAGAAAAACAAAATCACTAAGTGTGTTTGTTATCCAAATACCTAAATATTTAAAACGGTCTACCCAACAAAGAAAAACAGAGGCTAAAGGGATTACCAAGCAGCTACCTCTAAGTGGCAAAATATATGATTTATTAATTTTTAATCCAGAGTACACTCCAAATAAATCTATGACTTGAAGAGCTGCTGGTAGCCCAATTACATAATTAGATAAAAACAATATTAAGTCATCAGCATATAAAGCCACTCGCAAACCTATAATGTCTGAATAAGAGCATAAGATACATGCCAGTTGCTCTATCACCAAAATAAATAAATACGGAGACAACGGGCACCCCGGGCCAATAAAAAAGGGGAAGACATAGAACCATTTACAGACAATCTGGCACTCTACATGTCGTATAATAATTGTACCCATTTATGATATATTGGGCCACATCTGAATTGACGCATGACCTCCCACAGGAGGGGTCACTCCATGGAGTTTAATGCCTTAGCCGCATCCAATGACACTATTAACAAAGAGGACTCCTCCCCATGGGTTATCTGCAAGGGAGTTCATAACTGATGTATGTTAACTGCAATCGGCATACCTGGCATAAAACCACACTGGTATAGATGTATCACTGATGTTACAACTTTATGTTTTTTAATGGATAGCCAAGATTTTAGATAAACTCTGTATGTCTGTGGCAAGTAACAAAATAGAACGGTAGGAATCCAAAGTTTGGGTATTTCTCTCTGGTTTAGGAAGAATGATAATAATTGCTTCTGACATAGATGAAGGGGGAAGCCCTCTTCAAAGATCATATTGAATATTTCTTACAATTTTGGAACAAATATTTTGGAGTACTTTTTATATACCTCAATAGGGATTCCATCAGACCCTGGTGCTCTACCACCAGGAAGCGATGCTATGGCTGCCCCACCTCTTGCACTGTCTGAGGGAATCAAGATATTCTCTGTCCTGAGATAACTGAGTGAGACCTACAGAAGTTACATATATCTGCAAAGCAGAAACATCACAGGTCAAGTGAGTAGCATATAGAGATTTAAAATAAGAAGTGAATATCTCAACAATGCCTGAAGTAGAAGTAACTATGGTCCCATCTACCTTTAGTAATTCTGTAACACAAGTTGTGGTGTGTTCAGCCTGAGCCACGTGACAATAAACAACCCATCTTATCTTCCAGCATATAAAATCTGTGCAATTGAAACAATAATCTATGGCTTGCCTCATCTCTTAGATGAGCACACCATGCCTCCTGAGCAGCCAACCATTGGACACCTAGTTTGTCCCCAAGATATTGCATCTCTATATTTTTACAAGTAGTTTCCAAGTCAACTTCCAGTTTCTTATATTGCATTTTAATCTCAGGCACTTGCCGTATATAAAGGACTCTCAAAGAAAAACTTTCAAAGCATCCCATACAATTGACATCAAGGCACAACCAACATTTACTGAAAAATATCTTCCCACATCTCTTCCAGCTGTAATCCCACCCCCATTTGTAGTAACCATGAGGGACATAATTTCCATAACCGTAATCCTCAGGGAACACCCCAGTACAATTTTATTACAAACAGTGAATGGTCTAATACACCTCTTGCTTTATATTCCATATGCAATATCTTGGGCAACAATGTATAAGAAACCAAGGCAAGGTCTATACATGAAAATGTGTGATGGGTGGAAGAAAAACAGGAATATAGGCTAACCTCAAGATGTTAAGTCTCCACCCACCCCAATTCTTTTACAAAATTTGCAAAACCAGAACCACTCTGACTAAAGGAGCTCATAGAGGCCCTCCACCTATCTATGTCTGGGTCTATAATGGCATTGAAATCTCCCAGGCATCATACCACAGTTGTTTAATTGGATTTTGCAATAAAACCGGAAGCCCGTCTTAAAACATCAAATGAAAAAGGAGGAGGAATATAAACTGCCAAAATAAAAATAAGAATTGAATAAATATTAAAGTCAAGAAAAACATAACAACCATAACTGTCAATTTGTAATGACTGTAGTACAAATGGAAGCTTTTTATTAATCAACATGGAGACCCCTCTGGATGATTAAGTGTACATAGAATGATAAGCCCAACCTACCCAAGGGTATTTAAGCATCAATGATTTACCACTAAATGTGTCTCAGTTAAACACAACATATCAGAATTATATTGTTTAAGTAGTTTAAAAACCAATGACCATTTCATGCGACCATTTACACCTATAACATTCCAAGTTTTTAAATGTAGCCTTAAAAATAACATAAACTAATAATACAAAGAAAAAGGAGAGACCAGTGCAGCAAACATCACCCCACCCTGTACACCACCCCATCCCCCTTCCTGAGGTATACATTTCCCCTAACTTAACTGACACAAGAATAGCAAGATTAAATAAAAGAGAAAAAAAAGAAAATGACAAAAACAGCCACCAATGCATATATCCTTAATTTCAGTAGATCTAACACTATATAAGCCAACATATTATTTGAAAGTACATGCCTGTAGCAACATCCCCTCCACAACAACATTCTGCCTAACCTTAAATTAATGAGATGAATCAGAATCTAACTGTCTACTGCCAGGTTTTAAAAGGGAACAGCATGGTATAATGAAGACCATTTGATAGGGAAAAAATCAGCTCTGTCCTTTCATACATCTGCTGCAAAATCTAGAAATACTGAGATAGTGATTCCATTTCGTACCAGGAGACCTTTAATGTGAGCCATTCTCAATATTGCATTTTGATCCTGATAATGGAGAAGCTTTGCATTAAATGTGTGAGGATGTGCACCAGTAGGAAGTGGTCTGGTGGGTATTCAGTGTGCTCACTCCACCACAAAAGTAGTAGTAAAAGAGTAGCAACCATAAGTAGCAATCAGCCAGGTGAAGCCCCTTCCTCTTTTGTGGGAGACCCACAAAACAAACATAATTTCTGTGCAACCTGCCATCCATATCCGAGACCATGTTTTGCAGATCTGCCATTTGAGCAGTCAGAGAAGTAACGTCTGCTTTTATTGCAAGTTCTCAAGTGTCTCAAGTGTCCTCAGGAGATTCTGAGCAGATTGTCAATTTAAATGTAAGTTCAATTATGCTAAGCCTGCAGGAGAAAGATGCCAATGAACCTGACAGGAAATGGGGAAACTAAACCTTTCTTGTATGAATGCATAGAAATGAAGAAGGATGCCATCCTGTCTGCCAAAACTGTGAGGCTAAATAAAGAGCTGACTGCTTGAAAAGGTATTCAGACATATGCAAAGATTAAGTTCTCATCAGCTTTCATGTGGTTTATATGACATAACAATTATATTGCTGATTACAATATTAATGTTTTAGCCCAGATAAAACTATTGTTAATATATCCACCACATGTTCAGCCACATATTCTGAGCAAACATTATATTATATTATAATATATATATATATATATATATACATACACATACACATACACACAATTTTGTTGACCTGCACTCTCTTAAGACAGTCCAGCAGCCGGGGTGCAAAAATCCAGGGGGCCCAAACTCATGTACAGGCTTAGATAAAGATTACACAGGCAGGCAGCACTCCACGGACTTAATCAATAGACATGAGAAAAAAGTGGTGGCAACGTTTCAGATGCTTTAATTTAAAGCAACTGAAACGTTGCTACCTCTTTTATCTCATGCCTATTGATTAAGTCTGTGGGGTGCTGCCTGCCTGTGTAATCTTTATATATATATATATATATATATTCCTATTTAGTTAGTGTGTGTGTATGTGTGTGTATATATATACATATATATATATATATATATATATATATGTATATATATACTAATTTACTTATGTATACCTTCAAAACAACCTTGATTCTTCCTATCTATGTTGAATGACTAAGGGTCTCCTGGTGTTTTACATACGACATTTTCCTGATATGGGTCAGATCCATAGAAACTTTCAGCAATATATTCACCAGTCCGATGCATTGGAACATCCTATAAAATATACTCACCAAATTGAGGAGTCATATATAAACTTTGTTGACAGTACTGTTCCTTAAACCAATGGGCAGAAATCTGTTCCTATTGTCAAGTATTTTTCATCCAGCTTTGTAGGATAACCTTCCAATTTCTCAATATTTAATGGTTATGCACAATAATTTGGATATACAGTATCAAAACAGGAAAGACATTTAAGTAAGATGTCTTAAAGATTCAGAGAAAGAGGCTATTCCGATAACATATTGAGTAAATGTCCTTAATAAAAATGAAGATCAAACAATTATCAAAACTAAGGAAAATAATTGAGTGATCTTTACAACAGAGTTGATCATATGACTGGGATAATCCAGAGGTCCCTACAAAATCATTGTCTGATTTTCAATTGCAAGAACTAAAACAGATATTACTTTAACCCACATTCAATCCGGACAAAAAAAAATGATGTAGCACAAATAATGGCACAGAGACCTGGATGCCAGTTTTGTAGTGAATATGTCACCTGCCATGCAATGCTAGCAGGTACGACTTTTCCATTGTCCGCCATTCGGACAACAGTATTAAGATCCGATACAAATTATATTGTACTGTATTTTGGACCATGTGATCTACATGTTAGTTTGTGCATGTGGGCTATATTTTGTAGGACTCACAACCAGGAAGTGTAGGGAGTGCATGGCCAATCACAGAACAACAATCAAGATGATTCTGCATAATGGTACTACAGACAAGCCAGTCATGAGACTCTTTTTGGATAGAGGACATCAAGTCTCTAGTCTGAAATGGAGATTGATAGACTGGATTCAACCACCAGTACTGGGTGGATATCGTGCTCAATTGATTCACAGATGTGAAAGGAGATGGATCCACAAATTGGACACTGTTGCTACCGAGGGTTAAATGAAAATAACCCTCTTAATTTGTTCCTTTAATGCTTGTGCCAGGTAAGATATAATAATAATAATAATAATAATAATAATAATAATAATAATATTTATGTTATATTGATATATACATGCGGCTAAAGCACACACAAAGACAGAAAAGAAGAATTTTAAAAGTTTTTTGGAGTGCACTTTGGGGGTTACACCACCCTTCGACAGATGAGCCAGCCGGCCCTTTACTTATGACACAGGCGCACTCTTGACGCTGCTCCTTTGTTGATGCACGTGCGGCTACTGCGCATACATTTCACACACAAACACAGATGAAAAGAAGAATTGTTTATTATTTGTTGAGCACACTTTGGGAGTTACACCACCTGTTAACAGACTTATGACACAGGCGCACGCTTGGTGCTGCTCCTTTGTTGATGCATGTGCAGCTACAGCACACAAAATCCACAACACAGAAATGAAGAATTTTTTTTTTTTTTTAAGTGCACTTTGGGGGTTACACCACCCTTTAAGAGATGAGCTACCTGGCCCTTTAATTATGGCACAGGCGCACGCTTGGCACTGCTCCTTTGTTGATGCACGTGCAGCTACAGTGCACACAATTCACAAACACAGAAATAAATGTTTTTTTGCACTTGTGGGGAGCACCCCTGATGGACAGATCACCCCCTTGACAACACTATAGCACCCCTTTAGGACTACAGCCTTTATGGGACACTGCACAACACAGCCCAGCCAGCCCCTATGGACTTTTGGAGTGGACACAACCCCATGGACAACTGACTGCACAACACAGCCCAGCCAGCCCCTATGGACAACAGCAGCACAACACAGTCCAGCCAGCCCCTATGGACAACAGCAGCAAAACACAGCCCAGCCAGCCCTATGGACTGGAGGAGTGGACACAGCCCCTATGGACAACAGCAGCACAGCTCAACAAAACACAGCCCAGCCAGCCCTAACTCCCACCCTCCCTCTTCACTGTCCGCAACCAGAGAGAGAAATGGCGCCGATGCAGGGACCTTTTATAGAATCCAAAACCCATGAGATTCCGAAGGCGGGATGATGATGTTTTGCCTCGATTTCAGTTCCAAATCCGAGCTGGACTCAGTTCCCAACTCGGATCGGGTGGGTTTGGATTTCAGAAATCTGAACCCGCTCATCCCTAATATATATATATATATATATATATATATATATATATATTTGTATGATATGTGTTTGTTTAGCATGAAGTTTTATTTACAGCTGTCTTTTTTGCAGATCCTTAAGGTGGGTACACACAGTTGTGTATCTAGGGGTCCGAGCACCCCTGGCAAACCACAGTCCCTCCCCTCCAGTGACTGCTTCTACTGGAAAAAAAAACTAACACAAACTGGGGGTAGTTTAATTCACAAACCTGTAGAAATAGGGTGAATATTTTTTTATTTCTCCTTTTAGCATATATATCTTTTATAGAACTTACTCTATTGCAACCCACTATTTATTAACTTATTTATGCAAAAAAATGCATTATGGATAAATTAAATTTACATATGTTCAAATAGGGCTGTCTATACTGCATTATGCTTTTTAACAACTCCATCTTATAATTTACTAGGATGACAGCCCACAATTGTCCTTTCCTAAAACCCACATAAGAATAAAGACTGTCCATAAGGATCATGTCCTGTTCCCCAACATGGAAGTATCCACAACCTACAAGGATCACAGCAAGTCCCTCAAACTGAGAAAATATAAATTCACTATACTTACACTGAGGGTAGTTCAATTTACATACCTGCAGAAATAGGGAAACAATATAAATATATATATATATATATATATATATACACATATATATATATATATATATATATATATATCGTCCACATGTAGATGGGCACTCTGGGAACATGATTTAAATGGCTGGGGTGCCTTCCTATATATACTTATATCCAGTCCAACCTTCTAATGCAAGAAGTAGGCGGAACTCCATCGGTCAAAATATTTTAGTGCATGGATACAGCTGAAGTTTCAAAGCCGGAGAGGCTTTGTCATCAGGGTGTGACAGTAAAACAGTGAATGTGACAATGCTTACCTTAAATAGCAAGTAGAGAGGAATGAGTGAAGAGGATGCCGGTTCGCGCCTCCGTGCTCCGGGCGCCACTGAGTGATGACATCATCACATCGTGTCTTGACCCAATGCCTTCTGGGATGGTAAATAGGGACGCTATGAGTCCCGTCAAGGCAGCGGCAGGTGCTGACAGCCCGCTATGGTGCCACGGCCACTGAGTGCTGCTGGGGGCAAAGCGAGAGATACAATAATGAAAAAAGTGCACAAGGAATATGTACAAACATACATATAAACTAGGAACTAAATATATGGACATTAGAAGTTATAGGAAGCAAAAACACATACATCTTTGTAAATAAACGCTATCATAAGTAATCAAAAAATGCAAACAAATACAGAAAAACATATATACATAAATAATAACATCAAAGGAATCAACTATAAACTACATAGAAGGAATCTAATGTGGTACTCAATAGTACATCTGCTTTCAAAACAAACACCCCTCTGGTTGCTATATACAACATGGGGGTCTTATCTGGAACAACCAAAAAATTAATCTCTGTTAAGAAAAAAAATATATATATAAATATATATATATATGTATGGGCATATGTACGGTATACATATACTACACTAAATACATCCATGATAAGAAAATTATTACTGATCATATTATGTCAAAAAGTATTGTAAGGGATTAATCCACTAGCAATGTTAAATACTTGTATGGGGCCCTATTAACAACTATATATGCCCTTAGACATTATATAATACCCTCAACATCAAAATCTATTATAGGAACGCAGACCAAATAATTTTAACATTCAATCCTTTTGGATATACTGTGTCCAGCATTATTATCCATTTTGTCTCCAATTTGAGTAACATCTTCACTCGATCACCCACCAAGGTATATGGTCTATGATTTTATATAATAGACTAGACAATTGATGGTTGGCTGTTTTGAAGTGATGGGCTACTGGTTGGTCAGATTCCCTTCCTTGGAGGGTCAATTTGATGGATGAACGATGGGTAGCCATGCATTCTTTGAACATTCTTGATGTTTGTCCAATGTAGCTCAAACCGCAGGGACATGTGAGCAGGTACACCACAAATTTGGAGGTGCATGTCAAAACATGATTAATATTATATTGTTTTCCCGTGTGTGGGTGACTAAAGTGGGGGCCTGGGTCCAGATAACCACAAGTAACACAGGATGCACATCTGTAACACCCTGTTTTTTTGTGGCTAATGCCACTAATAGATGTCTTAAATGGAGTCACATCTGTCTTCATCAGGATGTTTTTCAAATTTCTACCTCTCTTGAAACTAATCAGTGGAGTTATATCCTGGAGGACTGACAAACCTTTATCTGTCCGTATTATTGGCCATAATGCTTTAGCTGCTTTTGCCACCACTGGGTTTGCCAATGTGAATTCTGTAACAGAGGGGATACATTTATTAATGACAACCTTAAGTTTTAGAAAAAGTAATTGCTCTCTAGGTATATTAAGCACTTCTTGTTTTTGCTGGAGTAACAGTTGTTTGTTATATCCCCTTTGGGTGAATTTATCCAATATAGTATTTAATTCTTTGTCAACTTTATCCAGTTGACTCGTGATTCTGGCAGCTATCGTCATTTGGGATTTAGCTAAACTTCTTTTAAAGCTGGTGGATGGAAACTATTTGCAACCAGCAAAGTGTTATGATCTGTAGGTTTAGAATAAATGGAGGTCTGTATTTCACCCTCCATTATCGAGACTTTCACATCCAAGAAATGAATCTCTTTAGGACTATAGTTATATTCAAACTCGATAGGAGAGTCCAAATGATTGATGTTATTAATGGTAGATATTATTAATGACTTATCTCCCATCCAAATGAGAAACAGGTCATCTATAAACCTTGTATACATAAAAATATGTTGTTTGATATTCTAATCCTTAAAAATGAAGTTATGCTCCTGTTCAAACATGAAAATGTTAGTGAAACTTGGCGCTACATTCAAACCTATGGCACATCCAGTCCATTGTTTAAGAAACTTCCCATCGTAATAAAAATAATTTCGAGTCAAGGTTAATTGCTATAATTGTATAATTACCTCAATGCTATATTTATAAAATGCCTCAGAGATTAAAAAACATTCAACTGTTTTAAGTCCCTCTTGTTGTGGTATAACCATGTAGAGGCTCCTTACATCTAAAGTGCAAAGGCTCCTTACATCTAAAGTGAGGTATGTTCTTAAGATTATTTAGTATATTCTTTATTTATTGGTATATGGTGGGTATTGTGGGGGAAGAGATATATTAGGGAAAAAAACAGTATCTCTAATTTGAAATGTTTCTGATATAAAGGGACATATAAGGAGCCTGATACACATTAGCAGTCAATGGAGGACACTGGTAAGAGCAGAGGAGACAGAAGGACACCAGGCATCATTTGCTAATGATGGCTGACTGCGGGACAATGGTAAGAGGAGACAGGAGACCAGAGATCATTTACTAATGATGGCAGTCGGCAAAAGTGCCCCCCTTCGGCCGGTGCCCTTGGTGAGGGCCATCTAGGCCAATAGGAAGATACGACCCTTGGTACACACCGGAAATCATCCTTCTGGCAGCCGTGGGTCCTCTCCACATGGCTTCCGCTGTGTGTGCATGAGCTCTGCAGACTGCTCGAACACACTTGCCGATGGACAGACATGTCTGCAGACATATCTGTCCATCAGCTGTGCAGCACAGCCAATGCAATATGTCTATGAACAATGTGGTTCACAGCCAAATCGTCTGTACACATGGGCCGATGGCCAGCAGATATATTAGCCAGTGTGTACCCAGCATTACATTATCTCCTATGGACTTACTATCTGATTCTGGACAATGAGTGTACTGATAATAAAGAATGCAAAAGTGAGAGAGAAAGTGGTTTCAAAATTCCTGCTTCTTTCTAGTAACATACTATACCTTGAAAAGAATAAGGTTGTGACCACGTATGGACTTATAGTTGTAGAGGCATTTCCCAGGGCAAATGACAATTGAGTCTTGTCAGCTTAATTACTCAACTCCACCTAATTAATAGAAATCCTAGTTTTGCATATTTATGTTTCTATTGTATTGCAATTAATAAATATGAGCACTTTGGGATTGAACTCACATCTTATATTTTACAGCCACTTATAGTGATTGCTTAAAAATGGAATACAATTATATGTATCGGTTTCTTTCTGATAGATACAAGTAGAAATTTCATTATTTTTAATTTAAATGGTAATATCAAGAAAATATATTGTTTGGGTATTAATTGTACTGGTAAATGTAAGTTGCATGGATTCATGTTCAAATAGCTTACAAATGTATTTGCCAATTCCTCATTCCCATTTAAAAAAAAACAGGTTGTCAATGTATCTACCATAGAGGACCAGGTTCACCATGAACTGTCCACCTCAAATGAGCCTCTCCTCCAAGAGGCCTATGTAGAGGCTGGCAAAGCTTGAGGCAAACCTAGTCCCCATAGCGGTGCCATGTGTCTGTAAATAATATTGGCAGATAATAGAAAATAATTATGTGGGAGAATGTGATGAATACTATCTTTTAAAAATCATTTTAACTTATCATTAATAGAATCTCCCCAGTCAGGGTATTTTTTGACAGCATCAACATCCATATCATGTGGAATATGGGTGTGCAAAGCTTGTACATCACAAGTGAGGAACATGTAAGAAGGTTTCCAATGTACAGACTGTATGAGTTGTAAAAATTGAGTGGTGTCACGCATATAAGATCGTAAAGAGGAATCGACAGGTTGCAAATGAGAATCTATAAAGAAAGGCAAATTAGATTTCAGAGAACCAATACCCAATTTAATTGGGCGGCCAGGGGGTTTGTGATGAATTTATGAAGTTTAGGAAGATGGTAATATGTGGGAGTTATACAGTAATGGTAAAAAAAATTAAAATTCTCTTTAGATATTTCCCCTCTTATAAGTGCCGGATTTAAAAGTTGTCTTTTTCTGGAATTTTGGAGTGTGGGGTCATGATCTAATATCACATAGAACATTTTCTCCTTAAATTGTCTATGGGCTTCTAACAGGTATTCCTCCATATTCTGCATCACTAGCCCACCCCCTTTGCCCACAGACTTAATAATAAATGTTTAATCAAACAAAAGTTGTTTTAAAGCAAGACATTCTGCACTGGACAAATTATTCGAAAAGTATTGTTTTTTGCTATCTTGTTTGCATGGAACTTTAAAATCCTCTATAGTTATTTTGTAAAAGACATCTATCTGGGTGCTTTTTATGAATAGGAAAAAACCTTGATTTACATCGGAACTGGTATCTTTTTTTTCATTTCTGGAGAACTCCTATTAACATCATATATTTTAATTATTTTAATATTATTAGCGGGATTCTCCTTTCTATAATATTACTTTTGTAGGCCTTCAAAATTGTAATATACTGTTCATCTGCTGCATCTAATGTTATAGGTAAAAAATTATCCTCTGGTCAGGATTTATTCAGCTTTTTGTGTCCAAAATAATTTTTTCTGCACAGGCAAAGTACAAACCTATTGAGTTCTGTGAAGAATTCAAATAAATTTGGTCTATTAGTCAGGGCAAATTTCAAGCAAGTAGTTTTATTTCTATTTCTGTCAATGGTCTCGATGACAAATTATAAATACCTTTGGAATCATTTAGGGTTTGAAACTTTTTATTTTTCTTTGAGTTCTTGTTTCCACTACTATTTGCTCTACTTCCAATCTCTTAATCTTTCTGGTGTTACAAGTTGCCGGTGCTTGTATCAATTTTTATGGAAATGGTCCTAACCTTTGGTGGTTGTGGCCTGTGCAATTTGTTTGGTGAAAAGGATCATTATGTGTTTTCAAATGAGAATTTGTTATTTGTACCTTGCACCCTGCCAAACTGTAGAAGATAAAATATTGCTGGAGTTATGAGTCATGTGTAATGGTTTATTCATTCTGTTTGTAACTTTTCTATATCCATGGTGCTCATGTGTTCGTATATTGGCAATAGTAAAATTGTTTGCATTCTCTAGATCCATATCTATATTGTGTCTGATTATATGATGGTAACTCTGTGTATTCTTGTTTTCATGATAGCTATAAACTATCCTGTTATCATAGTCTAAAGAATAACATGTAAACTTCTAATTTTTTATTCTAATAATATCCTGTTCATATCTCTGAACTCGAATGCTTACAAATTTGTCCCTTTCTTTAAACAGTGGATGAACTGTAAATAACTCTATATCTTTTTTTAGCCATTTCTAGTTCTGTCTCTAATTTAGCAGATAGTGGATGAAATTTTAGTTAACTCAGCGTTGTCGGAGGCAAGGAGGCAAAAGGCGAAGCTGGGATTGCAGGGAAACGTGTTAGGCTACCTGCTTGTGAGCTGATCATTGCTGGAAGGTCACTGCAATAATCCATGCATGGGACTGCACTTTAGAAAATTTCCTATGACTGTTTTTGGATAATACCACTGTACTAGAGACTGTTATGAAAAGGAGAACTAAAACTTCATCCAGGCCACAATTTTGCAGTTGTAATTTTACAGTGCAAGTGTTTTGCACACGACTTTACATCAGAACTATAACATTCAAAAGTACCCTGTTTATCCTTAAACTGCTATTAAAGCCAATAAAATGTTATCATTTTTAGCAGTTAGAAATACCTATCCCATTATCTAGTATGAATAATAATGAATAGTCTCAACTGCACTAAAAACCAATGTTCCCCCAGCACCAGAAGACAGAAAGTCTATTTTGAACAATGCATTCTGCTTCCATTCTCCATTATCATGAAGGAGAATTCAATGCATATTTTTTTAAAGATTATTAAGGGACACAAAGCATCCTAACTCCCCCCCATCTTATGAACAGGGATCAAGGTACAAACTACCTGGCCCAGGCCTGTCTGGGGGCTTAGCCACCACAAGTCAAAGCTGCACCCCCAATAGGGGCTCACCATGCTTTTTTTAGAGATGGTAAAATAGCATCAATAGAGGGTGTCCTATGATCACAACGGGAATGAGCTTAAAAGTTTCTGATTGCAAAACTTCCAAGAAGGACATTAGGGACATTTTATGTCTCATCCTCTTTCAAAACAGACATAGCACTCTCTACACTGCAATCTACACTCAGAATATAGATGTTCTAAAATGGAGACTGTGCAACTGTCATTATCTTTAACAATACATAGGCTTATGCTAAAGTGGACACAAGTTGCATATATGCACTCATGTAAATGTTTTTAGGAACGAATACATTTTTACTACCTGTTTAGAGCAAAAGTTAGAGGCACCCAAACAATCAGGGGCAGGAACTGATTTGAATGGCCAAATAGTCTCTGAAAAGCACTGCAGAATATGTATGCCCTATAAATAACTGGTAACAAATAAACTAATAAATAAACTAATCATACCTTGCAAAATGCATCTCCTATGACAAGAAGGGTTTGGCCTTACAGTTATAGCATAAACATGCTTAAAAAGAGTAGATATCTGGAAAGTGTCATTTATCAATAATAAAGTTGCATGGAGCATATAAAATTGTCAAGAAGATGGAAATACAATTTTTTTTAAAGTACACAATAATAAACATATCAGTTGTCTTTTCCTGTACGTGCTAACAAGAAAATATGTTTTATCATTGCAAACTGCCATAATAGATTGCAGTAGCAATTTTCTGAGAATATTTGCATCATTTGAGGGGATTTAATGTGCCTTTGTGTTAACACATCATTACTGTATTTCAGAAATGTCTATGTGTCACCTTTCACTTCTGTCTCAGTCTTCTATGCACAAAGCATTGTAAGTACTAGATGTGGCTCACGTGGCATGTATATAGCTATTTGGTATGCACAGTGCAAAAAATACATTTTGTGGGTGGAAAATGCAAAATGCATGATCACCACACTGGTTATGTGAATGCATCAAATGGATGAATACAAGCGGCATAATTGTTTGGCCATTAACGAGTGATGGGTACCTCTATCTACAGTATTGTATGTCACTCTCAGAATTGGGACTTGTCTCACGCAAAGGTGAGACATAAGTATAACTGCTATAAATACACGTATTTCTCCCTTTCTACAATTGGGATTAAAAGCTATGTGAATGGACAAATAACTTACAATGTTTAAATCTATACTAGTAGATCTTCTCATTTTGATTTTATTAGTGAATAGAGTTGAAAATGCCCTTGTAATGTGTAGTAAGATGCATTAATAAGATGCATTCATCTGAATATTTATTGCATCTTTTCTGTAGAATAAAATTAAGCAATTTAAATGCAGACAAGTGTAAATGTATCTATCCGGTAAATTTATATATATTTATACAAACAAATCAGAGTGCACTCACCAGGCTTGATTTAAAAAAGTAAAAGTACTTAACACTTTATTCTTACATAGGTGCAGAACAACAGTTGTTCTAGATCGACGTTTCAGTTCATGCAAGGACCTCTCTCAAGACCCACAATCTGCCACAAGGTCAGCAATAATGTAAAAACAACCCTTAATAGGCATATGTGTGCTCTTATATATCCAGCACGTGCAGGGTATCATCATCACTGTGTAGCAACGAAACATCTCCCTTTCTAATAAACATATGCTATATTCTAGCTGGCTCCATTACCGTTATTATATATCACTGGGAAATTACAACCAATGTGCCTATCATGTGTTGTATCCCATTCCGCTCGCCAGTCACAGCAACCGGAAATGCCAGGTTGTGCATCACACTCGGTAGATTAGAGATGCTGGAATGCAATGCCTAGTAACCAAGTGCCAGCTTGAGCTCCACAGCCGCAAAACAAAAGGAAAAAGTCCCAAATAGGGATCCTGTGCTTACTGGCAACCACACAACATACTCCATTAGTGACTACTATTTTAAAATAACCAAAACGCTAGATCAGATGTCTCACATAGTGAGCAAATGCCTAAAGAGTCTCATATGTATGGCAACACAAATAGTGTATACCACAACATATGCCACCAAAGTACATATATTGACACCTAAAATATAACACACAAAACAACATAGAAAATTATAAAGAAATATTACAATTAAATCCTATAGCCCGATCACCGGTTCATGAGCATATGTTCATAGAAATCAATATTGATACAAAATGGAATCACTCAACACTATGGTTCCCATCTGAGCAGTAAGATCTCACAAGAAAATAGAGAGTGGGTTCATCTCATTCAGTCCCTTTGGGGCATTGGTGTCCAAATGGTGTATCCACCATGCCTTCTTTTTTAATAATTTAAGGCCATGATCACCTCCCCTTATTAATGGTGGTATCCAATCAATAATCATACAATGAAGTGTTGATATTTGATGTTTCTTCTTCAAAAAATGTAGAGCCACCAGTTTATCTGAAGTCCCATTACTGTTGGCCAAGTGAATTTAAGACCTATGTTTGGTTCATTCTTTCGCGGAATGTGCGAATGGCCTTGCCAACGTAGATCAATCCACAAGGGCATGTCAACATGTACACCACATGATCCATTCGGCAAGTTAGATTATATCGAAGATAAATCTTCTTTCCTGTGTGTGGATGGCAAAACAGTTTGCCAGTAGTTATTCCTTGGCACGTCATGCATCCCAGTGACTTATAGCATTCTTTCTGTTGAGTTAGCCAATGTCCCTCATTTGAGGTGGTTGGTTGCATGTTAGTTCTTAATAGGGAATCTTTTAAGTTTGGTCCCCTCCTCACACTCAGCAGTGTGCTCTGACCTTGTAGCCTTTTGAATGCTGCGTCAATGGTCACCAATAGCCAGTGTTTCTTAACTGTCCTCTGTACAGTTTTAAAGCCTGTATCACATCGTGTGCTTAAGATCATTCAATTGCATGACCTATCCATAGGTTTACATTTTTAGATTTCTTGTGAAATATGTGTTTAGCCCTGGTGAGGCAATTAGCTACAACTCTAGATTGATAGCCCCTCTGGATAAATATTTGCTTTCACTCATCCAATTGAACTTCTACTTTTGTAATATCTGAGTTATTCCTCAGTATGAGAAGGAACTATGAAATTGGTAAGTTCGATTTAAGGGAATTGGGATGATGGCTTGAGGCCCTCAGCAGGGTGTTCCTGTCCGTGGGAATTTGGTATAAGGTGTATTCAAGTGTGCTCCCACTTTTTATAACTGTTACATCTAAATAATTCATCTTATCAGCATCAGTTGATGCTGTAACCCATATAGTGTTCATATATCGAACCATAGCGTTAAAGGAATTGGTGTCACTTCTCCATAACAAAAAAAATTGTCTGTGAACCATCTGTAATACAGAATGGTCTTTGATAATTTACACAAAATATGTTCTTGCTCGTATTTGTTCATAAATAAGTTTGCGTATGTGGGTGCAATATTTGACCCTATTGTCATCCCTACTATTTGGATGTAGTATTCTCCCCAGTATATAAAATGATTGCACATCAATACCTTAGTTAGTAATTCACAAATAAATTCAATTGGAGGACCCTCATATGGGCCTTATATCAATGCTGCCTTTACTGCTGCTATGCCTTCAGCATGTGAAATTATGGTATACAGATATACGACATCCACTGATGCCAGTAGGGTATCTGGTCCCATATTCTTAATCAATTTCAATTTCGAAAAAAATGACCAGTATCACGTAAGCAGCTGTCAGTATTTTTGACAAAAGGCTGTAGATAGAAATCAAGGTATTATGCTATTGGTTGTAGGATAGACCCCCTGGAGATCATCAACCTCTTTCTTGATGCGAGTCATTGGATTATATTCAACCTTAATATAGGATGAAGTATCGGACAATTGTCTTCTGATCGCAGCATCATATTTTTCAAAGTCCTGCAAGACTACTGCTCCACCCTTATCAGCACTCCTAACTACAAGTTCTTTATGTAAGAATACTTCTATTGTAGTTAGGAGTGCCGATAAAAGTGGAGCAGTAGTCTTGCAGGACTTTGAAAAATATGATGCTGCGATCAGAAGACAATTGTCCGATACTTCACCTTATATTAAGGTTGAATATAAACCAATGACTCGAATCAAGAAAGAGGTTGATGATCTCATCAATATGGTCCTTAAACAGGGGTGGATTGATGAGAACATAGCTGAATTTCTGAATGTTGAATACCCAATATGTCCTGTAATATACACACTTCCTAAGGTGCACAAGTCACTGATAGACACGCCTGGCAGACCAATTATGGTATATCTGCCAGGTAGTCTATCCTACAACCAATAGCATAATTCCTTGATTTTTATCTACAGCCTTTTGTTAAAAATACTGACAGCTGCTTACGTGATACTGGTAATTGTTTTAATTAATTGAAATTTATTAAGAATATGGGTCCAGATACCCTACTGCAGGCCTGGCCAACCTGTGGCTCTCCAGCTGTCGTGAAACATGCCCTGCCACAGTTTTAACATTCCCTAACCACAAAACTGAGGCAGGGCATGCTGGGACTTGTAGTTTCACAACAGCTGGAGAGCCACAGGTTGACCAGGCCTGCCCTATTGGCTACAATGGATGAATAATCTCTGTATACCCTAATTCCACATGCAGAAGGCTAAGCAGCAGTAAAGGAGGCACTGATGCAAGGCCCAAATGAGGGTCCTCCAATTGAATTTATTTGTGAATTACTAACTAAGGTATTGATGTGCAATCATTTTATGTGCCGGGGAGAATACTACATCCAAATAGCAGGGACACATTGGGGTCAAACATTGCACCTACGTACGCAAACATATTTATGAACAAATACGAGCAAGAGCATATTTTGCATAAATTCTCACAGAACATTCTGTATTACTGATGGTTCATAGACATTGTTTTTTATTATGGGCAAGTTATATCGATTCTTTTAAAGCTATGGTTCAATATCTGAATGAGTTGAATAACCCTATATGGGTTACAGCATCAATTGATGCTGATAAGATGAATATTTTAGATGTAACACTTATAAAAAGTGTGTGCACACTTGAATACACCTTATACCAAAATCCAATCGGACAGGAACATCCTGCTGAGGGCCTTGATCCACCATCCCGATTCCCTTAAATCGAACTTACCAATTTCACAGTTCCTTCGCATACTGAGGAATAACTCAGAATTTACAAGAGCAGAAGTCCAACTGGATGAGTGCAAGCAAAGATTTATCAGAGGGGCTATCAATCTAGAGTGGTAGCTAATTGCCTCACCAGGGCTAAACATATATTTCACAAGAAATCTAAAGATGTAAAACCTATGGATAGGTCATGCAATCAAATGATCTTAAGCCCACGATGTGATACTGGCTATAAAACTGTACAGATGACAGTCAAGAAACACTGGCCATTGGTGACCAGCGATGCAGCATTCAAAAGGCTACAAGGTCAGAGCACACTGCTGAGTGTGAGGAGGGGACCAAACTTAAAAGATTCCCTTTTAAAACCTAACATGCAACCTACCACCTCAAATGAGGGACATTGGATAACTCAACAGAAAGGATGCTATAAGTCACTGGGATGCATGATGTGCCAAGGAATGACTACTGGCAAATTGTTTTGCCATCCACACACAGGAAAGAAGATTTATCTTCGATATTGTCTAACTTGCCTAATGGATCATGTGGTGTACATGTTGACATGCCCTTGCAGCTTGATCTACATTGGCAAGACCATTTGCATGTTCCGCGAAAGAATGAACCAAACATAGGTCTTCAATTCAATTGGCCAACAGTACATTTTTTGAAGAAGAAACATCAAATATCAACACTTCATTATATTATTATTGATTGGATGCCACCATTAATAAGGGGAGGTGATTTTGGCCTTAAATGATTAAAAAAGGATGCATGGTGGATACACCATTTGGACACCGTTGCCCCAAAAGGGCTGAATGAGATGAACCCACTCTCTATTTTCTTGTGAGATCTTATTGCTCAGATGGGAACCATAGTGTTGAGAATCAGCACTTTAAAAATGATTCCATTTTGTATCAATATTGATTTTTATTAACATATGCTCATGAACCGGTGATCAGGCTATAGGATTTAATTGTAATATTTCTTTAGAATGTTTTGTGTGTTATATTTTAGGTGTCAATATATGTACTTTGGTGGCATATGTTGTGGTATACACTAATTGTTTTGCTATACATATGAGACTCTTTAGGCATTTGCCCACTCTGTGAGACATCTGATCTAATGTTTTGGTTTTTGTAAAATAGTGGTCACTTATGGAGTATGTTGTGTGGTTGCCAGTAAGCGCAGGATCCCTATTTAGGACCTTTTCCTTTTGTTTTGCGGCTGTGGAATGCAAGCTGGCACTTGGTTGCTAGACATTGCATTCCAGCATCTCTAAATTACCGGATGTGATGCGCAACCTGGCATTTGTGGTTGCCGAGACTGGCGAGTGGAATGGTATACAACACATGGTAGGCACATTGCTTGTAGTTTCCCAGTGATATATAATAGCGGTAATGGGGCCAGCTAGAATATAGCATATGTTTATTAGAAGGGTAGATATTTAGTTGCTACACGGTGACGATGACATCACTTCCTGATGCACTGTACATGCTGGATATACAAGAGCGTGCAGATGTCTATTATGTGTTGTTTCTACATTATGGCTGACCTTGTGGCAGATTGTAGAAAGGTCCTTGTATGGACTGAAACATCGACCTAGGACAACTGTCATTTTGCACCTATGCAAGAATAAAGTGTGGAGTATTTTTTACTTTTTGAAATCAAGCCTGATTTGTTTGGATATTATGGCATTTTCCCCTGTGGACTGAGCCTGAGTTTATTGGCACCCCAACGAATGTATGTTCATTAAGTGTGTGCCACTCTACTCCAGATGTTTATATATATATATATATATATATATATATATATAGAGAGAGAGAAAGAGAGAGAGAGAGAGATAGTAGGAGAGGACTGGCACTTATTGCTGTAAATGAAAATATGAAAATATAGCTGGGTGCCCCCAGCACTTAAAAGTACACCAAGGAAGAAAGCTGCGGCACTCCCGACTTGTTGCTGTAAAAAAGTATATATTTGGCAATGGTATTGCCGATGTATCAGAGCTGCGCTCTTTTATCAAGGCAGCCAAATATACATTGACATCAAAAATGACGAACAAGATATAAAGATAACACTCACCTTAAATAGGAAGTGAGAGACACTGGTCTGGAGCAGACCGGGTAGGGCGCGCCCACGCTGTGGCCGGGTCCCGTCGCTGTGACGTCAGTCTGCTGCGACAGGGTAGCCAAGCAACCACATCCACGCTGCTGGCAAGACCCGTCGCGATGTTGTCAGTCTGCCGCGACAGGGTTGCCAAGCAACTGCAGGTGGACAGTACAGCGTCTCCCTGGTCTGCAGAACAGACCTAGGTGATAACACGAAGTGCATGTGACAGTCAAGAGAGTAACTACTGGGCACATCTATATCCATATTCAAACAGTATACTGCTGTACGCGTAAATTGTGCTGAAAACACATGCCTAATGGCCACTAAATACACAAATTCCAAGCCACTAAGTTACATGCAAAACAGTTAATAAACAATGTGGTGGAATAGAGGATAGCATCCTCTGCATAATAATCCTCAAATATCTACTAAACTAGAAGTCACTGAGCCCTGCATATAATATATATACTAACAAAGTGTAGCCTGTATGGTATAAGGAAAAAAAAAAGCAACATGACTGTGGATGTCAATGAACCCGTGGATGAATCCAAGGTATAAAACACATTGTAACGAACAAGGATAATGGATTATAAAGTGTTCCAGTTGATTTTCTTGTTGAGTCCACGAGGTGCAATGGTTCCTAATTGGTAGATCCAACGGGCCTCCAAACACAATAAGTTATTATCACAGTCCCCTCTCCTGATGGAAACGGGTACCTGGTCAATGACCATGTGTTTAAGTGACATCAGTGGATGTCCAGCTTCCAAGAAATGTCAGGCTACTGGCTGGTCTGCAGAACCCCTGTTCAGCGCTAGTTTAATGGCAGACCTATGCAGTTCCATTCTTTCTCTAATGGTTCGGATTGTTTTTCCAATGTAGTAAAGTCCACATGGACACATAATCACATAGATTGCATATGTAGACAGACAGTTTAGCATGAAACGAATATGGTACTTCTTGTCCTTATGTGGGTGTTACAAAGAATTGCCAATTAACATATATTGGCAAGTAGTGCAGTGTAGGCACTTATAACATCCCGGTGATTTCTATAAAAACGACGTCGGTGGTCTGTACAAGTGAGAGAATCCTGTGATGTCTGTATGCACCACAACACATGGTCATTGACCAGGTACCCGTTTCCATCAGGAGAGGGGACTGTGATAATAACTTATTGCGTTTGGAGGCCCGTTGGATCTACCAACTAGGAACCATTGCACCTCATGGACTCAACGAGAAAATCAACTGGAACACTTTATAATCCATCATCCTTGTTCGTTACAATGTGTTCTATACCTTGGATTCATCCACGGGTTCATTGACATCCACAGTCATGTTGCTTTTTTTTTCCCTTATACCATACAGGCTACCCTTTGTTAATATATATACATATATATATATATATATATTATATGCAGGGCTCAGTGACTTCTAGTTTAGTAGATATTTGAGGATTATTATGCAGAGGATGCTATCCTCTATTCCACCACATTGTTTATTAACTGTTTTGCATGTAACTTAGTGGCTTGGAATTTGTGTATTTAGTGGCGATTAGGCATGTGTTTTCAGCACAATTTATGTGTACAGCAGTATACTGTTTGAATATGGATATAGATGTGCCCAGTAGTTACTCTCTTGACTGTCACATGCACTTCGTGTTATCACCTAAGTCTGTTCTGCAGACTGGGGAGACACTGTACTGTCCACCTGCAGTTGCTTGGCAACGCTGTCACGGCGGACTGACGTCATCGCGGCGGGTCTTGCCAGCAGCGTGGATGCAGTTGCTTGGCTACCCTGTCGCAGCAGACTGACATCACAGCGACGGGACCCGGCCGCAGCGTGGGCGCGCCCTATCTGGTCTGCTCCAGACCAGTGTCTCTCACTTCCTATTTAAGGTGAGTGTTATCTTCATGTCTTGTTTGTAATTTTTGATGTCAATGTATATTTGGCTGCCTTGATAAAAGAGCGCAGCTCTGAAACATCGGCAATATCTTTGCCAAACATATACTTTTTTGCAGCAACAAGTCGGGAGTGCCGCATCTTTCTTCCTTGGTATATATATATATATATATATATATATATGTATATCTTGAGGTGCATAGATGTATTCTCTTTTTAATGTCTTTATAGTCTTGGCTATGCTACTCCATAAAGAGAACAGTTCTTGTAACTGCTTATTATGATTAGAAGCATTGCACTATGCTGCACTATTGCTTTGTGCTACTTGTCAAGATTTAGGGCCTGATTCACTACGGTTCGCTATTGTGATCACAGTTGCAATTAAGTATGCAGATCTGCTGAAATTATATTGTAATGAATGATATTGCAATGCCGTCACACTGCCAGCATAGAGACGCCCACTACCTACCACTACCGCTATCTCACATCCGTAATACCTTGCAGTCCAGCGTATACATCGGGAACATCGAGTAACATCGGACCCTCACACACAATTACAACAGGTTAGACCTTACTCAGAAATATCTAACCTCATCGCATGCAGTGAGTACTCAAGCTGTGTATGCCATCGCAGTTGTTAATTTATGAACGCCCAAGAAACGGCGTTCATATGGATAGGCATGCTTGCATTTTCTGCCCGCTCCCCTGTCACCACCCCCAAATGCTGACCTGATGCCACTCACTCTGTGGTCTTTGTATCTGCGTAGGCGATCGCAGAGCAATCGCAATGCTAACTCATGCACACGCACTGAAATGCATACTCATGCACAGTATGCAACAATCGTCCATCTGCGTACGCTATTGCAATAGCTATCAATGCTGAATCCGGCCATTTTTTCTGAGAGGCAAAATGCTGATTGTTAGATTCGCAAATTTAAGATCGCAACAACTTGAACTGAAAGCCAGCAAAATACCTGATGTTCATACATTGTAACAGTAAGAAACATGTTAAATATTAGCATTTGTTCTTGACATTTATGAGGTTTTCAAATCTTGTCTATGATTTCCTGTAAAAGCACATACAGTACTTGCTTTCCATTTAAATATATTTCCATAAAATGGTTCAATAAATATTAGATTCTGTGCCCGTTTATTTTTATAGCAATGCAGTTATGCAACCTGTGACTGTTTATAAACTTAATTGGCTATAGCAGAAAAGTTAAATAACTTGAATGTTGTATTTTATTGTTACTACTAGTTTTCTTTTGTTAAATATGTATTTATTTTTCATTTATTATCTTGCAGTTTTGAGAGTCAAAATATTTGGTATTTGTAGTACTCGCTTATGTATAAATAGCATTTAGTACTGAATTTACTGAGTAAGAACAAACTTAGGCCCTCATTCAGAGCCGTACGCTCTGAGCAGAGCGCACGCTCTGAATGAGGGCCGCCCTCCATAAATCTGGAGCGTCCTCCTGGACACTCGAATAGCTGTGGGTCACCACCCACAGCCTATACGAGCGTGCAGTTTGATGGCCGCGATGGTCGTGACCATCATGACCATCGAAACTGTGAGCCGGAGCCTGCGGTTGAGGTTTTCAACCGCAAGGCCCGGAGTGATTTTGGCTCTATCAGAGCCAAAATCACTCCCACTGACATCACTAGTGATGTCAGTGGGCCGGCTTCTGATGGTAGGCGTTCCCTTGGGAACGCCCCCGTCAGGGAGGCACGCCCCTGGCACGCCCACCAAAGGGGGCGTGCTGTCAATCAACATCATGCCCCCTTTGATCAGACACAACGAGCGAAGGACTTTCCTTCGCTCGTCGCGTCTGGCGCATGCGCACGACGGAGCTCCTGCCGTCGTGCGCATGCGCAGTGCACAACATCGACTCACATGCGAGCGGACAGCCGCTTGCGAGAGGGTCTGAATCAGGCCCTTAATTTGCTGCTATTGTCTGCTATAACTTTGTATATCTATTCTTTTAACTTTTAATTATGTCAATTCAAACATTGAAATATCGCTAGTTGAGTAATGGAGAGTAATAAAAACATTTATATTCTACATATATCAATACCTAAATCTTATGGTTATTTACTTCTACAATGCAATTTTATGGTCATTTCATGAACTTATTTAAAATAACCGTGGTAACGATGATCACCAAACAGACATCAATAACTCAAAAATCAAATAAAGAGCAGAAATTTGCAGCTTTTAATCTTATAGTAGAAAAATACATTCTTGCTAGAAGCTAAAAAAGCAAAGGCTTAACTTATATTTTCAGTGCTAAATGATGAGTAATTAATGCAATGGGGTTTAGGCAAAAGCTGGAATATTGGGTGCCAGAATACATAAAAAAACTTTATCGTGGTACTTTTGAAGATCCATTCGGTGCTGTCTGGGGGCATTGTTTTCTATTGTTCATGTCTGTGGTGTCTAGTTAATATATTCACTTACATAGAAAGCATTATCTAAATTAAACTTTGGACCCCAATACAATTTTCTGTTTTGCAATCATTGCTGCCAAAAGTCTTACCAAAGGAATGGCATTCACCATTCTAATTGGACAGGTGCCACAGACATTATGCATGGGTGCCATTGCCAGACTCAGACACAACTGCAATATATTTTTTCATATATGGTATAACTGAATAGATAAATGAAACTAATTTAATTATAGTTAAAATAAGCTGCACACAGGCAGCTTTGCAATTACGTCCTTGCTAATATGCAAATGCCGCAGGAGATGTATGACACTCCCTGCTGCATTTGCTATCCCAGCACTGTGACAGTGGTCAATGGTCGCGATGGTGGACCGTGCCGGATCTCCAGCCAGTTGAGTAAGCCTTAGCTGGCCAGCTTGCAAGACCAGTCCCTGGGCTTGCCACTCCCGGAAAATGGGGGCAGACGCCCCCATTTATGGGAACGGCGGCCTCCTCTGCCCCATGCGCTACCCCATAAAAGTGTTTCTGCCTGTCAATCAGGCAGAGGCATAGAAGGGTCTGTGTGCGACTACGCAAGACCCATTCTGCGCACTTGCAGAATGGGTCCTGCACATGTGCAGATCCTCAATAATTGGGAATTTGCGTGAACTGCTGAATCAGGCCCATAGTCCCATGTTGCTATAATTCCTCCAAATTTCCGTCACTAATTTAAAATATACCACTAAAAAAATTGAAACCCATATTTATCATTTACATGTAAGAGGAAATGCAACACATTAAGGGGGGTATCCAATTAGCCTCGGTAAATTACTGTGGCTAATTACCTCGCCCAGGGTTCATCCGGGGCTAACCAATCAGCCCCAAAGTCAACCTGATGCCAGGCACTTATAAGGGTTTTTTTTATCGGGACATGATGTGTCCCGAAAAAGATTCCACGATAACTGATGTTTTTTCACCAGAAAAAAAGGCGAAAACACATAGGTCCGCGAGCTTATCGCGGCATCTTTGTATTTTCAGGAGAATTATCCTATTATATCGACCGAAATAATAGGATATGGTGAAAAAAACATCAGCGAAAATTGGGGATAATAATAAACAGGGATTTTTCACCGATCACGGGGGTCAATTAGCAAAGTTCGGGGCTAATTGGCTACTGCTCTAAGTGATAGCTGACCCTGAGAGAATGTCAGTGATTTCAATAAGTGACTGAATATATATAAAAATGTTCAGCAAATTAACATTGCAAATAAATGAGCAGCAGGTCTTATGTCAGAAATTGGCTTAATGTAATAGTAATACGACTTGTTGTTGGAATGCTGATGTTTCTTAGGCACTAGTATGTTCAGATGATAGGGATTTAAACTGTACAGTAACAGAAAGCAAATTTCATTATGTTTTGTTATCCTTTGCTGCCATCTAGTGGTTTGCAATAATTACATACAGCAGTGTAAATATATAAATATTCCCAGATAATTTACCCCTGTCCCCCACCTCACATCCTCAGGGGAATTTTTACTGTGCCAACCACCATCATATTTTGTGTTTTAAATACATATATGGAAATAAATCATCTCTAATTGAGCTTATAGCAAAATGTTTATGATATGTAAATGAACACAAATTGCCACAATTTTTTGCTTTAAATTGAAAAAAGATTGCAGATTTAGATGAGTAAACAGCAAATCAATTAATTAGCTATGCATGTTTCATATATGCAGTTTTAAAGAATGTGTTGCTGTAATGTACAGGCCTATAATTTAGGACTGCAGCTGATTTATTTATTTATTTTTAATCGATGGCTTAAAGAGCACATCTAAAGCTGATGTATTTTATTGCATTTTATTTTTATATAAAATCTACTGATCCTGAGAAAAGAAAACTTGTAGCATAGTATATATTGCAGTGTGACACTAGACTTGCATGCTAATTTATTCAATATGTATTTATTGGGTTACAACCATCCCTTATAGTGCCTAACCCTCCCTCCTGGTACCTAACCCTAACTGTCAGGGTAAGTGCCTAACCCAAACAATCTGGTAAGTCCCTAACCCTAAACCTAACCCTAAAAAAACGACACCAAAAAATGTCGACCATGTTTGTGGCGAACATATTTTGTCAACATTTTGACCCTGTCAACCTTCTTACATGTCGACCTTTAGTGTATCGACCTTTTGTCCCTGTTGACTTAGTGACTGTATAACATCTATTTAGACAATGTCTACCTTTTTACTGTAGATCTTTCACTCTAAACTCAAAAAAAGTATGTATTTGCTCCCCTTGCATTGCAACATGGTTGCCAGATACAGTACACAGTACCTTGCTCTGTCTTAAGCTGGGTATACACTAGATGACTTGCAAATTATGTGACGGTCATCTAGATTTCCCTTGAAATCCCGGACAAACAATGTAGTGCATACAAACTGTGTAATCTTCCACACCACCAAACAATATATCTTGCATTGTTTGGTTGGTTAGATTGTTAACTATATAATGTTAACATATCACCTGGTCATCCGGTAGTGTGTACACACTGGACAATTTGCGGGGAATCGTTAATTAGTTTGTTAGATTGAGCTGCATGTAGGGAAGACCAGATGATGCATCGGATGATGCAGCGGGACTGTGCATAGTGCATACAAAGTTGACTATTTTAATGATTTGTTGTGCCGATGCGTTGGAATCATCCAAATCATTCAAAATATCATCAAGTGTATACAGGGCTTTTCTATATTCCCAAATCTGAATCAGACTCACAGTCTACACTTTACGAGAAAAGAGGTGCAAACATGGTCTTATAAAGTTAATGATTAATCCATCACACTTAAATATAGTCTGACTAAGGTATCCAACTGCCTTAGGATAGTACATTGGTAGTGTCCCCTGGCCCCCATCACATCCCACAATATAGTGACTCTCCTGTTCTGCTTCAAATACCACATTATATGCCTATACTGAGATACACACAAAGTGGCCATGAGAGTGGGCAGCTGCAGCAGCCAGATTTAGCGCCTTATGCTAATGCTAGTATCCCCACATCTTCATGTGTATAGAGGTATCATTCTGTTTTTGCATCTGCAGCTGCAACCATTATCATTTGTATCAGCACTTACACCTGCCTCATGCTGGGTGCAAACGATCTGTCTAAAACAAGCATCTCAATGGCATAGGCATGACTCATACCAGCAGATAACTCTGACTAAACGCCCACAACACCCACATGACATGTCTTGCGAGCGTTCACATGGTAGCTATCCAGTTGGTTTATTCCCAGAAATGCCAGTTTCATAGACAGAGGCAACTAGCCATTTATGAAATCTTCATCAAGGTGCATATGCATGGTGCGGCACAAGCACATTTTGCTAAATATCACTTGATGCTTTCATTTTTGTACTTGTGTGTGTGACTCAGAATCAAGCCCAACATATCTCCCTGCTTTATGTCAGACAACCCAAATTCCATTGTCTTTCCCCTGCCCACATCATAGTATCACCCCATGATTAACCTCTTGCCATCTCTCACCACCATCACTGTCAAAGTGAGCTCTTGAACTTAATTTACCACAAGTGTGAAAGCTTCTATGAATTTGTGCCATCATGGGGAAAGGGTGGTACCTGTAAATCTCCAACCGCACCATTTTTCTTAATCACAAGCAAATGAGCTGGCAGCCTACCCCATGTCCCATTGACCTAGGTTGCATTTTAATCAGTCTAAAGGTTGATCAGGCTCTGTACTTGAAACACTTTTAAAGTTTAAGTTTACTTTGCAAGTATTTCTACAAAAATAATTAATAAAATGTCCAATAAAATAGTAAGAAAGCCAATCCTGTCCTCAAATGGTAAAAATGCAGAGTCTGATGACAAGGGCCTCGGGGCCTGATTCAGATCTGCTCGCGAGTGCTATGCACTCGCAAGTGGGTCAATGGTGGCCCAGTGTGCATGCGTACGATGGAGCCGGCTCTGTTGTGCGCATGCGCGAGACCCGGATAGCGATGGGCAAACCGTCGCTCCGGGTCTCGTACCAAAGGGGGCATGCTGTCGATGTTGAGTGACAGCATGCCCCCTTGGGTGGGAGGGCCAGGGGCATGGCTACTCAGACAGAGGCATTCCCATGGGAACGCCTACCGTCTGGGGCCGGCCCCACTGACATCACAAGTGATGTCAGTGGGAGTGCTTTCGGCTCTGTTGGAGCCAAAGACACTCTGGGGCTTGCGGAAATGAGACCCCACCACAAGGGTCTCATCGCAAGCCTGATAGTCGTGATGGTCTTGACCATCGCGACCATCTTCCTTGCCGCTCGCTATAGCTGTGGGTGGTCACCCACAGCTATGCGAGCGGCCAGGAGGCCGCTCTAAAAAACAGAAGGCCAGCCCTGATTCAGAGCAAGCGCTCTGTCAGAGCATCCGGCTCTGAATCAGGCCCTCTCTCTCTGAATCCCAGTGTCCTCTTATACTGATTCTGGCTCCAGGGCTCTTTCCTTGCTGTGGGGATTCAGTAGGGTCAATTTTCTTAATGAAAAAAACAGTGACTTACTCAACCTCTCTTTTGATTGGACTAGTTAGTTGTTGTATAAAAGTAACCTCTTTTCTGAAGGTTTCTTGATTAAACTTTACATGCAATATCTGCTGCTTTGAGCTAAGGTAGCCAATCTCTGGTTAAGTTCCATACTCTTGCATCCAAATTACAGTGTAACAATGAGGACTTGGTGGCATTATTTTCTTTCTAAACATATCAAGGATGAGTTAGCTTCCTGTAAATTATCACCCTCTTTAGACAATCTCATCACTTTATGTTATAGGGTGGACATTCTCCTTAGGGAACATACCCAGGAAAAAGAGCAATACCGCCATTGCAGTAAAAAAATTGCACCACACTTTATGTTTTAAGACCAACCAATGTAGAGTATATATTGCCTCTAGTCTGGTCACTTGTTTCCTGTCTCAAGTATCTATCCAAAATCTAACAGGTGCAGGAGCAGCCAAGATGCGTTCACTTATGTATTCTCCCTCTTCAGCTAGCTTTTCTTCTATAGTTACATAGCTTTACACCAAGGGGTCTATTTCTTTGTTAATCTTCCAGGATATAGGCACTACAGGGAATTTTAATTCCTTCTACATAGTTAACAAAGTGATTTGGAGATATATCAAAGCATTGGAGAGAGATAATGTGGAGAGATATAACCAATCAGCTGCTAATTGTTATTTTATAGGCTGTGTTTGAAAAGAGCTGATTGGTTGTTACTTTATCTCTCTCCAAGCTCTGTTAAATCTCCTCCTTAAGCTCTCTATTGTGATATTGGATGTATTGAGTTTCCGGACTGCCATTGATGGCCATCAATGACCACTTTTTGCAAGTCAAATTTACCTCAATATTATGCTGTCTCTCCAGGTATTTTCTGCAAATGTAGAGTACAGGAACTACAAAGACATTGTGAATGAGACTACCCTATCAAACTTCTTCCTGGCATATCTCCTCATGAGTTGCCCTCTCTACTTGCTTGATATGCAAATAATGTTCAATTCATAAAGGAATTATCAAGGATTTATCTGCAAATCTTCCTCTCTGAGTGCAGCAGGTTTATTTTTTCTCCAGAATAAAAAATGGAGTCTATGGAGGAGGAGTGGCTTGCACAGGCATGAAGTTGGGTGCATTTTGTAAAAGCTTTACTACAGCATGACTTCACAGCCCAAACCACCACAGGAAGAGCACTCCCCACTGGTTTCCCACTATTAGAGGTGCCTTACCTGAATTTGAGCCTCCCGTTAAACCATTCATCAGGATCAGGATCACTCCTTCCCCAGGAGCAGGGCTCTGCTGTTGCTGCACAACACCATAGGTGCCATCTTGCATTCTTCCCTTAAGGAACTTCCACTGCCCACGGTTGCTCAGATTGAGTGTTTGCATCTCCAGGGGCACTGATCTCTATATTTAAGCTTCCCCAGCATCTGGTCAGAGGGAGACTCCAGACTATACATCTCCAGGGTCATGCTGAAAACTGCATACAGTGCCTGCCTTCATATCGCCCTCTCTCCTTGAAGTTTCATTACTATCCTGCTTATTTTACTTATTCTCTTCTTGGAGAAGATTTTACAGTGTTACTGATGGCCTTTTACACCAGAAATAACTAAAATTGTCTATTACTGTACTTTCCCACTGGCAGTGTATATTACTCTCTGACATTATCCTCACATATATAAGTACTACCCTGCCCTATCCTCTTCATACACATACTGGCCTCAAAGTGCACTGAGTGTCTTGTGTAATGGCATGATGTAGCTCCACTGAATGCTATCTCTACACCCATGTTGTGACCTACCTGTAACGAGTTGCACTAACTTGGCTGGGCCATTATATCTTTTATCTCTTTGTTCTGTTATTGAAATTGCTACATATGAGTTTGAAACATGATGCCTAAGAAATATGAACACCACCATAAACTTCCAGCTCCTACCTGCTTCCCTGTAGCACCTTCTCCTTCACAGTATCAGGGGTCTTCCTCAGCTGCTGGGTTGCCTTCTCTTTCAACCACCAATACACCCCATAGCACTATTACCCCTGCTGTCTTAGGTCTGGACCTAAATATTAGCACATCTTTAACAGTTCATTCCATTTTCCAATGTATACAGCTATTTGTGCAGATAGATAGTGGACATGGACTCCTCTATGCAATTATCATGTAATAAGATGTAGAAAATATAATGCCAGAACTGATCTCTTCTCATAATGACTTTCTTACAGCCCCTGTGGATCTTCAAGCAGAGATGTTTGCGGTAAAGGATAGATTTGTGGATCTGAAAGAAGTTCCAACATAATAATTGAAATGTTTGTGGTATCCGTGATTCTGTCTCCAATGCAGAACTGGCAGATTGTCTATGTGCAGTTTGTCCACAATGTAACTTTCTGAAGAAACAATGACATGCAGAGACCACTCACCCCTCAATGTGTTGTACCCACTGAATTAATGCCAGTATCTGGACAAGTCCTGTTCTTTCTTTCCCACTGACAGAAAATTGCTATTGTTGAAAGCAGCACATACACAGCCAGCCAAAGAGACAACAGCATCTCTCACATGTGTGGTCTCCAGACTGGCTGCAGGCTGCTGTGTTCCATTTCACACAGGAAACCACGCTCTCAAATGAGGTGAACATCACACATGCAGCTTATAGACGTTTGTTCTCTGGCTGTTGATGTTACCATCTTCCTTCATGGGCAATTTCTTATAATGAGCACTCAGAACTGTTGTCTATTTTTCTCTACTGCAACTACAGTGAGGGAGCAATATATTTATGGCTTGTAGATATTTGCTCCATATTTAATTAAGAGTTATTATAGATTGTATAACTGATTCAAATCTATTTGCAGGATACTCCTTATTTAAGAACAATTTTGCAGTTATTATCAGGACAAAGAAATCTGCTTACAAATCTCTTATTTGTGAACCTGCAACCATTTCTACATTTAAAGTGTTTAGAGATTATAAGATACATTGCTATTTATACTTATCTTCTCAGGGGGTTCAAGCAAAAAGACAGGCAAAAAAAATCCTTTTGTGGGGGCAGTCTTCTAGAAAGATGATCTTGTTAAAATCTAACTTTTATTGGAAATGCATTAAAAAGGGTCAGCACGTTTAAATAGTAAGGAGCAAATTAGTCGCTCGCTTGTTGACTACAATATGTCCTTTTGATGCAAAAATGCAATAGGATAATAAAAATAGCCAGTATCAATGAGGCTAAAATATTTTTTCAAACACTTTTGCTCAATTGATTGTGTTCAGACAGGCGCACAAACACCACTTTCCACATTTTTGTAACTACACCCAGAAAAAAAGAGATGTAAAAATAATTCTGTCTCAGTTCTTCAAACATACAGTATATCACAGTCTTACTTAATACCTATAACAATGAAGCTGGGTGTTGCATATAGACATATAAATGTGGGTTTAACCAGGGAAAATAAAGTATCAAAATGTGTGTCTCTGTGTTTCAAGCATATATCTTAGTCTAACCAAAGAAGACTGTCACAATAAAGAGTAATTTGCTATAAGCAATAGCTACTCTCCCCAGACTGTCGGGAGCTTCCCAAAAATCATGTGTCGCTCCTGACACCCCGCAATAGGAGGCAAATCTCCTGCATCATCTGCCGACCCCTGCGACCACCTACGCGACCTCATGTAAAATTGGGCGGTCCGGTGACGATGATGCAATTCACACTAAATCGCATCATAACCCCGCCCCCTGCTTTGTAATGCAGGTAATATCGGCATTATAAACCAGGGGCAGGGTTGCGATGACGCAAACATGCGGACACGCCACTGCACCGCCCATTACAGCCGCCCCCATCTTCCCTGCTGGACTGACCTGGCAGCCCCCTCCCGGAAGGGGCTGCCAGAAAGTCGGCATGTATGCAATAGCATCACCATATCACAAATTATTCCTGATCCTTCATGTATTATATTATTCTCTACCACTGAAGGAAAAGTCTGTACCAAACGTCATAGCATTGTACTCCAAATTGATTACCCAAAGCCAGGGTTAATGAAAAGCATGCAGGAACAGCAGTCACCCATTCAGGAGACTGCAACTGTTATAATATGCATGTGGACAGATAAATATTCGAGTACAGTCAACAGCCTTATTAATGTAGGTCACAAAAATAGTGGACCTCAATATAATGGACACACTGATAATGTATCAGTTAAATAACTACAGGCAGTATAGTCTGAAAACTGTGGTCCTTTGTGATCACTAGGATCAATGACCGGAAGGTGAGAGAGTGTCAGACTGCACAGACAAGAAGAAAGTCTGTGGTGCTTCTAATGTCCGGAATGTAGGTATGAGCCTTTCCCTGTTGTCTGAGACATTGTAGGAATGGTTCAGCCCACAGTCGGATGAGAGAGCACTGGAGGAGAGAATACCTGATACTGCACATTTGGAGTGTTGGTACCTGGTCCCTAGTGTAAGTGTAGGTGAGGTGGGTCTGTCAGCAGGATCTCGTGTTCACACCACAGGTATCTGGATAGAGCTCTGACACACATTTCGCCTACTCATGGGCTTGTTCTCAGTAAGCCTAACCCACAGTTTCCCTACTTCTGGATATAGGCGGGGCCATAGGGCATATCCCTACTTGTGTAGCCTTTCATAGGTGTATTAATTTTAAGTGGCAGTGCATGTGTCCAATACCCTTTAGTGTTGACATCCAACATCTATTAGGCCAGTCAGAAGTGTCATATTATACGGACATTGATTTCTGCCAATAATAAGATCACAGTAGTGCCAGTCTATCGGGCTGCAACGATACCCTAGCAGCAATTGCAGTGTTTTTTGATAATTGAATATAAAAGACAGGGGGCCTGATTCAATACCAATTACGCAGGCAAGCTGCCGATTTTTTCTCTCTGCACTGTGCGCAAACTGGCCACTGCAATTGGGACTGCAATCACAGTGACTACGCAGACCCATCACAGAGTGATTGACAGGAAGTGTCATTTGTGGGAGGTGACGGGAAGTGGTTATTGAAATGCCAGCATTCCAGTGTGTTTGAACACCGTTGCAGGGGGCGTGCATAAATTATCCACTGTGATGCCCTACACAGCTTGAGTACTCATAGCGTGCGATGAAGTTAGTAATTCCTGAGTAAGGTCAGAGCTTGTGCAAGTGTGCATGAGACTGTGATGTAATCGATGTTACCGATGGTTTTCATAGTGGGTGCCCTTATGTTGTGCGGCGATGGCATAGCAATTGCAATTGATTAGCATACTATCGCAGTGAGACTGTGTGCATAATCACTATTGCAATCGCAGTTGCGATCTGTAATGAATCAGGCCCACTGATATTAAGTAAACAATTAGTAACACACATAGAGAAAGAAATTGGTTCAACCTATTAGTATGCTATAGCTGTCCCTATAGTATCTTTTTATATAGTTTTGCATGGTTATCACTATTTCACAGATGCTTAATTCAGTTATAGCATGCCCAGTTGTTAATATGTGATAAAGTGTGTTCGCTTGTTTATCTTAAGTAAGTGTTTAGCCATAATAACATGTAATTGATAATGTAAATGTGAGACAATAGGGGAGGGGGAGGGGTACAGAGTATTGTGTAGAAAATGAATGCTAAAGTGCATTGTGCTTAATAAAAAGGAATTATTGTCTCACTGGGTACATGAGGATTGAGGTGTGAATTAAACAAAGTAATACATGAATATGGACTATTGAAATTAAAAGTGAAGAGATTTAGATACATTAAAAAAAATGCAGGAATAAATATTGTGGTAATTATACCAGGTGGAAATAACATGCAACTGCTCATAGTGTATTAAAAACTAGGACCAGTTAAATGGGTAGTGAGCGTTAAGGATAATGATAATGACAAATGAGGGAGGATGTGATTGTGTTAGAGGGGACTTAAAAGTACCTGATTTTTGCTTGTAGTGAGTATAAAAAGATAAGAAAGAGAAAGAGAGAGCAGTCCCAAACTTGGGATACATAATAAAACTTAAGACATGATAATATAAGTGATAGTGAAAACCCTTCACTCAGGAAAGTATCGAATATAGTATTAAACTATTAAAAAGTACTAAACATGCATGATGAGAAAAAAACAAGTGTACAGAGTAAAACAATAACTCAATATATGTGTAAGTGCAGTTATATATAAAAAAATGACTTAAGCTACTACATGCTACAAATATCGGGGCGATCGATCTGCCCGATATCCGTGGATCACCCCAATAATTGTAGCTTGTGTGCGGCCGAATGAGGGTTAAATATTGCTCGGTCGGGAATGCCGGATTGTCCAGCATGCCCGTCCGATGCAATATTTAGGGAGTAACCTGTCGGCCGCATAGGGCAGTATATGCCCAGCCGCAGCGTACAGACCGACATTTCCTGTGTTCCTTCCCATGGAAGGAACAGGGAAATGTCTCCTCCCCGGGGGGCGGAGCGCAGATGTTGGGCAAATACACTGTGAGAAATCTCACAGTGTATGCCGCGGACATCTGCGGCTGGCAGGTTGCCAGATAAAATGTCTGTCGGTCTGACAGACATTTTATCTGGACGTGTATGCCCAGCTTAATACTGACTGTAGGCAATAAAATCAAAAAGAAGGAGAGGAAAATGCAGCATATTGAGCACTAGTGTTCTAAAAAAAAATTCTCCTCATTGATACTTGCTATTTTTGATCCTACTGCATTTTTGCATCAAAATGACATATTGGGGTCAACAAGGTAGTGACTATTTTGCTACTAGGTAAGCAAAATTTTATACAAGTGTTTATTTTTAACATATTTTCTATTTATTTAATATTTATCATACAGTTAAATACTGTTATAATATAAAAATATTTGAAAGTGCATTAAAAATGTTTCCACCGTGAATGTCTCCTATTGTCAAATTTCTAGGTATAATTTTCTCATCTTCCCTATAAATAGGAGGTATAATATTCCAAAGGGTGAAACAATTTAAACTTGTATAATATTTTGCTGACCTAGGTTTAAGGTGTAAATAAAGGTTATGTTTTATGGGTCATTAAGAATTTAGTAGAGTACACATTGTAAGTACCATCCAAGATGGATATAGAATATTGAGAATATTTCCAACTTATCTCAATTATTTAAATAGGGTCATTAGTAATAATAAGAATTTATTTTGAACTAGATTAGAGTAATATTTGGTTCATGAGTGCCACGCAATGGGAATACTTTTCTTTTTGTTTGGACATTGCTTATTTATATTCCCGGGAGCACCCCTCTGCATTGTATTAGTGATTACATCAGGCTTAGATACGGGGGAGAACTGAATGTGAGTTGAGGTCTGTGCAGATATTTCTCTTTTTTGGGCTGTCAGAAAAAATTGTAAAGTTTATCTGAATCATCTGACAGTTGGCTCATTCTGGACTCCAAATGTATTCTTGTTGTCACAATTGTCTTACCTACTGTATTACTCCATCCAGGGAGACATTTATTTTCACCAATTTAAGGCGAAGAATATTACAATGGTATCACTCTTCTCATTTTGCAGGATATTCTGCAGTCAAGAAAACCCAAGATCTCATCTCCAATAACTACTGCTGGCCAGGGCCAGATTAACAATGGGATGGGTGGAGCTACAGCTCCAGGCCTCCCATTGAAAATAGGCCCACAACGACTACAGTGCAGGCAGGAAAAAAAAAAGAGTTTTTTTCCTGTCAGCACTAAGGAACAGCTCAGCCAGCTCTCTCACCTAATGGCTGTCATAAACAGAGCTTAGCCCATTCTGACCTCCCCAGGTCCCCACCCGTTCCCCTCTTCTTGGAGGATCGACAGGCCAGAACAAAGCCCCACCACCCACAGTCCGGTGAAGCTCCACCCACCACTGAAGCCCAGCCCACCACCGACCCGCCGAAGCTCCGCCTCCATTATACCGAGGCTCTGCCTCCTGAACCATCCTGATCCTACTCCAAAGCGGTGTCAAGTGCCTAGTTGAGGAGGGAAGGAAGCTCAGCCAAGCATGTCAGGATTAGCTTTACTCAGGTCAGTGTAATGGCTGGCCTCTGTCTATATATGTATGTAATTATCTATTATCTATAATATTAGGTGGGTATAAGAGCTTGTGCATCTACATATTATATATATACATACACCCCCACGTATATATAGGCAAGTACATATACATTATATATATATATGTATATATATATATATATATATATATATACATACACACACACGTACTATATATATATGCAAATACTTGTTTGTGTGATGTATGTTTGTGTATGTGTATACACACACACACACATATATATATATATATATTATATATATATCTATATGCACGTACTTGTGTCACTGTGTGTGTGTGTATATGTATGTGTGTACATATATACACACACGTGTGTATATACATGTGCACGTATATGTATATATATATATATTTAAATATATATATATATATATATATATATATATATACACACACACACACACACAGCACGGAAGGTGATGGCACTCTGAGACTTAGGAGCATTTAACAAACGTATAACGTTTATTCCATATGCAAAATCATAGACCAATGTTTCAGGGCAATACCGCCCCTTTGTCAAGGTGAGTTACTCACCTTGACAAAGGGGCAGTGTTGCCCCGAAATGTTGGTCTATGTTTTTGCATATGGAATAAACGTTATACGTTTGTTAAACGCTCCTAAGTCTCAGAGTGCCACCACCTTCCATGCTGTATATTTTCTCTTCAGTGTGGAGCACCTGAGCGCATAAGTACTTTGGATTGCCGTGAGTGCCGGATTATTGTGTATGTGTATATATATATATCAACAGAACTAGAGACCGGCACTCAGACAATAAATCCAGCCTGTGTGGGTGCCAGTCTAAGAGAACAACTCTATGCATACAGTGCAAGAAAGGAGATGGCACTCCACAGCTGATAAATAACTGCAGACAAAACAGAGTCTTCAATGGTCAACATTTCAGAGCTCACAGGCTCTTTTATCAAGACAATATCAAAAGTTTGCAACAAACATACATATATATATATACACATACCTGAGCCTCATCACCACAGTGCACATCCCACGCTGGCCCTCCAGAGTCCCGATGACGTCATCGGCGTGAGACATGCTGGCGCTCGGTGACTCACTAGGGGGCGTGTACCTAACGTGAACCCTCATCATGGTAACCCACTAATACAAAATAGAACAGCACGGCAACGATCTGTAAACAAAAACAAATGGTATCTTACTGAAAGGTCATGTTGCACATCACAGATTCAACGTTCAATACTAGAAAGACTGTATGTAATAGGTCTGAATAATAACAAGACATCAAACGCAGTACTATACAGTAAAATACAAATATAGATAAAGGAAAAAATATTATTAAAGATCATCATACCATATAAAGATAGAAAATGCAATAATAGTGACACAGAGCTCCTGGGCCACAGCAGAATCATAGAAAGCAATTAAAAGACAACATTTCATTTAAGCCTCCCGGATGCACAGTTTGCAAAGTGTAAATCCAGAATGATTCCTTCTGTAATAGCACTCTGTCCCTATCTCCTCCTCGATGGTTGGGTGGAACCCAGTCAATCATTTTAAACTTCATAAAAGACAAACTATGGTGGTGATCCCTAAAATGTTTAGCTACTGGCTGAACAACAACTTTAACTTCCAGCGCAGCCCTGATGTGAGAGCGATGAAGAGCCATCCGCTCTTTAATTTGTCTGGATGTTTGCCGACATAATACATGCCGCACGGGCATCTAATAAAATATACCACAAAATGACTGGAACATGTTAAGGGATATTTGATAACAAACTTTTTGCCTGATCTAAGATGAAAAAGTTTTAGATATTTTGTAACACTACATGGTTTAATAAAGAAAAAAAACATTTATAGCAGCTTTCTTTCTTCTGTTCTTTTTCTTTGGAGCCCTATAGACTGCAAATGTGTATTTCTCAGACTTTTATCTCCTTACGATATGTCCATTCAGTAAAATTTACTTTCATATATGCAAAACGCTAATTGTACGATGTCATGCAACAGTTAAAAAAAAACATTAAAGCCAGAGGGGTAAATATAATAGGGTCCGAGTTTTTCCTGCAGGACAAACTCGGACCTTCTCACACTTTTAACGGTCCGAGTTTGTCCCACAACTCACCAATGTGTAGGGTTCTCCTGTATATTATAAACCAGCACCAGGCTCTGTTGAGCCAGTCCTGGTTGTGGAAATAGAGGGGACAAAATGAGTAGGGGTCCCCTGTATTTTCCATAACCAGCACCAGACTCTTTCTAGCGGTAATGCCACAGCCATGTAACACTTTCACCAGGTTCCCTGGCCAAAGCATTATACCTGGCCACTAGTTATCCCAGGTTGGGGGTTGCTGGAAATGTGGGGACCCCCAATAAGGGGTTCCCCCACTCAAGGGCTTCCCTGGTCTTGGCCGATAGCCTGGGGCTATCCCAAGCACCCCTGACTGGTGGGTGCCAGGTTGATTGTGTAAATGTGTGTATAAAAAATAAAGTTAATGTTGTCTTTTACTGGAGAACTAGAGGTCCTAGCAAGCCTCCCCCACATTCTGGTACTTAGAGAACCACAAGTACCAGCTTGCATGGAATTAAGAAATATTAACATAACCACATGACACACACACTATGACAGTAAAATTTTATTTAAGCAAACATGCACACTCACATTCACACTCACATTCATGCATACTCCTTATAGCCGTTCATGTCCACTTGTCCAGTAGAAACCACGACACCTGTAAAAAAAAAAATCCATAGTTACCTACCCTTTTTCCGATCCTCTTCTATCCCTGTAGGCATCCAGCATCTTAAAAAAAAAAGCCTTACCTAAACCCACGGACAGGTACTTTGTGAATGAGGGATTCAGCTGCTGCATTTCCTATATAAATGCTTTGGCTGAGTGTTCATTGGCTGAAAAGGCAGGCCTCTGCCTCTCTAATCCAATGAGCATTTCCCTCCATTGACTTCAATCATGAGAACTGCTAGGTAGCCTCTCTCAGCTTGTGAATGCTCAGCCAAAGCAGCTGAGCCACACATTTGCGAAATAAAATCTTTAGTGGACGGTACCTGTTTGTGCATTCAGGTAAGGCATTTTTTTGTATTTTCTGAGGATGCTGGATGCCTACAGGGACAGAAGAGGACTGGAACAAGGGTTAGGTGAGTATGTTTTTTTTTTTACTGGTACCGTGGATTGTACTGGACAAGTGAACGTGAATGGCTACAGGGATTCTAGGTGAGTATGTGTGAGTGTGATTGTTTGGTTAAATTACATTTTACTGTCACGATGTGTGTATCTTGTGGTTATTTTAATATTTATTTTGCAGGTGAACTAGAGGTACCATTGGGCCCTTAATGCCCATAAAGTGGTTCTCCAAGTACCAGCATGTGGGAGAGGCTTGCTGAGACCTCTAATTCTCCAGTAAAAGACAACATTATTAATTTTTTACAGACACATTTACACATTTATCATCCTGGCACCCACTGGCCAGAGGGGCTGGGGATTGCCTAGGGGTATCAGCCCAGGCTTGGAATGCTCAGGAGAGTGGAACCTTTTTATTGGGGTCCCTACCTCCCCAATCCATGGCCTGGGCCGACTAGCGGTCAGTTATAATGCTTTGGCTGGGACACCCGGTGAAAGGGTTCCCTGGTGTGGCCTTACACCCCCGCTAGAAAGAGTACAGTGCTGGTTATGGAAAATACAAGGGACTCCTAATAATATTTTTCCCTGTATTCCACAACCGGGACCAGCTCAACAGAGCCTGGTGCTGTTTCTTAAAATATAGGGGTACCCTATGCATTTTTTACCCTGTATTTTAAGAACTAGGATAGGCTCATTGGAGCCCAAGGCTGGTTATGCTTGTGGGGGGGACACATGTCATTTTTTTTTTACTGTTTACTTTTTTTTAACACAGACAAACATGCACGGATCTCATTGATCTGTGCATGTTTCTGTATAACTCGGACCTGCTAAGGCTAGACTTTTATTTGTCAATTTAGTCTTTGCCTGCAGCAAGTGTTATTGGTTGGTAAAATACCATGGAGCTCCAAGGCAATGCTAATTAAGTAAATTAGTAGAAGCTGTCAAAGTCACATAATTGGATATGGTCCCTTACAATTATTATCTGACGATATCGTCGTCTATAGTCTGACGATGTGTTACCACAATGCTACTTTGCGTCGTGCAATCCAATGCACACAAATGCGAATCCATCACACACATACACTGACGCACATAACTCACACATATATATATATATATATATGCGGAGGAACGTAGATTATTCTTTGGTGATCCTGATATTGTGCAGCATATTCTTTGCTACACCCGGTATATAGATGATGTATTACTCCTATGGACCTGGGGGGTTGACTCTTTTGAAAATCTCATGTCTAAGATCAATGAGTCTGAGTCAACCATTAAATTTACGTATGTGTATGATTATCAGGAAATTCACTTTTTGGATGTAAAAATTAAAATTAATAAAGATGTCATTGAAACAGAGGTATTTCAGAAAGAAACTGATAGGAATACTTTTTTGATGGCTTCTTGCCATCATCCTACAGCATTAAAACAGGGCTTACCATTGTCGCAAATGATGCGTATTGCTCGCATCACGAGTGACAGGACTAAGCTCCCGGATTTAATTGATAATTTGATCCAATGGTTTTTGGTCCATGGATATGATCTGAAAAATTTGATAGTACAAAAGTCAAAAGTGCTTAATATGTCTAGGGAGGAGTTACTTAATCCAACTAAAAGGGCAGGACAGCAGTTCATACCTTGGACCAGTAATTATACAGTTGCCAGGCCTATCATTAAAAGAGCCACTAAAGCTTTATGGCCTATATGACCTTTATGGTTCACTAACACTGGCTACAGGACCTATGCCATGGTGTGCTCCCGTGGCAGGTACGGGTGGAACACAGGAAGTTGATTGCTGTGGAACGCAAGCGTTGCGTTACCATGGAGACACATCCTGGCAGATCCCGGAAGTGCAGCAGCGGAAGCCCATTGGCAGGACTGGTGAGCAGCGTGGGTGACTGGAATACAGGTACATACCTGGGGGGTATTTAAGAGGTTTGTGTTTTGTTTGTCATTTGTTGTATGTGGTCCTGATGAAGGGGTTGTGTCCCCGAAACATGTGTTGACTGAATTATACACACTTTTGTTACCTCAAGTCTCCGAGTGTCGTTCCTTATGGTGGAGTGTACATTATTGCTGATCTGTGCACCGGAGCCACTTATTTGCATTGGGGGGAGTGCCGGCAGGTTGTGGAGTGCTCTATATATATATATATATATATACACATATACACATAGACGATCATATGTATATTCACATACATACACATAGATGCTCATATGCATATTCACATACATACATACGCACATTTGCAGTTTCAATGCACAGACACACATATGTGAATGCATATGTTTAAAATGGTTCCCACACACTATAGTTAATAACCAGTTATTAAAGGTATTATATGTTAAAAATTATGATGTAATATGTACTTAAATGAGATCTAAGGTTTAGAATACAGTGGACATGTCATGTTTGGTATCATACTAAATCCCTGTTTATTTGCAGACATCCGTTTCTATCGGCAAGGAAATTGCATCATGCGTCTGCTAGTTATGGATGATAGGGAATTATTGCTTAGAATGTTATTACTTATGTGCAGTGTGGTAGCCAGTTTTAACCAGTTGTTTGGTGGGAAGCTACACAAAGAGACTGTTGGAAGAATGGGCCATACCTCTGATGATACCATATGAACTGACCAATGGCCAGTTTGACCAGAAGCAAGAACCAATGGAAACTTGTCAACTAGTCCCTTTGTTAACTCTGAAATCTTTAAGGTATATAGGCTGTGTCCCGATCCCAGTGTTCAGACATCCTCTTTGATGACCACAGGCTTAAGATTGATGACTGTATACTGGGACCAGTGTGCATGCTTATGTATCGGCTTGTACTATTTTAATTGCTTTTTACTCTAATTGTTGAATATTTCATTGTGTTACTTTATCTTTACATAAATAACTTTTTGTGCTTTGGAACCACATGATTGGACTGAAAAGCAATTCTTTCTTAAGTGACTTGCAGAACTAAATAGTGACTAGTGACTATTAGGAATCAATAAAGCCTGGCAAAAATGATGGTTACATTTTTTTAGAAGATTAAACTCATATCAACCAACTAATGTAAACTGAGATGTGCAGGTCTGTTTTCTCAAGTTTTTAGGAAGTAATAGTGTGCAAGTTAAATACTCGCACTCTAGTACATTGCCCTATTTGTAGCCTCACAATCACAAAACATTGGGATGCTTGTTTTGCCATTGCAAGCTGTGGGAATGTGAGAAACATGTGAGTTTCCATATTTTTGCACCCTCAGTATAGCACATTTTCCAAACTCGGACCCTATAACATTTTTCCCAGAGCCGGGCCCTCTCTTCTCTCCACAGATATGAGTAGACTAAGACACAGTGCCAGAATCTACTGCACATGTTTGGACTGTGCATATGCAAATCTCCAGGGAAAATAGTAGCCATGCCATTTTAACATTGATTTGTAGAGCGCCAACTTAGAACCCTAGAGGCTTAAGTATACTAAATTACATTATAGATATGACACTGACTGAAGCTAATGGTGATGAAAATGACCGTGGTATAAAGTTTTTTTGCTAAATGCACATTTAAGGAGAGTGCTCTAGTATGTGTTCTTTTGTACTTTTTCCCTTCATCTAAAATACTTTTAGCAGAGATGGTTGCTGAACAAAGATGTCAATAAAGACAAATGAATACAAAATAGGGTTTCATGCACTAATCGTTACCTTGTTAAAAGTTCCAAGCAAGATGCCATGGTATTGGTTGTAAACTTATACAATCTATTGGAATTTAATATTTGTCGAGTCAATACAGGGTTAACTAAGTAGATCTATAAGGGCTAATAAAGAGTTGAACATAAGCATCTTTTTCCCGTAAAATACACCTTTTTGCACTGCACAGCCTTTCACTATTTAGGCCACTTATAAATATAGTTAATACTTTTCAAATAAAGGACCAGAAAGTTAATTAGTCAGTAAAACTTTGTCATTCTCCTCAGGAATTATGAATATGTAAGTATGATGAGCTTTGAAATGGCCTTTGTCCAACTACCCTTATTCTGATTAAGAGACAGCCATTTGTAGTAACCTACAATCATTGTGTTCTTTTTGTGTTTGTTAAAACTGAAGAAATGAAAGGCATTACAAAGATTTTGATTATTTTATTGTGTACATTTCACTGGGTATGGTATCATATATGTAAGGATTTTGAGATTACAAAAGAAAAATTTAAAAATATATTTTTCAGGCTATTAGAAAACAAAGCTAAAATATATGCATGTTCAGTTGTGGTAATAAATACAAGATAATAACATTTCCTTCTATAAAGTGGATGAGGCATTCTTTAGAAGCCTGATAGGTTTGAAGCAGATGCTCACTCCCATTCTTATTCATTCTTCAAAGATCAAAGAGTCTTTTTAGATCAATAGACTCGTCAAATAAGAGAGGAATGATTCAATGGACTTTAAAAATTGTTCTAACTAAGGCTTTTGTTTTGTAGATGACATACATAAATACAAGGTATCAGCTATATCATTTAGATTATTTTAAAGGAAATAACATTTAAGGTGTCAAAATAAAACATTGTGAATTATTTTGTAAACTTGAGCCTGTTATTGAGTACACCAAACTCCTTATTATAAGTCACATTGTTGCTACTGCATATCTTAGTGAACAAAAGTTGAACAAGGTCATATTATGGCAAAAATAATTCCTGTACTGACATAAAAGGCACTGTTTTGCTTCAAATTCACTCAAATGTAATACTTTTATGTAACTATTTATCAGAACATATTAGCTAATAGTGTATGTATTAGATCATGTTGGCGATAGTCTATGTGGCTTTCATATGCCTTTATCTCTTGTACCATGAATTATTTATTTGACTGAAATCAGGGGACATTATTAGTTAATGTTGGCAGGTGAGTTTACCCAGTATAACTATAGGGCCTGATTTGAAGGGAATGGGCAGTTCAAATTCTGACAGCGGCTGCCCGAACATTTTGAAAATCCTGATCGTCCCAGGTAAGTACTTACTAACCTAATTCTATCCCCTAAGGGGTGCGTAACCCTAACCTTCCCCCCCAGGGCCTAACCCTAATCCCCCCTCTAAGTGACTAAACCTAACCCCCCCTTCCCCATGGCCTAAACCTAAGTCCCCGGGAGGGTGCCTAACCATGTCCCCCCAGGGGGTGCCTAACCCTAACCCTCCCTCCCCCTAGCCTAACCCTAACCACCCGGGGGGGTGCCTACCCTAAGTCCCCCCCGGGAGCCCTAAACCTAAACCTCCCCCCCGCGGCTGTCCGCAGAGGCACCCGGCATCACTTCAATTGGATTCTAGATATAGACACCAGTCATTTAACCCTCGCTGGGATTAAGCAGTCGGGAAGCCGGCTGTAGGGATTAGGACCGCCGGCTTCCCGACTGCATACCAATTTGAAGTCACCTGTAATGCAAATGCAATTCCAGGCACCTGCAGTGAACGGAACGTGAATAGAATTCTAATGCAACATTATACCTGTATTCTGCATCATATACATCTATGCAATTATACTGTCCCACTCCTTCATCTGCTAAAGTAGCTGTCATCACTATTATCAGCAGTCACTCATACCCCATGCTAGGTGCAAAAACTTTGCATCCACACAGAATAGGTAGTAACTCTATGTGCCCACAACACATCGTTGCCACCCAGTTGCTACCCATTAATTCCTACTCAGCCATTGCAGAGAAATGACTGAGATGTGTATGACTGAACCTCTCCTCTCACAAAGATGCATGTGCAGCGCACTACATGTGCAGTATGCTAAAAATCGCTGGACACAGCTGTATTTGGACAAGTGTGCGACTCGCCATCGTGCTTAAATTATACACTTTTCATATTATTTTAGTTATTTACTTGTATACATACAATATTTTCATTTATTGAAAGTAGCACATCTAAATAGCAAAAGACAGGATTTACTAGGTTTTAAATAACTACAAAGTTATTTTTTACAATACATATACCCCCATTAATAATATGATTATTTGCAATGTATTATTGTTAAATATTTTGGCTGGGATTTAGAAGAACAATAGCCAAATATTTAATTTGTTTCTATCCTATCTTTCGTGTGGTTATATCAATTCATTTTGAACTTAAACAAGTAAGAGCTCTTTCTATCTCTTTGGAGTCATACACATAATTTTTATGTAAATTAATAGCCTATGAAAAGCTCTTTAGTGCAGACAGTCAGAAAAATAATGTACACATATTGGGCCTGATTGAGTTGTATGCATTCCGCATGCTACTGTATGCTAATGTTCATGTATTTGAGCAATTATTTATGACCCCACATGCTCGTAAATTTCAGAAAACCCCTACTACAGAGGATGGGGCAGATGGTATCAGAAAGTTGGCTGAAAAGTGATGGGTGTCCTGAACGGTGACTGGGAGGTGGCTACTAGTGCATGCAAAAATGGGCCGTACAGTGGGCGTACTATGTGAGTGTCACAGGCATATCAATGCAAGTGTACTATGTGAGTGTCACAGGCATATCAATGCAAGTGTACTATGTGAGTGTCACAGGCATATCAATGCAAGTGTACTATGTGAGTGTCACAGGCATATCAATGCAAGTGTACTATGTGAGTGTCACAGGCATATCAATGCAAGTGTACTATGTGAGTGTCACAGGCATATCAATGCAAGTGTACTATGTGAGTGTCACAGGCATATCAATGCAAGTGTACTATGTGAGTGTCACAGGCATATCAATGCAAGTGTACTATGTGTGTGTCACAGGCATATCAATGCAAGTGTACTATGCGAGTGTCGCAGGCATATCAATATAAGTGTACTATGCGAGTGTCACAGGCATATCAATGCAAGTGTACTATGTGAGTGTCACAGGCATATCAATGCAAGTGTACTATGTGAGTGTCACAGGCATATCAATGCAAGTGTACTATGTGAGTGTCGCAGGCATATCAATGCAAGTGTACTTTGTGAGTGTCGCAGGCATATCAATATAAGTGTACTATGTGAGTGGCACAGGCATATCAATGCAAGTGTACTATGTGAGTGTCACAGGCATATCAATGCAAGTGTACTATGTGAGTGTCACAGGCATATCAATGCAAGTGTACTATGTGAGTGTCGCAGGCATATCAATGCAAGTGTACTTTGTGAGTGTCGCAGGCATATCAATGTAAGTGTACTATGTGAGTGTCACAGGCATATCAATGCAAGTGTACTTTGTGAGTGTCGCAGGCATATCAATGTATGTGTACTATGTGTGTGTCACAGGCATATCAATGCAAGTGTACTATGTGAGTGGCACAGGCATATTAATGCAAGTGGGCATTTTAGTCTTTGCACATTTGGCCACATGGTTGTACGCAAGGGAAAGAGTTTGTAGGCATTTGTATAAATTTGCAGACAGTCGACTGCCAATACATGCTGCTGCATTCGCTTCTGCATGCATCTTAGAATCTAGCCCATTATCTGCTGTCATTTGTCAATTTAGTCTTTGCCTGCTGCAAGTGTTATTGGTTGGTAAACTACCATGGAGCTCCAAGGCAATGCTATTTAGGTAAACTAGTAGAAACCCGGCAAAATCGATGGTTATTTTTTTTTTAAAAGATTAAAGTCATATCAAGCAACTAATGTAAACTTTATTTGATTGCCAAAAAAAATTACAAATTAATTTAAAGACTTCAGTAATGATAATATTTTGAGTTTATCCATTTGCAACAGGAAATCCAGGTGAATCTTCGTGAGTGATCTTTACTGCAAAAGAATACTCTGATCTTGCTCGAAACAGGGCAATGCAGAGCATACCATTTGAGAAGACTGGATCTGGCAGGTATATTCTGACTTTGGCAAGTGTCTGTCCTTTTATTCATTGTCATTACAAAGGACAAAATGAACGGAAATTTAATCCGTTTGATCTTAAAATGTAAAGTGCTGCTTGGAGTCAGCAGAATGCGTGGCAATGTATGAAATTACCTCTTATGTTCTCTGCACAAAATTTCCACAGAAATTGTATTTTGGAAGAGTGACTTTACAATAAGGCACATACAGCAATCGAGTCACTTTTCTGAACTTGCCATTGGCCTGTCTTTCATTTGGTCTATTCTTATCCCATGCACATTCTCCATAAGGAAACAGTAAAGAATATAGCATCGGATCAGTGAGTTAATGCAGTGAGTTGATATTTTTCAGGTATTCCCAGATCCCTAGGAAAGACCTTCAATTTATAGTTTCCTGGAGGATCACCATTTTTTTTCGTGAAAATGGCAGCAATTTCATCTGCTGAAGGCAAATTGAATTGGTTCTTGCTATGGTCACGGATGTCAGTAGTAAAAACATTTGAACTCCATATGGCTCCCTGCCTTCGATAACTGCCAGTTCATTCTCTGCCTTATAAACTGCTGCCATCATCTTGTACTTGTTGACTAAATGGTAGACTTCGAGCATCATTTCATGCAGTTTTGCCATCAGATTAGGATCACAGGATGAGTTCCGTCCAATCCTCATTTCAGTTGCTTCAGCAGTGTCGATAATGTAATGCTGTGCATAAGATAGCTCAGAAATATTCTGGGGATGCAAAGGGCCAGATTTGTAATGGAGCTGGCCATTGATCTTGACAGGTAAGAAAGCTTAATTTGCAACTAAAGAAGATAATGACATTGTGCTGTTGTACTTACTAATGTTGTCTAAGAAATGGTGCTTGTCAAAGTTGCCATCTTTCTTCAGAAGATTTTCAAGTAATGGTTGAGAAAAACTTGGTGACAAGAGAACTCTTTTCATGGCAACAGCTACTAAAGTGAAAGCTTTTCTTGATGCCAAATTTTGCAATCAAAATGTAAGCTATACAGAACTCACATTTGAAAGACAGAGGACCTAGATTGCAATAACCCACAAACAAAATCAGGATTAAATGCACAGAAAAGTGTGGTTTACATCTTCTTATAGCTGGTATCAAGAGAGGAATCACTTCTGCTTCTAATTCATCTGAGGTATCAGGCAAAATGTAATTGGCCAAGTGCTCAGAGTGGTGATGTCCCAATTTGTTCAATGTCTCACTGATGTTTGAGATGGGGGGGTCTCAAAGCCCTGTTCAAATTGGGGATTTTAAGGTTTGCCATCAATGCCTCCATTTTGGTTGGCTGTCTAGAGGTTGATGGCTGAGGGCTGGATAGTCTGTGCCTCTTGATTTGGTTGTAAATGTTGTTGGAATGAGACTCATATTGCGAATACTCTGCATTCTCTCTTGTCTGAGACATATAGTTGCAATGCATTGATTGATCATGCCTTCCAGTAAGGCTCTTTTCTTTTATTTTTTGCTGTGGGGAAGACATTCTGTTATGGGTAAGTATGCAACAGAAATGTGTATGTCTGTCAGTGAGACAGGGATGTGCTGCTGTCAGTGAGACAGGGATGTGCTGCTGTCAGTGAGAGTAATATCTGTATGAGTGATGCTGTTGTTTACAGTTAGATTTGTTTACAGATAGTCATGTAATAGTTGGAAGTAGTTCAGATGAGCAGTTACGCTGGGAAGTATGCGGTCATTGTGAAATAATGCACAGTCATATAATCTATCATGTCAAATCATGTTAGTTGGAATGCTGTCATTATAGTGCACTATTTTACATGGGAAATTTGCCACTCTGCAATGCCAGAACCATTGCCCCAATCTCATTTTTCTCTTTGACTGTCACATCTATATGGTAATACCTTTATGCTGATATGACAACCATATTTTTACACTTAGTTATTCTCTCAAAATAGGTCTCACAGTAAAAAAAAAACTTATAGAATTAATATATAGCTAATACACTATGCTGGAGGGAAGCTTTGAAAACATACCTCTAATGCTCAAATTAAAGCTAGGGAAATGTGTAAGGTTTTGTCTACCCAGTTACCTTGCATTACATCTAATGCACTGTGTTTATAGCTTTATGTTTAATGTTCACTACAATTCTACAATAATAATTGGCAGGTAGGCAAACTACTGGTAATGTTTACATGGTAATGACGTTCAATGTCTTTGTATACCAGTTTAATTCTAAAGGTGAAACACACACAACAATTTTTTGAACAATTATCGTTAACGATATTGTTTATCGTTCAATCGTTGAAAAAATCATTCACTTTCTGAGTTAAAACGATGAACGATTATCGTTCATGCGCATTCATGTTTCCAATTTGTAGTTCAGTCGGACTAACCAACTCAACGATTTTCAGTAAGGGAATATGCATAAATCTTTTGTAGTTCAATAAAATCGTTCATTACATTTAGTAAATGAACGATTTTAGTAAACGATTTTCGTTCATTTTTGCCTTGAAAAAATGAACGAAAATCATTTACTAAAATTGTTCATTTATTAAATCGTTGCGTGTATGCAGCTTTAGGGATAAATTTATCAAACAGGGATTAATTTTGTTATTTAGGTGGTTAAACAATATTGGTTAGAGAATGCCAAAGGCTTTTCACCACATCATCAAGGATGATGCATCTGTCCAGGTAAATCTGTATAACTACTGTAGCCTATAGAATTAAACTAAAGCTGCCCTTATTCCATAGAGAGTGATGTACTCCCCAGGATCTTATAGCCGAACAACAGCTAGCCAAGCCATTAATAGGATAATATTGGCTTAAGAGAAGTTACATGAGATTTGGGGGAATCAACATATGGGTGAAGAAGTCAGGATTCACATTGCGGGAATAAATACAGTAGGTCACACAGGCAGCATTTTGTTAAAACACAGATTTTAACAAAGAGGTTTGTGAATGGCAAAGATCAAAGTGACCTTTTACAAATCAAACTTTCTCTAAAATGATAATTAATGATATTATCTAGGTTTATTTAAATGGATCAGCTTCTGTAGTTTAAAAAAACTCCAAAGATAGTTAAGTAATTTCAGTCTACTTAGCAATCACGTTGTCTGCAATTATCCGCTAATTAAAATATGGAATGTTCTCAGCTGTGTCTATAATGTATTGATTGATAGTTTCATATACAATGCAAATTACTGGCTAGAACGAATAAGCTTAGTAGAAAAGACTGATACTCAGATCTACTTTGAAATAAATGGTTGTATTTTACATAGACATAGGAATATTAAAGACTAGGATTGTAGTACAAAGTTTATAGGTTGCATTTTCATAATTATACCTCTTTTACACCGGAGCTAAAACCCGGCTTATTGCAGGGTTAACCCGGGCAGCTCCCTGATGTAAAAGGGGAGAGGGTTGGATTGCCGGGTCGAGTGACCCGGCAATCCAACCCAGGTAAATAGCAGGGTTTAACAAGGGAATAGCCCGTGAATCCTTGCTGTGAGAACAGCGCACTCTGGGTCATGATGACCTGGAGTGCGCTGCAAGCCAGCCGATTGGTCCGGCTTCAGTGGCGCTTGGAGATGACGTCATCTCCAAGCGTCCACTTTCACGCCAGGAAAGCCGGGTCTATGCAGACCCGACTCCGGTGTGAGCGGCACTGACTTGGGAATATCCCAAGTCGGCGCCGGCGAAATTCCGGGTCTGATCAGATAGGAACTATGGGTCTCATTCAGACCCGGTCGCAAGTGGCGATGCGCTCGCAACCAGGTCGATGGTTAGCCCTGCACATGTGCAGCGGCCGCACTGAACATGCGCAAGCCCTGAGCGAGAGAGAAACTCTCTCGCTCTGAGGCTCGCTACCAAAGGGGGCGGCTGTCAATATTGAACGACAGCTTGCCCCGTTTGGTAGGCGGGCTGGGGGGGGTGGCTGAACAAAAGGAGGCAGAGCAAACAAAGCAGGAAGCTCCCTGGGGCTTGCGGTTGACGAGACCAAACCTTAGGGTGTCGTCGCAAGCCCCGATGGTCGCGATGGTCTTGACCATTGCGACTATCACCCTGGTCACTAGCTAAGCTGTGGGTGGTAACCCACAACTTAGCTTGCAACCAGGAAGCCGCACTAAAAAAAAAGAAGCACCCGCCCTCATTCAGAGAGAGCAATCGCTTCTTGCGTCCGCCTCTGAATGAGGGCCTCTGTTCCAACTCTGGGTCAGACCCGGAATTTTGGTGGAAAAGGGGTATTAGTGAAAGAATAGTCATGAGTGCATTGTAAATAGGACTATAGGGGAGATGTACTATGCCTTGGAGAGAGATGAAGTGCAGATAAATAAAGTACCAACCAATCAGTATCTAATTGCCATTTTACAGGCTGTGTTTAGAAAATGACAATTAGGAGCTGATTAGTCAGTATTTTATATCACTCCAATTTATCTCTCTCCAGGGGGCCTATGTATCAAGCTGTTTTTTACATAAAAGTATGCAGAAACTACAGTTTCTGCATAACTGTATGTATTGTAGTTATGTACTAAAAGCACAATGCAGGAGATTTCACAGAAATCTCTGGCAAAGTGCTATTTAGCACTTCAAATTGTAGTACCCATTATTTTCAATGGACTACGATCTGACCCCTATGTAGTAAACTCTAAAAAGCAAAGCTTTTTCAGATGGTGTAAACTACTGTAAGGCTATGGAGGAGAAGAGAGATCTTTCGATCACTCTCTCACAGCCCCTGTGCGGCTCTGGAACTGACACTGGCGAGAAGGATAGATAATCATAGCTGTTCCATGATTATTAGTACATACAAGTCCAAGACTATGAACAGTTAGCTCACATAAGATGAATCTGAACATACCATAGAGAGGAAAAGCCACCACACAATTGTATTACCAGTAATCTCTCTTTGGATAAAGGGAATAAGATTTTTTATAATAATAGGAGAATGACAATATGAGATGTGCTACCATCACCACAAATGTAGTGTAGTAACTAATATTATAATTAGAGATGTGTGCTGACCCCCATGTTTTGGTTTTGGATCTGGATTAACTATTGTGTTTTGGTTTTGTAAAACCACCCTAGAGTGTTTTGGATTTGGATCTGTTTTTTATTTAAAAAATTTATGAAAATTGCTAAAATCACATAATTTGGGCTTTTTTTGTTTCTATTGTATTAATATCCCCAATAACATTAATTTCCACTTAATTCAAGTCAATTTTGACTACTCACAGCTCACAATATTGTTTTTATCCATTTTAGGGCAAAAGATTGTACCAAGCTAGCTGGCTGACTAAGCTAAGCTACATGTCGCAGTTCAGCTTCCAAAATGGCACATCTAGGAAACAGAGTGGCACTGCAGTGGCTGACAGGATGGCAGTTTAGTAAACTATATGATCTTCAATAATGAAGAACTAGGTCAGAGGACCGAGAGACATGGAGTATGTTTATGGAGTAGTTGAAGGCAGAGAAAATAAGAGAGGATTAATTAGTTTGTAAATTTATTAAAAATTTTTGATTCTGAAGAAAATTATGAGGGTGGAGCAATGTAGGATTAGGTTCTTCAGTTCCTGAAAGACATATTTGATCTGCAGAAGGTTCTCTATATGAGTGTGGAGAGTTTGTTAGAAGATATTATGCAGTCTCTGCACCATCACACAGAGATACTTGGGGCTTATATGGGAGCAGACTCATTGAAGCCCACTTGTGTCCAATCCCATGTTAACCAACCACCTAAAACCTGATCACCTAAGTGACATCTGCAGAACACCTGTCACTAACATACAGTGAGGGCATCCATTTTGTGCCATATCCTAATTGAATATTGATTCAGCACATATGCACTGTATATGTTTTATACATCTAATAGAAATGTGGTGGCTTTACTTGTGGAGCTGCTAAATAGTACTCACTGTAAATATACATTTACTTTGTGGTCATGGAGGTTGTTGGGGATAATAGGACCAAGACTTGCTGTTTACACCAGAGAAAAGCAGCCTGTAGCTCCCTGGCTGAACTACAACTCCCAGCATCCGTGCTGTTTGCTGGGCCTGCTGGAGGTGGTTTGTCAACAACAGGTGGAGTGCCTTAGGCTACCTTAATCTGTTTCACACCCAGTATGTACCATGTAAATATGTATGTATGTGACCCATATACACAAATAATTTTTGTGTTAAATGTATTTGCACTTTATTGCACACATCCTGGCAGAAAGATGCTCTGTGCTGCTGCTCATATTTCTGGTCTCTCACATGACACCCACCATGTACATTATCAAGTTATTCCACTTAGAGTCACCTACATACAAAGGAGGCAGGCATTTATTGAGCTGAACCATTATTTATAACAGCCTATCATTTCAGTAGGGTCCTGGAGTAACCGGTTGGGGTGGGAAGAGCAATTAAAAAAACTGGATAAACTTGAAAATGTACCATGTTTTGCCCACCCAATCAACTTTGTGGCTCAGAACTTTTTTTAAAAAATGAAAGGGGTATGCAGGAGATGCTCTCTGTGGCCACAACAATTTCTGGACATTTTTGGGACTCATCAACCACATGTAGAAGATTTCAGCCGCTGTGGCAGTGCAACTTACAACATGGCACATCTAGGAAACAAGAGTAGCACTGCAGTGGCAGAAAGGATGGCAGTTTAATAAACTTTAAAATGTTTGGCAGTTTTAATGGCATCATTTGCACACAATAGATAAGCCACATGATAATAAATGGGAAAAATAACATTCGTCCTATTAACAACATATTAATGGTTATCTTTTCATAACCACTACTAAGTGGATCTGAAGAACCTATTGAGTGTAAGGGGAATATTTTCTAAAGTGAGAGTTTTTAGTAATGGTGCAACCAATCAGCTTCTAATTAACATTTAACTAGCATCTTCTACATCTAGAAGATAATAGTTAGAATCTGATTGGTGTCTATGGGCAACATCTCCACTACTAAAAACTCTCACTTTAATAAATATACCCTTAAAGTGATTCATACTGCATAATCCATAAGTGACATTTTGCTGAATACTTACCTATTTTTAATTCTGCAGTATTTGCCACCAATGTGCTTTTTAACTATATTTAATTTTCACAAGCTTTCTCTTTGGGTTCACATGAGATATATTTACAGTTAGAATTTTCTTTGGATCTCTAATCATTTTAGTTTCACATTATTTTTCCTTATTTCCTTCACATACTATTTGTTTTAATATTTCACTCCTTTGTTCTCTTAGTATGTTTAATTGAGAAGCCAATAAAGATGTGTTTTAACTACTATACCGGTTAGTGCACCACATTACCACCCTTTGCTTTTCCCTTGAATCTAAAAATACTCAAACTAAACATTACATTAAATTAATTGACTTGGCCAATCAGTTAAATTGTTGTGCAAGAATAGTATGATAGATGTTTACCTTCTTAATTCAATTAATTAATTTATAGGCAAACTATTATATGCATCTCCAAAAGCTGATTGGCTGATTTACAGGCATTATGCCACATGTAATGCCAGTTAATTTGGTCAGCCAGCAAGCTCAGACCATACTGCCACCAAAACAGTCATTGCTATTGTGAATGCACAAGCTTAAGTGCAGTAAGTGCCAGGAATAGCACAGCATTTGGGAACTGAATGTTGCTCAAATAAAACTCAATCATAATGCAAACAATTGTATTGAATGAACTGTTTTAAAAGGGAGCCTCTGCTACCTGCCCATCCAGGGGATTTTATTGTCACTGGCACAACAGGGGACTAAGGGATTGATTCATCATGGAACGCAATTGCAACTGTGGGCCTGATTCAGCAAGGAAAGCAAAGGAAAGGACACACGCACTTGGCCAATATTTCCGTACTGCGCATGCATCGCACTACGCGTGTGCAAACTACCCAGTATAATCTGGTAAGTGAATGTAGAATATACGCAATGTGTACGCAGACCCTTTCCAATATTGATTGGTAGGAAGTGCCATTTGTGGGTGGTGACGGGGGGGGGTGGTCATGCAAACACAGGCGTGCCTGTGTGTTGGGATGCCATTTTAGGGGCATCCATAATTAAGCCAGTGCAGTGATGGATGCAGTGATGAGACTCTGTGCACACAGGAAGTTGCGAAGATCCTGCATGAGGTCTAGTCAACCACTATTATGCAAATGTGGTCGATGGTTCTCAATGTTACTGATGTTTACGCTATCTGATTAGGCTTTGAGTGAAGGGAGATGGGCGGCTTAATATGGGGCTGGGCATCTGCATCTTGTGCTGTGGTCTCCATGCGTATGCATTGATTAGCATATTCTCTCAGCGGCTGGGTGCTTGCATCTGCTGGCATGCGTTCTTTGCTGAATCAGGCCCTGTGTATGCAGATCAGCCAATGGTGCATACTGCATATGCACCGCAGTGCACGTGCGCAGGCCAGTATTGCAATCACACTGCGTTCACGTATGCAGATACAAATTCATCACAGAGTGAGTGACAGGGCATCAGCGCTTGGGGGTGGTGACGATGGAGTGGTCAGAGAAATGCAGGCGTGCCTGTCCGTTTGAACGCCATTTCCTGGGTATGCATAAATTAGCCACTGCAGTGGCATTCGCAGTTTGAGTACTCACCGCGTGCGTCGAGAGTTGCAATTTCTGAAACAGGTCAGAGTTCCTGTAATTGTGCGTGTGGGTCCGATGTTACTCGATGTTACCGATGTATCCGCAGATGTAAAAAATTGGTAGTGGGCATCTCTATGTCAGGTGAACAATTGCAAACAGCTTATTTTCGCAGAAGAACTGTGTGCATAATCGCAGCTGCAATCGCAATAAAGATCCATAATAAATCAGGCCCTTAGTCTATAATTCATATCACCCAGCCAGGGTATTATTGACATTGGGCCTAATACATTACAGATAGCAACTGCGATAAAACACGCAGATGGCCGATTGTTGCGTACTGTATCGCAGTGTGCGAAAGCTCCACTGCAATCACACTGTGATCACAGTATCCATGCAGACGCATCGCAGAGTTATTGACAGGAAGTGACAATTTAGGGGTGGTGATGGCAGGGTGGTTGATGAAATGCAGGCATTTCAGTGCATTTGAATGCCTTTACAGGGGCATGCATAAATTACCCACATCAATGGCATACGCAGCTTGTGCTTTTACTGCACCATTTCGATTGCAATCATTAGCATGTATTTGCAGTGAGTCTGTGTGTGTAATCACAGTGGTGATCCGTAAAGAATCAGGCCCATTGTTCTTTGGGCCTGATTAATTACAGAACGCAGTTGTGATCGCAGCTACAATTACGCACACAGGCCCACTGCGAAAATGTGCTAATGTTTGCAATCACAATGCCATTGCAGCCACACCTAAGGATGCCCACTTCCCCTTACTCACATCCTTAATACATTGCAAGTCTGTGAAACTATCAGTAACATTGAGTACCATCGGAGCCTCATGCACAGTAACAGGTCTGACCTTACACAGAATTTGCTAACAATGCACACAGTGACAGCTCAAGCTGCGTATGTCACCACTGTGGCTAATTTATGCACGCCCCTGTAACGCCGTTCAAATGCACTGATGGTCACTTTCTGTCAATCACTCTGCGATGGGTCTGCGTGGACACTTTGATTGCAATGGAGCCTTCACGCGCACTGCAATGCATGCACAGTATGCAACAATCGTCCGTGCGCAATTGCAGTTTCGATCCATAATGAATCAGGATCTTTGTCATTTATACATTTAAGTAATCCATCACAAACTGTCCAGAAACTACAGGAATGGTGAATTTTATGAGGTCCATTGAATGTATTTTCCAAGTAAAAATAATTTAGTAATTTTACCTCTCAAATAGAATAGATGATTTTGGAGCAGGAGGCAAAACACCTCTTGAATGCATTACTGATCCGAGCTGCATCCATGGATGCAGCACTGGACTCGGCTGGCTGAGTGACCATAGGTCACTCAAGCCGACCACCGCAGATGCACAGAAGAGGCCAGGAAATCTCCATCAGACGATGGAGATCCTGGCCTCTTCCCTCCCCCCCAAAGGCAGTGACACACCTCCGTTTGGGGAAACTGGGGCCGGAGCCACCCCCTCTCCACCCAGAAACAACAATAGACTGTCAATCACTGACAGTCTGCTGCCAGACTGCATGCAGAATCGCAGACCTGTACTGCACATGCGCAGTACGAGTCATGCGCCTACACACAGCACTGGCCATCGAAGATGTGCGCTAGCCATCAGGTTTGCATGCATTGTTACATCAGCCCAATATTTACTGCATTTTCTTTTTACTTTCTGTTCTTGCAGACTATAGCATCCTGCACCAAGGAGAACTAGAACAATTGGCACTGCGTCACAAAACTGTAGAGCAGAGGCAGGAGCAGAAATGGTTTTGGAAGACTTTGGGCCTGATTCAGTAAGGATTGCAATTGCAATTACGCGCTGTCTCACTGTGAAGATATGCTAATGATTGCAATCGCAATGCTGTCACAGCCTATAATAAGGATGCCCATTTTACCTTACACACATCCATAATACTTAGCAAGACTGCAAAACCATCGGTAACACTGAGTACCATCGCACCCTGTACAGGTAATGTGCTGTAAGTAACCAGGAATCATTAATAACCAGGAATCATTAGTTTCTGTGTCTCAATGAGGCTTTCCTCAGGAGCATGACCGATTTTCTGAGGAATGGGGGCCTGATTCAGAGCCGTTCGCTATTTGCGGTCGTTCGTTCAAAAACAAGGGGTGGCTATTCAAATGATCTGTTCGCAAATTGCAGTCTGTTCACACCTCTAAGTCTGAACGAGCGAGCAAAACATACGCTCGTTTATTTGATAAAAACGCCCCCTGGCCGCACGCACCATACGTCATGTCCGCTATTTATTAGATTAATCGAGTACATCGACCAGCGTATGAACTGCTCGCTATTCTTGTGGTTGGTGTTTGCTACCACAAATTTGCAAGCAGTTCTGGCTATAAAATAACCCAGTGACGTGGTCAATGACGCTGCTGTATTAATTATGCACACCCATAAAACGCCCGTTTTGACCTTTAAGCACGCCTGTGTTCGGTTCTCCACTCCCCATTTTCAAGCACCTTCCCCTGTTACCACCCACATACGCCTCATTCTGTCACTCAAAATAGCAGGCACTCGCTATATAGCGTACAAACGATTTTTGGCCGCACAGACTTGTTCGCGCATGCATACTAAAAACCGTACGCATGCGCAGATGTGCGAACATCGCTCGGAACGAGCGTACTGCCGCTAACGAGCGGCTCTGAATGAGGGCCTGTGTTTTTCAGATGCAGAAACACTTTAAGAGTGAGGACTTAACACTGCCGGGAAATTAACAGCCGTCTACCAGCTTACTGTCATCAAATTTCCATGTCCTTAGATTGTGATGTCACTCATCATACCCAAAGTCCAGAATAGGACAACCAAAGAAGTACACACAAACTTGGAGGGGACGCAACATCCTAGTTCATCAATACCACCGGGTCCAACACAGCTGCCTAACATCCTCACATACTGTTCTGTTCCAGACACTACTAAATCAATGAGACTTATAAAAGGGCTTATATTTCTAAAGCTAGGTACACATAACGGGCATTCATTACGTCATCAGAACGAATGACCATCAACAGTGACTGTGCGTCCACACTGGACGACTTTAATGAATGACGTAATGATCATCATTGCGTCATTCATTAACAATGCATTAGCCGCTAGCGGTATTGCTAGGTTTGATGTGCAGCACATCAAAGTTGGCGACCATCGCTAGGGACCACGGAGCACACAAACATGTATACACACTGAGCGATGTAGGAGATATGTTGTCACGAAATGGCATATCATCGCGACATTACTCTAGCTAGCTTTAGTGCCCCTTTTTCATCTTATTATTCTTCATGCTTGAAGTGATTATTTTGATGCAGGGATGACATGGAATTGGTTGCAGATCATTCTATTATTGCAATTCTGTGTAACCCTATGGCTAATCAGAATGGCTGCAGAATGGCTGAATCAGATGCAGGCTGCTGTGACATGCCCCAAAGAAGAATGTGACAGAAATACATTTTTTGCCACCACTCCCCCTTACCTTCTCCAAATGCTCCCTGGCTGCCAATCACCTCAAGTACAAAGTAACTATGGCAATGTACCCTGAAGTAAGTGCAGTGCAACTAGAACACTTGCAGTTTAATAAAAATCGCTCAATTGCCTAAATATAATCATTGGGTACATCTCTGAATTAGACCCTGTGTCGCTTATCTTGAACAAGTGCGTCTAGATATTTGATAGTGAGAATAGATTTGTGAAGCAAGATGATTTGAATTGGTATAAGATCAATTGGATGAGGAAAGGAGAAGGTACCAGTTATTGTGTTCTTTACTTTGTGAAGGGACACACTGCCATTTCCACCCCGAGTGGCCTTGAACTTTGGAGCAATTAGCATCTGGTTGTTGACAAGTGTTGTTCTATTCATCTAATACCTCTTTTCCACCAAAAACCCAGGTCCGACCTGGGTTTTTGGACATGGTTCCAACCCTGGTCAGACCCAGGTCAGACCCATTTACACTGCACCTTTGATCTGGGTTACTCCCAGGTCAGCCCTGTTCACACTGAACTCAGGTCTGCCCTGCTAAACCTGTGAGGTCATAAAAAGTGGGAGGTGACTGCTCCACAACCACCAATCCGCTCATTTTAGGCATGATCCAGATCAGATAACCTGGGTTGCACCGTTTACACTGCACCATTACCTGGGTCCATCCTGGGTCCAACCCTGGTAGCTACCTGGGTTGGATTGCAGGGTCACTTGACCCAGGTTATTTTTCAGGGACCCTTTTACACTGAGCTGCAACCTGGGTAGACCCAGCAAAAACCCAGGTTTTTGCTCTGGTGTAAAAGGGGTATTATAGGACCTGGTTTGTGCAAAAAAAAGTAGCTGACTTTTCATCAACAGACGTAGTTAAGAGCAGGCAGTGCACATGTGCTCACAGCACCTGTCTAATCATTCACCCCTTCCATATATGTAACCAATAATAGATCTTTGAAGTCCAGGGATATAACTAGCAATAAGAAATTGGTATAGTATAAAGGTGTAAAAATAAAACACCAGGGGGTAAATTTACTAAAGTGAGAGTTTTTAGAAGTGGGGATGTTGCCCATAGCAACCAATCAGATTCTAAATATTATCCTATAAGGTGCTAATTAAATGTTAAGTAAAATCTGATTGGTTGGTATTGGCAATGTCTCCACTTCTAAAACCTCTCACTTTAGTAAATATACCCCCAGATGTACAAACCTAACACTTTAATGAGTAGGGTCATAATAAAAACAAGAGAAGTGAAAGTCTGGGATTCCTCAAATAAATGTGCATTGAAACAAAATCATACATTCACTCATATGCAGATGTACGCATCGTGAGATGTACCTTCATCTTCATATGTAGCAAATATACTTAGGGGTATATACAATTACCCGCGGGACTTCTCCCGCGAGTAATTGGGGCTCGAAAGTCCCACAGCGTGGGGTTAAGCTATTCAATAAAATAGCTTTTTCCCCGTGCCGGTAAATGTGCCCTCGCTCGCGGGAACACACTGTTTCCGCAAGAAGTGCGGAAACAATGTGTTTTTCTGATGCATGCAAGGCCGACAAGGGCGGTTTCATGCAGCTGTTACCTTGCACCTACATGAGGTGCGAGGTAAAGCACGACAGCGGGCGACTTGCACGCAGGGTCTCGTGGACACCCGCGCTTGGAGTCCCCATTAATTGACTCACCACCAGCGCAACAATTAGTCACGGGGTAAACCCCACGGGTAATTGTATATACCCCTTAGTTTGCTACAAATCAGCATAATAAGTGAGTATTTACACCTATGCTATACCAGGTTCAAAGGATACACCTCCAAAAAGGACTGTTTTCACTTATTTCCAGGCCTGCATAGCTCACATTTGTGTAAACATATCTGCACTGAACATTGCCCATGTGAGATTGCCCCATCACAACCCAGTTCTGCTTCTGCAGTCCCAACAGTGCCCTATTACAGGGAAGCCATGAGCACTCCTTTTCAAACATTGGACACTAACATATGATTACGAGTAGCATAATAAACTTAACAACTATGATTCTAACACTTTTTATGTTCATTCATAAAATGCATGTACTAAACACTACAGAATAATTGGTAGGATGCTCATTTATTCTTAGTGATCAATCCTATTAGCAATAAAGGTTATAAATTGCCTGTGTAGAGTGTAGAAATGCCAGCAAAGGCACTGCAACTCGCCCCCCTCGTGGCCCGATCTTACCCCAAACTCTATGTGGCTGCGATCAAAAATCTGTGAGTCGCAGGAACTGTAAGTGAGGCATACAGCCTAACTTACTCACATCATGAGGGAACTCATGGCTAATTGGATTGACCCCTCAGTGTTCCATCTTTCAATTCACTGTCACTCTTGCCTTTCCCTTGGATTGGGTCTTCTAGATCCATTGATTAAATCACCATCTTGCCAATTTCCTTCTATCCTCTTCTCATTACACATACCCCCTCTGTTCCCCACTGGTCCTAATACTTGTCAATAGTACTATGACCATTCTGATTGGTGGAGATCTTCTTACACATGATTGGCTGTAACATGTGTCAAGCTACCAAGACCACACTGGAAGAAGAAAGTTGTGGACATTTATATCAGCTCCAGGGCAAACACAATATGAGATGTTGAGTGAACAAGCCTCCAGATAAATCGTGCATCTTTACACTACTGCAGGAATCCCTTTTGCCTGTTAGAACAATCTAGCCATTTATATATTTTCTGGAGAAGTGGCATAAAAATAACATGCCCATGTAGGTACAGACCTGTTGTACCAAACTGTATATTATATAGACATGTGTGATTTTCACTCATTTATTACCACTTATTTTTGCCAATAATATAAGAATTTAATGTGCTGGTAGACCTATTAATTGGCAGCCAGTAAGATACAATATAAAAGTTCTATAAAAACAACTCAATAAAGGGTTAAGACCAAAGTGTCAGATACATAGGATAGATAACAAAGTACTGTATAGGAAATATTCAAGGAATACATTTAACCACTTGCCTGGCACGGTCATATCAGATACGACCACACCAGGCTGGGATTTCCCTGACATGGTCGTATCTGATAGGACCAGTCAGAAATGGCCACTAGGCGGCTATGGGAAGTTAATCTTCCCACTGCCGCCTATATTAGAGGGACCTTCTGGTCCCTCTACACCCGCGGCTCCCCCTCCTGTGTTTCCTGATCACTGCTGGCCACAGTGATCGGGCACAATCGGCACCCCCCTCCCGGTGCCACTTCAATAGTGGAAGCAGCCAGGGCTCATTTAGCCCCGGCTGCTGCAATGACCCGATCACTGTGGCTAGCAGTGATCGGGCAGCCTGGCCGGCCCTACCCCCTTCAATGAGAAGCAGCAGCAGCGGCTCTGGTAGCTGCTGCTGCTGCTATGTATCGGAGCCGCCAGTGGCACACTCTCCCGCTGCGGCTCCTGGAAGACACAGTGATCAGTGTGATCACTGTGTAGAAGCAGCAGCACAGCTCTGGTAGCCGCCGCCGCTGCTGCTAAATAGCCGGGCCACCAGCGGAACACCCTCCCACTGCGGCTCCAGAAAACAGTGATTACATAGTGATCACTGGCTGAGAAGCAGCAGAGATGGCTCTGGTAGCCGCCGCTGTGCTATTTGTCTGGGCCGCCAGTGGGACACCCTCCCGCTGCGGCTCCGGCAGTGATCACATAGTGATCACTGGCCATGTAGAGACAGCAGCGGTAGCTCTAGTAGCTGCCGCTGTTCTAGATATCTGGCCACTCCCTCCGGCATTGGCCGCCCCTCCTCTTCATCCCCCATAACGCCCATTTTTATAAGGGGCCAGACAATTTATATATATAAAAATGTATTATGTGTATATATATATATATATATATATATATATACATATATATATATACACACACACGTGGAGTTGATTCTAGGTGTGACATTTCATTTGGAATCAGTTGCTATCAACTCTCAATATGAGATCCAAAGAGCTGTCACTATCAGTGAAGCAAGCCATCATTATCTGAAAAATCAAAACAAACCCATCAGAGAGATAGCAAAAACATTAGTTGTGGCCAAATCAACTGTTTGGAACATTCTTAAAAAGAAAGAATGCACCGGAGAGCTCAGCAACACCAAAAGACCCAGAAGACCACGGAAAACAACTGTGGTGGATGACAAAAGAATTATTTCCCTGGTGAAGAAAATCCCCTTCACAACAGTTGGCCAAATCAAGAACACTCTCCAGGAGGTAGATGTATATGTGTCAAAGTCAACAATCAAGAGAAGACTTCACAAGAGTGAATATAGAGGGTTTACCACAAGATGCTAACCATTGGTGAGCCACAAAAACAGGAAGACCAGATTAGAGTTTGCCAAACAACATCTAAAAAGGCCATTACAGTTCTGGAACAACATCCTATGGACAGATGAGACAAAGATCAACTTGTACCAGAGTGATGGGAAGAGAAGAGAAGGAAAGGAACTGCTCATGATCCAAAACATACCACCTCATCAGTGAAGCATGGTGGTGGTAGTGTCATGGCGTGGGCATGTATTGCTGCCAATGGAACTGGTTCCTTTGTATTTATTGATGATGTGACTGCTGACAAAAGCATCAGAATGAATTCTGAAGTGTTTCGGGCAATACTATATGCTCATAATCAGTCAAATACTTCAGAGCTCATTGGATGGCGCTTCACAGTGCAGATGGACAATGACCTGAAGCATACTGCATAAGCAACCAAGGAGTTTTTTAAGGCTAAAAAGTGGAACGTAATGCAATGACCAAATTAATCCCCTGACCTGAATCCGGTTGAGCATGCATTTCACTTGATGAAGACAAAACTGAAGGGAAAATGCCCCAAGAACAAGCAGGAACTGAAGACATTTGCAGTAGAGGCCTGGCAGAGCATCACCAGGGATGAAACCCAGCGTCTGGTGATGTCGATGCGTTCCAGACTTCAGGCTGTAATTGCCTGCAAAGGATTTGCAACAAAGTATTAAAAAGTGAAAGTTAGATTTAAGATTGTTTAGTTTGTCCCATTACTTTTGGCCCCTTAAAAAGTGGGAGGCACATATAGAAACCGTTGTAATTTCTACACCGTTCACCTGATCTGAAAGTCTGCAGTTAAAGCACATCTTGTTTGTTTCATTTCAAAGTCATTGTGAATAGAGGCCAAAATATGAAAATTCTGTCAATGTCCCAATATTTATGGACCTGACTGTATATATATATATATATATATATATATATACACATACATACACATTTATATATATATATATATATATATATATATATATGTGTGTGTGTTTGTGTGTGTAATCCACACATCGGCACTCCAGAATTAACGAATCACACATGGCTAATTAGGCGCGCGCGCGTGTGTGTGTGTATATATATATATATATATATATATATATATGTCAAGAAAGTCCGGCACTCACAAAAGAAGGTAGCTTGGCCCGGTTCCCTCACATAGCAATCACGCATGTAAATATATCCAATAGTGCGGCACTCACAGCGCTTGATAGGAGAAATAAATAGCACATACACAAGATGTAAAGAAATAGATTGAAACATTGATATACATCTTGTGTATGTGCTATTTATTTCTCCTATCAAGCGCTGTGAGTGCCGCACTATTGGATATATATATATATATACACACACACACATATATATATATATACACATATATATATATTAGGCATTTGCGGGTTCGGATTTCTGAAATCCGAACCCCCACGAGCACCCCCGATCCGAGGCCGATCCGAGTCGGGCTCGACTTTTCCCGCCTGACTCGGATCTGAAATCGAGGCAAAATGTCATCATCCCGCCTTCCGGGTCTCGCGGGTTTTGGATCCTATATAAGGTACCCGCGTCTGCGCCATTTTCTCACTCGGCTGTGGACAGTGAAGAGGGAGGGTGGGAGTTAGGGCTGGCTGGGCTGTGTAGTGTAGTGTAGTGTAGTGTAGTGTTGTGCTGTGCTGTGCTGCTGTTGTTGTCCATAAGGGCTGTGTCCACTCCTCCAAAGTCCATAGGGGCTGGCTGTGTTGTGCTGTGCTGCTGTTGTCCATAGGGGCTGTGTCCACTCATCCAAAGTCCATAGGGGCTGGCTGTGTTGTGATGTGCTGCTGTTGTCCATAGGGGCTGTGTCCACTCCTCCAAAGTCCATAGGGGCTGGCTGGACTGTGTTGTGCAGTCAGTTGTCCATAGGGGCTGTGTCCACTCCAAAGTCCTGTGCAGAGTCCCAGTCCTAAAGGGGTGCTGTACTTTTGTCCAGGGGGTGCTCTGTCCATCAGGGGTGCTCCCCCCAAGTGCAAAAAAATTTAATATTTTCTGTGTTTGTGAATTGTGTGCGCAGTAGCCGCACGTGGATCAACAAAGTAGTGCCAAGCGTGCGCCTGTGTCATAAGTACAGGGCCGGCTGGCTTGACCGTTAAAGGGTGCTGTAACCCCTAAAGTACACTCCAAACAAAATAAAAAAATATTTTCTGTGTTAGTGAATTGTGTGCGCAGTAGCCGCATGTGCATCAACAAAGTAGTGCCAAGCATGCGCCTGTGTCCCATAAATAAAGGGCCAGCTGGATTGACCACTAAAGGGTGCTGTAACCCCCAAAGGGCACTCCAAACAAAATAAAAAATTTTTTTCTGTGTTTGTGAATTGTGTGAACTGTGGCTGCACGTGTATCAACAAAGGAGCAGCGCCAAGCGTGCGCCTGTGTCCCATAAGTAAAGGGCCGGCTGGCTCATTTCTTAAAGGGTGGTGTGACCCACAAAGTGCACTACTCTCAAGCAAAAATAAAAAAATATTTTCTGCTTTTGTGTGCGCCTTAGCCGCACGTATATATCAATATAACATAAATGGAGGACCAAACTTTCTCCGATAAAAATAAAACAGGGAAAGATCAAGAACCACTTCCTCCTAGTGCTGTTGCTGCTGCTGGGAGTTGTTCATCATCCCAGAGAGGAAGTAGGAACACCACTACTTTTACTAAACAATTGACCCTCCAACAGTCCCTAGCGAGGAGGATGAAGTACGACAGTAGTCATCCTGAAGCAAAACATATAACTGAAGCCTTGACTGCTATGTTGGTGTTAGATGTGCATCCGGTATCCGCCATTAGCGCAGTGGGATTTAGACAATTGATGGAGGTAGTGTGTCCCCGTTTCCAAGTCCTGTCTAGATTCCACCTGCATCCTCAAAGCAGCAGCGACAAGCATGCGTCTGTCTGTTAAAGGGTGGTGTAACCCTCAAAGTGTGCTCCACAAACAATAAAAAAATTCTTCTTTTTTTTTCTGTCTTTGTGAAATGAGTGGGCTGTAGCCGCACCTGCATCCTTAAAGCAGCAGCTACAAGTGTGCGTCTGTCTGTTAAAGGGTGGTGTAACCCTAAAAGTGCGCTCCACAAAAAATAAAAAATTCTTCTTTTTTTTTGGTCTTTGTGAATTGTGTGGGCTGTAGCCGCACCTGCATCCTCAAAGCAGCAGCGACAAGCATGCATCTGTTAAAGGATTACATCGGTGACAGCATCCAAGTAGGCATGTCAGACAGTCCGTACCTGTACTGGCAGGAAAAAGAGGCAATTTGGAGGTCCCTGTACAAACTGGCTCTATTTTACCTGAGTTGCCCCCCCTCCAGTGTGTACTCCGAAAGAGTGTTTAGTGCAGCCGGGAACCTTGTCAGCCAAAGGCGTAGGAGGTTGCTTCCACAAAATGTGGAGAGGATGATGTTCATAAAATGAATTATCAACTCTTCCAGGGAGACCAGCCTCCAGAACGTACAGAGGGACCTGTGGTTGTGGATTCCAGCGGGGAAGAATTAATACTCTGTGAGGATGAGGATGTACACAACACTGAAGAGGGTGAGGAATCGGTGGATGAGGAGGATGAGGATGACATCTTGCCTCCGTAGAGCCAGTTTGTGCAGGGACAGATTAATTGCCAGCTTGATTTATGGGGGCCCAAACGAACCAATCATTTCAGCCACAGTCGTGTGGCAGACCCTGGCGCTGAAATGATTGGTTTGTTAAAGTGTGCATGTCCTGTTTATACAACATAAGGGTAGGTGGGAGGGTCCAAGGACAATTCCATCTTGCACCTCTTTTTTTTCTTTGAATTATGTACTGTTTGGGGCCTAGTTTTTCAAACTGCCATCCTGTCTGCCACTGCAGTGTCACTCCTAGATGGACCACGTGTTTGTGCCGCCCACTCGTATCTCTTAGCATAGTCATCCAGCTACCTCGGTGCAACCTTTTGGACATAAAAACACTATTGTGAGGTGTGAGGTGTGAGGTGTTCAGAATAGACTGGAAATGAGTGGAAATTAAGGTGATTGAGGTTAATAATAGCATAGGAGCAGAAAAACACACAAATTCTGTGATTTTAGCTGTTTTTATGCTTTTTTAAAAAAAAATACAGATCCAAAACACAAAACCCAGAACCCAAAACACGGAAGGGTGGTTTTGGCAAAACCAATCCAGATCCAAAACACGAAAAGTGGCCGGTGCACACCCCTAATATATATACATATATACACACACATATATATATATATATGTACATATATACTGTATGTATGTATATATATTCGATATATATATATATATATATATATATATTGATGTGGGATGGCAACTGACCATCGATGGTTTGCAAACCATCGATGGTCTGACTGAAAACAAGTAGTTTGCCATTGCTGGTGGGCATCAATGTTGCACCATCGTTGGCAACCCTCAATCGATGTTTAGGAAACATCGGCAGTTGTGGTCTACACAGATCTCCTCGACCAATCGCTAAACAACTGATGGCTTCTAACGAATGTTGAACTATCGATGGTACAGATGTCAATGCCCATCACTACAGTATAACATAAAAATCGCTATTTTTATGGTATACTGTGTTTTAAAAAAAAAAATTCAAATAAAATAGTGATGGATAAGTTTAAAGTTATGTTCTTGACCTAATTCAATAATAAAAGAAACCGACAATTTTGGAGCGGTTTTTGGAAAAAGAATTTGTCAGTTAAGTGGTTAAAGGACATGATCTGCTATTGAAAAATAAGTATCCAGTGAACATATTATAGTAACAATAGGTACTATCTTGTTTATAAAGTAGTGACCAGTAAGTTATAAGATATTAACTGTAGACATGCAGGCAAAAATAGAAGTTAGCTGGCCGATCAAATTAGTTAGTTAACCTTCTGATAAGCAAGAATGAATATGCCGGACAATGTATGCTATAGATTGTAATTGTAATTGATTACCTGTAAAGTCTTAGGTTCTGTAGGATAAAAGGTCCTTATAGGGTGATATCCAAATGGTGCACTGTGGCTGGGAACTGCAGTAGAGTTTACTTGTATAGTTGGCTTCATATGCCGAGTGACAGCAGCTGTCACTATTTTAGATGCCCCGATTTCCGATCTGTGTGCCACGAGTTTAAACTGTGAGACCTGCCTGTCTTAAGGCCCCCATACATCAGCAATTGATTGCAGCAATCTTGCAATTTGCAATCGATATGTATAAAAATCTTTCCCTTTTTCAATCGATTGCAGGTTGCAGAATTGCCACAATCGAATGGAAAAGGGAAATATTTTTTTTGCCACAATCGATTGCAAATTGCACGATTGCTGCAATCAATTGTTGATGTATCGGGGCTTTTAATTGCATATTACTGGCTGTATTGGACACTGGTATTTGGTTGCAGGTGTTTCTGCAGGACTCCTGGGCTGACTGGACACAGCAAGCATGGTTATAGGGCAGCTAAGCATTTCATCCTCCCCTTTGGACTTTTTCAAGCTTTCACTCAGCTTGAAAAAGTCCACAGAGGTGGAAAATACACGTAGCTCGCTATAACCACACTTGCTGTGACCAGGCTAACTTCTATTGTTTGCACAAATTCCAAAAGGAGGAAAAATATACTCTATTGCTAGGGTGCTGCTGGAATAATCACCCTAGGAATACCATGGGATAATCCAGTAAATGTAAGGGTGTGTTTTAAGTAAATGTATTGTTTCATTCATATGAGCAATTAGTGCTTGAACACATCCAAACTAATGAGTGGTTTCTCTCTGGGTTAAGTGCAGTTATCAATCATCACTTGTTTAATTCCAAGGAATGCCTGAATTCAATAGATTGTTTATAGCTACACTTTTCTCCTTGTACACACCTCACGGTGTATCAGCAGTAATAATTGTGATACATAGTTTATTTTTACATGCTGTTTCTTATTCCCTATTAAATTATGTCGGGAATAGATTATGCTGTAGTGCAGGAAACATTCATCTCTATGTGGATTGCATCATAAATAACGGGATTCAAACTCTGTGCCTATCTATCAGAAGGAATTGTCAGTTCCAAGGCTCATTATTACATACATCGGCCAACACAGAGCTTCAGTTAGACTGCTCACTAGATAGTTACTGTACAGTATGTTCCTTGTATTAGTGTAATTCTGTTCATATACCTCAAAAGTTCTGTTAATTGTGAAACGGATAGCAAAATTAATAAGTATGACTTACGATTAATGCATAAATAACAGTGTTCCTACTATCTACGGAACCCTCAGAGTATATATGTTATCACTGGCTGTGTCTCCTAAGATCCATTGCTGTGTGCGTCGGTCCATATGAAGCTTCATTTAAAGCAATAACTTGCTTTTGCAATGCGATCAGAGCATGCCAGTAACGCCCCTCATTGCACTGCAAAAAGTGATCCTATCGGCCGGATGTATCATCCGGGACATGCAGAGACACGGCTCCATCCCTGCAATGTCTCTGGAGAGCTGCCGGCCAGTGCAGGGGGTGGTGCTCATGCTCAGTCCCGTGGAGGGCACATGCACATCCATCATAGCCGGGGAGGGTTCTGTCGGATCCCTCCGCCGGCTAATAGTGCGCCGTGTAGCAAATACGCTAAATTGGCTAACGTCATCTTCAGTTGGCATTAGCTGTTGGGATATTGGTCAATTTGGCAGCATCGCATCCCCGATAGCAACCTATGGGGGAGGCGGCTGGCAGCGGCAATGAAGGGATCATAGCAGGTATCGGAGATACCTGCTGCGGTCCCTCCTTCATACATATGGGGGATACTTAGTATTTGAGGTAAACTTCCGAAAACAGGTGTTTTCGGGAATTTTACCTCAAATTCACTTTGATAAATGGGCCCCTTAACAATCAATTGTTATGTGCCCTTTGTAATTAGGAGAACCAGTATATATATATATATATATATATATATATATATATATAAATATATATATAAATATATATATATATATATCTTGATGTTTGTTATTACTTCAGGTAAAAAATATAAGATAATGATTCTGTGTATTGTCCTTGCAGCACCCCCACTCAGTATTAAAATTAGTTTTTTTGCAGTGTATAGAGTTGGAGATAATCAATTCAGAAATTGCTAGTGCAGTGTTTCCCCTTTCTCCTTTATTTATAATGTAACTATTTTTCCCTGCATGTCTGCAGTTAATATCTTATGACTGACTGGTCACTACTTTCAGATAGTAGCTATTAATTGTTACTATAGCATGTTGCCTGTATAGCTTCCTTTAACTGTATTCCTTGAATATTTCCTATGCAGCGTAACTACTTTGTTACCTATCCTATGAATCTGACACTTTGGGTTTAACCCTTTATTGAGTTGTTTTAATAAAACTTTTATATTGTTTTGTAACTTATTGGCTGCCAATTAATTAATTGGTCTACCAGCACATTTAATCCTTATATTATTGGTTGTTGTTGTTAGTTTAGCAATACTCATATTTTATTTGCAGCAGGTAGCCTTTATTCACAGGTGTCATTCTGGTGCTTTTGCATCTCTTGTTGTTTCCTTTTTATTTTGGCCTCACCTTTGGGGAAACCTCCTTTCCCTTTCTCTGCATATTCCCATCATACTTAGCACTTTTGCTTTATAGAGGTTTATTCAATATGAAATGTTAACTTCACTGTCGAAGTTAACGTTTCATATTGAGTTTTTACCTGCGTTAAAGTATCGGGCGCGCTCCCGCTTATACCCGTATTCAATATAAAATTAACGAAAACGGGAAACTCTGAAGTTGGATTTGCCTAAAGTAGTAAAAACATGGGGGATCACTATGGGTACCCCCGTTTTAGCCTTTAATTGAAAGTCGGGGATTTAAATAGCCGCAGCAGGTGTTTTTTTTCCGACATTGAAGAAGTGATGCAGAAGAGCACTTAGGTTATTTTTTTTGTTTTTTTAAGTGGTCCCATCAAATTTGGGGTACATGAAAATGGGTACTAGCATATTTTTATGTCCCTAAAATAAGTTTTTAAAAATTCTGCATTTGTGCACCTTCCGCTATAATTCTATTCTAGAAAACATCTGCTGCATACTTGCAGAATAGCCCTGAACCTATTTCCCTATTGTTAAACAATTTTTTCCCATTTGTTTTTTTTCACCCCAATTTTTAAATAAATTTTTTGGGGTGTCCCTATTTTCTTTTAAAACTTTTTTTGACACAGTTCTTTTTTAAATGTCAGTCCCAGGGGTGCAGGCTACTTTTTTTAAGCCTGCACCCCTAAACCCCAATTCTGCACTTTTTTTCGACACCTAGTCAATGGTGAAAACTTATCCCCGTTTTTTATCAAAGACTTTTCAAAACTGCGATAAGTCTTTGAAATTGAAATTGAAAAACTAAAACCTGCGATAATGATGTCATACTTCCGATATTAACGCAAAATGATGTTATCCTACCCATATTGAATACCCCTGATAGTGTTTTTCTCCTGGGAATTGTTTATTTAATTATCAAAGCCGATATGTCACATAATATATATTGTAATGGTTTCCTGTTGTCTGTCATTAAATATTATTTTAGAATAATTAAGTAAAAGTAGGGGTGTGCACCGGCCACTCTTCGTGTTTTGTGTTTTGGTTTTGGATCTGGATCTTTCTTCGAGTTTTGGATCTGGATTGGTTTTGCCAAAACCACCCATCCATGTTTTGGGTTCTGGGTTTTGAGTTTTGGATCTATATTTTTTTTTAAAAAAGCATAAAAACAGCTAAAATCACAGAATTTGTGGGTTTTTATGCTCCTATGCTATTATTAACCTCAATAACCTTAATTTCCACTCGTTTCTATCCTGAACACTGAACACCTCACAATAGTGTTTTTATGTCCAAAAGGTTGCACCGAGGTAGCTGGATGACTATGCTAAGAGATATGAGTGGGCGGCACAAACACGTGGCCCATCTAGGAGTGACACTGCAGTGGCAGACAGGATGGCAGTTTGAAAAACTAGGCCCCAAACTGTACATAATGCAAAGAAAAAAAAGAGGTGCAAGCTGGAATTGTCCTTGGGCCCTCCCACCTACCCTTATGTTGTATAATCAGGACATGCACACTTTAACAAACCAATCATTTCAGCGCCAGGGTCTGCCACACGACTGTGGCTGAAATGATTGGTTTGTTTGGGCCCCCACAAAACAAGCAGGCAATTAATCTGTCCCTGCACAATCTGGCTATACGGAGGCAAGATGTCGTCCTCATCCTCCTCATCCACCGATTCCTCACCCTCTTCAGTGTTGTGTACATCCCCATCCACACAGAGTATTAACTCGTCCCCACTAGAATCCACCACCACAGGTCCCTCTGTACGTTCTGGAGGCTGGTCTCCCTGGAAGAGTTGATAATTCATTTTTATGAGCATCATCTTCTCCACATTTTGTTTAAGCAACCTCCTACGCCTTTCACTGACAAGGTTCCCGGCTGCACTAAACACTCTTTTGGAGTACACACTGGAGGGGGGCAACTCAGGTAAAATAGAGCCAGTTTGTACAGGGGCCTTCAAATTGCCTCTTTTTCCTGCCAGTACAGGTACGGACTGTCTGACATGCCTACTTGGATGCTGTCACTGATGTAATCCTCCACCATTCTGTCAATGGTGACAGTATCACATGCAGTGACAGTAGACATGTCAGAAATTTTTGCCAGTTCCATCAGTCTGGACCAGATGTCCAAACTTGGTCCTGCCTGCCCTGCATCACCGCCAGCGGGTTGCTTAGGATATCTAAGTTTTTTCCTGGCAGCCCCAGTTGAGGGAGAAAATGAAGAAGGAGCTGTTGACGTGTCATGTTCCGCTTCAGCTGACAGTGTTTTCACCAGCAGGTCTTTGCACCTCTGCAGGCTTGTGTCAGCTGGAAAGAGTGACACCACATAGGCTTTAAACCTAGGATCGAGCATGGTGGCCAAAATGTAGTGGTCTGATTTCAACAGATTGACCACCCTGGAATCCTGGCAAAGCGAATGAGGGGCTTCATCCACAAGTCCCACATACCAAGCTGAATCACTCCATCTTAGCTCCTCCTTCACTTTCTCTAGCTGCTTCTGCAAAAGCCTGATGAGGGGAATGACCTGACTCAAGCTGGCAGTGTCTGAACTGACTTTAAGTGTGGCAAGTTCGAAGGGCTGCAGAACCTTGCACAACATGGAAATCATTCTCCACTGTGCTTGAGACAGGTGCATACCACCTCCTTTGCCTATGTCATAGGTGGATGTATAGGCTTGAATGGCCTTTTGCTGCTCCTCCATCCTCTGAAGCATATAGAGGGTTGAGTTCCACTGCGTCACAACCTCTTGCTTCAGATGATGGCAGGGCAGGTTCAAGAGTGTTTGCTGGTGCTCCAGTCTTCAGCACGCAGTCGCTGAATGGCGAAAGTGTCCAGAATTTTTTCAGGCCACCCATAGCATCTCCTGCACGCCCCTGTTTTTTTTCAGAAAATTCTGCACCACCAAGTTTATTGTGTGAGCAAAACATGGGATGTGCTGGAATTTGCCCAGATGTAATGCCCGCACAATATTGGTGGCGTTGTCAGATATCACAAATCCCCAGGAGAGTCTAAGTGGGGTAAGCCACTGGGCGATGATTTCCCTCAGTTTCTCTAAGAGGTTGTTGGTAGTGTGCCTCTTACTGAAACCGGTGGTACACAGTGTAACATGCCGTGGAATGAGCTGGCGTTTCTGAGATGCTGCTACTGGTGACGCTGCTGTTGTTGCTGCGTAATGTGATACATCTACCCAGTGGGCTGTCACAGTCATATAGTCCTTAGTCTGCCCTGTTTCACTTGTCCACATGTCCGTGGTTAAGTGGACATTGGGTACAACGGCATTTTTTAGGACACTGAGGACACTTTTTCTGACGTTTCTGTACAGTCTCGGTATTGCCTGCCTAGTGAAGTGGAATCTAGATGGGATTTGGAACCGGGGACACACTACCTCCATCAATTGTTTAAATCCCACTGCACTAATGGCAGATACCGGACGCACGTCTAACACCAACATAGCAGTCAAGGCCTCAGTTATATGTTTTGCTTCAGGATGACTGCTGTCGTACTTCATCCTCCTCGCTAAGGACTATTGGAGGGTCAATTATTTAGTAAACGTAGTGGTGTTCCTACTTCCTCTCTGGGATGATGAACGACTCCCAGCAGCAGCAACAGCAGCAGCGGCAGCAGTAGTCGTAGCAATGCAAGATCCTCCGGAGGAATCCCGGATAGGAGAGTCGGTCATGCCAGTGACATGGCCTGCAGGACTACTTCCGATCCAGGCAAAGGAGGAAATTGATGAGGAGGGAGTTGACGGTGTGGTTTGCAGGTGCTTGGATACAACAGGACAAAGGGATTTAGGTGTCTCTGGACTGCTTACTGTCTTAGCCAAAGTTTCTGAACTTGACAGTAACTTTTTATGAATGCGCTGCAGGTGACGTATAAGGGAGGCTGTTCTTAGGTGGTTAATGTCCCTACCCCTACTTATTTCACCTTTACATATGTTACATATGGCAAGACAGTTGTTGTCTGGATTTGGATAGAAATATTGCCAGACCAAAGAGGTGGAATGTTTGATCTTTTGCCCAGGCATGACCTTGATGGGCTTTTTCATCCCATGGACAACAACTGTCTCCCCCGGAGCCTGATTTAAACAAACCACATCACCATCAGAATCCTCCTCGCCAACTTCCTTCTCAGCGCCAGCTACACCAGTAACCTCATCCTGTTGTACTTCAACAGTGACATCTTCAATTTACATATCAGCAAGTGGACTGTGGGTGCTCCTTTCAGCACTTGTAGAGGGCGTGCAAATGGTGGAAAGAGCCACCTCTCCCCGTCCAGTGCTGGGAAGGTCAGGCATCGCAACCGCCACCACACTTGGACTCAACTTGGGGATTTGTGATATCTTCTTAGAATGCACAATTTTTCTCTGTGCTTTTGCCAACTTAACTCGTTTGATTTTTTTAGCGGGATAAGGGCTTCCATTGTCATGTGAAGCTGAACCACTAGTCATGAACATAGGGATAGACCTTAGCCGTTCCTTGCCACTCCGTGTCATAAATGGCATATTGGCAAGTTTACGTTTCTCCTCAGATGATTTAAATGTTTTATTTAAGGTCATTTTCCGGAACTTTGTCATTTGGGATTGTATGTTCCCTCTACTATGATATTGGGCATCGGCCTTGGCAGACGACTTTGATGGCATGTTATCATCTATGTCATGACTAGTGGCAGCAGCTTCAGCACTAGGAGGAAGTGGTTCTTGATCTTTCCCTATTTTATTTTTATCGGAGAAAGTTTGGTCCTCCATTTATGTTATATTGATATATACGTGCGGCTAAGGTGCACACAAACAGAGAAAATTATTTTTTATTTTTGTTGGAGACTAGTGCACTTTGTGGGTTACACCACCCTTTAAGAAATGAGCCAGCTGGCCCTTTACTTTTGGGACACAGGCGCACGCTTGGCGCTGCTCCTTTGTTGATGCATGTGCAGCCACAGTGCACACAATTCACAAACACAGAAAATATTTTATTATTTTGTTTGGAGTGCCCTTCGGGGGTTACAGCACCCTTTAATGGACAAGCCAGCTGGCCCTTTACTTATGGGACACAGGTGCACGTCCTTTGTTGATGCACGTGCAACCACAGTGCACACAATTCACAAACACAGAAAATATTTTTTTATTTGGTTTGGAGTGCCCTTTGGGGGTTACAGCACCCTTTAACAGACAAGCCAGCTGGCCCTTTACTTATGGGACACAGGCACACACTTGGTGCTGCTCCTTTGTTGATGGACGTGCAGCCACAGTGCACACAATTCACAAACACAGAAAATATTTTTTTATTTTGTTTGGAGTGCCCTTTGGGGGTTACAGCACCTTTTAACAGACAAGCCAGCTGGCCCTTTACTTATGGGACACAGGCGCACGCTTGGTGCTGCTCCTTTGTTGATGCACGTGCAGCCACAGTGCACACAATTCACAAACACAGAATATATTTTTTTATTTGGTTTGGAGTGCCCTTTGGGGGTTACAGCACCCTTTAAAAGACAAGCCAGCCAGCCCTTTACTTATGGGACACAGGCGCATGCTTTGGCGCTGCTCCTTTGTTGATGCACGTGCAGCCACAGTGCACACAATTCACAAACACAGAAAATATTTTTTTATTTGGTTTGGAGTGCCCTTTGGGGTTTACAGCACCCTTTTACAGACAAGCCAGCCGGCCCTTTACTTAAGGGACACAGGCGCACGCTTGGCGCTGCTCCTTTGTTGATGCACGTGAAGCCACAGTGCACACAATTCACAAACACAGAAAATATTTTTTTATTTTGTTTGGAGTGCCCTTTGGGGGTTAAAGAACCCTTTAACGGACAAGCCGGCCGATCCATTACTTAAGGGACACAGGCGCATGCTTGGTGCTGCTCCTTTGTTGATGCACGTGCAGCCACAGTGCACACAATTTGCAAACACAGAAAATATTTTTTTATTTTGTTTGAAGTGCCCTTTGGGGGTTACAGAACCCTTTAACGGACAAGCCAGCTGGCCCTTTACTTATGGGACACAGGCGCATGCTTGGCGCTGCTCCTTTGTTGATGCACGTGCAGCCACAGTGCACACAGGGCCTGATTCAGACCCACTCATGAGTTCTCACAAGCAGGCCAATGGTGCCCTATTGCACATGCGCACGATGGAGGAAGCTCCGTCGTGCGCATACTCGAGACCCGCATATCGACGGCGAGCCATCGCTATGGGTCTCACACCAAAGGGGGTGTGCTGTTGATGGTGAGTGACAGCACGCCGCCTTTGGTGGGTGTGCCGGGGCATGGCTGCCCAGATGGAGGCGTTCCCATGGGAAAGCCTACCGTCTGTGTCCAGCCCCACTGACACCACTAGTGATGTCAGTGGGAGTGCTTTTGGCTCTGATAGAGCCAAAAGCAGTCCTGGGCTTGCGGCAGCGAGACCCTACCGCAGGGTCTCGTCGCAAGCCCGATGGTCGTGGTGGTCTTGACCATCGCGACCTTCTTTTTGGCTGCTCGCATAAGCTGTGGGTGGTCTCCCACAGCTATGCGAGTGGCCAGGAGGCCGCTCCAATTTTAGGTAGGAGGGCCCTGATTCAGAGTGAGCGCTCTGGTCAGAGCGTCCGGCTCTGAATCAGGCCCACAATTCACAAACACAGAAAATATTTTTTTATTTTGTTTGGAGTGCCCTTTGGGGGTTACAGCACCCTTTAACGGTCAAGCCAGCTGGCCCTTTACCTATGGGACACAGGCGCACGCTTGGCGCTGCTCCTTTGATGATTCACGTGCAGCCACAGTGCACACAATTCACAAACACAGAATTTTTATTTTAATTATGTTTGGAGTGCCCTTTGGGGGTCAAAGCACCATTTAACGGTGATGCCAGCCGGCCCTTTACTTATTGGACACAGGTGCACGCTTGGCGCTGCTCCTTTGATGATGCACTTGCAGCCACAGTGCACACAATTCACAAACACAGAAAATATTTTTTTATTTGGTTTGGAGTGCACTTTGTGGGTTACAGCACTCTTTAACGGTCAAGCCAGCCGGCCCTTTACTTATGACACAGGTGCACGCTTGGCACTACTTTGTTGATGCACGTGCGGCTACTGCGCACACAATTCACAAACACAGAAAAAATATTTTTTTTTTGCACTCGGGGGGAGCACCCCTGATGGAGAGAGCACCACCTGGACAACACTACAGCACTCCTTTAGGACTGGGACACTGCACAGGATTTTGGAGTGGACACAGCCCCTATGGACAACTGACTGCACAACACAGTCCAGCCAGCCCCTATAGACTTTGGAGGAGTGGACACAGCCCCTATGGACAACAGCAGCACAGCGCAGCACAGCACAACACTACACTGCACTACACTACACAGCCCAGCCAGCCCTGACTCCCAACATCCCTCTTCACTGTCCACAGCCGAGTGAGAAAATGGCTCTGACGCGGGTACCTTATATAGAATCCAAAACCCGCGAGACCCGGAAGGCGGGATGATGACGTTTTGCCTCGATTTCAGATCCGAATCAGGCGGGAAAAGTCGAGCCTGACTCGGATCGGCCTCGGATCAGAAATCCAAACCCGCTCATCCCTAAGTAAAAGTTATATTGTCTATCTTAATTACATCTTACTATAAGACTTGAGACCATTGGATCTCTCCATAATTTCCTTATCTTTGCATTCACTGTTACCCACAGTAGCAATGCCAACCATAAGCATATTGTCATTTTTGGTATTTACATTCAAGATTATGTCCTCATGTTACTTTAAGATCTATTCAGATAATAATCCCTCCTGCATTGACGATCCACCTCTTGCATGCCTGCCTACATTTTCAAAAAATGCATAGGGCAAATTTTCACATGATATGATCAGCAGACTGAGGTATATTCAACTTTTCATTAGCCTTAAAGTCTTTAGAAATCCTCTTCAATGTTAATTTTTAAACTGATGGCAGATGACCCCTCATCAACTGTACAAATCCCAAGTGCATGGAGTTATTTCCCACCTGATAATTGTGATCCTTGGGTATTTGTATTGACATTGCCAATGAATGGGAAATAACTTTGAAAAGCAAACTCTTGCACCTATTGCCGGGTTAATTTTTTTCCAACTTAAAATTATATTCCTAAACATTTAGCCAATATTCTGAACACTTTTTGTTAGGCTACATCTCATTTAAATGTTAATACAGTAAAAATCATTATTTTCGATTTTACACTAAAACTGCTTAAGCAATTTCACAATGTGGGCATCAATATTTGATTAATCAGAAGTATTTAATATTTATTTTGCATATAATGAAATTAACAAAGCATTTGTATTTATTTAACATTAATTATGTATACAAAAAGTAACATGCAAGTGACCATTCTCTAAAAATCTATTAAAAACTCTCCTTATTATAATGAAAATGGACTCCTCTTGGATCAGATGATGAATGTAAACGACACATACTGTTGAGGACTTTTGAAAGATATTTTGGTCCACAGAAGAATACACCAATGCTATTACTGAAAGAAAAAGAAAATAAGCTGAGCTGAACATTTAAAAAAATAAATAAAATTTATATCCCAGAAATCCACAGCCAAAGAATCTATAGTCATTTTTTTGTATTCAATAGAATCAGTAGCTTACCTCTCTGTTTGCCTACAATATCATATTACAAAGATCTCCAATTCTCACTTGATTTCAGAGAATTGACAATGTCTTATGATAGATTTATGCTGTGCCAGATCTAACACCCTACATTTGCACCTCTCATCTACCCTCATTACCTGCTGTCATTCCCAATTACAGGATTTATTTAAGATGCACCCACACTGTGGAATTCTCTCCCTTTGATAACAATACTTTGCCCTTGAGTTCAAACCTTCAAACATACACCGAAACCTAGTCTCTTAAAGCAAGCTTGCTAAACTCTTCAGCCACCTTGTTGTTGTTTTTTTTTCTTGTAACAATAGGCAGTACCAGCACTTACTTTGGTATATTTTTTTAATTCTTATGACTTATTTCTGAAACAGGAAGAAACCAGTGAAACAATTAAAATAAGCATCTGAAAACTTGTCTAAAGTGCGGAACTTGTAACTTGTGGTACCAGTATTTTTTTTTCTGAATACTGGTATTTTTTTCTCAAAAAAAAAATGCTCTGCTTCTTAAACTGCTTAGTTTCTTATACCTTATTACTACAATGTTAAATTCTCTCTGATATCTGAGTTGATCACATAGCCCCACTAAACACTTATTCCCATTTCTATCGGGTGGCACCAATATTCTATCAGTACATACAAACTCATGCTTCAAACTCCTATTTTCCTCTAGGGTATAAGCTTGTGAGCAGGGATCATTTACTTTTAATTTTATAACTGTGTTTGCCTGAAATTGGAAAGCACCATGGAGTATGCTGGCACTATATAAGTAAATTAATAATACACTATATTCATTACCTATACCATGACATTCAGAGTCTACTAAAAAAACACCTGCATGAGAAGGTCTGAATCTGTCTTCCATTATATCAGGCTGGTATTATGCATGTAAAATCCCAATTGATGTCACATGGTGAAATCACAGAGATTTCCTTTTAAGTACCTGTAATTCTACATTGACCAAACAAATTCCAAATTTGAATTCCATGTCCACCATTGAACCCCAAGTAATTAATTGACAGCATTGGGTTAGCAATGGGGTCTCATATGGGTGTGTGTTCCTGCTATGGATAACATTTATAAACATCAATTTGTCAGAAGAGGTTAAATCAATAATCCCAATGTGCAAAGATTACTAGATGTACTGGGGAACCAAGGACAAAGCCAAAGTACAAAGGAGCATATTAGTGATCAAGCCCCGATAGCCCCACCCCCTCCCCCATGTAAACTAATGATGAATGGGCCCATTACAAAACATGTGGAAAACAGATGTGAAAAGACTACGGAGGATAAAAAGGTTTCTTATTATGTAAATATAAGCATTTTGTTACTTTTAGTTTTATTGATTCAAAAATTTTAATTTAAAACACATTATTAGCAAATCCACTAATAATTGCTGTACGTGATCCACATCATTTCAAAGCTGATTTAAAACCCACAAGACAAAAGTCTATCACTGAAATGTTCCAAATTATTTTAGACATCTGTTTCGGTAAAAGCAGGTAATAAGACTAAACGACTTCATTAGGTCATAGGGCCTGATTCGGAGTTGTACGCAAACCCGATGGTTTGCATACATCTCCGATGTTTGAAGATCTATATATATGTACTCCACTTGTGCAGATCTCCTTCTGCGAGCTTGCTCATAGTGCCCGAAAGCCACAGCCTGATTGACAGGCTGTGGTTGTTTGTGGGCAGAGCGGTGGAGGCTTTAGGCAGCATCCCATAACATGGTGGTGTCTATTTACACAAGACAACTCCTGCAGCATTAGCATTTTATTGCACAACTGTGCAATAGTGTGCAGCTCTGAATCAGGCCTATAGTTGCATAGTTGATTAAGTTGAAATAAAGACATTTCTGCCAAGTATGGCATTTCAGTTGATCCAAAGGCAAATAAATAGTCCACTTTGCTTCCACAGTGGAAACATTCCTTCCTGCTCCATTACTACAAAACAAAAATGAAAATTAAAAACAAAAGAAAATTAAGAAGCGCTGTCAAACTAGTTCTTTATGAAAACAAGCACACATTAAAAATACACGATCAGTTATTTAATAAAAATGAAAAACACACAATTTGTATAATAAATCCCTTATAGGGAAAATTATGGCAAACATCCACTATAAACCTATTACCCAATTGTACAGTACATATAGGATGAGTCCCAATATATAAAACTTACAAGCACCTTAAAATAAACTGAATATTAGCAGATTCGCCTGCAGATGAACATCCATACATCAAAATTCCAAGAGCTGTTGACAAGGCTGAATTATAAGGTTTGATACATTTCTATCATTTAACAAGTTCTCAGCAATGTTGCAAAATCTGCCAATATATTAGTAGCAAAAGCATTACAGTATGTTTAAAATTATTTTGTAGCATTCAGTTGGTATTGAAATCTTTGTATTGGTGCACAGAATTCCAGCATACAATTGAAATAAGTTCAGTCCAAATCATTGACATGATTTTAATTCCATGTGCACATATAGCGGTCAATTCATTATAGATCGCTATTGCGATCTCTGCTGCGATTATGCATGGAGGTCTGCTGTGAAAATATGCTGATGAATGCAATTGCAAAGCCAGCATAGAGTCGCCCACTACCCCCTACTACCACTATCTCACATCTGTAATACCATGCAGTCCTGCGTATACATCACTAACATCAAGTAACATTGGCCCCTCATGCACAATTGCAACAGGTCTGACCTTACTCCGAATTTGTTAACCTCTTCGCATGCAGTGAGCAGGGGCGTCAAGAGCTGCACCAGGCTTGGGAGGAAGGGGACACAGCCTAATCATGGGAGGCTGTTAGCTCCTCAGCCCATCGCAAAGCCAGAGGGGAGGGAGGGTGGTAACAGTGTGATCGCTCCCCCCAACAGGTATAGGAGACTGTCAGCGGTTGCTGCTCAGCAGCTGCGAGCAGTCTCCCACTGCAGCCTAGCACACAGCAGAATGTTCTGGGCTGCTGTGAGATAAGAGGGAGGGGGCGTGTCAGACCAGGGTCCCCACCAGGCTCCTCTAGAAAACCTGGGTTATTAGTACCCACCCCCCTCTCAGTGCTGCTGGCAGTGGCTAGTTTATGCCCACCCATGCAATGGCGTTCAAACAGACAGGCATACCAGCATTTCTCCTACAACTCCCCCGTCACCACCCCCAAACGTTGATGTCATGTCCCTTGATCAGCAATTGCTTTGTATCTGCATAGGTGGCCACAGTGCTATTGCAATGCCAACTCATGCACACACTGCTACTCATACGCATGAGCATTACGCACCCTTGGCCAATTTGTGTACATTGTGGCAGTTGCAATCCATAATGAATCAGGCCCTAGGTGCGAATTTCGTCCTGCTCTTAGGGAGAACTTTTACTGAGAATTTAATTTGCAGACTAATTCCAAATTCACATTTTTCAGGGGAAATTTGCAGCATTTTGTGTGCACCTCCCTGAGCATGTGATCAGATAAGGACTAGAGATGAGTGGTTCAGATTGCTTTAAATCCAAACACACTCAAACCTCTGGTTTCCAAATAAATCCAAGCAGTGGCCCGGGTCTTCCCACCTGACTCGGATTCCACTTTGAGTCATTCTTGTGGCATCATATTCTTGCATGTTTTGGACTCTATATAAGGCACCATGGATGAGACTCAGCACCATTTTCTTGTGAGGCATGTTGCTGTATGCTCTGCTGTATAGGCTGTGCTCTGTACAGACTCACAAGTGGCACGCTGCTGTATGCTGTGCTGTACTCTGCAGTATATATACTGTGCTGTGTCCAGACTCACAAGTGGCTCTGCTGCTCTTAGATAATGCGTATAGAGTGGCATGCTGCTGTAAATTGGCTGTGTCTATCAGTAATGATGTTCATATGAATATATAAGCCCTGTGACTCCTCGCAGTTTGAATTGAGCTACATCAAAAAATAAAAATAAAAAAAATATATAGTTAAATTCTATTGTTTGTACTGTTTGGTGCACTTTACCATAGTGTACTTTGTTTACATGCAAATATACTGTAAGCCCTATGACTCCACACAGTTTTGAACCAAGCTGCAAAGTTAAAAAAATGTAAAATACAGATCTATTGTTGTTTGTATAGTTCGGTGCACTTTACCCTAGTATGCTTTGTTCACATGCATATATAAACCCTGTTACTCTACACAGTGTGCCACATGTTTGTGCCTCCCACTGCTGTCGCTAAGCTTAGTCAGCCAGCTAGCTCTGTGCTAGCTCTTGACCTAAACTGGATGAATACAATATTGTGAGCTGTTAGGTAGTCAAAATTAACTGGAAATTAGCAGAAATTAATGTTATTAGGGTTAGCAATATTCTAGGGACAAAAAGGGCTCAATTAATTAAATTTTAGCTTTTTTTGCAAATTTTGGGAAACAAATCCAAAACCAAAAGCAGTCATAGCGGTTTGGCAGAACCAAAACCAACCGACGAATAAGAACCAAATCTAGCAAAAATGGTCCGGTGCACATCTCTAGTAAGGACATTCTTTAACTACTTAAGGGTTAGGAAGTATGTTTAAGGTTTGGAATGGAAGTGTGTAGGTGGAGGAGTTAAGGGGCCCATCCATTACACGACTTTGTGAATAATCCGACCAAAACCAGGAGGTTTTGGTTGGATCGTGTAAAAAGTCATGTAATGAATAAGCTACAAATGTCCTGCAATGCGCACTTCTGCGAACAACTATCTGAGTCTTTTGCCATTTGAACATGCTGGTCAATTTCTGTATATTGCTGAATGACTTTAGAAAGTTGTTCATTGGATATGCAGTGATCAACCAACAGTGAATGGCAAACAACTTCTTTAATGAATATTCACTGCACTCATTAAAAATGTGGTCCTTGGTCTATAAATAAATTGTTCACAAAAGTCTATCATGTTTGTGAAAGACTTTTGCATGAAAGACTGTGAAAGACTTTTGCATGAAATACTTTTTTGTTGGCAGGAAAAGTCTTTGGTCTCAGGTCTTTCACAAAAAAAATCTTCTAATGGATAGGCCCCTTTAGAGTAAAGGTGACGTGTGTTTTCTTTTCTTGCAACAATTTTATGTGATTTTACATATTTATGTATTTATGATATATCAATAATGTATTTTTGCAATCTGATGTAAAGGACAATATTTCTTTATTTTAAAGAAATTATATCGGGACATAGTGCAAAACCTCTGGTACACCCTTCCTAATGAATTATCACACACATGTCAGTTTTCTGGTGAATTTTTCTAAACAGCTCAATAATGAATTACATTGCGTGGGACAGTTATATGGAGGTGTTGTATTGATGGAAGAAGGTTTTAAAACTTGTAGATGGGAACTAAATGTGTTCATCCCAACTTTTTACAAACTTGTATAAAAACAGTGACAACTACTATACAGACATTTTTCTGTACCCCAAAATGATGGAAATAATTTAATTTTCTGGAAAACACTTGCCTGCCATATTTCTTCCACCATCAATAAAAAGTGCAAAACTTATGCATTTGACAAACTTTACAAACCTATGACAACTTTCCTTATGGCCACTATTTTTTGGGGGTTCAGGGCGGTTTGCCCACTTTTTCATGCACTTTTCAAAAAGAAAAGAAAAGTTGCACACCCTCACCACACTATTATGTCTACTGCTAATAGGCATATCTCTGGTATGAGCATTCGTGCAATAGAAGTGAGTTCCATTAAATAAACTTGCACCTAATTGGATTGACTCCATAAAATCAAATAAAAGTTAGTAAAACATAAAACAGTAAGCAAAGCGGTTTATGCACACCCATGCAATGGCGTCTCAATTTAGAAAATTAGTAGCATTTAATAAGCATAAGTAATCCTATGGAGGCATAATGTTCATGAAAAGTACCCAGTTCTCTCAGCTGTGGTAATCTGATTATGCAGCTAAGGACATAAATAGCCTATAAATTAGGTATGCATAGCTGTGCACCAATATATAAAGTCTCAAAAGGTGTCCTAGATGGAGAAGTGGTCAGTGTGAAAACTGAACTGCCAAATATAAGAAACATCTCTAGATGTGTTAAACAAGCAGCAGAATTGTTCTGAGGAAACTGCTGAATGTTTAAGGTGGAGAAATGCGCCAAGAGAATTAGAAATTTGCAATGTCCCTTCTCACACACAATGATTATCATGTTGGATGCAGAAAATTGGCATTGCATGCTATAGCTAAGTTTGTTGTTTCAATTTGTACCTAGACCCTTCGCCATCATACAGTATACTCACTCACTAATGTTTACCCTAATGTGTAAACATATGCATATTCTAGCACTCAACTGTATAATCTTACATTTATTCACACTGAATGTCATCTGGTATGTTGTTCCCTAATCTTCCAATTTATTTAGGTAACCATTGTAAGAATAAGACATCTTTTAAAGATTACATTACAAAATGTTGTGACTTTATAATATTTCTGATAGTGTTGACACATTACATAGAACATTACAAACATTTGACACTGATCCAAATCCGTATCCAACAGCAACATTCTGGCCCAGTGGTGTTACTGTGATTTACAGTACTTGGTTCATAGGTATTTATTGAGCTGGTTCCAGTAATAGTGTATATACAGCACCTTTAAATGATATTCAAAAATGTCAACTTGTAGTATGATACCTAATTATATAAGATGTATAAATGGTAATGTGGATTCACATAATTATGCCATCCCTGCCTACAAATGGGTGCACTTTGGGGAATTCTGGGCAATAGTAAACTCTCTCCTCTTCTCTAAATTCTTGCTGTGGATAAATTTAATCTAACTGCAACATGGTAGCATATCTTCTATTAACCAGTGGCGTCACTGGGGTCAGTGGCAATTAACTAGCCAAAATAAAAATGATATAATTAAAAAAACAAAACTTATTTTATGATATAAATTTAAAAGTAGGTGCTTTTTTGAAAAGTAAGTTATGAGCATTTTTGAGCATTATTTAGGTGTTTAGCCGTAAATTATATGTAGTTTAATTATTGGATTTATTTTTTTAATTTTTTCTTTTTTGTTTGATGATTATGTTTTGTATTAATAATGCTTTTATTGGTGCTGGTGTCATCACTGTTTGAATTGGATGCTGGAGAGGGGAGGTGGTTGTTACGTTTGGTCAGCGGGCCTGCTGCAACATGATATCATCTGCACCTGACACCAGCGTCCATAGGTTGAGCACATGCATGAGTAAGTATTTATTCTGTTTTGTATGTGTGGTGTTTATCTCAAGAATAATCGCCAGGAATGATGTCATGTGAATGTAAATATATATATATATATATATATATATATATATGTATATATATATATATATATATATATGTGTGTGTGTGTGTGTGTATCAAAATGGTTTCTAGGTGGTGTCCTGTATTTGACCTGTATTCCTACAAGGCTTAGAGGAGATTTCTGTCTTTCTGGAACCAGGCCTCCAGATAACCATCTCTTATCGCTACAGGCCATAAAGTTTGGGGAGAAATACATCCTTAATGCAGATGGTCAGACCTGCTCAACCCAGGTCATAGGATACAAAATCCTTTAGGAGGTAGATGACAGGAATGTATGGTATGTTACCTGCATATTGGTTTCTAAAACCCCATCCACCCTGTTTCAAGACCCCTCTTCCTATAGACAGTATGTAGAAGGGTGTGTCTGATTTCTTAATGTCCAGTGTATAGCAAAGAAAGAGTTAAAAACCCAAAGGTGGTGGCTAGTGCAGCTGTGAGGGTATAACTGTGCTTCTCCCTAAGTGGTTAATGTTCTTGTGCCTAAGGAGAGTCCGGACGACTGGCCTGGACCCAATGCTCCTGTGTCTCCTTCAGAACAGGGTCTAAGAAGTGTAAAGACTCTGTTTTTTTTTAATTTTAATTCCTTTTATTTTCTGAAACTTATTTGTGATATATTTGTATTGTCCATATTTGTACTACCTTTTTCTGTAAACAATAACCTTGGAAATATTTTTTGGATTAAACACTCTTAATCCAGTGTATTATCCATGTCCTTGTTGAATTCATGAGCCTGTGAGGTTAAGGCTACATACATATATGTAAGTGAGTGTGCAATATTGAGATTTGAGGGGAGAACCTAACAACTCCAGTGAACTTTGTTAGTGGTGGCAGTACCGTGTTAGACTACCTGCACATGCTGAGGTAACCATAACTCACTGGTGGCAATTCTCAGATTGAGGTATCAGGAGAATCAGCTGGCTGGTCGTGACAAATTGGTGGCAAGCTGTTGATAATTTTTTTTTTTATCACAAGAACTTAAGTGAATTAATGGTGTTTGATTCTTGAGAGATACCACATCATAAATTCACCGGAGAATTACACTCCAGGTTTATATTTTAAACTGACATACATAGCAAATAATTTCTGTTCCCTTCCCCACTGTTTTTCTTTTCTATTTTTATTTGGCAAGAAGTGAGATCCAAGATGGCTGATGGTTACAAGCATCTAAAGGAAGATGAGCTTTATGACCTATGTAAGGACAGAGGGATTTTTGGCACCCACAAGAGCAAACATCAACTGATCCAAGCACTCCTACGAGGCAGATAAGAGCCAGGATGCTGGAAGGATTTTGCTGAGGCAAACTTTTTTAGGAGAACTCCTGTGACACGGGATATTATATCTGATAGTAGGGAAAGGTTGAATACCTTTGCTAGTTCCAGTGAGGATACGGCCTTGGATAAGTACTTGAAAAACACCTTCAAAGGTGTGAGGAAAAACAGACAATATGTCGCTCCTGCAGCTCATACAGCAGTTCCATGCTAGGGAAGCTGTCAGAGAGGCTGCAGAATGTGCAGCTCCCCGGGAGGTTAGAGAATAGGAAGCTGCCAGGGAGGTTGCAGAATGTGATGCTGCAGAATGCCAAGCAGAGCGCTTATACTAGCTGGAGCTGGCTAGGCTGCACTATCAGCCTGCAGCTAGAGACTTACATGTCACTCACCCAGAGACTTTCCTTGTGCTGGAACCTGAGCTGAGAACCCAGCCAGCACCACGGGATCAGAGTGAGCATGTTGTACCAGATCCCGATTATCCATTTCCCATGATGAGTATGGCAGAGCTGATTGAAGAATATCAGCTGCAAAGTGTCCCCTGCCACAGCAATACTCGTCATGATATAATTGAGCGGCTAATAAATGCACAGGAAGATGACTTCAATGCCTTCAGTGATGTGATTCTGAATCTGCTTTATAAGATGAGTTTTGAGGAACTACTGGACTTCCTGGGGGAGTTTTTTTAATTCACTTTCGAAGAAGTATATGGTCGGGGGAAACTCCATACCTCATTTTGGCAAGACTAGTGTCGCCGGGTGGATTCTGAAAGGCACTGCTTGCAACAGCTTATTTCACGAGCTAGAGAAGAAGCCACCGAGCCTACAGAAGTGGCCCACAAGGAAAAGATGTCCTCACCAGCTACAGTCAAAGTGGAATATGCTGCTGAGATATTGTGTCCGGAGGCCCGGTTCACGCTGCTAAGGAAAGCTGATGGTACTAGCAGCATACCACCACAGGACACCCAGAATTCGCAACAGGGGGAGGCCAATTTTGCACAGGACATAATTGTTCAGAATCCTATTTCTATGAGAGAGGTGGGAATGTCTGCAAATAATCCCACAAATGTGTTAGTGGACACTGAAGTTGGATGATTATTATCCCAATACTGTATGTTCCTGCAAATGTTGTTACTGCTATCTTTATTGCTTCAAATGCACCAAGTGACTCTTCTCAGGTAGTATGTGTTCATACTGAATCTTGCAATGATGTGACTTTGTGTAAAAAACCTGAAATGCTCAGAGATCCTTTTGCATTTTGTAAGGTGATAGAGACATGTGAAGATGATATCTTTACTGATTTTGGTAAGGCTGCAATCATAATACATGTTAACCATGTTTTTTCCCAGGTGATTTTTACTGACCAGTGAAATTTGGGTATAACTGTATGTGATGACAAAAATACTACAGATCTGTCTGTCCCAGAAATTAACCCTGGACAGAATCATGGCAGGCAGAGATGTGTTACATTGCAAATATGTCAGATATGGGGTTAACAAATGATTTGATAACTGTTCACTTATCATTATTTGAGGATAATACTATATGCAACAATGAGTCCAATGTAACCTCTTCATTTACAGTAATGACCCAGCCCACAGCAGCACAGAGGGGCTGTGAGTTAACCCTTACTGGTGTGGAAACCAGTTCAATAGAGGTTAATCCTCTCAAACCCCTTCCCTCCCTGTACACAGGTCAGTCTCAGACACTGAATAGGGAAATGGCAGGGCAGCGTGGGTGCGTTTTCCCCGGTCTGCTCCAGACCAGTGTCTACCACCTCCTATATAAGGTGAGTGTTGTCCTTTCACTGTGTTTGTCATTATTGATGTGCTTATTACATATTTGGCTGCCTTGATAAAAGAGCTTAGCTCTGAAACGTTGGCAAGCATATTGCCAAATATATATTCTTTTTTCCCTTTGGTGTATTTCATGTGTGCTGATGGCACCCAACCCTTCTCCTGTTTATAGTTACGAGTGCCGGTCCTTCCTAGAATCCTATACAACTGGGACCTGTTCCCACCCGGGACGAGGCACCACTTAATTCTAATACATTGGATGACACTCTTCCCTTGATAGGGAGTGACTACACCTATAGTGATTACAGCGATACATAACATGGATCAATCCCTACCTTCGGATTCAGCGGACAATCCCACGGGATGCAGGGGCATTTTCTTAACAAAGGGCAATGTGCATAGCTATTCTGATGCGGAAGCCCAAGCCATTCTATTTAAGGATCAGTGGCCAGTTGATGATAAAACCCAAGGTTTGGATGAACTAACACAACCTTACTTGAAATTAAAGAAACGTGAAATAGATTTCCTTCTCCATGGGATCTCTTTATCAGAATATTTCAGAGAACAAATGATCCCTCGCGGTTTTAGGGTCCGCAACATGCCCACTATTGGGAGGTACAACCCGGAAGTTTGTCAGAAATGGATAGGCATACTCAACAAATGTAGTATGGACCTAATGCTCTTAGTAATTGCCGAAGCCAGTAGGGAGCTTAAACTCACTAAGGATAAGATCACGGCATTTGATCTGCAACATAAGGACATGCTGGAACAAGAGGGCAGTAGAGATTGGATCCACAAAATTCAACAACAGTGCGACAACTATCGCCGTGACTTAATTAAGTTTAAGAAAAACAAACAATATCTGGTAATTAACGATTATGAAGAAAACCACGTATATCGGTGGCTGATGGGGTCTGATGTTCGACCAGGTACCCAGGGGCCTTTCCGTCAGAGGGCAGGTTGGAGACAGCGTAGAGAAAATCAAACGCGAGATGCTCATACCTCTAACAGTGACAGCGATTTCGCCATTAGAGATTCTGACGATACTTCAGAGCCCACACTGGTCCCTTTAGATGAGGCTATAAACCCTCCAACAACATCCATTACAAGAGGCTGCCCACCCTCAGGGGACACCAAAATCAAAGGAAGAAAAGGGAAGCCCTCCAGAAAGAAAGTCTGATTTATAATCTATCCTCACGTATTTTATAACCAGAGGAGACACAAGTTCTAAATAAAGGCTTATCATTCATCCCTACATCTTACCATGCCGAATTTACTTGGCAATCAGATGCCCATAAATTTTCCCGTAAACTACGCCTACAGGAATTTTTTCAAGACAAGCCACACAATAATTCCTTGGAGCCTCACAACAATTTCATTTCCTCACGGAGTAGTTCCAACTTTGATCCCCAATCCTCTAATTCCTCATTAAAAACTTTCTCCAGATTAGTTGATGAAGCGGTATCCAGGTACAATCGCACCCCAACGAAACAACATCCAAATTTATCCAAATCCGAACATTTGGCCCTTAAAAACTTAGGGAGCTATCGCGACATTCTGATCCATCCTGCGGATAAAGGGGGGGCAAATGTGATACAGGATTTATCTATGTACCAACAGGAATGCATGCGTCAACTATCAGATGATTGTACATACCGTTGTTTGTCCAAAGATCCAACCTTGGAATTTAAAAAAGAACTTGACAACATTCTCTCCTCAGCTACCCTGACAGGGCAGATAACAGAAAAACTTAGGAAAGCATTAAGCCAAGATCATCCAACTGTACCTGTATTTTACCTTGTACTGAAAATCCACAAGGATCCCTTGCGTCCTCCTGGTAGGCCTATCATCTCGGCCAGGAATTCAATCTATCAGCCAGTATATATGTTCCTGGATTCCATTCTGCAGCCTTTGGTGATGAAACAGCCGACATTTATTAAGGATACCACCAGTTTCCTTGTGGCATTACAATCGATTAGAGAGATTTCAGAGGACACCCTGTTATGCGTGATGGATATCAACAGTCTATATACGTCGATTCCCCACCTTGAAGGCTTGGCAGCAACTCATAACTTTTTACTTAAGGAACAAGTTCCGAACATCGATATTGATCTGTTCATGACTCTCCTACAACTCACACTCACCCGTAACTGTTTCCTGCATGACGGAGCATATTACCAACAGCTCCGTGGCTGTGCCATGGGCAGCAATGTGGCCCCCTCTTATGCAAACATTTATATGTTTGAAGAAGAACAACATATGTTCATCGATGACACCGCCATTTCGGGTAATATTTTGATGTACTGTAGATACATCAACGATCTGTTTCTGTTATGGACGGGAGGAGAAGAAGCTTTTAAAGATCTGATGATTTATATCAACAGTCAGAATTCTCCAATTACGTTAACTTACCAATATAGTAGAAACACTATTAGTTACCTTGACGTTCAAGTGACAGTTGATCATGGACAAATCCATACAAGTGTGTTTAGCAAACCTACTGATCGCAACACATTACTCCTGGCTAGCAGCCACCATCCTAAACCACTCAAACAGGGTATCCCAAAATCACAGATGCTCAGGGTCTCTAGGATCTCAAGTAATCCTTTAAACACTCGTATGGAGCTCGACAAAATTATAGATAAATTTGCCAGTAGAGGATATGACTTGGGAATGTTAAAGCGCCTAAAGGATGAGGTACTTCAGATTCGCAGAGATGAATTACTACATCCATCGACCAAATCCCAAAGGGATATTATTCACTGGAAACAATGATTCCAGACTTCCAGCCCTGTAGTTCAACGTGCATGTCGAGTATTGTGGCCCATTATATCAACGGATAAAGATCTACCTAGCCTTCACAATAAAAGACCGATGGCATGTTTCACCAGGGGACGTAATATATACGCGACATAGTGGTACACACAGACATTACTGGATTTACCAACCCAGATAGACCACCGACCATTTTCCTACAGAGGCAACCAGGTTGCTATAATATGTCTTCACTGTACCACATGCCAGAACATGTTAACAGGCACCTGTTTTAAGCATCCACATAAAGACAAAAAGTATTCCATCCGCTTTGTGTTGAATTGCCTGTCGTCTTTTGCCATCTATGTGATTATGTGTCCATGCGGACTCTATTATATCGGTAAAACGATCAGAACCATCAGTGAAAGGATGGCTCTTCATCGCTCTGCCATCAAACTTGCGTTGAATAGGGGCTCCACAGACCAACCGGTAGCCCGACACTTCCTGGAAGCTGGCCACACATTATTATCCCTTAAACACATGGTAATAGACCATGTACCTGGTTCCATTAGAGGAGGCGACCATGAAAATAAGCTTTTGCACCTGGAGGCACAGTGGATTTACCATCTGGGAACTATTGCACCACAGGGACTTAACGAAAAGATTAACTGGAATTCTTTATAATCATTCCTCGTATTCTCCGATTATGACTTTAAGTCTTTGGACCTATGTCCATAATATTGCATAGCTTTCCATTTGTCACTTTATTTGATTTATGCAGTTTAGTCTTTATTAGTTGTATATTATTGAGTGTATACATTTAGACAATACCATGATTCTATTAGGTATATCGTTACATGCACTGGATTGGAGATTTTTGATTTGCATCCATTGGTAGCACTTTTCATATCTGTATTCTTAGAGCTTTGGTATTTATGCATTCAGCGGTGCATAGTCGCATGACCTGCATCACAGCTGCACCTTTTACTACCCTTTTCCTTCTATGTTCTATGTATGCAGGACATGCTCCATTGATAGCAAAATGATATTGTATATTGTTTATTGTTTATTGTTTATGGCTGCGGTCACCAGGGTCTGTGTAGCAGACCGGGGAGACATTCTAGCGTCCCGCAGCTGTTGCCTGGCAACCTCGCCGCGGTGGACTGACGCCATCGCAATGAGACCTGGCCCCCAGAGTCAGGTTCAGTTGCTTAGCAACCTCGACGCGGCGGGCTGACGTCATTGCGGTGGGACCCGGCTGCAGCGTGGGCGCTTTTTCCCCGGTCTGCTCCAGATCAGTGTCTCTCACCTCCTATATAAGGTGAGTGTTGTCCTTTCACTGTGTTTGTCATTATTGATGTGCTTATTACATATTTTGCTGCCTTGATAAAAGAGCTTAGCTCTGAAACATTGGCAAGCATATTGCCAAATATATATCCTTTTTTACAGCATTTTGGAGTGCCACAGTTTTTTTCCCTTTGGTGTATTTCATGTGCGCTGAGGGCACCCAACCCTTCTCCTGTTTATATTTACGAGTGCCGGTCCTTCCCAGAATCCTATATATATATATATATATATATATATATATATACATTCATATATATATATTTATGTATGTGTCTATCAAAATGGTTTCTAGGCGGTGTCCTCTATTTGAACTGTTTTCCTATAAGGCTTAGGGGAGATTTCTGTCTTCTTGGAACCAGGCCTCCAGATAACCATCTCTTATCGCTACAGGCCATAAAGTTTGGGGAGAGATACATCCTAAATGCAGATGGTCAGATCTGATCAACCCAGGTCTTGGGATATAAAATCCTTTAGGAGGGAGATGACAGGAATGTATGGTATGTTACCTGCATATTGGTTTCTAAAACCCCATCCACCCTGTTTCAAGACCCCCTACTTCCTATAGTTAATATGTAGAAGGGTGTGTCTAATTTCTTATTGTCCAGTGAGCAGCAAAGAAAGAGTTAAAAACCCAAAGGTGGTGGCTAGTGCAGCTGTGAGGGTATAACTGTGCTTCTCCCTCAATGCTAAGTGTTCTTGTGCCTAAGGAGAGTCCTCACAACTTATCTCGACCGAATGCTCCTGTGTCTCCTTCACAACAGGGTCTAAGAAGTGTAAAGACACTGGGTTTTCTATCATTTTAATTTATTTTATTTTCTGAAACTTATTTGTGATATATTTGTATTGTCCATATTTGTACTACCTTTTTCTGTAATCAATAACCTTGGAAATATTTTTTGGAATAAACGTTCTTAATCCAGTGTGTTCTCCGTGTCCTTGTTGAATTCACGAGCCTGTGAGGTCAAAGCTACATACCTATATGTAAGTGAGTGTGCAATATTGAGATTTGAGGGGAGAACCTACTGACTCAAGTGAACTTCATTGGTGGTGGCTGTACCGTCTTAGACTGACTGCATGTGCAAAGGTAACCATAAGTCATTGGTGGCAATTCTCAGATTGAGGTATCTGGAGAATCGGCCGGCTGGTCGTGACAGTATGTTTTCATGTTATGGTCCCTGAGGAAAATCTCTGCTAGTGATTGAAACATCAGAAATAAAATGACCTGTTGGTAATGTTTACAAGTTTACAAGTCCTCTGAGTACTGCTTGTTCTTTGTTCCTTTTCTGGTGGTGAGATCTGTATATACCAGGAGAGGGCACTGGGGCAATTTATTACATGCTTATTTAAAAGTGTGTGTATGTGTGTGTTTTTTACCTTGGATGACTGTCGGCTATATATTTAAATTCTTTATGCCAGATTGGCCTTCCATAATTCGTTTTATGTCTGAGACCAGTAATTACATCAAGGCAATCTTCATAGTGGAAAGCTATGTGTGCAGCCTAAAATAAATAGATACATAGAGTAAACAGTTAATGAAGAAACAAATTCCATATCAAGTCATGTAATACAAACAGAATCATAGCTTCTCAGAGTGTAGAAAATGCAAATCTCTAATGGAGCTTAAATCATTTGCTGTTCTCTTATAAAGTCATATTATACTGTCCTGCTATAATGTTTATTGCTACATTGTGTGATGCTCTGACCAATATATATTTCCATGAAATGAGAGACAATCATAGTTGTGCCCCTGCAACTATTTGGAACCTCCTAAAAGGCAATGCAAGAGGCTCAAAAGCAATAGCTTGAAATAGCAAGAGAAAAAACTTCAGAGCGTTAGTTTTAAATCCACAGACTTTGCACAATGCTATGTTCTAAAGCACCATTTTAATCAGCTGATGGGAGCCCAACAAGATATTTCAAAGTGGATGGGTACAAACTAAAGCTACAGTATGTTAAAATCTCCAGTTTAAAAGTTGTCATTTTAAAAATGCATCCCCTCCTATCAGTATATACATGTGAAGGAGCTACTAAAAAAACATCTTTATTGTTGTGAAGCATGTAACACTGCCTGTTTTGTCTCCAATCCTTGCCTTTTGAAATTAAGGTTTTTTAATTTTATTTAAATTTTCCTATGGTTCCCTGCTTAACACTGATTGCTAAATTTTGTTTCTTGTGTGCTTTTACATAGTGGAGTCCTATGTGCAGTGAGGACCCATGAGGATAACAGACCTCTACAAAGAAGGCCCATAGAGCAGTGTAAAGCAGAGCATTCTGAGCCCACACCTTATACTATTCCTTCCTCTTAACTGTCATGTTACAGGCTGTGTTTGAAAAAAGACAGTTTAGGAGCTGATTGGATGGCAGTTTATCACTCTTCAATTTACCCCTTGCCAGAGCTTAGCACATCTGCCCCTAGATGTCTCCTATTATCTCAAATTGTCTTTTTACCTACATTATCCCTTTCTACTGTTCCAGTCACCTCTGTAGATGGATGTGTGTGTACCCATTAAGGGCTTCTTAGACAATGGTTATTCGTAGTTCATGGTGTCCACTGTATTACTGACCATATCCTACATGAACTGTCTTTCTTACTTGCCTAAAAGCTTGACCTTTGACTGTATTTAACTTACCCTTTATCACATGGCCATGCCTTCCACTCTAGACTGTTGCTTTGCCACCTTTTATTTAACTAATAACTTGAGAGTTTTTTCTCTGGAACAGTAAAAACCAAGCTCAAACCTTTTATGAATTTATTTGGTGCCTCTAGACTCAGCTCCCTGAAAGGCTCTCCTCTCAGTGTTAATTCATTAAATTTAGATTACATGACACCCTCCAATTAGGACTAAAGGAGCATTTTAAAGGCATGTGTCATGTCATAAACAAGAATATAGCTGTTAATGTGTGTTAATGGGTGGAGATAAAAATCGAACACAAGCAATCATATTAATATTTTTGAATGTTCTGCCACAAATATGTGTATTACCTGATTATCATCCCAGCCAGTGAGAAACAGATGATAGCTAAGAAAATCTGTTTTGCCTTTCTCTGACATTTGTTCTTCTAAAGAGTTAAGCAGGTCAGCAAACCATTCAAAAGAATGAGTATCCCGGCAAAGCCAATAAAAATATATCTAAAATATAAAAACAAGGGTGTATATTTGAAATTGACTGAAACTAAACTAAGTGTCATAGGGCCTCATTTATCAACAAGTTTTATCACTCACAACAAGTGATAAAACACGCTGCATATAATAAATGGTGGTCCAGCCAATCAGCTCCCAACTGTCATCTGTTTAGAAAATGACAGTTGGGCGCTGATTGGATGGAGCACCATTTATCATATGCAGCGAGTATTATCACTTGTTGTGAGTGATAAAACTCATGATAAATGGGGGCCATATTAACTAAACATTACATTTACATTCATAATTGTTACTTTACAAGAAAAACATACATAGCTTTAGAGAAGTAAGATGAGTACAGTAAAATCAAAGAAAAACTTACTTCTCCAAAAACATTCTCTCTTTACATTTTAAACAATGGTGCACATATATAAGAAATCTACTACCTGGGTTATGTGAATTCCTTTGTAATTATGTTCTGATAAGTATAGTTAATATTAGCAATTGTCTTCCTCTGACAGTCTGATACTCCTCATTAATGTATTTAGAGCAAGATCTGTCTACAGTTTTCTTTATTTTCAGATATTACATTACTAGCTTATACCTATTACAGGATTGCCCTAATGTAGACCTGATGAGGCAGATTTCATTATACATTGACTGTAAGGGCTACCTCTGCCTGTGCTGTTCGGAAAAGGTATCCCTCTTCTGAAGTAAAGCTGGAGCTCAGCACTGTCTTTCTCACTGTTTAATGTTAGGTGAACTGTGCAACAGCCTTTAGATATTTCCTCACACAAACTAATTGTAGTAATTTCTGTTGTACTCAAAGTGTAATTTCAGCTGTACTCACAGGGGGCGATTCAAATGTCGCGTGGGTGGTGATAATTAATGAGCACCCAGTTGTGCAATTCAGTTCTGGGCGCTCATTAATTATCACCCTCTTTGTGCCCTATTAGACCGGGTTTAACCGTGTAAAATGGCTAAACCCATCTACCATCTAAGGTCCTGGTTATGGCACCTTAACTGTGGTTATGGTGCCTTAACCATGAGTTTCTCACAAATTTTTGTTTACACCCTCCTGAGGGTGCTAGCAGAAATGCCCAATGCCAGTGGCTATCGCTTTCAGACAAAGGAACAATTCAATTGTTCTGTTGGGGGCCTTAAAAGAATAGCCATTGGCTTAACAACTGAATCAACCCCACTGACTCCTGTAACTGCTACTCAGTACCACATTCATGCTGCCAGGTCTCTTATTAGTATAAGTCTCTCCAGAGTCTATCTCTGTTTGAACAGCCGCCTCCCTGGGTCTGCCTTGATGGCAGTGTCGGCTGCCATCTTCCTCATGCTGGACAATCAGGGCTAGCTGCCACCTGTCTGATGTGGGCAGCAGCACCTACAACACACAGCACCTGCCTCTGGGCCATAACCTCAGGACTCCCTGGAATGGCCGCCCTCAGCGTGCCTCCTCACAGCATAGCACTGCTCTGACCATCTGCTGCCCACCTTCAATTGTTACTGTCACTTCTCTGACCACCTGACACTGCTTATATGACCTCCTCCTGACCTTCTGAGCAACTGCAGAGGCTGCTGAGAATAGTGGTCTGCCTGTGTAATGACATGCACATGTCCTGTAGTGCAAAACACAGTGTCAAACTTAATACCTTGCTTTGTGGGGTTTTACAAGATGGTCTGCTTAATAGCAACATTGAATCAGGCCAAGCTGCAGGACACATGACCCATTGGTACTAACTCTAGAGGTACCAGTCAGAAACATTATTTAGCACCCAGTAGAAAAGGGCTTAGTAGGGACATGATGAGCACTCTCCACTGCAAAGTGTGCAGTAAAGGCATCTCGCCCATAGATGTCAATTAACCTTTTTTTCAGAAAGATTTACGGATGGGCACCCTCTTCTTTCTCAGAAAGACAGACAAACTGTACATTGCGGCATCATAAATGTCCATACATATCAGATAGTTTCATCTGAACCACAGCCCTTACCCAAACTGGATCTTCTTGGAGGACTGGGTATCCTCCTATGTAAAGATGCAGTTTGAGAACCACTGGCATAGGTAGTAACATCCTTACAATGCAATCTAGTTACACTGAGTTTCACGTAATTTAATGATCTTCACTTTACTAAGTGTCCCTGTCCTGGTTAGGTGTGGATCATTGTTGATAATTGCCCATGGAACTCTAGAGTAGGAAAGCAGCAATGAAATTTAGTCACTATATATTACATAATGCTACTCAACAAAAAATAAATCTGACAATTACTTGTTTGTAAAACTGAGAGATGATTAATCAGAAGTCTTCAATTACCACACTGAATACTTTTTTCATTTAAATACGACTATGTAAGTCACTGTAAAATAAGCTACTAATACCTTTTTCAATTTCAATTCATTGCTTGAACAACAATACTTGTACCAAACAGACTTCAGCACTGATGCAAATGGCGTGACTCCAATCCCAGCTGCAATACATACACCGACTTGATAGTGAAATACATTGGTTGTTGCTGATCCATAAGGTCCATCTACAGCCAGTCTACAGTAGTATATGAACTACAAGTTAGTGAATATACAAGATTAAAAATGATGATTTAAAAAATTTGTTTACAACTATTTCATGTTTTTCTTAATGAAAAGATGAAATGCAATTAGTTTACGTTTACATGAGGGGTACATAGTGTTCCCCTAGGCCCACCCACTGAGAAGTGCTTTCAACTTACTGTATTGAACCTATTGAACAAACAGAAAATGGCAGCTGCTCAAATCAATCTGGCAGTACTCTTTAGGTGCATGAAAGGGAGGGGTCATACCAAGTAGAAAAAAAGGGGGGTTAACCCCCTATTGTTCGTCAGCACACTGAATTGTACTTGCAACAATACATGAAGACTATATGGTGATAGAAAATTCAGAGATATTAGTTGCATGCATTTGAAAATCCATGGGAAGCTGCTAGGCCACGTCATGGCTTCTCTGTTACTAGCAGTCGCTAACACTAAAGGGTTCATGTCTGGGGCACAGGGCACCCCAAAAATTGTACAGCCCAAGACCACCCCAGGGCATCACATGAAAAAAAGAAAAAGGGTGACAGTGACGTGTAAAGTATAGATGTGTGAGAATAATTAATGTGTTGAAAAAGGGTTAAAATATGTGAAAAAATTACATGAATTAAAAACAAACATAAAAGGTGATATGAAAAGTGACTATGAGCATTAAGTGGTGATGCCCTGAAGAGGCCCAGCCAGAGTAGCCTCAGGGGCCCTATGCCCAAATACTCACCCAACAGATAATATATTTACCAATTATAAGGCCTCATGATAAAGGCACATATATATTTCATCAATTGTAAGGCCTCATGATAAAGGCACATACATAATGGATCCAAATTGAGAGCCAGCTTACCTGGGAGTCACCCCTGGGAACTCCATCTAGCACTACTAGAACCAGCATGCCCTCCTAATGCTGGCTCATTCATGCATCTCATAACAACAAACAGGCTTTACAATTGACAAAATATATGGTTAGATCAGGGGTTCCCAACAATGGTCCTCAAGGCACACTAACAATCCAGCTTTTAGTCACTTGAGCACAAGTGACTTAATTATAACCTCAGTTATATTGATTTAACCATCTGTGCAAAATCATGGATATTACTAAAACCAGGGCTGTAAAGCTGGCCACACACTAGACCAACTTACATCCAACCAACCAACTTGTTGATTGACTGGAATGAAAATCTGGTAACGTATGGGAGTAAATGATGATCAGCAATTTGCTCCTAAATGCCAGAAAACAGATGAAAATGGTCATCAGACAAGTTTGTTAAATGTTTGATCTAAGCTATTTGTTCAAACAACAGTTTTTAGTCCATGTTCTGGCGTTTGGGAACAAATTGCTGATTGTCATTTGCTTTCATACCTTACCAGGTTTTCATTCCAACCAATTAACTAGTTGGATGGTTGGACAGATAATCTTTAGATGTGTGGCCAGCTTTAGTGTGCCTTGAGGACTGAGGTTGGGAATCACTGGGTTAGATAATATTTTATTCTCTGTGATTATTAGTACATAGACCCCCCAAAGCAATAAATGGAAAAAAACTAAATAAGCCAGAATGAGTTTGAGTTTGAGATCAGCTTATAAGCTTATGATTTCTAGAACAATTCTAACTTATTATCTGAAAATATCTAGTGTACAGTATTGATTAAAAATAACCAGTATATTCTGCATGAAGATCATTGCCATATAAATCCTGATTTATATACTAGGCGCTTCATTTAGGAAGTGATTGAGTTACAAGCAATGGGCCTGATTCAGCATTGCATGTACTTGCAATACTGAATGCAAATTACCAGTTATTGATAAATTTGTGCATGTGCAGGACCCTTCTATGCCTCTGCCTGATTGACAGTCTACAGCATTTAAAGGGTGGTGTAGGGGCGGGGATGGACAATGTCCCTGGAAATGGGGGCACATCGGCCCTGTTTTCCGGGAGTGGCAAGGACAGGAACTGCGTCTACAGCTGTAGTTTCCTGTGTCTACGGATTCAGTTTCCTGGCCTCACAAGCCGGCCAGCCTGAGTAAGCCTCAGCTTACTCAGCTGGCCATCAGAACGTCTCTACACTTCTACTACATGGGTTATCCAGACAGGAAAACCTTGCTTGTTTTTGCTCATTGAGGTGTAAGAGAAAAATGAGTGAAGTAATTACCCAATATGTGCACAGCAACAGAACTCTTAATTGATGGAGTTTAATCTTCATCAGGGCCACACACTGTCACACAATCCCATAAAACTGGGACACACATAAATTACACAGGTTCTGGGCTGAGGGGCTGGCTTCAAACACACACTGACGGATGGCGTTCCTGGGATCATAAATGTAGCAGGGGGTGTCATACACCTTTAGCTGCATTTGTATATTAGCAAGGACGGAATTGCAAAGCTGCCCGCGTGCAGCTTTGCAATTCCATCCAAAGCTGAATCATCACCAATGTCTGTGATGTGCCATTCTGGAATGTGACATCACATCCAGCAACATTGTAAATTTTTCCTCACACCCTATAATGTAGTACAGGAGACTTCCAGTGTTGCAGCTATTGTATATGGCTAATATGTGGACATCCAGCAATTGCTGCGATGCTCAGCCTGCACCTGAATTGACACCATACAGTTGAAAGCCTTTGCATCCTAAATGTGCATTGAATTAAATTAGCAGCAAGATTCCATCACTACGTCTCACACTTCTAGTACATGAAGTCATTGGCAGCATGAATAAATGCTATCACAATAATGTATATTTCATAGTGTACAATTAATATATAGGGCCAAATTCAATTAGAGACAAAAAGCCATTATCAGCTAAACGTTTTCGCCGATTTGCGTTTTTTGCCTGTTTTCAAATTATCTCAGTATTCAATTCCCGGGAGTTTTCGCCTAGGCGGAAACTCCATAGCCAAAACAGGTGAAAAAGTATCTCCAGCAAAAGGCTGGAGAAAAGAAGTGCAAAATCCATATTTTGGGGTACAAATGTGGGGGCTTGGCTCAGAACCCTTTGTACACCCTCCCTAATGACTAATTAGACAAAAAAAATAGTCTTTTATGGGGTAAATTAAGATTTGTCATTCTCGGGGCAAAAGTGTTGGAAAATGAGTAAAAAGTAGGGGGCCAGGTATTTTGAGGGCTATAAGGTTGAGACAGGTGGTTTTAAGATTGCAGGAGGCTGCAATAGGTGTATTTTTGAGATATTTTAAACCTTCACTTTGAAGACACCAAAATATACTATTACCAAATTATATGTACCCTAAATTTAACTGCAGTACATATTCTTCTCCAAAAATTCCATTATTTAATATTTTCACCAGTGGTGTAACTAGGGCAGGGCGAGCGGGCACGTGCCCTGGGCACCGTGGCAGGCCCAGCAGAGGGGGCGGCCCACCACCGGCAAGGGCATTGTACCCGCACCACCCCCCGCCACCATTGCCCCAGGTCCCGGACGACTTTATTACCGTGAAGAGGAGCAGGTGAGTGTGCCATTGTCTGCTGGTGCTGCTGGGGACTGTAGGGGGAGCTGCATCAGAAGTGTGCAGCCCCTCCCAGGCAGTGTTGCCAGTCAGAGCTGATGCCAGAGGCCAGGATGAATCTCCTTACCCAGCGCTGTCTCTGCTCCAGACCAGCCACTGCAGCCAGGTAAGTAAGTATTTTTTTGCTGGTGGGATGTGGGGGGGATGGGGGTCAGGCAGCCAGTTGGGGGAGGGGTAACTTTCAATTGATGTCAGCCTTGTTTTTACTTGGCTGGCTGCATCTGTGTGAAATGTGTGTGTGTCACTGTGTCAGTATGTGTGTCACTGTGTGTGTATCTGTGTCAGTGTGTCAGCATGTGTGTGTGTGTCACTGTGTCATTGTGTGTGTTTATGTGTGTTACTATGTGTGCCAGCATGTGTGTGTGTGTCAGTGTGTGTCAGTATGTGTCACTGTGTGTGTGTATCTGTGTCACTGTGTGTGTGTGTATCTGTGTGCAGGGATGCCATCAGAAAGTGTGGGGCCTGGGACTGATGTAGCCCCAATATGGGGGTGGGTCTGTTGAGGGGCAGTGTCTGTGGAGGGGAAGGGAAACTCCCTAATTGAGCCTGGCAACTGCAGGGTGGTTAATCCTGTTATATATATATATATATATATATATATATGTATACACACACAGTATATCTATATCAGGACAGGCGGCAATCTTGGAACTTATTTACATCAATAAATCACGCTAGAAGTGGCTCCAGCAACAAAAATAAAGCTTTGGATCAAAACTAAATGTCAGGGCTAAGGTGTTTAAAACCTGGGCACATGTTCCTGTGGGTGCCAGTCAATGTGGTTCCATATAGATATATATATATATATATATATCCACAAAACCTGTGACCGGCACTCAGACTATCAAATCAGCCTGCGTGGGTGCCAATCTAATAGAGAAACTCTATATGTATACTACATTGAAGGAGATGGCACTCCACGACTATTGAAAAAACTGCAGACAAAACGGTGTCTTAATGACTATTAAGACACCGTTTTGTCTGCAGTTTTTTCAATAGTCGTGGAGTGCCATCTCCTTCCATGTAGTATATATATATACTGTATATATATATATATATATATATATATATACTGTATATATATATATATAGCCTCTTCCCTGTCCGAACAACACTTCACCCCCACCCCTTATAGGTTTAATGTTTTTCTCCCCCTCACCCCTTCCCGTTATAAAATATATTGCATTAGTTTCTCCCCCCTCACCACTCTCCTTAAATAATACATATAATGATTTATAGCACCTATGCTAATGGGTGGTCTGGGTTCTGCTTAGTTTTACCGGTCCCCAAAATTCCTACTTGGGCAGCTGAACTCCAGCAGCCAACATACTTCTGGCCCATTGTCTTCTTGGGGTCCCAAGGTGGTGAGGCGCTGTCATCATCGCTGGAGGAAGGAGGCCAGCAGGGACAGCCAAATGCCGGTGGCCAGTCATATATTTGTAAGACACCCGGCACCTGAAGCCAGTTGGTTGGGCAGAGAAGCTGGGCTGGAGCATCCTTGCTACAGCCCTGCTTATGCACATGCGCAGATGCTCAAATTGGCTAAACACTGCCCAAACGGAGCATCCAGTATGTTTGTATCGGACCAGGCAGTGAGAGACAGCCTGTGTCTGTTGCAGCATGGCAGACAACTGAGGGGCCCGGCACAGAGGGAAGGTGTAGGAGCGGGCAGCAGGCCCTTCCTCACTGTCTGAGTGTGCAGACCCAGGACTCCAGTCCCGGCAGTCCCCCCCTGATGGCAGCCCTGTCTGTGTGTGTATCTGTGTCAGTGTGTGTCAGTGTGCCTGTATGTGTGTCAGTGTGTGTATCTGTGTCAGTGTGTGTGTATGTGTGTCAGTGTGCGTGTCACTTTGTGTGTGTATCTGTATCAGTGTGTGTATGTGTGTCAGTGTGTCAGTGTGTGTATGTGTGTCAGTGTGTGTATGTGTGTCAGTGTGTGTGTATGTGTGTCAGTGTGCTTGTTACTGTGTGTCTGTGTCAGTGTGTGTGTATGTGTATCAGTATCTGTGTGTGTCATTGTGTGTGTATCTGTGTCAGTGTGTGTGTATGTGCGTCAATGTGCATGTCACTGTGTGTGTATCTGTATCAGTGTGTGTGTGTATCTGTCATTGTATGTGTGTCAGTGTGTGTGTCACTGTGTGTCAGAGTGTGTGTCTGTGTCAATGTCAGTGTCTATGTGTATCTGTGTCAGTGTGTGTCTGTCAGTGTGTGGATCTGTGATGGTGTGCTGAGAGATGACACGGAGGGGAGGCGATGGTGTGGTTGAAAGACAACAGAGGGAGGAGGTGATGGTGTGGCTGTGAGATGATGCAGGGGGGAGATGGTGTGCTGAGAGATGACACAGGGGGTAGGAGGTGGTGTGGCTGAGAGACGACACAAGGGGGAGATTGTGTGGCTGGGAGATGCAGGGGGAAATAAGTTACACAGGGGCAAGGAGTCTCGTTGAACTGCTGTTGTATGATGATGACCTTGTTAATATTCTTAAACAAACAGGCATCTTCCAGATGATGTGACCTACAGTACATGAATATTGAATACCGACTGAAGATGCCGTTGTCCCAGGGAGGATACATCTCTTCAGAGGTACCATACTGTGAGAAACCACTGCATAGGTAAGGTGCATATGAAATGGAAAGGAATGTTCCCAGAGTGACTTGAAATGGGTGGTGTGTCATATCGGCACACCCCATTTGGTATGTGACCATGCCCATTTGGCATGTGACCACACCCATCTTTTTTCCACTCTCACTTTTTTTTGTGTTTATATGTGTGTGTGTGGGGGGGCGCCATTCTTAAACTTGCCCTGGGCTCCAAAAACCATAGTTACGCCACTGATTTTCACACTTATGCAAACATGCATATAACAGGCATTTCACTAATTTTAAGATCACTAAATACTTTTATTAGGGCTATTAATATTCTTCTATATTGATTTACAGGATCATTGAGGCTTTTTTTGGGGTACAGACTGATTTCCCAAAAATATGCTGTCCTTTTTGCTAGTTTTATTATTAAATACATTCACCTATCTGCGTTTTCACCTGTTTTGGAATTGAATACAGGGATAAGTCGGGGTGAAAACATCCCATCAAAAAACAGGTGAATGAGGCGAAATCATCTCGTTTTTCACCGTCCTCGGCTTTTCGTGGCTAATTGAATTCGCCCCATAGTTGTAGTCCTTGCCGGCACAATGATCGGTAGTTCATAAGATAACAAATGCTAACAGCAGTGTAGATGGAGATAATCTCATTGGTACTTACAGAGGGTTTGGTAATATATGCCGATTGTCATCATGTCGACATTCATCATGTGGACATGGCCATAATGTTGATGTTGACCAATTCAATATTCATTATGTAGACAGTTATGAAATGTCGACAAGCTAGAAAGTCACCTACAGATGTGCGATGAGGCCTGTGTTTTGGTTTTAGTTTTGCCAAAACCACCCTCAAGTATTTTGGGTTTGGATCTGAATAAATTTAAACATTGATAAAACCAGCTAAAATTATGTAAGTTAGGCCTGTTTTTTGTTCCCACAGTATTATTAACCTCAATAACATTAATATCCAGTCATTTCCAGTCAATTTTGACCACTTCACAGCTCATAAAACTGTTTTCAGTTTTCATCCATATTGGCCAAAGGCTGCAGCAAGCTGACTGGCTAAACTAAGTGACAGGTCAGCAGCACAAACACATGACAGTTATAAAATAATATAGCACATCTAGGAAACAGAGTGATACTGTAGTGGCAGACAGGATTGCATTTTAATATAAACTATGCAATGCTATAGAATGTTTTCATTAATCAAGAACTAGATCAGAGGCCAAAGGCCAGCACAGATAAATGGAGGTGGAGTACTTAGTGAAAGGCTGGAAAAGCATTAATTGATTGATTGATTGATTGATTGATTATAGAATATAACTATGAATAAAATAACATTTGATAATGTAACAAACCATCAAAAATCAAGAATCCAAATTAGATTGATTAATTGCTTAATTAATTGATTTGTGTTAATAATGTACTATATCTATAAAATAAAAATCAGAGAAATGGAAAACACTATTCAAAAACAAGCATCCAGAATCCTGATAACATTGATTAATTAAATGAGTAATTGCTTAATTGAGTAATTGATTGATTACCGAATATAACCATCAATAAAAAAATTATAAATGGAACAAAACATTAAAAAATAAAAATACATATGAGAATAATTAATTGATAAACTGATTGATAATATTGTTAATAATTTTACTAAACAAATAAAGCTGAGAAAACGCTTTTAAAAAGCAAGCATGCAAAATCCCAAAGAGATTTTTAAAGTGGAAATGTAATCCATTTTACAGAACACAGGCCTCAGGATTCAAGGCAGAGAAAAAGCCTAGTCAAATGGAATAAATAATTATTAATTATCTGATTTGATGATACTAGTCTGTATCGGCAGAGGAGCTGCAGGAAATTGGCTTATATGTCTGGATGAGAAGCTGGTAAGGATATAGGAGCTCATTCAGACCTGGATGCTAAGCTGCGCTCTCATGCAGCTAAAAGGGGCCAGGTATGCAAATGCCACATTCTCACTGTCTGGTGGAAGGACACCCTCTATGCATTAGAGAGCGATGGCAGAGTGTACGCACGCCGGAGTATAAAGTCACCCACATTTCTTACTTAGCACATGTCATCTACAGGAAGTGTCTGATTAATCGGTAACATCGAGACCCTTCAGAGCTGCACACAGCGCTTGAGGTAGACCCTACCCCACCGCAAGCACTGCGATCACTGCAGGCTACGAAACAACCAAATGATGTGTTCAATGATGCTTCTTTGCTAATTATGCACACCCCTAAAACACTGTTTAGATGCCAAGACACGCCTGCATCCACACATCCACTCCCCCATTCACAAGCACCTTCCCCAGTTACCACACACAAACGGTGCTATCTGTCACTCAAATTAGCATCCAGTCTGTGTACTACAAGTGCACAATTCCTGGCCACAGTGACTGGTTCATGCATGCGTACTTTGATGCATACGCATGTGCAAATGTGCGATAATCGCCCCTAGCATCCATCCGCAGCTTAGCGAATGGGTCTGAATCAGGCCCATAGCCTAATACACTGATCATTCGAAAGGTTTCTGGCTGTGCTAATTACCCTTTCTGAGTACACATTGGAGGGTGGGCAGCTTAAGTAAAGCAAAGCTAGTTTGTAAAAGGGGCTACAAATTCCCTTTATTTTCTCCCACTATTCAAAGGGACTGTGTGACATGCTAATTTGTACATTATTATTAAAATAATTCTCCACCATTCTATTGATGCTTAGTGAATCAGATTGAGTCATGGTAGAGATATCATTGTTGGCAATGTTATGTTTTTTTGCCAGTAAATTTTCCCTATATTATAGGAGATAATATTTTTTTTTTTACATTTAGAAATATTGTTAAGAATTCAGATGTCTTTCCTTAACCTTCTTTCCCTAAGACCACTAGCTTTAGTAAATGTTGTAGTTCTATCATGCCAAGCAGTACCACAGCACTACTACTGGGTTGCTGCTCCTGTTTTTTAATCGACTGATCCATGATTGATTTTATTTTTGACACCAGCCAAGAAATTTGTTTTTACACTTGAAAATTGTTTTGGGGTATAGATGATGGAGGACACTGCCACATACAGTACAGAACAGTAATATATGAACACACATTAAACAAATACACAATAGAATTGTTAAATTCAATTAGAAAAGACTACAGGTTTGTTTTTGTTTTAGACAACAGGAAAAAAAATTGTGTTTTGTAATTTTTTTATATAACTTGTCAAAACAAAGAGGTCTTATTGGTGTGAAGTGGCCTCAAACACAGTAGAGGATACACTCTTTTATGGACAAATCTATATAATAAGTTAGAAAATGTGTTTGTGTCTGTCTTTTTGTCCATTATGCACTGCCAGAGTTTTGTACCTAACTCCACCACATTTGGCTTGGTGGTGTACAGTAGTTTCACCAGGATTAGATTTTTGCTTAGGTTTAAACTTCATCAGGGCCAAACACTGCCACACAATCATATAAAACCGTGACACTCTTAAATTACACAGATTCTGGGGCTGAGGAGCTGGCTTCATACACAATCTTTGATCCATGCAAAGTATAGCATAATGAGATTACAAACAGCAGGGTAGATTGATAACAACCACACAGTGCTACTGCAAACAGGCTCCCTTCTGTCTGGGAATGGGACTCCAGTCCCAGCATTCCCCCCTTCCCCCGATACAGTCTGCTAAACATGGTCTCCAATGTTGGTCTGCAAAGTGACTTCAGGGGTTATTCAGCAGCAGACGCAGTGACAGGGGTCATGCAGATTCCCAATTAACAGGAATCTGTGCATGCACCTAGCTCTTACTGTGCATATACAGTACAGGTCTACAATCCCGTATGCAGTCCGGCAGCAGAAGTCTGGTACTGTTTCTGGGTGGGGATGGGCAGCGACGGTCTCTGTTTCCCAAAACAGAGGTGTGTCACTGCCATTGAAGGTAGTGGAGAGGCCAGCATCTTTGTCAGCTGATGGAGATTTCCTGTCCTCTTTTACTCATCTGCAGTGGCAGGCTTGCATGACCCCATGGTCACTCATCTGGTCAAATTGATCGCAGATGATCCAATGCTGCATCCTTGGCTATCACACATGCTAACATGTAAGCAGCAGTGATAGCATATCTGTCCACAACTGAATCACCCCCTCTGTTCTACAGTGATTTCTGAAACTCAAGTGACTTTGGAAGCTGTACTGATTTCTTTTCGGTAAATCAGTCTGCTCCTGATATATCCCATTCCAAACTATATGAGAATATGCCTTCCTGCACTGTCATTTGCTGCTAATTTGCATAGTTATCCATGTACAAGTGAGAGAAGTCATCTCAGATACATATAATGGAAATAGAAAATTAGAAGAGAAAAAAAATCTATTGCAATGTATCTACTGTATATAATAGTATTGATGCTAGACTTAACAAATCTCCTCATAATCTCCTTTACTGCAATACATTTATATATTAAGGATTAGATGTGTTTGTGTATGTGTGGCTGTGTGTGTGTGGAGGTTGTGGTGCTATCACACACCAGTCAATGACTAATAAAGAAAGGAGGGAGAAAAGGGCATATATACAGTGGACTAGATATATTAATCAACATTTTATACAATTGAATAGATAAATATTGGTTAAAAAAATATAGTCAGATACAAATAAAGTTGTTAAAGATGTTATATAAAATGAAAATATTCTCAACTATGTTTTACTGATATACAGTAAGTGTGCAGTTTGGATTCTGGTTTTGCTGAAAATACCTGAACTTTGGGGTCCCAACTTGAATAGCCTTCTTTGGTATTGTCTTTCTGTCTCGGGTCTGCTGCATTGTTAGTAACTCGGCTTTAAAAACTGAATTTCGGGTTTTGGACTGCGTTTAAACAGGTCCAAACTACATCATGATTTTAGCTGTTTTTTTAATTTGAAAGAAACCCAAAACAGAAAAGAACCAAAACACTTGCGTGTAGAGATGAGCGGGTCCAGTTCTCTGAGAACCGGAACCACCCGAACTTCGTGAACTGGGCTGGGATCCGAGTCCTGCTTGGTTTTTCCCGCCTAACTCGGATCCCAAAATGAGGCAAAATGTCATCATCCAGATGTCAGATTCTCATGGGTTTTGGATTTTATATAAGTCCTGGGCTGCCAGGGCTGTTCTCCATCCAAAGGGGTCTGTATTGTCCAATACAGTGGTGTGCAGTGCTGGGCTGTGTTGTCCAATACAGAGGTGTGCTGTGCTGGGCTGTATTGTCCAATCCAGGGGTGTTCCATGCTGGGCTGTGATGTCCAATACAGTGGTGTGCAGTGCTGGGCTGTATTGTCCAATACAGGGCTGTGCTGTGCTGGGCTGTATTGTCCAATCCAGGGGAGCGCCATGCTAGGCTGTGTTGTCCAATACAGGGGTGTGCTGTGCTGGGCTCTGTTGTCCAATACAGGGGTGTGCTGGGCTGTGTTGTCCAATCCAGGCAGGGTGTGCTGTCCAGGGGGCTGTGTTATTTATCATTGCTTTGCTAATCGAGGGGTGAGCTGTGCTGTCCTAAACCTAAAAGTTTTTTTAAAAAAATAAGCTATGAAAAGTTAAAAATATTATGTTTTTGTGCTGTACCCCACACTGTGACACTGTATTCCATACCCCAACCCTTCCAGTGTATCCAAAACACTCTGATGCTGTTGGCCATATTGTGAGTGATGCTGTAGGTTCATAAAACTGCAGTGTATAATTCATAAAGTATTGTGAGTGATGCTGTTGGACAGTAATACTGCAGTGTAATATTATTCATAATCCAAACAGATAAAGAAAGAGTTGTCTTTTTAGATGCACAGTTAAAATTAAAATGTAACTTTTATTAGTATTTTAAAATATACATATTTTTACAGTCTGTGAAATATTAAAAGAAAAAAGAATGTGATCAAAGAATTAGAAATAGTGCATTAAAATAATTATTATGGCTAATACAAGTCTGTGTATCTATTTTCCATGAAAAATTATATATATATATATATATATATATATATATAATTTTCCATGAAAAATTATATATATATATATATATATATATATATATATATATATATTAGTGGTTTATATTGTTATTTATATATGTATATGTCAATTATTAATTAAATCCACTTATTTCTTCCTATCAGAGTTGTTATTTATTCCACAGTCAGATTGTATCAGTGTGTAATCAAAATTACATAGACAGTTGGTAAACCTTGGATTTCTAGTTATACTGGATACATTTGTAATTCTTGTGCTTTTTGACATAAAGAGGCAGATTGAACACAAACTATGTTACAAATAGGACTATACTCCAGGGAGTCAGACAACTCTCCTCTTTTCCATCACTATGTGTACTACATTGGTTATTCAATCACATCCACTCATATGTTCCATTTATAAGTGCACAGAATCCATATATTGGTTGTATAAAATCAATATCTCAGGTATATTAAATATATTTAAATTTAAATTAATGGTTTTGTTGTTCTCTATGTATTGGGCTTATCGGTTATATTATTCTGACGTGAAAAGACTACTAATAGTGGCAGATGCAGCAATTTTATATAGAGTCCATATTATTCAACCATATTAAACTGAAGGATATGGCTTTTATTTAGTCAGTATACATGCTATACTGCCTCTTCAGTGTTGCTATTATAATTAGCTTTTGTTAATCTGGACAGTGATACTATTAATTCATTGTTATTTAGTGCTACAATTGTGTTAACCATATGTTAGTTTGTACATAATATAAAACTTATAAGCTATCTCTCCTGTTGTATTTCCCACTGTTACACAGTCAGAATTGTATAGACAAAATCTTACAGACCAATCGTTATACGACCAGTGGGAACTTGTTAAGTGATTGTGAGAAATAAATGTCTCATACATTGAGTTTATACCACACTGTTATTATACCATGCAATGCTGTGCTTGTACCAAACACTGACACGCTCTTTCAAGTTAATCACTCACTTATTATTATAAGTAAATAGTGCTGATGGATTCTCATGGGTCAGTTGTTAGGTGATTGTGAGTGTCCCATGCACTATGTTATATCACGCTGGTACAGCTATGTAAAACTCAGAGACTCTGTCTAAGGAGAGATTTATTCCTGCTGCTGTGTAGAACTGTGCTTGTGCTAACAGCTGACAGCACCAGCTTCACTGTATCAAATTGCTCTCTTATCTGTCCAACACTAACATACCGCCACTATAAAGTGTTTAGGAAGTCATTTTCATGTATACAGACAATGTACAGCTGGTAAAGCCAACGTACGTTTCACATGAGACTGCTTTTTCAAGGCAAACAGATTGTTCTTCCAGGATCCACTTAAATACCATCCAATTAACATTCAATTACTATTCTACCAATCAGTACTTCCCATGAAATTCAAACTGGGGATGATCTCATTGTTAACCCTTACCTAACCAGACATGTTTCAATATCATTTATTAAGAGAATTGTCGTAATAGGAATAAAGAATATAATTGGTTATATACACTCATATTTTATAATTGTGTTCTATTCTTAATTCCTATCTATTCTTAAACAAAATAATATTGTATTTTTATATATTATAAACAGTTAGAATGCATAGTAACTTCATACACATTTATCTAGAGTATTAGTTAATTTACAATTATCATTGGAATGTAATAATTACTTTTATGTAAATTAAGGAACATTAATTATTAGTTATTATGATTTATCAAATCACATAAATATAAAATAACTTCATTGTTTGTTGTTATACTACCATAATAAATTAATCTCATAACCATATCCAAGATATTGAAACATGTCTGGTGTGAAACGTACGTTGGCTTTACCAGCTGTACATTGTCTGTATACATGAAAATGACTTCCTAAACACTTTATAGTGGCAGTATGTTAGTGTTTGACAGATAAGAGAGCAATTTGATACAGTGAAGCTGGTGCTGTCAGCTGTTAGCACAAGCACAGTTCTACACAGCAGCAGGAATAAATCTCTCCTTAGACAGAGTCTCTGAGTTTTACTTGGCTGTACCAGCGTGATATAACATTGTGCATGGGACACTCACAATCACCTAACAACTGACCCATGAGAATCCATCAGCACTATTTACTTATAATAATAAGTGAGTGATAAACTTGAAAGAGCGTGTCAGTGTTTGGTACAAGCACAGCATCGCATGGTATAATAACAGTGTGGTATAAACTCAATGTATGAGACATTTATTTCTCACAATCACTTAACAAGTTCCCACTGGTCGTATAACGATTGGTCTGTAAGATTTTGTCTATACAATTCAGACTGTGTAACAGTGGGAAATACAACAGGAGAGATAGCTTATAAGTTTTATATTATGTACAAACTAACATATGATAAACACAATTGTAGCACTAAATAACAATGAATTAATAGTATCACTGTCCAGATTAACAAAAACTGATTATAATAGCAACACTGAAGAGGCAGTATAGCATGTATACTGACTAAATAAAAGCCATATCCTTCAGTTTAATATGGTTGAATAATATGGACTCTATATAAAATTGCTGCATCTGCCACTATTAGTAGTCTTTTCACATCAGAATAATATAACCGATAAGCCCAAAACATAGAGAACAACAAAACCATTAATTTAAATTTAAATATATTTAATATACCTGAGATATTGATTTTATACAACCAATATATGGATTCTGTGCACTTATAAATGGAACATATGAGTGGATGTGATTGAATAACCAATGTAGTACACATAGTGATGGAAAAGAGGAGAGTTGTCTGACTCCTTGGAGTATAGTCCTATTTGTAACATAGTTTGTGTTCAATCTGCCTCTTTATGTCAAAAAGCACAAGAATTACAAATGTATCCAGTATAACTAGAAATCCAAGGTTTACCAACTGCCTATGTAATTTTGATTACACACTGATAGAATCTGACTGTGGAATAAATAACAACTCTGATAGGAAGAAATAAGTGGATTTAATTAATAATTGACATATACATATATAAATAACAATATAAACCACTAATATATATATATATATATATATATATATATATATATATATATATACATATATAATTTTTCATGGAAAATAGATATACAGACTTGTATTAGCCAAAATAATTATTCTAATGCACTATTTCTAATTCTTTGATCACATTCTTTTTTCTTTTAATATTTCACAGACTGTAAAAATATGTATATTTCAAAATACTAATAAAAGTTACATTTTAATATTAACTGTGCATCTAAAAAGACAACTCTTTCTTTATCTGTTTGGACTTTGCTATAACTGTTGTCAATGATAGCACCCCCTACTAAGAATAAATGAGAATAGTCTATATGTAAAACTAGGGGTTCATAGGAATAATTTCTATCTACGATTGACCTGTGCGGAATATATTTCCTCTATCCATTTAATATTATTCATACAAGTATTGTGACACTGTTGGCCAGTAATATTGCAGTGTAATATATTCATAAAAAATATTGTAACACTGTAAGTGGAAATGCAGTGTAATATTGAACACATATTGTGACACTGTATGTGGTAGCGCAGTGTATTCATAAAAAATAATATGACTAAGTGGAAATTCAGTGTAATATTCAACACATATTGTGACACTGTAAGTGGTAGAGCAGTGTATTCATAAAAAATATTGGATGCTGTAGGTAATTGATGCCACAGTGTAATATTTCAATTGGTACAAATTTACGTGTGTTGTTCCCCACTACATTAGTGTTTTTTGATATGGAGAACAATCAATTGAGAGGAGAGCAGGAGCCATATACTAGTGCTGGAGCTGCTGCCAGTACCACCAGTCATAACAATACTAGTCTGTCTATGTAATATGCTAAAGCCAATATCCAAGAACATACAGGGCTTAAGTTAGGGCATCTAAAATCAAAGAAGCAATATTTTATAGTGGTAAAGAAAAAAACATCAAAGGTAAAGTTAGCTGGAGAAAGCCATACAATCAGCAATATGCCTTTCACCACACAAAGTGGCAAGGAAAAAGGCTAAGGCGATGGCCTTTATATATGACTGGTGGTTCTGCCTCTTATGATGATGTAAGTCCTTCTACCTATAGATGTTTAAAAAAATGAAAATCATTAAGGCACACGAACCAACTGTGCACTCAGAAATGTCACAAATCCCTGAGGAGAGTCTAAGTGTGTCAGTGGGTGTCATGTGTGAGCCAGACCTTTCCAAAACTGTACTCGAATAGGAGCCTTCTTCTACCACTTGTGTGTCCTATGCAAATGTTGGGATGAGCAGCACAAGTCAATATGCTGACATAGAAATCAAACATGCTTCTGTGGAAGTGCACCAGGATGAGGAGGATATTTGTGTAGCTGATGCTAATAAGGATGTTGATGATGAGGATGTTGTTGGTGTAAATCAGGCCCCAGTTGAAATATAAGGAAAAGCCCATTGTCATGCCTGGGCATAAACAAAAAAATCAACTTCTTATGTGTTTAATTATTTCTACCCAAATCTGGACAACAATTGTCAATCCATCTATACACATTGTCATTCTAATGCTCTGTTGCTTATCTGGGTGTTATGGTCACTAATGTAGCAATGTATATTTTCCATGTCCTGGTCCTATATTGTATTGCTCTGTAAGTCACTGGTCAACAATTTCTTTATGTACTTTGTAAGGCGCTGCGGAACACTTGTGGTGCCATATATATAAATGCTAATAATAATGATAATAATGTCATAATAAGTAGAGGTAGGGACCTTAGCCATCTAGAAACCTCCTCCCTGTTATGTCATCTACAATGCATCCATCAAAACTGATTGCAAAATTCAGAAACTTTGGATGAAAAAGTAACAACAAGCAGTCCAGTGTCAGCTAGCTCCCTTCTGTCTGCTAGATCCAAGCACCTGGCATCTTCACCACCAACACCTTCATCAACAATATCCTCAATCATGATTGGAACTAGTCCTGCATCCAATTTGCTAAGGCTAACTCAGTCCTCCCCTATCCTGGATTCCTCAGAAGAATCCATGAGCGCTACACCTGCTGCTGCTGCTGGGAGTGGATCTTCATCCCAGAAGGGGACCATGAAGACTACTAGTAGTTGTTAAAAAAAACTATTGACTGTTAAACAATCCTTTGCAAAGTGGAGCAAGTATTACAGCAGTCACCCAGTTGCAAAGTGGATTACTAACACCATAACATCTATGCTGGTTTTAGATGTGCATCTGATATCCACCATTAGTTCACTGGATTTTAGACCATTAATTGAGGTCTTGTTTCCCCGCTACCAAATCCCATCTACAGTATGTTCCACTTCAGTAGAAAAGCAATCCCCAGCCTGTACAGGGATGTTAAAAAAAACTTAAGTAGTGTCCTCCAAAATGCCATTGTACCCAGTGTCCAATTAACCACAGATATGTGGACAAATGGAACAGAGCAAATGCAAGATTATATGACAGCAACATTCTGCTGGGTGCCTTATTGCCTTCAGCGGCAATAACAGCAGCAGCAGCTGCTAAGAAACAGCAGGTCATTCAAAGGCAGGCTACTGATATATCACTGACAACCTCTTAGAAAAACTCAGGGAAATTATTGCAAAATGGCTTACCCGCTTAGACTCTCCTTGTGATTTGTGATTTCTGACAACACAACCAATATTGTGAGAGCATTACAGCAGAATGAATTCCAACATGTCCCATGTTTTGCTCACACAATCAACTTTGTGGTGCAAATTTTTCAACAAATTACAGGGCCATGCAGGAGATGCTTTCTGTGGCCTGCAAAATATTTGGACATTTTTGCCATTCAGCTGGTGGATGTAGAAGATTGCAGCACCTGCAAGAAATGTTGAATTTGCCCTGTCACCAGCTCAAGCAAGAGGTAGTTATAAGGTGGAACTCCACCCTTATATGCTTCCGCAGATAGAAGAACAGCAAAAAGCCATCCAAAGCTACACAATGAACTATGACATACTGTAGAAAGAGGAGGCCTAACTAATTGTGCCTAACTCAATATCAGTGGAAAATACTTTCTGTGCTATGCAATGTGACCTGTGAAGTGAATTCAGACACTGCCAGCTTGAGACAGGTAATTCCCTTACTTAGACTTTTAAAAGCAGGTTGAGAAACTGAAGGAGGAGCTGAAACAAAGTGATTCTGCCAAGTGTGTCGAACTTGTAGATAAAGTTTTTTATTCACTTTGCTAGGATCCAAGGGTTGTCAGAATGTTACAATCGGATTAATATATTTTGGTGACCATGCTGGATCCTAAGTTTAAGTCATACATCATGTCTTTCTTCCCTGTGGACACAGATCTGAAGAGGTGCAAACAGCTTTTGGTAAGGAAATTGTCAGCTCAAGCGGCATGTGATGCAGCGATGGCTCCTCCTTCAGTTTCTCCAGCAATTGCGGTTGCCAGATAAAACTAAACTTTCCTAAAAAAGACCCACTGGTGATGTAGATGAGTCAACACATCCAAATTATGACATCTGCCCAGGTCTAAAAGAATTGCCTACAATTAATGTGATCTCTACCGTGACTCCATCTGATATGGTCACCATTCAAAGATTGTTTGATGACTTTTTTAATGGTAGCATCCAAAGAGGCATGTCAGACAGTCCATTTCACTATTGTCAGGAAAAATTGGCAAGTTAGAGGCTCATGCACAAACTGGATTTGCTTTACTTGAGCTGTCCACCTTCCAGTTTGTATTCAGAAAGAGTTTTCAGGACAACCAGGAACCTTGTCAGCGAGCGGTGTAGGAGGATACTTCATCAAAATGTGGAAAAGATGATGTTCATCAAAATAACTACACGTTTCATGAGGAAGACCTTTACCACCAATTACATTACAGAGGCACCTGAGGGTGTAATGGTGGATTCCAGTGGGGACAAATTATTGTTGTGTGAAGATGATGTACACACTGATCAGGGGGAGGAATTGGATGATGATAATGACAACATCTTTCCTCTGTAAAGCCAGTTTGTACACAGAGAGATCATTGCCAGCAATGTCAGCTGCCCGTCGGTAGCTGGTTTTGTGGGGACCCAAACAAACTAATCTCTTCAGCCACAATTGGCAGTCCCTGTCACTAAAGTGATTGGTTTGTTAAACTGTGTATGTCCTGTTTACTATATACAACATAAGGGTGGGTGGAAGGGCCCATGGACAATTCCATCATGCACCTCTTTTCTTTGCATTATGTGCTGTTTGGGGCATTGCTGCCTGACATTTTTTATTTTATAGTTTATTAAACTGCCATCCTGCCTGCCACTGCAGTGCCACTCTGTGCCATGTTGGAAGCTGAACTACCACATGTTAGTGCTGCCCATTGCTGTCGCTTAGCTTATTCAGCCAGCTAGCTCGATGCAACCTTTTGGCTTAAATTGTATGAAATCAATATTGTGAGCTGTGAGGTGGTCAAAATTGACTGGAAATAAATGTTATTGAGGTTAATAATACTGTAGGAACAAAATCAGGCCCAAATTATGTAATTTCAGCTGTTTTATGATTTTTTCAAAAAAAACCCAGACCCAAAACCAAAACCAAAACACACAAGGGTGGTTTTGTAAAACCAAATCAAGATACAAAACCTTGAACCAAAATGGTGCACATCCCTACTTGAGAGTGGTTTTGCCAAAACCAAACACAGGCGTCCGCCCACAACTCTAGTTACTGTTGTGTCTTTTAAACTGTGTAGTGTGTTTGTGCCAATATCTATATTTCAGAATATGTCCTGTTTGGTAAATAAATGATGATGTTTAAATGAATCCCCACACACAGTTAGATTTTTTTTACAAGAACTTTATTTCTCAAACCATATAGTATTTTTGGGGGATCAAAGGAAAATAGTATTCACAGATCACCCACAATTTCATTATAGGGCCAATTAGCCAATATTAGTCACAAAGACATCCATATAAATTAGGTAGTATTAGTACATCTTCTTAAATATAAGCATGTTTATTGTAATTTAAATTGTGACTCAATTAAGTGAAGACACTAGGTAATTATTACGGACACATTCGTATTCTCATTTTTATAACTTTCTTTAATAGACCTCACTTGTGTATAATGGTCACCTAATAGTTTTATGTCATCAAAGTTCCTTGGAAAAATAATGGCATCATCAATTTGGCTCAAATAATTGTGATTAGTAAGAAACAATATGGAGGGTATTCACTATTCAGTGAGTCATCTGTCAGACATCCCGATAGGTGATGGACTTGCTGAGTGCAGTCTTAACAACTTCCTTGCTCCACAAAGTATTAGAATTGAAGTGTGGAGTGTGCCTGCCCATATGTCCTATTGGCAGAGTGACCAGGAAAGGACACTTGGGTCAGTATCTTGAAAGATCATATGATATAAATGGGTGGGATATGGGATGCCAGTGCTCGGGATCCCGGTGGTCAGGATCCCAAGGCAGGCATCCCAACAGGTTTAGGACAATGACACCTGTCGGACAGTATCCTAATTCTCCTTTTATCCCTAACCCTAACCCTCTCCTTATTGCCTAACCCTATCCCTCCTCTTAACACCAGTACTTACCAGTAGGATGCCAGTGCCAGGATTCTGACATATGCAGGCATTCTAAGCACTGGCATACTGACTGTCGGTATTATGACCACATCCTGATATAAATGTATATGTTTATAATCACAGACAGTACACTGAGAGTACGTTGTGTCCTGGGTGTACAGGATGTTAAGTGAGTTGCACAGTTAGTTCACACATGGTACAGCTTAACCCGGTCTTAGGTTTATTTATTAAAAAATTAGCTAGGCGCTGGTGTGACACACAGGGAATCACTTAAGACATATAAATGTTTCAATTTAAATAAAAAATAAAAAACATGTACATAGGATCAAATATAAATGTAAAAATAAATAAAAATAAAAAGTAAGAATAAAATATAAAAATAAGAAACACCTGGGAGTAATAATAAATTACATAAATATTAAGGCCACCAGTGGGTTAACTTTAAATTACAAATTTAAATTTAATTTATTAGTATGTGACTCTCAAGGCTCGGAGTCTTAGAGGGAATTTCCTCTACTGGAAGAATGCTAGGAAAGACATGCCAAAAGGGTGCACATCCACAGAAGAGCATATTAGAGGTCAAGCCTCAGCTGAGACATGGTAAGTCCTAGTGACTGCTTGCTCAGCTGCTACAGTATATGGATTTGTGGCAGTGCAAAGCAATCCTCATTCAACACTATGATGCACAATGGCTTATCAGTAACTAACCAAACTAAGTGACTTTACTTGGTTTGGTCAGAGTGTAAGAGAGTTTCTCTGATTAGGTTAAGAGCATATACAAACCAAGTTTGCTTTTCTGTGTGTGCAATAATGTACATTACTACAAGTTAATAATATTATAAATTAAGCACTCATATCCTGTAATAAATATTATGAATGGAGCACATTGTAATATCTCTCATTCATTGTACATGCTTTATTTTTGTTGTTGTTTTTTTCTATAAAAGATGTCTTCATCCCTGTTATTTAAATATGTAACATATTGCTTGTTGCAGTGCTGGATAATTAAATACTGGAGCAATTCAACAATGCATCTGTTGCAGGACAGCTGTTCCAAAAAGCAGCTGTCCCATGATCCCTATTGGCTACACTTTCATTGTTAATTACTAGTTGTGAAAGTTTACATAAGGAGGCAGAGGCAGTTAAAAGGATTTGTGGTACTTGAAGGGGTCACCTTCTTCCAAGTTAGTGTTTATTAGGTCAGGAAATCCAAAGTTAGAGTCATTCTGTGAGTACAACTATCTTTTTACGGGATACCTGTTCCTGCTTGCGGGCACAGCTGTAAGCTGGAAAAGCTGAATGCAGCCTACAATACCCTACTACTGTGCATGCATGGCGCCATCTTGCCACTCTGTATGGATGACATCGTGGATGACAGACATCTTAAGAATTAAAGGCAAAATGTACCATTTGTGCCTGATCTAGGGATGAATCTAATTGGCATTAGTGTACTGTAGCAGAAGGGACACAGAGTCCAAATTGCAACCAAAGAGGGACTGTAATTGTAGCAGCAACCCAGTGGCAACAACTGTATATCCTGGACAAGAAGTAATGTCGCATGATGGCATCTTCTGAATCCAACCAGTCAATGGAGCTACAGCAGAGAAGACTTGGGGGTAAATTTATCAAAGGTCGATTTGAATGTCGATTTGAAGTTCGAGTTAGCTTACCTCAAATCGAATAAAACCTTCTGAAATCCCCTCCTTTATGAAGATTCGATTTGAGAAGCATTTTTCAAATTGAATTTGATTTGGTTTGGTTTGGAACAGTGATTTGCTGTTTGATTTGACATGTTCATGTACAAATTGAACTGCAAATCCCCGACAGCATAGAAATGCTTCATGCTTTCACTTTCAGCATGGGCAGTTAGTTTTCACACAGATACATGCAGACATCAGTGATATGCCTGCATGTATCTGACTGTAACAAGCAAATAAAGAGTTAAATGTTAAGAAAAAAAATTACGTGAGGTACCCCCCAAAACACATCCAACCCCGGACTTTGCAAAGCTACTCCTGGCTGTTTAAGTACAGGGAAAACATTGTGTAGGGTTCCACTGTACTTAATACAATGAGCACTGGGCTCTAGGAACCAGTCCTGGTTCTGGATTTACAGGGAAAAAATTGCATAGGGTTCCACTGTAAGTTCCAGAACCAGCAGCAGACCATTTCTAGCAGGGGGGGTTGATGCCACAGCCAGGTGAGCCCTATCACTGGGCCACCCAGCTGCAGCATCAGTCCTGACCGCTAGTCAGCTCAGGCCAGGGATCCTGGGGAGATGGGGACCCCCCAATAAAGGGGTCCCACTCTCCAGGGCACCCCTAGCCTAGGCTGATAGCTCAGGGCTATCCCTGCCACCACTGGGCAGTGGGTGGCAGGTTGATTGTGTAAATACAGTGTAAAAATAGAATATGTAAAACATTGTCTTTATAGTAGAACTACAGGTCCCAGCAAGACTCCCCTACATGCTGGTACTTTAAGAACCGCAAGTACCAGCATGTGGGGCATTAAGGGCCAACTGGGACCTGTAGTTCACCTGTAAAGAAGCAGTCAGTCAGATACATGCAGACATCTCACTGATGTCTGCATGTATCTGTGTCAATTCTACATGCTCAAGCTCAAATCAAAAGCATGAAGCAGGTCTATTCATTTGGGGATTTGAAGTTCGATTTGAAGATCAATTTTGTGTTCGATTTCAAATCGAATGATAGTAAATGAGGGATTTGTGTGTTGGTCTATGTAAAAGTACCAATATTTTACTGATGTTCGATTTGAGGTTGATTTGACTAAAATTCAATTTCACATTAGATTTTACATTCGCTTTGTAAATACTCAAAAGCAAAATCGCATGCCAAATTACTCAAAATGCCGGGTCAACCCTTATTAAATTTACTGCTTGGTCACCTCTGGTATGACAATATTCAGAAACTTCTAGATGGCATGGTGACAGGAAAATCCTGAAAGACCAGAATATGAAAGTTGCGAGAAAGGCAAGCAAACATGTTGCACCATTCTAAAGTCAGCATCTAGAGCACCATTGGAATTAGTGCTGTATGTGGACCAATAGAAGTGAAATCCATTAGTGGGAATCAGTACTTCATGACACTTATCGATGATGCTACTAAGATGATGCATGTTCACTTCCTAAGAAACAAAATGGAAGTTACAGGCAAAATCAAAGAACACAGAAGTCTTGTGAAGAATATGACAGGTCTGAAAATAAAAGTATTAAGATCTGACAATGGCAGAAAATACAAAAGTAAAGGTCTAACCACCTATCTCAAACAAAATGGCATATACAGTAGCATTAATTAACTATTGCCTACACACCAAAACAAAATGGCATGAGAAAAAGACCAAACAGAACAATAGTTGAAAGAGTTCTAGCTACAGTATGTTAAAAGATGTAGGACTAAACAAAAGATTTTGGGCAGAAGCAGTTCAAACAGCTGTTTACCTCAAGAGTCAAGCATCTACAGTGGCAGTCTAAGACAAGACACCATTGGAGATGTGGTCAAGAAAAAGGTCAATAATCAGTCATTTACTTGTATTGGATGCAGGGCACATTTCCACAATCCCAAAAAAAGAAGACGCCTGCTTGATCACAAATCAATCACATGGTACATGCTAGGATACTGCCAAAAAAACTAATGTTACAGACTGTGGGATGTCAGTAACAAAAGGCTTTTAAAGTCAAGAGATGTAGTGTTTAATTAGACCACTTCAGCTAAAGACAACCAAGATATCAAAACACCACAAAGATTTGTGATGTTAGAAATGTCTGCAGCTGGAAGCATGTCAGAACCTGACAAAGTAAAACAGATAATCAATTGAGAAGCAGGAATTCTGTGAGCAGCAACAAAGGAAAACCTCTCAAACAAATAGTGAAGAGTTTGCAAACTATGTGTCAGGTTCTGTGTTTGTAGAGTACCCAAAGCTGTGGCTGCAGGACAGAACGGGCTTACGCTAGAATGAATGAAACTAGGAGGATGAATGATAATTATTCTCATTTATTATAACTTGTATAGATAGAAGAGAGTAAATCTAGATTAACTCTAGTATGCTACTTATCTGTGGTAGCTATACTTCAACCTACAGTAGAGCAAATGAGTGCTTAATGAGTACAATATTAATCAGTCCACAACACACTAGAACATGTGTGCCTGCAACAGCAGATAGAAAAAATTGACAGTTGAGAGCAGCTCTAAACACATATAGTATTTGGTGAGTGAGACTGCATGCAGGAGGCTAGGTATAGCAGACTGCACAGATGCATAGATCTTGCTGCAGGGGACAGACAGCACACTGGTGTAGGAAGTGCTTATTACAACAGGTGATCAGATGTTAATGCTTTGCTGGAGAAAGGTGAGGGTTGATGACAGGATGCATACACTAGAATGGGAGTACTAAGGTAAAACAACGAAGAGAACTGGCACAGATGCTGGAGCTCAGGAACTGGGGGCCACTTCTGTCACAGGGGACTAGGAGTCTTAGGAGACTTGTTGTACTGGAATGGGCAGGTGGCAGAGAGCATAAATAGGGAACTCTAGCACAGGATTGGATGGGATAGTCAGTATATTGAAACCACTCAGCTGACTCCAGATAAAATTGTGGCATGATTGCTACACCTGACCACAGCTGCAGATGAACCCTGTCATGATTGGCAGTGCCGAGTAGGGTAGAAGGGTCTTAGGGTCTGATTCAGATCCGCTCGTGAGCGCTGAGCGCTCGCAAGTGGGTCGATGTTGGCCCAGTGCACATGCACATGATGGAAGCGGCTCCATCATGCACATACCGTTGCTCCAGGTCTCGCTACAAAGGGAGCATACTGTCGATGTTGAGTAACAGCACACCACCTTTGGTGGGCGTGCCAGGGGTGTGGCTGCCCAGACGGAGGCATTCCCATGGGAATGCCTACCATCTAGGGCCAGCCCCCACTGACATCACTGGGACTTACAGCAACAACACCCTACCACAAGGGTCTTGTCGCAAGTCCGATGGTCATGATGGTCTTGACCATCGTGACCATCATCCTGGCCACTAACACTAGCTGTGGGTGGTCACCCACAGCTATACGAGCGGCCAGGAGGCCACTCTAAAAATACAGTAGGCGGGCACTGATTCAGAGCAAGCACTCTGAGAGAGCGGCTGGCTCTGAATCAGGCCCTTAGTAGCCATTCTTAGGTGTAAAAGACTAGAAAGAGATAAAAGTTAAAAATGCATGCCCCTTCTTCCCGAAATCCCTAACCAGCCTGGTCTGGTACTGGAAAATCTGGAGATAAACAGCCGCAGGCTGAACCAGTGGGGACTTACACTATAGCAAGGAGAAACACAGCATGGGGTACCTCTGCCATACCATAAACCATACCCAAATTGGTCAGCACAAGCCTGTAATTACTTGGGAAGTTGGGAACCCATAAAATGGGTTTTCCCATCCAGAGGATCCCCAGGCCTGGGCTGAAAGCTGGTGGCTATTTTCCTGTACCCCTATTGGCGGTGGGTGCATGGTGTAAAAATAGAAAACAATATTATTCTATACAGATGGACCACAGGTCCCAACAAGGCAATCCCAGCATGCCAGCACTTGTGGATCAACAATAATTTGGGGCCATAAGACAGACCATCTCCATGCTTAGCCATCTCTCTGTTACCGCCCAGAAATGCCCAATAAATTTTTAAGACATTTCTGAGACTGTGCGGCTCCAGGCGCCTTAATCATTACTGCGACCCTGTGCACATGGACTCTGGATGCATGCACAGTATGACTTAGATGCATGTGCACAGGAAAAAAATAGCTCAACTGTGTCCTACATCAGCAGTGCATCTTAATCAGCACCAAAGAGGGTTTGCCACATTAGGACAAATACCTACACCTACTTTAATTTCAAATTAAAAAGTTGCCTTTTAGTCATATTTGCCTACTCTCCTGGAATGTCCAGGACACTCACAATTTTTGAGTTGTTCTCCCTGACGCTTGGGATAACAGTCGCGCCTCTTACATGCTACCCACTTATTGAGTGAATGTGATGGTCCAGAGACTTGGTTAGGATCTTCATGTTGAATTACTTCATTGTGGCCCACCTCCTGCTTCACAATGCCGTGTATTATGAGGGATGAGGTCAAGATGATGTGATCATGGCACCATACTCCCCTGCTCTTCTCACCTGGCTGTCCCCTTCCAAAGGGGACAGCAATAATAGCAGAATGTATGCTTTATGTTAGCAGGTTTCATATCCTACAGTAGATACTGTGTCACACTGCATAAATGCCCTATTTGGCTGTCAGTTGTTTTGTCCTTCTCTTCATGAGAATTATATCAGTTTTGGCTATATACAGGATTTATTTTGCCCATTTTATGCCTTTTAAGTAGCTAGTCTTCATTTGTGCTGACAAAGTATATACTGTACTGTAGTACATATAGATTTTTTTACCACACTATTTTTTATATAATTGCCTCTAACATTATGAGCGTACTAATCAAAAATGTTGTAAATAAATGAAAAACTCAAAAGTATCTACAAATGAAATTGGGTTTTTGCATCCAACAGTTCAAGGTTCAATGCCTATAATTCTCAATAAATAATCCCTAAAGCAATAGAAGTATGTAATCTGCAGGGAGTACAAAGAAATTATTTCCCTCAGAGACTGTTATTAAAAAAATATTGTCTGCAGATGTTATAATCCAGAAATTGTAATCCAAAAAATATAATTTATAGACCATGGTGTAAAAAATTGTAAATCACACAGTAAATTTTAATGCGCAGTCTTCAGGTGCTTCAGCTGGGAGACAAACTTTCTCTATGAGAAAATATTTTTGCATGCTGACTTCGGAATGGAAAGCCACACATGAATAAGCATTTGCCAAATACTTTATCCACCGGATCACTGCTTCCCCTTGCTGCAGACGACATGTCAATCATGCATCATACTTACCAACTATCCCTGATTGTCATGGACACTCCCTGAAATAGTAGCTAAATCCCTGACTCCCTGAAGAGTCTATACATTCAAATGAGATTATTAGTGTAATTTCCCTGCATTATAAGGCACAATGGTCTCTTACATAGAACCACTTGTAAAACACAATACATGAGCAAGTCCTAAAAAATATCATTGTGTTTTCATCAACTGCTTTGGGACTCATTTACATTTTGATGTAAGTAAATTTTATGAGACCCCCATCAGATGTAGCAAAACACGTCCACTTTAACACACACTCATATTGTTGCTTTCACAATCATCCTGAAACTCTTTTTCAAAAGTAGGCAAGTATGTCATGCATGCGTTGGGCTTGTCCATATCATAGATCTTTTTCACTGCATTACAGAAGCTCTCTAGGCTACAATGCTTCACCTGGAGTTTTCTCCCGAGTATGATTTTCAAACACAAATGAAATAGGTTGTTTGGATATTGTACAAATATTGAAGAAGAAAAATGGATACTGCTGTTGCATGAAACTGCTGCTGATTATCTGTGACAACAGCTACAAATACTGTATGTATATGTATGTATATATATATATATATATATATATATATATATATATATACATATTGTGATAGAAGCACTGGTAAAGTGGTCAATGGCAGGTACGTTTGCCCTAGGTTTTTGGCCTATGTGTTCTAAAAGACCCCAGGAGAAGTCTGTTTTGTAATCAGGCCAGAGTATTGGCTTTTGGAAAAGCCGGTTTGGGTCCTGGGGGGGTGGATGTGAGGAGAGGGAGGGCTCCATCCACAGGCCATTCCAAGTTTTGGGCCTTTCAGCCTGGTAGCAGGCTCATTAGGGCTTACACCTGGAACTGGTTGATTTAAACTGTGTTCAGTTGTAGCTGAGGGTCTCATACATGTGAGAGCAGGCCGCAGGTTAGCTTGGTCTGAAACACTGTTGGCTGTAAACCAGAAGGTACTGTGGACGGGGATTTTGTTTAGTGTTCTGTTAGATAGGGAACTTGCTGTCTAGTTACTGCCCAGCCGGGCAAGGTTTATTTTATGTTTTGTTTATTTGATTGTTGAAATTGCACAATAAAAACTGGCACCGTCCTGCTTGCATGAAAATCCACGACTGGAGTGCTGTTTCCTGGCTGCTGTGTGTAAGGTGGTGTCCATCTACCCCAGGAGAGGGACCCACTACCCTAACCTTATTGCAATATATTATATATGTATTTGGAGTACTACCCCATTCTTTAGTACAAATACTACCACAGTACTTGTTAACTTCCTCATACAAACATTTGGACACCCCTCTGGATGGATGCTAAAATGGTATTGGGATTAACATAAAGGAGGTTGAAAGTGAGATCAAAGAAAATGAGGTTGGCCATTGGGTTAGTGCAAAGGAATATGCAATAGAAGAATGTAAAAGGGATCTGTATTTGTAAGTAGGAGAATGCAACAGAATTAGTAGATAGGAGGGTATCAATATGAGTAAGGCAAGGATTGGGTTAGCAATATGATCTTTACAAAGTGGTTACTGGTGATATAATTAGTGATTAGAAGGTTGCCATAATGTTTAACTGCAGGAAAATAATTTTGGTATCAGTGTAAAAGGTGAATACAGATTGAATCAATGCAAGGACAACTAACACATGCATTGCACAGTATAACACACTCTCCACAGTAAAATACAAACATATCACTATATCCCACATACTACTGAGTTAGTTTAATCAGGAATTGTGAGAAAAGCATCAAACCTTGGCAATTTCCATGACTCCAAACACAGATTTTTGTTTGCCCCACATTCTTCAAGGAGTCCTTTTGTCCAGTCTCCAACAGCCCTCACATGCACACTAAAAAATGGATCTTCTGGAGCTGAAGTTAGTGTAAATGGATGCCACTCTAGGTGTGATACAGCAGGACATTGAAGAAAAATATACTGGCCTGGCTCCATTGTGAAATCACGTTTCTTCATTTGAATTTCTAGAACTTCAGATGAATGAGAAACAACCTAAACAAAAAGAATAACAAACAATGGATGGATGGAGAGATGGATGGATGGATGGATGGATGGATGACTAGTTACCTTTGTGATGACAACTTGCTGTTTAGATCTCCAAAAACGAATTACCCTTTCACAAGCATATAACACCAAAGGACAAACAACCCATTTCCAAGTCTGTAAAGATACATTAGCAGAAAGTATAAATGTAAAAAGATTAAGGTTGATTCTGCGAGTCAAATTATTGCATGAAGATGAATTGAGTATTGATCACATAAAAACAAACCAAAAGACACTACACAAAAAACCCATAGTAACAGTATGCAAATAATGCATTCATTTTGTGACATTGTCATTTATCAAGGTCAAACATTAGAATTAGAAAGGACATCATCATTTATCAGATTCAAATGTCAACATTCATAAGAATAAAAGTTAATTATCTGTGTACAGAGAGTGGACAGGATATACTAAGCATCACATCCACGTTGTGGTACATTCTGCCTCTTATCAGGTACTTACCAGTGATAATATCGCCAATATGTATCTAGAAATACAATTAAGATCACAGAGGACAGCTCTCCCAATAAGAGCTGTCCTTTGCAATTGAGGGACTTCTGGGTTTATGACCCAGAAGTCCCTCTGGCATCCTTCTGCGCATGTGATGCGTGCTCTTGGGGGATCCTGGGAGAGATCCGATTGGTTCCCTCTTTGGGTGAAGTGCAAAAAGAAGCCCATAGGCTTCTCTTGGGTAACGCCATCTAATGATGATGTTACCCACCTGGTACAAGCTCTAGAATGTATTGCATTCCGTAGCTTGGTACATATGGAAATGCTGCCAAAACTGTGAAAACAGGGGTTTTCGGTGTTCTGACCACATTTCAGCCTTTAGTACATCCCACCCAGTATGAGAAGTTCATGAAGTGTGATGAGGGACATAAATACAAAATGATTAAGAAGTTATTAGGCTGATATTTTACAAATCCTTGCACATAGCTGGGTGATTTCACTGGTCAACAGCCAAAATGTTTTGACAATGAAATCAGTAAATTCTGTCTAATGATAATATGCAAAATACATATATGACATCCAAAAAATGTTTTATTAGCGCTGGTTTCTTTATTACAGTATAAATCACATACAGCATGGTTTGCTTGTGTATTTAGCTACATTATATGGTTTTAGTTTGGCCTTCAAGGCAATCACTATGTCCAAGGGTAAAAAATGTCCAATACAGTTTAGTGGAGCTGACCTAGATCCTGTTACCTCCCCTGCACATTAATAGCCTGATTCTGAGTCTGATGCTGCCACAATGGTGATCTCACATCTGCAACTTTGTGCAAATGTGGCTACAAAGCCATTTCTTGGTGTACATCTGTGTGTCTGAATGGACAGTCACCCACTTTCAGCATCCTTAGATGCCATAATATCGAATCTTGCATCAGCCCTATGACAGGTGGCAATTTTCCATCAGAGTATGGTCTCCTATGTGAGCAATTAAGCATCTATGTTTTAGGAAAATGCCTACAACACTCCCGTAACACACCCATAAGACAGACCATCTCCATGCTTCTAAATAATGACCTCCCAGTCACCGCCCAGGAATGCTCGATACATTTTCAATGTAATTATCCATGTGTGTCTGAAATCACAACTGCTACTGTGTACAAACTCAATAAGGATGCACTTGCAGAAAAACATCACACAACTGTGGGCCTGATTCAGACCCGCTCGCAAGCTTGTCGATTTTGGCCCAGTGCGCATGTGCACAACGGAGCTGGCTCTGTCATGTGCCATCGCTCCGTGTCTCATACCAAAGGGGGCGTGCTGTCCCATGGGAACGCCTACCATCTGGGACAAGTGATGTCAGTGGGAATGCTTTCGAATCTGTTTGTGCCGAAAGCACTCCTGGGCTTGCTTCTTAATTTGGTTCTGATCAAACATCATGCAAAACAAATCACTTACATTCACTCTTCAAACATCAAATACCAGGATTGTGATGAATGACTGTTTTTACATCTGAAAAATCATGTAATCCTGTCTAACTCTGATGTTAGACTGACCAATACTGGTGTATTTAACTGAGCGTTGTCAAGTTCATTTTGCCTTTTGCAATTTTTGTAAACGTCTATTATAAATGGAGACCTGTAAGTATGTTTCACTTTTATGTTTTTATATATCCAATAAAATTATTGCCTATTTTCTATGTTTGGTATGCCACAATGACATTCTATTGCTCTCATGTGATCAAAGTTTTTGACATTAGATGAAAAGATATTGTCTAGTGCAGGGGTAGCCACCCTGATCCTCAAGAGCTACCAACATGTTTTTCAGGTCTCCTCACATAATCACAATCTTTTCAAATGTATTAGTGAGTAATGAATATACCTAGGTGGTCTGGAAAATGTGAACTGTTAATAGCTCTCGAAGACCAAGGTTGGCTACCCCTGTGCCTGGACAACCTGTGACTCTCCAGGTGTTGTGAAACTACAAGCCACAGAATTCACTGATAAGTATAAACTGGCAGAGCATGCTGGGGCTTGTACTTTTACTGGAGCTTGTAGCTACACAGCACCTAGAAAGCCACAGGTTGTCCAGGCATGGACTGGAAACTCACATCACCAAATTAGATACCAACTTGTGTTTCTTATCTTGAAATGCATTTTATTTCCACTACATATTAAATAGTCCATGAAAATAACCATGTAAAAAAGTATAATTTATAAACTTAAATCATGTCACATTGAACTATGGGCCTGACTCAGGTTGGATCACAACTGCGATTATGCACGCTATCAGCTGATTGTTGCCAGTCACTGTGATCGGGTATGTGATCACAGAGACTACACAGACCCATCACAAAGTGATTGACAGGAAGTACCATTTGTGGGCGGTGACGGGGGGGCCTGCAAAATGCAGGCGTGATAGTGAGTTCGAATGCCATTGCATGGGCGTGCATAAATTATCCACTGTTATAGCATATACAGCTTGAGCTCTTATTACGTACTGGAAGGTTAGCAATTTCTGAGTAAGGCATGACCATGTGTAAGTGTCCCTGAGGCTCCGATTGTACATGACGTTACTGATGTTTTCGCAGTCTTGCAAAGTATTACGGATGGGTTTAAGGTAAGGTTGGCTTCCTTAGGTTATGCTGTGATGGCATAACAATCGCAGTGGTTTAGCATACCTTCGCAGTGAGACTACGTGCGTGATCGCAGTGGCGATCATAGTTGCGATCCAACCTTGATCAGGCCCAATATACAAATAAATTCTTGCACATGTTAATTTGTTTCTTTTACATCAAATTGTAAGCTTTTACATATGCAATCTTCATTATGTTACATTTTACTGGAATACAGTATTTGTACTAGTTTCTTTTACAGCCTGCACCATAGCGCCTATTTCTGTATATAGTTAGAAAACAAAAATGATTCTTACCGCTGGTTTGCTGCCAGAAAACTGTGGTAAAGGACATTGTGCAATATCTCCCCACTCATAATAATGGTCTTTACAATATGAAAGATTATGTAATAACATGCTTTGCGGTGTCTGGCCACGAACTACCTGTCTGGAAAATCAATATGGACTTCAGACTCCAGTTATGAAAATTGACAAATAACAGTGCTAAATCAAAATTTATTGTGTGGCAACTTCATTTTACAAGATTTTGTTCTATACCTTTTCTGTTGGCATCTATGAGACTAGGGGCCAAATGTAATAGGGTGAGAGATTAGAAAAGTGAGAGTTTCTGACACTTTTTAAACTTTGCCAATGTAATAGAGTCCAAAAACACAGTAACAGAGTGAACTTGCATGTTTTTTTAGACTTAAAAAACTCTCACGATTTAAAATCTCATTCAGATGTTTTCCCATTTTGAAGATAAAACTCAACCAATGTGAGAGTTTACTGCTAAACTCTCACATTTTCTAAACTCTCACCCTATTACATTTGGCCCTATGAGTCAGATTCAGAGGTGCACATAGATCACGTGCAGCTGCAATTTCTCTTGGATTCTCAAGTATAAAAATATACAAATGGGAGTTTAAGCAATCTCCTTGTGCGCTACCGCGCAATGGACTTTGCAGCCCTGTGACACCCACTTTGCATATGTGAGCAATGCCCAAGCGTGAGGGTGGATCTGATTTCTCCCCATCGATGCACTATCGGTCGTGACATTGACTCCTCACGCTGCCCCTGCCTGGCACAATCTTTCTTTAGATATGGCCATTGTGGCTGCAGTTTTGCAAACTGGATCGCAGCCGCATGCTAAAACACACCCATGACACATCCGCTTTTTGCAAAGACTTAAGGGCACCACCAAGTCTCTATCCTGAACTGCCCATGCATCACAGAAGCCATTTCAGGTAACAGCGATGTTGTATGCAAATATGTACACCATCGCACTCTGTTTTTCTCACATGCACAGTAACCTACCTATCTCTACCTATCATCCGGTCTCTCAACTGTATTAATCTCTGTGTCAGGCCCTATGAGTGGGAACATGTTCAGTTCAGTGGGAAGCTACAGTTGATATTTAAGTTAGCCTGAAAGTATCAAATACTTTGTCGACTGCTACCTGTGTCCATAACTCATATGTGATCTTGATCTATCATTTCTTTGCAGATTTATTGATTTCTGAGATGTTCAGAAAATATGTAATGCAGTGTACAGTATAACAGCCTTTGTAGACTTGCTCCCTATACTTTCCATACTACTACAGGCAGTCAGAAGTCAGATGCCAGTCCTATATTGCTAAATCTGTGTTGTACATTTTTATGCTTTATTTGTTTGTTTCTTATTTCACTTTATTACAGAAACTATCATTAAATCATTTTGGAACTTAAGATCCTATTTATATTATGTAAAAAGGGCTTCAAAGATTAACTTGATTTATATAAAGATTGTATTTTAACAAAAAAATACAGAGTGATATTCTTGTAATCATTTGTTACTCATTTTAAATGGTGCTCCAACCAATCAGCTTCTAACTGTCATGTGTTTAAAAAAAATGACAGTTAGGAGCTGATTAGTTTGAGCATCATTTAAGATGAGAAACGAGTGATAACAAGAATATCAATTATTGATAAATGAGGACCAAAGTATGATATTAAAGAACAATTACTCTTTAGTTTATCATGGTATAGCCAGATGTGAAACCACAATGCATCTCATTATTTTTACTGGATAACCCAATTTGTGTCTACAGTAATGGATGTTGTTATAGGGAACCTGCAGGTCATGATCCTCAGGATAGTTATTCTAGGGAGGTTCATCATTCTACGGAATTTTTGCCACTTTCAATACAGTAGCACATAGCCTTATGGGTACCAGGGAAAGATAGTGACTGAAAGTGACCCCTTAAATGTTGTTATATATAAAGTGTGTTTAGACATTAACCCTAATTGTTATCAAACCAATGGTAGCCACAGAAATGTATGCTTACCCTGCACCATGTATAATAAGTCCAATGAAAAAAATAATTGACAGATTATGGGTATAATTGAAGACTTCATAGAATGACCTTCTTATGAGCTCTGTAGAAGAAGTTAGAATTAAGACTAAAGCCAAGGTGATGACAAAACCAGTGATGCCAGCTAGTGAGACAAATACTTCTTTTGTAATGTTCTAGAAAAAAGGGAAGAACATAATCACTACAAAACAAGGCATTACTTGTAATCCATAATGACAAATCAGCCATTTGTTATCATTGACTTAATGTTTTAGATCAATCACGTTAATTGGCTGTTTGCTATGAGATACTTTAGATTTGCTGGCTTAAAGCCTATAACTCAGGTGATAATTTCAAAAAGTAGAGGGCACTCAGCAGTCCTCTGATTAAACATTCATCATGTGCATATATAGTAAATCAACTTGAAAAGATGGTCGAAATTCTGGTCTAGACTAGACCTTTGACACCACCTCCCATCTGAGCAGCAAACCAGTGAGTTACAATGTATATACTATAATATATATATATTTGTATATATATAATACAAACTCAGCACTCACTTATACCCCTTTTACACCAGAGCAAAAACCTGGGTTTTTGCTGGGTCTACCCGGGTCACAGCTCAGTGTAAAAGGGTCCCTGAAAAATAACCCGGGTCGAGTGACCCGGCAATCCTACCCAGTTAGCTACCAGGTCAGACCCAGGATGGACCTGGGTAATGGTGCAGTGTAAACAGCGCAACCCAGGTTGTCCAACCTGGGTCATGCCTAAAATGAGCTGATTGGTGGTTGTGGAGCAGTCACCTCCCACTTTTTATGACTCACAAGTTCAGTGTGAATGGGGCTGACTAGGGAATAACCCAGATCAATGGTGCTGTGTAAACGGTGTCTCACCTGGGCCTGACCTGGGTTGGAACCATGTCTGAAAACCCAGGTCGGACCAGGGTTTTTGGTGGAAAAGAGGTATCACTCATATTCTAAACTGTAATATATTTATATAGAGGGAATGTTAGTTCCAAAATGTTGCAATAATTTGTTAAGCTGACAAACCACGTTACATCTTCCCTTCTAGTCAGTCCCTACACTGAAACTCAAAAATATGAGCATTGCTCTGCCTTATTTGGTTCCTGCTATAACATAGATGTTAAATACAAAATTATGCTTGCATGGGTTCAGGTACTGTCTTAAACAAATAGAATGACACCCAAGCATCACAGTTAAGGAACACCTGGGGAATAAGTTGGCAAAATTTGGCAAAATTGGGGTGCCATAGAAAGTGTGAACACAAAATATTTATATTAACAATTGGCTTCAATCCACGGCACTCAAGCATTTGTGGTGCCTTTGGTATAAGACCACACTATTTAAATAAAAAAGTCATACAAACTTGGCACCCACCTACTTATATTCCAAACTGTAATATATTTAAATTCAGGGAATGTCAGGCAGAGCAATGATCATATTATTGAGTGTCAGTGTAGAGACTGAACAGAAGGTGAGGCCGCGATGTGGTTGGTCACCTTAGCAAATTATTGCAATATTTTGGAACTAACATTCCATGAATTTAAATATATTACAGTTTGGAATATAAGTAGGTGGGTGCCGAGTTTGTATGAGTTTTTTTACTTAAACATTATGGTTACATACCAAAGGCACCACAGTTGCTTGATGCCTGAGTGCTGTGGATTGAAGCCAATTATTTATAATATAAATATATATATATATATATATATATATATAAACTGTCCTGATGTTGTCATGATTTTCTACCCCAATATCTCACACTGCAGTGAAGGGAGAGCTCAAAAAGACCAGCTGAAGAGGAGCCTGTTGAGAACAATTGTGCTCAGTGCGAGAGGGGATGGGTTGTGGAGGAGGCGATTTGGGGAGGGACAGGAACTGGGCAGGAGGGGGAGGACCATTTTCAATTTATTATACTGTATATACTATCTTTAAGGTCCTAGAGTTTTGCTGGGGTTTTTTGTTCATTCAATTTAATTGTGCATGCAGGCAACTCATCACAAATTAAGTATACATAAGTATACAGCAGTGTGAGTGGCAATTTTTTTGTATCTCATATTAGATTTTTTTCAGACTTAATTAGTATATATACAGCAGTGCTGGAGTGAAATAATATTAATTAAGCCTACAGCACAAAACCCCATAAAAAAGATGTCTGTGAAAATGCAAAACATACATGAAAATATCCAGAAGAAAATAATTTTACATTTTATTTCATCATTTTTTTTTCCTCAAGATCATTTTGTTGATGTAAGTAAATAAAATATATATATTTTATTAATAAATGACTTTCATAAGCTGGGTATACACAGCAACGATCCACTGAACCAGCGACAGCCTGATATGATGTATGAATATATCATGTTTATGTACACATGACATGAACCATCGTGCGATGATGCCAATTATGGTTACCTGGCTAATGTAACCAATACCTGCCATACTGTATGTCATCCCATCTGATAAACAGCACATCAAATTGAAAGATGGACCCATGCAAATCATCAAACTTTGGACCTCATTTATCATTGAGTGATGTCACCAATTCACTCATTCCTAATCTTAAATGGTGCTCCAACCAAACAGCTCCTAACTGTTATGTGCTTGAAAAATTACAGTTAGGAGATGATTGGTTAGAGCACCATTTAAGATTAGTGATGAGTGATAACAAGAATATCATTCATTCATAAATGAGGCCTTATGAATCATATGTACACACTGTGGTCATGCAGAGTGGTCGTAGGAAATCCACAAAATGACTTACTGTGTGGTAGCTTCTAATTGGATTTAAGTAACTCTCATTAGAATGGTTTCCAATGTATGAAAGTAAGTTACATAGACTTCCGGCCTCTATTGATTGACTCATGTGATAGCGCTGTATATTAATCAAATGTGCAATAATATGGATAGCTGCAAAAAAAAGTGTTAATAGTCTTGATCTTCTTAAAGTGTTCCAAAAGCATAAACAAGTCTACAATATAAATGAAAGGTGAATGCTAAAATCATAATACATTTTAAAATACAATTTCTCATTGAAACATTATTACTGCACAAGTTGTTCCCCAATATTTTTCTTTAACATCTATTTTTTTATTCAAATTTGAAAAAAATTGTAAGCAACGAAATGTAAATGTACAGAGATGTAAGTAATGATAAAACAGAGATATGTAAATCAATTATAAATTTTAAACAGTGTTGCAGGATTGCAGAAAAAAATTGATATTCACATATATTAATACAAATGAGCTTAATCTAGCAGCATATTTCAAAGCAGACAACTAACAAAAAAATTGGTGGGCAAATGATGGCCTGCGGCTTGTATTGGTTCATTAGCCAATTGCTTCTGGCCCAAGTTCTATTACCCTACACCACCTGTATGCGGCCCACTGGGCAAACACAGCCTGGGAAGGGGGCAGTGTGGCAGGTGCAGATACTATTTCATGCCTTGAATAGGCCACTCTGCAGGATCACAAATATTTGCCACATTACAAAGACTTCTATATATAATATTATAAGGACATATTCTCATTCAGTTGTTTGTGTTGCAGAGAGTGCTGACACCATTTTTAAAGTTTTATTGTATTCCAAGTTTGTGAATTACACTGGCACCTGGAGAACTGATTAATGAGATCCAGTTTTATTAATTATCAGACTGTGATTTATAGCGAGAAAATTGTGTTACAACTGAGGATATACATGTGTCATATGTCTCAAGGCATCCCTCTCCTTTTGGGTTTTGTGTGCATCTCAGGGCATAAATTAAGGAGAAAATAAACTTCCAAAGGAGTCCAGGTATGAAGCCTCAGTAGGGGATATGGGGGATGAAGCTGAAGCTTTCTGAAAATTAGTAAACACAAATTTCAGCTCACGTAGGGAGATGGGCCTTAGATTGCACACCCTAAGCACAATGTGAGGTGCTACCTGTTGAGACTTGTAGTGCTGCAAGCAGAAAACGCAACAAATGCAGGTGCACACTCTAACCATGCTGAACCTAATAATAATACTGCTAAATTGCATCAAAGAGGTTCTAAGCATAATGATGGCCATAATTATGGGCCTGCCCACCATATCCAGGTGACCTCCATCAGGCAGGTCCCTAACACTCCTATGGAACAAATATAGGGCAAGGGACCCCCCAGGCCAACCCAGCAGAACCGCCCCATGGCATCACACTAGTGTGAGATTTAAAGTGAAGGATAAAGAATAATAAAGAAGCACCTATGTGTTAAGTCCTACATAAGTAGATGGTTAAAAGTGTATAAAGTGCTACATATATAAAAAACAAACTAAAGAAGTGAAAAAGTATACATTACGATGCCATGAAACAGCCCAGCCACACCAGCCCAGAGAGCCACGCAGCCCAATACCAGTCCCAAACTGACACACAGCATATGTATATTAGGTCTTACCCTCAGTGTGCCTTATTAGATGTTCAGCTCTTCTGAATTTTTAAACTATTTAATTATGCGGTGCTAACTACAGTCAACAAAACTATTTCCCCTTCACAATCCAAAATGTTGAAAGTTGCGTCTTAAATTTTTTATAGATTTTCAATTTAATTACAAAATTATGAAATCTAAATGTGTTAGTGACCTCTGTTTTGAGAAAATAACAGTTTACTGTAAGAAATAGTTGTCATTTGATCTCAGCTTATGGATAAGGTGGTCATGTGACATGGGGCACCAAGAGGGGGGGAGGTACTAATTACCCGGGCCCGGGCTTGCTGGAGGAGCCCGGGGCCCGGGTCCAGCTCCGCTCCCCCCCTCTTACATCACAGCAGCCCAGCACACACTGCTGTGTGCTGGGCTGCACTGGAAGACTGCTCACGGCTGCTAAGAAGCAGCCACAGCAGTCTCCTAAGCCTGTGGGGCAAGCTATCAAGCTGATCATGCACTGGGCTGAGGGGGCTCACTGCACTCCCCTCCCCAGCACACAGCACCCCTTTGTGGCACTGAAAAAAAAAATTAAAACCTAAGGGGGCGTGCCCACACCTCCCACGATTAGACCATGCCCCTTTTCTACCAGGGCCCGGCGTGGCTCTTGGCAGGCCTGCATGTGACAAATCTGTCTGTTAGTGGCATCAACACAGGGGTGCAGTTGATATGAGCCGCTGGCCGGGTATCACCCTATGAGGAGTGACACTAAAGTGCTGAAGCCTCCTCAGTGACAGGAGCTTGGTGCTGCACTGTAGGATTATGTGCAGTACTCAGCTTCTGACACAGTGAGGGAGCTGGCACTGCACACAGAATGGTCCCTGGGGCAATCTGCATATCCAGGACCCCTGAAGTGACTAAAATGGGGATAGGCATACATTCCTGCCTGTGGGGCCACACCCCCTTTTTGCCAGCACACTACAACCCTCCCCACATCAGTTGTCACCACGGGGAGGGATGCCACTGGTCCTAGTTGCAAAAGTTGTTGCAATTAGAGTAATTTGTGAGAGACCACTCACAATATATGCAATAAAGAAAAGTTTATTTCAGTAATGACAAATCAAAGTGCATTTAATGACAGAATCAAAATAAAAACTAGCAGGGTGAATCAGCCAGTAAATGAACATTATCAGTGAATGAAATTTTTTATGACTAAAGTGTCACAAACTCACGGGTGGATAGTGGATGCTAAACCTGTACATCAGGATTGGGGAGACCCAGTACTGAGCGCAAGGAGGTTTGGTGATGCATCCAACACACAGGTCATGGCTCTCAGACTTGTTTCCCTAGTACAGGTGCTGGTGAACTCTGGATTGGAGCAGAGTACAATGAAGGTGTACAAATGTAGTTGACAAGCTGGGTCAGAACCAAATGTACAAGATGGTACCAGTGATTAAACATAATCAGGTCATAGGAGGAGACAGAATCAGGTCAAAAACAAGCCAAGGTCAAGAGCGAGCACAAGAACACTGGATAATGGTTTGGGAGTCTATACTCTGGCAAAGAATAAGTGGACATGCTTCTCCTTGTCAGGATGCGGCCTGGGATCGGCTGCTACTCACCTCCGTGCCAGCATCCTTGGGCTTAGGTGTTCAGTCGCTTGGAGTGGAGGTGAGAGGGGACTGAATATTCTCCCCAGGGTCTGCTACTTCTTCTATGTGTGTGTCCTGGTTTCCGGGGTGCTGGGCATGGGTGCAGCCATGTTGGTCCATATGACCTGACTAGTCTTATGGTCACTCAGCTGATCCTCTGATCCAATGACCAGCTACCTAAGTGTATTTAAGTCTGACATCCAGGAATAGGAAGCTGCTGTTCAACTTTGCTGTTCCAGTGACTGTGATACTCACCAGTGTTTCTCCGTGTTAATTCCTCAGTATGTTGCTTCAACCTTCTCGCTGTTCTCAAGTATTATTTGCATCAGCTCCCAGGCTGACTTCCAGTATGTCAATTCTGTTCTCTCACTGAGCTTCAGTTCTTTTCATAACAGCTCTTGTGTTATTATTGTGCTGTTCAGTTCCCCTGCTGCCTCCCTGTGTTACTTTTACTAGTTAGTTCTCAGATGAATCTTTGACAATTCTCAGTGCATCCCTGTGTTACATTTTCCTGTGTTCTCAGTGCAAGTCAGCGACTGATTCCTTTACTATTCTCAGTGCATTCCTGTGTTACATTTCCCTGTGTTCAAGTATTCAGTTCACACACTGATCTCCTGTATACAAGTATTCAGTTCATATGCTGATCTCCTGTGTTCAAATATTTAGTTTACATGCTGATCTGCTGTGTTCAAGTATTTAGTTAAGCTGTTCTCCTGTGTTCAAGTATTAAGTTCATGCTGATCTCCTGTGTTCAAGTATTCAGTTCATATGCTGATCTCCTGTGGTCAAGTATTCAACACACACACACTGATTTTCTGTGTTCAGGTATTAAATTCATACGCTGATCTCCACAGATTGACAAATATACTCAGAAGGTTTACTACCAGAAAGGGTCCTCAAGCAATGACTTAGTACTGTTATCTATATCTATATAATAAATTAAACTGAGGACTCAATTTACTACTCAATCTATAGAAACACAGGAAAAATATGCAGATTCACTTTAACAAATCAAAAGGAATACATGTGCACCACCGTTTGCATAAAAAGACATAACAGTATCTAAAAGATTTTATAATAAACATATATAGCACAAAGAGGAGAGCGCAGGATTCAAGAGTATATTTATTTAGGTAAAAAAACAAAAAAACATAACAATTAAAACATCATTCAATATATGTACTGTATATAAATGACCAGGTTCTTGGAAAGCAAATAAACCAATAAAAGATAATAAAGACAGTGATATTCATTGATTTGTCACTCTGTAACTGATCAAATTGTGCAAATGAGTGGTTTCGCAAGAATCAGTCCATATTATTAGTAGATTATAAGCAGTAAAGCTGAGCTGATTAGTATAAACTAGAGATGATCAAGTCTGGTTCTCTGAGAAACGGACCCACCCGAATATAGAGGATCCGAGTAAGATCCAAGTCCAGCTTGGGTTTTCCCGCCTAACTCGGAATACAAAACGAGGCAAAATATCATCCTCCCGCTGTTTTATTCTCACAGGTTTTGGATTCTATAAAGGTCCCGGTGATCTGCGCCATTTTCACTCCGACTGTGGAGAGTGTACAGAACAGACGTGCTCTGTTGTTCAAGGGTGCAGTGTTGTAGTTGTTCAAGGGTGCAGTATTGTTGGGCTGTGGCTGCAGTACATAAAGTGGGTCTGTTGATGTGTCCCTGTTGCCCTGTCAATCAAGGGGCTCTGTTCTTCTCTGTTGTTCAAGGGTGCAGTGTTGTTGGGCTGGGGCTGCAGTACATAAAGTGGGGGTGTTGCTGTGTCACTGTTGCCCTGTCAATCAAGGGGTTCTGTTCTTCTCTGTTGTTCAAGGGTGCAGTGTTGTAGATGCTCTAGGGTGCAGTGTTATCGGGCTGGGACTGCAGTACATAAAGTTGCGGGTGCTGCTGTGTCACTGTTGTCCTGTCAATCAAGGGGCTAGGGCTGCAGTTCATAATGGGGTGCTGTGTCTTCCAGGGGTGCTGTGTCAATCCAAGGGTGCTTTTCCCCAGTGTAAAAAATGGTAAACTTAATAATTATCATTCCACAAAAAATAAAAAAGATATTTTTTGTGTGTGTGCTAGCTACACTATTATTGTTCAGTGAAACTGCCGGCCAGACCACAGTTTATCATCCATGTATTTGTGACTCTGCAGGTGGTCCATCCGCATTCTGCAGGGGTGCTTTGTTGTCTATAAAGGGGTGCTGTGTTATTCATCAAGGGACTGCTGCCTTGTCTAGGGCTGCTCTTCCCCAGTGTAAAAAAAATAATATTGTTCGGTGACACTGCCGGCCAGACCACAGTTTATCATTCACATATTTGTGACTCTGCAGGTGTTCCATCCTCAATCTGCAGGGATGCTTTATTGTCATAAAAGGGTGCTGTGTTGCTCATCAAGGGGCTGTTGCCTCATCCAGGGGTTCTCTTACCCCCAGTGTAAAAAAAATTATTGTGCGGTGACTCTGCCAGCCAGACCGCAGTTTATCATCCACATATTATGACACTATAAGTCATAGTGGAGTGTGTTATTCTTATTCATAAAAAATATTGGCCCTCATTCAGTGCCGGATGCTCTGAGCAGAGCGCACGCTCTGAATGAGGGCCGTCCTCCATAATTATGGAGCATCCTCCTGGACGCTCATATAGCTGTGGGTCACCACCCACAGCCGATACGAGCGTGCAGGTTGATGGCTGCGATGGTCTTGACCATCGCGACCATCGCCACTGCGAGCCGGAGCCTGCGGTTGAGTTTCTCAACCGCAAGGCCCGGAGTGATTTTGGCTCTATCAGAGCCAAAATCACTCCCACTGACATCACTAGTGATGTCAGTGGGGCCGGATTCAGACGGTAGGCGTTCCCTTGGGAACGCCCCCATCTGGAAGGCACGCCCCCGGCACACCCACCAAAGGGGGCGTGCTGTCAATCAACATCGACAGCATGCCCCCTTTGATCAGACACAATGAGTGAAGGAAAGTCCTTCGCTCGTCGCATCTGGCGCATGCGCATGATGGAGCTCCCACCGTCGTGCACATGCGCAGTGCACACCATCGACCCACTTGCGAGCGGACAGCCGCTTGCGAGTGTGTCTGAATCAGGCCCATTGTTTTATCCTATTTTTTATTCATTAAAATTATTATGACACTGTAAGTGGTAGCACAGTATGTTATTCTTTTTTATTCATAAAAAATATTGTGACACTATGGGTCATTGATACCGTAGTGTAATATTGAAAATTGTTGCAAATTGACAAGTGTGCTGTAACCCATTACATTCGTGTTTGTTGATATGGAGAACGATCAGTTTAGAGGAGAGCAGGAGCCATATACTAGTGCTAGAGCTGCTGCCAGTGCTACCAGTCATGATTATATTAGTCCGTCTACATCATCTACTAAAGGCGATGCCCAAGGGCATATAGGGCTTAAGTCATGGCATAGAAAATCAAAGACCCAAGCTTTTACAGTGGTAAAGAAAAAAACATCAAAGGGAAAATTAGCTGCAAAAAGACATAAAATTGGCAATATGCCTTTCACCACACGAAGTGGCAAGGAAAGGCTAAGGCCTTAGCCTTTATTTATGACTGGTGTTTCTGCCTTAGCCGCACAAGATACAGCAATGCAAGTTGCAACCTAGTACTGATGGACTCCAGTCGACATCAATCTGTGCTCTGGGCCCAAGTTCTGGACCTGAAAAAAAAAATAGTGTCTTTTGTCTATTTTTTTTCTGTGTGCGCGTGTTAGGCTTAGCCGCACAAGATGCAGCAGCAACGGAATTTGCAACCTTGTGCTGCCCTACTCCAGTCATCATCAATCTTTGCTCTGGGCCCAAGTTCTGGACCCGAAAAAAAAAATAAAACAAATAGTGTCTTTTTTTGTCTAATTTTTTTCTATGTGTGTGTGAGTGTTAGGCTTAGCTGCACAAGAACAAGATACAGCCAAGTAACAACCTAGTGCTGCCCAACTTCAGTCATCATCAATCTGTGCTCTGGGCCTTCTTGACCTGAAAAGAAAAATGTCTATTTTTTTTCTGTGTGCACACACGTGTTTGAAATTTGTAACCGCACCTTGGCTACACTATTGGTGCTTGTGACACTGCTTCAAGACCACAGAAAATATGGAGGGCTGTCACATGACAAGAGAGCAAGGCCAAGAACCACATGTGTAGCTTCCGCCAGCAGTCATCATGATAATGCAAGGCCGTCAACTTCCTCATCCTCTATGAAGGCCCATGCCCCAGGGCAAAAGCAAGTTACCTTTAGATAAACAAAAAATTGCCAATATGCCATTCACTACACAAAGTGGCAAGGAAAGGATAAGGCCTCGGCCTTTATTTATGATGACTGCTGGTTCTGATAGCCCATCTGCTTTTAGTAGTAGTGGTGGTGGTACCATTAAAAAATTTTAAGTTGTTAAGAAGAGTAAGACAGCTCTGGAAAAACCAACTGTGTGCCCTGAGAAATCTAAATCACAAATCCCCGAGGAGAGTGCAAGTGTGTCCATGGTTGTCATGTGTGAGCCAGACCTAAATACTAATGTACTGGAGGATCCTCCAAGTTCCAACATTTGTGTGCCCTCTGTAAATGTGGGGAAGTGCAGTCAACATCTTGCAGATGTAGTCAGTGAGGATGCTTCTGTTGAATTGCACATGAAGGAGGAGGATATTTTGGTAGTTTAAGGTGCTAAGGATGATGAGCATGTTGATGATGAAGATGTTGGTGAAGAGGATGTTGATGATGAGGATGCTCTTTGTGTAAGTAAGACAACAGCTGTTGCCCATGGATTGAAAAAGCCACAGCCCATTGTTGACATGCCGTGGCAAAAGACAAAAAATCCACTTCTCACGTGTGGAATTATTTCCACCCCAATCCGGACAACAGTTGTCAAGCCATATGTAACCATTGCCAAGCAAGAGTGAGTACAGGGAGGGACCTAAACAACCTAGGAATTTCCTCTTTGAAATGTCACTTGGAGTGCATTAATCAAATATCAAAGTGTTTGTCACCAAGTTCCAAAACTCAAAACGTAACAAGTCCAGTGTCACCTAACTGCTCCCTCTCTGTGGGATCCAAGCGCCTTCGATCTCCACCACCAACACCTGCATCATCAACATCCTCATTCATCAGCGGGAGTAGTCCTGCTGCATCCAATGTTTTTATTCAAAGCATGATTGACTCCTCTCCTATCCATGATTCCTCAGAAGGATCCTTGATGACTACGCCTGTTGCTGCTGCTGTTGCTGTGAGTGGATCTTCATCCCAGAATGGGAGCAGGAGGAAGACTACTTGTAGTGTATCCTCCAAAAAACAATTAACTGTCAAACAGTAGTTTGAAAGGGCAAATAAGTATGACAGCAATCACCCAGTTGCACAGTGGATTACTGATGCCATAACAGCTATGCTGGTATTAGATGTGCATCCAGTATCTGCCAATACAGCAGTGGGGTTTCAACAGTTAATTGTGGTTCTGTGTCCTTGCTACCAGATTCCTTCTAGATTCCACTTCGCTAGAACAGCAATTCCAAGTCTATACAAGGACATTAAAAAAACCTTATTAACCACTTGCCTGGCATGGTCATATCAGATACAACCATACCAGACTGGGCTTACCCTGACATGGTCATATCTGATACACTCTCTGTTCCCTTACCCTGAGCCGATAACTGCTGAAAGCAGTGCTCAGGCAGCCCCATGCCAGCAGCCCCCCTCACCCAGCGGCTGTAGAGGAGACGGAGCAGCCACCGGGCTAATCACACTAACTGCCTACGGTGCTCCAGAACGAAGCAGCTGCCAGGCAAATCCTAGTCTCCCATCCACCCAACCCCACCACCACCTAGCTAAAGACAGCCCGGTGGCTGCAGAGAGGACAGAGCAGCCGCTGGGTAAAACCTCTTCCCCCCGCTGCTGTACAGATAGCAGCAGCCTGGTGGCCAAAGAGACAGCGCAGCCACCAGGCAAATCCTCATTCCTGAAGAGGTAGCTGGGGTAATCCTCTCCCTGGCACAATACACACCCGGTGGCTGCAGAGGGAAAGAAGCAGGCACCAGGCAAATCATCCTCCCGCTGCTGGGCAAATCCTCGTCCCTGAAAAGGCAGCGCAGCTGCTGGGTTAAGCCTCTTCCGGGCAACATCCACACCCAGCAGCTGCAGAGGGAATGGAGCAGCCACCGGGCAAATATAATGTACAGTAACCACCAGCTGTCCTCCTTCTCCATTCCGCCCTCCCTTTCACTTATCTAGAGGCAGCCTGGCACTGATCCACTAGCAGCTGAACATTGCTGTCCCCCTCCCACACATCCTCCCACACATGTATATATACAGCAGAGCCCTGCCTATATATATATATATATATATATATATATAAATATATATATACAGTCAGGTGCATAAATATTGGGACATTGACAGAATTTTCATATTTTGGCCTCTATTCACCACCACAATGGCTTTGAAATGAAACAAACAAGATGTGCTTTAACTGCAGACTTTCAGATTTAATTTGAGGGTAATTACATCCAAATCAGGTGAACAGTGTAGGAATTACAACGGTTTCTATATGTGCCTCCCACTTTTTAAGGGGCCAAAAGTAATGGGACTATCAACTCAAAAGCTATTTCATGGACAGGTGTGGGCTATTCCCTTGTTATTTCATTATCAATTAAGCAGGTAAAAGGTCTGGAGTTGATTCTAGCTGTGACATTTGCATTTGGAATCAGTTGCTGTCGACTCTCAATATGAGATCCAAAGAGCTGTCACTATCAGTGAAGCAAGCCATCATTAGGTTGAAAAATGAAAACAAACCCATCAGAGAGATTTCAAAAACATTAGGTGTGGCCAAATCAACTGTTTCTAACATTCTTAAAAAGAAAGAACGCATCAGCAACACCAAAAGACAGGGAAGACCACAGAAAACAACTGTGGTGGATGACAAAAGAATTATTTCCCTGGTGAAGAAAAACCCCTTCACAACAGTTGGCCAAATCAAGAACACTCTCCAGGAGGTAGGTGTATATGTGTCAAAGTCAACAATCAAGAGAAGACTTCACAAGAGTGAATATAGAGGGTTCACCACAAGATGTAAACCATTGGTGAGCCACAAAAACAGGAAGACCAGATTAGAGTTTGCAAAACAACATCTAAAAAAGCCATTACAGTTCTGGAACAACATCCTATTGACAGATGAGACAAAGATCAACTTGTACCAGAGTGACGGGAAGAGAAGAGAAGAGAAGAGAAGGAAAGGAACTGCTCATGATCCAAAACATACCACATTATCAGTGAAGCATGGTGGTGGTAGAGTCATGGCGTGGGCATGTATGGCTGTCAATGGAACTGGTTCCCTTGTATTTATTGATGATGTGACTGCTGACAAAAGCAGAAGAATGAATTCTGAAGTGTTTCGGCTTTATTATATGCTCATATGCAGTCAAATGCTTCAGAACTCATTGGACAGCACTTCACAGTGCAGATGGACAATGACCCGAAGCATACTGCAAAAGCAACCAAAGAGATTTTTAAGGCTAAAAAGTGGAATGTTATCCAATGGCCAAGTCAATCCCCTGACCTGAATCCGATTGAGCATGCATTTCACTTGATGAAGACAAAACAGAAGGGAAAATGCAACAAGAACAAGCAGGAACTGAAAACATTTGCAGTAGAGGCCTGGCAGAGCATCACCAGGGATGAAACCCAGCGCCTCATTCAGAGGCAGTCGGAGGATGCAAGCGGTCGCTCAGAAACTGGGCGGCCACTTGCATCCTGACCGCCCGCCTCTGTTGCGGTCGTTAGGCTGTGGGTTAACACCCACAGCTCTAACGACTGCTCCAGTGATGTTCGCGATGGTCAGAGACCATCGCGACCATCGGGGCTTACGACGAGTCCCTAGGGTAGGGTTTCCCTTGTCGTAAGCCCCGGAGAGCTTCTGGCTCTGTCTGAGCCAGAAGCTCTCCAATGACATCACTAGTGATGTCAGTGGGGCCGCCCCCAAATGGTAGGTGTTCCCATGGGCTGCCACCCCCGGCCCGCCTTCCAAACGGGGCGAGCTGTCAATCAACATCGACAGCTCGCCCCCTTTGGATCAAGACCCGATATGACCAGCGCTGTCAGTCATAGCGGGTCTCCTGCATGGGCACGATGGCGCCATCATGTGCATGCTCTGTGGGGGGCCATTGACCCAGTCCGAGCGCATCAGCGCTAACGACCGGGTCTGAATGACCCCCCCAGTGTCTGGTGATGTCTATGCGTTCCAGACTTCAGGCTGTAATTGCCTGCAAAGGATTTGCAACATAGTATTAAAAAGTGAAAGTTAGATTTAGGATTGTTTAGTTTGTCCCATTACTTTTGGCCCCTTAAAAAGTGAGAGGCACATAAAGAAACCGTTGTAATTCCTACACCATTCACCTGATTTTGATGTAATTACCCTCAAATTAAATCTGAAAGTCTGCAGTTAAATCACATCTTGTTTGCTTCATTTCAAAGCCATTGTCGTGGTGAATAGAGGACAAAATATGAAAATTCTGTCAATGTCCCAATATTTATGGACCTGACTGTATATAACAGAGGGAGACATACACTTAATTGGACTGAATAGAGTTTTACCACTTGCTTGGCACTGGGTCTCATCATTTTTACACACTGGGAGTATATGATGCATCTTCATATTTAAATTGCTGTTAAGGAATCTGGTTACATTTATTGGTTGAGAAACATCCATCTAATCAGTCCAGTAAAATCTTTATAAGAGCTACTTGGCTTTTAAAAGCCTTTCTAGGAATTTCTCCCTATCAAGGGAAAGAAAATAAGCTTATACTACTGAGTGTTCTAACCAGTTCCATATCATCAAGTGTTTGTTCAGACCAGTTACATTTTTGTGCTTACCCCTGATGAAGTCCCGTAGGTGGACGAAATGCGTAGGGTCATCGCTTTGAAAAACCTGCACCTACCACATAAGAAGTCCACCTAAGAGCTCACACCTGTAAAGATGTAGGTGGCAGATAACAACATCTATCCTTCTGTACTGGGGCAGGTTTACTAAAAGTTGTTTTATGCGTATTATGTATTTATTTGTATTGTAAATTGTTTATATTTTTACCTCTGTTGATATACCAAGAATAAAATATTCAGGTATAAGAATTATGGGCTACCATAGGTTTTTTTTTATTTTTATGGTGATTTGAAGACTTACTAGAGGGTTGTGTTTGACCAACAGCTAATATTGCAATAAATCCCCCTAAGTGGTGGAAATTTCTTCTGTTCAATTAATACTCAAAGTTGTAGCACACCAAAGGTACCCCTTCTCTTCCATTTCTATTTTATGGTCCTCTACTAGCAGAGGTCCACCTAATTGGTGCAGCTGAACCAGTGTACGCGCGATATAAGGGTTCATTTTGTATATATATATATATATATAATTATATATGTGTGTGTGTACATGTATATATATACATATATATTTATATATGTTTACATATCAAGACTCGATACAGGGCCTCCGATTAGGGATGGTATACTAAGGATGGCCACTGACCATCGATGGTTTGTCAATGGTCTATGACCAATAAGTTGTTATGCCATTGCTGATGGTCACCAATACTGTACCATCGATGGCAGCCAAACCAATGTTAAAGAATCATAGGTGGCTGCGGTCTAAAATAAGTGATGATTTTTATCGGTGGTTGACCCATCAAAAATAATCATCAATTGTTTAGAACCACAGTACACCAATGTTTCCTTAAGATCAGTTGGGGCTATCATCAATAGTGCAGCTGTCAATAAATATCACTAAAGTATACCATACATTTTGCTATTTTTATGGTATACTGTGTTAAAAAAAAAAATAATAATAAAATCATGTGGGATAAGTTTTAAAAAGATGTTCTTGACCTAATTCAGTCATAAAAACAACCTGACAATTTTGGAGCGGTTTTTGGAAACAAAATTTGGCAGTTAAGTGGTTAATGTCCTCAGAAATGCTGTTGTACCCACTGTCCACTTGACCACTGATATGTGTACAAGTGGGACAGAGCAAGCTAAGGATCACATGACTGTGACAGCCCACTGGGTAGGTGTATTGCCTACAACAGCAACAGCAACATCTACCAAAAGACAGCTGATACAGAGGCAGGCTACTCTTTGTATAACTGGTTTCACTAAGAGGCATACCACTGAGAAGCTCTTAGAAAAACTCAGGGAAATCATTGCTAAATGGCTTACCCCACTTGGACTCTCCTCAGGATTTGTGATTTCAGACAATGCCACAAATATTGTGAGAGCATATTTCCAACACATTCCATGTTTCGCTCACACAATTAATTTGGTGGTGTAACATTTTTTTTAAATGACAGGGGCATGCAGAAGATGCTCTCGGTGGCCTTCAAAATATCCAGACAGTTTAGACATTTGTCGACCACTTTTCAAAGATTGCATGACCAGCAGGTACTGTTAAATTTGCCTTGCCATCAGCTGAAGCAAGAGGTAGTAACTCAGTGGAATTCTACCCTTTATATGCTTCAGCAGATGGAGGAACAGCAAAAGGCCATCCAGGGCTATACAATGGCTTATGACATAGGCCATGGAGGGAAAATGCACCTTAATCAAGTACAGTGGAGAATAATTTCCATGTTGTGCAAGGGTCTCAAACACTTTAAACTTGCCACACATGCAGTTAGTTCAGACACTGCAAGCTTGAGTCAGGTCATTCCCCTCATCAGACTTTTGCAAAAACAGCTGGAGAAACTAAAGGAGGAGCTGAAATGGAGAGATTGCGCAAGGTATGTCGGACTGGTGGATAAAGCCCTTCATTCGCTTCACCAGGATCCAAGAGTCATCAATCTATTGAAATCTGAAAAATATATTTTGGTGACCATTCTGAATCCTAGGTTTAAGTCCTACCTTGTGAGTTTTTTTCCAACAGACCAAAATCTAAAACTATGCAAAGAGCTGTTGGTAAAAAATTGTCAGCTGCAGCCGCACGTGAAACGCCATCATCTCCTCCTTCAGTTTCTGCAGCTGCCAGGAAAAAACTCAGTTTTCCTTACAGAATGCCTGCTGGTCGTGCAGATCGTTCACCAAAAAATTGCTTCTGGTCGGGCCTGAGAGAACTGCCTACTAGTGACATGTCTACCGTGACTACTGTATGTGTGATACAGTCTCAGAATGGTGGAGGACTATTTCAGAGATAACATCCTAATAGGCATGTCAGACAGTCCCTTTAAGTACTGGCAGGAAAATTAGGCAATTTGGAGTACCATACACATACTGGCTTTGCATTACTTAAGTTGCCCACCCTCCAGTGTGTACTCTCAAAGAGTATTCAGTACAGCTGGCAACCTTGTCGGTGATTGGCATAGGAGGTTACTTCCTCAAAATGTGGAAAAGATGATGTTCATTAAAATGAATGACAAATTCCACAAGGAAGACCTCTATCAACAATTACATAAAAAAAATTACAGAGGTGCCTATGGTGGATTCCAGAGGGCACAAATTAATATTGTGTGAAGAAGAGGATGTACACACTGATGGGGATGACGAGGATGAGAACGATGACAACTTGTAATGTAAAGCCAGTTTGTGTATGGGATCATTTTCATTTCCATGTCCAATGCAAATTGGCAGCTTGTTGTATGGGGGTCCAAACAAACCAATAATTTCAGCCACAATTAGCAGTCCTTGTCACTGAAATGATTGGTTTGTTAAACTGTGAATGTCCTGTTTTGTATACAACATAAGGGTGGGTGGGAGGGCCCAAGGACTATTCCATCTTGCACCTTTTTCGTTTCCATTATGTGCTGGTTGGGGCATTGCTGCCTAACATTTTAAATTAATGTTATGGTTGGTTTAGGAACCAATGATTTGTTTTTAAATTAATTTATTATCAATTTTACAGACAAAGGCTGCACCAATTAATTTCTTTTTATTAATTATTCAGCCAGGGGATGCACCCAATGAATTGTTTTTAACTTTTTTAATTAATTTATTATCAATTTTACAGCCAGGGGCTGCACCAATGAATTTATTTTTATTATTAATTATTCAGCCTGGGTCTGCACCAATTAATTGTTTTTTACTTCATTTATTATCAATTTAACAGACAGGGGCTGCACCAATGAATTTATTTTTATTATTAATTATTCAGCCTGGGGCTGCACCAATGAATTGTTTTTTAATTCATTTATTATCAATTTTACAGCCAGGGGCTGCACCAACTATCAATTCTTCAATCCTCAAGAGTATGCCAACCATCATCTTTGCACAGTCCTCAACTCTATTAATAATTATATCAATCAGTTTTGAGCGAGCAAGCTGGATGAACCTTTTGGCCCTTTAACTAGATGAAAAAATCAATATTTTATGCTGTGAGGTGTTCAAAATTGACTGGAAACGAGGGGAAATAAATGTTATTGAGGTTATTAATACTGTAGGAACAAAAAAGGCCAGTTTTATGTGATTTTAGCAGTTTTTTTTTAAAGAAAAAATCCAGATCCAAAACCAAAACCCGAAAACAAAACAAGGAGGTGAGGTTTTGGCAAAACCAATCCAGATCCAAAACCAGGGGAGATCTAGATCCAAAACCAAAACACAGGGGTCGGCGCACATCCCTAATTTAGATCCAAAACAAATTAGATACAGATCAAAAACCAAAACACCATGGTCGGTGCACATCCCTAGTATAAACAAGTATATTCCTTTCAATCTCTACTTAAAAGTTGTTAGTATTTGAAGTTTTCATTTGAAGCCACGTAGAAGTGCATGCAGATTCTGTGCAGCAGAACAATAATGACATCTTTATAAGAGAGAGAATAAAGAGGGAGAATATATGTTTTGTCCTTTTGAGGAGCAGGTGATTAGTAGCTATTAGTATGTGTTAAAACCCTGCAGTAATCAAGTCAAACTGACCATGCTCCCATAACATTCAGGTTATGATTTATTACCTGACTGTGCCCAGCTGTCCCTGATTGACGGTGGCCAAACACGATGGTAGTGGGAAGTTGGTGGGAGAGGCCTGGTATCTCGGACGTTGCTGCGCTGTCAGCGTGGTTTTTTGATGATAATAAACTAAACCTTGTGACTGTTTTACAAAACATATTTATGGTTTACCTTAAAGCAGTGGTTCTCAAACTCGGTCCTCAGAACCCCACACAGGTCACAAATCCCAGGTCACCCAGCAGATGCACAGATGTATTCATTACTCACTGACACATTTTAAATGTTCCACAGGTGAAGTAATTATTTCACTTGTGATTCTGTGAGGAGACCTGAAAAATGTGCACTGTTTGTGGTCCTAAGGACCAAGTTTGAGATCCTGTGCCTTAAAGTGTAGAATACATTTATAATTATAGTGTTATTCAGCATGTGAGCAGAAGAGTTAAGCAGTTTGGTTTTGCTTAAAAGTGAACACACCTGAACTTTGGGGTTCTGAGTCAAACAGAGTACTGGTTTTGGATCACTTTGGAGTTCCAAGCAGAACCGAGTCTCAACTCGGGTCTTCTTGCCACATTCAAAATTTGGATTGAATGAACTGATTTTGCATGTAATGGATTGCATATAAGTCCCCTTATCATGATTTCTGGTGCTGTGAATGTGTAAAAATTGACTGGAAATGATTGTTATTGAAGTTAATAATACTGTAGGAATAAAACAGGTCCAAATTACATGACTTCAGCTGTTTTCATCATTTTTTTATGAAATCCAGGTGCAAAACCAAAATCATACCTGAACCCAAAACACTTGAAGGCAAATTTGACAAAAATAAAACTCAATGATGATTTAGAACCAAAATCAAAACAGGCGGATCTGCACACATCTCTAGTGAGTAATAATGTATCTTAAGGGTTGTGGATGCGTTGCAGACCAGGGGGAGCTGCTGATTACGGGTTTACTATTTTCTATGAGCTGAACATCTTGTGGATTTGGAGTTCCTGCAAAATAATTATTCATATTTTCTGATAGTGTGTGATATTTAAATGGCATTGTGAATGTTTATTATTGGAAATATTGTAATTGAAGATGCAGTTTATGTGTATGTGTTGACCTTGTGTGTCCATGAGATAATCTTTCCTTGAATAAAGTCTTCCTAAAAGAGAGATATAATTGTCACGGCCAGGGTATTTCAGCATGGCGCTAGGCGGGTGTTACCTGTGAGGTCATTGTGGCGCGGGCTGTCTGGTGGCGGAGCTGGTGTCTGGCAGGGGGCTTTGGCTGCACGCGTTGTTGTGCGGGCCTGTTGTCACTCTGCGCTGGTGAGGCCTGGTGGTGTCTCCGTTCCATTTGGCATGGGTGTCTCCATCTTGCCTTCTGGCCATGTGGTGCAGCTGGCCAATCCTGGTGAGTCACATGTTCCCTCTGGCCAGTAACAGCACAGCATGGGGTATTTAGGAAGGGTCAGTGCCTTCCTTCTTTCCCAGTGCAACGTGTATCTCAGCCTAGCTGAGAGGGAGTTCTCTGTGCTTATCCTGTTCCTGTGAATTCGCTGTCTGCCTGTCAGCTTCTAGCTCCCTCTGGACTACCCCGCTTCCTCCATCAACCTTGCCCATACCTGAGTGCCTGAGCCTGCTGACATCCTTCTCATTTGCCTAAGTTCACTACCTGCATACCTGGCTATTATTTTCCTGCATCACTACCTGCATACCTGGTTGATTATTTTCAGTCTCACTACCTGCACACCTGGACAGCTCTAATTGTTTCTACTTGGACATTAACCCATTACTCCCACCACAGAACTCTTGTGCACATTTATATATTCCTGGACTTTTATTTACTGCCATATTTTATGTCTACTCAAGCACTTATTAAAAAACCTAGTTTTTTATTCAAATCTGCTTCTGTGTTCGCTCCTGCTACCACCCCGGGTCCACAAACAACCCAGAACATAACAATAATTATTTGTGTCTGGGAAAATCCTCCTTACCTCTCTGGTGGAATAAGAAGACAAAGGGAACCAAAACAGTGCAGAGGCATTCTCTACTATGCAGAAAAGTATGTGAACAATCATATCGCACTTTTACACCACATGTCAGAGTACAATGCAATTACCGCTCCATTGATATCATCAGCAAGAAAGAATCCTGCTATTCTTTCTTAGCTGTCTGATTGATCAACCATGAGAATAGTTTTTTAAAAAACATGTTCAGCTGTCTACATGACTAGACAAATTGTGTTAGGAGCTTCAAAGGCAGTGGGGGTTACCCGGCAATTAGACCAATGCATACTGCCCCAATTAGGTCCTGTTTATAAGATTAAAAGAAAATAGTGTGCCTACACTGGAACAAAGTGCAAAAAACTGTTTTATTTTCCTAAATCAAGATCAAAGGGTGGTGAAGGTGCTTTTACAGCATCAGTCACTGTTTTATAGGCGTGCACAGAACACTTTATTTTTAAATGATATTCCCACTTTTTAACTGTGCATTTTCAGGAAGGTCAATAAAAACAGGGTCCTACTGGCCCACTGGGAAGTTGGGCAAATCCCGATACAGTGTAGTGGTGGCACAGCCTATATAGTGCATGTGGTAGGCAACATCCCCACATATCTCTGCTACTGCAACAGGGTTAGCTCCTGGTGGGTGAAGCAGCTGACTTTTACTACAGAGAAGACAGAGGCAGGAACTGAAGGGGCAAAACCATAGTCAGGAGGAGGCAGAGCCATATAAGAGCAATAGATATCATTTGGCTTTGGTGTCTGGATAGCACTGCTGATGGCTGGGATGGCTGCATTAAAAGTAAGTGCTATCCTGATAATGTTAATGTTCTTTCTCCAGTTTTAATTTGATGGGGATAGACAGCTATCCTTAGTTTGTTATCTATGCAGTGATGAGGAAAGAAACTACTAGACATGTGCACCGACCCCCATGTTTTGGTTTTGGATCTGGATTTTTTTCAAAAATGATAATAACAGCTAAAATCACATAATTTGGGCTTGATTTTGTTCCTACAGTTTTATTAACTGTAAACACATTAATTTACATTCCTTTCCAGTCAATTTTGACCACCTCACAATATTGTTTTCACTACTTTTCTTTTCACCAGTATAGGCCAAAGACTGTGGTGAGCTGAATTGCTAAAGTAAGCTACAGAGCAGTGGCACAAACACATGGCACTTTAAATAAATATAAGACATCTATGAAACATTACTTATTACATAGCAGTGTCAGACAGGATGGCAGTTTAATATACACAATCAAGGAAAAGGGGAATGGATGATGCCTTACATGTACTGTAATTAGGAACCAGAAATACCTAATAACCAGGCAATCTCTGCGTATCTCATATGGGTCGTGGTGGTGCTCTAGAGTAACAATACTTGTAGCACAGCAACAGAGGAGAAAAGAACTCTATTTTATGAGCACTCTTTAAAGGTTTCTCCACAAAATGATTGCAATAAACTTAACTTTTATGATATTAACTGCATAAAAGTAAAACTAGATAAGATATGAACCCACTTATTGTATCCACAATTTTCAAGTACTAAAAATACATCATGTTTGGAGAATATGTGGTACAGTGAGGGAGAGAAAAATTAAAAATACATTTAAATTCCATCACATATAATAAGGTAAAATATTTATAACTGTAATTAATGACTTGATTCAATTATTATTCTGTATTTAGGATACACCACATCTGTATAACTTGGGCTTAGTGGTCCTCTGTTCAAGAAATTGCATAATATTTTATATTGATGTCTGGTATAGAAATATAGTCTTGGCAAGGAGATCTGTCTCAATTGGAATTCTGCTGCACCTAGTCATACCATCAGGCATTGGACTAGACATGAGAGATTCTATGATGACAGGTTGCCCATGTAATTGGTTTCACTTCTGCTGTCACGTGTTATGCCTTACACATTGGACACATGATGATGATGGCAGTTTAATAAACTATAAAAAAGTCAGTCAGCAATGCCCCAAACAGCGCATGATGCAAAGAAAAAAGGTGCAAGATGGAACTGTCCTCGGGCCCTCCCACCCATATGTTGAATATTAAAAAGGAAATGCACAGTTTAACAAACCAAGCACTTAATGACAAGTAATGACACTTTTCTGGCTGAAGTCCTTGGTTTGTTTGGACCCCACAAAACAATTTTTTGGAAGGACTACCTCCAATCATTAAAGTGGAGGCTGATTGTGAGGGTTTTGGTGGTGGAGATTGCATGTGCTGGTCCAAACTGCTGGTAGCTGATACTAGACTGCTTGTTATTATTTTAAAAATTATTATTATTTTGTTAATGATGATGTAACATTGGATAAATTAATGTGATGTAAATGACAGGGAGGAGGTGCCTAGATTGTTTATGTCCCTCTCTCTACTAACTTTGGCTTCACAAATGGCACAGGTGCCTTCACAAATATTATCAGGATTTGGGTAAAAATAATTCCACACCCAAGACGTGGCTTTTCTGGTTTTATGCCCAGGTATGACAATTACTTTTTTAAATCACAAGCAAGAGGTGCTGACACTGGTGGCTAATTTACACAAACAACATCGTCATCATCAACATCCTCATTAGAGTTAGATAGTACACAAATATCCCACTCATCCTACTATTTTACTTCCTCCACATTAGCATCCTCAATTTCTATTATTTCACCATCTAATAGTAGCATAGCCATCATGGCATCATTGATCCACTATGCAACTGTTTGACAGCTATCATACTTGCTTCCTCTATCAAAGGATTGTATAACAGTCAATTGTTTTTTTTAAACTACTACTAGTCTTCTTGGTCCCTTTCTGGGATGAAGATCCACTCCCAACATCAGTAGCAGCAGTTGGCCTAGCGCTCAAGGATTCTTCTGAGGAATCATGGATAGGGGAGGCCTTAGTTAGCCTTATAAAAGTGGATGCAGCACTAGTTCTGTTGGATTTTTTTGGCTTATGCCCAGGTATGATAATGGCCTTTTAATTAACATGGGGAAGAACTGCTTCCACTGGTGCCTCACTTACACAAAGAACATTCTCATCATCAAAATCCTCATCATCAACATACTCATTAGTGCCTGCGTCAGCTAGACAAATATCCTTCTCATCCTGTTGCATTTCTACCTGAGTTCAGAGGGGTCAGGCTTACTTGCTAAGACCCTTATCTCTCCTCAGGAATTTGTGACGTTCGGAACACACATTTTGTTCTAAAGGCATAATGGTTTTACATTTTTTTTGCACTGATTTTCCAGTTTTAATTTTTTGACACCTCTTCTACACTATGAGTGAGAAGTGCTTGCATTGTCATGAGAGACAGAAAAAGCTGCATCACTTACAGCAGTTGCAGAACCAGCATTCATAAATAAAGGCCAAGGCCTGAGCCTTTCTTTGCCACTACGTGTGGTGAATGGCATGTTGTCAATTTTATATTTTTCTGCATTAAACTTTCTCTTTATTACAGATATTATGTCTTTACCACTGTAACATATTGATTTTTTATTTCAAATGCCCTGACGCTTTAGTAGATGATGATGAAAGACTAGTATCGGGTTCATCATGATGACTGTTGACAACAGCTGGAGCACTAGTGTTTGGTTGCTGCTACTGTTCTTCTCTCAAATTATCATTATCCATATTCAGCTACTAAAGAATACATAGACATAGTACAAAAAACAATAGAAGAAATAATTTTTTCCCATTTTTTAAATTTTGCAGCTCAGTGCAGTCACAGCGCTTACATGTATGTGAACAAAAACACACTGAGGAGAGCACAGACATATTACTAACAAAGATAGAAGAATTATCGTTTTCCACTTTTTAAAATTCGCAGCTCAGCTGATACTGCATGCAGTCACTTTACTTATACGTATGTGAACAAAAAGCAATGGAGAACAGCACACAGACATAGTACAAACAATAGAAGATTTTTTTTTCCACTTTTTTAAATTCGCAGCTCAGCTGACAATGCATGAAGTCACAGTGTTGTATGTACATGAACAAAAACACACTGGGCACAGCGCATAATACAAACAATTGTAATAAATATTTTTTTTAAACTTTTTTTTTAAATTCGCAGCTCAACTGATGCTGCCTGTCAGGTTGTATAAACTATTTTTTTTTCTTTTAACTTATTTTTTTTTACATTTTCCAATTAAAACTGCAGTCATACTGCTTATATCGCAGTGGGGTATGGCCTGTGGAGTCCAGTGCAAGCACCAGTGTGTTTCACTTAGACTAGTAATAATACTATAATAATTCCTGCACGATGAAAAAAATTAATAAACAATGATTTGCTATCTGCCAGTACTGTAAACCTAGCTAGGCCAATATTAACAGTGTTTGACACTAAGGGGACTAGAGTGGACACAGCACAGCAACAGCCACTGGAGGTGGAGAGGATGGACACAGAAGCACAGCAGTCCCTGGATACAGGGAATGGATGGACACAGCAGCAGCCACTGGACATGTTAGCATAGACCACATAGCATGTCCAGTGGCTGCTGCTGTCAGTGTGAAATGGTGCCTGAATCACCACAAAAGGGACTTATATAGAATCCAAAACCTGCGAGAATCTGACTCCGGGATTATTATGATGTTTTGCCTGGATTTGGAATCCGAGTAAGACGGAAACACGCGAGCTGCTGCTCCGATTCACTCAGATTGAGTTCGTTTGGGTGGGCTTGGTTTTCAGAAAACGTAGCCCACACATCTCTAGAAACTATATTACCCAGAATTTGCACTAGGTGCTGGACTCTGACAATGACTGCATCAGTTATCATCTGGTAACGGAGAGCTAGAGATTGGTTTTCAATATGTTCTTTTTACATTATAGTCACTAAGTTCATAAATCAGTCAGTCATCAATATCAACATCCCAGCAGTATATATAGATACAGTCATTGACATCAGTTATGTGGGATATAGGTATAGTTTCTGTAATCCCCATTACATATATATATAGTCACTGTTACCCTTTATATATTACATAGATATTGTCAAAATCCAGTTATTTATACTTATAGTTAGTCACTAGTTATACTGTATATAATACCTTGATACTGTCAATGTCATAAATATATATGAGATGTAGTTTATATCCTACCTGGTGGTCAGGATGCAGGTGCTTAAAACGGCAGTGCTGAAATCCTGACACCAGTCAGAATCCCAACCCCATGCATCCTGACGGTAAGCATTGGGGTAAGGGGGATGGTTACGGTTAGGGGTTAGGCGCTAGGGGAGGGTTAGGGTTAGGCTGTGTGGGGGAGAGATAGGTTTAGGTTGTTGAAGGAAGGGTTAGGGTTAGGCTGCAGGGAGGGAAAGGTTTAGGGGTAGGGTTAGGATACTTTCCTGCAGGTGTCGGTATCCTAACCCTGTCAGGATGCTAGGTCTTCTGCAGATCATTGCTACATTAATGGTGTTATATTGATAAAGTTAAAGGCTTTGTGTTTAGGATCACTGATACTTAAGGGAAGTTATAGCAATTTTCACCTGCACTAGGACTTATGTTTTTGATAAATAGTCCCTTACAAGATGGTCGTTACACTTGTAACAATTGATAGACTTATATGAATTTCTACACACAATCCTGTTGATCAGTTGTTTTTCCAGCCATATGCTATCCATAATTCCCAATCCAACATTCAGTTATCTTGATATAAAACATTTTAAACTTATTATATTATTTAGAGTTGACTAATCCATTTTGGTAATTAGTTTAGTTGGATTTATTTAAACACTACAGAAAATGATTATTATTATTATTATTATTATTATTATTATTATTATTATTATTATTATTATAATAAAGGTGGCACAGATCATATCATAACTATACTATTCTGATGGTGGAATACAATTATATTTAAAATAGTAGTGGCACCTATTATGCATACTAAAATAAATGGGTACAGTGTATTACTATTATAATAAATGGGGCATAGTGTTTTACTATGCTAAAAAATAGGACTTAAGGGGGAATTCAATTGAATGTCAAATTTGTGTTGCCTAAGTAACTGCATACCATCCTACAATGTCTGATATGCTTTAATAAAATATTTCCCCAGAATCACTGTTGTATAAACATTAACACACTGTTACTCCTTCTGGAAGACTGACTGTCAGATCACACTAAATTACTTTCATATATATGAGTTAAGACCACAAACATCAAGCTATCTGAAAGCTGTATCTGAGGGGAACTAATATTAATTAACTCAGGCAAGTGTGAAAATGAAAAATGTTGATGTATGTCTACAAGGATGCTTTATTAATGGGATCCTGACAGCATAGCTGCATTTAATATACACAGGCATGTGTGAAGATGAATACTCAGCATAAGTACAGATCCCTTGAGTGGATTTTCAATTGTGCTCTTGATTACAGATAACATTGTTCTGTATTCCTCTTTGAACATGTCCTGGCTCCAACAGACTCTAATTACATCCTTTCCAATTTTAGTAATTAAAGCTTGCATTTGAAGTGATGTGAGAACCGATGAAAAATTAAAGGTTGGCATGTAAACATAGATCTAAATGCACTTCTTTCAAGGTTGCTCACCTCTATTAAGAAAACTGCTATTGACGCAGCAAGATAATGGTTGATGCTAATAAGGTAGGCTTTGTATATTTTAAGCTCAGTAGAAGCCGATTACGTGAAACAATACTTGAAAAGCAGCATTGGTTACTTTTAGCAGTATAATATAAGGCTGCCTTTGAGCTGTTTAACACAATGTAAGAAATCTGTGTTTTGTTCCTGGTTTAGAGATGATTTTATCCTAATGCTTAATCTGAATAATAAAAGATAAAGCTTAATGTGCTATATGGATTACTGTAATTCACACAAGTGTATGTGTGTCTATGAACACAATATATATATCTATAATATCCTGCAAGGAAGCACTCGCCAATGCATCAATATTTAATAAATCCAAATGTAATGTCACAATTCGCAATCAATGTATGTAAATTTTGTACTCCAGAATCCACCAAACAAAGTGTATTGTCAATGTTTCGGTTCATTTGTGAACCTTTCTCAAGACTGGAGAAGAAACATGCATTTAAACAAAAAGCACAAAAATGTTTCACATTGCATCTAGAAAAACAGAAATATAAGACATACAAAAAAAAAAAGAATAAAGCGACAACGTCTAACAGGCTCCACTTATAGCTATGGAAATAACCCATAATTTCAAATCCATAGTGATCTGGAGTCCAGCATTGCACTAAACTACTGCCATAACCAGGGCCGGCTCTAGGGGTGTTCGACCAGTGCGGTTGCACATGGGCACCACCCGTAGAGGGTGCACCCCTCCCTAGCATCCTGATTTCAGCAGGACGGTACTGTCCTGCTGTTCCACCCGCTGGCTGAAGTGGCCAACGGGTGGTCAAATCGGGGGGTTGGGGACCCCCACCACAACAGCTGTGCGGCGGTGCTGGACCCCCGGAGTATGAATGGATGTCGCGCACATGCATGCGGAATCCATTCACTGATGGCAGAGGGCTGGGGGAAGCCCAGCCAGTGACTGAGTGCAGGGCTTTACCCCCAGCCTGACGTTATTTGGAGGCGTGCACGCCTTCAAATAACGTCACATGGGGGCGTGGCCTATGGTAATTAGGCCACACCCCCAAAGGTCCGCAAAGCCCTATTGATATAACGAAAGTACCTAAAACAACAAGCAGATATCTAAGATATGGATCTATTAAGCAGATCACCATAGTAACCTAATACACTTACTATGCTAATAATCCACATCAGATATATAGAGCCTGTATTGTAGGGTAGAATGCACAGAAAAAAACCTAAATAACAAACATAATAAAAATAAAAATAAATAAATAAATAAGAGACATGATAAATATGACACTAAAAAAATTATACAGAATATAAATCAGATATGAAGGCTATACACCTTATAGTAATAATATAATTAGTACCGTAGACTAAGTAAATAAAGTCAAATATACTGCATACAAAGTATGTTACAATGCATTGTGTATAAGACCATACACAATGTAACATAAATCACATAAAGACTCCACAGAGAAGGAAATAAAACCACCAAAATCAGAATATATATATATATATATATATATATACGGCAATGGGGAGATGAGTGGCACTCAGAGGGCTTGTATATGTATAAAAGCCACACAGTCACAGGTAGGTGCATTCAAAGTTTCTGTTTTAATAACCTTCTTCAAAGACAAATATAAACAATATGCAATAAAACCCTTGCCTAAATAAGAGAGAACAACAGTTGTGCAGGAAAAAGCAGCCCATACACAATAGCAGCACATGTTGGTGACGTCATCAGTGTCCAAAGCAGAGACCCCACACCTATGACTCAATCTGCTTTGTACACTGTCTGATTATGTCACTGACATGTGCTGCTGCTGTGTATGTCCTGCACAATTGGTGTTCTCTCTTATTTAGGTAAGTGTTTTATTGCATTTGGTTTATATCTGTCCTTGAAGGTTATTAAAGCCGAAACGTTGGATGCACCTACCTATGGTTGTGTGCTGTTTTATATATATAAAAGCCCTTTGAGTTCCGCATGTCTCTCCATAGCTGTGTATTACCTTGATAGGGCACCAAGGCATCTATACCTTTTCAGTTTGCATGAGTGCAGGTTTTTCAGTTTTTCTTTGCTTTTATGACTGTTTTCTGGAGTGCCTGGATCCAGATATATAAAAAAAATGTTTTGCATGCCCTCTTCCTGGCCCATCACTGCCGTAGTAGCCCTTCCCTTCCCCTGAGTGGTGCACATAACCTGTATCCGACAGAGTGGGGTGGAGGGCGTGGGTACTTCCTCCCTTGTGAAAAGTGCCTGATGGCCAGTCCGGCCCTGGGTCTGGGCACTGATGCCAGCAATTGGCCAGTTAGTAGGCCAAAGTTCTGTAGTGCATGGAACTAATGATTTTTGCTATGCTGGAAGAGCATGGCAGACTATAGCTGCAGGCCATTGCAGCAGATTAACCATTAAGCACTGGGAATGCTGGGATGTTTACTTTCACCTGTTTATTTATTATTTATTTATATGATGTACCTGTGTATCCAGGCCTAAGCATATGTATGTTAAAGTGCAGTGTCTGCTGCCATTAAATACACTTATTTCTACACCCCGTGTTACATTTCGTGGCCCATATGGGGACCTGCACTGCTGTGTTGCAGCACTCCGGAATGGCAAAGGAACTGATAAGGCAGGAAGTTTGGTATACGTGAATACAGTTGGCGAACCAGAAAAAAAACACAATTATATTAAGGACACTGTTTAACTTGCTGCGCATTGTGTGAAAAAGCTTTTGTGTATTTACTGAAAAAAAAGTAACTTTTCTTTATTTTTCCTACTAATACCCCTTTTACACCAGAGCTAAAACCAGGCTTATTGCAGGGTTAACTCAGGTAGCTCCTTGGTGTAAAATGGGAGAGAGTTGGATCACCGGGTCGAGTGACCCGGCAATCCAACCGAGATAACTTGCAGGGTTTAAAACGGGAGTAACCCATGCAACCCTGTAGTGTGAACAGCATGCTCTGGGTCACGATGACCTGGAGCGCACCGCATGCCAGCCAATTGAACCGGCTTCAGTGGCGCTTGTAGATATTGTCATCTCCAAGCATCCACTTCAATGCAGGAAAAGCCGGGTCTATGCAGACCCGGCACTGGTGTGAACGGCGCCAACTCGGGAATATCCTGGGTCGGCGCCGTGGAAATTTCGGGTCTGATCCGGGTGGGAACTCTGTTCCAACTCTGGGACAGACCTGGAATTCCAGTGTAAAAGCGGTATAAGGTGCTTAAGACATGTCAAATGCTGATAGTATATTCTCCAGGTGTTGATTGCATGCTGTATAAGTAAGAATTCACCTGCTGTTGAACAGAATATGCTCACATATTGAGTTCTCTTTAACAACTGCAATGCTGGGAAAAATAATAAAAACCCAGTGTTCTTTTTCTGTGTTAAACTTGGATAACTATTGCATTGCTGAAAGAAAAAGTTATATTTATTTTACTGGCTTATATTTAAAAGCTCCTAGACTGGTATATAAACCACAAGGAGATTAAATGGAGGAAGTTTTCACATTGTGGTAAATTTGTTGGCCTCTCACCAAAAGAGAGAGGAACAAATGTTGCAGCTGGTGACCCAGTCAGTGGGCACTATAGTTGCAGGGCATTTAAAGAAAATGTCTGCCCCAGATGATACTGAAGACCCAGAGGCGTATTTGCTGACATTTGAGCGTGTGGGTTAGCATTTAAAGTGGCCAGCCACTTTTTGGGCAAAGACTTGCCTCCTATCTTACTGGTGAAGCACAAAAAGCCTATGCTGACTTACCCTCCACTGATGCAGAGAAGTATGATCTGATCAAAACCATCATTTTGGCCAGGTCAGGACTTCACCTGGGAAGGCACAGTACTTTCACGAGTGGGCACTACTAAAAGGGGTCCCTATTCGGAAGCAGGTTGCAGAACTCGCCAGACAGGGGTGTAGTTGGCTCCAGCCGGAGGTCTGCACATCTGCACAGATTGTGGAAACTATATTTACTGATCAGTGCATATGCAGCGCTGGGCCGTACATGCCGATCCACAGAACCTGGAGGTGTTAGCTGTTGTGTTGGATCAGAATGAAACCACAGGAAATATGGCAAAAATGCCAGAAAAGAAGCCAGGGGATGGGCATCCCATTAAATTGGCACCCCAATAGCCTGTGACCACATCTACACCCACTGTTCACCCCAATGGAGGCTCCTTAGTCATCTGCTATGAGTGCAGAGAACCAGGTCATGTAAGATGGGACTGTCCAAACACACAGAGCTTATGGAGTGTCGCATCGCCAGCATGGGCACTATATATTCAGCTTTCTATGCTAAAGTACCCCATTAATGTGGGAGTCTGTTTGCTGAATGGTCGAGAACTATCGGTTATTATAGACTCAGGGAGTGAGCTAACCCTGATCTCCGAGGCTTTCCTACCCAGGCCAGTAGAGAAAATGCCAGGATTAGTTGAGGTTCTCTGTGTACATGGTTCCACAGAAAACTTCTCCCATTTACGAGTGAGCCTCTCCATAAAGGGGTGCACTTATGAGGTGGCAGCAGCGGTTGGATCTAAGCTCCCTTATCCACTCATATTTGGATACAATTTCCAAGGATTTGCTGAGCTTTCAAAGGAACCTCAGAAACAAAGTAAGTGTAAAGTCTCCAAGGCCTTACCTCATAAAGTGGAAGCGCACGATTAATCCTCTATGGAGAGGGAACCTCTGAGTTACCAATATTGGATAAGGATGCCTCTATTCTGGATTGTGATATGGTGCTAACTTACATAGACCTATGAAGCTTTGCCCAGGATGAACAGAATGATGCTGCCTTCGGGAATGTCATGTCTAGTGTCGTAGAAGTCAATGGCACAGCAAAAAGTGCTTACCCTCTGGAGGGCACTCCATATTTTTTCTTTTAGTCAGACCTACTATATTGAGTCAAGATGCAACAAGGGAAAAAAGTTGACCAGTTATTGGTACCCGGGGTACATATACCACTAGTGTTGTGAGCTCTCATACCCATCTCTGGGGAGGTCATCTTGGAGTAGAGAAAATGCTAGTATTTATCCTCCTCTGGCTCTTTTGGCCAGGAATGATATATATATATATATATATATATAATGTCCTCTTCATATTTCTCTCCCAGGTGTTGGCGAGACCTACCCCAGGGCATGGAGTCTAGTCCACTTGATGGTATTCACCATTGACCCCTCCAACCAGGATGTGGGTTTTGCTGCACCAAATGAACAGGTCACGGCCACTGAGGCAGGTACCTGGAGAATACACAGAGATCGATATGGGAGGACTGATGAGTAAGGATGATGCTCCAAAGACTGATATGTGAGTTGCACTGGCAATCAGCACCTGGTATGGGATGCAGAATAGCGATGGTAATTAGGACTTGGTATGAGATGCTGAGTGACCATTGATAGATGGTTTGAGATGCTGAGTGATGATGCTAGTCAGGACTTGGAATGAAACACTGAGAATTGATGGTAATCGATAGTTGGTATATGATGCTGAGCGGTGATGGTAGCCAGCACTTGATATGAAACTCTGGAAATCAATGGTAGTCAGCACCTGGTATGTAACACTGAGAATCGATGGTAGTCAGTACTTGGAATGATGGGGCCGGGTATTTAAATTAAGCACTCGCACTGCGTCGCGTAAGGACGTCCACTATGTTTTAGCGAGCTACGGCAAAGTGCACTCACAAATGTCTGAAGATGCCCCCTTGCCACTCACAACACATGTCACCTTCGGGAAATGTAGGATTAATTGGGACCATTGAGGTTGCCTTAGCCTGCCGCAAGAACAGCGATCAGCGCTGGCTGAAATTTGCTAATTATGCACCCCCTTTGAACAGTGTTTTGGTGGCCAGACATGCCTGGGTTCGCACATGCACTCCCCCATTCACATGCACCTTCGCCTGTTACCACCCACAAACAGCACTATCTGTCACTCAAAGCAGCGACCTAATAGTGGCTTACTAGCAACCAAAATCAGATCAAGCACACTGCGAAGTATACGCATGCGCAGATAGGTGAAAATCACTCAGATCGAGCGATTGCGCCTTAGCGAGCGGGTCTTAATCAGGTCCTTAATTAGTAGCACTGCTACTAGAGAAAATTGAACATGGTCTGAGCCTTTCATTGCTATGGTGGCTGCTGTATGGGATGTTAGTTATTTTTCTAATTTTAACAAATAAACACATTATCAGTAATTGTTCTTTTAATACTTAAGTCGAGAGTTAATGTTTTCTTTGACATCGTTAAACATTGTCTGTATTGGGAGCAGTTTTTTACACTTTATTCCCAAATTACTTTTTTGACTAGTAGAGGTTGAAAAAGTAAGAATACTACAAGCACTAGAACTGGGATTCTACTGATTTTACTATTATTATATGTTATTTATTTATATAACCCCACAAGGGGTCTGCGGTGCCTTACAAGGTACAAAGACAGAAACAGTATGAACAAAACAAGAACAAAGTCACCGATAGTAGAGAACATAGCAGGACATGGTTTATAAACATTGATGCATCAGCAGAAGTGAAATCCAGGGTAAAGGTGCTGTTGTAGGCAGTGGGGCGGAAATGATGGTATAAATAGGGGATGGCAAAATACATGAGGGAAGAGGGTCCTGCTCATTAGAGCATACAGTCTACATAAGGGGGGCAGGCAGATACAGGTGACACAGGGGAGAGACAGTGAGCAAGGAGCATGGAGCTGTGGATTACGATGAGAGCTGGAAGGCTTTGATAAAGAGAAGGGTTTTAAGAGCCCATTTGAAGTTTTGTGGAGAGGTGGAATATTTAAAAGGAAGAGGGAGAGAGTTCCAGAGGAAATGAGTAGCACATTCAAGGTCTTGAAGGCGAGAGTGGGAGAAAATAATCAGCGGTATTCATTTGTGGAGCAAAGTGAGCAGTTGGGCGTGTAAAGGGAGATAAGGTCCGAGATGTAAATGGGAGAGGATTGGGTAAGGGGTTTTTAAGTAAGAGTGAGGAGTTTGAATTGGGTTCTGAAGGGGAAAGGGGACCCATTATAGGGCTTGTTGGAGAGGGAATGCAGTTGTAGTTTGTTTGGAAAGAAAGATGAGAAAGCCAGCAGCATTGAAGACAGATTGGAGTGGAGAGAGGTGGGAGTCAAAAAGGCCAGCTAAGAGGAGGTTACAGTAGTTCAGTCGAGAGATGACCAGTGAGTGGATGAGGGTCTTAGGGCCTGATTCAGAGCCGGATGCTATTTGCGGTCGTTCGTCCAGAAAATAGGGGTGGCTATTCAAATGAACCGTTCGCTCTTTGCGGTCTGTTCACGCCTCTATGTCTGAACGAGCGAACAAAACTTGAGTCGTTTTTTGAAAAAATACGCCCCCTGGCCGCTCGCATCTACGTCATGTCCACTATTTATTAGATTAATCGAGTACATCGACCAGCGTATGAACTGCTCGCTATTCTTGTGGTTGGGTTTTGCTACCACAATCTTGCGAGCAGATCTGGCTATAAAATAACCCAGTGACGTGGTCAATTACGCTGCTGTATTAATTATGCACACCCATAAAATGCCCGTTTTGACCTTTAAGCACGCCAGCGTTCGGATCTCCACTCCCCGTTTACAAGCACCTTCCCCTGTTACCACCCACATATGCCTCCTTCTGTCACTCAAAATAGCAGGCATTCGCTATATAGCGAACAAATGATTTTCGGCCGCACTGACTGGTTCGCGCATACGTATTACGATCCGTACGCATGCGCAGTTGGGCAAACATCGCTCGGAGCGAACGAGCGGCCGCTTATGAGTGGCTCTGAATCAGGCCCTTAGTTGCCACTAGGGTGAGAAAGGGTCTGATTTCTCAGCAAGAGTAAAGTTTTACATTTTTCTAGCAGCCACCACATGAGGTGAACAAACAAAGAAATAACAACAAAATGTATTGTTACCTTGCAATTCAGACAAGACACTGCTCCAAATTACATTCAAATACATTTGGTTTATTTATTTATTTTATTAAAATGACATTTTGTAATGCTTAGGGCCTTATTCATGGTGGGCGCCAAGGTAGCCAAGACTTCATCTTTTTACTAATGCCACAGCTGATGGGATTCATATAGAGACATCCATCGACTGTGTTGCTGATCCACCACTGTGTGTATTAAGATGCACCATTAGCCACACTTCGATTGCACCATCGAACATTGCATTATCACTCAACTGAAGCAAAAGATGCATTCGCTGATCGTGACATGCCGCAAAAGATGCGTTCGTTGATCTAGCCACCACCCTTGTTAGCTACCAGGAATGCACACTGAAATTGCATCTTCCTGCATCTAAATTTATTCTGCATTCCCCAGTGGCAACTATCGGGATGCATGTGGCTCAGATGCTTGAGCAAACTTAAAACATTGGCCACTTGTATGTGTCATTGACACTGTATCCACCTCTGAATCAGGCCCTTAATGTGTGGGCATACACTTGTTTGTCAATTGTTCTCAGAGATCTGGCATAGCCCCTCATACTACAATACCCAATTGTAGCCACTTTAGGGCACTTCAATGCACATAGTCAAATGCTCACACCACCCTGCCAGTTTCTACCAGAAACCTGACACAGACACACAATACCCAACTGTAACCACTTGGATTTTTTATGTCATAACTGCTCATCTGTAGTTGGAGTTTGTGAGACACATCATACCAATAAGACCAGTTAATATGAGTAGGAAATTTGTTAATTGAATAACAAAAGATAAATGGAGGTAAGTAATAATATGAATGTAACTAATAACACATTTATTCGCAGAGTGATTGACAGGAAGTACCACTTTGGGGGATGATGGATGGAATGGTTGGCAAAATGCAGGCTTTCCAGTTCCTTTGAATGCTGTTGCAGAGGCTTGGGCTTTCAATATGTGCAATGAGGTTAGCAATTCCTGAGAAAGGTCAAGGTGCAAGTGTGTGTGATGCTCCGATGGTACTCAATGTTACCGATGGTTTCACAGTCTTGCTAAGAATTACGGATGTGTGTAAGATGAAGGGGGCGTCCTTATGTTAGGCTGCATATGGCATTGCGTTTGCAATCATTAGTATATATTCGCAGTGAGACTGTATGCGTAATCGTTATTGTGATCACAATAGCGATCCATACTGAATCAGGCCCAGATGCTTCTTTTACTGTTGAAAACTTGATGCTATCTCCAAGTGGAGGCAAAACAGTTGCACTGCACCCGAGTGCAGTGTGAACGGCGCCATGGTCTGAAGGGGGTCTGACCCAGTTTGGAACCATGTTTTTCCGGGTCAGACCTGGAACTTTAGTGTAAAAGGGGTATAACCCAGTAGCATGACATCTGTAGTGGAATACACACTGAGGGTCTCATTCAAACCCGGTCGCAAATGCTGATGCGCTTGCAAATGGGTCGATGGTTAGCCCTGTGCACACGCAGCGGCTGCACTGTGCATGTGCAAGAAACTCTCTCGCTCCGGAGCTCTCTGCAAAAGGGGCGGCTATCGATGTTGATCGACAGCTCGCCCCGTTTTGTAGTCAGGCTGGGGGGATGGTTTCCAAAGGCATTCCTTAAGGAATGCCTACTGTTTTGTGGGCGGCCACACTGACATCATCAGAGATGTCAGTGGGGAGTTTCCTGCTCAATCAGAGCAGGAAGCTCCCTGGGGCTTGTGGTTGCTGAGACCTAACCTCGTCGCACGCTCCGATGGTCGCGATGGTGTTCACCATCGCGACCATCAACCTGTTCAGTCACTAAGCTGTGGGTGGTAACCCACAGCTTAGCTAGTGACCAGGAGGCCGCACTAAAAAAAGGAAGTGGGTGCTCTCATTCAGAATGAGCACTCGCTTCTTGCGAGCGCCTCTGAATGAGGGCCTGAGAGACTGAAAAAGTGAGTGTTTAGAAAAGTGACCACAAAGCAATTCATTTTCTACACATTATGGGGGTTTCAATATATATTGTGATGTAGTTGCATAGTAAAGATCCACATGCAGCTTTATAGGTTAATATGAAAAGAAATGATGCTTACTGTCAGCATTTAGGAACAAAATAATAAACAAGCTAGCCCCACATGCAGGGCACTACCTCACTGCTTGAACCCTGACTATAACGGGCAGCTAGTCTACAAATGTAATGGTCTATTTACTAAGCCTTGGATGAAGATAAGGTGGATGGAGATAATGTACCACCCAACCAGCTCATGTAATTTTTCAAACACAGCTTTTTACATGGCAGTTAGGAGCTGATTGGCTGGTACCGTATCTCCATTCACTTTATCTCCATCCAAGGCTTTAATAAAAGACCCATTTGTCTCTTGTAGTCCAAGTCCTGTCTCTTACAGGTATAAACACGTTCTCCTAACCTTCAAGAAAAGTATCTCTTGTGGTCCTCCCTGCATGGCTGCCAGATCTGGAGCCTGGCCTCATGGCCTGACCTCCACAAAATCACACAAACAGCCCCAGTGATTTGTGGTTCTCCCTTACTGACTGCAGGTCTGGACACTGGCCAAGCCTGGCCTCCAGGCACACTGGGCTCTGTAGTTGCCACTGTCCCACTTTGTTTCTCCTATGGCAGCCTGACTGGTCTGACCCAGTCCTCCCAGGACTGAGGGCCTGATTCAGAGGCGGACACTCTGACCAGAGCACTCGCTCTGAATCATGGTCCTCCTACCTAAAAATGGAGCGACCTCCCGGCCGCTCGCATATCTGTGGGTGACCAAAATGATGGTCGCGATGGTCAAGACCATCGCGACCATCGGGCTTGCGGCGAGACCCTGCGGTAGTGTCTCGCTGCCGCAAGCCCTGGAGTGCTTTTGGCTCTATCAGAGCCAAAAGCACTCCCACTGACATCACTAGTGATGTCAGTGGGGCCGGACCCAGACGGAAGGCGTTCCCATGGGAACGCCTCCATCTGGGCAGCCACGCCCCCGGCATGCCCACCAAAGGGGGCATGTTGTCAGTCACCATCAACAGCACGCCCCCTTTGGTGCGAGACCCATAGCGACAACTTGGCTGTCGCTATGCGGGTCCCGCGCATGTGCACGACGGTGCTCCCTCCGTCGTGTGCATGCGCATTAGGGCACCATCGACCCGCTTGCGAGCACTCAGCACTCGTGAGCGGGTCTGAATTAGGCCCTAAATCCACTGAGCAGCTTCTAGGTGTAGTAAAACTTTGTTTTTTCTAACCTGTTTAGGCAGATCTATCCAGCCCCACACAGAATATATGGTTCACCATCACCACCTAGCATGATATTGCCACATTATGTTGAGATTATATTGGATATAGAAATTAGAAATTAGCATTTTCTATACATTGTAGTGAGCTTAATATGTATGCTGAGATCATTTTGGATGTAATGATAACAACTAAGCTCCATGGGAGTATATCAGAATGAGCTTCAAGGGAGGAACAGTAAATTAGTATTTTAATGTGACTTTTTTTATGGAGCCCCTTTTAATTTTTGGTCTAGGGAAAAGGTTCCCAAATGTTGTCCTCAAGGCACCCCACAGCTGGTTGAATTAAATTGACTGAGGTACTAATTAAGGGCCTGATTCAGAGCCGTTCGCTATTTGTGGTCGTTCGTTCAAAAACAAGGGGTGGCTATTCAAATGATCCGTTCGCAAATTGCAGTCTGTTCCCACCTCTAAGTCTGAACGAGCGAGCAAAACATACCCTCGTTTTTTTGATAAAAACGCCCCCTGGCCGCACGCACCATACGTCATGTCCGCTATTTATTAGATTAATCGAGTACATCGTACAGCGTATGAACTGCTCGCTATTCTTGTGGTTGGTGTTTTCAACCGCTATTTTGCGAGCAGTTCTGAGTTAAAAAAAACCAAGTGACGTGGTCAATGACGCTGCTGTATTAATTATGCACACCCATAAAACGTCTGTTTTGACCTTTAAGCACGCCTGCGTTCGGATCTCCACTCCCCGTTTTCAAGCACCTTCCCCTGTTACCACCCACATATGCCTCATTCTGTCACTCAAAATAGCAGGCCCTCGCTATATTGCGTACCAACGATTTTCGGCCGCACTGACTGGTTCGCGCATGCGTACTAAAAACCGTACGCATGCGCAGATGTGCGAACATCGCTCGGAACGAGCGTACTGCCGCTAGCGAGTGGCTCTGAATGAGGGCCTAAGTTACCTGTGGTCAAGCATGGATATCCTTAAAACCTGGATTGTTTGGGTGCCTTGAGGATCGAGATTGGGAACCTTTTGCCTAGGGTCCTGCAAAACCTAGGGCTGTCACTTACCCTTACTTATCTCCTCCTTCCTCTACAATGTTGAAATGTCCACAGCACAATTTTGCCACTTGCTATCAGAAATTAGATACTGTCCCTTACAATACCCAATTGTAACTTGGATTTTTACAATTTCATTATTTATTTTGTTTATTTTATTTCTACACATTACAGTACTGTGGGGCTCTAAATGTATGTTAAAATCACTGTATATGGAATGGAGAAATTATAATTTTCTGCAAATTGTTGGTTCTAAGGGCTTTATTCAGAGATGTATGCAACGGCGATTGTCATCGCACATGCGTATAAGCTTCACAGTGCATATGCAGCGATCAGACTGTGATTACGGATGCACAGAGGAATCCATTGCAGAGTGCGTGACAGGTTGTCATCGTTTGGAAGTGGCAATGGTGGATGATTTGTATAACACAGATGTTTCTGTCCATTTGAACTACGTTACATGAGCGTGCATAAATTAGCCACTGCGATTGCATATGCAGCTCAGTATGTCAGAAGAGATCCCCAGGCTTCGGCAGGGCAGACCTGCAAGCTGGCTGCCAATGTGCATCAATGTTACCAATATTTACGCAGGTATGTGTCGTCGCACACAGGTAAGAAGGCAGCAGTGGGCAACTTTAAGCTCGGGTGATCTTTTCTAACATTAGCATATTTTCGCAGCTGCATTGCGTACTAAACCACAGCTGTGATCGTATTAGCATCCGTCTCTGAATCAGGTCCTTTATGTATGTTGAGACCACATTGGATATGGCAATAAAAAAGGTGGCTATGGATATAAAAAATTACAGCTGCATTAAACCAGTGGGATGGAGATCATGGCCATGCCATAGTATTGTGGCTATGCCTGGTGGACATTTTTGAAAGAAAAATCTAATATTTTATGCTGTATGGTGTCTAGACAACTGTTTCAACATAGTGACCCCAAAAAAATAACATTCCTTATTTGCTAATATCACTGCCATTTGGAATGTATTTTTTCTTATTATCAATCTGGGGCTCCTCTTACCCCTAAGGTAATTTTCTTATCAATCTCACTAGCAGTGTAGAACTTCCAGTGAGTAGTTGAAGCAACATGCCTTCGGCCCATACATGTGCAGGCATACTAATTTGCTGCTTAATATATAAAAAAATACCTGCATGAAGTGTGATCATATAGCCAATAAGCCTGTGAAATGTAATGTTTTTGTCAAGTAGTCTTCTTAGATCTCCTCTGCAACACTAAGTGAAAACAAGCACACAATTATTGATCCTGGTATCTATATTGCTATAAAGAAAGAGGAAGTCACAACTACTTTTATACTTACTACACTTGTCCCTCTGAGTAGAGAAACAAAATTTCGACATACTGGCACCAGAATCAGCATGCAGTTGAAGTTCAGACACATTGCAGAAGCTCTTGCCCATGCTAAAGTAGACTGTAGAGAAAAGTTCAAGACAAACTCATTTAGAAAAACATATAATCACTGATTGGCCATTATATTAGGTTCATATACCTAACAATAAGTAATTTCAGTGCTTAAGAACAGCCTGTATTAGTTGGGATGCTGGTCCAACAATATTGTTCCTGGCTCAAGATATCTGAACTCTGCTCTGGGCTGCTATTTGTATACAATGCTGCAGTATCATCTTAGCTCTCCTGGTGTTCTTCTACTTTGTCCATGGACCTCCTCAACTTCCATCATCACAATAATCCTCCACTGATGTCTAGTATCCATACTCAATCCAGTAACCTGCAACTCATCCTCCTCCCCTGCCACTACTAGTTCTGTTGTCTACATTGATCTTGACCTACTATTGATTCCTGGATGATTTGAAATTGTTTCTACTTGCTCTTCACCAGATCTTATTTGGTGCCTTTAACTCCACTATCCCCTTTCCTATTGTTATAGCCTTCTCCATAAACCTCTCTACTCCCTGCCACTTACATAGTTACCCTCATGTTACCATGATTGTTACTGTGACACCACATACTGCTCACCCTCAACTCTCCTCTTCCACCCATGCCATACCACCCAATGCATCTAACCTCCTCCATATACATTAATATCCCATTTTATTCCCTGTCCTCACTTCAATTGTTCATGCACACTTTACCATACTTACAATACTTAATTTTATTACTGCCTTCCCCTTGCTCCCCCTGTGGCTAATTCTGAGTTGCATACATCTGTGGACACGTTTCCATACAGCTGTGGGAACTTGTTTTCTACCTTATGCTAATGTGAGTATTCATCCTTCCATGCAGATTAAAAGCAAGTGTATAGGCGGAAGGCTGGCTTTCCCACTGTTTTTGCATCCACAGCTGCAGCTGTCATCATTAGTTTCAAGACTTGCAGTACTTATGGCTTGGTGCAAAAGATTTGTCTGGAACAGGTTTCCCATCTCTATACACATTCTGCAAATAAGCGCAGAAGTTGTCTTACATGCCCACAACAGTCCAATGAGCTGGATCAGTTCTCTGCAAATGCATGGTCTCGTCAAGTTATCACTCAGAAATTCCATTTTGTGGAAAAAGTGGTCTGTCAACAGACCAATCAATGCATTTGCACTTGCAATCTCTGTCCATGTGCGTATACATGGCGCAGTGCATCTGCAGTCAGCTATTACTTTCTATGGCATATGTGCAGTTTGCTGACATCATTTGCACAAGGACTTGCACCTGACTCTCTCTATTCTCTCCTCTTCCCCTTCTAAATACAGTACTCTGTTCTGTCTCCTCCTCTTTTGATCTACTACACTGGACCACCTCCCACTCCCACTGCAGTGGTCACTCTCTTAATCTCATCTTCTCTAATAGCTGACTTCCCTTTCCCCTCTTCCCAAGCCCTGTTTTCCTCATCAGTAGACTACTCTCCCTCATATATACACTAAAATGCTATGACTATGCTCTATCCCTTTACAACTTCACCCTTACCTCTTCCTTGGACTCTGCTGTCCCAACTGTCACTCCATGCCTCATCCTTGGCTCTTCAAACTCACCTACTACCTCCAAAAATGTTCTTACACTGCTGAGTGTCACTGGAGGAAGTCACTTTCTCCTGGCGTATTCATGCATTTCAAATTCCATAATTTTATTTTTAACCTTTAACACCCTCAACTGCCCCTCCCTTCCTCCTTTATCTTCTTTCCTCAGTGCCCTTCACTAGGTCACATATTCTACACACAACATTAATAATATCTGCCACAACATTGTCTTCTTGTCTGTCTCCTCCAGTCCTACCTTCTCTTAGCCACAACTGCATATCCATCCTGTAATCCTACTTCCCTGCCACTGGACATGAATTAATTTCCATATTTATTTTTTCTCTGCTTGTCTCTTGACCTTATAACCTCAAATTATTCACTCTCTCTCCTGACAGCTTCACCCACTTTTTAATCTATCTCTTTCATCCGGTACCAGCTAATACTCCTTCAAACATGCTTTTGTCCCTCCCATTATCAAAAAACTTGGCTTCCAAGATCCTTGAGAGGCTTGTCTTTAGCAGCCCCACCACTTTCCTCCTTTTCCACTCTCTTCTAGACCCACTCATTTCTTTTTTTTTTCTCCCTCCACTCCACAGAAATAGCCATCACAAAGGTCAAAATCCAAGGGTCAATTCTCTCTTTTTATCCTCTTGCACTTATCTGTAGCATTTGATACTGAGGACCATCCTATCCTCCTGCAGACACACCAGTCCTTTGGCTGTCATGACACTAACCTTTAATGATTGTTGTCCTCCTAACTGCCTCTGACTCCAGCTCCCCTTTCCCCATCTCTCTGTGTTCCTCAGAGTCTGTTCTAGGCCACCTTGACTTCTCTTTTTACACCTCCTCAGTTTGAAGATTTCATTAGCTATTTTGTGCTCCAGTACCACCTAAATGCTGATGACACCCAAATTTACCACTCCTCTCTTGACCTATCTCCCTTCACCTTCTCTTGTGTCTCTTACTGTCTTTCTATCAACTTCTCCTTCACCTCTCAATGTTGTTCAAACTCAATGGGTCAAATGTAATATGGTTCGAGTTTTAGTTTAAATCCAACTTGTACCTTCTTGCATTTTTGAAGTTGAGAGTTGGTGCTGGGACTTGCAAATGTAATATCCTGTGAACTTTTGATCTCAAGGCTACTACACTATGCAAATCTGTGAGAGTATTTGGCTATCTAACCTCTCACTTTTTAATGTGACTAACATTAAAAGGTATGAGTTATACAGAAGACTTCACAGATCCATGAAATTCGCGAAGGCTTCTGTCTGTGTGTTTTTTTTTTTTAAATGATGTGCACCCCCTCCCCAGCCAGGAAAACCCTTTCACCAGGTTAACTGGCCAAAGCAATACCCCTGACTGCTAGTCAGTCCACACCTTGGGATCCCTGGGGTGGTGGGGACCCACCCCAATAAAGGGGGACAAAAGATGTAGGGGTCTCCTGTATTTTGTACAACCAGTTAAGGGCTCAGTGAACCAGTCTTTTTTATTTTTAAATATGGGGGCCAAAATGAGAAGGGGTCCCCCGGCCAAAGCATTACACCTGACTGCAAGTCAGCAGAGGCCAATACATGGGCTACCCCTTCTCCAGGGCACCCCAGACATGGGATGATACCCCAGGGCTATCCCCAGCACCCCTGGACGGTGGGTGCCAGATTGATAGAGTAAATGTGTCATGTAAAAGATAGATAGTGTAAATATTGTCTTTTGCAATAGACCTACAGGTTCCTGCAAGCCTCCCCACATGTTGGTACTTGGAGAACCACAAGCACCAGCACATGGGCATTATGGGCCTGCTGGTACCTGTAGTTCTACTGCAAAAGAAACTTGAAGGGAACTTTGCGGTTACATCATTGGATACAATGTAGCAGTTCCCACCATAGACTTCAATGGAGATTTCACACCATCAAAGTCTATGGAGGAGACAGGGTGACTGAGGATAGCCAATCAGAGGGCAGCTCTGATGGAGGCACTCACTGACTGGCTGGTGGCTCCTGCAATGACTGGGTACACCTCATTCGTGTGGAGGAAGGGTATCTGTAAACATACCCTTTATTCAGTCCAGCATTGTATCAGGATTTTTTGGTTTGTTCTTTTTAACCCCCTGGATGCCTACATTGACCGAAATGGACATGGTCAACACTTAGGAGAGGTGAGTATGGATTTTTTTTCAAGTACCCGTGGATGCTACTTGGAAAAATGGAAGGCTTTTGGCTACAGGGATACTAGGTGAGCATGTGTGATAGTGAGTATGAATGTGTGTGTGCCTGTATGTATAAAATTGGGAATCAGTATTATTTACCACCGGTCACATGGCCGGTGGTTCAAATCCCAACAGCAGCAGCCCGACATGGGTGAAAATCCCAATCATTAATTAAGGTATTTTTGCTAACCTTTCTCCCCCTAACCCTAACCCTTCCTTAGGGGTGCCTAACCCTAACCTCCCCCCCAAGTTCCTAACCATAACTCCCCTCTAAGTGCCTAAACCTAACCTCCCCTTCCCTGCAGCCTAACCCTAAGTCTCCCAGGGGGGCCTAACCCTAGCCCCCTGGGGGTGCCTAACCCAAAGTTTCCCCCAGGCGCCCCTAACCTAACCCTCCCCTCTGTGGCTGTACACGTCTGGTGCCTGGCTTACCTTCGATCGGGATGCCGGGTGTCGGGATCCCAGCGTAGGTAAAATGACAGGCATCAGGATTTTGACACCTGTCATTAGACCCTTGCTGGGATTAGACATTCGGGATGAAGATGGTTGGCATTCAGACCATCGGCATCCCGGCTGCATACCATAAAATTCTACTGTCATGATGTGTGTGTCTTGTTTTTTTTAATATTTCTTTTGCAGTAGAACTACAGGTACCAGCGGGCGGTGAAAGGGTTTTCCTGGCTGTGGCATTACCCACTGCTAGAAAAAGGTTTGGTGCTGGTTTTGGAAATTAGAGGGGACCCTTACTCATTTTGTCCCCTGTATTTCCACAACCAGGACTGGATCAGAAAAGCCCTGTGCTGGTACTTAAAATACAACCACCGCTACAAATTTTGACCCATGTATTTTTAGAACCAGGATAGGCTTTAAGTAGCCCTGTACTGCTTCTTAAAATACACAGGCCCCCTACCAGCTAGGGGCTGGTTATGCTTCAGGGGAGGGGGTGCACATTTTTTTTAAGTATTTTCATATGTACACACAGAAAAATACACATATCTCATGGATATGTGTATAAAAGCAGTCACAGAGGTTAAAGGGTATATAACTCAAGCCAATCACCAGATTGTGGTCATTACATATCATTTATTAGTTATAAAAGGCAAATAGATCACACATGTAATCTTGCATCATCCACAATATTAGACCAATGAATAGTTAAACATACAACAATATTAAAACAACTGCAGTAATAATCTCAGGAGGAGATTCAAGTGATAAATGTTTCCTTGAAAAAATGAAATAATAAGTATAAATGTTAAGATCTCATAATGTAGGCTACTGAATAGAGGAAATTAATAGAACAGGTAATCCCAATAGTGTTACCTGTGGGCTCCAGTCTTTTGCAGTGTATGATGAAGAAGGGTATAAACACCTTAGTACCAGACTGGTACTGCACTCAACCCGGCCAGCGGGGAGTGACTTAGAGGGAGATGACTGATTGCTGATATTAAATTGCTGCAATGTGGGGATAATGCCTCCGTGCCGTCCGGTTTGCTCCAGCAGTGTATATGGATCTCAGGTGTAGGAGGATTTCCCAGAGCGTACTCTACACATCTCTCTTGTGAAGCAGCTGCCGTCAGGTGTGTAGCAAGGTCCATCCTTCCAACTCCCATTCAGCTGATCTTGCTGTGCAGGCAGGAGTGTGGCGGCCGTCACCTGAAGGATTTTTTCAGCGGGTGCAGTGCAGGAGCCGTCGTCGGGTTCAAATGAGCTGAACAGAGCAGGCAAATGGTACAAGTGAGCCATGCCAGAGATCCTGGAATTGCAGACGATTACCTACGCGTTTTGACGTCACATGGGCGTCTTTGTCAAGGCCGATACAATGTGATCAGTTACCAGTCTTTAAATAGTATTCATATTTGGCCTGATTCAATACAGCTTTAATCACTTAAGCAATTGGCTTGAGCACTTTTTTCTACTTTAAAAAATGTACATATATATCGGTGAGAGATATCAGAGGGAGAGAGCATATCCATTAATCTAAAATGTATCTAAATATCATTCCAAAAGGAATTGGTATCACATTATTAATCCTGGAAATCACACTTTTTTCCTATAACATTATTAAACTACTATATGTCTATTGAAAAGACTTAAAAGTAAGATACACAGATACACATGTGCATTTATATAGACCCATACATAAGCACAACCGACTTGCAAAATCAAATGTTGCAACCTTCCTTATTATGCTTTTTTATTTAGTTTGTTCTATATTTTACATTTATTGCTTGCCATCCTGTATTTTTAAAGGTGCTTTCTTTAAATTTATTAATTAATAAAATAATTTTTTGTATATATGCGTATGGGGTCTCTGACCTTTAACCAAAAGAAGGAATATGTGTTTGTGCTTATATATGTTTGCAGATCGTACATCTAAATCACACATATAAAACAAAAGTATCCATTAACCTAAACACAGAAAAAGTGAGTGAGTGACTGTAACTAGTTACTCAATTCGATACTTGGGGGGTCATGACTTCGCTAAAGATACTAAATATACAAACGTATAAACATATATATAAGTATCTGCATTCTGATAATGAATGGACCATTATAAAGAGAGAGAAGGGTATCTTCTTAGTAATACCATAATGAATTACATATGTAAAGGACATTAGGAATAAATGTAAAAGTAGACACTAAACAATGAAAAATAAAAATAAATAATATATAAATAAGAAAGAATGATAATAATAATAATAATAATAATAATAATAATAATAAATGATATTATTAATAATAAATTGATATAAACATAAATATCGATTGAATGGTAAGAATGATAATAATAATATTGATAATGGTAATGATGAGAATAAAAAAAATGGAAAAAAATATATACAGTATGTACAAAAACAAGTGTGTATTAATACAATGGATAAAGAATAATAATTAATAAATAAATTAAATAAAAATAAAATAGGTGTGTCTAAACTACATGATCCAGGCACGTCAAAAGACAGTGTTAAAATCTGTTTGTTTAAACCGTCTGGGAACAGACTGTTCATATTAAAGATCCAATAGATTTCCTGTTTGCATAAATGTCTAAAGCGATCCCCTTTTCTGAGTGTAGACAGGATTGTCTCTTATCCCGTTACTCTCAAAGAGGACACCTGACCCTCATGTTGTTCTACAAAATGCCTAGAAACACTATGTAGGAGATTCTTTTTCAAGATGTTTCTCCTATGTTCTAAAAATCTTTCCCGTAGGCACCTTATTGTTCTCCCCACATATTTAGTATTCTCACAACTACATGTGAGTAAATATATTACGTATTTGGTGTTACAATTAATAAACTGTTTGATCTTAAAACTTTTATCTTGTCCCTCAATGAACGTTTTCTTATTTGCATGCTGGCAAGTGATGCATTTATGCATCCCACATTCGTGGAAGCCTGCTGGTTTTATTGCTAACCAATCTATTCCAGTTTTTAAAGGAACTTTTGTTTCAGTTTTTAAGGCACTTGGGGTCAGTATGTTTAGAAGCGACTTGTTCTTTCTATGTACTACCATAGGTTTATCTGGTAGAATCTGTTTCAGTACTAAATCATATTTTAGCATGTGATAGTTTTTCTTAATGATTTGGTCAATATTACCAGATTTGTTGTAAGTGGAAATAAATGCTAAATTCCTTTTCTTATCTGTAGTATCGGTATCTCTATTCTTTGGTTGCAAGATCCATACAGGCCACTTCCTCATATGTTTTCACTAGCAATTGTAGAGGATAGCCTCTCTTTTGAAAGCTCTTACATAGAGCTGCAGCCTGTTGGTGTAATCTGTAAGGTTAGAACAATTACGTCTAATCCGCATGAGTTGTCCCTTTGGTATGTTTGTTTTCCACGGAAGGTAATGACAACTCCGAAAATGCAAATAATTATTGGAATATACTTCTTTACAGTAGTTTGTAGTAATAATTTTATTGTTAATTACTTGTAAAGTGAGATCCAGGAAATTAACATTGTCCCTACTCTAATAAATGATATGTAATATCCACAATCTGGTGATTGGCTTGAGTTATATACCCTTTAACCTCTGCGACTGCTTTTATACTCAGTTCTTTTCTTATGAGGCTGACTGCCTCATTCAGTCATTTGAGATTACAGGGATTTTTCCACTCTAATTAGCACCTGGCCCTTTTCTGTTTATTCTATACTATTTATTCATCCCTATGGCAGCTGGCATGAGTTGTTTTTCTGATTTTGATGAGAGAATCAAGAGGAGACAAGCTGATACAAGTAAAGGCCCCCATACATCAGCAATCTGAAAACCACAATTGAACAATTTGAAGATTTATTGCCCGATTTTAGGATTTCCCAATCGAGTAATCTGCGCCCATACACTACAGATTTTTTTCAGTTATTTGCAGATCGTTTGCAGGAAACACAGATCTGGCAATCTTGAAAGGCTCATCATTTTGTAAGAAACGGTCTGCAAATCTGCTGATCATGTCCATACACTAGCAATTTACAGCCCCAATCGAACTGTGAAATCCAACATGTTGGACAATCTGATTAAACAATTCCAATCACTTTCTGGTTGCAATCTGCGATCTGTGAAGCCCATACATTGCAGATTTTTAGACACAATCGATTGCAAATTGCACGATTGCTGCAATCCATCTCTGATGTATGGGGGCCTTAAGAAAACAATGTTCATTGAGGGACAAGTTAAAAGTTTTAAGATCAGTTTATTAATTGTATCACCAAATATGTAATATATTTACTCACATGTAGTTGTGAGAATACTAAATATGTGGGAAGAACAATAAGGTGCCTACGGGAAAGATTTTTAGAACATAGGAGAAACATCTTGAAAAAGAATCTCATACATAGTGTTTCTAGTCATTTTGTAGAACAACATGGGGGTGAGGTGACCTCTTTGAGAGTAACGGGATTATTTTTATTTTTCATTGTTTAGTGTCTACTTTTACATTTATTCCTAATGTCCTTTACATATGTAATTCATTATGGTATTACTAAGAAGATACCCTTCTCTCTCTTTATAATTGTCCATTCATTATCAGAATGCAGATACTTATATATATGTTTATACGTTTGTATATTTAGTATCTTTAGCGAAGTCATGACCCCCCAAGTATCGAATTGAGTAACTAGTTACAGTCACTCACTCACTTTTTCTATGTTTAGGTTAATGGATACTCTTGTTTTATATGTGTGATTTAGATGTACGATCTGCAAACATATATAAGTACAAACACATATTCCTTCTTTTGGTTAAAGGTCAGAGACCCCATACGCATATATACAAAAAATTATTTTATTAATTAATAAATTTAAAAAAAGCACCTTTAAAAATGCAGGATGACAAGCAATAAATGTAAAATATAGATCAAACTAAATAAAAAAGCATAATAAGGAAGGTTGCAACATTTGATTTTGCAAGTCGGTTGTGCTTATGTATGGGTCTAGATAAATGCACGTGTATCTTACTTTTAAGTCTTTTCAACAGACATATAGTAGTTTAATAATGGTATAGGAAAAAAATGTGATATCCATTTGAACCTGACAACGGCTCCTGCACTGCACCCGCTGAAAGAATCCTTCAGGTGACGGCCGCCACACCCCCGCCTGCACAGCAAGTTCAACTGTGTGGGAGTTGGAAGGACGGACCTTGCTACACACCTGACGGCAGCTGCTTCACAAGCCAGGAGTGTTGAGTATGCTCTGGGGAATCCTCCTACACCTGACCATCCATATACACTGCTGGAGCAAACCGGACGGCATGGAGGCATTATCCCCACATTGCAGCCATTTAATATCGGCAATCAGTCATCTCCTTCTACGTCGCTCCCCGCTGGCCGGGTTGAGTGCAGTACCAGTCTGGAACTAGGGTGTTTATACCCTTCTTCACCATACACTGCAAAAGACCGGAGCCCGCAGGTAACACTATTGGGATTACCTGTTCTATTAATTTCCTCTATTCAGGAGCCTGCATTATGAGATCTTAACATTTTTTCAAGGAAAGATTTATCACTTGAATCTCCTCCTGAGATTATCACTGCAGTTGTTTTAACATTGTTGTATGTTTAACTATTCATTGGTCTAATATTGTGGATGATACAAGATTACATGTGTGATCTATTTGCCTTTTATAACTAATAAATGATATGTAATATCCACAATCTTGTGATTGGCTTGAGTTCTATACCCTTTAACCTCTGCGACTGCTTTTCTACACAGTTTTTTTCTTATGAGGCTGACTACCTCATTCAGTCATTTGAGATTACAGGGAATTTTCCACTCTAATAAGTGCCTGGGTATCTTTTTCTCTCATGGATAGTGCATGTTTCTGTGTTGCTCTGACCTGCTCAGGATAATCTAGCTATTGTTTTCGCAATTCCTCATGCAGTAATATTTGCGAGTGAAGCCCTTGCACTCTATTACATAGTCCGAGTTCTATCTAGAGAATGGGAAAACATCTGAATGTGAGATGCTTTTTTGTAAGTAACAGTAAAACCCCAAAAATGTGAGTTTTACTATGATCGCACATTACATTTGCGAGTGAGTAAAAAATGTGAGTTTAGCGTTAAACTCGCATTTTTACCAAATTTGTACCCTATTACATTTGTATGTATTTTGGTGAATTTATATAATCTTGTTATCACTCTATGGCACTTTGCAACCATGTGGCTTCCTATAAATAAAAGTTAGTAATAAGATTAATAAATTCTCCAAAGTCATATTACGCCATATATACTGCCATGCTCCTCAGACTATTCTTGGTATTTATTAGCATAGCCACAACTTTTCCAATGTTCTCATATCTTGATGTCCATTAATGTGCTTAGCTGATAGTTGACGACATTATTTTCCACAAGAGATGTCAGCCTTTGCCAGCCCCTTTTACAAACAATCTGTTTCTGACTACAGGAATACAGGTGGGTGGATGTTATTTGGGCTGTTTCCCAATCTAAAGGCATGTATTCACTACACAAGAAAAATGAGTGATTGAATGATTATGACATTGTAATCGCTCTATCGCTCATTAATCATGCAATAATTATGCTGGTCATTGTCTGCATTTGTCACCACCTGAACATGCAGGCCAACCTGATGAGATCGTCAGGTTGTGCATATTCGGGTGATGAGGGAGGGTGCCTGCACTGAATGACATATCGTTCAGTGTGGGCATATTATCCACTGCACAGGATGATGAACAATTACAATGTTGTAATCATACAGTAGTTCCACTCTCGTGTAGTGGATACGCACCTTTAAAATATCCTTGACACTATCACTCCACCAAAGTCTCTGTTATTGAAATAGGCCTAGAACTTATGACAATGTTACATACAGAAATACTTAAAACATTTGTATTGCTTATCCTGTGAATTATACAAACACACACACTAGCTGTTGGTACTTGTTTTATGTTAGATTTGTCTGTACAAACAAATCATGATGCTGTTATTGACTGACTACAACATTTTGGAAGAAGAATGCGTCATGGTATTTGTGTATTGATAAAAAATGATTGAGCAATGTTTTGCTTCTTTACTACATTAGTATATGGCAATCATGCAACTCAATGGACTCATTCCTACTCTAACCTTTATGTACTTTTTGATAGCAACAAAAATATAGTGCAGCCCAAATAATTAGTTCAAAATGTGATGTCCCACAAGCTTACAATAGTAAAACCTGAAATGGTGTAGGGAATTAATAGTGAAATTATTATGTCAGTTTCACTTGTATTGTTCATACAGTACATTGTTGAACCCTGCAAAGGAAACCCACTGAATGGATCTCATGCACATGTAACCTGCAGGTAAATTAAGCACCATTCCTAGTAGCTAGTCATCTGCTCTTAGATCCCCTACTACTGAAGATAAAATTACACCAGTGGTGGATTTTGCCTTGGGGCTTTGAGGCTGCAGCCCCCCTTAGCAAAGTTCACCACCTCAGTGTAGTCAGTGCAGTCCGTGACTGCACTGGCTACACTGTGACTGGCAGTGGATTCCTATTGGAAGTGCCACCTGCCAGTCACATATAACAGGCAGCCTCAATGGGAGGTGTCTCCTCCCCCTTGGAATGCTAGTCTGGGCTGCTATTAGCAGAGAGCAGCTTCCAGGAGGAAGCTGCTACTCTTCCTTTCTGCCAGCCCAAACCAGCTCTTAGGGGCTGCAGACGATGCACATGCGTAGCACCCCGCCGCTAGTGCGCATGCGCCGGTCCTGGTGCCTGACAGATCGATTGTGCAGGTGCTGGGACAAGGCAAGGAGGCAGGAGCCGGTAGTAAGTGACCTGGCCTGTTGTTTTCGGGGGCGGCAGCCCCCTCATCAAAGAGTGTAGGAGCCACCATTGACTCACACTATTTACAGGAGCTAGGAATTTGTGAAGTAGAAGGCTCATCTGAGAACTAAGAATACTATGGGCCAAATGTAATAGGATGTCAGTTTTGGAAAATTGCGAGTTTTGTGCTAAACTCGCAATTTTTCACAACTCTCCAATGTAATAGGGTGTCAGTTCAATAGAACTTGCATTTTTCTTAGTTACTAAAAATCTCCATTCTCAAACTTGCATCCAGATGTTTTCACATTGAAAACAATCAACTCGCCCAATGTAATATGGTGTCTGTTTTAGACTCACAAAAAAAAGTCCCCAAATAATAGACCTGCTTCAGGCTAGCGAGTATATCCTGAGCAGATCAGATTAACACAGAAACATGCACATATCCATGAGATACGTTCATGTTGCTGTGTGTACTTATGTAAATGGTATTAAATTATAAATAAATTATGTGCACCCCCTCCCCAAAAGCCTTACCAGCCCCGATCTTTATAAAGCCTGTCCTGGTTCTAAAAAATACAGGGCCAAAATGCGTAAGGGGCCCCTGTATATTAAGAACCAGCACAGGGCTTGTTGAGCTGGTCCTGGTTCTGGAAAATCAGGGGACAAAATGAGTAGGGGTCCCCTGAATATTCCAAAACCAGCACCAAACTCTTTCTAGCAGGGGTATAATGCCACAGCCAGGGAAAACCTTTCACCGAATTCTCCAGCCAAAGCATTACCCTTGACTGCTAGTCAGCCCAGGCTAGGGATCACTGGGGAGTTGGGAACTCTCCCAGTAAAGGGGTCCCCCTCTCCAGGGCACCCCAGCTATCCCAGGCACCCCAGGGCAGAGGGTGCTGGGTTGATAGTGTTCGTGCTTTGTGTAAAGTAAAGGGTTAAATATTCTCTCTAGTTGTAGAACCACAAGTACCAGCAAGCCATCCCCACATGCTGGTATTTGATGAGCACAAATACCAGCATGCGGGGCATTATGGGTCCGCTGGCACTTGTAGTTCCACAACTAAAGAAATACGTAAAAAAACAAACACACACCGTGAAAGTCAAATTTTAATAAAACATACCTGCACACTCACACTCACACATACTCACCTAGTATCCAAAGTAATTCATAGGGGTACCTGAAATAAAAACCATACTCACCTCTCCTATGCGTAGTTCACTTCCGCTTCATTCCCTGTAGGCATCCAAAGGGTTAAAATAACAAACCAGGAAGAAACCATACCTTACCGGACTGAGCAAATGTATGTGTGTGTACACATACCTTTGCTCCGCGTAAAAGACTGTGGCACACGTGCACCCCGTCATTGAAGGGGCTGCCAGCCAATCAGCAGGCATCTCCGTCAGAGCAGCTCTCTGATTGGCAGAATGCGGTCAGCCTGTGTTTCCCATAGACATCAATGGTGAGAATTCACCATAGTAGTCTATGCTGGGTCCTGCTACATCGTAACCACAAGTTTAATTGAGTTTCATATTGTGGTTACATCATTGATACAATGCGAATTCTCACCATTGATGTCTATGGGGAACACATGCTGACCGCATTCAGCCAATCAGAGATCTGCTCCAACAGAGATGCCAGCTGATTGGCTGGTGGCCCTTTCAATGACGGGGCACACATGTGCCCTGGTCATTTACGTGGAGCAAAGGTATGTGTACACACACATAACTTTGCTTAGCCCAGAATGGTACGGTTTTTCCCGGTTTGTTATTTTAACACTTTGGATGCCTATAGGGAACAAAGCGGACATGAATTATGCATAGGAGAGGTGAGTATGGATTTTTATTTCAGGTTCCCCTATGGATTACTGTTGATACTAGGTAAGTATGTGTGAGTGTGCAGGTATGTTTTATTACAATTTTACTTTCACGGTGTGTGTTTGTTTTTTTTACATATTTCATTAGTTGTGGAACTACAAGTGCCAGCGGGCCTGTAATGCCCCGTATGCTGGTATTTGTGGTTATCCAAATACCAGCATGTGGGGGAGGCTTGCTGGTACGTGTGGTTCTACAACTAAAGAGAATATGTAACCCTTTAATTTACACAAAACACGAACACTATCAACCCGTCACTCACCACCCTAGGGTGCCGGGGAAAAACTCCCCAGGGATTCCCAGCCTGGGCTTACTAGCGGTCAGGGATAATGATTTGGCTGGGGAAACTGATGAAAGGTTTTCCCTGGCTGTGGCATTATCCCCCCACTAGAAAGAGCTCGGTGCTGGTTTTGGACTTTTCAGGGGACCCCTACTTGTTTTGTCCCCTGATTTTACAAAACCAGTACTGGCTCTGCAAAGCCCTGTGCTGGATCTTAATATACAGGGGCCCCCTACACATTTTGGCCCATATATTTTTTGAACCGGGACAGGCTTTATAAAGCCCGGGGCTGGTAAGGATTTTGGGGAGGGGGTGCACGTCATTTGTATTATAAAATACAGACAGAAGCCATCACGGATCTCACTGATCTGTGATGACTTCTCTAAAACTCACACCTTTTAATGCTACTCGCATTAAAAGGTGTCAGTTTACATAGTCCTAAACTCGCATATGTAGTAGCCTCGAGCTGAAAAGTTCGCAGGCTATTGAATTTGTGAGTTTCAGTACAAACTTGCACTTTTTAAAAGTGCGAGAAAGTGCGAGTTTGTACTGTTACTAAAACTGACCACCTATTACATTTGGCCCTATGTGTTGACATACCGTCATCAGAAAACAAGCAAAACAGTCCACTACATTGCATGGAGAGAAAGAGAGGGGATGAATGCTTTAAATATTACACTGACCATAAGGAATGTTTCTACATATTACACTGGGTCTCAACCAAAACTGTGTATATTAGATTGGACACAAAGAAATGCTGTACATATGGGATTGATTATCAGATTCTGAATATTACACTTGGCCCCATATAATTACTACATAGTCTCATTTATTATGTTACTATAAGTATTATGCTACCATAGTAAGCAGACACTGATTGGCTATGAGTGGCCTGGCTGTCAATCAACATCCAGGCCACTCACAGTCAATCAGCATAATATACTGACTATAGTAGTGACCTTTGATTGGCTGGTGGCCCTACAAGTGCAGGAACCCTCGTGTGTCCTGTAACTTGGGGGAAAGAGTTATATGTGTATACACATATAGCTCTTCAGTCCGGTATGGCTCTGGATTTTTCAGTTTATGTTTATTGGTCTGGATGCTACTAAAGAAGAGGACCAATCTGTGCAGTGGGGTCAGTTGTTTCTTTTTTTTCAAAACTGCAGGATTCTTCTGGACAAGAAGGCTGAACAGCAGGACATGGTCAGTATAGTGTGAGTGTATGTAATTACATTTTACTTTCAACAGTATGTGTGTACAGTGTTTATTTTAAAATGTATTTTACAGGGGGACTATGAGCATGCCCCACATGCTGGCACTTGTAGTTCCACAAATACTGGCATACAGGGGGAAGCTTCCTTGGACCTATTGTCTCCCTGTACATGACAATATTAGTTTATACAAATTATTAATCCCATGAAATTCACACCCACTGGCCAGGGGTACAGAGCATATCCTCAGACTTCAGCAGGGGTCTGGGGTACCCATGAAAGTTGGGACCCATTTACTGGGGGGATACCACACCTCCACTGAGATCCCCGGTCTGGGATTACTAGTGTGAGGTGAGAATGCTTTGGCTGGGGGACCCCATGTAGTTGTCCTCTGGCTGCGGCATTACACCCCAGCTAGTGGAGCCTGGTTGTAAAAATATGGTGTGACCCCCTCAGCATATTTTTCCCATATTTTCATAACCAGCACCAGGGCCAAGAGCCTGGTGCTGGTTCATGAAATACAGGCTACCCCTATGTTGTTTCATTCTCTGTATTTTGTGAACCAGCACCGACTCTTGCTGGGAGCCTGTTGCTGGGTATCCTTGGGAAAGGGGTACACCACACCAGTTTTTTTTTTAATTGGAACACTTTCTATGCTTAAAATAGGTGGAAACATAAATGGATCACACTGCTCTGTGTATGTTTGTGCAGAACATGCTGCTCAGGAGGGCTTTATTGAAAAAATCTATTTTGGCCCAAGTCTGCTTAATTTACACCTGTGATTGTAATCAAGATTCTTGGTAAATTCCCATGTTGTAGTCTTGTCTGTTGAAAGTACTTGCGAGTTTGGCTGATGGTGTATTTTTTTCTATTTGTTAGTTCATTCAAGTTTTGCGGAGATAGAGTCAAGAATTCACACTTGTGTATGTCTTTAGTAAATCTCTGTGTTTGTAAAACTTGCAAAACACACACGCAAATGCAATTTCGTGTACACACAGAGCTTAGTAAATTTACCCTAAAGAAGCATACTTATTTCTACTTCTCATAAATCATAATAATATGTATAATTAAAAGAAAAAATCTGACATATGTTATGAAACATTCAGCGCATACAAAGTGATTTATACTTACACCCAATATTATTCGAGTATAGAGGTAGGAATCTGCCGTCTCATACCAGATAAAGGTGTCAATAAATAAATATGCATTTAATCCCAGCCATGTAACCTGAAAAAGATTTAAAATATTTAACAGATAATTAGAACCTAGGGAGACAGACTAAACACAAAGCAAAAAATATTTCGTCACAAACACTGCAGCAGTGAAAGTGAGCAATTGGTCTGATATTGCAACATGTTTGGCCCCAAAACATGTCCAATAATAATTTAATATACAGTAAATTGGTTGGGCATATTTGTAAATGAAGTTAATACATGACATTTCATGCTGTTTTATTCAATTTTGACACCCATGTGTGATTAGTTTAGATACTGATCCAGAACTAAAAAAGTATTTCAATATGTGACACAGTTATTTATATTACCTTCTCAATGTCACAATCCATACGGGAAGTTCCTTAGGTGAGGACAAGAGCCAGGGGGTTAGGGTGGCTAAGGAACAACTAGCAGAGTGACAGATTAAGTGTTCCTATTGTGGCCAAACCCAGGTATGGCTAGATCTGCCCAGAGGCACAGAGTCTAACCCATTTGGTGGTATTTACCAGTCACCCCTCTATTTGAGATTTGGGTTTCACTGCACCAGGTGAGCAGGTTGCAGCCCTCTGAACAGTTACCTGGGTTTGGCAGTAAAACAGGAACTAGATAGAGTTAGCACTGGGAGCCCTAGAAATGTATTAACACTAGGAAACACTAGAACATAGAAAGTTACTGGAGATGATGCAGATGCAGACATGCTTTGAGGAACACTGGAAATGTAGACACAGGGGTGTACTGAGAATTGTTAGAGATCCAGTCATAGACTTGCTATGAGAAACACAGGGAATGAAGACACAGGGATGTACTGAGAATTGATAGATATCTAATTGCATATTTGCTCTGAGAACCAAAGGGAAATGTAGACACAGGAGAGTACTGAGAATTGATAGAGATCCAATCACAGACATGCTCTGAGAAACACAGGGAATGTAGACACAGAGATGTGCTGAAAATTGATAGAGATCCAATCACAGACTTGCTCTAAGAAACACAGGGAATGTAGACACAGGAGTGTACTGAGAATTGTTAGAGATCCAGTCACAGACTTGCCCTGAGAAACACAGGGAAATGTAGATACAAGTATTGAGAATTGTTAGAGATCCAGTCGCAGACTTGCTCTGAGAAACACAGAGAAATATAGACACATGAGTGGGATTGTTCCAGGAAGCACTAGCAATCAATATGTAAATTGAACCATGAAATAATAGACAGCATGATAGCTTAATACAAGTAACATAAGGAATCCATATGGAAGCTGATCAGCACACTAATCACTATGATGTAGACACATGCAACACAGGGATTCAGCCTAAGAGCTAAACTAGTAATCAGCATGACACTAACACGGAGGTGAGTAGTGGCTGATCCCAGGCTGCATCCTAACACTCAAGTGACAAACTCAAGGACTGCATTTATATTAAAATCATGCTTGCCAACTCTACCTGATTGTCTGGGAGACTCACTGAAATAATAACAATCTCCCTGATTTCCTAATGAGTCTAGCAATTTCCCTCATTGCACCTTAGCCATATTATGTAGCTTTTATATATATATGGAAAAAAGAAATAAGATATACTCCTGAACTTCAGGGATCTGGGTGTAATTTGAGCCCTGGCTCAGGGTTTCCCAACAGGCTCGGATTCCAAATCAAGGCAAAACATCATCATTCCAGCATTGGATCTCATGGGTTTTGGATTCTATATAAGTCCCTCCCATGATGATTTGGGCACCATTTCACACAGGACAGCCAGAAGGAGAGCACACACTAGACTGCCAGGGCATAAATGTATTAATAATAAATAATATATTGATTCACAACATTGTGCATGCACAGTCACATTGGTGCTTCTGCCTGCTATGTATGATTTAAAGTAGGAGTCACTGTTTGACATGTCCCTAGTTAACTTAATGTACTGGCTGAGCAAGGTGGATGTAGGGCTGTAGGCAGTTAGCAAAATATCCTTCTTTTTTATTTTCTGTAGTGCAGGTTAGGAACATACATATTTTACTTGCATTTTTGTCACACTGGTGCTGTAACTTGTCTGCAGCACTTTGATATACAGTACACTGTTGATGGGGTTTTTTTCACTGCCCGGTCATCCTAATACATTAAGCCTTAGTGCACAGTGTGCACTGGTGTTTTTTTCACTTTTGTGCCTACATTGCAGTCCAGAGCTCCATATAGGGCAGTATTAACACTGCACATTTGTGTTTTTTGTCACTGCCTAGGAGCCCAGAGCTCTTAATACAGGGCAGCATTAAACCTTCGATGGTGCACAGTGCATGCTGGTGCCCTCAAAAGATTTTGGTGAAGTTGCCATTTTTGAAAAAAATATTTGTACAACTTGTGTGTGCTGTAGGTGCTTTGCTGCACTGCACTCATAAATATATGCACTGTGACTCTGCAATGTGAGTTATTTGTGAAATAACAAAAAAGTTTTTATTTGTTTTATTCAACTTGTGTGTGTTCATTGATATGGATCACAATCAATCGAGAAGAGCAGAAGCAGCAACATAATACTAGCACTGTGGCTGCTGCCACCAGTCATGATTATACTAGTCTTTCAACATCATCTTCTAAAGCTGATAATCAAGGGCATAGAGTTTTTAAGTCAGGGTATCTGAAATCTAAACAATATTTTACATTGCTAAAGAAATAACACCTCTAATAAAGGGAAAGTTTCCTGCAGAAAAAAATTAAATTGGCAACATGCCATACTGCACACACAGTGGCAAGGAAAAGGCTCAGGCCTTGGCCTTTATTTCTGAGTGGTGATTCTGCAACTGCTGCCAGCTAGGCATCTTCTTCTACCTCACATGATGATTCAAGATCATCTCACTCTGAGTCTAGAATAGGTATCAAATAATAATAACCATAATGGCAGTTCTCACAAAAAAGGCAGTAGAACAAACTGTTTTCAGAAATGTCACAAATCCCTGAAGATAGTCTTAAATTACCAACACACTATACAATTATTGGGCTGATTTGCGAATAATCGGTTGATTAGCCTGATTTATTGTATAGTGTGTATGAATGGTTGTTTCAGTATTTCACCACTAAAATGGTAAGAAAACATCCACAAACATATTCCTTCAATTATCTGATCTGTCAGTCAAGAACAAAAATCTAGGCTTCAAATTCCCAATATCAAGCAGTGTGTGTGCATTTTCAATAATCTGCCCATGTGTCCTATGTTATCCTATCACTATGCCATCATCCTTGTGGGTGGATATATGCAAAATTAGTGTAGTGTGGTGAAAAATCTGACAGTGTGTAGCTAGCTTTAGTGTATCCATGAGTGCTATATGTGAGTCTGGCCTTTCTGATACTGTACTCATAGAAAAGCCTCCTTATACCATTTCTGCACATCTGCCATTGTGGGGATGAGCAGCACAAGTAAAGATGGTGAAATAATAGAAATTGAGGTTGATAGTGTGGAGGAAGTGCAACAGGAGGTTGAGGGGGATATTTGTGCACTATCTACACAATCAAAATATTCTAGGATTAGACCCTTTATCACAGTGGATGCTACTAAAATGCTCATCCACTCACTGGTCATCTCCAGATAGGACTACTGTAATCTCCTTCTATCTGGCCACCCAGACACCCAACTCTCTCCAGTAAAATCTATCCTCTGCTCATTTTCCTCTCCAAACATTCTACATCTGCCTCTCCTCTCCTTCAAGCCCTATACTGGCTCCCCTTCCCCTTTAGAAACCCATTCGTAGTTCATACACTTGCCTACAAAACCCTCACCCAATCATCTCCAATATACATCTCTGACCTCATCTCCCTTCACACTCCCACCCATCCACTTCGCTTAACAAATGCATACTTTATCTCCGGCCAACTGATTACTTACTCCCACCTCTAAGATTTTGACCATGTGGCTCCCTGCCTTTGGAACCTCTCCCTATCAGACTCTCCACCTCTCTACAAATCTTCAAAGAGGCTCTCAAGACACACTACTTCATCAAGGTCTATCAGCTCTCATCCTAAAACACTACTACATGCTCATTCCTCCTTTTCTACCCCATCTGTGTCATGCCTGTTTGTCTGCCCATCCCCTTGAGATTTTAAGCTCTCATGGGCAGGGCACTCTTCCCTTGTATTATTCTCCTTATACTTTCTTCTACTCCTTACTCCCCACAAGGGCATCTAACACTTGATTGTTAACTCCCTGCTGCTTAATATGAGTGTTATAATCATAAATGCAGCATTTCCTTGTCCTGTAAGTCATTTGTTTCTTATTAAATTATGTTTATGTACTTTGTAAAGCACTGCGGAACACTTGTGGCACCATATAATGGATAATAATATATATAATAATAATATGAAACTAATGAGGATGTTGATGATGAGGATGTTGTTTATGTAAGTCAGCCATCAGAAGCAGCTGTTCTTGCTCATGATAAAAAGAAAGCCATTGTCATGCCTGGGCATAAGACCAGAAAAGCCACATCTTGGGTGTGGAATTTTTTCTACCCAAATCCTGACAACATTTGTGAAGGCATCTATACCATTTGTGAGGCCAAAGTTAGTAGAGGTAGGACCATTAACCATCTAGGCACCTCCTCCCTGTTAAGTCACTTGCAGCGAGTTTATGTATTTTATTTAAGAAAATGATCATTTGTAATATAATAATGAGCAGTCCAGGATCAGCTTCCAGCAGTTTGGACCAGCACATGCAATCTCCACTGCCAACACCCTCATCATCAACTTTAATTAATAAGGTAGTACTTACAAAAAATTGTTTTGTGGGGGCCCAAACAAGCCAGTGTCTTCAGCCACAAAAGTGTCAGTCCTTGTCACTAAAGTGCTTAGTTTGTTAAACTGTGCATGTCCTTTTTAATATTGAAAATAACAGTGGGTAGGAGGGCCCAAAAACCATTCCATCTTCCACCACTTTTCTTTTCATAATGGGCTGTATTATAGAGGGCATTTGGGATAATCTTTTTTGCATAGACAAACATTTTTATTGAATATTGCTCTAATACATTAGCATACATTTTTAAAAAGAGAATACTACTGCTACTGCTACTACTATTACTACTACTACTACTACTACTACTACTACTAATAATAATAATAATAATAATAATAATAATAATAATGATACAATTTTAATAGCCAAGGTTACCTGACAAGAGTTAGAAAACACATTGCAGTAGGTCATCTTAGTAGGATGACCTGCTGGCCATATTAACCCACTCCTCAAATTTTATTCATCAATCAAAAAAATAAATCAAACTAACTATTCAATACTTTCTTCCTGCCTTCCAATACATACATTACCCACCTCTATTTCCCTCCTGTACCTTAAGTCTTCTGATTTAGTTCTTTTTTGGTTTCTATGGAGTCTTATAGTTTATTAAACTGGCATCCTGTCTTCCACTGCTGTATGGCAATGTTTCATAGATGTGCTATAGTCTTTTAAACTGCCATGTGTTTGCGCCGCTGCTCTGTTGCTTAGTTTAGCCAACAAGCCTTTGGACAATATTGGTGAACAATATTGTGAACTGGTGGTTAAAATTGACTGGAAATTACTGGAAATTAATGCTGTTGAGGCTAATAATAAGGTAGAAACAAAAAGATACATGAATGTAGCTGTGATTTAAAAAAAAATTAAATATAGATCCAAAATCAAAACACGTGAGGGTGTTTTTGCAAAACCAAAACCTGAACATTAATCCAGATCCAAAATGAAAAACAAAATGGTGTCAGTGCACATCACATCACATCACTCACTGTGCTCAGGAATTGTGCGCTTGTAGTACACAGACTTTGAGTGACAGATAGTGCCATTTGTGGGTGGTAATAGGGGAAGGTGCATTGTGATTGGGGGAGTGGTGCTGCAAATGCAGGCATGTCTGGGCCTCTAAACTGCGTTTTATTGGTGTGCATAATTAGCATGGAGGCGTCATTGCACATTTCACTTGGTTGTATTTCAGCCTGCAGTGATCGCAGTGCTTGAGGTGGGGTAGGGTCGACCTCAAGGGCTGCAAGCAGCTCTGATGCCTCTCTATGGTTTTGATTATTCATACACTTCCTGGAGATGACATGTGTTAAGAAAGAAAAGAGGGCATCTTTAGATCGGCGTGCGTTCGCTCTGCCATCGCTCTCTAAGACATAGAGGGCGTCCTTACACCAGACAGTGCGATCGTGGAATTTGCATACCTGGACAGCTTAGCATTTGTTTCTGAATCGTCACCTCAATTCCTTGCGTAGCCTCAGTGGGAGCCTCCAGCAGGTATACTCACTGTGATTTCACTTGGGTGATGGCTGTCCTCTCTGGGCGGTAGTGGGGGCTGGGTGGAAGGAAGCTGGTGTTTGCTGTGGCCAGGACCTGGGGGGAGGTAGCGGGTATTAGCCGTGGCTGAGACCAAGGGGAGAAAGCAGGCAGTGGTGGCAGTGGTAAAGCTGTTAGTGGCCTAGTCGGGGCGAGTGACTTGCATCTGTGTGCAAAAAAAATGTAACATGTAAAAAAAAATGGCGTGGGCCCCCCAAAAGAGCAACCAGCACTGGGTTTTAGCAACCCAGTTCTGGCTGTGCAAGATACAGAGGACAAATGACATAGGGGTCACTCCATATTCAGCACAACCAGTACTGGGCTCTAATCATGTTCTGGTTCTGGAAATACAGAGGGAAAAACTATTATGGTTCCCAGAACCAGCACCAGACATTTTCTAGTCTGGGGATGATGCCGGAGCCAGGGGAGCCCTTTCACCAGGCCCCCTAGCTAAAGCATCAACCCTGACTGCTAGCCAGCCCAGGACAGCGATCCCTGGGGAGCTGGGGACCCCACAATAAAGGGGTCCTCCTATCCAGGACACTCCAGCCTAGGCTGATAGTCCGAGGCTATCCCCAGCACCCCTGGGGCAGTAGGTGCTGTTTTTATAGTGTAATGTCATGTAAAAAATAGAAGTTAGATATTGTATTTTGCTGTGACACATAACACTTTCCAGCAAGCCTCCCCTCATCTGTATGCTGGAAATTGGAGAACCACAACAACCAGCATGAGGGGCAGTACAATCCCACTGGTACCTGTAGTTCTACAGCGACATAAATATTTAAATAAACACAGGACACACACACCATACAAAGTAAAAGTTTATTAAACATACATGCACTCACACATGTACACACACATGCTCACATGATTGTACACATACTCATCTATGTATCCCTGTAGCATTGGTCCCCTTCTCCAGTAGATTATCCATAGGGTACCTGTGAAAAAATATCCATACTCACCACCATTTCCTATGCATGGATCAGTCCTCTTTGGTCCAAAGTAGGCAATCCCCGTGCTTGGCAAAATCAAAAAAAGAACATCGTGGACCCACGGACATTAGTACTGTCCTACAAGTACATTACTATGCAAATGAGAGCTTAGCCACATTATTTCACAATGGAAACACCACTGAAGAGCCTTCCGCCTCTCAGCCAATGAACGGTTCTCACCATTGACTTCAATGGTGAGAACCGCACATGCCATTCAAAGATTGCCGCCATGAGACAATCACAACTCACAATGTTTTGCCCCACCCCCCTGCCTGGTTTATATAAAGCCAGCATGAAGCTGTCAGGCCAGTCCGTCAGTGGAGATGCAGCAATGAAGAGCTGCTGAAGACAGAAGATGACGGTGAAGTCCTGGATGGGCAATACACCCTCCAGGTGAAGATGCCATGGAAGTCCTGGGGCAGGCGGCAACAATGAAAAATAGCTTAAAGGCTGTCACCCCCAGGTGAAGATGCAGAACAGTAAAACAATTAAATAAATGGTGTCTGTTTTTATATATATATATATATATATATATATACACACATATATATTTCTATTACAGGGAGACTATAGATACCAGCAGGCCATTAATGCCCCACTTGCTGATACTTGTGGTTCTCCAAGTACCAGCATGTGGGGAAGGCTTGCTGGGACCTGTAATTCTACTGCAAAAGACAATATACTTCTATTTTTTTACACCACATTACATTATCAACCCGGCAAACTCTGCCCCAGGGGTGCTGGTGATAGCCCCGAGCTACCAGCCTAGGCCTGGGATGCCCTGGAGAGGGGGACCCCTTTATTGGGGGGTCCTCAACTCCCCAGGGTCCCTGGTTTGGGATAACTAGCGGTCAGGGTTAATGCTTCAGATGGGGGGGGCAGTAAAAGGGCTCCACTGGCTGTGGCATCAGCCCCCCCTCTAGAAAAAGTCCAGTGCTGGTTCTGGTAAATACAGGGGAACCTACTAATTTTTCCCCTGTATTTCCAGAACCAGGACCTGCTCAGAGCGCAGTGCTGGTGGCTCTGAATAAAGGGGACCCCTATGCTGTTTGTCCCTCATATTTTGGCAACCAGAACTGGTTCTGATTTGCCTGGTGCTGGTTATGCTTAATACGGTGGACCCCTACATCGTTTGTCCTCCATAGCTCTATGTTCTGCTCAGGCCTTAGTTGCATAGACTGCATGTGTGTATTCCAATGAGCACACCATTCTGTGATTTAACAGCTCCACAATTTTGTGAGTGACAGCAATCTCTCTTGTGTGACACTTTGGTAATGAGACACCTTTTTATAGGCCATCAGTTGGGACTGAACCAGCTTATATTAATTTGCACTGACAAGGGACAGGGTTGCTTTCTAATTACTGATATATTTCATCTGGTGTCTTGGCTTTCCATGCCTTCATTTGTTTAATACATTTTCCCTGTGTCATTTCACATTATCACAAATAACTTAATTTATGGACATGTATGTTTTGATTTTTTTGCATGTGTGGACTGCATGGGTTATTGCTGACTTTTGGGATAAATGTCATTAGAATAGCCCCATTATAAAATATATTTACTGAGAAAAATGTTGATGTGTTCAATACTTATTTTACCCTCTGTGTAAATATATATACAACACTTTGTATATATAAAGACAATATTAGACCGGCACTCCTATACAACACTCCGTGAGGATGGCTCCAGTGCCACAACCAAAAATATGTATATCCAAGGCAGAAGTGGAAAGGCACTCAGAGACGTAAATAACTTCAAGCAACTACAGTGATGTAGTCAACGTTTCGGAGAGAACCTCCTTTATCAAGACTGTATAGTAAATGTGAAAAACGAACATACATTTAATGAGTTAGCATACCACCCTCGTGACATGTGCAAGCAATTCCAACCAATGGCTGAATCCCGCTGACGTCACACATGCGACTCAGAACAGCCGGGGACTCCCTATACGGGTGTGGTTAGACAGTGACTGTAGTGAATGAACCATCACCAAGGTAACATATAAACAACAACGCTTTGTATCATGGCAAAGCGCCGTGCATATCCAGAGCAGGGATATAAACAACAAACGTGTATCTCAAATGCATCAGTACAACACCCTTGAAAGAGATAATCATAAATAGAGTAATAATAATACTAGCAAAAAATGAAATCCATGACAAATGTAACATCCAGCTTAGTTGAACCAATATGCCATAGAAGCAGGTAAATCATGGTATTAATAAGGTAGACCAGCGGCAGTATCAGTCACTAATGTAAAGTGCCTATACACATAGCACCATAAGGTGTCAGCGGAGAGATCACAAGACTACATTAACATCACAGAAAACATGAAAGCAAAAGAACTTACGGGTTAAAAAATGAGCCGGCTTTTTGCTACCCATGAGGCTGATGTCATTTTTCACAATGAAGTCCTTAATATTCCGACCACGACGGTAGGAAGGTAAAATGGAGCAATCTTGTAACGCAGGAATTTGGGGATTATCAGCAATGATGGGCCAGATGTTTCTGGCTTTTTGAATTATCTCTGAACTTGCTGTAGTGTAATTCATCGTCCAAATAATGTTGTTTTCCTGCAGTTTTTTAGATTTGCTCTCCGTTTAGCCTGATTGAGTGCCTTGTGGGAATACCCCCTTTGTGCAAATCGCTTCATCATCTGGTTGATCTGTGGCATAGCATCCTCTAACTGTGGGGGAGCCATCAATGGGAAACATGTTCAAGCATGGTCCAAGTTTTGTTTTTGTGGCTGACAAGGCTTTCACACTACCTGAGCACATTATGAAGCCATACGTGCAAAGGGGACTGACCAAGGAGAAATGGATTTACAATTACAAGCTTTTAAGGGCATGCAGCATTGTGGCGATCTCGTTTGGCATCCTGAGTAATTGCTTTTGCATCTCCCATACAGCCATCAGCCTGCACGTGGACAAGATCGACTGGGTCATCTTGGCATGCTGTGTCCTGCATAATTTTCTAAGGCAGACAACCACCCAGAGAGGACAGCTATGCCAGATGACCCAGAACAGCCTGAGGAGTTTAATCGATGGTCATCTATACAAGCAATAGGATTTAGTGAAATGGGCACCGCATGTGCAAATACTGTAGGTCTGGGAGCAATACCTGGCCTATTTTAATGGAGTGGGTGCAGTGCCATGGCAGGAAGACTGTCTCAAATAAAGTAAAGTGGACAATTTTAGACTTTCTGTATTTCTAAACATTTACCATGGTGTGTATGTACTGTTTCTCTACTTACCAAATCTACACTGGACATTTCCTCCAAATCTTCAGTTTCTTCTCCAGGCTCATGCTCCACCATCAAGCACTGGGATGGCTGCTGAGGGTCCTGTTCCAAGGTGAAGTGGAGCAAATAATAATACCATAGGTTAGGGTGATATATGTCTTCTGCCCCCACTCCAGAGGACTTGGACACCTGGCATTTTTTGTGTTCCTACAAGAACACCGTCTACAGATTTTGTATCTTCTTGCAGACCCACTGTATAGAGGATTCACTGTGGTAGCTCTTGCTGAAGTCTGCAAGTTCCTGAAGGGCTGAATTTTTTTGTCTTTATTTGAATATTCCCTTGAATTTACCCTCCACAAACACTCCAAGCGCAGGATGCTCACAAGCGGGTCGATGGTGCACTAATGCGCATGCGCGAGACCCGGCGAGCGATGGGGTAGCCGTCGCTCGGGGTCTCGCACCAAAGGGAGCGTGCTGTCAATGGTAACTGACAGCATGCCCCCTTTGGTGGGCATGCCAGGGGCATGGCTTCCAGACAGAGGCATTCCCATGGGAACGCCTACCGTCTGGGTCCGGCCCCACTGACATCAGTAGTGATGTCAGTGGGAGTGATTTTGGTTCTGATAGAGCCAAAATCACTCCAGGGCTTGTGGCAGCGAGACCCTACCACAGGGTCTCGTCGCAAGCCCCATGGTCACGATGATCTTGACCATTGCGGCCATCATCATGGACGCTCGCATAAGCTGTGGGTGGTAACCCACAGCTATGCGAGCGTCCAAAAGGCCGCTCCAAGTTGAGGTAGGAGGGCCCTGATTCAGAGCAAGTGCTCTGGTCAGAGCATCCGGCTCTGAATCAGGCCCTCTGTCCATAGTTATATCTATCAGAAATTAATAAAAAAACAATTTAGTGATTACAGGAACTCATTGCAAAAAACATTTGACTTAATTTAAATACCGACTACAAATTGATATCTAGCTACCCCCAGTAAGAGGGTGGCCAGTTTTGTGGACACTTGGTGTGGCCCACAAGCAATGGGAACCTTACAGCTTAAAGTTTTTAAATGTAAAAATAATTTATGCTGTATCTATATATTTTTAATGTTGAGTTGTTAATGATTTTATTTTTTTTAAGTAAAGTTTGAATTAATTTACTTGTGTCTACATTTTTGAAAATGTTAGGGGTGCATACGTGGACATAACATACCTGTGACAAGGTATATTTGATTCTGAATAGACAGAGATGCATTCATAGGTCAGTAAGATCCATGATTGCATCTGTGTGTGAAAAGCTTGTAAAGCTAAAATTTTAAAATATTATGTAGAATCCCTTCCTAAAATCATAACCAGCACTGGACATCTCAGCTGAAGTCCTGGCTGTGAAAATATGGGGGACAAAATATGTAGAGGTCTCCAATATTTTACATTCAGGGACCACTGGCAGCTCTAATTTACCTGTAAAATAAATATTACAATAAACACAGGACACACATACCATTAAAGTAGAACTTTATTACACTCCCACATACTCACCTACAATCCCTGGACACATCCACTTGTCCATGTAGCTCATGAATCAGGACTTGGAGTTTTTCTGTTTTATGAAGATGTGGATACCTACATGGACCAAAGAGGACGTGATCTATGGTAGGAATAGGTGGGTATGGAATTTTTTTCATAGGTGTCATGGATTCTCCTGGAGAAGGAGAAGTAAATGACTGCTGGGTGTCACGCTCCGGACTATTAAAACCACTTTTTATACTGCTGCGGTGCCAGTACAGGATAGTACAGAGGTCCGCTCATGCTACACATCACTCCCGGCTGGTGCTAAGGTCTATCTGTGCTGCTCCTTCCCTGTCCATGCAGTGTCCTGTTATTGAGCATGGAGATGGCTCTCAGCAGCCTATTGCTCACACTGTGTCTTCCCAGCATGATGGCACACAGGCTGCACTCCAAAGTTCCCCCCTAAAAAACAGTATGGGCACGTTGGTCTCTGTCACCTGATGCTCTTCCTCCACTCAGAGTGCTGCTCTCAGACCAGCTGATCACAGCATCTAATCCCTGGGTATCCTTCCATTTCCATACTGGCCTCTGTTGCCAGTACAATGTCACTTCTTGCTGTAGTTACACCTCAGTGTTGAGTTCCCTGGTACTCCTTATCTGAATGGTCCCTGTCCATATATCTGGTAAACAAGTATCTTATACCATCTTGCACACCAGTCTGCTTTTTACCACTGAGACTTGTTCTTAAAGCCACCATAGGTTCCAGCTGATACCTCCAATTATCGGTCTCATCCGATGCTTCCAACATTGAACTCATACTAATTAAGTTCTTCAATTCATCAACATTGGTCCCAACTGATCAAGTTTTCATCAATTCATCAAAATCAGACTCTTATCAATTAAGTTCTTCAATTCTTCAACATCAGTCTCAAAATAATCAAATTCATAAATTCTTCAACATGGTATTCAAATCCATCAAGATCTTTAAATTATTAACATGTGTCTCAATGTAATCCAGCTCTCAATAAAGTATAATCGATCCCAATCCGATTCTGCTCATTCATTCAGTATTATAATCTTAAATTGTCATTCCAACTTGCTTTTTAATAAAGACTTTTCATTCTTGCTCATGATTTAGGGCCCATCATCGTCTGCATCTCCTCTACCTCCTCACAGCAATTCATGAGGAAGTCCTGGCTCAAGCCACCCAAGTTTATTCACACCTCCCAAGTCTCCTATGCAGCATTCCACATCTATTCCAGCCCAAACCAACCCTTAGACATGACACATAGATACTAGGTGAATATGTGTGTGTGAGTGTGAATGTAAGTTTGCATGTATGCATTAATAAAACTTTACTGTCACGGTGTGTGAGTCTTGTGGTTATTTTAATGTTTCTTTTTCAGGTGAATTACAGGTACCAGTGGGCCCTTAATGCCTGGCATGCTGGTACTTGTGGTTCTCCAAGTACCAGTATGCAGGGGAGGCATGCTCAGGCCTGTAGTTCTCCAGAAAAAGACAATATTAGTACAATTATTTTTTACACCACACTTTACATATTACAATCAACCTGGCACCCATCGGCCAGGGGTGCTGGGATAGCACCGGGTTATCAGCATAGGGTTGTGGTGCCCTGTAGGGGGACCCCTCTTTTTAGGGAGGTCCCCATCTCCCCATGGATCCCCAGCCTGGGCTGACTAGCGGTCAGGTGTAATGTTTTGGCTGAGGGACCTGGTGAAAGGGTTCCCCTGGCTGTGGCATTACTACCCCAATAGAAAGTGTCTGGTACTGGTTATGGAAAATAAGGGGGGCCCCTACTCATTTTTTCCCCTGTATTTCCAAAACCTGGACCAGCTCACTGAGCCCAGTGCTGGCTCTGCAAAATACGGGGGATACTTATGTCTTTTTTCTCCTGTATTTTCACAACTATGACTGTCTATGAAAAGTCTGGCGCTGGGTGTGCTTTTCAGAAAAGAACCCACAATTTTTTTTTTACAATTTACAAGCTTTTATAGTGGAATATAATACACATTGGGAGTCAGTGGCATATAAAACACATTGGTGGCCAGTGGCACATATACATTGGGGGTCAGCAGTTTGTCACCAGCAATAGAGAGATTATATAATATTTACCAATAATATGTGCTGTGATTGCATTCTGAATGCTGCTGCTGCTATGATCAAGCTGGCTTGGCTGCTTGTGATGCTGCAGATCTCTCACAATGCTGGAATAAAATCAAGGAAGAGATTGTCCTTGGAATGCCAGTCAAGTGATGCACACATTGTATAGGTCAGAACGGCCTATCATTCATTGTTTGGTAGAGCGTACACACTGCATGATCTGCGGAAAATGATTAATGAGATTGACAGATCTTCCTGCATCTACAAAAGATCTGAACATGTGACCAATGACCTATGGGAACATGCATCGGCATCATGATAGAGCATACACACATTCCAATGCATCAGAATTTGCCAAATTGCTTAAGATATCATTTAGTGTGTAGGGGCCTTTAGTCAACTTTATGACACACCTCGCGGGCAGAATAGTACACATCCATTTTAATGCTGTGCTCATAGAAGTTGCTTTCACAATCTCCCTGATATGCTTTTTCAAAAGTAGGCACATATGATTGAACTCAGTAAGTGATTCCATGCACATTGACAGTTGCAAACTCATAATTGTTATAAAATATTAACTTACACTATTGCAAATTGACACTCTGTATCCAACAAAAAACACAAGCATCTAGATCAAGTAGAATTAATAAGAAACGGTAATGGTACAGATAACATTTGTGAGATCCTAGACTTCATTCATGAGACATAGGGCCTAATTCAAAGGTGCACCCAATCCTGATGTTCATGTAGTTGAGCAATTATTTGCAGGACTGTAGCACAAACAGTCCACCAGGTAGGGCCCCCACCAGGACAGAGCAGCCAGTTGCCAGCACTGAGGATGAGGGCAATTCCTGACAGTATCCACTTAACAAAAGATATCTGGATAAGCAGTACTGGTCAAACTAAAGGTTACATGACTGTGACAGTCCACTGGGTGGGTGTACCACCTTTAGCAGCAGCAGTATCTAACACACAATACCAAATCATTCACATGCAAAAGCTGTTTTCTGTATCACCGGCTTAAGAGGCATAGTGGTTTAAAACTTATGGAAGTTATAGCAAAATGACTTACACATCTAAGACTCTCCTCAGGAATTGTCATTTTTAATAATGCAACTAACATACTATGAGCATTACAACAGGATGAATTTGAACACATACCATGTTTTGTGCAAACAATAAATTTGGTGGTTTAGCATACATCAACAGTGTGTAGATGATTGCAGCAGCTGCAACAACAGTTCCATTTACCATGCCACCAACTGAAACAAGAGGTAGTAAGAAGGTGGATTCCAACCTTTATAATCTTCAGTGAAAGAAGAGCAACAAGCCATCCAAACATACACAACAAGCCACAACATAGGGAGTGGAAAGAGAAATGTACATTAGTCTAGCATAGTAGCGAATACTCTATGTTTTATGCAAGCTACTGAAACCATTTGAAATAGTAACAAATGAAGTGATTTCAGACACTGCCAGTCTTAGTCAAGTGATTCCCTTAATAAAACTAATGGAAAAAAAGCTAGAAAAACTGAAGGTGGAGATGAAATAGAGCAATTTTGCTATGTATGTTGGTCTTGTAGATAAAATTCTTTATTCGCTTAACCAGGACCAAAGGCTTTGCAGCATCTTGCAATTTGATCACTACATTTTGGCAACCATGCTTGATCCTAGGTTTAAAATGTATATAGGGCCTGATTCAAAGCACGGTACACAGCTGTGAAAACGTGGTAATAGTTCCAAAGATCACCCGAGCATAGGGACGCCCACTGCTGCCTTCTCATCTGCGTACTATGTTGCTTACCTGCGTAAAAATATTGGTAACATTGTTGCACATCAAGCAGCACTTGTGGCAAGTCTGAAACAGCCACAAACACTGCAGCTTTTCTAACATGCAGACTGCTCTCATGCTGCATAGGAGATCGCAATAGCTAATTTATGCACACCCACGTAACAGCATTTAAATGGTATAACACACCTGCATTTTTCTGACCACCCCATTACCTCCCCCACATGCTGACTACCTGTCACTGATTTTTCAAATGTGATCTCTGTGAATGCAGAATCACAAGACAATCATAGCATGTGCACAGTGTGACTTGGTGCATGCACAATGGCAAACAATCACTTGATCTGCATAAAAATTGCTATTGCATTTGTCTCTGCCCATAATGTCTTTTTTTCCAACTGGCACAGATCTTTAGAGATGCAAACAGCTTCTTGCAAGCAAGTTATCAGCTCAAGTGGCACATGACACGATAATATCTCTTGCTTCACCTTCTGCTGCAAATGCTGCTATCAGGAAAAAACTGACTTTTTCAAAGAGACTCACTGTTGATGAAGATGAGTCAACTCAGCGCACCAGAGATACATATTATTATGACATCTGGTCAGGCTTAAATTAATTGCCCAATATTATTGACACCTCTACCATGACTCAATCTGATACAGTAAGCATCTATAAAATGTTGAAAGATTATTTTAATGATAATGTACAACTTAGCAGCTCACACAGGCTCTAGAATATTGGAATAAGCAATTTGGAGCCCCTTGTAAAAACTATTTTTGATTTAGTTAAGCTGCCCACCCTCCTATTTGTACTCAAAAAGTGTGTTTAGCACAGCTGGGAACCTTGTGAGCAATAGATATAGGAGGATACTGGAAAAAGCTGATGTTCATAAATCCAAGAACCTTGTGAGCAATCAGCGTACTTCCTAAAAAATGTTCTTAAAAAATAACTAAATATGCAATGAGGAAGACCTTTGTGGCTATTTCCAACAACATACAGAGACTTATGTAATTGTGGATTCCAGTGGGGATGAGCTAATATTGTGTGATGATGATATTAACACTGAAATGACATCTCCAACTGTGTGGATGATTAACAACACGGTTAGCTGCCTTAAGCCCATTGGTAGCTTTTTTTGGGGGGGGGGGAATAAACCAAGCACTTTAGCCACAAATGTGGCAGTCCCCGTCACTGAAGTGCTTGATTAGTTAAACTGTGCATGTCCTTTTTAATAGACAACATAAAGTCAAGGGCAATTCCACCGTGCACACTTTTAATTTTGGGCTTTGCCAAGATTGTGTGGGTTTGACAGGCACTGTATATTACTTTACTTTACTGCAGCGTTCAAGTTTTTTTGTAACTTTCAATGCCAATCCAGTTGTATAGGCCTGTTTTCCTGCAGCTTCTCAGCAGATACAAAGTAGTGTCATCAAATCATATAATTTATAATTATTTATTGACTTCAAGTAGGCTGTTACTCTGCCTTGAATTCTGAGACTTTAGATTTGGAGTTTGAATTCAGTTTCCGATTTAAAAATCTAATTGTTTTTTAATAGTTTATTCAATGTCTAACATTTATTTTCTTTATAGTTATATTAGTACTGTAATCAATCAATAAATCCTTTTTCTGGCTTTAACTAATACTACAACCTCCATTTTTCTGTGCTGGCCTCAGGCCTCTGATCCATTTCTTGATTGATAAAAACATTCCAGAGCATCATACAGTTTATATTAAATTGCCATCCTATCTGCCACTGCAGTGCAACTGTGTTTCCCAGATGTGCTATATTCTTTTTTAAACTGCCATGTGTTAGTGCTGCTCCTCTGTCGCTTAGTTTAGCCAGCCAGCCAGCTCACTGCAGCCCATGGCCAGTATGGGTGAAAACAATATTGTGAGCTGTGAGGTGGTCAAAATTGACTGTAAATCATTGGAAATTGATGGTGTTATTATTATTATTATTATTACCAGTTATTTATATAGCGCACACATATTCCGCAGTGCTTAATAATACTGTAGGACAAAGGTTCCCAAACTCGGTCCTCAGGGCACCCTGACAGTTCAGGTTTTAAGGATATCCATGCTTGACCACATGTGACTTAATTAATACCTCAGTCAATTCGATTTAATTACCTGTGCTCAACAATTGATATCTCAAAAACCTGAACTGTTGGGGTGCCTTGAGGACTGTGTTTGGGAACCTCTGTTTTAGGAACAGGCCCAAATTACATGATTTTAGCTGTTTTTAGATTTTTTTAATGAAAGCTAAAACCAAAACAGAAAACAAAAAAAATACTTGAGGATGGTTTTGGTGGTATTGGTCAATATCATAGTGGGATGCCAGCACTTAGAATACCAGATCTGAAATCCTGACACCTGTCAGAATCCCGGAACTGGCATACCAACCACTGGCATCTCAAAGGTAAGTAGCAGGTTTAGAGGGAGGGTTAGGGTTAGGGGTTAAACTCTAAGGGGAGGGTTAGGAACTAGGGGGGAAGAGTTAGGTGTGGGGTGCTGGGGGAGGTTAGGTTTAGGCAGTGGGGAGGAAAGGTAAGGGGTAGGGGAAAAAGAAGGGTTAGGATACCTAGCAACAGGTGTCAGTATCCTAACCCTGTTGGGATGCCAGCATTGGGATTTTGACTGCCGACATCCCTAGCACCATTATTCCATACCCAACTTGGTTTGGCCAAAACCAATACATAAGGGTCCATGCACATCTTTACCAATAACTAGTTAGACTGTCCATCTCATTCAATTAAATAAATTTTCTTAAATTGTAAAGTGACAATATCCAGTTTGCTTGTCTGTCAGTTACTTTGAAAAGAATGACAATTTGTGTGACAATACATATGTAAAATGTTCTTCCTATATGCAAGGGCCAATTGGGAACTTAAAGTGTCTCTGGAAAATGTTCTGTAAGTGGCCTCATGTAGGTGGGACCAAATGAAATGTAGACAGAGCCATCACAAAAGGAGGCAGGGTTAGCAATCCATTACTCCTACCAACATTGGTGGCATGTAAACCAAATTCAACATGCAATTGTAGTCAGAGTCAGCAGTGGCATATCTATAGCAGGCTCAGTGTGTGTGGTGAACACAGAACACTAGGTTAAGACACCAATCAACCTGCATACCTTCCACCATTGCTGCAGAAACCACAAAGAAGTGGATCTGGTGCCATTAACCCAGAGGTATGCAAATATGTTGTAATGAAACACTGAAAATGAAGCCAATGCCATTTCCCAGAGATATGCACACAGTGCCACAGTCAATTGCTGCATGCATTGGTGAAAAAGGGCCAGCCAGTACAGAGACTGCCCATGGACTCCTTTTCTCTTAAATCAAAATGCCTATGCATGGAATCTGTTACAGTAGATGGAATTAACAAAAAGCATTGCACTAGTAGGTGGACAAAACAGAAGGAGGCATAATCAGCACAACAGTGGTTGGAGTACGCACTTTGATTATGTGTAGCAGCTTTATCCAGCATCTAAAAGTTTACATGTCTAGCAATAATGTGACAGTAGTTTGGTTTGGGAAGTCCATGCTATTTAATGAATCTCTGGCACCATCAAATAGATCATTATGACTAAGGTTTCATTCACTGTCAATCTATCATGGGTCCTACAGTCTGCTTATCTTTATAAATGAAAAAAAAATCTAATTGCCTCTGTCTACCTGCATAAAAAACTTAACCACTTGCCTGGCATGGTCACATTAATTCCAACCACCCCAGGCTGTGTGTTCCCTTACATGGTCACAAACAATGTGAACAGTCAGAAACCCCCACTGGGAGGCTGCCATCAGCTGCCAGTCACAGTGGGACCTCCTGCATCCTTCTCCAGTGGCTTTCATGCAGCTGACAGCTGTTGATCGGGCAGCCCAGGAGCATCCCCCACCTGACAGCTGCAGGGAGGAACAGCTGCCTGTGAAATATGCATAAAGCATCCCTCAGCCCCTCAGTGTACACCTGGCAGCTGCTCAGAGGAGCAGTCACCATGAAATGCAAAGTCACAATGTTGCAATGTTCCTATCATCGACAGTCCATTATATCGTTGATCAATATTTGAAAAATGTATGTTATGTTCTGTGTTTCAAAGAAAAGTATCTTTTTAAACAAAATTGTATTGGATAAGATATAAATAGATGTTCTTAACCTAATTCAATTATGAAAACAAATGACAATTTCTTAGCATTTAAAAAAAAAATGATATTAGCCAGTTAAGTGCTTAAGAGTGTCCCATGTGCGGTGGGGGTAGGGGGTGTATTGTTACCCCCAATAAGTGCTGGTTCTAGACCAAGTGGAGCCAGGGCAAAAATTTTATTTGGTGCCCCCAACTTTTTTACCAAAAATCATTATATATTCAGACAATACTGTACTTTGAAAATATCAGCCTCAGAGCCCCTTCATGCTCCTTATACACCTTAGTGTTCCCAACTGTCTCATTATATGCCAGCCTAAAGCCCTCTCATGAAACTTTATGCTAGTCCACATTTCCCTTCCTTCATGTTATGTTATAACACCCTCAGGCCTTAGGGGCAAATGCAGGAGTAAATAGAAGTTTCTCCAGTATACACAGTAATACCACCAATACACAGTTGTGCCTGTACTTAACAATATGCAACACAGTTGTGCCCATAATTCACATTATACCACATAGTAGTATCCGTAAATTCACATTTGTCCACACAGTAGTGCCTGTAATTCACATTTTGCCACAAAATGGTGCCCGTAATTCTCATTATGCCACATAGTTGTGCCCGTAATTCACATTATTCCACACAGTAGTGCTTATAATTCACATTATGCCACACAGCTGTGCCCAAAATTCACATTATGCCACACAGTAGTGCCTATAATTCACATTATGCCACACAGTTATTCCTGTAATTCAGATTATGCCACACAATAGTGCCTATAATTCACATTATGCCACACATATGCATGTAATTCACATTATGCCACACAGTTGTTATACAGTGTATAATCAAAAATCAGTGTTCCTTGAACAGAGAACTGCAACTCAAATAATAGTGATCACACTCACAACACACAGTTGTGCCTGTAAATCATATTATGTCACATACTAGTTCCCGTGATTCCCATTTTGCCACACACTACATCATATAATTTCTATTTTACCACACAGTACAGCTCATAATTAACAATATACTTGTTATTGGTGGATATGATATTTTTAAAAGTGTTTGTTGCAGGTTGTTTTTTACAACATTGATCTTATTTAATTAACTGTCTATAAAGACTTTTCTATTTTATTTTTTTTCTTTAATAGGCACTTTGCCTATGGATTTTTAGTGCTTTTATGTATACTCGGGAGAAAAAAAACTATCACAATAAAAAAGCATGGAGTAGCGGGTTAGGATGAGAGCTGGAAGGAAGTGATGTAGAAGTGGGTCTGGAGAGCCTGTTTGAAGATTTGTTGAGAGGTGGAGAAGTCTGATAGGGAGAGGAAGAGAGTTATAGAGTTAGAGAGCAGCACGTACAAAATATTGGAGGTGGGAGTGGGAGGAAGAAATCAGATGGCAAGAGAGGAGGCAAGCAATTGTTGAGAAAGGTGGCAGGGCAGGAGTGTGATGGGCAATGAGGTCTGAGATGTAAAAGGGAGAGGATTGGGTGAGGGCTTTGTAAGTGAGTGTAAGATCCTTGAATTGGGTTCTGAAAAGGAATGAGAGCCTGTCAAGGGTTAGTAGGAGAGGGGAGGCAGATGAAGAAAGTTTAGAGAGGAAGTTGAGCTGAGCAGCAGCATTGAGGACAGATTGGAGTGGCAAGAAGTGGGAATCAGGGAGGCCAGATAGGAGGAGGCTGCATTAGTCCAATCTGGAGATGACCAGATAGTGAATGAGACCCTCTGTAGCATCCTGGATGAAAAAGGGTCTGATACCGGAAATATTTTTTAAAATGGAAAAGGCCGGACTCAGAGATTTACTGAATGTGTGGTTTGAAAGAAAGGTTGGAGTCAAGAATAACTCCAAGACAGCACACTTGGGGGCTAGAAGAGATGGTTGTGCTTTCAATAGATAATGAACTTGTGGGAAGTGAGGTTATGTGGGAGGGTGGGAAGATGATCAGCTTAGTCTTAGACATGTTAAGTATACATATAGCTGCGCTGGTAAACCTATAGAAAATTAGCCAGTGTTATAAAAAAAATATTAATTTCAAAAAAAGTTACATTATTGATACATAGGATACAGAGGTAAAAAAAAATAAAAACAGAGGTTCCCAAAAGTGGTCCTCAAGACTCCCCAACAGTTCTGGTTTTAGAGATATCCATGTTTGAGCACAGATGACTTACTTAGTACCTCAGTCAATTTGATTTAAATACCTGTGCTCAACCATGTATATCTCTAAAACCTGAACTGTTGGGGAGCCTTGAGGACCGCGTTTGGGAACCTCTGATGTAAACATATGGGCTTATATGTTAAATTCACTCTTTTGCCAGTTATTATACCTAATCTTCTCATGAAAAAATTCTCGAAAATTTTTATTAGGTGTTTATACCATCAATATGTTGGTCAGGCTTGGTAAGCACTATTATAGCTTCTTCCCCTTGACTGGACAAACTCCTGTGGTCGCAGAAACTGCTGGTAAGTGGTAACCAGCTGGGACTGTTTTCTATTAAGATTTCCAGCAACTAAACTGGAAACATATTTGATCTAAGCACACTGTGTAATTTGACTGGCTGGAAAAAAGTATACAGGGTCTGATTCACTACAGATCGCTATTGCAATTGCAGCTGCGATTAAGCATGCAGGTCTGCTGCAAAAATATGCTAATGACTGCAATCGCAAAGCCATTGCACAGCCTGCAGATGTTCACTACCGCTATCTCACATACGTAATACCTTGCAGTCATGCATGCCCCTCATGCACATTTACAGCAAGTCTGACCTTACTCAGAAATTGCTAACCTCATCATAAGCAGTGAGTAATCAGCCTGTGTATACCATCCAGTGGATAATTTATGCAGCCCCATGCAATGGCATCAAATGGACTGGCAAGCCTGCTTTTCTCCGACTACTCCCCCATCACCACCACCAAACATTGACCTCCCATCATTCACTCTGCAATGGCTTTCTTTCTGCGTGCGTGCATGATCACAAAGCAATTGCAATGCTAACTCATGCACTGCGATGCATATGTATGCAGTACACACCATCGATCGATATGCATCTGCTGTGCAGTTGCGATCCATAATGAATCAGGCCCACAAATAATTACAAGCTGATAATTATGTTGGAATTATCTAGAAATAACTACAAACATAAATTGATAATATGATCATCTAAGTAATATGTTTTGTAAATTTTTTATGAGAACATTTTAATATTAGGTATAATTGTAGTTAGAAGTAAACATAAAATGCATCAGTGAGGAAAGCGGCTTATCAGAAAAAGTCCAATCTACTATATACACTGTAGGCCAAATATATCAAGTTATGGACATTTGCTACCTTACCTTGTATAATCACTACCCCCTTTAGTTCACATATCACCAAAGGTGTCAGCTGGGGTAGAGGGTGGGGCGGGGAGGAGAAGGGGTTGTGCCGGGGTGGTGGTCGCAGCGGTGGGGGGGTAGCGCTAGCCAGTGTCAGGGCAATTGTGCATGTGATGATTTGCAGATCTTTCTCACAAGCTCTGTCCCTGCTTGAAAATGTTGATACATTCTCGTGATAATTCCTAAATTTGCAATGCAAATTTAGGTGAAATTATCACACTACAATCTGCTTTTGAAATGCGGACTATAGTAAATAGGGGCCTAAAGATCATGTAGGACTTGAATGCAGACTGCTGCCTAGTGACTTTAAGTAAACCCACTACAATGTTCAGTTGGAGCAAGTCATATTCTATACCTAGTATAAGCTAACTTACAAATGTTGGGTCATAACTGTGTCACTTTCAGCACAACCTTCTATTATCATTTTGGTTATGATTTTTTATAAAGGAAAAGAATAAAAATTGCCTACAAATAGAATACATTATGATGTAACACAATCAATGTGAAGTTAATTAGATACATATTTTCAAGTGTTATGTATAGCAACAATAAGGCTAAATATTTATTCTGAAATACATAGTTATGTAGCAAGAAAATGTAATGTGCAGATGAGTAAACATTAGTTACTAATATTATTAATGGCACATTTACTAATATCAGGTTTTAAACCCAATAATTAGAATTTCTTTTCACTGCTATTCATGGCAATAATAAATTAACATTCACCTGAATGTACTATAAATGGATGGGACCTCTGAAGGAACCTATTCCTGTGATGTGTAAAGAATTTCACTTTATCAGAAGCTGGAGTTGTACTGTGCATGTGTTTTCTATTGACCACACATGTGAAATGTCCATTGCCTGGTAATTTTTGCAAAATGTAGCCCATAGGGCAGGGGTTCCCAACCATGGTCCTCAAGGCACACTAACAGTCCAGGTTTTAAGGATAGCCATAGTTGAGCACAGGTGACAATTAGTACCTTAGGTATTTTGATTTAACCATCTGTGCTTAAGCATGGATATCACTAAAACCAGGACTGTAAGTGTGCCTTGAAGACCGAGGTTGGGAAACACTGCAGAGGGTAACACCTCCAGGAGATGGCATTATCCTGTCGGGGCTAATCTGCTTGGTAAATCCAACAGCACAGCAGCCCCCATAAAATACCTATGGGGACTGATGCTGCTGTCAGAAAAGGAAGGACCGCAGCAGATATCAAAGATATCTACTACGGCCCCTTAATGGTACATTTGTGGGATGCTTACTATTTTTTGCTGATATCCCCCTAAAACAGGTATTTTTAGGGACTATCCTACAAGTAGTACTTGAAAAATAGGTCCATTAGTCACAGAAAATCTCACAGTTATAATAATACACATGTTTTCCCTTAGGAATAAAGATGAACACATACTGCACAATAATCAGGCCAATTTCCTGCTGCTCAGTCCAATTATTGCAGAGTGCGTACAGAGAACCCAGAACCTATTATCATTTTGATATTGGCTTATCTGATTTTGACTGCTGCACAACATTTGACTCTAACAGTGAGATGCCGCAAATATAGTGTGTACAGAGATCAGTCCAACATATTAAATTTAAAAACATACCCTCAGCGATCATCAGGGACATTCATCATTCACATAGAAATATTAATTGAGTAGTGTGTACATTGGACATCAGATCGTTTTTTCTCTCAGACAATGCTTGTACCTAGCTTTAGGCCACAGACTTGAGACATTTGTGTAATCTTGATGATTGCCTTCTTTATATCCCAAGCATTGTGATTGTCCTGATTCATCATATGGGCATTATTTATTAAAAATGTATGGGTGGTGCTGAACTGCAGTACCATTCACTAATGGTGAAATAATTCATGTATCACTATTCCCAGCAAACCTAATTTAACAACAAATTTGGTAACAAACAATACATGTTTTTTTCCACTACAGCTCTACATCAAGATCTGATCATTAAAATATAATTCACAACTAGCTTACCATGGATATGCCACATAATAAGAACTGAGACAATAAATGAATATGCAAATTCCACAAACCCAGTAAGTTTTGTATCATTAAAGCATAAAGACTTATGCTTATTATGCAGAAATGCAGTAAGTAAGTCATTTGAATAGCTTTATGAATAACAACCTCAGCAGTATTAGAAGGGCAAAACATTACTTTTTTTAATAAGGTTTGGCAGAGCACTCTATCATGTACACTGCCATGACAATGCACTGGGATCTCTTTGAATCCTAAATTTGTTACCTATGGTAATCTATAACAAGAGAAACATTCACACATACTGTAGAGACAGGAATATAAGACAACATATTTTAATCTGCATTATCAATAATTAGATGTTTGTCAGGGTCTCTTAATTCAGTAGCAACCAATTAATGTTAACATTATTTCTTATGTTTAGAAGCTAATTAATTATATCACCATGTTCCAGTAACATAAACAAATTGAAACAATGTTTGTATTATTTGTCAATGTAAACAAAAAAAATATTTTGCTTAGCAGCTATGAGGTATACCATGTGAGCTAACTATGTATATTTTGCATTGCAAATGTGCTGTATACACAACAATTACTAAAATGATATATTGTATACTCTGTCTCTTCAAGGAAAATAAATGAATACAATTTACTAGTCACACTTACCAGAATCAAGAAAGTTGTGGTTTCATTTAAAATCCAGTAGCCCATTTCATGAAATAGATGTTGTCTTACAGTAGTAACAGGAAGGTGAAAGACCTTTAGCACCTAATGTCTGTCCTGGCTCAGACCTGCTGCTTTGAACTGAAGCATTTCTTCTTGGAATTTTCTAATTAAAAGGTATCTGCCAAAAGGCCATCAGCAACCTGTCAAGATCATGTGACTAAGATGCACATAAAGGTGGTCTATGTCCCGTGTCATTCCTTTGATTAAATAAACTGTGTTATTCATTCCAGGCCCACTTGGTGATCATTTATGCTAGTCTCTTAAAATAAATTGTAATATTAAAATGCATTTGATGTGTACACATTTTATATATTTAAAATAATATTTTTCTCATTTGTTGTACTAGTTATACATTTTAACAATGACAGAGTTTGTATGTATGAAAGTATGTAAAATATGACATTACATTTTCATGAATGAATGTTTAATCAAGGCAATTAAAGACAGCAAATTAAATTCTATGTAATATTTACAAAGTACATAGTACAGCCTTCAAAAGGCAAATATTTAATATAACTATAGATAAAAGCTGTAATTAAATCATATGGTATACAAGTGCCTGTCCACTTCTTACACAACTTTCTTTATGTTCCCCCCAGAACTGTGTTGCAATGCTGCCATGAGCATTGTGAGCTCACAGTTCGAGAAGACTGAATTCATCCTGTTGACTTAGATACAGTCGAAAAGGAATTTGCTTATATTGAATAGCACTAAATGGATGAAGGGGCCTCTTCATTAAGCAATATTGGACAACATAAGTATAGGGGTAAATTGAGAGATAAAGCACAATGTTAAACCCGTGTACCACTGAATCCATCTCATTGACTTGAATGGGAATGATGGTCTTTTCCCATTTAACTAGCTCACATCATATTCAGATGGTGTTCACAGATTTTTCCTATGTAAAGAGCTATCGGACTGTTACAAGGGATCTCTTCAGATATCTCAGCTCTTTCATTGTAAGTTCACAACCTCTTTTTGTGCATACGCAACCTAATTTTGCACATTCGCAGGAACACAACAGGGACATAATACAACAGTGTAATATTTTGCCACTGAACGCAAACATTAAATTTAACTATTTGCCTAGCTATCTGCTTGCCAAAGCTGCTGTCACAGCAGGTAAAGAATGGTAAATATTCCTGATACTTAATCTCTTATCGCTGAGAATATAGGTGATAAGAGATGTTAGTGGAAACTTTCTAAAGTGTCTTAAAATAGATTCCTCAGGCTTCGCAGTTTAAATCAATTTCAGGTGTCTCTTGTTTACAGGATAAAATGGTGGAATAATCTTTTTCAAATTAGGAGGACAGGTCATAAAGGAGAAACAATGGTGTAATATTGTTAAATATCTTAAAAAAAGAACATATATTCGTGTTCATATTAAAAACAAAGGATTGTACAATTTATTTTACTTTAGTACAATTTTGCTGAAAATTAAGGGTTAACATTTCAATAAAAAAATTCACATTTACAAACATATTCAAATATTTGCATTGCTAATCTATTGATATTGATAGTGTTTGGCATCATATATCCTGTATAAATACAAAACTATACAACTCTGAACAGTTTACTGCAGCTTCCAGTAAATGATTTACATGTTTCTCTGGCAGAATTAGAATTGTTGTCTAGAACAATATATTTAAATTATGGTCAATAGGTGGGGTAGGAACATACACAGGAGGATTTTTATGGTTTGATCGTGGTAGCTAAGCATTTTGTCCTCACAAAATGGGGATGTATCAAGCCTTGGGGGTATATTTATTAAAGGTTGATTTGAGTGAATTTGGGGTATTTAGTGTATTTGTAGTTGTTTTTTATTCCGTTTTGCAATTTGAAGAATTACTAAATTCAAACTCGGCTATAAATTGACTATAAAACTGAATCCCAACCAAAACTGAAAATCAACCAAATATCGGTACATTCACATAGATGACGATAGGATCCCCTCAGTTACTAACAGTCAGATTAAAAATCGACCTCAAAACTGACTTTCAAAGCACCCAAACAATAGTCATTATGATCTGTGCATTCTTCTTGGGCTTAAAAGCATCTAAATCCATAACCAGCCCTGGACCTTTTACACTGGTCTGGTCATGGAAAATTGGGGGAATTTCTGGCATGGAGTTCACCCTATTTTCCATTAATCAGTATCAGGATGAACCAGCCAGGGGGTTTACTATATAGCAGGGAGACACACGTGTTGGATCCCTTTGCCATAATGTAAACCAGCCCCAATCTAGTCATCCCAGGGCTGGCAATCTTCAGAAAGTTAGGACACCAAAAATGAAATGGGGTCCTCCCCCAAGCATCAATCAGCCCTTGGTTGAAAGCCCAGGGCTCTTCCCAGGATGCCTGCTTTCATTGGGTGCAGGGTAATGGATTAAATAAAGTAATAATATTGTTCTTCACAGTGGATCTTCTGGTACCAGCAAGCCTGCCATGCAGCACTTGTAGAACTACAAGTGCCAGCATGCTGATGGCACTGGTTCCCCACCTGTGAAGAAAGTATAAAAAAACCACAAGATACACACCGAATGCTATATTACTTTTTTTTTTACACACTTACTCACACGCTCACTCACTCACCCACAGTCACACTACATACTAACCTACTCACTGGTGCAAGTTGTTCTTCTTGTCCAGTAGGCACGGTCTTCATAAAATAAAATAAATTACTTACCTGGACTAGAATGAGTTCTATACTTAATCTGCAGTATAGTGCTGGCTGAATAACAGGAAACCACAAAGTTTCCTGCATCTTAGCTGTTCTTATCAAGATATAGTTAGTTTCCTTGTGATCAGGATCCCCCATGTTGATATACTGATGCTGGAATCCCACCACCCACCATAGTGCCGACAGCAATATCCCGAACAACATCTTGTTTCCAGCATTGGCATCCCAACCCCTGCCATACCGATTGCCCACAGCTGGGTAATTATATAGTTTGACCGGGGATGGGGTGTTAGGTTTAGGTACCCCAGGAGGAGAGATTAGGATTAGGCACCAAGGAGGGTTAGGGTTAGGCTACAGGGAGGGGGGTTAGTTTTAGGTATACCCAGGGAGGGTTAGGGTTAGGCACCCCCCTAGAGGGTTAGGTTTAGGGTGCAGGAAGGGGTTAGGGGTAGGCACCACTGGGGGGAGGTTAGGCTTAGGCATCACTACAGAAAGGTTGGGGGGGAGAGGGGATACCAGCCCCAGTCAGGATTGTAGATCGGGCTTCCAGCATCTGTATGAGAACCAGCGGCTATTCAGCCATTGGTATTTTATACCGATTTCATTCTTAACCAATTAGCAGCCGGTTCAATGACAATGGCCACTGATTGGCATAAGCACACTTGCTGATGCAGGCAACGACAAACAACAGTGAGGGGGGGCGGGGCCATGCTGCATTTGGCAGCATGGGATCATTAACAATATCCCCAGATTGAGCTGCATGTACAGATGACTGGGGATATCATTAACGACCTGCGTGAGCGTGCATCTTTCATCACTTAGTGCATACACACTGGACAATTTGAATGGTATATCAATCAAAGATGTCATTATCATTCATATCGTTCACAAATATTGTCTAGCGTGTACAAAACTTAAGAGTAGCCGGACTCTTAGCCAATAATGGCTATGGTACAGTAAACCCCTGTGGTACAGAAATGCATTGAGCTGTGGGAGTCACACCTGCCAGAGTTTGATCATGACAGACTGAGACATTGGTGGGGATAGAAAGGCTATAGGGCCTGATTCAGACCCACTCGCGAGCGGCTGTCCGCTCGCAAGTGGGTCGATGTTATGGACTGAGCATGCGCACGACGGAGGGAGCTCCATCGTGCGCATGCGCCAGACGCGACGAGCGAAGGAAAGTCCTTCGCTCGTTGTGTCCGATCAAAGGGGGTGTGCTGTCAATGTTGATTGACAGCACGCCCCCTTTGGTGGGCGTGCCGGGGGCATGCCTCCCTGATGGGGGCATTCCCACGGGAACGCCTCCCGTCAGAAGCCGGCCCACTGACATCACTAGTGATGTCAGTGGGAGTGATTTTGGCTCTGATAGAGCCAAAATCACTCCGGAGCTTGCGGTTGAAAACCTCAACTGCAGGCTCCGACTCGCAATTTCGATGGTCGCGATGGTCTCGACCATCGCGGCCATCACAATGCACGCTCGTATAGCCTGTGGGTGGTGACCCACAGCTATACGAGCGTCCAGGAGGACGCTCCATGAAAATGGAGCCCGGCCCTCATTCAGAGCGTGCGCTCTGCTCAGAGCGTCCGGCTCTGAATGAGGGCCATAACCAAGGCTTATGGTACAGCTAAGCTGAACCCGGAGTCTTCACAAAAGCTTCTCATACAGTCAGCCTGTGATCCATCAGGTGGATATTTATTAACAGCAGCAAGTGCTGAATGGCGTTAATAGCCAGAATTACTGGCCCTGACAATCCAGGTACTTTTATTTATCAATATTGCTGGAAACACAGTTATTGAGCCCTATATATCTTTCTTAAATTTGCTCTCTACACACTTATGGAACAGACTGGGCCTTATTCATCAGCGTATATAATTGCAACTACGTAATAAGATCAGCCAATTGTTTGGTACTGCACATGCGTATGCACCGCATTGCTCGTGCGCTGCAATCGTACTCCGATTACGCACACAAATAGGAATCCATTGCAGAGTGAGTGACAGGTGGTAATGGAGAAGTGGTTGCTTAAATGCAGGCGTGTCTGTCCGTTTGAACGCTGTTGCATAGGCGTGCTTAAATTAGGCACTGTGATTGCCAACGCAGCATGAGTACTCACTATGTGCGATGAGACTTAATAATATACATAAAACTGCTCAAGAGAAACAAAATCTAAACATTCACAATAAAAAACACATACAGTATTTATTAATAATTGAATGTATCATCCAAGCATCGCAACATAGTATATTACTATGTAACCAAACAAGTCACATATAAAAACAAAGAAACACACACAAAGCCTCAGTAATCACTTGATGTTATTTCTGTCCAAATGATAATAGGCTCACTGGAGAGCGGTAATCAACAATTTTAGAGTTCTAAACTTCTGATGGTAGTACAATAGTGTCCATTGTATTCAGGCTTGAGAGATAGATTTTTACCAGATTTCAAGGTGATTTAGCTAGAGGGCTAAATCACGAGATTTGCAATTACTGCAGACCTACTGTATTTGTGCGTGATAGGCCGATGTGCTTCTATGGTACCTATGTATATGCAAGACTGCAAGGTATTATGGATGTAAGAAAGCAGCAGTGGGCGTCTCTATGCTGGCTGAGCCATGGCAGACATTAGCATATATTTGCAGCTTCATTGTGTGGGATTATGCAGCTGTGATCGCAATTGCGATCCATACTGAATCAGGTACTCTCTCACTTAGTTACCTGGAGGACTCAAAAGCATATTAAAACCAGGAAACAATAGTGGGTTAATAACATTCTGAATTATCTGGAGAGCCTATTATAGCTCTGCAATACTCAAAGTCTTGTATATATACAGTATGTGTATATATATATATATATATATATATATATATATATATGGGAAAGTTTGTGGAAGACAGGCACCTTCAGTGTAACGGTCAGTTGGACAAAGTTCACAGGGGATTTTTAGATCACAGGATCCTTTGGGAAAATTCCTGAAGTGTCCTCACATAACGACCTTCTTGATGTGTGACTCAAAAATAAACAGAAAAAAAGAAGACAAAAAACAGTGTAGCTGGTAATAAATAAGTGTAAACGGTGCTCATTCACACTGGGAATAGTGAAAATGCATTCAGTGAAAAAGCACTTCAAACGTGCTCACAACAAGCCAGTTTCCCGCACCAATGATATCAGAAATATCCTGGACTTCCTTCAATTCCATATATATAAAACGCTTCCATGCAGGTCAATATAAAAGAATAAGGAAAGCCTCCAATAGTGCATTTCATTTAAAACACACAAAAATTTATTCGAAAATTAAAGACTCGCATTTTTGTGTAATTTTCTAATACATTTTTGTGTGTTTTAAATGAAATGCACTATTGGAGGCTTGATTATTCTTTTATATTGACCTGCAAGGAAACGTTTTATATATATGGATTTGAAGGAAGTCGAGGATAACTAAAGAATTTGATATATGCTAAGTACAAAGACAGATAGTCAGTACGAGTTTCTGATATCATTGGTGCGGGAATTTGGCTTGTTGTGAGCACGTTTGAAGTGCTTTTTCACTGAATGCATTTCCCCTATTCCCAGTGTGAATGAGCACCGTTTACACTTATTTATTACCAGCTACACTATGTTTTTTGTCTTCTTTTTTTCTGTTTATTTTTGAGTCACACACCAATAAGGTCGTTATGTGAGGACACTTCAGGAATTTTCCCAAAGGATCCTGGGATCTAAAAATCCCCTGTGAACTTTGTCCAACTGACCGGTACACCGAAGGCGCCTGTCTTCCACAAACTTTCCCACATTCACATTTTGATGGTTTACTGATTTAATTATCCCAGGGAAGTTATCGGCTGCCACCTTAATTTTGGGGATGTATATTTTGTTGTATTTTAATCATTTCATTGCACTATTTTTATATATGTATATTTTTGTGTTCTATTGAGCTTTTGTGCCCCACTTATATTATTGATATATATATATATATATATATATATAACAAAAAGGGGGGGACAAGGACCAGCGCCTGATAGTGCAGTATTTAGTAAGATTGTGAATATTTGTAGACTGATTTAATATGCGCGTACCATATATATACTTGTATATTAAGCATATCACAACAATTTTTAGATTGCAGTCATAGCACTCCACATCTGACACAGTCTTCCAATTTTGGGTTTCTTCCAGACAACATACAGGAGTTCACCGATTAGATTATTGCAACCTTATTAAAGCAGAATAATTTGCCTCCATAGTGTGGTATGTTTAGTAAATAATACATTTTAATTTACAAAATACACATACTACACACAACATAGATAAAAAGGTGGCTTATCTTGTAAGTCTCAAAGGTCTGTTCCTGTTGGGTGTTAGTCTAAATAAGATCAGTAAAAGTCCATTCAAAGTTCACGTAAGTTAGGTATCAAAGGTAAATAGGGTGGTAAATCAAACCCGACACATTTCGCCTCTCTTTAGGCTTCCTCAGGGGTCATATACAGTAAGGTACAAGGAGGCCTTATATACCTGTCTGTCCCTCCAAAACTTGCCCGATTTTGGCGCCTTCTGACTTCACTTCCGATTTGCGTCCACCCAGAACCAGAAGTGTGTACCCATTGCTATGTCCGCAACCGGAAGTGCGTGCATCACGATGCCCGTGACTGGAAGTGGATGTCACTTCCAGTTTGCAGCAATCATTGGTTTACTGACCATAACATAAGTATGGCTAAAGGTCTATATGTGGGTATTGTCCGGCTACTGTTGCCTTTATTTGAATTTATGTACCCAATTAAACTACAGACTTAGGGTCTCATTCAGACCCGGTCGCAAGTGCTGAGCACTCGCAATCGGGTCGATGTTAAGGCGCAAGCCTGGAGCGAGAGAAAAACTCTCTCGCTCCCGAGCTCACTACAAAAGGGGAGGTTGTTGATGTTGATCGACAGCTCGCCCCATTTTGTAGGCAGGGCGGGTGGGTGACTACACAAACGAAGGCGTTCCTGACAGAACACATGCCATTTTGTGGGCAGCCGCACTGACATCAGCAGTGATGACAGTTGGGAGCTTCCTACTCGATCAGAGCAGGAAGCTCCATGGGGCTTGCGGTTGCCGAGACCCAACCTTATGGTCTCGTCGCAAGCCCCAATGGTCGCGATGGTCTTGACCATTGCAACCATCACCTTGCTCGGTCACTAAAGTTATGGGAGGTAACAAACAGCTTAGCTACCGACCAAGAGGCCACACTTAAAAAATCAAGCGGCCGCCCTCACTCAGAGACAGTGATTGCTTCTTGCGACCACCTCTGAATGAGGGCCATAATCCTTTAAGTGTCTGTATGGCCATGTGTATTATGGACTCAAATTTCTTAGAGTTCATATAACTAGCACAGTCACCATTTTGTTGGAGATTTTTTTAAAAATTAGTGTACTTAGGGAACTATGGGCTCCATTTTTCTGGAGTCCTTCTTAATAATGCAGTGGATACTTCGTCAAAGGCCATCTTCTATGAATCAATAAGACAAAAATCAGGAATATTTTAGGGACCAAGAAATAAATCCATAAACATATACAACTATAGAAAACTATTAATTTCTGAGTATAGGCATAATGCATCCTAAAATCCTTATATAATACATAATAAATATCAATAAGAACATGTTAAAAAATGTATATGCATTCAAAAGGCTATAAAATTTTAAATCTATTGAAAATCCAGCACCCAGGTCTAACATATATAAACCATGGTCAGACATTTATAATAAAATAAAACCATGCACATAAATTACTAGTGAAATAAGATGCATAAAAATTACAGAAGACAATTTAGGGTAGACCAGAGAATAAAAATAAACTAATTTCTTCCCAGGATATGTGGTAATCTATTATGAACCTTTCACTTCAAATACATATATTAAAGAAATGGGGCTATTTCATATCCCTCATTATGACCATTAGGTACTAATATTAAGTTCGTAAATCCAGAACATCTCCCTTTGTGCCAGCAGTTTCAACAAATCACCTCCTCTTGGGCCCAGAGTGACATGCTCAATTGCTTTGAATGAGAAGCTGTCTGTAGATGAGTTATGAACATCAGAAAAGTGTCTGGAGATGGGATGACTTTCTACTTATTTTTAATGTTGCGCAGATGTTCTTGAATCCTCAATTTCAATAATCTTTTTGTTTTCCCTATGTACTTTAGTTTACAACCACATTCTATCATATACACGACTGAAGTAGTCGTGCAATTAGTAAACTGTTTCAGCTTATACTCTATTGTCTGATTGAAGTTAGAAAAGGTTCTGCGATTAGGGTTAACATATTTGCATACGTTGCAGTGTCCACATTTATAGGAACCCACACACTTGGGCATGAGCCCATAGTTCCCTAAGTACACAAATTTTTAAACAAATCTCCAAAAAAATGGCGACTTTGCTAGTTATATGGACTCCAACAAAATGGAGTTCATAATACACATGGCCATACAGACACTTAAAGGATTAAGTCTGTAGTTTAATTGGGTACATAAATTCAAATAAATGCAACAATAGGAGGACAATACCCACATATACACATTTAGCCATACTAAGTTTATGGTCAGTAAACCAATGATTGCCGCAAACCGGAAGTGACGTCCACTTCCGGTCATGGGCATTGCGAGGCATTCACTTCCGGTTGTGGACATCGCAATGGGTACACACTTCTGGTTCCGGGTCGACACGAACCGGAAGTGACGTCAGAAGGCGCCAAGCTTTGGAGGGGAAAGACAGGTATAAAGGCCTCCCTATACCTTACTGTATATGACCCCTGAGGAAACCTAAAGAGAGGCAAAATGCATCAGGCTTGATTTACTACTCTATTCACCTTGGATACCTACCTTACATGAACTTTGAATGGACTTTTACTGATCTTATTTGGACTCACCCCCAACAGGAACAGACCTTTGAGACTTACAAGATAAGCCACATTTTTTATCTACATTGTGTGTAGTAAGTGTATTTTGTAAATTAAAATGTATTATTTACTAAACATACCACACTATGGAGGCAAATTATTCTGCTTTAATAAGGTTGCAATAATCCGGTCGGTGAACTCCTGTATGTTGTGGGGAAGAAACCCAAAAGCTGAAGACTTTGTCAGATGTGGAGTGCTATGACTGCGATCTAAGATTGTTGTGATATGCGTAATATACAAGTATATATATGGTACGTGCATATTAAATCAGTCTACAAATATTCACGATCTAACTAAATACTGCATTATCAGGCGCTGGTCCTTGTCCCCCCTTTTTTTCTAGATTTATCTGACTTACCAATCAGTTTATTCAAGGATATAGCAGCCACCAATTTGGAGAAAGGAGCATAGTGTGATGAAAATATTGAAGAAGGGAATAGACTCCCTGAACTGCATTTTTATTTCCCCGAGTGATTGAATGAACTAAGAGACAGCGCCATAGTTCTATTCTTGTTATATATATATATATATATATATATATAAGAGAGAGAGAGAGAGAGAGAGAGAAAGAGAGAATAGCGGCACTCATCCCTCAGTCAAGAAATTATACGATCAGGATGTCATGTTAAGCAACATTTCAGCACCATTTTTATCAGCGCTTTCGTCAGGCACAAAAGATTCCATATACTTTTTATGTATATGGAATCTTTTGTGCCTGTTGAAAGCTCTGAAATAAATAGCGTTGAAACGTTGCTTTACATGATAGCCTAATCATATCATTTCTTGACTGACGGATGAGTGCTGCTATTCTCTATAGCTACAGATTCTGGACTTCTCTCTGCTAATTCAGTGGGCACCCCCCCTCTATCTACCTAGCCAAGAGGAGAGAGTGCATATATATATATATATATATATATATATATTTTTTTTTTTTTTTAATATGTATATATATATATATATATATATATATATATATATATATATATAACAGTTCATGGGAAAATCGCACACAATTTAGTCAACAATTGGGTGCAGGGTCAATAGATCTCCATACAAAAAACACTTAGCTGTATCCATAGAAACAGGCAAGATAGACCAGCACACCAGCCTTATAGCAAAAGTTAATCCATTTATTTAGTCATAGAAAAAAATGGCATCAAACTGCATGTCAAAAATATTGAGTGGTATATCGATACTTATCAAAGTAATGCAGTCTCAAGCATAGTGATAGCTCCCAGCCCCGACTGCTGTTTCGGTGTTACCACCTTCATCAAGGGTCAGCCATACTGAACATGTCAGCAGAGGCCATCTAAATACCAAACTACCTAATGGTGAAAACAATCACCTGTGTGCACACCTGAACTCTGACATCACTCGGCGTGACCGGAAGTCTAGCCGCGGACAGCGGAACCCACGTCGCCACCCCACCTCACTGTGGTTAGCAACGGAGTTCCGCCTGGCCGGATCTGACATCACGGACACGACGAACTCAAACAGCTACCCCGGCAAACACCGGACATGGCTGTATGGTTCCGTCTAACCGGAAGTGGTGTCATAGTCACTAACATCCTATAACTGGATAAAAGATATCCCGTGGTGCAATCGGCCCCGATCACCATGACAACAGGGGGCGATCAACAAAGGACCGCCCCATGAGGCACAGAACATCAAGGACAACAATAACCAGGATCAGAACCATAGTAACATTCATAAAAAAATTAGCACCAATAGCAGCCTCATTCAGTGATAAACAATCTCTACAGTGAATCAATCATATTCAAATATTAAGGTCAATATACAGAATTCTTAATATAAACAAAGTTCTAAACTATAAACAAATTACAAAAAAAAATGTTTTTTATCCATAGTAAAATCTTTTCGACTGAACCACTAGCAGCTACTGATAAATTAGCCCTATTTCATAATTACGCTAAATATTAGTTAAATTCAGATAATGCATCACTAACAATATTAATCACTGTAAGGTGCACACATCAATTAGAGATTGGATCATTTAAAGAAAGAGTATAGTAAATGCATAACCAACATTACACTAATGCAATTATAGTTAACCCCTGCAGTCACTCATAGTGCATCATAGAAACGATGAAAAGGTAAATTCCTCATTGAGTCCCAAAGGAGACATCGAATCCAATCGATATATCCACTCGCATTCCCGTTGCAAAAGCAGTTTATGTCTGTCACCACCTCTTCTCAGTGGCGGAATGTGGTCTACTGGCATAAAAACAAAATCATTCATGCTGTGACCATGTCCAATGAAGTGTCTCGCTACAGGCGGTGTACTGGTGTCAATTAAAGTAACAGCTTTTTTAATTGAGGATCGATGAAGTGCAATATGTTCCTTGACCATTCGTATGGTCTTGCCCACATATAATTTTTTACATGGACATAGTATCAAATATACCACATATTTTGTCTCACAAGTCATGCGATGTCGAAGCTGGTAACATATGCCGGTAGTAGGATGACAAAAATATTCCCCCGTTAATAAATATCGGCAATTGATGCATCCGCCACATTTGAAAGCTCCAGTTTTAAGTGTAAGCCAGTTAGTATGAATGCTGACCCTTGGACTTACATCAGAAAAAGTGATCCTTTCTTTCAAGTTAGGGCTACGCTTGTAGCAAAATAATGGATTTTGCTGGCAATATGGACCCAATATAGGATCAGTTCGCAAAATATGCCAGTGTTTCAAGATCACTTTTCTCATCAATGCTGATGTGATGGAATACTGAAGGTATGGAGGCCATTAGAAGGGTAGTGGGTGCAAGCACGCATTACAATGGCCCACCAAGAGAATTTCTCTATCTTCTTATGGAAGTTATCTTGCATAAAAACTACTTCATTATTTTGCTACAAGCGTAGCCCTAACTTGAAAGAAAGGATCACTTTTTCTGATGTAAGTCCAAGGGTCAGCATTCATACTAACTGGCTTACATTTAAAACTGGAGCTTTCAAATGTGGCGGATGCATCAATTGCCGATATTTATTAACGGGGGAATATTTTTGTCATCCTACTACCGGCATACGTTACCAGCTTCGACATCGCTTGACTTGTGAGACAAAATATGTGGTATATTTGATACTATGTCCATGTAAAAAATTATATGTGGGCAAGACCATACGAATGGTCAAGGAACGTATTGTACTTCATCGATCCTCAATTAAAAAAGCTGTTACTTTAATTGACACCAGTACACCGCCTGTAGCGAGACACTTCATTGGACATGGTCACAGCATGAATGATTTTGTTTTTATGCCAATAGACCACATTCCACAACTGAGAAGAGGTGGTGACAGACATAAACTGCTTTTGTAATGGGAAAGCGAGTGGATATATCGATTGGATTCGTTGTCTCCTTTGGGACTCAATGAGGAATTTACCTTTTCATTGTTTCTATGATGCACTATGAGTGACTGCAGGGGTTAACTATAATTGCATTAGTATAATGTTGGTTATGCATTTACTATACTCTTTCTTTAAATGATCCATTCTCTAATTGATGTGTGCACCTTGCAGTGATTAATATTGTTAGTGATGCATTATCTGAATTTAACTAATATTTAGCGTAATTATGAAAAAGGGCTAATTTATCAGTAGCTGCTAGTGGTTCAGTCGAAAAGATTTTACTATGGCTAAAACACATTTTTTTTTGTAATTTGTTTATAGTTTAGAACTTTGTTTATATTAAGAATTCTGTATATTGACCTTAATATTTGAATATGATTGATTCACTGTAGAGATTGTTTATCACTTAATGAGGCTGCTATTGGTGCTAATTTTTTTATGAATGTTACTATGGTTCTGATCCTGGTTATTGTTGTCCTTGATGTTCTGTGCCTCATGGGGCGGTCCTTTGTTGATCGCCCCCTGTTGTCATGGTGATCGGGGCCGATTGCACCACAGGATATCTTTTATCCAGTTATAGGATGTTAGTGACTATGACACCACTTCCGGTTATACGGAACCATACAGCCATGTCCGGTGTTAGCCGGGGTAGCTGTTTGAGTTCCGTCGTGTCCGTGATGTCAGAGCCGGCCAGGCGGAACTCCGTTGCTAACCACAGTGAGGTGGGGTGGCGACGTGTGTTCCGCTGTCCGCGGCTAGACTTCCGGTCATGCCGAGTGATGTCAGAGTTCAGGTATGCACACAGGTGATTGTTTTCACCATTAGGTAGTTTGGTATTTAGATGGCCTCTGCTGACATGTTCAGTATGGCTGACCCTTGATGAAGGTGGTAACACCGAAACAGCTGTCGGGGCTGGGAGCTATCACTATGCTTGAGACTGCATTACTTTGATAAGTATCGATATACCACTCAATATTTTTGACATGCAGTTTGATGCCATTTTTTTCTATGACTAAATTAATGGATTAACTTTTGCTATAAGGCTGGTGTGCTGGTCTATCTTGCCTGTTTCTATGGATACAGCTAAGTGTTTTTTGTATGGAGATCTAGTGACCCTGCACCCAATTGTTGACTAAATTGTGTGCGATTTTCCCATGAACTGTTATAACACAAAGAAAGGAATCCTTTTTTTGACTGAAATTGCACCAAGATTATTATTACTATATTTTTTTGTGGTCTTTTTTTGAAAATATATTTTTTTCTGTAATCAAGATACTACAGTCTACCTAGAGAATGGATATAGGTGTTGGAGATTTGACTGGCACCAAGAGATTTCTTGAAAAAGACATTTAAAAAATTTTGTTTGCAGAAACTGATCAGTTGGCTTTTGATGTGGACAATCCTACTGATGTTTTTTCCGATTTGATTAAATTGAAAAAAAGATTTATTGAGCTAGAGCTTCACGGACTAACACTGTCACAATATCATAAAGACAGATTAATTCCTAGGGGTTTCCGCATTAGGAATCAACCAACATTTGGCAGAAATAGCAAAGAATTCTGCAGACAATGGTGTCTGATACTAAACCAATGTAGTTTTGATCTTATGATTTTGGCTATCCAACAGGTCAATTCTGACATTGAAGGTTTAAAGAAAGAGATAATTGCACGTGAATCCACTGGTTTAGACATATTGAAAGCTGATACTGGCACCGAGTGGCTGTCCAAATTAGAAAACAACATTTCCACATTTAGGGCGGAATTATTAACCTTTAAAAAAACAAAATACAAAAAAGTAAAAGAGGATTATAAAGACTTGAGGGTTTACTCCTGGTTGTCTAATCAGACAACCAGACAACCCTGGAAAGGGGGTTTTAAAAATAGAAGGAGATCTGATAATACCTTTACAGATATAGAATCACACACATCATTGAGTGATTCAGACAATTCATCTACACACAAAGGGATTTTTTTTAAATAAAAAGTTTATACACGCAGCAAGAACAAATTAAAAAACCCTGTAGGCGAGGGGGTGTCAGGCATATAAAGAAAATCAGAGAAATCTCTGAGGGGAGCAAGGAGGTAGTTTTGTTTAATCTATCAAATTACACCCCTAATACAGCAGAAATGTCGGTGCTGTCAAAGGGGTTATCCTTTGTACAGACACATAGACAGAATGCTTTTAGGTGGGAGACTGAATTATATCATTTTCAGAGGCAACTACGCTTAAAAGATTTTTTTGCTAGACAACCCACAAGTAATGCCACAATTTCTCCTTTTAGAACGAAAAGCTCTTTTGATCCCCCAGCTAATAACCCATCAATTGAAACCTTTATTAGATTGGTTAAAAGTGAAACTATACCAATACTTAAACAACAAGGTAAAGTTCATCAAAACCTCAAACAAGAGGAAATTAAGGCTATTAGTACATTGAGAAATAACCCTGCTATCATAATCCGCCCAGCCGATAAAGGCGGGGGTGTGGTTATATTAAATCACTCCGATTATGTTGATTAAGTTTTACGTCTGTTGAATGACACTACATGCTATCAGAAACTCACCTATGATCCTACAGGTCTATATAAATGAGAAATAGACAATATAATTGAAATGGGTATTTCCAATGGGTGGATCAATGAACCTACGGCAACCTTTTTGACACAAGATTTTCCCAAAATACCATTGCTGTATATATTACCGAAGGTGCACAAGTCCTTAATTAACCGCCTGGGATACCAATAATCTCCTCCAGGGGTTCCTTAAGCCAATCCCTTTCACAATATGTAGATTATTATCTACAACCAAATGTACAATTAACGCCCTATTATGTTAAGGACACTATTGATTTTTTTAATAAACTAACATCTTTTGGACAGCCACCGGCGAATTGTCTGCTTGTAACAATGGACGTTAGTAGTTTGTACACTAACATTGACAATACTGAAGGTATGGAGGCCATTAGAAGGGTAGTGGGTGCAAGCACGCATTACAATGGCCCACCAAGAGAATTTCTCTATCTTCTTATGGAAGTTCTCTTGCATAAAAACTACTTCTTGTTTGACAATGCATTTTATATTCAAAGCAAGGGTGCTGCCATGGGTTCCAATATGGCTCCGGCCTACACGAATCTTTACATGTTTGATTATGAGACCAAGTATATTATGTCAAATCGTATGTATTCTCGCTTTATTGCATTTTATTTGGTTTATATTGACGATTTATTCTTGATCTGGACTGGCAGTGCCCTTGCGTTGAAAAACTTTGTGAATTCTTTGAATTCCTTATCGGGTTCTATAAGATTTACATTCTCCTGCAGTGCACTCATCATCTCTTTTTTGGATGTTTTGATATCAATTGAGACAAATACATTTACTACAGCAATTTTTAAGAAGCCAACTGATAAAAACACATTACTACTGGCTAGTAGTTTTCATCCTCAACCCCTGAAAAAGGGATTACCGTATTCCCAATTATTGAGAGTAGTAAGAACTACCTCCAACATGCAACTAGTCCGGGAGGCCCTACAGTCGATGGGTCAAAGTTTTATTGATAGAGGATATGACACTGGAGAAGTGCAGGAAGCCATTCAAAAATGTCTCACTTTGAAAAGAGAAGATTTGTTAAACCCTGATATTAAAAGGGACAAGCCTGAAAGGATGATAATTTCCAGTACATATTCCATCACATCAGCATTGATGAGAAAAGTGATCTTGAAACACTGGCATATTTTGCGAACTGATCCTATATTGGGTCCATATTGCCAGCAAAATCCATTATTTTGCTACAAGTGTAGCCCTAACTTGAAAGAAAGGATCACTTTTTCTGATGTAAGTCCAAGGGTCAGCATTCATACTAACTGGCTTACACTTAAAACTGGAGCTTTCAAATGTGGCGGATGCATCAATTGCCGATATTTATTAACGGGGGAATATTTTTGACATCCTACTACCGGCATACGTTACCAGCTTTGACATCGCATGACTTGTTAGACAAAATATGTGGTATATTTGATACTATGTCCATGTAAAAAATTATATGTGGGCAAGACCATACGAATGGTCAAGGAACGTATTGTACTTCATCGATCCTCAATTAAAAAAGCTGTTACTTTAATTGACACCAGTACACCACCTGTAGCGAGACACTTCATTGGACATGGTCACAGCATGAATGATTTTGTTTTTATGCCAATAGACCACATTCCGCCACTGAGAAGAGGTGGTGACAGACATAAACTGCTTTTGCAACGGGAATGCGAGTGGATATATCGATTGGATTCGATGTCTCCTTTGGGACTCAATGAGGAATTTACCTTTTTCATCGTTTCTATGATGCACTATGAGTGACTGCAGGGGTTAACTATAATTGCATTAGTATAATGTTGGTTATGCATTTACTATACTCTTTCTTTAAATGATCCATTCTCTAATTGATGTGTGCACCTTACAGTGATTAATATTGTTAGTGATGCATTATCTGAATTTAACTAATATTTAGTGTAATTATGAAATAGGGCTAATTTATCAGTAGCTGCTAGTGGTTCAGTCGAAAATATTTTACTATGGATAAAAAACATTTTTTTTTGTAATTTGTTTATAGTTTAGAACTTTGTTTATATTAAGAATTCTGTATATTGACCTTAATATTTGAATATGATTGATTCACTGTAGAGATTGTTTATCACTGAATGAGGCTGCTATTGGTGCTAATTTTTTTATGAATGTTACTATGGTTCTGATCCTGGTTATTGTTGTCCTTGATGTTCTGTGCCTCATGGGGCGGTCCTTTGTTGATCGCCCCCTGTTGTCATGGTGATCGGGGCCGATTGCACCACGGGATATCTTTTATCCAGTTATAGGATGTTAGTGACTATGACACCACTTCCGGTTAGATGGAACCATACAGCCATGTCCGGTGTTAGCCGGGGTAGCTGTTTGAGTTCCGTCGTGTCCGTGATGTCAGATCCGGCCAGGTGGAACTCCGTTGCTAACCACAGTGAGGTGGGGTGGTGATGTGTGTTCCGCTGTCCGCGGCTAGACTTCCGGTCACGCCGAGTGATGTCAGAGTTCAGGTGTGCACACAGGTGATTGTTTTCACCATTAGGTAGTTTGGTATTTAGATGGCCTCTGCTGACATGTTCAGTATGGCTGACCCTTGATGAAGGTGGTAACACCGAAACAGCTGTCGGGGCTGGGAGCTATCACTATGCTTGAGACTGCATTACTTTGATAAGTATCGATATACCACTCAATATTTTTGACATGCAGTTTGATGCCATTTTTTTCTATGACTAAATAAATGGATTAACTTTTGCTATAAGGCTGGTGTGCTGGTCTATCTTACCTGTTTCTATGGATACAGCTAAGTGTTTTATTTATATATATATATATATATATATGTATATGGATTGGGGAGTTCTTAAGGTGCGCCAACACAATTTGTTTATAATAGTTCAATAACGCCTAGTTGTCTAGTTAAGTCTTTCAGTGTTCTTTTAGTTGTCGAAGTTGGAGGATAAGGTTCTTCTTATTGTTTCTACAATGAGACCCTCATACCAGAGTTCACCCAAAAATGCAATAATCAGTTTATGTATACTTGATTCATAGTTATTTATTAGAAAAAGTAAAAGGTTAAAAATCTTACATAGCACGTGCAAATTGGCCTATATGGGCATCTAATACAAACCACGACATAGTGGGCATGCAAATGCCTTGCAATGCGATAACAAGATTTGCATACTTTAGCAGCTGATAGCTGCCTGCAAACACATCCAGTGAGCAATTCTGAATCAGGCCCACATTCCCTTCCTTCACCCTGTAGTAACACACTTGCCATTCCCCTCACTCACCTCTGTAGTAACACATTTCCTTCCCTCTCTATTCAAATATGCCATGTTTGGCAGCACTTGGGGTGAAAGTTGGTATTTGAATATGAACTGTGCTACAGCCATGATGAGACAGTCAGGCAGAACATTGCACAGGGGGAGGAAACATTTTAGCCATTTTCACCCCCTTAGGAGTAGAATTTTGAAAAATCCATTCTTTGTAGGTACCTATATCATAGAAGGAATATTTTTCCCAATTTCCATTCTTCTAGGTCCAAAGTTTTGGCATTGATGAGTCAGTGAGTCAGGGCATATGATTATATATATATATATATATATATATATATAACACAATGCCTACAATGCACTAAAAATATAGTGAAATTATACAAAATAATTCAATCAATTCTATATATTAGTATAGGATGCTACCCCAAGTTATGTCCTTTGCCTTTGCCTGGAACAAAAAATTCTATGGATAGGGAGTTCTTAAGGTGTGCCAACACAATTTGTTTAAAATAGTTCAATAATGCCTTAGTTGTCCTGTTAAGTCTTTCAGTGTTCTATTAGTTGTCAAAGTTGGAAGATAAGGTTCTTCTTATTGTTTCTACAATGAGACCCTCACACCAGAGTTCACCCAAAAATGCAATAATCAGTTTGTGTATACTTGATTCATAGTTTTTTATTATAAAAATTAAAAAAGGTTAAAAATCTTACATAGCACATGCAGAGTGGCCTATATGGGCTAGATGTTAATAATTTGATGTCCCTCCTCTTCAGGAGTAAGAGCTCTTTAACAGCAAGTTACCACTTTTGGTCACTTTTGCATTATCACTCAATGCGTTTCATCAAATATTGACTTCTTCAGGGGTGTCTTAAAGTAAAAGTGGGTGTCTCATAAATCTCAGTATACCACACAATACAATTAGGGTAACACAATTTTAAAAGGTATTTATAACTATTAAATACATTTTGTTTTTTCTCAGACCATTATAAACATATGATACAAACATCAATTAATTTACTGTGATGATATATATTTTTATAAATTATTTATAACAATTGGAAAACACTGTTTACACACTAACTTAATATGCGAACAGATAGATACTTCAATTATTTATCTTGCCACTGCTGGTTTAAATAAATCACTCCTTTTTTATATGCCTATTAGCAATAAATCCCCTTTTTAGTTAACAATATTATTTGATTACAAGACTCCAAATAAACTCCAAAATAAATTCCACAATAAGTTTACTTAATTTCCAATAAGTATTTCAAACTTTCTTGAGGCAATGGTTTTGAATTAATATTCCTCAGATTTACCTATTATTAACAACATTATCCTTAGTATAAAGTACTAATTGCTTATATTTGTAAATTGTAGTTATTATAGTACTTACTTTGTTCAGTGAGGATGACTATTCTCTGCATGTGTGCTTAGTTCCCCTGTCAGGCAGTGAAAGAGCTGTACTGCAAGGGTTTTCTCTTTTATCCCTATACTCCATTAAATTACTTCCTGTTTGTATCAAATTACTCTTTTATGCTTTTTCTTTAAGTTTCTATAAAGCTTTACTACTTTTCACTAACTTTATTTGCCCATCCTAGCTCTTTCATATATATATATATATATATATATATATATATATATATATATATATATACTTTTGTTTTGAAACAATCATTGTTAGCATCTATTTTAGCAAGTTAAACCGATTTGCATTCCAGGTGTGGTTGATACCATTTCCTGAATGTGTTCCAAGCCTCTCAGTGAGTTCCCACCAATTTTTTTTCCCATCCCTTTCTTCCTGTCTTTATTAAGACTGACTGGATAGTGACAACATTAGTGATTTTTTTTTCTCTTTCACTTATATTCATTCTATGTGTTCTCATAAATATATTTTAATCTATCTTAGTGTCTGAGAACCATAAATTTAGTGTCTACAGATTTAAATTACTTTGTCTGGAGAAATATTAAATAGTGTTAAATAAAATAAAAATATGTTCCCCATTTGATATCCTTGAATTTGGTGTTAGGGAAACATATAATACAATGTGTTTCCATTACTTGAGATTTTATAGTACTAACATTACTTGTGTTTATTTAATGTATTCTCATAAGTGCTAAACTTTCTTATCAGAGGACAGAACCTATACTTAAATCTAGGGTTTGGGAATACATACTTCACTCATACCTAGTCTTTGGGGATTTGCAAATGTCCTTATTTATACTTGTTATTTTCTGAACTTATAACTTTCATTTGTTTAAATTTTAATGGTTTCACCTCACTAGATCTTATAATATTTGATAAGGGCTTACCATTAAATACTGAATATACTGTGGGATGGAATTATTGAACCCCACAAAGATAATTTAAACTCTGCATTCTTCTGAAAAAACCTCCACCTTATCTCAGAATTTGACATTTGTATGACAACTGGAGTCCAATAGTTAACCAATATTTCACAATATTATTTTGCAGGATATAAAAAATACAGTATAAGATAGCCAAAAATTACACAGTAGCTGACACAATAACAATACTTTCATTTGGACACCTAGATGATAATGGTACAATAGTTAACCAGTATTTCACAATATTACTTAGCAGGATAAAAGATACAAGATAATCAATCAATTTTAAATTTTCCGGATATGACACAATATCCATACCTTCATTTAGACCACCAAGTGATAATGTGTTTAAAGTATAAATCCAGTACGACTCCCTTTTAGATAGTTGTAGATCTCTACTCCCCCCTTTAGGGTCTTCCCTAATATGTTCAAGTATGGTGAATATCAAATCTCTCACATCTGAATTGTGATGTTCTAAAAAGTGTCTTGGAAGACTATGTGCTCTGATTTTATTTTTTATATTTCTTAAATGCTCTTGTATGCAAAGTTTAATACTTCTTTTAGTTTTTCCTACATAGTGTAGTCCACAACCACAAGTAATCCTATAGATGACATAGTTTGAGTTGCAGGTTGCTATATCCATAGATTTCAGGTTTCTTTTTATTGTCCTCATCCCAGATAACTGGTTGTTTTTCTATGTGTTTACAACAAATGCACCTATTACAGGGATAGCACCCTGACTTCTTGCTTAAGAATTTGTCCTCGGGTTGTTTCTGACTTCTTCCCACTGGGCGTAGAATGCTCGGAGCTAAAATACTTTTTAGATTGGTTGCTTTTCTGAAGGTCAACTTTGATTTCTCTGTGAGATGGGGGCCCATCACTGGATCTTTTAATAGTATATTCCAGTGTTTTTCTAAGGTTTTTTTATCTTTTTATTTTCCTTATTGTATTGTGTTATAAATGGTCTCCCTTCAGTATGTTCTTCCATTGTTATTGCAGGTTTTGTCTTTAATAATTCAGTTCTATCTTTTGCGTAGGCCCATCTTCTGGCTTCATCTATCATCTCTTTTTATACCCTCTTTCCAAAAATCTTTCTGCTAATATTTGAGATTTCTTCCAAAATTGATCTATATCACTGCAATTCTTCCTCACTCTGAGTAACTGGGCATATGGGACATTGTTTTTCCAACTAGGTAGATGACAGCTTTTTGAAGGTATATAGCTATTGGCATCTGTTTCTTTAAAGTAGGTTGAAGTTACAATTCTGCTATTTCCATGTCCTTCTAATTGTAGGTCCAAAAATTCAATATTGCTATCATGGCATTTATAAGTAAACTTAAGGTTAAAGTCATTCATATTGATGTAAGATATAAACTTTTCAGCACTCAATTGATCTCCTGTCCATATAAATATTATATCATCAATATAACGATGATAAAAATTTATATTATATACTTCAGGGTTTTGTTTATATATGAACTCCTATTCCCACTTCCCCATAAAGATGATTGCACATGCTGGGGCAAACTTTGTACCCATGACTGTCCCTTGTTTTTGGAGAAAAAAACTCCTCCTCAAACTTAAAGAAATTGTGCTCATGTATAAACTTAATGCTATTTAATATAAACTCCCTTTCATTTGTGGATATAGTTTGATCCTTGTTTAATATTTTTTCAACTGCTTGTAATCATTTTTTGTGTGGGATAGAAGAGTATAAGGCTTGTACATCAATTGTCATCCATTTAAAAGTCTGATTCCAATTCATATCTTGGAGTTCTCTTAGTAGACTTGTGTAGTCTTTCAAGTATGACCTTAAAGATTTTACATAGGTTTGGAGCTTAAGGTCTATGAAGTGGGACAGGTTGGCTGTTATTGAATCAATTAATGATATAATAGGTCTTCCATGGGGACAGTCTTTATTTTTGTGAACTTTTGGAATATTGTAAAAGATGGGGATACAGGGTTTTTTCATATTTAGATATTCATACTCTTTGTCACATAAAATACCCTCTCTTTTGGTTTTATTTAGTAAGATGGTAAGTTCCTCCTGATAGGCTTTTGTGGGGTCTCCAGTTAATTTCTCTAAAGTAGTACTGTCAACTATGATCTTATATGCCTCTTTTAAATATAAATTCCTGCCATGATAGCAATATTGAATTTTTGGACCTACAATTAGAAGGACATGGAAATAGCAGAATTGTAACTTCAACCTACTTTAAAGAAACAGATGCCAATAGCTATATACCTTCAAAAAGCTATCATCTACCTAGTTGGATAAACAATGTCCCATATGCCCAGTTCCTCGGAATGAGGAAGAATTGCAGTGATATAGATCAATTTTGGAAGCAATCTCAAATATTAGTAGAAAGATTTTTGGAAAGAGGGTATACAAAAAGAGATGATAGATGAAGCCAGAAGACAGGCCTACTGAAAAGATTGAACTGAATTATTAAAGACAAAACCTGCAATAACAATGGAAGAACATACTGAAGGGAGACCATTTATAACACAATACAGTAAGGAAAATAGAAATATAAAAAAAACATAGAAAAACACTGGAATATATTATTAAAAGATCCAGTGATGGGCCCCCATCTCACAGAGAAACCAAAGTTGACCTTCAGAAAAGCAACCAATCTAAAAAGTATTTTAGCTCCAACCATGCTACGTCCAGTGGGAAGAAGTCAGAAACAACCCGAGGACAACTTCTTCAGCAAGAAGTCAGGGTGCTATCCCTGTAGTAGGTGTATTTGTTGTAAACACATAGAAAAACAACCAGCTATCTGGGATGAGGACAATAAAAGAAACCTGAAATTTAAGGCTATAGCAACCTGCAACTCAAACTATGTCATCTATAGGATTACTTGTGGTTGTGGACTACACTATGTAGGAAAAACTAAAAGAAGTATTAAACTTTGCATACAAGAGCATTTAAGAAATATAAAGAATAAAATCAGAACACATAGTCTTCCAAGACACTTTTTAGAACATCACAATTCAGATGTGAGAGATTTGAAATTCACCATACTTGAACATATTAGGGAAGACCCTAGAGGGGGGATTAGAAATCTACAACTGTCTAAAAGGGAGTCGTACTGTATCTTTTATCCTGCTAAGTAATATTGTGAAATATTGGTTAACTATTGTACCATTATCATCTAGGGGTCCAAATGAAAGTATTGTTATTGTGTCAGCTACTGTGTAATTTTTGGCTATCTTATACTGTAATTTTTATATCCTGCAAAATAATATTGTAAAATATTTGTTAACTATTGGACACCAGTTGTCATACAAATGTCAAATGCTGAGATAAGGTGGAGGTTTTTGGGGGAGAATGCAGAGTTCAAATTATCTTTGCGGGGATTCTACAATTACATCCCACATTATATTCAGTATTTAATGGTAGGCCCTCATTGAATATTATAAGATCTAGTGAGGTGAAACCATTAAAATGTAAACACATGAAAGTTATAAGTTCCCAAAATAATAAGTATAAATAAGGATAATTATAAATCACCAAACATTATGTATGAGCGAAGTATGTACTTCCAAACCCTAGATTTAAGTATAGGTTCCATCCTCTGATAAGAAAGTTTAGCACTTATGAGAATACATTAAATAAACACAAGTAATGTAAGTACTATAAAATCTCAATAAATGGAAACACGTTGTATTATATGTTTCCCAAAAACCAAAGTCAAGGATATCAAATAGTGTTTTATTTAACACTATTTAATATATCCCCAGACAAAATAATTTAAATCTATAGACACTAAGTTTATGGTTCTCAGACACTAAGATAGATTAAAATATATTTATAAGAACACATAGAATGAATATAAGTGAAAAAGAAAAAAATCACTAATGTCGTCACTATCCAGTCAGTCTTAATAAAGATAGGAAGAGGGGGAAGGAAAAAAAATTGGTGGGAACTCACTGAGAGGCTTGGAACGCATTCAGGAAATGGTATCAACCACACCAGGAATGCAAATCAGTTTAACTTGTTAAAATAGATGCTAACAATGATTGTTTCACAATGCAAGTATATATATATATATATATTTATATATATATATATATATATATATATATACACATGAAAGAGCTAGGATGGGCAAATAGAGATAGTGAAAAGTAGTAAAGCTTTATAGGAACTTAAAGAATAAGCATAAAATGGTAATTTGATACCTCACTGAATCAAGTAAGTACTATAATAACTACAAGTTACAAATATAAGTAATTAATGCTTTATACTAAGGATAATGTTGTTAATAATAGGTACATCTGAGGAATATTAATTTAAAACCATTGCCTCAAGAAAGCTTGAAGCACTCATTGCAAATTAAGTAAGCTTATTGTGGAATTTATTTTGGAGTTTATTTGGCGTCTTGTAATCAAATAATATTGTTAACTAAAAAGGTGATGTTATTACTAATAGGCATATAAAAAAGGAGTGATTTATTTAAACCAGCAGTGGCAAGATAAATAATTGAAGTATCTATCTGTTCAGATATTAAGTAAGTGTTTAAACAGAGTTTTCCAATTGTTAAAAATAATTTTTTAAAATATATATTATCACAGTAAATTAATTGATGTTTGTATCATATGTTTATAATGGTCTGAGAAAAAACAAAATGTATTTAATAGTTATAAATAGCTTTTAAAATTGTGTTATCCTAATTGTATTGTGTGGTATACTGAGACTCATGAGACACCCATTTTTACTTTAAGACACCCCTGAAGAAGTCAATATTTGATGAAACGCATTGAGTGATAATGCAAAAGTGACCAAAAGTGGTAACTTGCTGTTAAAGAGCTCTTACTCCTGAAGAGGAGGGACATCAAGTTATTAACATCTAGCTCATATAGGCCACTATGCATGTGCTATGTAAGATTTTTAACCTTTTTTAATTTTTATAATAAATAACTATGAATCAAGTATACACAAACTGATTATTGCATTTTTGGGTGAACTCTGGTGTGAGGGTCTCATTGTAGAAACAATAAGAAGAACCTTATCTTCCAACTTTGACAATTAATAGAACACTGAAATACTTAACAGGACAACTAAGGCATTATTGAACTATTTTAAACAAATTGTGTTGGCGCACCTTAAGAACCCCCTATCCATAGAATTTTTTGTTCCAGGCAAAGGCAAAGGACTTAACTTGGAGTAGCAGCCTATACTAATATATAGAATTGATTGAATTATTTTGTATAATTTCACTATATTTTTAGCGCATTGTAGGCATTGTGTTATATATATATATATATATATATATAATCATATGCCCTGACTCACTGACTCATCAATGCCAAACTCTTGACCTAGAAGAATGGAAATTGGGAAAAATATTCCTTCTATGATATAGGTACCTACAAAGAATGGATTTTTCAAAATTCTACTCCTAAGGGGGTGAAAATGGCTAAAATGTTTCCTCCCCCTGTGCAATGTTCTGCCTGACTGTCTCATCATGGCTGTAGCACAGTTCATATTCATATACCAACTGACATCCCAAGTGCTGCCAAACATGGCATATTTGAATAGAAAGGGAAGGACATGTGTTACTACAGAGGTGAGTGAGGGGAATGGCAAGTGTGTTACTACAGGGTGAAGGAAGGGAATGTGGGCCTGATTCAGAATTGCTCACTGCTAAAGTATGCAAATCTCGTGATCGCATTGCAAGGCATTTGCATGCACACTATGTCATGGTGTGTATTAGATGCCCACCAGCCTGTCTTAAGATGCCCACTTTACCTAGTTATACACATCATCTCTGGGAAGTTTATGCAACAATGGTAACATCGAGTACCATCGGAATTATATGCAGCACTTATGGCTGACCATACCCTACCGCAAGCACTGCGAGTGCTTCAGTGTGTAATTCAACCATGTGACATGTACTATGATGCTGCATCTTAATTATGCATGCATCTGAATGGCATTAAGATGCTCAGACATGCCTGCATTCGCACCACCACTCCCCCATTTCTTCCGACCAACCCCTGTTACCACCCACAAACAGCTCATCCTGTCACTCAATCTAGCGACATGTCTGTGTGCAAAGGGCAATCGCTTTGTGATCGCATGGACTGGATTGCGCACATGCATTGCATCTTATATGCATGCGCAGATTGCAAACATCTCTCTCTATTGGAAAGTGTTAATTTGTGACCTAGTTCATGCTTCATAGTGTTAATATGGTATAGAGCAATAAAGCGATCTTAGAATCCAGTAGGGAGAGATGGTGTAGTTGAAATAACATTATAGGTGCATGAACCCAGTGACTTCCTTGAGAAAGGTAATAGACGAAATGCATTGGAAGGAGAAACATAGAACACAGAAGAAAAGATTTTATTGCGATATCTCTTGCTGGACTTATTGACATTCCATTAGACTTTGACTGAAGGACGCCCGTGTATCACCAACCATGGCACAACGGCCACAGTTACCCCAGTTACCACACCAGAGACATACAGCTGAGTGCATAGAGAACATCCATTCCCAGGTATTCCTCTTGGCAGCAGCACCCTCCATGTGATCACAGCACTCCACTGCAATAGATACCGGCAAGCACAGTGAAGAGACACCACCAGGTGAATGTAGATCATCCATCTCCCAGTATTCCATACTACAATAACACCCCATGATGAGGTTAGGAGTTATACCACCGAAGCTGCTTAAGCATGATCCATATTACATGGGTGATATCCACTTCATCCCTCCATGTCACTGCAGTACTAAAAAAGGAGGACATCAGGATGCCATCAGGACCAACACCGATATCTATCACATCGCACCTGCAGGACGTCGCATGGTAGATGTTTCATCCTCAGGCAGAGGTTAAGATTCTAGCCACAACTGAGGCTAGAAGGGGGACATACGTCAAGACCATTCTTGGACCAGGTATGTATGGGAGGTTCTCCCTGCAACAGTAACTTACACCCAATTTTTACAACATACCATTATAAGTGCACTTTACCATAGTCTGGAGTACTGTGACTCCATTTTTTAGAAATAAATAGATTTATGATATATACATTTGTCACACTTCTTTATTGTATTTATTGAAGATAACATAATAACATATATAGGGGACACTAGTGGTGTAGCGCTCTAACCACAAAGTTATAGTTACGCCTTTGCATGCAAACACTGATGCTCTGGATTTAATATGAACTTGCATGAGTAATCTAGTTTGCTCAGAAGGAGAGGTTAAAAGGAAACTTTTGTAGCATTCGCACAGGTTTTTGAGAGACTGCCAATTTCCACTGAAGCCACCCTCGGAACCTGTTTAATTTATGAGTGTCCCCATTTTTAAGGATTTTGTGACAGTGTGTGGCGCTGACAAACTTAAAACCTAGGCAAAAACCTAATTCTGTTCACTACACCACCATGCCAAATTTGGTGAAGCTTGGTCCAAAACTCTGACAGTGTATAATGGACAAACTTTATTTGCTTATTAAATAGATGTATTTTCATATCCAGTGTCAGACTTTTTTTTTTACTAATTTGCATGGTGGTTTAGTAGACACTTCAGTGTTTTGTATTGTATAGTCTGTTTAATTGCAGTAGTAGTTAAGTATTTCAATGGACTTGATAATGAAACCACATAGAAAGCTAGTTTTCTATTTTTAGTACTATGGATATTTCAGCATAATGGTTTAAAACAATTACAAAAGATTTTTAATAAGTGTTTATGATAAAATTGTGCAGTGGTTTAGTGTGTGTATGTCTTACGTTTGGGTATGTGTGTGCCAGACAATTTTTTACTCATTTGCAAGTTTGTTTAGTAGTCTTTTCAGTATTGTACTGCATAGTATATTTGATAGCAGTAGCAGTCAAGTATTCCAAAGGACTTAATAGTGAAAGTACATAGAGAGCTTTTTTAAGTACAATTAATATATCAGCATATTGTTTTAAAATAATGACAATAGTAGTATGGGACATGTAAATGATAAGATTGCACAGTAGATTGGGGTGTGTATTCTACAACTCTGGGAATGTGTGGTTACTGGTACAATCCAATACAAGACAATTGTTTACTCATTTGCATGTTGGTTTTGTAGACTATTCAGTTTTGTATTGCATTGTATGTTTGATAGCAGTGGCAGTCAAGTATTCCTATGGGCTTGACAGTGAAAACACATAGAGATATTTATTTTACTTTATAGAATATTGAAGCATAATGGTTTAAAATAATGAAAAAATAATTTGAAACATGAAGGTGATCAATTTGCTCAGTAGGGCAGTGTGCATATGCATTGCCTACAGGATCTTTGGTTACCAGCACAAATCCTATGCCAGATGCTTTTTTACTAATTTACATGTTGGTTTAATGGACTCTACACTTATGCAATGCATAACATGTTTGATAGCAGTAATATTCAAGTCTTACAATGCACATGATGGTGAAGCCACATTTCTTGTTTTTTTAGTACAGTGTCATAATGGTTTAAAACAATGAAAACAGTAGTTTTAAATTTGTACATTTGAAAGTGGCTTAGTGGTTAGTATGCATATACCCTATCTTTAAGAATTAGTGGTCACTGGTTCAAATCCAATACCAGACTTTGCTTTACTAATTTGCATATTGGTTTTTGACTTTTCAATATAGTAATGCATAGTATGTTTGATACCAGTAGCAGTCAAGTATTTCAATGGTCTTGATAGTAAAACCACATAGGCTGCTTACATTAAATATGTAAGCTTTGAAACAGAAGAATATAGGTTTAAAACAATGACAAAAGTTATTTAAAACATATAGGAGATCATGAGACTCAGCAGGCTGCGAGCTGCGGCGGGCCTGGGTAATAGGGGGCGTGGCCTAATCACGGGAGGCGTGGCCACACCACCTTCCCGGGAAAAAAAAAGATATGCAATATGCAGCACCGGGAAGCAGCACTGCGCGCTGGGGAGGGGGCGCTCAGCCCTGCTCAAAGCCATGGGGGGCACGATCAGTGTGATCGCTCCCCCCCACAGGCATAGGAGACTGCTGTGGCTGCTGCTCAGCAGCCACGAGCAGTCTCCACTGCAGCTCAGCACACGCTGTGTGCTGGGCTGCTGTGAGGGAGGGGGAGCGGCACCGGACCCGGGCCCCTGCCAGGCCCTTCCGAAAGCAAGGGCCCCGATAATGTGTACCTGCTCCCCCCCTCTCGGCGCCGCTGTGTGCATATACATTACCTTCACACTTTTGTAGTCATCAGTTCACATCTTATGATATATGTTGTTTTAATAACTTGCATGCTGGTTTTAGATGCTACACTTATTTCATGCACAATATGTTTGATAGCAGTGTAGTCAAGTATTCCAATGGACTTGATAGTAAAACTGCATAGACAGCTTGTTTCTTTTTTGTCCAATGGATATTTGTGAATATTAGTTTGAAACAATAACAAAATTCCCTTGAAACATGTCGATGATAAGATGGTTCAGTGGATAAGTGTGCATATGTACTACATTTGTCTGTTTGTGGGCACTGGTTCATATCCAGAAATGTTTTACTAATTTGCATGGTGGTTTAGAAGACTATTAAGATTTGTAATGCAAAGTATATTTTATAGTAGTAGCAAACAAGTATTCCAATGGACTTAATAATAAAACCACAAAGACAGCCTTCTGTTACTAAGTTTGATATAACATAATGGTTTAAAACAATGACAAAAGTCCTTTAAAACATGTAGGAGATGATGTGGCTCAGTAGGCTAGTATGAGTATGCATTACCTTCACAATTATGTGGTCACCACTTCACAACCTATTCTAGATTATGTTTTACTTACTTGTATGTTGGTCTAATAGATGCTACACTTATGTCATTCATAATATTTTTGGAAGCAGTAGTAGTCAAGCATTTCAATGCACTAGAGTGAAGCCACATAGACCTTTTGAAACATGTAGAAGATTATGTGGCACAGACTAGAAGTAATAATAATTAATAATAATAATAATAATTTTATTTGTATAGCGCTTTTCTCCTAAAGGACTCAAAGTGCTTTACATTTACAGTACAAAATACAAAATAAGCTTAAACAAGGGACATTAGTGAAATGCTTGGGTGAATAAGTGAGTCTTGAGTCTAGTTTTGAAGGATTCTAGAGTGGAGGCCTCTCGAACTGTGCGGGGAAGTGAGTTTCAAAAGGTTGGAGCCACAAAACTGAAAGCTCGACACCCAGACGAATTCCGTGAGATTCTAGGTACTGTTAATAGTCCTTCGTCAACGGATCGCAGTAAATGAGTGGGACAGTCAGGAATCAGAAAACAATTCACCATCTGACAGGCAGCCAATGAAGGGAGTAGAGTATGGGTGTTATGTGGCTGGAACGGGGCTGGTTGGTTAATAGCCTGGCAGCTGAGTTGTTGTACCATCTGCAAGTGGTGTAATTCTTTTGCTGGGAGACCAAGGTAGAGGGCATTGCAGTAGTCTAGGCGTGATGATATCAATGCATGTATGACCTTAGGCAGATCTTCTGAGGGAATTAAGTGCTTGATTCTGGCTATGTTCCTCAGATGAAAGAATGAGGATTTGATTGTGGCTGATACCTGATGTTTAAGTGTCAAACCACTATCCAGGATAACTCCAAGATTCCGGACATGTTTAGTGTTTTGTAATTCTGAACCCCCAAGTCTAAGTCCTGTTGATTGGCTATGCTGTAGCCCTGTCCTGTGACCTATCATAAGAACCTCCATTATATCAGGGTTCAGTCGCAGCCAAGTGGCACTCATCCACTCCTGAAGCTCAGCTAGGCAGCCATTTAGGGTTGTTATTGGTTCCTTTGTACCTGCAGCAAAGGGCATGTACAGTTGTGTATCATCTGCATAGCAGTGGTAGACCAGGCCATGATGTCTGATTATTTCACCCAATGGTAGCATGTATACTGCAAAAAGCATGGGAGATAGTATAGAAACCTGTGGGACACTGCATGGAAGTGTCACTGGAGATGAAGAGTTTATTCCAGAAGAAACTCTCTGTGACCTGCCAGTGAGAAATGATTTGAACCATCTAAGGACTGTGCCATACAGACCACAGAAATGTTTCAGACGATCAATTAGAATCCCATGGTCCACAGTATCAAATGCTGCTAAGAGATCTAAAAGGATTAAGATTGAACAATCACCTCTGTCTCTTGCCATCAGGAGATTATTAAGCACACATACCAGGGCTGTTTCAGTGCTATGTCTTCTCCTGAATCCTGACTGGAATGGATCATAAATATCATGGGTAAACAGGTGGATTTCCAGTTGCATTGCCACCACTTTCTCAATGACCTTTCCAAGAAAAGGAAGGTTTGATACTGTCTATAGTTGGTCATGCAGTCGGGGTCTAAATTAGGTTTTTTAAGAAGTGGTCTAACAATTGCTTCCTTTAGAAATTCTGGAAAAATGGCTGTTTGCAAATAGCATTGAACTATTTTTGCAATTACAGGGCCAATAATGTCTATACACCCTATGAGAAGCTTGGTTGAGGCAGGGTCCAGATCACAGGTGGTGAGTCGCAACATTCTGATAATTTTAGCAATGTCTTTTACATCCATTATGTCAAAGCTGTTCCAGGGAGACAGGTGGTTTACCTTGGCAGGCTTGGTAGTTTGGCACTCCTTTGATGGCACTGTGGGGACTCCAGCCCGGATGGAGGATACTTTATCTGCAAATAATTTTGCAAACTCATTGCATCTTGACTCTTTTATCATGCTGCAGGCATGATGGTTTGCAAAGCATCTCCACTGTATGGAAAAGCCAAGCCAGCCTATTGTTTGCTGCCTTGAACTCATTTGAAAGGAACTCTGTTTTCTTATGGGTGATTGTTGATTGATATTCTCTTATATGTTTGATTAGTGTTAACTTATCCTCTACCAGGTTCATCTTCCTCCATTGTCTTTCAAGTCTATGCCCCCTTTTCTTGAGTTCACTAACACTATTGTCAAACCAAGGGGCTTGAAGGTGTGGTATGAGGGCTTGTATACGCACAGGGGCAATAATATCCATTGCAGCTGTCACATCCCTGTTATAGTAATGGACAAGGGAACAAGGATCTTCACAGGCCCCCATTACCACATAAAGATCCAGGTTTGCTACAAGAGGGCTGGGGAGTCATGCCCCTCCTTGGACGATACCTTGTCAACTCCATGGGTAAAGTTCTATTTTGAGGGGTTGCGACTGAGAAGTGAATTGAGTGGTGGCCTGACCACATGACTGGGTTTATATTTAGGTCAGAAACATCTAATCCAATCTGGAAGACAAGATCAAGAGTGTGACCACTTATATGAGTAGCCGAAGGAATGACTTGTGAGAGGCCCAGAGCATTCATTGTGCACAGGAGATCTTGGCCATGGTGTGAGAGCTCATTATCAACCCATGCATTGAAATCCCCAAGGATCAGCCATCTCTGATGCTCCAGAACTAGTCCAGCAACAATATCTGCAAGTATCTATCTTCATTACCTTCAGGATTCTGTATTCACTAGTTTGATTCCTGTTATCTATGATTTTTTTTATTAACTTGTTGGTTTACTGGATGCTACACTTCTGTAATGCATAATATTTTTGATAGCAGTAGTAGTCATTTCTTCCAATGGACATGATGGTAAAGCTTATTTTTTTAGTACAATGGATATTTCAGCATAATGGATTAAAACATTGAAAACAGTAACTTGAAGTCTGTAAATAGTTAAGTGGCTCAGTGGTTTAGTACTGTATGTGTATACCCTACCTTTGAGAATTAGTGGTCACTGGTTCATATTCAATGCCAGACATTTCTTTAATAATTGACATGTTGGTTTATTATACTGTTCAGTGTTGTATTACATAGTATGTTTGATAGCAGTTAAGTATAGCAATGGACTTGATAGTAAAACAGCATACACAGCTTACATTTACTATGTTAGCTATAAAAGCATAATGGTTTAAAACAATGCCAAAAGTTCTTTTCAACATTTAGGAGATAATGTGGCTCAGTAGGCTTGTGGCCATTTGCACATTAAAAAAATAGATGTATACACAGCTCAGACTCAGAGTTTTTAACTCTAAGGGCCTGAATCAGGGCATCTTTTTTTTTTTTATGGAGTGGCCTCCTGGCCGCTCGCATAGCTGTGGGTTGCCACCCACAGCTATTGCGAGTGGCCAGGATGATGGTCACGATGTTCATGACCATCACGACCATCGGGCTTGCGACGAGACCCTTGTGGTAGGGTCTCTTTCATCGCAAGCCCCAGAGAGCTTTCGGCTCTAACAGAGCCGGAAGCTCTCCACTGACATCACTCATGATGTCAGTGGGGCCACCCCCAAATGGCAAGCATTCCCTAGGGAATGCCTCCATTTGGGCAGCCACCCCCCCGGCCCACCCACCAAATGGGGCGAGCTGTCACTCAACATCGACAGCTCACCCCCTTTGGTGCGAAACCCGGAGCAATGGATTGCCCGTCGCTAGCCGGGTCTTGCACATGACGGAGCCGGCTCTATCATGCGCATGCACTGTGGGCCACCATCGATCCGGTTGCGAGCGATCTGCATTTGCGACCGGGTCTGAATCAGACCCTAAGTCCGCACCATGTATACATCTGTTTTCTTATTGTACATTTTCTTGGTGGCAAAAGAAAAGGCCACCTGTATCTGAGGCAGCACTAGAGTCACTGTACACCAAGGACCCCTACATATATAAGGGGGAACTTCTCACTACTTAACTTTCATTTTTAGGAGAGCTCAGGACCACACAATCTTCTATATTCCTAGTGGCCATTTGCGTTACCCTCACCAGTTCACATCCTATTATCTGTGCTGTTTTACTAACTTGCATGTTGGTTTAACAGACACTACACTTATGTCATTCATTATATGTTTGATAGCAATAGTAGTCAAGTATTCCAATGGACTTGATAGTGAAACAACATAGTTTGCTTCTTTTTAGTATAATGGATATTTGTGCATAATGGTTTTAAACAATAGCAAATTTATTTCAGCAGATCTAAATGGTTGGATGGTTCATTGGATTAGTATATATATGTCTCACCTCAATAACTATGTGGGTACTGGTTCAAATCCAATGACAGACTCTTTTGTTTTTACAAATTTGCATTTTGGTTTAGTAGACTATTTAGGTTTGTAATTCAAAGTACAGTATGTTGACAGCAGTAGCAATCAAGTATTCATGTGGAATTACTAGTGAAAACACAAAAGACAGCTTCCGTTTACTTTGTTTGATAAAGAAACATAATAGTTTAAAACAATGACAAATGTCATTTAAAACATGGATGCGATCATGTGGCTCTGTAGGCTAGTGTACAAATACATTACAAGTATGTGGTCACCACTTCACATCATATGCTGTATGCTTTCTTAATCATTTACATGTTGGTCTAATGGTTGCTACACTTATATCATGCATAATATGTTTGATAGCATATCTTTGATAGTAGTACAAGTTAACTATTCCAAGGGACTTGATAGTGAAACCACATAGACAGGTTGTTTTTCTATGACAATGGATATTTCAGCAAACAGTGACAACATTATTTTGAAACATTTGAATTGTAGGATAGCTCAGTGGGTTAGTATGCATATACTCTACCTTTGGGGATGTGTGGTCACAGCTTCAAGTCAAATGCTAGACAATTTTTTTCTAATTTGCATGTTTATTTAGGGGACTCTTCTGGATTGTATTGCAAAATATGTTTTATAGCAGTTGCAGTTAAGTATTCCAATAGAGTCAATAGTGAAACCACACAGACCGCTTACTTTTATTATATTTGATATAGAAGCATAATGGTTTAAAACAATGACAAAAGTCCTTTGAAGTATGGAGAAGATCAAGTGGCTCAGAATTTTACTTTTTTTCATTATTTTTAGGATTCTATAGTTACTAATTAAAATCCTATGCTCAATATTTTTTTATTAACTTGCATGTGGTTTAATGGATGCTACACCTATGTCATGCATAATATGTTTGATAGCGGTAGTAGTCTAGTCTTCCAATTGACATGATGGGGAAGCCACATAGATACTGTAGCTTGTTTTTTTTAGTAAAATTGATATTTTAGCACAATTATTTAAAACAAAAAAATCTTTTAAAATGTGTAAATGGTAAAATGTCTCAGTAGGTTGGTATGCGTATGCCCTATATTTGCGAATTATGGGTCACTGGTTCAAATCCATTACCAGGCTTTTTTTTAATAATTGCATTTTGGTTTACTGAACTCTTCAGAATTGTTTTGTATAGTGTGTTTGATAGCAGTAGCAATCAAGTATTGGACTTCATGGTGAAACCACATATACAGCTTACTTTTACTACATTTGTGTGGTCACCAGTTCACATGCTATAATAGATGCTTTTTTACTAACTTGCATTTTGGCCTAATGGATGCTACGTTTATGTCATGCATAATATATTTGATAGCAGTAGTAGTCAATTATTCCAATGGACAGCTTGTTTTTTTAGTACAATAGATGTTTGAGTATAATTGTTTAAAACAATGACAAAGATCATTTGCTGAAATGGTCAGACGGCTCAGACAAAACCCTTTATATGTATATATATTTCTGCCTTTGAGTGAGCTTAAAAATTGGAATTGTGGACATTTGTATTAATATTCACCATGTGGTTAAACTAGAACTGTCACAGAGGGTACTCTCTACAATGTAACCGGAACATACTACGCCATATATTGCTGTTTCTCTTCTTTTTGAGCACCTGATTTTGGGACTAAGTCTATGATGGACTAAGTAACTTTTTCTGAACCTTCCATGAACTTTTTTTTTGAATAATCTATAGTAAAACTTAATTTAGTGCCTGCACCAGTGATTGTATGTATAGGCTTAGAAATCCTGTCTAATTCTAACAATATCCAGTTAATAGGACTCCCCAAATCAGTGATATATTTGGCATTAGCCCACTTTGTGCACAACACTCTTCCAGCCTTATTGGCTTTAAAAGCTGTACAGTATGTACTGACCTTAGTCGTGGATCGAGTGCACAGAGTAGGAACACCATCCTCATGACCAAGAAAACCTCTATTTAAGTGTTTGCAATATTTATACAAACTGGCATTTTGGACTGTTTCATGTAAGATTTCCCCCCTTACCTGGGAAGGCCACAAACTCCACATCTTTCAAGGTGTGTTAATTATTCAGTGGATCTAGAGACCAAAAAGTCATTGCCCATATATGTGCTTCTCTTATTAAGGATAATCGCAAATTTTAGTTAATATACTGTCGAAGCCGGATGATTGGCTGAGACCAGATCTTAAAATTAATATTGAGCGACGCCATCTTAGGTTGCCCCTGATGTCGCCGTTTTGCGTCATCAGCATGAAACCATTGTGTGCGATGGTAATATGCTATTATTAGCATTGTGCGACCACATACTGTTAAAAGTCCTACCATACCCCATACGCACATTAAATCATACATATAATATACAAGAAGCACAGCGCACAGTTGCACTGTTTAACAAAGCACTCTACACATAAAACGCACCATGCACAGTAGCAACTACATGCAATATCCTTACACTTACACATACCAAAACTTATAAAAAGGTTCTCCACATTAAAGGCTTAATATTAGAGGTTATATTAGCGAATTATCATGTTGTGAAATGTAATGTATACAATATTTAAGTTACATAAGCTAGTAAACATATCATGTTTGGTACCATTCTAAAGCACTGTTTGTTTGCAGATTTCCAGTTCGATCCGCAAGGACATCGCATCATGCATTCGCAATATATGAACAATATGAAAATAGTGGTTAGAATGGTGAAAATGTATGTTGTGTTTTTCTACTAGTTTAAACCAGTTCTTTGACGGCAAAAACACACAAAGCAACACTGAAGAACTAGGACATGCCCCTAGTGATGCTATATGAACTGTCCAATGACCTGCATCATACTAGAATGTCCACGAGCAAGATCCAATGGAAATTCGTTATCTAGTTTCTTTGTTCTGGGAGGGTATATAGCTTGCATGCTGGTCCTAGTCTACAGCCATTCTTTCTTGGATGACTACAGACTTCTGGACTGATTTGTTTGCTGGAACCGGTGTGCACGAGTATGTATTGGGCTGTATCATATTATGTATTTCATTGCCTTTTTGCTAATTGTGCTAGATGAAAGCATGTAACTTTCTTTTATTGTAATAAGAACTTTTGTGTGTTGGAAACACAGTTATTGTCTGGACAGCGATTGTTTCTCTCTAGCGATTTTAAGGTATTCATAGATGGGGGCTTGCAGCTGATATCATGCCACCCTGATTTGCATGATAGCAAACGTACCTCGATTCCGCAACAGAAGGGTGGAAGGCACCATAAGCAGGCAAGAACGCACTGTGTTTGAAACCCTGCTACCATTCATTGTTGTGGAATCGATGTCCTTTATTGTGTGATCTTAAAGGGGCGCTAATTAGGAATCTGGGGAAAAGAGAGAAAGTATTGTCTGTCCATGTTTTGTGTGTTAGTCGCATTATTGTGTATGTAACTAGTCACAAAATAGCATAATTTTTATTTCTGTGCTCTTGTGGATCAGTTGCATTATTGTGTATGCGACTAGGTGCACAATAGCATATACGTGTTCCGGTATTGCTGCCATGTGTTCAAACAAAAGAGTTTTATTGCATTGTTGTATTGATAGCGTGATTACATTGTTTAAGTCTCTTAATCATATTGCCATATCTGAGAAAAAGTTTAAATTCTTTTCTGCGCAGAAAAGGTACATGATAGACTTATATGTATGGTGACAATAGGGGTACTGTGTGTTCCCTATTTACTGGGGTTACTAAGTGTTCCCTGGACCTAGGAGTACTGTGTGCTTCCTGGGGTACATAAAACCAGGTGTATTGCATATAAAGGAGTACTGTGTGTTTCCCACTGATAGGGGTACTTTGTGTTCCCTAGAGGTGAATCGGCTCTCAGTGTGATCACAGAATTCATTGATCAGTTAGGTTCTTTGGGCATTGTGATTGAACCACATGGTCAGGGCAGATCATGAATGTGAACTGAGTTGTGGTGGAGGAAATCACTGCCAAGCAGTGGAAAGTACTCAAAGAGGGATTTTCTTATTTTACAGGATAATGTGTGTTCCCGCAGGGTAGGAGGTACTTTGTGTTCCCTATCCTGAAGGCAGGATATTGTATAGGTGGCATTCTTCTGCTTGTTGTGTAGGTTAACTGTAACAATTAGAGGGTTGGTTGTACACAGCAGATGAAGTTGAGCGGATGCGGCTTATGAAATTTCGTCAAAGGGTCCACATACTAGCAGATGGGTGCCAGGCTGTCGTTGGGTGGAGTAGACGATGTGCTGCTTGTGAAAGAGCTGACAGGGTCGGCACACCATGTAATGAATACTAAGTACAGAGCGTATGCAACTGCGCACTGTAGTGTATGAATTAAGATGATTAGAAGGTGTGTAAAACCTTTTCTGAAGATTGGCAGTTTTGATGAGGAAATATTGAACAATGTTAGAGATAGCATCTGTGTGGTGAAATCTCTGAAGAAAAGAGTAGAATATAAAGATTGTTTGAAACTGTGGCAGCATGAGGGAAACGTGGTGTAGTGGTGTGCACGCAGTGCGAAATAGCATCACGCTCATGACGCAAGGGAGCATGCACGCAATGCAAAATAGCATTGTTTGAGTGCCACGAGGGAATGTGTATGCACGGCATGGTAGCATTGCCGGAAGTAGTGCAGGCGCACCTCCACCGCCCTATGCGGTGGGAGGTGAAGATACAGCCCATACCAAAAATGATAAAAATGTAACAAGTAACTTGTACCCACTCCTGAGTAATTATAAGGAAATGTTCATGAAGCAGATGATGAACCTGTTGTAATGTCAGCCATTTCTCATGCAGTGCAAATGTTAAATGTTCCTTCACAGCAGGTACAGGAAGTGCCCTCACCAATGGAAGTAGTAGAAGTGCTACCACCCACAGAAACAGTAGCGGAAACTGGTGTAAATAATATATACTGCAGTAATAGACTGAACCCCCCTAGTACCAAGGCCAAAGGTAACGGTGTGGTAGTCATGCATCCAGTCCAGACAATAACAGTTCCCAATGGGAATCCAGATGCAAATGGTGTAGTGCCTTCAAAGGAGGTAGCAATGCATTGTCTTTGGATGAGATCGGAGCTACATTCCATAATGACAGATTCCCCTGACCCTAGAAAAGAGTTAGCAAAGTGCCAGAGATTTGTAAAAGAGTTAGGTAATGCTCAAGAGCCAACCAATAAAGATTGGCGAGTGGTATTACGGGCATGTCTTCCACACAATACCGATGTGAAAAAGTTTGTCATGGCTTGCCTATTGGATGGAGATAGTCCCGTAACTGATGAACGTAATCAGGATAACATAATCCACATAATCACCCAATTGGCCGTATATTTTCCAGTGGTAGTTAACTGGAGTAAAATTTTTACAATTAAACAGAAGGCAAATGAGTCTGCAGAAGATTATTTCATCAGAGTGCTGCAGACTATTACCCAGTACACTGGGATAGAGGAGATAAAATATAGCACAAACCACAGGGAAATGGTCATCACGGTACTTATGGGTGGTCTTAAAGTCAATCTAAAGACCAGGGTTCAGACCTCACATCCTGGGTGGAATGGAACACCCTCAGGGAAACTGCTATTTAACATGACAAAAATATTCTCAAGAAGCGTGAAACACAGAGTGAGAAGCTTATGGCTGTTAGCATCCAAGCTCTTGAAACAATGCATTTACAGCCACCAGACACCTACTCACCTGCGCAGCTACAAGTTCTCAATACACATCATCCTATGCAGTCACAAATTACACCGCCATACCACACATATCACACTCAGCAACAAAACAATTATCAACATACCTTGCCTCAGAACACATTCCACACACAGCCACAACCCCCATATCCACATCCCCAGCCATTATCTTTCTACACTCCCCAATCCACACAACAACATCCTTTCAAACCATACTCACCACGAAAGTGTTATAACTGCAACCAGAGCGGACACTTAATCAACTACTGTAAAGCAAGGTAACAGGGACTATTTAACCAGGAAATTCCAAACCATCCCCAGAATGCAGGAAATTTTCAACAATTGCCTGCTTACATAGTGGCAGTAAATGCTTTATTGGAGCAGGACAGTCTGCTCTAGGGGTCAGGTCACACCTGTAGTCTACAGCCAGTCAGGTTAACTGGGAGTACTAGGGAAGAACCTGTAATGATGGTTGATGTAGCTGGTACTAAACATACTTTTCTTGTAGACACAGGGGCGACCAGATCAGTGTTAAAATCTCCATCCAATTTACAGGTGACTGGCAAGACAGTACCAGCAATGGGTGTAATGGGTAAAGTGCAACATTATCCTTTAACCAAATCTGCAGAGGTTACTATCGGGCCATTGCATACCAGGCATTCCTTTCTCCTGGCAGCGGCGGCTCTTACTAATCTTCTGGGAAGGGATTTGTTGTGTAAAATGGGATGTGTCATTTATTGTACCCCTGATGGTATATTTTTAGATATCCCAAAGAAAGTTGCGCACTAGGTAAGGGATATACTGGACAGTCCACAAAGGTTAAAGCTTCACTCTACCACTGTAGAGCAAAGTCCATCACAGGTAAAGGAGATGTTATCTCAAATCCCAGGTTCCCTTTGGACCATAGATGGACAGGACACTGGATTAGTGGCAATTGTAGCTCCTGTAATGATCAACTTAAAGGTGGGAAAACAGGCTCCAAAAATTGCTCAGTACCCTTTAAAACCAGAGGTGGAGTTAGAGGTGTATCCCATAATTGAGAGATTGCTCCAGCAGGGGATTTTAGTCCGTACAGCTAGTATAGCCAATAGTCCCATTTTTCCAGTGAAGAAGAGTGGTGGGAGGGGTTATAGGCTAGTACAGGACCTTAGAGGGGTTAATAAGGTAGTAGAGAGCCAATTCCCTGTAGTGCCAAATCCAGCTGTCATTCTCATGCAGATCCCACCAAATGCAACCCATTTTACTGTCATTGACCTCTGTTCTGCATTCTTCTCTGTCCCTCTTCATCCTGACTGTCAATATTTATTTGCTTTCACATACAAGGGAGTACAATACACATGGACACGATTTCCCCAGGGCTTCATAGACAGCCCCAGTATCTTCTCCCAGGCCTTACATGAGTGTTTACAATCTTTTCAACCTGCCAATGGATCTGTTCTAATCCAATATGTAGAAGATTTATTGTTGTGTTCTAATTCGTTTATGTCATGTTTAAATGATACTAAACTACTGTTGCTTCATTTCTCATAGACAGGAAACAAGGTTGCTAAGGACAAATTACAGCCATGCCAGACCAGGGTTAAATACTTGGGACACTGCCTAACCCAGGGACTATGACATCTGAATACTGACAGAATATAGGCCATACAGACCATGACACTGCCGCAGAACCAACAGCAAATCTGTACCTTCTTGGGCATTTGTGGATACTGCAGATCATGGATCCCAGGTTTTTCTATACTGGCCTTACCTTTGCAGGAACTGGTGTCATCCTCAAAACCCAACCATGTCACACACACTGAGGAAACAGAGCAGGCTTTCCTTAACCCTAAGTCTGACAAGAGCACCTGCACTGGGAATACCATATTATGAAAAACCGTTTGATTTATAATGTACTGAGGCTAATGGTTGCACAGCAGGTGTCCTCACACTAAAACATGGTGATGCCAATAGACCCGTAGCATACTACAGTGCACAATTGGATACTGTGGCAAGATCTCTCCCAATTTGTTTAGGAAGTGTAGCAGCAACTGCTCTTTTGGTAAGTAAGAGTGAGGATGTATTATTAGGCTATGTTATGATTGTTTATACACCCCATGCTGTATCTGCTTTGCTGAATTCTACCCAAACCAGACATGTTTCCTCAGCTAGGTTCACGAAATGGGAACTAGCTCTAATAGTACCTGCAAATATCACCATTAAATGGTGCAGTACGTTAAAACGAGCAACATATTTACCATATGTGCCTCAGGATGCACAAAGGGTGGAGAGAGGTGAGACGCTGGTGGAAGGTGAGTTCTGCAAGTATATTGATGCACATGATTGTATGGAATATTTGAATCAGACCTTTACTGCAAGACCTGACATACATGATACACCTTTAGAAAATGTAGATGTGACATTTTACATGGATGGGAGTTGTCATAGACAAACTGACACTGGAGAATTGTGTATAGGTTATGCTGTTGTAAATTATGAGGATGTTATGGAAACCAAACCCCTTGGTCCACCTCACTTGGCCCAAGTGGCTGAACTGGTGGCATGAAGGAGAGCATGTGAACTGGCAGAAGGTAAGTCAGCTAACATCTACACTGACTCCAGGTATGCTTCGGGGTAGTGCATGATTTTGGAGCTCTTTGGTATCTGAGAAATTTTTTGACAGCAGCAGGCACACCAGTAGCACATTTATGCCACATAAAAGGACTGTTGACAGCAATTCAAAAACCAAAGGCAGTAGCCGTCAATAAGTGTAAAGCCCATACATGTGAAGATGATCCAGTGTCACTGGACAATAACAGGGCAGACGAATCTGTCAAATGGGCAGCAGGTTTAAGAGTGAACATGCCAATTAACCAAATGATGATGTTTCAAATGATTGATTTGCAGAAATTAATTGAGATGCAAAATTTGTGTTCCATTCAGGAAAAGGCAGTCTGGAGATCCAAGGGATGTGGGCAAGAGTCCTCTGGACTCTGGAGAAATGGACAAGGTAAGCCGGTTGCATCCAAGGCATACTACACAAGCTTGGCTGTAGCAGCGCATGGTCTGACTCACCTGGGAAAGCAAGGTATGTGCAAATTGGTCTGGGCGTATTGGTGTGCACCAGTTTTCTCGTTCCAAGCCGAAAAGAGGGCAATGTCCTTCTTGATATGATTGAGGAAGAACATTGGAAAAACAATACCAACCAAGCCATCCCACATTCCTCTGACAGACGGACCTTTTCAGTTAATACAAATTGATTTCATCCAATTACCACCCTGCAGGAATCTCAAGTATGTATTAGTATGTACAGATTTTTTTTTAAATTAGGTTGAGGCATATCCAGCTGCCACTAATACTGCTAAAAAGATTGTTCAGGAATTTGTGTGCAGGTACGGTATCCCTAGAATTATAGAAAGTGATAGGGGTACTCATTTCACCAGAGATGTCTTCCAGAACATGTGTAAGTTGATTAATAGTAGACTTCTCACCCCTTACTGACCACAAGCCAGCACCAAGGTGGAGAGGATTTATTTATTTATTACCAGTTATTTATATAGCGCACACATATTCCACAGCACTTTACAGAGAGAATATTTGGCCATTCACATCAGTCCCTGCCCCAGTGGAGCTTACAATCTATATTCCCTATCACAGGCTCACATACACACTAGGGTTAATTTTTGTTGGGAACCAATTAACCAACCAGTATATTTTTTTGGAGTGTGGGAGGAAACCGGAGCACCCGGAGGAAACCCATGCAAGCAGAGGGAGAATATACAAACTCCATTGGCCATGGTGGGAATTGAACCCATGACCTCATTGCTGTGAGGCAGTAACACTAACCATTACACCATCTGTGCTGCCCAGGATGAATGGTACTATTAAAAATAAACTGAGTAAGATCATGGCAGAAACTGAACTAGGATGGCTAGAAGCTTTACTGTTAGTCCTTCATAGCATCAGGACAACTCCTAGACCCCCTCTTAATCTGTCCCCCTTTGAGATACTGTTTGGGAGACAACCTCATTTGATTATAAGTCCACAGATGGATTTGAAGAGTAACAACGAGGTTACTGTAAGGTATCTTATAACGATGAGTAAACAGTTGAAACAGAAGCAGCAGAAACTGAAATTGTTGACACCTGATATGCCAGAAACAAACTGTCATGATGTTGAACCTGGAGAATTTGTTATGATCAGTAATTTCTTATGTTCAGGTTGTCTGACAGATCGGTGGGAAGGTCCGTATCAAGTATTGCTGACAAGTACAACATCCTTGAAAGTGGCAGAGAGAGATACCTGGGTCCATTCCACTCACTGCAGAAAGGTCAACTATCCAGTGGAGATACAAGGCGGAGTCGAGGCAGATAACGTGGACCTGTCAATTGTGAGCTTGTTCCTGGAGTGTCAAAGGCTACAGTGAGACACCTGAGCTAGGGAAATTTATAGCCCATTATTCCAGCAATGGAATGGCGGGCTGTGGTTGCATTCCTATTTTAATCCAGAGTTCTCATCATCCTTGTTTGTTTCGGGATGTCCTGTTTCTGAAATGGTGGGCAGATGATGGAGGGAGAGGTCGATGATGATACCGATGGAGTGGAGTCGGGAGAAGGAGCAATACAGTCACAAGGGTGGTATCTGACAAATCCCAGTACAGTAATTGCTAAGAGATCTGTTAGCCTGGAAACTTGGAGACAGTGTGAAGGTTTATCGTCTGAGGAATATTGTATTTGTGAGTTTTGTGGGTCCCTAGTTGATGAGAGATGTACCCAACGGTTCCAACCTAAGTATAACCAATATTGGGGTGGGTATCCTTTAGAGGATTATCATACCATGGTGGGCAAAGTTTTAAACCAGACTGACTGTTGGGTGTGCTCTCATGTGCCTCAGGGACAACATAATGTAGGGTTAGTTCCATTTCCATTAAATGTCTCTGAGGTCTTAGAATTGCAACAAGGGAAGACGCTGGATGGAAAACTTCTTATGTCCATACCACCTCATTTTAAACTCCACCAGTACCAAGTAGATAAATCAGTTTTGTGTTTGAACATCACCAACTTCAACAAACCAGGAAGTTGAGAGGTGACTGGGAATAACCAGACGATGACCTTCTCAGTAAGAGCTGATAATTAACCTATAAATTTTGATCTTTTATACACAATTAGATTAAGTGGGAGACACTTTCGGTATTGGTATAAACATAGTGACACCAAAGAAATGGTTGGTAGGGTACCAGAAGGGTACTGTGCCAGGGTTATACAACGAGAAACGTGTGTTAGTCAGATGGGAGAACATGAGAGAGAATCATTTGCTAGGGAAATGTATTTAATGATTATGATGCATTCTATTCCTTATGTTCTCCCCAATGATGTGTATTTTATATGTGGAAGGAAAGCATATAAGTGGCTCTCTCCGAGTTCAGAAGGTTTATGTTACCTGGGAAGGGTACTCCCAGAGCTTATGACCCTTACACATGGTGAAATGCTTGGAATTCATAAAAACAAATCATCACCATATCTTCACACACAGTATGAACACAGGGACAAAAGAAATATGATACCTGGTGATGTACATACAGTCACACAGTTGATTAGCGAAACAACTGGCTTTCAAGTTTTAGTAGCATTAGATCCCACCAGGATCGCTTGGGGTACTTTAAATTTTAGATACATTCGAGATCTTGCTAAATTAATAGATATCACCGAGCTGTATGATGACAAGTTTAGGTACACAGGTAAGGAGTTACAGGCCTACAAGAAATAACTTGTACAACATAGACTAGTATTAAATTATTTAACAGCTGTTACTGGAGGGTACTGTGTGACTTTAGCCACAAAATTTGGTGTAAAGTGTTGCACATACATCACAAATAACACTAGTGACCCCAAGGAGGTGATAGGACGATGGATGAAATTCTGCAGCTGAAATGGGAATTTCAAAAGAACCATAATGCCTCATTGGCTGAGGAAGAGGAAAAGGTAGAAGAGTGGTTCTCTTGGTTTAACCCTGTAAAATGGTTCTCTGGTCTAGGAGAGTAGGTCCAGGAAATGATTGCTAGTGTAGGTAAACTCCTGCTCCTCATATTGGTTGTCATCTTAGTAATTGGCTTATGTGTCAGATGTGTTCCTGCTGTGATGGAGTGTGGAAAATGTAATGCTAAAGTAAACCGAGAGAATGAAATTATGATGGTGGTTAGTAGTAATAATATGCATACTAAGGTAAATGAAGAACTGCATTAAAATCCTGAACTAGAATGTAACATCAGATGATGTATAGATTTAGCCATGCATGAAATGTATTATTAAATGTTATCTTAAACATCCTAAATAGTTTAAGTCCCTATCCCATTCAAAACTTTCTATAGGTTAGGTGCATCCAAACATCTTCCCAATGATCTTCCAAGATCCGTGGTGTCCATATAAGGGTAGTTTTATGTCCTTCCCAGAGACACATTATTGATGGTTTAATGACCACATTGTACCATCCCATAATATAACATTAAATAATATTTCATAGTGTAAGACTAAAAATAAATTTGAAACCTGAGGGTGATAGCGTGTTGTTTGCTATCAAAGGGTGGACTGTCGAAGCTGGATGATTGGCTGAGACCAGATTTTAAAATTAATATCGAGCGACGCCATCGTAGGTTGCCCCTGACTATGCCATTTTGCGTCATCAGCATGAAACCATTGTGTGCGATGCTAATATGCTATTATTAGCATTGTGCAACCGCATTGCTACCGCATACTGTTAAAAGTCCTACCATACCCCATACTCACATTAAATCATACATATAATATACAAGACGCACAGTGCACAGTTGCACTGTTTAACAAAGCACTCTACACATAAAACACACCACAGATAGTAGCGACTACACACAATATCCTTACACTTACACATACCAAAACTTATAAAAAGTTTCCCCACATTAAAGGCTTAATATTAGAGGTTATATTAGTGAATAATCATGTTATGAAATGTAATGTATACAATATTTAAGGTACATAAGCTAGTAAACATATGATGTTTGGTAGAATTCTAAATCACTGTTTGTTTGCAGATTTCCGGTTCGGAGGGTATATAGCTTGCATGCTGGTCCTAGTCTACAGCCATTCTTTCTTGGATGACCACAAACTTCTGGACTGATGACTGTTTGATGGGACCGGTGCGCACGGCTGTATCGTATTATGTATTTGATTGCCTTTGCGCTAATTGTGCTAGATGAAAGCATGTAACTTTCTTTTATTGCAATAAGAACTTTTGTGTGTTGGAAACACAATTATTGTCTGGACAGCGATTATTTCTCTCTAGCGATTTTAAGGTATTCATAATACCCAGCCAGATTACATCTGCTTGACGGCTCTTCATTCCAGGACTTTACTAATCCTGCTGATGCTTCAGCTTTTCTGAGACAGGGAAAGAAGAACCAGTCCCCTGTTATGATCCTCATGGTACCTGGGTCACTGAAGCCAAGCTCCATTACAATGCATGGTAACTAGAGATGTGTGTGACCCCTGTGTTTTGGTTTTGGTTTTGGATCTCCCCTGGTTTTGAATCTGAATCTGGTTTTGGATTTTTTTTCCTTGGTGTTTTGTTTTTAGGTTTTGTTTTTGGTTTTGGATCTGTATGTTTTCCAAAAATTTATATAAACAGCTAAAACCATATAATTTGGGCCTGTTTTTGTTCCTACAGTACTATTAACCTTAATAACAATCATTTTCAGGCACTTCTAGGCATTTTTAACTCCTCACACCTCTCAGTATTAATTTCACTATTTTTCACCAATACAGGCCTAAGGCTGCAGTGAGCTGGCTGGCTAAAGTAAGCAACAGAGCAGCAGAACAAATGCACGGCAGTTTAAAAAAATATAAGACATCTATGAAACATTGCCACACAGCAGTGGCAGACAGGATGGAGTATATTAATAAATTATAATAATGTCAGTCGGTAATGCCCCAAATTGTGCCAAACGTAAAGGAAAGATGTGAAGATGGAATTGTCCCTCCCAACCACTCTTATCTGGGATATTAAAAAGGACATGTACAGTTTATGAAACTAAGCACTTTAGCCACTAGGACTGACACTTTTGTTGCTGAACTCCTTGGTTTGTTTGGGCCCCACAAAACATTTTTTGGAAGGACTACCCTCAATTATTAAGGAGGAGGTTGATGATGAGGGTGTTGGTGGTGGATATTGTGCATGTGCTGGTCCAAACTGCTGGTAGCTGATACTGGACTGCTTGTTATTATTTTACAAATTATAATTTTGTTAAACAAATTGCATGAACTCGCTGCAAATTACTTAACAGGGAGGAGGTGCCTAGATGGTTAATGTCCCTTACTCTGCTAATTTTGGCTTTACAAATGGAACAGATGCCTTCACAACTGTTGTCAGAATTTAGATTTAAATAATTCCACACCCAAGAAGTTGCTTTCTGGCTTTCTTTTTATCTTTAGCAAGAACTGCTGCCACTGCTGGCTGATTTATGCAAACCACATCCTTATCATCAACATCCACATTAGCGTCAGATAGGACACAAATTTCCCCCTTATCCTCTTTTTGCACTTCCTCCACATTATCATCCTCATTTTTTATCATTTCACCATCTAATACTAGCACAACCATCATGGCGTCAGTGATCAGCTGTGAAACTCAGAGACAGCTGTTATACTTCCTCTATCAAAGGACTGTTTAATAGTCAATTGTTTTTTTTAAATTACTTCCGATCATGAATGAGGATGTTGATGATGATGCAGGTGTTGGTGTTGGAGATTGAAGGCGCTTGGATCCCAAAGAGAGGGAGCAGGTAGGTGACACAGGACTTGTTACGTTTTGAGTTTTGGAACTTGGCGACATATACTTTGATATTTGATTAATGCGCTCCAAGTGACGTAACAAGGAGGAGGTTCCTAGGTGGTTTAGGTCCCTCCCTCTACTCACTCTTGCTTGGCAATGGTTACATATGGCTTGACAACTGTTGTCCGGATTGAGGTGGAAATAATTCCACAAATGAGAAGTGGATTTTTTTGTCTTTGCCCCGGCATGACAACAATGGACTTTGGCTTTTTCAATCAATGGGCAACAGCTGTTGCCTTACTTACACAAAGGACAATCTCGGCATCAACATCCTCATCACCAACATCTTCATCATCAACATCCTCATCATCCTTAGCACCTTCAACTACCAAAATATCCTACTTCATGTGCAATTCCATAGAAGCATCCTCACTGACTATGTTTGCAAGATGTTGACTGCCCTTCCCCACAATTACAGAGGGAACACAAATGTTGGAACTTGGAGGATCCTCCAGTACACTAGTATTTAGGTCTGGCTCACACATGGCAACCGCGGACACACTTGCACTCTCCTCTGGGATTTGTGATTTCGATTTCTCAGGGCACACAGTTGTTTTTTACGAAGGGCTATCAGAATCCGTACCAGCAGTCTTCAGAAAGAAAGGCCAAGGCCTTATCCTTTCCTTGCCACTTCATGTAGTGAATAGCATATTGCCAATTTTTTGTTTATCTAAAGGCAAATTTCCTTTCAATTATTTTTCTTAACTTCAGTAAAAGTAGCTTTACCATATTGATGGCGTTACTTAAGCCCTGGGGCATGGGCCTTCATAGAGGATGAGAAAGTTGATGGCCTTGCACTGCTGGCGGCAGCTACAATATGTGATTCTTGGCCTTTCTCTCCTGTCATGTGACAGCCCTCCATATTTTCTGCGGTCTTGAAGCAGTGTCACAAGCACCAATAGCGTAACCAAGGTGTGGTTACAAAATTCATACACATGCAGTCATGCGCACACAGAAAAAAAATTGTCAATAAAATACACTATGTTGTTTTTTTTTTTGCCAGTCCACAACTTGGGCCCAGAGCACAGATTGATGATGACTGGACACGGACACACAGACAATTATTTGAAAAAAAAGACAATATCTTTTTATTTTTTCCAGGTTAAGAACTAGGGCCCAGAGCACAGATTGATGACAACTGGAGTTGGGCAGCACTAGGTTGTGTTGCTGACTTGCTAGATCTTGTGCGGTTAAGCCTAACATGCACACAGACAAATATATATTACACAAAAAAAATATAATTTTTTGGGGGGCGGTCCAGAACTTGGGCCCAGATGGATACAGCAGACAGCACAACAACACCAGCCCAGAATGGATCAGCACCAGCCCAGGACACAGCAGACTGAACAGCACATCACCTCTCCCTAGCCCTACACTACCCACCCTCCCTGTTCAGTATCCACAGCCGGAGTGTAATGGCACCTGCTGCGTCCCTTATATAAAGCTCGTGAGCTGCGAGATTTCATCTTTATGGTTTTGCCTTGATTTGAGAGATCCGAGTAAGGTGGGAACATCTGAGCCAGCTTGGATCCGACTCGGATCTGCAATATTCGGGTGGGTATGGATATCTGAAAAGTGAACCCGCTCATCTCTAATGGTAGCATGTTCTCTGAATATAAGAATCACAGAGTGGTTCTCATTTTCTCTTACTTATTTCTTAGGCTACTCTCATTATCATGTCACTGTTTTGATATATCAATGTTGTTTGTTGTTACTTCTAATGCAAGTAGGAGACATGATGCTCATTCATGCCTGAAGTTTCTATTATGCTGTTAATTTTCTGTCTTTCTTGTAAATGAAGTCATTTACACTTAGTTATGTTACACTGCTTATTTGTGCTTCTTGTTTGTTTCCTCCACAGTATAGTCTTGTTTCTTTCCTGTTGTGTCTCCATATCTCATCCTCATTTGGTAATGCTCCAAACTGCTAATCTAATGTACACACTCCTGTTAGTTTTTGCTGCAACATAGCTACTCTGAAATAGGTGCCTACAATATAGAGGGAATTCATTTCCCTAAAATACTGCTCTACCTGTCTAAACAAGAAATAGACATAGCAATCCTAGAATAGATACAACTGGTTGCAGCAGAAACAAAAACAGTCATTAATTGCTGCAGCTACTTTTACATCTAAATCCAGAGATGTCATTATTTTAGCAAAAAGACATTGAAAGTGGAAGTGCTGACTGTGTATTCTAACTCAGAGGGATGTTTTGTGTTTGCAGACATGGCTATTCAAGGCTCTAAATAAAATGTTTTTATAACTCCCTCTTGGTGAAACCAGTCCTCTATGATCCTGTCTCATTAGTGGTCTGTGGTGATTTCAATTTAATATCCTTCCTCTACCTGGATCACTCTCAACAGTATAAGGGGTATATTTACTAAAATCAGAGTTTTTAGAAGTGGAGATATTGCCCAGAGCAACCAATCAGATTATCAGGGCTGGTTTAACAATGGGGCGAGTGGAGCTACCGCTCCCGGCCCCCTATTAAAATAGGCCCATCATCATTTGCTGTGCTGCTGCAGACAGGAAAAAATGTTTCCTGATACAGTACAGCAGCAGCCTGCCAGTGTCCATCTGAGGCCCCACCTCCAACAGCAGGCCCCATCCGCTCCCGCAGGCCACTACCCTCTCCTTTCCCCACAAGGATCATAGCTCCTCTCAGGTCCCCCACCCAATAAGCTTCACTTCCCTTCTTCTCTATTCCTCTACAGCTGCCCCATCCCCAGCTCTTCTCTCCTGTTCCCATTGGCCAGGAATAGTGTACAGAAGATAGCACAACATCATTGTGACTGTGAGTGAGACAGCTTTGCCATACACAGAGCTGCACCAGCCCTTCTCAGCGATACAGTCTGTCTTACTGTCCCCCTAACTATTCCAGCTTCTTCCCCCTCTCCATATTTGTGCCACTGTCCCCTCCTTTTAGGTGGGAGATTTTTTCTCCAGAGGAAATCTTTCCTCTGCCCCTTACCCATATATGTGCCTCTGCTGCCTCCTATTATTTGTGCCTCCGCTGCCTCCTAATATATGTGCCTCGCTCAGAATACCATATTTTTTCATTTTCCACCTCATTATATGTGTTTCGGACATTTCCCATCTTTCCTCTGCTTCTTCTCCATATCTGTGTGCTTGCCCCTTCCCCATTTCTCTGCCCCTTCTGTCCCCCATATATGTTCCTCTGCTCTCCCTTCATATCTGTGCCTCTGCCCTCTCCCTTTCTATGCCCCGATCCCCTTTTTCCCTGTGTGCCTCTCCCCATTTGTGCCGCTGCCCCCTTTATCCATATGTTTCTTTGCTCCCTCACCCAATGGCTGCTGATCAAAAGAGACATGACTGAACAGAGGATCGACCACCAGGTCAGCACAATTTTCATTTTTAAGCCTTTATGGATTTTTCTCAATTTAGAAAAGCTTAATTCCTTTTAATTATTAAAAGATGGAAAAAATATTTTTTAACCACCTGCCTGGCGTGTTCATATCTGGCCACAGTAATCGGGTTAGTCAAACATGCTCCTCACCTGGCACTGGCCATGACTCCACCCCCTGTGTTCCAATAACTGCTGGCCACAGTAATTGGTCAACTAGCCCCAGCTCCAACCCCCAGCTGCCCCTCCAGGTTTATATATATATTGTGATATGATCACTGGTAAAGTGGTCTGTGGCTGGGACATTTATCCCAGATTCCTGTCCTATGTGTTTAAAATCCCCAGGAGAAAGTCTGCAGTGTAGCAGGCTTGAGTTTCGGCATTTTGAAAAGCCGGTTTGGGACCTGGGGGTTGTGGGTGAGAGGAGAGGGAGGGCTCCACCCACGGCCACTCCAGGTTTTGGTTCTCGCAGCCTGGTAACAGGCTTGTTAGTTTTTCACCTGAGAGTAGCCAATATAAGCCTAGTGTGTTTAGGGCTGATTGTCTCACCTGGGAGAGCAGACAGGGAGTTTGCTCAGAGACACTTGGAAAACCTATCTGTGAGTACTGTGCTGTGCTTTGTTGCTGGCGAGGGCATTAGGCCCTGCCAGGTTCTGGTAGTGAGGGAACTACCTGTGAAGTTAGTGCCCCAACAGGGCTAGGATTTTGGTTTATGTTTTCTTTATGTTATTTCTGACATTGTACAATAAAGACTGGAGCCAACCAGCTTGCACTTGCATCCAGACTGGTGTGCTGCTTCCCTGCTGCTGTGTGTGTGTGTGTAAGGAAGGAGTCCCCTACCCAGGAGAGGGACCTCCTAATCGGACTGTGTCACAATATATATATATATATATATATATATATACAAAGCGATAGAATGGCACTCCCACTATAAATATAAAGCAGTCCCAGGTGCCCTCCGCAGCTTACTGTTTCACAGTAGCAATACATACATCCAATCCCAGCGGCACTCCGGTATAAAAATCACATGGGCACAGGAGTTACATCAACGTTTCAATGCCTTTATTGCATCGTCATCAGGATACAAACATATAAAAAACTGCCACTTACTTATACCCCACCACCAAACACCATGTGCGGCTCCACTGCTTCCGGGTCCGGTCAGTGAACGCCCACAGATGATGTCATCCTGCACGGCCTGTTGCCATGGTTACAAACAATCTATGAAACAAGTTAAAAACAAAGAAAGCAATATTGTTGTGATCTTGTTAATTCAGCATACAATAGAAAACCAAGACATCAATTTTCTATTCCTCCCATAAAACATAGCATTGTACCAGAGATTTCATCTGAATAAATCCACTAAAGAGAGCGCATGCCCACATAATTATAATTATAGCACTTATGGAATTATTGCAGGCAGGCCGCCTGACATAGATATTAAACATTCTTAAAGCTGAGTAGGTGATCATTATTACATCTCTCCAACATTACCACTAACATCATATTTCCCATGTTATACCTGGACAGACGTCCTTAGCAAACATGGGACCATGTAGTAAATATCATGAAATAAGCACTCATTAACACTTACATAGCTGACATGCATATGTTAATAACCACACTGTCATTCATAAAACATATTATGTTAAATAAAACAGTGCAGGCCTAGATTGTCATTAAGGCCTTTAGGAAATAAAGTGCCGAGTCGGTAAATCCAACTGGATTCACACTGTAACAGTCTCTGTGATCTATCGCCCCCTCTATACATTGATGGTATATGATCGATAATCATGTAGCGAAGTGTCGATAAATTATGTCCTGCTTCAGCAAAATGCAGAGCCACTGATGATCACTAGTGCCAGACCTAATCGCTGCCCGAATGGCGGAATTATGTACCGCCATCCGTTCACGAAGAGTCCGGTCAGTTTTCCCAACATAACTTAGCCCACATGGGCATGTAAGCAGATACACCACGAACTTAGTCAGACATCCTACTCGATGTTGAATCCGATAGCATATCCCTCTATGTGGATGGGCAAAGCTGTCACCTGTTATTAAATATCTGCACGTCAAGCAATTGAGGCATTTGAAGCAACCTTTCTTTTGCCCCAAAAACAAATCCTCTTGCTCATTCTCAATCCTACTAATATCCGTCTTGACAATCCAGTCCCGGATATTTTTACCCCATCAGTAGCATGTCAAAATTTCAGTATCTGCCAAATTCAAATCACTGTCCTCCTGCAATACATTCCAATGTTGTTTGGAAATTGAATTACTAGTACTACTAAGTGTGTTAAATTGGTTTGTCCAAGGTATGCACTTTCTCTGGGATTTTTTATTATTAGACATCAATAATTGCTCCCGTGGGATTTTAAACACTCTATCCTTTGCTTTTATTAGTAACTCTTCATCATAACCTCTCCTCAAAAAATCATTAATCATAATGTTAATCTTCTGTTCTGCAACCTCATTATTGCTACAAATCCATCTTGCTCTCAAAAACTGTGAGTACGGTAGACTGTATTTTGAGTGTTTGGGATGAAAACTGGTTGCATGAAGAAGAGTATTCCTATCAGTAAGCTTACGAAATAGTGATGTATTTAATTTGCCATCTTGATGTAATATCTCAACATCAAGGAATGTTACTCTTTTCGAATCAATACACGTACTCAATTTAATAGGACTAGATGTAGCATTATGTTCCCTAATCACCTCTTCTAGATGTTCTCTGGTACCTGTCCATATAAAAAAAATATCATCTATGTATGGAGTGTAGAAATGAATCCACCTCGATACATCGAATGACAAAAAAAATATAATCTTTTCTGCCAAAAACATGAATGCATTGGCATACGATGGGGCCACATTCGACCCCATCGCACAGCTGCTGTGCTGTAAATATATTTTTCCATCAAAATAAAAATAAATATGGGTGAGAATCATCCTCAGTAGTTCCAGGACTAATTTAATATCAGGTCCCTTATACAAAGGGTTATCTTTAATCAACTGGAACACTGCATCGATTCCATCCTCATTCGGTATGACAGTATAGAGGCTAGAGACATCTGCACTGCACAGTAAACTGTGTGGTGGGATGTCCCCCCGGGACATTAGTGTTTTCAAAAAGGACGTAGTGTCCAATAAATACTTGGGATGTCCAACAACACAGGGCTGCAATAAAAAGTCAAGGTACATAGATGTCGGCTGAAACAACGACCCCCGTGCCGATATAATCGGTCGTCCGGGGGGGTTGTCTAAACCTTTATGCACCTTCGGCAAGGTATATAATAAAGGTGTAACTGGAAATGTATGGTAATAATGCCTCACACAATTCTTCAGAGATAATACCCTCAGATACAGCCCCCTCAAGACAATATTGTAATTCATTTTTAAAATGAGCAGTTGGATCCCCATCCAATAGGGTATACACATTTGTATCAGATAATTGTCTCATCACCTCATCACGATAATCAACTCAATTTTGAACAACAATCGACCCGCCTTTATCCGCGGGTCGAATTACTATGTCTAAGTATGAGGAAAGATCCTTCAAAGCCTGAAATTCTTCTCTACTAAGATAATGTTGAACACGAGCATTCTGTGATGAAATTTTGTTGACAACCTTATCTACCAAATTCATATAAGTCTTGATAGAGGGGTTATTAGAAATAGGGTCATAGGCAGACTTATATGTAAGTTTCCTTAAATTCTGGGGCACATCAGAAGGCTTGTAATTTACTACTTTTGCTTTTGTTCCTCTATAAACTTCATGGAGCATAAGCTGTCTATTAAGTTTATATTTTTCAACCTCCCAACTCATACCATCAAAGCGTACGGTTGGAACGAAGGATAAGCCCTTGGATAGTACCTTAGTCTCAATGTCTGTAAGTTGATGCTGTGACAATTGAAAACTATCGTTTCTTCTGCAAGGGGGGCCTTCCCAGTCTCCTTCTTCCTCCTCGTCCATTGACCCCCACGCCGTGTGTACCGTCTCCTCGACCTTCGGTCTGTTGGCGGGTTCATACCCCTAAAGGGACACATGATGTTATGTCATTGATGTTATTAACATTATCAGAGTCACTGGTGGTACCCGTTACATCAGAATCAGGAAAAAAATGCCTGAAGCGTCTGCGTCGTGGTCTATCATGATTTTGAGGACCATTGTTGCTCCACATATAAAGAATTTCAGGCTTTGAAGGATCTTTCTTCATACTCAGACATAGTCATTTGACCCGCGGATAAAAGCGGGTCAGTTGTTGTTCAAAATTTAGTCGATTATCGTGATGAGGTGATGAGACAATTATCTGATACAAATGTGTATACCCTATTGGATGGGATCCAACTGCTTGCTCGTTTTAAAAATGAATTACAATATTGTCTTGAGGGGGCTGTATTTGAGGGTATTATCTCTGATGAATTGTGTGAGGCATTATTACCTAAATTTCCAGTTACACCTTTATTATATACCTTGCCGAAGGTGCATAAAGGTTTAGACAACCCCCCGGACGACCGATTATATCGGCACGGGAGTCATTGTTTCAGCCAACATCTATGTACCTCGATTTTTTATTGCAGCCCTGTGTTGTTGGACATCCCGAGTATTTATTGGACACTACGTCCTTTTTGAAAAAACGAATGTACCGGGGGGACATCCCACCGCACAGTTTACTGTGCAGTGCAGATGTCTCTAGCCTCTATACTGTCATACCGAATGAGGATGGAATCGATGCAGTGTTCCAGTTGATTAAAGATAACCCTTTGTATAAGGGACCTGATATTAAATTAGTCCTGGAACTACTGAGGATGATTCTCACCCATATTTATTTTTATTTTGATGGAAAAATATATTTACAGCACAGCAGCTGTGCGATGGGGTCGAATGTGGCCCCATCGTACGCCAATGCGTTCATGTTTTTGGCAGAAAAGATTATATTTTTTTTGTCATTCGATGTATCGAGGTGGATTCATTTCTACACTCGATACATAGATGATATTTTTTTTATATGGACAGGTACCAGAGAACATCTAGAAGAGGTGATTAGGGAACATAATGCTACATCTAGTCCTATTAAATTGAGTACGTGTATTGATTCGAAAAGAGTAACATTCCTTGATGTTGAGATATTACATCAAGATGGCAAATTAAATACATCACTATTTCGTAAGCTTACTGATAGGAATACTCTTCTTCATGCAACCAGTTTTCATCCCAAACACTCAAAATACAGTCTACCGTACTCACAGTTTTTGAGAGCTAGACGGATTTGTAGCAATAATGAGGTTGCGGAACAGAAGATTAACATTATGATTAATGATTTTTTGAGGAGAGGTTATGATGAAGAGTTACTAATAAAAGCAAAGGATAGAGTGTTTAAAATCCCACGGGAGCAATTATTGATGTCTAATAATAAAAAATCCCAGAGAAAGTGCATACCTTGGACAAACCATTTTAACACACTTAGTAGTACTAGTAATTCAATTTCCAAATGACATTGGAATGTATTGCAGGAGGACAGTGATTTGAATTTGGCACATACTGAAATTATGACATGCTACTCTAGGGGTAAAAATATCCGGGACTGGATTGTCAAGACGGATATTAGTAGGATTGAGAATAAGCAATTGGATTTGTTTTTGGGGCAAAAGAAAGGTTGCTTCAAATGCCTCAATTGCTTGACATGCAGATATTTAATAACAGGTGACAGCTTTGCCCATCCACATAGAGGGATATGCTATCGGAGTCAACATCGAGTAGGATGTCTGACTAAGTTCGTGGTGTATCTGATTACATGCCCATGTGGGCTAAGTTATGTTGGGAAAACTGACCGGACTCTTCGTGAATGGATGGCGGTACATCATTCCGCCATTCGGGCAGCGATTAGGTCTGGCACTTGTGATCAACCAGTGGCTCAGCATTTTGCCGAAGCAGGACATAATTTATCGACACTTCGCTACATGATTATCGATCATATACCATCAATGTATAGAGGGGGCTATAGATCACAGAGACTGTTACAGTGTGAATCCAGTTGGATTTACCGACTCGGCACTTTATTTCCTAAAGGCCTTAATGACAATCTGGGCCTGCACTGTTTTATTTAACATAATATGTTTTATGAATGACAGTGTGGTTATTAACATGTGCATGTCAGCTATGTAAGTGTTAATGGGTGCTTATTTCATGATATTTACTACATGGTCTCATGTTTGCTAAGGACATCTGTCCAGGTATAACATGGGAAATATGATGTTAGTGGTAATGTTGGAGAGATGTAATAATTATCACCTACTCAGCTTTAAGAATGTTTAATATCTATGTCAGGCAGGCTGCCTGCAATAATTCCATAAGTGCTATAATTATAATTATGTGGGCATGCGCTCTCTGTAGTGGATTTATTCAGATGAAATCTCTGGTACAATGCTATGTTTTATGGGAGGAATAGAAAATTGATGTCTTGGTTTTCTATTGTATGCTGAATTAACAAGATCACAACAATATTGCTTTCTTTGTTTTTAACTTGTGTCATAGATTGTTTGTAACCATGGCAACGGGCCGTGCAGGATGATGTCATCTGTGGGTGTTCACTGACCGGACCCAGAAGCTGTGGAGCCGCACATGGTGTTTGGTGGTGGGGTATAAGTAAGTGACAGTTTTTTATATATTTGTATCCTGATGACGATGCAATAAAGGCATCGAAACGTTGAAGTAACTCCTGTGCCCGTGTGATTTTTATACCGGAGTGCCGCTGGGATTAGATATATATATATATATACAGTGCATATATATATATATATATATATTTATATATTGAAATAAAGCCGGCACTCCACAGGTTAAATGAAATACTGGTGCCTGGGTGCCATCTGATGGTCTAAACAGGCCAAAATGTATACATGTAATAAACAGCGGCACTCACTGGACTTGCAAAGAAGACTCCAGACTCCCAAGGTCAAGTTCAACATTTCAGTCAAACGTCTTTTATCAAGAACCATAGAACAATGAAAAGGTACATAACTATATAACAGCATACATCCCATAGTGACAAAACGTGTAGCCTGCCCAGCGACTCCCGCCGGATGAAATGACGTCATCAAAGCGGGACCCGCCTCCTCTTGATAATGCGGCCATCAGACGCATTGTTGCCATAGTGATGCTCCACAACAATGGAGCTCACTACGTGCAGGCGTCAGGCCGATCCTGTGACCAGCCCCTCAGCTGACCAGTAAGGTCCGTTTACTGTGTGTCAGACGGGGGTGGTAACAGAGAATATAGCGCATGCAGTGAACGGTAACTAAGGAAACCAATGTAAACAGCGCTGCGAACAAAAACAGCACAATTAGATGCAATGAAATAAACAAACTGCATGCTCCCCTATGTGTTGAAGCGGGTACCTGGGCAGGCTATAATCATGTGTGAAAAACGAAGTGGTGTTACCATGACAATAGGTGCTCATGAACAATAGTGGTGACAATAAAAATATATGAAATAGTGATCATAGTACTCACAATAAAGCGGCAATGAACCTGTGCACACATTTTTACATATACATAAACTGAAAAATCTATAAACTCTGGAAACACTGGGTAAGGATGACATAGAGATCTGAAATCCATGTACTGTGGAAAGTAATCTACTGACTAAGTAAATCTAAGTAGGCTATGCATATGCAAAACATATGGCTCAATAAGTCTAGATGCAAAAAACAAAGAGAAGTTAGAAGTGACCGCTGAAACCATGAGTTCATCAAATGAACACCATGTTAAAAATGCTTATGATATACATTGTGGATCTCCCAATGTCGAGGTTTTACTACTATGCCCCATATGACATGTCAAAGAGCAATAGTGAGTCAAAATCAATCAGGTCTTATGAAAAGAATGAATGTCCATACCACACAAGTGGTAGCTATTCAGCCTGTGAAGAGAATATATAATTAATCCCTCCAACAAAAATAATAATAAGGTAAAGAAATCTGTATTCAATATGGATAAAGAGAAGAAGACAGAAAAAAGAACAACCTAAGTAAAGTGACAGAAAATATTCGATGGATGGAACAGATGTGAGACGACTAAGGATCTCAGTATGTTACAGCACCAGGTATTCCATGGAGGTCTCCCATCCAAGTACTAACCTGGCCTACACTGCTTAGCTTCCAAGATTGGATGGTATAAGGTGTATCCAGTGTAGTATGACTGTAACAAAAATTTATACAATCCAGATTATTAAGTCCTTGATCACTCTGAACCTAAAATCTAAGATCATAGGGAAATGAGAAAAGAACAAAACATAGAAAGAAGATAAATAAACAAAGAAAAGAATGAGGAATTGGAAAAAACCGAAACAGATTGTAAAACCATCAAAGAAAGAACATGGGATAATGGGTAATAAATGCCCAGTAAGTGGTTGCAGGGTCAATAGACTCTGACAAATGATGAATGTGGTCTCATTTTCAAAAGAAACATGAGAAAGATAATTGTTCATTGAGTCCATGAGGAGATACAGTGTTCATCTTATAGATCCAAAACACCTCACGTTGTAGAAGTTTCTATTCACGGTCACCTCCCCTTTTGTTGGGAGGAATATGGTCGATGAATTTGTATACCAAACTCGATAAAGGATGTCTTGAATTCTTAAAATGGCGGGCCATCGGCTGATCGATTTCTTTACCTTCAAGGGCCTGTCTTATGGCAGATCTGTGTTGAGCCATTCTGGTTTTGGCTGTGCATGTAGTTTTTCCAATGTAGACCAGACTGCAAGGACATCGGATCATATATATAATGTATTTGGAGGAACATGTTAAAACATGATTTATTGGTATGCGTTTCCCTGAGTGAGGATGTGCAACATCTGGACCTGTCTCTAAAAAGCTGCAAGTGGTACAACCTGTGCACCGGTAACATCCGGGTTTTTTAGCCAGAAAATGCTGTTCACTTTTGCGCGGACCATAATTTACATCATTATGGACTAGCCAATCTTTCAGGTTCCTACAACATTTATATCCAAGCATAATTCTGGAATTCCTCAATGGTTTAATAGAGTCATCAGTGTTGATGATGGGCCAAAGGCGTTTTGAAGTAGAATTGATGAATTTACTGGCGATGTTATGTTGGTTAATGAATAACATGGTGTTCGTATTTTTCGATGTGGAAACATTAAATACAGAAGTCTGTTTATTGCGTTCAGTAGCTCTCTGTTTAGCTAAATGAAGATCTTTCTGTTTGTATCCACGTTGTATGAATTTTACAATCATGTTGTCAATTTCTTTGTCTGCAAGCTGTGGATCACTTGTGATTCTGAGTGCTCTTAGGAATTGTGAATATGGAAGACTCCTTTTGAGTGAAGTAGGGTGATGGCTTTGTGCATGCAATAAAGTATTGCTATCTGTTGGTTTGTGATAGACGGATGTACTAAATTGAGACCCCGACCAATCAATGTTGATATCCAAGTAGTGCACATTGCTGGAACTTTGTTCAAACGCGAACATGATGTGGTTATGCATGGAGTTTATATGAGTCATGGCATTAATAAAATCTGTTTCAGTTCCTGACCATAGGACCATAATGTCGTCGATGTAACGGATGTAAAACACCAATGACTTGTTGAACTCAGGATTATTCAAAAAAAGTTCCTTCTCTACAGAAAACATGTATACATTGGCCAAAGATGGAGCTACATGTGAGCCCATAGCGCAGCCTTTCTTCTGCAAGAAAAATTTATTGTCGAATAAGAAGTAATTGTTGTTCAAAGTCTGTTTCAAAAGACTTATGTAGAAATCAATGTTTGGTCCATGATAATCCTGATGTGACTTCAAAAAAGATTCCATGCAATCACATCCATCTTGTTGTGGAATGCTTGTGTATAACGAGTTTACGTCTATAGTACATATAAGTAAATCCTGTGGAAGATCGTTTAAATTTGCGAAGTTTTTCCAATAGTGAATTAGAATCTTTTAAAAAGGTGGGTTCCTTACCAATTAATGGTTGTACATAGAAATCTAAAAATTGTGATATCTTACTGTACAGACTGTCCCTGGCCGAGATGAAGGGACAACCAGGGGGGGCAGATAAAGACTTGTGTATTTTTGGTAATGTGTACAGTAAAGGAGTAATGGGTTTATCAACTGTAAGAAATTGCATGGTATCTTTAGTTATAATGCCATTCAAAAGTGCTTGTGCAAGGCAGTCATCTAGTTCTTTTTTGAATTTCAACACTGGATCAGAACCTAAGGGTAAATATGTCTCTGTGTCACCTATATGGCGATAAATTTCTTTTATGTACTGTTGTTTGTCTTGAATAACAATAGCTCCCCCTTTATCTGCAGACCGAATATTGATAGAGTCATCATTACTCAGAGAGATAAGGGCTTGGTATTCGTTTTTGGTAAGATTATGCTGTATGGAGTACCTGCCTTTGTACTGTGTGGAAACTTCATAATCCAACAATCTAATAAAGCTTTTGATGGAAACATTGTTAGAGGCAGGATCAAAAGATGATATGGTTCTGAAAGGAGTGGTGTCAATGGATGGTAAAGTGACATCTGAAAAACTAAAAAATTCTTTGAGTTTGAGACTTCTATTCAATCTCCATAGGTCCTTTTTCCAGTTGAAGCTATTGAAAGAACAAGTGGGAATAAAGGTTAAACCTTTCTGTAATAATTTAGATTCTGCCATGTTGAGTGTCTTACTAGATAGGTTTACCACTATGTTGTTTTCTTGTACACTTTTTTGCCTCGACCCCTGTTTCCCCCGTTTAGTGTGGGACCGTTTCCTTTTCTTGCGCGTGTTGCTACCCCTATAGGGGGACGCTATGTGACTGTGAGTGAAGTAGAAGGAAAATCCTGTTCACTTTGTGATGAGTTTGCACCACTAGATTCTTCGGTGTCTAAAAAGCGTCTGGGAGTTCTAAAGTGGGTTCTTTGGGGCCTAGAATGTAATGTTCTACCAGTGGCCCAGGAGTAAACTCTCTGTTCCTGATAATCAATAGTCACTTTGGCCAGTTTCTCCTTTTTATATTTAATCAAATTTTTCTTGTAATCTTCCACCTGAATGCTTAATTTTTCAAGCCAATTGTTGGAACTGTCTGTTGAAAGACAAGCTTTATGTGCAATCTCAAAATTTTTAATTTTATCCCGAATATTGCTGAGTTCCCTGCCAGATTCTTCTATGACCAATAATATTAGATCGAGGGAACATTTATTAAGGACAGCAACCCATCTTCTACAGAAATCTACATTATTTCTACCTATAGTCGGGATACTTTTTTTCCTAAATCCTCTCGGAATTTTACGCTCCTTGTGGTAGTCAGAAAGGGTAACTCCATGTAAATAGTAATCTAACTCCTTTTTCTTGAGTTTGAGTAATTGAACATATAATTCATCTGCAGAGGAGGCACCTGCAGTGTCCAAAAAAGTGCCTTTGAAGTAAAGATTCTCCGCTTCGGACTCACTGAAACTTAATATCTCACCTATAGGTAGTTGTATGTTAAGAAAACCACTCCCATCGGTTGGAGTTGTGGTAGCCCCTTTGTTGATTTGAGACATAACCAATTTGATGTAGAGTCAAAAGGATATTATTGATGGACAACAAAAATTAATCTTAATGAAAAAGTCAATACAATAATGGTGGTATGAATGTAGTTGCAGAAAACTGACAGTAACCATATGCAAAGTCAAATCAAGGGTGTTCCAAAGAAATAATCAACAGGTTTATAAAGCAGCTTACAAAAACAGAGTAAAACAAAGTCCATAGAACTGCCCTAAACCAAGAAATAGTGAACATAGAATTGTGAGTACTATGTTCACTATTTCATATATTTTTATTGTCACCACTATTGTTCATGAGCACCTATTGTCATGGTAACACCACTTCGTTTTTCACACATGATTATAGCCTGCCCAGGTACCCGCTTCAACACATAGGGGAGCATGCAGTTTGTTTATTTCATTGCATCTAATTGTGCTGTTTTTGTTCGCAGCGCTGTTTACATTGGTTTCCTTAGTTACCGTTCACTGCATGCGCTATATTCTCTGTTACCACCCCCATCTGACACACAGTAAACGGACCTTACTGGTCAGCTGAGGGGCTGGTCACATGATCGGCCTGACGCCTGCATGTAGTGAGCTCCGTTGTTGTGGAGCATCACTATGGCAACAATGCATCTGATGGCAACATCATCAAGAGGAGGCGGGTCCCACTTTGATGACGTCACTTCATCCGGCGGGAGTCGCTGGGCAGGCTACACATTTTGTCACGTATTGTATTGATAAAAGACGTTTGACTGAAATGTTGAACTTGACCTTGGGAGTCTGGAGCCTTCTTTGCAAGTCCTGTGAGTGCCGCTGTTTATTGCATGTATACATTTTGGCCTGTTTAGACAATCAGATGGCACCCAGGCACCAGTATTTCATTTAACCTGTGGAGTGCCGGCTTTATTTCAATATATTTTTCCAATTGGTTATGATTTTTTTCATTCATTTGGATTGCATGGCACCCCTTCTTCTCATTTACTCTACTTATCAATCAGAACATCGTGTAAATATATTTTTTAAGTTATCCTTAATTTTTTCCTCACATTTTTTCTTGGTTTAGGGTAGTTCTATGGACTTTGTTTTACTCTGTTTTTGTAAGCTGCTTTATAAACCTGTTGATTATTTCTTTGGAACACCCTGGATTTGACTTTGCATATGGTTACAATCAGTTTTCTGCAACTACATTCATACCACCATTATTGTATTGACTTTTTCATTAAGATTAAATTTTGTTGTCCATCAATAATATCCTTTTGACTCTACATCAAATTGGTTATGTCTCAAATCAACAAAGGGGCTACCACAACTCCAACCGATGGGAGTGGTTTTCTTAACATACAACTACCTATAGGTGAGATATTAAGTTTCAGTGAGTCCGAAGCGGAGAATCTTTACTTCAAAGACACTTTTTTGGACACTGCAGGTGCCTCCTCTGCAGATGAATTATATGTTCAATTACTCAAACTCATGAAAAAGGAGTTAGATTACTATTTACACGAGTTACCCTTTCTGACTACCACAAGGAGCGTAAAATTTCGAGAGGATTTAGGATAAAAAATATCCTGACTATAGGTAGAAATAATGTAGATTTCTGTAGAAGATGGGTTGCTGTCCTTATTAAATGTTCCCTCGATCTAATATTATTGGTCATAGAAGAATCTGGCAGGGAACTCAGCAATATTCGGGATAAAATTAAAAATTTTGAGATTGCACATAAAGCTTGTCTTTCAACAGACAGTTCCAACAATTGGCTTGAAAAATTAAGCATTCAGGTGGAAGATTACAAGAAAAATTTGATTAAATATAAAAAGGAGAAACTGGCCAAAGTGACTATTGATTATCAGGAACAGAGAGTTTACTCCTGGGCCACTGGTAGAACATTAAATTCTAGGCCCCAAAGAACCCGCTTTAGAACTCCCAGACACTTTTTAGACACCGAAGAATCTAGTGGTGCAAATTCATCACAAAGTGACCAGGATTTTCCTTCTACTTCACTCACAGTCACACAGCATCCCCCTTTAGGGGTAGCAACACGCGCAAGAAAAGGAAACGGTCCCACACTAGACGGGGGAAACAGGGGTCGAGGCAAAAAAGTGTACAAGAAAACAACATAGTGGTAAACCTATCTAGTAAGACACTCAACATGGCAGAATCTAAATTATTACAGAAAGGTTTAACCTTTATTCCCACTTGTTCTTTCAATAGCTTCAACTGGAAAAAGGACCTATGGAGATTGAATAGAAGTCTCAAACTCAAAGAATTTTTTAGTAATTCAGATGTCACTTTACCATCCATTGACACCACTCCTTTCAGAACCACATCATCTTTTGATCCTGCCTCTAACAATACTTCCATCAAAAGCTTTATTAGATTGTTGGATTATGAAGTTTCCACACAGTACAAAGGCAGGCACTCCATACAGCATAATCTTAACAAAAAACGAATACCAAGCCCTTATCTCTCTGAGTAATGATGACTCTATCATTATTCGGTCTGCAGATAAAGGGGGAGCTATCGTTATTCAAGACAAATAACAGTACATAAAAGAAATTTATCGCCAATTAGGCGACACGGAGACATATTTACCCTTAGGTTCTGATCCAGTGTTGAAATTCAAAAAAGAACTAGATGACTGCATTGCACAAGCACTTTTGAATGGCATTATAACTAAAGATACCATGCAATTTCTTACAGTTGATAAACCCATTACTCCTTTACTCTACAAAATACCAAAAATACACAAGTCTTTATCTGCCCCCCTGGTCGTCCCATCATCTCGGCCAGGGACAGTCTGTACAGTAAGATATCACAATTTTTAGATTTCTATGTAAAACCGTTAATTGGTAAGGAACCCACCTTTTTAAAAGATTCTAATTCACTATTGGAAAAACTTCGCAATTTAAACAATCTTCCACAGGATTTACTTCTATGTACTATAGACATAAACTCGTTATACACAAGCATTCCACAACAAGATGGATGTGATTGCATGGAATCTTTTTTGAAGTCACATCAGGATTATCATGGACCAAACATTGATTTCTACATATGTCTTTTGAAATAGACTTTGAACAACAATTACTTCTTATTCGACAATAAATTTTTCTTGCAGAAGAAAGGCTTCACTATGGGCTCGCATGTAGCTCCATCTTTGGCCAATGTATACATGTTTTCTGGAGAGAAGGAAATTTTTTTGAGTAATCCTGAGTTCAACAAGTCATTGGTGTTTTACATCCGTTACATCGACGACATTAAGTTCCTATGGTCAGGAACTGAAACAGATTTTATTAATGCCATGACTCATATAAACTCCATGCATAACCACATCACGTTCACGTTTGAACAAAGTTCCAGCAATGTGCACTACTTGGATATCAACATTGATTGGTCGGGGTCTCAATTTAGTACATCCGTCTATCACAAACCAACAGATAGCAATACTTTATTGCATGCACAAAGCTATCATCCTTCTTCACTCAAAAGGAGTCTTCCATATTCACAATTCCTAAGAGCACTCAGAATCACAAGTGATCCACAGCTTGCAGACAAAGAAATTGACAACATGATTGTAAAATTCATACAACGTGGATACAAACAGAAAGATCTTCATTTAGCTAAACAGAGAGCTATTGAACGCAATAAACAGACTTCTGTATTTAATGTTTCCACATCGAAAAATATGAACACCATGTTATTCATTAACCTACATAACATCGCCAGTAAATTCATCAATTCTACTTCAAAACGCCTTTGGCCCATCATCAACACTGATGACTCTATTAAACCATTGAGGAATTCCAGAATTATGCTTGGATATAAACGTGGTAGGAACCTGAAAGATTGGCTAGTCCATAATGATGTAAATTATGGTCCGCGCAAAAGTGAACAGCATTTTCTGGCTAAAAAACCCGGATGTTACCGGTGCACAGGTTGTACCACTTGCAGCTTTTTAGAGACAGGTCCGGATGTCACACATCCTCACTCAGGGAAACGCATACCAATAGATCATGTTTTAACATGTTCCTCCAAATATATTATATATATGATCAGATGTCCTTGCAGTCTGGTCTACATTGGAAAAACTACATGCACAGCCAAAACCAGAATGGCTCAACACAGATCTGCCATAAGACAGGCCCTTGAAGGTAAAGAAATCGATCAGCCGGTGGCCCGCCATTTTAAGAATTCAAGACATCCTTTATCGAGTTTGGTATACAAATTCATCGACCATATTCCTCCCAACAAAAGGGGAGGTGACCGTGAATAGAAACTTCTACAATGTGAGGTGTTTTGGATCCATAAGATGAACACTGTATCTCCTCATGGACTCAATGAACAATTATCTTTCTCATGTTTCTTTTGAAAATGAGACCACATTCATCATTTGTCAGAGTCTATTGACCCTGCAACCACTTACTGGGCATTTATTACCCATTATCCCATGTTCTTTCTTTGATGGTTTTACAATCTGTTTCGGTTTTTTCCAATTCCTCATTCTTTTCTTTGTTTATTTATCTTCTTTCTATGTTTTGTTCTTTTCTCATTTCCCTATGATCTTAGATGGTAGGTTCAGAGTGATCAAGGATTTAATAATCTGGATTGTATAAATTTTTGTTACAGTCATACTACACTGGATACGCCTTATACCGTCAGATCTTGGAAGCTAAGCAGTGTAGGCCAGGTTAGTACTTGGATGGGAGACCTCCATGGAATACCTGGTGCTGTAACATACTGAGATCCTTAGTCGTCTCACATCTGTTCCATCCATCGAATATTTTCTGTCTCTTTACTTAGGTTGTTCTTTTTTCTGTCTTCTTCTCTTTATCCATATTGAATACAGATTTCTTTACCTTATTATTATTTTTGTTGGAGGGATTAATTATATATTCTCTTCACAGGTTGAATAGCTACCACTGGTGTGGTATGGACATTCATTCTTTTCATAAGACCTGATTGATTTTGACTCACTATTGCTCTTTGACATGTCATATGGGGCATAGTAGTAAAACCTTGACATTGGGAGATCCACAATGTATATCATAAGTATTTTTAACATGGTGTTCATTTGATGAACTCATGGTTTCAGCGGTCACTTCTAACTTCTCTTTGTTTTTTGCATCTAGACTTATTGAGCCATATGTTTTGCATATGCATAGCCTACATAGATTTACTTAGTCAGTAGATTACTTTCCACAGTACATGGATTTCAGATCTCTTTGTCATCCTTACCCGGTGTTTCCAGAGTTTATAGTTTTTTCAGTTTATGTATATGTAAAAATGTGTGCACAGGTTCATTGCTGCTTTATTGTGAGTACTATGTTCACTATTTCATATATTTTTATTGTCACCACTATTGTTCATGAGCACCTATTGTCATGGTAACACCACTTCGTTTTTCACACATGATTATAGCCTGCCCAGGTACCCGCTTCAACACATAGGGGAGCATGCAGTTTGTTTATTTCATTGCATCTAATTGTGCTGTTTTTGTTTGCAGCGCTGTTTACATTGGTTTCCTTAGTTACCGTTCACTGCATGCGCTATATTCTCTGTTACCACCCCCGTCTGACACACAGTAAACGGACCTTACTGGTCAGCTGAGGGGCTGGTCACATGATCGGCCTGATGCCTGCATGTAGTGAGCTCTGTTGTTGTGGAGCATCACTATGGCAACAATGCGTCTGATGGCCGCATCATCAAGAGGAGGCGGGTCCCGCTTTGATGACGTCATTTCATCCGGCGGGAGTCGCTGGGCAGGCTACACGTTTTGTCACTATGGGATGTATGCTGGTATATAGGTATGTACCTTTTCATTGTTCTATGGTTCTTGATAAAAGTCGTTTGACTGAAACGTTGAACTTGACCTTGGGAGTCTGGAGTCTTCTTTGCAAGTCCTGTGAGTGCCGCTGTTTATTGCATGTATTTATATATATATATATATATATACATACAACCACAGAATTGTGTGTATGTATATACATTCAGGTGCATAAATATTGGGACATTGACATAATTTTCATATTTTGGCTTCTATTGACCACCACAATGGCTTTGAAATGAAACAAACAAGATGTGCTTTAACTGCAGACTTTCAGATTTAATTTGAGGGTAATTACATCCACATCAGGTGAACAGTGTAAGAATTACAACGGTTTCTATATGTGCCTCCGACTTTTTAAGGGGCCAAAAGTAATGGGACTTTCAACTCAAAAGCTATTTCATGGACAGGTGTGGGCTATTCCCTCATTATTTCATTATCAATTAAGCAGGTAAAAGGTCTGGAGTTGATTCTAGGTGTGACATTTGCATTTGGAATCAGTTGCTGTCGACTCAGTGAAGCAAGCCATCATTAGGCTGAAAAATCAAAACAAACCCATCAGAGAGATACCAAAAACATTAGGTGTGGCCAAATCAACTGTTTGGAACATTCTTAAAAAGAAAGAATGCACCAGAGAGCTCAGCAACACCAAAAGACCCGGAAGACCACGGAAAACAACTGTGGTGGATGACAGAAGAATTATTTCCCTGGTGAAGAAAAACCCCTTCACAACAGTTGGCCAAATCAAGAACACTCTCCAGGAGGTAGGTGTATATGTGTCAAAGTCAACAATCAAGGGAAGACTTCACAAGAGTGAATATAGAGGGTTCACCACAAGATGTAAACCATTGGTGAGCCTCAAAAACAGGAAGACCAGATTAGAGTTTGCCAAACAACATCTAAAAAAGCCATTACATTTCTGGAACAACGTCCTATGGACAGATGAGACAAAGATCAACTTGTACCAGAGTGATGGGAAGAGAAGAATACAGAGAAAGAAAGGTACTGCTCATGATCCAAAACATACAACCTCATCAGTGAAGCATGGTGGTGGTAGTGTCATGGTGTAGGCATGTATGGCTGCCAATGGAACTGGTTCCCTTGTATTTATTGATGATGTGACTGCTGACAAAAGCAACAGAGTGAATTCTGAAGTGTTTTGGGCAATATTATATGCTCATATTCAGTCAAATGCTTCAGAATTTATTGGACGGCGCTTCACAGTGCAGATGGACAATGACCCAAAGCAAACTGCAAAAGTAACAAAATAGTTTTTTAAGGCTAAAAAGTTGAATGTTATGCAATGGCCAAGTCAATCCCCTGACCTGAATTGAGCATGCATTTCACTTGATGAAGACAAAACTGAAGGGAAAATGCCCCAAGAACAAGCAGGAACTGAAGACATTTGCAGTAGAAGCCTGGCAGAGCATCACCAGGGATGAAACCCAGTGTCTGGTGATGTCTATGCATTCCAGACTTCAGGCTGTAATTGCCTGCAAAGGATTTCCAACAAAGTATTAAAAAGTGAAAGTTAGATTTAGGATTGTTTAGTTTGTCCCTTTACTTTTGGCCCCTTAAAAAGTGGGAGGCACATATAGAAAATGTTGTAATTCCTACACCGTTCACCTGATGTGGATGTAATTACCCTCAAATTAAATCTGAAAGTCTGAAGTTAAAGAACATCTTGTTTGTTTCATTTCAAAGCCATTGTGGTGGTGTATAGAGGCCAAAATATGAAAATTCTGTCAATGTCCCAATATTTATGCACCTGACTGTATATATATATTGTGATAGAAGCACTAGTAAAGTTGTCACTGGCAGATATGTTTTTCCTAGATTTTTGGGCTATGTGTTCTAAAATCCCCAGGAGAAGTCTGTTGTGCTGACAGACCAGAGTGTCTGCTTTTGATAATAGCTGGATTGGGTCCTGGGGTTGTGGATGTGAAGAGAGGGAGGGCTCCATCCACAGGCCACTCCAGGTGTTGCAGTCTATCAGCCTGACAGCAGGCTCCTATGGGCTTGTGCCTGGACATGGCTAATATAAGCTGGGTTTGTTTGTGGCTGAGTGTCTCACACCTGGGAGAGCAGGCAGGCCAGCCTGTTCAGAGACACTTGGTTATAATCCTTGTAAGTACTGTGCACATGTTTTGTTGATGGTGAGGGCAATAGGCCAGAGGGAATCTGCTGTGTAGCTAGTGCCCAGCCGGGCTAGGACTTATGTTTATGTTTATGTAGTTTGGCACAAAAAAGACTGGTTCCAACCAGCTTGTACGAGAACCCCGGCCTGGTGTGCTGTTTCCTGGTTGCTGTGGAAAAGAGGGAGTTTGTCTACCCCAGGAGAGGGACCCTAGCCTGGCCTTATCACAATTGGTGGAGAATGCGGGCACTCACACATTAAATTTTGCAGTAAGTGAAAAAAATATTTCCTTTAACATTTAAAGGGACAGACACAAAGTGGTGAAATACATGTAGTTGGCATCAGCAGATGCTCAGGGAGGCCAAGTTCTGCTTTCAGCCTAACACTAAAGACAAAATAGAGGACATTGTAAAAGCCTTGCTGCAGGCTATGTCTGCTCAGCAGGAAACTACCAGGGCTCAGTAAGAAGCTGCCAGGGCTCAGCAGGAATCCACCCAGGTGCAACTGTTGGCCTTGGAGGCAGCCCAGAGGCAGCAACAAGTTACCATTGAGGAAAATTGCCAGGCCATAAAAGAGGTGGTACAACACCTAGTTGCCCAGTCGGGAGATGCTTCCACTAACCCTCCAACCCACACTCACTCCATATGCGCCAGTCACTTTTTACAGAAGATGACACCAAGTGATGATGTGGAGGTGTATCTCACAGCATTTGAGAGAACCGCAGAAAGGGAGAGTTGGCCCAAGGAACAGTGTGCAAGTCTTGTGGCACCCTTCCAGTCTGGAGAACTGCAAAAGGCCTACTATGATTTGTGCCTGGCTGATGCAAAGGACTATGTAAAGTTAAAATGGGAGATCCTAACTCACTTGGGAGTCACCATATTTGTTCGTGCCCAAAGAGTCCACTGCTGGGAGTTCCAAATAGAAATGCCTCCATGCTCACAGATGCATGACCTTGTCCATCTAACCACCAAATGGCTACAGCCCGAGTTGCTGACAGGACCACAGATTGTGGAAAGAGTCATGATGGATTGGTATCTGTGATCATTACCTGCAACTCTGCACAAGTGGGTGAGCCATACAGACCCTATGTCCGCAGACCAGTTAGTTGAATTGGTGGAGAGGTACTTGGTGGCTGAGGAGCTGATGAGTTTGCCCCACTGAGCCCTGATAGTGCATCAGCAAACTCCCATTGGTAAGACTTCCAGGGGAGAAGGGTGCTGTGTGGTGGAATGTACTCAATACTGGGGGTGTGGAACCTGTAGATGGGCCAGCCAGGTCAGGAAAGTTCCAACCCCGTAAAAGACTAAATATTAATGTGATTCAAAGTTTCTGATGTGGTGGTCTTGGCCATATTGTGGCTAATAGTTCACTTACCTCTGAACTAGGGGTGAGCGGGTTCGGTTTTACTCGGATTTACTCGGATCTTTAAACGGCATTTTATTGGCTATCGCCTATCATGTGTTTTGGATAGCCAATATAATAAATCCGAATTTGCTGTAAAGTGGCGATAAGAACCCGAGTAAATCCGAGTAAAACCGAACCCGCTCACCCCTACTCTGAACCTATGCAATGTGATACTGCTCATGTCAACCGCAGGGTGTTTTTTTTGGCACAGCCAGCCTGTACTGCTGACCGGCAGGCTGAGACAGATAAGCACATGTGTGTACTCACTGTAAAAGGCAACTGAGTAGAGACTCAGTATTATGTTACTGCAGAAGTGAACATTGAAACACCATGTGGTTCCGCAATAGTCTCTGTGGGTTTAGTACATGGCTTAATGTATGATGCAATATTGGGGAGAGACTTTGCTTACTTGTGGAAGTGGTGTGAAAGCCGATTTTGCACAGAGTTAAATCACCCTGACCCATTTGAGCAAGTTACTGATGTAGTAGCAGAGGAAGTTTCTTCAGAGTCGGAGATGTTCCCTTTTTCTAGTATGATTGGCAAAAGCTCACCAAGTGATGTACTTTCCACTGAGGTGGGAAGTGTTGTTGAGCCAGGTGATCATCTGCCTGATTTAAAGGTCAAAAGAGAGGTCTTTGCCATGGAGCAGTTAAATGATCCTACTCTGGTAAAAGCCAGGGAGAATATCAAAGTGATCGATGGTAAACCCATAGACCCCGATAGTCCTTTGTAATATCCTCACATGGCAGTATGTCAGAATTTTTTGTATCAGGTGACTAAGAAAGGGGAAGATATTGTGGAACAACTAATAGTTCCCAAAGCATACAGAAGAACAGTGTTAGATCTGGTCCATGGTCATATAATGGTAGGCCATCTAGGGGTAGAGAAAACCACTGAGCGAATTTTGCAGAGAATTTTCTGGCCCAGGGTCCATAAAGCAGTATCTGACTATTGTGCGTCCTGTCCTGAATATCAGTATCATACTCCAAGACCACATTTTAAAAGTCCACTAGTCCCATTACCCATTATTGAGGTGCCATTTGAAAAAATAGCTATGGACTTGGCTGGACCCTTAATGAAGTCTTCCCAGGGCCATCAATATATTCTGGTGATAATGGATTATGCTACCAGGTACCCAGAAGCGATACCATTGCGCAATACATCAACCAAGACCATTGCTAGAGAGTTAGTCCATGTCTTTAGCAGTTTGGGAATACCTAAGGAAATATTGACTGACCAAGGAACCCCATTTACAGTATGTCTAAAGTCATGAAAGAGTAATGCTGCCTGTTCAAAATTGAACAGTTAAGAACCTCGGCCTATCACCCCCAGACTGGTGGAGAGGTTTGACAAGACATTAAAACATATGCTAAGAAAAGTACTCGACAAAGATGGTAGAGATTGGGATTACTTGTTGCCTTATTTGTTGTTAGCCATAAGAGAAGTTTCTCAATCCTCCACCGAGTTTTCACCTTTCATTTTGCTGTATGGGAGACACCCAAGGGGGTTACAAGACATTGCCAAAAAGACATGGGAGGGGCAACCCAGTCCATATAAAACTGTTATTGAACATATTTCCCAAATGCAAGAAAGAATTGCTGCTATGGTGCCGATAGTGAGAGAACACTTGGAACAGGCCAAACAGGCACAGCAGAGGGTATACAACTGCAATGCTCAGTTACACGTCTTTGCTCATGGGGACAGAGTGTTGGTAATGGTTCCCATAGTAGAAAGTAAACTTCGGGCTGAATGGCAAGGGCCTTTGAAATTTTAGAAAAAGTGGGGCAGGTTAATTATAAAGCTCACCAGCCAAGGAAAATAAAGTCAGAACAGATATGCCACGTAAATCTTATAAAACCCTGGAAGGATAGAGCAGCTCTGTCAGCTGTCCGAGCCCCTCCAGTCAACGCAGGGCCCTTGGTTCCTGAAGTGACAGTAGCAATAACCCTGTCAGCAGTTCAACAGCAGGAAGTCAAGGAATTTCTTATCAGAAACAGGGTGCTGTTTTCTGACATAACTGGTAAAACCACGGTCATTAAGCATAACATAATCACTCACCCAGGGGTTAAGGTTAACCTAAAACCTTATAGGTTACCAGAAACCCAAAGGGAGTCTGTATCTAAAGAAATTTAAAAAATGTTAGAATTGGGTGTAATTGAAGAGTCATATATTCAGTGGTCAAGCCCCATCAGGCTTATTCCAAAGCCTGATGGGAGAGTGCATTTCTGCAATGACTTCCAGAAATTGAACAGTGTGTCATAGTTCGATGCCTACCCAATGCCTAGGGTAGATGAACTAATTGAAAGACTAGGAACAGCCAGGTATTTAACCACTCTTGACTTAACCAAAAGGTATTGGCATGTGCCATTAACTGAGAATGCCATAGAAAAGACAGCTTTTTTGGCACCAGAAGGGTTGTTTCAATACAAAACAAAAAATGGTGTATGTCTGTGTGTTGTCTTGCGGCAGTTAAATGGGTGAGAAATGCCTGCAGATCCACTTTAAACAAGCAAAATAAAATCAAACAATAAAAATATAAATGAATATAAATAAATAAATTGAAAATAAAAAATAAATAATAAAAAAGAAATAAAATAAATAAAAATACAAAATGTCAATATGAGTGAAAATAAATGAAAATGAAACTAATGAATAAAAGAAATAAATGAACAGTGCAATCAATGTTTATACTCCTCTTCTTTGGGGGTGATGGGTGCCCGCTGCTGAAGTGCAATGCATGCTTTGTTACAAGTGATTGTAGGTAGCAGTCTACATAGCCTGAAAGGTTGGGCTTGCACTTTTAAAGTTTTTTTTTTAATAAAGACTAAAAATCAGTTTATTAGTTGGCACAGGTGCAACAATTATCATTAACCAATTAGTGCAAACACCAGAGTACAAATTGGAACAATTACTGACAGCCCGGCTTCCTTGACAAAGTCTGTCACATGGATGAAATGCGTTGGAGCCCTTACTACTGACAAAGCCAACGGCCCTTACTTGAATAGAGTCATCAGCCAGAAAGCACGCTGAAGGCAAGATAGAGACCAAAGCAGGCCAGGACCAAGCTGCTATCCCCGCATCCAAAATGGGAGTAAGCCAGAGCAAGTTACCATCCGCGCACTAAAGACATAGTGCAGTGTCCACACATCACTGAGCGCCTAGGTCTGTACCAGCATCGAAGGACAATCCAGGCTAAACTCTGTGTCTCAGGGTAACATAGGGACAGTCACCCGCATGCATTGCACTTCAGCAGTGGGCACCCATCACCACCGAAAAAGACTATAAACATTGATTGCACTGTTCATTTATATCTTTTATTCATTAGTTTAATTTTCATTTATTTTCAGTCATATTGACATTTTGTATTTTTATTTATTTTATTTATTTTTTATTTATTTTTTATTATCAATTTATTTATTTATATTCATTTCTATTTTTATTTTCATTGTTTGATTTTATTGTGCTTGTTTAAAGTGGATCTGCTGGCATTTCTCACCCATTTAACTGCCACAAGACAACACACAGACATACACCATTTTTTGCTTTGCAAGTGCTTCTCATACCATACAAATATTCTTCCTATTTTTTAATAGAAAGCATAGAAGCAGCTACATATTTTCAGGTGCGCTATCACATTATCAATATAAATTGTTTCAATACAAGATGTTGCCCTTTGGGTTACATGGGGCACCTGCTATTTTTCAAAGAATGATGGATAGGATTCTAAGGCCCCATAGACAGTATGCTGCTGCTTATCTAGATGATGTCATCATTCATATTCCTGATTGGCAATATCACTTGCCCAGAGTACAAGCAGTGTTGGACTCCATCTATAAGGCAGGTTTGACAGCCAACACAAAAAAATGTTGTCTAGGGATGGAAGAGGTGAAATATCTTGGATACACCATTGGCAGAGGTCTGATAAGGCCACAGCTTAATAAAATGGAGGCAATACAAAGCTGGCCAAGACATCTTAATAGAAGCAGGTGAGATCCTTCTTAGGGATTACTGGGTATTATAGGAGGTTTATACCCAATTTTGCCACCATTGCAGTCCCACTGACTGACCTTACCAAAGGCAAACAGAAAGTCATGGTGGAGTGGAGTTCTGAAGCAGAGAAGGCTTTTCAGGTGTTAAAAACAGCATTGTGTACCCAACCAGTTCTGGTGACTCCTGATTTTGACAAAGGAGTTTGTGGTGCAAACTGATGCATCAGAAGTAGTTATAGGGGTGGTTCTATCCCAGAGTAAGGAAGGTGAAGAACACCCTATTTTTTACTTAAGTAGGAAATTAAATGTACATGAGAGAAACTATGCTACAGTTGAGAAGGAGGCGTTCACCATAAAATGGGCATTAGAAACTCTCAGGTACTAGTTGATGGGAAGGAAATTCAGGCTGATCACTGACCATGCCCCTTTTAAGTGGATATCAGAGAACACAGAGTGCAATGGGAGAATAATGAGGTGGTTCTTGGCATTGCAAAACTTTATGTTTTTGGTAGAACACAGGCCAGGAAGCCAGCTGTCCAATGCAGATGCTTTGTCGCATGTGTATTGTTTTGGGGTTGCAGTTGTTCCACCCCACAGGTCGAAATAAAGGGGGGGATATGTGATAGAAGCACTGGTAAAGTGGTCAATGGCAGATACATTTGTCCTAGATTTTTGGCCTATGTGTTCTAAAACCGCCAGGAGAAGTCTTTTGTGTTAACAGACCAGAGTGTCTGCTTTTGATAAAAGCCAGATTGGGTCCTGGGGGTGTGGATGTGAGGAGAGGGAGGGCTCCATCTACAGGCCACTCCAGATTTTGGGTATTTCAGCCTAACAGCAGGCTCCTAAAGGCTTGCACCTGGACATGGCTAATATAAGCTTGGTTTGTTTGTGGCTGAGTGTCTGACACCTGGGAGAGCAGGCAGACTTGCCTGTTCAGAGACACTTGGTTATAATCCTTGTAAGTACTGTGCACGTGATTTGTTGATGGTGAGGGCAATAGGCCCTAATACTATTATAGAGAGGGAATCCTCTGTGCAGCTAGTGCCCAGCCGGGCTAGAACATATGTTTATGTTTTGTTTATGTTCATGTATTTTGGCACAATAAGGACTGGTTCTGACCAGCTTGTACGAGAACCCTGGACTGGTGTGCTGTTTCCCTGCTGCTGTGTGTGGAAAAGAGGGAGTGCGTCTACCCCAGGAGAGGGACCCCTATGCCGGTCTTATCACAATATATATATATATATATATATATATATATACATATATATTGTGTGTACTTATATATACAGAATTTATCTCTGCCCCCCATTCCACTCTCTACTCTGTCCTGCCACCCCCCCCATTTTGCCACAGTACCATTCCTGCTGCTTAATCCCGTTCCCCCCTTACACTGTCACGCCTGTTCTACACTCCTTCCCCACCTCTAATACAGTTGAGTTTTTTTTTAAAGCATAAAACTTTATTTTTTTAAAAGAAAAAAATGTCACATTACGTAAATATCTATTTAAACTTGATTTTGCATTTTTTGTTAAAAATATACTGAATCAGGTTTAAATAGTTGCTATTTACATAATTAGATCATACAAAAATATTTCACTATTTTGGGGACATTTTTGGAAAAAAATATTAGCCTGTTAAATGATTAAACACTTATCTACTTTATCTGTTTATTTATTTTTTTGCGTGTGCGCGTGCATATATATATTATATACAGGGGTGTCAGAATGATTTTAAATTGGGGGGAATTTATAATTTAAGATCAGTGGCCCCCCATTCCCCTCCTTCAAACCTTACCTGTCTGTTGGTGTAGGCAGGTTGGTAGCAAGGGGGAGGTGGTGGGCACCATGGAAGGGGAGGGCAGGACCACCAGGGAGGAGGACCATGGTTGAGCAGAAGGCAGGGGCTGTGCATTATGGTAATAGGCTGCACAGCCACTGCACTGCATGGAGGAAGAGATGTAATGTGCAGTCTATTAACTTAAAGACTGCACATTACACCTCTTCTGTGCAGTGCAAGGGCTGTGCAGCCATTTACTATATTGCACAGCCCTTGATTGTCCGCAGCCACCTCCTTGCCCCCCTCTGTTTGGCACCTATGATTATATGTGTGGGTGTTTTGACCATATCCCCACAGCATGGGTCACACCTCCACATCAGTAGTCACACCCCCATCATGTTGGTCATGCCTCCGGCATCAGCACACTATAGGCCCTTCATAAATTTCAGCTCCAGGCCCGTGTGGACCTTATTCTGGTACTGCAGCTTCTAGCTATTATCTTCTAAAAGGTGCTAGTTAAATGTTAAGTAGAATCTGATTTTTTACTTAAAAAAATGCGGCAGCGATCGTTTACACAATTTTTAAGTATTTCCACTATTCAGCAATGGGTTAATGGAGAAGACAATGCAATTATCCTATCCATTAATGTGCATGTTGCATAGTATCGCACTGTAAGCAGCAAGCCATTGCTCTCTACTGTGCTTTGATGCTTTGTGCTATTCAGCAAAGCAAAAAGCATTAAATTACTTGAAAAATTTTTACTTTATAAAATCCCATCTCAGAATGGTGATACATGAAGCAAATCCTTAAGTATCCAGAACACTGCAGGGACAGAGGGAAATTTTTTCATAAGTTCCTGTAGTATTTTGACACTCCACTGTCTCCTGTGCAGTGTAGTGACCATCGAGTGTAAGTCCAGCTCCAGCCTTCCAAAACTGTCAAATTTATTGAAATGTGTACATAGACTTCATATTAGTCTGTAATCAATTATATTTATGTGGTTTTACTTATTAAATTTATATATACTGTGGAAATATGCTAGGTGGTGATGTGAGCCATATATTCTTTGTGGGGCTGGATGTATCCACCCACATACAGTAGAAAAACAAAGTTTGACCACACCTAGATCCTGCCCAGTGGATTCAGGACCTCATTCAGAGCCTCTCGCTAGATGCGAATGCTCACCCCCAGCATATACAAATTTGTCAAAGTGACGCCACGGGAAGCGATCACTCGCCAAGGCATAAGCACGCCCACCATGTCTTAGCGAGCAGCCAGCGTACACCCAATCGCACAGGCAGAGCCGCCCACCAGCACACGTCATCTCCAGGAAGTGTATTAAAACATTGGTACATCGAGGACATTCTGAAGCGATCGCAGCGCTTGTGGTTGCCTTACTCTACCACAAGCACTGCGAGGACTTCAGTGTAAAAAACAAGCATGTGACGTATACTATGACGCTGTGTGTTAATTATGCACACCTCTAAAATGGCATTGAAACACTCAGGCATGCCTGCGTTCGCACCTCCACTCCCCCGTTATTAGTTCCCTGCCCCTGTTACCACCCACAAATGGCCTCTCCTGTCACTCATTTCACTGGGCTGTCTTTGCTGTGTGAGCAAGCGGCCTGCGATCGCACAGAGTAGTTTGTGGACACACAGAATGAAGCATACACGTACACAAACCATCAGGCCGCTTGCGAGCGTGCAGCGCTAGCGAGAGACTCTGAATGAGGTCCTCAGTCCAAGGAGGACTGAGGCAGACCAGTGAGGCTGCAAGTGGAATCAGTCTAAGGAAGACTGAGGTAGCTAAAGAGCCCAGTGTGCCTGTAGGCCAATGGGGGCCAGGCTTGGCCAGTGTCCAGACCTGCATTCAGGCAGGGAGAACCGCAAATCATTGGGGCTGTTTGTGTGATTTTGTGGAAGTCAGGCCAAGAGGCCAGTGTCCAGACCTGCAAGCCAGGCAGGGATAACCACAAGAGAGACTTAGGGCCTGATTCAGACCTGCTCGCAAGCGCTATGCGCTCACAAGCGGGTCAATGGTTGTGCATTGCACATGCATGGCGTGCGCAATGCGCATGCGCAAGCCCTGTAGTGAGTGAGAAATTCACTTGCTCCGGGGCTCGATACAAACGGGGCGGCTGTTGATGTTGATCAACAGCTCGCCCCATTTTGTTTAGTCAGGGTGCGGGGGTGGCTGAACACCTGCCATTTGTGGGTGGCCCTACTGACCTCATCAGTGATGTCAGTAGTGAGCTTCTGCCTCTATTAGACAAGGGTCTCGTCACAAGCCCGATGGTCATGACCATCGCGACCATCTCCTGGCCACTCACAAAAGCTGTGCGTGGTCACCCACAGCTTAGCGAGCAGCCAGGAGGACGGCTTAAAAAAAATGCGGCTGCCCTCATTCAGAGCAAGCGCTCACTTTTTGCGAGTGGTTCTGAATGAGGTCCTTAGTGTGAAGACCAAGAGGCTGTGTTTATACCTGTAAGATACAGGATTGGGACTACAAGAGACTGTGGGCCTGATTCAGATGCGCTCACAAGCGGGTCGATGGTGGCCCAATGCACATGCGCACAATGGAGCTGGCTCCGTCGTGCACATGTGCGAGACCCGAATAGCGATGGGCAAACTGTTGCTCCGGGTTTAGTACCAAAGGGGGCATGCTGTCGATGTTGAGTGAGGGCCAGGGGAGTGGCTGCCCAAACTGAGGCATTCCCATGGGAACGCCTACCGTCTGGGGCCGGCCCCACTGACATCACAAGTGATGTCAGTGGGAGTGCTTTCGGCTCTGTTTGAGTCGAAAGCACTCTAGGGCTTGCGGCAACGAGACCCTACCACAAGGGTCACCTCGCAAGCCCGATGGTCGCGATGGTCTTCACCATCGCGACCATCTTCCTGGCCGCTCGCTATAGCTGTGGGTGGTCACCCACAGCTATGCAAGCAGCCAGGAGTCCGCTTTAAAAAAACAGAAGGCTGGCCCTGATTCAAAGCGAGCGCTCTGTCAGAGCGTCCGGCTCTGAATCAGGCCCTGTGTTACATTTGCAGACTAGCTGCCCGTTATAGTCAGGGTTCAAGCAGTGAAGTAGTGCCCTACATGAGGGGCTAGGTTGTTTATTATTTTGTTCCTGAAATGTTGACAGTAAAGCACCATCTATTTTCATTTTAACCTGCAAAGCTCTGTGTAGAGCTTTATTATGCACCTTAATGCAACACTGACCTCTCTACTGTGTTAATTACTCCAGATATATCACAATACATTTATATATACATTTTTAATTTAAAAGCATGTAAATATAATTGTATACATACTAATTTAAAGCCTTCCTACACATTTAAATCAATTTAGACAGTTTGGGCAGGCTGGAGCTGGACTTACACTCAGCGATCACCACACTGCATGGAAGGAGACTATTCATAATCTTTAGTAAGTGCATGACTGAGCAGCAGAAGAGGAAAAAGAAGGTTTTGTTTTCTAAATTCGCAGGGGTAGTGTGTTAACGCAACCGCTATCCCTGCTTAAAAAATTGCTGGATACAGTAGCTGTCAATATTTTTTGATAATGAATCAAAATTTGTGACAATGTTGCCCAATAATATTTGGAGCAACATTGTCACTCTTGCTGAGTAGAGCCCTGAATCTTTTATTTAGACTATATTCCTCTCTGACCACACTCTGGTCTGGTTTTAGCTCTGAATAATTGTTGATAAAGGACCATTTAGGTTATGGAGATTCCCATTTCACCTCTCACACTCCAGAAGTTTCTGTAATAAATTGGAATCTGCCTAAAAGGAATATAGGCTCAATAATCTCTCCCATGTCGAAACTGACCCAGCCCTGTTTTGGCAGACTACCAAATAAGTGTTAAGGGGGAAAATTATTTTATATTTCTCCAATTATGGGAAACAACAAACTGCTACTTATTTAGAGCTTTAAAATTAATGGAAAATGGAAAACTAGAATAATGGATCCTTGCATAAGTCGAACACTGTTAGTATTATACTAATTAGATTTGACCCCTTAGTGTTCATCACAAATTCTTATGTATATTAAAGGGGGTGCAGTGTTTTGAAAACTGTAAAGCTGGGTACACACTGACAGATATATCTGTCCAATCTGTCTGGTGGGAAGGAAAATCTGGGTATGTATGGGAGCAAATACCAATAGAAATTTGCTCCAAAACCCAGGAAGACAGATCAGATTTTCCTTTCCACCAGACAGATTGGACAGATATATCTGTCAGTGTGTACCCAGCTTTAGACCTAAAATGCCAAAGAAGAAAAAAAGTGACACATACCAAGCAGCTTAGCTATAATGGAACTATTATAGATATTATTGTCTAATCTTACTCATATATCGAGTCCACTGTTCCTATCCATATAGGGAGTACCAAGTGAATATGTTACTTTGTATTGGCTACACATTAAGCCGTAACACAAGTATGTACCCCTTTCCCCGCACACGTGATTATAAACCTGAGATAGGAACAAATAGACACTGTGTGTCATGATCATTACATTAAAAGGAGTTCACTGACACAACATTAGGGGGATTAATGCTGAACTTGACTTAACAGCTCAGGCAGAGCAGCAGTACCTGGCTTGCATATTAACCTTTTCACATTGGAGATCTTTGTCTTCAGTCAGACGTGGAGACACTAGATGAATCATTAGGTCATCTGGAAGGGGTTTGGTAACAAGTTGCAATAGTTTGGCAATTCCATTTCCCTGTAGTGTGTCAGTTAGAACCATGCTAATGAAGTGTATCCATTATATCCTTTAACTCTCTGTGATACTACCATTTAAGCCCAGCAGTACTGGTGACACTCTATTGTTTATTATATACACAGAACACAAATGACATATTACCTTTAGAACTGCAATATCAGACATTGACCTACTGTTGAGTGTATTTACTACGATATGTCCCTTAGTCTACAGACACCTGTCTGACAAATAGACCAGAAGCCATTGAGCTACATGATATTGAGATACAGACAGACGCATTAATACAGACAATAAACAGTGGTTGCACTATTTTATTAATATATTTTTTCTTTATATTTCGTTACTTAAAATTTTAGTTAGGAATAATAATAGTTATATTTTAATTATATAAATCATTTTCCCTGATCTTATTTTTGATTTACTGTTAAATTGCATACACAGATCTGCAAGTGCCCCACAAAGGAATGTATTTTTCTTTCTGTGTCTGCACTGTTGGTTTATTCCAGGGTGCACCTCTTTTAATGATATCAGCTATTGTTTTTGGAATTATGTGTGAAAGGGAAGGATCTGTGGTATAATGAAATACTTCTGTGCGGATGATTCACTTCTTTTTGTATATGCTCTTATAGACAAGTTAGCAATCACAATCATTTGTTAATCTTATTCAGAGATGTTGTATACATCTTTCTCTATGTAGTACCTGCTTTTAAATACAGAGTTACAAAGCATTACCAGTTTGTTTGCATTTGCTGGTGTTTGTGTGAGTAGTCTATGATCAGATCACATGGCATATACACATTAATAAATGCAGTCTCTTGGTCCCTGTCAAACTGTTTTTTTGTTGCATGAGAAAGCTAATGTTGTGAAACATGTCTTGGCAAAGTGGACCTGCTGTGTAATAATCACTATGGTGTAAATTTACTAAGGGTCGATTTGACTTTTGTTTTGTAGTACGATTTAGCTCACCTCAAACTGACTCAAATCAAAAGTTCAAATCCCTCTTCAAATCCCTCATTTACTAACATTCAATTTGAGAAGCAATTCTCAAATCAAATTCGATTTGGTTTGGTTTGGAGCAGAGATTTACTTTTCGATATAACATGTTCATGTATAAATCAAGCAGCAAATCCCACTTCAAACCGAACTGCAAATCCCTGACTGCATAGAACTGCTTCATGCTTTCACTTTCAGAATAAGCAGTTAGTTTTCACACAGATACATACAGACAGTGCATGCATGTATCTTACTGTAACAAGCTTATAAATAGTTGAATTTAGAAAAAAAATTATGTGGGGTCCCCCCAAAACAGAACCAGCTCCGGAATTTTCATAACCAGTCCTAGTTGTCTAAGTACAGGGAAAAAATTGCATAGGGTTCCACTGTACTTAGTCCAACCAGCATTGGGCTCTGGGAACCAGTTCTGGTTCTGGATTTACAGGGGCAAAATTGCATAGTGTTCCCCTGTAAGATCCAAAATCAGCATCGGACCCTTTCTAGTGGGGAACTGATGCCACAGCCAGGGAAGCCCATTGCATGGGCCCCCAAGCTGCAGCATCAGCCCTGACCATTAGTCAACCCAGGCCAGGGATCTCTGGGGAGTTGGGGGACCCCCAATAGAGGGGACCCCCTATCCAGGACACCCCTAGCCTAGGTTGATAGCCCGGGGCTATCACCTCCACCCCTGGGTGGTGGGTGGTGGGTTGATAGTGTAGGTGTAGTGCATTTTATATAGTTTTAAATATTGTCTTTTGCTGTGGAACTGCAGGTTCCAGCAAGCATTCCCCACATGCTGGTACTTGGAGAACCACAAGTACCAGCATGTGGGGCATTAAGGGCCCACTGGTACCTGTAGTTTCGCAGCAAAAGCAATATTGAAAAAAAAACACACCGTACACAGTATAATTTTATTAAACATACATGCACTCACACATGCATACACACATGTACTCATACTCACATATGTATCCCTATAACATCGATCCTCTTGTCCAGTTGAATTTCCATACGGTACCTGTGGGGAAAAAAACATACTCACCTTCTCCTATGCGTTCTTCTGTCCTCTTAGTTCCAAAGTAGGCATCCAAGGTCTTCTTAAAATAAAAAAAAATGAAAATGCGAACCACGCAACTGATAACAACCAGGATGGTTTTCTCACAAATGAAGAGCTCAGAGACAGCTCTAGTCTTTGTAGAGCCATATCTGAGCATTCATTGGCTGATAGAGGTGAGCCCCTGCCTCTCTCAGCCTTTGAACGGCTCCTTCATTGAAGTCAATAGAGAGCCACAGTGTAACTAAAGTTTATTGTGCAGTTCCCACGATTGACTTCAATGGAGGAGCCGTTCATTGGCTGAGAGACTGGGACTGACCTCTCTCAGCCAATGAACACTCAGATATCAACCTAGGCTAGGGGTGCCCTGGAGAGTGGGACCCCTTTATTGTGGGGGTCCCCAACTCCCCAGGGATCCCTGGCATGGGCTGACAAGTGGTCAAGGCTGATACTGTGGTTGGGGGGGCCTGGTTATAGGGCTTTCCTGGCTGTGGCATCAGTCCCCCACTAGAAAGGGTCCAGTTCAGGTTCTGGATCTTACAAGGGAACCCTATGCAATTTTTAACCTATAAATCCAGAACCAGGACTGGTTCCCAGAGCACAGTGCTGGTTGTATTAAGAACAATGGAACTCTACTTATTTTTTTCCTGTACTTAAACAACCAGAACTACTGCTGCCAGCCCTCCACTGGCCATGCAGCTTGTCGAAGTGTGCATCTGCCGGCACCCTGAGATGAAGTTTTTATTTGTGAAGAGAAGACCTGTCATGCGGCAAAGAAAAATAATTAAAAAAAAAACCTCCTAAATGACAGGGGGGGACATGCCTGGGTGTCTCCCCCCTGAATCCGCCACTGCCAGTGGATGTGTACATGAGCAGGTGTGTATCTACCACCTGGCCGTGGATGCCCCCCTCCTTGGCCAGTGCCCCTGGGGACTGCCATACTGGCCAATGTGTAGATATGCCCCCGCATATCAACACCTCCTCCCAAATACTACCACTAGCATACCCTGTTCAAAAAGTGGTAAGCAGACAACAGCAAACAGTTTTGCACACTCCATAGAGCTTACATCAATCTACATCAGTAAAGAGACATAGTCCATGGGGAAACCGGTGCATGCTTAATATGTGGAAAGTCCATGGCTAATTTCATTCAATATATGCGGGAATGCCGAAGGTGAAAATTTTGGAATAAAATGCTTGACTACAATAATATGATATTCTCTAATCAATGCACATTTTTTCTGGTTTAGTGATTTTAGCATCGAGTTGACTAAGTAAATTAACTTGGTTTATTAATTTTAAATTAGTTACTTTTTAAATCCACTAAACTACAGCACCCAATACTAAAGTACCTAATAAAAGTAATATTCTAATCATAAGGTAATCAATTTTATTGTACATTTGTGTTTTTGCCCAGTTTTAGGTATCCATATGTGTATATTGCAATGAATTCATGCTATTGTTGTACAGTTCAATATTATCAAAATTGTAAAATAATTCCTGTTTATTTATCTTAAAAAATATTTGCTATAGATATATGTAACTTTAATGTTGCATAGGGAAAATATACACTATAATACCAAAAAATGCAGTATCTTTAAATAAAAATAAGTTAAATCTCACTTGTGCTCTATATTTAAAGGTAAACATTGTTTTTTTGGTCTGTAGCACCTAAATTGTCAGTAAAGTCAGTGTCCAAAGAAATATAAAAAGCAGAAACTTACCCTTTTGATGACATGGATCCCATGAAACCCATCAGCAATTGCTATAGAGATTGTTATTTTTTAGACACTCTGATAAATTGCAATTAAAACTTTATAGGAATGTTTTGGTATATATGGATTCATTTGGGATACCACAGCCTCTGTTGACTTGGCCGGAGCACCCCTGAACCTACAGAACTGCCGGTGATTGCGCTGGCTGCCGCACACTCAGGGGTCGCGGTCTTTGTCTTTGCCGCGGGTCAGTGAACAAAGTAGCTTGGTTGCCAGATGTCCAGAGTGGCTCTCCTGCTTGTAAAATCCCATCTCTGGAGCCTGGGCAGCTGGATTGGTGAGTCCCTGTACTCCTGTGTCTCCTATCCTGACATGCCCATTGCTTGCCCCAGATGGTGGCTGTAACAACAACCCAGCCATCTTGTTTTTCTGGAGTCTGGTGGTTTCATAGGGGACTCTCCTCACTTGCTTGGTCAGCTCCTCTATAAGGGTCATTCGGCAGAAGACGGAGCCCAGTACCTGTGTGTTATACCGTCCTTGCAAGCGGATAATATTCTAATAGATACTTACCATAGTCAACTGTGTCGACGATGTGAAGATACCTATCTAAAGAATGTTGTCCCTTCCTGGGTAATGCTTTACCTACCAATGCAGTCATTTCCTGAGTTGCTTCCCCCAAAACACTCCTCTGGTCCATTTCAAATTGGGATTTCTACTCATTCGTCCGATTATGCCGTCAAAGAAAACAAGACAACTAAAACTTCCAGCAACAATCCGATTTCCTACTGCCCCTATATCTAAAGTCAGACAGATGCCTTCCCCAACATCTCGAGCATCATCTATGTCCACTTCATGGGATTAGATTTCACCAGCTGACCTGGGACTATACCTGGATGTTAATGCACCACTAACCACACAGGCAATGTTTCAGGTTACTTACATATAATGACTCACATACAATTGCTCAAATATAATGCTAAAGACCCAGATGGTCATTAAGTCCCATGGGAAAAAAGTCCCTAATGTAAAGATCCACCTTATCTCACACTGAAGTAATTTGGCTGCTCAACTCCCACCCCATAAAGATGCTGGTACATGATCGATCATATGATATAATGATGCTATCACCTGCTGAGACAGTGGCTTCAAGTCCCAAATAGGATGCATGTTGCTCATTCTTCATCATTAGAAAATATAATTTTTTTCAATGCATGTGACTGTCTTAATGGTATTGCATGAAATCCATATGATGAAGTGCTTTTCACTTTTGTGAGTGAGATTTCAGTTATTTCCATTTTAAGATACTGCATTATATTGTATATCAGTGTCTATATTCCCTATGCAACATTACATATACATATAAATATAGCAAATATTCTTTAAGATAAATAAACAGGAATGTCATGAACAATGTCATGAATTATTTGCAATATTAGACTCATGGATACATAAAACTGGGCAATAACAAAAATGCACAATAGAATTGATAGAATCTATAGAATTGATTACCTTATGATAACAATTTTGCTTTTATCTGGTACCTTAGTTTTGGGTACAGTAGTTTAGTGGATATAAAAAGTAACTAAATTAAAATGAAGAAAACAATTGACTTAGTAAACTGGATGCTAAAATCACTAAACTGCAAATAAAACAGGTTTGCCATGTGATACTTTGGTGCAATTGGTCAGTGTGTGGTACACATAAGATAAAACCTACTGAGCGTTGCTGAGGTTGTGAGTTCAAACCTCACTGGGAGCAATTGCAATTTTCTTTTTGATGTCATTAGTCATTGATTATCAACTGCTACCTGAACATCATGTTACGAAGGTAGAAAGAAAAATACACAAACATGACTGTTTTTAGTTAGCAGAACACACATCTGCTTTGGTTCAAATGTACTGTAAACATTAATTTAGTCAGTCAACAAATGGAATGCAAAAGACTGCCTCTGTATTGCTAAAAGAGTTGCGTCAATCTTTTTTGGTGCAATGTAAATGAGGGTCCATACTATTATTCCTATAGCTCAACAAATAATGATGATACTAATCAAATCAAAAATCAGTTTCACAAAGTGTTTTTGTAAAGCCCCAGTGGCCTAATGGATAAAGGCACTTGCCTGCTAAGCCAAGGATTCTGGGTTCAAGTTCCATCGGGGGTGATAGCCTTTATTTCATATATATCATTACTGGAGATGCTACTTTTATTCTTGCTTGAGACTGCACAAATGGCTCCACAAGAAACCTTTATCAGCACAACAATCTGATACTGTTCAGATTGTAAATTATGGCCCAGTATCTAAAAACAGACATTTATCATAATGACATTGTGGTTTAGTTTCTGGATAATTTTCCTATCACCTGGCACAGTGGCTTCAAGTCCCATCTAGGATACATGTTCCTTTGTTGCTCATTCTCATTACTAGAATTTTTTTTTTTCAATGTAGATGACTGTCTCAATGATATTGCATGAAATCCATATCTTTTAAAACTTACCTATAAGGTTTTAATTGCAATTTAATATCAGAGTGGCTAAAAAATAACAATGTCTATGGCAGAAGCTGATGGGTTTATTGAAGACCTTTCATCCATGTCATAAAAAGTTTAATTTTCTGCTTTACATATGTCTTTGCACACTGACTTTACTGAATTTTTAGACACTACAGGCCCAAAAAAAACAATGTCTACCTTCATATACAGAGCACAGGTGAGAATTCACTTATTTTCATTTAGAGATACTACATTTTTTGGTATTACAGTGTATATGTTTCCTATGCAACATTAAATGTACATATATCTATAGCAAATATTATTTAATATAAATAAACAGAAATTATTTAGCAATTTTGATAATACTGTACTGTACAACAATGGCATGAATTGTTTGCAATATACACCTATGGACACATAAAACTGAGCAATAACACAAACGTACAATAGAATTGATAACCTTATGATTAAAATATTACTGTTATTAGGTACCTTAATATTGGGTGCAGAAGTTTAGTAGATTTAAAAAGTAACTATTTTAAAATGAATTAACCAACTTAACTTACTTAGTCAACTGGAGGCTAAAACCAAAAAACTAAAAATAATATGTAGTGACCATGTGATCCTGTGGCACAATCAGTCAGCGCACTGTACTGATAAGACAGTATCTGTTGAGCAATGCCGAGATGCTGAGAAAAAACACAAATGACTGTTATTAAGTTGCCAGTACACACATCTGCTTTGGTTCAAATGCACTGTAAACATTCCTTTAGTTAGTCAACAAAATGGAATGCAAAAGACTATCTCTTTATTGGTAAAAGAGTTGCATCAATCTGTTTTGCTGCAATGTAACATGAGGGGCCATACTAATAGGTCTGATTAGTATAAGCACATTTCATGCTGGGATTTGTAAAGCAGAGAACAAAGTAAATGGCTTCCATACAATATTAATAGTCACATGATTTAGTGAACTTAATACTGAAACCTCATAGAATATTTCCTCTTTAGTTCAATTACTATGACTGATTTCTTTTTTGCACATTGCTTTGGGTATTTTTAATTATATAATGTATAGAACACCTTTTAAAGCAGTAGCATTCAAGTATTTCATTGGACTTGATAGAGATACCCTATTGACTGTAATTTTTAAGTATATTAAATGTTTAGCATAATAGTTTAAGCATATAACAAAATTCCTCATTATTCTAAGAATATCTAGTGACTCAATGGGCCAGTGCAAATGTACTACACCTTTGGAATTGGACAGTCACAGGTTATATTCCTATGACATATATGTTGTTTATGTGGTTTACAGCAATAGTAGTCAAGTTTTTCCATGGACTTGATAGTGAAACCCTATAGATTGTTTTTTTTAAGTATATTAAATTTTACAGCATAATGTCTTAAAACTATTACAAAATATAAAGTTAATCAGAGATGATCATGTGGCTCAATGGGCTTTATTCAACATGTAATTCACCTTTGCAGTGAAACTTCCCCAGGTTCTATTCCAATGATGGATTTGGTTAATGCATTTAGCTTTGTGTCTCTTTGCTTATGTAATGTTTCATATCCCTTAGCAGCAGAAGTAATCTAGTGTTTCAAAGGACTTAATGGTGAAACCTTATTGACTGTTAATTTTTTAAGTATATAAATTTTGTAGCATAATTGCTTAAAACTATGACAAAAAATAGAACTTAAGAATGTCATGTGGCTTAATGGGCTAGTGCACATTTTCTATTGGTCTGCAAAGTGACAGTCACAGGTTTTATTCTTATGATGGATATGTTTTTTACATATTGCTTTGTGTCTCTACACTTATGTAATGCATAGTACCTTTTAAAAGCAGTAGTAGTCAGGTGTGTAAATGGACTTGATAGTGAAACCCTATAGACTGTTTTCTTTTAAGTGTATAACACCTAGTGGAGATAATGTGGCTCTGTGGGCTAGTGCAAATGTACTATATATTTGGCATGGGACAGTCACAGGTTGTACTCCTATAACAGATATGTTTTTTTGCATAGTTCCCTTTAACAGCATTAGTAGTCAAGTGTTTCCATGGACTTGATAGTGAAACCCTGTCAATTGTTTTCTTTAAGTACATTACATTTTGCAACATAATGGCTTAAAACTATGACATACTGTCTCCTTATCTTAAGAAGTTAATATGACTCAGTGGGCTAGTGCACATGTCCTTTAATTTGGAGTGTGACAGTCACAGGTTCTATTCTTACATATTGCTTTTTTGTCTCTTCACTTATGTAATGCATAGTACCACTTAACAGCAGAAGTAGTCAAGTGTTTCCATGGACTTGATAGTGAATCCCTATGGATTGTTTTTTCTAAGAATATTATATTTTGAAGCTTAATGGTTTAAAACTATGACAAAATTTATTATAAACAAAATAAGTTCACGTGTATCAATGGGCTTAGTGCCCATGTACTAGGGTTTTGGAATTAGACAGTCTCAAGTACTATTACTATCACAGATATGTTTTTTGCATGGTACCCTTTAAAAGCAGTTTTAGTCAAGTGTTTCCGTGGATTTTAAAGTGAAATCAAATCAATTGTTTTACTTAATTATATTAATATTTGCAGCATAATGACTTAAAACTCTGACAAAATACTAAGTTATAGTACGAGTAACATGTGGTTCAATGGGTTAGTTCACATGTGTTATAGATTTGTAATGTGAGAGTCACAGGTTCTATACCTCTGACAGATATATTTTTTGCATGGTACCCTTTAAAAACAGTACTAGTCAAGTGATTCCATGGACTTGATAATAAACCCTCTTTTTTATAATACATTTTGCTGCATAATTGCTTAAAATTCTGGTATAACATCTTATTATTCAATGAAGAAAATATGGCTCTAGAGGCTAGTGCATGTTTACTACAGCTTTGGAGTGGGACAGTCATAGGTTATATTCCTAAGAATAATATGTCTTTTGCATAGTACCCTTTGAAGGCAGCAGCAGAGAAGGGTTTCCATGGGCTTGATAGTGAAACCCTATCGATTAAGTATATTAAGTTTTGAAGTATAATGACAAAACTATGACAAACTGTCTCATTGCCTTCAGAAGATCATTTAGCTCAGTGGGCTAGTGCACACATATACGAATATTTTAGAGTGGGACAGACACAGGTTCTATTCCTGTGATCGATATGTTTTTTCATATTTCTGTGTGTCTCTTCACTTCTGTAATGCATAGTACCCTGTAACAGCAGTAGTAGTCAAGTATTTCAATGGACTTGATAGTGAAACCCTAAAGATTTTTTTTAGAGTATATTACATTTTGCTACATAATGGTTCAAATCTATGACAACATCTCCTGCTACCTAATGCAGATCATGTGGCTCAATGTGCTAGTGCCTATGTACTACAGCTTTTTGAAAGGAACAGTCATAAGTCCTATTCTTCTGAAATGTATGTTTTTTGCATAATGCCCTATAGCTTGTTTTATTTTTGTCACATTTTAAAGAATAATGGTTTAAAACTATGACATTTCTTATCTAGAGAAGAAGGTCATGTGGCTCAAAGGGCTAGTGCACATATACTAGAGTTTTGGAATTGGACAGTTACAGGTTCTAGTCCTGTGCTAAATATGTTTTTGCATAGTAGTCTTTAATTGCAGTAGTAGTCAAGTGTTTCCATGGACTTGATTGTGAAACTCTATCGATTGTTTTTTTAAATATATAAAATTTTGCAGCATAATGGCTTAAAACTATGATAAAATGTATCTTTATTCTGAGATAATCACTTGGCTCAATGTGCTAGTTTACATGTAATACAGTTTTTGATGGGACAGTCAAAGGTTCTATTCATATAACAAATATGTTTTTGCATATTGCTTTGTGTTTCTTCACTTATGTAATGCATAGTACCCCTTAACAGCAGTAGTAGTCAGGATTTTCAATGGACTTGAGAGTGAAATCCTATTGACTGTTAATTTAATAAGTATATTAAATTTTTCAGCATAATGGCTTAAAACTATGAAATAATGACTGGTTATCTTAAGAAGATCCTGTGGTTCAATGGGCTAGTGTACAAATACTTCAACTTTCTAGTAGGATAGTCATAAGTTCCATTCTTATGTTGGCTATTTTTTTGCATATTGTTTGGTTTCTCTTTACTTATGTAATGCATAGTAATTTGAACACAGTAGTAGTCAAATGTTTCAATGGACTAGATAGTGAAACCCTATCGACTGTTTTTTAAGTATATTAAAGATTGCTGCATAATAGCTTAACACTATAACAACATTTCTTGGTTTCCTTAGATCAAGTGGCTTAATGGGCTAGTGCACATTTTCTATAGTATAGAAATTGGACAGGCACAGGTTCCATTCCTATGACAGTTATGTTTTTTGCATATTACCCTTTTAAAGAAATACTAGTCAAGTGTTCCAATGGACATTATAGTGCAACCCTATATATTGTTTTCTTTTAATTATATTAAATTTGAAAGCATAACAGTTTAAAACTATGACAACATTTCTTGTTAACAAAAGTAGATCCCGCTAGTGCACATGTACTATTGATTTGGAATTGGAAAGGTTTTATTCCTATGACTGATAAGATTTTTTTGCATAGTACCCTTTAATAACAGTAGAAGTCAAGTGTTTCCATGTACTTGATTGTGAAACCCTATCAATTGTTTTTTTAAGTATATAAAATTTTGCAGCACAATGGCTTGAAACTATGACAAAATGTTTTTTATTGTACTAAGAAGATCTTGTGGTTAAATGGGCTAGTACACATGTATTACACCATTGGGACAGGGAAATCACATGTTCTATTCTTAAGACACATATGTTTTTTGCATATTGCTTTGTGTCTCTTCACTTATGTAATGTAAAGTACCCTTTAACAGCAGTAGTAGTCAAGTGTTTTAATAGACTTGATAGTGAAAATATAATTTTTTTAAGTATATTAAATTTTGCATTAAGGCTTAAAATTATGACAAAATGACTCATTATCCTAAGAAAATCACTTGGCTCAATGGGCTAGTGCACATTTACTACACCTTTGGCAGCCGATGCGCTCAGACCGGGTTGATGGCCCCCCATAAATCATGCGCACGATGGCACCGGCGCGTCGTGCACATGAGTGAGACCTGCTACGACCGACAGTGCCGGTCGTAGCGGGTCTCGATCCAAAGGGGGCGAGCTGTCGATGTTGATTGACAGCTCGTCCCATTTGGAAGGCGGGCCAGGGGATGGCAGCCCAAACGGGGGCTTCCCATGGGAATGCCTGCCATTTGTGGGAGGCCCCATTGACATCACTAGTGATGTCAGTGGAGAGCTTCTGGTTCTGACAGAGCCAGAAGCTCTCCAGGGCTTACGACAAGTGAGACCCTACCCTAGGGTCTCATCATAAGCCCCGATGGTCGTGATGGTCAATGACCATTGCGACCATCACCCTAATGGTTGTTAGAGCTGTGGGTGTAAACCCACAGCCTAACGACCGAAACAGAGGCGGGTGGTCAGGATGCAAGTGGCCGCCCAGTTTCTGAGCGACCGCTTGCATCCTCCGACCGCCTCTGAATGAGGCCCTCAAGTCCTATAATAGGTATGTTTTTGCATATTGCTTTGTTTCTCTTATCTTCACTTATGTAATGCATAATAGCAGTAGTAGTCATTTGTTTCAATTATAGTGAAACACTACTGACTGTTATTTTTTTAAGTATATTAAATTTTGCAGCATAATGGCTTAAACTATGACAAAATATGCCCTTAAATTAAGAAGATCATGTGGGTCAATAGGCTAGTGCACATGTTCTTTTGGTCCGGAGTGGGACAGTAACAGGTTCTATTCCTATGATGGATATGTTATTTTCATATTGCTTTGTGTCTCAACAATTATGTAATGCATGGTTCCCTTTAAGAGCAGTAGTAGTTAAGTGTTTTAATGGACATCATAGTGAAACCCTATCAATTGTTTTCTTTTTAAGTATATTACATTTTTATGCATAATAGATTAAAACTATGGCACCAGATGAATCTTTTCACTTGCACCAAATTGCACACAACACCACTTGCATCCTATCACTTGCCCGACATGTACACTGCTCCACTTGCATTACATTGCTTGCCTGATATGGACACTGCTCCAGCTATAACCCAATGTTTCACCAAAATGGAGACTGAACCACTTCCATCACACCGCTTGACTGATATGGACATTGCTCCAGCTACATCCCATTGCTTCACACACATGGAGACTGTACCATTGCCATCTTACCACTTGCCTTATATGGACACTGCACCAGCTACATCCCATCGCTTCACACACATGGAGACTGTACCAATTGCATCTTACCGCTTGCCTGATATGGACACTGCACCAGCTAAATCTCACTGTTTCACCCACATGGAGAATGCACCACTGCAATCTTACCATTTGCCTGATATGGACATGGTACAAGCTACACCCCACCACTTGATCATGGACACTGCAACGGTTGCATCATCCCAATTGTCAGCTGAAGCTAGGAACATGTCCAACAACAATGCATGTTTCCTGTCACCTAAACCACTGTGCATATTTGGAACCCCATTGCCTGACTGTTACAAATCCAAATGCCTAGTCCATGTGAGACCCCAAGAACCCAGCCAGTGAGATCTTCACCAATAACAACCGCCCATTGTTCCCTTACAAATTGGATACATTTACCGTTACTTAGGCTGCCGCCTGGACTTATGGTCAAGGTAGTAGTGGCTCACATGGAGGTACAAGGGAATTCAATAGATGAAATGTACAGTTGGAACAGATGCAGGTGATGGTGAGGCTTTGAGGAAAAGAAGAGGGGATGTTTGACCAATGGTATGACATGAAGTGGTTTAAAAATGCACAGCAGCCAATGATGCAGCAATAGTATCGATGGTGCACCAATAGTGCCGATGGTGCGGCAATTGTGCCAATGGTGCAGCAATAGCTGTTAGTAAATAGTGTAGTCTTTGAAAATGGCTTTGGAAGCTGATGATGCGGCAAATGTGCCGATGGTGCAGCGATTGTACCGATGTTGTGGCAATAGTGCTGATGGTGCAGCAATTGTGCCAATGGTGCAGCAGTAAACAGTCTAGGTTTTGACAATGGCTTTGGGAGCCGATGATGCAGCAAATGTGCCGATGGTGTGGCAGTGGTACCAATGGTGCAGCAATAGTGCCAATGGTGCTGCAATTGAGCCGATGGTGTGGCAATAGCCATTAGTAGTCTAGGTTTTGGCAATGGCTTTGGGAGCCAATGATGCAGCTATAGTGCCGATGGTGCGGCAATAGTGCCAATGGTGCAGCAATTGCCATTAGAAAACAATGTAGGTTTTGACTGTGGCTTGGGAGCTTTATGAAGGCTGATGATCTGATGACAGCACGGGGACTGCTTGGTGCGGCTGGGAAGCCATATAGAAACCAATGTGCCTATGGCAGCACAGGGGCTGCTTGGTGCGGCTGGAAAGCCGTATGGAAGTTGATGAACCGATGGCAGCATGGGGGCTGCTTGGTGTGGCTAGGAAGCAGTATGGAAGCTGATGAGCCAATGGCAGCACGGGAGCTGTCTATTGCAGCTGGAAAGCCGTATGGAAGTTGATGGACCAATGGCAGCACAGGGCTGCTTGGTGCAGCTGAAAAGCCATATGGAAGTTGATGAGCTATATCATGAGGAGAAACAAACAAACTGACCATGCAGCAAATCCGATGAAACTCACAGACACGCTATAGTTGGCACAGCTGCAATAGTCCAGTGAGAATAAATAGGCTGAAGTCCAAAACAGGTTTGCGCTTTTGGAATACATCACTTCCTGAGGCATGCTGATCACCTAGCAACAGGAACAACTGAAGTACCCCGTCCTGTCTGGGCAATCTGTTAGAAGGATTCAAGTTGTGACAATGACTTGTAACAGTACCCACCCTTGACACGGGTTTGAAGAATCTGGTTTATCCGGAAAATCCTGAAAGAAACATCTTCTCAACCTGGGAGCATGTAATGCAAAATCAGGAACCCAGGAATGTTCCTCCAGACCATAGCCATTCTAGTGGACTAAGAATTGTATATGACCCCTGGAAATTCTAGAGTCCAAGATTCTCTCCACTATGAACTTGTGCTGACTGTGTACCATAACTGAAGCAGCCATGGATGAAAACCTGGGTTTGAACTTGACTGAAGAAATGACTGGTTTGAGCAAGGGACAATGGAAGGTATTATTGATACAGAGAGAGTTGGGTAATTGAAGTTTGAAGGCTACTGGGTTCACCTGTGAAATAATTGGGAATGGGCCAATAAACCTGGGACCCAACTTCTGCGTGGGTTGATGGAGCTTGATGTTTATAGTGGAGAGCAAAACCAAATCACCCGTTTTAAAACCACACGATCTCCGATGTTTGTCAACAGACCTTTTTGAGTGGAGAGATACCTTCCGGAGGCTTTGATGAACACCTTACTCCAAATATTTCAGAGCTGAGAGACAGAAGAAGAGGCTGATGATCCGGAGTCGAAGGTATTGGACCTTGGATTTTGCCTTATAACACAGAAGTATGGGGATACTGAAGATGCAGAATGGCATGAATTATTAAAGGCAAACTCAGCAAGTGGCAAATGAGATACCCAGTCATTATGACACTTTTAAACATAACAGCATAAATATTGTTCCAGACACTGATTAATACACTCTGTCCATTGGACCATGGATGATAACCTGAAGAAAGACTAAGGGCCTGATTCAGACCCGCTCGTGAGCACATAGCACTCGCAAGTGGATCGATGGTCCCCGACTGCGCATGCACCACCTCCGGCACAAGACCTGTACTGCAATGGCAGCTATGTTACAATGAGTCTCGCTTCAAGACAGGGTGGCTGTCGATGTTGATTGACACCTCACCCCATTTTGTAGGCGGGGAGGGGGGTGGCTGCACAAATGCAGGCATTCCCTTACTAATACCTGGCATTTGTGGACAGCCCTACTGACTTCACTCGTGATGCCAGTAGTGGACTTCCTGCTCTATTAGAGCAGGAAATCCACTCGGGCTTGCGAGAGCTGAGACCCTACCTCAGGGTCTCCTCGCAAGCCCGATGGTCGCAATAATCGTGACCATCGCCAGGCCGCCCGCAAAATCTGTGGGTCACCCACAGCTTAGCGAGCAGCCAGGAGGCCGGAAAAAATAAATAAATCCCCACCCTGATTCAGAGTGAGTGCTCACAAACAGCGAGTGGCTCTGCGTCAATGCCTAGAGAAGAACTGAACACTCTCAAGAACTGTACCACAAATTGTGATCCTCGATCCGAAACAATATCCATTGGTAAGCCATGTACCTGAAAAATGTGTTGAAGAAACAGACTGGAAATTTCCTCAGCAGAAGGAAATTTTTGTAATGGTATGAAGTGTGCCATTTTACTAAACCAGAACAGCAAGCTATCTGCTTGATGTTCCGTTATCTGGACCATCCAGAAGAACTGCTCTTCTAAATTTTTCTGGAACAAACAATCAACCAGAAGAACCAGCGGTGATTCTGATTGACATGCAAGAATAAGATCTGCCAGATTTTGGGTGAGGGCACAATGGAAAAAAGAGTCAGGAATGGTAGCTTCCACTGACCTTGATGTCCATTGAATCGGTCCAAAACTCCTGGATAGGGTGTCAGCCTTGATGTTCTTGGAACCAGGACAGAAGGAGATGAGGAAGTTGAACCAGGTAAAAAATAATGCCCAACGTGCTTGTCAGAAATTTAACCTTATTGCAGACTGAATGTAGGACAGGTTCTTGTGGTCAGTAAGAACCAATATTTGGTGTTTGTCCCCTTCCAGACAGCTTCTCCAGTCCTCGAAAGCCCATTTAATAGCTAGTAATTCTCAATTTACCACATCATACTTGCATTCAACGGAGGAGAATTTCCGAGAAAAGAATGCACACTGGTGCAACTTACTATCTGCCAGGTCTTTCTGTGACAAAATGGCTCCAGCTCCTACTTCAGAGGCATCTACCTCTAGGATAAAAGGAAGGTCAGAATCAGGATGTTGAAAGACAGGTGCTGAGTGAAAGCAACTTTGAGAGTTTTAAAAGACTAGATCGCCTCGACTGGCCAATTTAAAGTATCTGGTCCTTTTTTGGTCAGATTTACAATGGGTGCCACAATGCTGGAAAAGGATTTAATGAATCGGCGATAGTAATTAGAAAAGCCGAGGAACTGCTGGAAGGCTTTAAGGGAAGTTGGTTGGTCCCACTTAAGTATAGCCTCGACTTTTCCATGATCCATTGAAAATCCCTGGCACGAGATGGTATATCCCAGAAAAGAAACCTGAGTGACATCAAAGGCACATTTCTCCAACTTGGCATACAGATGGTTCTCCCACAATTTTTGAAGAACTTGACATACGTGCTGATGATGTTGATTCAGCGATTGGGAAAAATGAGAATGTTGTCCAGATATACGACCATGAATACTCCGAAAAACTCATGAAGAATGTCATTAATCATGTCCTGGTAAACAGCTGGGGTATTACATAAGCCAAAAGCCATGACTAGATACTCATAGTGTCCAGAATGGGTACTGATAGCCATTTTCCACTCGTCCCCACTCTTGATTCGAATCAGGTTGTATGTCCCTCGGAGGTTAATTTTGGAGAAGATATTAGCATGACGCAGCTGATCAAACAGTACTGGAATGAGAGGTAATGGATATGAATTTTTTACCATAATGTTGTTGAGTCCTCTGTAATCTATACAGGGACGAAGAGACCCATCCTTTTTTCCCATGAAGAAAAAAGCAGCTCCTAGTGGTGAATTTGAGGGATGGATGAATCCTTTTGACAAGGCATCCTCAATGTACTCTCTCATAGCTTTTTCCTCCGATGCTGAAAGGGAATACAACTGGCCTTTGGGTAATTTGGCATCTTGAATCAAATTGATGGCACAATCGCAAGATCTATGTTGAGGACGAACATCCACAAGCTTTTTGGAGAAAACATCAGTGTAATCCCGGTACTGAAGTGGAATGGTTGGAGGCATCTCAGCCACTGTAGTTAATACAGATCAAATAGGCATGGTCAAGCAATGACTTTGACAGATCTGACTCCATCTGTTTATCTCACCAGATTGCCAATAAATCATGGGATTATGGGCCTGATTCAGACCCACTCACAAGCGGGTCGATGGCCGGGCAGTGCTCACGCACGGTGTGCACACTGTGCGTGCTCGAGCCCCAGAGAGAGTGATAACTTCACTCACTCAGGGCTTGCAGCAAAATGGGCAGCTGTCGATGTTGATCAACAGCTCGCCCCGTTTTGTAGGAATGTTGGGGCGGTGGCTGGCCAAACGGAGGTGTTCATGAAGGAACGCCTGCCATTTGGGGGTTGCCCTGCTGACATCACACATGATGTCAATAGTGAACTTCCTGCTCTATTAGAGCAGTAAGTTCACTGAGGCTTGCGGTGCACGAAACTCTACCACAAGGGTCTCGTCGCAAGCCCGAAGGTCGCTTCAAAAAAAAAAACGGCCCACCCTGATTCAAAGTGAGTGTTCACAAATAGCCTCTGAATCAGGGCCTATGATCACTAAGCCATGGGAAACAAATAATGACTGGAGCCAAGGGACAATGGAGGAGATAAAAAGACAAAATTTCTGAGCGTAATAAACCCATCGATAACTGGTGAGGAGGTGTCTTACATTTCACATGACCTGATGAAATCAAACCTCCGACTACACCACAGATAGGAATTTATTGTTCCAAGGGGACAGCTGGTACACCTAGAGTGCAAAAGAAAAGAAAATCCATGAAGTTGCCTGCTGCCCCACTATCAATGAAGACTGAAGTAGTCAAAGTGGAATTGGTGAGTTGGATGGCTGCTGGGACTAAAAAAAGAAAATTCTTGGAGGAAATGGATGCCAGGCCTAAGTGTTTATCCTCCCGAACACTTAGGCCTTGTGTTTTACCGGTCTGAGCGGACAGTTATTTTCAGTATGCCCCTTGTCACAATAATACATACAAAGGCTAAGAAACAGTCTTCTGCATCTTTCTTCTGATGATAGGTGAGAGGCGTCAATCTGTATTGGTTCCTCTGTGACCAAAGAAGGAACCCATGTGAGAGAATGAGGCGTTTTGATGGGAAGATTTTGTTCACGTCTACGTTCCCATAGCTGCCGGTCAATAATAATGGCTTGTTGCATAAGATCATCCAAGGATTCAGATATCGTATAGTATGGCAATAGTGCCGATAGTGCAGCAATTGTGCCAATGGTGTGGCAATAGCCATTAGTAAACAGTCTAGTCTTTAGAAATGGCTTTGGAAGCAGATGATGTGGCAAATGTGTCGATGGTGAATAGGGTCCTGCTCACGAGAGCTTACATTCTAAAGGGGAGGGTCAGACAAACAGAGGTGACACAGATGGGCTAGATAGTGAGGAAGGAACATAGAGTAGTGAGTTAGGATAAGTGCTGGAAAGAATTGAGGAAGAAATGGGTTTTGAGAGCCCATTTGAAGATTAAGAGCCAAGAAGCCAACTGATGGAGGAATTTTGAACGAAAGCCAGGGAGATGAAAAAAGGCAGCTACTCGAAGAAGTTGGAAGAGGCAAATGTCATGAGTGTCGAATGGAAAGAATGAGATGGAGGGTTCATAAGGTTGGTAGGAGTGACCCAAGGATAGAAGGACCCCAAGGAAACCTCCAGGCCAGGGTGTGTGAGAGAATGTGAGGCCCCCAAAGGAGATAGCAGCAGGAGCAGTGGTGTCAGATGGGTAAATCCATGGTTTGGTCATGGCAGGGAGAATCAAGGCATTGCAGATGAAGCGCCAGTTTATTATAGACAGAACTGGCTTTCCAGAGGGAACAGGAGAGAGGGACAGAGTTAAGAGGTGAGAGGAGAATGAGATTATTAGGGTTAATGTAGTGTGGAGGTGATATTGATCTAGAGCAGAGGGATAAGGAGTGTGGGGGTATGTGGCTGGCTTTTGAATGAGGAAGGGTGACAGTAGGTAGTGGGTAAGGTGGAGGTTTAGAGTGGTGTGGAGAGGGAAGAGGACAGGTAACTTGGAGAAAAGAGAGGGTGCAGGGTTTAGTGGTGGTGCAGCAGGACCATAGTGGAAGAGAAGTGAATAATACTGGAGCTGTGGGAGATGCAGTGGAGAGACTTATATGTGATGAAGAGAGACAGATGAGGGGAAGGATGGGGAGAAAGTATAGAGGACTATGGATAGAGAAAAGAGGTGAAAACTGGTGGTAGAGGAGAAAATAATGTAGCTGCTGAGTGAGGAAGGAGTAGAAGAAAAGAGACATAGCTGTATCACAAGGAGAAACAAACTGACCATGCAGCAAAGCCGATGAAACTCACAGACATGCTATAGCTGGCACAGCTGCAATAGTCCAGTGAGCATAAATAGGCTGAAGGTTTGCACTTGTGGAATACATCACTTCCTGAGGTGTGCCAATCACCTAGCAACAGGAACAACTGAAGTAACCCCATTCTCTCTGGGTAACCTGTTAGAAGGATTCAAGTTGTGACCATGAATTGTAACACTGACATCCCATTAACTCTAATCACCAGTAAGGGCGACAACACTCTGTAAGAATTATCCAATCGACAGATGCATTGGTATGCACAAGCCATTTTCCAGGAACATGTGAATTATGATCTGTCCCTCAATTGGAACAAGCATGTGAATTTTGATGCAAAACAGCATAAAATTCTGATCCCCAACAATTTGAGAGAGGATAAACTATCAGTATGCCAGGCCCAGTCCAGAATAGGAAAGGAAGAATTGACAAGGCTAAAGGACACTTTGAAAGCATTACTATGGATGCCCAGAAAACAACCAAAGAGAATGGTAATTGTTATGATTCCTGGAGGGAATCAATGGTAAATGTAGAGCCAATGGACGATAGCCTTGAGGTCTGGTAGTGGCCTTTATAGTCGTGGCCAACAGACTGGTGATGTGAAGCAGCCTTGAGGCTGTTGGAGCTGGCTTGGAGGCTGATTGTGGCCTTTATAGTCGTGGCCAAGGGACTGATGGTGTGAAGCAGCCCTTGGGCTGTTGGAGCAGCCCTGGGGCCTGATTGTGGCCTTTATAGTTGTGGCCAAGGGACTAGTGATGTGAAGCAGCCTTTGAGCTGATGACACTCAGGTGAGGTATGCAACAGAATATGGGGCTGCTACCAGTGCCGCCGGGATGACACTTGCGATGGTGTGCTTAATAGTGCACCTGGAATACAGAGTTGCTACCAGTGCCACCAGGATGACACTGGCGATGGTGTGCTAAGTTGCGCACTTGGAACGCTGAGCTGCTACCAGTGCCACCGGGGTGACACTGGCGATGGTGTGCTAAATTGCGCACCTGTAACGCAGAGCTGCTACCAGTGCCACCGGGATGACACCGGCAATGGTGTGCTAAGTTGCACACCTGGATTGCAGAGCTGCTACCAGTGCCGCTGGGATGACACTGGCAATGGTGTGTGAGGTTGCGGACCTGGAATGCAGAGCTGCTACCAGTACCGCCAGGATGACACTAGCCATCGGATGATGATAGATGTTTCTGGGATAGGAAGTGCTCTGTGCTGCCCAGATGGTACAAGCAGCATGTGTGGATGGGATGCAGGTAGAGCTGCCTGGATGGAGTAAACAGCACACATGAAACACAGCTTGGCTGACTCAGGAACTCAACTGACAGGCAGGAGACAGGAAACAGAAGTGCGAAAAAACTTCTATCACTGGCATAGAGTGCTGGGCAGGCTGGAATTTAACAGAGACAGAGTCCAATCAAAGCAAGTCTCCCTTAATGACAGATTATTGAGCACCTGGGCTGTGTTCAGACAGAAAAATCAATCAATGTGCACCTGATGCTGCACACACAGACAGGCAGTAATTAATGCTGTGCCTCAGACTGGAAACTGCAGATCCTCACAGTACGCCCCCTTGATGAGGGGTTAAGGAACCCCTAGACCCTGGTTTGTCTGGAAATTCTCAGATGAAAAGATCTTTCCGGAATCTAGCGGCACTACTCCAGTCCATATCCCTTCCAGTGGACCAGGCATTCAAGGCCTCCCTGTGAGAGTCTGGAATCTAGAATTTTTTACACCACAAACTCTTAGTGTCCTTGGATCAGGACGGGTGAGGGTCTTGCTGGCCATCTAGAGCTGTATCTGAGGGATGCAGTGACCGGCTTGAGTAGATAGCAGTAAAAGTTGTTATTGTTTCTGAGGTTAACAGGAAGCTTCAGACAGAATGACACAGGATTGACTTGGGAGATAAATGTAAATGGCCCAATAAACCTGGGACCCAACTTAGGAGACCACTGGTGGATGTTGATATTTCTGGAGGACAGCCACACCAAATCTCCTACTTTGAAGTTACACAGTCGATGATGCTTATCTGCCCAAGTCTTAGCACGACAGGATGATTAATCAGACACTGGTGAAACTTTCTCCAAACTGAGCATAGCCTTGCAACTGATTGGAGGATGGAATATCAGTTGAAACTGTCTCAAAGGAGTTTGCTCTAGGGTGCAGCCCAGAATTACAGAAGATGGTGACACAGATGATGAGTGACAGGAATTGTTGAAAGCGAACTCTGCCATGGGAAGAAGGGACACCTAATCATTCTGGTACTTGGAGACGAATAATCAGAGGTACTGCTCCAGAGACTGGTTTGGCCGTTCTGTCTGACCATTAGTCTGTGGATGGTATCCGGATGACAGGCTGATCTTGATACCTAGGGTGGAGCAGAAATTCTTCCAGAACTGCGCCACAAATTGTGTCCCTCGATCAGAGATGATGTCAATGGGTAAGCCATGGAGTCTGAAAACATGAAGCATGAATATCAAAGACAAGTCCAGACGGCAACTTGGTGAGAGGAACAAAATGCACCATCTTGTTAAAACAGTCCACAATCATCCAGATAACAGAGCAACGGGAAGAGGGTGAATCCATGGCAATATGGGTCCACAGCTTGGAAGGAGTAGGAAGAGGAAGCAGAAGACCAGTAGGAGTTGTAAGAGGAGACTTGTTTCGAGCACAGATATCACATGCTAACACAAACTCCTGGACATCTTGACCCATATACTGCCACCATACTGTATGAGACAGCAACTGAACCATCTTAGTAATGCCTGGATGCCCGGATGATTTGGAAGAATGAAAATCCAGCAGAACCACCTTCCGAAATCTCTCTGGAACAAACAGTTTCCCTTGTGGCATTCCTGCTGGAGCCTCCGACTGTCAGGCACAAATGAGATCCGCTAGATTTCTGATTACAGCTAAATGGATGTTACAAGTGGGAACAATGGTATCATCCAAGAAAATGTTCGGCTGAACCGGTTGGAAACTGTGAGATAGCGCATCGACTTGTAAGTTCTTGGAGCCGTGCCGGAACGAGATAACATCATTGAAACAGGTGAAAAATAATGCCCACCTGGCCTGTCTGGCATTCAATCTCTTTGCGGACTTGATATACAACAAATATTTATGGTCAGTGAGCAACATGATGACATGGTTTGCTCCTTCCAGCCAGTGCCTCCAATCCTCAAATGCCCATTTGATGGGCAAAAGCTCACGATTCCCAATATCGTTTTTCTTCTCGGCTGAGACTAACTTTCGAGAGAAAAAGGCGCAGGGATGTAGTTTGCTATTCTCAAGGTCACTCAGAGGCATCTACCTTGACAATGAACGGGAGATCTGGATTGGGATGTCGGACTATGGGAGCGGAGATAAAGGCAATTTTTAAGGAGTTGAAGGCTTGAAGAGCTTCAGACGACCAGTTCATCACATCTGCTCCTTTCTTGGTAAGCTCTACAATAGGTGCGACTATGGATGAGAAAGATTTAATAAATCTTCTGTAGTAGTTGGCAAAGCCAAGGAAGCGTTGAACAGGTTTTAGATTGGTTGGCTGAACCCAATGTAAGATGGCCTTGACTTTGCCTGGGTCCATCAAAAATCCTTGAGAGGAAATAATGTATCCCAAAAAAGATACCTCTTGGACTTCGAATTAACATTTTTCTGGTTTTGCATATAGAATATTCTCTAGGAGTTTTAATAGCACCTGCCTCATGTGCTTACAATATTCTTTCAGGGAGTTGGAGTAAATCAGAATGTTGTCGAGGTAGACTACTGCAAATACCCCGAGATATTCTCTCAACACATCGTTGATAAAGTCCTGGAAAATGGCTGGTGCATTGGATAGACCAAATGGCATCACTAAGTATTCATAGTGGCCAGAATGGATGTTAAAGGCCATCTTCCACTCCTCACCTTCTCTGATGCAAACCAGATTATATGCCCCTCTGAGATCTAACTTGGTGAAGATGGAGGCCTCCCGGAGCTGATCACACAATACAGCAATCAGAGGCAGTGGGTATGAATATTCCCCGTGATATTGTTTAGACCTCGGAAGTCTATGCACGGTAGAAGGGAACCATCTTTTTTCTGCACAAAAAAGAAGCCCGCTTCGACCAGCGATTTGGAAGGTCGAATGAAGCCTTTCTCCAAGGCCTCCTGGATATATTCCTCCATCGCTTTGTTCTCTGGAAGAGACAGTGCATAAAGTTTACCTTTGGGAAGCCTTGCTCCGGGCAGAAGATCAATAGAGCAGTCATAGGTGCGATGGGGTGGCAGGATATCCACTGTCTTCTTAGAAAAAGCTTCTGCCATATCTCAATAAGGAGGCGGAATCTTGGAGGCCAATTCAGGCTGCATGGCAACAACCAGACGGACAGGGAATGTGATGCAGGTAGAATAGAAATCACTCCATTGAAGAAATTCTCCAGTTTGCCAATCAATGATGGGGTTATGTCTTCTGAGCCAAGTAAGACCTAACACCAATGGAGCCAGTTGACAGTGAAGCAACAAGAATGTGATCTCCTCGGAATGTAGAGCCCCAATGGATAATTGGATAGGAGATGTCTGAGAGACAACTACAATGCTGGAACGTTCCTCTCAATTAAGTCTAACAACAGAGAGAGGTCGTATTAGAGGTTCAGATGCTAGGCCCAATGATTTGAAGTAGGAGATGTCCATAAAATTTGCTGCTGCACCGCTAAGAATGCTTGAACAGAAGCTTGGCTGCCTTTCCCTTGAATGATGGTGGGGATTAAGACTGAATTAGCAGGAGAGACAGATGCAAGGCCTAGGTTTAGTGCTCCTACGACACCTAGACCCTGCCTTTTCCCGATTTAACAGGACAATTCAAAGCTGTATGCCCTTTTCCTCCACAGTATAGGCAGAGGCCCTGGGAGCATCTTCTTTGCTTCTCTTCGGCCGAGAGCCGATAGGCACCCAACTGCATAGGCTCTCCAGGATCTGGCTCAGTTACCCAAGCTCCTTCTCCATTCTACGTTCACAGATGCGGAAGTCACTACGAATTACTAGATGCATGAAGTCATCCAATGTCTCCGGAATGGTATGCTGGATAAGGATATCTTTAATAAGGTCTGACAAACCAAAGCAGAATTAACTTCATAGCACAGGGTCATTCCAACTGGAGTCATTCGCCCACTTATGAAACTCTGTACAGTAATCCTCTGCAGCTCTCTGATTTTGTGACAGGGACCAGAGTTTCAACTCTGCTAAAGTCGCCTTGTTTTGGTCATCATAGAGGAGGCCTAGAGCAGTGAAGAAATCATCCACCATCTGCAGAGCACTATGAGCTGGAGGCAGACCAAAGGCCCTGGTCTGAGGGTCACCTTGGAGCAAGGAGATAATAATTCCAACCCGTTGAGTCTCTGATCCAGAAGAAGTGGGCCAAAGCCTGAAGTATAGTTTGCAGCTTTCTCGGTGTCAGGACTGCAACTATTTCAGTACATAAAGATAGATTACTTTTTCCAAAGTTCCTTTGTGGTCATTGGAGGAGCTATCCTGCTTGCTGGCCTTCTTCACATACAGGGAATAAAGAGTTAAAGTGATCATCTGTTTCCAAGGTGTTGTCAGGTTGTGGGATTCCAAGATTGCTCATTATTTCAAACCTGATTCCATTTGGGTCACATGTTCTGAACTTCCTATGGATCACAGACCTCTAGTATAAGCCTGTTACTAACTGTGTCTCAGTGTCTGTGCAATGTTACTTTAAGGTCTTTCTTGGACTCCTGCCAGATCCATACTGTGCCTGTGGGTTGCGGTGGACTTTGCTATATCTCTGCTCATGTTCCAGCTAAGCTTCTGATGCCAGTTACCAGCCACACTACAGAGCTCAGCATAGCCATTGCCTAAGTATTGATTTTGCTCCATTGCTGTGGTTTCACTTTTTGCTGCACTATTTACTTTGCCTGTTGTCTCTCACTCCTATGGACATCGAACCCGTCTTCGTTACAGTTGTCAACTGCACCGTTACTGTTATCATCACTGTTTCGCAGGGCTCAACCCCATTCTGGATTCTAGTCATGCCACAGGGCTCAACTCTGTTCTGGAACCACATTGCTTTACAGGGCTCAACCCTGCTTCAACCTTCATTGCATCACGGGGCTCAACCCCGCTCCGGATTCTAGTTACACCGCAGGGCTCAAGCCTGTTATGGAATCACACCACTTCACAGGGCTCAACACTGCTTCAACCTCCGCATCACAGGGCTCAACCCTGCTCCGACCTCACTGATTCATAGGGCTCAACCCTGCTCCGACCTCATCGCATCACAGGGCTCAACCTTGCTCTGACCTCACTGCATCACAGGGCTCAACCCTGCTCCGACCTTATCGCATCATGGGGCTCAACCCTGCTTCAACGTCACAGCATCACAGGGCTCAACCCTGCTCCACCTATCACCGCATCACAGGGCTCAACACTGCTCCACCTTTCACCGCATTGCAGGGCTCACTCTGCTCTGGATCTCCATCTCTACAGGGTTTCACCCAGGTGAAGCTCCTCTATACCATCCTGAGGTGTTAGCCTCATACTGGACTCAGGGTTCCCTACCATATTAACTTTTCTGTGTTAAAGACTATATGTGGGGTTTTCCCCTATACTCATTATTGCTTATGTGAACCTCAGTGTTGTTGAGACTTTATGTGAGACATTGCTATTATATTTCTCCTTTGAATAAATTCTATTTACTTTATTCCATGCTATCGAGATTTCATGAAAAGGTAATTCCTAAAGCCACCCAGTTTATTGTGCCTAGTAGGCCTGCCTCCTCCCAGGAGTCTCAAGTGTCGGCAGCCATGACAGTTTGCACAGACCTAAAAATGAATCCAGATCTGGAACAGGCTACTGGGGTAAAGGTGGTTCAGGGTTTCACCGCTCATTTGGAAGTTCAGGAAAACACTCAAGTTCAAGTTTTGCAATGTCTACAGGATCTTTCCACATGTCTTGATAAACTTAAGATTCCTGTTGAAAGTACATCAAGGGTTTGAGCTTCTCATTTACATTTACCAACTCCTACCTCTTATGATGGCAATTCATTTGGAATTGACTTAAAGATGAGTTGGTGACTCGGGATCTTCCTGAGAATTTGGATGAGTTCATTTCATTGACTATTAAAATTGATCTGCATATGCGAGAATGAGGGGTTCAGAGGAGTCGCTCTGAGTGTTCTAAAAGTTCTCTACCCCTGTCTCGCTCTTTTCATAGTACATCTGATGAGCCTATGCAAATTAATAAAGCTAAATTGTCAGAAGTTGAGAAGCAACGTAGGAGGCGTTCTAATTTGAGCTTGTATTGTGCGTCCTCAGAACATTTCTTGGCTAAATGTCCAATAACGCCGGGAAAACGATTGTCCCTAGTTGATGGAGGGGAAGTCAAACTTGGGGTACTTTCTAAAGTTTCCCCCAAAAAGGATTGTTTCATTTCTGTGAGCATTCCTGATTTTGGTTCTTCGTGTCAAGAGTTTTCTGCATTGCTAGATTCTGGAGCAGCTGGCAATTTTATTTCATTGTCTTTGGTTCAGAAATTAAAAATTCCAGTTATCAAATTAACCAGTTCTTTTTCCCTTTCTGTGGTTAATGGGACTAGAATTTCTAATGGATATGTTACGCATCAAACAAAATATATGAAGTTGAGGGTAGGAGCTTTGCATGAAGAAAGTTTAGAGGTTTTTGAATTACCTATTTCTATGTATGATATAGTTCTTGGTTTACCATGGTTAACTCTTCATAACCATCATACTGATTGGACTTGTTCTAAAATTCTTTCTTGGAGTCCTAAATGCAAATTAAATTGTTTGACTCCTGTGGTACGATTGGATGAAGAGAAAGTAGATGTTCCACCTTCTCTACCATAGCCTTATCATGAATTTGCTGATGTCTTTTCTGAGCAGGTGGCAGACGAACTTCCACCGCATCGTCCCTGGGATTGTCCTATTGAACTTATTCCAGGTAAAATGCCACCCAAAGGTCGAGTATACCCTCTCTCTGTTCCTGAGACTCAAGCCATGTTGGAATATGTGCAAGATAACCTAAGAAAGGGGTTTATCAGGCCTTCTTCATTTTTCTAAAGAAAAAAGGTGGCGGTCTTCATCCATGTATTGACTTTAGAGGTCTAAATGAAATCACGGTAAAAAATAAATATCCTTTGCCTCTCATTACAGAATTGTTTGACAGAGTTAAGGGGTCTCAACTGTTTAGTAAACTTGATCTAAAAGGAGCTTACAACTTATCAGAGTAAAAGAGGGTGATGATTGGAAAACAGCATTTAATACGTGAGATGGCCATTATGAGAACCTCGTCATGCCTTTTGGTTTATGTAATGCTCCTGCGGTGTTCCAGGAGTTTGTGAATTACATTTTCTGAGACATACTTTATCAGTTTGTTATTGTTTATCTTGATGATATTTAGATTTTTTCCAGGTATCTTTTTGATCATTGTACCCATGTTAAAGAGGTATTAAGTCGTCTTTGAGCTAATAAGCTTTATTGTAAGATCTCCAAGTGTATTTTTGAAGTCACAGTGATACCCTTTTTGGGCTATATCATTTCCAGTTCTGAACTTCAGATGGACCCTGAGAAGTTAAAGGCTATTCAAGATTCGGTTTTGCCCACTTCATTAAAGTCTATTCAGAGATTTTTAGGCTTTGCCAATTATTACAGAAAGTTTATCAAAGTGTTTTCAACTATTGTAGCTCCAATTACTGCTATGACAAAAAAGGGGCTAATCCCAAAGTGTGGTTCCCAGAGACATTGGATGCTTTTCAGACTCTCAAAGATGCATTTTCCGCGGCCCCCATTCTAGATCAACCTGTTGTTGAGAAGCCATTTATGCTAGAAGTGGATGCCTCCACTTATGGAGTTGGGGCTATTTTGTCTCAAGTGGCTGCAGATGGGAGAACAGTATCTTGTGGATTCTTTTCACAAAAAATTTCTAGTGCTAAGAGTAAATACTCCATAGGGGACCAAGAGTTGTTAGCTATTGAGTTAGCTTTGGAGCAATGGAGATATTTATTAGAAGGCGCAAAGCACCCTATTACTATTTTTACAGACCATAAAAGTTTGTTGTATTTGAAAACTACCCATTGTCTGAACCCACAACAAGCTTGTTGGGCACTCCTTTTTTCTCGTTTTGGTTTGGTCCTCAGGTATCGTCCAGGTTCATTGAATAAAAAGGCAGATGCACTTTCACGCTCAATGTTGGAAGAGAAAGAACAAAATGAGGATCACAGGTACCCTATAATAAACCCTCTAGCTTTTTCTTCAATTTCCATCTCTCCTGATCCACCTCCTGGGAAGATATTTCTGGCACCAGAGTTATGAGGTAAACTTCTTTCCTGGGCTCATAATTCTCATTTCTCTGGACATCCAGGGGTTCATAAAATGTATTCATTTTTCCAACGTTCCTATTGGTGGTCTTCCTTGACAAAAGATGTTCAAGAGTTTATACGTTCTTGTTCTGAGTCTGTACAACATAAGTCCTCCCGGCAGTATTCAGTTGGTCCTCTCCATCCACTACCCATTCCCACCCAACCATGGACCCATCTTTCCATGGATTTTTTTGCAGATCTTCCTGAGTCTAGGGGGTGTACAGTTATTTGGGGAGTGGTGGATTGTTTTACCAAAATGGCTCATTTTTGTCCTTCGGCTCGAATTCCATCAGCCCCCAAATTAGCACAAATATTTATCAAAGAGATATTTCATCTTCATGGACTTCCTTCTGAGATAGTGTCTGATAGGGGGGGAAAGTTTGTTGCTCAGTTTTGGAGGGCTTTAAGTTCATCATTGCAAATTAAATTACAGTTTTCTTCTGCATATCACCCTCAGTCAAATGGACAAACTGAAAGATTGAACCAGGATTTGGAGACCTTCTTGAGAATGTATATGTCATGGCCAGGGTTTCTCGGCATGGTGGTCACCGGGTATTACCTGTGAGGTCATTGTGGCAAGGGGTCTCTAGCAGCGGTGCTGGTGTTTGGCGAGGGGCATTTGCTGCATGTGGTTCTCTGCGGGCACATTGTCACTGAGGTCTGGTGGTGTTTCCGTTCCATTTGGCATGGGTGCCGCCATCTTTCCTCTGGTCATGTGATTCAAGCTGTCCAATCCTGGTGGGTCATGTGCTCTCTCCAGCCAGTCACAACATGACACCTGGTATTTAGGAAGGTCCAGAGCCTTCATTCTTTGCCAGTGCAATGTGTTTCTCAGCTGCGGCTGAGAGAGGGTAACTGTGCCTTACCTGTCTGCCTGGAAGTACTACTAGCCTGTTACCTTGAATGATCCAAACCTGCTGGACTCACCCTGCACCCTCCGTTTACCTTTCCCCTTCCTGAGTACCTGAACCTGCTGTTTCCGTGCAGCTTGCCTCACACTGTAACTCCCAGCTGGACTTCATTACCTCTGCCTGCACTTCATTACAGCTCACCAAACCTGCATACTGGACATTTCCTGCCTGTCACTATCTGGACATTCTCCCATTTGCTTCACCACAGTTATCAAGTGCACTTTAGTGCTAAACCTGGACTTTTTCTTTTGCCATTCCCATGTCTGCTAAATCACTTATTAAGAACTCCAACTTTTTATTTAAATCTGCTTCTGGGTCTGCTCCTGTCACCATCCCGGGTCCACAACAAACCCAGACCCTCACAGTAAATTTCTTCTTCTCAAGATGATTGGATGGATTTCTTGCCTTGGGCTGAGTTTGTTCATAACTTTCATTATTCGTCTGCTACAGGTGTAAGTCCTTATTTCACCATTTCTGGTCGGCATTCTCAAGTTCCTGAGCTTCCATCAATTCCTACAGTAGACATTCCATCAGCCAAAGCTACCATCCAACATTTTTCTGGAATTTGGAGACAGGTACATAAGTGTCTTAGGAAAGCCTCTCATAATTAAAAGGTCTTTGCTGATATAAAACGTTCAACTGTTCCTAAATACTCTGTTGGGGATCGTGTCTGGTTGTCTACTAGAAATCTTCGACTTAAAGTACCTACTATATTGGTCCTTTTCATATTATAAAAATTATCAACCCAGTGGCATGTAAGTTATAGTTACCTCCAACTATGCGTGTACCTAACTCCTTTCATGTCTCCTTGTTTAGACCATTGATTCTTAATCAATTTCAAGACAGCTTGCCTAAAGTACCTCCCATAACAACTGTGGAGTTTGAGATCGATAAGATCCTGGATTCATGTAAGCATCAAAATCAATTACAATACCTTGTATACTGGAAGGGTTATGGCCTGGAGCTCTTGGATTAAAGACTCTGATGTCCATGCTCCTAAGTTGATACGTAATTTTCATGCTAAATTCCCTTTAAAAGCTAGTGGGTGTTCAGAGACCACCCAAAAAGGGGGGGTACTGTCAGGACTGCGACTATTTCAGTACATAAAGATAGATAACTTTTTCCAAAGTTCCTTTGTGGTCAATGGAGGACCTATCCTGCTTGCTGGCATTCTTCACGTACAGGGAATAGAGAGTTAAAGTGATCATCTGTTTCCAAGGTGTTGTCAGGTTGTGGGATTCCTAGAATACTCATTATTTCAAACCTGATTCCATTTGGGTCACATGTTCTGAACTTCCTATGGATCACAAACCTCTAGTATAAAGCCTGTTACTAACTGTGTCTCAGTGTCTGTGCAACATTACTTTAAGGTTTTTCTTGGGCTCCTGCCAGATCCCTGCTGTGCCTGTAGGTTGCTGTGGACTTTGCTATATATCTGCTCATGTTCCAGCTAAGCTTCTGATGTCGGTTACCAGCCGCACTGCAGAGCTCAGCATAGCCGTTGCCTAAGTATTGATTTTGCTCCATTGCTGTGGTTTCACCTTTTGCTGCATGATTTACTTTGCCTGTTGCCTCTCACTCCTGTGGACATTGAACCCATCTTTGTTACAGTTGTCAACTGCACTGTTACAGTTATCATCACTGCATCGCGGGGCTCAACCCCGTTCTGGATTCTAGTCACACCGCAGGGCTCATCCCTGTTCCAGAACCACACCACTTCACAGGGCTCAACCCTGCTTCAACCTTCATTGCATCGCAAGGCTCAACCCTGCTCTGGATACTAGGTACACCGCAGGGCTCAACCGTGTTCTGGAACCACACCGCTTGACAGGGCTCAACCGTGCTTCAACCTCCGCATCACAGGACTCAACCCTGCTCCGACATCACTGCATCACAGGGCTCAACCCTACTCCGACCTCATCGCATCACAGGGCTCAACCCTGCTCTGACCTCATTGCATCACAGAGCTCAACCCTGCTCCATCTTTCACTGCATCACAGGGCTCAACCCTGCTCCATCTGTCACCATGCTCCAGATCTCCATCACTACAGGGTTCCACCCAGGTGAAGCTCCTCTATACCATCCTGAGGTGCTAGCCTCATACTGGACTCAGGGTTCCCTACCATATCAACTTTTCTGTGTTAAAGACTATATGGAGGGTTTTCTCCTATACTCATTATTGCTTATGTGAACCTCAGTGTTGTTGAGACTTTATGTGAGACATTGCTATTATATTTCTCCTGTGCTATCGAGATTTCATGAAAAGGTCATTCCTAAAGACACCCCAGTTTATTGTGCCTAGTAGGCCTGCCTCCTCCCTGGGGTCTCAAGTGTCAGCAGCCGTGACACACTACAGTACTGAATGTGTGGTTTGAAAGAGAAGGAGGACTCAAGGATACTATAAATGGAGGACAGTGTGCTTGGGAGTGAGAGGATATAAAGTAGGTGAACCATCAATAGAGTACTTTAGATAATGAAATTGTGGGAGGTGAGATTATGTAGGAGTGTGTGAAGATAGATGAGATGTTACAGAAGCAATAATCTGTAAAGTAAAGTATACAATAATCTGTAAGGTAAATACTGTAAGTACAGAATACTATAGTATATTAATAAGATTTACTGTACCTTGCTGGACGTCAGATCTTGGCCCCTGATTGGCCTCATGACCACTGGACATACTCGGTTCATTGGAGATGTAGGGTCTTATTTAATAGCCTATTAGATGGAGGCTGTAAAGCAATACCAGTGGGTACTGTAGGTTGTTATTTCTAAAGCAGAAATCATTTACAGTACAGTACAAGGCCAAACCAACCTGGTTTAGCCTTGTTAATCATTGACATAGTAAAATACGAGTATACTGTACAGTACTTATCATACTGCAATTCACCCACAGCCTGCAGTTTGCATGATTTTACAGAAGCCCCATAGTCTATCTGTTTTGGGAAAAACAATTTACATTGCAATAACATTACAACACAGTGATGTACAGTAAAATATATTATTTTCTATTATTGTTTATATTACTATATTTACCAAAATGCCACTCCTTATGCTGCTCCTCAGTGTCAAATGGGTCTTCGTCTGTGTGTAAAAGAAAACAAAAAATATTGTAAAATTAAAAAAATTACAGTCAGTACACTAGTTTGTTCATACCAGTACTAATTATTACCATTTAATGACATTGCCTCCTCAGGGAGCAGATCTCAGTCTGTGAAAACAAAAAATAACTAATGGTTCATTCCATGATACACGGAAATATTTTTGTATATTTATGCAGCTAAAAGATTCTAGTACATTAACTGTATATTGTGTGATAATTTAAAAACTATATATTATTGTGTATCAATTTCAATTGTGTGTAGACATTGCACATACAGTATACAGTATGCAAGTTGTTGTAGTGGATGCAAAAACAGCTAAATTCCTCATACAGTACATTTATTTTTTTGCTGAAAATTTTAATAATAATCAGAATTTCATAATCACTGGCACATAAAGTTATTTTTGGATAAGCAGAGCATCAATAGTAATGGGCAAAACATTGTGAATATACGTCATAATAACATACAGAACAGTACATTTCAATGTCAATATTTTTCCCCTTTGACTGGGACAGAAATGTGTACTGTAAGTCGAATCACATTTGTATATAATATGAGTAACATGTAACATGAGTACAGTACTGTACTTACTGGCTGCCGGGGGCCGGTAGTGGCTCTTCAGCCACCTGAGGGTGGTCCCATCACTGCACTGTGGTGAAATATACATAAGTTTGTCTACAAAAAGGTTTGAAAAAAACATCCTACAGTAAAAGACAGTGACAGGGAACAATAACCACATAATACCCACCCCCCATTAAATACACACACACATTTCAACCATCAGGGTAAAAAAATGACACACAATAGCCCTACCACTAAGTATTTTGTGACGGTACTGCAAATACAGTAGAAGATAATTTTTGGATCGATAATACTATACAGGATACAGTTACGCCATGTGGGAACTGTCAGTAGCCGGAGCCAATCAGCAGCTGCTCTACAGTCAGCACAGCCACTGATTGGCTCTCGGGACTGTGCCAGCTCCGTGCATGTTCCATCAGCTGGCATTCGGGAGCAATCAGTATGTGTGGCAACCAACACACATACTGATAGCTATTGTGTGGGTCATGTAAACTCGTTTTTTTGTTTTCCCAAGTTCCTGGATTACTGTGGAGACCAGTGCCAGGATATAGGTGAGTATGAATTTTTCATTGCAGAGCCATTCATTTAGGATATTCTTCTGAACAAGGGGACAGACACATCTGGTATAGGTAAGTATGTGTGAATGGGTAGGTGTGTGTAATAAAGTTATACTGTCACGGTGTGTGTTTTGTCTTTTTTTAACTATTTATTTTACAGTGAAGTTACAGGTGCCGCATGTCTGCTGGCACTTGTTGTTCCACAAGTGCAAAATGGCAGGCATGCTGGCACTTGTAATTACACTGTAAAACACAATAGATTTACATTATTTGGCCCCTCATTACCTCCATACCCACCAAATCATGGGCATGGGGAAGGGCTTCAGCATAAGCCTGTGGTGCTCGGGATGGGGGGGCCCTTCTTCGGGGGTCCCCAACTCCCCTGAGATCACCAGCTTGTGCTGACCAATTTAGGGTGCTAATGCTTTGGACCTGGAGCCCTGGTGATTTGGTCTCCGGGCAGTGACATTACACCCCAGTTGGTTGGGTCTGGTGCTTGTCTTAAATATAGGGTGATCCCCATGTTTTTTTTACCCCTATATTTAAAACCAGAACTTATCCCTGCAGCCTTGGGTTGGTTTCTAAAATATGGAGAACCCTACACATTTTGTTCCCCATATTTTTAGAAACCACCACTGGCTGGCAAGCCTGGGGCTGGTTTGGCTTTTGGGGGGAGCCCTATGTCATCAGGTACAACAAAATGGGAATTTTCAGCAAATATTCCGGGGAACCCCTTAAACATGTGTAGACATGGGGGATCACTATGGGTATCCCCATGTTTAACTCCTGAAGGAAGTCAGGCTTTCAAATAGCCGTGGTAGGTGCATTTTTGCAGAATTTAAAAAAAAATGCATTTTGGGACTTAAAAATATGCTAGTACCCATTTTCATGTAACCCAAATTTGATGGAACCATTTTTAATAATGAAAAAAATAAGCTAAGTGCTCTTCTGCATCACTTCTTCAAAGTCGGGAAAAAAACACCTGCCGCTGCTATTTAAAAATCCGGGTTCCTAGGATTATTTACTGAAAATTCCAGCTGATCCAAGTATAGCCGGGTCCCGTTTTCACCTACTTTCAAATTTAATACGGGGACATGCAGGCACAGGCGCGATACTTTAATGCCTACAAAGCAGGCGAAGGCAGCCTTAAGTCCGGGCAACATTAAATTAGTTGATTTAAAAAGTAACTAATTTAAAATTAATAAACCAAGTTAAATGACTTATCAACTCGATGCTAAAATCACTCAACTAAATATAATCTGCATTGACCCTGTGGCACAATTGGTCAGTGCATGGTACTTATAAGACAGTATCTTTTGAGCAATGCCGAGGTTGTGAGTTCAAGCCTCACCTGGAGCAGATGTAATTTTTTTTCTAATTTCAGGAGTTAATGATTATCATCTGTTACCTGAACTTCCTGATATGAAGGCAGAAAAAAAAACACAAACATGACTGGTTTTAAGGTGCCAGTACACACAAATGATTTGGTTCAAATGCCCTGTAAACATTCCTTTAGTTAGTCAACAAAATGGAATGCAAAAGACTACCACTTTATTGGTAAAAGAGTTGCATCAATCTGTTTTGCTGCAATGTAACATGAGGGTCCACACTATTAGGCCTAGTTAGTATATGCACATTTCATGTTGGGATTTGTAAAACAAAGAACACAAATAAACAGCTTTCCTATATCGCAACAATTAATGATTATACTAATGAAAAAATCAGTTTCACTTAAAGATGTTACTAAGCCCTAGTGGCATAATGGATAAGGCACTGGCCACCGAAGCCAGAGATTGTGGGTTGTTGTACCCTCTGGGGTGATAGGCTTTAATTCATCCACATAATTACTGGAGATGTTCCTTTTATTCTTGCTTGAGACTGCACAAATGGCTACACCAGAAACTTTTATCTGCTTAACAATCCGGTACTGTTCAGCTTGCAAAATTATGGCCCAGTATCTAAAAGCAGACATTTATCCTAATGACATTGTGGATTAGTTTCTGGATAATTTTGCTATCACCTCGGACAGAGGCTTCAATTCCCATCTAGGATGCATTTTCCTTTGTTGCTCATTCTCATTCTAGAAGTTATGCTGTTTTCTATGCAGGTGACTGTCTTAATGGTATTGCATGAAATTCATACATACCAAAACATACTTATAAAGTTTTAATTACAATTTAATATCAGAGTGGCTAAAAAATTACAATGTCTATGGCAATTGCTGACGGGTTTCTTGAAGTCCTTTCATCCATGTCATCAAATGGGTAATTTTTTGCTTTTTATATTTCTTTGGACACTGACGTTACTGACAATTTATGTGCTACAGACCAAAAAAACAATGTTTTCCTTTAAATATAGAGCACAAGTGAGATTTAACTTATTTTTATTTAAAGATACTGCATTATTTGGTATTATAGTGTATATTTCCCCTATGCAACATTAAAGTTACATATATCTATAGCAAATATTACTTAAGATAAATAAACAGGAATTATTTTACAATTTTGAAAATATTGTACTGTACAAGAATGGCACTAATTCTTTGCAATATACACCTATGGATACATAAAACTGGGCAATAACACAAATGAACAATATAATTGATTACCTTATGATTAGAATATTACTTTTATTAGGTACTTTATTATTCGGTGCAGTAGTTTAGTGGATTTAAAAAGTAACTAATTTAAAATTAATAAACCCAGTTAATTTACTTAGTCAACTCGATGCAATGTCACTAAACTAAAAATAATGCACATTGAGTATGTGCTCCTGTGGTGCAATCGGTCCGCATGCGGTATTTATAAGACAGTATCTGTTGAGCAATGCCGAGGTTGTGAGTTCAAGCACCACCTGTAGCAAATGTAATTTTTTTTCTAATGTCATCAGTTAATGATTATCATCTGCTTCCTGAACATCCTGATATGAAGGCAGAAAAAAAAACACAAACATTACTGTTTTAAAGTTGCCAGTACACACATCTGCTTTGGTTCATATGCACCGGAAACATTCCTTTAGTTAGTCAACAAAAAGGAATGCAAAAGACTACCTCTTTATTGGTAAAAGAGTTGCATCAATCTGTTTTGCTGCAAAGTAACTTGAGTTTCCACACTATTAGGTCTGGTTAGTACATGCACATTTCAAGCTGGGATTTGTAAAGCAAAGAACACATATAAATGGCTTTCCTATATCGCAACTATTAAAGATTATACTAATGAAAAAATCAGTTTCACACAAAGATGTTGCTTTGTCCCAGTGGCCTAATGGATAAGGCACTGATCTCCTAAACCAGAGATTGTGGGTTCAAGTCCCATCTGTGGTGATAGGCTTTGTTTCATCCATATAATTACTGCAGATGTTCATTTTATTCTTGCTTGAGACTGCACAAATGGCTACACCAGAAACTTTTATCTTCTTAACAATCCGGTACTGTTCAGCTTGCAAAATTATGGCCCAGTATCTAAAAGCAGACATTTATCCTATTGACATTGTGAATTAGTTTCCGGATAATTTTCCTATCACCTTGGACAGTGGTTTCAATTCCCATCGAGGATGCATGTTCCTTTGTTTCTCATTCTCATTCTAGAAGTTATGCTTTTTTCAATGAAGGTGACTGTCTTAATTGTATTGCATGAAATCCATATATACCAAAACATATCTATTAAGTTTTAATTGCAAATTAATATCAGAGTGGCTAAAAAATTACAATGTCTATAGCAATTGCTGATGGGTTTCTTGAAGTCCTTTCATCCATGTCATCAAAAGGGTAATTTTCTGCTTTTTATATTTCTTTGGACACTGACTTTACTGACAATTTAGGTGCTACTGACCAAAAAAACAAAGATTACCTTCAAATATAGAACATAAGTGAGATTTAACTTATTTTTATTTAAAGATCCTGCATTTTTTGGTATTATAGTGTATATTTTCCCTATGCAACAATAAAGTTACATATATCTATAGCAAATATTATTTAAGATAAATAAACAGGAATTATTTAATATATTTGATAATATTGTACTGTATAACAATGGCATGAATTCATTGCAATATACACCTATGGATACATAAAACTGGGCAATAACACAAATGCACAATATTATTGATTACCTTTTGATTAGAAAATTACTTTTATTAGGTACCTTAGTATTGGGTGCAGTAGTTTAGTGGATTTAAAAAGAAACTAATTTAAAATTAATAAACCAAGTAAATTTACTTAGTCAAGTCGATGCTAAAATCAGTAAACTAAAAATAATGGGCATTGATTTTGTGCTCCTGTGGCGCAAGTGGACAGAGTGTGGTACTTATAAGACAGTATCTTTTGAGAAATGCTGAGGTTGTGAGTTCATGCCTCACTAAAGTTGCCAGTACACACATATGCTTTGATTCATATGCACTGTAAACATTACTTTAGTTAGTCAACAAAATGGAATGCAAAAGACTACCTCTTTATTGGTAAAAGAGTTGCATCAATCTGTTTTGCAGCAATGTAACATGAGGGTCCACACTATTAGTTCTGGTTAGTACATGCACATTTCATGCTGGGATTTGTAAAGCAAAGAACACAAACAAATGGCTTTCCTATATCGCAACAATTAATGATTATACTGATGAAAAAATCAGTTTCACACAAAGATGTTACTAAGCCCCAGTGGCCTAATGGATAAGGCACTGGCCACCAAAGCCAGAGATTGTGGGTTGTTGTACCCTCTTTATTTCATCCACATAATTACTGGAGATGTTCCTTTTATTCTTGCTTGAGACTGCACAAATGGCTACACAAGAAACTTTTATCTGCTTAACAATCCGGTACTGTTCAGCTTGCAAAATTATGGCCCAGTATCTAAAAGCAGACATTTATCCTAATGACATTGTGGATTAGTTTCTGGATAATTTTGCTATCACCTCGGACAGAGGCTTCAATTCCCATCTAGGATGCATTTTCCTTTGTTGCTCATTCTCATTCTAGAAGTTATGCTGTTTTCTATGCAGGTGACTGTCTTAATGGTATTGCATGAAATTCATACATACCAAAACATACTTATAAAGTTTTAATTACAATTTAATATCAGAGTGGCTAAAAAATTACAATGTCTATGGCAATTGCTGACGGGTTTCTTGAAGTCCTTTCATCCATGTCATCAAATGGGTAATTTTTTGCTTTTTATATTTCTTTGGACACTGACGTTACTGACAATTTAGGTGCTACAGACCAAAAAAACAATGTTTTCCTTTAAATATAGAGCACAAGTGAGATTTAACTTATTTTTATTTAAAGATACTGCATTATTTGGTATTATAGTGTATATTTCCCCTATGCAACATTAAAGTTACATATATCTATAGCAAATATTATTTAAGATAAATAAACAGGAATTATTTTACAATTTTGAAAATATTGTACTGTACAAGAATGGCACTAATTCTTTGCAATATACACCTATGGATACATAAAACTGGGCAATAACACAAATGAACAATATAATTGATTACCTTATGATTAGAATATTACTTTTATTAGGTACTTTATTATTCGGTGCAGTAGTTTAGTGGATTTAAAAAGTAACTAATTTAAAATTAATAAACCCAGTTAATTTACTTAGTCAACTCGATGCAATGTCACTAAACTAAAAATAATGCACATTGAGTATGTGCTCCTGTGGTGCAATCGGTCCGCATGCGGTATTTATAAGACAGTATCTGTTGAGCAATGCCGAGGTTGTGAGTTCAAGCACCACCTGTAGCAAATGTAATTTTTTTTCTAATGTCATCAGTTAATGATTATCATCTGCTTCCTGAACATCCTGATATGAAGGCAGAAAAAAAAACACAAACATTACTGTTTTAAAGTTGCCAGTACACACATCTGCTTTGGTTCATATGCACCGGAAACATTCCTTTAGTTAGTCAACAAAATGGAATGCAAAAGACTACCTCTTTATTGGTAAAAGAGTTGCATCAATCTGTTTTGCTGCAAAGTAACTTGAGTTTCCACACTATTAGGTCTGGTTAGTACATGCACATTTCAAGCTGGGATTTGTAAAGCAAAGAACACATATAAATGGCTTTCCTATATCGCAACAATTAAAGATTATACTAATGAAAAAATCAGTTTCACACAAAGATGTTGCTTTGTCCCAGTGGCCTAATGGATAAGGCACTGATCTCCTAAACCAGAGATTGTGGGTTCAAGTCCCATCTGTGGTGATAGGCTTTGTTTCATCCATATAATTACTGCAGATGTTCATTTTATTCTTGCTTGAGACTGCACAAATGGCTACACCAGAAACTTTTATCTTCTTAACAATCCGGTACTGTTCAGCTTGCAAAATTATGGCCCAGTATCTAAAAGCAGACATTTATCCTATTGACATTGTGAATTAGTTTCCGGATAATTTTCCTATCACCTTGGACAGTGGTTTCAATTCCCATCGAGGATGCATGTTCCTTTGTTTCTCATTCTCATTCTAGAAGTTATGCTTTTTTCAATGAAGGTGACTGTCTTAATTGTATTGCATGAAATCCATATATACCAAAACATATCTATTAAGTTTTAATTGCAAATTAATATCAGAGTGGCTAAAAAATTACAATGTCTATAGCAATTGCTGATGGGTTTCTTGAAGTCCTTTCATCCATGTCATCAAAAGGGTAATTTTCTGCTTTTTATATTTCTTTGGACACTGACTTTACTGACAATTTAGGTGCTACTGACCAAAAAAACAAAGATTACCTTCAAATATAGAACATAAGTGAGATTTAACTTATTTTTATTTAAAGATCCTGCATTTTTTGGTATTATAGTGTATATTTTCCCTATGCAACAATAAAGTTACATATATCTATAGCAAATATTATTTAAGATAAATAAACAGGAATTATTTAATATATTTGATAATATTGTACTGTATAACAATGGCATGAATTCATTGCAATATACACCTATGGATACATAAAACTGGGCAATAACACAAATGCACAATATTATTGATTACCTTTTGATTAGAAAATTACTTTTATTAGGTACCTTAGTATTGGGTGCAGTAGTTTAGTGGATTTAAAAAGAAACTAATTTAAAATTAATAAACCAAGTAAATTTACTTAGTCAAGTCGATGCTAAAATCAGTAAACTAAAAATAATGGGCATTGATTTTGTGCTCCTGTGGCGCAAGTGGACAGAGTGTGGTACTTATAAGACAGTATCTTTTGAGAAATGCTGAGGTTGTGAGTTCATGCCTCACTAAAGTTGCCAGTACACACATCTGCTTTGGTTCATATGCACTGTAAACATTACTTTAGTTAGTCAACAAAATGGAATGCAAAAGACTACCTCTTTATTGGTAAAAGAGTTGCTTCAATCTGTTTTGCAGCAATGTAACATGAGGGTCCACACTATTAGTTCTGGTTAGTACATGCACATTTCATGCTGGGATTTGTAAAGCAAAGAACACAAACAAATGGCTTTCCTATATCGCAACAATTAATGATTATACTGATGAAAAAATCAGTTTCACACAAAGATGTTACTAAGCCCCAGTGGCCTAATGGATAAGGCACTGGCCACCGAAGCCAGAGATTGTGGGTTGTTGTACCCTCTGGGGTGATAGGCTTTATTTCATCCACATAATTACTGGAGATGTTCCTTTTATTCTTGCTTGAGACTGCACAAATGGCTACACAAGAAACTTTTATCTGCTTAACAATACGGTACTGTTCAGCTTGCAAAATTATGGCCCAGTATCTAAAAGCAGACATTTATCCTAATGACATTGTGGATTAGTTTCTGGATAATTTTGCTATCACCTCGGACAGAGGCTTCAATTCCCATCTAGGATGCATTTTCCTTTGTTGCTCATTCTCATTCTAGAAGTTATGCTGGTTTCTATGCAGGTGACTGTCTTAATGGTATTGCATGAAATTCATACATACCAAAACATACTTATAAAGTTTTAATTACAATTTAATATCAGAGTGGCTAAAAAATTACAATGTCTATGGCAATTGCTGACGGGTTTCTTGAAGTCCTTTCATCCATGTCATCAAATGGGTAATTTTTTGCTTTTTATATTTCTTTGGACACTGACGTTACTGACAATTTAGGTGCTACAGACCAAAAAAACAATGTTTTCCTTTAAATATAGAGCACAAGTGAGATTTAACTTATTTTTATTTAAAGATACTGCATTATTTGGTATTATAGTGTATATTTCCCCTATGCAACATTAAAGTTACATATATCTATAGCAAATATTATTTAAGATAAATAAACAGGAATTATTTTACAATTTTGAAAATATTGTACTGTACAAGAATGGCACTAATTCTTTGCAATATACACCTATGGATACATAAAACTGGGCAATAACACAAATGAACAATATAATTGATTACCTTATGATTAGAATATTACTTTTATTAGGTACTTTATTATTCGGTGCAGTAGTTTAGTGGATTTAAAAAGTAACTAATTTAAAATTAATAAACCCAGTTAATTTACTTAGTCAACTCGATGCAATGTCACTAAACTAAAAATAATGCACATTGAGTATGTGCTCCTGTGGTGCAATCGGTCCGCATGCGGTATTTATAAGACAGTATCTGTTGAGCAATGCCGAGGTTGTGAGTTCAAGCACCACCTGTAGCAAATGTAATTTTTTTTCTAATGTCATCAGTTAATGATTATCATCTGCTTCCTGAACATCCTGATATGAAGGCAGAAAAAAAAACACAAACATTACTGTTTTAAAGTTGCCAGTACACACATCTGCTTTGGTTCATATGCACTGGAAAAATTTATTTAGTTAGTCAACAAAATGGAATGCAAAAGACTAACTCTTTATTGGTAAAAGAGTTGCATCAATCTGTTTTGCTGCAAAGTAACATGAGTTTCCACACTATTAGGTCTGGTTAGTACATGCACATTTCAAGCTGGGATTTGTAAAGCAAAGAACACATATAAATGGCTTATCTATATCGCAACAATTAAAGATTATACTAATGAAAAAATCAGTTTCACAAAAAAAATGTTGCCTTGTCCAAGAGGCCTAATGGATATGGCACTGGCCTCCTAAGCCAGAGATTGTGGGTTCAAGTCCCATCTGTGGTGATAGGCTTTGTTTCGTCCATATAATTATGGAGATGTTCATTTTATTCTTGCTTGAGACTGCACAAATGGCTCCACCAGAAACTTTTATCTTCTTAACAATCCGGTAATGTTCAGCTTGCAAAATTATGGCCCAGTATCTAAAAGCAGACATTTATCCTATTGACATTGTGAATTAGTTTTCGGATAATTTTCCTATCACCTTGGACAGTGGTTTAAAATCCCATCGAGGATGCATGTTCCTTTGTTTCTCATTCTCATTCTAGAAGTTATGCTTTTTTCAATGAAGGTGACTGTCTTAATGGTATTGCATGAAATCCATATATACAAAAACATATCTATTAAGTTTTATTTGCAATTTAATATCAGAGTGGCTAAAAAATTACAATGTCTATAGCAATTGCTGATGGGTTTCTTGAAGTTCTTTCATCCATGTCATCAAAAGGGTAATTTTCTGCTTTTTATATTTCTTTGGACACTGACTTTACTGACAATTTAGGTGCTACTGACCAAAAAAACAATGATTACCTTCAAATATAGAACACAAGTGAGATTTAAATTATTTTTATTTAAAGATCCTGCATTTTTTGGTATTATAGTGTATATTTTCCCTATGCAACAATAAAGTTACATATATCTATAGCAAATATTATTTAAGATAAATAAAAAGGAATTATTTAACATATTTGATAATATTGTACTGTACAACAATGGCATGAATTCATTGCAATATACACCTATGGATACATAAAACTGGGCAATAACACAAATGCACAATATAATTGATTACCTTTTGATTAGAATATTACTTTTATTAGGTGCTTTAGTATTGGGTGCAGTAGTTTAGTGGATTTAAAAAGTAACTAATTTAAAATTAATAAACCAAGTTAATTTACTTAGTCAACTCGATGCTATGTCACTAAACTAAAAATAATTCACTTTGACCATGTTCTCCTGTGGCGCAATTGGTCAGCATGCAGTATTTATAAGACAGTATCTGTTGAGCAATGCCAAGGTTGTGAGTTCAAGCCTTAATTGAAGCAAATGTATTTATTCTAATGTCATCAATTAATGCTTATCATCTGCTACCTTAACATCCTGATATGAAGGAAGAAAAAAACCACAAACATGACTGTTTTTAAGTTGCCAGTACACACATCTGCTTTGGTTCATATGCACTGTAAACATTACTTTAGTTAGTCAACAAAATGGAATGCAAAAGACTACCTCTTTATTGGTAAAAGAGTTGCATCAATCTGTTTTGCTGCAATGTAACATGAGGGTCCACACTATTAGGCCTAGTTAGTATATGCACATTTCATGTTGGGATTTGTAAAACAAAGAACACAAATAAACAGCTTTCCTATATTGCAACAATTAATGATTATACTAATGAAAAAATCAGTTTCACACAAAGATGTTACTAAGCCCCAGTGACATAATGGATAAGGCACTGGCCTCCTAAGCTGGTGATTGTGGTTTCAAGTTATCTGGGGTGATAGGCTTTATTTCATCCATATAATTACTGGAGATGTTCCCTTTATTCTTCCTTGATACTTCACAAATGGCTCCACCAGAAACTTTTATCTGCTTAACAATCCGGTACTGTTCAGCTTGCAAAATTATGGCCCAGTATCTAAAAGAAGACATTTATCCTAATGACATTGTGGATTCGTTTCCGGATAATTTTACTATCACCTGGGACAGAGGCTTCAAGTCCCATCTAGGATGTATGTTCCTTTGTTTCTCATTCTCATTCTAGAAGTTATGCTTTTTACAATGCAGGTGACTGTCTTAATGGTATTGCATGAAATCCATATATACCAAAACATACCTATAAAGTTTTAATTGCAATTTAATATCAGAGTGGCTAAAAAATTACAATGTCTATGGCAATTGCTGATGGGTTTCTTGAAGTCCTTTCATCCATGTCATCAAAAGGGTAATTTTCTGCTTTTTATATTTCTTTGGACACTGACTTTACTGACAATTTAGGTGCTACAGACCAAAAAAACAATGTTTACATTAAAATATAGAACACAAGTGAGATTTAACTTATTTTTATTTAAAGATCCTGCATTTTTGGTATTATAGTGTATATTTTCCCTATGCAACATTAAAGTTACATATATCTATAGCAAATATTATTTAAGATAAATAAACAGGAATTATTTTACAATTTTGATAATATTGTACTGTACAACAATGGCATGAATTCATTGCTATATACACCTATGGATACATAAAACTGGGCAATAACACAAATGCACAATATAATTGATTACCTTTTGATTAGAATATTACTTTTATTAGGTACCTTAGTATTGGGTGCAGTAGTTTAGTTGATTTAAAAAGTAACTAATTTAAAATTAATAAACCAAGTAAATTTACTTAGTCAAGTCGATGCTAAAATCAGTAAACTAAAAATAATGGGCATTGATTTTGTGCTCCTGTGGCGCAACTGGACAGAGTGCGGTACTTATAAGACAGTATCTGTTGAGAAATGCTTAGGTTGTGAGTTCAAGCCTCACTAAAGTTGCCAGTACACACATCTGCTTTGGTTCATATGCACTGTAAACATTCCTTTAGTTAGTCAACAAAATGGAATGCAAAAGACTACCTCTTTATTGGTAAAAGAGTTGCATCAATCTGTTTTGCAGCAATGTAACATGAGGGTCCACACTATTAGTTCTGGTTAGTACATGCACATTTCATGCTGGGATTTGTAAAGCAAAGAGCACAAATAAATGGATTTCCTATATCGCAACAATTAATGATTATACTGATGAAAAAATCAGTTTCACACAAAGATGTTACTAAGCCCCAGTGGCCTAATGGATAAGGCACTGGCCACCGAAGCCAGAGATTGTGGGTTGTTGTACCCTCTGGGGAGATAGGCTTTATTTCATCCACATAATTACTGGAGATGTTCCTTTTATTCTTGCTTGAGACTGCACAAATGGCTACACCAGAAACTTTTATCTGCTTAACAATCCGGTACTGTTCAGCTTGCAAAATTATGGCCCAGTATCTAAAAGCAGACATTTATCCTAATGACATTGTGGAATAGTTTCTGGATAATTTTCCTATCACCTGGGACAGTGGCTTCAATTCCCATCTAGGATGCATTTTCCTTTGTTGCTCATTCTCGTTCTAGAAGTTGTGCTGTTTTCTATGCAGGTGACTGTCTTAATGGTATTGCATGAAATTCATACATACCAAAACATACTTATAAAGTTTTAATTACAATTTAATATCAGAGTGGCTAAAAAATAACAATGTCTATGGCAATTGCTGATGGGTTTCTTGAAGTCCTTTCATCCATGTCATCAAATGGGTAATTTTTTGCTTTTTATATTTCTTTGGACACTGACGTTACTGACAATTTAGGCGCTACAGACCAAAAAAACAATGTTTTCCTTTAAATATAGAGCACATGTGAGATTTAACTTATTTTTATTTAAAGATACTGCATTATTTGGTATTATAGTGTATATTTCCCCTATGCAACATTAAAGTTACATATATCTATAGCAAATATTATTTAAGATAAATAAACAGGAATTATTTTACAATTTTGAAAATATTGTACTGTACAATAATGGCACTAATTCTTTGCAATATACACCTATGGATACTTAAAACTGGGCAATACCACAAATGAACAATATAATTGATTACCTTATGATTAGAATATTACTTTTATTAGGTACTTTATTATTGGGTGCAGTAGTTTAGTGGATTTAAAAAGTAACTAATTTAAAATTAATAAACCAAGTTAATTTACTTAGTCAACTCGATGCTATGCCAGTAAACTAAAAATAATGCCCATTGACTATGTTCTCCTGTGGTGCAATCGGTCCGCACGCGGTATTTATAAGACAGTATCTGATGAGCAATGCTGAGGTTGTGAGTTCAAGCACCACCTGTAGCAAATGTAATTTTTTTTCTAATGTCATCAGTTAATGATTATTATCTGCTACCTGAACATCCTGATATGAAGGCAGAAAAAAAACACAAACATTACTGTTTTAAAGTTGCCAGTACACACATCTGCTTTGGTTCATATGCACTGGAAAAATTTATTTAGTTAGTCAACAAAATGGAATGCAAAAGACTAACTCTTTATTGGTAAAAGAGTTGCATCAATCTGTTTTGCTGCAAAGTAACTTGAGTTTCCACACTATTAGGTCTGGTTAGTACATGCACATTTCAAGCTGGGATTTGTAAAGCAAAGAACACATATAAATGGCTTATCTATATCGCAACAATTAAAGATTATACTAATGAAAAAATCAGTTTCACACAAAAATGTTGCCTTGTCCAAGAGGCCTAATGGATATGGCACTGGCCTCCTAAGCCAGAGATTGTGGGTTCAAGTCCCATCTGTGGTGATAGGCTTTGTTTCGTCCATATAATTATGGAGATGTTCATTTTATTCTTGCTTGAGACTGCACAAATGGCTCCACCAGAAACTTTTATCTTCTTAACAATCCGGTACTGTTCAGCTTGCAAAATTATGGCCCAGTATCTAAAAGCAGACATTTATCCTATTGACATTGTGAATTAGTTTCCGGATAATTTTCCTATCACCTTGGACAGTGGTTTAAATTCCCATCGAGGATGCATGTTCCTTTGTTTCTCATTCTCATTCTAGAAGTTATGCTTTTTTCAATGAAGGTGACTGTCTTAATGGTATTGCATGAAATCCATATATACCAAAACATATCTATTAAGTTTTAATTGCAAATTAATATCAGAGTGGCTAAAAAATTACAATGTCTATAGCAATTGCTGATGGGTTTCTTGAAGTCCTTTCATCCATGTCATCAAAAGGGTAATTTTCTGCTTTTTATATTTCTTTGGACACTGACTTTACTGACAATTTAGGTGCTACTGACCAAAAAAACAAAGATTACCTTCAAATATAGAACATAAGTGAGATTTAACTTATTTTTATTTAAAGATCCTGCATTTTTTGGTATTATAGTGTATATTTTCCCTATGCAACAATAAAGTTACATATATCTATAGCAAATATTATTTAAGATAAATAAACAGGAATTATTTAATATATTTGATAATATTGTACTGTATAACAATGGCATGAATTCATTGCAATATACACCTATGGATACATAAAACTGGGCAATAACACAAATGCACAATATTATTGATTACCTTTTGATTAGAAAATTACTTTTATTAGGTACCTTAGTATTGGGTGCAGTAGTTTAGTGGATTTAAAAAGAAACTAATTTAAAATTAATAAACCAAGTAAATTTACTTAGTCAAGTCGATGCTAAAATCAGTAAACTAAAAATAATGGGCATTGATTTTGTGCTCCTGTGGCGCAAGTGGACAGAGTGTGGTACTTATAAGACAGTATCTTTTGAGAAATGCTGAGGTTGTGAGTTCATGCCTCACTAAAGTTGCCAGTACACACATCTGCTTTGGTTCATATGCACTGTAAACATTACTTTAGTTAGTCAACAAAATGGAATGCAAAAGACTACCTCTTTATTGGTAAAAGAGTTGCTTCAATCTGTTTTGCAGCAATGTAACATGAGGGTCCACACTATTAGTTCTGGTTAGTACATGCACATTTCATGCTGGGATTTGTAAAGCAAAGAACACAAACAAATGGCTTTCCTATATCGCAACAATTAATGATTATACTGATGAAAAAATCAGTTTCACACAAAGATGTTACTAAGCCCCAGTGGCCTAATGGATAAGGCACTGGCCACCGAAGCCAGAGATTGTGGGTTGTTGTACCCTCTGGGGTGATAGGCTTTATTTCATCCACATAATTACTGGAGATGTTCCTTTTATTCTTGCTTGAGACTGCACAAATGGCTACACAAGAAACTTTTATCTGCTTAACAATACGGTACTGTTCAGCTTGCAAAATTATGGCCCAGTATCTAAAAGCAGACATTTATCCTAATGACATTGTGGATTAGTTTCTGGATAATTTTGCTATCACCTCGGACAGAGGCTTCAATTCCCATCTAGGATGCATTTTCCTTTGTTGCTCATTCTCATTCTAGAAGTTATGCTGGTTTCTATGCAGGTGACTGTCTTAATGGTATTGCATGAAATTCATACATACCAAAACATACTTATAAAGTTTTAATTACAATTTAATATCAGAGTGGCTAAAAAATTACAATGTCTATGGCAATTGCTGACGGGTTTCTTGAAGTCCTTTCATCCATGTCATCAAATGGGTAATTTTTTGCTTTTTATATTTCTTTGGACACTGACGTTACTGACAATTTAGGTGCTACAGACCAAAAAAACAATGTTTTCCTTTAAATATAGAGCACAAGTGAGATTTAACTTATTTTTATTTAAAGATACTGCATTATTTGGTATTATAGTGTATATTTCCCCTATGCAACATTAAAGTTACATATATCTATAGCAAATATTATTTAAGATAAATAAACAGGAATTATTTTACAATTTTGAAAATATTGTACTGTACAAGAATGGCACTAATTCTTTGCAATATACACCTATGGATACATAAAACTGGGCAATAACACAAATGAACAATATAATTGATTACCTTATGATTAGAATATTACTTTTATTAGGTACTTTATTATTCGGTGCAGTAGTTTAGTGGATTTAAAAAGTAACTAATTTAAAATTAATAAACCCAGTTAATTTACTTAGTCAACTCGATGCAATGTCACTAAACTAAAAATAATGCACATTGAGTATGTGCTCCTGTGGTGCAATCGGTCCGCATGCGGTATTTATAAGACAGTATCTGTTGAGCAATGCCGAGGTTGTGAGTTCAAGCACCACCTGTAGCAAATGTAATTTTTTTTCTAATGTCATCAGTTAATGATTATCATCTGCTTCCTGAACATCCTGATATGAAGGCAGAAAAAAAAACACAAACATTACTGTTTTAAAGTTGCCAGTACACACATCTGCTTTGGTTCATATGCACTGGAAAAATTTATTTAGTTAGTCAACAAAATGGAATGCAAAAGACTAACTCTTTATTGGTAAAAGAGTTGCATCAATCTGTTTTGCTGCAAAGTAACATGAGTTTCCACACTATTAGGTCTGGTTAGTACATGCACATTTCAAGCTGGGATTTGTAAAGCAAAGAACACATATAAATGGCTTATCTATATCGCAACAATTAAAGATTATACTAATGAAAAAATCAGTTTCACAAAAAAAATGTTGCCTTGTCCAAGAGGCCTAATGGATATGGCACTGGCCTCCTAAGCCAGAGATTGTGGGTTCAAGTCCCATCTGTGGTGATAGGCTTTGTTTCGTCCATATAATTATGGAGATGTTCATTTTATTCTTGCTTGAGACTGCACAAATGGCTCCACCAGAAACTTTTATCTTCTTAACAATCCGGTAATGTTCAGCTTGCAAAATTATGGCCCAGTATCTAAAAGCAGACATTTATCCTATTGACATTGTGAATTAGTTTTCGGATAATTTTCCTATCACCTTGGACAGTGGTTTAAAATCCCATCGAGGATGCATGTTCCTTTGTTTCTCATTCTCATTCTAGAAGTTATGCTTTTTTCAATGAAGGTGACTGTCTTAATGGTATTGCATGAAATCCATATATACAAAAACATATCTATTAAGTTTTATTTGCAATTTAATATCAGAGTGGCTAAAAAATTACAATGTCTATAGCAATTGCTGATGGGTTTCTTGAAGTTCTTTCATCCATGTCATCAAAAGGGTAATTTTCTGCTTTTTATATTTCTTTGGACACTGACTTTACTGACAATTTAGGTGCTACTGACCAAAAAAACAATGATTACCTTCAAATATAGAACACAAGTGAGATTTAAATTATTTTTATTTAAAGATCCTGCATTTTTTGGTATTATAGTGTATATTTTCCCTATGCAACAATAAAGTTACATATATCTATAGCAAATATTATTTAAGATAAATAAAAAGGAATTATTTAACATATTTGATAATATTGTACTGTACAACAATGGCATGAATTCATTGCAATATACACCTATGGATACATAAAACTGGGCAATAACACAAATGCACAATATAATTGATTACCTTTTGATTAGAATATTACTTTTATTAGGTGCTTTAGTATTGGGTGCAGTAGTTTAGTGGATTTAAAAAGTAACTAATTTAAAATTAATAAACCAAGTTAATTTACTTAGTCAACTCGATGCTATGTCACTAAACTAAAAATAATTCACTTTGACCATGTTCTCCTGTGGCGCAATTGGTCAGCATGCAGTATTTATAAGACAGTATCTGTTGAGCAATGCCAAGGTTGTGAGTTCAAGCCTTAATTGAAGCAAATGTATTTATTCTAATGTCATCAATTAATGCTTATCATCTGCTACCTTAACATCCTGATATGAAGGAAGAAAAAAACCACAAACATGACTGTTTTTAAGTTGCCAGTACACACATCTGCTTTGGTTCATATGCACTGTAAACATTACTTTAGTTAGTCAACAAAATGGAATGCAAAAGACTACCTCTTTATTGGTAAAAGAGTTGCATCAATCTGTTTTGCTGCAATGTAACATGAGGGTCCACACTATTAGGCCTAGTTAGTATATGCACATTTCATGTTGGGATTTGTAAAACAAAGAACACAAATAAACAGCTTTCCTATATTGCAACAATTAATGATTATACTAATGAAAAAATCAGTTTCACACAAAGATGTTACTAAGCCCCAGTGACATAATGGATAAGGCACTGGCCTCCTAAGCTGGTGATTGTGGTTTCAAGTTATCTGGGGTGATAGGCTTTATTTCATCCATATAATTACTGGAGATGTTCCCTTTATTCTTCCTTGATACTTCACAAATGGCTCCACCAGAAACTTTTATCTGCTTAACAATCCGGTACTGTTCAGCTTGCAAAATTATGGCCCAGTATCTAAAAGAAGACATTTATCCTAATGACATTGTGGATTCGTTTCCGGATAATTTTACTATCACCTGGGACAGAGGCTTCAAGTCCCATCTAGGATGTATGTTCCTTTGTTTCTCATTCTCATTCTAGAAGTTATGCTTTTTACAATGCAGGTGACTGTCTTAATGGTATTGCATGAAATCCATATATACCAAAACATACCTATAAAGTTTTAATTGCAATTTAATATCAGAGTGGCTAAAAAATTACAATGTCTATGGCAATTGCTGATGGGTTTCTTGAAGTCCTTTCATCCATGTCATCAAAAGGGTAATTTTCTGCTTTTTATATTTCTTTGGACACTGACTTTACTGACAATTTAGGTGCTACAGACCAAAAAAACAATGTTTACATTAAAATATAGAACACAAGTGAGATTTAACTTATTTTTATTTAAAGATCCTGCATTTTTGGTATTATAGTGTATATTTTCCCTATGCAACATTAAAGTTACATATATCTATAGCAAATATTATTTAAGATAAATAAACAGGAATTATTTTACAATTTTGATAATATTGTACTGTACAACAATGGCATGAATTCATTGCTATATACACCTATGGATACATAAAACTGGGCAATAACACAAATGCACAATATAATTGATTACCTTTTGATTAGAATATTACTTTTATTAGGTACCTTTGTATTGGGTGCAGTAGTTTAGTTGATTTAAAAAGTAACTAATTTAAAATTAATAAACCAAGTAAATTTACTTAGTCAAGTCGATGCTAAAATCAGTAAACTAAAAATAGTGGGCATTGATTTTGTGCTCCTGTGGCGCAACTGGACAGAGTGCGGTACTTATAAGACAGTATCTGTTGAGAAATGCTTAGGTTGTGAGTTCAAGCCTCACTAAAGTTGCCAGTACACACATCTGCTTTGGTTCATATGCACTGTAAACATTCCTTTAGTTAGTCAACAAAATGGAATGCAAAAGACTACCTCTTTATTGGTAAAAGAGTTGCATCAATCTGTTTTGCAGCAATGTAACATGAGGGTCCACACTATTAGTTCTGGTTAGTACATGCACATTTCATGCTGGGATTTGTAAAGCAAAGAGCACAAATAAATGGATTTCCTATATCGCAACAATTAATGATTATACTGATGAAAAAATCAGTTTCACACAAAGATGTTACTAAGCCCCAGTGGCCTAATGGATAAGGCACTGGCCACCGAAGCCAGAGATTGTGGGTTGTTGTACCCTCTGGGGAGATAGGCTTTATTTCATCCACATAATTACTGGAGATGTTCCTTTTATTCTTGCTTGAGACTGCACAAATGGCTACACCAGAAACTTTTATCTGCTTAACAATCCGGTACTGTTCAGCTTGCAAAATTATGGCCCAGTATCTAAAAGCAGACATTTATCCTAATGACATTGTGGAATAGTTTCTGGATAATTTTCCTATCACCTGGGACAGTGGCTTCAATTCCCATCTAGGATGCATTTTCCTTTGTTGCTCATTCTCATTCTAGAAGTTGTGCTGTTTTCTATGCAGGTGACTGTCTTAATGGTATTGCATGAAATTCATACATACCAAAACATACTTATAAAGTTTTAATTACAATTTAATATCAGAGTGGCTAAAAAATAACAATGTCTATGGCAATTGCTGATGGGTTTCTTGAAGTCCTTTCATCCATGTCATCAAATGGGTAATTTTTTGCTTTTTATATTTCTTTGGACACTGACGTTACTGACAATTTAGGCGCTACAGACCAAAAAAACAATGTTTTCCTTTAAATATAGAGCACATGTGAGATTTAACTTATTTTTATTTAAAGATACTGCATTATTTGGTATTATAGTGTATATTTCCCCTATGCAACATTAAAGTTACATATATCTATAGCAAATATTATTTAAGATAAATAAACAGGAATTATTTTACAATTTTGAAAATATTGTACTGTACAATAATGGCACTAATTCTTTGCAATATACACCTATGGATACTTAAAACTGGGCAATACCACAAATGAACAATATAATTGATTACCTTATGATTAGAATATTACTTTTATTAGGTACTTTATTATTGGGTGCAGTAGTTTAGTGGATTTAAAAAGTAACTAATTTAAAATTAATAAACCAAGTTAATTTACTTAGTCAACTCGATGCTATGCCAGTAAACTAAAAATAATGCCCATTGACTATGTTCTCCTGTGGTGCAATCGGTCCGCACGCGGTATTTATAAGACAGTATCTGATGAGCAATGCTGAGGTTGTGAGTTCAAGCACCACCTGTAGCAAATGTATTTTTTTTTCTAATGTCATCAGTTAATGATTATTATCTGCTACCTGAACATCCTGATATGAAGGCAGAAAAAAAACACAAACATTACTGTTTTAAAGTTGCCAGTACACACATCTGCTTTGGTTCATATGCACTGGAAAAATTTATTTAGTTAGTCAACAAAATGGAATGCAAAAGACTAACTCTTTATTGGTAAAAGAGTTGCATCAATCTGTTTTGCTGCAAAGTAACTTGAGTTTCCACACTATTAGGTCTGGTTAGTACATGCACATTTCAAGCTGGGATTTGTAAAGCAAAGAACACATATAAATGGCTTATCTATATCGCAACAATTAAAGATTATACTAATGAAAAAATCAGTTTCACACAAAAATGTTGCCTTGTCCAAGAGGCCTAATGGATATGGCACTGGCCTCCTAAGCCAGAGATTGTGGGTTCAAGTCCCATCTGTGGTGATAGGCTTTGTTTCGTCCATATAATTATGGAGATGTTCATTTTATTCTTGCTTGAGACTGCACAAATGGCTCCACCAGAAACTTTTATCTTCTTAACAATCCGGTACTGTTCAGCTTGCAAAATTATGGCCCAGTATCTAAAAGCAGACATTTATCCTATTGACATTGTGAATTAGTTTCCGGATAATTTTCCTATCACCTTGGACAGTGGTTTAAATTCCCATCGAGGATGCATGTTCCTTTGTTTCTCATTCTCATTCTAGAAGTTATGCTTTTTTCAATGAAGGTGACTGTCTTAATGGTATTGCATGAAATCCATATATACAAAAACATATCTATTAAGTTTTATTTGCAATTTAATATCAGAGTGGCTAAAAAATTACAATGTCTATAGCAATTGCTGATGGGTTTCTTGAAGTCCTTTCATCCATGTCATCAAAAGGGTAATTTTCTGCTTTTTATATTTCTTTGGACACTGACTTTACTGACAATTTAGGTGCTACTGACCAAAAAAACAATGATTACCTTCAAATATAGAACACAAGTGAGATTTAAATTATTTTTATTTAAAGATCCTGCATTTTTTGGTATTATAGTGTATATTTTCCCTATGCAACAATAAAGTTACATATATCTATAGCAAATATTATTTAAGATAAATAAAAAGGAATTATTTAACATATTTGATAATATTGTACTGTACAACAATGGCATGAATTCATTGCAATATACACCTATGGATACATAAAACTGGGCAATAACACAAATGCACAATATAATTGATTACCTTTTGATTAGAATATTACTTTTATTAGGTGCTTTAGTATTGGGTGCAGTAGTTTAGTGGATTTAAAAAGTAACTAATTTAAAATTAATAAACCAAGTTAATTTACTTAGTCAACTCGATGCTATGTCACTAAACTAAAAATAATTCACTTTGACCATGTTCTCCTGTGGCGCAATTGGTCAGCACACAGTATTTATAAGACAGTATCTGTTGAGCAATGCCAAGGTTGTGAGTTCAAGCCTTAATTGAAGCAAATGTATTTATTCTAATGTCATCAATTAATGGTTATCATCTGCTACCTTAACATCCTGATATGAAGGAAAAAAAAAACCACAAACATGACTGTTTTTAAGTTGCCAGTACACACATCTGCTTTGGTTCATATGCACTGTAAACATTACTTTAGTTAGTCAACAAAATGGAATGCAAAAGACTACCTCTTTATTGGTAAAAGAGTTGCATCAATCTGTTTTGCTGCAATGTAACATGAGGGTCCACACTATTAGGCCTAGTTAGTATATGCACATTTCATGTTGGGATTTGTAAAACAAAGAACACAAATAAACAGCTTTCCTATATTGCAACAATTAATGATTATACTAATGAAAAAATCAGTTTCACACAAAAATGTTACTAAGCCCCAGTGACATAATGGATAAGGCACTGGCCTCCTAAGCTGGTGATTGTGGTTTCAAGTTATCTGGGGTGATAGGCTTTATTTCATCCATATAATTACTGGAGATGTTCCCTTTATTCTTCCTTGATACTTCACAAATGGCTCCACCAGAAACTTTTATCTGCTTAACAATCCGGTACTGTTCAGCTTGCAAAATTATGGCCCAGTATCTAAAAGAAGACATTTATCCTAATGACATTGTGGATTCGTTTCCGGATAATTTTACTATCACCTGGGACAGAGGCTTCAAGTCCCATCTAGGATGTATGTTCCTTTGTTTCTCATTCTCATTCTAGAAGTTATGCTTTTTACAATGCAGGTGACTGTCTTAATGGTATTGCATGAAATCCATATATACCAAAACATACCTATAAAGTTTTAATTGCAATTTAATATCAGAGTGGCTAAAAAATTACAATGTCTATGGCAATTGCTGATGGGTTTCTTGAAGTCCTTTCATCCATGTCATCAAAAGGGTAATTTTCTGCTTTTTATATTTCTTTGGACACTGACTTTACTGACAATTTAGGTGCTACAGACCAAAAAAACAATGTTTACATTAAAATATAGAACACAAGTGAGATTTAACTTATTTTTATTTAAAGATCCTGCATTTTTTGGTATTATAGTGTATATTTTCCCTATGCAACATTAAAGTTACATATATCTATAGCAAATATTATTTAAGATAAATAAACAGGAATTATTTTACAATTTTGATAATATTGTACTGTACAACAATGGCATGAATTCATTGCTATATACACCTATGGATACATAAAACTGGGCAATAACACAAATGCACAATATAATTGATTACCTTTTGATTAGAATATTACTTTTATTAGGTACCTTAGTATTGGGTGCAGTAGTTTAGTGGATTTAAAAAGTAACTAATTTAAAATTAATAAACCAAGTAAATTTACTTAGTCAAGTCGATGCTAAAATCAGTAAACTAAAAATAATGGGCATTGATTTTGTGCTCCTGTGGCGCAACTGGACAGAGTGCGGTACTTATAAGACAGTATCTGTTGAGAAATGCTTAGGTTGTGAGTTCAAGCCTCACTAAAGTTGCCAGTACACACATCTGCTTTGGTTCATATGCACTGTAAACATTCCTTTAGTTAGTCAACAAAATGGAATGCAAAAGACTACCTCTTTATTGGTAAAAGAGTTGCATCAATCTGTTTTGCAGCAATGTAACATGAGGGTCCACACTATTAGTTCTGGTTAGTACATGCACATTTCATGCTGGGATTTGTAAAGCAAAGAGCACAAATAAATGGATTTCCTATATCGCAACAATTAATGATTATACTGATTAAAAAATCAGTTTCACACAAAGATGTTACTAAGCCCCAGTGGCCTAATGGATAAGGCACTGGCCACCAAAGCCAGAGATTGTGGGTTGTTGTACCCTCTGGGGAGATAGGCTTTATTTCATCCACATAATTACTGGAGATGTTCCTTTTATTCTTGCTTGAGACTGCACAAATGGCTACACCAGAAACTTTTATCTGCTTAACAATCCGGTACTGTTCAGCTTGCAAAATTAGGGCCCAGTATCTAAAAGCAGACATTTATCCTAATGACATTGTGGAATAGTTTCTGGATAATTTTCCTATCACCTGGGACAGTGGCTTCAATTCCCATCTAGGATGCATTTTCCTTTGTTGCTCATTCTCATTCTAGAAGTTGTGCTGTTTTCTAAGCAGGTGACTGTCTTAATGGTATTGCATGAAATTCATACATACCAAAACATACTTATAAAGTTTTAATTACAATTTAATATCAGAGTGGCTAAAAAATAACAATGTCTATGGCAATTGCTGATGGGTTTCTTGAAGTCCTTTCATCCATGTCATCAAATGGGTAATTTTTTGCTTTTTATATTTCTTTGGACACTGATGTTACTGACAATTTAGGCGCTACACACCAAAAAAACAATGTTTTCCTTTAAATATAGAGCACATGTGAGATTTAACTTATTTTTATTTAAAGATACTGCATTATTTGGTATTATAGTGTATATTTCCCCTATGCAACATTAAAGTTACATATATCTATAGCAAATATTATTTAAGATAAATAAACAGGAATTATTTTACAATTTTGAAAATATTGTACTGTACAAGAATGGCACTAATTCTTTGCAATATACACCTATGGATACTTAAAACTGGGCAATACCACAAATGAACAATATAATTAATTACCTTATGATTAGAATATTACTTTTATTAGGTACTTTATTATTGGGTGCAGTAGTTTAGTGGATTTAAAAAGTAACTAATTTAAAATTAATAAACCAAGTTAATTTACTTAGTCAACTCGATGCTATGCCAGTAAACTAAAAATAATGCCCATTGACTATGTGCTCCTGTGGTGCAATCGGTCCGCACGCGGTATTTATAAGACAGTATCTGATGAGCAATGCTGAGGTTGTGAGTTCAAGCACCACCTGTAGCAAATGTAATTTTTTTTCTAATGTCATCAGTTAATGATTATTATCTGCTACCTGAACATTCCGATATGAAGGCAGAAAAAAAAACACAAACATTACTGTTTTAAAGTTGCCAGTACACACATCTGCTTTGGTTCATATGCACTGGAAAAATTTATTTAGTTAGTCAACAAAATGGAATGCAAAAGACTAACTCTTTATTGGTAAAAGAGTTGCATCAATCTGTTTTGCTGCAAAGTAACATGAGTTTCCACACTATTAGGTCTGGTTAGTACATGCACATTTCAAGCTGGGATTTGTAAAGCAAAGAACACATATAAATGGCTTATCTATATCGCAACAATTAAAGATTATACTAATGAAAAAATCAGTTTCACACAAAAATGTTGCCTTGTCCAAGAGGCCTAATGGATATGGCACTGGCCTCCTAAGCCAGAGATTGTGGGTTCAAGTCCCATCTGTGGTGATAGGCTTTGTTTCGTCCATATAATTATGGAGATGTTCATTTTATTCTTGCTTGAGACTGCACAAATGGCTCCACCAGAAACTTTTATCTTCTTAACAATCCGGTACTGTTCAGCTTGCAAAATTATGGCCCAGTATCTAAAAGCAGACATTTATCCTATTGACATTGTGAATTAGTTTCCGGATAATTTTCCTATCACCTTGGACAGTGGTTTAAAATCCCATCTAGGATGCATGTTCCTTTGTTTCTCATTCTCATTCTAGAAGTTATGCTTTTTTCAATGAAGGTGACTGTCTTAATGGTATTGCATGAAATCCATATATACAAAAACATATCTATTAAGTTTTATTTGCAATTTAATATCAGAGTGGCTAAAAAATTACAATGTCTATAGCAATTGCTGATGGGTTTCTTGAAGTCCTTTCATCCATGTCATCAAAAGGGTAATTTTCTGCTTTTTATATTTCTTTGGACACTGACTTTACTGACAATTTAGGTGCTACTGACCAAAAAAACAATGATTACCTTCAAATATAGAACACAAGTGAGATTTAAATTATTTTTATTTAAAGATCCTGCATTTTTTGGTATTATAGTGTATATTTTCCCTATGCAACAATAAAGTTACATATATCTATAGCAAATATTATTTAAGATAAATAAAAAGGAATTATTTAACATATTTGATAATATTGTACTGTACAACAATGGCATGAATTCATTGCAATATACACCTATGGATACATAAAACTGGGCAATAACACAAATGCACAATATAATTGATTACCTTTTGATTAGAATATTACTTTTATTAGGTGCTTTAGTATTGGGTGCAGTAGTTTAGTGGATTTAAAAAGTAACTAATTTAAAATTAATAAACCAAGTTAATTTACTTAGTCAACTCGATGCTATGTCACTAAACTAAAAATAATGCATTTTGACCATGTTCTCCTGTGGCACAATTGGTCAGCACGCAGTATTTATAAGACAGTATCTGTTGAGCAATGCCAAGGTTGTGAATTCAAGCCTTATTTGAAGCAAACGTATTTATTCTAATGTCATCAATTAATGGTTATCATCTGCTACCTTAACATCCTGATATGAAGGAAGAAAAAAACCACAAACATGACTGTTTTTAAGTTGCCAGTACACACATCTGCTTTGGTTCATATGCACTGTAAACATTACTTTAGTTAGTCAACAAAATGGAATGCAAAAGACTACCTCTTTATTGGTAAAAGAGTTGCATCAATCTGTTTTGCTGCAATGTAACATGAGGGTCCACACTATTAGGCCTAGTTAGTATATGCACATTTCATGTTGGGATTTGTAAAACAAAGAACACAAATAAACAGCTTTCCTATATTGCAACAATTAATGATTATACTAATGAAAAAATCAGTTTCACACAAAGATGTTACTAAGCCCCAGTGACATAATGGATAAGGCACTGGCCTCCTAAGCTGGTGATTGTGGTTTCAAGTTATCTGGGGTGATAGGCTTTATTTCATCCATATAATTACTGGAGATGTTCCCTTTATTCTTCCTTGATACTTCACAAATGGCTCCACCAGAAACTTTTATCTGCTTAACAATCCGGTACTGTTCAGCTTGCAAAATTATGGCCCAGTATCTAAAAGAAGACATTTATCCTAATGACATTGTGGATTCGTTTCCGGATAATTTTACTATCACCTGGGACAGAGGCTTCAAGTCCCATCTAGGATGTATGTTCCTTTGTTTCTCATTCTCATTCTAGAAGTTATGCTTTTTACAATGCAGGTGACTGTCTTAATGGTATTGCATGAAATCCATATATACCAAAACATACCTATAAAGTTTTAATTGCAATTTAATATCAGAGTGGCTAAAAAATTACAATGTCTATGGCAATTGCTGATGGGTTTCTTGAAGTCCTTTCATCCATGTCATCAAAAGGGTAATTTTCTGCTTTTTATATTTCTTTGGACACTGACTTTACTGACAATTTAGGTGCTACAGACCAAAAAAACAATGTTTACATTAAAATATAGAACACAAGTGAGATTTAACTTATTTTTATTTAAAGATCCTGCATTTTTTGGTATTATAGTGTATATTTTCCCTATGCAACATTAAAGTTACATATATCTATAGCAAATATTATTCAAGATAAATAAACAGGAATTATTTTACAATTTTGATAATATTGTACTGTACAACAATGGCATGAATTCATTGCTATATACACCTATGGATACATAAAACTGGGCAATAACACAAATGCACAATATAATTGATTACCTTTTGATTAGAATATTACTTTTATTAGGTACCTTAGTATTGGGTGCAGTAGTTTAGTGGATTTAAAAAGTAACTAATTTAAAATTAATAAACCAAGTAAATTTACTTAGTCAAGTCGATGCTAAAATCAGTAAACTAAAAATAATGGGCATTGATTTTGTGCTCCTGTGGCGCAACTGGACAGAGTGCGGTACTTATAAGACAGTATCTGTTGAGAAATGCTTAGGTTGTGAGTTCAAGCCTCACTAAAGTTGCCAGTACACACATCTGCTTTGGTTCATATGCACTGTAAACATTCCTTTAGTTAGTCAACAAAATGGAATGCAAAAGACTACCTCTTTATTGGTAAAAGAGTTGCATCAATCTGTTTTGCAGCAATGTAACATGAGGGTCCACACTATTAGTTCTGGTTAGTACATGCACATTTCATGCTGGGATTTGTAAAGCAAAGAGCACAAATAAATGGATTTCCTATATCGCAACAATTAATGATTATACTGATGAAAAAATCAGTTTCACACAAAGATGTTACTAAGCCCCAGTGGCCTAATGGATAAGGCACTGGCCACCGAAGCCAGAGATTGTGGGTTGTTGTACCCTCTGGGGAGATAGGCTTTATTTCATCCACATAATTAATGGAGATGTTCCTTTTATTCTTGCTTGAGACTGCACAAATGGCTACACCAGAAACTTTTATCTGCTTAACAATCCGGTACTGTTCAGCTTGCAAAATTATGGCCCAGTATCTAAAAGCAGACATTTATCCTAATGACATTGTGGAATAGTTTCTGGATAATTTTCCTATCACCTGGGACAGTGGCTTCAATTCCCATCTAGGATGCATTTTCCTTTGTTGCTCATTCTCATTCTAGAAGTTGTGCTGTTTTCTATGCAGGTGACTGTCTTAATGGTATTGCATGAAATTCATACATACCAAAACATACTTATAAAGTTTTAATTACAATTTAATATCAGAGTGGCTAAAAAATAACAATGTCTATGGCAATTGCTGATGGGTTTCTTGAAGTCCTTTCATCCATGTCATCAAATGGGTAATTTTTTGCTTTTTATATTTCTTTGGACACTGACGTTACTGACAATTTAGGCGCTACAGACCAAAAAAACAATGTTTTCCTTTAAATATAGAGCACATGTGAGATTTAACTTATTTTTATTTAAAGATACTGCATTATTTGGTATTATAGTGTATATTTCCCCTATGCAACATTAAAGTTACATATATCTATAGCAAATATTATTTAAGATAAATAAACAGGAATTATTTTACAATTTTGAAAATATTGTACTGTACAAGAATGGCACTAATTCTTTGCAATATACACCTATGGATACTTAAAACTGGGCAATACCACAAATGAACAATATAATTGATTACCTTATGATTAGAATATTACTTTTATTAGGTACTTTATTATTGGGTGCAGTAGTTTAGTGGATTTAAAAAGTAACTAATTTAAAATTAATAAACCAAGTTAATTTACTTAGTCAACTCGATGCTATGCCAGTAAACTAAAAATAATGCCCATTGACTATGTGCTCCTGTGGTGCAATCGGTCCGCACGCGGTATTTATAAGACAGTATCTGATGAGCAATGCTGAGGTTGTGAGTTCAAGCACCACCTGTAGCAAATGTAATTTGTTTTCTAATGTCATCAGTTAATGATTATCATCTGCTACCTGAACATCCTGATATGAAGGCAGAAAAAAAAACACAAACCTTACTGTTTTAAAGTTGCCAGTACACACATCTGCTTTGGTTCATATGCACTGGAAACATTCCTTTAGTTAGTCAACAAAATAGAATGCAAAAGAGTACCTCTTTATTGGTAAAAGGGTTGCATCAATCTGTTTTGCTGCAAAGTAACATGAGTTTCCACACTATTAGGTCTGGTTAGTACATGCACATTTCAAGCTGGGATTTGTAAAGCAAAGAACACATATAAATGGCTTTCCTATATCGCAACAATTAAAGATTATACTAATGAAAAAATCAGTTTCACACAAAGATGTTGCTTTGTCCCAGTGGCCTAATGGATAAGGCACTGGCCTCCTAAACCAGAAATTGTGGGTTCAAGTTCCATCTGTGGTGATAGGCTTTGTTTTGTCCATATAATTACTGGAGATGTTCATTTTATTCTTGCTTGAGACTGCACAAATGGCTCCACCAGAAACTTTTATCTTCTTAACAATCCGGTACTGTTCAGCTTGCAAAATTATGGCCCAGTATCTAAAAGCAGACATTTATCCTACTGACATTGTGAATTAGTTTCAGGATAATTTTCCTATCACCTTGGACAGTGGCTTCAATTCCCATCGAGGATGCATGTTCCTTTGTTTCTCATTGTCATTCTAGAAGTTATGCTTTTTTCAATGAAGGTGACTGTCTTAATTGTATTGCATGAAATCCATATATACCAAAACATATCTATTAAGTTTTAATTGCAATTTAATATCAGAGTGGCTAAAAAATTACAATGTCTATGGCAATTGCTGATGGGTTTCTTGAAGTCCTTTCATCCATGTCATCAAAAGGGTAATTTTCTGCTTTTTATATTTCTTTGGACACTGACTTTACTGACAATTTAGGTGCTACAGACCAAAAAAACAATGTTTACATTAAAATATAGAACACAAGTGAGATTTAACTTATTTTTATTTAAAGATCCTGCATTTTTTGGTATTATAGTGTATATTTTCCCTATGCAACATTAAAGTTACATATATCTATAGCAAATATTATTTAAGATAAATAAACAGGAATTATTTTACAATTTTGATAATATTGTACTGTACAACAATGGCATGAATTCATTGCTATATACACCTATGGATACATAAAACTGGGCAATAACACAAATGCACAATATAATTGATTACCTTTTGATTAGAATATTACTTTTATTAGGTACCTTAGTATTGGGTGCAGTAGTTTAGTGGATTTAAAAAGTAACTAATTTAAAATTAATAAACCAAGTAAATTTACTTAGTCAAGTCGATGCTAAAATCAGTAAACTAAAAATAATAGGCATTGATTTTGTGCTCCTGTGGTGCAACTGGACAGAGTGCGGTACTTATAAGACAGTATCTGTTGAGAAATGCTTAGGTTGTGAGTTCAAGCCTCACTAAAGTTGCCAGTACACACATCTGCTTTGGTTCATATGCACTGTAAACATTCCTTTAGTTAGTCAACAAAATGGAATGCAAAAGACTACCTCTTTATTGGTAAAAGAGTTGCATCAATCTGTTTTGCAGCAATGTAACATGAGGGTCCACACTATTAGTTCTGGATAGTACATGCACATTTCATGCTGGGATTTGTAAAGCAAAGAGCACAAATAAATGGATTTCCAATATCGCAACAATTAATGATTATACTGATGAAAAAATCAGTTTCACACAAAGATGTTACTAAGCCCCAGTGGCCTAATGGATAAGGCACTGGCCACCGAAGCCAGAGATTGTGGGTTGTTGTACCCTCTGGGGAGATAGGCTTTATTTCATCCACATAATTACTGGAGATGTTCCTTTTATTCTTGCTTGAGACTGCACAAATGGCTACACCAGAAACTTTTATCTGCTTAACAATCCGGTACTGTTCAGCTTGCAAAATTATGGCCCAGTATCTAAAAGCAGACATTTATCCTAATGACATTGTGGAATAGTTTCTGGATAATTTTCCTATCACCTGGGACAGTGGCTTCAATTCCCATCTAGGGTGCATTTTCCTTTGTTGCTCATTCTCATTCTAGAAGTTGTGCTGTTTTCTATGCAGGTGACTGTCTTAATGGTATTGCATGAAATTCATACATACCAAAACATACTTATAAAGTTTTAATTACAATTTAATATCAGAGTGGCTAAAAAATAACAATGTCTATGGCAATTGCTGATGGGTTTCTTGAAGTCCTTTCATCCATGTCATCAAATGGGTAATTTTTTGCTTTTTATATTTCTTTGGACACTGACGTTACTGACAATTTAGGCGCTACAGACCAAAAAAACAATGTTTTCCTTTAAATATAGAGCACATGTGAGATTTAACTTATTTTTATTTAAAGATACTGCATTATTTGGTATTATAGTGTATATTTCCCCTATGCAACGTTAAAGTTACATATATCTATAGCAAATATTATTTAAGATAAATAAACAGGAATTATTTTACAATTTTGAAAATATTGTACTGTACAAGAATGGCACTAATTCTTTGCAATATACACCTATGGATACTTAAAACTGGGCAATACCACAAATGAACAATATAATTGATTACCTTATGATTAGAATATTACTTTTATTAGGTACTTTATTATTGGGTGCAGTAGTTTAGTGGATTTAAAAAGTAACTAATTTAAAATTAATAAACCAAGTTAATTTACTTAGTCAACTCGATGCTATGCCAGTAAACTAAAAATAACGCCCATTGACTATGTGCTCTTGTGGTGCAATCGGTCTGCACGCGGTATTTATAAGACAGTATCTGATGAGCAATGCTGAGGTTGTGAGTTCAAGCACCACCTGTAGCAAATGTAATTTGTTTTCTAATGTCATCAGTTAATGATTATCATCTGCTACCTGAACATCCTGATATGAAGGCAGAAAAAAAAACACAAACATTACTGTTTTAAAGTTGCCAGTACACACATCTGCTTTGGTTCATATGCACTGGAAACATTCCTTTAGTTAGTCAACAAAATGGAATGCAAAAAACTACCTCTTTATTGGTAAAAGGGTTGCATCAATCTGTTTTGCTGCAAAGTAACATGAGTTTCCACACTATTAGGTCTGGTTAGTACATGCACATTTCAAGCTGGGATTTGTAAAGCAAAGAACACATATAAATGGCTTTCCTATATCGCAACAATTAAAGATTATACTAATGAAAAAATCAGTTTCACACAAAGATATTGCTTTGTCCCAGTGGCCTAATGGATAAGGCACTGGCCTCCTAAACCAGAAATTGTGGGTTCAAGTTCCATCTGTGGTGATAGGCATTGTTTTGTCCATATAATTACTGGAGATGTTCATTTTATTCTTGCTTGAGACTGCACAAATGGCTCCACCAGAAACTTTTATCTTCTTAACAATCCGGTACTGTTCAGCTTGCAAAATTATGGCCCAGTATCTAAAAGCAGACATTTATCCTATTGACATTGTGAATTAGTTTCCGGATAATTTTCCTATCACCTTGGACAGTGGTTTAAATTCCCATCTAGGATGCATTTTCCTTTGTTGCTCATTCTCATTCTAGAAGTTGTGCTGTTTTCTATGCAGGTGACTGTCTTAATGGTATTGCATGAAATTCATACATACCAAAACATACTTATAAAGTTTTAATTACAATTTAATATCAGAGTGGCTAAAAAATAACAATGTCTATGGCAATTGCTGATGGGTTTCTTGAAGTCCTTTCATCCATGTCATCAAATGGGTAATTTTTTGCTTTTTATATTTCTTTGGACACTGACGTTACTGACAATTTAGGCGCTACAGACCAAAAAAACAATGTTTTCCTTTAAATATAGAGCACATGTGAGATTTAACTTATTTTTATTTAAAGATACTGCATTATTTGGTATTATAGTGTATATTTCCCCTATGCAACATTAAAGTTACATATATCTATAGCAAATATTATTTAAGATAAATAAACAGGAATTATTTTACAATTTTGAAAATATTGTACTGTACAAGAATGGCACTAATTCTTTGCAATATACACCTATGGATACTTAAAACTGGGCAATACCACAAATGAACAATATAATTGATTACCTTATGATTAGAATATTACTTTTATTAGGTACTTTATTATTGGGTGCAGTAGTTTTGTGGATTTAAAAAGTAACTAATTTAAAATTAATAAACCAAGTTAATTTACTTAGTCAACTCGATGCTATGCCAGTAAACTAAAAATAATGCCCGTTGACTATGTGCTCCTGTGGTGCAATCGGTCCGCACGCGGTATTTATAAGACAGTATCTGATGAGCAATGCTGAGGTTGTGAGTTCAAGCACCACCTGTAGCAAATGTAATTTTTTTTCTAATGTCATCAGTTAATGATTATTATCTGCTACCTCAACATCCCGATATGAAGGCAGAAAAAAAAACACAAACATTACTGTTTTAAAGTTGCCAGTACACACATCTGCTTTGGTTCATATGCACTGGAAAAATTTATTTAGTTAGTCAACAAAATGGAATGCAAAAGACTAACTCTTTATTGGTAAAAGAGTTGCATCAATCTGTTTTGCTGCAAAGTAACATGAGTTTCCACACTATTAGGTATGATTAGTACATGCACATTTCAAGCTGGGATTTGTAAAGCAAAGAACACATATAAATGGCTTATCTATATCGCAACAATTAAAGATTATACTAATGAAAAAATCAGTTTCACACAAAAATGTTGCCTTGTCCAAGAGGCCTAATGGATATGGCACTGGCCTCCTAAGCCAGAGATTGTGGGTTCAAGTCCCATCTGTGGTGATAGGCTTTGTTTCGTCCATATAATTATGGAGATGTTCATTTTATTCTTGCTTGAGACTGCACAAATGGCTCCACCAGAAACTTTTATCTTCTTAACAATCCGGTACTGTTCAGCTTGCAAAATTATGGCCCAGTATCTAAAAGCAGACATTTATCCTATTGACATTGTGAATTAGTTTCCGGATAATTTTCCTATCACCTTGGACAGTGGTTTAAAATCCCATCTAGGATGCATGTTCCTTTGTTTCTCATTCTCATTCTAGAAGTTATGCTTTTTTCAATGAAGGTGACTGTCTTAATGGTATTGCATGAAATCCATATATACAAAAACATATCTATTAAGTTTTATTTGCAATTTAATATCAGAGTGGCTAAAAAATTACAATGTCTATAGCAATTGCTGATGGGTTTCTTGAAGTCCTTTCATCCATGTCATCAAAAGGGTAATTTTCTGCTTTTTATATTTCTTTGGACACTGACTTTACTGACAATTTAGGTGCTACTGACCAAAAAAACAATGATTACCTTCAAATATAGAACACAAGTGAGATTTAAATTATTTTTATTTAAAGATCCTGCATTTTTTGGTATTATAGTGTATATTTTCCCTATGCAACAATAAAGTTACATATATCTATAGCAAATATTATTTAAGATAAATAAAAAGGAATTATTTAACATATTTGATAATATTGTACTGTACAACAATGGCATGAATTCATTGCAATATACACCTATGGATACATAAAACTGGGCAATAACACAAATGCACAATATAATTGATTACCTTTTGATTAGAATATTACTTTTATTAGGTGCTTTAGTATTGGGTGCAGTAGTTTAGTGGATTTAAAAAGTAACTAATTTAAAATTAATAAACCAAGTTAATTTACTTAGTCAACTCGATGCTATGTCACTAAACTAAAAATAATGCATTTTGACCATGTTCTCCTGTGGCGCAATTGGTCAGCACGCAGTATTTATAAGACAGTATCTGTTGAGCAATGCCAAGGTTGTGAGTTCAAGCCTTATTTGAAGCAAACGTATTTATTCTAATGTCATCAATTAATGGTTATCATCTGCTACCTTAACATCCTGATATGAAGGAAGAAAAAAACCACAAACATGACTGTTTTTAAGTTGCCAGTACACACATCTGCTTTGGTTCATATGCACTGTAAACATTACTTTAGTTAGTCAACAAAATGGAATGCAAAAGACTACCTCTTTATTGGTAAAAGAGTTGCATCAATCTGTTTTGCTGCAATGTAACATGAGGGTCCACACTATTAGGCCTAGTTAGTATATGCACATTTCATGTTGGGATTTGTTAAACAAAGAACACAAATAAACAGCTTTCCTATATTGCAACAATTAATGATTATACTAATGAAAAAATCAGTTTCACACAAAGATGTTACTAAGCCCCAGTGACATAATGGATAAGGCACTGGCCTCCTAAGCTGGTGATTGTGGTTTCAAGTTATCTGGGGTGATAGGCTTTATTTCATCCACATAATTACTGGAGATGTTCCTTTTATTCTTGCTTGAGACTGCACAAATGGCTACACCAGAAACTTTTATCTGCTTAACAATCCGGTACTGTTCAGCTTGCAAAATTATGGCCCAGTATCTAAAAGCAGACATTTATCCTAATGACATTGTGGAATAGTTTCTGGATAATTTTCCTATCACCTGGGACAGTGGCTTCAATTCCCATCTAGGATGCATTTTCCTTTGTTGCTCATTCTCATTCTAGAAGTTGTGCTGTTTTCTATGCAGGTGACTGTCTTAATGGTATTGCATGAAATTCATACATACCAAAACATACTTATAAAGTTTTAATTACAATTTAATATCAGAGTGGCTAAAAAATAACAATGTCTATGGCAATTGCTGATGGGTTTCTTGAAGTCCTTTCATCCATGTCATCAAATGGGTAATTTTTTGCTTTTTATATTTCTTTGGACACTGACGTTACTGACAATTTAGGCGCTACAGACCAAAAAAACAATGTTTTCCTTTAAATATAGAGCACATGTGAGATTTAACTTATTTTTATTTAAAGATACTGCATTATTTGGTATTATAGTGTATATTTCCCCTATGCAACATTAAAGTTACATATATCTATAGCAAATATTATTTAAGATAAATAAACAGGAATTATTTTACAATTTTGAAAATATTGTACTGTACAAGAATGGCACTAATTCTTTGCAATATACACCTATGGATACTTAAAACTGGGCAATACCACAAATGAACAATATAATTGATTACCTTATGATTAGAATATTACTTTTATTAGGTACTTTATTATTGGGTGCAGTAGTTTAGTGGATTTAAAAAGTAACTAATTTAAAATTAATAAACCAAGTTAATTTACTTAGTCAACTCGATACTATGCCAGTAAACTAAAAATAATGCCCATTGACTATGTGTTCCTGTGGTGCAATCGGTCCGCACGCGGTATTTATAAGACAGTATCTGATGAGCAATGCTGAGGTTGTGAGTTCAAGCACCACCTGTAGCAAATGTAATTTGTTTTCTAATGTCATCAGTTAATGATTATCATCTGCTACCTGAACATCCTGATATGAAGGCAGAAAAAAAAACACAAACATTACTGTTTTAAAGTTGCCAGTACACACATCTGCTTTGGTTCATATGCACCGGAAACATTCCTTTAGTTAGTCAACAAAATGGAATGCAAAAAACTACCTCTTTATTGGTAAAAGGGTTGCATCAATCTGTTTTGCTGCAAAGTAACATGAGTTTCCACACTATTAGGTCTGGTTAGTACATGCACATTTCAAGCTGGGATTTGTAAAGCAAAGAACACATATAAATGGCTTTCCTATATCGCAACAATTAAAGATTATACTAATGAAAAAATCAGTTTCACACAAAGATGTTGCTTTGTCCCAGTGGCCTAATGGATAAGGCACTGGCCTCCTAAACCAGAAATTGTGGGTTCAAGTTCCATCTGTGGTGATAGGCATTGTTTTGTCCATATAATTACTGGAGATGTTCATTTTATTCTTGCTTGAGACTGCACAAATGGCTCCACCAGAAACTTTTATCTTCTTAACAATCCGGTACTGTTCAGCTTGCAAAATTATGGCCCAGTATCTAAAAGCAGACATTTATCCTATTGACATTGTGAATTAGTTTCAGGATAATTTTCCTATCACCTTGGACAGTGGTTTAAATTCCCATCGAGGATGCATGTTCCTTTGTTTCTCATTCTCATTCTAGAAGTTATGCTTTTTTCAATGAAGGTGACTGTCTTAATGGTATTGCATGAAATCCATATATACAAAAACATATCTATTAAGTTTTATTTGCAATTTAATATCAGAGTGGCTATAAAATTACAATGTCTATAGCAATTGCTGATGGGTTTCTTGAAGTCCTTTCATCCATGTCATCAAAAGGGTAATTTTCTGCTTTTTATATTTCTTTGGACACTGACTTTACTGACAATTTAGGTGCTACTGACCAAAAAAACAATGATTACCTTCAAATATAGAACACAAGTGAGATTTAAATTATTTTTATTTAAAGATCCTGCATTTTTTGGTATTATAGTGTATATTTTCCCTATGCAACAATAAAGTTACATATATCTATAGCAAATATTATTTAAGATAAATAAAAAGGAATTATTTAACATATTTGATAATATTGTACTGTACAACAATGGCATGAATTCATTGCAATATACAACTATGGATATATAAAACTGGGCAATAACACAAATGCACAATATAATTGATTACCTTTTGATTAGAATATTACTTTTATTAGGTGCTTTAGTATTGGGTGCAGTAGTTTAGTGGATTTAAAAAGTAACTAATTTAAAATTAATAAACCAAGTTAATTTACTTAGTCAACTCGATGCTATGTCACTAAACTAAAAATAATGCACTTTGACCATGTTCTCCTGTGGCGCAATTGGTCAGCACGCAGTATTTATAAGACAGTATCTGTTGAGCAATGCCAAGGTTGTGAGTTCAAGCCTTAATTGAAGCAAATGTATTTATTCTAATGTCATCAATTAATGGTTATCATCTGCTACCTTAACATCCTGATATGAAGGAAGAAAAAAACCACAAACATGACTGTTTTTAAGTTGCCAGTACACACATCTGCTTTGGTTCATATGCACTGTAAACATTACTTTAGTTAGTCAACAAAATGGAATGCAAAAGACTACCTCTTTATTGGTAAAAGAGTTGCATCAATCTGTTTTGCTGCAATGTAACATGAGGGTCCACACTATTAGGCCTAGTTAGTATATGCACATTTCATGTTGGGATTTGTAAAACAAAGAACACAAATAAACAGCTTTCCTATATTGCAACAATTAATGATTATACTAATGAAAAAATCAGTTTCACACAAAGATGTTACTAAGCCCCAGTGACATAATGGATAAGGCACTGGCCTCCTAAGCTGGTGATTGTGGTTTCAAGTTATCTGGGGTGATAGGCTTTATTTCATCCATATAATTACTGGAGATGTTCCCTTTATTCTTCCTTGATACTTCACAAATGGCTCCACCAGAAACTTTTATCTGCTTAACAATCCGGTACTGTTCAGCTTGCAAAATTATGGCCCAGTATCTAAAAGAAGACATTTATCCTAATGACATTGTGGATTCGTTTCCGGATAATTTTACTATCACCTGGGACAGAGGCTTCAAGTCCCATCTAGGATGTATGTTCCTTTGTTTCTCATTCTCATTCTAGAAGTTATGCTTTTTACAATGCAGGTGACTGTCTTAATGGTATTGCATGAAATCCATATATACCAAAACATACCTATAAAGTTTTAATTGCAATTTAATATCAGAGTGGCTAAAAAATTACAATGTCTATGGCAATTGCTGATGGGTTTCTTGAAGTCCTTTCATCCATGTCATCAAAAGGGTAATTTTCTGCTTTTTATATTTCTTTGGACACTGACTTTACTGACAATTTAGGTGCTACAGACCAAAAAAAACAATGTTTACATTAAAATATAGAACACAAGTGAGATTTAACTTATTTTTATTTAAAGATCCTGCATTTTTTGGTATTATAGTGTATATTTTCCCTATGCAACATTAAAGTTACATATATCTATAGCAAATATTATTTAAGATAAATAAACAGGAATTATTTTACAATTTTGATAATATTGTACTGTACAACAATGGCATGAATTCATTGCTATATACACCTATGGATACATAAAACTGGGCAATAACACAAATGCACAATATAATTGATTACCTTTTGATTAGAATATTACTTTTATTAGGTACCTTAGTATTGGGTGCAGTAGTTTAGTGGATTTAAAAAGTAACTAATTTAAAATTAATAAACCAAGTAAATTTACTTAGTCAAGTCGATGCTAAAATCAGTAAACTAAAAATAATGGGCATTGATTTTGTGCTCCTGTGGCGCAACTGGACAGAGTGCGGTACTTATAAGACAGTATCTGTTGAGAAATGCTTAGGTTGTGAGTTCAAGCCTCACTAAAGTTGCCAGTACACACATCTGCTTTGGTTCATATGCACTGTAAACATTCCTTTAGTTAGTCAACAAAATGGAATGCAAAAGACTACCTCTTTATTGGTAAAAGAGTTGCATCAATCTGTTTTGCAGCAATGTAACATGAGGGTCCACACTATTAGTTCTGGTTAGTACATGCACATTTCATGCTGGGATTTGTAAAGCAAAGAGCACAAATAAATGGATTTCCTATATCGCAACAATTAATGATTATACTGATGAAAAAATCAGTTTCACACAAAGATGTTACTAAGCCCCAGTGGCCTAATGGATAAGGCACTGGCCACCAAAGCCAGAGATTGTGGGTTGTTGTACCCTCTGGGGAGATAGGCTTTATTTCATCCACATAATTACTGGAGATGTTCCTTTTATTCTTGCTTGAGACTGCACCAATGGCTACACCAGAAACTTTTATCTGCTTAACAATCCGGTACTGTTCAGCTTGCAAAATTATGGCCCAGTATCTAAAAGCAGACATTTATCCTAATGACATTGTGGAATAGTTTCTGGATAATTTTCCTATCACCTGGGACAGTGGCTTCAATTCCCATCTAGGATACATTTTCCTTTGTTGCTCATTCTCATTCTAGAAGTTGTGCTGTTTTCTATGCAGGTGACTGTCTTAATGGTATTGCATGAAATTCATACATACCAAAACATACTTATAAAGTTTTAATTACAATTTAATATCAGAGTGGCTAAAAAATAACAATGTCTATGGCAATTGCTGATGGGTTTCTTGAAGTCCTTTCATCCATGTCATCAAATGGGTAATTTTTTGCTTTTTATATTTCTTTGGACACTGACGTTACTGACAATTTAGGCGCTACAGACCAAAAAAACAATGTTTTCCTTTAAATATAGAGCACATGTGAGATTTAACTTATTTTTATTTAAAGATACTGCATTATTTGGTATTATAGTGTATATTTCCCCTATGCAACATTAAAGTTACATATATCTATAGCAAATATTATTTAAGATAAATAAACAGGAATTATTTTACAATTTTGAAAATATTGTACTGTACAAGAATGGCACTAATTCTTTGCAATATACACCTATGGATACTTAAAACTGGGCAATACCACAAATGAACAATATAATTGATTACCTTATGATTAGAATATTACTTTTATTAGGTACTTTATTATTGGGTGCAGTAGTTTAGTGGATTTAAAAAGTAACTAATTTAAAATTAATAAACCAAGTTAATTTACTTAGTCAACTCGATACTATGCCAGTAAACTAAAAATAATGCCCATTGACTATGTGTTCCTGTGGTGCAATCGGTCCGCACGCGGTATTTATAAGACAGTATCTGATGAGCAATGCTGAGGTTGTGAGTTCAAGCACCACCTGTAGCAAATGTAATTTGTTTTCTAATGTCATCAGTTAATGATTATCATCTGCTACCTGAACATCCTTATATGAAGGCAGAAAAAAAAACACAAACATTACTGTTTTAAAGTTGCCAGTACACACATCTGCTTTGGTTCATATGCACTGGAAACATTCCTTTAGTTAGTCAACAAAATGGAATGCAAAAGACTACCTCTTTATTGGTAAAAGGGTTGCATCAATCTGTTTTGCTGCAAAGTATCATGAGTTTCCACACTATTAGGTCTGGTTAGTACATGCACATTTCAAGCTGGGATTTGTAAAGCAAAGAACACATATAAATGGCTTTCCTATATCGCAACAATTAAAGATTATACTAATGAAAAAATCAGTTTCACACAAAGATGTTGCTTTGTCCCAGTGGCCTAATGGATAAGGCACTGGCCTCCTAAACCAGAAATTGTGGGTTCAAGTTCCATCTGTGGTGATAGGCTTTGTTTTGTCCATATAATTACTGGAGATGTTCATTTTATTCTTGCTTGAGACTGCACAAATGGCTCCACCAGAAACTTTTATCTTCTTAACAATCCGGTACTGTTCAGCTTGCAAAATTATGGCCCAGTATCTAAAAGCAGACATTTATCCTATTGACATTGTGAATTAGTTTCAGGATAATTTTCCTATCACCTTGGACAGTGGTTTAAATTCCCATCGAGGATGCATGTTCCTTTGTTTCTCATTCTCATTCTAGAAGTTATGCTTTTTTCAATGAAGGTGACTGTCTTAATGGTATTGCATGAAATCCATATATACAAAAACATATCTATTAAGTTTTATTTGCAATTTAATATCAGAGTGGCTAAAAAATTACAATGTCTATAGCAATTGCTGATGGGTTTCTTGAAGTCCTTTCATCCATGTCATCAAAAGGGTAATTTTCTGCTTTTTATATTTCTTTGGACACTGACTTTACTGACAATTTAGGTGCTACTGACCAAAAAAACAATGATTACCTTCAAATATAGAACACAAGTGAGATTTAACTTATTTTTATTTAAAGATCCTGCATTTTTTGGTATTATAGTGTATATTTTCCCTATGCAACAATAAAGTTACATATATCTATAGCAAATATTATTTAAGATAAATAAAAAGGAATTATTTAACATATTTGATAATATTGTACTGTACAACAATGGCATGAATTCATTGCAATATACACCTATGGATACATAAAACTGGGCAATAACACAAATGCACAATATAATTGATTACCTTTTGATTAGAATATTACTTTTATTAGGTGCTTTAGTATTGGGTGCAGTAGTTTAGTGGATTTAAAAAGTAACTAATTTAAAATTAATAAACCAAGTTAATTTACTTAGTCAACTCGATGCTATGTCACTAAACTAAAAATAATGCACTTTGACCATGTTCTCCTGTGGCGCAATTGGTCAGCACGCAGTATTTATAAGACAGTATCTGTTGAGCAATGCCAAGGTTGTGAGTTCAAGCCTTAATTGAAGCAAATGTATTTATTCTAATGTCATCAATTAATGGTTATCATCTGCTACCTTAACATCCTGATATGAAGGAAGAAAAAAACCACAAACATGACTGTTTTTAAGTTGCCAGTACACACATCTGCTTTGGTTCATATGCACTGTAAACATTACTTTAGTTAGTCAACAAAATGGAATGCAAAAGACTACCTCTTTATTGGTAAAAGAGTTGCATCAATCTGTTTTGCTGCAATGTAACATGAGGGTCCAAACTATTAGGCCTAGTTAGTATATGCACATTTCATGTTGGGATTTGTAAAACAAAGAACACAAATAAACAGCTTTCCTATATTGCAACAATTAATGATTATACTAATGAAAAAATCAGTTTCACACAAAAATGTTACTAAACCCCAGTGACATAATGGATAAGGCACTGGCCTCCTAAGCTGGTGATTGTGGTTTCAAGTTATCTGGGGTGATAGGCTTTATTTCATCCATATAATTACTGGAGATGTTCCCTTTATTCTTCCTTGATACTTCACAAATGGCTCCACCAGAAACTTTTATCTGCTTAACAATCCGGTACTGTTCAGCTTGCAAAATTATGGCCCAGTTTCTAAAAGAAGACATTTATCCTAATGACATTGTGGATTCGTTTCCGGATAATTTTACTATCACCTGGGACAGAGGCTTCAAGTCCCATCTAGGATGTATGTTCCTTTGTTTCTCATTCTCATTCTAGAAGTTATGCTTTTTACAATGCAGGTGACTGTCTTAATGGTATTGCATGAAATCCATATATACCAAAACATACCTATAAAGTTTTAATTGCAATTTAATATCAGAGTGGCTAAAAAATTACAATGTCTATGGCAATTGCTGATGGGTTTCTTGAAGTCCTTTCATCCATGTCATCAAAAGGGTATTTTTCTGCTTTTTATATTTCTTTGGACACTGACTTTACTGACAATTTAGGTGCTACAGACCAAAAAAACAATGTTTACATTAAAATATAGAACACAAGTGAGATTTAACTTATTTTTATTTAAAGATCCTGCATTTTTTGGTATTATAGTGTATATTTTCCCTATGCAACATTAAAGTTACATATATCTATAGCAAATATTATTTAAGATAAATAAACAGGAATTATTTTACAATTTTGATAATATTGTACTGTACAACAATGGCATGAATTCATTGCTATATACACCTATGGATACATAAAACTGGGCAATAACACAAATGCACAATATAATTGATTACCTTTTGATTAGAATATTACTTTTATTAGGTACCTTAGTATTGGGTGCAGTAGTTTAGTGGATTTTAAAAGTAACTAATTTAAAATTAATAAACCAAGTAAATTTACTTAGTCAAGTCGATGCTAAAATCAGTAAACTAAAAATAATGGGCATTGATTTTGTGCTCCTGTGGCGCAACTGGACAGAGTGCGGTACTTATAAGACAGTATCTGTTGAGAAATGCTTAGGTTGTGAGTTCAAGCCTCACTAAAGTTGCCAGTACACACATCTGCTTTGGTTCATATGCACTGTAAACATTCCTTTAGTTAGTCAACAAAATGGAATGCAAAAGACTACCTCTTTATTGGTAAAAGAGTTGCATCAATCTGTTTTGCAGCAATGTAACATGAGGGTCCACACTATTAGTTCTGGTTAGTACATGCACATTTCATGCTGGGATTTGTAAAGCAAAGAGCACAAATAAATGGATTTCCTATATCGCAACAATTAATGATTATACTGATGAAAAAATCAGTTTCACACAAAGATGTTACTAAGCCCCAGTGGCCTAATGGATAAGGCACTGGCCACCGAAGCCAGAGATTGTGGGTTGTTGTACCCTCTGGGGAGATAGGCTTTATTTCATCCACATAATTACTGGAGATGTTCCTTTTATTCTTGCTTGAGACTGCACCAATGGCTACACCAGAAACTTTTATCTGCTTAACAATCCGGTACTGTTCAGCTTGCAAAATTATGGCCCAGTATCTAAAAGCAGACATTTATCCTAATGACATTGTGGAATAGTTTCTGGATAATTTTCCTATCACCTGGGACAGTGGCTTCAATTCCCATCTAGGATGCATTTTCCTTTGTTGCTCATTCTCATTCTAGAAGTTGTGCTGTTTTCTATGCAGGTGACTGTCTTAATGGTATTGCATGAAATTCATACATACCAAAACATACTTATAAAGTTTTAATTACAATTTAATATCAGAGTGGCTAAAAAATAACAATGTCTATGGCAATTGCTGATGGGTTTCTTGAAGTCCTTTCATCCATGTCATCAAATGGGTAATTTTTTGCTTTTTATATTTCTTTGGACACTGACGTTACTGACAATTTAGGCGCTACAGACCAAAAAAACAATGTTTTCCTTTAAATATAGAGCACATGTGAGATTTAACTTATTTTTATTTAAAGATACTGCATTATTTGGTATTATAGTGTATATTTCCCCTATGCAACATTAAAGTTACATATATCTATAGCAAATATTATTTAAGATAAATAAACAGGAATTATTTTACAATTTTGAAAATATTGTACTGTACAAGAATGGCACTAATTCTTTGCAATATACACCTATGGATACTTAAAACTGGGCAATACCACAAATGAACAATATAATTGATTACCTTATGATTAGAATATTACTTTTATTAGGTACTTTATTATTGGGTGCAGTAGTTTAGTGGATTTAAAAAGTAACTAATTTAAAATTAATAAACCAAGTTAATTTACTTAGTCAACTCGATGCTATGCCAGTAAACTAAAAATAATGCCCATTGACTATGTGCTCCTGTGGTGCAATCGGTCTGCACGCGGTATTTATAAGACAGTATCTGATGAGCAATGCTGAGGTTGTGAGTTCAAGCACCACCTGTAGCAAATGTAATTTGTTTTCTAATGTCATCAGTTAATGATTATCATCTGCTACCTGAACATCCTGATATGAAGGCAGAAAAAAAACACAAACATTACTGTTTTAAAGTTGCCAGTACACACATCTGCTTTGGTTCATATGCACTGGAAACATTCCTTTAGTTAGTCAACAAAATGGAATGCAAAAGACTACCTCTTTATTGGTAAAAGGGTTGCATCAATCTGTTTTGCTGCAAAGTAACATGAGTTTCCACACTATTAGGTCTGGTTAGTACATGCACATTTCAAGCTGGGATTTGTAAAGCAAAGAACACATATAAATGGCTTTCCTATATCGCAACAATTAAAGATTATACTAATGAAAAAATCAGTTTCACACAAAGATGTTGCTTTGTCCCAGTGGCCTAATGGATAAGGCACTGGCCTCCTAAACCAGAAATTGTGGGTTCAAGTTCCATCTGTGGTGATAGGCTTTGTTTTGTCCATATAATTACTGGAGATGTTCATTTTATTCTTGCTTGAGACTGCACAAATGGCTCCACCAGAAACTTTTATCTTCTTAACAATCCGGTACTGTTCAGCTTGCAAAATTATGGCCCAGTATCTAAAAGCAGACATTTATCCTACTGACATTGTGAATTAGTTTCAGGATAATTTTCCTATCACCTTGGACAGTGGTTTAAATTCCCATCGAGGATGCATGTTCCTTTGTTTCTCATTCTCATTCTAGAAGTTATGCTTTTTTCAATGAAGGTGACTGTCTTAATTGTATTGCATGAAATCCATATATACCAAAACATATCTATTAAGTTTTAATTGCAATTTAATATCAGAGTGGCTAAAAAATTACAATGTCTATGGCAATTGCTGATGGGTTTCTTGAAGTCCTTTCATCCATGTCATCAAAAGGGTAATTTTCTGCTTTTTATATTTCTTTGGACACTGACTTTACTGACAATTTAGGTGCTACTGACCAAAAAAACAATGTTTACATTAAAATATAGAACACAAGTGAGATTTAACTTATTTTTATTTAAAGATCCTGCATTTTTTGGTATTATAGTGTATATTTTCCCTATGCAACATTAAAGTTACATATATCTATAGCAAATATTATTTAAGATAAATAAACAGGAATTATTTTACAATTTTGATAATATTGTACTGTACAACAATGGCATGAATTCATTGCTATATACACCTATGGATACATAAAACTGGGCAATAACACAAATGCACAATATAATTGATTACCTTTTGATTAGAATATTACTTTTATTAGGTACCTTAGTATTGGGTGCAGTAGTTTAGTGGATTTAAAAAGTAACTAATTTAAAATTAATAAACCAAGTAAATTTACTTAGTCAAGTCGATGCTAAAATCAGTAAACTAAAAATAATGGGCATTGATTTTGTGCTCCTGTGGCGCAACTGGACAGAGTGCGGTACTTATAAGACAGTATCTGTTGAGAAATGCTTAGGTTGTGAGTTCAAGCCTCACTAAAGTTGCCAGTACACACATCTGCTTTGGTTCATATGCACTGTAAACATTCCTTTAGTTAGTCAACAAAATGGAATGCAAAAGACTACCTCTTTATTGGTAAAAGAGTTGCATCAATCTGTTTTGCAGCAATGTAACATGAGGGTCCACACTATTAGTTCTGGTTAGTACATGCACATTTCATGCTGGGATTTGTAAAGCAAAGAGCACAAATAAATGGATTTCCTATATCGCAACAATTAATGATTATACTGATGAAAAAATCAGTTTCACACAAAGATGTTACTAAGCCCCAGTGGCCTAATGGATAAGGCACTGGCCACCGAAGCCAGAGATTGTGGGTTGTTGTACCCTCTGGGGAGATAGGCTTTATTTCATCCACATAATTACTGGAGATGTTCCTTTTATTCTTGCTTGAGACTGCACCAATGGCTACACCAGAAACTTTTATCTGCTTAACAATCCGGTACTGTTCAGCTTGCAAAATTATGGCCCAGTATCTAAAAGCAGACATTTATCCTAATGACATTGTGGAATAGTTTCTGGATAATTTTCCTATCACCTGGGACAGTGGCTTCAATTCCCATCTAGGATGCATTTTCCTTTGTTGCTCATTCTCATTCTAGAAGTTGTGCTGTTTTCTATGCAGGTGACTGTCTTAATGGTATTGCATGAAATTCATACATACCAAAACATACTTATAAAGTTTTAATTACAATTTAATATCAGAGTGGCTAAAAAATAACAATGTCTATGGCAATTGCTGATGGGTTTCTTGAAGTCCTTTCATCCATGTCATCAAATGGGTAATTTTTTGCTTTTTATATTTCTTTGGACACTGACGTTACTGACAATTTAGGCACTACAGACCAAAAAAAACAATGTTTTCCTTTAAATATAGAGCACATGTGAGATTTAACTTATTTTTATTTAAAGATACTGCATTATTTGGTATTATAGTGTATATTTCCCCTATGCAACATTAAAGTTACATATATCTATAGCAAATATTATTTAAGATAAATAAACAGGAATTATTTTACAATTTTGAAAATATTGTACTGTACAAGAATGGCACTAATTCTTTGCAATATACACCTATGGATACTTAAAACTGGGCAATACCACAAATGAACAATATAATTGATTACCTTATGATTAGAATATTACTTTTATTAGGTACTTTATTATTGGGTGCAGTAGTTTAGTGGATTTAAAAAGTAACTAATTTAAAATTAATAAACCAAGTTAATTTACTTAGTCAACTCGATGCTATGCCAGTAAACTAAAAATAATGCACATTGACTATGTGCTCCTGTGGTGCAATCGGTCCGCACGCGGTATTTATAAGACAGTATCTGATGAGCAATGCTGAGGTTGTGAGTTCAAGCACCACCTGTAGCAAATGTAATTTTTTTTCTAATGTCATCAGTTAATGATTATCATCTGCTACCTGAACATCCTGATATGAAGGCAGAAAAAAAAACACAAACATTACTGTTTTAAAGTTGTCAGTACACACATCTGCTTTGGTTCATATGCACTGGAAACATTCCTTTAGTTAGTCAACAAAATGGAATGCAAAAGACTACCTCTTTATTGGTAAAAGGGTTGCATCAATCTGTTTTGCTGCAAAGTAACATGAGTTTCCACACTATTAGGTCTGGTTAGTACATGCACATTTCAAGCTGGGATTTGTAAAGCAAAGAACACATATAAATGGCTTTCCTATATCGCAACAATTAAAGATTATACTAATGAAAAAATCAGTTTCACACAAAGATGTTGCTTTGTCCCAGTGGCCTAATGGATAAGGCACTGGCCTCCTAAACCAGAAATTGTGGGTTCAAGTTCCATCTGTGGTGATAGGCTTTGTTTTGTCCATATAATTACTGGAGATGTTCATTTTATTCTTGCTTGAGCCTGCACAAATGGCTCCACCAGAAACTTTTATCTTCTTAACAATCCGGTACTGTTCAGCTTGCAAAATTATGGCCCAGTATCTAAAAGCAGACATTTATCCTACTGACATTGTGAATTAGTTTCAGGATAATTTTCCTATCACCTTGGACAGTGGCTTCAATTCCCATCGAGGATGCATGTTCCTTTGTTTCTCATTCTCATTCTAGAAGTTATGCTTTTTTCAATGAAGGTGACTGTCTTAATTGTATTGCATGAAATCCATATATACCAAAACATATCTATTAAGTTTTATTTGCAATTTAATATCAGAGTGGCTAAAAAATTACAATGTCTATGGCAATTGCTGATGGGTTTCTTGAAGTCCTTTCATCCATGTCATCAAAAGGGTAATTTTCTGCTTTTTATATTTCTTTGGACACTGACTTTACTGACAATTTAGGTGCTACAGACCAAAAAAACAATGTTTACATTAAAATATAGAACACAAGTGAGATTTTACTTATTTTTATTTAAAGATCCTGCATTTTTTGGTATTATAGTGTATATTTTCCCTATGCAACATTAAAGTTACATATATCTATAGCAAATATTATTTAAGATAAATAAACAGGAATTATTTTACAATTTTGATAATATTGTACTGTACAACAATGGCATGAATTCATTGCTATATACACCTATGGATACATAAAACTGGGCAATAACACAAATGCACAATATAATTGATTACCTTTTGATTAGAATATTACTTTTATTAGGTACCTTAGTATTGGGTGCAGTAGTTTAGTGGATTTAAAAAGTAACTAATTTAAAATTAATAAACCAAGTAAATTTACTTAGTCAAGTCGATGCTAAAATCAGTAAACTAAAAATAATAGACATTGATTTTGTGCTCCTGTGGCGCAACTGGACAGAGTGCGGTACTTATAAGACAGTATCTGTTGAGAAATGCTTAGGTTGTGAGTTCAAGCCTCACTAAAGTTGCCAGTACACACATCTGCTTTGGTTCATATGCACTGTAAACATTCCTTTAGTTAGTCAACAAAATGGAATGCAAAAGACTACCTCTTTATTGGTAAAAGAGTTGCATCAATCTGTTTTGCAGCAATGTAACATGAGGGTCCACACTATTAGTTCTGGTTAGTACATGCACATTTCATGCTGGGATTTGTAAAGCAAAGAGCACAAATAAATGGATTTCCTATATCGCAACAATTAATGATTATACTGATGAAAAAATCAGTTTCACACAAAGATGTTACTAAGCCCCAGTGGCCTAATGGATAAGGCACTGGCCACCGAAGCCAGAGATTGTGGGTTGTTGTACCCTCTGGGGAGATAGGCTTTATTTCATCCACATAATTACTGGAGATGTTCCTTTTATTCTTGCTTGAGACTGCACAAATGGCTACACCAGAAACTTTTATCTGCTTAACAATCCGGTACTGTTCAGCTTGCAAAATTATGGCCCAGTATCTAAAAGCAGACATTTATCCTAATGACATTGTGGAATAGTTTCTGGATAATTTTCCTATCACCTGGGACAGTGGCTTCAATTCCCATCTAGGATGCATTTTCCTTTGTTGCTCATTCTCATTCTAGAAGTTGTGCTGTTTTCTATGCAGGTGACTGTCTTAATGGTATTGCATGAAATTCATACATACCAAAACATACTTATAAAGTTTTAATTACAATTTAATATCAGAGTGGCTAAAAAATAACAATGTCTATGGCAATTGCTGATGGGTTTCTTGAAGTCCTTTCATCCATGTCATCAAATGGGTAATTTTTTGCTTTTTATATTTCTTTGGACACTGACGTTACTGACAATTTAGGCGCTACAGACCAAAAAAACAATGTTTTCCTTTAAATATAGAGCACATGTGAGATTTAACTTATTTTTATTTAAAGATACTGCATTATTTGGTATTATAGTGTATATTTCCCCTATGCAACATTAAAGTTACATATATCTATAGCAAATATTATTTAAGATAAATAAACAGGAATTATTTTACAATTTTGAAAATATTGTACTGTACAAAAATGGCACTAATTCTTTGCAATATACACCTATGGATACTTAAAACTGGGCAATACCACAAATGAACAATATAATTGATTACCTTATGATTAGAATATTACTTTTATTAGGTACTTTATTATTGGGTGCAGTAGTTTAGTGGATTTAAAAAGTAACTAATTTAAAATTAATAAACCAAGTTAATTTACTTAGTCAACTCGATGCTATGCCAGTAAACTAAAAATAATGCCCATTGACTATGTTCTCCTGTGGTGCAATCGGTCCGCACGCGGTATTTATAAGACAGTATCTGATGAGCAATGCTGAGGTTGTGAGTTCAAGCACCACCTGTAGCAAATGTAATTTGTTTTCTAATGTCATCAGTTAATGATTATCATCTGCTACCTGAACATCCTGATATGAAGGCAGAAAAAAAAACACAAACATTACTGTTTTAAAGTTGCCAGTACACACATCTGCTTTGGTTCATATGCACTGGAAACATTCCTTTAGTTAGCCAACAAAATGGAATGCAAAAGACTACCTCTTTATTGGTAAAAGGGTTGCATCAATCTGTTTTGCTGCAAAGTATCATGAGTTTCCACACTATTAGGTCTGGTTAGTACATGCACATTTCAAGCTGGGATTTGTAAAGCAAAGAACACATATAAATGGCTTTCCTATATCGCAACAATTAAAGATTATACTAATGAAAAAATCAGTTTCACACAAAGATGTTGCTTTGTCCCAGTGGCCTAATGGATAAGGCACTGGCCTCCTAAACCAGAAATTGTGGGTTCAAGTTCCATCTGTGGTGATAGGCTTTGTTTTGTCCATATAATTACTGGAGATGTTCATTTTATTCTTGCTTGAGACTGCACAAATGGCTCCACCAGAAACTTTTATCTTCTTAACAATCCGGTACTGTTCAGCTTGCAAAATTATGGCCCAGTATCTAAAAGCAGACATTTATCCTACTGACATTGTGAATTAGTTTCAGGATAATTTTCCTATCACCTTGGACAGTGGCTTCAATTCCCATCGAGGATGCATGTTCCTTTGTTTCTCATTCTCATTCTAGAAGTTATGCTTTTTTCAATGAAGGTGACTGTCTTAATTGTATTGCATGAAATCCATATATACCAAAACATATCTATTAAGTTTTAATTGCAATTTAATATCAGAGTGGCTAAAAAATTACAATGTCTATGGCAATTGCTGATGGGTTTCTTGAAGTCCTTTCATCCATGTCATCAAAAGGGTAATTTTCTGCTTTTTATATTTCTTTGGACACTGACTTTACTGACAATTTAGGTGCTACAGACCAAAAAAACAATGTTTACATTAAAATATAGAACACAAGTGAGATTTAACTTATTTTTATTTAAAGATCCTGCATTTTTTGGTATTATAGTGTATATTTTCCCTATGCAACATTAAAGTTACATATATCTATAGCAAATATTATTTAAGATAAATAAACAGGAATTATTTTACAATTTTGATAATATTGTACTGTACAACAATGGCATGAATTCATTGCTATATACACCTATGGATACATAAAACTGGGCAATAACACAAATGCACAATATAATTGATTACCTTTTGATTAGAATATTACTTTTATTAGGTACCTTAGTATTGGGTGCAGTAGTTTAGTGGATTTAAAAAGGAACTAATTTAAAATTAATAAACCAAGTAAATTTACTTAGTCAAGTCGATGCTAAAATCAGTAAACTAAAAATAATGGGCATTGATTTTGTGCTCCTGTGGCGCAACTGGACAGAGTGCGGTACTTATAAGACAGTATCTGTTGAGAAATGCTTAGGTTGTGAGTTCAAGCCTCACTAAAGTTGCCAGTAGACACATCTGCTTTGGTTCATATGCACTGTAAACATTCCTTTAGTTAGTCAACAAAATGGAATGCAAAAGACTACCTCTTTATTGGTAAAAGAGTTGCATCAATCTGTTTTGCAGCAATGTAACATGAGGGTCCACACTATTAGTTCTGGTTAGTACATGCACATTTCATGCTGGGATTTGTAAAGCAAAGAGCACAAATAAATGGATTTCCTATATCGCAACAATTAATGATTATACTGATGAAAAAATCAGTTTCACACAAAGATGTTACTAAGCCCCAGTGGCCTAATGGATAAGGCACTGGCCACCGAAGCCAGAGATTGTGGGTTGTTGTACCCTCTGGGGAGATAGGCTTTATTTCATCCACATAATTACTGGAGATGTTCCTTTTATTCTTGCTTGAGACTGCACCAATGGCTACACCAGAAACTTTTATCTGCTTAACAATCCGGTACTGTTCAGCTTGCAAAATTATGGCCCAGTATCTAAAAGCAGACATTTATCCTAATGACATTGTGGAATAGTTTCTGGATAATTTTCCTATCACCTGGGACAGTGGCTTCAATTCCCATCTAGGATGCATTTTCCTTTGTTGCTCATTCTCATTCTAGAAGTTGTGCTGTTTTCTATGCAGGTGACTGTCTTAATGGTATTGCATGAAATTCATACATACCAAAACATACTTATAAAGTTTTAATTACAATTTAATATCAGAGTGGCTAAAAAATAACAATGTCTATGGCAATTGCTGATGGGTTTCTTGAAGTCCTTTCATCCATGTCATCAAATGGGTAATTTTTTGCTTTTTATATTTCTTTGGACACTGACGTTACTGACAATTTAGGCGCTACAGACTAAAAAAACAATGTTTTCCTTTAAATATAGAGCACATGTGAGATTTAACTTATTTTTATTTAAAGATACTGCATTATTTGGTATTATAGTGTATATTTCCCCTATGCAACATTAAAGTTACATATATCTATAGCAAATATTATTTAAGATAAATAAACAGGAATTATTTTACAATTTTGAAAATATTGTACTGTACAAGAATGGCACTAATTCTTTGCAATATACACCTATGGATACTTAAAACTGGGCAATACCACAAATGAACAATATAATTGATTACCTTATGATTAGAATATTACTTTTATTAGGTACTTTATTATTGGGTGCAGTAGTTTAGTGGATTTAAAAAGTAACTAATTTAAAATTAATAAACCAAGTTAATTTACTTAGTCAACTCGATGCTATGCCAGTAAACTAAAAATAATGCCCATTGACTATGTGCTCCTGTGGTGCAATCGGTCCGCACACGGTATTTATAAGACAGTATCTGATGAGCAATGCTGAGGTTGTGAGTTCAAGCACCACTTGTAGCAAATGTAATTTTTTTTCTAATGTCATCAGTTAATGATTATCATCTGCTACCTGAACATCCTGATATGAAGGCAGAAAAAAAAACACAAACATTACTGTTTTAAAGTTGTCAGTACACACATCTGCTTTGGTTCATATGCACTGGAAACATTCCTTTAGTTAGTCAACAAAATGGAATGCAAAAGACTACCTCTTTATTGGTAAAAGGGTTGCATCAATCTGTTTTGCTGCAAAGTAACATGAGTTTCCACACTATTAGGTCTGGTTAGTACATGCACATTTCAAGCTGGGATTTGTAAAGCAAAGAACACATATAAATGGCTTTCCTATATCGCAACAATTAAAGATTATACTAATGAAAAAATCAGTTTCACACAAAGATGTTGCTTTGTCCCAGTGGCCTAATGGATAAGGCACTGGCCTCCTAAACCAGAAATTGTGGGTTCAAGTTCCATCTGTGGTGATAGGCTTTGTTTTGTCCATATAATTACTGGAGATGTTCATTTTATTCTTGCTTGAGCCTGCACAAATGGCTCCACCAGAAACTTTTATCTTCTTAACAATCCGGTACTGTTCAGCTTGCAAAATTATGGCCCAGTATCTAAAAGCAGACATTTATCCTACTGACATTGTGAATTAGTTTCAGGATAATTTTCCTATCACCTTGGACAGTGGCTTCAATTCCCATCGAGGATGCATGTTCCTTTGTTTCTCATTCTCATTCTAGAAGTTATGCTTTTTTCAATGAAGGTGACTGTCTTAATTGTATTGCATGAAATCCATATATACCAAAACATATCTATTAAGTTTTATTTGCAATTTAATATCAGAGTGGCTAAAAAATTACAATGTCTATGGCAATTGCTGATGGGTTTCTTGAAGTCCTTTCATCCATGTCATCAAAAGGGTAATTTTCTGCTTTTTATATTTCTTTGGACACTGACTTTACTGACAATTTAGGTGCTACAGACCAAAAAAACAATGTTTACATTAAAATATAGAACACAAGTGAGATTTTACTTATTTTTATTTAAAGATCCTGCATTTTTTGGTATTATAGTGTATATTTTCCCTATGCAACATTAAAGTTACATATATCTATAGCAAATATTATTTAAGATAAATAAACAGGAATTATTTTACAATTTTGATAATATTGTACTGTACAACAATGGCATGAATTCATTGCTATATACACCTATGGATACATAAAACTGGGCAATAACACAAATGCACAATATAATTGATTACCTTTTGATTAGAATATTACTTTTATTAGGTACCTTAGTATTGGGTGCAGTAGTTTAGTGGATTTAAAAAGTAACTAATTTAAAATTAATAAACCAAGTAAATTTACTTAGTCAAGTCGATGCTAAAATCAGTAAACTAAAAATAATAGGCATTGCTTTTGTGCTCCTGTGGCGCAACTGGACAGAGTGCGGTACTTATAAGACAGTATCTGTTGAGAAATGCTTAGGTTGTGAGTTCAAGCCTCACTAAAGTTGCCAGTACACACATCTGCTTTGGTTCATATGCACTGTAAACATTCCTTTAGTTAGTCAACAAAATGGAATGCAAAAGACTACCTCTTTATTGGTAAAAGAGTTGCATCAATCTGTTTTGCAGCAATGTAACATGAGGGTCCACACTATTAGTTCTGGTTAGTACATGCACATTTCATGCTGGGATTTGTAAAGCAAAGAGCACAAATAAATGGATTTCCTATATCGCAACAATTAATGATTATACTGATGAAAAAATCAGTTTCACACAAAGATGTTACTAAGCCCCAGTGGCCTAATGGATAAGGCACTGGCCACCGAAGCCAGAGATTGTGGGTTGTTGTACCCTCTGGGGAGATAGGCTTTATTTCATCCACATAATTACTGGAGATGTTCCTTTTATTCTTGCTTGAGTCTGCACCAATTGCTACACCAGAAACTTTTATCTGCTTAACAATCCGGTACTGTTCAGCTTGCAAAATTATGGCCCAGTATCTAAAAGCAGACATTTATCCTAATGACATTGTGGAATATTTTCTGGATAATTTTCCTATCACCTGGGACAGTGGCTTCAATTCCCATCTAGGATGCATTTTCCTTTGTTGCTCATTCTCATTCTAGAAGTTGTGCTGTTTTCTATGCAGGTGACTGTCTTAATGGTATTGCATGAAATTCATACATACCAAAACATACTTATAAAGTTTTAATTACAATTTAATATCAGAGTGGCTAAAAAATAACAATGTCTATGGCAATTGCTGATGGGTTTCTTGAAGTCCTTTCATCCATGTCATCAAATGGGTAATTTTTTGCTTTTTATATTTCTTTGGACACTGACGTTACTGACAATTTAGGTGCTACAGACCAAAAAAACAATGTTTTCCTTTAAATATAGAGCACATGTGAGATTTAACTTATTTTTATTTAAAGATACTGCATTATTTGGTATTCTAGTGTATATTTCCCCTATGCAACATTAAAGTTACATATATCTATAGCAAATATTATTTAAGATAAATAAACAGGAATTATTTTACAATTTTGAAAATATTGTACTGTACAAGAATGGCACTAATTCTTTGCAATATACACCTATGGATACTTAAAACTGGGCAATACCACAAATGAACAATGTAATTGATTACCTTATGATTAGAATATTACTTTTATTAGGTACTTTATTATTGGGTGCAGTAGTTTAGTGGATTTAAAAAGTAACTAATTTAAAATTAATAAACCAAGTTAATTTACTTAGTCAACTCGATGCTATGCCAGTAAACTAAAAATAATGCCCATTGACTATGTGCTCCTGTGGTGCAATCGGTCCGCACGCGGTATTTATAAGACAGTATCTGATGAGCAATGCTGAGGTTGTGAGTTCAAGCACCACCTGTAGCAAATGTAATTTGTTTTCTAATGTCATCAGTTAATGATTATCATCTGCTACCTGAACATCCTGATATGAAGGCAGAAAAAAAAACACAAACATTACTGTTTTAAAGTTGCCAGTACACACATCTGCTTTGGTTCATATGCACTGGAAACATTCCTTTAGTTAGTCAACAAAATGGAATGCAAAAGACTACCTCTTTATTGGTAAAAGGGTTGCATCAATCTGTTTTGCTGCAAAGTATCATGAGTTTCCACACTATTAGGTCTGGTTAGTACATGCACATTTCAAGCTGGGATTTGTAAAGCAAAGAACACATATAAATGGCTTTCCTATATCGCAACAATTAAAGATTATACTAATGAAAAAATCAGTTTCACACAAAGATGTCGCTTTGTCCCAGTGGCCTAATGGATAAGGCACTGGCCTCCTAAACCAGAAATTGTGGGTTCAAGTTCCATCTGTGGTGATAGGCTTTGTTTTGTCCATATAATTACTGGAGATGTTCATTTTATTCTTGCTTGAGACTGCACAAATGGCTCCACCAGAAACTTTTATCTTCTTAACAATCCGGTACTGTTCAGCTTGCAAAATTAAGGCCCAGTATCTAAAAGCAGACATTTATCCTACTGACATTGTGAATTAGTTTCAGGATAATTTTCCTATCACCTTGGACAGTGGCTTCAATTCCCATCGAGGATGCATGTTCCTTTGTTTCTCATTCTCATTCTAGAAGTTATGCTTTTTTCAATGAAGGTGACTGTCTTAATTGTATTGCATGAAATCCATATATACCAAAACATATCTATTAAGTTTTAATTGCAATTTAATATCAGAGTGGCTAAAAAATTACAATGTCTATAGCAATTGCTGATGGGTTTCTTGAAGTCCTTTCATCCATGTCATCAAAAGAGTAATTTTCTGCTTTTTATATTTCTTTGGACACTGACTTTACTGACAATTTAGGTGCTACTGACCAAAAAAACAAAGATTACCTTCAAATATAGAACATAAGTGAGATTTAACTTATTTTTATTTAAAGATCCTGCATTTTTTGGTATTATAGTGTATATTTTCCCTATGCAACAATAAAGTTACATATATCTATAGCAAATATTATTTAAGATAAATAAACAGGAATTATTTAATATATTTGATAATATTGTACTGTATAACAATGGCATGAATTCATTGCAATATACACCTATGGATACATAAAACTGGGCAATAACACAAATGCACAATATTATTGATTACCTTTTGATTAGAAAATTACTTTTATTAGGTACCTTAGTATTGGGTGCAGTAGTTTAGTGGATTTAAAAAGTAACTAATTTAAAATTAATAAACCAAGTAAATTTACTTAGTCAAGTCGATGCTAAAATCAGTAAACTAAAAATAATGGACATTGATTTTGTGCTCCTGTGGCGCAACTGGACAGAGTGCGGTACTTATAAGACAGTATCTGTTGAGAAATGCTAAGGTTGTGAGTTCAAGCCTCACTAAAGTTGCCAGTACACACATCTGCTTTGGTTCATATGCACTGTAAACATTCCTTTAGTTAGTCAACAAAATGGAATGCAAAAGACTACCTCTTTATTGGTAAAAGAGTTGCATCAATCTGTTTTGCAGCAATGTAACATGAGGGTCCACACTATTAGTTCTGGTTAGTACATGCACATTTCATGCTGGGATTTGTAAAGCAAAGAGCACAAATAAATGGATTTCCTATATCGCAACAATTAATGATTATACTGATGAAAAAATCAGTTTCACACAAAGATGTTACTAAGCCCCAGTGGCCTAATGGATAAGGCACTGGCCACCGAAGCCAGAGATTGTGGGTTGTTGTACCCTCTGGGGAGATAGGCTTTATTTCATCCACATAATTACTGGAGATGTTCCTTTTATTCTTGCTTGAGACTGCACAAATGGCTACACCAGAAACTTTTATCTGCTTAACAATCCGGTACTGTTCAGCTTGCAAAATTATGGCCCAGTATCTAAAAGCAGACATTTATCCTAATGACATTGTGGAATAGTTTCTGGATAATTTTCCTATCACCTGGGACAGTGGCTTCAATTCCCATCTAGGATGCATTTTCCTTTGTTGCTCATTCTCATTCTAGAAGTTGTGCTGTTTTCTATGCAGGTGACTGTCTTAATGGTATTGCATGAAATTCATACATACCAAAACATACTTATAAAGTTTTAATTACAATTTAATATCAGAGTGGCTAAAAAATAACAATGTCTATGGCAATTGCTGATGGGTTTCTTGAAGTCCTTTCATCCATGTCATCAAATGGGTAATTTTTTGCTTTTTATATTTCTTTGGACACTGACGTTACTGACAATTTAGGCACTACAGACCAAAAAAACAATGTTTTCCTTTAAATATAGAGCACATGTGAGATTTAACTTATTTTTATTTAAAGATACTGCATTATTTGGTATTATAGTGTATATTTCCCCTATGCAACATTAAAGTTACATATATCTATAGCAAATATTATTTAAGATAAATAAACAGGAATTATTTTACAATTTTGAAAATATTGTACTGTACAAGAATGGCACTAATTCTTTGCAATATACACCTATGGATACTTAAAACTGGGCAATACCACAAATGAACAATATAATTGATTACCTTATGATTAGAATATTACTTTTATTAGGTACTTTATTATTGGGTGCAGTAGTTTAGTGGATTTAAAAAGTAACTAATTTAAAATTAATAAACCAAGTTAATTTACTTAGTCAACTCGATGCTATGCCAGTAAACTAAAAATAATGCCCATTGACAATGTGCTCCTGTGGTGCAATCGGTCCGCACGCGGTATTTATAAGACAGTATCTGATGAGCAATGCTGAGGTTGTGAGTTCAAGCACCACCTGTAGCAAATGTAATTTGTTTTCTAATGTCATCAGTTAATGATTATCATCTGCTACCTGAACATCCTGATATGAAGGCAGAAAAAAAAACACAAACATTACTGTTTTAAAGTTGCCAGTACACACATCTGCTTTGGTTCATATGCACTGGAAACATTCCTTTAGTTAGTCAACAAAATGGAATGCAAAAGACTACCTCTTTATTGGAAAAAGGGTTGCATCAATCTGTTTTGCTGCAAAGTATCATGAGTTTCCACACTATTAGGTCTGGTTAGTACATGCACATTTCAAGCTGGGATTTGTAAAGCAAAGAACACATATAAATGGCTTTCCTATATCGCAACAATTAAAGATTATACTAATGAAAAAATCAGTTTCACACAAAGATGTTGCTTTGTACCAGTGGCCTAATGGATAAGGCACTGGCCTCCTAAACCAGAAATTGTGGGTTCAAGTTCCATCTGTGGTGATAGGCTTTGTTTTGTCCATATAATTACTGGAGATGTTCATTTTATTCTTGCTTGAGACTGCACAAATGGCTCCACCAGAAACTTTTATCTTCTTAACAATCCGGTACTGTTCAGCTTGCAAAATTATGGCCCAGTATCTAAAAGCAGACATTTATCCTACTGACATTGTGAATTAGTTTCAGGATAATTTTCCTATCACCTTGGACAGTGGCTTCAATTCCCATCGAGGATGCATGTTCCTTTGTTTCTCATTCTCATTCTAGAAGTTATGCTTTTTTCAATGAAGGTGACTGTCTTAATTGTATTGCATGAAATCCATATATACCAAAACATATCTATTAAGTTTTAATTGCAATTTAATATCAGAGTGGCTAAAAAATTACAATGTCTATAGCAATTGCTGATGGGTTTCTTGAAGTCCTTTCATCCATGTCATCAAAAGGGTAATTTTCTGCTTTTTATTTTTCTTTGGACACTGACTTTACTGACAATTTAGGTGCTACTGACCAAAAAAATAAAGATTACCTTCAAATATAGAACATAAGTGAGATTTAACTTATTTTTATTTAAAGATCCTGCATTTTTTGGTATTATAGTGTATTTTTTCCCTATGCAACAATAAAGTTACATATATCTATAGCAAATATTATTTAAGATAAATAAACAGGAATTATTTAATATATTTGATAATATTGTACTGTATAACAATGGCATGAATTCATTGCAATATACACCTATGGATACATAAAACTGGGCAATAACACAAATGCACAATATTATTGATTACCTTTTGATTAGAAAATTACTTTTATTAGGTACCTTAGTATTGGGTGCAGTAGTTTAGTGGATTTAAAAAGAAACTAATTTAAAATTAATAAACCAAGTAAATTTACTTAGTCAAGTCGATGCTAAAATCAGTAAACTAAAAATAATGGGCATTGATTTTGTGCTCCTGTGGCGCAAGTGGACAGAGTGTGGTACTTATAAAACAGTATCTTTTGAGAAATGCTGAGGTTGTGAGTTCATGCCTCACTAAAGTTGCCAGTACACACATATGCTTTGGTTCATATGCACTGTAAACATTACTTTAGTTAGTCAACAAAATGGAATGCAAAAGACTACCTCTTTATTGGTAAAAGAGTTGCATCAATCTGTTTTGCTGCAATGTAACATGAGGGTCCACACTATTAGGCCTAGTTAGTATATGCACATTTCATGTTGGGATTTGTAAAACAAAGAACACAAATAAACAGCTTTCCTATATCGCAACAATTAATGATTATACTAATGAAAAAATCAGTTTCACACAAAGATGTTACTAAGCCCCAGTGACATAATGGATAAGGCACTGGCCTCCTAAGCTGGAGATTGTGGTTTCAAGTTATCTGGGGTGATAGGCTTTATTTCATCCATATAATTACTGGAGATGTTCCCTTTATTCTTGCTTGATACTTCACAAATGGCTCCACCAGAAACTTTTATCTGCTTAACAATCCGGTACTGTTCAGCTTGCAAAATTATGGCCCAGTATCTAAAAGAAGACATTTATCCTAATGACATTGTGGATTAGTTTCCGGATAATTTTACTATCACCTGGGACAGTGGCTTCAATTCCCATCTAGGATGCATTTTCCTTTGTTGCTCATTCTCATTCTAGAAGTTGTGCTGTTTTCTATGCAGGTGACTGTCTTAATGGTATTGCATGAAATTCATACATACCAAAACATACTTATAAAGTTTTAATTACAATTTAATATCAGAGTGGCTAAAAAATAACAATGTCTATGGCAATTGCTGATGGGTTTCTTGAAGTCCTTTCATCCATGTCATCAAATGGGTAATTTTTTGCTTTTTATATTTCTTTGGACACTGACGTTACTGACAATTTAGGCGCTACAGACCAAAAAAACAATGTTTTCCTTTAAATATAGAGCACATGTGAGATTTAACTTATTTTTATTTAAAGATACTGCATTATTTGGTATTATAGTGTATATTTCCCCTATGCAACATTAAAGTTACATATATCTATTGCAAATATTATTTAAGATAAATAAACAGGAATTATTTAACAATTTTGAAAATATTGTACTGTACAAGAATGGCACTAATTCTTTGCAATATACACCTATGGATACATAAAACTGGGCAATAACACAAATGAACAATATAATTGATTACCTTATGATTAGAATATTACTTTTATTAGGTGCTTTATTATTGGGTGCAGTAGTTTAGTGATTTAAAAAGTAACTAATTTAAAATTAATAAACCAAGTTAATTTACTTAGTCAACTCGATGCTATGTCACTAAACTAAAAATAATGCCCATTGACTATGTGCTCCTGTGGTGCAATCGGTCCGCACGCGGTATTCATAAGACAGTATCTGTTGAGCAATGCCAAGTTTGTGAGTTCAAGCCTTAATTGAAGCAAATGTATTTATTCTAATGTCATCAGTTAATGATTATTATCTGCTACCTGAACATCCTGATATGAAGGCAGAAAAAAAACCACAAACATTACTGTTTTAAAGTTGCCAGTACACACATCTGCTTTGGTTCGTATGCACTGGAAAAATGTATTTAGTTAGTCAACAAAATGGAATGCAAAAGACTAACTCTTTATTGGTAAAAGAGTTGCATCAATCTGTTTTGCTGCAAAGTAACATGAGTTTCCACACTATTAGGTCTGGTTAGTACATGCACATTTCAAGCTGGGATTTGTAAAGCAAGGAACACATATAAATGGCTTTCCTATATCGCAACAATTAAAGATTATACTAATGAAAAAAACAGTTTCACACAAAGATGTTGCCTTGTCCCAGTGGCCTAATGGATATGGCACTGGCCTCCTAAGCCAGAGATTGTGGGTTCAAGTCCTATCTGTGGTGATAGGCTTTGTTTCGTCCATATAATTATGGAGATGTTCATTTTATTCTTGCTTGAGACTGCACAAATGGCTCCACCAGAAACTTTTATCTTCTTAACAATCTGGTACTGTTCAGCTTGCAAAATTATGGCCCAGTATTTAAAAGCAGACATTTATCCTATTGACATTGTGAATTAGTTTCCGGATAATTTTCCTATCACCTTGGACAGTGGTTTCAATTCCCATCGAGGATGCATGTTCCTTTGTTTCTCATTCTCATTCTAGAAGTTATGCTTTTTTCAATGAAGGTGACTGTCTTAATGGTATTGCATGAAATCCATATATACCAAAACATATCTATTAAGTTTTATTTGCAATTTAATATCAGAGTGGCTAAAAAATTACAATGTCTATAGCAATTGCTGATGGGTTTCTTGAAGTCCTTTCATCCATGTCATCAAAAGGGTAATTTTCTGCTTTTTATATTTCTTTGGACACTGACTTTACTGACAATTTAGGTGCTACTGACCAAAAAAACAATGATTACCTTCAAATATAGAACACAAGTGAGATTTCAATTATTTTTATTTAAAGATCCTGCATTTTTTGGTATTATAGTGTATATTTTCCCTATGCAACATTAAAGTTACATATATCTATAGCAAATATTATTTAAGATAAATAAACAGGAATTATTTTACAATTTTGATAATATTGTACTATACAACAATGGCATGAATTCATTGCTATATACACCTATGGATACATAAAACTGGGCAATAACACAAATGCACAATATAATTGATTACCTTTTGATTAGAATATTACTTTTATTAGGTACCTTAGTATTGGGTGCAGTAGTTTAGTGGATTTAAAAAGTAACTAATTTAAAATTAATAAACCAAGTAAATTTATTTAGTCAAGTCGATGCTAAAATCAGTAAACTAAAAATAATGGGCATGGATTTTGTGCTCCTGTGGCGCAACTGGACAGAGTGCGGTACTTATAAGACAGTATCTGTTGAGAAATGCTTAGGTTGTGAGTTCAAGCCTCACTAAAGTTGCCAGTACACACATCTGCTTTGGTTCATATGCACTGTAAACATTCCTTTAGTTAGTCAACAAAATGGAATGCAAAAGACTACCTCTTTATTGGTAAAAGAGTTGCATCAATCTGTTTTGCAGCAATGTAACATGAGGGTCCACACTATTAGTTCTGGTTAGTACATGCACATTTCATGCTGGGATTTGTAAAGCAAAGAGCACAAATAAATGGATTTCCTATATCGCAACAATTAATGATTATACTGATGAAAAAATCAGTTTCACACAAAGATGTTACTAAGCCCCAGTGGCCTAATGGATAAGGCACTGGCCACCGAAGCCAGAGATTGTGGGTTGTTGTACCCTCTGGGGAGATAGGCTTTATTTCATCCACATAATTACTGGAGATGTTCCTTTTATTCTTGCTTGAGACTGCACCAATGGCTACACCAGAAACTTTTATCTGCTTAACAATCCGGTACTGTTCAGCTTGCAAAATTATGGCCCAGTATCTAAAAGCAGACATTTATCCTAATGACATTGTGGAATAGTTTCTGGATAATTTTCCTATCACCTGGGACAGTGGCTTCAATTCCCATCTAGGATGCATTTTCCTTTGTTGCTCATTCTCATTCTAGAAGTTGTGCTGTTTTCTATGCAGGTGACTGTCTTAATGGTATTGCATGAAATTCATACATACCAAAACATACTTATAAAGTTTTAATTACAATTTAACATCAGAGTGGCTAAAAAATAACAATGTCTATGGCAATTGCTGATGGGTTTCTTGAAGTCCTTTCATCCATGTCATCAAATGGGTAATTTTTTGCTTTTTATATTTCTTTGGACACTGACGTTACTGACAATTTAGGCGCTACAGACCAAAAAAACAATGTTTTCCTTTGAAAATAGAGCACATGTGAGATTTAACTTATTTTTATTTAAAGATACTGCATTATTTGGTATTATAGTGTATATTTCCCCTATGCAACATTAAAGTTACATATATCTATAGCAAATATTATTTAAGATAAATAAACAGGAATTATTTTACAATTTTGAAAATATTGTACTGTACAAGAATGGCACTAATTCTTTGCAATATACACCTATGGATACTTAAAACTGGGCAATACCTCAAATGAACAATGTAATTGATTACCTTATGATTAGAATATTACTTTTATTAGGTACTTTATTATTGGGTGCAGTAGTTTAGTGGATTTAAAAAGTAACTAATTTAAAATTAATAAACCAAGTTAATTTACTTAGTCAACTCGATGCTATGCCAGTAAACTAAAAATAATGCCCATTGACTATGTGCTCCTGTGGTGCAATCGGTCCGCATGCGGTATTTATAAGACAGTATCTGATGAGCAATGCTGAGGTTGTGAGTTCAAGCACCACCTGTAGCAAATGTAATTTGTTTTCTAATGTCATCAGTTAATGATTATCATCTGCTACCTGAACATCCTGATATGAAGGCAGAAAAAAAAACACAAACATTACTGTTTTAAAGTTGCCAGTACACACATCTGCTTTGGTTCATATGCACTGGAAACATTCCTTTAGTTAGTCAACAAAATGGAATGCAAAAGACTACCTCTTTATTGGTAAAAGGGTTGCATCAATCTGTTTTGCTGCAAAGTATCATGAGTTTCCACACTATTAGGTCTGGTTAGTACATGCACATTTCAAGCTGGGATTTGTAAAGCAAAGAACACATATAAATGGCTTTCCTATATCGCAACAATTAAAGATTATACTAATGAAAAAATCAGTTTCACACAAAGATGTCGCTTTGTCCCAGTGGCCTAATGGATAAGGCACTGGCCTCCTAAACCAGAAATTGTGGGTTCAAGTTCCATCTGTGGTGATAGGCTTTGTTTTGTCCATATAATTACTGGAGATGTTCATTTTATTCTTGCTTGAGACTGCACAAATGGCTCCACCAGAAACTTTTATCTTCTTAACAATCCGGTACTGTTCAGCTTGCAAAATTAAGGCCCAGTATCTAAAAGCAGACATTTATCCTACTGACATTGTGAATTAGTTTCAGGATAATTTTCCTATCACCTTGGACAGTGGCTTCAATTCCCATCGAGGATGCATGTTCCTTTGTTTCTCATTCTCATTCTAGAAGTTATGCTTTTTTCAATGAAGGTGACTGTCTTAATTGTATTGCATGAAATCCATATATACCAAAACATATCTATTAAGTTTTAATTGCAATTTAATATCAGAGTGGCTAAAAAATTACAATGTCTATAGCAATTGCTGATGGGTTTCTTGAAGTCCTTTCATCCATGTCATCAAAAGGGTAATTTTCTGCTTTTTATATTTCTTTGGACACTGACTTTACTGACAATTTAGGTGCTACTGACCAAAAAAACAAAGATTACCTTCAAATATAGAACATAAGTGAGATTTAACTTATTTTTATTTAAAGATCCTGCATTTTTTGGTATTATAGTGTATATTTTCCCTATGCAACAATAAAGTTACATATATCTATAGCAAATATTATTTAAGATAAATAAACAGGAATTATTTAATATATTTGATAATATTGTACTGTATAACAATGGCATGAATTCATTGCAATATACACCTATGGATACATAAAACTGGGCAATAACACAAATGCACAATATTATTGATTACCTTTTGATTAGAAAATTACTTTTATTAGGTACCTTAGTATTGGGTGCAGTAGTTTAGTGGATTTAAAAAGTAACTAATTTAAAATTAATAAACCAAGTAAATTTACTTAGTCAAGTCGATGCTAAAATCAGTAAACTAAAAATAATGGACATTGATTTTGTGCTCCTGTGGCGCAACTGGACAGAGTGCGGTACTTATAAGACAGTATCTGTTGAGAAATGCTTAGGTTGTGAGTTCAAGCCTCACTAAAGTTGCCAGTACACACATCTGCTTTGGTTCATATGCACTGTAAACATTCCTTTAGTTAGTCAACAAAATGGAATGCAAAAGACTACCTCTTTATTGGTAAAAGAGTTGCATCAATCTGTTTTGCAGCAATGTAACATGAGGGTCCACACTATTAGTTCTGGTTAGTACATGCACATTTCATGCTGGGATTTGTAAAGCAAAGAGCACAAATAAATGGATTTCCTATATCGCAACAATTAATGATTATACTGATGAAAAAATCAGTTTCACACAAAGATGTTACTAAGCCCCAGTGGCCTAATGGATAAGGCACTGGCCACCGAAGCCAGAGATTGTGGGTTGTTGTACCCTCTGGGAAGATAGGCTTTATTTCATCCACATAATTACTGGAGATGTTCCTTTTATTCTTGCTTGAGACTGCACAAATGGCTACACCAGAAACTTTTATCTGCTTAACAATCCGGTACTGTTCAGCTTGCAAAATTATGGCCCAGTATCTAAAAGCAGACATTTATCCTAATGACATTGTGGAATAGTTTCTGGATAATTTTCCTATCACCTGGGACAGTGGCTTCAATTCCCATCTAGGATGCATTTTCCTTTGTTGCTCATTCTCATTCTAGAAGTTGTGCTGTTTTCTATGCAGGTGACTGTCTTAATGGTATTGCATGAAATTCATACATACCAAAACATACTTATAAAGTTTTAATTACAATTTAATATCAGAGTGGCTAAAAAATAACAATGTCTATGGCAATTGCTGATGGGTTTCTTGAAGTCCTTTCATCCATGTCATCAAATGGGTAATTTTTTGCTTTTTATATTTCTTTGGACACTGACGTTACTGACAATTTAGGCGCTACAGACCAAAAAAACAATGTTTTCCTTTAAATATAGAGCACATGTGAGATTGAACTTATTTTTATTTAAAGATACTGCATTATTTGGTATTATAGTGTATATTTCCCCTATGAAACATTAAAGTTACATATATCTATAGCAAATATTATTTAAGATAAATAAACAGGAATTATTTTACAATTTTGAAAATATTGTACTGTACAAGAATGGCACTAATTCTTTGCAATATACACCTATGGATACTTAAAACTGGGCAATACCACAAATGAACAATGTAATTGATTACCTTATGATTAGAATATTACTTTTATTAGGTACTTTATTATTGGGTGCAGTAGTTTAGTGGATTTAAAAAGTAACTAATTTAAAATTAATAAACCAAGTTAATTTACTTAGTCAACTCGATGCTATGCCAGTAAACTAAAAATAATGCCCATTGACTATGTGCTCCTGTGGTGCAATCGGTCCGCACGCGGTATTTATAAGACAGTATCTGATGAGCAATGCTTTGGGTTGTCCATATAATTACTGGAGATGTTCATTTTATTCTTGCTTGAGACTGCACAAATGGCTCCACCAGAAACTTTTATCTTCTTAACAATCCGGTACTGTTCAGCTTGCAAAATTAAGGCCCAGTATCTAAAAGCAGACATTTATCCTACTGACATTGTGAATTAGTTTCAGGATAATTTTCCTATCACCTTGGACAGTGGCTTCAATTCCCATCGAGGATGCATGTTCCTTTGTTTCTCATTCTCATTCTAGAAGTTATGCTTTTTTCAATGAAGGTGACTGTCTTAATTGTATTGCATGAAATCCATATATACCAAAACATATCTATCAATTGCTGATGGGTTTCTTGAAGTCCTTTCATCCATGTCATCAAATGGGTAATTTTTTGCTTTTTATATTTCTTTGGACACTGACGTTACTGACAATTTAGGCGCTACAGACCAAAAAAACAATGTTTTCCTTTAAATATAGAGCACATGTGAGATTGAACTTATTTTTATTTAAAGATACTGCATTATTTGGTATTATAGTGTATATTTCCCCTATGAAACATTAAAGTTACATATATCTATAGCAAATATTATTTAAGATAAATAAACAGGAATTATTTTACAATTTTGAAAATATTGTACTGTACAAGAATGGCACTAATTCTTTGCAATATACACCTATGGATACTTAAAACTGGGCAATACCACAAATGAACAATGTAATTGATTACCTTATGATTAGAATATTACTTTTATTAGGTACTTTATTATTGGGTGCAGTAGTTTAGTGGATTTAAAAAGTAACTAATTTAAAATTAATAAACCAAGTTAATTTACTTAGTCAACTCGATGCTATGCCAGTAAACTAAAAATAATGCCCATTGACTATGTGCTCCTGTGGTGCAATCGGTCCGCACGTGGTATTTATAAGACAGTATCTGATGAGCAATGCTGAGGTTGTGAGTTCAAGCACCACCTGTAGCAAATGTAATTTGTTTTCTAATGTCATCAGTTAATGATTATCATCTGCTACCTGAACATCCTGATATCAAGGCAGAAAAAAAAACACAAACATTACTGTTTTAAAGTTGCCAGTACACACATCTGCTTTGGTTCATATGCACTGGAAACATTCCTTTAGTTAGTCAACAAAATGGAATGCAAAAGACTACCTCTTTATTGGTAAAAGGGTTGCATCAATCTGTTTTGCTGCAAAGTATCATGAGTTTCCACACTATTAGGTCTGGTTAGTACATGCACATTTCAAGCTGGGATTTGTAAAGCAAAGAACACATATAAATGGCTTTCCTATATCGCAACAATTAAAGATTATACTAATGAAAAAATCAGTTTCACACAAAGATGTTGCTTTGTCCCAGTGGCCTAATGGATAAGGCACTGGCCTCCTAAACCAGAAATTGTGGGTTCAAGTTCCATCTGTGGTGATAGGCTTTGTTTTGTCCATATAATTACTGGAGATGTTCATTTTATTCTTGCTTGAGACTGCACAAATGGCTCCACCAGAAACTTTTATCTTCTTAACAATCCGGTACTGTTCAGCTTGCAAAATTAAGGCCCAGTATCTAAAAGCAGACATTTATCCTACTGACATTGTGAATTAGTTTCAGGATAATTTTCCTATCACCTTGGACAGTGGCTTCAATTCCCATCGAGGATGCATGTTCCTTTGTTTCTCATTCTCATTCTAGAAGTTATGCTTTTTCAATGAAGGTGACTGTCTTAATTGTATTGCATGAAATCCATGTATACCAAAACATATCTATTAAGTTTTAATTGCAATTTAATATCAGAGTGGCTAAAAAATTACAATGTCTATAGCAATTGCTGATGGGTTTCTTGAAGTCCTTTCATCCATGTCATCAAAAGGGTAATTTTCTGTTTTTTATATTTCTTTGGACACTGACTTTACTGACAATTTAGGTGCTACTGACCAAAAAAACAAAGATTACCTTCAAATATAGAACATAAGTGAGATTTAACTTATTTTTATTTAAAGATCCTGCATTTTTTGGTATTATAGTGTATATTTTCCCTATGCAACAATAAAGTTACATATATCTATAGCAAATATTATTTAAGATAAATAAACAGGAATTATTTAATATATTTGATAATATTGTACTGTATAACAATGGCATGAATTCATTGCAATATACACCTATGGATACATAAAACTGGGCAATAACACAAATGCACAATATTATTGATTACCTTTTGATTAGAAAATTACTTTTATTAGGTACCTTAGTATTGGGTGCAGTAGTTTAGTGGATTTAAAAAGTAACTAATTTAAAATTAATAAACCAAGTAAATTTACTTAGTCAAGTCGATTCTAAAATCAGTAAACTAAAAATAATGGACATTGATTTTGTGCTCCTGTGGCGCAACTGGACAGAGTGCGGTACTTATAAGACAGTATCTGTTGAGAAATGCTTAGGTTGTGAGTTCAAGCCTCACTAAAGTTGCCAGTACACACATCTGCTTTGGTTCATATGCACTGTAAACATTCCTTTAGTTAGTCAACAAAATGGAATGCAAAAGACTACCTCTTTATTGGTAAAAGAGTTGCATCAATCTGTTTTGCAGCAATGTAACATGAGGGTCCACACTATTAGTTCTGGTTAGTACATGCACATTTCATGCTGGGATTTGTAAAGCAAAGAGCACAAATAAATGGATTTCCTATATCGCAACAATTAATGATTATACTGATGAAAAAATCAGTTTCACACAAAGATGTTACTAAGCCCCAGTGGCCTAATGGATAAGGCACTGGCCACCGAAGCCAGAGATTGTGGGTTGTTGTACCCTCTGGGGAGATAGGCTTTATTTCATCCACATAATTACTGGAGATGTTCCTTTTATTCTTGCTTGAGACTGCACAAATGGCTACACCAGAAACTTTTATCTGCTTAACAATCCGGTACTGTTCAGCTTGCAAAATTATGGCCCAGTATCTAAAAGCAGACATTTATCCTAATGACATTGTGGAATAGTTTCTGGATAATTTTCCTATCACCTGGGACAGTGGCTTCAATTCCCATCTAGGATGCATTTTCCTTTGTTGCTCATTCTCATTCTAGAAGTTGTGCTGTTTTCTATGCAGGTGACTGTCTTAATGGTATTGCATGAAATTCATACATACCAAAACATACTTATAAAGTTTTAATTACAATTTAATATCAGAGTGGCTAAAAAATAACAATGTCTATGGCAATTGCTGATGGGTTTCTTGAAGTCCTTTCATCCATGTCATCAAATGGGTAATTTTTTGCTTTTTATATTTCTTTGGACACTGACGTTACTGACAATTTAGGCGCTACAGACCAAAAAAACAATGTTTTCCTTTAAATATAGAGCACATGTGAGATTTAACTTATTTTTATTTAAAGATACTGCATTATTTGGTATTATAGTGTATATTTCCCCTATGCAACATTAAAGTTACATATATCTATAGCAAATATTATTTAAGATAAATAAACAGGAATTATTTTACAATTTTGAAAATATTGTACTGTACAAGAATGGCACTAATTCTTTGCAATATACACCTATGGATACTTAAAACTGGGCAATACCACAAATGAACAATATAATTGATTACCTTATGATTAGAATATTACTTTTATTAGGTACTTTATTATTGGGTGCAGTAGTTTAGTGGATTTAAAAAGTAACTAATTTAAAATTAATAAACCAAGTTAATTTACTTAGTCAACTCGATGCTATGCCAGTAAACTAAAAATAATGCCCATTGACAATGTGCTCCTGTGGTGCAATCGGTCCGCACGCAGTATTTATAAGACAGTATCTGATGAGCAATGCTGAGGTTGTGAGTTCAAGCACCAGCTGTAGCAAATGTAATTTGTTTTCTAATGTCATCAGTTAATGATTATCATCTGCTACCTGAACATCCTGATATGAAGGCAGAAAAAAAAACACAAACATTACTGTTTTAAAGTTGCCAGTACACACATCTGCTTTGGTTCATATGCACTGGAAACATTCCTTTAGTTAGTCAACAAAATGGAATGCAAAAGACTACCTCTTTATTGGTAAAAGGGTTGCATCAATCTGTTTTGCTGCAAAGTATCATGAGTTTCCACACTATTAGGTCTGGTTAGTACATGCACATTTCAAGCTGGGATTTGTAAAGCAAAGAACACATATAAATGGCTTTCCTATATCGCAACAATTAAAGATTATACTAATGAAAAAATCAGTTTCACACAAAGATGTTGCTTTGTCCCAGTGGCCTAATGGATATGGCACTGGCCTCCTAAACCAGAAATTGTGGGTTCAAGTTCCATCTGTGGTGATAGGCTTTGTTTTGTCCATATAATTACTGGAGATGTTCATTTTATTCTTGCTTGAGACTGCACAAATGGCTCCACCAGAAACTTTTATCTTCTTAACAATCCGGTACTGTTCAGCTTGCAAAATTATGGCCCAGTATCTAAAAGCAGACATTTATCCTACTGACATTGTGAATTAGTTTCAGGATAATTTTCCTATCACCTTGGACAGTGGCTTCAATTCCCATCGAGGATGCATGTTCCTTTGTTTCTCATTCTCATTCTAGAAGTTATGCTTTTTTCAATGAAGGTGACTGTCTTAATTGTATTGCATGAAATCCATATATACCAAAACATATCTATTAAGTTTTAATTGCAATTTAATATCAGAGTGGCTAAAAAATTACAATGTCTATAGCAATTGCTGATGGGTTTCTTGAAGTCCTTTCATCCATGTCATCAAAAGGGTAATTTTCTGCTTTTTATTTTTCTTTGGACACTGACTTTACTGACAATTTAGGTGCTACTGACCAAAAAAATAAAGATTACCTTCAAATATAGAACATAAGTAAGATTTAACTTATTTTTATTTAAAGATCCTGCATTTTTTGGTATTATAGTGTATATTTTCCCTATGCAACAATAAAGTTACATATATCTATAGCAAATATTATTTAAGATAAATAAACAGGAATTATTTAATATATTTGATAATATTGTACTGTATAACAATGGCATGAATTCATTGCAATATACACCTATGGATACATAAAACTGGGCAATAACACAAATGCACAATATTATTGATTACCTTTTGATTAGAAAATTACTTTTATTAGGTACCTTAGTATTGGGTGCAGTAGTTTAGTGGATTTAAAAAGAAACTAATTTAAAATTAATAAGCCAAGTAAATTTACTTAGTCAAGTCGATGCTAAAATCAGTAAACTAAAAATAATGGGCATTGATTTTGTGCTCCTGTGGCGCAAGTGGACAGAGTGTGGTACTTATAAGACAGTATCTTTTGAGAAATGCTGAGGTTGTGAGTTCATGCCTCACTAAAGTTGCCAGTACACACATATGCTTTGGTTCATATGCACTGTAAACATTACTTTAGTTAGTCAACAAAATGGAATGCAAAAGACTACCTCTTTATTGGTAAAAGAGTTGCATCAATCTGTTTTGCTGCAATGTAACATGAGGGTCCACACTATTAGGCCTAGTTAGTATATGCACATTTCATGTTGGGATTTGTAAAACAAAGAACACAAATAAACAGCTTTCCTATATCGCAACAATTAATGATTATACTAATGAAAAAATCAGTTTCACACAAAGATGTTACTAAGCCCCAGTGACATAATGGATAAGGCACTGGCCTCCTAAGCTGGAGATTGTGGTTTCAAGTTATCTGGGGTGATAGGCTTTATTTCATCCATATAATTACTGGAGATGTTCCCTTTATTCTTGCTTGATACTTCACAAATGGCTCCACCAGAAACTTTTATCTGCTTAACAATCCGGTACTGTTCAGCTTGCAAAATTATGGCCCAGTATCTAAAAGAAGACATTTATCCTAATGACATTGTGGATTAGTTTCCGGATAATTTTACTATCACCTGGGACAGTGGCTTCAATTCCCATCTAGGATGCATTTTCCTTTGTTGCTCATTCTCATTCTAGAAGTTGTGCTGTTTTCTATGCAGGTGACTGTCTTAATGGTATTGCATGAAATTCATACATACCAAAACATACTTATAAAGTTTTAATTACAATTTAATATCAGAGTGGCTAAAAAATAACAATGTCTATGGCAATTGCTGATGGGTTTCTTGAAGTCCTTTCATCCATGTCATCAAATGGGTAATTTTTTGCTTTTTATATTTCTTTGGACACTGACGTTACTGACAATTTAGGCGCTACAGACCAAAAAAACAATGTTTTCCTTTAAATATAGAGCACATGTGAGATTTAACTTATTTTTATTTAAAGATACTGCATTATTTGGTATTATAGTGTATATTTCCCCTATGCAACATTAAAGTTACATATATCTATTGCAAATATTATTTAAGATAAATAAACAGGAATTATTTAATATATTTGATAATATTGTACTGTATAACAATGGCATGAATTCATTGCAATATACACCTATGGATACATAAAACTGGGCAATAACACAAATGCACAATATTATTGATTACCTTTTGATTAGAAAATTACTTTTATTAGGTACCTTAGTATTGGGTGCAGTAGTTTAGTGGATTTAAAAAGTAACTAATTTAAAATTAATAAACCAAGTAAATTTACTTAGTCAAGTCGATGCTAAAATCAGTAAACTAAAAATAATGAGCATTGATTTTGTGCTCCTGTGGCGCAACTGGACAGAGTGCGGTACTTATAAGACAGTATCTGTTGAAAAATGCTTAGGTTGTGAGTTCAAGCCTCACTAAAGTTGCCAGTACACACATCTGCTTTGGTTCATATGCACTGTAAACATTCCTTTAGTTAGTCAACAAAATGGAATGCAAAAGACTACCTCTTTATTGGTAAAAGAGTTGCATCAATCTGTTTTGCAGCAATGTAACATGAGGGTCCACACTATTAGTTCTGGTTAGTACATGCACATTTCATGCTGGGATTTGTAAAGCAAAGAGCACAAATAAATGGATTTCCTATATCGCAACAATTAATGATTATACTGATGAAAAAATCAGTTTCACACAAAGATGTTACTAAGCCCCAGTGGCCTAATGGATAAGGCACTGGCCACCGAAGCCAGAGATTGTGGGTTGTTGTACCCTCTGGGGAGATAGGCTTTATTTCATCCACATAATTACTGGAGATGTTCCTTTTATTCTTGCTTGAGACTGCACAAATGGCTACACCAGAAACTTTTATCTGCTTAACAATCCGGTACTGTTCAGCTTGCAAAATTATGGCCCAGTATCTAAAAGCAGACATTTATCCTAATGACATTGTGGAATAGTTTCTGGATAATTTTCCTATCACCTGGGACAGTGGCTTCAATTCCCATCTAGGATGCATTTTCCTTTGTTGCTCATTCTCATTCTAGAAGTTGTGCTGTTTTCTATGCAGGTGACTGTCTTAATGGTATTGCATGAAATTCATACATACCAAAACATACTTATAAAGTTTTAATTACAATTTAATATCAGAGTGGCTAAAAAATACCAATGTCTATGGCAATTGCTGATGGGTTTCTTGAAGTCCTTTCATCCATGTCATCAAATGGGTAATTTTTTGCTTTTTATATTTCTTTGGACACTGACGTTACTGACAATTTAGGCGCTACAGACCAAAAAAACAATGTTTTCCTTTAAATATAGAGCACATGTGAGATTTAACTTATTTTTATTTAAAGATACTGCATTATTTGGTATTATAGTGTATATTTCCCCTATGCAACATTAAAGTTACATATATCTATTGCAAATATTATTTAAGATAAATAAACAGGAATTATTTAACAATTTTGAAAATATTGTACTGTACAAGAATGGCACTAATTCTTTGCAATATACACCTATGGATACATAAAACTGGGCAATAACACAAATTAACAATATAATTGATTACCTTATGATTAGAATATTACTTTTATTAGGTGCTTTATTATTGGGTGCAGTAGTTTAGTGATTTAAAAAGTAACTAATTTAAAATTAATAAACCAAGTTAATTTACTTAGTCAACTCGATGCTATGTCACTAAACTAAAAATAATGCCCATTGACTATGTGCTCCTGTGGTGCAATCGGTCCGCACGCGGTATTGATAAGACAGTATCTGTTGAGCAATGCCAAGTTTGTGAGTTCAAGCCTTAATTGAAGCAAATGTATTTATTCTGATGTCATCAGTTAATGATTATTATCTGCTACCTGAACATCCTGATATGAAGGCAGAAAAAAAACCACAAACATTACTGTTTTAAAGTTGCCATCTGCTTTGGTTCGTATGCACTGGAAAAATGTATTTAGTTAGTCAACAAAATGGAATGCAAAAGACTAACTCTTTATTGGTAAAAGAGTTGCATCAATCTGTTTTGCTGCAAAGTAACATGAGTTTCCACACTATTAGGTCTGGTTAGTACATGCACATTTCAAGCTGGGATTTGTAAAGCAAAGAACACATATAAATGGCTTTCCTATATCGCAACAATTAAAGATTATACTAATGAAAAAATCAGTTTCACACAAAGATGTTGCCTTGTCCCAGTGGCCTAATGGATATGGCACTGGCCTCCTAAGCCAGAGATTGTGGGTTCAAGTCCTATCTGTGGTGATAGGCTTTGTTTCGTCCATATAATTATGGAGATGTTCATTTTATTCTTGCTTGAGACTGCACAAATGGCTCCACCAGAAACTTTTATCTTCTTAACAATCCGGTACTGTTCAGCTTGCAAAATTATGGCCCAGTATTTAAAAGCAGACATTTATCCTATTGACATTGTGAATTAGTTTCCGGATAATTTTCCTATCACCTTGGACAGTGGTTTCAATTCCCATCGAGGATGCATGTTCCTTTGTTTCTCATTCTCATTCTAGAAGTTATGCTTTTTGCAATGAAGGTGACTGTCTTAATGGTATTGCATGAAATCCATATATACCAAAACATATCTATTAAGTTTTATTTGCAATTTAATATCAGAGTGGCTAAAAAATTACAATGTCTATAGCAATTGCTGATGGGTTTCTTGAAGTCCTTTCATCCATGTCATCAAAAGGGTAATTTTCTGCTTTTTATATTTCTTTGGACACTGACTTTACTGACAATTTAGGTGCTACTGACCAAAAAAACAATGATTACCTTCAAATATAGAACACAAGTGAGATTTCAATTATTTTTATTTAAAGATCCTGCATTTTTTGGTATTATAGTGTATATTTTCCCTATGCAACAATAAAGTTACATATATCTATAGCAAATATTATTTAAGATAAATAAACAGGAATTATTTAATATATTTGATAATATTGTACTGTATAACAATGGCATGAATTCATTGCAATATACACCTATGGATACATAAAACTGGGCAATAACACAAATGCACAATATTATTGATTACCTTTTGATTAGAAAATTACTTTTATTAGGTACCTTAGTATTGGGTGCAGTAGTTTAGTGGATTTAAAAAGTAACTAATTTAAAATTAATAAACCAAGTAAATTTACTTAGTCAAGTCGATGCTAAAATCAGTAAACTAAAAATAATGAGCATTGATTTTGTGCTCCTGTGGCGCAACTGGACAGAGTGCGGTACTTATAAGACAGTATCTGTTGAGAAATGCTTAGGTTGTGAGTTCAAGCCTCACTAAAGTTGCCAGTACACACATCTGCTTTGGTTCATATGCACTGTAAACATTCCTTTAGTTAGTCAACAAAATGGAATGCAAAAGACTACCTCTTTATTGGTAAAAGAGTTGCATCAATCTGTTTTGCAGCAATGTAACATGAGGGTCCACACTATTAGTTCTGGTTAGTACATGCACATTTCATGCTGGGATTTGTAAAGCAAAGAGCACAAATAAATGGATTTCCTATATCGCAACAATTAATGATTATACTGATGAAAAAATCAGTTTCACACAAAGATGTTACTAAGCCCCAGTGGCCTAATGGATAAGGCACTGGCCACCGAAGCCAGAGATTGTGGGTTGTTGTACCCTCTGGGGAGATAGGCTTTATTTCATCCACATAATTACTGGAGATGTTCCTTTTATTCTTGCTTGAGACTGCACAAATGGCTACACCAGAAACTTTTATCTGCTTAACAATCCGGTACTGTTCAGCTTGCAAAATTATGGCCCAGTATCTAAAAGCAGACATTTATCCTAATGACATTGTGGAATAGTTTCTGGATAATTTTCCTATCACCTGGGACAGTGGCTTCAATTCCCATCTAGGATGCATTTTCCTTTGTTGCTCATTCTCATTCTAGAAGTTGTGCTGTTTTCTATGCAGGTGACTGTCTTAATGGTATTGCATGAAATTCATACATACCAAAACATACTTATAAAGTTTTAATTACAATTTAATATCAGAGTGGCTAAAAAATAACAATGTCTATGGCAATTGCTGATGGGTTTCTTGAAGTCCTTTCATCCATGTCATCAAATGGGTAATTTTTTGCTTTTTATATTTCTTTGGACACTGACGTTACTGACAATTTAGGCGCTACAGACCAAAAAAACAATGTTTTCCTTTAAATATAGAGCACATGTGAGATTTAACTTATTTTTATTTAAAGATACTGCATTATTTGGTATTATAGTGTATATTTCCCCTATGCAACATTAAAGTTACATATATCTATAGCAAATATTATTTAAGATAAATAAACAGGAATTATTTTACAATTTTGAAAATATTGTACTGTACAAGAATGGCACTAATTCTTTGCAGTATACACCTATGGATACTTAAAACTGGGCAATACCACAAATGAACAATATAATTGATTACCTTATGATTAGAATATTACTTTTATTAGGTACTTTATTATTGGGTGCAGTAGTTTAGTGGATTTAAAAAGTAACTAATTTAAAATTAATAAACCAAGTTAATTTACTTAATCAACTCGATGCTATGCCAGTAAACTAAAAATAATGCCCATTGACAATGTGCTCCTGTGGTGCAATCGGTCCGCACGCAGTATTTATAAGACAGTATCTGATGAGCAATGCTGAGGTTGTGAGTTCAAGCACCAGCTGTAGCAAATGTAATTTGTTTTCTAATGTCATCAGTTAATGATTATCATCTGCTACCTGAACATCCTGATATGAAGGCAGAAAAAAAAACACAAACATTACTGTTTTAAAGTTGCCAGTACACACATCTGCTTTGGTTCATATGCACTGGAAACATTCCTTTAGTTAGTCAACAAAATGGAATGCAAAAGACTACCTCTTTATTGGTAAAAGGGTTGCATCAATCTGTTTTGCTGCAAAGTATCATGAGTTTCCACACTATTAGGTCTGGTTAGTACATGCACATTTCAAGCTGGGATTTGTAAAGCAAAGAACACATATAAATGGCTTTCCTATATCGCAACAATTAAAGATTATACTAATGAAAAAATCAGTTTCACACAAAGATGTTGCTTTGTCCCAGTGGCCTAATGGATAAGGCACTGGCCTCCTAAACCAGAAATTGTGGGTTCAAGTTCCATCTGTGGTGAAAGGCTTTGTTTTGTCCATATAATTACTGGAGATGTTCATTTTATTCTTGCTTGAGACTGCACAAATGGCTCCACCAGAAACTTTTATCTTCTTAACAATCCGGTACTGTTCAGCTTGCAAAATTATGGCCCAGTATCTAAAAGCAGACATTTATCCTACTGACATTGTGAATTAGTTTCAGGATAATTTTCATATCACCTTGGACAGTGGCTTCAATTCCCATCGAGGATGCATGTTCCTTTGTTTCTCATTCTCATTCTAGAAGTTATGCTTTTTTCAATGAAGGTGACTGTCTTAATTGTATTGCATGAAATCCATATATACCAAAACATATCTATTAAGTTTTAATTGCAAATTAATATCAGAGTGGCTAAAAAATTACAATGTCTATAGCAATTGCTGATGGGTTTCTTGAAGTCCTTTCATCCATGTCATCAAAAGGGTAATTTTCTGCTTTTTATTTTTCTTTGGACACTGACTTTACTGACAATTTAGGTGCTACTGACCAAAAAAATAAAGATTACCTTCAAATATAGAGCATAAGTGAGATTTAACTTATTTTTATTTAAAGATCCTGCATTTTTTGGTATTATAGTGTATATTTTCCCTATGCAACAATAAAGTTACATATATCTAAAGCAAATATTATTTAAGATAAATAAACAGGAATTATTTAATATATTTGAAAATATTGTACTGTACAAGAATGGCACTAATTCTTTGCAATATACACCTATGGATACATAAAACTGGGCAATAACACAAATGAACAATATAATTGATTACCTTATGATTAGAATATTACTTTTATTAGGTGCTTTATTATTGGGTGCAGTAGTTTAGTGATTTAAAAAGTAACTAATTTAAAATTAATAAACCAAGTTAATTTACTTAGTCAACTCGATGCTATGTCACTAAACTAAAAATAATGCACATTGACTATGTGCTCCTGTGGTGCAATCGGTCCGCACGCGGTATTCATAAGACAGTATCTGTTGAGCAATGCCAAGTTTGTGAGTTCAAGCCTTAATTGAAGCAAATGTATTTATTCTAATGTCATCAGTTAATGATTATTATCTGCTACCTGAACATCCTGATATGAAGGCAGAAAAAAAACCACAAACATTACTGTTTTAAAGTTGCCAGTACACACATCTGCTTTGGTTCATATGCACTGGAAAAATGTATTTAGTTAGTCAACAAAATGGAATGCAAAAGACTAACTCTTTATTGGTAAAAGAGTTGCATCAATCTGTTTTGCTGCAAAGTAACATGAGTTTCCACACTATTAGGTCTGGTTAGTACATGCACATTTCAAGCTGGGATTTGTAAAGCAAAGAACACATATAAATGGCTTTCCTATATCGCAACAATTAAAGATTATACTAATGAAAAAATCAGTTTCACACAAAGATGTTGCCTTGTCCCAGTGGCCTAATGGATATGGCACTGGCCTTCTAAGCCAGAGATTGTGGGTTCAAGTCCTATCTGTGGTGATAGGCTTTGTTTCATCCATATAATTATGGAGATGTTCATTTTATTCTTGCTTGAGACTGCACAAATGGCTCCACCAGAAACTTTTATCTTCTTAACAATCCGGTACTGTTCAGCTTGCAAAATTATGGCCCAGTATTTAAAAGCAGACATTTATCCTATTGACATTGTGAATTAGTTTCCGGATAATTTTCCTATCACCTTGGACAGTGGTTTCAATTCCCATCGAGGATGCATGTTCCTTTGTTTCTCATTCTCATTCTAGAAGTTATGCTTTTTTCAATGAAGGTGACTGTCTTAATGGTATTGCATGAAATCCATATATACCAAAACATATCTATTAAGTTTTATTTGCAATTTAATATCAGAGTGGCTAAAAAATTACAATGTCTATAGCAATTGCTGATGGGTTTCTTGAAGTCCTTTCATCCATGTCATCAAAAGGGTAATTTTCTGCTTTTTATATTTCTTTGGACACTGACTTTACTGACAATTTAGGTGCTACTGACCAAAAAAACAATGATTACCTTCAAATATAGAACACAAAACCACAAACATGACTGTTTTTTAGTTGCCAGTACACACATCTTCTTTGGTTCATATGCACTGTAAACATTACTTTAGTTAGTCAACAAAATGGAATGCAAAAGACTACCTCTTTATTTGTAAAAGAGTTGCATCAATCTGTTTTGCTGCAATGTAACATGAGGGTCCACACTATTAGGCCTAGTTAGTATATGCACATTTCATGTTGGGATTTGTAAAACAAAGAACACAAAAAAACAGCTTTCCTATATCGCAACAATTAATGATTATACTAATGAAAAAATCAGTTTCACACAAAGATGTTACTAAGCCCCAGTGACATAATGGATAAGGCACTGGCCTCCTAAGCTGGTGATTGTGGTTTCAAGTTATCTGGGGTGATAGGCTTTATTTCATCCATATAATTACTGGAGATGTTCCCTTTATTCTTGCTTGATACTTCACAAATGGCTCCACCAGAAACTTTTATCTGCTTAACAATCCGGTACTGTTCAGCTTGCAAAATTATGGCCCAGTATCTAAAAGAAGACATTTATCCTAATGACATTGTGGATTAGTTTCCGGATAATTTTACTATCACCTGGGACAGAGGCTTCAAGTCCCATCTAGGATGTATGTTCCTTTGTTTCTCATTCTCATTCTAGAAGTTATGCTTTTTTCAATGCAGGTGACTGTCTTAATGGTATTGCATGAAATCCATATATACCAAAACATACCTATAAAGTTTTAATTGCAATTTAATATCAGAGTGGCTAAAAAATTACAATGTCTATGGCAATTGCTGATGGGTTTCTTGAAGTCCTTTCATCCATGTCATCAAAAGGGTAATTTTCTGCTTTTTATATTTCTTTGGACACTGACTTTACTGACAATTTAGGTGCTACAGACCAAAAAAACAATGTTTACATTAAAATATAGAACACAAGTGAGATTTAACTTATTTTTATTTAAAGATCCTGCATTTTTTGGTATTATAGTGTATATTTTCCCTATGCAACAATAAAGTTACATATATCTATAGCAAATATTATTTAAGATAAATAAACAGGAATTATTTTACAATTTTGATAATATTGTACTGTACAACAATGTCATGAATTCATTGCAATATACACCTATGGATACATAAAACTGGGCAATAACACAAATGCACAGTATAATTGATTACCTTTTGATTAGAATATTACTTTTATTAGGTACCTTAGTATTGGGTGCAGTAGTTTAGTGGATTTAAAAAGTAACTAATTTACAATTAAAAAACCAAGTTAATTTACTTAGTCAACTCGATGCTATGTCACTAAACTAAAAATAATGCACATTGACTATGTGCTCCTGTGGTGCCATCGGTCCGCACGTGGTATTTATAAGACAGTATCTGTTGAGCAATGCTGAGCTTGTGAGTTCAAGCCTTAATTGAAGCAAAATGTATTTTTTTCTAATGTCATCAATTAATGGTTATCATCTGCTACCTTAACATCCTGATATGAAGGAAGAAAAAAACCACAAACATGACTGTTTTAAAGTTGCCAGTACACACATCTGCTTTGGTTCATATGCACTGTAAACATTACTTTAGTTAGTCAACAAAATGGAATGCAAAAGACTACCTCTTTATTGGTAAAAGAGTTACATCAATCTGTTTTGCTGCAATGTAACATGAGGGTCCATACTAATAGGTCTGATTAGTATAAGCACATTTCATGCTGGGATTTTTAAAGCAAAGAACACAATAAATGGCTTCCATACAACATTGATAGTCATGTGATTTAGTGTACTTAATACTGAAACCTCATAGATTATTTCCTCTTTAGTTCAATTCCTATGACTGATTTCTTTTTCGCACATTGCTTTTTGTATTTTTACTTATGTAATATATAGAACACCTTTTACAGCAGTAGCATTCAAGTGTTTCAATGGACTTGATAGAGAAACCCTATTGACTGTAATTTTTAAGTATATTAAATGTTTCGCATAATAGCTTAAGCATATAACAAAATTCCTCATTATTCTAAGAATATCAAGTGACTCAATGGGCTAGTGAAAATGTACTACACCTTTGGAATTGGACAGTCACAGGTTATATTCCTATGACATATATGTTGTTTTTGTGGTTTACAGCAGTAGTAGTCAAGTGTTTCCATGGACTTGATAGTGAAACCCTATAGATTGTTTATTTTAAGTTAATTAAATTTTACAGCATAATGTCTTAAAACTATTACAAAATAAAGTTATTCAGAGATGATCATGTGGCTCAATGGGCTTTATTCAACATGTAATTCACCTTTGCAGTGAAACTTCCCCAGGTTCTATTCCAATGATGGATTTGGTTAATGCATTTAGCTTTGTGTCTCTTTGCTTATGTAATGTTTCATATCCCTTAGCAGCAGAAGTAATCTAGTGTTTCAAAGGACTTGATGGTGAAACCTTATTGACTGTTATTTTTTTAAGTATATAAAATTTAGCAGCATAATTGCTTAAAACTATGACAAAAACTAGAACTTAAGAATGTCATGTGGCTTAATGGGCTAGTGCACATTTTCTATTGATCTGCAAAGTGACAGTCACAGGTTCTATTCTTATGATGGATATATTTTTTACATATTGCTTTGTGTCTCTACACTTATGTAATGCATAGTACCTTTTAAAAGCAGCAGTAGTCAGGTGTGTAAATGGACTTGATAGTGAAACCCTATAGACTGTTTTCTTTTAAGTGTTTTACATTTTGCTGCATAATGGTTTGAGTATTACAATAAATTAATAATACCTAGTTGAGATAATGTGGCTCTATGGGCTAGTGCAAATGTACTATATATTTGGTATGGGACAGTCACAGGTTGTACTCCTATAACAGATATGTTTTTTTGCATAGTACCCTTTAACAGCATTAGTAGTCAAGTGTTTCCATGGACTTGATAGTGAAACCCTATCGATTGTTTTCTTTAAGTACATAACATTTTGCAACATAATGGCTTAAAACTATGACATACTGTCTCCTTATCTTAAGAAGTTAATATGACTCAGTGGGCTAGTGCACATGTTCTTTAATTTTGAGTGTGACAGTCACAGGTTCTATTCTTACATATTACTTTGTGTCTCTTCACTTATGTAATGCATAGTACCACTTAACAGCAGAAGTAGTCAAGTGTTTCCATGGACTTGATAGTGAATCCCTATGGATTGTTTTTTCTAAGAATATTGTATTTTGAAGTATAATGGTTTAAAACTATGACAAAATTTATTATAAACAAAATAAGTTCACGTGTATCAATGGGCTTAGTGCCCATGTACTAGGGTTTTGGAATTAGACAGTCTCAAACACTATTACTATAACAGATATGTTTTTTGCATGGTACCCTTTAAAAGCAGTAGTAGTCAAGTGTTTCCGTGGATTTTAAAGTGAAATCAAATCAATTGTTTTACTTAATTATATTAATATTTGCAGCATAATGACTTAAAACTCTGACAAAATACTAAGTTAAAGTATGAGTAACATGTGGTTCAATGGGTTAATTCACGTGTTATAGATTTGTAATGTGAGAGTCACAGGTTCTATACCTCTGACAGATATATTTTTTGCATATTACCCTTTAAAAACAGTAATAGTCAAGTGATTCCATGGACTTGATAATAAAATAAACCCTATTTTTATATTACATTTTGCTGCATAATTGCTTAAAACTCTGGTATAACATCTTATTATCCAATGAAGAAAATATGGCTCTAGAGGCTAGTGCATGTTTACTACATCTTTGGAGTGGGACAGTCATAGGTTATATTCCTCAGAATAATATGTATTTTATTTATTATTTGTTTATTTATTAACAGTTTCTTATATAGCGCAGCATATTCCGTTGTGCTTTACAATTGTAAACATTAATAGAACAAAACTGGGTCATAACAGACAGATATATAGGTAGGAAGGCCCTGCTCGCAAGCTTACAATCTATAGGGAAATAAGCATTGATACACAAGGATAGGTGCTATATATTGCATTTGGTCCAGCCAGAATGCAGTTTCTTGGTTGGTTGCATGATCCAGTCACACAGGAATGTCGACCAAATGTCATGAGGATGTGAGAGAAAGACAATGTGTGAGATTGTGTGTGGACTGAAAAAAGGGGATGTAATTAGATATGGAAGCTATGAAGGTTATGTGGGAGGTTCTGGAATTTGATAAGCTTGCCTGAAGAGGTGAGTTTTCAGGGATCGCTTGAAGGATTGGAGACTAGATTAAAGTCTTATTGTGCGAGGTAGTTCATTCCATAGAGTGGGTGCAGCGTGAAGAAAGTCCTGTAACTGTGAATGGGAGCAAGTAATGCATGGGGATGAGAGACGCAGATCTTGTTCTGAGCGGAGAGGTCGGGTTGGGAGATATTTTGAGATGAGTGAAGAGATGTATGTTGGTGTGGTTTGGTTAATAGCCTTATGTGTAAGTGAAAGTATTTTGTATTGAATACGGTAGAAAACCGGCAACCAATGGAGGGACTGACAGAGCGGGGCAGCAGAAGAAGAACATTTTGCAAGGAAGATAAGCCTTGCAGCTGCATTCATAATGGATTGTAATGGTGATAGCCTGTTTTTGGGAAGACCAGTAAGGAGGCAATTGCAATAGACAATGCGGGAAATAATAAGTGCATGTATTAGAGTTTTTGCAGTGTCTTGTGTGAGATATGGTCGAATTTTGAATATGTTTTTTAAGTGTATGTAACATGATTTTGAGACAGATTGAATGTGGGGAACAAAGGACAGTGCAGAGTCAAGGATGACACCAAGGCTTGTGGGGTGGGGTGGATGGTCGAGGTATCAACAGTGAAGAAGAGATCAGGTTGGTAACTGTTACTGGCCGGTGGAAATATAATTAATTCTGTTTTAGAAATATTAAGTTTCAGGTGGCGAGATGACATCCAAGATGAAATGACAGAAAGACATTCAGTGACACGGACCAATACAGATGGTGATAAATCTGGAGAGGATAGGTAGATTTGAGTATCATCCGCATACAGATGGTACTGAAATCCAAAAGAGCAGATTAGTTTGCCAAGAGAGGTGGTATAGATTGAGAATAGCAGAGGACCTAAGACAGAGCCTTGCGGTACTCCAACTGATAGAGGTAGCGAAGAGGAGGCAGAATCAGAAAAATGAACAGTAAAAGAGTGATCAGATAGGTAGGAAGAAAACCAAGAAAGAGTTGTGCCCTTAAGACCTATGGATTGTAGTGTTTGTATGAGAAGAGAGTGGTCAAGACTGTCAAAAGCAGCAGAGAGATCTAGAAGAATTAGGAGTGAGTAATGGCCTTTAGCCTTGGCAGTGACAAGATCATTTACTACCTTAGTCAGTGCTGTCTCTGTGGAGTGTTGGGAATGAAAGCCGGATTGAAGTGGGTCAAATAAGTTGTGTGAGTTAAGAAAGTGTGTGAGGCGGGTGTAGACAAGTCTCTCAAGTAGCTTGGATTGGCATGGGAGCAGGGAGATAGGACAGTAATTTGAGAGAGTACTAGGGTCAGAATTTTGTTTTTTCAGAATGGGAGTAATCACTGCGTGCTTGAACAGTGATGGAAAGTTGCCAGTAGAGAGAGAGAGATTACAGATTTTAGTTAGGGTTGGGATAAGCACAGGAGACAAAGCTTTACTGATTTGTGAGGGTATAGGATCGAGATGAGAGGTAATAGAGTAGGAGGATGAGAAGAGTGTAGATACTTCACCTTCGTTTGTGAGATCAAATGAGGAGAATGTGCCAGAGGGTTCAGGTAGGGAATTGAGCAGGTCACTAGCTGAGGAAGAGCCTACTATTTCATTTCGGATCTTATCAATCTTGTCCCTAAAATAGGAAGCAAGATCTTGTGCACAGATAGTAGCAGGTGGTTTGGGTGATGGAGGGGTAAGAAGCAGTTTAAATGTATTAAAAAGTCGCTTTGGATTAGAAGCTTGAGCAGAGATTAGAGATTGGAAATATGTTTGTTTGGCAGTGTCCAGAGCAGTACAATAAGAGTTGTAGATAGTCTTATATGTGAGGAAGTCACTTGGAGTATTAGACTTTCGCCACTGATGTTCAACTTTACGCGAGAGTTTTTGTAGATGCCTTGTTAAGCTAGAATGCCACGGTTGACATCTAACTCTACGTGGTGTGTGATGGGTAGCTGGAGCTACTTCATCGAGGGCTTTTTCTAGAATCTGGTTTAGGTGTGATGCAGCAGTCTCAGGAGAAGTGAATGTAGAAATTGGTGAAAGTTGTTGTTTTAGAGAGGTAGATAGTTGTTGAAGGTTAATGGCATTAATATTTCTACGGGTTTTGGGTTTAGGTTTGGTTGATTTCAATGATGTTAATGTAATGGAGGAGAGTGTGTAGGTGATAAGGTTATGATCTGAGAGAGGGAAAGGAGCATTAGTGAAATCAGAAACTGAGCATAGTCTGGTGAATACAAGATCAAGACAGTGGCCCTCCTGATGAGTAGAGGAGTCAGTCCATTGGGAGAGGCCAAGAGAGGATGTTAAAGAGAGTAGTTTGGAGGCATGAGGAGATTGTGTACTGTCAATGGGGATATTGAAATCACCCATAATGATGGTGGAGATATCTGAGGATAGAAAGTGAGGGAGCCAGGCAGAAAAGTGTTCCAGAAATTGTTGGGGTGGCCCAGGTGGGCGGTAGATAACAGCAACTCGCAGAGAGAAAGGGGTGAAAGTCCTGATAGAATGCACTTCAAATGATGTAAATGTGAGTGAAGGTACCTGTGGGAGAACTGTGTATGTGAAAGATTGGGAGAGTAATATTCCTACCCCACCTCCTTTACAATTACCAGGCCTGGAGGTGTGTGAGAAGTGTAGGTTACCATGTGAAAGTGCAGCAGGGGAGACAGTGTCTGATTGTGTAAGCCATGTTTCTGTTATTGCCAGAAGGTTGAGGATGGTTGAAATAAATAGGTCGTGGATGGATGTTAGCTTATTGCATACAGAGCGTGCATTCCATAAGGCACATTTTAGTGGCTTGGATGGTGAAGGGAGGCACGCAATGTTTATGAGGTTAGCTGGATTTATAGTTCGTTGTGGGTGTGGCATGTGGGTTGGGCCTGGATTTGGTGATATGTCACCAGCTAATAGAAGCAGCAGGAGAGAGATATAAATATAATTGTTGGATTTGTCCGAAAGATTTTTATGGCAACAGGTTGTAAATGTTATTTTCAGTGTGTGTAGATAATTTAAAAGCTCATGTGTGTTCATAAGTGGAGAGTAGATTAAAGAGGCGGCAATATGTACAGAAGGGTGAGCTGCAGGAAGAGTAAAGGATGTAGTAGCCTTAGAGAGTTTTCCATGGAGTGAGATTATAAAAAGAAGTTTTTGATACATTGTCTTTTTTTGTATTTGGGAAAAATAAAATTTTCTAAGTAATGGGGTTGTAATTACCTGGTCTTCAATGTTATTCAACTGTTATTTAACTGTTCAGAAAGCCCACTTGATTTTAACCACTTAATGCATAACCACATCAAGCTGCTACCCTCAGCAAGCTGCCCTAAGACTGAATGTTAAGAAATAGTATGCCTGATTAATACCCTAGCTTACATCTGAGCAAATTGGTCAGCTGGTTGAAATGCAGATTGATCAGTGGACATATATTTCAAAGTTTAAGTAAACAGGCAGTATGGCACTATAAACTATGCTTCAGTGATCCCCATCCAAACACAGGTCATGACTATGGCTAGTATAGTCTATTGCATAGTACCCTTTGAAGGCAGCAGCAGAGAAGGGTTTCCATGGGCTTGATAGTGAAACCCTATCGATTAAGTATATTAAGTTTTGAAGTATAATTACAAAACTATGACAAACTGTCTCATTGCCTTCAGAAGATCTTTTAGCTCTGTGAGCTAGTGCACATATACAAATATTTTAGAGTGGGACAGTCACAGGTTTTATTCCTATGATCGATATGTTTTTTCATATTTCTGTGTGTCTCTTCACTTCTGTAATGCATAGTACCCTGTAACAGCAGTAGTAGTCAAGTATTTCAATGGACTTGATAGTGAAACCCTAAAGATTTTTTTTAGAGTATATTACATTTTGCTACATAATGGTTCAAATCTATGACAACATCTCCTGCTACCTAATGCAGATCATGTGGCTCAATGTGCTAGTGCCTATGTACTACAGCTTTTTGAAAGGAACAGTCATAGGTTCTATTCTTCTGAAATGTATATGTTTTTTGCATAATGCCCTATAGCTTGTTTTATTTTTGCTACATTTTAAAGAATAATGGTTTAAAACTATGACATTTCTTATTTTGAGAAGAAGTTCATGTGGCTCAAAGGGCTAGTGCACATATACTAGAGTTTTGGAATTGGACAGTCACAGGTTCTATTCCTGTGATAAATATGTTTTTGCATAGTAGTCTTTAATTGCAGTAGTAGTCAAGTTTTTCCATGGACTTGATTGTGAAACTCTATCAGTTGTTTTTTTTAAGTATATAACATTTTGCAGCATAATGGCTTAAAACTATGATAAAATGTATCTTTATTCTGAGATACTCACTTGGCTCAATGTGCTAGTTTACATGTAATACAGTTTTTGGATGAGACAGTCAAAGGTTCTATTCATATAACATATGTTTTTTGCATATTGCTTTGTGTTTCTTCACTTATGTAATGCATAGTACCCCTTAACAGCAGTAGTAGTCAGGATTTTCAATGGACTTGAGAGTGAAATCCTATTGACTGTTAATTTAATAAGTATATTAAATTTTTCAGCATAATGGCTTAAAACTATGAAATAATGACTGGTTATCTTAAGAAGATCCTGTGTTTCAATGGGCTAGTGTACAAATACTTCAACTTTCTAGTAGGATAGTCATGTTCCATTCTTATGTTGGCTATTTTTTTGCATATTGTTTGGTTTCTCTTTACTTATGTAATGCATAGTAATTTGAACACAGTAGTAGTCAAATGTTTCAATGGACTAGATAGTGAAACCCTATCGACTGTTTTTTTAAAGTATATTAAAGTTTTCTGCATAATAGCTTAACACTATAACAAAAAATCTTTGTTTCCTTAGATCAAGTGGCTTAATGGGCTAGTGCACATTTTCTATAGTATAGAAATTGGACAGGCACAGGTTCCATTCCTATGACAGTTAAATTTTTTGCATATTACCCTTTTAAAGAAATACTAGTCAAGTGTTGCAATGGACTTTATAGTGCAACCCTATATATTGTTTTATTTTAATTGTATTAAATTTGAAAGCATAACAGTTTAAAACTATGACAACATTTCTTGTTAACAAAAGTAGATCACGCTAGTGCACATGTACTATTGCTTTGGAATTGGACAGGTTTTATTCCTATGACTGATGAGATTTTTTTGCATAGTACCCTTTAATAGCAGTAGAAGTCAAGTAAATTTTGCAGCATAGTGGCTAAAAAGATTACAAAATGTATTGATGTCATAATAAGGTCATGTGGCTCGTTGGGCTAGTGCACATGTACTACACCTTTGCAGTGGAACTCTCTCAGGTTCTTTTCCTATGATAGATATTGTTTTTGAATATGTCTTTGTGTCATTCCACTTATGTAATGCATAGCACCCCTTAGCAGCAGTAATAGTCAAGTGTTTCAATTGACTTAATAGTGAAACCCTATTGACTGTTTCTTTTAAGTATATTAAATTTTGCAGTATAATTGCCTTAAACTATGACAAAATATCTTATTGACTTAAATGATCATGTGGCTTGATGGACTAGTGCACATGTACAATTGTATTTGGACAGTCTCAGGTTCTATTCCTATGACCTTTAACAGCAATAGTAATCAAGTGTTTCAATGTCCTTGTTAGTGAAACCCTATAGATTGTTTTCTTTTAAGTATATTACATTTTAAAGCATAACTGTTTAAAACTATGACAAAATTCTATGTTAACAAGAGAAGATCATGTTGCTCATTGGGCTAATGCGCATGTACTATAGCTTTGGAATTGGACAGTCACAGGTTCTATTCCTATGACTAATGCAATTTTTTGCATAGTACCCTTTAATAACAGTAGAAGTCAAGTGTTTCCATGTACTTGATTGTGAAACCCTATCAATTGTTTTTTTAAGTATATAAAATTTTGCAGCACAATGGCTTGAAACTATGACAAAATGTTTTTTATTGTACTAAGAAGATCTTGTGGTTAAATGGGCTAGTACACATGTATTACACCATTGGGATAGGGAAATCACATGTTCTATTCTTAAGACACATATGTTTTTTGCATATTGCTTTGTGTCTCTTCACTTATGTAATGTAAAGTACCCTTTAACAGCAGTAGTATTCAAGTTTTTTAATAGACTTGATAGTGAAAAGATAATTTTTTTAAGTATATTAAATTTTGCATTATGGCTTAAAATTATGACAAAATGACTCATTATCCTAAGAAAATCACTTGGCTCAATGGGCTAGTGCACATGTACTACACCTTTGCAGTGGAACTCTCTCAGGTTCTTTTCCTATGATAGATATTGTTTTTGAATATGTCTTTGTGTCATTCCACTTATGTAATGCATAGCACCCCTTAGCAGCAGTAATAGTCAAGTGTTTCAATTGACTTAATAGTGAAACCCTATTGACTGTTTCTTTTAAGTATATTAAATTTTGCAGTATAATTGCCTTAAACTATGACAAAATATCTTATTGACTTAAATGATCATGTGGCTTGATGGACTAGTGCACATGTACAATTGTATTTGGACAGTCTCAGGTTCTATTCCTATGACCTTTAACAGCAATAGTAATCAAGTGTTTCAATGTCCTTGTTAGTGAAACCCTATAGATTGTTTTCTTTTAAGTATATTACATTTTAAAGCATAACTGTTTAAAACTATGACAAAATTCTATGTTAACAAGAGAAGATCATGTTGCTCATTGGGCTAATGCGCATGTACTATAGCTTTGGAATTGGACAGTCACAGGTTCTATTCCTATGACTAATGCAATTTTTTGCATAGTACCCTTTAATAACAGTAGAAGTCAAGTGTTTCCATGTACTTGATTGTGAAACCCTATCAATTGTTTTTTTAAGTATATAAAATTTTGCAGCACAATGGCTTGAAACTATGACAAAATGTTTTTTATTGTACTAAGAAGATCTTGTGGTTAAATGGGCTAGTACACATGTATTACACCATTGGGATAGGGAAATCACATGTTCTATTCTTAAGACACATATGTTTTTTGCATATTGCTTTGTGTCTCTTCACTTATGTAATGTAAAGTACCCTTTAACAGCAGTAGTATTCAAGTTTTTTAATAGACTTGATAGTGAAAAGATAATTTTTTTAAGTATATTAAATTTTGCATTATGGCTTAAAATTATGACAAAATGACTCATTATCCTAAGAAAATCACTTGGCTCAATGGGCTAGTGCACATGTACTACACCTTTGGCAGGTGACAGTCAAAAATTCAATTCCTATAACAGGTATGTTTTTGCATATTGCTTTGTTTCTCTTATCTTCACTTATGTAATGCATAATAGCAGTAGTAGTCAGGTGTTTCAATTATAGTGAAACACTACTGACTGTTATTTTTTTAAGTATATTAAATTTTGCGGCATAATGGCTTAAAACTATGACAAAATACACCCTTAAATTAAGAAGATCATGTTCTTTTGGTCCAGAGTGGGACAGTCACAGGTTCTCTTCCTATGATTGATATGTTATTTACATATTGCTTTTGGTCTCTACACTTATATAATGCATGGTACCCTTTAAGAGCAGTAGTAGTTAAGTGTTTTAATGGACATCATAGTGAAACCCTATCAATTGTTTTCTTTTTAAGTATATTAAATTTTTCTGCATAATAGATTAAAACCATGGCACCAGATGAATATTTTCACTTGCACCAAATTGCACACAACACCACTTGCATCCTATAACTTGCCCGACATGTACACTGCTCCACTTGCATTACATTGCTTGCCTGATATGGACACTGCTCCAGCTATAACCCATTGCTTCACCAAAATGGAGACTGAACCACTGCCATCTCACCGCTTGCCTTATATGGACACTGCTCCAGCTAAATCTCACTACTTCACCCACATGGAGACTGTACCATTGCCATCTTACCACTTGCCTGATATGGACACTGTACCAGCTAAATCTCACCGCTTCACCCACATGGAGAATGCACCACTGCATTTTTACCATTTGCCTGATATGGACATGGCACAAGCTACACCCCACCGCTTGATCATGGACACTGCAACAGTTGCATCAACCCAATAGTCAGCTGAAGCTAGGAACATGTCCAACAACAATGCAAGTTTCCTGTCACCTGGAACACGACAATGTTCAGCACACCTAAACCACTGTGCATATTTGGAACCCCATTGCCTGACTGTTACAAATACCAATGCCTACTCCATGTGAGACCATAAGAACCCAGCCAGTGAGATCTTCATCAATAACAACCGCCCGTTGTTCCCTTACAAATTGGATACATTTACCGTTACTTAGGCTGCCACATGGACTTATGGTCAAGGTAGTAGTGGCTCACATGGAGGTTCAAGGGAATTCAATAGATGAAATGTACAGTTGGAACAGATGCAGGTGATGTTAAGGCTTTGAGGAAAAGAAGAGGGGATATTTGACCAATGGTATGACTTGAAGTGGTTTAAAGTAGCACAGCAGCCAATGATGCAACAATAGTATCGATGGTATGGCAATAGTGCTGATGGTGCAGCAATTGTGCCAATGGTGTGGCAATAGCCATTAGTAAACAGTCTAGTCTTTAGAAATGGCTTTGGAAGCAGATGATGTGGCAAATGTGTCGATGGTTAATAGGGCCATGCTCACGAGAGCTTACATTCAAAATGGGAGGGTCAGACAAACAGGGGTGACACAGATGGGCTAGGTAGTGAGGAAGGAGCATAGAGTAGTAGGTTAGGATGAGTGCTGGAAAGCATTGAGGAAGAAATGGGTCTTGAGAGCCCATTTGAAGATTAAGAGCCAAGAAGCCAAGTGATGGAGGAATTTTGAGCGAAGGCCAGGGAGACGAAAAAAGACAGCTACTCGAAGAAGTTGGAAGAGGCAAATGTCATGAGTGTCGAATGGAAAGAATGAGATGGAGGGTTCATAAGGTTGGTAGGAGTGACCCAAGGATAGAAGGACCCCAAGACCACCACCATGGAAACCTCCAGGCCAGGGTGTGTGAGAGAATGTGAGGCCCCCAAAGGAGATAGCTGCAGGAGCAGTGGTTTCAGATGGGTAAATCCATGGTTTGGGGAATTAGGGGGAGAAAGTATATGGGACTATGGATAGAGAAAAGAGGTGAAAACTGATGGTAGAGGAGAAAATAATGTAGCTGCTGAGTGAGGAAGGAGTAGAAGAAAAGAGACATAGCTGTATAACGAGGAGAAATAAACTGACCATGCAGCAAAGCCGATGAAACTCACAGACATGCTATAGTTGGCTCAGCTGCAACATTCCAGTGAGTATAAATAGGCTGAAGTCCCAATCAGGTTTGCATACATGGCCATGAATTGTAACACTGACATCCCATTAACTCTAATCACCAGTAAGGGCGACAACACTCTGTAAGAATTATCCAATTGAGAGATGCATTGGTATGCACAAGCCATATTCAAAGAACATGTGAATTATGATCTGTCCCTCAATTGGAACAAGCGTGTGAAGTTTGATGCAAAACGGCATAAAATTCTGATCCCCAACAATTTGAGAGAGGATATACTATCAGTATGCCAAGCCCAGTCCAGAATAGGAAAGGAAGAATTGACAAGGCTAAAGGACACTTTGAATGAATTACTATGGATGCCCATAAAACAACCATAGATAATGGTAATTGTTACGATTCCTGGAGGGAATCGATGGTAAATGTAGAGCCAATGGACGACAGCCTTGAGGTCTGGTAGTGGCGTTTATAGTCGTGGCCAAGAGTCTGGTGATGTGAAGCAGCCTTGAGGCTGTTGGAGCTGGCTTGGAGGCTGATTGTGACCTTTATAGTCGTGGTCAAGGGACTGATGGTGTGAAGCAGCCCTTGGGCTGTTGGAGCAGCCCTGGGGGCTGATTGTGGCCTTTATAGCTGTGGCAAAGGGACTAGTGATGTGAAGAAGCCTTTGAGCTGATGACACTCAGGTGAGGTATGCAAAAGAATATGGGGCTGTTACCAGTACCGCCAGGATGACACTTGCGACGGTGTGCTTAATAGTGCACCTGAAATGCAGAGCTGCTACCAGTGCCACCAGGATGACACTGGCGATGGTGTGCTAAGTTGCGCACCTGGAACATTGAGCTGCTACCAGTGCCACCGGGATGATACTGGCAACAGTGTGTGAGGTTGTGGACCTGGAAAGCAGAGCTGCTACCAGTACCGCCAGGATGACACTAGCCACCGGATCATGATAGATGTTTCTGGGATAGGAAGTGCTCTGTGCTGCCCAGATGGTACAAGCAGCACGTGTGGATGGGATGCAGGTAGAGCCGCCTGGATGGAGTAAACAGCACACATGAAACACAGCTGGACTGACTCAGGAACTCGACTGACAAGCAGGAGACAGGAACCTGAAGTACAAAAAAACTTCTGTCACAGGCATAGAGTGCTGGGCAGGCTGGAATTTAACAGAGACAGAGTCCAATCAAAGCAAGTCTCCCTTAATGACAGATTATTGAGCACCTGGGCTGTGTTCAGACAGAAGAATCATTCAATGTGCACCTGATGCTGCATACACAGACAGGCAGTAATTAAAGCTGTGCCTCTGGCTGGAAACTGCAGATCCTCACAGTACCCCACCCTGATGAGTGGTTAAGGAACCCCTAGACCCTGGTTTGTCTGGAAAGTTCTCTGAGAATCTTCTCAGCAATGTTGGAGCATGAAAAGATCTTTCCGGAATCTAGCAGCGCTCCTCCAGTCCGTATCCCTTCCAGTGGACCAGGAATTGAAGGTCTCCTCGTGAGAGTCTGGAATCTAGAATTTTTTCCACCACAAACTCTGGATGGGTGAGGGTCTTGCTGGCCATCTAGAGCTGTATCTGAGGGATGCAGCGACCGGCTTGAGTAGATAGCAGTGAAAGTTGTTATTGATTCTGAGGCTAACAGGAAGCTTCAGACAGAATGCCACAGGATTGACACGGGAGATGATTGTAAATGGCCCAATAAACCTGGGACCCAACTTAGGAGACCGCTGGGGGATGTTGATATTTCTGGAGGACAGCCACACCAAATCTCCTACTTTGAAGTTACACAGTCGATGATGCTTATCTGCCCAAGTCTTAGCACGACAGGATGATTAATCAGACACTGGTGAAACTTTCTCCAAACTGAGCATAGCCTTGCAACTGATGTGGAGGATGGAATATAAATTGAAACTGTCTCAAAGGAGTGTGCTCTAGGGTGCAGCCCAGAATTACAGAAGAAGGTGACACAGATGATGAGTGACAGGAATTGTTGAAAGCGAACTCTACCATGGGAAGAAGGGACACCTAATCATTCTGGTACTTGGAGACGAATAATCAGAGGTACTGCTCCAGAGACTGGTTTAGCCATTCTGTCTGACCATTAGTCTGTGGATGGTATCCGGATGTCAGGCTGATGTTGATACCTAGGGTGGAGCAGAAATTCTTCCAGAACTGCGCCACAAATTGTGTCCCTCGATCAGAGATTATGTCAATGGGTAAGCCAAGGAGTCTGAAAACATGAAGCATGAATAACAAAGACAAGTCCTTAGCAGACGGCAACTTGGTGAGAGGAACAAAATGCACCATCTTGCTAAAACAGTCCACAATCATCCAGATAACAGAGCAATGGGAAGAGGGTGAATCCATGGCAATATGGGTCCACGGCTTGGAAGGAGTAGGAAGAGGAAGCAGAAGACAAGGAGGAGTTGTATGAGGAGACTTGTTTCGAGCACAGATGTCACATGCTAACACAAACTCCTGGACATCTTGACCCATATACTGCCACCATACTGATCTTTCTGATCATCGTACCCATGTTAAAGAGGTATTAAGTCATCTTCGAGCTAATAAGCTTTATGGTAAGATCTCCAAGTGTGTTTTTGAAGTCACAGTGATACCCTTTTTGGGGTATATAATTTCCGCTTCTGAACTTCAGATGGACCCTGAGAAGTTAAAGACTATTCAAGATTGGGTTTTGCCCACTTCATTAAAGTCTATTCAGAGATTTTTAGGCTTTGCCAATTATTACAGAAAGTTTATCAAAGTGTTTTCAACGACTGTAGCTCCAATTACTGCTATGACAAAAAAGGGGCTAATCCCAAAGTGTGGTTCCCAGAGACATTGGATGCTTTTCAGACTCTCAAATATCCATTTTCCGTTTCCCCCATTCTAGTTCAACCTGATGTTGAGAAGCCATTTATGCTAGAAGTGGATGCCTCCACTTAAGGAGTTGGGGCTATTTTGTCTCAAGTGGCTGCAGATGGGAGAACAGTATCTTGTGGATTATTTTCACAAAACTTTTCTAGTGCTAAGAGCAATTACTCTATCGGGGACCAAGAGTTTTTAGCTATTGAGTTAGCTTTGGAGGAATGGAGATATTTATTAGAAGGCGCAAAGCACCCTATTACTATTTTTACACACCATAAAAATTTGTTGTATTTGAAAACTGCCCATTGTCTGAACCCACAACAAGCTCGTTGGGCACTCTTTTTTTCACGTTTTGATTTTGTCCTCAGGTATCATCCAGGTTCATTGAATAAAAAGGCAGATACACTTTCACGCTCAATGTTGGAAGAGAAAGAACAAAATGAGTATCACAGGTACCCTATAATAAACCCTCTGGCTTTTTCTTCAATTTCCATCTCTCCTGATCCTCCTCCTGGGAAGATATTTCCAGCACCAGAGTTACGAGGTAAACTTCTTTCCTTTGCTCATAATTCTCGTTTCTCTGGACATCCAGGGGTTCATAAAATGTATTCATTTTTCCAACGTTCCTATTGGTGGTCTTCCATGAAAAAAGATGTTCAAGAGTTTATACATTCTTGTTCTGAGTCTGTACAACATAAGTACTCCCGGCAGTCTCCGGTTGGTCCTCTCCATCCACTACCCATTCCCACCCAACCATGGACCCATCTTTCCATGGATTTTATTACAGATCTTCCTGAGTATAGGGCAGTGTTGGCTAACCTTGACACTCAAGCTGTTATGGAACTACATAACCCAGCATGCACTGCTATAGTTTTGCTATTAGGGCATGCTAAAACTGTGGCAGGGCATGCTGGGATATATAGTTCCACAACAGCTGGAGTGTCAAGGTTAGCCAACACTCGTCTAGCGGGTGTACAGTTATTTGGGTAGTGGTGGATCGTTTTACCAAGATGGCTCATTTTTGTCCTTTGGCTCGAATTCCATTAGCCCCCAAATTAGCACAAATATTTATCAAAGAGATATTTCGTCTTCATGGGCTTCCTTCTGAGATAGTGTCTGATTGGGGTGTCCAGTTTGTTGCTTGGTTTTGGAGGGCTTTATGTTCATCATTGCAAATTAAATTACAGTTTTCTTCTGCATATCACCCTCAGTCAAATGGACAAACTGAAAGAGTCAACCAGGATTTGGAGACCTTCTTGAGAATGTATATGTCACGGCCAGGGTTTCTCGGCATGGTGGTCACCGGGTATTACCTGTGAGGTCATTGTGGCAAGGGGTCTCTAGCAGTGGTGCTGGTGTTTGGCGAGGGGCATTGGATGCACGTGGTTCTGTGCGGGCACATTGTCACTGAGGCCTGGTGAGGCCTGGTGGCATGGGCACCGCCATCTTGCCTCAGGTCATGTGATTCAAGCTGTCCAATCCTGGTGGGTCATGTGCTCTTTCCAGCCAGTCACAACACGACACCTGGTATTTAGGAAGGTCCAGAGCCTTCATTCTTTGCCAGTGCAATGTGTTTCTCAGCTGCGGCTGAGAGAGGGTAACTGTGCCTTACCTGTCTGCCTGGAAGCGCTACTAGCCTGTTACCTTGCCTGCTCCAAACCTGCTGGACTCACCCTGCACCCTCCATTTACCTTTCCCCTTCCTGAGTACCTGAACCTGCTGTTTCCCTGCACCTTGCCTCACACTCTAACTCCCAGCTGGACTTCATTACCTCTGCCTGCACTTCGTTACAGCTCACCAAACCTGCATACTGGACATTTCCTGCCTGTCACTATCTGGACATTCTCCCATTTGCTTCACCACAGTTATCAAGTGCACTTTAGTGCTTAACCTGGACTTTTTTTTTTGCCATTCCCATGTCTGCTAAATCACTTATTAAGAACTCCACCTTTTTATTTAAATCTGCTTCTGTGTCTTCTCCTGTCACCACCCCGGGTCCACAACAAACCCAGACCCTCACAGTATATTTATTTTTCTCAAGATGGATTTTTTGCCTTGGGCTGAGTTTGTTCATAACTTTCATTATTCGTCTGCTACAAGTGTAAGTCCTTTTTTCACCAATTCTGGTCAGCATCCTTGAGTTCCTGAGCTTTCATCAATTCCTACAGTGGATGTTCCAGCAGCCAAAGCTCCTGCTCCTGTGTATTGGCCAAACGATCTAGGGCCCCAGCAATGGTCTCCAGGTCCACCGCCACCCTCACCAGAGTGGTCTCCATCCTCAGAAGAACACATGTGTTGTCCTGAGTTTGGGAGACCAACCTGGTGAGGAGAGGCACTGCTCGGTCTGCTGGTTGCCCTGCAGTAGACTCCACAGGGTCCCCAGATGGAGTACTTGGATCCTCCCCTGCAGCGTCTCCATCTGTGCTGGACCCAGACCTGACCTCAGGAGCAGGAACTACCTCCTCTGAGTCTGGAATTTAAAAATAAAAATGTTATTTGTTTTCCTCCCCCCAAAAAACAGACGTTTCTGCTTTATACTTTTTGTCTAACAAAATTAAATTACCTTCTTGCACATGTGGAGCATTGAAGTCGGCCATGTCAGTGTCCATAGTGGACACGCCAACTATCTCCTCTTCCATCACACATCCCTGAGCCAACGTCTCCAACCTTGTCAAGGCCAGCTCCTCAGGGATGGGACCACCACCTGTCCCCGCAGCATGGTCCACCCTACTCCGTAGCTTCCTCTTCAGTTGGTACTTGAAATCCGTCCAGCTGTCAATGTTATTTTTGAAATTTAAAGTGTTAGTTTTTTTTAATGAAGATCAAGCTTTGGACTTCAGTACTCTCACAATATAATTTTCTTACCATTTTTTTACGACTTTCTGTGTTCTGTAGGTTGTCCCCACATCATTAACAGCCCTGGATATCTCCTCCCAAATCCTGTCTTTGGCTCCTGCCCCCATATTTCTGGGTGCATTGACTAGGTTCTCCATTGTTATGGTCACCAATATCTCAAGCTTGATCCGTGAAAATGGAGGGTTTCTTGGACTTGGCCTGCTTGGGCCCGCCTCCTCCTCCTCTACTGGTGGACTTTGATTCCCAGCACCTACAACAATGTTTAAAATAGTACAACACTTTTTTTTTTTAGGGAAATATGACCAGTTCTTGTGTTGTGTAAAAAAATTTGATTTGCACTTACCTGGCTCAGTTGGCCTCTGCTCACCATGCTCCTCGGTTGACATTCTGCTAACCTGTGAGATAGCATGAAGAATACTGCTTGTGCAGACTTTTTTATAGATGTGAGCGCATCCCTGGATTGGTCATCCGTGCATCCTTATTTCCCTAACTACAAATGCACACCTTTCCTGCATTCCATAATCATTGCATGGGTTGGGCTAGATGTGAGCGCATCCCTGGATAGGTTACCCGTGCATCCTTATTTCCCTAACTACAAATGCACTACTTTCCTGCATTCTGTAATTATTGCGTGGGTTGGGCTAGATGTGAGCACATCCCTGGATTGGTCACCCGTGCATCCTTATTTCCCTAACTACAAATGCACACCTTTCCTGCATTCCATAATTACTGCGTGGGTTGTGCTAGATGTGAGCGCATCTCTGGATAGGTTACCCGTGCATCCTTATTTCCCTAACTACAAATGCACACCTTTCCTGCAAGTTTCAATAATTGGGGTTTGGTTTCTTTATTTAAGGCAAAGCTTGTGGGTTGTAGTTGGAGTGTTTGGTGGTGCAGGAGGTGTTTGATAGTACTTAAATAGTTTGCAGTTGATTGAGAGGTGCTTGTGTGTGTTGTTCGAGAGGTGCTTGTTTGAAGTTGATTGAGAGGTGCTTGTGTGTGTTGTTTGAGAGGTGCTTGTTTGCAGTTGATTGAGAGGTGCTTGTGTGTGTTGTTTGAGAGGTGCTTGTTTGCAGTTGACTGAGAGGTGCTTGTGTGTGTTGTTTGAGAGGTGCTTGTTTGCAGTTGATTGAGAGGTGCTTTTGTGTGTTGTTTGAGAGGTCCTTGTTTGCAGTTGAATGAGAGGTGCTTGTGTGTGTTGTTTGAGAGGTGCTTGTTTGCAGTTGATTGAGAGGTGCTTGTGTGTGTTGTTTGAGAGGTGCTTGTTTGCAGTTGATTGAGAGGTGCTTGTGTGTGTTGTTTGAGAGGTGCTTGTTTGCAGTTGATTGAGAGGTGCTTGTGTGTGTTGTTTGAGAGGTGCTTGTTTGCAGTTGATTGAGAGGTGCTTGTGTGTGTTGTTTGAGAGGTTCTTGTTTGCAGTTGATTGAGAGGTGCTTGTGTGTGTTGTTTAAGAGGTGCTTGTTTGCAGTTGATTGAGAGGTGCTTGTGTGTGTTGTTTGAGAGGTGCTAGTTTGCAGTTGATTGAGAGGTGCTTGAGTGTGTTGTTTGAGAGGTGTTTGTGTGTTTTTTTTTTTTTTGGTTGTTTTTTTTTTTTTTGGATTTTTTTTTTTGGGGGGGTTGGGTTTTTTTTGTGTTCCTTTCTTTTTGGCGGTTCTTTTTTGTGTTCATTTCTTTTTGGTGGTTCTTTTTTGTGTTCCTTTCTTTTTGGTGGTTCTTTTTCGTGTTCCTTTCTTTTTGGTGGTTCTTTTTTGTGTTCCTTTCTTTTTGGTGGTTCTTTTTTGTGTTCCTTTCTTTTTGGTGTTTGTTTTCTTGTGGTTTAAATTTTTTGTGGTGGTGGTTTTTCTGTTCCTTTCTTATTTTAGTTTTTTGTGTTTTGTTTTTGGTGGTGGTTTTTGATTGACAAATTTCATTGGTTCTGACTTTTACCAAACCCTTTAATTGGTGTGCTTGAGCCGGTTACTTGTTTGGTTTGGTGGGCCAGGCTTTTGTCTTCTTCAAAAATCCAACGTTATTCGAAGAATCAAGTGTGCCAGCCTACTCCATTTTTTTTTTTGGGATCAACAATCATTAAAAAATTAAATTTTTAGATACTAATTTTTATATTTTTTGAAATATTTCTTAAAGGTGCTTAACACTCCATTTTGGACTTGAATCAGGTAAGTGTCTATTTATTCAAACCTACACTTATTTTTAGTTGTGATTTAATTTTTTATTTAATTTTACTTGGAATATTGTTTATTGATCTATTTTTTAAATGTAAATTTTAACATTTTGCAACAGTTCATATTGGCAATTTTAAAAATTAAGCATGGTTTTAACACTAAAAGTAGTAATATTGGTTTGACCTAAAAAAATCTATCTTTTTTTTTGTTCCCTCAAATTTTAAAAACGTACAACAAATACACATGTAGTGATTTCCGAAGATGGCACTGCCCGACCCTGTAAGAATATGCACCATTATTATAAAGCTAAGTATTTTTGCACAAATAATCTAAAAACACTCTGTAGAACCAATTAAAAATATAAATGTAACTTTACAGAGCGATGTTGGACAGCTAATAGTGGCCATGTTGACCCCCACCAACCTTCCTCAGTCTCCTCCTGGGCATAGGCATAGGAGGCATGCAAGGGCCAAGATATATAGAACACATGTCACTCTTTTTTGAATGCCTGATGATGTGGTTTTATCGCCTGCCTCCAAATATTATCCTAGACACTCTTTCAATAATAAAGAATGATCTAGAAAGTCAGATTAACATTCCTACAGCAATCTCACCATTTACACAGTTGTTGGCGGTGGTACATTTCTGTGCCTCAGGGTTCTTCCAAACCACTGTGGGGCTGGTGGGTGGCCTCTCCCAGCCCTCATTTTCACGGATCCTGAGGCGTGTGCTAGATGCATTTTTCAATCATCTAGCACATTTTATTAGTATGCCTTTGGATACAGAAGCCCTTGATGTGGTAAAGCAGAAGTTTATTGAAATTGCAGGCTTTCCACATGTCATAGGGGTAGTGGATGGCACTCACATAGCACTTCAACCCCCTGCATGCAGGGAACAAATATATAGGAACCGAAAACATGACCATTCTCTAAATGTAATGGTGCTATGTGATGCCTACCTCTAGATCCTCTCCCTGAATGCAAAATTCCCAGGCTGCAGCCATGATGCGTACGTGATCCAGCATTCAGGGATTTGGCCAAACTTAAGCACACTGCAAGCTGGTGACACGTGGATTCTTGGTAAGTAAAAATCCAGTATGTATTTCTAGAAATAGTGGAAATAAGTTCTCATGGTAAATGTATGTATCTTTTGGTGTCCCATTTCCATCAGGTGACAGTGGATATCCTTGCACACCCTGGCTGCTGATTCCTTATTTGACTCCCACACCAGGGCCACAAACTCACTATAATGCCACATTTACTGCCACCAGGCAGGTGGTGGAGTGCTGTATCAGCTTTTTAAAGCGCCAGTTCCAGTGTCTCCATCATTCTGGTGCTGCACTCATGTACTCGCCGGATATGGTTTCTCGCATTGTGGTCCTGTGTGGGATTTTACACAACAATGCAATAAGGAGTCGAGTACCCATGCAGCCAGAGGAGGCCTTGCCAGAGGATGGCCCCCCGGAGGAAGGTGTTGTGATGCTGCCGGGGGGGCATACACGATGAAGTTGTTTCACATTTTTTTAGGTAGGCATATTGACATTTTTTTTAAATTGTAAAAATGTTTTACCAAATATATTTTAATGTGTACCTTTTTCTTTTATTTTCTTTTCCTACCAACTAAATCACAACTCTTTCCAAAACCTGGAAAAAAAATGGAACCCATTGGCAATACCCTGTATGTTTTTGGACAACTAACACATTTTGCACAGATATCCCCCAACATGTTTAGTTAATTTGCCTTTTGTTTTAGTTATTTCTATGTTTCCCAATCAAAAAATCTGTTTTTTTTACTATAGTTGTTTATGTTTGACTAAGCCAGATGTTTTATTTGGGCAAACCATGAGGACATTTGTTTTTGTGTTATGATTTTTTTTTACCAGTAAAAGCCTGTTGGCAACATGTTTGTTATTTAATATATGTTTTAAATGAAATACAACTGTTTTTTTTTTAATTTTGAAAGCCATTTTGAGGTGGATAATGTATGCCAACCCACAATTAAAAAATATACAACATTACTACAAATGTTATTAAGGTTTACTAAAACATTTTTTAAGTTCTTACACTATGGAAAGGCACCCACCTTTGGTCCCAAAATTTTTAATATGCAGAATGACACCCTTTAATGCGTGGCAAAAAAGTGGACAAATGTTTGAAATAAAAAAACGTAATTTTTTTTTTGTTAAAGTGTCATAAAAATTTAAAATACAAAAAACAAATAAACTACACATCATCCAAACACCTCACTAATCTTTGTAGGCAGCAGTAGGCCTGCATTACATAGCCCAAGGTCTCTCGAAGATCCTCCCAAATTTGCCTCAGGATGTGGGTTAGATCTGTGGAAAATATAAACATTTAGAGTATTAAATACTTCATTAAACTTATAAAGATTTGAACATTACACATTTTTCAATGTACCAAAAAGTGTTTAAACACACTGATGTTATGGTGTGTTTGAAAGTATTAGCCACACAACATTATTAATCTGTTTCTATTTTTATGTTGTTAAACTAATTTGAAACCCTAACTATGTGGCATAAGCCAAAAACCACTATGATGATGTTACAAATAATGGGAGGTGTATTCTTAAGTCATGATGGCCATATCCTTAAAACACAATGCACGTATTCACTTCTAGAATGTTGTTGATAAACCAAAAATAGAATGTTTTTGTTTGCTATGGAAAACATCACTTTGCCTAAGTACATTAGTACATTTTAAACACAGTGTACACAACATCAACAAGGGTAGTCTGGTTCCTAGCACCTTGCCAAGTTTGTAAAATACTAATCCAAATGTAATCATTATTTCCAAAAACTCCAAAACATTTTTACAAAACCAATAAACCTATATTTTTGTGGTCCCCAATAAAAAAAGGGCCAGCCACTAAACATAAGGTCGTAATTCAGAAAAACAGCATTACTGCGCAATGATGTTGAACCCCATACAGCAAATTTTTAAACCAACAAAAAAAGGTCAGAAATTTGTACAAATACATGGATAACAACAACACCCAAAAATAAAAAAAAATAAAAAACAAAAATATACTCTCAGAGTGTTCCGACACAGCAACAGATGGTGCCGGAGAATATTCGGGAGTGGGGGGAATGGTTGAAGGGGAAATGGAGGCGGAAAGATCACAGGCAGGGGAGATTTGAGAAAGTTGGGATGAGTGGGCAGGGGAGGGAGGAAGACTTGGGGAGTATTGGAAGAGGGAGGGAGGGTTACTGGGGTAGTATGGTGGTGGGGAGGGAGTGCTGGGTTGAGGAGATACAGGTGAGGGCTGAATGTTTCCACCAGCATGTCTTTGCCTTCTGCGTGTCCTTCTCTGTCTCTGCTGTGCTTCTAAAATGTAAACATAAAATCACAAAATAAATAAATTTTAGAATTTCAGCTAAACAATACAAGTACACTTTACACTTTCTGGACAATAGGGACAACATACAGGAGGGATTTTTAACATTGACTAAAATAATTGGCAAAGGAACATACATTTTTAACAGTCCAATAATTTATTAATTTTAAACAAGCGCGTCCTTACATCTGTGGAGTTGCACCCGCAAATTAATGAGGAGCACAGGCGACCTGCGGTGCAGGTCTGACCAGCGCCTCTCTAGCTGGGCAATATTACGCCTATACCCTGCTGATCGGAGGGCTCGCATCACCTCCGCATAGGCCGCCTGCTTCATGCGATTGGAAATGGGTGGCTCTGCTGATGTAATCTGCCTGTCCAGTATGTTTACCAGGACAAGCAGCTCTCTCCTGGTAAAGGCTGCAGCTCTCATGATGGCAATGGCCGATTTTACAGAAAACATGAAATATACATGGGGTACAAAAAATATGATTGGCTAAAATATTTTCACTTTCCTCAAAAAAAGCACTATTGGCCAATCCTTTAATCATGTGTCCTGAAAAATAAGGTCACATTTGATTGGCTACAACACGCAGTGTGCAATTGCAAACATAAGAGTGCAAATGATCCTAATGCAAAATGCACATGCATTTATAAAGTTAACACAATTAGCACACGCACAATCATAAGTTAATAAACCTTACTTTGTTTTGAAAATTGTGTGAAAATAAAAAAAAGGAGAAAACAACCACGAAATGAACAATACAGTTTATTGACACATGATAAAAAACTCGTTTTAAAGAACAGCAAGAGTTAAACACTTAATTAGATAATTGACAACAAGCTAATAACAAGCTGATTGATAGTCCATGTAAACATGACATGTGACCATCAATACAGCACATACGGCCGCAAACATCAGAACATAATTAGCATACAGCGACTGACAGCGTCTGACTATGATTGACTCGTTCGTTCGTTCAGATCAGTCGGTAGCTAGAGGAGGTGCAGTGCTAATGAATGGGCATCACTTTGTTTATGATCGCCCTGCCATACGATCAGATTTTGTGGTCGTTTGTCATACGACCGTGCGGCCGCTTCGACCGACTCTCAATGAGGTCCTTTATGTGAGACATTGCTATTATATTTCTCCTGTGAAAAAATTCTATTTACTTTTTTTATGTGCTATCGAGATTTCATGAAAAGGTCATTCCTAAAGCCACCCCAGTTTATTGTGCCTAGTAGGCCTGCCTCCTCGCAGGAGTCTGAAGTGTCAGCAGCCATGACACACTACAGTACTGAATGTGTGGTTTGAAGGAGCGGGAGGACTCAAGGATACTGTAAATGGAGGACAGTGTACTTGGGAGTGAGAGGATATAAAGTAGGTGAACCATCAAAAGAGTACTTTAGGTAATGAAATTGTGGGAGGTGAGGTTATGTAGGAGTGTGTGAAGATATATGAGATGTTACAGTAGCAATAATCTGTAAAGTATACAATAATCTGTAAGGTAAATACTGTGAGTACAGAATACTATAGTATATTAATAAGATTTACTGTACCTCGCTGGACGTCAGATCTTGGCCCATGTTGGCTTCATGACCACTGGACATATTTGGTTCATTGGAGATGTAGGGTCTTATTTAATAGCCTATTAGATGGAGGCTGTATAGCAATACCAGTGGGTACTGTAGGTTGTTATTTCTAAAGCAGAAATCATTTACAGTACAGTACATGGCCAAACCAACCTGGTTTAGTCTTGTTAATCATTGACATAGTAAAATACGAGCATACTGTACAGTAGTTATCATACTTCATTTCACCCACAGCCTGCGCTTTGCATGATTTTACAGAAGCCCCGTAGTCTATCTGTTTTGGGAATAACAATTTACATTGCAATAACATTACAACACAGTGATGTACAGTAAAATATATTATTTTCTATTATTGTTTATATTACTATATTTACCAAAATGGGTCTTCTTCTGTGTGTAAAATAAAAAGATATTGTAAAATTAAAACAATTACAGTCAGTACACTAGTTTGTCCATACCAGTACTAATTATTACCATTTAATGACATCGCCTCCTCAGGGAGCAGATCTCAGTCTGTGAAAACAAAAAATAACTAATGGTTCATTCCATGATACACGGAAATATTTTTGCATTTTTATGCAGCTAAAAGATTGTAGTACGTATGTTGTGTGATAATTGAAAAACTATATATTATCGTGTATCAATTTCAGTTGTGTGTAGACATTGCACATACAGTATAAAGTATGCAAGTTGTTGTAGTGGATGCAAAAACAGCTAAATTCCTCATACAGTACATTTATTTTTTTGCTGAAAATTTTAATAATAATCATAATTTCATAATCACTGGCACATAAAGTTATTTTTGGATAAGCAGAGCATCAATAGTAATGGGCAAAACATTGTGAATATACGTCATAATAACATACAGTACAATACATTTCAATGTCAATATTTTTCCCTTTTGACTGGGACAGAAATGTGTACTGTAAGTTGAGTCACATTTGTATATAATATGAGTAACATGTAACATGAGTACAATACTGTACTTACTGGCTGCCGGGGGCCGATAGTGGCTCCTCAGCCACCTGAGGGTGGTCCCATCACTGCACTGTGATGAAATATACATAAGTTTGTCTACAAAAATGTTTGAAAAAAAAATCCTACTGTAAAAGACAGTGACAGGGAACAATAACCACATAATACCCACCCCCCATTAAATACACACACACATTTCAACCATCAGGGTAAAAAAATGACACACAATAGCCCTACCACTAAGTTTTTTGTGACGGTACTGCAAATACAGTAGAAGATAATTTTTGGATCAATAATACTATACAGGATACAGTCACGCCATGTGTGAACTGTCAGTAGCCGCAGCCAATCAGTGGCTGCTCTACAGTCAGTGCGGCCGCTGATTGGCTCTCGGGACGTTCCAGCTCCGTGCATGTTCCGTCAGCTGGCATTCGGGAGCTATCAGTATGTGTGGCAACCAACACATACTGATAGCTGTTGCGTGGGTCATGTAAACTTGTTTTTTTAGTTTTCCCAAGTTCCTGAAATCCTGTGAAGACCAGTGCCAGGATATAGGTGAGTATGAATTTTTCTTTGCAGAGCCATTCATTTAAGATATTCTACTGAACAAGGGGACAGACACATCTGGTATAGGCAAGTATGTGTTAATGGGTAGGTGTGTGTAATAAAGTTATACTGTCACGGTGTGTGTTTTGTCTTTTTTTAACTATTTATTTTACAGTGAAGTTACAGGTGCCGCATGTCTGCTGGCACTTGTTGTTCCACAAGTGCAAAATGGCAGGCATGCTGGCACTTGTAGTTCCACTGTAAAACACAATAGTTTTACATTATTTGTCCCCCATTACCTCCATACCCACCAAATCAGGGGCATGGGGAAGAGCTCCAGGCTTCAGCATAAGCCTGTGGTGCTTGGGAGGGGGGTGCGCTTCTTTGGGGGTCCGCAACTCCCCTGAGATCACCGGCTTGCGCTGACCAATTTGGTGTGCTAAAGCTTTTGACCTGGAGCCCTGGTGATTGGGTCTCCGGGCTGTGACATTACATCCTAGTCGGTTGGGTCTGGTGCTGGTCTTAAATATAGGGGGATCCCCATGTTTTTTTTACCCCTATATTTAAAACCAGAACTGGTCCCGGAAGCCTTGGGTTGGTTTGTAAAATATGATTTAACCCTACACATTTTGTTCCCCATATTTTTAGAAACCACCACTGGCTGGCAAGCCTGGGGCTGGTTTGGCTTTTTTTTACAGATACAACATAATGGGAATTTTCAGCAAATATTCCAGGGAACCCCCTAAACATGTGTAGGCATGGGGGATCACTGTGGGTATCCCCATTTTTAATTCCTGAAGGAAGTCGGGCTTTCAAACAGCCGTGGCAGGTGCATTTTTGCAGAATTTAAAAAAAAATGCATTTTGGGACTTAAAAATATGCTAGTACCCATTTTCATGTACCACAAATTTGATGGGACCATTTTTAAAAATGAAAAAAATAAGCTATGGGCTCTTCTACATCACTTCTTCAAAGTCGGGAATAAAACACCTGCCGCAGCTATTTAAAAACCCGGGTTCCTAGGATTATTTACTGAAAATTCCCGCGAACCAAGTATAGCCGGGTCCCGTTTTCGCCTACTTTCAAATTGAATATGGGGATACGCAGGCACGCACGCGATACTTTAATGCCTACAAAGCAGGCAAAGTCAGCGTTAAGTCCTGGCCACATTAAATTAGTAGATTTAAAAAAAAAAATTTAAAATTAATAAACCAAGTTAATTTACTTAGTCAACTCGATGCTAAAATCACTCAACTAAACATAAACTGTGTTGACCCTGTGGCGCAATCAGTCAGCACGTGTTACTTATAAAACAGTATCTGTGGAGCAATGCCAAGATTGTGACTTCAAGCCTCACCTGGAGCAAATGTAATCTCTTTTCTAATGTGATAAGTTAATGATTATCATCTGCAACCTGAACATCCTGATATGAAGGCAGAAAAAAAACACAAACATGACTGTTTTTAAGTTGCCAGTACAAACATCTGCTTTGGCTCATATGCACTGGAAACATTCCTTTAGTTAGTCAACAAAATGGAATGCAAAAGACTACCTCTTTATTGGTAAAAGAGTTGCATCAATCTATTTTGCTGCAATGTAACATGAGAGTCCACACTATTAGGTCTGGTTAGTACATGCACATTTCATGCTGGGATTTGTAAAGTAAAGAACACAAATAAACAGCTTTCCTATATTGCAACAATTACTGATTATACTAATGAAAAAATCAGTTTCACACAAAGACATTAATAAGACCCTGTGGCCTAATGGATAAGACACTGGCTTCCTAAATCAGGAATTATGGGTTCAAGTCCCATCTGGGATGATATGCTTTATTTCATCCATATAATTACTGGAGATATTCCTTTTATTCTTGCTTGAGACTGCAGAAATGGCTCCACCAGAAACTTTTATCTGCTTAACAATCCGGTACTGGTCAGCTTGCAAAATTATGGCCCAGTATCTAAAAGCAGACATTTATCCTAATTACATTGTGGATTAGTTTCCAGATAATTTTACTATCACCTGGGACAGTGGCTTTAAGTCCCATCTAGGATGCATGTTCCTTTGTTGCTCATTCTCATTCTAGAAGTTATGCTTTTTTCAATGCAGGTGACTGTCTTAATGGTATTGCATGAAATCCATATATACCAAAACATACCTATTAAGTTTCTATTGCAAATTAATATCAGAGTGGCTAAAAAATAACAATGTCTATGGCAATTGCAGATGGGTTTCTTGAAGTCCTTTCATCCATGTCATCAAAAGGGTCATTTTCTGCATTGTATATTTCTTTGGACACTGACTTTTCTGACATTTTAGGTGCTACATACCAAAAAAACAATGTTTACCTTTAAATATAGAGCACAAGTGAGATTTAACTTATTCTCATTTTAAGATACTTCATTTTTTGGTATTATAGTGTATATTTTCCAAATGCAACATTAAAGTTACATATATCTATAGCAAATATTATTTAAGATAAATAAACAGGAATTATTTAAAATTTTATATATTATTGTACTGTATAACAATGGCATGAATTCATTGAAATATACACCTATGGATACATAAAACTGGGCAATAACACAAATGCACAAAATAATTGGTTACCTTGTGATTAGAATATTACTTTTAGTAGATACCTTAGTATTGGGTGCAGTAGTTCAGTGGATTTAAAAAGTAACTAATTTAAAAGTAATAAACCAAGTTAATTTACTTAGTCAACTCGAAGCTAAAATCACTCAACAAAAATTAATGTACATTGACCATGTGCTCCTGTCGGCTAGTGTTTGGTACTTATAAGACAGTATCTGTTAAGCAATGCTGAGGTTGTGAGTTCAAGCCTCACCTGGAGCAAATGTAATTTTTTTTCTAATGTCAGGAGTTAATGATTATCATCTGCTACCTGAACATCCTGATATGAAGGCAGAAAAAAAACACAAACATGACTGGTTTTAAGTTGCCAGTACACACATCTGCTTTGGTTCAAATGCACTGTAAACATTTCTTTAGAGAGTCAACAAAATGGAATGCAAAAGACTACCTCTTTATTGGTAAAAGAGTTGCATCAATCTGTTATGCTGCAATGTAACATGAGGGTCCACACTATTAGGTCTGGTTATTACAAGCACGTTTCATGCTGGGATTTGTAAAGCAAAGAACACAAATAAACTGCTTTCCTATATTGCAACAACTAATGTTTATAGTAATGAAAAAATCAGTTTCATACAAAGATTTTTTTAAGCCCCATTGGCCTAATGGATAAGGCACTGGCCTCCTAAGCAAGTGATTGTGGGTTGACGTCACATCTGGTGTGATAGGCTTTATTTCATCCATATAATTACTGTAGATGTTTCTTTTATTTTTGCTTCAGACTGCACAAATGGCTCCACCAGAAACTTTTATCTGCTTAACTATCCGGTACTATTCAGCTTGCAAAATAATGGCCCAGTATCTAAAAACAGACATTTATCCTAATGACATTGTTGATTAGTTTCTGTATAATTTTCCTATCACTTGGACAGTGTCTTCAAGTCCCACCTAGGATGCATTTTCCTTTGTTGCTTATTCTCATTCTAGAAATTATGCTTTTTTGAATGCAGGTGACTGTCTTAATGGTATTGCATGAAATCCTTATATACCAAAACATACCTATAAAGTTTTAATTGCAATTTAAAATCAGAGTGACTAAAAAATTACAATGTCTATATCAATTGCTGATGGGTTTCATCCGTGTCATCAAAAGAGTAATTTTCTGCTTTTTATTTGTCTTTGGACACTGACTTTACTGACATTTTAGGTGCTACATACCAAAAAAACAATGTTTACCTTTAAATATAGAGAACAAGTGAGATTTAACTTATTTTCATTTTAAGATTTTGCATTTTTGGTATTATAGTGTATATTTTCCATATGCAACATTAAAGTTACATATATCTATAGCAAATATTATTTAATATATATAAACAGGAACTATTTTACAATTTTGAAATTATTGTACTGTACAACAATGGCATGAATTCATTGCAATATACACCTATGGATACATAAAACTGGGCAATAACACAAATGCACAATATAATTGATTACCTTATGATTAGAATATTACTTTTATTAGGCACTTTAGTATTGGGTGCAGTAGTTTAGTGGATTTAAAAAGTAACTAATTTAAAATTATTAGACCAAGTTAATTTACTTAGTCAACTCGATGCTAAAATCACTAAACTAAAAATAATGTGTATTGACTATGTGTTCCTGCTGCTCAATCAGGTGACATGTGGTACTTATAAGACAGTATCTGTTGAGCAAAGCTGAGGTTGTGAGTTCAAACATCACTTGGAACAAATGTAATTTTTTTTCTAATATTATCAGTTAATAATTATCATCTGCTACCTGAACATCCTGATATGAAGGCAGAAAAAAATACAAACATGACTGTTTTTTTTTTTTTCAATAAATTTTTATTGATTTTTCAACAAGAAAAAACACAAATACAGTAGTAAAATACAAATTAAGACACAATACTTACAATTATAATAGTTGAAAATAAGTAACATAAAATAGGTAACATAAAAATAAAATAAAACAAGGGGAGAAAATAAATATAAAATCGAAATGAAAAGGAGAAGGTACCACAGTTCACAAAAATATACAATACATAGAAATTGTATCACATTCAAAATGCCTAACTCAGAGTAGAGTCTAATAATCAAAATATTTTCATACAGAAGGCATATCCCTAAGCAGAAGGTCTACACCTTCACCAACAGTTACAAATTCCTCCCATTTAAACCATAACCTTAATGGCGAAAAAGCAGACTTGGAGTATGCGACATCCACAGTTTCCATCAAAACTGCAAATTGTACCTTATGCATAATTTTATGAATAGATGGAAGAGTAGATAATTTCCATAATTGTGCTATTGCTGTCTTGGCTGCTATAAGAACATGACCCACTAAATAACAGTCAGTTTTGGGCATACCTAAAGGGTAAACGTGTAGTAGCGCCAAAGAGGGGGATGGCTGGATATTCACTTTCAATACCTTGGAAATCAAATCAAATAAATCTTTACAGAAAGCCTGGATATGAGAGCCACTCCAAAAAATATGAAATATGTCTCCAACACTCATATTGTATCTCCAACAGTATTTTGATTGCATTGGCCATCTTATGTGTAATTTGGCTGCAGTGAAATATTTTCCCTATGCAACATTGAAGTAACATATATTTATAGCAAATATTATTTAAGATAAATAAACAGGAATTATTTATAAACAGGAATTATTTTACAATTTTGATAATATTGAACTGTACAGCAATGGCATGAATTCATTGCAATATACACCTAAGGATACATAAAACTGGGCAATAACACAAATGCACAATATAATTGATTAACTTATGATTAGAATATTACTTTTATTAGGTACTTTAGTATTGGGTACAGTAGTTTAGTGGATTTAAAAAGTAACTAATTTAAAATTAATAAACCAAGTTAATATACTTAGTCAACTCAATGCTAAAATCACTCAACTAAAAATAATACAATTTGACCATGTGCTCCTGTGGCGCAATCGGTTAGCGCGTGGTACTTATAAGACAGTATCTGTTGAGCAATGCCGAGGTTGTGAGTTCAAGCCTCACCTGGAGCAAATGTAATTTGTTTTCTAATGTCATCAGTTAATGATTATCATCTGCTACCTGAACATCCAGATATGAAGGCAGAAAAAAATCACAAACATGACTGTTTTTAAGGTACCAGTACACACATCTGCTTTGGTTCATATGCACTGGAAACATTACTTTAGTTAGTCAACAAAATGGAATGCAAAAGACTACCTCTTTATTGGTAAAAGAGTTGCATCAATCTGTTTTGCTGCAATGTAACATGAGGGTCCACACTATTAGGTCTGGTTAGTACAATCACATTTCATGCTGGGATTTGTAAAGCAAAGAACACAAATAAACGGCTTTCCTATATCGCAACAATTAATGATTATACTAATGAAAAAATCAGTTTCACACAAAGATGTTACTAAGCCCCACTGGCCCAATGGATAAGGCACTGGCCTCCTAAGCTAGGGATTGTGGTTTCAAGTCTCATCTGGGCTTTATTTCATCCATATAATTACTGGAGATGTTCCCTTTATTCTTGCTTGATACTGCACAAATGGCTCCACCGGAAACTTTTATCTGCTTAACAATCCGGTACTGTTCAGCTTGCAAAATTATGGCCCTGTATCTAAAAGCAGACATTTATCCTGATGACATTGTGGATTAGTTTCCGGATAAGTTTGCTATCACCTGGGACAGTGGCTTCAAGTCTCATCTAGGATGCATGTTCCTTTGATGCTCATTCTCATTCTAGAAGTTATGCTTTTTTTCAATGCAGGTGACTGTCTTAATGGTATTGCATGAAATCCATATATACCAAAACATACCTATTAAGTTTTAATTGCAATTTAATAACAGAGTGGCTACAAAATAACAATGTCTATGGCAATTGCTGATGGGTTTCTTGAAGTCCTTTCATCCATGTCATCAAAAGGGTAATTTTCTGCTTTTTATATTTCTTTGGACACTGACTTTACTGACAATTTATGTGCTACAGACCAAAAAAACAATGTTTACCTTTAAATATAGAGCACAAGTGAGATTTAACTTATTTTTATTTAAAGATACTGCACTTTTTGGTATTATAGTGTATATTTTCCCTATGTAACATTGAAGTTACATATATTTATAGCAAATATTATTTAAGATAAATAAACAGGAATTATTTATAAACAGGAATTATTTTACAATTTTGATAATATTGAACTGTACAGCAATGGCATGAATTCATTGCAATATACACCTAAGTATACATAAAACTGGGCAATAACACAAATGCTCAATATAATTGATTAACTTATGATTAGAATATTACTTTTATTAGGTACTTTAGTATTGGGTGCAGTAGTTTAGTGGATTTAAAAAGTAACTAATTTAAAATTAATAAACCAAGTTAATATACTTCATTGCAGCAAAACAGATTGATGCAACTCTTTTACCAATAAAGAGGTAGTCTTTTGCATTCCATTTTGTTGACTAACTAAAGTAATGTTTACAGTGCATATGAACCACAGCAGATGTGTGTACTGGTACCTTAAAAACAGTCATGTTTGTGATTTTTTTCTGCCTTCATATCAGGATGTTCAGCTAGCAGATGATAATCATTAACTGATGACATTAGAAAAAAAATTACATTTGCTACAGGTGAGGGTTGAACTCACAACCTCAGCATTGCTCAACAGATACTGTCTTATAAGTACCACGCGCTGACCGATTGCGCCACAGGAGCACATGGTCAAACTGTATTATTTTTAGTTGAGTGATTTTAGCATCGAGTTGACTAAGTATATTAACTTGGTTTATTAATTTTAAATTAGTTACTTTGTAAATCCACTAAACTACTGCACCCAATACTAAAGTACCTAATAAAAGTAATATTCTAATCATAAGTTAATCAATTATATTGTGCATTTGTGTTATTGCCCAGTTTTATGTATCCTTAGGTGTATATTGCAATGAATTCATGCCATTGCTGTACAGTTCAATTTTATCAAAATTGTAAAATAATTCCTGTTTATAAATAATTCCTGTTTATTTATCTTAAATAATATTTGCTATAAATATATGTAACTTCAATGTTGCATAGGGAAAATATACACTATAATACCAAAAAGTGCAGTATCTTTAAATAAAAATAAGTTAAATCTCACTTGTGCTCTATATTTAAAGGTAAACATTGTTTTTTTGGTCTGTAGCACCTAAATTGTCAGTAAAGTCAGTGTCCAAAGAAATATAAAAAGCAGAAAATTACCCTTTTGATGACATGGATGAAAGGACTTCAAGAAACCCATCAGCAATTGCCATAGACATTGTTATTTTGTAGCCACTCTGATATTAAATTGCAATTAAAACTTAATAGGTATGTTTTGGTATATATGGATTTCATGCAATACCATTAAGACAGTCACCTGCATTGAAAAAAAGCATAACTTCTAGAATGAGAATGAGCATCAAAGGAACATGCATCCTAGATGAGACTTGAAGCCACTGTCCCAGGTGATAGCAAACTTATCCGGAAACTAATCCACAATGTCATCAGGATAAATGCCTGCTTTTAGATACAGGGCCATAATTTTGCAAGCTGAACTGAACCGGATTGTTAAGCAGATAAAAGTTTCTGGTGGAGCCATTTGTGCAGTATCAAGGGAACATCTCCAGTAATTATATGGATGAAATAAAGCCCAGATGAGACTTGAAACCACAATCCCTAACTTAGTAGGCCCGTGCCTTATCCATTAGGCCAGTGGGGCTTAGTAACATCTTTGTGTGAAACTGATTTTTTCATTAGTATAATCATTAATTGTTGCGATATAGGAAAGCCGTTTATTTGTGTTCTTTGCTTTACAAATCCCAGCATGAAATGTGATTGTACTAACCAGACCTAATAGTGTGGACCCTCATGTTACATTGCAGCAAAACAGATTGATGCAACTCTTTTACCAATAAAGAGGTAGTCTTTTGCATTCCATTTTGTTGACTAACTAAAGTAATGTTTACAGTGCATATGAACCAAAGCAGATGTGTGTACTGGTACCTTAAAAACAGTCATGTTTGTGATTTTTTTCTGCCTTCATATCAGGATGTTCAGGTAGCAGATGATAATCATTAACTGATGACATTAGAAAAAAAATTACATTTGCTCAAGGTGAGGCTTGAACTCACAACCTCGGCATTGCTCAACAGATACTGTCTTTTTAGTACCGCAAGCTGACCGATTGCGCCACAGGAGCACATGGTCAAAGTGTGTTATTTTTAGCTGAGTGATTTTAGCATCGAGTTGACAAAGTATATTAACTTGGTTTATTAATTTTAAATTAGTTACTTTTTAAATCCACTAAACTTCTGCACCCAATACTAAAGTACCTAATAAAAGTAATATTCTAATCATAAGTTAATCAATTATATTGTGCATTTGTGTTATTGCCCAGTTTTATGTATCCTTAGGTGTATATTGCAATGAATTCATGCCATTGCTGTACAGTTCAATTTTATCAAAATTGTAAAATAATTCCTGTTTATAAATAATTCCTGTTTATTTATCTTAAATAATATTTGCTATAAATATATGTAACTTCAATGTTGCATAGGGAAAATATACACTATAATACCAAAAAGTGCAGTATCTTTAAATAAAAATAAGTTAAATCTCACTTGTGCTCTATATTTAAAGGTAAACATTGTTTTTTTGGTCTGTAGCACCTAAATTGTCAGTAAAGTCAGTGTCCAAAGAAATATAAAAAGCAGAAAATTACCCTTTTGATGACATGGATGAAAGGACTTCAAGAAACCCATCAGCAATTGCCATAGACATTGTTATTTTGTAGCCACTCTGATATTAAATTGCAATTAAAACTTAATAGGTATGTTTTGGTATATATGGATTTCATGCAATACCATTAAGACAGTCACCTGCATTGAAAAAAAGCATAACTTCTAGAATGAGAATGAGCATCAAAGGAACATGCATCCTAGATGAGACTTGAAGCCACTGTCCCAGGTGATAGCAAACTTATCCGGAAACTAATCCACAATGTCATCAGGATAAATGTCTGCTTTTAGATACAGGGCCATAATTTTGCAAGCTGAACAGTACCGGATTGTTAAGCAGATAAAAGTTTCTGGTGGAGCCATTTGTGCAGTATCAAGCAAGAATAAAGGGAACATCTCCAGTAATTATATGGATGAAATAAAGCCCAGATGAGACTTGAAACCACAATCCTTAGCTTAGGAGGCCAGTGCCTTATCCATTAGGCCAGTGGGGCTTAGTAACATCTTTGTGTGAAACTGATTTTTTCATTAGTATAATCATTAATTGTTGCGATATAGGAAAGCCGTTTATTTGTGTTCTTTGCTTTACAAATCCCAGCATGAAATGTGATTGTACTAACCAGACCTAATAGTGTGGACCCTCATGTTACATTGCAGCAAAACAGATTGATGCAACTCTTTTACCAATAAAGAGGTAGTATTTTGCATTCCATTTTGTTGACTAACTAAAGTAATGTTTACAGTGCATATGAACCAAAGCAGATGTGTGTACTGGTACCTTAAAAACAGTCATGTTTGTGATGTTTTTCTGCCTTCATATCAGGATGTTCAGCTAGCAGATGATAATCATTAACTGATGACATTAGAAAAAAAATTACATTTGCTCCAGGTGAGGCTTGAACTCACAACCTCAGCATTGCTCAACAGATACTGTCTTATAAGTACCGCACGCTAACCGATTGCGCCACAGGAGCACATGGTCAAAGTGTATTATTTTTAGTTGAGTGATTTTAGCATCGAGTTGACTAAGTATATTAACTTGGTTTATTAATTTTAAATTAGTTACTTTGTAAATCCACTAAACTACTGCACCCAATACTAAAGTACCTAATAAAAGTAATATTCTAATCAGAAGTTAATCAATTATATTGTGCATTTGTGTTATTGCCCAGTTTTATGTATCCTTAGGTGTATATTGCAATGAATTCATGCCATTGCTGTACAGTTCAATTTTATCAAAATTGTAAAATAATTCCTGTTTATAAATAATTCCTGTTTATTTATCTTAAATAATATTTGCTATAAATATATGTAACTTCAATGTTGCATAGGGAAAATATACACTATAATACCAAAAAGTGCAGTATCTTTAAATAAAAATAAGTTAAATCTCACTTGTGCTCTATATTTAAAGGTAAACATTGTTTTTTTGGTCTGTAGCACCTAAATTGTCAGTAAAGTCAGTGTCCAAAGAAATATAAAATGCAGAAAATTACCCTTTTGATGACATGGATGAAAGGACTTCAAGAAACCCATCAGCAATTGCCATAGACATTGTTATTTTGTAGCCACTCTGATATTAAATTGCAATTAAAACTTAATAGGTATGTTTTGGTATATATGGATTTCATGCAATACCATTAAGACAGTCACCTGCATTGAAAAAAAGCATAACTTCTAGAATGAGAATGAGCATCAAAGGAACATGCATCCTAGATGAGACTTGAAGCCACTGTCCCAGGTGATAGCAAACTTATCCGGAAACTAATCCACAATGTCATCAGGATAAATGTCTGCTTTTAGATACAGGGCCATAATTTTGCAAGCTGAACAGTACCGGATTGTTAAGCAGATAAAAGTTTCTGGTGGAGCCATTTGTGCAGTATCAAGCAAGAATAAAGGGAACATCTCCAGTAATTATATGGATGAAATAAAGCCCAGATGAGACTTGAAACCACAATCCTTAGCTTAGGAGGCCAGTGCCTTATCCATTAGGCCAGTGGGGCTTAGTAACATCTTTGTGTGAAACTGATTTTTTCATTAGTATAATCATTAATTGTTGCGATATAGGAAAGCCGTTTATTTGTGTTCTTTGCTTTACAAATCCCAGCATGAAATGTGATTGTACTAACCAGACCTAATAGTGTGGACCCTCATGTTACATTGCAGCAAAACAGATTGATGCAACTCTTTTACCAATAAAGAGGTAGTATTTTGCATTCCATTTTGTTGACTAACTAAAGTAATGTTTACAGTGCATATGAACCAAAGCAGATGTGTGTACTGGTACCTTAAAAACAGTCATGTTTGTGATGTTTTTCTGCCTTCATATCAGGATGTTCAGCTAGCAGATGATAATCATTAACTGATGACATTAGAAAAAAAATTACATTTGCTCCAGGTGAGGCTTGAACTCACAACCTCAGCATTGCTCAACAGATACTGTCTTATAAGTACCGCACGCTAACCGATTGCGCCACAGGAGCACATGGTCAAAGTGTATTATTTTTAGTTGAGTGATTTTAGCATCGAGTTGACTAAGTATATTAACTTGGTTTATTAATTTTAAATTAGTTACTTTGTAAATCCACTAAACTACTGCACCCAATACTAAAGTACCTAATAAAAGTAATATTCTAATCAGAAGTTAATCAATTATATTGTGCATTTGTGTTATTGCCCAGTTTTATGTATCCTTAGGTGTATATTGCAATGAATTCATGCCATTGCTGTACAGTTCAATTTTATCAAAATTGTAAAATAATTCCTGTTTATAAATAATTCCTGTTTATTTATCTTAAATAATATTTGCTATAAATATATGTAACTTCAATGTTGCATAGGGAAAATATACACTATAATACCAAAAAGTGCAGTATCTTTAAATAAAAATAAGTTAAATCTCACTTGTGCTCTATATTTAAAGGTAAACATTGTTTTTTTGGTCTGTAGCACCTAAATTGTCAGTAAAGTCAGTGTCCAAAGAAATATAAAAAGCAGAAAATTACCCTTTTGATGACATGGATGAAAGGACTTCAAGAAACCCATCAGCAATTGCCATAGACATTGTTATTTTGTAGCCACTCTGATATTAAATTGCAATTAAAACTTAATAGGTATGTTTTGGTATATATGGATTTCATGCAATACCATTAAGACAGTCACCTGCATTGAAAAAAAGCATAACTTCTAGAATGAGAATGAGCATCAAAGGAACATGCATCCTAGATGAGACTTGAAGCCACTGTCCCAGGTGATAGCAAACTTATCCGGAAACTAATCCACAATGTCATCAGGATAAATGTCTGCTTTTAGATTCAGGGCCATAATTTTGCAACCTGAACAGTACCGGATTGTTAAGCAGATAAAAGTTTCTGGTGGAGCCATTTGTGCAGTATCAAGCAAGAATAAAGGGAACATCTCCAGTAATTATATGGATGAAATAAAGCCCAGATGAGACTTGAAACCACAATCCCTAGCTTAGGAGGCCAGTGCCTTATCCATTAGGCCAGTGGGGCTTAGTAACATCTTTGTGTGAAACTGATTTTTTCATTAGTATAATCATTAATTGTTGCGATATAGGAAAGCCGTTTATTTGTGTTCTTTGCTTTACAAATCCCAGCATGAAATGTGATTGTACTAACCAGACCTAATAGTGTGGAACCTCATGTTACATTGCAGCAAAACAGATTGATGCAACTCTTTTACCAATAAGGAGGTAGTCTTTTGCATTCCATTTTGTTGACTAACTAAAGTATTGTTTACAGTGCATATGAACCAAAGCAGATGTGTGTACTGGTACCTTAAAAACAGTCATGTTTGTGATTTTTTTCTGCCTTCATATCAGGATGATCAGGTAGCAGATGATAATCATTAACTGATGACATTAGAAAAAAAATTACATTTGCTCCAGGAGAGGCTTGAACTCACAACCTCAGCATTGCTCAACAGATACTGTCTTATAAGTACCGCGCGCTGACCGATTGCGCCACAGGAGCACATGGTCAAAGTGTATTATTTTTAGTTGAGTGATTTTAGCATCGAGTTGACTAAGTATATTAACTTGGTTTATTAATTTTAAATTAGTTACTTTGTAAATCCACTAAACTACTGCACCCAATACTAAAGTACCTAATAAAAGTAATATTCTAATCATAAGTTAATCAATTATATTGTGCATTTGTGTTATTGCCCAGTTTTATGTATCCTTAGGTGTATATTGCAATGAATTCATGCCATTGCTGTACAGTTCAATATTATCAAAATTGTAAAATAATTCCTGTTTATAAATAATTTCTGTTTATTTATCTTAAATAATATTTGCTATAAATATATGTAACTTCAATGTTGCATAGGGAAAATATACACTATAATACCAAAAAGTGCAGTATCTTTAAATAAAAATAAGTTAAATCTCACTTGTGCTCTATATTTAAAGGTAAACATTGTTTTTTTGGTCTGTAGCACCTAAATTGTCAGTATAGTCAGTGTCCAAAGAAATATAAAAAGCAGAAAATTACCCTTTTGATGACATGGATGAAAGGACTTCAAGAAACCCATCAGCAATTGCCATAGACATTGTTATTTTGTAGCCACTCTGATATTAAATTGCAATTAAAACTTAATAGGTATGTTTTGGTATATATGGATTTCATGCAATACCATTAAGACAGTCACCTGCATTGAAAAAAAGCATAACTTCTAGAATGAGAATGAGCATCAAAGGAACATGCATCCTAGATGAGACTTGAAGCCACTGTCCCAGGTGATAGCAAACTTATCCGGAAACTAATCCACAATGTCATCAGGATAAATGTCTGCTTTTAGATACAGGGCCATAATTTTGCAAGCTGAACAGTACCGGATTGTTAAGCAGATAAAAGTTTCTGGTGGAGCCATTTGTGCAGTATCAAGCAAGAATAAAGGGAACATCTCCAGTAATTATATGGATGAAATAAAGCCCAGATGAGACTTGAAACCACAATCCTTAGCTTAGGAGGCCAGTGCCTTATCCATTAGGCCAGTGGGGCTTAGTAACATCTTTGTGTGAAACTGATTTTTTCATTAGTATAATCATTAATTGTTGCGATATAGGAAAGCCGTTTATTTGTGTTCTTTGCTTTACAAATCCCAGCATGAAATGTGATTGTACTAACCAGACCTAATAGTGTGGACCCTCATGTTACATTGCAGCAAAACAGATTGATGCAACTCTTTTACCAATAAAGAGGTAGTATTTTGCATTCCATTTTGTTGACTAACTAAAGTAATGTTTACAGTGCATATGAACCAAAGCAGATGTGTGTACTGGTACCTTAAAAACAGTCATGTTTGTGATGTTTTTCTGCCTTCATATCAGGATGTTCAGCTAGCAGATGATAATCATTAACTGATGACATTAGAAAAAAAATTACATTTGCTCCAGGTGAGGCTTGAACTCACAACCTCAGCATTGCTCAACAGATACTGTCTTATAAGTACCGCACGCTAACCGATTGCGCCACAGGAGCACATGGTCAAAGTGTATTATTTTTAGTTGAGTGATTTTAGCATCGAGTTGACTAAGTATATTAACTTGGTTTATTAATTTTAAATTAGTTACTTTGTAAATCCACTAAACTACTGCACCCAATACTAAAGTACCTAATAAAAGTAATATTCTAATCAGAAGTTAATCAATTATATTGTGCATTTGTGTTATTGCCCAGTTTTATGTATCCTTAGGTGTATATTGCAATGAATTCATGCCATTGCTGTACAGTTCAATTTTATCAAAATTGTAAAATAATTCCTGTTTATAAATAATTCCTGTTTATTTATCTTAAATAATATTTGCTATAAATATATGTAACTTCAATGTTGCATAGGGAAAATATACACTATAATACCAAAAAGTGCAGTATCTTTAAATAAAAATAAGTTAAATCTCACTTGTGCTCTATATTTAAAGGTAAACATTGTTTTTTTGGTCTGTAGCACCTAAATTGTCAGTAAAGTCAGTGTCCAAAGAAATATAAAAAGCAGAAAATTACCCTTTTGATGACATGGATGAAAGGACTTCAAGAAACCCATCAGCAATTGCCATAGACATTGTTATTTTGTAGCCACTCTGATATTAAATTGCAATTAAAACTTAATAGGTATGTTTTGGTATATATGGATTTCATGCAATACCATTAAGACAGTCACCTGCATTGAAAAAAAGCATAACTTCTAGAATGAGAATGAGCATCAAAGGAACATGCATCCTAGATGAGACTTGAAGCCACTGTCCCAGGTGATAGCAAACTTATCCGGAAACTAATCCACAATGTCATCAGGATAAATGTCTGCTTTTAGATTCAGGGCCATAATTTTGCAACCTGAACAGTACCGGATTGTTAAGCAGATAAAAGTTTCTGGTGGAGCCATTTGTGCAGTATCAAGCAAGAATAAAGGGAACATCTCCAGTAATTATATGGATGAAATAAAGCCCAGATGAGACTTGAAACCACAATCCCTAGCTTAGGAGGCCAGTGCCTTATCCATTAGGCCAGTGGGGCTTAGTAACATCTTTGTGTGAAACTGATTTTTTCATTAGTATAATCATTAATTGTTGCGATATAGGAAAGCCGTTTATTTGTGTTCTTTGCTTTACAAATCCCAGCATGAAATGTGATTGTACTAACCAGACCTAATAGTGTGGAACCTCATGTTACATTGCAGCAAAACAGATTGATGCAACTCTTTTACCAATAAGGAGGTAGTCTTTTGCATTCCATTTTGTTGACTAACTAAAGTATTGTTTACAGTGCATATGAACCAAAGCAGATGTGTGTACTGGTACCTTAAAAACAGTCATGTTTGTGATTTTTTTCTGCCTTCATATCAGGATGATCAGGTAGCAGATGATAATCATTAACTGATGACATTAGAAAAAAAATTACATTTGCTCCAGGAGAGGCTTGAACTCACAACCTCAGCATTGCTCAACAGATACTGTCTTATAAGTACCGCGCGCTGACCGATTGCGCCACAGGAGCACATGGTCAAAGTGTATTATTTTTAGTTGAGTGATTTTAGCATCGAGTTGACTAAGTATATTAACTTGGTTTATTAATTTTAAATTAGTTACTTTGTAAATCCACTAAACTACTGCACCCAATACTAAAGTACCTAATAAAAGTAATATTCTAATCATAAGTTAATCAATTATATTGTGCATTTGTGTTATTGCCCAGTTTTATGTATCCTTAGGTGTATATTGCAATGAATTCATGCCATTGCTGTACAGTTCAATATTATCAAAATTGTAAAATAATTCCTGTTTATAAATAATTTCTGTTTATTTATCTTAAATAATATTTGCTATAAATATATGTAACTTCAATGTTGCATAGGGAAAATATACACTATAATACCAAAAAGTGCAGTATCTTTAAATAAAAATAAGTTAAATCTCACTTGTGCTCTATATTTAAAGGTAAACATTGTTTTTTTGGTCTGTAGCACCTAAATTGTCAGTAAAGTCAGTGTCCAAAGAAATATAAAAAGCAGAAAATTACCCTTTTGATGACATGGATGAAAGGACTTCAAGAAACCCATCAGCAATTGCCATAGACATTGTTATTTTGTAGCCACTCTGATATTAAATTGCAATTAAAACTTAATAGGTATGTTTTGGTATATATGGATTTCATGCAATACCATTAAGACAGTCACCTGCATTGAAAAAAAGCATAACTTCTAGAATGAGAATGAGCATCAAAGGAACATGCATCCTAGATGAGACTTGAAGCCACTGTCCCAGGTGATAGCAAACTTATCCAGAAACTAATCCACAATGTCATCAGGATAAATGTCTGCTTTTAGATACAGGGCCATAATTTTGCAAGCTGAACAGTACCGGATTGTTAAGCAGATAAAAGTTTCTGGTGGAGCCATTTGTGCAGTATCAAGCAAGAATAAAGGGAACATCTCCAGTAATTATATGGATGAAATAAAGCCCAGATGAGACTTGAAACCACAATCCCTAGCGTAGAAGGCCAGTGCCTTATCCATTAGGCCAGTGGGGCTTAGTAACATCTTTGTGTGAAACTGATTTTTTCATTAGTATAATCATTAATTGTTGCGATATAGGAAAGCCGTTTATTTGTGTTCTTTGCTTTACAAATCCCAGCATGAAATGTGATTGTACTAACCAGACCTAATAGTGTGGACCCTCATGTTACATTGCAGCAAAACAGATTGATGCAACTCTTTTACCAATAAAGAGGTAGTATTTTGCATTCCATTTTGTTGACTAACTAAAGTAATGTTTACAGTGCATATGAACCAAAGCAGATGTGTGTACTGGTACCTTAAAAACAGTCATGTTTGTGATGTTTTTCTGCCTTCATATCAGGATGTTCAGCTAGCAGATGATAATCATTAACTGATGACATTAGAAAAAAAATTACATTTGCTCCAGGTGAGGCTTGAACTCACAACCTCAGCATTGCTCAACAGATACTGTCTTATAAGTACCGCACGCTAACCGATTGCGCCACAGGAGCACATGGTCAAAGTGTATTATTTTTAGTTGAGTGATTTTAGCATCGAGTTGACTAAGTATATTAACTTGGTTTATTAATTTTAAATTAGTTACTTTGTAAATCCACTAAACTACTGCACCCAATACTAAAGTACCTAATAAAAGTAATATTCTAATCAGAAGTTAATCAATTATATTGTGCATTTGTGTTATTGCCCAGTTTTATGTATCCTTAGGTGTATATTGCAATGAATTCATGCCATTGCTGTACAGTTCAATTTTATCAAAATTGTAAAATAATTCCTGTTTATAAATAATTCCTGTTTATTTATCTTAAATAATATTTGCTATAAATATATGTAACTTCAATGTTGCATAGGGAAAATATACACTATAATACCAAAAAGTGCAGTATCTTTAAATAAAAATAAGTTAAATCTCACTTGTGCTCTATATTTAAAGGTAAACATTGTTTTTTTGGTCTGTAGCACCTAAATTGTCAGTAAAGTCAGTGTCCAAAGAAATATAAAAAGCAGAAAATTACCCTTTTGATGACATGGATGAAAGGACTTCAAGAAACCCATCAGCAATTGCCATAGACATTGTTATTTTGTAGCCACTCTGATATTAAATTGCAATTAAAACTTAATAGGTATGTTTTGGTATATATGGATTTCATGCAATACCATTAAGACAGTCACCTGCATTGAAAAAAAGCATAACTTCTAGAATGAGAATGAGCATCAAAGGAACATGCATCCTAGATGAGACTTGAAGCCACTGTCCCAGGTGATAGCAAACTTATCCGGAAACTAATCCACAATGTCATCAGGATAAATGTCTGCTTTTAGATTCAGGGCCATAATTTTGCAACCTGAACAGTACCGGATTGTTAAGCAGATAAAAGTTTCTGGTGGAGCCATTTGTGCAGTATCAAGCAAGAATAAAGGGAACATCTCCAGTAATTATATGGATGAAATAAAGCCCAGATGAGACTTGAAACCACAATCCCTAGCTTAGGAGGCCAGTGCCTTATCCATTAGGCCAGTGGGGCTTAGTAACATCTTTGTGTGAAACTGATTTTTTCATTAGTATAATCATTAATTGTTGCGATATAGGAAAGCCGTTTATTTGTGTTCTTTGCTTTACAAATCCCAGCATGAAATGTGATTGTACTAACCAGACCTAATAGTGTGGAACCTCATGTTACATTGCAGCAAAACAGATTGATGCAACTCTTTTACCAATAAGGAGGTAGTCTTTTGCATTCCATTTTGTTGACTAACTAAAGTATTGTTTACAGTGCATATGAACCAAAGCAGATGTGTGTACTGGTACCTTAAAAACAGTCATGTTTGTGATTTTTTTCTGCCTTCATATCAGGATGATCAGGTAGCAGATGATAATCATTAACTGATGACATTAGAAAAAAAATTACATTTGCTCCAGGAGAGGCTTGAAATCACAACCTCAGCATTGCTCAACAGATACTGTCTTATAAGTACCGCGCGCTGACCGATTGCGCCACAGGAGCACATGGTCAAAGTGTATTATTTTTAGTTGAGTGATTTTAGCATCGAGTTGACTAAGTATATTAACTTGGTTTATTAATTTTAAATTAGTTACTTTGTAAATCCACTAAACTACTGCACCCAATACTAAAGTACCTAATAAAAGTAATATTCTAATCATAAGTTAATCAATTATATTGTGCATTTGTGTTATTGCCCAGTTTTATGTATCCTTAGGTGTATATTGCAATGAATTCATGCCATTGCTGTACAGTTCAATATTATCAAAATTGTAAAATAATTCCTGTTTATAAATAATTTCTGTTTATTTATCTTAAATAATATTTGCTATAAATATATGTAACTTCAATGTTGCATAGGGAAAATATACACTATAATACCAAAAAGTGCAGTATCTTTAAATAAAAATAAGTTAAATCTCACTTGTGCTCTATATTTAAAGGTAAACATTGTTTTTTTGGTCTGTAGCACCTAAATTGTCAGTAAAGTCAGTGTCCAAAGAAATATAAAAAGCAGAAAATTACCCTTTTGATGACATGGATGAAAGGACTTCAAGAAACCCATCAGCAATTGCCATAGACATTGTTATTTTGTAGCCACTCTGATATTAAATTGCAATTAAAACTTAATAGGTATGTTTTGGTATATATGGATTTCATGCAATACCATTAAGACAGTCACCTGCATTGAAAAAAAGCATAACTTCTAGAATGAGAATGAGCATCAAAGGAACATGCATCCTAGATGAGACTTGAAGCCACTGTCCCAGGTGATAGCAAACTTATCCAGAAACTAATCCACAATGTCATCAGGATAAATGTCTGCTTTTAGATACAGGGCCATAATTTTGCAAGCTGAACAGTACCGGATTGTTAAGCAGATAAAAGTTTCTGGTGGAGCCATTTGTGCAGTATCAAGCAAGAATAAAGGGAACATCTCCAGTAATTATATGGATGAAATAAAGCCCAGATGAGACTTGAAACCACAATCCCTAGCGTAGGAGGCCAGTGCCTTATCCATTAGGCCAGTGGGGCTTAGTAACATCTTTGTGTGAAACTGATTTTTTCATTAGTATAATCATTAATTGTTGCGATATAGGAAAGCCGTTTATTTGTGTTCTTTGCTTTACAAATCCCAGCATGAAATGTGATTGTACTAACCAGACCTAATAGTGTGGACCCTCATGTTATATTGCAGCAAAACAGATTGATGCAACTCTTTTACCAATAAAGAGGTAGTCTTTTGCATTCCATTTTGTTGACTAACTAAAGTAATGTTTACAGTGCATATGAACCAAAGCAGATGTGTGTACTGGTACCTTAAAAACAGTCATGTTTGTGATTTTTTTCTGCCTTCATATCAGGATGTTCAGCTAGCAGATGATAATCATTAACTGATGACATTAGAAAAAAAATTACATTTGCTCCAGGTGAGGGTTGAACTCACAACCTCAGCATTGCTCAACAGATACTGTCTTATAAGTACCACGCGCTGACCGATTGCGCCACAGGAGCACATGGTCAAACTGTATTATTTTTAGTTGAGTGATTTTAGCATCGAGTTGACTAAGTATATTAACTTGGTTTATTAATTTTAAATTAGTTACTTTTTAAATCCACTAAACTTCTGCACCCAATACTAAAGTACCTAATAAAAGTAATATTCTAATCATAAGTTAATCAATTATATTGTGCATTTGTGTTATTGCCCAGTTTTATGTATCCTTAGGTGTATATTGCAATGAATTCATGCCATTGCTGTACAGTTCAATTTTATCAAAATTGTAAAATAATTCCTGTTTATAAATAATTCCTGTTTATTTATCTTAAATAATATTTGCTATAAATATATGTAACTTCAATGTTGCATAGGGAAAATATACACTATAATACCAAAAAGTGCAGTATCTTTAAATAAAAATAAGTTAAATCTCACTTGTGCTCTATATTTAAAGGTAAACATTGTTTGTTTGGTCTGTAGCACCTAAATTGTCAGTAAAGTCAGTGTCCAAAGAAATATAAAAAGCAGAAAATTACCCTTTTGATGACATGGATGAAAGGACTTCAAGAAACCCATCAGCAATTGCCATAGACATTGTTATTTTGTAGCCACTCTGATATTAAATTGCAATTAAAACTTAATAAGTATGTTTTGGTATATATGGATTTCATGCAATACCATTAAGACAGTCACCTGCATTGAAAAAAAGCATAACTTCTAGAATGAGAATGAGCATCAAAGGAACATGCATCCTAGATGAGACTTGAAGCCACTGTCCCAGGTGATAGCAAATTTATCCGGAAACTAATCCACAATGTCATCAGGATAAATGTCTGCTTTTAGATACAGGGCCATAATTTTGCAAGCTGAACAGTACCGGATTGTTAAGCAGATAAAAGTTTCTGGTGGAGCCATTTGTGCAGTATCAAGCAAGAATAAAGGGAACATCTCCAGTAATTATATGGATGAAATAAAGCCCAGATGAGACTTGAAACCACAATCCCTAGCTTAGGAGGCCAGTGCCTTATCCATTAGGCCAGTGGGGCTTAGTAACATCTTTGTGTGAAACTGATTTTTTCATTAGTATAATCATTAATTGTTGCGATATAGGAAAGCCGTTTATTTGGGTTCTTTGCTTTACAAATCCCAGCATGAAATGTGATTGTACTAACCAGACCTAATAGTGTGGACCCTCATGTTACATTGCAGCAAAACAGATTGATGCAACTCTTTTTCCAATAAAGAGGTAGTCTTTTGCATTCCATTTTGTTGACTAACTAAAGTAATGTTTACAGTGCATATGAACCAAAGCAGATGTGTGTACTGGTACCTTAAAAACAGTCATGTTTGTGATTTTTTTCTGCCTTCATATCAGGATGTTCAGGTAGCAGATGATAATCATTAACTGATGACATTAGAAAAAAAATTACATTTGCTCCAGGTGAGGCTTGAACTCACAACCTCGGCATTGCTCAACAGATACTTTCTTATAAGTACTGCGCGCTGACCGATTGCACCACAGGAGCACATGGTCAAAGTGTATTATTTTTAGTTGAGTGATTTTAGCATCGAGTTGACTAAGTATATTAACTTGGTTTATTAATTTTAAATTAGTTACTTTTTAAATCCACTAAACTACTGCACCCAATACTAAAGTACCTAATAAAAGTAATATTCTAATCATAAGTTAATCAATTATATTGTGCATTTGTGTTATTGCCCAGTTTTATGTATCCTTAGGTGTATATTGCAATGAATTCATGCCATTGCTGTACAGTTCAATATTATCAAAATTGTAAAATAATTCCAGTTTATAAATAATTCCTGTTTATTTATCTTAAATAATATTTGCTATAAATATATGTAACTTCAATGTTGCATAGGGAAAATATACACTATAATACCAAAAAGTGCAGTATCTTTAAATAAAAATAAGTTAAATCTCACTTGTGCTCTATATTTAAAGGTAAACATTGTTTTTTTGGTCTGTAGCACCTAAATTGTCAGTATAGTCAGTGTCCAAAGAAATATAAAAAGCAGAAAATTACCCTTTTGATGACATGGATGAAAGGACTTCAAGAAACCCATCAGCAATTGCCATAGACATTGTTATTTTGTAGCCACTCTGATATTAAATTGCAATTAAAACTTAATAGGTATGTTTTGGTATATATGGATTTCATGCAATACCATTAAGACAGTCACCTGCATTGAAAAAAAGCATAACTTCTAGAATGAGAATGAGCATCAAAGGAACATGCATCCTAGATGAGACTTGAAGCCACTGTCCCAGGTGATAGCAAACTTATCCGGAAACTAATCCACAATGTCATCAGGATAGATGTCTGCTTTTAGATACAGGGCCATAATTTTGCAAGCTGAACAGTACCGGATTGTTAAGCAGATAAAAGTTTCTGGTGGAGCCATTTGTGCAGTATCAAGCAAGAATAAAGGGAACATCTCCAGTAATTATATGGATGAAATAAAGCCCAGATGAGACTTGAAACCACAATCCCTAGCTTAGGAGGCCAGTGCCTTATCCATTAGGCCAGTGGGGCTTTGTAACATCATTGAGTGAAACTGATTTTTTCATTAGTATAATCATTAATTGTTGCAATATAGGAAAGCCGTTTATTTGTGTTCTTTGCTTTACAAATCCCAGCATGAAATGTGATTGTACTAACCAGACCTAATAGTGTGGACCCTCATGTTACATTGCAGCAAAACAGATTGATGCAAGTCTTTTACCAATAAAGAGCTAGTCTTTTGCATTCCATTTTGTTGACTAACTAAAGTAATTATTACAGTGCATATGAACCAAAGCAGATGTGTGTACTGGTACCTTAAAAACAGTCATGTTTGTGATTTTTTTCTGCCTTCATATCAGGATGTTCAGGTAGCAGATGATAATCATTAACTGATGACATTAGAAAAAAAATTACATTTGCTCCAGGTAAGGCTTGAAGTCACAACCTCGGCATTGCTCAACAGATACTGTCTTATAAGTACCGCACGCTAACCGATTGCGCCACAGGAGCACATGGTCAAACTGTATTATTTTTAGTTGAGTGATTTTAGCATCGAGTTGACTAAGTATATTAACTTGGTTTATTAATTTTAAATTAGTTACTTTTTAAATCCACTAAACTACTGCACCCAATACTAAAGTACCTAATAAAAGTAATATTCTAATCATAAGTTAATCAATTATATTGTGCATTTGTGTTATTGCCCAGTTTTATGTATCCTTAGGTGTATATTGCAATGAATTCATGCCATTGCTGTACAGTTCAATATTATCAAAATTGTAAAATAATTCCTGTTTATAAATAATTCCTGTTTATTTATCTTAAATAATATTTGCTATAAATATATGTAACTTCAATGTTGCATAGGGAAAATATACACTATAATACCAAAAAGTGCAGTATCTTTAAATAAAAATAAGTTAAATCTCACTTGTGCTCTATATTTAAAGGTAAACATTGTTTTTTTGGTCTGTAGCACCTAAATTGTCAGTATAGTCAGTGTCCAAAGAAATATAAAAAGCAGAAAATTACCCTTTTGATGACATGGATGAAAGGACTTCAAGAAACCCATCAGCAATTGCCATAGACATTGTTATTTTGTAGCCACTCTGATATTAAATTGCAATTAAAACTTAATAGGTATGTTTTGGTATATACGGATTTCATGCAATACCATTAAGACAGTCACCTACATTGAAAAAAAGCATAACTTCTAGAATGAGAATGAGCATCAAAGGAACATGCATCCTAGATGAGACTTGCCACTGTCCCAGGTGATAGCAAACTTATCCGGAAACTAATCCACAATGTCATCAGGATAAATGTCTGCTTTTAGATACAGGGCCATAATTTTGCAAGCTGAACAGTACCGGATTGTTAAGCAGATAAAAGTTTCTGGTGGAGCCATTTGTGCAGTATCAAGCAAGAATAAAGGGAACATCTCCAGTAATTATATGGATGAAATAAAGCCCAGATGAGACTTGAAACCACAACCCCTAGCTTAGGAGGCCAGTGCCTTATCCATTAGGCCAGTGGGGCTTAGTAACATCTTTGTGTGAAACTGATTTTTTCATTAGTATAATCATTAATTGTTGCAATATAGGAAAGCCGTTTATTTGTGTTCTTTGCTTTACAAATCCCAGCATGAAATGTGATTGTACTAACCAGACCTAATAGTGTGGACCCTCATGTTACATTGCAGCAAAACAGATTGATGCAAGTCTTTTACCAATAAAGAGCTAGTCTTTTGCATTCCATTTTGTTGACTAACTAAAGTAATTATTACAGTGCATATGAACCAAAGCAGATGTGTGTACTGGTACCTTAAAAACAGTCATGTTTGTGATTTTTTTCTGCCTTCATATCAGGATGTTCAGGTAGCAGATGATAATCATTAACTGATGACATTAGAAAAAAAATTACATTTGCTCCAGGTGAGGCTTGAACTCACAACCTCGGCATTGCTCAACAGATACTGTCTTATAAGTACTGCGCGCTGACCGATTGCACCACAGGAGCACATGGTCAAAGTGTATTATTTTTAGTTGAGTGATTTTAGCATCGAGTTGACTAAGTATATTAACTTGGTTTATTAATTTTAAATTAGTTACTTTTTAAATCCACTAAACTACTGCACCCAATACTAAAGTACCTAATAAAAGTAATATTCTAATCATAAGTTAATCAATTATATTGTGCATTTGTGTTATTGCCCAGTTTTATGTATCCTTAGGTGTATATTGCAATGAATTCATGCCATTGCTGTACAGTTCAATATTATCAAAATTGTAAAATAATTCCAGTTTATAAATAATTCCTGTTTATTTATCTTAAATAATATTTGCTATAAATATATGTAACTTCAATGTTGCATAGGGAAAATATACACTATAATACCAAAAAGTGCAGTATCTTTAAATAAAAATAAGTTAAATCTCACTTGTGCTCTATATTTAAAGGTAAACATTGTTTTTTTGGTCTGTAGCACCTAAATTGTCAGTAAAGTCAGTGTCCAAAGAAATATAAAAAGCAGAAAATTACCCTTTTGATGACATGGATGAAAGGACTTCAAGAAACCCATCAGCAATTGCCATAGACATTGTTATTTTGTAGCCACTCTGATATTAAATTGCAATTAAAACTTAATAGGTATGTTTTGGTATATATGGATTTCATGTAATACCATTAAGACAGTCACCTGCATTGAAAAAAAGCATAACTTCTTGAATGAGAATGAGCATCAAAGGAACATGTATCCTAGATGTGACTTGAAGCCACTGTCCCAGGTGATAGCAAACTTATCCGGAAACTAATCCACAATGTCATCAGGATAAATGTCTGCTTTTAGATACAGGGCCATAATTTTGCAAGCTGAACAGTACCGGATTGTTAAGCAGATAAAAGTTTCTGGTGGAGGCATTTGTGCAGTATCAAGCAAGAATAAAGGGAACATCTCCAGTAATTATATGGATGAAATAAAGCCCAGATGAGACTTGAAACCACAATCCCTAGCTTAGGAGGCCAGTGCCTTATCCATTAGGCCAGTGGGGCTTAGTAACATCTTTGTGTGAAACTGATTTTTTCATTAGTATAATCATTAATTGTTGCGATATAGGAAAGCCGTTTATTTGTGTTCTTTGCTTTACAAATCCCAGCATGAAATGTGATTGTACTAACCAGACCTAATAGTGTGGACCCTCATGTTACATTGCAGCAAAACAGATTGATGCAACTCTTTTACCAATAAAGAGGTAGTCTTTTGCATTCCATTTTGTTGACTAACTAAAGTAATGTTTACAGTGCATATGAACCAAAGCAGATGTGTGTACTGGTACCTTAAAAACAGTCATGTTTGTGATTTTTTTCTGCCTTCATATCAGGATGTTCAGCTAGCAGATGATAATCATTAACTGATGACATTAGAAAAAAAATTACATTTGCTCCAGGTGAGGCTTGAACTCACAACCTCGGCATTGCTCAACAGATACTGTCTTATAAGTACCGCGCGCTAACCGATTGCGCCACAGGAGCACATGGTCAAAGTGATTTATTTTTAGTTGAGTGATTTTAGCATCGAGTTGACTAAGTATATTAACTTGGTTTATTAATTTTAAATTAGTTACTTTTTAAATCAACTAAACTACTGCACCCAATACTAAAGTACCTAATAAAAGTAATATTCTAATCATAAGTTAATCAATTATATTGTGCATTTGTGTTATTGCCCAGTTTTATGTATCCTTAGGTGTATATTGCAATGAATTCATGCCATTGCTGTACAGTTCAATTTTATCAAAATTGTAAAATAATTCCTGTTTATAAATAATTCCTGTTTATTTATCTTAAATAATATTTGCTATAAATATATGTAACTTCAATGTTGCATAGGGAAAATATACACTATAATACCAAAAAGTGCAGTATCTTTAAATAAAAATAAGTTAAATCTCACTTGTGCTCTATATTTAAAGGTAAACATTGTTTGTTTGGTCTGTAGCACCTAAATTGTCAGTAAAGTCAGTGTCCAAAGAAATATAAAAAGCAGAAAATTACCCTTTTGATGACATGGATGAAAGGACTTCAAGAAACCCATCAGCAATTGCCATAGACATTGTTATTTTGTAGCCACTCTGATATTAAATTGCAATTAAAACTTAATAGGTATGTTTTGGTATATATGGATTTCATGCAATACCATTAAGACAGTCACCTGCATTGAAAAAAAGCATAACTTCTAGAATGAGAATGAGCATCAAAGGAACATGCATCCTAGATGAGACTTGAAGCCACTGTCCCAGGTGATAGCAAATTTATCCGGAAACTAATCCACAATGTCATCAGGATAAATGTCTGCTTTTAGATACAGGGCCATAATTTTGCAAGCTGAACAGTACCGGATTGTTAAGCAGATAAAAGTTTCTGGTGGAGCCATTTGTGCAGTATCAAGCAAGAATAAAGGGAACATCTCCAGTAATTATATGGATGAAATAAAGCCCAGATGAGACTTGAAACCACAATCCCTAGCTTAGGAGGCCAGTGCCTTATCCATTAGGCCAGTGGGGCTTAGTAACATCTTTGTGTGAAACTGATTTTTTCATTAGTATAATCATTAATTGTTGCGATATAGGAAAGCCGTTTATTTGGGTTCTTTGCTTTACAAATCCCAGCATGAAATGTGATTGTACTAACCAGACCTAATAGTGTGGACCCTCATGTTACATTGCAGCAAAACAGATTGATGCAACTCTTTTTCCAATAAAGAGGTAGTCTTTTGCATTCCATTTTGTTGACTAACTAAAGTAATGTTTACAGTGCATATGAACCAAAGCAGATGTGTGTACTGGTACCTTAAAAACAGTCATGTTTGTGATTTTTTTCTGCCTTCATATCAGGATGTTCAGGTAGCAGATGATAATCATTAACTGATGACATTAGAAAAAAAATTACATTTGCTCCAGGTGAGGCTTGAACTCACAACCTCGGCATTGCTCAACAGATACTTTCTTATAAGTACTGCGCGCTGACCGATTGCACCACAGGAGCACATGGTCAAAGTGTATTATTTTTAGTTGAGTGATTTTAGCATCGAGTTGACTAAGTATATTAACTTGGTTTATTAATTTTAAATTAGTTACTTTTTAAATCCACTAAACTACTGCACCCAATACTAAAGTACCTAATAAAAGTAATATTCTAATCATAAGTTAATCAATTATATTGTGCATTTGTGTTATTGCCCAGTTTTATGTATCCTTAGGTGTATATTGCAATGAATTCATGCCATTGCTGTACAGTTCAATATTATCAAAATTGTAAAATAATTCCAGTTTATAAATAATTCCTGTTTATTTATCTTAAATAATATTTGCTATAAATATATGTAACTTCAATGTTGCATAGGGAAAATATACACTATAATACCAAAAAGTGCAGTATCTTTAAATAAAAATAAGTAAAATCTCACTTGTGCTCTATATTTAAAGGTAAACATTGTTTTTTTGGTCTGTAGCACCTAAATTGTCAGTATAGTCAGTGTCCAAAGAAATATAAAAAGCAGAAAATTACCCTTTTGATGACATGGATGAAAGGACTTCAAGAAACCCATCAGCAATTGCCATAGACATTGTTATTTTGTAGCCACTCTGATATTAAATTGCAATTAAAACTTAATAGGTATGTTTTGGTATATATGGATTTCATGCAATACCATTAAGACAGTCACCTGCATTGAAAAAAAGCATAACTTCTAGAATGAGAATGAGCATCAAAGGAACATGCATCCTAGATGAGACTTGAAGCCACTGTCCCAGGTGATAGCAAACTTATCCGGAAACTAATCCACAATGTCATCAGGATAGATGTCTGCTTTTAGATACAGGGCCATAATTTTGCAAGCTGAACAGTACCGGATTGTTAAGCAGATAAAAGTTTCTGGTGGAGCCATTTGTGCAGTATCAAGCAAGAATAAAGGGAACATCTCCAGTAATTATATGGATGAAATAAAGCCCAGATGAGACTTGAAACCACAATCCCTAGCTTAGGAGGCCAGTGCCTTATCCATTAGGCCAGTGGGGCTTTGTAACATCATTGAGTGAAACTGATTTTTTCATTAGTATAATCATTAATTGTTGCAATATAGGAAAGCCGTTTATTTGTGTTCTTTGCTTTACAAATCCAAGCATGAAATGTGATTGTACTAACCAGACCTAATAGTGTGGACCCTCATGTTACATTGCAGCAAAACAGATTGATGCAAGTCTTTTACCAATAAAGAGCTAGTCTTTTGCATTCCATTTTGTTGACTAACTAAAGTAATTATTACAGTGCATATGAACCAAAGCAGATGTGTGTACTGGTACCTTAAAAACAGTCATGTTTGTGATTTTTTTCTGCCTTCATATCAGGATGTTCAGGTAGCAGATGATAATCATTAACTGATGACATTAGAAAAAAAATTACATTTGCTCCAGGTAAGGCTTGAAGTCACAACCTCGGCATTGCTCAACAGATACTGTCTTATAAGTACCGCGCGCTAACCGATTGCGCCACAGGAGCACATGGTCAAACTGTATTATTTTTAGTTGAGTGATTTTAGCATCGAGTTGACTAAGTATATTAACTTGGTTTATTAATTTTAAATTAGTTACTTTTTAAATCCACTAAACTACTGCACCCAATACTAAAGTACCTAATAAAAGTAATATTCTAATCATAAGTTAATCAATTATATTGTGCATTTGTGTTATTGCCCAGTTTTATGTATCCTTAGGTGTATATTGCAATGAATTCATGCCATTGCTGTACAGTTCAATATTATCAAAATTGTAAAATAATTCCTGTTTATAAATAATTCCTGTTTATTTATCTTAAATAATATTTGCTATAAATATATGTAACTTCAATGTTGCATAGGGAAAATATACACTATAATACCAAAAAGTGCAGTATCTTTAAATAAAAATAAGTTAAATCTCACTTGTGCTCTATATTTAAAGGTAAACATTGTTTTTTTGGTCTGTAGCACCTAAATTGTCAGTATAGTCAGTGTCCAAAGAAATATAAAAAGCAGAAAATTACCCTTTTGATGACATGGATGAAAGGACTTCAAGAAACCCATCAGCAATTGCCATAGACATTGTTATTTTGTAGCCACTCTGATATTAAATTGCAATTAAAACTTAATAGGTATGTTTTGTTATATACGGATTTCATGCAATACCATTAAGACAGTCACCTACATTGAAAAAAAGCATAACTTCTAGAATGAGAATGAGCATCAAAGGAACATGCATCCTAGATGAGACTTGCCACTGTCCCAGGTGATAGCAAACTTATCCGGAAACTAATCCACAATGTCATCAGGATAAATGTCTGCTTTTAGATACAGGGCCATAATTTTGCAAGCTGAACAGTACTGGATTGTTAAGCAGATAAAAGTTTCTGGTGGAGCCATTTGTGCAGTATCAAGCAAGAATAAAGGGAACATCTCCAGTAATTATATGGATGAAATAAAGCCCAGATGAGACTTGAAACCACAACCCCTAGCTTAGGAGGCCAGTGCCTTATCCATTAGGCCAGTGGGGCTTAGTAACATCTTTGTGTGAAACTGATTTTTTCATTAGTATAATCATTAATTGTTGCAATATAGGAAAGCCGTTTATTTGTGTTCTTTGCTTTACAAATCCCAGCATGAAATGTGATTGTACTAACCAGACCTAATAGTGTGGACCCTCATGTTACATTGCAGCAAAACAGATTGATGCAAGTCTTTTACCAATAAAGAGCTAGTCTTTTGCATTCCATTTTGTTGACTAACTAAAGTAATTATTACAGTGCATATGAACCAAAGCAGATGTGTGTACTGGTACCTTAAAAACAGTCATGTTTGTGATTTTTTTCTGCCTTCATATCAGGATGTTCAGGTAGCAGATGATAATCATTAACTGATGACATTAGAAAAAAAATTACATTTGCTCCAGGTGAGGCTTGAACTCACAACCTCGGCATTGCTCAACAGATACTGTCTTATAAGTACTGCGCGCTGACCGATTGCACCACAGGAGCACATGGTCAAAGTGTATTATTTTTAGTTGAGTGATTTTAGCATCGAGTTGACTAAGTATATTAACTTGGTTTATTAATTTTAAATTAGTTACTTTTTAAATCCACTAAACTACTGCACCCAATACTAAAGTACCTAATAAAAGTAATATTCTAATCATAAGTTAATCAATTATATTGTGCATTTGTGTTATTGCCCAGTTTTATGTATCCTTAGGTGTATATTGCAATGAATTCATGCCATTGCTGTACAGTTCAATATTATCAAAATTGTAAAATAATTCCAGTTTATAAATAATTCCTGTTTATTTATCTTAAATAATATTTGCTATAAATATATGTAACTTCAATGTTGCATAGGGAAAATATACACTATAATACCAAAAAGTGCAGTATCTTTAAATAAAAATAAGTTAAATCTCACTTGTGCTCTATATTTAAAGGTAAACATTGTTTTTTTGGTCTGTAGCACCTAAATTGTCAGTAAAGTCAGTGTCCAAAGAAATATAAAAAGCAGAAAATTACCCTTTTGATGACATGGATGAAAGGACTTCAAGAAACCCATCAGCAATTGCCATAGACATTGTTATTTTGTAGCCACTCTGATATTAAATTGCAATTAAAACTTAATAGGTATGTTTTGGTATATATGGATTTCATGCAATACCATTAAGACAGTCACCTGCATTGAAAAAAAGCATAACTTCTTGAATGAGAATGAGCATCAAAGGAACATGTATCCTAGATGTGACTTGAAGCCACTGTCCCAGGTGATAGCAAACTTATCCGGAAACTAATCCACAATGTCATCAGGATAAATGTCTGCTTTTAGATACAGGGCCATAATTTTGCAAGCTGAACAGTACCGGATTGTTAAGCAGATAAAAGTTTCTGGTGGAGCCATTTGTGCAGTATCAAGCAAGAATAAAGGGAACATCTCCAGTAATTATATGGATGAAATAAAGCCCAGATGAGACTTGAAACCACAATCCCTAGCTTAGGAGGCCAGTGCCTTATCCATTAGGCCAGTGGGGCTTAGTAACATCTTTGTGTGAAACTGATTTTTTCATTAGTATAATCATTAATTGTTGCGATATAGGAAAGCCGTTTATTTGTGTTCTTTGCTTTACAAATCCCAGCATGAAATGTGATTGTACTAACCAGACCTAATAGTGTGGACCCTCATGTTACATTGCAGCAAAACAGATTGATGCAACTCTTTTACCAATAAAGAGGTAGTCTTTTGCATTCCATTTTGTTGACTAACTAAAGTAATGTTTACAGTGCATATGAACCAAAGCAGATGTGTGTACTGGTACCTTAAAAACAGTCATGTTTGTGATTTTTTTTCTGCCTTCATATCAGGATGTTCAGCTAGCAGATGATAATCATTAACTGATGACATTAGAAAAAAAATTACATTTGCTCCAGGTGAGGCTTGAACTCACAACCTCGGCATTGCTCAACAGATACTGTCTTATAAGTACCGCGCGCTAACCGATTGCGCCACAGGAGCACATGGTCAAAGTGATTTATTTTTAGTTGAGTGATTTTAGCATCGAGTTGACTAAGTATATTAACTTGGTTTATTAATTTTAAATTAGTTACTTTTTAAATCAACTAAACTACTGCACCCAATACTAAAGTACCTAATAAAAGTAATATTCTAATCATAAGTTAATCAATTATATTGTGCATTTGTGTTATTGCCCAGTTTTATGTATCCTTAGGTGTATATTGCAATGAATTCATGCCATTGCTGTACAGTTCAATTTTATCAAAATTGTAAAATAATTCCTGTTTATAAATAATTCCTGTTTATTTATCTTAAATAATATTTGCTATAAATATATGTAACTTCAATGTTGCATAGGGAATATATACACTATAATACCAAAAAGTGCAGTATCTTTAAATAAAAATAAGTTAAATCTCACTTGTGCTCTATATTTAAAGGTAAACATTGTTTTTTTGGTCTGTAGCACCTAAATTGTCAGTAAAGTCAGTGTCCAAAGAAATATAAAAAGCAGAAAATTACCCTTTTGATGACATGGATGAAAGGACTTCAAGAAACCCATCAGCAATTGCCATAGACATTGTTATTTTGTAGCCACTCTGATATTAAATTGCAATTAAAACTTAATAGGTATGTTTTGGTATATATGGATTTCATGCAATACCATTAAGACAGTCACCTGCATTGAAAAAAAGCATAACTTCTAGAATGAGAATGAGCATCAAAGGAACATGCATCCTAGATGAGACTTGAAGCCACTGTCCCAGGTGATAGCAAACTTATCCGGAAACTAATCCACAATGTCATCAGGATAAATGTCTGCTTTTAGATTCAGGGCCATAATTTTGCAACCTGAACAGTACCGGATTGTTAAGCAGATAAAAGTTTCTGGTGGAGCCATTTGTGCAGTATCAAGCAAGAATAAAGGGAACATCTCCAGTAATTATATGGATGAAATAAAGCCCAGATGAGACTTGAAACCACAATCCCTAGCTTAGGAGGCCAGTGCCTTATCCATTAGGCCAGTGGGGCTTAGTAACATCTTTGTGTGAAACTGATTTTTTCATTAGTATAATCATTAATTGTTGCGATATAGGAAAGCCGTTTATTTGGGTTCTTTGCTTTACAAATCCCAGCATGAAATGTGATTGTACTAACCAGACCTAATAGTGTGGAACCTCATGTTACATTGCAGCAAAACAGATTGATGCAACTCTTTTACCAATAAGGAGGTAGTCTTTTGCATTCCATTTTGTTGACTAACTAAAGTAATGTTTACAGTGCATATGAACCAAAGCAGATGTGTGTACTGGTACCATAAAAACAGTCATGTTTGTGATTTTTTTCTGCCTTCATATCAGGATGATCAGGTAGCAGATGATAATCATTAACTGATGACATTAGAAAAAAAATTACATTTGCTCCAGGAGAGGCTTGAACTCACAACCTCAGCATTGCTCAACAGATACTGTCTTATAAGTACCTCGCGCTGACCGATTGCACCACAGGAGCACATGGTCAAAGTGTATTATTTTTAGTTGAGTGATTTTAGCATCGAGTTGACTAAGTATATTAACTTGGTTTATTAATTTTAAATTAGTTACTTTGTAAATCCACTAAACTACTGCACCCAATACTAAAGTACCTAATAAAAGTAATATTCTAATCATAAGTTAATCAATTATATTGTGCATTTGTGTTATTGCCCAGTTTTATGTATCCTTAGGTGTATATTGCAATGAATTCATGCCATTGCTGTACAGTTCAATATTATCAAAATTGTAAAATAATTCCTGTTTATAAATAATTTCTGTTTATTTATCTTAAATAATATTTGCTATAAATATATGTAACTTCAATGTTGCATAGGGAAAATATACACTATAATACCAAAAAGTGCAGTATCTTTAAATAAAAATAAGTTAAATCTCACTTGTGCTCTATATTTAAAGGTAAACATTGTTTTTTTGGTCTGTAGCACCTAAATTGTCAGTAAAGTCAGTGTCCAAAGAAATATAAAAAGCAGAAAATTACCCTTTTGATGACATGGATGAAAGGACTTCAAGAAACCCATCAGCAATTGCCATAGACATTGTTATTTTGTAGCCACTCTGATATTAAATTGCAATTAAAACTTAATAGGTATGTTTTGGTATATATGGATTTCATGCAATACCATTAAGACAGTCACCTGCATTGAAAAAAAGCATAACTTCTAGAATGAGAATGAGCATCAAAGGAACATGCATCCTAGATGAGACTTGAAGCCACTGTCCCAGGTGATAGAAAACTTATCCAGAAACTAATCCACAATGTCATCAGGATAAATGTCTGCTTTTAGATACAGGGCAATAATTTTGCAAGCTGAACAGTACCGGATTGTTAAGCAGATAAAAGTTTCTGGTGGAGCCATTTGTGCAGTATCAAGCAAGAATAAAGGGAACATCTCCAGTAATTATATGGATGAAATAAAGCCCAGATGAGACTTGAAACCACAATGCCTAGCTTAGGAGGCCAGTGCCTTATCCATTAGGCCAGTGGGGCTTAGTAACATCTTTTTGTGAAACTGATTTTTTCATTAGTATAATCATTAATTGTTGCGATATAGGAAAGCCGTTTATTTGTGTTCTTTGCTTTACAAATCCCAGCATGAAATGTGATTGTACTAACCAGACCTAATAGTGTGGACCCTCATGTTATATTGCAGCAAAACAGATTGATGCAACTCTTTTACCAATAAAGAGGTAGTCTTTTGCATTCCATTTTGTTGACTAACTAAAGTAATGTTTACAGTGCATATGAACCAAAGCAGATGTGTGTACTGGTACCTTAAAAACAGTCATGTTTGTGATTTTTTTCTGCCTTCATATCAGGATGTTCAGCTAGCAGATGATAATCATTAACTGATGACATTAGAAAAAAAATTACATTTGCTACAGGTGAGGGTTGAACTCACAACCTCAGCATTGCTCAACAGATACTGTCTTATAAGTACCACGCGCTGACCGATTGCGCCACAGGAGCACATGGTCAAACTGTATTATTTTTAGTTGAGTGATTTTAGCATCGAGTTGACTAAGTATATTAACTTGGTTTATTAATTTTAAATTAGTTACTTTGTAAATCCACTAAACTACTGCACCCAATACTAAAGTACCTAATAAAAGTAATATTCTAATCATAAGTTAATCAATTATATTGTGCATTTGTGTTATTGCCCAGTTTTATGTATCCTTAGGTGTATATTGCAATGAATTCATGCCATTGCTGTACAGTTCAATTTTATCAAAATTGTAAAATAATTCCTGTTTATAAATAATTCCTGTTTATTTATCTTAAATAATATTTGCTATAAATATATGTAACTTCAATGTTGCATAGGGAAAATATACACTATAATACCAAAAAGTGCAGTATCTTTAAATAAAAATAAGTTAAATCTCACTTGTGCTCTATATTTAAAGGTAAACATTGTTTTTTTGGTCTGTAGCACCTAAATTGTCAGTAAAGTCAGTGTCCAAAGAAATATAAAAAGCAGAAAATTACCCTTTTGATGACATGGATGAAAGGACTTCAAGAAACCCATCAGCAATTGCCATAGACATTGTTATTTTGTAGCCACTCTGATATTAAATTGCAATTAAAACTTAATAGGTATGTTTTGGTATATATGGATTTCATGCAATACCATTAAGACAGTCACCTGCATTGAAAAAAAGCATAACTTCTAGAATGAGAATGAGCATCAAAGGAACATGCATCCTAGATGAGACTTGAAGCCACTGTCCCAGGTGATAGCAAACTTATCCGGAAACTAATCCACAATGTCATCAGGATAAATGTCTGCTTTTAGATACAGGGCCATAATTTTGCAAGCTGAACTGAACCGGATTGTTAAGCAGATAAAAGTTTCTGGTGGAGCCATTTGTGCAGTATCAAGGGAACATCTCCAGTAATTATATGGATGAAATAAAACCCAGATGAGACTTGAAACCACAATCCCTAACTTAGTAGGCCAGTGCCTTATCCATTAGGCCAGTGGGGCTTAGTAACATCTTTGTGTGAAACTGATTTTTTCATTAGTATAATCATTAATTGTTGCGATATAGGAAAGCCGTTTATTTGTGTTCTTTGCTTTACAAATCCCAGCATGAAATGTGATTGTACTAACCAGACCTAATAGTGTGGACCCTCATGTTACATTGCAGCAAAACAGATTGATGCAACTCTTTTACCAATAAAGAGGTAGTCTTTTGCATTCCATTTTGTTGACTAACTAAATTAATGTTTACAGTGCATATGAACCAAAGCAGATGTGTGTACTGGTACCTTAAAAACAGTCATGTTTGTGATTTTTTTCTGCCTTCATATCAGGATGTTCAGGTAGCAGATGATAATCATTAACTGATGACATTAGAAAAAAAATTACATTTGCTCAAGGTGAGGCTTGAACTCACAACCTCGGCATTGCTCAACAGATACTGTCTTTTTAGTACCGCAAGCTGACCGATTGCGCCACAGGAGCACATGGTCAAAGTATGTTATTTTTAGCTGAGTGATTTTAGCATCGAGTTGACAAAGTATATTAACTTGGTTTATTAATTTTAAATTAGTTACTTTTTAAATCCACTAAACTACTGCACCCAATACTAAAGTACCTAATAAAAGTAATATTCTAATCATAAGTTAATGAATTATATTGTGCATTTGTGTTATTGCCCAGTTTTATGTATCCTTAGGTGTATATTGCAATGAATTCATGCCATTGCTGTACAGTTCAATTTTATCAAAATTGTAAAATAATTCCTGTTTATAAATAATTCCTGTTTATTTATCTTAAATAATATTTGCTATAAATATATGTAACTTCAATGTTGCATAGGGAAAATATACACTATAATACCAAAAAGTGCAGTATCTTTAAATAAAAATAAGTTAAATCTCACTTGTGCTCTATATTTAAAGGTAAACATTGTTTTTTTGGTCTGTAGCACCTAAATTGTCAGTAAAGTCAGTGTCCAAAGAAATATAAAAAGCAGAAAATTACCCTTTTGATGACATGGATGAAAGGACTTCAAGAAACCCATCAGCAATTGCCATAGACATTGTTATTTTGTAGCCACTCTGATATTAAATTGCAATTAAAACTTAATAGGTATGTTTTGGTATATATGGATTTCAAGCAATACCATTAAGACAGTCACCTGCATTGAAAAAAAGCATAACTTCTAGAATGAGAATGAGCATCAAAGGAACATGCATCCTAGATGAGACTTGAAGCCACTGTCCCAGGTGATAGCAAACTTATCCGGAAACTAATCCACAATGTCATCAGGATAAATGTCTGCTTTTAGATACAGGGCCATAATTTTGCAAGCTGAACAGTACCGGATTGTTAAGCAGATAAAAGTTTCAGGTGGAGCCATTTGTGCAGTATCAAGCAAGAATAAAGGGAACATCTCCAGTAATTATATGGATGAAATAAAGCCCAGATGAGACTTGAAACCACAATCCTTAGCTTAGGAGGCCAGTGCCTTATCCATTAGGCCAGTGGGGCTTAGTAACATCTTTGTGTGAAACTGATTTTTTCATTAGTATAATCATTAATTGTTGCGATATAGGAAAGCCGTTTATTTGTATTCTTTGCTTTACAAATCCCAGCATGAAATGTGATTGTACTAACCAGACCTAATAGTGTGGACCCTCATGTTACATTGCAGCAAAACAGATTGATGCAACTCTTTTACCAATAAAGAGGTAGTCTTTTGCATTCCATTTTGTTGACTAACTAAAGTAATGTTTACAGTGCATATGAACCAAAGCAGATGTGTGTACTGGTACCTTAAAAACAGTCATGTTTGTGATGTTTTTCTGCCTTCATATCAGGATGTTCAGCTAGCAGATGATAATCATTAACTGATGACATTAGAAAAAAAATTACATTTGCTCCAGGTGAGGCTTGAACTCACAACCTCGGCATTGCTCAACAGATACTGTCTTATAAGTACCGCACGCTAACCGATTGCGCCACAGGAGCACATGGTCAAAGTGTATTATTTTTAGTTGAGTGATTTTAGCATCGAGTTGACTAAGTATATTAACTTGGTTTATTAATTTTAAATTAGTTACTTTGTAAATCCACTAAACTACTGCACCCAATACTAAAGTACCTAATAAAAGTAATATTCTAATCAGAAGTTAATCAATTATATTGTGCATTTGTGTTATTGCCCAGTTTTATGTATCCTTAGGTGTATATTGCAATGAATTCATGCCATTGCTGTACAGTTCAATTTTATCAAAATTGTAAAATAATTCCTGTTTATAAATAATTCCTGTTTATTTATCTTAAATAATATTTGCTATAAATATATGTAACTTCAATGTTGCATAGGGAAAATATACACTATAATACCAAAAAGTGCAGTATCTTTAAATAAAAATAAGTTAAATCTCACTTGTGCTCTATATTTAAAGGTAAACATTGTTTTTTTGGTCTGTAGCACCTAAATTGTCAGTAAAGTCAGTGTCCAAAGAAATATAAAAAGCAGAAAATTACCCTTTTGATGACATGGATGAAAGGACTTCAAGAAACCCATCAGCAATTGCCATAGACATTGTTATTTTGTAGCCACTCTGATATTAAATTGCAATTAAAACTTAATAGGTATGTTTTGGTATATATGGATTTCATGCAATACCATTAAGACAGTCACCTGCATTGAAAAAAAGCATAACTTCTAGAATGAGAATGAGCATCAAAGGAACATGCATCCTAGATGAGACTTGAAGCCACTGTCCCAGGTGATAGCAAACTTATCCGGAAACTAATCCACAATGTCATCAGGATAAATGTCTGCTTTTAGATTCAGGGCCATAATTTTGCAACCTGAACAGTACCGGATTGTTAAGCAGATAAAAGTTTCTGGTGGAGCCATTTGTGCAGTATCAAGCAAGAATAAAGGGAACATCTCCAGTAATTATATGGATGAAATAAAGCCCAGATGAGACTTGAAACCACAATCCCTAGCTTAGGAGGCCAGTGCCTTATCCATTAGGCCAGTGGGGCTTAGTAACATCTTTGTGTGAAACTGATTTTTTCATTAGTATAATCATTAATTGTTGCGATATAGGAAAGCCGTTTATTTGGGTTCTTTGCTTTACAAATCCCAGCATGAAATGTGATTGTACTAACCAGACCTAATAGTGTGGAACCTCATGTTACATTGCAGCAAAACAGATTGATGCAACTCTTTTACCAATAAGGAGGTAGTCTTTTGCATTCCATTTTGTTGACTAACTAAAGTAATGTTTACAGTGCATATGAACTAGGGGTGAGCGGGTTCGGATTTCTGAAATCCGAACCCCCCCGAGCCCCCCCGATCCGAGTCCGATCCGAGTCAGGCTCGACTTTTCCCGCCTGACTCGGATCTGAAATCGAGGCAAAACGTCATCTTCCCGCCTTCCGAGTCTCGCGGGTTTTGGATCCTATATAAGGTACACACGTCGGCGCCATTTTCTCACTCGGCTGTGGACAGTGAAGAGGGAGGGTGGGAGTTAGGGCTGTGTAGTGTAGTGTAGTGTAGTGCTGCTGTTGTCCACTACTTCAAAGTCCATAGGGGCTGGCTGTGTTGTGCTGTGCTGCTGTTGTTAATAGGGGCTGTGTCCACTACTTCAAAGTCCATAGGGGCTGGCTGGACTGTGTTGTGCAGTCAGTTCTCCATAGGGGCTGTGTCCACTCCAAAGTCCTGTGCAGTGTCCCAGTCCTAAAGGAGTGCTGTAGTGTTGTCCAGGGGGTGCTCTGTCCATCAGGGGTGCTCCCCCCAAGTGCTAAAAAAATAATATATTTTCTGTGTTTGTGAATTGTGTGCGCAGTAGCCGCACGTGCATCAACAAAGTAGTGCCAAGCGTGCGCCTGTGTCATAAGTAAAGGGCCGGCTGGCTTGACCGTTAAGGGTGCTGTAACCCCCGAAAGTACACTCCAGTCCAAACCAAAAAAAAAATTATTTTCTGTGTTTGTGAATTGTGTGCGCAGTAGCCGCACGTGCATCAACAAAGTAGTGCCAAGCGTGCGCCTGTGTCATAAGTAAAGGGCCGGCTGGCTTGACCGTTAAGGGTGCTGTAACCCCCGAAAGTACACTCCAGTCCAAACCAAAAAAAATATTATTTTCTGTGTTTGTGAATTGTGTGCGCAGTAGTCGCACGTGCATCAACAAAGTAGTGCCAAGCGTGCGCCTGTGTCATAAGTAAAGGGCCGGCTGGCTTGACCGTTAAGGGTGCTGTAACCCCCGAAAGTACACTCCAGTCCAAACCAAAAAAAAAATTATTTTCTGTGTTTGTGAATTGTGTGCGCAGTAGCCGCACGTGCATCAACAAAGTAGTGCCAAGCGTGCGCCTGTGTCATAAGTAAAGGGCCGGCTGGCTTGACCGTTAAGGGTGCTGTAACCCCCGAAAGTACACTCCAGTCCAAACCAAAAAAAATATTATTTTCTGTGTTTGTGAATTGTGTGCGCAGTAGTCGCACGTGCATCAACAAAGTAGTGCCAAGCGTGCGCCTGTGTCATAAGTAAAGGGCCGGCTGGCTTGACCGTTAAAGGGTGCTGTAACCCCCAAGTACACTCCAGTCCAAACCAAAAAAAAAATTATTTTCTGTGTTTGTGAATTGTGTGCGCAGTAGCCGCACGTGCATCAACAAAGTAGTGCCAAGCGTGCGCCTGTGTCATAAGTAAAGGGCCGGCTGGCTTGACCGTTAAGGGTGCTGTAACCCCCGAAAGTACACTCCAGTCCAAACCAAAAAAAAAATTATTTTCTGTGTTTGTGAATTGTGTGCGCAGTAGCCGCACATGCATCAACAAAGTAGTGCCAAGCGTGCGCCTGTGTCATAAGTAAAGGGCCGGCTGGCTTGACCGTTAAGGGTGCTGTAACCCCCGAAAGTACACTCCAGTCCAAACCAAAAAAAAATTATTTTCTGTGTTTGTGAATTGTGTGCGCAGTAGCCGCACGTGCATCAACAAAGTAGTGCCAAGCGTGCGCCTGTGTCATAAGTAAAGGGCCGGCTGGCTTGACCGTTAAGGGTGCTGTAACCCCCGAAAGTACACTCCAGTCCAAACCAAAAAAAATATTATTTTCTGTGTTTGTGAATTGTGTGCGCAGTAGTCGCACGTGCATCAACAAAGTAGTGCCAAGCGTGCGCCTGTGTCATAAGTAAAGGGCCGGCTGGCTTGACCGTTAAGGGTGCTGTAACCCCCGAAAGTACACTCCAGTCCAAACCAAAAAAAAAATTATTTTCTGTGTTTGTGAATTGTGTGCGCAGTAGCCGCACGTGCATCAACAAAGTAGTGCCAAACGTGCGCCTGTGTCATAAGTAAAGGGCCGGCTGGCTTGACCGTTAAGGGTGCTGTAACCCCCGAAAGTACACTCCAGTCCAAACCCAAAAAAAAATTATTTTCTGTGTTTGTGAATTGTGTGCGCAGTAGCCGCACGTGCATCAACAAAGTAGTGCCAAGCGTGCGCCTGTGTCATAAGTAAAGGGCCGGCTGGCTTGACCGTTAAGGGTGCTGTAACCCCCGAAAGTACACTCCAGTCCAAACCTAAAAAAAAATTATTTTCTGTGTTTGTGAATTGTGTGCGCAGTAGCCGCACGTGCATCAACAAAGTAGTGCCAAGCGTGCGCCTGTGTCATAAGTAAAGGGCCGGCTGGCTTGACCGTTAAAGGGTGCTGTAACCCCCGAAAGTACACTCCAGTCCAAACCAAAAAAAAATTATTTTCTGTGTTTGTGAATTGTGTGCGCAGTAGCCGCACGTGCATCAACAAAGTAGTGCCAAGCGTGCGCCTGTGTCATAAGTAAAGGGCCGGCTGGCTTGACCGTTAAAGGGTGCTGTAACCCCCAAAGTACACTCCAGTCCAAACCAAAAAAAAATTATTTTCTGTGTTTGTGAATTGTGTGCGCAGTAGCCGCACGTGCATCAACAAAGTAGTGCCAAGAGTGCGCCTGTGTCATAAGTAAAGGGCCGGCTGGCTTGACCGTTAAAGGGTGCTGTAACCCACAAAGTACACTCCAGTCCAAACCAAAAAAAAAATTATTTTCTGTGTTTAGCCGCACGTATATATCAAATCGATATAACATAAATGGAGGACCAAACTTTCTCCGATAAAAATAAAATAGAGAAAGATCAAGAACCACTTCCTCCTAGTGCTGAAGCTGCTGCCACTAGTCATGACATAGACGATAACATGCCATCAACGTCGTCTGCCAAGGCCGATGCCCAATGTCATAGTAGAGGGCACATACAATCCCAAATGGCAAAGTTCAGGAAAATGACCTTGAAAAAGACATTTAAATCAGCTGAAGAGAAACGTAAACTTGCCAATATGCCATTTACAACACGGAGTGGCAAGGAACGGCTAAGGTCGATCCCTAGTATGTTCATGACTAGTGGTTCAGCTTCACATGACGATGGAAGCACTCCTCCCACTAAAAAAATCAAAAGAGTTAAGCTGGCAAAAGCACAGCGAAGAACTGTGCTTTCTAAGAAGATATCACAAATCCCCAAGGAGAGTCCAAGTGTGGTGGTGGTTGCGATGCCTGACCTTCCCAGCACTGGACGGGAAGAGGTGGCTCTTTCCACCATTTGCACGCCCCCTGCAAGTGCTGAAAGGAGCACCCACAGTCCACTTGCTGATATGCAAATTGAAGATGTCACTGTTGAAGTACAACAGGATGAGGATACTGGTGTAGCTGGCGCTGAGGAGGAAGTTGGCGAGGAGGATTCTGATGGTGATGTGGTTTGTTTAAATCAGGCTCCGGGGGAGACAGTTGTTGTCCGTGGGATGAAAAAGCCCATCACGGTCATGCCTGGGCAGAAGACCAAACATTCCACCTCTTTGGTCTGGCAATATTTCTATCCAAATCCGGACAACAACTGTCTTGCCATATGTACCATATGTAAAGGTGAAATAAGTAGGGGTAGGGACGTCAACCACCTAGGAACATCCTCCCTTATACGGCACCTGCAGCGCGTTCATAAAAAGTTACTGTCAAGTTCAGAAACTTTGGCTCAGACCGTAAGCAGTCCAGGGACACCTAAATCCCGTTGTCCTGTTGTATCCAAGCGCCTGCAAACCACACCGTCAACTCCCTCCTCGTCAATTTCCTCCTTAGTCAGGATCGGAAGTAGTCCTGCAGGCCATATCACTGGCATGACTGACTCTCCTATCCGGGATTCCTCCGGAGGATCCTGCATTGCTACGCCTACTGCTGCCGCTGCTGCTGTTGCTGCTGCTGCTGGGAGTCGTTCATCATCCCAGAGAGGAAGTAGGAACACCACTACTTTTACTAAACAATTGACCCTCCAACAGTCCTTAGCGAGGAGGATGAAGTACGACAGCAGTCATCCTGAAGCAAAACGTATAACTGAGGCCTTGACTGCTATGTTGGTGTTAGACGTGCGTCCGGTATCCGCCATTAGTGCAGTGGGATTTAGACAATTGATGGAGGTAGTGTGTCCCCGGTTCCAAATCCCGTCTAGATTCCACTTCACTAGGCAGGCGATACCGAGACTGTACAGAAACGTCAGAAAAAGTGTCCTCAGTGTCCTGAAAAATGCCGTTGTACACAATGTCCACTTAACCACGGACATGTGGACAAGTGGAACAGGGCAGACTAAGGACTATATGACTGTGACAGCCCACTGGGTAGATGTATCACCTTACGCAGCAACAGCAGCAGCGTCACCAGTAGCAGCATCTCAGAAACGCCAGCTCGTTACAAGGCAGGCTACGCTGTGTATCACCGGTTTCAGTAAGAGGCACACCGCCGACAACCTCTTAGAGAAACTGAGGGAAATCATCGCCCAGTGGCTTACCCCACTTAGACTCTCCTGGGGATTTGTGATATCTGACAACGCCACCAATATTGTGCGGGCATTACATCTGGGCAAATTCCAGCACGTCCCATGTTTTGCTCACACAATAAACTTGGTGGTGCAGAATTTTCTGAAAAGCGACAGGGGCGTGCAGGAGACGCTTTGGGTGGCCCGAAAAATTTCTGGCCACTTTCGCCATTCAGCGACTGCGTGCCGAAGACTGGAGCGCCAGCAAACACTCTTGAACCTGCCCCGCCATCACCTGAAGCAAGAGGTTGTGACGCGGTGGAACTCAACCCTCTATATGCTTCAGAGGATGGAGGAGCAGCAAAAGGCCATACAAGCCTATACATCCACCTATGACATAGGCAAAGGAGGGGGTATGCACCTGACTCAAGCGCAGTGGAGAATGATTTCCGTGTTGTGCAAGGTTCTTCAGCCCTTCGAACTTGCCACACGTGAAGTCAGTTCAGACACTGCCAGCTTGAGTCAGGTCATTCCCCTCATCAGGCTTTTGCAGAAGCAGCTGGAGAAAGTGAAGGAGGAGCTAAGACGGAGCGATTCCGCTCGGCATGTGGGACTTGTGGATGAAGCCCTTCATTCGCTTTGCCAGGATTCCAGGGTGGTCAATCTGTTGAAATCAGACCACTACATTTTGGCCACCGTGCTCGATCCTAGGTTTAAAGCCTATGTGGTGTCTCTCTTTCCGGCCGACACAAGCCTGCAGAGGTGCAAAGACCTGCTGGTGAACACACTGTCAGCTGAAGCGGAACGTGACACGTCAACGGCTCCTTCTTCATTTTCTCCCGCAACTGGGGCTGCCAGGAAAAAACTTAGGTATCCTAAGCAACCCGCTGGCGGTGATGCAGGGCAGGCAGGACCAAGTTTGGACATCTGGTCCGGACTGAAGGACCTGGCAACAATTTCTGACATGTCTACTGTCACTGCATATGATACTGTCACCATTGACAGAATGGTGGAGGATTACATCGGTGACAGCATCCAAGTAGGCATGTCAGACAGTCCATACCTGTACTGGCAGGAAAAAGAGGCAATTTGGAGGCCCCTGTACAAACTGGCTCTATTTTACCTGAGTTGCCCCCCCTCCAGTGTGTACTCCGAAAGAGTGTTTAGTGCAGCCGGGAACCTTGTCAGCGAAAGGCGTAGGAGGTTGCTTCCACAGAATGTGGAGAAGATGATGTTCATCAAAATGAATTATCAGCTCTTCCAGGGAGACCAGCCTCCAGAACGTACAGAGGGACCTGTGGTGGTGGATTCAAGTGGGGACGAGTTAATACTTTGTGAGGATGAGGATGTACACACTGAAGAGGGTGAGGAATCGGTGGATGAGGAGGATGAGGATGACATCTTGCCTCCGTAGAGCCAGTTTGTGCAGGGACACATTAATTGCCAGCTTGTTTTGTGGGGGCCCAAACGAACCAATCATTTCAGCCACAGTTGTGTGGCAGACCCTGGCGCTGAAATGATTGATTTGTTAAAGTGTGCATGTCCTGTTTATACAACATAAGGGTGGGTGGGAGGGCCCAAGGACAATTCCATCTTGCACCTCTTTTTTTCTTTGCATTATGTACAGTTTGGGGCCTAGTTTTTCTAACTGCCATCCTGTCTGCCACTGCAGTGTCACTCCTAGATGGGTCACGTGTTTGTGCCGCCCACTCGTGTCGCTTAGCATAGTCATCCAGCTACCTCGGTGCAACCTTTTGGACATAAAAACACTATTGTGAGGTGTGAGGTGTTCAGAATAGACTGGAAATGAGTGGAAATTAAGGTTATTGAGGTTAATAATAGCATAGGAGCAGAAAAACCTACAAATTCTGTGATTTTAGCTGTTTTTATGCTTTTTTTCAAAAAAATACAGCTCCAAAACACAAAACCCAGAACACAAAACACGGAAGGGTGGTTTTGGCAAAACCAATCCAGATCCAAAACACGAAGAAAGATCCAGATCCAAAACCAAAACACAAAACACGAAAAGTGGCCGGTGCACACCCCTAATATGAACCAAAGCAGATGTGTGTACTGGTACCTTAAAAACAGTCATGTTTGTGATTTTTTTCTGCCTTCATATCAGGATGATCAGGTAGCAGATGATAATCATTAACTGATGACATTAGAAAAAAAATTACATTTGCTCCAGGAGAGGCTTGAACTCACAACCTCAGCATTGCTCAACAGATACTGTCTTATAAGTACCGCGCGCTGACCGATTGCGCCACAGGAGCACATGGTCAAAGTGTATTATTTTTAGTTGAGTGATTTTAGCATCGAGTTGACTAAGTATATTAACTTGGTTTATTAATTTTAAATTAGTTACTTTGTAAATCCACTAAACTACTGCACCCAATACTAAAGTACCTAATAAAAGTAATATTCTAATCATAAGTTAATCAATTATATTGTGCATTTGTGTTATTGCCCAGTTTTATGTATCCTTAGGTGTATATTGCAATGAATTCATGCCATTGCTGTACAGTTCAATATTATCAAAATTGTAAAATAATTCCTGTTTATAAATAATTTCTGTTTATTTATCTTAAATAATATTTGCTATAAATATATGTAACTTCAATGTTGCATAGGGAAAATATACACTATAATACCAAAAAGTGCAGTATCTTTAAATAAAAATAAGTTAAATCTCACTTGTGCTCTATATTTAAAGGTAAACATTGTTTTTTTGGTCTGTAGCACCTAAATTGTCAGTAAAGTCAGTGTCCAAAGAAATATAAAAAGCAGAAAATTACCCTTTTGATGACATGGATGAAAGGACTTCAAGAAACCCATCAGCAATTGCCATAGACATTGTTATTTTGTAGCCACTCTGATATTAAATTGCAATTAAAACTTAATAGGTATGTTTTGGTATATATGGATTTCATGCAATACCATTAAGACAGTCACCTGCATTGAAAAAAAGCATAACTTCTAGAATGAGAATGAGCATCAAAGGAACATGCATCCTAGATGAGACTTGAAGCCACTGTCCCAGGTGATAGCAAACTTATCCAGAAACTAATCCACAATGTCATCAGGATAAATGTCTGCTTTTAGATACAGGGCCATAATTTTGCAAGCTGAACAGTACCGGATTGTTAAGCAGATAAAAGTTTCTGGTGGAGCCATTTGTGCAGTATCAAGCAAGAATAAAGGGAACATCTCCAGTAATTATATGGATGAAATAAAGCCCAGATGAGACTTGAAACCACAATCCCTAGCGTAGGAGGCCAGTGCCTTATCCATTAGGCCAGTGGGGCTTAGTAACATCTTTGTGTGAAACTGATTTTTTCATTAGTATAATCATTAATTGTTGCGATATAGGAAAGCCGTTTATTTGTGTTCTTTGCTTTACAAATCCCAGCATGAAATGTGATTGTACTAACCAGACCTAATAGTGTGGACACTCATGTTATATTGCAGCAAAACAGATTGATGCAACTCTTTTACCAATAAAGAGGTAGTCTTTTGCATTCCATTTTGTTGACTAACTAAAGTAATGTTTACAGTGCATATGAACCAAAGCAGATGTGTGTACTGGTACCTTAAAAACAGTCATGTTTGTGATTTTTTTCTGCCTTCATATCAGGATGTTCAGCTAGCAGATGATAATCATTAACTGATGACATTAGAAAAAAAATTACATTTGCTCCAGGTGAGGGTTGAACTCACAACCTCAGCATTGCTCAACAGATACTGTCTTATAAGTACAACGCGCTGACCGATTGCGCCACAGGAGCACATGGTCAAACTGTATTATTTTTAGTTGAGTGATTTTAGCATCGAGTTGACTAAGTATATTAACTTGGTTTATTAATTTTAAATTAGTTACTTTTTAAATCCACTAAACTTCTGCACCCAATACTAAAGTACCTAATAAAAGTAATATTCTAATCATAAGTTAATCAATTATATTGTGCATTTGTGTTATTGCCCAGTTTTATGTATCCTTAGGTGTATATTGCAATGAATTCATGCCATTGCTGTACAGTTCAATTTTATCAAAATTGTAAAATAATTCCTGTTTATAAATAATTCCTGTTTATTTATCTTAAATAATATTTGCTATAAATATATGTAACTTCAATGTTGCATAGGGAAAATATACACTATAATACCAAAAAGTGCAGTATCTTTAAATAAAAATAAGTTAAATCTCACTTGTGCTCTATATTTAAAGGTAAACATTGTTTTTTTGGTCTGTAGCACCTAAATTGTCAGTAAAGTCAGTGTCCAAAGAAATATAAAAAGCAGAAAATTACCCTTTTGATGACATGGATGAAAGGACTTCAAGAAACCCATCAGCAATTGCCATAGACATTGTTATTTTGTAGCCACTCTGATATTAAATTGCAATTAAAACTTAATAGGTATGTTTTGGTATATATGGATTTCATGCAATACCATTAAGACAGTCACCTGCATTGAAAAAAAGCATAACTTCTAGAATGAGAATGAGCATCAAAGGAACATGCATCCTAGATGAGACTTGAAGCCACTGTCCCAGGTGATAGCAAATTTATCCGGAAACTAATCCACAATGTCATCAGGATAAATGTCTGCTTTTAGATACAGGGCCATAATTTTGCAAGCTGAACAGTACCGGATTGTTAAGCAGATAAAAGTTTCTGGTGGAGCCATTTGTGCAGTATCAAGCAAGAATAAAGTGAACATCTCCAGTAATTATATGGATGAAATAAAGCCCAGATGAGACTTGAAACCACAATCCCTAGCTTAGGAGGCCAGTGCCTTATCCATTAGGCCAGTGGGGCTTAGTAACATCTTTGTGTGAAACTGATTTTTTCATTAGTATAATCATTAATTGTTGCGATATAGGAAAGCCGTTTATTTGGGTTCTTTGCTTTACAAATCCCAGCATGAAATGTGATTGTACTAACCAGACCTAATAGTGTGGACCCTCATGTTACATTGCAGCAAAACAGATTGATGCAACTCTTTTTCCAATAAAGAGGTAGTCTTTTGCATTCCATTTTGTTGACTAACTAAAGTAATGTTTACAGTGCATATGAACCAAAGCAGATGTGTGTACTGGTACCTTAAAAACAGTCATGTTTGTGATTTTTTTCTGCCTTCATATCAGGATGTTCAGGTAGCAGATGATAATCATTAACTGATGACATTAGAAAAAAAATTACATTTGCTCCAGGTGAGGCTTGAACTCACAACCTCGGCATTGCTCAACAGATACTTTCTTATAAGTACTGCGCGCTGACCGATTGCACCACAGGAGCACATGGTCAAAGTGTATTATTTTTAGTTGAGTGATTTTAGCATCGAGTTGACTAAGTATATTAACTTGGTTTATTAATTTTAAATTAGTTACTTTTTAAATCCACTAAACTACTGCACCCAATACTAAAGTACCTAATAAAAGTAATATTCTAATCATAAGTTAATCAATTATATTGTGCATTTGTGTTATTGCCCAGTTTTATGTATCCTTAGGTGTATATTGCAATGAATTCATGCCATTGCTGTACAGTTTAATATTATCAAAATTGTAAAATAATTCCAGTTTATAAATAATTCCTGTTTATTTATCTTAAATAATATTTGCTATAAATATATGTAACTTCAATGTTGCATAGGGAAAATATACACTATAATACCAAAAAGTGCAGTATCTTTAAATAAAAATAAGTTAAATCTCACTTGTGCTCTATATTTAAAGGTAAACATTGTTTTTTTGGTCTGTAGCACCTAAATTGTCAGTATAGTCAGTGTCCAAAGAAATATAAAAAGCAGAAAATTACCCTTTTGATGACATGGATGAAAGGACTTCAAGAAACCCATCAGCAATTGCCATAGACATTGTTATTTTGTAGCCACTCTGATATTAAATTGCAATTAAAACTTAATAGGTATGTTTTGGTATATATGGATTTCATGCAATACCATTAAGACAGTCACCTGCATTGAAAAAAAGCATAACTTCTAGAATGAGAATGAGCATCAAAGGAACATGCATCCTAGATGAGACTTGAAGCCACTGTCCCAGGTGATAGCAAACTTATCCGGAAACTAATCCACAATGTCATCAGGATAAATGTCTGCTTTTAGATACTGGGCCATAATTTTGCAAGCTGAACAGTACCGGATTGTTAAGCAGATAAAAGTTTCTGGTGGAGCCATTTGTGCAGTATCAAGCAAGAATAAAGGGAACTTCTCCAGTAATTATATGGATGAAATAAAGCCCAGATGAGACTTGAAACCACAATCCCTAGCTTAGGAGGCCAGTGCCTTATCCATTAGGCCAGTGGGGCTTAGTAACATCTTTGAGTGAAACTGATTTTTTCATTAGTATAATCATTAATTGTTGCAATATAGGAAAGCCGTTTATTTGTGTTCTTTGCTTTACAAATCCCAGCATGAAATGTGATTGTACTAACCAGACCTAATAGTGTGGACCCTCATGTTACATTGCAGCAAAACAGATTGATGCAAGTCTTTTACCAATAAAGAGCTAGTCTTTTGCATTCCATTTTGTTGACTAACTAAAGTAATTATTACAGTGCATATGAACCAAAGCAGATGTGTGTACTGGTACCTTAAAAACAGTCATGTTTGTGATTTTTTTCTGCCTTCATATCAGGATGTTCAGGTAGCAGATGATAATCATTAACTGATGACATTAGAAAAAAAATTACATTTGCTCCAGGTAAGGCTTGAAGTCACAACCTCGGCATTGCTCAACAGATACTGTCTTATAAGTACCGCGCGCTAACCGATTGCGCCACAGGAGCACATGGTCAAAGTGTATTATTTTTAGTTGAGTGATTTTAGCATCGAGTTGACTAAGTATATTAACTTGGTTTATTAATTTTAAATTAGTTACTTTTTAAATCCACTAAACTACTGCACCCAATACTAAAGTACCTAATAAAAGTAATATTCTAATCATAAGTTAATCAATTATATTGTGCATTTGTGTTATTGCCCAGTTTTATGTATCCTTAGGTGTATATTGCAATGAATTCATGCCATTGCTGTACAGTTCAATATTATCAAAATTGTAAAATAATTCCTGTTTATAAATAATTCCTGTTTATTTATCTTAAATAATATTTGCTATAAATATATGTAACTTCAATGTTGCATAGGGAAAATATACACTATAATACCAAAAAGTGCAGTATCTTTAAATAAAAATAAGTTAAATCTCACTTGTGCTCTATATTTAAAGGTAAACATTGTTTTTTTGGTCTGTAGCACCTAAATTGTCAGTATAGTCAGTGTCCAAAGAAATATAAAAAGCAGAAAATTACCCTTTTGATGACATGGATGAAAGGACTTCAAGAAACCCATCAGCAATTGCCATAGACATTGTTATTTTGTAGCCACTCTGATATTAAATTGCAATTAAAACTTAATAGGTATGTTTTGGTATATACGGATTTCATGCAATACCATTAAGACAGTCACCTACATTGAAAAAAAGCATAACTTCTAGAATGAGAATGAGCATCAAAGGAACATGCATCCTAGATGAGACTTGCCACTGTCCCAGGTGATAGCAAACTTATCCGGAAACTAATCCACAATGTCATCAGGATAAATGTCTGCTTTTAGATACAGGGCCATAATTTTGCAAGCTGAACAGTACCGGATTGTTAAGCAGATAAAAGTTTCTGGTGGAGCCATTTGTGCAGTATCAAGCAAGAATAAAGGGAACATCTCCAGTAATTATATGGATGAAATAAAGCCCAGATGAGACTTGAAACCACAATCCCTAGCTTAGGAGGCCAGTGCCTTATCCATTAGGCCAGTGGTGCTTAGTAACATCTTTGTGTGAAACTGATTTTTTCATTAGTATAATCATTAATTGTTGCAATATAGGAAAGCCGTTTATTTGTGTTCTTTGCTTTACAAATCCCAGCATGAAATGTGATTGTACTAACCAGACCTAATAGTGTGGACCCTCATGTTACATTGCAGCAAAACAGATTGATGCAAGTCTTTTACCAATAAAGAGCTAGTCTTTTGCATTCCATTTTGTTGACTAACTAAAGTAATTATTACAGTGCATATGAACCAAAGCAGATGTGTGTACTGGTACCTTAAAAACAGTCATGTTTGTGATTTTTTTCTGCCTTCATATCAGGATGTTCAGGTAGCAGATGATAATCATTAACTGATGACATTAGAAAAAAAATTACATTTGCTCCAGGTGAGGCTTGAACTCACAACCTCGGCATTGCTCAACAGATACTGTCTTATAAGTACTGCGCGCTGACCGATTGCACCACAGGAGCACATGGTCAAAGTGTATTATTTTTAGTTGAGTGATTTTAGCATCGAGTTGACTAAGTATATTAACTTGGTTTATTAATTTTAAATTAGTTACTTTTTAAATCCACTAAACTACTGCACCCAATACTAAAGTACCTAATAAAAGTAATATTCTAATCATAAGTTAATCAATTATATTGTGCATTTGTGTTATTGCCCAGTTTTATGTATCCTTAGGTGTATATTGCAATGAATTCATGCCATTGCTGTACAGTTCAATATTATCAAAATTGTAAAATAATTCCTGTTTATAAATAATTCCTGTTTATTTATCTTAAATAATATTTGCTATAAATATATGTAACTTCAATGTTGCATAGGGAAAATATACACTATAATACCAAAAAGTGCAGTATCTTTAAATAAAAATAAGTTAAATCTCACTTGTGCTCTATATTTAAAGGTAAACATTGTTTTTTTGGTCTGTAGCACCTAAATTGTCAGTATAGTCAGTGTCCAAAGAAATATAAAAAGCAGAAAATTACCCTTTTGATGACATGGATGAAAGGACTTCAAGAAACCCATCAGCAATTGCCATAGACATTGTTATTTTGTAGCCACTCTGATATTAAATTGCAATTAAAACTTAATAGGTATGTTTTGGTATATATGGATTTCATGCAATACCATTAAGACAGTCACCTGCATTGAAAAAAAGCATAACTTCTAGAATGAGAATGAGCATCAAAGGAACATGCATCCTAGATGAGACTTGAAGCCACTGTCCCAGGTGATAGCAAACTTATCCGGAAACTAATCCACAATGTCATCAGGATAAATGTCTGCTTTTAGATACAGGGCCATAATTTTGCAAGCTGAACAGTACCGGATTGTTAAGCAGATAAAAGTTTCTGGTGGAGCCATTTGTGCAGTATCAAGCAAGAATAAAGGGAACATCTCCAGTAATTATATGGATGAAATAAAGCCCAGATGAGACTTGAAACCACAATCCCTAGCTTAGGAGGCCAGTGCCTTATCCATTAGGCCGGTGGGGCTTAGTAACATCTTTGTGTGAAACTGATTTTTTCATTAGTATAATCATTAATTGTTGCGATATAGGAAAGCCGTTTATTTGTGTTCTTTGCTTTACAAATCCCAGCATGAAATGTGATTGTACTAACCAGACCTAATAGTGTGGACCCTCATGTTACATTGCAGCAAAACAGATTGATGCAACTCTTTTACCAATAAAGAGGTAGTCTTTTGCATTCCATTTTGTTGACTAACTAAAGTAATGTTTACAGTGCATATGAACCAAAGCAGATGTGTGTACTGGTACCTTAAAAACAGTCATGTTTGTGATTTTTTTCTGCCTTCATATCAGGATGTTCAGGTAGCAGATGATAATCATTAACTGATGACATTAGAAAAAAAATTACAATTGCTCCAGGTGAGGCTTGAACTCACAACCTCGGCATTGCTCAACAGATACTGTCTTATAAGTACCGCGCGCTAACCGATTGCGCCACAGGAGCACATGGTCAAAGTGTATTATTTTTAGTTGAGTGATTTTAGCATCGAGTTGACTAAGTATATTAACTTGGTTTATTAATTTTAAATTAGTTACTTTTTAAATCCACTAAACTACTGCACCCAATACTAAAGTACCTAATAAAAGTAATATTCTAATCATAAGTTAATCAATTATATTGTGCATTTGTGTTATTGCCCAGTTTTATGTATCCTTAGGTGTATATTGCAATGAATTCATGCCATTGCTGTAGAGTTCAATATTATCAAAATTGTAAAATAATTCCTGTTTATAAATAATTCCTGTTTATTTATCTTAAATAATATTTGCTATAAATATATGTAACTTCAATGTTGCATAGGGAAAATATACACTATAATACCAAAAAGTGCAGTATCTTTAAATAAAAATAAGTTAAATCTCACTTGTGCTCTATATTTAAAGGTAAACATTGTTTTTTTGGTCTGTAGCACCTAAATTGTCAGTAAAGTCAGTGTCCAAAGAAATATAAAAAGCAGAAAATTACCCTTTTGATGACATGGATGAAAGGACTTCAAGAAACCCATCAGCAATTGCCATAGACATTGTTATTTTGTAGCCACTCTGATATTAAATTGCAATTAAAACTTAATAGGTATGTTTTGGTATATATGGATTTCATGCAATACCATTAAGACAGTCACCTGCATTGAAAAAAAGCATAACTTCTAGAATGAGAATGAGCATCAAAGGAACATGCATCCAAGATGAGACTTGAAGCCACTGTCCCAGGTGATAGCAAACTTATCCGGAAACTAATCCACAATGTCATCAGGATAAATGTCTGCTTTTAGATACAGGGCCATAATTTTGCAAGCTGAACAGTACCGGATTGTTAAGCAGATAAAAGTTTCTGGTGGAGCCATTTGTGCAGTATCAAGCAAGAATAAAGGGAACATCTCCAGAAATTATATGGATGAAATAAAGCCCAGATGAGACTTGAAACCACAATCCCTAGCTTAGGAGGCCAGTGCCTTATCCATTAGGCCAGTGGGGCTTAGTAACATCTTTGTGTGAAACTGATTTTTTCATTAGTATAATCATTAATTGTTGCGATATAGGAAAGCCGTTTATTTGTGTTCTTTGCTTTACAAATCCCAGCATGAAATGTGATTGTACTAACCAGACCTAATAGTGTGGACCCTCATGTTACATTGCAGCAAAACAGATTGATGCAACTCTTTTACCAATAAAGAGGTAGTCTTTTGCATTCCATTTTGTTGACTAACTAAAGTAATGTTTACAGTGCATATGAACCAAAGCAGATGTGTGTACTGGTACCTTAAAAACAGTCATGTTTGTGATTTTTTTCTGCCTTCATATCAGGATGTTCAGGTAGCAGATGATAATCATTAACTGATGACATTAGAAAAAAAATTACATTTGCTCCATGTGAGGCTTGAACTCACAACCTCGGCATTGCTCAACAGATACTGTCTTATAAGTACCGCGCGCTAACCGATTGCGCCACAGGAGCACATGGTCAAAGTGTATTATTTTTAGTTGAGTGATTTTAGCATCGAGTTGACTAAGTATATTAACTTGGTTTATTAATTTTAAATTAGTTACTTTTTAAATCCACTAAACTACTGCACCCAATACTAAAGTACCTAATAAAAGTAATATTCTAATCATAAGTTAATCAATTATATTGTGCATTTGTGTTATTGCCCAGTTTTATGTATCCTTAGGTGTATATTGCAATGAATTCATGCCATTGCTGTAGAGTTCAATATTATCAAAATTGTAAAATAATTCCTGTTTATAAATAATTCCTGTTTATTTATCTTAAATAATATTTGCTATAAATATATGTAACTTCAATGTTGCATAGGGAAAATATACACTATAATACCAAAAAGTGCAGTATCTTTAAATAAAAATAAGTTAAATCTCACTTGTGCTCTATATTTAAAGGTAAACATTGTTTTTTTGGTCTGTAGCACCTAAATTGTCAGTAAAGTCAGTGTCCAAAGAAATATAAAAAGCAGAAAATTACCCTTTTGATGACATGGATGAAAGGACTTCAAGAAACCCATCAGCAATTGCCATAGACATTGTTATTTTGTAGCCACTCTGATATTAAATTGCAATTAAAACTTAATAGGTATGTTTTGGTATATATGGATTTCATGCAATACCATTAAGACAGTCACCTGCATTGAAAAAAAGCATAACTTCTAGAATGAGAATGAGCATCAAAGGAACATGCATCCTAGATGAGACTTGAAGCCACTGTCCCAGGTGATAGCAAACTTATCCGGAAACTAATCCACAATGTCATCAGGATAAATGTCTGCTTTTAGATACAGGGCCATAATTTTGCAAGCTGAACAGTACCGGATTGTTAAGCAGATAAAAGTTTCTGGTGGAGCCATTTGTGCAGTATCAAGCAAGAATAAAGGGAACATCTCCAGTAATTATATGGATGAAATAAAGCCCAGATGAGACTTGAAACCACAATCCCTAGCTTAGGAGGCCAGTGCCTTATCCATTAGGCCAGTGGGGCTTAGTAACATCTTTGTGTGAAACTGATTTTTTCATTAGTATAATCATTAATTGTTGCGATATAGGAAAGCTGTTTATTTGTGTTCTTTGCTTTACAAATCCCAGCATGAAATGTGATTGTACTAACCAGACCTAATAGTGTGGACCCTCATGTTACATTGCAGCAAAACAGATTGATGCAACTCTTTTACCAATAAAGAGGTAGTCTTTTGCATTCCATTTTGTTGACTAACTAAAGTAATGTTTACAGTGCATATGAACCAAAGCAGATGTGTGTACTGGTACCTTAAAAACAGTCATGTTTGTGATTTTTTTCTGCCTTCATATCAGGATGTTCAGGTAGCAGATGATAATCATTAACTGATGACATTAGAAAAAAAATTACATTTGCTCCAGGTGAGGCTTGAACTCACAACCTCGGCATTGCTCAACAGATACTGTCTTATAAGTACTGCGCGCTAACCGATTGCGCCACAGGAGCACATGGTCAAAGTGTATTATTTTTAGTTGAGTGATTTTAGCATCGAGTTGACTAAGTATATTAACTTGGTTTATTAATTTTAAATTAGTTACTTTTTAAATCCACTAAACTACTGCACCCAATACTAAAGTACCTAATAAAAGTAATATTGTAATCATAAGTTAATCAATTATATTGTGCATTTGTGTTATTGCCCAGTTTTATGTATCCTTAGGTGTATATTGCAATGAATTCATGCCATTGCTGTACAGTTCAATATTATCAAAATTGTAAAATAATTCCTGTTTATAAATAATTCCTGTTTATTTATCTTAAATAATATTTGCTATAAATATATGTAACTTCAATGTTGCATAGGGAAAATATACACTATAATACCAAAAAGTGCAGTATCTTTAAATAAAAATAAGTTAAATCTCACTTGTGCTCTATATTTAAAGGTAAACATTGTTTTTTTGGTCTGTAGCACCTAAATTGTCAGTAAAGTCAGTGTCCAAAGAAATATAAAAAGCAGAAAATTACCCTTTTGATGACATGGATGAAAGGACTTCAAGAAACCCATCAGCAATTGCCATAGACATTGTTATTTTGTAGCCACTCTGATATTAAATTGCAATTAAAACTTAATAGGTATGTTTTGGTATATATGGATTTCATGCAATACCATTAAGACAGTCACCTGCATTGAAAAAAAGCATAACTTCTAGAATGAGAATGAGCATCAAAGGAACATGCATCCTAGATGAGACTTGAAGCCACTGTCCCAGGTGATAGCAAACTTATCCGGAAACTAATCCACAATGTCATCAGGATAAATGTCTGCTTTTAGATACAGGGCCATAATTTTGCAAGCTGAACAGTACCGGATTGTTAAGCAGATAAAAGTTTCTGGTGGAGCCATTTGTGCAGTATCAAGCAAGAATAAAGGGAACATCTCCAGAAATTATATGGATGAAATAAAGCCCAGATGAGACTTGAAACCACAATCCCTAGCTTAGGAGGCCAGTGCCTTATCCATTAGGCCAGTGGGGCTTAGTAACATCTTTGTGTGAAACTGATTTTTTCATTAGTATAATCATTAATTGTTGCGATATAGGAAAGCCGTTTATTTGTGTTCTTTGCTTTACAAATCCCAGCATGAAATGTGATTGTACTAACCAGACCTAATAGTGTGGACCCTCATGTTACATTGCAGCAAAACAGATTGATGCAACTCTTTTACCAATAAAGAGGTAGTCTTTTGCATTCCATTTTGTTGACTAACTAAAGTAATGTTTACAGTGCATATGAACCAAAGCAGATGTGTGTACTGGTACCTTAAAAACAGTCATGTTTGTGATTTTTTTCTGCCTTCATATCAGGATGTTCAGTTAGCAGATGATAATCATTAACTGATGACATTAGAAAAAAAATTACATTTGCTCCAGGTGAGCAACCTCAGCATTGCTCAACAGATACTGTCTTATAAGTACCACGCGCTAACCGATTGCGCCACAGGAGCACATGGTCAAAGTGTATTATTTTTAGTTGAGTGATTTTAGCATCGAGTTGACTAAGTATATTAACTTGGTTTATTAATTTTAAATTAGTTACTTTTTAAATCCACTAAACTACTGCACCCAATACTAAAGTACCTAATAAAAGTAATATTCTAATCATAAGTTAATCAATTATATTGTGCATTTGTGTTATTGCCCAGTTTTATGTATCCTTAGGTGTATATTGCAATGAATTCATGCCATTGCTGTAGAGTTCAATATTATCAAAATTGTAATATAATTCCTGTTTATAAATAATTCCTGTTTATTTATCTTAAATAATATTTGCTATAAATATATGTAACTTCAATGTTGCATAGGGAAAATATACACTATAATACCAAAAAGTGCAGTATCTTTAAATAAAAATAAGTTAAATCTCACTTGTGCTCTATATTTAAAGGTAAACATTGTTTTTTTGGTCTGTAGCACCTAAATTGTCAGTAAAGTCAGTGTCCAAAGAAATATAAAAAGCAGAAAATTACCCTTTTGATGACATGGATGAAAGGACTTCAAGAAACCCATCAGCAATTGCCATAGACATTGTTATTTTGTAGCCACTCTGATATTAAATTGCAATTAAAACTTAATAGGTATGTTTTGGTATATATGGATTTCATGCAATACCATTAAGACAGTCACCTGCATTGAAAAAAAGCATAACTTCTAGAATGAGAATGAGCATCAAAGGAACATGCATCCAAGATGAGACTTGAAGCCACTGTCCCAGGTGATAGCAAACTTATCCGGAAACTAATCCACAATGTCATCAGGATAAATGTCTGCTTTTAGATACAGGGCCATAATTTTGCAAGCTGAACAGTACCGGATTGTTAAGCAGATAAAAGTTTCTGGTGGAGCCATTTGTGCAGTATCAAGCAAGAATAAAGGGAACATCTCCAGAAATTATATGGATGAAATAAAGCCCAGATGAGACTTGAAACCACAATCCCTAGCTTAGGAGGCCAGTGCCTTATCCATTAGGCCAGTGGGGCTTAGTAACATCTTTGTGTGAAACTGATTTTTTCATTAGTATAATCATTAATTGTTGCGATATAGGAAAGCCGTTTATTTGTGTTCTTTGCTTTACAAATCCCAGCATGAAATGTGATTGTACTAACCAGACCTAATAGTGTGGACCCTCATGTTACATTGCAGCAAAACAGATTGATGCAACTCTTTTACCAATAAAGAGGTAGTCTTTTGCATTCCATTTTGTTGACTAACTAAAGTAATGTTTACAGTGCATATGAACCAAAGCAGATGTGTGTACTGGTACCTTAAAAACAGTCATGTTTGTGATTTTTTTCTGCCTTCATATCAGGATGTTCAGGTAGCAGATGATAATCATTAACTGATGACATTAGAAAACAAATTACATTTGCTCCAGGTGAGGCTTGAACTCACAACCTCGGCATTGCTCAACAGATACTGTCTTATAAGTACCGCGCGCTAACCGATTGCGCCACAGGAGCACATGGTCAAAGTGTATTATTTTTAGTTGAGTGATTTTAGCATCGAGTTGACTAAGTATATTAACTTGGTTTATTAATTTTAAATTAGTTACTTTTTAAATCCACTAAACTACTGCACCCAATACTAAAGTACCTAATAAAAGTAATATTCTAATCATAAGTTAATCAATTATATTGTGCATTTGTGTTATTGCCCAGTTTTATGTATCCTTAGGTGTATATTGCAATGAATTCATGCCATTGCTGTAGAGTTCAATATTATCAAAATTGTAAAATAATTCCTGTTTATAAATAATTCCTGTTTATTTATCTTAAATAATATTTGCTATAAATATATGTAACTTCAATGTTGCATTGGGAAAATATACACTATAATACCAAAAAGTGCAGTATCTTTAAATAAAAATAAGCTAAATCTCACTTGTGCTCTATATTTAAAGGTAAACATTGTTTTTTTGGTCTGTAGCACCTAAATTGTCAGTAAAGTCAGTGTCCAAAGAAATATAAAAAGCAGAAAATTACCCTTTTGATGACATGGATGAAAGGACTTCAAGAAACCCATCAGCAATTGCCATAGACATTGTTATTTTGTAGCCACTCTGATATTAAATTGCAATTAAAACTTAATAGGTATGTTTTGGTATATATGGATTTCATGCAATACCATTAAGACAGTCACCTGCATTGAAAAAAAGCATAACTTCTAGAATGAGAATGAGCATCAAAGGAACATGCATCCTAGATGAGACTTGAAGCCACTGTCCCAGGTGATAGCAAACTTATCCGGAAACTAATCCACAATGTCATCAGGATAAATGTCTGCTTTTAGATACAGGGCCATAATTTTGCAAGCTGAACAGTACCGGATTGTTAAGCAGATAAAAGTTTCTGGTGGAGCCATTTGTGCAGTATCAAGCAAGAATAAAGGGAACATCTCCAGTAATTATATGGATGAAATAAAGCCCAGATGAGACTTGAAACCACAATCCCTAGCTTAGGAGGCCAGTGCCTTATCCATTAGGCCAGTGGGGCTTAGTAACATCTTTGTGTGAAACTGATTTTTTCATTAGTATAATCATTAATTGTTGCGATATAGGAAAGCTGTTTATTTGTGTTCTTTGCTTTACAAATCCCAGCATGAAATGTGATTGTACTAACCAGACCTAATAGTGTGGACCCTCATGTTACATTGCAGCAAAACAGATTGATGCAACTCTTTTACCAATAAAGAGGTAGTCTTTTGCATTCCATTTTGTTGACTAACTAAAGTAATGTTTACAGTGCATATGAACCAAAGCAGATGTGTGTACTGGTACCTTAAAAACAGTCATGTTTGTGATTTTTTTCTGCCTTCATATCAGGATGTTCAGGTAGCAGATGATAATCATTAACTGATGACATTAGAAAAAAAATTACATTTGCTCCAGGTGAGGCTTGAACTCACAACCTCGGCATTGCTCAACAGATACTGTCTTATAAGTACTGCGCGCTAACCGATTGCGCCACAGGAGCACATGGTCAAAGTGTATTATTTTTAGTTGAGTGATTTTAGCATCGAGTTGACTAAGTATATTAACTTGGTTTATTAATTTTAAATTAGTTACTTTTTAAATCCACTAAACTACTGCACCCAATACTAAAGTACCTAATAAAAGTAATATTCTAATCATAAGTTAATCAATTATATTGTGCATTTGTGTTATTGCCCAGTTTTATGTATCCTTAGGTGTATATTGCAATGAATTCATGCCATTGCTGTACAGTTCAATATTATCAAAATTGTAAAATAATTCCTGTTTATAAATAATTCCTGTTTATTTATCTTAAATAATATTTGCTATAAATATATGTAACTTCAATGTTGCATAGGGAAAATATACACTATAATACCAAAAAGTGCAGTATCTTTAAATAAAAATAAGTTAAATCTCACTTGTGCTCTATATTTAAAGGTAAACATTGTTTTTTTGGTCTGTAGCACCTAAATTGTCAGTAAAGTCAGTGTCCAAAGAAATATAAAAAGCAGAAAATTACCCTTTTGATGACATGGATGAAAGGACTTCAAGAAACCCATCAGCAATTGCCATAGACATTGTTATTTTGTAGCCACTCTGATATTAAATTGCAATTAAAACTTAATAGGTATGTTTTGGTATATATGGATTTCATGCAATACCATTAAGACAGTCACCTGCATTGAAAAAAAGCATAACTTCTAGAATGAGAATGAGCATCAAAGGAACATGCATCCTAGATGAGACTTGAAGCCACTGTCCCAGGTGATAGCAAACTTATCCGGAAACTAATCCACAATGTCATCAGGATAAATGTCTGCTTTTAGATACAGGGCCATAATTTTGCAAGCTGAACAGTACCGGATTGTTAAGCAGATAAAAGTTTCTGGTGGAGCCATTTGTGCAGTATCAAGCAAGAATAAAGGGAACATCTCCAGAAATTATATGGATGAAATAAAGCCCAGATGAGACTTGAAACCACAATCCCTAGCTTAGGAGGCCAGTGCCTTATCCATTAGGCCAGTGGGGCTTAGTAACATCTTTGTGTGAAACTGATTTTTTCATTAGTATAATCATTAATTGTTGCGATATAGGAAAGCCGTTTATTTGGGTTCTTTGCTTTACAAATCCCAGCATGAAATGTGATTGTACTAACCAGACCTAATAGTGTGGACCCTCATGTTACATTGCAGCAAAACAGATTGATGCAACTCTTTTACCAATAAAGAGGTAGTCTTTTGCATTCCATTTTGTTGACTAACTAAAGTAATGTTTACAGTGCATATGAACCAAAGCAGATGTGTGTACTGGTACCTTAAAAACAGTCATGTTTGTGATTTTTTTCTGCCTTCATATCAGGATGTTCAGTTAGCAGATGATAATCATTAACTGATGACATTAGAAAAAAAATTACATTTGCTCCAGGTGAGCAACCTCAGCATTGCTCAACAGATACTGTCTTATAAGTACCACGCGCTAACCGATTGCGCCACAGGAGCACATGGTCAAAGTGTATTATTTTTAGTTGAGTGATTTTAGCATCGAGTTGACTAAGTATATTAACTTGGTTTATTAATTTTAAATTAGTTACTTTTTAAATCCACTAAACTACTGCACCCAATACTAAAGTACCTAATAAAAGTAATATTCTAATCATAAGTTAATCAATTATATTGTGCATTTGTGTTATTGCCCAGTATTATGTATCCTTAGGTGTATATTGCAATGAATTCATGCCATTGCTGTACAGTTCAATATTATCAAAATTGTAAAATAATTCCTGTTTATAAATAATTTCTGTTTATTTATCTTAAATAATATTTGCTATAAATATATGTAACTTCAATGTTGCATAGGGAAAATATACACTATAATACCAAAAAGTGCAGTATCTTTAAATAAAAATAAGTTAAATCTCACTTGTGCTCTATATTTAAAGGTAAACATTGTTTTTTTGGTCTGTAGCACCTAAATTGTCAGTAAAGTCAGTGTCCAAAGAAATATAAAAAGCAGAAAATTACCCTTTTGATGACATGGATGAAAGGACTTCAAGAAACCCATCAGCAATTGCCATAGACATTGTTATTTTGTAGCCACTCTGATATTAAATTGCAATTAAAACTTAATAGGTATGTTTTGGTATATATGGATTTCATGCAATACCATTAAGACAGTCACCTGCATTGAAAAAAAGCATAACTTCTAGAATGAGAATGAGCATCAAAGGAACATGCATCCTAGATGAGACTTGAAGCCACTGTCCAAGGTGATAGCAAACTTATCCGGAAACTAATCCACAATGTCATCAGGATAAATGTCTGCTTTTAGATACAGGGCCATAATTTTGCAAGCTGAACAGTACCGGATTGTTAAGCAGATAAAAGTTTCTGGTGGAGCCATTTGTGCAGTATCAAGCAAGAATAAAGGGAACATCTCCAGTAATTATATGGATGAAATAAAGCCCAGATGAGACTTGAAACCACAATCCCTAGCTTAGGAGGCCAGTGCCTTATCCATTAGGCCAGTGGGGCTTAGTAACATCTTTGTGTGAAACTGATTTTTTCATTAGTATAATCATTAATTGTTGCGATATAGGAAAGCTGTTTATTTGTGTTCTTTGCTTTACAAATCCCAGCATGAAATGTGATTGTACTAACCAGACCTAATAGTGTGGACCCTCATGTTACATTGCAGCAAAACAGATTGATGCAACTCTTTTACCAATAAAGAGGTAGTCTTTTGCATTCCATTTTGTTGACTAACTAAAGTAATGTTTACAGTGCATATGAACCAAAGCAGATGTGTGTACTGGTACCTTAAAAACAGTCATGTTTGTGATTTTTTTCTGCCTTCATATCAGGATGTTCAGGTAGCAGATGATAATCATTAACTGATGACATTAGAAAAAAAATTACATTTGCTCCAGGTGAGGCTTGAACTCACAACCTCGGCATTGCTCAACAGATACTGTCTTATAAGTACCGCGCGCTAACCGATTGCGCCACAGGAGCACATGGTCAAAGTGTATTATTTTTAGTTGAGTGATTTTAGCATCGAGTTGACTAAGTATATTAACTTGGTTTATTAATTTTAAATTAGTTACTTTTTAAATCCACTAAACTACTGCACCCAATACTAAAGTACCTAATAAAAGTAATATTCTAATCATAAGTTAATCAATTATATTGTGCATTTGTGTTATTGCCCAGTTTTATGTATCCTTAGGTGTATATTGCAATGAATTCATGCCATTGCTGTAGAGTTCAATATTATCAAAATTGTAAAATAATTCCTGTTTATAAATAATTCCTGTTTATTTATCTTAAATAATATTTGCTATAAATATATGTAACTTCAATGTTGCATAGGGAAAATATACACTATAATACCAAAAAGTGCAGTATCTTTAAATAAAAATAAGTTAAATCTCACTTGTGCTCTATATTTAAAGGTAAACATTGTTTTTTTGGTCTGTAGCACCTAAATTGTCAGTAAAGTCAGTGTCCAAAGAAATATAAAAAGCAGAAAATTACCCTTTTGATGACATGGATGAAAGGACTTCAAGAAACCCATCAGCAATTGCCATAGACATTGTTATTTTGTAGCCACTCTGATATTAAATTGCAATTAAAACTTAATAGGTATGTTTTGGTATATATGGATTTCATGCAATACCATTAAGACAGTCACCTGCATTGAAAAAAAGCATAACTTCTAGAATGAGAATGAGCATCAAAGGAACATGCATCCTAGATGAGACTTGAAGCCACTGTCCCAGGTGATAGCAAACTTATCCGGAAACTAATCCACAATGTCATCAGGATAAATGTCTGCTTTTAGATACAGGGCCATAATTTTGCAAGCTGAACAGTACCGGATTGTTAAGCAGATAAAAGTTTCTGGTGGAGCCATTTGTGCAGTATCAAGCAAGAATAAAGGGAACATCTCCAGTAATTATATGGATGAAATAAAGCCCAGATGAGACTTGAAACCACAATCCCTAGCTTAGGAGGCCAGTGCCTTATCCATTAGGCCAGTGGGGCTTAGTAACATCTTTGTGTGAAACTGATTTTTTCATTAGTATAATCATTAATTGTTGCGATATAGGAAAGCTGTTTATTTGTGTTCTTTGCTTTACAAATCCCAGCATGAAATGTGATTGTACTAACCAGACCTAATAGTGTGGACCCTCATGTTACATTGCAGCAAAACAGATTGATGCAACTCTTTTACCAATAAAGAGGTAGTCTTTTGCATTCCATTTTGTTGACTAACTAAAGTAATGTTTACAGTGCATATGAACCAAAGCAGATGTGTGTACTGGTACCTTAAAAACAGTCATGTTTGTGATTTTTTTCTGCCTTCATATCAGGATGTTCAGGTAGCAGATGATAATCATTAACTGATGACATTAGAAAAAAAATTACATTTGCTCCAGGTGAGGCTTGAACTCACAACCTCGGCATTGCTCAACAGATACTGTCTTATAAGTACTGCGCGCTAACCGATTGCGCCACAGGAGCACATGGTCAAAGTGTATTATTTTTAGTTGAGTGATTTTAGCATCGAGTTGACTAAGTATATTAACTTGGTTTATTAATTTTAAATTAGTTACTTTTTAAATCCACTAAACTACTGCACCCAATACTAAAGTACCTAATAAAAGTAATATTCTAATCATAAGTTAATCAATTATATTGTGCATTTGTGTTATTGCCCAGTATTATGTATCCTTAGGTGTATATTGCAATGAATTCATGCCATTGCTGTACAGTTCAATATTATCAAAATTGTAAAATAATTCCTGTTTATAAATAATTTCTGTTTATTTATCTTAAATAATATTTGCTATAAATATATGTAACTTCAATGTTGCATAGGGAAAATATACACTATAATACCAAAAAGTGCAGTATCTTTAAATAAAAATAAGTTAAATCTCACTTGTGCTCTATATTTAAAGGTAAACATTGTTTTTTTGGTCTGTAGCACCTAAATTGTCAGTAAAGTCAGTGTCCAAAGAAATATAAAAAGCAGAAAATTACCCTTTTGATGACATGGATGAAAGGACTTCAAGAAACCCATCAGCAATTGCCATAGACATTGTTATTTTGTAGCCACTCTGATATTAAATTGCAATTAAAACTTAATAGGTATGTTTTGGTATATATGGATTTCATGCAATACCATTAAGACAGTCACCTGCATTGAAAAAAAGCATAACTTCTAGAATGAGAATGAGCATCAAAGGAACATGCATCCTAGATGAGACTTGAAGCCACTGTCCAAGGTGATAGCAAACTTATCCGGAAACTAATCCACAATGTCATCAGGATAAATGTCTGCTTTTAGATACAGGGCCATAATTTTGCAAGCTGAACAGTACCGGATTGTTAAGCAGATAAAAGTTTCTGGTGGAGCCATTTGTGCAGTATCAAGCAAGAATAAAGGGAACATCTCCAGTAATTATATGGATGAAATAAAGCCCAGATGAGACTTGAAACCACAATCCCTAGCTTAGGAGGCCAGTGCCTTATCCATTAGGCCAGTGGGGCTTAGTAACATCTTTGTGTGAAACTGATTTTTTCATTAGTATAATCATTAATTGTTGCGATATAGGAAAGCTGTTTATTTGTGTTCTTTGCTTTACAAATCCCAGCATGAAATGTGATTGTACTAACCAGACCTAATAGTGTGGACCCTCATGTTACATTGCAGCAAAACAGATTGATGCAACTCTTTTACCAATAAAGAGGTAGTCTTTTGCATTCCATTTTGTTGACTAACTAAAGTAATGTTTACAGTGCATATGAACCAAAGCAGATGTGTGTACTGGTACCTTAAAAACAGTCATGTTTGTGATTTTTTTCTGCCTTCATATCAGGATGTTCAGGTAGCAGATGATAATCATTAACTGATGACATTAGAAAAAAAATTACATTTGCTCCAGGTGAGGCTTGAACTCACAACCTCGGCATTGCTCAACAGATACTGTCTTATAAGTACCGCGCGCTAACCGATTGCGCCACAGGAGCACATGGTCAAAGTGTATTATTTTTAGTTGAGTGATTTTAGCATCGAGTTGACTAAGTATATTAACTTGGTTTATTAATTTTAAATTAGTTACTTTTTAAATCCACTAAACTACTGCACCCAATACTAAAGTACCTAATAAAAGTAATATTCTAATCATAAGTTAATCAATTATATTGTGCATTTGTGTTATTGCCCAGTTTTATGTATCCTTAGGTGTATATTGCAATGAATTCATGCCATTGCTGTAGAGTTCAATATTATCAAAATTGTAAAATAATTCCTGTTTATAAATAATTCCTGTTTATTTATCTTAAATAATATTTGCTATAAATATATGTAACTTCAATGTTGCATAGGGAAAATATACACTATAATACCAAAAAGTGCAGTATCTTTAAATAAAAATAAGTTAAATCTCACTTGTGCTCTATATTTAAAGGTAAACATTGTTTTTTTGGTCTGTAGCACCTAAATTGTCAGTAAAGTCAGTGTCCAAAGAAATATAAAAAGCAGAAAATTACCCTTTTGATGACATGGATGAAAGGACTTCAAGAAACCCATCAGCAATTGCCATAGACATTGTTATTTTGTAGCCACTCTGATATTAAATTGCAATTAAAACTTAATAGGTATGTTTTGGTATATATGGATTTCATGCAATACCATTAAGACAGTCACCTGCATTGAAAAAAAGCATAACTTCTAGAATGAGAATGAGCATCAAAGGAACATGCATCCTAGATGAGACTTGAAGCCACTGTCCCAGGTGATAGCAAACTTATCCGGAAACTAATCCACAATGTCATCAGGATAAATGTCTGCTTTTAGATACAGGGCCATAATTTTGCAAGCTGAACAGTACCGGATTGTTAAGCAGATAAAAGTTTCTGGTGGAGCCATTTGTGCAGTATCAAGCAAGAATAAAGGGAACATCTCCAGAAATTATATGGATGAAATAAAGCCCAGATGAGACTTGAAACCACAATCCCTAGCTTAGGAGGCCAGTGCCTTATCCATTAGGCCAGTGGGGCTTAGTAACATCTTTGTGTGAAACTGATTTTTTCATTAGTATAATCATTAATTGTTGCGATATAGGAAAGCCGTTTATTTGTGTTCTTTGCTTTACAAATCCCAGCATGAAATGTGATTGTACTAACCAGACCTAATAGTGTGGACCCTCATGTTACATTGCAGCAAAACAGATTGATGCAACTCTTTTACCAATAAAGAGGTAGTCTTTTGCATTCCATTTTGTTGACTAACTAAAGTAATGTTTACAGTGCATATGAACCAAAGCAGATGTGTGTACTGGTACCTTAAAAACAGTCATGTTTGTGATTTTTTTCTGCCTTCATATCAGGATGTTCAGGTAGCAGATGATAATCATTAACTGATGACATTAGAAAACAAATTACATTTGCTCCAGGTGAGGCTTGAACTCACAACCTCGGCATTGCTCAACAGATACTGTCTTATAAGTACCGCGCGCTAACCGATTGCGCCACAGGAGCACATGGTCAAAGTGTATTATTTTTAGTTGAGTGATTTTAGCATCGAGTTGACTAAGTATATTAACTTGGTTTATTAATTTTAAATTAGTTACTTTTTAAATCCACTAAACTACTGCACCCAATACTAAAGTACCTAATAAAAGTAATATTCTAATCATAAGTTAATCAATTATATTGTGCATTTGTGTTATTGCCCAGTTTTATGTATCCTTAGGTGTATATTGCAATGAATTCATGCCATTGCTGTAGAGTTCAATATTATCAAAATTGTAAAATAATTCCTGTTTATAAATAATTCCTGTTTATTTATCTTAAATAATATTTGCTATAAATATATGTAACTTCAATGTTGCATAGGGAAAATATACACTATAATACCAAAAAGTGCAGTATCTTTAAATAAAAATAAGTTAAATCTCACTTGTGCTCTATATTTAAAGGTAAACATTGTTTTTTTGGTCTGTAGCACCTAAATTGTCAGTAAAGTCAGTGTCCAAAGAAATATAAAAAGCAGAAAATTACCCTTTTGATGACATGGATGAAAGGACTTCAAGAAACCCATCAGCAATTGCCATAGACATTGTTATTTTGTAGCCACTCTGATATTAAATTGCAATTAAAACTTAATAGGTATGTTTTGGTATATATGGATTTCATGCAATACCATTAAGACAGTCACCTGCATTGAAAAAAAGCATAACTTCTAGAATGAGAATGAGCATCAAAGGAACATGCATCCTAGATGAGACTTGAAGCCACTGTCCCAGGTGATAGCAAACTTATCCGGAAACTAATCCACAATGTCATCAGGATAAATGTCTGCTTTTAGATACAGGGCCATAATTTTGCAAGCTGAACAGTACCGGATTGTTAAGCAGATAAAAGTTTCTGGTGGAGCCATTTGTGCAGTATCAAGCAAGAATAAAGGGAACATCTCCAGAAATTATATGGATGAAATAAAGCCCAGATGAGACTTGAAACCACAATCCCTAGCTTAGGAGGCCAGTGCCTTATCCATTAGGCCAGTGGGGCTTAGTAACATCTTTGTGTGAAACTGATTTTTTCATTAGTATAATCATTAATTGTTGCGATATAGGAAAGCCGTTTATTTGTGTTCTTTGCTTTACAAATCCCAGCATGAAATGTGATTGTACTAACCAGACCTAATAGTGTGGACCCTCATGTTACATTGCAGCAAAACAGATTGATGCAACTCTTTTACCAATAAAGAGGTAGTCTTTTGCATTCCATTTTGTTGACTAACTAAAGTAATGTTTACAGTGCATATGAACCAAAGCAGATGTGTGTACTGGTACCTTAAAAACAGTCATGTTTGTGATTTTTTTCTGCCTTCATATCAGGATGTTCAGGTAGCAGATGATAATCATTAACTGATGACATTAGAAAACAAATTACATTTGCTCCAGGTGAGGCTTGAACTCACAACCTCGGCATTGCTCAACAGATACTGTCTTATAAGTACCGCGCGCTAACCGATTGCGCCACAGGAGCACATGGTCAAAGTGTATTATTTTTAGTTGAGTGATTTTAGCATCGAGTTGACTAAGTATATTAACTTGGTTTATTAATTTTAAATTAGTTACTTTTTAAATCCACTAAACTACTGCACCCAATACTAAAGTACCTAATAAAAGTAATATTCTAATCATAAGTTAATCAATTATATTGTGCATTTGTGTTATTGCCCAGTTTTATGTATCCTTAGGTGTATATTGCAATGAATTCATGCCATTGCTGTAGAGTTCAATATTATCAAAATTGTAAAATAATTCCTGTTTATAAATAATTCCTGTTTATTTATCTTAAATAATATTTGCTATAAATATATGTAACTTCAATGTTGCATAGGGAAAATATACACTATAATACCAAAAAGTGCAGTATCTTTAAATAAAAATAAGTTAAATCTCACTTGTGCTCTATATTTAAAGGTAAACATTGTTTTTTTGGTCTGTAGCACCTAAATTGTCAGTAAAGTCAGTGTCCAAAGAAATATAAAAAGCAGAAAATTACCCTTTTGATGACATGGATGAAAGGACTTCAAGAAACCCATCAGCAATTGCCATAGACATTGTTATTTTGTAGCCACTCTGATATTAAATTGCAATTAAAACTTAATAGGTATGTTTTGGTATATATGGATTTCATGCAATACCATTAAGACAGTCACCTGCATTGAAAAAAAGCATAACTTCTAGAATGAGAATGAGCATCAAAGGAACATGCATCCTAGATGAGACTTGAAGCCACTGTCCCAGGTGATAGCAAACTTATCCGGAAACTAATCCACAATGTCATCAGGATAAATGTCTGCTTTTAGATACAGGGCCATAATTTTGCAAGCTGAACAGTACCGGATTGTTAAGCAGATAAAAGTTTCTGGTGGAGCCATTTGTGCAGTATCAAGCAAGAATAAAGGGAACATCTCCAGTAATTATATGGATGAAATAAAGCCCAGATGAGACTTGAAACCACAATCCCTAGCTTAGGAGGCCAGTGCCTTATCCATTAGGCCAGTGGGGCTTAGTAACATCTTTGTGTGAAACTGATTTTTTCATTAGTATAATCATTAATTGTTGCGATATAGGAAAGCTGTTTATTTGTGTTCTTTGCTTTACAAATCCCAGCATGAAATGTGATTGTACTAACCAGACCTAATAGTGTGGACCCTCATGTTACATTGCAGCAAAACAGATTGATGCAACTCTTTTACCAATAAAGAGGTAGTCTTTTGCATTCCATTTTGTTGACTAACTAAAGTAATGTTTACAGTGCATATGAACCAAAGCAGATGTGTGTACTGGTACCTTAAAAACAGTCATGTTTGTGATTTTTTTCTGCCTTCATATCAGGATGTTCAGGTAGCAGATGATAATCATTAACTGATGACATTAGAAAAAAAATTACATTTGCTCCAGGTGAGGCTTGAACTCACAACCTCGGCATTGCTCAACAGATACTGTCTTATAAGTACTGCGCGCTAACCGATTGCGCCACAGGAGCACATGGTCAAAGTGTATTATTTTTAGTTGAGTGATTTTAGCATCGAGTTGACTAAGTATATTAACTTGGTTTATTAATTTTAAATTAGTTACTTTTTAAATCCACTAAACTACTGCACCCAATACTAAAGTACCTAATAAAAGTAATATTCTAATCATAAGTTAATCAATTATATTGTGCATTTGTGTTATTGCCCAGTTTTATGTATCCTTAGGTGTATATTGCAATGAATTCATGCCATTGCTGTACAGTTCAATATTATCAAAATTGTAAAATAATTCCTGTTTATAAATAATTCCTGTTTATTTATCTTAAATAATATTTGCTATAAATATATGTAACTTCAATGTTGCATAGGGAAAATATACACTATAATACCAAAAAGTGCAGTATCTTTAAATAAAAATAAGTTAAATCTCACTTGTGCTCTATATTTAAAGGTAAACATTGTTTTTTTGGTCTGTAGCACCTAAATTGTCAGTAAAGTCAGTGTCCAAAGAAATATAAAAAGCAGAAAATTACCCTTTTGATGACATGGATGAAAGGACTTCAAGAAACCCATAAGCAATTGCCATAGACATTGTTATTTTGTAGCCACTCTGATATTAAATTGCAATTAAAACTTAATAGGTATGTTTTGGTATATATGGATTTCATGCAATACCATTAAGACAGTCACCTGCATTGAAAAAAAGCATAACTTCTAGAATGAGAATGAGCATCAAAGGAACATGCATCCTAGATGAGACTTGAAGCCACTGTCCCAGGTGATAGCAAACTTATCCGGAAACTAATTCACAATGTCATCAGGATAAATGTCTGCTTTTAGATACAGGGCCATAATTTTGCAAGCTGAACAGTACCGGATTGTTAAGCAGATAAAAGTTTCTGGTGGAGCCATTTGTGCAGTATCAAGCAAGAATAAAGGGAACATCTCCAGTAATTATATGGATGAAATAAAGCCCAGATGAGACTTGAAACCACAATCCCTAGCTTAGGAGGCCAGTGCCTTATCCATTAGGCCAGTGGGGCTTAGTAACATCTTTGTGTGAAACTGATTTTTTCATTAGTATAATCATTAATTGTTGCGATATAGGAAAGCCGTTTATTTGTGTTCTTTGCTTTACAAATCCCAGCATGAAATGTGATTGTACTAACCAGACCTAATAGTGTGGACCCTCATGTTACATTGCAGCAAAACAGATTGATGCAACTCTTTTACCAATAAAGAGGTAGTCTTTTGCATTCCATTTTGTTGACTAACTAAAGTAATGTTTACAGTGCATATGAACCAAAGCAGATGTGTGTACTGGTACCTTAAAAACAGTCATGTTTGTGATTTTTTTCTGCCTTCATATCAGGATGTTCAGGTAGCAGATGATAATCATTAACTGATGACATTAGAAAAAAAATTACATTTGCTCCAGGTGTGGCTTGAACTCACAACCTCGGCATTGCTCAACAGATACTGTCTTATAAGTACTGCGCGCTGACCGATTGCACCACATGAGCACATGGTCAAAGTGTATTATTTTTAGTTGAGTGATTTTAGCATCGAGTTGACTAAGTATATTAACTTGGTTTATTAATTTTAAATTAGTTACTTTTTAAATCCACTAAACTACTGCACCCAATACTAAAGTACCTAATAAAAGTAATATTCTAATCATAAGTTAATCAATTATATTGTGCATTTGTGTTATTGCCCAGTTTTATGTATCCTTAGGTGTATATTGCAATGAATTCATGCCATTGCTGTACAGTTCAATATTATCAAAATTGTAAAATAATTCCTGTTTATAAATAATTTCTGTTTATTTATCTTAAATAATATTTGCTAAAAATATATGTAACTTCAATGTTGCATAGGGAAAATATACACTATATTACCAAAAAGTGCAGTATCTTTAAATAAAAATAAGTTACATCTCACTTGTGCTCTATATTTAAAGGTATACATTGTTTTTTTGGTCTGTAGCACCTAAATTGTCAGTAAAGTCAGTGTCCAAAGAAATATAAAAAGCAGAAAATTACCCTTTTGATGACATGGATGAAAGGACTTCAAGAAACCCATCAGCAATTGCCATAGACATTGTTATTTTGTAGCCACTCTGATATTAAATTGCAATTAAAACTTAATAGGTATGTTTTGGTATATATGGATTTCATGCAATACCATTAAGACAGTCACCTGCATTGAAAAAAAGCATAACTTCTAGAATGAGAATGAGCATCAAAGGAACATGCATCCTAGATGAGACTTGAAGCCACTGTCCCAGGTGATAGCAAACTTATCCGGAAACTAATCCACAATGTCATCAGGATAAATGTCTGCTTTTAGATACAGGGCCATCATTTTGCAAGCTGAACAGTACCGGATTGTTAAGCAGATAAAAGTTTCTGGTGGAGCCATTTGTGCAGTATCAAGCAAGAATAAAGGGAACATCTCCAGTAATTATATGGATGAAATAAAGCCCAGATGAGACTTGAAACCACAATCCCTAGCTTAGGAGGCCAGTGCCTTATCCATTAGGCCAGTGGGGCTTAGTAACATCTTTGTGTGAAACTGATTTTTTCTTTAGTATAATCATTAATTGTTGCGATATAGGAAAGCCGTTTATTTGTGTTCTTTGCTTTACAAATCCCAGCATGAAATGTGATTGTACTAACCAGACCTAATAGTGTGGACCCTCATGTTACATTGCAGCAAAACAGATTGATGCAACTCTTTTACCAATAAAGAGGTAGTCTTTTGCATTCCATTTTGTTGACTAACTAAAGTAATGTTTACAGTGCATATGAACCAAAGCAGATGTGTGTACTGGTACCTTAAAAACAGTCATGTTTGTGATTTTTTTCTGCCTTCATATCAGGATGTTCAGGTAGCAGATGATAATCATTAACTGATGACATTAGAAAAAAAATTACATTTGCTCCAGGTGAGGCTTGAACTCACAACCTCGGCATTGCTCAACAGATACTGTCTTATAAGTACCGCGCGCTAACCGATTGCGCCACAGGAGCACATGGTCAAAGTGTATTATTTTTAGTTGAGTGATTTTAGCATCGAGTTGACTAAGTATATTAACTTGGTTTATTAATTTTAAATTAGTTACTTTTTAAATCCACTAAACTACTGCACCCAATACTAAAGTACCTAATAAAAGTAATATTCTAATCATAAGTTAATCAATTATATTGTGCATTTGTGTTATTGCCCAGTTTTATGTATCCTTAGGTGTATATTGCAATGAATTCATGCCATTGCTGTACAGTTCAATATTATCAAAATTGTAAAATAATTCCTGTTTATAAATAATTCCTGTTTATTTATCTTAAATAATATTTGCTATAAATATATGTAACTTCAATGTTGCATAGGGAAAATATACACTATAATACCAAAAAGTGCAGTATCTTTAAATAAAAATAAGTTAAATCTCACTTGTGCTCTATATTTAAAGGTAAACATTGTTTTTTTGGTCTGTAGCACCTAAATTGTCAGTATAGTCAGTGTCCAAAGAAATATAAAAAGCAGAAAATTACCCTTTTGATGACATGGATGAAAGGACTTCAAGAAACCCATCAGCAATTGCCATAGACATTGTTATTTTGTAGCCACTCTGATATTAAATTGCAATTAAAACTTAATAGGTATGTTTTGGTATATATGGATTTCATGCAATACCATTAAGACAGTCACCTGCATTGAAAAAAAGCATAACTTCTAGAATGAGAATGAGCATCAAAGGAACATGCATCCTAGATGAGACTTGAAGCCACTGTCCCAGGTGATAGCAAACTTATCCGGAAACTAATCCACAATGTCATCAGGATAAATGTCTGCTTTTAGATACAGGGCCATAATTTTGCAAGCTGAACAGTACCGGATTGTTAAGCAGATAAAAGTTTCTGGTGGAGCCATTTGTGCAGTATCAAGCAAGAATAAAGGGAACATCTCCAGTAATTATATGGATGAAATAAAGCCCAGATGAGACTTGAAACCACAATCCCTAGCTTAGGAGGCCAGTGCCTTATCCATTAGGCCAGTGGGGCTTAGTAACATCTTTGAGTGAAACTGATTTTTTCATTAGTATAATCATTAATTGTTGCAATATAGGAAAGCCGTTTATTTGTGTTCTTTGCTTTACAAATCCCAGCATGAAATGTGATTGTACTAACCAGACCTAATAGTGTGGACCCTCATGTTACATTGCAGCAAAACAGATTGATGCAAGTCTTTTACCAATAAAGAGCTAGTCGTTTGCATTCCATTTTGTTGACTAACTAAAGTAATTATTACAGTGCATATGAACCAAAGCAGATGTGTGTACTGGTACCTTAAAAACAGTCATGTTTGTGATTTTTTTCTGCCTTCATATCAGGATGTTCAGGTAGCAGATGATAATCATTAACTGATGACATTAGAAAAAAAATTACATTTGCTCCAGGTGAGGCTTGAACTCACAACCTCGGCATTGCTCAACAGATACTGTCTTATAAGTACTGCGCGCTGACCGATTGCACCACAGGAGCACATGGTCAAAGTGTATTATTTTTAGTTGAGTGATTTTAGCATCGAGTTGACTAAGTATATTAACTTGGTTTATTAATTTTAAATTAGTTACTTTTTAAATCCACTAAACTACTGCACCCAATACTAAAGTACCTAATAAAAGTAATATTCTAATCATAAGTTAATCAATTATATTGTGCATTTGTGTTATTGCCCAGTTTTATGTATCCTTAGGTGTATATTGCAATGAATTCATGCCATTACTGTACAGTTCAATATTATCAAAATTGTAAAATAATTCCTGTTTATAAATAATTCCTGTTTATTTATCTTAAATAATATTTGCTATAAATATATGTAACTTCAATGTTGCATAGGGAAAATATACACTATAATACCAAAAAGTGCAGTATCTTTAAATAAAAATAAGTTAAATCTCACTTGTGCTCTATATTTAAAGGTAAACATTGTTTTTTTGGTCTGTAGCACCTAAATTGTCAGTAAAGTCAGTGTCCAAAGAAATATAAAAAGCAGAAAATTACCCTTTTGATGACATGGATGAAAGGACTTCAAGAAACCCATCAGCAATTGCCATAGACATTGTTATTTTGTAGCCACTCTGATATTAAATTGCAATTAAAACTTAATAGGTATGTTTTGGTATATATGGATTTCATGCAATACCATTAAGACAGTCCCCTGCATTGAAAAAAAGCATAACTTCTAGAATGAGCATCAAAGGAACATGTATCCTAGATGTGACTTGAAGCCACTGTCACAGGTGATAGCAAACTTATCCGGAAACTAATCCACAATGTCATCAGGATAAATGTCTGCTTTTAGATACAGGGCCATAATTTTGCAAGCTGAACAGTACCGGATTGTTAAGCAGATAAAAGTTTCTGGTGGAGCCATTTGTGCAGTATCAAGCAAGAATAAAGGGAACATCTCCAGTAATTATATGTATGAAATAAAGCCCAGATGAGACTTGAAACCACAATCCCTAGCTTAGGAGGCCAGTGCCTTATCCATTAGGCCAGTGGGGATTAGTAACATCTTTGTGTGAAACTGATTTTTTCATTAGTATAATCATTAATTGTTGCGATATAGGAAAGCCGTTTATTTGTGTTCTTTGCTTTACAAATCCCAGCATGAAATGTGATTGTACTAACCAGACCTAATAGTGTGGACCCTCATGTTACATTGCAGCAAAACAGATTGATGCAACTCTTTTACCAATAAAGAGGTAGTCTTTTGCATTCCATTTTGTTGACTAACTAAAGTAATGTTTACAGTGCATATGAACCAAAGCAGATGTGTGTACTGGTACCTTAAAAACAGTCATGTTTGTGATTTTTTTCTGCCTTCATATCAGGATGTTCAGGTAGCAGATGATAATCATTAACTGATGACATTAGAAAAAAAATTACATTTGCTCCAGGTGTGGCTTGAACTCACAACCTCGGCATTGCTCAACAGATACTGTCTTATAAGTACTGCGCGCTGACCGATTGCACCACATGAGCACATGGTCAAAGTGTATTATTTTTAGTTGAGTGATTTTAGCATCGAGTTGACTAAGTATATTAACTTGGTTTATTAATTTTAAATTAGTTACTTTTTAAATCCACTAAACTACTGCACCCAATACTAAAGTACCTAATAAAAGTAATATTCTAATTATAAGTTAATCAATTATATTGTGCATTTGTGTTATTGCCCAGTTTTATGTATCCTTAGGTGTATATTGCAATGAATTCATGCCATTGCTGTACAGTTCAATATTATCAAAATTGTAAAATAATTCCTGTTTATAAATAATTTCTGTTTATTTATCTTAAATAATATTTGCTAAAAATATATGTAACTTCAATGTTGCATAGGGAAAATATACACTATATTACCAAAAAGTGCAGTATCTTTAAATAAAAATAAGTTAAATCTCACTTGTGCTCTATATTTAAAGGTATACATTGTTTTTTTGGTCTGTAGCACCTAAATTGTCAGTAAAGTCAGTGTCCAAAGAAATATAAAAAGCAGAAAATTACCCTTTTGATGACATGGATGAAAGGACTTCAAGAAACCCATCAGCAATTGCCATAGACATTGTTATTTTGTAGCCACTCTGATATTAAATTGCAATTAAAACTTAATAGGTATGTTTTGGTATATATGGATTTCATGCAATACCATTAAGACAGTCACCTGCATTGAAAAAAAGCATAACTTCTAGAATGAGAATGAGCATCAAAGGAACATGCATCCTAGATGAGACTTGAAGCCACTGTCCCAGGTGATAGCAAACTTATCCGGAAACTAATCCACAATGTCATCAGGATAAATGTCTGCTTTTAGATACAGGGCCATAATTTTGCAAGCTGAACAGTACCGGATTGTTAAGCAGATAAAAGTTTCTGGTGGAGCCATTTGTGCAGTATCAAGCAAGAATAAAGGGAACATCTCCAGTAATTATATGGATGAAATAAAGCCCAGATGAGACTTGAAACCACAATCCCTAGCTTAGGAGGCCAGTGCCTTATCCATTAGGCCAGTGGGGCTTAGTAACATCTTTGTGTGAAACTGATTTTTTCATTAGTATAATCATTAATTGTTGCGATATAGGAAAGCCGTTTATTTGTGTTCTTTGCTTTACAAATCCCAGCATGAAATGTGATTGTACTAACCAGACCTAATAGTGTGGACCCTCATGTTACATTGCAGCAAAACAGATTGATGCAACTCTTTTACCAATAAAGAGGTAGTCTTTTGCATTCCATTTTGTTGACTAACTAAAGTAATGTTTACAGTGCATATGAACCAAAGCAGATGTGTGTACTGGTACCTTAAAAACAGTCATGTTTGTGATTTTTTTCTGCCTTCATATCAGGATGTTCAGGTAGCAGATGATAATCATTAACTGATGACATTAGAAAACAAATTACATTTGCTCCAGGTGAGGCTTGAACTCACAACCTCGGCATTGCTCAACAGATACTGTCTTATAAGTACCGCGCGCTAACCGATTGCGCCACAGGAGCACATGGTCAAAGTGTATTATTTTTAGTTGAGTGATTTTAGCATCGAGTTGACTAAGTATATTAACTTGGTTTATTAATTTTAAATTAGTTACTTTTTAAATCCACTAAACTACTGCACCCAATACTAAAGTACCTAATAAAAGTACTATTCTAATCATAAGTTAATCAATTATATTGTGCATTTGTGTTATTGCCCAGTTTTATGTATCCTTAGGTGTATATTGCAATGAATTCATGCCATTGCTGTACAGTTCAATATTATCAAAATTGTAAAATAATTCCTGTTTATAAATAATTCCTGTTTATTTATCTTAAATAATATTTGCTATAAATATATGTAACTTCAATGTTGCATAGGGAAAATATACACTATAATACCAAAAAGTGCAGTATCTTTAAATAAAAATAAGTTAAATCTCACTTGTGCTCTATATTTAAAGGTAAACATTGTTTTTTTGGTCTGTAGCACCTAAATTGTCAGTAAAGTCAGTGTCCAAAGAAATATAAAAAGCAGAAAATTACCCTTTTGATGACATGGATGAAAGGACTTCAAGAAACCCATCAGCAATTGCCATAGACATTGTTATTTTGTAGCCACTCTGATATTAAATTGCAATTAAAACTTAATAGGTATGTTTTGGTATATATGGATTTCATGCAATACCATTAAGACAGTCACCTGCATTGAAAAAAAGCATAACTTCTTGAATGAGAATGAGCATCAAAGGAACATGTATCCTAGATGTGACTTGAAGCCACTGTCCCAGGTGATAGCAAACTTATCCGGAAACTAATCCACAATGTCATCAGGATAAATGTCTGCTTTTAGATACAGGGCCATAATTTTGCAAGCTGAACAGTACCGGATTGTTAAGCAGATAAAAGTTTCTGGTGGAGCCATTTGTGCAGTATCAAGCAAGAATAAAGGGAACATCTCCAGTAATTATATGGATGAAATAAAGCCCAGATGAGACTTGAAACCACAATCCCTAGCTTAGGAGGCCAGTGCCTTATCCATTAGGCCAGTGGGGCTTAGTAACATCTTTGAGTGAAACTGATTTTTTCATTAGTATAATCATTAATTGTTGCAATATAGGAAAGCCGTTTATTTGTGTTCTTTGCTTTACAAATCCCAGCATGAAATGTGATTGTACTAACCAGACCTAATAGTGTGGACCCTCATGTTACATTGCAGCAAAACAGATTGATGCAAGTCTTTTACCAATAAAGAGGTAGTCTTTTGCATTCCATTTTGTTGACTAACTAAAGTAATTATTACAGTGCATATGAACCAAAGCAGATGTGTGTACTGGTACCTTAAAAACAGTCATGTTTGTGATTTTTTTCTGCCTTCATATCAGGATGTTCAGGTAGCAGATGATAATCATTAACTGATGACATTAGAAAAAAAATTACATTTGCTCCAGGTGAGGCTTGAACTCACAACCTCGGCATTGCTCAACAGATACTGTCTTATAAGTACTGCGCGCTGACCGATTGCACCACAGGAGCACATGGTCAAAGTGTATTATTTTTAGTTGAGTGATTTTAGCATCGAGTTGACTAAGTATATTAACTTGGTTTATTAATTTTAAATTAGTTACTTTTTAAATCCACTAAACTACTGCACCCAATACTAAAGTACCTAATAAAAGTAATATTCTAATCATAAGTTAATCAATTATATTGTGCATTTGTGTTATTGCCCAGTTTTATGTATCCTTAGGTGTATATTGCAATGAATTCATGCCATTGCTGTACAGTTCAATATTATCAAAATTGTAAAATAATTCCTGTTTATAAATAATTCCTGTTTATTTATCTTAAATAATATTTGCTATAAATATATGTAACTTCAATGTTGCATAGGGAAAATATACACTATAATACCAAAAAGTGCAGTATCTTTAAATAAAAATAAGTTAAATCTCACTTGTGCTCTATATTTAAAGGTAAACATTGTTTTTTTGGTCTGTAGCACCTAAATTGTCAGTAAAGTCAGTGTCCAAAGAAATATAAAAAGCAGAAAATTACCCTTTTGATGACATGGATGAAAGGACTTCAAGAAACCCATCAGCAATTGCCATAGACATTGTTATTTTGTAGCCACTCTGATATTAAATTGCAATTAAAACTTAATAGGTATGTTTTGGTATATATGGATTTCATGCAATACCATTAAGACAGTCACCTGCATTGAAAAAAAGCATAACTTCTAGAATGAGCATCAAAGGAACATGTATCCTAGATGTGACTTGAAGCCACTGTCACAGGTGATAGCAAACTTATCCGGAAACTAATCCACAATGTCATCAGGATAAATGTCTGCTTTTAGATACAGGGCCATAATTTTGCAAGCTGAACAGTACCGGATTGTTAAGCAGATAAAAGTTTCTGGTGGAGCCATTTGTGCAGTATCAAGCAAGAATAAAGGGAACATCTCCAGTAATTATATGGATGAAATAAAGCCCAGATGAGACTTGAAACCACAATCCCTAGCTTAGGAGGCCAGTGCCTTATCCATTAGGCCAGTGGGGCTTAGTAACATCTTTGTGTGAAACTGATTTTTTCATTAGTATAATCATTAATTGTTGCGATATAGGAAAGCCGTTTATTTGTGTTCTTTGCTTTACAAATCCCAGCATGAAATGTGATTGTACTAACCAGACCTAATAGTGTGGACCCTCATGTTACATTGCAGCAAAACAGATTGATGCAACTCTTTTACCAATAAAGAGGTAGTCTTTTGCATTCCATTTTGTTGACTAACTAAAGTAATGTTTACAGTGCATATGAACCAAAGTAGATGTGTGTACTGGTACCTTAAAAACAGTCATGTTTGTGATTTTTTTCTGCCTTCATATCAGGATGTTCAGCTAGCAGATGATAATCATTAACTGATGACATTAGAAAAAAAATTACATTTGCTCCAGGTGAGGCTTGAACTCACAATCTCGGCATTGCTCAACAGATAGTGTCTTATAAGTACCGCGTGCTAACCGATTGCGCCACAGGAGCACATGGTCAAAGTGTATTATTTTTAGTTGAGTGATTTTAGCATCGAGTTGACTAAGTATATTAACTTGGTTTATTAATTTTAAATTAGTTACTTTTTAAATCCACTAAACTACTGCACCCAATACTAAAGTACCTAATAAAAGTACTATTCTAATCATAAGTTAATCAATTATATTGTGCATTTGTGTTATTGCCCAGTTTTATGTATCCTTAGGTGTATATTGCAATGAATTCATGCCATTGCTGTACAGTTCAATATTATCAAAATTGTAAAATAATTCCTGTTTATAAATAATTCCTGTTTATTTATCTTAAATAATATTTGCTATAAATATATGTAACTTCAATGTTGCATAGGGAAAATATACACTATAATACCAAAAAGTGCAGTATCTTTAAATAAAAATAAGTTAAATCTCACTTGTGCTCTATATTTAAAGGTAAACATTGTTTTTTTGGTCTGTAGCACCTAAATTGTCAGTATAGTCAGTGTCCAAAGAAATATAAAAAGCAGAAAATTACCCTTTTGATGACATGGATGAAAGGACTTCAAGAAACCCATCAGCAATTGCCATAGACATTGTTATTTTGTAGCCACTCTGATATTAAATTGCAATTAAAACTTAATAGGTATGTTTTGGTATATATGGATTTCATGCAATACCATTAAGACAGTCACCTGCATTGAAAAAAAGCATAACTTCTAGAATGAGAATGAGCATCAAAGGAACATGCATCCTAGATGAGACTTGAAGCCACTGTCCCAGGTGATAGCAAACTTATCCGGAAACTAATCCACAATGTCATCAGGATAAATGTCTGCTTTTAGATACAGGGCCATAATTTTGCAAGCTGAACAGTACCGGATTGTTAAGCAGATAAAAGTTTCTGGTGGAGCCATTTGTGCAGTATCAAGCAAGAATAAAGGGAACATCTCCAGTAATTATATGGATGAAATAAAGCCCAGATGAAACTTGAAACCACAATCCCTAGCTTAGGAGGCCAGTGCCTTATCCATTAGGCCGGTGGGGCTTAGTAACATATTTGTGTGAAACTGATTTTTTCATTAGTATAATCATTAATTGTTGTGATATAGGAAAGCCGTTTATTTGTGTTCTTTGCTTTACAAATCCCAGCATGAAATGTGATTGTACTAACCAGACCTAATAGTGTGGACCCTCATGTTACATTGCAGCAAAACAGATTGATGCAACTCTTTTACCAATAAAGAGGTAGTCTTTTGCATTCCATTTTGTTGACTAACTAAAGTAATGTTTACAGTGCATATGAACCAAAGCAGATGTGTGTACTGGTACCTTAAAAACAGTCATGTTTGTGATTTTTTTCTGCCTTCATATCAGGATGTTCAGTTAGCAGATGATAATCATTAACTGATGACATTAGAAAAAAAATTACATTTGCTCCAGGTGAGGCTTGAACTCACAACCTCAGCATTGCTCAACAGATACTGTCTTATAAGTACCACGCGCTAACCGATTGCGCCACAGGAGCACATGGTCAAAGTGTATTATTTTTAGTTGAGTGATTTTAGCATCGAGTTGACTAAGTATATTAACTTGGTTTATTAATTTTAAATTAGTTACTTTTTAAATCCACTAAACTACTGCACCCAATACTAAAGTACCTAATAAAAGTAATATTCTAATCATAAGTTAATCAATTATATTGTGCATTTGTGTTATTGCCCAGTATTATGTATCCTTAGGTGTATATTGCAATGAATTCATGCCATTGCTGTACAGTTCAATATTATCAAAATTGTAAAATAATTCCTGTTTATAAATAATTTCTGTTTATTTATCTTAAATAATATTTGCTATAAATATATGTAACTTCAATGTTGCATAGGGAAAATATACACTATAATACCAAAAAGTGCAGTATCTTTAAATAAAAATAAGTTAAATCTCACTTGTGCTCTATATTTAAAGGTAAACATTGTTTTTTTGGTCTGTAGCACCTAAATTGTCAGTAAAGTCAGTGTCCAAAGAAATATAAAAAGCAGAAAATTACCCTTTTGATGACATGGATGAAAGGACTTCAAGAAACCCATCAGCAATTGCCATAGACATTGTTATTTTGTAGCCACTCTGATATTAAATTGCAATTAAAACTTAATAGGTATGTTTTGGTATATATGGATTTCATGCAATACCATTAAGACAGTCACCTGCATTGAAAAAAAGCATAACTTCTAGAATGAGAATGAGCATCAAAGGAACATGCATCCTAGATGAGACTTGAAGCCACTGTCCCAGGTGATAGCAAACTTATCCGGAAACTAATCCACAATGTCATCAGGATAAATGTCTGCTTTTAGATACAGGGCCATAATTTTGCAAGCTGAACAGTACCGGATTGTTAAGCAGATAAAAGTTTCTGGTGGAGCCATTTGTGCAGTATCAAGCAAGAATAAAGGGAACATCTCCAGTAATTATATGGATGAAATAAAGCCCAGATGAGACTTGAAACCACAATCCCTAGCTTAGGAGGCCAGTGCCTTATCCATTAGGCCAGTGGGGCTTAGTAACATCTTTGTGTGAAACTGATTTTTTCATTAGTATAATCATTAATTGTTGCGATATAGGAAAGCTGTTTATTTGTGTTCTTTGCTTTACAAATCCCAGCATGAAATGTGATTGTACTAACCAGACCTAATAGTGTGGACCCTCATGTTACATTGCAGCAAAACAGATTGATGCAACTCTTTTACCAATAAAGAGGTAGTCTTTTGCATTCCATTTTGTTGACTAACTAAAGTAATGTTTACAGTGCATATGAACCAAAGCAGATGTGTGTACTGGTACCTTAAAAACAGTCATGTTTGTGATTTTTTTCTGCCTTCATATCAGGATGTTCAGGTAGCAGATGATAATCATTAACTGATGACATTAGAAAAAAAATTACATTTGCTCCAGGTGAGGCTTGAACTCACAACCTCGGCATTGCTCAACAGATACTGTCTTATAAGTACCGCGCGCTAACCGATTGCACCACAGGAGCACATGGTCAAAGTGTATTATTTTTAGTTGAGTGATTTTAGCATCGAGTTGACTAAGTATATTAACTTGGTTTATTAATTTTAAATTAGTTACTTTTTAAATCCACTAAACTACTGCACCCAATACTAAAGTACCTAATAAAAGTAATATTCTAATCATAAGTTAATCAATTATATTGTGCATTTGTGTTATTGCCCAGTTTTATGTATCCTTAGGTGTATATTGCAATGAATTCATGCCATTGCTGTAGAGTTCAATATTATCAAAATTGTAAAATAATTCCTGTTTATAAATAATTCCTGTTTATTTATCTTAAATAATATTTGCTATAAATATATGTAACTTCAATGTTGCATAGGGAAAATATACACTATAATACCAAAAAGTGCAGTATCTTTAAATAAAAATAAGTTAAATCTCACTTGTGCTCTATATTTAAAGGTAAACATTGTTTTTTTGGTCTGTAGCACCTAAATTGTCAGTAAAGTCAGTGTCCAAAGAAATATAAAAAGCAGAAAATTACCCTTTTGATGACATGGATGAAAGGACTTCAAGAAACCCATCAGCAATTGCCATAGACATTGTTATTTTGTAGCCACTCTGATATTAAATTGCAATTAAAACTTAATAGGTATGTTTTGGTATATATGGATTTCATGCAATACCATTAAGACAGTCACCTGCATTGAAAAAAAGCATAACTTCTAGAATGAGAATGAGCATCAAAGGAACATGCATCCTAGATGAGACTTGAAGCCACTGTCCCAGGTGATAGCAAACTTATCCGGAAACTAATACACAATGTCATCAGGATAAATGTCTGCTTTTAGATACAGGGCCATAATTTTGCAAGCTGAACAGTACCGGATTGTTAAGCAGATAAAAGTTTCTGGTGGAGCCATTTGTGCAGTATCAAGCAAGAATAAAGGGAACATCTCCAGTAATTATATGGATGAAATAAAGCCCAGATGAGACTTGAAACCACAATCCCTAGCTTAGGAGGCCAGTGCCTTATCCATTAGGCCAGTGGGGCTTAGTAACATCTTTGTGTGAAACTGATTTTTTCATTAGTATAATCATTAATTGTTGCGATATAGGAAAGCTGTTTATTTGTGTTCTTTGCTTTACAAATCCCAGTATGAAATGTGATTGTACTAACCAGACCTAATAGTGTGGACCCTCATGTTACATTGCAGCAAAACAGATTGATGCAACTCTTTTACCAATAAAGAGGTAGTCTTTTGCATTCCATTTTGTTGACTAACTAAAGTAATGTTTACAGTGCATATGAACCAAAGCAGATGTGTGTACTGGTACCTTAAAAACAGTCATGTTTGTGATTTTTTTCTGCCTTCATATCAGGATGTTCAGGTAGCAGATGATAATCATTAACTGATGACATTAGAAAAAAAATTACATTTGCTCCAGGTGAGGCTTGAACTCACAACCTCGGCATTGCTCAACAGATACTGTCTTATAAGTACTGCGCGCTAACCGATTGCGCCACAGGAGCACATGGTCAAAGTGTATTATTTTTAGTTGAGTGATTTTAGCATCGAGTTGACTAAGTATATTAACTTGGTTTATTAATTTTAAATTAGTTACTTTTTAAATCCACTAAACTACTGCACCCAATACTAAAGTACCTAATAAAAGTAATATTCTAATCATAAGTTAATCAATTATATTGTGCATTTGTGTTATTGCCCAGTTTTATGTATCCTTAGGTGTATATTGCAATGAATTCATGCCATTGCTGTACAGTTCAATATTATCAAAATTGTAAAATAATTCCTGTTTATAAATAATTCCTGTTTATTTATCTTAAATAATATTTGCTATAAATATATGTAACTTCAATGTTGCATAGGGAAAATATACACTATAATACCAAAAAGTGCAGTATCTTTAAATAAAAATAAGTTAAATCTCACTTGTGCTCTATATTTAAAGGTAAACATTGTTTTTTTGGTCTGTAGCACCTAAATTGTCAGTAAAGTCAGTGTCCAAAGAAATATAAAAAGCAGAAAATTACCCTTTTGATGACATGGATGAAAGGACTTCAAGAAACCCATCAGCAATTGCCATAGACATTGTTATTTTGTAGCCACTCTGATATTAAATTGCAATTAAAACTTAATAGGTATGTTTTGGTATATATGGATTTCATGCAATACCATTAAGACAGTCACCTGCATTGAAAAAAAGCATAACTTCTAGAATGAGAATGAGCATCAAAGGAACATGCATCCTAGATGAGACTTGAAGCCACTGTCCCAGGTGATAGCAAACTTATCCGGAAACTAATCCACAATGTCATCAGGATAAATGTCTGCTTTTAGATACAGGGCCATAATTTTGCAAGCTGAACAGTACCGGATTGTTAAGCAGATAAAAGTTTCTGGTGGAGCCATTTGTGCAGTATCAAGCAAGAATAAAGGGAACATCTCCAGTAATTATATGGATGAAATAAAGCCCAGATGAGACTTGAAACCACAATCCCTAGCTTAGGAGGCCAGTGCCTTATCCATTAGGCCAGTGGGGCTTAGTAACATCTTTGTGTGAAACTGATTTTTTCATTAGTATAATCATTAATTGTTGCGATATAGGAAAGCCGTTTATTTGTGTTCTTTGCTTTACAAATCCCAGCATGAAATGTGATTGTACTAACCAGACCTAATAGTGTGGACCCTCATGTTACATTGCAGCAAAACAGATTGATGCAACTCTTTTACCAATAAAGAGGTAGTCTTTTGCATTCCATTTTGTTGACTAACTAAAGTAATGTTTACAGTGCATATGAACCAAAGCAGATGTGTGTACTGGTACCTTAAAAACAGTCATGTTTGTGATTTTTTTCTGCCTTCATATCAGGATGTTCAGGTAGCAGATGATAATCATTAACTGATGACATTAGAAAAAAAATTACATTTGCTCCAGGTGTGGCTTGAACTCACAACCTCGGCATTGCTCAACAGATACTGTCTTATAAGTACTGCGCGCTGACCGATTGCACCACATGAGCACATGGTCAAAGTGTATTATTTTTAGTTGAGTGATTTTAGCATCGAGTTGACTAAGTATATTAACTTGGTTTATTAATTTTAAATTAGTTACTTTTTAAATCCACTAAACTACTGCACACAATACTAAAGTACCTAATAAAAGTAATATTCTAATCATAAGTTAATCAATTATATTGTGCATTTGTGTTATTGCCCAGTTTTATGTATCCTTAGGTGTATATTGCAATGAATTCATGCCATTGCTGTACAGTTCAATATTATCAAAATTGTAAAATAATTCCTGTTTATAAATAATTTCTGTTTATTTATCTTAAATAATATTTGCTAAAAATATATGTAACTTCAATGTTGCATAGGGAAAATATACACTATATTACCAAAAAGTGCAGTATCTTTAAATAAAAATAAGTTAAATCTCACTTGTGCTCTATATTTAAAGGTAAACATTGTTTTTTTGGTCTGTAGCACCTAAATTGTCAGTAAAGTCAGTGTCCAAAGAAATATAAAAAGCAGAAAATTACCCTTTTGATGACATGGATGAAAGGACTTCAAGAAACCCATCAGCAATTGCCATAGACATTGTTATTTTGTAGCCACTCTGATATTAAATTGCAATTAAAACTTAATAGGTATGTTTTGGTATATATGGATTTCATGCAATACCATTAAGACAGTCACCTGCATTGAAAAAAAGCATAACTTCTAGAATGAGAATGAGCATCAAAGGAACATGCATCCTAGATGAGACTTGAAGCCACTGTCCCAGGTGATAGCAAACTTATCCGGAAACTAATCCACAATGTCATCAGGATAAATGTCTGCTTTTAGATACAGGGCCATAATTTTGCAAGCTGAACAGTACCGGATTGTTAAGCAGATAAAAGTTTCTGGTGGAGCCATTTGTGCAGTATCAAGCAAGAATAAAGGGAACATCTCCAGTAATTATATGGATGAAACAAAGCCCAGATGAGACTTGAAACCACAATCCCTAGCTTAGGAGGCCAGTGCCTTATCCATTAGGCCAGTGGGGCTTAGTAACATCTTTGTTTGAAACTGATTTTTTCATTAGTATAATCATTAATTGTTGCGATATAGGAAAGCTGTTTATTTGTGTTCTTTGCTTTACAAATCCCAGCATGAAATGTGATTGTACTAACCAGACCTAATAGTGTGGACCCTCATGTTACATTGCAGCAAAACAGATTGATGCAACTCTTTTACCAATAAAGAGGTAGTCTTTTGCATTCCATTTTGTTGACTAACTAAAGTAATGTTTACAGTGCATATGAACCAAAGCAGATGTGTGTACTGGTACCTTAAAAACAGTCATGTTTGTGATTTTTTTCTGCCTTCATATCAGGATGTTCAGGTAGCAGATGATAATCATTAACTGATGACATTAGAAAAAAAATTACATTTGCTCCAGGTGAGGCTTGAACTCACAACCTCGGCATTGCTCAACAGATACTGTCTTATAAGTACCGCGCGCTAACCGATTGCGCCACAGGAGCACATGGTCAAAGTGTATTATTTTTAGTTGAGTGATTTTAGCATCGAGTTGACTAAGTATATTAACTTGGTTTATTAATTTTAAATTAGTTACTTTTTAAATCCACTAAACTACTGCACCCAATACTAAAGTACCTAATAAAAGTAATATTCTAATCATAAGTTAATCAATTATATTGTGCATTTGTGTTATTGCCCAGTTTTATGTATCCTTAGGTGTATATTGCAATGAATTCATGCCATTGCTGTACAGTTCAATATTATCAAAATTGTAAAATAATTCCTGTTTATAAATAATTCCTGTTTATTTATCTTAAATAATATTTGCTATAAATATATGTAACTTCAATGTTGCATAGGGAAAATATACACTATAATACCAAAAAGTGCAGTATCTTTAAATAAAAATAAGTTAAATCTCACTTGTGCTCTATATTTAAAGGTAAACATTGTTTTTTTGGTCTGTAGCACCTAAATTGTCAGTAAAGTCAGTGTCCAAAGAAATATAAAAAGCAGAAAATTACCCTTTTGATGACATGGATGAAAGGACTTCAAGAAACCCATCAGCAATTGCCATAGACATTGTTATTTTGTAGCCACTCTGATATTAAATTGCAATTAAAACTTAATAGGTATGTTTTGGTATATATGGATTTCATGCAATACCATTAAGACAGTCACCTGCATTGAAAAAAAGCATAACTTCTAGAATGAGAATGAGCATCAAAGGAACATGCATCCTAGATGAGACTTGAAGCCACTGTCCCAGGTGATAGCAAACTTATCCGGAAACTAATCCACAATGTCATCAGGATAAATGTCTGCTTTTAGATACAGGGCCATAATTTTGCAAGCTGAACAGTACCGGATTGTTAAGCAGATAAAAGTTTCTGGTGGAGCCATTTGTGCAGTATCAAGCAAGAATAAAGGGAACATCTCCAGTAATTATATGGATGAAATAAAGCCCAGATGAGACTTGAAACCACAATCCCTAGCTTAGGAGGCCAGTGCCTTATCCATTAGGCCAGTGGGGCTTAGTAACATCTTTGTGTGAAACTGATTTTTTCATTAGTATAATCATTAATTGTTGCGATATAGGAAAGCCGTTTATTTGTGTTCTTTGCTTTACAAATCCCAGCATGAAATGTGATTGTACTAACCAGACCTAATAGTGTGGACCCTCATGTTACATTGCAGCAGAACAGATTGATGCAACTCTTTTACCAATAAAGAGGTAGTCTTTTGCATTCCATTTTGTTGACTAACTAAAGTAATGTTTACAGTGCATATGAACCAAAGCAGATGTGTGTACTGGTACCTTAAAAACAGTCATGTTTGTGATTTTTTTCTGCCTTCATATCAGGATGTTCAGGTAGCAGATGATAATCATTAACTGATGACATTAGAAAAAAAATTACATTTGCTCCAGGTGTGGCTTGAACTCACAACCTCGGCATTGCTCAACAGATACTGTCTTATAAGTACTGCGCGCTGACCGATTGCACCACATGAGCACATGGTCAAAGTGTATTATTTTTAGTTGAGTGATTTTAGCATCGAGTTGACTAAGTATATTAACTTGGTTTATTAATTTTAAATTAGTTACTTTTTAAATCCACTAAACTACTGCACCCAATACTAAAGTACCTAATAAAAGTAATATTCTAATCATAAGTTAATCAATTATATTGTGCATTTGTGTTATTGCCCAGTTTTATGTATCCTTAGGTGTATATTGCAATGAATTCATGCCATTGCTGTACAGTTCAATATTATCAAAATTGTAAAATAATTCCTGTTTATAAATAATTTCTGTTTATTTATCTTAAATAATATTTGCTAAAAATATATGTAACTTCAATGTTGCATAGGGAAAATATACACTATATTACCAAAAAGTGCAGTATCTTTAAATAAAAATAAGTTAAATCTCACTTGTGCTCTATATTTAAAGGTAAACATTGTTTTTTTGGTCTGTAGCACCTAAATTGTCAGTAAAGTCAGTGTCCAAAGAAATATAAAAAGCAGAAAATTACCCTTTTGATGACATGGATGAAAGGACTTCAAGAAACCCATCAGCAATTGCCATAGACATTGTTATTTTGTAGCCACTCTGATATTAAATTGCAATTAAAACTTAATAGGTATGTTTTGGTATATATGGATTTCATGCAATACCATTAAGACAGTCACCTGCATTGAAAAAAAGCATAACTTCTAGAATGAGAATGAGCATCAAAGGAACATGCATCCTAGATGAGACTTGAAGCCACTGTCCCAGGTGATAGCAAACTTATCCGGAAACTAATCCACAATGTCATCAGGATAAATGTCTGCTTTTAGATACAGGGCCATAATTTTGCAAGCTGAACAGTACCGGATTGTTAAGCAGATAAAAGTTTCTGGTGGAGCCATTTGTGCAGTATCAAGCAAGAATAAAGGGAACATCTCCAGTAATTATATGGATGAAATAAAGCCCAGATGAGACTTGAAACCACAATCCCTAGCTTAGGAGGCCAGTGCCTTATCCATTAGGCCAGTGGGGCTTAGTAACATCTTTGTGTGAAACTGATTTTTTCATTAGTATAATCATTAATTGTTGCGATATAGGAAAGCCGTTTATTTGTGTTCTTTGCTTTACAAATCCCAGCATGAAATGTGATTGTACTAACCAGACCTAATAGTGTGGACCCTCATGTTACATTGCAGCAAAACAGATTGATGCAACTCTTTTACCAATAAAGAGGTAGTCTTTTGCATTCCATTTTGTTGACTAACTAAAGTAATGTTTACAGTGCATATGAACCAAAGCAGATGTGTGTACTGGTACCTTAAAAACAGTCATGTTTGTGATTTTTTTCTGCCTTCATATCAGGATGTTCAGGTAGCAGATGATAATCATTAACTGATGACATTAGAAAAAAAATTACATTTGCTCCAGGTGTGGCTTGAACTCACAACCTCGGCATTGCTCAACAGATACTGTCTTATAAGTACTGCGCGCTGACCGATTGCACCACATGAGCACATGGTCAAAGTGTATTATTTTTAGTTGAGTGATTTTAGCATCGAGTTGACTAAGTATATTAACTTGGTTTATTAATTTTAAATTAGTTACTTTTTAAATCCACTAAACTACTGCACCCAATACTAAAGTACCTAATAAAAGTAATATTCTAATCATAAGTTAATCAATTATATTGTGCATTTGTGTTATTGCCCAGTTTTATGTATCCTTAGGTGTATATTGCAATGAATTCATGCCATTGCTGTACAGTTCAATATTATCAAAATTGTAAAATAATTCCTGTTTATAAATAATTTCTGTTTATTTATCTTAAATAATATTTGCTAAAAATATATGTAACTTCAATGTTGCATAGGGAAAATATACACTATATTACCAAAAAGTGCAGTATCTTTAAATAAAAATAAGTTAAATCTCACTTGTGCTCTATATTTAAAGGTAAACATTGTTTTTTTGGTCTGTAGCACCTAAATTGTCAGTAAAGTCAGTGTCCAAAGAAATATAAAAAGCAGAAAATTACCCTTTTGATGACATGGATGAAAGGACTTCAAGAAACCCATCAGCAATTGCCATAGACATTGTTATTTTGTAGCCACTCTGATATTAAATTGCAATTAAAACTTAATAGGTATGTTTTGGTATATATGGATTTCATGCAATACCATTAAGACAGTCACCTGCATTGAAAAAAAGCATAACTTCTAGAATGAGAATGAGCATCAAAGGAACATGCATCCTAGATGAGACTTGAAGCCACTGTCCCAGGTGATAGCAAACTTATCCGGAAACTAATCCACAATGTCATCAGGATAAATGTCTGCTTTTAGATACAGGGCCATAATTTTGCAAGCTGAACAGTACCGGATTGTTAAGCAGATAAAAGTTTCTGGTGGAGCCATTTGTGCAGTATCAAGCAAGAATAAAGGGAACATCTCCAGTAATTATATGGATGAAATAAAGCCCAGATGAGACTTGAAACCACAATCCCTAGCTTAGGAGGCCAGTGCCTTATCCATTAGGCCAGTGGGGCTTAGTAACATCTTTGTGTGAAACTGATTTTTTCATTAGTATAATCATTAATTGTTGCGATATAGGAAAGCTGTTTATTTGTGTTCTTTGCTTTACAAATCCCAGCATGAAATGTGATTGTACTAACCAGACCTAATAGTGTGGACCCTCATGTTACATTGCAGCAAAACAGATTGATGCAACTCTTTTACCAATAAAGAGGTAGTCTTTTGCATTCCATTTTGTTGACTAACTAAAGTAATGTTTACAGTGCATATGAACCAAAGCAGATGTGTGTACTGGTACCTTAAAAACAGTCATGTTTGTGATTTTTTTCTGCCTTCATATCAGGATGTTCAGGTAGCAGATGATAATCATTAACTGATGACATTAGAAAAAAAATTACATTTGCTCCAGGTGAGGCTTGAACTCACAACCTCGGCATTGCTCAACAGATACTGTCTTATAAGTACCGCGCGCTAACCGATTGCGCCACAGGAGCACATGGTCAAAGTGTATTATTTTTAGTTGAGTGATTTTAGCATCGAGTTGACTAAGTATATTAACTTGGTTTATTAATTTTAAATTAGTTACTTTTTAAATCCACTAAACTACTGCACCCAATACTAAAGTACCTAATAAAAGTACTATTCTAATCATAAGTTAATCAATTATATTGTGCATTTGTGTTATTGCCCAGTTTTATGTATCCTTAGGTGTATATTGCAATGAATTCATGCCATTGCTGTACAGTTCAATATTATCAAAATTGTAAAATAATTCCTGTTTATAAATAATTCCTGTTTATTTATCTTAAATAATATTTGCTATAAATATATGTAACTTCAATGTTGCATAGGGAAAATATACACTATAATACCAAAAAGTGCAGTATCTTTAAATAAAAATAAGTTAAATCTCACTTGTGCTCTATATTTAAAGGTAAACATTGTTTTTTTGGTCTGTAGCACCTAAATTGTCAGTAAAGTCAGTGTCCAAAGAAATATATAAAGCAGAAAATTACCCTTTTGATGACATGGATGAAAGGACTTCAAGAAACCCATCAGCAATTGCCATAGACATTGTTATTTTGTAGCCACTCTGATATTAAATTGCAATTAAAACTTAATAGGTATGTTTTGGTATATATGGATTTCATGCAATACCATTAAGACAGTCACCTGCATTGAAAAAAAGCATAACTTCTAGAATGAGAATGAGCATCAAAGGAACATGCATCCTAGATGAGACTTGAAGCCACTGTCCCAGGTGATAGCAAACTTATCCAGAAACTAATCCACAATGTCATCAGGATAAATGTCTGCTTTTAGATACAGGGCCATAATTTTGCAAGCTGAACAGTACCGGATTGTTAAGCAGATAAAAGTTTCTGGTGGAGCCATTTGTGCAGTATCAAGCAAGAATAAAGGGAACATCTCCAGTAATTATATGGATGAAATAAAGCCCAGATGAGACTTGAAACCACAATCCCTAGCTTAGGAGGCCAGTGCCTTATCCATTAGGCCAGTGGGGCTTAGTAACATCTTTGTGTGAAACTGATTTTTTCATTAGTATAATCATTAATTGTTGCGATATAGGAAAGCCGTTTATTTGTGTTCTTTGCTTTACAAATCCCAGCATGAAATGTGATTGTACTAACCAGACCTAATAGTGTGGACCCTCATGTTACATTGCAGCAAAACAGATTGATGCAACTCTTTTACCAATAAAGAGGTAGTCTTTTGCATTCCATTTTGTTGACTAACTAAAGTAATGTTTACAGTGCATATGAACCAAAGCAGATGTGTGTACTGGTACCTTAAAAACAGTCATGTTTGTGATTTTTTTCTGCCTTCATATAAGGATGTTCAGGTAGCAGATGATAATCATTAACTGATGACATTAGAAAAAAAATTACGTTTGCTCCAGGTGAGGCTTGAACTCACAACCTCGGCATTGCTCAACAGATACTGTCTTATAAGTACTGCGCGCTGACCGATTGCACCACAGGAGCACATGGTCAAAGTGTATTATTTTTAGTTGAGTGATTTTAGCATCGAGTTGACTAAGTATATTGACTTGGTTTATTAATTTTAAATTAGTTACTTTTTAAATCCACTAAACTACTGCACCCAATACTAAAGTACCTAATAAAAGTAATATTCTAATCATAAGTTAATCAATTATATTGTGCATTTGTGTTATTGCCCAGTTTTATGTATCCTTAGGTGTATATTGCAATGAATTCATGCCATTGCTGTACAGTTCAATATTATCAAAATTGTAAAATAATTCCTGTTTATAAATAATTCCTGTTTATTTATCTTAAATAATATTTGCTATAAATATATGTAACTTCAATGTTGCATAGGGAAAATATACACTATAATACCAAAAAGTGCAGTATCTTTAAATAAAAATAAGTTAAATCTCACTTGTGCTCTATATTTAAAGGTAAACATTGTTGTTTTGGTCTGTAGCACCTAAATTGTCAGTAAAGTCAGTGTCCAAAGAAATATAAAAATCAGAAAATTACCCTTTTGATGACATGGATGAAAGGACTTCAAGAAACCCATCAGCAATTGCCATAGACATTGTTATTTTGTAGCCACTCTGATATTAAATTGCAATTAAAACTTAATAGGTATGTTTTGGTATATATGGATTTCATGCAATACCATTAAGACAGTCACCTGCATTGAAAAAAAGCATAACTTCTAGAATGAGAATGAGCTTCAAAGGAACATGCATCCTAGATGAGACTTGAAGCCACTGTCCCAGGTGATAGCAAACTTATCCGGAAACTAATCCACAATGTCATCAGGATAAATGTCTGCTTTTTGATACAGGGCCATAATTTTGCAAGCTGAACAGTACCGGATTGTTAAGCAGATAAAAGTTTCTGGTGGAGCCATTTGTGCAGTATCAAGCAAGAATAAAGGGAACATCTCCAGTAATTATATGGATGAAATAAAGCCCAGATGAGACTTGAAACCACAATCCCTAGCTTAGGAGGCCAGTGCCTTATCCATTAGGCAAGTGGGGCTTAGTAACATCTTTGTGTGAAACTGATTTTTTCATTAGTATAATCATTAATTGTTGCGATATAGGAAAGCCGTTTATTTCTGTTCTTTGCTTTACAAATCCCAGCATGAAATGTGATTGTACTAACCAGACCTAATAGTGTGGACCCTCATGTTACATTGCAGCAAAACAGATTGATGCAACTCTTTTACCAATAAAGAGGTAGTCTTTTGCATTCCATTTTGTTGACTAACTAAAGTAATGTTTACAGTGCATATGAACCAAAGCAGATGTGTGTACTGGTACCTTAAAAACAGTCATGTTTGTGATTTTTTTCTGCCTTCATATCAGGATGTTCAGGTAGCAGATGATAATCATTAACTGATGACATTAGAAAAAAAATTACATTTGCTCCAGGTGAGGCTTGAACTCACAACCTCAGCATTGCTCAACAGATACTGTCTTATAAGTACTGCGCGCTGACCGATTGCACCACAGGAGCACATCGTCAAAGTGTATTATTTTTAGTTGAGTGATTTTAGCATCGAGTTGACTAAGTATATTAACTTGGTTTATTAATTTTAAATTAGTTACTTTTTAAATCCACTAAACTACTGCACCCAATACTAAAGTACCTAATAAAAGTAATATTCTAATCATAAGTTAATCAATTATATTGTGCATTTGTGTTATTGCCCAGTTTTATGTATCCTTAGGTGTATATTGCAATGAATTCATGCCATTGCTGTACAGTTCAATATTATCAAAATTGTAAAATAATTCCTGTTTATAAATAATTCCTGTTTATTTATCTTAAATAATATTTGCTATAAATATATGTAACTTCAATGTTGCATAGGGAAAATATACACTATAATACCATAAAGTGCAGTATCTTTAAATAAAAATAAGTTAAATCTCACTTGTGCTCTATATTTAAAGGTAAACATTGTTTTTTTGGTCTGTAGCACCTAAATTGTCAGTAAAGTCAGTGTCCAAAGAAATATAAAAAGCAGAAAATTACCCTTTTGATGACATGGATGAAAGGACTTCAAGAAACCCATCAGCAATTGCCATAGACATTGTTATTTTGTAGCCACTCTGATATTAAATTGCAATTAAAACTTAATAGGAATGTTTTGGTATATATGGATTTCATGCAATACCATTAAGACAGTCACCTGCATTGAAAAAAAGCATAACTTCTAGAATGAGAATGAGCATCAAAGGAACATACATCCTAGATGAGACTTGAAGCCACTGTCCCAGGTGATAGCAAACTTATCCGGAAACTAATCCACAATGTCATCAGGATAAATGTCTGCTTTTAGATACAGGGCCATAATTTTGCAAGCTGAACAGTACCGGATTGTTAAGCAGATAAAAGTTTCTGGTGGAGCCATTTGTGCAGTATCAAGCAAGAATAAAGGGAACATCTCCAGTAATTATATGGATGAAATAAAGCCCAGATGAGACTTGAAACCACAATCCCTAGCTTAGGAGGACAGTGCCTTATCCATTAGGCCAGTGGGGCTTAGTAACATCTTTGTGTGAAACTGATTTTTTCATTAGTATAATCATTAATTGTTGCGATATAGGAAAGTCGTTTATTTCTGTTCTTTGCTTTACAAATCCCAGCATGAAATGTGATTATACTAACCAGACCTAATAGTGTGGACCCTCATGTTACATTGCAGCAAAACAGATTGATGCAACTCTTTTACCAATAAAGAGGTAGTCTTTTGCATTCCATTTTGTTGACTAACTAAAGTAATGTTTACAGTGCATATGAACCAAAGCAGATGTGTGTACTGGTACCTTAAAAACAGTCATGTTTGTGATTTTTTTCTGCCTTCATATCAGGATGTTCAGGTAGCAGATGATAATCATTAACTGATGACATTAGAAAAAAAATTACATTTGCTCCAGGTGAGGCTTGAACTCACAACCTCGGCATTGCTCAACAGATACTGTCTTATAAGTACTGCACGCTGACCGATTGCACCACAGGAGCACATGGTCAAAGTGTATTATTTTTAGTTGAGTGATTTTAGCATCGAGTTGACTAAGTATATTAACTTGGTTTATTAATTTTAAATTAGTTACTTTTTAAATCCACTAAACTACTGCACCCAATACTAAAGTACCTAATAAAAGTAATATTCTAATCATAAGTTAATCAATTATATTGTGCATTTGTGTTATTGCCCAGTTTTATGTATCCTTAGGTGTATATTGCAATGAATTCATGCCATTGCTGTACAGTTCAATATTATCAAAATTGTAAAATAATTCCTGTTTATAAATAATTCCTGTTTATTTATCTTAAATAATATTTGCTATAAATATATGTAACTTCAATGTTGCATAGGGAAAATATACACTATAATAGCAAAAAGTGCAGTATCTTTAAATAAAAATAAGTTAAATCTCACTTGTGCTCTATATTTAAAGGTAAACATTGTTTTTTTGGTCTGTAGCACCTAAATTGTCAGTAAAGTCAGTGTCCAAAGAAATATAAAAAGCAGAAAATTACCCTTTTGATGACATGGATGAAAGGACTTCAAGAAACCCATCAGCAATTGCCATAGACATTGTTATTTTGTAGCCACTCTGATATTAAATTGCAATTAAAACTTAATAGGTATGTTTTGGTATATATGGATTTCATGCAATACCATTAAGACAGTCACCTGCATTGAAAAAAAGCATAACTTCTAGAATGAGAATGAGCATCAAAGGAACATGCATCCTAGATGAGACTTGAAGCCACTGTCCCAGGTGATAGCAAACTTATCCGGAAACTAATCCACAATGTCATCAGGATAAATGTCTGCTTTTAGATACAGGGCCATAATTTTGCAAGCTGAACAGTACCGGATTGTTAAGCAGATAAAAGTTTCTGGTGGAGCCATTTGTGCAGTATCAAGCAAGAATAAAGGGAACATCTCCAGTAATTATATGGATGAAATAACGCCCAGATGAGACTTGAAACCACAATCCCTAGCTTAGGAGGCCAGTGCCTTATCCATTAGGCCAGTGGGGCTTAGTAACATCTTTGTGTGAAACTGATTTTTTCATTAGTATAATCATTAATTGTTGCGATATAGGAAAGCCGTTTATTTGTGTTCTTTGCTTTACAAATCCCAGCATGAAATGTGATTGTACTAACCAGACCTAATAGTGTGGACCCTCATGTTACATTGCAGCAAAACAGATTGATGCAACTCTTTTACCAATAAAGAGGTAGTCTTTTGCATTCCATTTTGTTGACTAACTAAAGTAATGTTTACAGTGCATATGAACCAAAGCAGATGTGTGTACTGGTACCTTAAAAACAGTCATGTTTGTGATTTTTTTCTGCTTTCATATCAGGATGTTCAGGTAGCAGATGATAATCATTAACTGATGACATTAGAAAAAAAATTACATTTGCTCCAGGTGAGGCTTGAACTCACAACCTCGGCATTGCTCAACAGATACTGTCTTATAAGTACTGCGCGCTGACCAATTGCACCACAGGAGCACATGGTCAAAGTGTATTATTTTTAGTTGAGTGATTTTAGCATCGAGTTGACTAAGTATATTAACTTGGTTTATTAATTTTAAATTAGTTACTTTTTAAATCCACTAAACTACTGCACCCAATACTAAAGTACCTAATAAAAGTAATATTCTAATCATAAGTTAATCAATTATATTGTGCATTTGTGTTATTGCCCAGTTTTATGTATCCTTAGGTGTATATTGCAATGAATTCATGCCATTGCTGTACAGTTCAATATTATCAAAATTGTAAAATAATTCCTGTTTATAAATAATTCCTGTTTATTTATCTTAAATAATATTTGCTATAAATATATGTAACTTCAATGTTGCATAGGGAAAATATACACTATAATACCAAAAAGTGCAGTATCTTTAAATAAAACTAAGTTAAATCTCACTTGTGCTCTATATTTAAAGGTAAACATTGTTTTTTTGGTCTGTAGCACCTAAATTGTCAGTAAAGTCAGTGTCCAAAGAAATATAAAAAGCAGAAAATTACCCTTTTGATGACATGGATGAAAGGACTTCAAGAAACCCATCAGCAATTGCCATAGACATTGTTATTTTGTAGCCACTCTGATATTAAATTGCAATTAAAACTTAATAGGTATGTTTTGGTATATATGGATTTCATGCAATACCATTAAGACAGTCACCTGCATTGAAAAAAAGCATAACTTCTAGAATGAGAATGAGCATCAAAGGAACATGCATCCTAGATGAGACTTGAAGCCACTGTCCCAGGTGATAGCAAACTTATCCGGAAACTAATCCACAATGTCATCAGGATAAATGTCTGCTTTTAGATACAGGGCCATAATTTTGCAAGCTGAACAGTACCGGATTGTTAAGCAGATAAAAGTTTCTGGTGGAGCCATTTGTGCAGTATCAAGCAAGAATAAAGGGAACATCTCCAGTAATTATATGGATGAAATAAAGCCCAGATGAGACTTGAAACCACAATCCCTAGCTTAGGAGGCCAGTGCCTTATCCATTAGGCCAGTGGGGCTTAGTAACATCTTTGTGTGAAACTGATTTTTTCATTAGTATAATCATTAATTGTTGCGATATAGGAAAGCCGTTTATTTGTGTTCTTTGCTTTACAAATCCCAGCATGAAATGTGATTGTACTAACCAGACCTAATAGTGTAGACCCTCATGTTACATTGCAGCAAAACAGATTGATGCAACTCTTTTACCAATAAAGAGGTAGTCTTTTGCATTCCATTTTGTTGACTAACTAAAGTAATGTTTACAGTGCATATGAACCAAAGCAGATGTGTGTACTGGTACCTTAAAAACAGTCAAGTTTGTGATTTTTTTCTGCCTTCATATCAGGATGTTCAGGTAGCAGATGATAATCATTAACTGATGACATTAGAAAAAAAATTACATTTGCTCCAGGTGAGGCTTGAACTCACAACCTCGGCATTGCTCAACAGATACTGTTTTATAAGTACTGCGCGCTGACCGATTGCACCACACGAGCACATGGTCAAAGTGTATTATTTTTAGTTGAGTGATTTTAGCATCGAGTTGACTAAGTATATTAACTTGGTTTATTAATTTTAAATTAGTTACTTTTTAAATCCACTAAACTACTGCACCCAATACTAAAGTACCTAATAAAAGTAATATTCTAATCATAAGTTAATCAATTATATTGTGCATTTGTGTTATTGCCCAGTTTTATGTATCCTTAGGTGTATATTGCAATGAATTCATGCCATTGCTGTACAGTTCAATATTATCAAAATTGTAAAATAATTCCTGTTTATAAATAATTCCTGTTTATTTATCTTAAATAATATTTGCTATAAATATATGTAACTTCAATGTTGCATAGGGAAAATATACACTATAATACCAAAAAGTGCAGTATCTTTAAATAAAAATAAGTTAAATCTCACTTGTGCTCTATATTTAAAGGTAAACATTGTTTTTTTGGTCTGTAGCACCTAAATTGTCAGTAAAGTCAGTGTCCAAAGAAATATAAAAAGCAGAAAATTACCCTTTTGATGACGTGGATGAAAGGACTTCAAGAAACCCATCAGCAATTGCCATAGACATTGTTATTTTGTAGCCACTCTGATATTAAATTGCAATTAAAACTTAATAGGTATGTTTTGGTATATATGGATTTCATGCAATACCATTAAGACAGTCACCTGCATTGAAAAAAAGCATAACTTCTAGAATGAGAATGAGCATCAAAGGAACATGCATCCTAGATGAGACTTGAAGCCACTGTCCCAGGTGATAGCAAACTTATCCGGAAACTAATCCACAATGTCATCAGGATAAATGTCTGCTTTTAGATACAGGGCCATAATTTTGCAAGCTGAACAGTACCGGATTGTTAAGCAGATAAAAGTTTCTGGTGGAGCCATTTGTGCAGTATCAAGCAAGAATAAAGGGAACATCTCCAGTAATTATATGGATGAAATAAAGCCCAGATGAGACTTGAAACCACAATCCCTAGCTTAGGAGGCCAGTGCCTTATCCATTAGGCCAGTGGGGCTTAGTAACATCTTTGTGTGAAACTGATTTTTTCATTAGTATAATCATTAATTGTTGCGATATAGGAAAGCCGTTTATTTGTGTTCTTTGCTTTACAAATCCCAGCATGAAATGTGATTGTACTAACCAGACCTAATAGTGTGGACCCTCATGTTACATTGCAGCAAAACAGATTGATGCAACTCTTTTACCAATAAAGAGGTAGTCTTTTGCATTCCATTTTGTTGACTAACTAAAGTAATGTTTACAGTGCATATGAACCAAAGCAGATGTGTGTACTGGTACCTTAAAAACAGTCATGTTTGTGATTTTTTTCTGCCTTCATATCAGGATGTTCAGGTAGCAGATGATAATCATTAACTGATGACATTAGAAAAAAAATTACATTTGCTCCAGGTGAGGCTTGAACTCACAACCTCGGCATTGCTCAACAGATACTGTCTTATAAGTACTGCGTGCTGACCGATTGCACCACAGGAGCACATGGTCAAAGTGTATTATTTTTAGTTGAGTGATTTTAGCATCGAGTTGACTAAGTATATTAACTTGGTTTATTAATTTTAAATTAGTTACTTTTTAAATCCACTAAACTACTGCACCCAATACTAAAGTACCTAATAAAAGTAATATTCTAATCATAAGTTAATCAATTATATTGTGCATTTGTGTTATTGCCCAGTTTTATGTATCCTTAGGTGTATATTGCAATGAATTCATGCCATTGCTGTACAGTTCAATATTATCAAAATTGTAAAATAATTCCTGTTTATAAATAATTCCTGTTTATTTATCTTAAATAATATTTGCTATAAATATATGTAACTTCAATGTTGCATAGGGAAAATATACACTATAATACCAAAAAGTGCAGTATCTTTAAATAAAAATAAGTTAAATCTCACTTGTGCTCTATATTTAAAGGTAAACATTGTTTTTTTGGTCTGTAGCACCTAAATTGTCAGTAAAGTCAGTGTCCAAAGAAATATAAAAAGCAGAAAATTACCCTTTTGATGACATGGATGAAAGGACTTCAAGAAACCCATCAGCAATTGCCATAGACATTGTTATTTTGTAGCCACTCTGATATTAAATTGCAATTAAAACTTAATAGGTATGTTTTGGTATATATGGATTTCATGCAATACCATTAAGACAGTCACCTGCATTGAAAAAAAGTATAACTTCTAGAATGAGAATGAGCATCAAAGGAACATACATCCTAGATGAGACTTGAAGCCACTGTCCCAGGTGATAGCAAACTTATCCGGAAACTAATCCACAATGTCATCAGGATAAATGTCTGCTTTTAGATACAGGGCCATAATTTTGCAAGCTGAACAGTACCGGATTGTTAAGCAGATAAAAGTTTCTGGTGGAGCCATTTGTGCAGTATCAAGCAAGAATAAAGGGAACATCTCCAGTAATTATATGGATGAAATAAAGCCCAGATGAGACTTGAAACCACAATCCCTAGCTTAGGAGGCCAGTGCCTTATCCATTAGGCCAGTGGGGCTTAGTAACATCTTTGTGTGAAACTGATTTTTTCATTAGTATAATCATTAATTGTTGCGATATAGGAAAGCCGTTTATTTGTGTTCTTTGCTTTACAAATCCCAGCATGAAATGTGATTGTACTAACCAGACCTAATAGTGTGGACCCTCATGTTACATTGCAGCAAAACAGATTGATGCAACTCTTTTACCAATAAAGATGTAGTCTTTTGCATTCCATTTTGTTGACTAACTAAAGTAATGTTTACAGTGCATATGAACCAAAGCAGATATGTGTACTGGTACCTTAAAAACAGTCATGTTTGTGATTTTTTTCTGCCTTCATATCAGGATGTTCAGGTAGCAGATGATAATCATTAACTGATGACATTAGAAAAAAAATTACATTTGCTCCAGGTGAGGCTTGAACTCACAACCTCGGCATTGCTCAACAGATACTGTTATAAGTACCGCGTGCTGACCGATTGCACCACAGGAGCACATGGTCAAAGTGTATTATTTTTAGTTGAGTGATTTTAGCATCGAGTTGACTAAGTATATTAACTTGGTTTATTAATTTTAAATTAGTTACTTTTTAAATCCACTAAACTACTGCACCCAATACTAAAGTACCTAATAAAAGTAATATTCTAATCATAAGTTAATCAATTATATTGTGCATTTGTGTTATTGCCCAGTTTTATGTATCCTTAGGTGTATATTGCAATGAATTCATGCCATTGCTGTACAGTTCAATATTATCAAAATTGTAAAATAATTCCTGTTTATAAATAATTCCTGTTTATTTATCTTAAATAATATTTGCTATAAATATATGTAACTTCAATGTTGCATAGGGAAAATATACACTATAATACCAAAAAGTGCAGTATCTTTAAATAAAAATAAGTTAAATCTCACTTGTGCTCTATATTTAAAGGTAAACATTGTTTTTTTGGTCTGTAGCACCTAAATTGTCAGTAAAGTCAGTGTCCAAAGAAATATAAAAAGCAGAAAATTACCCTTTTGATGACATGGATGAAAGGACTTCAAGAAACCCATCAGCAATTGCCATAGACATTGTTATTTTGTAGCCACTCTGATATTAAATTGCAATTAAAACTTAATAGGTATGTTTTGGTATATATGGATTTCATGCAATACCATTAAGACAGTCACCTGCATTGAAAAAAAGCATAACTTCTAGAATGAGAAAGAGCATCAAAGGAACATGCATCCTAGATGAGACTTGAAGCCACTGTCCCAGGTGATAGCAAACTTATCCGGAAACTAATCCACAATGTCATCAGGATAAATGTCTGCTTTTAGATACAGGGCCATAATTTTGCAAGCTGAACAGTACCGGATTGTTAAGCAGATAAAAGTTTCTGGTGGAGCCATTTGTGCAGTATCAAGCAAGAATAAAGGGAACATCTCCAGTAATTATATGGATGAAATAAAGCCCAGATGAGACTTGAAACCACAATCCCTAGCTTAGGAGGCCAGTGCCTTATCCATTAGGCACTGGCCTCCTAAGCTACATCTTTGTGTGAAACTGATTTTTTCATTAGTATAATCATTAATTGTTGCGATATAGGAAAGCCGTTTATTTGTGTTCTTTGCTTTACAAATCCCAGCATGAAATGTGATTGTACTAACCAGACCTAATAGTGTGGACCCTCATGTTACATTGCAGCAAAACAGATTGATGCAACTCTTTTACCAATAAAGATGTAGTCTTTTGCATTCCATTTTGTTGACTAACTAAAGTAATGTTTACAGTGCATATGAACCAAAGCAGATATGTGTACTGGTACCTTAAAAACAGTCATGTTTGTGATTTTTTTCTGCCTTCATATCAGGATGTTCAGGTAGCAGATGATAATCATTAACTGATGACATTAGAAAAAAAATTACATTTGCTCCAGGTGAGGCTTGAACTCACAACCTCGGCATTGCTCAACAGATACTGTCTTATAAGTACCGCGCGCTGACCGATTGCACCACAGGAGCACATGGTCAAAGTGTATTATTTTTAGTTGAGTGATTTTAGCATCGAGTTGACTAAGTATATTAACTTGGTTTATTAATTTTAAATTAGTTACTTTTTAAATCCACTAAACTACTGCACCCAATACTAAAGTACCTAATAAAAGTAATATTCTAATCATAAGTTAATCAATTATATTGTGCATTTGTGTTATTGCCCAGTTTTATGTATCCTTAGGTGTATATTGCAATGAATTCATGCCATTGCTGTACAGTTCAATATTATCAAAATTGTAAAATAATTCCTGTTTATAAATAATTCCTGTTTATTTATCTTAAATAATATTTGCTATAAATATATGTAACTTCAATGTTGCATAGGGAAAATATACACTATAATACCAAAAAGTGCAGTATCTTTAAATAAAAATAAGTTAAATCTCACTTGTGCTCTATATTTAAAGGTAAACATTGTTTTTTTGGTCTGTAGCACCTAAATTGTCAGTAAAGTCAGTGTCCAAAGAAATATAAAAAGCAGAAAATTACCCTTTTGATGACATGGATGAAAGGACTTCAAGAAACCCATCAGCAATTGCCATAGACATTGTTATTTTGTAGCCACTCTGATATTAAATTGCAATTAAAACTTAATAGGTATGTTTTGGTATATATGGATTTCATGCAATACCATTAAGACAGTCACCTGCATTGAAAAAAAGCATAACTTCTAGAATGAGAATGAGCATCAAAGGAACATGCATCCTAGATGAGACTTGAAGCCACTGTCCCAGGTGATAGCAAACTTATCCGGAAACTAATCCACAATGTCATCAGGATAAATGTCTGCTTTTAGATACAGGGCCATAATTTTGCAAGCTGAACAGTACCGGATTGTTAAGCAGATAAAAGTTTCTGGTGGAGCCATTTGTGCAGTATCAAGCAAGAATAAAGGGAACATCTCCAGTAATTATATGGATGAAATAAAGCCCAGATGAGACTTGAAACCACAATCCATAGCTTAGGAGGCCAGTGCCTTATCCATTAGGCCAGTGGGGCTTAGTAACAACTTTGTGTGAAACTGATTTTTTCATTAGTATGATCATTAATTGTTGCAATATAGGAAAGCCGTTTATTTGTGTTCTTTGCTTTACAAATCCCAGCATGAAATGTGATTGTACTAACCAGACCTAATAGTGTGGACCCTCATGTTACATTGCAGCAAAACAGATTGATGCAACTCTTTTACCAATAAAGAGGTAGTCTTTTGCATTCCATTTTGTTGACTAACTAAAGTAATGTTTACAGTGCATATGAACCAAAGCAGATGTGTGTACTGGTACCTTAAAAACAGTCATTTTTGTGATTTTTTTCAGCCTTCATATCAGGATGTTCAGGTAGCAGATGATAATCATTAACTGATGACATTAGAAAAAAAATTACATTTGCTCCAGGTGAGGCTTGAACTCACAACCTCGACATTGCTCAACAGATACTGTCTTATAAGTACTGCGCGCTGACCGATTGCACCACAGGAGCACATGGACAAAGTGTATTATTTTTAGTTGAGTGATTTTAGCATCGAGTTGACTAAGTATATTAACTTGGTTTATTAATTTTAAATTAGTTACTTTTTAAATCCACTAAACTACTGCACCCAATACTAAAGTACCTAATAAAAGTAATATTCTAATCATAAGTTAATCAATTATATTGTGCATTTGTGTTATTGCCCAGTTTTATGTATCCTTAGGTGTATATTGCAATGAATTCATGCCATTGCTGTACAGTTCAATATTATCAAAATTGTAAAATAATTCCTGTTTATAAATAATTCCTGTTTATTTATCTTAAATAATATTTGCTATAAATATATGTAACTTCAATGTTGCATAGGGAAAATATACACTATAATACCAAAAAGTGCAGTATCTTTAAATAAAAATAAGTTAAATCTCACTTGTGCTCTATATTTAAAGGTAAACATTGTTTTTTTGGTCTGTAGCACCTAAATTGTCAGTAAAGTCAGTGTCCAAAGAAATATAAAAAGCAGAAAATTACCCTTTTGATGACATGGATGAAAGGACTTCAAGAAACCCATCAGCAATTGCCATAGACATTGTTATTTTGTAGCCACTCTGATATTAAATTGCAATTAAAACTTAATAGGTATGTTTTGGTATATATGGATTTCATGCAATACCATTAAGACAGTCACCTGCATTGAAAAAAAGCATAACTTCTAGAATGAGAATGAGCATCAAAGGAACATGCATCCTAGATGAGACTTGAAGCCACTGTCCCAGGTGATAGCAAACTTATCCGGAAACTAATCCACAATGTCATCAGGATAAATGTCTGCTTTTAGATACAGGGCCATAATTTTGCAAGCTGAACAGTACCGGATTGTTAAGCAGATAAAAGTTTCTGGTGGAGCCATTTGTGCAGTATCAAGCAAGAATAAAGGGAACATCTCCAGTAATTATATGGATGAAATAAAGCCCAGATGAGACTTGAAACCACAATCCCTAGCTTAGGAGGCCAGTGCCTTATCCATTAGGCCAGTGGGGCTTAGTAACATCTTTGTGTGAAACTGATTTTTTCATTAGTATAATCATTAATTGTTGCGATATAGGAAAGCCGTTTATTTGTGTTCTTTGCTTTACAAATCCCAGCATGAAATGTGATTGTACTAACCAGACCTAATAGTGTGGACCCTCATGTTACATTGCAGCAAAACAGATTGATGCAACTCTTTTACCAATAAAGAGGTAGTCTTTTGCATTCCATTTTGTTGACTAACTAAAGTAATGTTTACAGTGCATATGAACCAAAGCAGATGTGTGTACTGGTACCTTAAAAACAGTCATGTTTGTGATTTTTTTCTGCCTTCATATCAGGATGTTCAGGTAGCAGATGATAATCATTAACTGATGACATTAGAAAAAAAATTACATTTGCTCCAGGTGTGGCTTGAACTCACAACCTCGGCATTGCTCAACAGATACTGTCTTATAAGTACTGCGCGCTGACCGATTGCACCACAGGAGCACATGGTCAAAGCGTATTATTTTTAGTTGAGTGATTTTAGCATCGAGTTGACTAAGTATATTAACTTGGTTTATTAATTTTAAATTAGTTACTGTTTAAATCCACTAAACTACTGCACCCAATACTAAAGTACCTAATAAAAGTAATATTCTAATCATAAGTTAATCAATTATATTGTGCATTTGTGTTATTGCCCAGTTTTATGTATCCTTAGGTGTATATTGCAATGAATTCATGCCATTGCTGTACAGTTCAATATTATCAAAATTGTAAAATAATTCCTGTTTATAAATAATTCCTGTTTATTTATCTTAAATAATATTTGCTATAAATATATGTAACTTCAATGTTGCATAGGGAAAATATACACTATAATACCAAAAAGTGCAGTATCTTTAAATAAAAATAAGTTAAATCTCACTTGTGCTCTATATTTAAAGGTAAACATTGTTTTTTTGGTCTGTAGCACCTAAATTGTCAGTAAAGTCAGTGTCCAAAGAAATATAAAAAGCAGAAAATTACCCTTTTGATGACATGGATGAAAGGACTTCAAGAAACCCATCAGCAATTGCCATAGACATTGTTATTTTGTAGCCACTCTGATATTAAATTGCAATTAAAACTTAATAGGTATGTTTTGGTATATATGGATTTCATGCAATACCATTAAGACAGTCACCTGCATTGAAAAAAAGCATAACTTCTAGAATGAGAATGAGCATCAAAGGAACATGCATCCTAGATGAGACTTGAAGCCACAGTCCCAGGTGATAGCAAACTTATCCGGAAACTAATCCACAATGTCATCAGGATAAATGTCTGCTTTTAGATACAGGGCCATAATTTTGCAAGCTGAACAGTACCGGATTGTTAAGCAGATAAAAGTTTCTGGTGGAGCCATTTGTGCAGTATCAAGCAAGAATAAAGGGAACATCTCCAGTAATTATATGGATGAAATAAAGCCCAGATGAGACTTGAAACCACAATCCCTAGCTTAGGAGGCCAGTGCCTTATCCATTAGGCCAGTGGGGCTTAGTAACATCTTTGTGTGAAACTGATTTTTTCATTAGTATAATCATTAATTGTTGCGATATAGGAAAGCCGTTTATTTCTGTTCTTTGCTTTACAAATCCCAGCATGAAATGTGATTGTACTAACCAGACCTAATAGTGTGGACCCTCATGTTACATTGCAGCAAAACAGATTGATGCAACTCTTTTACCAATAAAGAGGTAGTCTTTTGCATTCCATTTTGTTGACTAACTAAAGTAATGTTTACAGTGCATATGAACCAAAGCAGATGTGTGTACTGGTACCTTAAAAACAGTCATGTTTGTGATTTTTTTCTGCCTTCATATCAGGATGTTCAGGTAGCAGATGTTAATCATTAACTGATGACATTAGAAAAAAAATTACATTTGCTCCAGGTGAGGCTTGAACTCACAACCTCGGCATTGCTCAACAGATACTGTCTTATAAGTACTGCGCGCTGACCGATTGCACCACAGGAGCACATGGTCAAAGTGTATTATTTTTAGTTGAGTGATTTTAGCATCGAGTTGACTAAGTATATTAATTTGGTTTATTAATTTTAAATTAGTTACTTTTTAAATCCACTAAACTACTGCACCCAATACTAAAGTACCTAATAAAAGTAATATTCTAATCATAAGTTAATCAATTATATTGTGCATTTGTGTTATTGCCCAGTTTTATGTATCCTTAGGTGTATATTGCAATGAATTCATGCCATTGCTGTACAGTTCAATATTATCAAAATTGTAAAATAATTCCTGTTTATAAATAATTCCTGTTTATTTATCTTAAATAATATTTGCTATAAATATATGTAACTTCAATGTTGCATAGGGAAAATATACACTATAATACCAAAAAGTGCAGTATCTTTAAATAAAAATAAGTTAAATCTCACTTGTGCTCTATATTTAAAGGTAAACATTGTTTTTTTGGTCTGTAGCACCTAAATTGTCAGTAAAGTCAGTGTCCAAAGAAATATAAAAAGCAGAAAATTACCCTTTTGATGACATGGATGAAAGGACTTCAAGAAACCCATCAGCAATTGCCATAGACATTGTTATTTTGTAGCCACTCTGATATTAAATTGCAATTAAAACTTAATAGGTATGTTTTGGTATATATGGATTTCATGCAATACCATTAAGACAGTCACCTGCATTGAAAAAAAGCATAACTTCTAGAATGAGAATGAGCATCAAAGGAACATGCATCCTAGATGAGACTTGAAGCCACTGTCCCAGGTGATAGCAAACTTATCCACAATGTCATCAGGATAAATGTCTGCTTTTAGATACAGGGCCATAATTTTGCAAGCTGAACAGTACCGGATTGTTAAGCAGATAAAAGTTTCTGGTGGAGCCATTTGTGCAGTATCAAGCAAGAATAAAGGGAACATCTACAGTAATTATATGGATGAAATAAAGCCCAGATGAGACTTGAAACCACAATCCCTAGCTTAGGAGGCCAGTGCCTTATCCATTAGGCCAGTGGGGCTTAGTAACATCTTTGTGTGAAACTGATTTTTTCATTAGTATAGTCATTAATTGTTGCGATATAGGAAAGCCGTTTATTTGTGTTCTTTGCTTTACAAATCCCAGCATGAAATGTGATTGTACTAACCAGACCTAATAGTGTGGACCCTCATGTTACATTGCAGCAAAACAGATTGATGCAACTCTTTTACCAATAAAGAGGTAGTCTTTTGCATTCCATTTTGTTGACTAACTAAAGTAATGTTTACAGTGCATATGAACCAAAGCAGTACTGGTACCTTAAAAACAGTCATGTTTGTGATTTTTTTCTGCCTTCATATCAGGATGTTCAGGTAGCAGATGATAATCATTAACTGATTACATTAGAAAACAAATTACATTTGCTCCAGGTGAGGCTTGAACTTACAACCTCGGCATTGCTCAACAGATACTGTCTTATAAGTACCGCGCGCTAACCGATTGCACCACAGGAGCACATGGTCAAATTGTATTATTTTTAGTTGAGTGATTTTAGCATCGAGTTGACTAAGTATATTAACTTGGTTTATTAATTTTAAATTAGTTACTTTTTAAATCCACTAAACTACTGCACCCAATACTAAAGTACCTAATAAAAGTAATATTCCAATCATAAGTTAATCAATTATATTGTGCATTTGTGTTATTGCCCAGTTTTATGTATCCTTAGGTGTATATTGCAATGAATTCATGCCATTGCTGTACAGTTCAATATTATCAAAATTGTAAAATAATTCCTGTTTATAAATAATTTCTGTTTATTTATCTTAAATAATATTTGCTATAAATATATGTAACTTCAATGTTGCATAGGGAAAATATACACTATAATACCAAAAAGTGCAGTATCTTTAAATAAAAATAAGTTAAATCTCACTTGTGCTCTATATTTAAAGGTAAACATTGTTTTTTTGGTCTGTAGCACCTAAATTGTCAGTAAAGTCAGTGTCCAAAGAAATATAAAAAGCAGAAAATTACCCTTTTGATGACATGGATGAAAGGACTTCAAGAAACCCATCAGCAATTGCCATAGACATTGTTATTTTGTAGCCACTCTGATATTAAATTGCAATTAAAACTTAATAGGTATGTTTTGGTATATATGGATTTCATGCAATACCATTAAGACAGTCACCTGCATTGAAAAAAAGCATAACTTCTAGAATGAGAATGAGCATCAAAGGAACATGCATCCTAGATGAGACTTGAAGCCACTGTCACAGGTGATAGCAAACTTATCCGGAAACTAATCCACAATGTCATCAGGATAAATGTCTGCTTTTAGATACAGGGCCATAATTTTGCAAGCTGAACAGTACCGGATTGTTAAGCAGATAAAAGTTTCTGGTGGAGCCATTTGTGCAGTATCAAGCAAGAATAAAGGGAACATCTCCAGTAATTATATGGATGAAATAAAGCCCAGATGAGACTTGAAACCACAATCCCTAGCTTAGGAGGCCAGTGCCTTATCCATTAGGCCAGTGGGGCTTAGTAACATCTTTGTGTGAAACTGATTTTTTCATTAGTATAGTCATTAATTGTTGCGATATAGGAAAGCCGTTTATTTGTGTTCTTTGCTTTACAAATCCCAGCATGAAATGTGATTGTACTAACCAGACCTAATAGTGTGGACCCTCATGTTACATTGCAGCAAAACAGATTGATGCAACTCTTTTACCAATAAAGAGGTAGTCTTTTGCATTCCATTTTGTTGACTAACTAAAGTAATGTTTACAGTGCATATGAACCAAAGCAGATGTGTGTACTGGTACCTTAAAAACAGTCATGTTTGTGATTTTTTTCTGCCTTCATATCAGGATGTTCAGGTAGCAGATGATAATCATTAACTGATTACATTAGAAAACAAATTACATTTGCTCCAGGTGAGGCTTGAACTTACAACCTCGGCATTGCTCAACAGATACTGTCTTATAAGTACCGCGCGCTAACCGATTGCACCACAGGAGCACATGGTCAAATTGTATTATTTTTAGTTGAGTGATTTTAGCATCGAGTTGACTAAGTATATTAACTTGGTTTATTAATTTTAAATTAGTTACTTTTTAAATCCACTAAACTACTGCACCCAATACTAAAGTACCTAATAAAAGTAATATTCCAATCATAAGTTAATCAATTATATTGTGCATTTGTGTTATTGCCCAGTTTTATGTATCCTTAGGTGTATATTGCAATGAATTCATGCCATTGCTGTACAGTTCAATATTATCAAAATTGTAAAATAATTCCTGTTTATAAATAATTTCTGTTTATTTATCTTAAATAATATTTGCTATAAATATATGTAACTTCAATGTTGCATAGGGAAAATATACACTATAATACCAAAAAGTGCAGTATCTTTAAATAAAAATAAGTTAAATCTCACTTGTGCTCTATATTTAAAGGTAAACATTGTTTTTTTGGTCTGTAGCACCTAAATTGTCAGTAAAGTCAGTGTCCAAAGAAATATAAAAAGCAGAAAATTACCCTTTTGATGACATGGATGAAAGGACTTCAAGAAACCCATCAGCAATTGCCATAGACATTGTTATTTTGTAGCCACTCTGATATTAAATTGCAATTAAAACTTAATAGGTATGTTTTGGTATATATGGATTTCATGCAATACCATTAAGACAGTCACCTGCATTGAAAAAAAGCATAACTTCTAGAATGAGAATGAGCATCAAAGGAACATGCATCCTAGATGAGACTTGAAGCCACTGTCACAGGTGATAGCAAACTTATCCGGAAACTAATCCACAATGTCATCAGGATAAATGTCTGCTTTTAGATACAGGGCCATAATTTTGCAAGCTGAACAGTACCGGATTGTTAAGCAGATAAAAGTTTCTGGTGGAGCCATTTGTGCAGTATCAAGCAAGAATAAAGGGAACATCTCCAGTAATTATATGGATGAAATAAAGCCCAGATGAGACTTGAAACCTCAATCCCTAGCTTAGGAGGCCAGTGCATTATCCTTTAGGCCAGTGGGGCTTAGTAACATCTTTGTGTGAAACTGATTTTTTCATTAGTATAATCATTAATTGTTGCGATATAGAAAAGCCGTTTATTTGTGTTCTTTGCTTTACAAATCCCAGCATGAAATGTGATTGTACTAACCTGACCTAATAGTGTGGACCCTCATGTTACATTGCAGCAAAACAGATTGATGCAACTCTTTTACCAATAAAGAGGTAGTCTTTTTCATTCCATTTTGTTGACTAACTAAAGTAATGTTTACAGTGCATTTGAACCAAAGCAGATGTGTGTACTGGTACCTTAAAAACAGTCATGTTTGTGATTTTTTTCTGCCTTCATATCAGGATGTTCAGGTAGCAGATGATAATCATTAACTGATGACATTAGAAAAAAAATTACATTTGCTCCAGGTGAGGCTTGAACTCACAACCTCGGCATTGCTCAACAGATACTGTCTTATAAGTACTGCGCGCTGACCGATTGCACCACAGGAGCACATGGTCAAAGAATATTATTTTTAGTTGAGTGATTTTAGCATTGAGTTGACTAAGTATATTAACTTGGTTTATTAATTTTAAATTAGTTACTTTTTAAATCCACTAAACTACTGCACCCAATACTAAAGTACCTAATAAAAGTAATATTCCAATCATAAGTTAATCAATTATATTGTGCATTTGTGTTATTGCCCAGTTTTATGTATCCTTAGGTGTATATTGCAATGAATTCATGCCATTGCTGTACAGTTCAATATTATCATATTTGTAAAATAATTCCTTTTTATAAATAATTCCTGTTTATTTATCTTAAATAATATTTGCTATAAATATATGTAACTTCAATGTTGCATAGGGAAAATATACACTATAATACCAAAAAGTGCAGTATCTTTAAATAAAAATAAGTTAAATCTCACTTGTGCTCTATATTTAAAGGTAAACATTGTTTTTTTGGTCTGTAGCACCTAAATTGTCAGTAAAGTCAGTGTCCAAAGAAATATAAAAAGCAGAAAATTACCCTTTTGATGACATGGATGAAAGGACTTCAAGAAACCCATCAGCAATTGCCATAGACATTGTTATTTTGTAGCCACTCTGATATTAAATTGCAATTAAAACTTAATAGGTATGTTTTGGTATATATGGATTTCATGCAATACCATTAAGACAGTCACCTGCATTGAAAAAAAGCATAACTTCTAGAATGAGAATGAGCATCAAAGGAACATGCATCCTAGATGAGACTTGAAGCCACTGTCCCAGGTGATACCAAACTTATCCGGAAACTAATCCACAATGTCATCAGGATAAATGTCTGCTTTTAGATACAGGGCCATATTTTTGCAAGCTGAACAGTACCGGATTGTTAAGCAGATAAAAGTTTCCGGTGGAGCCATTTGTGCAGTATCAAGCAAGAATAAAGGGAGCATCTCCAGTAATTATATGGATGAAATAAAGCCCAGATGAGACTTGAAACCACAATCCCTAGCTTAGGAGGCCAGTGCCTTATCCATTAGGCCAGTGGGGCTTAGTAACATCTTTGTGTGAAACTGATTTTTTCATTAGTATAATCATTAATTGTTGCGATATAGGAAAGCCGTTTATTTGTGTTCTTTGCTTTACAAATCCCAGCATGAAATGTGATTGTACTAACCAGACCTAATAGTGTGGACCCTCATGTTACATTGCAGCAAAACAGATTGATGCAACTCTTTTACCAATAAAGAGGTAGTCTTTTGCATTCCATTTTGTTGACTAACTAAAGTAATGTTTACAGTGCATATGAACCAAAGCAGATGTGTGTACTGGTACCTTAAAAACAGTCATGTTTGTGAATTTTTCTGCCTTCATATCAGGATGTTCAGGTAGCAGATGATAATCATTAACTGATTACATTAGAAAACAAATTACATTTGCTCCAGGTGAGGCTTGAACTCACAACCTCGGCATTGCTCAACAGATACTGTCTTATAAGTACTGCGCGCTAACCGATTGCGCCACAGAAGCACATGGTCAAAATGTATTATTTTTAGTTGAGTGATTTTAGCATCGAGTTGACTAAGTATATTACCTTGGTTTATTAATTTTAAATTAGTTACTTTTTAAATCCACTAAACTACTGCACCCAATACTAAAGTACCTAATAAAAGTAATATTCCAATCATAAGTTAATCAATTATATTGTGCATTTGTGTTATTGCCCAGTTTTATGTATCCTTAGGTGTATATTGCAATGAATTCATGCCATTGCTGTACAGTTCAAAATTATCAAAATTGTAAAATAATTCCTGTTTATAAATAATTTCTGTTTATTTATCTTAAATAATATTTGCTATAAATATATGTAACTTCAATGTTGCATAGGGAAAATATACACTATAATACCAAAAAGTGCAGTATCTTTAAATAAAAATAAGTTAAATCTCACTTGTGCTCTATATTTAAAGGTAAACATTGTTTTTTGGGTCTGTAGCACCTAAATTGTCAGTAAAGTCAGTGTCCAAAGAAATATAAAAAGCAGAAAATTACCCTTTTGATGACATGGATGAAAGGACTTCAAGAAACCCATCAGCAATTGCCATAGACATTGTTATTTTGTAGCCACTCTGATATTAAATTGCAATTAAAACTTAATAGGTATGTTTTGGTATATATGGATTTCATGCAATATCATTAAGACAGTCACCTGCATTGAAAAAAAAGCATAACTTCTAGAATGAGAATGAGCATCAAAGGAACATGCATCCTAGATGAGACTTGAAGCCACTGTCCCAGGTGATAGCAAACTTATCCGGAAACTAATCCACAATGTCATCAGGATAAATGTCTGCTTTTAGATACAGGGCCATAATTTTGCAAGCTGAACAGTACCGGATTGTTAAGCAGATAAAAGTTTCTGGTGGAGCCATTTGTGCAGTATCAAGCAAGAATAAAGGGAACATCTCCAGTAATTATATGGATGACATAAAGCCCAGATGAGACTTGAAACCACAATCCCTAGCTTAGGAGGCCAGTGCCTTATCCATTAGGCCAGTGGGGCTTAGTAACATCTTTGTGTGAAACTGATTTTTTCATTAGTATAGTCATTAATTGTTGCGATATAGGAAAGCCGTTTATTTGTGTTCTTTGCTTGACAAATCCCAGCAAGAAATGTGATTGTACTAACCAGACCTAATAGTGTGGACCCTCATGTTACATTGCAGCAAAACAGATTGATGCAACTCTTTTACCAATAAAGAGGTAGTCTTTTGCATTCCATTTTGTTGACTAACTAAAGTAATGTTTACAGTGCATATGAACCAAAGCAGATGTGTGTACTGGTACCTTAAAAACAGTCATGTTTGTGGTTTTTTTCTGCCTTCATATCAGGATGTTCAGGTAGCAGATGATAATCATTAACTGATGACATTAGAAAAAAAATTACATTTGCTCCAGGTGAGGCTTGAACTCACAACCTCGGCATTGCTCAACAGATACTGTCTTATAAGTACTGCGCGCTGACCGATTGCACCACAGGAGCACATGGTCAAAGTGTATTATTTTTAGTTGAGTGATTTTAGCATCGAGTTGACTAAGTATATTAACTTGGTTTATTAATTTTAAATTAGTTACTTTTTAAATCCACTAAACTACTGCACCCAATACTAAAGTACCTAATAAAAGTAATATTCTAATCATAAGTTAATCAATTATATTGTGCATTTGTGTTATTGCCCAGTTTTATGTATCCTTAGGTGTATATTGCAATGAATTCATGCCATTGCTGTACAGTTCAATATTATCAAAATTGTAAAATAATTCCTGTTTATAAATAATTCCTGTTTATTTATCTTAAATAATATTTGCTATAAATATATGTAACTTCATTGTTGCATAGGGAAAATATACACTATAATACCAAAAAGTGCAGTATCTTTAAATAAAAATAAGTTAAATCTCACTTGTGCTCTATATTTAAAGGTAAACATTGTTTTTTTGGTCTGTAGCACCTAAATTGTCAGTAAAGTCAGTGTCCAAAGAAATATAAAATGCAGAAAATTACCCTTTTGATGACATGGATGAATGGACTTCAAGAAACCCATCAGCAATTGCCATAGACATTGTTATTTTGTAGCCACTCTGATATTAAATTGCAATTAAAACTTAATAGGTATGTTTTGGTATATATGGATTTCATGCAATACCATTAAGACAGTCACCTGCATTGAAAAAAAGCATAACTTCTAGAATGAGAATGAGCATCAAAGGAACATGCATCCTAGATGAGACTTGAAGCCACTGTCCCAGGTGATAGCAAACTTATCCGGAAACTAATCCACAATGTCATCAGGATAAATGTCTGCTTTTAGATACAGGGCCATAATTTTGCAAGCTGAACAGTACCGGATTGTTAAGCAGATAAAAGTTTCTGGTGGAGCCATTTGTGCAGTATCAAGCAAGAATAAAGGGAACATCTCCAGTAATTATATGGATGAAATAAAGCCCAGATGAGACTTGAAACCTCAATCCCTAGCTTAGGAGGCCAGTGCATTATCCTTTAGGCCAGTGGGGCTTAGTAACATCTTTGTGTGAAACTGATTTTTTCATTAGTATAATCATTAATTGTTGCGATATAGAAAAGCCGTTTATTTGTGTTCTTTGCTTTACAAATCCCAGCATGAAATGTGATTGTACTAACCAGACCTAATAGTGTGGACCCTCATGTTACATTGCAGCAAAACAGATTGATGCAACTCTTTTACCAATAAAGAGGTAGTCTTTTGCATTCCATTTTGTTGACTAACTAAAGTAATGTTTACAGTGCATATGAACCAAAGCAGATGTGTGTACTGGTACCTTAAAAACAGTCATGTTTGTGATTTTTTTCTGCCTTCATATCAGGATGTTCAGGTAGCAGATGATAATCATTAACTGATGACATTAGAAAACAAATTACATTTGCTCCAGGTGAGGCTTGAACTCACAACCTCGGCATTGCTCAACAGATACTGCCTTATAAGCACTGCACGCTGACCGATTGCACCACAGGAGCACATGGTCAAAGTGTATTATTTTTAGTTGAGTGATTTTAGCATCGAGTTGACTAAGTATATTAACTTGGTTTATTAATTTTAAATTAGTTACTTTTTAAATCCACTAAACTACTGCACCCAATACTAAAGTACCTAATAAAAGTAATATTCCAATCATAAGTTAATCAATTATATTGTGCATTTGTGTTATTGCCCAGTTTTATGTATCCTTAGGTGTATATTGCAATGAATTCATGCCATTGCTGTACAGTTCAATATTATCATAATTGTAAAATAATTCCTGTTTATAAATAATTCCTGTTTATTTATCTTAAATAATATTTGCTATAAATATATGTAACTTCAATGTTGCATAGGGAAAATATACACTATAATACCAAAAAGTGCAGTATCTTTAAATAAAAATAAGTTAAATCTCACTTGTGCTCTATATTTAAAGGTAAACATTGTTTTTTTGGTCTGTAGCACCTAAATTGTCAGTAAAGTCAGTGTCCAAAGAAATATAAAAAGCAGAAAATTACCCTTTTGATGACATGGATGAAAGGACTTCAAGAAACCCATCAGCAATTGCCATAGACATTGTTATTTTGTAGCCACTCTGATATTAAATTGCAATTAAAACTTAATAGGTATGTTTTGGTATATATGGATTTCATGCAATACCATTAAGACAGTCACCTGCATTGAAAAAAAGCATAACTTCTAGAATGAGAATGAGCATCAAAGGAACATGCATCCTAGATGAGACTTGAAGCCACTGTCCCAGGTGATAGCAAACTTATCCGGAAACTAATCCACAATGTCATCAGGATAAATGTCTGCTTTTAGATACAGGGCCATAATTTTGCAAGCTGAACAGTACCGGATTGTTAAGCAGATAAAAGTTTCTGGTGGAGCCATTTGTGCAGTATCAAGCAAGAATAAAGGGAACATCTCCAGTAATTATATGGATGAAATAAAGCCCAGATGAGACTTGAAACCACAATCCCTAGCTTAGGAGGCCAGTGCCTTATCCATTAGGCCAGTGGGGCTTAGTAACATCTTTGTGTGAAACTGATTTTTTCATTAGTATAGTCATTAATTGTTGCGATATAGGAAAGCCGTTTATTTGTGTTCTTTGCTTTACAAATCCCAGCAAGAAATGTGATTGTACTAACCAGACCTAATAGTGTGGACCCTCATGTTACATTGCAGCAAAACAGATTGATGCAACTCTTTTACCAATAAAGAGGTAGTCTTTTGCATTCCATTTTGTTGACTAACTAAAGTAATGTTTACAGTGCATATGAACCAAAGCAGATGTGTGTACTGGTACCTTAAAAACAGTCATGTTTGTGATTTTTTTCTGCCTTCATATCAGGATGTTCAGGTAGCAGATGATAATCATTAACTGATGACATTAGAAAAAAAATTACATTTGCTCCAGGTGAGGCTTGAACTCACAACCTCGGCATTGCTCAACAGATACTGTCTTATAAGTACTGCGCGCTGACCGATTGCACCACAGGAGCACATGGTCAAAGTGTATTATTTTTAGTTGAGTGATTTTAGCATCGAGTTGACTAAGTATATTAACTTGGTTTATTAATTTTAAATTAGTTACTTTTTAAATCCACTAAACTACTGCACCCAATACTAAAGTACCTAATAAAAGTAATATTCCAATCATAAGTTAATCAATTATATTGTGCATTTGTGTTATTGCCCAGTTTTATGTATCCTTAGGTGTATATTGCAATGAATTCATGCCATTGCTGTACAGTTCAATATTATCATAATTGTAAAATAATTCCTGTTTATAAATAATTCCTGTTTATTTATTTTAAATAATATTTGCTATAAATATATGTAACTTCAATGTTGCATAGGGAAAATATACACTATAATACCAAAAAGTGCAGTATCTTTAAATAAAAATAAGTTAAATCTCACTTGTGCTCTATATTTAAAGGTAAACATTGTTTTTTTGGTCTGTAGCACCTAAATTGTCAGTAAAGTCAGTGTCCAAAGAAATATAAAAAGCAGAAAATTACCCTTTTGATGACATGGATGAAAGGACTTCAAGAAACCCATCAGCAATTGCCATAGACATTGTTATTTTGTAGCCACTCTGATATTAAATTGCAATTAAAACTTAATAGGTATGTTTTGGTATATATGGATTTCATGCAATACCATTAAGACAGTCACCTGCATTGAAAAAAAGCATAACTTCTAGAATGAGAATGAGCATCAAAGGAACATGCATCCTAGATGAGACTTGAAGCCACTGTCCCAGGTGATAGCAAACTTATCTGGAAACTAATCCACAATGTCATCAGGATAAATGTCTGCTTTTAGATACAGGGCCATAATTTTGCAAGCTGAACAGTACCGGATTGTTAAGCAGATAAAAGTTTCTGGTGGAGCCATTTGTGCAGTATCAAGCAAGAATAAAGGGAACATCTCCAGTAATTATATGGATGAAATAAAGCCCAGATGAGACTTGAAACCACAATCCCTAGCTTAGGAGGCCAGTGCCTTATCCATTAGGCCAGTGGGGCTTAGTAACATCTTTGTGTGAAACTGATTTTTTCATTAGTATAGTCATTAATTGTTGCGATATAGGAAAGCCGTTTATTTGTGTTCTTTGCTTTACAAATCCCAGCAAGAAATGTGATTGTACTAACCAGACCTAATAGTGTGGACCCTCATGTTACATTGCAGCAAAACAGATTGATGCAACTCTTTTACCAATAAAGAGGTAGTCTTTTGCATTCCATTTTGTTGACTAACTAAAGTAATGTTTACAGTGCATATGAACCAAAGCAGATGTGTGTACTGGTACCTTAAAAACAGTCATGTTTGTGATTTTTTTCTGCCTTCATATCAGGATGTTCAGGTAGCAGATGATAATCATTAACTGATGACATTAGAAAAAAAATTACATTTGCTCCAGGTGAGGCTTGAACTCACAACCTCGGCATTGCTCAACAGATACTGTCTTATAAGTACTGCGCGCTGACCGATTGCACCACAGGAGCACATGGTCAAAGTGTATTATTTTTAGTTGAGTGATTTTAGCATCGAGTTGACTAAGTATATTAACTTGGTTTATTAATTTTAAATTAGTTACTTTTTAAATCCACTAAACTACTGCACCCAATACTAAAGTACCTAATAAAAGTAATATTCTAATCATAAGTTAATCAATTATATTGTGCATTTGTGTTATTGCCCAGTTTTATGTATCCTTAGGTGTATATTGCAATGAATTCATGCCATTGCTGTACAGTTCAATATTATCAAAATTGTAAAATAATTCCTGTTTATAAATAATTCCTGTTTATTTATCTTAAATAATATTTGCTATAAATATATGTAACTTCAATGTTGCATAGGGAAAATATACACTATAATACCAAAAAGTGCAGTATCTTTAAATTAAATTAAGTTAAATCTCACTTGTGCTCTATATTTAAAGGTAAACATTGTTTTTTTGGTCTGTAGCACCTAAATTGTCAGTAAAGTCAGTGTCCAAAGAAATATAAAAAGCAGAAAATTACCCTTTTGATGACATGGATGAAAGGACTTCAAGAAACCCATCAGCAATTGCCATAGACATTGTTATTTTGTAGCCACTCTGATATTAAATTGCAATTAAAACTTAATAGGTATGTTTTGGTATATATGGATTTCATGCAATACCATTAAGACAGTCACCTGCATTGAAAAAAAGCATAACTTCTAGAATGAGAATGAGCATCAAAGGAACATGCATCCTAGATGAGACTTGAAGCCACTGTCCCAGGTGATAGCAAACTTATCCGGAAACTAATCCACAATGTCATCAGGATAAATGTCTGCTTTTAGATACAGGGCCATAATTTTGCAAGCTGAACAGTACCGGATTGTTAAGCAGATAAAAGTTTCTGGTGGAGCCATTTGTGCAGTATCAAGCAAGAATAAAGGGAACATCTCCAGTAATTATATGGATGAAATAAAGCCCAGATGAGACTTGAAACCACAATCCCTAGCTTAGGAGGCCAGTGCCTTATCCATTAGGCCAGTGGGGCTTAGTAACATCTTTGTGTGAAACTGATTTTTTCATTAGTATAGTCATTAATTGTTGCGATATAGGAAAGCCGTTTATTTGTGTTCTTTGCTTTACAAATCCCAGCAAGAAATGTGATTGTACTAACCAGACCTAATAGTGTGGACCCTCATGTTACATTGCAGCAAAACAGATTGATGCAACTCTTTTACCAATAAAGAGGTAGTCTTTTGCATTCCATTTTGTTGACTAACTAAAGTAATGTTTACAGTGCATATGAACCAAAGCAGATGTGTGTACTGGTACCTTAAAAACAGTCATGTTTGTGATTTTTTTCTGCCTTCATATCAGGATGTTCAGGTAGCAGATGATAATCATTAACTGATGACATTAGAAAAAAAATTACATTTGCTCCAGGTGAGGCTTGAACTCACAACCTCGGCATTGCTCAACAGATACTGTCTTATAAGTACTGCGCGCTGACCGATTGCACCACAGGAGCACATGGTCAAAGTGTATTATTTTTAGTTGAGTGATTTTAGCATCGAGTTGACTAAGTATATTAACTTGGTTTATTAATTTTAAATTAGTTACTTTTTAAATCCACTAAACTACTGCACCCAATACTAAAGTACCTAATAAAAGTAATATTCCAATCATAAGTTAATCAATTATATTGTGCATTTGTGTTATTGCCCAGTTTTATGTATCCTTAGGTGTATATTGCAATGAATTCATGCCATTGCTGTACAGTTCAATATTATCATAATTGTAAAATAATTCCTGTTTATAAATAATTCCTGTTTATTTATTTTAAATAATATTTGCTATAAATATATGTAACTTCAATGTTGCATAGGGAAAATATACACTATAATACCAAAAAGTGCAGTATCTTTAAATAAAAATAAGTTAAATCTCACTTGTGCTCTATATTTAAAGGTAAACATTGTTTTTTTGGTCTGTAGCACCTAAATTGTCAGTAAAGTCAGTGTCCAAAGAAATATAAAAAGCAGAAAATTACCCTTTTGATGACATGGATGAAAGGACTTCAAGAAACCCATCAGCAATTGCCATAGACATTGTTATTTTGTAGCCACTCTGATATTAAATTGCAATTAAAACTTAATAGGTATGTTTTGGTATATATGGATTTCATGCAATACCATTAAGACAGTCACCTGCATTGAAAAAAAGCATAACTTCTAGAATGAGAATGAGCATCAAAGGAACATGCATCCTAGATGAGACTTGAAGCCACTGTCCCAGGTGATAGCAAACTTATCTGGAAACTAATCCACAATGTCATCAGGATAAATGTCTGCTTTTAGATACAGGGCCATAATTTTGCAAGCTGAACAGTACCAGATTGTTAAGCAGATAAAAGTTTCTGGTGGAGCCATTTGTGCAGTATCAAGCAAGAATAAAGGGAACATCTCCAGTAATTATATGGATGAAATAAAGCCCAGATGAGACTTGAAACCACAATCCCTAGCTTAGGAGGCCAGTGCCTTATCCATTAGGCCAGTGGGGCTTAGTAACATCTTTGTGTGAAACTGATTTTTTCATTAGTATAGTCATTAATTGTTGCGATATAGGAAAGCCGTTTATTTGTGTTCTTTGCTTTACAAATCCCAGCAAGAAATGTGATTGTACTAACCAGACCTAATAGTGTGGACCCTCATGTTACATTGCAGCAAAACAGATTGATGCAACTCTTTTACCAATAAAGAGGTAGTCTTTTGCATTCCATTTTGTTGACTAACTAAAGTAATGTTTACAGTGCATATGAACCAAAGCAGATGTGTGTACTGGTACCTTAAAAACAGTCATGTTTGTGATTTTTTTCTGCCTTCATATCAGGATGTTCAGGTAGCAGATGATAATCATTAACTGATGACATTAGAAAAAAAATTACATTTGCTCCAGGTGAGGCTTGAACTCACAACCTCGGCATTGCTCAACAGATACTGTCTTATAAGTACTGCGCGCTGACCGATTGCACCACAGGAGCACATGGTCAAAGTGTATTATTTTTAGTTGAGTGATTTTAGCATCGAGTTGACTAAGTATATTAACTTGGTTTATTAATTTTAAATTAGTTACTTTTTAAATCCACTAAACTACTGCACCCAATACTAAAGTACCTAATAAAAGTAATATTCTAATCATAAGTTAATCAATTATATTGTGCATTTGTGTTATTGCCCAGTTTTATGTATCCTTAGGTGTATATTGCAATGAATTCATGCCATTGCTGTACAGTTCAATATTATCAAAATTGTAAAATAATTCCTGTTTATAAATAATTCCTGTTTATTTATCTTAAATAATATTTGCTATAAATATATGTAACTTCAATGTTGCATAGGGAAAATATACACTATAATACCAAAAAGTGCAGTATCTTTAAATTAAATTAAGTTAAATCTCACTTGTGCTCTATATTTAAAGGTAAACATTGTTTTTTTGGTCTGTAGCACCTAAATTGTCAGTAAAGTCAGTGTCCAAAGAAATATAAAATGCAGAAAATTACCCTTTTGATGACATGGATGAATGGACTTCAAGAAACCCATCAGCAATTGCCATAGACATTGTTATTTTGTAGCCACTCTGATATTAAATTGCAATTAAAACTTAATAGGTATGTTTTGGTATATATGGATTTCATGCAATACCATTAAGACAGTCACCTGCATTGAAAAAAAGCATAACTTCTAGAATGAGAATGAGCATCAAAGGAACATGCATCCTAGATGAGACTTGAAGCCACTGTCCCAGGTGATAGCAAACTTATCCGGAAACTAATCCACAATGTCATCAGGATAAATGTCTGCTTTTAGATACAGGGCCATAATTTTGCAAGCTGAACAGTACCGGATTGTTAAGCAGATAAAAGTTTCTGGTGGAGCCATTTGTGCAGTATCAAGCAAGAATAAAGGGAACATCTCCAGTAATTATATGGATGAAATAAAGCCCAGATGAGACTTGAAACCTCAATCCCTAGCTTAGGAGGCCAGTGCATTATCCTTTAGGCCAGTGGGGCTTAGTAACATCTTTGTGTGAAACTGATTTTTTCATTAGTATAATCATTAATTGTTGCGATATAGAAAAGCCGTTTATTTGTGTTCTTTGCTTTACAAATCCCAGCATGAAATGTGATTGTACTAACCAGACCTAATAGTGTGGACCCTCATGTTACATTGCAGCAAAACAGATTGATGCAACTCTTTTACCAATAAAGAGGTAGTCTTTTGCATTCCATTTTGTTGACTAACTAAAGTAATGTTTACAGTGCATATGAACCAAAGCAGATGTGTGTACTGGTACCTTAAAAACAGTCATGTTTGTGATTTTTTTCTGCCTTCATATCAGGATGTTCAGGTAGCAGATGATAATCATTAACTGATGACATTAGAAAACAAATTACATTTGCTCCAGGTGAGGCATTGCTCAACAGATACTGTCTTATAAGCACTGCACGCTGACCGATTGCACCACAGGAGCACATGGTCAAAGTGTATTATTTTTAGTTGAGTGATTTTAGCATCGAGTTGACTAAGTATATTAACTTGGTTTATTAATTTTAAATTAGTTACTTTTTAAATCCACTAAACTACTGCACCCAATACTAAAGTACCTAATAAAAGTAATATTCCAATCATAAGTTAATCAATTATATTGTGCATTTGTGTTATTGCCCAGTTTTATGTATCCTTAGGTGTATATTGCAATGAATTCATGCCATTGCTGTACAGTTCAATATTATCATAATTGTAAAATAATTCCTGTTTATAAATAATTCCTGTTTATTTATCTTAAATAATATTTGCTATAAATATATGTAACTTCAATGTTGCATAGGGAAAATATACACTATAATACCAAAAAGTGCAGTATCTTTAAATAAAAATAAGTTAAATCTCACTTGTGCTCTATATTTAAAGGTAAACATTGTTTTTTTGGTCTGTAGCACCTAAATTGTCAGTAAAGTCAGTGTCCAAAGAAATATAAAATGCAGAAAATTACCCTTTTGATGACATGGATGAAAGGACTTCAAGAAACCCATCAGCAATTGCCATAGACATTGTTATTTTGTAGCCACTCTGATATTAAATTGCAATTAAAACTTAATAGGTATGTTTTGGTATATATGGATTTCATGCAATACCATTAAGACAGTCACCTGCATTGAAAAAAAGCATAACTTCTAGAATGAGAATGAGCATCAAAGGAACATGCATCCTAGATGAGACTTGAAGCCACTGTCCCAGGTGATAGCAAACTTATCCGGAAACTAATCCACAATGTCATCAGGATAAATGTCTGCTTTTAGATACAGGGCCATAATTTTGCAAGCTGAACAGTACCGGATTGTTAAGCAGATAAAAGTTTCTGGTGGAGCCATTTGTGCTGTATCAAGCAAGAATAAAGGGAACATCTCCAGTAATTATATGTATGAAATAAAGCCCAGATGAGACTTGAAACCTCAATCCCTAGCTTAGGAGGCCAGTGCATTATCCTTTAGGCCAGTGGGGCTTAGTAACATCTTTGTGTGAAACTGATTTTTTCATTAGTATAATCATTAATTGTTGCGATATAGAAAAGCCGTTTATTTGTGTTCTTTGCTTTACAAATCCCAGCATGAAATGTGATTGTACTAACCAGACCTAATAGTGTGGACCCTCATGTTACATTGCAGCAAAACAGATTGATGCAACTCTTTTACCAATAAAGAGGTAGTCTTTTACATTCCATTTTGTTGACTAACTAAAGTAATGTTTACAGTGCATATGAACCAAAGCAGATGTGTGTACTGGTACCTTAAAAACAGTCATGTTTGTGATTTTTTTCTGCCTTCATATCAGGATGTTCAGGTAGCAGATGATAATCATTAACTGATGACATTAGAAAACAAATTACATTTGCTCCAGGTGAGGCTTGAACTCACAACCTCGGCATTGCTCAACAGATACTGTCTTATAAGCACTGCACGCTGACCGATTGCACCACAGGAGCACATGGTCAAAGTGTATTATTTTTAGTTGAGTGATTTTAGCATCGAGTTGACTAAGTATATTAACTTGGTTTATTAATTTTAAATTAGTTACTTTTTAAATCCACTAAACTACTGCACCCAATACTAAAGTACCTAATAAAAGTAATATTCCAATCATAAGTTAATCAATTATATTGTGCATTTGTGTTATTGCCCAGTTTTATGTATCCTTAGGTGTATATTGCAATGAATTCATGCCATTGCTGTACAGTTCAATATTATCAAAATTGTAAAATAATTCCTGTTTATAAATAATTTCTGTTTATTTATCTTAAATAATATTTGCTATAAATATATGTAACTTCAATGTTGCATAGGGAAAATATACACTATAATACCAAAAAGTGCAGTATCTTTAAATAAAAATAAGTTAAATCTCACTTGTGCTCTATATTTAAAGGTAAACATTGTTTTTTTGGTCTGTAGCACCTAAATTGTCAGTAAAGTCAGTGTCCAAAGAAATATAAAATGCAGAAAATTACCCTTTTGATGACATGGATGAATGGACTTCAAGAAACCCATCAGCAATTGCCATAGACATTGTTATTTTGTAGCCACTCTGATATTAAATTGCAATTAAAACTTAATAGGTATGTTTTGGTATATATGGATTTCATGCAATACCATTAAGACAGTCACCTGCATTGAAAAAAAGCATAACTTCTAGAATGAGAATGAGCATCAAAGGAACATGCATCCTAGATGAGACTTGAAGCCACTGTCCCAGGTGATAGCAAACTTATCCGGAAACTAATCCACAATGTCATCAGGATAAATGTCTGCTTTTAGATACAGGGCCATAATTTTGCAAGCTGAACAGTACCGGATTGTTAAGCAGATAAAAGTTTCTGGTGGAGCCATTTGTGCAGTATCAAGCAAGAATAAAGGGAACATCTCCAGTAATTATATGGATGAAATAAAGCCCAGATGAGACTTGAAACCTCAATCCCTAGCTTAGGAGGCCAGTGCATTATCCTTTAGGCCAGTGGGGCTTAGTAACATCTTTGTGTGAAACTGATTTTTTCATTAGTATAATCATTAATTGTTGCGATATAGAAAAGCCGTTTATTTGTGTTCTTTGCTTTACAAATCCCAGCATGAAATGTGATTGTACTAACCAGACCTAATAGTGTGGACCCTCATGTTACATTGCAGCAAAACAGATTGATGCAACTCTTTTACCAATAAAGAGGTAGTTTTTTGCATTCCATTTTGTTGACTAACTAAAGTAATGTTTACAGTGCATATGAACCAAAGCAGATGTGTGTACTGGTACCTTAAAAACAGTCATGTTTGTGATTTTTTTCTGCCTTCATATCAGGATGTTCAGGTAGGAGATGATAATCATTAACTGATGACATTAGAAAACAAATTACATTTGCTCCAGGTGAGGCTTGAACTCACAACCTCGGCATTGCTCAACAGATACTGTCTTATAAGCACTGCGCGCTGACCGATTGCACCATAGGAGCACATGGTCAAAGTGTATTATTTTTAGTTGAGTGATTTTAGCATCGAGTTGACTAAGTATATTAACTTGGTTTATTAATTTTAAATTAGTTACTTTTTAAATCCACTAAACTACTGCACCCAATACTAAAGTACCTAATAAAAGTAATATTCTAATCATAAGTTAATCAATTATATTGTGCATTTGTGTTATTGCCCAGTTTTATGTATCCTTAGGTGTATATTGCAATGAATTCATGCCATTGCTGTACAGTTCAATATTATCAAAATTGTAAAATAATTCCTGTTTATAAATAATTCCTGTTTATTTATCTTAAATAATATTTGCTATAAATAAATGTAACTTCAATGTTGCATAGGGAAAATATACACTATAATACCAAAAAGTGCAGTATCTTTAAATAAAAATAAGTTAAATCTCACTTGTGCTCTATATTTAAAGGTAAACATTGTTTTTTTGGTCTGTAGCACCTAAATTGTCAGTAAAGTCAGTGTCCAAAGAAATAAAAAATGCAGAAAATTACCCTTTTGATGACATGGATGAATGGACTCCAAGAAACCCATCAGCAATTGCCATAGACATTGTTATTTTGTAGCCACTCTGATATTAAATTGCAATTAAAACTTAATAGGTATGTTTTGGTATATATGGATTTCATGCAATACCATTAAGACAGTCACCTGCATTGAAAAAAAGCATAACTTCTAGAATGAGAATGAGCATCAAAGGAACATGCATCCTAGATGAGACTTGAAGCCACTGTCCCAGGTGATAGCAAAATTATCCGAAAACTAATCCACAATGTCATCAGGATAAATGTCTGCTTTTAGATACAGGGCCATGATTTTGCAAGCTGAACAGTACCGGATTGTTAAGCAGATAAAAGTTTCTGGTGGAGCCATTTGTGCAGTATCAAGCAAGAATAAAGGGAACATCTCCAGTAATTATATGGATGAAATAAAGCCCAGATGAGACTTGAAACCTCAATCCCTAGCTTAGGAGGCCAGTGCATTATCCTTTAGGCCAGTGGGGCTTAGTAACATCTTTGTGTGAAACTGATTTTTTCATTAGTATAATCATTAATTGTTGCGATATAGAAAAGCCGTTTATTTGTGTTCTTTGCTTTACAAATCCCAGCATGAAATGTGATTGTACTAACCAGACCTAATAGTGTGGACCCTCATGTTACATTGCAGCAAAACAGATTGATGCAACTCTTTTACCAATAAAGAGGTAGTCTTTTACATTCCATTTTGTTGACTAACTAAAGTAATGTTTACAGTGCATATGAACCAAAGCAGATGTGTGTACTGGTACCTTAAAAACAGTCATGTTTGTGATTTTTTTCTGCCTTCATATCAGGATGTTCAGGTAGCAGATGATAATCATTAACTGATGACATTAGAAAACAAATTACATTTGCTCCAGGTGAGGCTTGAACTCACAACCTCGGCATTGCTCAACAGATACTGTCTTATAAGCACTGCGCGCTGACCGATTGCACCACAGGAGCACATGGTCAAAGTGTATTATTTTTAGTTGAGTGATTTTAGCATCGAGTTGACTAAGTATATTAACTTGGTTTATTAATTTTAAATTAGTTACTTTTTAAATCCACTAAACTACTGCACCCAATACTAAAGTACCTAATAAAAGTAATATTCTAATCATAAGTTAATCAATTATATTGTGCATTTGTGTTATTGCCCAGTTTTATGTATCCTTAGGTGTATATTGCAATGAATTCATGCCATTGCTGTACAGTTCAATATTATCAAAATTGTAAAATAATTCCTGTTTATAAATAATTCCTGTTTATTTATCTTAAATAATATTTGCTATAAATAAATGTAACTTCAATGTTGCATAGGGAAAATATACACTATAATACCAAAAAGTGCAGTATCTTTAAATAAAAATAAGTTAAATCTCACTTGTGCTCTATATTTAAAGGTAAACATTGTTTTTTTGGTCTGTAGCACCTAAATTGTCAGTAAAGTCAGTGTCCAAAGAAATATAAAATGCAGAAAATTACCCTTTTGATGACATGGATGAATGGACTCCAAGAAACCCATCAGCAATTGCCATAGACATTGTTATTTTGTAGCCACTCTGATATTAAATTGCAATTAAAACTTAATAGGTATGTTTTGGTATATATGGATTTCATGCAATACCATTAAGACAGTCACCTGCATTGAAAAAAAGCATAACTTCTAGAATGAGAATGAGCATCAAAGGAACATGCATCCTAGATGAGACTTGAAGCCACTGTCCCAGGTGATAGCAAAATTATCCGGAAACTAATCCACAATGTCATCAGGATAAATGTCTGCTTTTAGATACAGGGCCATAATTTTGCAAGCTGAACAGTACCGGATTGTTAAGCAGATAAAAGTTTCTGGTGGAGCCATTTGTGCAGTATCAAGCAAGAATAAAGGGAACATCTCCAGTAATTATATGGATGAAATAAAGCCCAGATGAGACTTGAAACCTCAATCCCTAGCTTAGGAGGCCAGTGCATTATCCTTTAGGCCAGTGGGGCTTAGTAACATCTTTGTGTGAAACTGATTTTTTCATTAGTATAATCATTAATTGTTGCGATATAGAAAAGCCGTTTATTTGTATTCTTTGCTTTACAAATCCCAGCATGAAATGTGATTGTACTAACCAGACCTAATAGTGTGGACCCTCATGTTACATTGCAGCAAAACAGATTGATGCAACTCTTTTACCAATAAAGAGGTAGTCTTTTACATTCCATTTTGTTGACTAACTAAAGTAATGTTTACAGTGCATATGAACCAAAGCAGATGTGTGTACTGGTACCTTAAAAACAGTCATGTTTGTGATTTTTTTCTGCCTTCATATCAGGATGTTCAGGTAGCAGATGATAATCATTAACTGATGACATTAGAAAACAAATTACATTTGCTCCAGGTGAGGCTTGAACTCACAACCTCGGCATTGCTCAACAGATACTGTCTTATAAGCACTGCGCGCTGACCGATTGCACCACAGGAGCACATGGTCAAAGTGTATTATTTTTAGTTGAGTGATTTTAGCATCGAGTTGACTAAGTATATTAACTTGGTTTATTAATTTTAAATTAGTTACTTTTTAAATCCACTAAACTACTGCACCCAATACTAAAGTACCTAATAAAAGTAATATTCCAATCATAAGTTAATCAATTATATTGTGCATTTGTGTTATTGCCCAGTTTTATGTATCCTTAGGTGTATATTGCAATGAATTCATGCCATTGCTGTACAGTTCAATATTATCAAAATTGTAAAATAATTCCTGTTTATAAATAATTCCTGTTTATTTATCTTAAATAATATTTGCTATAAATATATGTAACTTCAATGTTGCATAGGGAAAATATACACTATAATACCAAAAAGTGCAGTATCTTTAAATAAAAATAAGTTAAATCTCACTTGTGCTCTATATTTAAAGGTAAACATTGTTTTTTTGGTCTGTAGCACCTAAATTGTCAGTAAAGTCAGTGTCCAAAGAAATATAAAATGCAGAAAATTACCCTTTTGATGACATGGATGAATGGACTTCAAGAAACCCATCAGCAATTGCCATAGACATTGTTATTTTGTAGCCACTCTGATATTAAATTGCAATTAAAACTTAATAGGTATGTTTTGGTATATATGGATTTCATGCAATACCATTAAGACAGTCACCTGCATTGAAAAAAAGCATAACTTCTAGAATGAGAATGAGCATCAAAGGAACATGCATCCTAGATGAGACTTGAAGCCACTGTCCCAGGTGATAGCAAACTTATCCGGAAACTAATCCACAATGTCATCAGGATAAATGTCTGCTTTTAGATACAGGGCCATAATTTTGCAAGCTGAACAGTACCGGATTGTTAAGCAGATAAAAGTTTCTGGTGGAGCCATTTGTGCAGTATCAAGCAAGAATAAAGGGAACATCTCCAGTAATTATATGGATGAAATAAAGCCCAGATGAGACTTGAAACCTCAATCCCTAGCTTAGGAGGCCAGTGCATTATCCTTTAGGCCAGTGGGGCTTAGTAACATCTTTGTGTGAAACTGATTTTTTCATTAGTATAATCATTAATTGTTGCGATATAGAAAAGCCGTTTATTTGTGTTCTTTGCTTTACAAATCCCAGCATGAAATGTGATTGTACTAACCAGACCTAATAGTGTGGACCCTCATGTTACATTGCAGCAAAACAGATTGATGCAACTCTTTTACCAATAAAGAGGTAGTCTTTTGCATTCCATTTTGTTGACTAACTAAAGTAATGTTTACAGTGCATATGAACCAAAGCAGATGTGTGTACTGGTACCTTAAAAACAGTCATGTTTGTGATTTTTTTCTGCCTTCATATCAGGATGTTCAGGTAGCAGATGATAATCATTAACTGATGACATTAGAAAACAAATTACATTTGCTCCAGGTGAGGCTTGAACTCACAACCTCCGCATTGCTCAACAGATACTGTCTTATAAGCACTGCGCGCTGACCGATTGCACCACAGGAGCACATGGTCAAATTGTATTATTTTTAGTTGAGTGATTTTAGCATCGAGTTGACTAAGTATAATAACTTGGTTTATTAATTTTAAATTAGTTACTTTTTAAATCCACTAAACTACTGCACCCAATACTAAAGTACCTAATAAAAGTAATATTCCAATCATAAGTTAATCAATTATATTGTGCATTTGTGTTATTGCCCAGTTTTATGTATCCTTAGGTGTATATTGCAATGAATTCATGCCATTGCTGTACAGTTCAATATTATCATAATTGTAAAATAATTCCTTTTTATAAATAATTCCTGTTTATTTATCTTAAATAATATTTGCTATAAATATATGTAACTTCAATGTTGCATAGGGAAAATATACACTATAATACCAAAAAGTGCAGTATCTTTAAATAAAAATAAGTTAAATCTCACTTGTGCTCTATATTTAAAGGTAAACATTGTTTTTTTGGTCTGTAGCACCTAAATTGTCAGTAAAGTCAGTGTCCAAAGAAATATAAAAAGCAGAAAATTACCCTTTTGATGACATGGATGAAAGGACTTCAAGAAACCCATCAGCAATTGCCATAGACATTGTTATTTTGTAGCCACTCTGATATTAAATTGCAATTAAAACTTAATAGGTATGTTTTGGTATATATGGATTTCATGCAATACCATTAAGACAGTCACCTGCATTGAAAAAAAGCATAACTTCTAGAATGAGAATGAGCATCAAAGGAACATGCATCCTAGATGAGACTTGAAGCCACTGTCCCAGGTGATACCAAACTTATCCGGAAACTAATCCACAATGTCATCAGGATAAATGTCTGCTTTTAGATACAGGGCCATAATTTTGCAAGCTGAACAGTACCGGATTGTTAAGCAGATAAAAGTTTCTGGTGGAGCCATTTGTGCAGTATCAAGCAAGAATAAAGGGAACATCTCCAGTAATTATATGGATGAAATAAAGCCCAGATGAGACTTGAAACCACAATCCCTAGCTTAGGAGGCCAGTGCCTTATCCATTAGGCCAGTGGGGCTTAGTAACATCTTTGTGTGAAACTGATTTTTTCATTAGTATAGTCATTAATTGTTGTGATATAGGAAAGCCGTTTATTTGTGTTCTTTGCTTTACAAATCCCAGCAAGAAATGTGATTGTACTAACCAGACCTAATAGTGTGGACCCTCATGTTACATTGCAGCAAAACAGATTGATGCAACTCTTTTACCAATAAAGAGGTAGTCTTTTGCATTCCATTTTGTTGACTAACTAAAGTAATGTTTACAGTGCATATGAACCAAAGCAGATGTGTGTACTGGTACCTTAAAAACAGTCATGTTTGTGATTTTTTTCTGCCTTCATATCAGGATGTTCAGGTAGCAGATGATAATCATTAACTGATGACATTAGAAAAAAAATTACATTTGCTCCAGGTGAGGCTTGAACTCACAACCTCGGCATTGCTCAACAGATACTGTCTTATAAGTACTGCGCGCTGACCGATTGCACCACAGGAGCACATGGTCAAAGTGTATTATTTTTAGTTGAGTGATTTTAGCATCGAGTTGACTAAGTATATTAACTTGGTTTATTAATTTTAAATTAGTTACTTTTTAAATCCACTAAACTACTGCACCCAATACTAAAGTACCTAATAAAAGTAATATTCTAATCATAAGTTAATCAATTATATTGTGCATTTGTGTTATTGCCCAGTTTTATGTATCCTTAGGTGTATATTGCAATGAATTCATGCCATTGCTGTACAGTTCAATATTATCAAAATTGTAAAATAATACCTGTTTATAAATAATTCCTGTTTATTTATCTTAAATAATATTTGCTATAAATATATGTAACTTCAATGTTGCATAGGGAAAATATACACTATAATACCAAAAAGTGCAGTATCTTTAAATAAAAATAAGTTAAATCTCACTTGTGCTCTATATTTAAAGGTAAACATTGTTTTTTTGGTCTGTAGCACCTAAATTGTCAGTAAAGTCAGTGTCCAAAGAAATATAAAATGCAGAAAATTACCCTTTTGATGACATGGATGAATGGACTTCAAGAAACCCATCAGCAATTGCCATAGACATTGTTATTTTGTAGCCACTCTGATATTAAATTGCAATTAAAACTTAATAGGTATGTTTTGGTATATATGGATTTCATGCAATACCATTAAGACAGTCACCTGCATTGAAAAAAAGCATAACTTCTAGAATGAGAATGAGCATCAAAGGAACATGCATCCTAGATGAGACTTGAAGCCACTGTCCCAGGTGATAGCAAACTTATCCGGAAACTAATCCACAATGTCATCAGGATAAATGTCTGCTTTTAGATACAGGGCCATAATTTTGCAAGCTGAACAGTACCGGATTGTTAAGCAGATAAAAGTTTCTGGTGGAGCCATTTGTGCAGTATCAAGCAAGAATAAAGGGAACATCTCCAGTAATTATATGGATGAAATAAAGTCCAGATGAGACTTGAAACCTCAATCCCTAGCTTAGGAGGCCAGTGCATTATCCTTTAGGCCAGTGGGGCTTAGTAACATCTTTGTGTGAAACTGATTTTTTCATTAGTATAATCATTAATTGTTGTGATATAGAAAAGCCGTTTATTTGTGTTCTTTGCTTTACAAATCCCAGCATGAAATGTGATTGTACTAACCAGACCTAATAGTGTGGACCCTCATGTTACATTGCAGCAAAACAGATTGATGCAACTCTTTTACCAATAAAGAGGTAGTCTTTTGCATTCCATTTTGTTGACTAACTAAAGTAATGTTTACAGTGCATATGAACCAAAGCAGATGTGTGTACTGGTACCTTAAAAACAGTCATGTTTGTGATTTTTTTCTGCCTTCATATCAGGATGTTCAGGTAGCAGATGATAATCATTAACTGATGACATTAGAAAACAAATTACATTTGCTCCAGGTGAGGCTTGAACTCACAACCTCGGCATTGCTCAACAGATACTGTCTTATAAGCACTGCGCGCTGACCGATTGCACCACAGGAGCACATGGTCAAAGTGTATTATTTTTAGTTGAGTGATTTTAGCATCGAGTTGACTAAGTATATTAACTTGGTTTATCAATTTTAAATTAGTTACTTTTTAAATCCACTAAACTACTGCACCCAATACTAAAGTACCTAATAAAAGTAATATTCCAATCATAAGTTAATCAATTATATTGTGCATTTGTGTTATTGCCCAGTTTTATGTATCCTTAGGTGTATATTGCAATGAATTCATGCCATTGCTGTACAGTTCAATATTATCATAATTGTAAAATAATTCCTGTTTATAAATAATTCCTGTTTATTTATCTTAAATAATATTTGCTATAAATATATGTAACTTCAATGTTGCATAGGGAAAATATACACTATAATACCAAAAAGTGCAGTATCTTTAAATAAAAATAAGTTAAATCTCACTTGTGCTCTATATTTAAAGGTAAACATTGTTTTTTTGGTCTGTAGCACCTAAATTGTCAGTAAAGTCAGTGTCCAAAGAAATATAAAAAGCAGAAAATTACCCTTTTGATGACATGGACTTCAAGAAACCCATCAGCAATTGCCATAGACATTGTTATTTTGTAGCCACTCTGATATTAAATTGCAATTAAAACTTAATAGGTATGTTTTGGTATATATGGATTTCATGCAATACCATTAAGACAGTCACCTGCATTGAAAAAAAGCATAACTTCTAGAATGAGAATGAGCATCAAAGGAACATGCATCCTAGATGAGACTTGAAGCCACTGTCCCAGGTGATAGCAAACTTATCCGGAAACTAATCCACAATGTCATCAGGATAAATGTCTGCTTTTAGATACAGGGCCATAATTTTGCAAGCTGAACAGTACCGGATTGTTAAGCAGATAAAAGTTTCTGGTGGAGCCATTTGTGCAGTATCAAGCAAGAATAAAGGGAACATCTCCAGTAATTATATGGATGAAATAAAGCCCAGATGAGACTTGAAACCTCAATCCCTAGCTTAGGAGGCCAGTGCATTATCCTTTAGGCCAGTGGGGCTTAGTAACATCTTTGTGTGAAACTGATTTTTTCATTAGTATAATCATTAATTGTTGCGATATAGAAAAGCCGTTTATTTGTGTTCTTTGCTTTACAAATCCCAGCATGAAATGTGATTGTACTAACCAGACCTAATAGTGTGGACCCTCATGTTACATTGCAGCAAAACAGATTGATGCAACTCTTTTACCAATAAAGAGGTAGTCTTTTGCATTCCATTTTGTTGACTAACTAAAGTAATGTTTACAGTGCATATGAACCAAAGCAGATGTGTGTACTGGTACCTTAAAAACAGTCATGTTTGTGATTTTTTTCTGCCTTCATATCAGGATGTTCAGGTAGCAGATGATAATCATTAACTGATGACATTAGAAAACAAATTACATTTGCTCCAGGTGAGGCTTGAACTCACAACCTCGGCATTGCTCAACAGATACTGTCTTATAAGCACTGCGCGCTGACCGATTGCACCACAGGAGCACATGGTCAAATTGTATTATTTTTAGTTGAGTGATTTTAGCATCGAGTTGACTAAGTATAATAACTTGGTTTATTAATTTTAAATTAGTTACTTTTTAAATCCACTAAACTACTGCACCCAATACTAAAGTACCTAATAAAAGTAATATTCCAATCATAAGTTAATCAATTATATTGTGCATTTGTGTTATTGCCCAGTTTTATGTATCCTTAGGTGTATATTGCAATGAATTCATGCCATTGCTGTACAGTTCAATATTATCATAATTGTAAAATAATTCCTTTTTATAAATAATTCCTGTTTATTTATCTTAAATAATATTTGCTATAAATATATGTAACTTCAATGTTGCATAGGGAAAATATACACTATAATACCAAAAAGTGCAGTATCTTTAAATAAAAATAAGTTAAATCTCACTTGTGCTCTATATTTAAAGGTAAACATTGTTTTTTTGGTCTGTAGCACCTAAATTGTCAGTAAAGTCAGTGTCCAAAGAAATATAAAAAGCAGAAAATTACCCTTTTGATGACATGGATGAAAGGACTTCAAGAAACCCATCAGCAATTGCCATAGACATTGTTATTTTGTAGCCACTCTGATATTAAATTGCAATTAAAACTTAATAGGTATGTTTTGGTATATATGGATTTCATGCAATACCATTAAGACAGTCACCTGCATTGAAAAAAAGCATAACTTCTAGAATGAGAATGAGCATCAAAGGAACATGCATCCTAGATGAGACTTGAAGCCACTGTCCCAGGTGATACCAAACTTATCCGGAAACTAATCCACAATGTCATCTGGATAAATGTCTGCTTTTAGATACAGGGCCATAATTTTGCAAGCTGAACAGTACCGGATTGTTAAGCAGATAAAAGTTTCTGGTGGAGCCATTTGTGCAGTATCAAGCAAGAATAAAGGGAACATCTCCAGTAATTATATGGATGAAATAAAGCCCAGATGAGACTTGAAACCACAATCCCTAGCTTAGGAGGCCAGTGCCTTATCCATTAGGCCAGTGGGGCTTAGTAACATCTTTGTGTGAAACTGATTTTTTCATTAGTATAGTCATTAATTGTTGCGATATAGGAAAGCCGTTTATTTGTGTTCTTTGCTTTACAAATCCCAGCAAGAAATGTGATTGTACTAACCAGACCTAATAGTGTGGACCCTCATGTTACATTGCAGCAAAACAGATTGATGCAACTCTTTTACCAATAAAGAGGTAGTCTTTTGCATTCCATTTTGTTGACTAACTAAAGTAATGTTTACAGTGCATATGAACCAAAGCAGATGTGTGTACTGGTACCTTAAAAACAGTCATGTTTGTGATTTTTTTCTGCCTTCATATCAGGATGTTCAGGTAGCAGATGATAATCATTAACTGATGACATTAGAAAAAAAATTACATTTGCTCCAGGTGAGGCTTGAACTCACAACCTCGGCATTGCTCAACAGATACTGTCTTATAAGTACTGCGCGCTGACCGATTGCACCACAGGAGCACATAGTCAAAGTGTATTATTTTTAGTTGAGTGATTTTAGCATCGAGTTGACTAAGTATATTAACTTGGTTTATTAATTTTAAATTAGTTACTTTTTAAATCCACTAAACTACTGCACCCAATACTAAAGTACCTAATAAAAGTAATATTCTAATCATAAGTTAATCAATTATATTGTGCATTTGTGTTATTGCCCAGTTTTATGTATCCTTAGGTGTATATTGCAATGAATTCATGCCATTGCTGTACAGTTCAATATTATCAAAATTGTAAAATAATTCCTGTTTATAAATAATTCCTGTTTATTTATCTTAAATAATATTTGCTATAAATATATGTAACTTCAATGTTGCATAGGGAAAATATACACTATAATACCAAAAAGTGCAGTATCTTTAAATAAAAATAAGTTAAATCTCACTTGTGCTCTATATTTAAAGGTAAACATTGTTTTTTTGGTCTGTAGCACCTAAATTGTCAGTAAAGTCAGTGTCCAAAGAAATATAAAATGCAGAAAATTACCCTTTTGATGACATGGATGAATGGACTTCAAGAAACCCATCAGCAATTGCCATAGACATTGTTATTTTGTAGCCACTCTGATATTAAATTGCAATTAAAACTTAATAGGTATGTTTTGGTATATATGGATTTCATGCAATACCATTAAGACAGTCACCTGCATTGAAAAAAAGCATAACTTCTAGAATGAGAATGAGCATCAAAGGAACATGCATCCTAGATGAGACTTGAAGCCACTGTCCCAGGTGATAGCAAACTTATCCGGAAACTAATCCACAATGTCATCAGGATAAATGTCTGCTTTTAGATACAGGGCCATAATTTTGCAAGCTGAACAGTACCGGATTGTTAAGCAGATAAAAGTTTCTGGTGGAGCCATTTGTGCAGTATCAAGCAAGAATAAAGGGAACATCTCCAGTAATTATATGGATGAAATAAAGCCCAGATGAGACTTGAAACCTCAATCCCTAGCTTAGGAGGCCAGTGCATTATCCTTTAGGCCAGTGGGGCTTAGTAACATCTTTGTGTGAAACTGATTTTTTCATTAGTATAATCATTAATTGTTGCGATATAGAAAAGCCGTTTATTTGTGTTCTTTGCTTTACAAATCCCAGCATGAAATGTGATTGTACTAACCAGACCTAATAGTGTGGACCCTCATGTTACATTGCAGCAAAACAGATTGATGCAACTCTTTTACCAATAAAGAGGTAGTCTTTTGCATTCCATTTTGTTGACTAACTAAAGTAATGTTTACAGTGCATATGAACCAAAGCAGATGTGTGTACTGGTACCTTAAAAACAGTCATGTTTGTGATTTTTTTCTGCCTTCATATCAGGATGTTCAGGTAGCAGATGATAATCATTAACTGATGACATTAGAAAACAAATTACATTTGCTCCAGGTGAGGCTTGAACTCACAACCTCGGCATTGCTCAACAGATACTGTCTTATAAGCACTGCGCGCTGACCGATTGCACCACAGGAGCACATGGTCAAAGTGCATTATTTTTAGTTGAGTGATTTTAGCATCGAGTTGACTAAGTATATTAACTTGGTTTATTAATTTTAAATTAGTTACTTTTTAAATCCACTAAACTACTGCACCCAATACTAAAGTACCTAATAAAAGTAATATTCCAATCATAAGTTAATCAATTATATTGTGCATTTGTGTTATTGCCCAGTTTTATGTATCCTTAGGTGTATATTGCAATGAATTCATGCCATTGCTGTACAGTTCAATATTATCATAATTGTAAAATAATTCCTGTTTATAAATAATTCCTGTTTATTTATCTTAAATAATATTTGCTATAAATATATGTAACTTCAATGTTGCATAGGGAAAATATACACTATAATACCAAAAAGTGCAGTATCTTTAAATAAAAATAAGTTAAATCTCACTTGTGCTCTATATTTAAAGGTAAACATTGTTTTTTTGGTCTGTAGCACCTAAATTGTCAGTAAAGTCAGTGTCCAAAGAAATATAAAAAGCAGAAAATTACCCTTTTGATGACATGGATGAAAGGACTTCAAGAAACCCATCAGCAATTGCCATAGACATTGTTATTTTGTAGCCACTCTGATATTAAATTGCAATTAAAACTTAATAGGTATGTTTTGGTATATATGGATTTCATGCAATACCATTAAGACAGTCACCTGCATTGAAAAAAAGCATAACTTCTAGAATGAGAATGAGCATCAAAGGAACATGCATCCTAGATGAGACTTGAAGCCACTGTCCCAGGTGATAGCAAACTTATCCGGAAACTAATCCACAATGTCATCAGGATAAATGTCTGCTTTTAGATACAGGGCCATAATTTTGCAAGCTGAACAGTACCGGATTGTTAAGCAGATAAAAGTTTCTGGTGGAGCCATTTGTGCAGTATCAAGCAAGAATAAAGGGAACATCTCCAGTAATTATATGGATGAAATAAAGCCCAGATGAGACTTGAAACCACAATCCCTAGCTTAGGAGGCCAGTGCCTTATCCATTAGGCCAGTGGGGCTTAGTAACATCTTTGTGTGAAACTGATTTTTTCATTAGTATAGTCATTAATTGTTGCGATATAGGAAAGCCGTTTATTTGTGTTCTTTGCTTTACAAATTCCAGCATGAAATGTGATTGTACTAACCAGACCTAATAGTGTGGACCCTCATGTTACATTGCAGCAAAACAGATTGATGCAACTCTTTTACCAATAAAGAGGTAGTCTTTTGCATTCCATTTTGTTGACTAACTAAAGTAATGTTTACAGTGCATATGAACCAAAGCAGATGTGTGTACTGGTACCTTAAAAACAGTCATGATTTTTTTCTGCCTTCATATCAGGATGTTCAGGTAGCAGATGATAATCATTAACTTATGACATTTGAAAACAAATTACATTTGCTCCAGGTGAGGCTTGAACTCACAACCTCGGCATTGCTCAACAGATACTGTCTTATAAGTACTGCGCGCTGACCGATTGCACCACAGGAGCACATGGTCAAAGTGTATTATTTTTAGTTGAGTGATTTTAGCATCGAGTTGACTAAGTATATTAACTTGGTTTATTAATTTTAAATTAGTTACTTTTTAAATCCACTAAACTACTGCACCCAATACTAAAGTACCTAATAAAAGTAATATTCTAATCATAAGTTAATCAATTATATTGTGCATTTGTGTTATTGCCCAGTTTTATGTATCCTTAGGTGTATATTGCAATGAATTCATGCCATTGCTGTACAGTTCAATATTATCAAAATTGTAAAATAATTCCTGTTTATAAATAATTCCTGTTTATTTATCTTAAATAATATTTGCTATAAATATATGTAACTTCAATGTTGCATAGGGAAAATATACACTATAATACCAAAAAGTGCAGTATCTTTAAATAAAAATAAGTTAAATCTCACTTGTGCTCTATATTTAAAGGTAAACATTGTTTTTTTGGTCTGTAGCACCTAAATTGTCAGTAAAGTCAGTGTCCAAAGAAATATAAAATGCAGAAAATTACCCTTTTGATGACATGGATGAATGGACTTCAAGAAACCCATCAGCAATTGCCATAGACATTGTTATTTTGTAGCCACTCTGATATTAAATTGCAATTAAAACTTAATAGGTATGTTTTGGTATATATGGATTTCATGCAATACCATTAAGACAGTCACCTGCATTGAAAAAAAGCATAACTTCTAGAATGCAGATAAAAGTTTCTGGTGGAGCCATTTGTGCAGTATCAAGCAAGAATAAAGGGAACATCTCCAGTAATTATATGGATGAAATAAAGCCCAGATGAGACTTGAAACCTCAATCCCTAGCTTAGGAGGCCAGTGCCTTATCCATTAGGCCAGTGGGGCTTAGTAACATCTTTGTGTGAAACTGATTTTTTCATTAGTATAATCATTAATTGTTGCGATATAGAAAAGCCGTTTCTTTGTGTTCTTTGCTTTACAAATCCCAGCATGAAATGTGATTGTACTAACCAGACCTAATAGTGTGGACCCTCATGTTACATTGCAGCAAAACAGATTGATGCAACTCTTTTACCAATAAAGAGGCTTTTGCATTCCATTTTGTTGACTAACTAAAGTAATGTTTACAGTGCATATGAACCAAAGCAGATGTGTGTACTGGTACCTTAAAAACAGTCATGTTTGTGATTTTTTTCTGCCTTCATATCAGGATGTTCAGGTAGCAGATGATAATCATTAACTGATGACATTAGAAAACAAATTACATTTGCTCCAGGTGAGGCTTGAACTCACAACCTCGGCATTGCTCAACAGATACTGTCTTATAAGCACTGCGCGCTGACCGATTGCACCACAGGAGCACATGGTCAAAGTGTATTATTTTTAGTTGAGTGATTTTAGCATCGAGTTGACTAAGTATATTAACTTGGTTTATTAATTTTAAATTAGTTACTTTTTAAATCCACTAAACTACTGCACCCAATACTAAAGTACCTAATAAAAGTAATATTCCAATCATAAGTTAATCAATTATATTGTGCATTTGTGTTATTGCCCAGTTTTATGTATCCTTAGGTGTATATTGCAATGAATTCATGCCATTGCTGTACAGTTCAATATTATCATAATTGTAAAATAATTCCTGTTTATAAATAATTCCTGTTTATTTATCTTAAATAATATTTGCTATAAATATATGTAACTTCAATGTTGCATAGGGAAAATATACACTATAATACCAAAAAGTGCAGTATCTTTAAATAAAAATAAGTTAAATCTCACTTGTGCTCTATATTTAAAGGTAAACATTGTTTTTTTGGTCTGTAGCACCTAAATTGTCAGTAAAGTCAGTGTCCAAAGAAATATAAAAAGCAGAAAATTACCCTTTTGATGACATGGATGAAAGGACTTCAAGAAACCCATCAACAATTGCCATAGACATTGTTATTTTGTAGCCACTCTGATATTAAATTGCAATTAAAACTTAATAGGTATGTTTTGGTATATATGGATTTCATGCAATACCATTAAGACAGTCACCTGCATTGAAAAAAAGCATAACTTCTAGAATGAGAATGAGCATCAAAGGAACATGCATCCTAGATGAGACTTGAAGCCACTGTCCCAGGTGATAGCAAACTTATCCGGAAACTAATCCACAATGTCATCAGGATAAATGTCTGCTTTTAGATACAGGGCCATAATTTTGCAAGCTGAACAGTACCGGATTGTTAAGCAGATAAAAGTTTCTGGTGGAGCCATTTGTGCAGTATCAAGCAAGAATAAAGGGAACATCTCCAGTAATTATATGGATGAAATAAAGCCCAGATGAGACTTGAAACCACAATCCCTAGCTTAGGAGGCCAGTGCCTTATCCATTAGGCCAGTGGGGCTTAGTAACATCTTTGTGTGAAACTGATTTTTTCATTAGTATAGTCATTAATTGTTGCGATATAGGAAAGCCGTTTATTTGTGTTCTTTGCTTTACAAATCCCAGCATGAAATGTGATTGTACTAACCAGACCTAATAGTGTGGACCCTCATGTTACATTGCAGCAAAACAGATTGATGCAACTCTTTTACCAATAAAGAGGTAGTCTTTTGCATTCCATTTTGTTGACTAACTAAAGTAATGTTTACAGTGCATATGAACCAAAGCAGATGTGTGTACTGGTACCTTAAAAACAGTCATGTTTGTGATTTTTTTCTGCCTTCATATCAGGATGTTCAGGTAGCAGATGATAATCATTAACTGATGACATTAGAAAAAAAATTACATTTGCTCCAGGTGAGGCTTGAACTCACAACCTCGGCATTGCTCAACAAATACTGTCTTATAAGTACTGCTCGCTGACCGATTGCACCACAGGAGCACATGGTCAATGTATATTATTTTTAGTTGAGTGATTTTAGCATCGAGTTGACTAAGTATATTAACTTGGTTTATTAATTTTAAATTAGTTACTTTTTAAATCCACTAAACTACTGCACCCAATACTAAAGTACCTAATAAAAGTAATATTCCAATCATAAGTTAATCAATTATATTGTGCATTTGTGTTATTGCCCAGTTTTATGTATCCTTAGGTGTATATTGCAATGAATTCATGCCATTGCTGTACAGTTCAATATTATCATAATTGTAAAATAATTCCTGTTTATAAATAATTCCTGTTTATTTATCTTAAATAATATTTGCTATAAATATATGTAACTTCAATGTTGCATAGGGAAAATATACACTATAATACCAAAAAGTGCAGTATCTTTAAATAAAAATAAGTTAAATCTCACTTGTGCTCTATATTTAAAGGTAAACATTGTTTTTTTGGTCTGTAGCACCTAAATTGTCAGCAAAGTCAGTGTCCAAAGAAATATAAAAAGCAGAAAATTACCCTTTTGATGACATGGATGAAAGGACTTCAAGAAACCCATCAGCAATTGCCATAGACATTGTTATTTTGTAGCCACTCTGATATTAAATTGCAATTAAAACTTAATAGGTATGTTTTGGTAAATATGGATTTCATGCAATACCATTAAGACAGTCACCTGCATTGAAAAAAAGCATAACTTCTAGAATGAGAATGAGCATCAAAGGAACATGCATCCTAGATGAGACTTGAAGCCACTGTCCCAGGTGATAGCAAACTTATCCGGAAACTAATCCACAATGTCATCAGGATAAATGTCTGCTTTTAGATACAGGGCCATAATTTTGCAAGCTGAACAGTACCGGATTGTTAAGCAGATAAAAGTTTCTGGTGGAGCCATTTGTGCAGTATCAAGCAAGAATAAAGGGAGCATCTCCAGTAATTATATGGATGAAATAAAGCCCAGATGAGACTTGAAACCACAATCCCTATCTTAGGAGGCCAGTGCCTTATCCATTAGGCCAGTGGGGCTTAGTAACATCTTTGTGTGAAACTGATTTTTTCATTAGTATAGTCATTAATTGTTGCGATATAGGAAAGGCGTTTATTTGTGTTCTTTGCTTTACAAATCCCAGCATGAAATGTGATTGTACTAACCAGACCTAATAGTGTGGACCCTCATGTTACATTGCAGCAAAACAGATTGATGCAACTCTTTTACCAATAAAGAGGTAGTCTTTTGCATTCCATTTTGTAGACTAACTAAAGTAATGTTTACAGTGCATATGAACCAAAGCAGATGTGTGTACTGGTACCTTAAAAACAGTCATGTTTGTGATTTTTTTCTGCCTTCATATCAGGATGTTCAGGTAGCAGATGATAATCATTAACTGATTACATTAGAAAACAAATTACATTTGCTCCAGGTGAGGCTTGAACTCACAACCTCGGCATTGCTCAACAGATACTGTCTTATAAGTACTGCGCGCTAACCGATTGCGCCACAGAAGCACATGGTCAAAATGTATTATTTTTAGTTGAGTGATTTTAGCATCGAGTTGACTAAGTATATTACCTTGGTTTATTAATTTTAAATTAGTTACTTTTTAAATCCACTAAACTACTGCACCCAATACTAAAGTACCTAATAAAAGTAATATTCCAATCATAAGTTAATCAATTATATTGTGCATTTGTGTTATTGCCCAGTTTTATGTATCCTTAGGTGTAAATTGCAATGAATTCATGCCATTGCTGTACAGTTCAAAATTATCAAAATTGTAAAATAATTCCTGTTTATAAATAATTTCTGTTTATTTATCTTAAATAATATTTGCTATAAATATATGTAACTTCAATGTTGCATAGGGAAAATATACACTATAATACCAAAAAGTGCAGTATCTTTAAATAAAAATAAGTTAAATCTCACTTGTGCTCTATATTTAAAGGTAAACATTGTTTTTTTGGTCTGTAGCACCTAAATTGTCAGTAAAGTCAGTGTCCAAAGAAATATAAAAAGCAGAAAATTACCCTTTTGATGACATGGATGAAAGGACTTCAAGAAACCCATCAGCAATTGCCATAGACATTGTTATTTTGTAGCCACTCTGATATTAAATTGCAATTAAAACTTAATAGGTATGTTTTGGTATATATGGATTTCATGCAATACCATTAAGACAGTCACCTGCATTGAAAAAAAGCATAACTTCTAGAATGAGAATGAGCATCAAAGGAACATGCATCCTAGATGAGACTTGAAGCCACTGTCCCAGGTGATAGCAAACTTATCCGGAAACTAATCCACAATGTCATCAGGATAAATGTCTGCTTTTAGATACAGGGCCATAATTTTGCAAGCTGAACAGTACCGGATTGTTAAGCAGATAAAAGTTTCTGGTGGAGCCATTTGTGCAGTATCAAGCAAGAATAAAGGGAGCATCTCCAGTAATTATATGGATGAAATAAAGCCCAGATGATAGCTTAGGAGGCCAGTGCCTTATCCATTAGGCCAGTGGGGCTTAGTAACATCTTTGTGTGAAACTGATTTTTTCATTAGTATAGTCATTAATTGTTGCGATATAGGAAAGCCGTTTATTTGTGTTCTTTGCTTTACAAATCCCAGCATGAAATGTGATTGTACTAACCAGACCTAATAGTGTGGACCCTCATGTTACATTGCAGCAAAACAGATTGATGCAACTCTTTTACCAATAAAGAGGTAGTCTTTTGCATTCCATTTTGTTGACTAACTAAAGTAATGTTTACAGAGCATATGAACCAAAGCAGATGTGTGTACTGGTACCTTAAAAACAGTCATGTTTGTGATTTTTTTCTGCCTTCATATCAGGATGTTCAGGTAGCAGATGATAATCATTAACTGATTTTGTAGCCACTCTGATATTAAATTGCAATACCATTAAGACAGTCACCTGCATTGAAAAAAAGCATAACTTCTAGAATGAGAATGAGCATCAAAGGAACATGCATCCTAGATGAGACTTGAAGCCACTGTCCCAGGTGATAGCAAACTTATCCGGAAACTAATCCACAATGTCATCAGGATAAATGTCTGCTTTTAGATACAGGGCCATAATTTTGCAAGCTGAACAGTACCGGATTGTTAAGCAGATAAAAGTTTCTGGTGGAGCCATTTGTGCAGTATCAAGCAAGAATAAAGGGAACATCTCCAGTAATTATATGGATGAAATAAAGCCCAGATGAGACTTGAAACCACAATCCCTAGCTTAGGAGGCCAGTGCCTTATCCATTAGGCCAGTGGGGCTTAGTAACATCTTTGTGTGAAACTGATTTTTTCATTAGTATAATCATTAATTGTTGCGATATAGGAAAGCCGTTTATTTGTGTTCTTTGCTTTACAAATCCCAGCATGAAATGTGATTGTACTAACCAGACCTAATAGTGTGGACCCTCATGTTACATTGCAGCAAAACAGATTGATGCAACTCTTTTACCAATAAAGAGGTAGTCTTTTGCATTCCATTTTGTTGACTAACTAAAGTAATGTTTACAGTGTATATGAACCAAAGCAGATATGTGTACTGGTACCTTAAAAACAGTCATGTTTGTGATTTTTTTCTGCCTTCATATCAGGATGTTCAGGTAGCAGATGATAATCATTAACTGATGACATTAGAAAAAAATTACATTTGCACCAGGTGAGGCTTGAACTCACAACCTTGGCATTGCTCAACAGATACTGTCTTATAAGTACCGCGCGCTAACCGATTGCGCCACAGGAGCACATGGTCAAAGTGTGTTATTTTTAGTTGAGTGATTTTAGCATCGAGTTGACTAAGTATATTAACTTGGTTTATTAATTTTAAATTAGTTACTTTTTAAATCCACTAAACTACTGCACCCAATACTAAAGTACCTAATAAAAGTAATATTCTAATCATAAGTTAATCAATTATATTGTGCATTTGTGTTATTGCCCAGTTTTATGTATCCTTAGGTGTATATTGCAATGAATTCATGCCATTGCTGTACAGTTCAATATTATCAAAATTGTAAAATAATTCCTGTTTATAAATAATTTCTGTTTATTTATCTTAAATAATATTTGCTATAAATATATGTAACTTCAATGTTGCATAGGGAAAATATACACTATAATACCAAAAAGTGCAGTATCTTTAAATAAAAATAATTTAAATCTCACTTGTGCTCTATATTTAAAGGTAAACATTGTTTTTTTGGTCTGTAGCACCTAAATTGTCAGTAAAGTCAGTGTCCAAAGAAATATAAAAAGCAGAAAATTACTCTTTTGATGACATGGATGAAAGGACTTCAAGAAACCCATCAGCAATTGCCATAGACATTGTTATTTTGTAGCCACTCTGATATTAAATTGCAATTAAAACTTAATAGGTATGTTTTGGTATATATGGATTTCATGCAATACCATTAAGACAGTCACCTGCATTGAAAAAAAGCATAACTTCTAGAATGAGAATGAGCATCAAAGGAACATGCATCCTAGATGAGACTTGAAGCCACTGCCCCAGGTGATAGCAAACTTATCCGGAAACTAATCCACAATGTCATCAGGATAAATGTCTGCTTTTAGATACAGGGCCATAATTTTGCAAGCTGAACAGTACCGGATTGTTAAGCAGATAAAAGTTTCTGGTGGAGCCATTTGTGCAGTATCAAGCAAGAATAAAGGGAACATCTCCAGTAATTATATGGATGAAATAAAGCCCAGATGAGACTTGAAACCTCAATCCCTAGCTTAGGAGGCCAGTGCATTATCCTTTAGGCCAGTGGGGCTTAGTAACATCTTTGTGTGAAACTGATTTTTTCATTAGTATAATCATTAATTGTTGCGATATAGAAAAGCCGTTTATTTGTGTTCTTTGCTTTACAAATCCCAGCATGAAATGTGATTGTACTAACCAGACCTAATAGTGTGGACCCTCATGTTACATTGCAGCAAAACAGATTGATGCAACTCTTTTACCAATAAAGAGGTAGTCTTTTGCATTCCATTTTGTTGACTAACTAAAGTAATGTTTACAGTGCATATGAACCAAAGCAGATGTGTGTACTGGTACCTTAAAAACAGTCATGTTTGTGATTTTTTTCTGCCTTCATATCAGGATGTTCAGGTAGCAGATGATAATCATTAACTGATGACATTAGAAAAAAAATTACATTTGCTCCAGGTGAGGCTTTAACTCACAACCTCGGCATTGCTCAACAGATACTGTCTTATAAGTACTGCGCGCTGACCGATTGCACCACAGGAGCACATGGTCAAAGTGTTTTATTTTTAGTTGAGTGATTTTAGCATCGAGTTGACTAAGTATATTAACTTGGTTTATTAATTTTAAATTAGTTACTTTTTAAATCCACTAAACTACTGCACCCAATACTAAAGTACCTAATAAAAGTAATATTCCAATCATAAGTTAATCAATTATATTGTGCATTTGTGTTATTGCCCAGTTTTATGTATCCTTAGGTGTATATTGCAATGAATTCATGCCATTGCTGTACAGTTCAATTTTATCAAAATTGTAAAATAATTCCTGTTTATTTATCTTAAATAATATTTGCTATAAATATATGTAACTTCAATGTTGCATAGGGAAAATATACACTATAATACCAAAAAGTGCAGTATCTTTAAATAAAAATAAGTTAAATCTCACTTGTGCTCTATATTTAAAGGTAAACATTGTTTTTTTGGTCTGTAGCACCTAAATTGTCAGTAAAGTCAGTGTCCAAAGAAATATAAAATGCAGAAAATTACCCTTTTGATGACATGGATGAATGGACTTCAAGAAACCCATCAGCAATTGCCATAGACATTGTTATTTTGTAGCCACTCTGATATTAAATTGCAATTAAAACTTAATAGGTATGTTTTGGTATATATGGATTTCATGCAATATCATTAAGACAGTCACCTGCATTGAAAAAAAAGCATAACTTCTGGTGGAGCCATATGTGCAGTATCAAGCAAGAATAAAGGGAACATCTCCAGTAATTATATGGATGAAATAAAGCCCAGATGAGACTTGAAACCACAATCCCTAGCTTAGGAGGCCAGTGCCTTATCCATTAGGCCAGTGGGGCTTAGTAACAACTTTGTGTGAAACTGATTTTTTCATTAGTATAATCATTAATTGTTGTGATATAGGAAAGCCGTTTATTTGTGTTCTTTGCTTTACAAATCCCAGCATGAAATGTGATTGTACTAACCAGACCTAATAGTGTGGACCCTCATTTTACATTGCAGCAAAACAGATTGATGCAACTCTTTTACCAATAAAGAGGTAGTCTTTTGCATTCCATTTTGTTGACTAACTAAAGTAATGTTTACAGTGCATATGAACCAAAGCAGATGTGTGTACTGGTACCTTAAAAACAGTCATGTTTGTGATTTTTTTCTGCCTTCATATCAGGATGTTCAGGTAGCAGATGATAATCATTAACTGATGACATTAGAAAAAAAATTACATTTGCTCCAGGTGAGGCTTGAACTCACAACCTCGGCATTGCTCAACAGATACTGTCTTATAAGTACCGCGCGCTAACCGATTGCGCCACAGGAGCACATGTTCAAATTGTATTATTTTTAGTTGAGTGATTTTAGCATCGAGTTGACTAAGTATATTAACTTGGTTTATTAATTTTAAATTAGTTACTTTTTAAATCCACTAAACTACTGCACCCAATACTAAAGTACCTAATAAAAGTAATATTCCAATCATAAGTTATTCAATTATATTGTGCATTTGTGTTATTGCCCAGTTTTATGTATCCTTAGGTGTATATTGCAATGAATTCATGCCATTGCTGTACAGTTCAATATTATCAAAATTGTAAAATAATTCCTGTTTATAAATAATTTCTGTTTATTTATCTTAAATAATATTTGCTATAAATATATGTAACTTCAATGTTGCATAGGGAAAATATACACTATAATACCAAAAAGTGCAGTATCTTTAAATAAAAATAAGTTAAATCTCACTTGTGCTCTATATTTAAAGGTAAACATTGTTTTTTTGGTCTGTAGCACCTAAATTGTCAGTAAAGTCAGTGTCCAAAGAAATATAAAAAGCAGAAAATTACCCTTTTGATGACATGGATGAAAGGACTTCAAGAAACCCATCAGCAATTGCCATAGACATTGTTATTTTGTAGCCACTCTGATATTAAATTGCAATTAAAACTTAATAGGTATGTTTTGGTATATATGGATTTCATGCAATACCATTAAGACAGTCACCTGCATTGAAAAAAAGCATAACTTCTAGAATGAGAATGAGCATCAAAGGAACATGCATCCTAGATGAGACTTGAAGCCACTGTCCCAGGTGATAGCAAACTTATCCGGAAACTAATCCACAATGTCATCAGGATAAATGTCTGCTTTTAGATACAGGGCCATAATTTTGCAAGCTGAACAGTACCGGATTGTTAAGCAGATAAAAGTTTCTGGTGGAGCCATTTGTGCAGTATCAAGCAAGAATAAAGGGAACATCTCCAGTAATTATATGGATGACATAAAGCCCAGATGAGACTTGAAACCACAATCCCTAGCTTAGGAGGCCAGTGCCTTATCCATTAGGCCAGTGGGGCTTAGTAACATCTTTGTGTGAAACTGATTTTTTCATTAGTATAATCATTAATTGTTGCGATATAGGAAAGCCGTTTATTTGTGTTCTTTGCTTTACAAATCCCAGCATGAAATGTGATTGTACTAACCAGACCTAATAGTGTGGACCCTCATGTTACATTGCAGCAAAACAGATTGATGCAACTCTTTTACCAATAAAGAGGTAGTCTTTTGCATTCCATTTTGTTGACTAACTAAAGTAATGTTTACAGTGCATATGAACCAAAGCAGAAGTGTGTACTGGTACCTTAAAAACAGTCATGTTTGTGATTTTTTTCTGCCTTCATATCAGGATGTTCAGGTAGCAGATGATAATCATTAACTGATGACATTAGAAAAAAAATTACATTTGCTGCAGGTGAGGCTTGAACTCACAACCTCGGCATTGCTCAACAGATACTGTCTTATAAGTACCGCGCGCTAACCGATTGCGCCACAGGAGCACATGGTCAAAGTGTATTATTTTTAGTTGAGTGATTTTAGCATCGAGTTGACTAAGTATATTAACTTGGTTTATTAATTTTAAATTAGTTACTTTTTAAATCCACTAAACTACTGCACCCAATACTAAAGTACCTAATAAAAGTAATATTCCAATCATAAGTTAATCAATTATATTGTGCATTTGTGTTATTGCCCAGTTTTATGTATCCTTAGTTGTATATTGCAATGAATTCATGCCATTGCTGTACAGTTCAATATTATCAAAATTGGAAAATAATTCCTGTTTATAAATAATTTCTGTTTATTTATCTTAAATAATATTTGCTATAAATATATGTAAATTCAATGTTGCATAGGGAAAATACACACTATAATACCAACAAGTGCAGTATCTTTAAATAAAAATAAGTTAAATCTCACTTGTGCTCTATATTTAAAGGTAAACATTGTTTTTTTGGTCTGTAGCACCTAAATTGTCAGTAAAGTCAGTGTCCAAAGAAATATAAAAAGCAGAAAATTACCCTTTTGATGACATGGATGAAAGGACTTCAAGAAACCCATCAGCAATTGCCATAGACATTGTTATTTTGTAGCCACTCTGATATTAAATTGCAATTAAAACTTAATAGGTATGTTTTGGTATATATGGATTTCATGCAATACCATTAAGACAGTCACCTGCATTGAAAAAAAACATAACTTCTAGAATGAGAATGAGCATCAAAGGAACATGCATCCTAGATGAGACTTGAAGCCACTGTCCCAGGTGATAGCAAACTTATCCGGAAACTAATCCACAATGTCATCAGGATAAATGTCTGCTTTTAGATACAGGGCCATAATTTTGCAAGCTGAACAGTACCGGATTGTTAAGCAGATAAAAGTTTCTGGTGGAGCCATTTGTGCAGTATCAAGCAAGAATAAAGGGAACATCTCCAGTAATTATATGGATGAAATAAAGCCCAGATGAGACTTGAAACCACAATCCCTAGCTTAGGAGGCCAGTGCCTTATCCATTAGGCCAGTGGGGCTTAGTAACATCTTTGTGTGAAACTGATTTTTTCATTAGTATAATCATTAATTGTTGCGATATAGGAAAGCCATTTATTTGTGTTCTTTGCTTTACAAATCCCAGCATGAAATGTGATTGTACTAACCAGACCTAATAGTGTGGACCCTCATGTTACATTGCAGCAAAACAGATTGATGCAACTCTTTTACCAATAAAGAGGTAGTCTTTTGCATTCCATTTTGTTGACTAACTAAAGTAATGTTTACAGTGTATATGAACCAAAGCAGATGTGTGTACTGGTACCTTAAAAACAGTCATGTTTGTGATTTTTTTCTGCCTTCATATCAGGATGTTCAGGTAGCAGATGATAATCATTAACATTAGAAAAAAAATTACATTTGCTCCAGGTGAGGCTTGAACTCACAACCTCGGCATTGCTCAACAGATACTGTCTTATAAGTACCGCGCGCTAACCGATTGCGCCACAGGAGCACATGGTCAAAGTGTATTATTTTTAGTTGAGTGATTTTAGCATCGAGTTGACTAAGTATATTAACTTGGTTTATTAATTTTAAATTAGTTACTTTTTAAATCCACTAAACTACTGCACCCAATACTAAAGTACCTAATAAAAGTAATATTCCAATCATAAGTTAATCAATTATATTGTGCATTTGTGTTATTGCCCAGTTTTATGTATCCTTAGGTGTATATTGCAATGAATTCATGCCATTGCTGTACAGTTCAATATTATCAAAATAGTAAAATAATTCCTGTTTATAAATAATTTCTGTTTATTTATCTTAAATAATATTTGCTATAAATATATGTAACTTCAATGTTGCATAGGGAAAATATACACTATAATACCAAAAAGTGCAGTATCTTTAAATAAAAATAAGTTAAATCTCCCTTGTGCTCTATATTTAAAGGTAAACATTGTTTTGTTGGTCTGTAGCACCTAAATTGTCAGTAAAGTCAGTGTCCAAAGAAATATAAAAAGCAGAAAATTACCCTTTTGATGACATGGATGAAAGGACTTCAAGAAACCCATCAGCAATTGCCATAGACATTGTTATTTTGTAGCCACTCTGATATTAAATTGCAATACCATTAAGACAGTCACCTGCATTGAAAAAAAGCATAACTTCTAGAATGAGAATGAGCATCAAAGGAACATGCATCCTAGATGAGACTTGAAGCCACTGTCCCAGGTGATAGCAAACTTATCCGGAAACTAATACACAATGTCATCAGGATAAATGTCTGCTTTTAGATACAGGGCCATAATTTTGCAAGCTGAACAGTACCGGATTGTTAAGCAGATAAAAGTTTCTGGTGGAGCCATTTGTGCAGTATCAAGCAAGAATAAAGGGAACATCTCCAGTAATTATATGGATGAAATAAAGCCCAGATGAGACTTGAAACCACAATCCCTAGCTTAGGAGGCCAGTGCCTTATCCATTAGGCCAGTGGGGCTTAGTAACATCTTTGTGTGAAACTGATTTTTTCATTAGTATAATCATTAATTGTTGCGATATAGGAAAGCCGTTTATTTGTGTTCTTTGCTTTACAAATCCCAGCATGAAATGTGATTGTACTAACCAGACCTAATAGTGTGGACCCTCATGTTACATTGCAGCAAAACAGATTGATGCAACTCTTTTACCAATAAAGAGGTAGTCTTTTGCATTCCATTTTGTTGACTAACTAAAGTAATGTTTACAGTGTATATGAACCAAAGCAGATATGTGTACTGGTACCTTAAAAACAGTCATGTTTGTGATTTTTTTCTGCCTTCATATCAGGATGTTCAGGTAGCAGATGATAATCATTAACTGATGACATTAGAAAAAAAATTACATTTGCACCAGGTGAGGCTTGAACTCACAACCTTGGCATTGCTCAACAGATACTGTCTTATAAGTACGGCACGCTAACTGATTGCGCCACAGGAGCACATGGTCAAAGTGTATTATTTTTAGTTGAGTGATTTTAGCATCGAGTTGACTAAGTATATTAACTTGGTTTATTAATTTTAAATTAGTTACTTTTTAAATCCACTAAACTACTGCACCCAATACTAAAGTACCTAATAAAAGTAATATTCTAATCATAAGTTAATCAATTATATTGTGCATTTGTGTTATTGCCCAGTTTTATGTATCCTTAGGTGTATATTGCAATGAATTCATGCCATTGCTGTACAGTTCAATATTATCAAAATTGTAAAATAATTCCTGTTTATAAATAATTTCTGTTTATTTATCTTAAATAATATTTGCTATAAATATATGTAACTTCAATGTTGCATAGGGAAAATATACACTATAATACCAAAAAGTGCAGTATCTTTAAATAAAAATAATTTAAATCTCACTTGTGCTCTATATTTAAAGGTAAACATTGTTTTTTTGGTCTGTAGCACCTAAATTGTCAGTAAAGTCAGTGTCCAAAGAAATATAAAATGCAGAAAATTACCCTTTTGATGACATGGATGAATGGACTTCAAGAAACCCATCAGCAATTGCCATAGACATTGTTATTTTGTAGCCACTCTGATATTAAATTGCAATTAAAACTTAATAGGTATGTTTTGGTATATATGGATTTCATGCAATATCATTAAGACAGTCACCTGCATTGAAAAAAAACATAACTTCTAGAATGAGAATGAGCATCAAAGGAACATGCATCCTAGATGAGACTTGAAGCCACTGTCCCAGGTGATAGCAAACTTATCCGGAAACTAATCCACAATGTCATCAGGATAAATGTCTGCTTTTAGATACAGGGCCATAATTTTGCAAGCTGAACAGTACCGGATTGTTAAGCAGATAAAAGTTTCTGGTGGAGCCATTTGTGCAGTATCAAGCAAGAATAAAGGGAACATCTCCAGTAATTATATGGATGACATAAAGCCCAGATGAGACTTGAAACCACAATCCCTAGCTTAGGAGGCCAGTGCCTTATCCATTAGGCCAGTGGGGCTTAGTAACATCTTTGTGTGAAACTGATTTTTTCATTAGTATAATCATTAATTGTTGTGATATAGGAAAGCCGTTTATTTGTGTTCTTTGCTTTACAAATCCCAGCATGAAATGTGATTGTACTAACCAGACCTAATAGTGTGGACCCTCATGTTACATTGCAGCAAAACAGATTGATGCAACTCTTTTACCAATAAAGAGGTAGTCTTTTGCATTCCATTTTGTTGACTAACTAAAGTAATGTTTACAGTGCATATGAACCAAAGCAGATGTGTGTACTGGTACCTTAAAAACAGTCATGTTTGTGATTTTTTTCTGCCTTCATATCAGGATGTTCAGGTAGCAGATGATAATCATTAACTGATGACATTAGAAAAAAAATTACATTTGCTGCAGGTGAGGCTTGAACTCACAACCTCGGCATTGCTCAACAGATACTGTCTTATAAGTACCGCGCGCTAACTGATTGCGCCACAGGAGCACATGGTCAAAGTGTATTATTTTTAGTTGAGTGATTTTAGCATCGAGTTGACTAAGTATATTAACTTGGTTTATTAATTTTAAATTAGTTACTTTTTAAATCCACTAAACTACTGCACCCAATACTAAAGTACCTAATAAAAGTAATATTCCAATCATAAGTTAATCAATTATATTGTGCATTTGTGTTATTGCCCAGTTTTATGTATCCTTAGGTGTATATTGCAATGAATTCATGCCATTGCTGTACAGTTCAATATTATCATAATTGTAAAATAATTCCTTTTTATAAATAATTCCTGTTTATTTATCTTAAATAATATTTGCTATAAATATATGTAACTTCAATGTTGCATAGGGAAAATATACACTATAATACCAAAAAGTGCAGTATCTTTAAATAAAAATAAGTTAAATCTCACTTGTGCTCTATATTTAAAGGTAAACATTGTTTTTTTGGTCTGTAGCACCTAAATTGTCAGTAAAGTCAGTGTCCAAAGAAATATAAAATGCAGAAAATTACCCTTTTGATGACATGGATGAATGGACTTCAAGAAACCCATCAGCAATTGCCATAGACATTGTTATTTTGTAGCCACTCTGATATTAAATTGCAATTAAAACTTAATAGGTATGTTTTGGTATATATGGATTTCATGCAATACCATTAAGACAGTCACCTGCATTGAAAAAAAGCATAACTTCTAGAATGAGAATGAGCATCAAAGGAACATGCATCCTAGATGAGACTTGAAGCCACTGTCCCAGGTGATAGCAAACTTATCCGGAAACTAATCCACAATGTCATCAGGATAAATGTCTGCTTTTAGATACAGGGCCATAATTTTGCAAGCTGAACAGTACCGGATTGTTAAGCAGATAAAAGTTTCTGGTGGAGCCATTTGTGCAGTATCAAGCAAGAATAAAGGGAACATCTCCAGTAATTATATGGATGAAATAAAGCCCAGATGAGACTTGAAACCTCAATCCCTAGCTTAGGAGGCCAGTGCATTATCCTTTAGGCCAGTGGGGCTTAGTAACATCTTTGTGTGAAACTGATTTTTTCATTAGTATAATCATTAATTGTTGCGATATAGAAAAGCCGTTTATTTGTGTTCTTTGCTTTACAAATCCCAGCATGAAATGTGATTGTACTAACCAGACCTAATAGTGTGGACCCTCATGTTACATTGCAGCAAAACAGATTGATGTAACTCTTTTACCAATAAAGAGGTAGTCTTTTGCATTCCATTTTGTTGACTAACTAAAGTAATGTTTACAGTGCATATGAACCAAAGCAGATGTGTGTACTGGTACCTTAAAAACAGTCATGTTTGTGATTTTTTTCTGCCTTCATATCAGGATGTTCAGGTAGCAGATGATAATCATTAACTGATGACATTAGAAAACAAATTACATTTGCTCCAGGTGAGGCTTTGCTCCAGGTGAGGCATTGCTCAACAGATACTGTCTTATAAGCACTGCGCGCTGACCGATTGCACCACAGGAGCACATGGTCAAATTGTATTATTTTTAGTTGAGTGATTTTAGCATCGAGTTGACTAAGTATATTAACTTGGTTTATTAATTTTAAATTAGTTACTTTTTAAATCCACTAAACTACTGCACCCAATACTAAAGTACCTAATAAAAGTAATATTCCAATCATAAGTTAATCAATTATATTGTGCATTTGTGTTATTGCCCAGTTTTATGTATCCTTAGGTGTATATTGCAATGAATTCATGCCATTGCTGTACAGTTCAATATTATCATAATTGTAAAGTAATTCCTTTTTATAAATAATTCCTGTTTATTTATCTTAAATAATATTTGCTATAAATATATGTAACTTCAATGTTGCATAGGGAAAATATACACTATAATACCAAAAAGTGCAGTATCTTTAAATAAAAATAAGTTAAATCTCACTTGTGCTCTATATTTAAAGGTAAACATTGTTTTTTTGGTCTGTAGCACCTAAATTGTCAGTAAAGTCAGTGTCCAAAGAAATATAAAAAGCAGAAAATTACCCTTTTGATGACATGGATGAAAGGACTTCAAGAAACCCATCAGCAATTGCCATAGACATTGTTATTTTGTAGCCACTCTGATATTAAATTGCAATTAAAACTTAATAGGTATGTTTTGGTATATATGGATTTCATGCAATACCATTAAGACAGTCACCTGCATTGAAAAAAAGCATAACTTCTAGAATGAGAATGAGCATCAAAGGAACATGCATCCTAGATGAGACTTGAAGCCACTGTCCCAGGTATTACCAAACTTATCCGGAAACTAATCCACAATGTCATCAGGATAAATGTCTGCTTTTAGATACAGGGCCATAATTTTGCAAGCTGAACAGTACCGGATTGTTAAGCAGATAAAAGTTTCTGGTGGAGCCATTTGTGCAGTATCAAGCAAGAATAAAGGGAACATCTCCAGTAATTATATGGATGAAATAAAGCCCAGATGAGACTTGAAACCACAATCCCTAGCTTAGGAGGCCAGTGCCTTATCCATTAGGCCAGTGGGGCTTAGTAACATCTTTGTGTGAAACTGATTTTTTCATTAGTATAGTCATTAATTGTTGCGATATAGGAAAGCCATTTATTTGTGTTCTTTGCTTTACAAATCCCAGCAAGAAATGTGATTGTACTAACCAGACCTAATAGTGTGGACCCTCATGTTACATTGCAGCAAAACAGATTGATGCAACTCTTTTACCAATAAAGAGGTAGTCTTTTGCATTCCATTTTGTTGACTAACTAAAGTAATGTTTACAGTGCATATGAACCAAAGCAGATGTGTGTACTGGTACCTTAAAAACAGTCATGTTTGTGATTTTTTTCTGCCTTCATATCAGGATGTTCAGGTAGCAGATGATAATCATTAACTGATGACATTAGAAAAAAAATTACATTTGCTCCAGGTGAGGCTTGAACTCACAACCTCGGCATTGCTCAACAGATACTGTCTTATAAGTACTGCGCGCTGACCGATTGCACCACAGGAGCACATGGTCAAAGTGTATTATTTTTAGTTGAGTGATTTTAGCATCGAGTTGACTAAGTATATTAACTTGGTTTATTAATTTTAAATTAGTTACTTTTTAAATCAACTAAACTACTGCACCCAATACTAAAGTACCTAATAAAAGTAATATTCTAATCATAAGTTAATCAATTATATTGTGCATTTGTGTTATTGCCCAGTTTTATGTATCCTTAGGTGTATATTGCAATGAATTCATGCCATTGCTGTACAGTTCAATATTATCAAAATTGTAAAATAATTCCTGTTTATAAATAATTCCTGTTTATTTATCTTAAATAATATTTGCTATAAATATATGTAACTTCAATGTTGCATAGGGAAAATATACACTATAATACCAAAAAGTGCAGTATCTTTAAATAAAAATAAGTTAAATCTCACTTGTGCTCTATATTTAAAGGTAAACATTGTTTTTTTGGTCTGTAGCACCTAAATTGTCAGTAAAGTCAGTGTCCAAAGAAATATAAAAAGCAGAAAATTACCCTTTTGATGACATGGATGAAAGGACTTCAAGAAACCCATCAGCAATTGCCATAGACATTGTTATTTTGTAGCCACTCTGATATTAAATTGCAATTAAAACTTAATAGGTATGTTTTGGTATATATGGATTTCATGCAATACCATTAAGACAGTCACCTGCATTGAAAAAAAACATAACTTCTAGAATGAGAATGAGCATCAAAGGAACATGCATCCTAGATGAGACTTGAAGCCACTGTCCCAGGTGATAGCAAACTTATCCGGAAACTAATCCACAATGTCATCAGGATAAATGTCTGCTTTTAGATACAGGGCCATAATTTTGCAAGCTGAACAGTACCGGATTGTTAAGCAGATAAAAGTTTCTGGTGGAGCCATTTGTGCAGTATCAAGCAAGAATAAAGGGAACATCTCCAGTAATTATATGGATGAAATAAAGCCCAGATGAGACTTGAAACCACAATCCCTAGCTTAGGAGGCCAGTGCCTTATCCATTAGGCCAGTGGGGCTTAGTAACATCTTTGTGTGAAACTGATTTTTTCATTAGTATAATCATTAATTGTTGCGATATAGGAAAGCCGTTTATTTGTGTTCTTTGCTTTACAAATCCCAGCATGAAATGTGATTGTACTAACCAGACCTAATAGTGTGGACCCTCATGTTACATTGCAGCAAAACAGATTGATGCAACTCTTTTACCAATAAAGAGGTAGTCTTTTGCATTCCATTTTGTTGACTAACTAAAGTAATGTTTACAGTGTATATGAACCAAAGCAGATGTGTGTACTGGTACCTTAAAAACAGTCATGTTTGTGATTTTTTTCTGCCTTCATATCAGGATGTTCAGGTAGCAGATGATAATCATTAACATTAGAAAAAAAATTACATTTGCTCCAGGTGAGGCTTGAACTCACAACCTCGGCATTGCTCAACAGATACTGTCTTATAAGTACCGCGCGCTAACCGATTGCGCCACAGGAGCACATGGTCAAAGTGTATTATTTTTAGTTGAGTGATTTTAGCATCGAGTTGACTAAGTATATTAACTTGGTTTATTAATTTTAAATTAGTTACTTTTTAAATCCACTAAACTACTGCACCCAATACTAAAGTACCTAATAAAAGTAATATTCCAATCATAAGTTAATCAATTATATTGTGCATTTGTGTTATTGCCCAGTTTTATGTATCCTTAGGTGTATATTGCAATGAATTCATGCCATTGCTGTACAGTTCAATATTATCAAAATAGTAAAATAATTCCTGTTTATAAATAATTTCTGTTTATTTATCTTAAATAATATTTGCTATAAATATATGTAACTTCAATGTTGCATAGGGAAAATATACACTATAATACCAAAAAGTGCAGTATCTTTAAATAAAAATAAGTTAAATCTCCCTTGTGCTCTATATTTAAAGGTAAACATTGTTTTGTTGGTCTGTAGCACCTAAATTGTCAGTAAAGTCAGTGTCCAAAGAAATATAAAAAGCAGAAAATTACCCTTTTGATGACATGGATGAAAGGACTTCAAGAAACCCATCAGCAATTGCCATAGACATTGTTATTTTGTAGCCACTCTGATATTAAATTGCAATACCATTAAGACAGTCACCTGCATTGAAAAAAAGCATAACTTCTAGAATGAGAATGAGCATCAAAGGAACATGCATCCTAGATGAGACTTGAAGCCACTGTCCCAGGTGATAGCAAACTTATCCGGAAACTAATACACAATGTCATCAGGATAAATGTCTGCTTTTAGATACAGGGCCATAATTTTGCAAGCTGAACAGTACCGGATTGTTAAGCAGATAAAAGTTTCTGGTGGAGCCATTTGTGCAGTATCAAGCAAGAATAAAGGGAACATCTCCAGTAATTATATGGATGAAATAAAGCCCAGATGAGACTTGAAACCACAATCCCTAGCTTAGGAGGCCAGTGCCTTATCCATTAGGCCAGTGGGGCTTAGTAACATCTTTGTGTGAAACTGATTTTTTCATTAGTATAATCATTAATTGTTGCGATATAGGAAAGCCGTTTATTTGTGTTCTTTGCTTTACAAATCCCAGCATGAAATGTGATTGTACTAACCAGACCTAATAGTGTGGACCCTCATGTTACATTGCAGCAAAACAGATTGATGCAACTCTTTTACCAATAAAGAGGTAGTCTTTTGCATTCCATTTTGTTGACTAACTAAAGTAATGTTTACAGTGTATATGAACCAAAGCAGATATGTGTACTGGTACCTTAAAAACAGTCATGTTTGTGATTTTTTTCTGCCTTCATATCAGGATGTTCAGGTAGCAGATGATAATCATTAACTGATGACATTAGAAAAAAAATTACATTTGCACCAGGTGAGGCTTGAACTCACAACCTTGGCATTGCTCAACAGATACTGTCTTATAAGTACGGCACGCTAACTGATTGCGCCACAGGAGCACATGGTCAAAGTGTATTATTTTTAGTTGAGTGATTTTAGCATCGAGTTGACTAAGTATATTAACTTGGTTTATTAATTTTAAATTAGTTACTTTTTAAATCCACTAAACTACTGCACCCAATACTAAAGTACCTAATAAAAGTAATATTCTAATCATAAGTTAATCAATTATATTGTGCATTTGTGTTATTGCCCAGTTTTATGTATCCTTAGGTGTATATTGCAATGAATTCATGCCATTGCTGTACAGTTCAATATTATCAAAATTGTAAAATAATTCCTGTTTATAAATAATTTCTGTTTATTTATCTTAAATAATATTTGCTATAAATATATGTAACTTCAATGTTGCATAGGGAAAATATACACTATAATACCAAAAAGTGCAGTATCTTTAAATAAAAATAATTTAAATCTCACTTGTGCTCTATATTTAAAGGTAAACATTGTTTTTTTGGTCTGTAGCACCTAAATTGTCAGTAAAGTCAGTGTCCAAAGAAATATAAAATGCAGAAAATTACCCTTTTGATGACATGGATGAATGGACTTCAAGAAACCCATCAGCAATTGCCATAGACATTGTTATTTTGTAGCCACTCTGATATTAAATTGCAATTAAAACTTAATAGGTATGTTTTGGTATATATGGATTTCATGCAATATCATTAAGACAGTCACCTGCATTGAAAAAAAACATAACTTCTAGAATGAGAATGAGCATCAAAGGAACATGCATCCTAGATGAGACTTGAAGCCACTGTCCCAGGTGATAGCAAACTTATCCGGAAACTAATCCACAATGTCATCAGGATAAATGTCTGCTTTTAGATACAGGGCCATAATTTTGCAAGCTGAACAGTACCGGATTGTTAAGCAGATAAAAGTTTCTGGTGGAGCCATTTGTGCAGTATCAAGCAAGAATAAAGGGAACATCTCCAGTAATTATATGGATGACATAAAGCCCAGATGAGACTTGAAACCACAATCCCTAGCTTAGGAGGCCAGTGCCTTATCCATTAGGCCAGTGGGGCTTAGTAACATCTTTGTGTGAAACTGATTTTTCATTAGTATAATCATTAATTGTTGTGATATAGGAAAGCCGTTTATTTGTGTTCTTTGCTTTACAAATCCCAGCATGAAATGTGATTGTACTAACCAGACCTAATAGTGTGGACCCTCATGTTACATTGCAGCAAAACAGATTGATGCAACTCTTTTACCAATAAAGAGGTAGTCTTTTGCATTCCATTTTGTTGACTAACTAAAGTAATGTTTACAGTGCATATGAACCAAAGCAGATGTGTGTACTGGTACCTTAAAAACAGTCATGTTTGTGATTTTTTTCTGCCTTCATATCAGGATGTTCAGGTAGCAGATGATAATCATTAACTGATGACATTAGAAAAAAAATTACATTTGCTGCAGGTGAGGCTTGAACTCACAACCTCGGCATTGCTCAACAGATACTGTCTTATAAGTACCGCGCGCTAACTGATTGCGCCACAGGAGCACATGGTCAAAGTGTATTATTTTTAGTTGAGTGATTTTAGCATCGAGTTGACTAAGTATATTAACTTGGTTTATTAATTTTAAATTAGTTACTTTTTAAATCCACTAAACTACTGCACCCAATACTAAAGTACCTAATAAAAGTAATATTCCAATCATAAGTTAATCAATTATATTGTGCATTTGTGTTATTGCCCAGTTTTATGTATCCTTAGGTGTATATTGCAATGAATTCATGCCATTGCTGTACAGTTCAATATTATCATAATTGTAAAATAATTCCTTTTTATAAATAATTCCTGTTTATTTATCTTAAATAATATTTGCTATAAATATATGTAACTTCAATGTTGCATAGGGAAAATATACACTATAATACCAAAAAGTGCAGTATCTTTAAATAAAAATAAGTTAAATCTCACTTGTGCTCTATATTTAAAGGTAAACATTGTTTTTTTGGTCTGTAGCACCTAAATTGTCAGTAAAGTCAGTGTCCAAAGAAATATAAAAAGCAGAAAATTACCCTTTTGATGACATGGATGAAAGGACTTCAAGAAACCCATCAGCAATTGCCATAGACATTGTTATTTTGTAGCCACTCTGATATTAAATTGCAATTAAAACTTAATAGGTATGTTTTGGTATATATGGATTTCATGCAATACCATTAAGACAGTCACCTGCATTGAAAAAAAGCATAACTTCTAGAATGAGAATGAGCATCAAAGGAACATGCATCCTAGATGAGACTTGAAGCCACTGTCCCAGGTATTACCAAACTTATCCGGAAACTAATCCACAATGTCATCAGGATAAATGTCTGCTTTTAGATACAGGGCCATAATTTTGCAAGCTGAACAGTACCGGATTGTTAAGCAGATAAAAATTTCTGGTGGAGCCATTTGTGCAGTATCAAGCAAGAATAAAGGGAACATCTCCAGTAATTATATGGATGAAATAAAGCCCAGATGAGACTTGAAACCACAATCCCTAGCTTAGGAGGCCAGTGCCTTATCCATTAGGCCAGTGGGGCTTAGTAACATCTTTGTGTGAAACTGATTTTTTCATTAGTATAGTCATTAATTGTTGCGATATAGGAAAGCCATTTATTTGTGTTCTTTGCTTTACAAATCCCAGCAAGAAATGTGATTGTACTAACCAGACCTAATAGTGTGGACCCTCATGTTACATTGCAGCAAAACAGATTGATGCAACTCTTTTACCAATAAAGAGGTAGTCTTTTGCATTCCATTTTGTTGACTAACTAAAGTAATGTTTACAGTGCATATGAACCAAAGCAGATGTGTGTACTGGTACCTTAAAAACAGTCATGTTTGTGATTTTTTTCTGCCTTCATATCAGGATGTTCAGGTAGCAGATGATAATCATTAACTGATGACATTAGAAAAAAAATTACATTTGCTCCAGGTGAGGCTTGAACTCACAACCTCGGCATTGCTCAACAGATACTGTCTTATAAGTACTGCGCGCTGACCGATTGCACCACAGGAGCACATGGTCAAAGTGTATTATTTTTAGTTGAGTGATTTTTAGCATCGAGTTGACTAAGTATATTAACTTGGTTTATTAATTTTAAATTAGTTACTTTTTAAATCAACTAAACTACTGCACCCAATACTAAAGTACCTAATAAAAGTAATATTCTAATCATAAGTTAATCAATTATATTGTGCATTTGTGTTATTGCCCAGTTTTATGTATCCTTAGGTGTATATTGCAATGAATTCATGCCATTGCTGTACAGTTCAATATTATCAAAATTGTAAAATAATTCCTGTTTATAAATAATTCCTGTTTATTTATCTTAAATAATATTTGCTATAAATATATGTAACTTCAATGTTGCATAGGGAAAATATACACTATAATACCAAAAAGTGCAGTATCTTTAAATAAAAATAAGTTAAATCTCACTTGTGCTCTATATTTAAAGGTAAACATTGTTTTTTTGGTCTGTAGCACCTAAATTGTCAGTAAAGTCAGTGTCCAAAGAAATATAAAATGCAGAAAATTACCCTTTTGATGACATGGATGAATGGACTTCAAGAAACCAATCAGCAATTGCCATAGACATTGTTATTTTGTAGCCACTCTGATATTAAATTGCAATTAAAACTTAATAGGTATGTTTTGGTATATATGGATTTCATGCAATACCATTAAGACAGTCACCTGCATTGAAAAAAAGCATAACTTCTAGAATGAGAATGAGCATCAAAGGAACATGCATCCTAGATGAGACTTGAAGCCACTGTCCCAGGTGATAGCAAACTTATCCGGAAACTAATCCACAATGTCATCAGGATAAATGTCTGCTTTTAGATACAGGGCCATAATTTTGCAAGCTGAACAGTACCGGATTGTTAAGCAGATAAAAGTTTCTGGTGGAGCCATTTGTGCAGTATCAAGCAAGAATAAAGGGAACATCTCCAGTAATTATATGGATGAAATAAAGCCCAGATGAGACTTGAAACCTCAATCCCTAGCTTAGGAGGCCAGTGCATTATCCTTTAGGCCAGTGGGGCTTAGTAACATCTTTGTGTGAAACTGATTTTTTCATTAGTATAATCATTAATTGTTGCGATATAGAAATCCGTTTATTTGTGTTCTTTGCTTTACAAATCCCAGCATGAAATGTGATTGTACTAACCAGACCTAATAGTGTGGACCCTCATGTTACATTGCAGCAAAACAGATTGATGCAACTCTTTTACCAATAAAGAGGTAGTCTTTTGCATTCCATTTTGTTGACTAACTAAAGTAATGTTTACAGTGCATATGAACCAAAGCAGATGTGTGTACTGGTACCTTAAAAACAGTCATGTTTGTGATTTTTTTCTGCCTTCATATCAGGATGTTCAGGTAGCAGATGATAATCATTAACTGATGACATTAGAAAACAAATTACATTTGTTTCAGGTGAGGCTTGAACTCACAACCTCAGCATTGCTCAACAGATACTGTCTTATAAGCACTGCGCGCTGACCGATTGCACCACAGGAGCACATGGTCAAAGTGTATTATTTTTAGTTGAGTGATTTTAGCATCGAGTTGACTAAGTATATTAACTTGGTTTATTAATTTTAAATTAGTTACTTTTTAAATCCACTAAACTACTGCACCCAATACTAAAGTACCTAATAAAAGTAATATTCCAATCATAAGTTAATCAATTATATTGTGCATTTGTGTTATTGCCCAGTTTTATGTATCCTTAGGTGTATATTGCAATGAATTCATGCCATTGCTGTACAGTTCAATATTATCATAATTGTAAAATAATTCCTGTTTATAAATAATTCCTGTTTATTTATCTTAAATAATATTTGCTATAAATATATGTAACTTCAATGTTGCATAGGGAAAATATACACTATAATACCAAAAAGTGCACTATCTTTAAATAAAAATAAGTTAAATCTCACTTGTGCTCTATATTTAAAGGTAAACATTGTTTTTTTGGTCTGTAGCACCTAAATTGTCAGTAAAGTCAGTGTCCAAAGAAATATAAAAAGCAGAAAATTACCCTTTTGATGACATGGATGAAAGGACTTCAAGAAACCCATCAGCAATTGCCATAGACATTGTTATTTTGTAGCCACTCTGATATTAAATTGCAATTAAAACTTAATAGGTATGTTTTGGTATATATGGATTTCATGCAATACCATTAAGACAGTCACCTGCATTGAAAAAAAGCATAACTTCTAGAATGAGAATGAGCATCAAAGGAACATGCATCCTAGATGAGACTTGAAGCCACTGTCCCAGGTGATAGCAAACTTATCCGGAAACTAATCCACAATGTCATCAGGATAAATGTCTGCTTTTAGATACAGGGCCATAATTTTGCAAGCTGAACAGTACCGGATTGTTAAGCAGATAAAAGTTTCTGGTGGAGCCATTTGTGCAGTATCAAGCAAGAATAAAGGGAACATCTCCAGTAATTATATGGATGAAATAAAGCCCAGATGAGACTTGAAACCACAATCCCTAGCTTAGGAGGCCAGTGCCTTATCCATTAGGCCAGTGGGGCTTAGTAACATCTTTGTGTGAAACTGATTTTTTCATTAGTATAGTCATTAATTGTTGCGATATAGGAAAGCCGTTTATTTGTGTTCTTTGCTTTACAAATCCCAGCATGAAATGTGATTGTACTAACCAGACCTAATAGTGTGGACCCTCATGTTACATTGCAGCAAAACAGATTGATGCAACTCTTTTACCAATAAAGAGGTAGTCTTTTGCATTCCATTTTGTTGACTAACTAAAGTAATGTTTACAGTGCATATGAACCAAAGCAGATGTGTGTACTGGTACCTTAAAAACAGTCATGTTTGTGATTTTTTTCTGCCTTCATATCAGGATGTTCAGGTAGCAGATGATAATCATTAACTGATGACATTAGAAAACAAATTACATTTGCTCCAGGTGAGGCTTGAACTCACAACCTCGGCATTGCTCAACAGATACTGTCTTATAAGTACCGCGCGCTAACCGATTGCGCCACAGGAGCACATGGTCAAATTGTATTATTTTTAGTTGAGTGATTTTAGCATCGAGTTGACTAAGTATATTAACTTGGTTTATTAATTTTAAATTAGTTACTTTTTAAATCCACTAAACTACTGCACCCAATACTAAAGTACCTAATAAAAGTAATATTCTAATCATAAGTTAATCAATTATATTGTGCATTTGTGTTATTGCCCAGTTTTATGTATCCTTAGGTGTATATTGCAATGAATTCATGCCATTGCTGTACAGTTCAATATTATCAAAATTGTAAAATAATTCCTGTTTATAAATAATTCCTGTTTATTTATCTTAAATAATATTTGCTATAAATATATGTAACTTCAATGTTGCATAGGGAAAATATACACTATAATACCAAAAAGTGCAGTATCTTTAAATAAAAATAAGTTAAATCTCACTTGTGCTCTATATTTAAAGGTAAACATTGTTTTTTTGGTCTGTAGCACCTAAATTGTCAGTAAAGTCAGTGTCCAAAGAAATATAAAAAGCAGAAAATTACCATTTTGATGACATGGATGAAAGGACTTCAAGAAACCCATCAACAATTGCCATAGACATTGTTATTTTGTAGCCACTCTGATATTAAATTGCAATTAAAACTTAATAGGTATGTTTTGGTATATATGGATTTCATGCAATACCATTAAGACAGTCACCTGCATTGAAAAAAAGCATAACTTCTAGAATGAGAATGAGCATCAAAGGAACATGCATCCTAGATGAGACTTGAAGCCACTGTCCCAGGTGATAGCAAACTTATCCGGAAACTAATCCACAATGTCATCAGGATAAATGTCTGCTTTTAGATACAGGGCCATAATTTTGCAAGCTGAACAGTACCGGATTGTTAAGCAGATAAAAGTTTCTGGTGGAGCCATTTGTGCAGTATCAAGCAAGAATAAAGGGAACATCTCCAGTAATTATATGGATGAAATAAAGCCCAGATGAGACTTGAAACCACAATCCCTAGCTTAGGAGGCCAGTGCCTTATCCATTAGGCCAGTGGGGCTTAGTAACATCTTTGTGTGAAACTGATTTTTTCATTAGTATAGTCATTAATTGTTGCGATATAGGAAAGCCGTTTATTTGTGTTCTTTGCTTTACAAATCCCAGCATGAAATGTGATTGTACTAACCAGACCTAATAGTGTGGACCCTCATGTTACATTGCAGCAAAACAGATTGATGCAACTCTTTTACCAATAAAGAGGTAGTCTTTTGCATTCCATTTTGTTGACTAACTAAAGTAATGTTTACAGTGCATATGAACCAAAGCAGATGTGTGTACTGGTACCTTAAAAACAGTCATGTTTGTGATTTTTTTCTGCATTCATATCAGGATGTTCAGGTAGCAGATGATAATCATTAACTGATGACATTAGAAAAAAAATTACATTTGCTCCAGGTGAGGCTTGAACTCACAACCTCGGCATTGCTCAACAGATACTGTCTTATAAGTACTGCGCGCTGACCGATTGCACCACAGGAGCACATGGTCAAAGTATATTATTTTTAGTTGAGTGATTTTAGCATCGAGTTGACTAAGTATATTAACTTGGTTTATTAATTTTAAATTAGTTACTTTTTAAATCCACTAAACTACTGCACCCAATACTAAAGTACCTAATAAAAGTAATATTCCAATCATAAGTTAATCAATTATATTGTGCATTTGTGTTATTGCCCAGTTTTATGTATCCTTAGGTGTATATTGCAATGAATTCATGCCATTGCTGTACAGTTCAATATTATCATAATTGTAAAATAATTCCTGTTTATAAATAATTCCTGTTTATTTATCTTAAATAATATTTGCTATAAATATATGTAACTTCAATGTTGCATAGGGAAAATATACACTATAATACCAAAAAGTGCAGTATCTTTAAATAAAAATAAGTTAAATCTCACTTGTGCTCTATATTTAAAGGTAAACATTGTTTTTTTGGTCTGTAGCACCTAAATTGTCAGCAAAGTCAGTGTCCAAAGAAATATAAAAAGCAGAAAATTACCCTTTTGATGACATGGATGAAAGGACTTCAAGAAACCCATCAGCATTTGCCATAGACATTGTTATTTTGTAGCCACTCTGATATTAAATTGCAATTAAAACTTAATAGGTATGTTTTGGTATATATGGATTTCATGCAATACCATTAAGACAGTCACCTGCATTGAAAAAAAGCATAACTTCTAGAATGAGAATGAGCATCAAAGGAACATGCATCCTAGATGAGACTTGAAGCCACTGTCCCAGGTGATAGCAAACTTATCCGGAAACTAATCCACAATGTCATCAGGATAAATGTCTGCTTTTAGATACAGGGCCATAATTTTGCAAGCTGAACAGTACCGGATTGTTAAGCAGATAAAAGTTTCTGGTGGAGCCATTTGTGCAGTATCAAGCAAGAATAAAGGGAACATCTCCAGTAATTATATGGATGAAATAAAGCCCAGATGAGACTTGAAACCACAATCCCTAGCTTAGGAGGCCAGTGCCTTATCCATTAGGCCAGTGGGGCTTAGTAACATCTTTGTGTGAAACTGATTTTTTCATTAGTATAGTCATTAATTGTTGCGATATAGGAAAGCCGTTTATTTGTGTTCTTTGCTTTACAAATCCCAGCATGAAATGTGATTGTACTAACCAGACCTAATAGTGTGGACCCTCATGTTACATTGCAGCAAAACAGATTGATGCAACTCTTTTACCAATAAAGAGGTAGTCTTTTGCATTCCATTTTGTTGACTAACTAAAGTAATGTTTACAGTGTATATGAACCAAAGCAGATATGTGTACTGGTACCTTAAAAACAGTCATGTTTGTGATTTTTTTCTGCCTTCATATCAGGATGTTCAGGTAGCAGATGATAATCATTAACTGATGACATTAGAAAAAAAATTACATTTGCACCAGGTGAGGCTTGAACTCACAACCTTGGCATTGCTCAACAGATACTGTCTTATAAGTACCGCACGCTAACCGATTGCGCCACAGGAGCACATGGTCAAAGTGTGTTATTTTTAGTTGAGTGATTTTAGCATCGAGTTGACTAAGTATATTAACTTGGTTTATTAATTTTAAATTAGTTACTTTTTAAATCCACTAAACTACTGCACCCAATACTAAAGTACCTAATAAAAGTAATATTCTAATCATAAGTTAATCAATTATATTGTGCATTTGTGTTATTGCCCAGTTTTATGTATCCTTAGGTGTATATTGCAATGAATTCATGCCATTGCTGTACAGTTCAATATTATCAAAATTGTAAAATAATTCCTGTTTATAAATAATTTCTGTTTATTTATCTTAAATAATATTTGCTATAAATATATGTAACTTCAATGTTGCATAGGGAAAATATACACTATAATACCAAAAAGTGCAGTATCTTTAAATAAAAATAATTTAAATCTCACTTGTGCTCTATATTTAAAGGTAAACATTGTTTTTTTGGTCTGTAGCACCTAAATTGTCAGTAAAGTCAGTGTCCAAAGAAATATAAAAAGCAGAAAATTACCCTTTTGATGACATGGATGAAAGGACTTCAAGAAACCCATCAGCAATTGCCATAGACATTGTTATTTTGTAGCCACTCTGATATTAAATTGCAATTAAAACTTAATAGGTATGTTTTGGTATATATGGATTTCATGCAATACCATTAAGACAGTCACCTGCATTGAAAAAAAGCATAACTTCTAGAATGAGAATGAGCATCAAAGGAACATGCATCCTAGATGAGACTTGAAGCCACTGTCCCAGGTGATAGCAAACTTATCCGGAAACTAATCCACAATGTCATCAGGATAAATGTCTGCTTTTAGATACAGGGCCATAATTTTGCAAGCTGAACAGTACCGGATTGTTAAGCAGATAAAAGTTTCTGGTGGAGCCATTTGTGCAGTATCAAGCAAGAATAAAGGGAACATCTCCAGTAATTATATGGATGAAATAAAGCCCAGATGAGACTTGAAACCTCAATCCCTAGCTTAGGAGGCCAGTGCATTATCCTTTAGGCCAGTGGGGCTTAGTAACATCTTTGTGTGAAACTGATTTTTTCATTAGTATAATCATTAATTGTTGCGATATAGAAAAGACGTTTATTTGTGTTCTTTGCTTTACAAATCCCAGCATGAAATGTGATTGTACTAACCAGACCTAATAGTGTGGACCCTCATGTTACATTGCAGCAAAACAGATTGATGCAACTCTTTTACCAATAAAGAGGTAGTCTTTTGCATTCCATTTTGTTGACTAACTAAAGTAATGTTTACAGTGCATATGAACCAAAGCAGATGTGTGTACTGGTACCTTAAAAACAGTCATGTTTGTGATTTTTTTCTGCCTTCATATCAGGATGTTCAGGTAGCAGATGATAATCATTAACTGATGACATTAGAAAAAAAATTACATTTGCTCCAGGTGAGGCTTTAACTCACAACCTCGGCATTGCTCAACAGATACTGTCTTATAAGTACTGCGCGCTGACCGATTGCACCACAGGAGCACATGGTCAAAGTGTTTTATTTTTAGTTGAGTGATTTTAGCATCGAGTTGACTAAGTATATTAACTTGGTTTATTAATTTTAAATTAGTTACTTTTTAAATCCACTAAACTACTGCACCCAATACTAAAGTACCTAATAAAAGTAATATTCCAATCATAAGTTAATCAATTATATTGTGCATTTGTGTTATTGCCCAGTTTTATGTATCCTTAGGTGTATATTGCAATGAATTCATGCCATTGCTGTACAGTTCAATATTATCAAAATTGTAAAATAATTCCTGTTTATAAATAATTCCTGTTTATTTATCTTAAATAATATTTGCTATAAATATATGTAACTTCAATGTTGCATAGGGAAAATATACACTATAATACCAAAAAGTGCAGTATCTTTAAATAAAAATAAGTTAAATCTCACTTGTGCTCTATATTTAAAGGTAAACATTGTTTTTTTGGTCTGTAGCACCTAAATTGTCAGTAAAGTCAGTGTCCAAAGAAATATAAAATGCAGAAAATTACCCTTTTGATGACATGGATGAATGGACTTCAAGAAACCCATCAGCAATTGCCATAGACATTGTTATTTTGTAGCCACTCTGATATTAAATTGCAATTAAAACTTAATAGGTATGTTTTGGTATATATGGATTTCATGCAATATCATTAAGACAGTCACCTGCATTGAAAAAAAAGCATAACTTCTGGTGGAGCCATTTGTGCAGTATCAAGCAAGAATAAAGGGAACATCTCCAGTAATTATATGGATGAAATAAAGCCCAGATGAGACTTGAAACCACAATCCCTAGCTTAGGAGGCCAGTGCCTTATCCATTAGGCCAGTGGGGCTTAGTAACAACTTTGTGTGAAACTGATTTTTTCATTAGTATAATCATTAATTGTTGCGATATAGGAAAGCCGTTTATTTGTGTTCTTTGCTTTACAAATCCCAGCATGAAATGTGATTGTACTAACCAGACCTAATAGTGTGGACCCTCATTTTACATTGCAGCAAAACAGATTGATGCAACTCTTTTACCAATAAAGAGGTAGTCTTTTGCATTCCATTTTGATGACTAACTAAAGTAATGTTTACAGTGCATATGAACCAAAGCAGATGTGTGTACTGGTACCTTAAAAACAGTCATGTTTGTGATTTTTTTCTGCCTTCATATCAGGATGTTCAGGTAGCAGATGATAATCATTAACTGATGACATTAGAAAAAAAATTACATTTGCTCCAGGTGAGGCTTGAACTCACAACCTCGGCATTGCTCAACAGATACTGTCTTATAAGTACCGCGCGTTAACCTATTGCGCCACAGGAGCACATGTTCAAATTGTATTATTTTTAGTTGAGTGATTTTAGTATCGAGTTGACTAAGTATATTAACTTGGTTTATTAATTTTAAATTAGTTACTTTTTAAATCCACTAAACTACTGCACCCAATACTAAAGTACCTAATAAAAGTAATATTCCAATCATAAGTTAATCAATTATATTGTGCATTTGTGTTATTGCCCAGTTTTATGTATCCTTAGGTGTATATTGCAATGAATTCATGCCATTGCTGTACAGTTCAATATTATCAAAATTGTAAAATAATTCCTGTTTATAAATAATTTCTGTTTATTTATCTTAAATAATATTTGCTATAAATATATGTAACTTCAATGTTGCATAGGGAAAATATACACTATAATACCAAAAAGTGCAGTATCTTTAAATAAAAATAAGTTAAATCTCACTTGTGCTCTATATTTAAAGGTAAACATTGTTTTTTTGGTCTGTAGCACCTAAATTGTCAGTAAAGTCAGTGTCCAAAGAAATATAAAAAGCAGAAAATTACCCTTTTGATGACATGGATGAAAGGACTTCAAGAAACCCATCAGCAATTGCCATAGACATTGTTATTTTGTAGCCACTCTGATATTAAATTGCAATTAAAACTTAATAGGTATGTTTTGGTATATATGGATTTCATGCAATACCATTAAGACAGTCACCTGCATTGAAAAAAAGCATAACTTCTAGAATGAGAATGAGCATCAAAGGAACATGCATCCTAGATGAGACTTGAAGCCACTGTCCCAGGTGATAGCAAACTTATCCGGAAACTAATCCACAATGTCATCAGGATAAATGTCTGCTTTTAGATACAGGGCCATAATTTTGCAAGCTGAACAGTACCGGATTGTTAAGCAGATAAAAGTTTCTGGTGGAGCCATTTGTGCAGTATCAAGCAAGAATAAAGGGAACATCTCCAGTAATTATATGGATGACATAAAGCCCAGATGAGACTTGAAACCACAATCCCTAGCTTAGGAGGCCAGTGCCTTATCCATTAGGCCAGTGGGGCTTAGTAACATCTTTGTGTGAAACTGATTTTTTCATTAGTATAATCATTAATTGTTGCGATATAGGAAAGCCGTTTATTTGTGTTCTTTGCTTTACAAATCCCAGCATGAAATGTGATTGTACTAACCAGACCTAATAGTGTGGACCCTCATGTTACATTGCAGCAAAACAGATTGATGCAACTCTTTTACCAATAAAGAGGTAGTCTTTTGCATTCCATTTTGTTGACTAACTAAAGTAATGTTTACAGTGCATATGAACCAAAGCAGATGTGTGTACTGGTACCTTAAAAACAGTCATGTTTGTGATTTTTTTCTGCCTTCATATCAGGATGTTCAGGTAGCAGATGATAATCATTAACTGATGACATTAGAAAAAAAATTACATTTGCTGCAGGTGAGGCTTGAACTCACAACCTCGGCATTGCTCAACAGATACTGTCTTATAAGTACCGCGCGCTAACCGATTGCGCCACAGGAGCACATGGTCAAAGTGTATTATTTTTAGTTGAGTGATTTTAGCATCGAGTTGACTAAGTATATTAACTTGGTTTATTAATTTTAAATTAGTTACTTTTTAAATCCACTAAACTACTGCACCCAATACTAAAGTACCTAATAAAAGTAATATTCCAATCATAAGTTAATCAATTATATTGTGCATTTGTGTTATTGCCCAGTTTTATGTATCCTTAGGTGTATATTGCAATGAATTCATGCCATTGCTGTACAGTTCAATATTATCAAAATAGTAAAATAATTCCTGTTTATAAATAATTTCTGTTTATTTATCTTAAATAATATTTGCTATAAATATATGTAACTTCAATGTTGCATAGGGAAAATATACACTATAATACCAAAAAGTGCAGTATCTTTAAATAAAAATAAGTTAAATCTCCCTTGTGCTCTATATTTAAAGGTAAACATTGTTTTTTTGGTCTGTAGCACCTAAATTGTCAGTAAAGTCAGTGTCCAAAGAAATATAAAAAGCAGAAAATTACCCTTTTGATGACATGGATGAAAGGACTTCAAGAAACCCATCAGCAATTGCCATAGACATTGTTATTTTGTAGCCACTCTGATATTAAATTGCAATTAAAACTTAATAGGTATGTTTTGGTATATATGGATTTCATGCAATACCATTAAGACAGTCACCTGCATTGAAAAAAAGCATAACTTCTAGAATGAGAATGAGCATCAAAGGAACATGCATCCTAGATGAGATTTGAAGCCACTGTCCCAGGTGATAGCAAACTTATCCGGAAACTAATCCACAATGTCATCAGGATAAATGTCTGCTTTTAGATACAGGGCCATAATTTTGCAAGCTGAACAGTACCGGATTGTTAAGCAGATAAAAGTTTCTGGTGGAGCCATTTGTGCAGTATCAAGCAAGAATAAAGGGAACATCTCCAGTAATTATATGGATGACATAAAGCCCAGATGAGACTTGAAACCACAATCCCTAGCTTAGGAGGCCAGTGCCTTATCCATTAGGCCAGTGGGGCTTAGTAACATCTTTGTGTGAAACTGATTTTTTCATTAGTATAATCATTAATTGTTGCGATATAGGAAAGCCGTTTATTTGTGTTCTTTGCTTTACAAATCCCAGCATGAAATGTGATTGTACTAACCAGACCTAATAGTGTGGACCCTCATGTTACATTGCAGCAAAACAGATTGATGCAACTCTTTCACCAATAAAGAGGTAGTCTTTTGCATTCCATTTTGTTGACTAACTAAAGTAATGTTTACAGTGCATATGAACCAAAGCAGATGTGTGTACTGGTACCTTAAAAACAGTCATGTTTGTGATTTTTTTCTGCCTTCATATCAGGATGTTCAGGTAGCAGATGATAATCATTAACTGATGACATTAGAAAAAAAATTACATTTGCTGCAGGTGAGGCTTGAACTCACAACCTCGGCATTGCTCAACAGATACTGTCTTATAAGTACCGCGCGCTAACTGATTGCGCCACAGGAGCACATGGTCAAAGTGTATTATTTTTAGTTGAGTGATTTTAGCATCGAGTTGACTAAGTATATTAACTTGGTTTATTAATTTTAAATTAGTTACTTTTTAAATCCACTAAACTACTGCACCCAATACTAAAGTACCTAATAAAAGTAATATTCCAATCATAAGTTAATCAATTATATTGTGCATTTGTGTTATTGCCCAGTTTTATGTATCCTTAGGTGTATATTGCAATGAATTCATGCCATTGCTGTACAGTTCAATATTATCAAAATTGTAAAATAATTCCTGTTTATAAATAATTTCTGTTTATTTATCTTAAATAATATTTGCTATAAATATATGTAACTTCAATGTTGCATAGGGAAAATACACACTATAATACCAAAAAGTGCAGTATCTTTAAATAAAAATAAGTTAAATCTCACTTGTGCTCTATATTTAAAGGTAAACATTGTTTTTTTGGTCTGTAGCACCTAAATTGTCAGTAAAGTCATTGTCCAAAGAAATATAAAAAGCAGAAAATTACCCTTTTGATGACATGGATGAAAGGACTTCAAGAAACCCATCAGCAATTGCCATAGACATTGTTATTTTGTAGCCACTCTGATATTAAATTGCAATTAAAACTTAATAGGTATGTTTTGGTATATATGGATTTCATGCAATACCATTAAGACAGTCACCTGCATTGAAAAAAAACATAACTTCTAGAATGAGAATGAGCATCAAAGGAACATGCATCCTAGATGAGACTTGAAGCCACTGTCCCAGGTGATAGCAAACTTATCCGGAAACTAATCCACAATGTCATCAGGATAAATGTCTGCTTTTAGATACAGGGCCATAATTTTGCAAGCTGAACAGTACCGGATTGTTAAGCAGATAAAAGTTTCTGGTGGAGCCATTTGTGCAGTATCAAGCAAGAATAAAGGGAACATCTCCAGTAATTATATGGATGAAATAAAGCCCAGATGAGACTTGAAACCACAATCCCTAGCTTAGGAGGCCAATGCCTTATCCATTAGGCCAGTGGGGCTTAGTAACATCTTTGTGTGAAACTGATTTTTTCATTAGTATAATCATTAATTGTTGCGATATAGGAAAGCCGTTTATTTGTGTTCTTTGCTTTACAAATCCCAGCATGAAATGTGATTGTACTAACCAGACCTAATAGTGTGGACCCTCATTTTACATTGCAGCAAAACAGATTGATGCAACTCTTTTACCAATAAAGAGGTAGTCTTTTGCATTCCATTTTGTTGACTAACTAAAGTAATGTTTACAGTGCATATGAACCAAAGCAGATGTGTGTACTGGTACCTTAAAAACAGTCATGTTTGTGATTTTTTTCTGCCTTCATATCAGGATGTTCAGGATAATCATTAACTGATGACATTAGAAAAAAAATTACATTTGCTCCAGGTGAGGCTTGAACTCACAACCTCGGCATTGCTCAACAGATACTGTCTTATAAGTACCGCGCGCTAACCGATTGCGCCACAGGAGCACATGTTCAAATTGTATTATTTACAATAAAGGGAACATCTCCAGTAATTATATGGATGACATAAAGCCCAGATGAGACTTGAAACCACAATCCCTAGCTTAGGAGGCCAGTGCCTTATCCATTAGGCCAGTGGGGCTTAGTAACATCTTTGTGTGAAACTGATTTTTTCATTAGTATAATCATTAATTGTTGCGATATAGGAAAGCCGTTTATTTGTGTTCTTTGCTTTACAAATCCCAGCATGAAATGTGATTGTACTAACCAGACCTAATAGTGAGAACCCTCATGTTACATTGCAGCAAAACAGATTGATGCAACTCTTTTACCAATAAAGAGGTAGTCTTTTGCATTCCATTTTGTTGACTAACTAAAGTAATGTTTACAGTGCATATGAACCAAAGCAGATGTGTGTACTGGTACCTTAAAAACAGTCATGTTTGTGTTTTTTTTTCTGCCTTCATATCAGGATGTTCAGGTAGCAGATGATAATCATTAACTGATGACATTAGAAAAAAAATTACATTTGCTCCAGGTGAGGCTTTAACTCACAACCTCGGCATTGCTCAACAGATACTGTCTTATAAGTACTGCGCGCTGACCGATTGCACCACAGGAGCACATGGTCAAAGAGTTTTATTTTTAGTTGAGTGATTTTAGCATCGAGTTGACTAAGTATATTAACTTGGTTTATTAATTTTAAATTAGTTACTTTTTAAATCCACTAAACTACTGCACCCAATACTAAAGTACCTAATAAAAGTAATATTCCAATCATAAGTTAATCAATTATATTGTGCATTTGTGTTATTGCCCAGTTTTATGTATCCTTAGGTGTATATTGCAATGAATTCATGCCATTGCTGTACAGTTCAATATTATCAAAATTGTAAAATAATTCCTATTTATAAATAATTCCTGTTTATTTATCTTAAATAATATTTGCTATAAATATATGTAACTTCAATGTTGCATAGGGAAAATATACACTATAATACCAAAAAGTGCAGTATCTTTAAATAAAAATAAGTTAAATCTCACTTGTGCTCTATATTTAAAGGTAAACATTGTTTTTTTGGTCTGTAGCACCTAAATTGTCAGTAAAGTCAGTGTCCAAAGAAATATAAAATGCAGAAAATTACCCTTTTGATGACATGGATGAATGGACTTCAAGAAACCCATCAGCAATTGCCATAGACATTGTTATTTTGTAGCCACTCTGATATTAAATTGCAATTAAAACTTAATAGGTATGTTTTGGTATATATGGATTTCATGCAATATCATTAAGACAGTCACCTGCATTGAAAAAAAAGCATAACTTCTGGTGGAGCCATTTGTGCAGTATCAAGCAAGAATAAAGGGAACATCTCCAGTAATTATATGGATGAAATAAAGCCCAGATGAGACTTGAAACCACAATCCCTAGCTTAGGAGGCCAGTGCCTTATCCATTAGGCCAGTGGGGCTTAGTAACATCTTTGTGTGAAACTGATTTTTTCATTAGTATAATCATTAATTGTTGCGATATAGGAAAGCCGTTTATTTGTGTTCTTTGCTTTACAAATCCCAGCATGAAATGTGATTGTACTAACCAGACCTAATAGTGTGGACCCTCATTTTACATTGCAGCAAAACAGATTGATGCAACTCTTTTACCAATAAAGAGGTAGTCTTTTGCATTCCATTTTGTTGACTAACTAAAGTAATGTTTACAGTGCATATGAACCAAAGCAGATGTGTGTACTGGTACCTTAAAAACAGTCATGTTTGTGATTTTTTTCTGCCTTCATATCAGGATGTTCAGGTAGCAGATGATAATCATTAACTGATGACATTAGAAAAAAAATTACATTTGCTCCAGGTGAGGCTTGAACTCACAACTTCGGCATTGCTTAACAGATACTGTCTTATAAGTACCGCGCGCTAACCGATTGCGCCACAGGAGCACATGTTCAAATTGTGTTATTTTTAGTTGAGTGATTTTAGCATCGAGTTTACTAAGTATATTAACTTGGTTTATTAATTTTAAATTAGTTACTTTTTAAATCCACTAAACTACTGCACCCAATACTAAAGTACCTAATAAAAGTAATATTCCAATCATAAGTTAATCAATTATATTGTGCATTTGTGTTATTGCCCAGTTTTATGTATCCTTAGGTGTATATTGCAATGAATTCATGCCATTGCTGTACAGTTCAATATTATCAAAATTGTAAAATAATTCCTGTTTATAAATAATTTCTGTTTATTTATCTTAAATAATATTTGCTATAAATATATGTAACTTCAATGTTGCATAGGGAAAATATACACTATAATACCAAAAAGTGCAGTATCTTTAAATAAAAATAAGTTAAATCTCACTTGTGCTCTATATTTAAAGGTAAACATTGTTTTTTTGGTCTGTAGCACCTAAATTGTCAGTAAAGTCAGTGTCCAAAGAAATATAAAAAGCAGAAAATTACCCTTTTGATGACATGGATGAAAGGACTTCAAGAAACCCATCAGCAATTGCCATAGACATTGTTATTTTGTAGCCACTCTGATATTAAATTGCAATTAAAACTTAATAGGTATGTTTTGGTATATATGGATTTCATGCAATACCATTAAGACAGTCACCTGCATTGAAAAAAAGCATAACTTCTAGAATGAGAATGAGCATCAAAGGAACATGCATCCTAGATGAGACTTGAAGCCACTGTCCCAGGTGATAGCAAACTTATCCGGAAACTAATCCACAATGTCATCAGGATAAATGTCTGCTTTTAGATACAGGGCCATAATTTTGCAAGCTGAACAGTACCGGATTGTTAAGCAGATAAAAGTTTCTGGTGGAGCCATTTGTGCAGTATCAAGCAAGAATAAAGGGAACATCTCCAGTAATTATATGGATGACATAAAGCCCAGATGAGACTTGAAACCACAATCCCTAGCTTAGGAGGCCAGTGCCTTATCCATTAGGCCAGTGGGGCTTAGTAACATCTTTGTGTGAAACTGATTTTTTCATTAGTATAATCATTAATTGTTGCGATATAGGAAAGCCGTTTATTTGTGTTCTTTGCATTACAAATCCCAGCATGAAATGTGATTGTACTAACCAGACCTAATAGTGTGGACCCTCATGTTACATTGCAGCAAAACAGATTGATGCAACTCTTTTACCAATAAAGAGGTAGTCTTTTGCATTCCATTTTGTTGACTAACTAAAGTAATGTTTACAGTGCATATGAACCAAAGCAGATGTGTGTACTGGTACCTTAAAAACAGTCATGTTTGTGATTTTTTTCTGCCTTCATATCAGGATGTTCAGGTAGCAGATGATAATCATTAACTGATGACATTAGAAAAAAAATTACATTTGCACAAGGTGAGGCTTGAACTCACAACCTTGGCATTGCTCAACAGATACTGTCTTATAAGTACAGCGCGCTAACCGATTGCGCCACAGGAGCACATATTCAAATCGTAAGTTAATCAATTATATTGTGCATTTGTGTTATTGCCCAGTTTTATGTATCCTTAGGTGTATATTGCAATGAATTCATGCCAATGCTGTACAGTTCAATATTATCAAAATTGTAAAATAATTCCTGTTTATAAATAATTTCTGTTTATTTATCTTAAATAATATTTGCTATAAATATATGTAACTTCAATGTTACATTGCAGCAAAACAGATTGATGCAACTCTTTTACCAATAAAGAGGTAGTCTTTTGCATTCCATTTTGTTGACTAACTAAAGTAATGTTTACAGTGCATATGAACCAAAGCAGATGTGTGTACTGGTACCTTAAAAACAGTCATGTTTGTGATTTTTTTCTGCCTTCATATCAGGATGTTCAGGTGGATTACATTTGCACCAGGTGAGGCTTGAACTCACAACCTTGGCATTGCTCAACAGATACTGTCTTATAAGTACCGCGCGCTAACCGATTGCGCCACAGGAGCACATGGTCAAAGTGTATTATTTTTAGTTGAGTGATTTTAGCATCGAGTTGACTAAGTATATTAACTTGGTTTATTAATTTTAAATTAGTTACTTTTTAAATCCACTAAACTACTGCACCCAATACTAAAGTACCTAATAAAAGTAATATTCCAATCATAAGTTAATCAATTATATTGTGCATTTGTGTTATTGCCCAGTTTTATGTATCCTTAGGTGTATATTGCAATGAATTCATGCCATTGCTGTACAGTTCAATATTATCAAAATTGTAAAATAATTCCTGTTTATAAATAATTTCTGTTTATTTATCTTAAATAATATTTGCTATAAATATATGTAACTTCAATGTTGCATAGGGAAAATATACACTATAATACCAAAAAGTGCAGTATCTTTAAATAAAAATAAGTTAAATCTCACTTGTGCTCTATATTTAAAGGTAAACATTGTTTTTTTGGTCTGTAGCACCTAAATTGTCAGTAAAGTCAGTGTCCAAAGAAATATAAAAAGCAGAAAATTACCCTTTTGATGACATGGATGAAAGGACTTCAAGAAACCCATCAGCAATTGCCATAGACATTGTTATTTTGTAGCCACTCTGATATTAAATTGCAATTAAAACTTAATAGGTATGTTTTGGTATATATGGATTTCATGCAATACCATTAAGACAGTCACCTGCATTGAAAAAAAGCATAACTTCTAGAATGAGAATGAGCATCAAAGGAACATGCATCCTAGATGAGACTTGAAGCCACTGTCCCAGGTGATAGCAAACTTATCCGGAATCTAATCCACAATGTCATCAGGATAAATGTCTGCTTTTAGATACAGGGCCATAATTTTGCAAGCTGAACAGTACCGGATTGTTAAGCAGATAAAAGTTTCTGGTGGAGCCATTTGTGCAGTATCAAGCAAGAATAAAGGGAACATCTCCAGTAATTATATGGATGAAATAAAGCCCAGATGAGACTTGAAACCACAATCCCTAGCTTAGGAGGCCAGTGCCTTATCCATTAGGCCAGTGGGGATTAGTAACATCTTTGTGTGAAACTGATTTTTTCATTAGTATAATCATTAATTGTTGCGATATAGGAAAGCCGTTTATTTGTGTTCTTTGCTTTACAAATCCCAGCATGAAATGTGATTGTACTAACCAGACCTAATAGTGTGGACACACATGTTACATTGCAGCAAAACAGATTGATGCAACTCTTCTACCAATAAAGAGGTAGTCTTTTGCATTCCATTTTGTTGACTAACTAAAGTAATGTTTACAGTGCATATGAACCAAAGCAGATGTGTGTACTGGTACCTTAAAAACAGTCATGTTTGTGATTTTTTTCTGCCTTCATATCAGGATGTTCAGGTAGCAGATGATAATCATTAACTGATGACATTAGAAAAATAATTACATTTGCTCCAGGTGAGGCTTGAACTCACAACCTTGGCATTGCTCAACAGATACTGTCTTATAAGTACTGCGCGCTGACCGATTGCACCACAGGAGCACATGGTCAAAGTGTATTATTTTTAGTTGAGTGATTTTAGCATCGAGTTGACTAAGTATATTAACTTGGTTTATTAATTTTAAATTAGTTACTTTTTAAATCCACTAAACTACTGTACCCAATACTAAAGTACTTAATAAAAGTAATATTCTAATCATAAGTTAATCAATTATATTGTGCATTTGTGTTATTGCCCAGTTTTATGTATCCTTAGGTGTATATTGCAATGAATTCATGCCATTGCTGTACAGTTCAATATTATCAAAATTGTAAAATAATTCCTGTTTATAAATAATTCCTGTTTATTTATCTTAAATAATATTTGCTATAAATATATGTAACTTCAATGTTGCATAGGGAAAATATACACTATAATACCAAAAAGTGCAGTATCTTTAAATAAAAATAAGTTAAATCTCACTTGTGCTCTATATTTAAAGGTAAACATTGTTTTTTTGGTCTGTAGCACCTAAATTGTCAGTAAAGTCAGTGTCCAAAGAAATATAAAAAGCAGAAAATTACCCTTTTGATGACATGGATGAAAGGACTTCAAGAAACCCATCAGCAATTGCCATAGACATTGTTATTTTGTAGCCACTCTGATATTAAATTGCAATTAAAACTTAATAGGTATGTTTTGGTATATATGGATTTCATGCAATACCATTAAGACAGTCACCTGCATTGAAAAAAAGCATAACTTCTAGAATGAGAATGAGCATCAAAGGAACATGCATCCTAGATGAGACTTGAAGCCACTGTCCCAGGTGATAGCAAACTTATCCGGAAACTAATCCACAATGTCATCAGGATAAATGTCTGCTTTTAGATACAGGGCCATAATTTTGCAAGCTGAACAGTACCGGATTGTTAAGCAGATAAAAGTTTCTGGTGGAGCCATTTGTGCAGTATCAAGCAAGAATAAAGGGAACATCTCCAGTAATTATATGGATGAAATAAAGCCCAGATGAGACTTGAAACCACAATCCCTAGCTTAGGAGGCCAGTGACTTATCCATTAGGCCAGTGGGGATTAGTAACATCTTTGTGTGAAACTGATTTTTTAATTAGTATAATCATTAATTGTTGCGATATAGGAAAGCCGTTTATTTGTGTTCTTTGCTTTACAAATCCCAGCATGAAATGTGATTGTACTAACCAGACCTAATAGTGTGGACACACGTTACATTGCAGCAAAACAGATTGATGCAACTCTTCTACCAATAAAGAGGTAGTCTTTTGCATTCCATTTTGTTGACTAACTAAAGTAATGTTTACAGTGCATATGAACCAAAGCAGATGTGTGTACTGGTACCTTAAAAACAGTCATGTTTGTGATTTTTTTCTGCCTTCATATCAGGATGTTCAGGTAGCAGATGATAATCATTAACTGATGACATTAGAAAAAGAATTACATTTGCTCCAGGTGAGGCTTGAACTCACAACCTCGGCATTGCTCAACAGATACTGTCTTATAAGTACTGCGCGCTGACCGATTGCACCACAGAAGCACATGGTCAAAGTGTATTATTTTTAGTTGAGTGATTTTAGCATCGAGTTGACTAAGTATATTAACTTGGTTTATTAATTTTAAATTAGTTACTTTTTAAATCCACTAAACTACTGCACCCAATACTAAAGTACCTAATAAAAGTAATATTCTAATCATAAGTTAATCAATTATATTGTGCATTTGTGTTATTGCCCAGTTTTATGTATCCTTAGGTGTATATTGCAATGAATTCATGCCATTGCTGTACAGTTCAATATTATCAAAATTGTAAAATAATTCCTGTTTATAAATAATTCCTGTTTATTTATCTTAAATAATATTTGCTATAAATATATGTAACTTCAATGTTGCATAGGGAAAATATACACTATAATACCAAAAAGTGCAGTATCTTTAAATAAAAATAAGTTAAATCTAACTTGTGCTCTATATTTAAAGGTAAACATTGTTTTTTTGGTCTGTAGCACCTAAATTGTCAGTAAAGTCAGTGTCCAAAGAAATATAAAAAGCAGAAAATTACCCTTTTGATGACATGGATGAAAGGACTTCAAGAAACCCATCAGCAATTGCCATATAGACATTGTTATTTTGTAGCCACTCTGATATTAAATTGCAATTAAAACTTAATAGGTATGTTTTGGTATATATGGATTTCATGCAATACCATTAAGACAGTCACCTGCATTGAAAAAAAGCATAACTTCTAGAATGAGAATGAGCATCAAAGGAACATGCATCCTAGATGAGACTTGAAGCCACTGTCCCAGGTGATAGCAAACTTATCCGGAAACTAATCCACAATGTCATCAGGATAAATGTCTGCTTTTAGATACAGGGCCATAATTTTGCAAGCTGAACAGTACCGGATTGTTAAGCAGATAAAAGTTTCTGGTGGAGCCATTTGTGCAGTATCAAGCAAGAATAAAGGGAACATCTCCAGTAATTATATGGATGAAATAAAGCCCAGATGAGACTTGAAACCACAATCCCTAGCTTAGGAGGCCAGTGCCTTATCCATTAGGCCAGTGGGGCTTAGTAACATCCTTGTGTGAAACTGATTTTTTCATTAGTATAATCATTAATTGTTGCGATATAGGAAAGCCGTTTATTTGTGTTCTTTGCTTTACAAATCCCAGCATGAAATGTGATTGTACTAACCAGACCTAATAGTGTGGACCCTCATGTTACATTGCAGCAAAACAGATTGATGCAACTCTTTTACCAATAAAGAGGTAGTCTTTTGCATTCCATTTTGTTGACTAACTAAAGTAATGTTTACAGTGCATATGAACCAAAGCAGATGTGTGTACTGGTACCTTAAAAACAGTCATGTTTGTAATTTTTTTCTGCCTTCATATCAGGATGTTCAGGTAGCAGATGATAATCATAAACTGATGACATTAGAAAAAAAATTACATTTGCTCCAGGTGAGGCTTGAACTCACAACCTCGGCATTGCTCAACAGATACTGTCTTATAAGTACTGCGCGCTGACCGATTGCACCACAGGAGCACATGGTCAAAGTGTATTATTTTTAGTTGAGTGATTTTAGCATCGAGTTGACTAAGTATATTAACTTGGTTTATTAATTTTAAATTAGTTACTTTTTAAATCCACTAAACTACTGCACCCAATACTAAAGTACCTAATAAAAGTAATATTCTAATCATAAGTTAATCAATTATATTGTGCATTTGTGTTATTGCCCAGTTTTATGTATCCTTAGGTGTATATTGCAATGAATTCATGCCATTGCTGTACAGTTCAATATTATCAAAATTGTAAAATAATTCCTGTTTATAAATAATTCCTGTTTATTTATCTTAAATAATATTTGCTATAAATATATGTAACTTCAATGTTGCATAGGGAAAATATACACTATAATACCAAAAAGTGCAGTATCTTTAAATAAAAATAAGTTAAATCTAACTTGTGCTCTATATTTAAAGGTAAACATTGTTTTTTTGGTCTGTAGCACCTAAATTGTCAGTAAAGTCAGTGTCCAAAGAAATATAAAAAGCAGAAAATTACCCTTTTGATGACATGGATGAAAGGACTTCAAGAAACCCATCAGCAATTGCCATAGACATTGTTATTTTGTAGCCACTCTGATATTAAATTGCAATTAAAACTTAATAGGTATGTTTTGGTATATATGGATTTCATGCAATACCATTAAGACAGTCACCTGCATTGAAAAAAAGCATAACTTCTAGAATGAGAATGAGCATCAAAGGAACATGCATCCTAGATGAGACTTGAAGCCACTGTCCCAGGTGATAGCAAACTTATCCGGAAACTAATCCACAATGTCATCAGGATAAATGTCTGCTTTTAGATACAGGGCCATAATTTTGCAAGCTGAACAGTACCGGATTGTTAAGCAGATAAAAGTTTCTGGTGGAGCCATTTGTGCAGTATCAAGCAAGAATAAAGGGAACATCTCCAGTAATTATATGGATGAAATAAAGCGCAGATGAGACTTGAAACCACAATCCCTAGCTTAGGAGGCCAGTGCCTTATCCATTATGCCAGTGGGGCTTAGTAACATCTTTGTGTGAAACTGATTTTTTAATTAGTATAATCATTAATTGTTGCGATATAGGAAAGCCGTTTATTTGTATTCTTTGCTTTACAAATCCCAGCATGAAATGTGATTGTACTAACCAGACCTAATAGTGTGGACACACATGTTACATTGCAGCAAAACAGATTGATGCAACTCTTCTACCAATAAAGAGGTAGTCTTTTGCATTCCATTTTGTTGACTAACTAAAGTAATGTTTACAGTGCATATGAACCAAAGCAGATGTGTGTACTGGTTCCTTAAAAACAGTCATGTTTGTGATTTTTTACTGCCTTCATATCAGGATGTTCAGGTAGCAGATGATAATCATTAACTGATGACATTAGAAAAAGAATTACATTTGCTCCAGGTGAGGCTTGAACTCACAACCTCGGCATTGCTCAACAGATACTGTCTTATAAGTACTGCGCGCTGACCGATTGCACCACAGGAGCACATGGTCAAAGTGTATTATTTTTAGTTGAGTGATTTTAGCATCGAGTTGACTAAGTATATTAACTTGGTTTATTAATTTTAAATTAGTTACTTTTTAAATCCACTAAACTACTGTACCCAATACTAAAGTACTTAATAAAAGTAATATTCTAATCATAAGTTAATCAATTATATTGTGCATTTGTGTTATTGCCCAGTTTTATGTATCCTTAGGTGTATATTGCAATGAATTCATGCCATTGCTGTACAGTTCAATATTATCAAAATTGTAAAATAATTCCTGTTTATAAATAATTCCTGTTTATTTATCTTAAATAATATTTGCTATAAATATATGTAACTTCAATGTTGCATAGGGAAAATATACACTATAATACCAAAAAGTGCAGTATCTTTAAATAAAAATAAGTTAAATCTCACTTGTGCTCTATATTTAAAGGTAAACATTGTTTTTTTGGTCTGTAGCACCTAAATTGTCAGTAAAGTCAGTGTCCAAAGAAATATAAAAAGCAGAAAATTACCCTTTTGATGACATGGATGAAAGGACTTCAAGAAACCCATCAGCAATTGCCATAGACATTGTTATTTTGTAGCCACTCTGATATTAAATTGCAATTAAAACTTAATAGGTATGTTTTGGTATATATGGATTTCATGCAATACCATTAAGACAGTCACCTGCATTGAAAAAAAGCATAACTTCTAGAATGAGAATGAGCATCAAAGGAACATGCATCCTAGATGAGACTTGAAGCCACTGTCCCAGGTGATAGCAAACTTATCCGGAAACTAATCCACAATGTCATCAGGATAAATGTCTGCTTTTAGATACAGGGCCATAATTTTGCAAGCTGAACAGTACCGGATTGTTAAGCAGATAAAAGTTTCTGGTGGAGCCATTTGTGCAGTATCAAGCAAGAATAAAGGGAACATCTCCAGTAATTATATGGATGAAATAAAGCCCAGATGAGACTTGAAACCACAATCCCTAGCTTAGGAGGCCAGTGACTTATCCATTAGGCCAGTGGGGATTAGTAACATCTTTGTGTGAAACTGATTTTTTAATTAGTATAATCATTAATTGTTGCGATATAGGAAAGCCGTTTATTTGTGTTCTTTGCTTTACAAATCCCAGCATGAAATGTGATTGTACTAACCAGACCTAATAGTGTGGACACACGTTACATTGCAGCAAAACAGATTGATGCAACTCTTCTACCAATAAAGAGGTAGTCTTTTGCATTCCATTTTGTTGACTAACTAAAGTAATGTTTACAGTGCATATGAACCAAAGCAGATGTGTGTACTGGTACCTTAAAAACAGTCATGTTTGTGATTTTTTTCTGCCTTCATATCAGGATGTTCAGGTAGCAGATGATAATCATTAACTGATGACATTAGAAAAAGAATTACATTTGCTCCAGGTGAGGCTTGAACTCACAACCTCGGCATTGCTCAACAGATACTGTCTTATAAGTACTGCGCGCTGACCGATTGCACCACAGAAGCACATGGTCAAAGTGTATTATTTTTAGTTGAGTGATTTTAGCATCGAGTTGACTAAGTATATTAACTTGGTTTATTAATTTTAAATTAGTTACTTTTTAAATCCACTAAACTACTGCACCCAATACTAAAGTACCTAATAAAAGTAATATTCTAATCATAAGTTAATCAATTATATTGTGCATTTGTGTTATTGCCCAGTTTTATGTATCCTTAGGTGTATATTGCAATGAATTCATGCCATTGCTGTACAGTTCAATATTATCAAAATTGTAAAATAATTCCTGTTTATAAATAATTCCTGTTTATTTATCTTAAATAATATTTGCTATAAATATATGTAACTTCAATGTTGCATAGGGAAAATATACACTATAATACCAAAAAGTGCAGTATCTTTAAATAAAAATAAGTTAAATCTAACTTGTGCTCTATATTTAAAGGTAAACATTGTTTTTTTGGTCTGTAGCACCTAAATTGTCAGTAAAGTCAGTGTCCAAAGAAATATAAAAAGCAGAAAATTACCCTTTTGATGACATGGATGAAAGGACTTCAAGAAACCCATCAGCAATTGCCATATAGACATTGTTATTTTGTAGCCACTCTGATATTAAATTGCAATTAAAACTTAATAGGTATGTTTTGGTATATATGGATTTCATGCAATACCATTAAGACAGTCACCTGCATTGAAAAAAAGCATAACTTCTAGAATGAGAATGAGCATCAAAGGAACATGCATCCTAGATGAGACTTGAAGCCACTGTCCCAGGTGATAGCAAACTTATCCGGAAACTAATCCACAATGTCATCAGGATAAATGTCTGCTTTTAGATACAGGGCCATAATTTTGCAAGCTGAACAGTACCGGATTGTTAAGCAGATAAAAGTTTCTGGTGGAGCCATTTGTGCAGTATCAAGCAAGAATAAAGGGAACATCTCCAGTAATTATATGGATGAAATAAAGCCCAGATGAGACTTGAAACCACAATCCCTAGCTTAGGAGGCCAGTGCCTTATCCATTAGGCCAGTGGGGCTTAGTAACATCCTTGTGTGAAACTGATTTTTTCATTAGTATAATCATTAATTGTTGCGATATAGGAAAGCCGTTTATTTGTGTTCTTTGCTTTACAAATCCCAGCATGAAATGTGATTGTACTAACCAGACCTAATAGTGTGGACCCTCATGTTACATTGCAGCAAAACAGATTGATGCAACTCTTTTACCAATAAAGAGGTAGTCTTTTGCATTCCATTTTGTTGACTAACTAAAGTAATGTTTACAGTGCATATGAACCAAAGCAGATGTGTGTACTGGTACCTTAAAAACAGTCATGTTTGTAATTTTTTTCTGCCTTCATATCAGGATGTTCAGGTAGCAGATGATAATCATAAACTGATGACATTAGAAAAAAAATTACATTTGCTCCAGGTGAGGCTTGAACTCACAACCTCGGCATTGCTCAACAGATACTGTCTTATAAGTACTGCGCGCTGACCGATTGCACCACAGGAGCACATGGTCAAAGTGTATTATTTTTAGTTGAGTGATTTTAGCATCGAGTTGACTAAGTATATTAACTTGGTTTATTAATTTTAAATTAGTTACTTTTTAAATCCACTAAACTACTGCACCCAATACTAAAGTACCTAATAAAAGTAATATTCTAATCATAAGTTAATCAATTATATTGTGCATTTGTGTTATTGCCCAGTTTTATGTATCCTTAGGTGTATATTGCAATGAATTCATGCCATTGCTGTACAGTTCAATATTATCAAAATTGTAAAATAATTCCTGTTTATAAATAATTCCTGTTTATTTATCTTAAATAATATTTGCTATAAATATATGTAACTTCAATGTTGCATAGGGAAAATATACACTATAATACCAAAAAGTGCAGTATCTTTAAATAAAAATAAGTTAAATCTAACTTGTGCTCTATATTTAAAGGTAAACATTGTTTTTTTGGTCTGTAGCACCTAAATTGTCAGTAAAGTCAGTGTCCAAAGAAATATAAAAAGCAGAAAATTACCCTTTTGATGACATGGATGAAAGGACTTCAAGAAACCCATCAGCAATTGCCATAGACATTGTTATTTTGTAGCCACTCTGATATTAAATTGCAATTAAAACTTAATAGGTATGTTTTGGTATATATGGATTTCATGCAATACCATTAAGACAGTCACCTGCATTGAAAAAAAGCATAACTTCTAGAATGAGAATGAGCATCAAAGGAACATGCATCCTAGATGAGACTTGAAGCCACTGTCCCAGGTGATAGCAAACTTATCCGGAAACTAATCCACAATGTCATCAGGATAAATGTCTGCTTTTAGATACAGGGCCATAATTTTGCAAGCTGAACAGTACCGGATTGTTAAGCAGATAAAAGTTTCTGGTGGAGCCATTTGTGCAGTATCAAGCAAGAATAAAGGGAACATCTCCAGTAATTATATGGATGAAATAAAGCGCAGATGAGACTTGAAACCACAATCCCTAGCTTAGGAGGCCAGTGCCTTATCCATTATGCCAGTGGGGCTTAGTAACATCTTTGTGTGAAACTGATTTTTTAATTAGTATAATCATTAATTGTTGCGATATAGGAAAGCCGTTTATTTGTATTCTTTGCTTTACAAATCCCAGCATGAAATGTGATTGTACTAACCAGACCTAATAGTGTGGACACACATGTTACATTGCAGCAAAACAGATTGATGCAACTCTTCTACCAATAAAGAGGTAGTCTTTTGCATTCCATTTTGTTGACTAACTAAAGTAATGTTTACAGTGCATATGAACCAAAGCAGATGTGTGTACTGGTTCCTTAAAAACAGTCATGTTTGTGATTTTTTACTGCCTTCATATCAGGATGTTCAGGTAGCAGATGATAATCATTAACTGATGACATTAGAAAAAGAATTACATTTGCTCCAGGTGAGGCTTGAACTCACAACCTCGGCATTGCTCAACAGATACTGTCTTATAAGTACTGCGCGCTGACCGATTGCACCACAGGAGCACATGGTCAAAGTGTATTATTTTTAGTTGAGTGATTTTAGCATCGAGTTGACTAAGTATATTAACTTGGTTTATTAATTTTAAATTAGTTACTTTTTAAATCCACTAAACTACTGCACCCAATACTAAAGTACCTAATAAAAGTAATATTCTAATCATAAGTTAATCAATTATATTGTGCATTTGTGTTATTGCCCAGTTTTATGTATCCTTAGGTGTATATTGCAATGAATTCATGCCATTGCTGTACAGTTCAATATTATCAAAATTGTAAAATAATTCCTGTTTATAAATAATTCCTGTTTATTTATCTTAAATAATATTTGCTATAAATATATGTAACTTCAATGTTGCATAGGGAAAATATACACTATAATACCAAAAAGTGCAGTATCTTTAAATAAAAATAAGTTAAATCTAACTTGTGCTCTATATTTAAAGGTAAACATTGTTTTTTTGGTCTGTAGCACCTAAATTGTCAGTAAAGTCAGTGTCCAAAGAAATATAAAAAGCAGAAAATTACCCTTTTGATGACATGGATGAAAGGACTTCAAGAAACCCATCAGCAATTGCCATAGACATTGTTATTTTGTAGCCACTCTGATATTAAATTGCAATTAAAACTTAATAGGTATGTTTTGGTATATATGGATTTCATGCAATACCATTAAGACAGTCACCTGCATTGAAAAAAAGCATAACTTCTAGAATGAGAATGAGCATCAAAGGAACATGCATCCTAGATGAGACTTGAAGCCACTGTCCCAGGTGATAGCAAACTTATCCGGAAACTAATCCACAATGTCATCAGGATAAATGTCTGCTTTTAGATACAGGGCCATAATTTTGCAAGCTGAACAGTACCGGATTGTTAAGCAGATAAAAGTTTCTGGTGGAGCCATTTGTGCAGTATCAAGCAAGAATAAAGGGAACATCTCCAGTAATTATATGGATGAAATAAAGCGCAGATGAGACTTGAAACCACAATCCCTAGCTTAGGAGGCCAGTGCCTTATCCATTATGCCAGTGGGGCTTAGTAACATCTTTGTGTGAAACTGATTTTTTAATTAGTATAATCATTAATTGTTGCGATATAGGAAAGCCGTTTATTTGTATTCTTTGCTTTACAAATCCCAGCATGAAATGTGATTGTACTAACCAGACCTAATAGTGTGGACACACATGTTACATTGCAGCAAAACAGATTGATGCAACTCTTCTACCAATAAAGAGGTAGTCTTTTGCATTCCATTTTGTTGACTAACTAAAGTAATGTTTACAGTGCATATGAACCAAAGCAGATGTGTGTACTGGTTCCTTAAAAACAGTCATGTTTGTGATTTTTTACTGCCTTCATATCAGGATGTTCAGGTAGCAGATGATAATCATTAACTGATGACATTAGAAAAAGAATTACATTTGCTCCAGGTGAGGCTTGAACTCACAACCTCGGCATTGCTCAACAGATACTGTCTTATAAGTACTGCGCGCTGACCGATTGCACCACAGGAGCACATGGTCAAAGTGTATTATTTTTAGTTGAGTGATTTTAGCATCGAGTTGACTAAGTATATTAACTTGGTTTATTAATTTTAAATTAGTTACTTTTTAAATCCACTAAACTACTGCACCCAATACTAAAGTACCTAATAAAAGTAAAATTCTAATCATAAGTTAATCAATTATATTGTGCATTTGTGTTATTGCCCAGTTTTATGTATCCTTAGGTGTATATTGCAATGAATTCATGCCATTGCTGTACAGTTCAATATTATCAAAATTGTAAAATAATTCCTGTTTATAAATAATTCCTGTTTATTTATCTTAAATAATATTTGCTATAAATATATGTAACTTCAATGTTGCATAGGGAAAATATACACTATAATACCAAAAAGTGCAGTATCTTTAAATAAAAATAAGTTTAATCTCACTTGTGCTCTATATTTAAAGGTAAACATTGTTTTTTTGGTCTGTAGCACCTAAATTGTCAGTAAAGTCAGTGTCCAAAGAAATATAAAAAGCAGAAAATTACCCTTTTGATGACATGGATGAAAGGACTTCAAGAAACCCATCAGCAATTGCCATAGACATTGTTATTTTGTAGCCACTCTGATATTAAATTGCAATTAAAACTTAATAGGTATGTTTTGGTATAAATGGATTTCATGCAATACCATTAAGACAGTCACCTGCATTGAAAAAAAGCATAACTTCTAGAATGAGAATGAGCATCAAAGGAACATGCATCCTAGATGAGACTTGAAGCCACTGTCCCAGGTGATAGCAAACTTATCCGGAAACTAATCCACAATGTCATCAGGATAAATGTCTGCTTTTAGATACAGGGCCATAATTTTGCAAGCTGAACAGTACCGGATTGTTAAGCAGATAAAAGTTTCTGGTGGAGCCATTTGTGCAGTATCAAGCAAGAATAAAGGGAACATCTCCAGTAATTATATGGATGAAATAAAGCCCAGATGAGACTTGAAACCACAATCCCTAGCTTAGGAGGCCAGTGCCTTATCCATTAGGCCAGTGGGGATTAGTAACATCTTTGTGTGAAACTGATTTTTTCATTAGTATAATCATTAATTGTTGCGATATAGGAAAGCCGTTTATTTGTGTTCTTTGCTTTACAAATCCCAGCATGAAATGTGATTGTACTAACCAGACCTAATAGTGTGGACACACATGTTACATTGCAGCAAAACAGATTGATGCAACTCTTCTACCAATAAAGAGGTAGTCTTTTGCATTCCATTTTGTTGACTAACTAAAGTAATGTTTACAGTGCATATGAACCAAAGCAGATGTGTGTACTGGTACCTTAAAAACAGTCATGTTTGTGATTTTTTTCTGCCTTCATATCAGGATGTTCAGGTAGCAGATGATAATCATTAACTGATGACATTAGAAAAAGAATTACATTTGCTCCAGGTGAGGCTTGAACTCACAACCTTGGCATTGCTCAACAGATACTGTCTTATAAGTACTGCGCGCTGACCGATTGCACCACAGGAGCACATGGTCAAAGTGTATTATTTTTAGTTGAGTGATTTTAGCATCGAGTTGACTAAGTATATTAACTTGGTTTATTAATTTTAAATTAGTTACTTTTTAAATCCACTAAACTACTGCACCCAATACTAAAGTACCTAATAAAAGTAATATTCTAATCATAAGTTAATCAATTATATTGTGCATTTGTGTTATTGCCCAGTTTTATGTATCCTTAGGTGTATATTGCAATGAATTCATGCCATTGCTGTACAGTTCAATATTATCAAAATTGTAAAATAATTCCTGTTTATAAATAATTCCTGTTTATTTATCTTAAATAATATTTGCTATAAATATATGTAACTTCAATGTTGCATAGGGAAAATATACACTATAATACCAAAAAGTGCAGTATCTTTAAATAAAAATAAGTTAAATCTAACTTGTGCTCTATATTTAAAGGTAAACATTGTTTTTTTGGTCTGTAGCACCTAAATTGTCAGTAAAGTCAGTGTCCAAAGAAATATAAAAAGCAGAAAATTACCCTTTTGATGACATGGATGAAAGGACTTCAAGAAACCCATCAGCAATTGCCATAGACATTGTTATTTTGTAGCCACTCTGATATTAAATTGCAATTAAAACTTAATAGGTATGTTTTGGTATATATGGATTTCATGCAATACCATTAAGACAGTCACCTGCATTGAAAAAAAGCATAACTTCTAGAATGAGAATGAGCATCAAAGGAACATGCATCCTAGATGAGACTTGAAGCCACTGTCCCAGGTGATAGCAAACTTATCCGGAAACTAATCCACAATGTCATCAGGATAAATGTCTGCTTTTAGATACAGGGCCATAATTTTGCAAGCTGAACAGTACCGGATTGTTAAGCAGATAAAAGTTTCTGGTGGAGCCATTTGTGCAGTATCAAGCAAGAATAAAGGGAACATCTCCAGTAATTATATGGATGAAATAAAGCCCAGATGAGACTTGAAACCACAATCCCTAGCTTAGGAGGCCAGTGCCTTATCCATTAGGCCAGTGGGGCTTAGTAACATACTTGTGTGAAACTGATTTTTTCATTAGTATAATCATTAATTGTTGCGATATAGGAAAGCCGTTTATTTGTGTTCTTTGCTTTACAAATCCCAGCATGAAATGTGATTGTACTAACCAGACCTAATAGTGTGGACCCTCATGTTACATTGCAGCAAAACAGATTGATGCAACTCTTTTACCAATAAAGAGGTAGTCTTTTGCATTCCATTTTGTTGACTAACTAAAGTAATGTTTACAGTGCATATGAACCAAAGCAGATGTGTGTACTGGTACCTTAAAAACAGTCATGTTTGTAATTTTTTTCTGCCTTCATATCAGGATGTTCAGGTAGCAGATGATAATCATAAACTGATGACATTAGAAAAAAAATTACATTTGCTCCAGGTGAGGCTTGAACTCACAACCTCGGCATTGCTCAACAGATACTGTCTTATAAGTACTGCGCGCTGACCGATTGCACCACAGGAGCACATGGTCAAAGTGTATTATTTTTAGTTGAGTGATTTTAGCATCGAGTTGACTAAGTATATTAACTTGGTTTATTAATTTTAAATTAGTTACTTTTTAAATCCACTAAACTACTGCACCCAATACTAAAGTACCTAATAAAAGTAATATTCTAATCATAAGTTAATCAATTATATTGTGCATTTGTGTTATTGCCCAGTTTTATGTATCCTTAGGTGTATATTGCAATGAATTCATGCCATTGCTGTACAGTTCAATATTATCAAAATTGTAAAATAATTCCTGTTTATAAATAATTCCTGTTTATTTATCTTAAATAATATTTGCTATAAATATATGTAACTTCAATGTTGCATAGGGAAAATATACACTATAATACCAAAAAGTGCAGTATCTTTAAATAAAAATAAGTTAAATCTAACTTGTGCTCTATATTTAAAGGTAAACATTGTTTTTTTGGTCTGTAGCACCTAAATTGTCAGTAAAGTCAGTGTCCAAAGAAATATAAAAAGCAGAAAATTACCCTTTTGATGACATGGATGAAAGGACTTCAAGAAACCCATCAGCAATTGCCATAGACATTGTTATTTTGTAGCCACTCTGATATTAAATTGCAATTAAAACTTAATAGGTATGTTTTGGTATATATGGATTTCATGCAATACCATTAAGACAGTCACCTGCATTGAAAAAAAGCATAACTTCTAGAATGAGAATGAGCATCAAAGGAACATGCATCCTAGATGAGACTTGAAGCCACTGTCCCAGGTGATAGCAAACTTATCCGGAAACTAATCCACAATGTCATCAGGATAAATGTCTGCTTTTAGATACAGGGCCATAATTTTGCAAGCTGAACAGTACCGGATTGTTAAGCAGATAAAAGTTTCTGGTGGAGCCATTTGTGCAGTATCAAGCAAGAATAAAGGGAACATCTCCAGTAATTATATGGATGAAATAAAGCGCAGATGAGACTTGAAACCACAATCCCTAGCTTAGGAGGACAGTGCCTTATCCATTATGCCAGTGGGGCTTAGTAACATCTTTGTGTGAAACTGATTTTTTAATTAGTATAATCATTAATTGTTGCGATATAGGAAAGCCGTTTATTTGTATTCTTTGCTTTACAAATCCCAGCATGAAATGTGATTGTACTAACCAGACCTAATAGTGTGGACACACATGTTACATTGCAGCAAAACAGATTGATGCAACTCTTCTACCAATAAAGAGGTAGTCTTTTGCATTCCATTTTGTTGACTAACTAAAGTAATGTTTACAGTGCATATGAACCAAAGCAGATGTGTGTACTGGTTCCTTAAAAACAGTCATGTTTGTGATTTTTTACTGCCTTCATATCAGGATGTTCAGGTAGCAGATGATAATCATTAACTGATGACATTAGAAAAAGAATTACATTTGCTCCAGGTGAGGCTTGAACTCACAACCTCGGCATTGCTCAACAGATACTGTCTTATAAGTACTGCGCGCTGACCGATTGCACCACAGGAGCACATGGTCAAAGTGTATTATTTTTAGTTGAGTGATTTTAGCATCGAGTTGACTAAGTATATTAACTTGGTTTATTAATTTTAAATTAGTTACTTTTTAAATCCACTAAACTACTGCACCCAATACTAAAGTACCTAATAAAAGTAAAATTCTAATCATAAGTTAATCAATTATATTGTGCATTTGTGTTATTGCCCAGTTTTATGTATCCTTAGGTGTATATTGCAATGAATTCATGCCATTGCTGTACAGTTCAATATTATCAAAATTGTAAAATAATTCCTGTTTATAAATAATTCCTGTTTATTTATCTTAAATAATATTTGCTATAAATATATGTAACTTCAATGTTGCATAGGGAAAATATACACTATAATACCAAAAAGTGCAGTATCTTTAAATAAAAATAAGTTTAATCTCACTTGTGCTCTATATTTAAAGGTAAACATTGTTTTTTTGGTCTGTAGCACCTAAATTGTCAGTAAAGTCAGTGTCCAAAGAAATATAAAAAGCAGAAAATTACCCTTTTGATGACATGGATGAAAGGACTTCAAGAAACCCATCAGCAATTGCCATAGAGTTGTTATTTTGTAGCCACTCTGATATTAAATTGCAATTAAAACTTAATAGGTATGTTTTGGTATATATGGATTTCATGCAATACCATTAAGACAGTCACCTGCATTGAAAAAAAGCATAACTTCTAGAATGAGAATGAGCATCAAAGGAACATGCATCCTAGATGAGACTTGAAGCCACTGTCCCAGGTGATAGCAAACTTATCCGGAAACTAATCCACAATGTCATCAGGATAAATGTCTGCTTTTAGATACAGGGCCATAATTTTGCAAGCTGAACAGTACCGGATTGTTAAGCAGATAAAAGTTTCTGGTGGAGCCATTTGTGCAGTATCAAGCAAGAATAAAGGGAACATCTCCAGTAATTATATGGATGAAATAAAGCCCAGATGAGACTTGAAACCACAATCCCTAGCTTAGGAGGCCAGTGCCTTATCCATTAGGCCAGTGGGGCTTAGTAACATCTTTGTGTGAAACTGATTTTTTAATTAGTATAATCATTAATTGTTGCGATATAGGAAAGCCGTTTATTTGTGTTCTTTGCTTTACAAATCCCAGCATGAAATGTGATTGTACTAACCAGACCTAATAGTGTGGACCCTCATGTTACATTGCAGCAAAACAGATTGATGCAACTCTTTTACCAATAAAGAGGTAGTCTTTTGCATTCCATTTTGTTGACTAACTAAAGTAATGTTTACAGTGCATATGAACCAAAGCAGATGTGTGTACTGGTATCTTAAAAACAGTCATGTTTGTGATTTTTTTCTGCCTTCATATCAGGATGTTCAGATGATAATCATTAACTGATGACATTAGAAAAAAAATTACATTTGCTCCAGGTGAGGCTTGAACTCACAACCTCGGCATTGCTCAACAGATACTGTCTTATAAGTACCGCGCGCTGACCGATTGCGCCACAGGAGCACATGGTCAAAGTGTATTATTTTTAGTTGAGTGATTTTAGCATCGAGTTGACTAAGTATATTAACTTGGTTTATTAATTTTAAATTAGTTACTTTTTAAATCCACTAAACTACTGCACCCAATACTAAAGTAGCTAATAAAAGTAATATTCTAATCATAAGTTAATGAATTATATTGTGCATTTGTGTTATTGCCCAGTTTTATGTATCCTTAGGTGTATATTGCAATGAATTCATGCCATTGCTGTACAGTTCAATATTATCAAAATTGTAAAATAATTCCTGTTTATAAATAATTCCTGTTTATTTATCTTAAATAATATTTGCTATAAATATATGTAACTTCAATGTTGCATAGGGAAAATATACACTATAATACCAAAAAGTGCAGTATCTTTAAATAAAAATAAGTTAAATCTCACTTGTGCTCTATATTTAAAGGTAAACATTGTTTTTTTGGTCTGTAGCACCTAAATTGTCAGTAAAGTCAGTGTCCAAAGAAATATAAAAAGCAGAAAATTACCCTTTTGATGACATGGATGAAAGGACTTCAAGAAACCCATCAGCAATTGCCATAGACATTGTTATTTTGTAGCCACTCTGATATTAAATTGCAATTAAAACTTAATAGGTATGTTTTGGTATATATGGATTTCATGCAATACCATTAAGACAGTCACCTGCATTGAAAAAAAGCATAACTTCTAGAATGAGCATGAGCATCAAAGGAACATGCATCCTAGATGAGACTTGAAGCCACTGTCCCAGGTGATAGCAAACTTATCCGGAAACTAATCCACAATGTCATCAGGATAAATGTCTGCTTTTAGATACAGGGCCATAATTTTGCAAGCTGAACAGTACCGGATTGTTAAGCAGATAAAATTTTCTGGTGGAGCCATTTGTGCAGTATCAAGCAAGAATAAAGGGAACATCTCCAGTAATTATATGGATGAAATAAAGCCCAGATGAGACTTGAAACCACAATCCCTAGCTTAGGAGGCCAGTGCCTTATCCATTAGGCCAGTGGGGCTTAGTAACATCTTTGTGTGAAACTGATTTTTTCATTAGTATAATCATTAATTGTTGCGATATAGGAAAGCCATTTATTTGTGTTCTTTGCTTTACAAATCCCAGCATGAAATGTGATTGTACTAACCAGACCTAATAGTGTGGACCCTCATGTTACATTGCAGCAAAACAGATTGATGCAACTCTTTTACCAATAAAGAGGTAGTCTTTTGCATTCCATTTTGTTGACTAACTAAAGTAATGTTTACTGTGCATATGAACCAAAGCAGATGTGTGTACTGGTACCTTAAAAACAGTCATGTTTGTGATTTTTTTCTGCCTTCATATCAGGATGTTCAGATGATAATCATTAACTGATGACATTAGAAAAAAATTTACATTTGCTCCAGGTGAGGCTTGAACTCACAACCTCGGCATTGCTCAACAGATACTGTCTTATAAGCACCGCGCGCTGACCGATTGCGCCACAGGAGCACATGGTCAAAGTGTATTATTTTTAGTTGAGTGATTTTAGCATCGAGTTGACTAAGTATATTAACTTGGTTTATTAATTTTAAATTAGTTACTTTTTAAATCCACTAAACTACTGCACCCAATACTAAAGTAGCTAATAAAAGTAATATTCTAATCATAAGTTAATGAATTATATTGTGCATTTGTGTTATTGCCCAGTTTTATGTATCCTTAGGTGTATATTGCAATGAATTCATGCCATTGCTGTACAGTTCAATATTATCAAAATTGTAAAATAAATCCTGTTTATAAATAATTCCTGTTTATTTATCTTAAATAATATTTGCTATAAATATATGTAACTTCAATGTTGCATAGGGAAAATATACACTATAATACCAAAAAGTGCAGTATCTTTAAATAAAAATAAGTTAAATCTCACTTGTGCTCTATATTTAAAGGTAAACATTGTTTTTTTGGTCTGTAGCACCTAAATTGTCAGTAAAGTCAGTGTCCAAAGAAATATAAAAAGCAGAAAATTACCCTTTTGATGACATGGAAGAAAGGACTTCAAGAAACCCATCAGCAATTGCCTTAGACATTGTTATTTTGTATCCACTCTGATATTAAATTGCAATTAAAACTTAATAGGTATGTTTTGGTATATATGGATTTCATGCAATACCATTAAGACAGTCCCCTGCATTGAAAAAAAGCATAACTTCTAGAATGAGAATGAGCATCAAAGGAACATGCATCCTAGATGAGACTTGAAGCCACTGTCCCAGGTGATAGCAAACTTATCCGGAAACTAATCCACAATGTCATCAGGATAAATGTCTGCTTTTAGATACAGGGCCATAATTTTGCAAGCTGAACAGTACCGGATTGTTAAGCAGATAAAATTTTCTGGTGGAGCCATTTGTGCAGTATCAAGCAAGAATAAAGGGAACATCTCCAGTAATTATATGGATGAAATAAAGCCCAGATGAGACTTGAAACCACAATCCCTAGCTTAGGAGGCCAGTGCCTTATCCATTAGGCCAGTGGGGCTTAGTAACATCTTTGTGTGAAACTGATTTTTTCATTAGTATAATCATTAATTGTTGTGATATAGGAAAGCCGTTTAATTGTGTTCTTTGCTTTACAAATCCCAGCATGAAATGTGATTGTCCTAACCAGACCTAATAGTGTGGACCCTCATGTTACATTGCAGCAAAACAGATTGATGCAACTCTTTTACCAATAAAGAGGTAGTCTTTTGCATTCCATTTTGTTGACTAACTAAAGTAATGTTTACAGTGCATATGAACCAAAGCAGATGTGTGTACTGGTTCCTTAAAAACAGTCATGTTTGTGATTTTTTTTCTGCCTTCATATCAAGATGTTCAGGTAGCAGATGATAATCATTAACTGATGACATTAGAAAAAAAATTACATTTGCTCCAGGTGAGGCTTGAACTCTCAACCTCGGCACTGCTCAACAGATACTGTCTTATAAGTACCGCGCGCTGACCGATTGCACCACTGGAGCACATGGACAAAGTGCATTATTTTTAGTTGAGTGATTTTAGCATTGAGTTGACTAAGTATATTAACTTGGTTTATTAATTTTAAATTAGTTACTTTTTAAATCAACTAAACTACTGCACCCAATACTAAAGTACCTAATAAAAGTAATATTCTAATCATAAGTTAATCAATTATATTGTGCATTTGTGTTATTGCCCAGTTTTATGTATCCTTAGGTGTATATTGCAATGAATTCATGCCATTGCTGTACAGTTCAATATTATCAAAATTGTAAAATAATTCCTGTTTATAAATAATTCCTGTTTATTTATCTTAAATAATATTTGCTATAAATATATGTAACTTCAATGTTGCATAGGGAAAATATACACTATAATACCAAAAAGTGCAGTATCTTTAAATAAAAATAAGTTAAATCTCACTTGTGCTCTATATTTAAAGGTAAACATTGTTTTTTTGGTCTGTAGCACCTAAATTGTCAGTAAAGTCAGTGTCCAAAGAAATATAAAAAGCAGAAAATTACCCTTTTGATGACATGGATGAAAGGACTTCAAGAAACCCATCAGCAATTGCCATAGACATTGTTATTTTGTAGCCACTCTGATATTAAATTGCAATTAAAACTTAATAGGTATGTTTTGGTATATATGGATTTCTTACAATACCATTAAGACAGTCCCCTGCATTGAAAAAAACCAAAACTTCTAGAATGAGAATGAGCATCAAAGGAACATGCATCCTAGATGAGACTTGAAGCGACTGTCCCAGGTGATAGCAAACTTATCCGGAAACTAATCCACAATGTCATCAGGATAAATGTCTGCTTTTAGATACAGGGCCATAATTTTGCAAGCTGAACAGTACCGGATTGTTAAGCAGATAAAAGTTTCTGGTGGAGCCATTTGTGCAGTATCAAGCAAGAATAAAGGGAACATCTCCAGTAATTATATGGATGAAATAAAGCCCAGATGAGACTTGAAACCACAATCCCTAGCTTAGGAGGCCAGTGCCTTATCCATTAGGCCAGTGGGGCTTAGTAACATCTTTGTGTGAAACTGATTTTTTCATTAGTATAATCATTAATTGTTGCGATATAGGAAAGCCGTTTATTTGTGTTCTTTGCTTTACAAATCCCAGCATGAAATGTGATTGTCCTAACCAGACCTAATAGTGTGGACCCTCATGTTACATTGCAGCAAAACAGATTGATGCAACTCTTTTACCAATAAAGAGGTAGTCTTTTGCATTCCATTTTGTTGACTAACTAAAGTAATGTTTACAGTGCATATGAACCAAAGCAGATGTGTGTACTGGTACCTTAAAAACAGTCATGTTTGTGATTTTTTTCAGCCTTCATATCAGGATGTTCAGCTAGCAGATGATAATCATTAACTGATGACATTAGAAAAAAAATTACATTTGCTCCAGGTGAGGCTTGAACTCACAACCTCGGCATTGCTCAACAGATACTGTCTTATAAGTACTGCGCGCTGACCGATTGCACCACATGAGCACAATCGGTCTGTGCGCGGTATCATCTGCTACCTGAACATCCTGATATGAAGGCAGAAAAAAATCACAAACATGACTGTTTTTAAGGTACCAGTGCACACATCTGCTTTGGTTCATATGCACTGTAAACATTACTTTAGTTAGTCAACAAAATGGAATGCAAAAGACTACCTCTTTATTGGTAAAAGAGTTGCATCAATCTGTTTTGCTGCAATGTAACATGAGGGTCCACACTATTAGGTCTGGTTAGTACAATCACATTTCATGCTGGGATTTGTAAAGCAAAGAACACAAATAAACGGCTTTCCATTATCACAACAATTAATGATTATACTAATGAAAAAATCAGTTTCACACAAAGATGTTACTAAGCCCCACTGGCCTAATGGATAAGGCACTGTCCTCCTAAGCTAGGGATTGTGGTTTCAAGTCTCATCTGGGCTTTATTTCATCCATATAATTACTGGAGATGTTCCCTTTATTCTTGCTTGATACTGCACAAATGGCTCCACCAGAAACTTTTATCTGCTTAACAATCCGGTACTGTTCAGCTTGCAAAATTATGTCCCTGTATCTAAAAGCAGACATTTATCCTGATGACATTGTGGATTAGTTTCCGGATAAGTTTGCTATCACCTGGGACAGTGGCTTCAAGTCTCATCTAGGATGCATGTTCCTTTGATGCTCATTCTCATTCTAGAAGTTATGCTTTTTTTCAATGCAGGTGACTGTCTTAATGGTATTGCATGAAATCCATATATACCAAAACATACCTATTAAGTTTTAATTGCAATTTAATATCAGAGTGGCTACAAAATAACAATGTCTATGGCAATTGCTGATGGGTTTCTTGAAGTCCTTTCATCCATGTCATCAAAAGGGTAATTTTCTGCTTTTTTATATTTCTTTGGACACTGACTTTACTGACAATTTAGGTGCTACAGACCAAAAAAACAATGTTTACCTTTAAATATAGAGCACAAGTGAGATTTAACTTATTTTTATTTAAAGATACTGCACTTTTTGGTATTATAGTGTATATTTTCCCTATGCAACATTGAAGTTACATATATTTATAGCAAATATTATATAGGATAAATAAACAGGAATTATTTATAAACAGGAATTATTTTACAATTTTGATAATATTGAACTGTACAGCAATGGCATGAATTCATTGCAATATACACCTAAGGATACATAAAACTGGGCAATAACACAAATGCACAATATAATTGATTAACTTATGATTAGAATATTACTTTTATTAGGTACTTTAGTATAGGGTGCAGTAGTTTAGTGGATTTAAAAAGTAACTAATTTAAAATTAATAAACCAAGTTAATATACTTAGTCAACTTGATGCTAAAATCACTCAACTAAAAATAATAGATTTTGACCATGTGCTCCTGTGGCGCAATCGGTCAGCGCGCGGTACTTATAAGACAGTATCTGTTGAGCAATTGCTTGATAGTGCACAAATGGCTCCACCAGAAACTTTTATCTGCTTAACAATCCGGTACTGTTCAGCTTGCAAAATTATGTCCCTGTATCTAAAAGCAGACATTTATCCTGATGACATTGTGGATTAGTTTCCGGATAAGTTTGCTATCACCTGGGACAGTGGCTTCAAGTCTCATCTAGGATGCATGTTCCTTTGATGCTCATTCTCATTCTAGAAGTTATGCTTTTTTTCAATGCAGGTGACTGTCTTAATGGTATTGCATGAAATCCATATATACCAAAACATACCTATTAAGTTTTAATTGCAATTTAATATCAGAGTGGCTACAAAATAACAATGTCTATTGCAATTGCTGATGGGTTTCTTGAAGTCCTTTCATCCATGTCATCAAAAGGGTAATTTTCTGCTTTTTATATTTCTTTGGACACTGACTTTACTGACAATTTAGGTGCTACAGACCAAAAAAACAATGTTTACCTTTAAATATAGAGCACAAGTGAGATTTAACTTATTTTTATTTAAAGATACTGCACTTTTTGGTATTATAGTGTATATTTTCCCTATGCAACATTGAAGTTACATATATTTATAGCAATTATTATATAGGATAAATAAACAGGAATTATTTATAAACAGGAATTATTTTACAATTTTGATAATATTGAACTGTACAGCAATGGCATGAATTCACTGCAATATACACCTAAGGATACATAAAACTGGGCAATAACACAAATGCACAATATAATTGATTAACTTATGATTAGAATATTACTATTATTAGGTACTTTAGTATTGGGTGCAGTAGTTTAGTGGATTTAAAAAGTAACTGAATTAAAATTAATAAACCAAGTTAATATACTTAGTCAACTTGATGCTAAAATCACTCAACTAAAAATAATGCATTTTGACCATGTGCTCCTGTGGCGCAATTGTTCAGCGCGTAGTACTTATAAGACAGTATCTGTTGAGCAATGCTGAGGTTGTGAGTTCAAGCCTCACCTGAAGCAAATGTAATTTGTTTTCTAATGTCATCAGTTAATGATTATCATCTGCAACCTGAACATCCTGATATGAAGGCAGAAAAAAATCACAAACATGACTGTTTTTAAGGTACCAGTACACACATCTGCTTTGGTTCATATGCACTGTAAACATTACTTTAGTTAGTCAACAAAATGGAATGCAAAAGACTACCTCTTTATTGGTAAAAGAGTTGCATCAATCTGTTTTGCTGCAATGTAATATGAGGGTCCACACTATTAGGTCTGGTTAGTACAATCACATTTCATGCTGGGATTTGTAAAGCAAAGAACACAAATAAATGGCTTTCCATTATCACAACAATTAATGATTATACTAATGAAAAAATCAGTTTCACACAAAGATGTTACTAAGCCCCACTGGCCTAATGGATAAGGCACTGTCCTCCTAAGCTAGGGATTGTGGTTTCAAGTCTCATCTGGGCTTTATTTCATCCATATAATTACTGGAGATGTTCCCTTTATTCTTGCTTGATACTGCACAAATGGCTCCACCAGAAACTTTTATCTGCTTAACAATCCGGTACTGTTCAGCTTGCAAAATTATGTCCCTGTATCTAAAAGCAGACATTTATCCTGATGACATTGTGGATTAGTTTCCGGATAAGTTTGCTATCACCTGGGACAGTGGCTTCAAGTCTCATCTAGGATGCATGTTCCTTTGATGCTCATTCTCATTCTAGAAGTTATGCTTTTTTTCAATGCAGGTGACTGTCTTAATGGTATTGCATGAAATCCATATATACCAAAACATACCTATTAAGTTTTAATTGCAATTTAATATCAGAGTGGCTACAAAATAACAATGTCTATGGCAATTGCTGATGGGTTTCTTGAAGTCCTTTCATCCATGTCATCAAAAGGGTAATTTTCTGCTTTTTATATTTCTTTGGACACTGACTTTACTGACAATTTAGGTGCTACAGACCAAAAAAACAATGTTTACCTTTAAATATAGAGCACAAGTGAGATTTAACTTATTTTTATTTAAAGATACTGCACTTTTTGGTATTATAGTGTATATTTTCCCTATGCAACATTGAAGTTACATATATTTATAGCAAATATTATTTAAGATAAATAAACAGGATTTATTTTACAATTTTGATAATGTTGAACTGTACAGCAATGGCATGAATTCATTGCAATATACACCTAAGGATACATAAAACTGGGCAATAACACAAATGCACAATATAATTGACTAACTTATGATTAGAATATTACTTTTATTAGCTACTTTAGTATTGGGTGCAGTAGTTTAGTGGATTTAAAAAGTAACTAATTTAAAATTAATAAACCAAGTTAATATACTTAGTCAACTTGATGCTAAAATCACTCAACTAAAAATAATAGATTTTGCGCATGTGCTCCTGTGGCGCAATCAGTCAGCACGCGGTACTTATAAGACAGTATCTGTTGAGCAATGCCGAGGTTGTGAGTTCAAGCCTCACCTGGAGCAAATGTAAATTTTTTTCTTATGTCATCAGTTAATGATTATCATCTGCTACCTGAACATCCTGATATGAAGGCAGAAAAAAAATCACAAACATGACTGTTTTTAAGGTACCAGTACACACATCTGCTTTGGTTCATATGCACTGTAAACATTACTTTACTTAGTCAACAAAATGGAATGCAAAAGACTACCTCTTTATTGGTAAAAGAGTTGCATCAATGTGTTTTGCTGCAATGTAGCATGAGGGTCTACACTATTAGGTCTGGTTAGTACAATCACATTTCATGCTCGGATTTGTAAAGCAAAGAACACAAATAAATGGCTTTCCTATATCGCAACAATTAATGATTATACTAATGAAAAAATCAGTTTCACACAAAGATGTTACTAAGCCCCACTGGCCTAATGGATAAGGCACTGGCCTCCTAAGCTAGGGATTGTGGTTTCAAGTCTCATCTGGGCTTTATTTCATCCATATAATTACTGGAGATGTTCCCTTTATTCTTGCTTGATACTGCACAAATGGCTCCACCAGAAACTTTTATCTGCTTAACAATCCGGTACTGTTCAGCTTGCAAAATTATGGCCCTGTATCTAAAAGCAGACATTTATCCTGATGACATTGTGGATTAGTTTCCGGATAAGTTTGCTATCACCTGGGACAGTGGGTTCAAGTCTCATCTAGGATGCATGTTTCTTTGATGCTCATTCTCATTCTAGAAGTTATGCTTTTTTTCAATGCAGGTGACTGTCTTAATGGTATTGCATGAAATCCATATATACCAAAACATACCTATTAAGTTTTAATTGCAATTTAATATCAGAGTGGCTACAAAATAACAATGTCTATGGCAATTGCTGATGGGTTTCTTGAAGTCCTTTCATCCATGTCATCAAAAGGGTAATTTTCTGCTTTTTATATTTCTTTGGACACTGACTTTACTGACAATTTAGGTGCTACAGACCAAAAAAACAATGTTTACCTTTAAATATAGAGCACAAGTGAGATTTAACTTATTTTTATTTAAAGATACTGCACTTTTTGGTATTATAGTGTATATTTTCCCTATGCAACATTGAAGTTACATATATTTATAGCAAATATTATTTAAGATAAATAAACAGGATTTATTTTACAATTTTGATAATATTGAACTGTACAGCAATGGCATGAATTCATTGCAATATACACCTAAGGATACATAAAACTGGGCAATAACACAAATGCACAATATAATTGATTAACTTATGATTAGAATATTACTTTTATTAGGTACTTTAGTATTGGGTGCAGTAGTTTAGTGGATTTAAAAAGTAACTAATTTAAAATTAATAAACCAAGTTAATATACTTAGTCAACTTGATGCTAAAATCACTCAACTAAAAATAATAGATTTTGCGCATGTGCTCCTGTGGCGCAATCAGTCAGCATGCGGTACTTATAAGACAGTATCTGTTGAGCAATGCCGAGGTTGTGAGTTCAAGCCTCACCTGGAGCAAATGTAAATTTTTTTCTTATGTCATCAGTTAATGATTATCATCTGCTACCTGAACATCCTGATATGAAGGCAGAAAAAAAATCACAAACATGACTGTTTTTAAGGTACCAGTACACACATCTGCTTTGGTTCATATGCACTGTAAACATTACTTTACTTAGTCAACAAAATGGAATGCAAAAGACTACCTCTTTATTGGTAAAAGAGTTGCATCAATGTGTTTTGCTGCAATGTAGCATGAGGGTCCACACTATTAGGTCTGGTTAGTACAATCACATTTCATGCTCGGATTTGTAAAGCAAAGAACACAAATAAATGGCTTTCCTATATCGCAACAATTAATGATTATACTAATGAAAAAATCAGTTTCACACAAAGATGTTACTAAGCCCCACTGGCCTAATGGATAAGGCACTGGCCTCCTAAGCTAGGGATTGTGGTTTCAAGTCTCATCTGGGCTTTATTTCATCTATATAATTACTGGAGATGTTCCCTTTATTCTTGCTTGATACTGCACAAATGGCTCCACCAGAAACTTTTATCTGCTTAACAATCCGGTACTGTTCAGCTTGCAAAATTATGGCCCTGTATCTAAAAGCAGACATTTATCCTGATGACATTGTGGATTAGTTTCCGGATAAGTTTGCTATCACCTGGGACAGTGGGTTCAAGTCTCATCTAGGATGCATGTTTCTTTGATGCTCATTCTCATTCTAGAAGTTATGCTTTTTTTCAATGCAGGTGACTGTCTTAATGGTATTGCATGAAATCCATATATACCAAAACATACCTATTAAGTTTTAATTGCAATTTAATATCAGAGTGGCTACAAAATAACAATGTCTATGGCAATTGCTGATGGGTTTCTTGAAGTCCTTTCATCCATGTCATCAAAAGGGTAATTTTCTGCTTTTTATATTTCTTTGGACACTGACTTTACTGACAATTTAGGTGCTACAGACCAAAAAAACAATGTTTACCTTTAAATATAGAGCACAAGTGAGATTTAACTTATTTTTATTTAAAGATACTGCACTTTTTGGTATTATAGTGTATATTTTCCCTATGCAACATTGAAGTTACATATATTTATAGCAAATATTATTTAAGATAAATAAACAGAAATTATTTATAAACAGGAATTATTTTACAATTTTGATAATATTGAACTGTACAGCAATGGCATGAATTCATTGCAATATACACCTAAGGATACATAAAACTGGGCAATAACACAAATGCACAATATAATTAATTATCTTATGATTAGAAAATTACTTTTATTAGGTACTTTAGTATTGGGTGCAGTAGTTTAGTGAATTTAAAAAGTAACTAATTTAAAATTAATAAACCAAGTTAATATACTTAGTCAACTCGATGCTAAAATCACTCAACTAAAAATAATACACTTTGACCATGTGCTCCTGTGGCGCAATCAGTCAGCACGCGGTACTTATAAGACAGTATCTATTGAGCAATGCCGAGGTTGTGAGTTCAAGCCTCACCTGGAGCAAATGTAACTTTTTTTCAAATGTCATCAGTTAATGATTATCATCTGCTACCTGAACATCCTGATATGAAGGCAGAAAAAAATCACAAACATGACTGTTTTTAAGGTACCAGTGCACACATCTGCTTTGGTTCATATGCACTGTAAACATTACTTTAGTTAGTCAACAAAATGGAATGCAAAAGACTACCTCTTTATTGGTAAAAGAGTTGCATCAATCTGTTTTGCTGCAATGTAACATGAGGGTCCACACTATTAGGTCTGGTTAGTACAATCACATTTCATGCTGGGATTTGTAAAGCAAAGAACACAAATAAACGGCTTTCCATTATCACAACAATTAATGATTATACTAATGAAAAAATCAGTTTCACACAAAGATGTTACTAAGCCCCACTGGCCTAATGGATAAGGCACTGTCCTCCTAAGCTAGGGATTGTGGTTTCAAGTCTCATCTGGGCTTTATTTCATCCATATAATTACTGGAGATGTTCCCTTTATTCTTGCTTGATACTGCACAAATGGCTCCACCAGAAACTTTTATCTGCTTAACAATCCGGTACTGTTCAGCTTGCAAAATTATGTCCCTGTATCTAAAAGCAGACATTTATCCTGATGACATTGTGGATTAGTTTCCGGATAAGTTTGCTATCACCTGGGACAGTGGCTTCAAGTCTCATCTAGGATGCATGTTCCTTTGATGCTCATTCTCATTCTAGAAGTTATGCTTTTTTTCAATGCAGGTGACTGTCTTAATGGTATTGCATGAAATCCATATATACCAAAACATACCTATTAAGTTTTAATTGCAATTTAATATCAGAGTGGCTACAAAATAACAATGTCTATGGCAATTGCTGATGGGTTTCTTGAAGTCCTTTCATCCATGTCATCAAAAGGGTAATTTTCTGCTTTTTATATTTCTTTGGACACTGACTTTACTGACAATTTAGGTGCTACAGACCAAAAAAACAATGTTTACCTTTAAATATAGAGCACAAGTGAGATTTAACTTATTTTTATTTAAAGATACTGCACTTTTTGGTATTATAGTGTATATTTTCCCTATGCAACATTGAAGTTACATATATTTATAGCAAATATTATTTAAGATAAATAAACAGAAATTATTTATAAACAGGAATTATTTTACAATTTTGATAATATTGAACTGTACAGCAATGGCATGAATTCATTGCAATATACACCTAAGGATACATAAAACTGGGCAATAACACAAATGCACAATATAATTGATTATCTTATGATTAGAATATTACTTTTATTAGGTACTTTAGTATTGGGTGCAGTAGTTTAGTGAATTTAAAAAGTAACTAATTTAAAATTAATAAACCAAGTTAATATACTTAGTCAACTCGATGCTAAAATCACTCAACTAAAAATAATACACTTTGACCATGTGCTCCTGTGGCGCAATCGGTTAGCGCGCGGTACTTATAAGACAGTATCTGTTGAGCAATGCCGAGGTTGTGAGTTCAAGCCTCACCTGGAGCAAATGTAATTTTTTTTCTAATGTCATCAGTTAATGATTATCATCTGCTACCTGAACATCCTGATATGAAGGCAGAAAAAAATCACAAACATGACTGTTTTTAAGGTACCAGTACACACATCTGCTTTGGTTCATATGCACTGTAAACATTACTTTAGTTAGTCAACAAAATGGAATGCAAAAGACTACCTCTTTATTGGTAAAAGAGTTGCATCAATCTGTTTTACTGCAATGTAACTTGAGGGTCCACACTATTAGGTCTGGTTAGTACAATCACATTTCATGCTGGGATTTGTAAAGCAAAGAACACAAATAAACGGCTTTCCTATATCGCAACAATTAATGATTATACTAATGAAAAAATCAGTTTCACACAAAGATGTTACTAAGCCCCACTGGCCTAATGGATAAGGCACTGGCCTCCTAAGCTAGGGATTGTGGTTTCAAGTCTCATCTGGGCTTTATTTCATCAATATAATTACTGGAGATGTTCCCTTTATTCTTGCTTGATACTGCACAAATGGCTCCACCAGAAACTTTTATCTGCTTAACAATCCGGTACTGTTCAGCTTGCAAAATTATGGCCCTGTATCTAAAAGCAGACATTTATCCTGATGACATTGTGGATTAGTTTCCGGATAAGTTTGCTATCACCTGGGACAGTGGCTTCAAGTCTCATCTAGGATGCATGTTCCTTTGATGCTCATTCTCATTCTAGAAGTTATGCTTTTTTTCAATGCAGGTGACTGTCTTAATGGTATTGCATGAAATCCATATATACCAAAACATACCTATTAAGTTTTAATTGCAATTTAATATCAGAGTGGCTACAAAATAACAATGTCTATGGCAATTGCTGATGGGTTTCTTGAAGTCCTTTCATCCATGTCATCAAAAGGGTAATTTTCTGCTTTTTATATTTCTTTGGACACTGACTTTACTGACAATTCAGGTGCTACAGACCAAAAAAACAATGTTTACCTTTAAATATAGAGCACAAGTGAGATTTAACTTATTTTTATTTAAAGATACTGCACTTTTTGGTATTATAGTGTATATTTTCCCTATGCAACATGGAAGTTACATATATTTATAGCAAATATTATTTAAGATAAATAAACAGGAATTATTTATAAACAGGAATTATTTTACAATTTTGATAATATTGAACTGTACAGCAATGGCATGAATTCATTGCAATATACACCTAAGGATACATAAAACTGGGCAATAACACAAATGCACAATATAATTGATTAACTTATGATTAGAATATTACTTTTATTAGGTACTCTAGTATTGGGTGCAGTAGTTTAGTGGATTTAAAAAGTAACTAATTTAAAATTAATAAACCAAGTTAATATACTTAGTCAACTCGATGCTAAAATCACTCAACTAAAAATAATACCCTTTGACCATGTGCTCCTGTGGCGCAATCGGTTAGCGCGTGGTACTTATAAGACAGTATCTGTTGAGCAATGCCGAGGTTGTGAGTTCAAGCCTCACCTGGAGCAAATGTAATTTTTTTTCTAATGTCATCAGTTAATGATTATCATCTGCTACCTGAACATCCTGATATGAAGGCAGAAAAAAATCACAAACATGACTGTTTTTAAGGTACCAGTACACACATCTGCTTTGGTTCATATGCACTGTAAACATTACTTTAGTTAGTCAACAAAATGGAATGCAAAAGACTACCTCTTTATTGGTAAAAGAGTTGCATCAATTTGTTTTGCTGCAATGTAACATGAGGGTCTACACTATTAGGTCTGGTTAGTACAATCACATTTCATGCTGGGATTTGTAAAGCAAAGAACACAAATAAACGGCTTTCCTATATCGCAACAATTAATGATTATACTAATGAAAAAATCAGTTTCACACAAAGATGTTACTAAGCCCCACTGGCCTAATGGATAAGGCACTGGCCTCCTAAGCTAGGGATTGTGGTTTCAAGTCTCATCTGGGCTTTATTTCATCAATATAATTACTGGAGATGTTCCCTTTATTCTTGCTTGATACTGCACAAATGGCTCCACCAGAAACTTTTATCTGCTTAACAATCCGGTACTGTTCAGCTTGCAAAATTATGGCCCTGTATCTAAAAGCAGACATTTATCCTGATGACATTGTGGATTAGTTTCCGGATAAGTTTGCTATCACCTGGGACAGTGGCTTCAAGTCTCATCTAGGATGCATGTTCCTTTGATGCTCATTCTCATTCTAGAAGTTATGCTTTTTTTCAATGCAGGTGACTGTCTTAATGGTATTGCATGAAATCCATATATACCAAAACATACCTATTAAGTTTTAATTGCAATTTAATATCAGAGTGGCTACAAAATAACAATGTCTATGGCAATTGCTGATGGGTTTCTTGAAGTCCTTTAATCCATGTCATCAAAAGGGTAATTTTCTGCTTTTTATATTTCTTTGGACACTGACTTTACTGACAATTCAGGTGCTACAGACCAAAAAAACAATGTTTACCTTTAAATATAGAGCACAAGTGAGATTTAACTTATTTTTATTTAAAGATACTGCACTTTTTGGTATTATAGTGTATATTTTCCCTATGCAACATGGAAGTTACATATATTTATAGCAAATATTATTTAAGATAAATAAACAGGAATTATTTATAAACAGGAATTATTTTACAATTTTGATAATATTGAACTGTACAGCAATGGCATGAATTCATTGCAATATACACCTAAGGATACATAAAACTGGGCAATAACACAAATGCACAATATAATTGATTAACTTATGATTAGAATATTACTTTTATTAGGTACTCTAGTATTGGGTGCAGTAGTTTAGTGGATTTAAAAAGTAACTAATTTAAAATTAATAAACCAAGTTAATATACTTAGTCAACTCGATGCTAAAATCACTCAACTAAAAATAATACCCTTTGACCATGTGCTCCTGTGGCGCAATCGGTTAGCGCGTGGTACTTATAAGACAGTATCTGTTGAGCAATGCCGAGGTTGTGAGTTCAAGCCTCACCTGGAGCAAATGTAATTTTTTTTCTAATGTCATCAGTTAATGATTATCATCTGCTACCTGAACATCCTGATATGAAGGCAGAAAAAAATCACAAACATGACTGTTTTTAAGGTACCAGTACACACATCTGCTTTGGTTCATATGCACTGTAAACATTACTTTAGTTAGTCAACAAAATGGAATGCAAAAGACTACCTCTTTATTGGTAAAAGAGTTGCATCAATTTGTTTTGCTGCAATGTAACATGAGGGTCTACACTATTAGGTCTGGTTAGTACAATCACATTTCATGCTGGGATTTGTAAAGCAAAGAACACAAATAAACGGCTTTCCTATATCGCAACAATTAATGATTATACTAATGAAAAAATCAGTTTCACACAAAGATGTTACTAAGCCCCACTGGCCTAATGGATAAGGCACTGGCCTCCTAAGCTAGGGATTGTGGTTTCAAGTCTCATCTGGGCTTTATTTCATCCATATAATTACTGGAGATGTTCCCTTTATTCTTGCTTAATACTGCACAAATATCTCCACCAGAAACTTTTATCTGCTTAACAATCCGGTACTGTTCATCTTGCAAAATTATGGCCCTGTATCTAAAAGCAGACATTTATCCTGATGACATTGTGGATTAGTTTCCGGATAAATTTGCTATCACCTGGGACAGTGGCTTCAAGTCTCATCTAGGATGCATGTTCCTTTTATGCTCATTCTCATTCTAGAAGTTATGCTTTTTTTCAAAGCAGGTGACTGTCTTAATGGTATTGCATGAAATCCATATATACCAAAACATACCTATTAAGTTTTAATTGCAATTTAATATCAGAGTGGCTACAAAATAACAATGTCTATGGCAATTGCTGATGGGTTTCTTGAAGTCCTTTCATCCATGTCATCAAAAGGGTAATTTTCTGCTTTTTATATTTCTTTGGACACTGACTTTACTGACAATTTAGGTGCTACAGACCAAAAAAACAATGTTTACCTTTAAATATAGAGAACAAGTGAGATTTAACTTATTTTTATTTAAAGATACTGCACTTTTTGGTATTATAGTGTATATTTTCCCTATGCAACATTGAAGTTACATATATTTATAGCAAATATTATTTAAGATAAATAAACAGGAATTATTTATAAACAGGAATTATTTTACAATTTTGAGAATATTAGACTGTACAGCAATGGCATGAATTCATTGCAATATACACCTAAGGATACATAAAACTGGGCAATAACAATGTTTACCTTTAAATATAGAGCACAAGTGAGATTTAACTTATTTTTATTTAAAGATACTGCACTTTTTGGTATTATAGTGTATATTTTCCCTATGCAACATTGAAGTTACATATATTTATAGCAAATATTATTTAAGATAAATAAACAGGAATTATTTATAAACAGGAATTATTTTACAATTTTGATAATATTGAACTGTACAGCAATGGCATGAATTCATTGCAATATACACCTAAGGATACATAAAACTGGGCAATAACACAAATGCACAATATAATTGATTAACTTATGATTAGAATATTACTTTTATTAGGTACTTTAGTATTGGGTGCAGTAGTTTAGTGGATTTAAAAAGTAACTAATTTAAAATGAATAAACCAAGTTAATATACTTAGTCACCTCGATGCTAAAATCACTCAACTAAAAATAATACACTTTGCCCATGTGCTCCTGTGGCGCAATCGGTCAGCGCGCAGTACTTATAAGACAGTATCTGTTGAGCAATGCCGAGGTTGTGAGTTCAAGCCTCACCTGGGGCAAATGTAATTTTTTTTCTAATGTCATCAGTTAATGATTATCATCTGCTACCTGAACATCCTGATATGAAGGCAGAAAAAAATCACAAACATGACTGTTTTTAAGGTACCAGTACACACATCTGCTTTGGTTCATATGCACTGTAAACATTACTTTAGTTAGTCAACAAAATGGAATGCAAAAGACTACCTCTTTATTGGTAAAAGAGTTGCATCAATCTGTTTTGCTGCAATGTAACATGAGGGTCCACACTATTAGGTCTGGTTAGTACAATCACATTTCATGCTGGGATTTGTAAAGCAAAGAACACAAATAAACATCTTTCCTATATCGCAACAATTAATGATTATACTAATGAAAAAATCAGTTTCACACAAAGATGTTACTAAGCCCCACTGGCCTAATGGATAAGGCACTGGCCTCCTATGCCAGGGATTGTGGTTTCACGTCTCATCTGAGCTTTATTTCATCCATATAATTACTTGAGATGTTCCCTTTATTCTTGCTTGATACTGCACAAATGGCTCCACCAGAAACTTTTTTCTGCTCAACAATCCGGTACTTTTCAGCTTGCAAAATTATGGCCCTGTATCTAAAAGCAGACATTTATCCTGATGACATTATGGATTAGTTTCCGGATAAGTTTGCTATCACCTGGGACAGTGGCTTCAAGTCTCATCTAGGATGCATGTTCCTTTGATGCTCATTCTCATTCTAGAAGTTATGCTTTTTTTCAATGCAGGTGACTGTCTTAATGGTATTGCATGAAATCCATATATACCAAAACATACCTATTAAGTTTTAATTGCAATTTAATATCAGAGTGGCTACAAAATAACAATGTCTATGGCAATTGCTGATGGGTTTCTTGAAGTCCTTTCATCCATGTCATCAAAAGGGTAATTTTCTGCTTTTTATATTTCTTTGGACACTGACTTTACTGACAATTTAGGTGCTACAGACCAAAAAAACAATGTTTACCTTTAAATATAGAGCACAAGTGAGATTTAACTTATTTTTATTTAAAGATACTGCACTTTTTGGTATTATAGTGTATATTTTCCCTATGCAACATTGAAGTTACATATATTTATAGCAAATATTATTTAAGATAAATAAACAGGAATTATTTATAAACAGGAATTATTTTACAATTTTGATAATATTGAACTGTACAGCAATGGCATGAATTCATTGCAATATACACCTAAGGATACATAAAACTGGGCAATAACACAAATGCACAATATAATTGATTAACTTATGATTAGAATATTACTTTTATTAGGTACTTTAGTATTGGGTGCAGTAGTTTAGTGGATTTAAAAAGTAACTAATTTAAAATTAATAAACCAAGTTAATATACTTAGTCAACTCGATGCTAAAATCACTCAACTAAAAATAATACACTTTGGCCATGTGCTCCTGTGGCGCAATAGGTTAGCGCGCGGTACTTATAAGACAGTATCTGTTGAGCAATGCTGAGGTTGTGAGTTCAACCCTCACCTGGAGCAAAGGTAATTTTTTTTCTAATGTCATCAGTTAATGATTATCATCTGCTACCTGAACATCCTGATATGAAGGCAGAAAAAAATCACAAACATGACTGTTTTTAAGGTACCAGTACACACATCTGCTTTGGTTCATATGCACTGTAAACATTACTTTAGTTAGTCAACAAAATGGAATGCAAAAGACTACCTCTTTATTGGTAAAAGAGTTGCATCAATCTGTTTTGCTGCAATGTAACATGAGGGTCCACACTATTAGGTCTGGTTAGTACAATCACATTTCATGCTGGGATTTGTAAAGCAAAGAACACAAATAAACGGCTTTCCTATATCGCAACAATTAATGATTATACTAATGAAAAAATCAGTTTCACACAAAGATGTTACTAAGCCCCACTGGCCTAATGGATAAGGCACTGGCCTCCTAAGCTAGGGATTGTGGTTTTAAGTCTCATCTGGGCTTTATTTCATCAATATAATTACTGGAGATGTTCCCTTTATTCTTGCTTGATACTGCACAAATGTCTCCACCAGAAACTTTTATCTGCTTAACAATCCGGTACTGTTCAGCTTGCAAAATTATGGCCCTGTATCTAAAAGCAGACATTTATCCTGATGACATTGTGGATTAGTTTCCGGATAAGTTTGCTATCACCTGGGACAGTGACTTCAAGTCTCATCTAGGATGCATGTTCCTTTGATGCTCATTCTCATTCTAGAAGTTATGCTTTTTTTCAAAGCAGGTGACTGTCTTAATGGTATTGCATGAAATCCATATATACCAAAACATACCTATTAAGTTTTAATTGCAATTTAATATCAGAGTGGCTACAAAATATCAATGTCTATGACAATTGCTGATGGGTTTCTTGAAGTCCTTTCATCCATGTCATCAAAAGGGTAATTTTCTGCTTTTTATATTTCTTTGGACACTGACTTTACTGACAATTTAGGTGCTACAGACCAAAAAAACAATGTTTACCTTTAAATATAGAGAACAAGTGAGATTTAACTTATTTTTATTTAAAGATACTGCACTTTTTGGTATTATAGTGTATATTTTCCCTATGCAACATTGAAGTTACATATATTTATAGCAAATATTATTTAAGATAAATAAACAGGAATTATTTATAAACAGGAATTATTTTACAATTTTGATAATATTGAACTGTACAGCAATGGCATGAATTCATTGCAATATACACCTAAGGATACATAAACTGGGCAATAACACAAATGCATAATATAATTGATTAACTTATGATTAGAATATTACTTTTATTAGGTACTTTAGTATTGGGTGCAGTAGTTTAGTGGATTTAAAAAGTAACTAATTTAAAGTTAATAAACCAAGTTAATATACTTAGTCAACTCGATGCTAAAATCACTCAACTAAAAATAATACACTTTGACCATGTGCTCATGTGGCGCAATAGGTTAGCGCGCGGTACTTATAAGACAGTATCTGTTGAGCAATGCCGAGGTTGTGAGTTCAAGCCTCAACTGGAGCAAATGTAATTTTTTTTCTAATGTCATCAGTTAATGATTATCATCTGCTACCTGAACATCCTGATATGAAGGCAGAAAAAAATCACAAACATGACTGTTTTTAAGGTACCAGTACACACATCTGCTTTGGTTCATATGCACTGTAAACATTACTTTAGTTAGTCAACAAAATGGAATGCAAAAGACTACCTCTTTATTGGTAAAAGAGTTGCATCAATCTGTTTTGCTGCAATGTAACATGAGGGTCCACACTATTAGGTCTGGTTAGTACAATCACATTTCATGATGGGATTTGTAAAGCAAAGAACACAAATAAACGGCTTTCCTATATCGCAACAATTAATGATTATACTAATGAAAAAATCAGTTTCACACAAAGATGTTACTAAGCCCCACTGGCCTAATGGATAAGGCATTGGCCTCCTAAGCTAGCGATTGTGGTTTCAAGTCTCATGTGGGCTTTATTTCATCCATATAATTACTGGAGATGTTCCCTTTATTCTTGCTTGATACTGCACAAATGTCTCCACCAGAAACTTTTATCTGCTTAACAATCCGGTACTGTTCAGCTTGCAAAATTATGGCCCTGTATCTAAAAGCAGACATTTATCCTGATGACATTGTGGATTAGTTTCCGGATAAGTTTGCTATCACCTGGGACAGTGGCTTCAAGTCCCATCTAGGATGCATGTTCCTTTGTTGCTCATTCTCATTCTAGAAGTTATGCTTTTTTTCAATTCAGGTGACTGTCTTAATGGTATTGCAGAAAATCCATATATACCAAAACATACCTATTAAGTTTTAATTGCAATTTAATATCAGAGTGGCTACAAAATAACAATTTCTATTGCAATTGCTGATGGGTTTCTTGAAGTCCTTTCATCCATGTCATCAAAAGGGTAATTTTTTGCTTTTTATATTTCTTTGGACACTGACTTTACTGACAATTTAGGTGCTTCAGACCAAAAAAACAATGTTTACCTTTAAATATAGAGCACAAGTGAGATTTAACTTATTTTTATTTAAAGATACTGCATTTTTTGGTATTATAGTGTATATTTTCCCTATGCAACATTAAAGTTACATATATCTATAGCAAATATTATTTAAGATAAATAAACAGGAATTATTTTACAATTTTGATAATATTGAACTGTACAACAATGGCATGAATTCATTGCAATATACACCTATGGATACATAAAACTGGGCAATAACACAAATGCACAATATAATTGATTACCTTATGATTAGAATATTACTTTTTTTAGGTACTTTATTATTGGGTGCAGTAGTTTAGTGGATTTAAAAAGTAACTAATTTAAAATGAATAAACCAAGTTAATTTACTTAGTCAACTCGATGCTAAAATCACTCAACTAAAAATAATGCACTTTGACCATGTGCTCCTGTGGCGCAATCGGTCTGTGCGCAGAACTTAAAAGACAGTATCTGTTGAGCAATGCTGAGGTTGTGAGTTCAAGCCTCACCTGGAGCAAATGTAATTTTTTTTCTAATGTCATCAGTTAATGATTATCATCTGCTTCCTGAACATCCTGATATGAAGGCAGAAAAAAAACACAAACATGACTGTTTTTAAGTACCAGTACACACAGCTGCTTTGGTTCATATGCAGTGTAAACATTACTTTAGTTAGTCAACAAAATGGAATGCAAAAGACTACCTCTTTATTGGTAAAAGAGTTGCATCAATCTGTTTTGCTGCAATGTAACATGAGGGTCCACACTATTAGGTCTGGATAGTACAATCACATTTCATGCTGGTATTTGTAAAGCAAAGAACACAAATAAACGATTAGTTTCCTGAAAAGTTTACTATCACCTGGGACAGTGGCTTCAAGTCCCATCTAGGATGCATGTTCCTTTGTTGCTCATTCTCATTCTAGAAGTTATGCTTTTTTTCAATTCAGGTGACTGTCTTAATGGTATTGCAGAAAATCCATATATACCAAAACATACCTATTAAGTTTTAATTGCAATTTAATATCAGAGTGGCTACAAAATAACAATTTCTATTGCAATTGCTGATGGGTTTCTTGAAGTCCTTTCATCCATGTCATCAAAAGGGTAATTTTCTGCCTTTTATATTTCTTTGGACACTGACTTTACTGACAATTTAGGTGCTTCAGACCAAAAAAACAATGTTTACCTTTAAATATAGAGCACAAGTGAGATTTAACTTATTTTTATTTAAAGATACTGCATTTTTTGGTATTATAGTGTATATTTTCCCTATTCAACATTAAAGTTACATATATCTATAGCAAATATTATTTAAGATAAATAAACAGGAATTATTTTACAATTTTGATAATATTGTACTGTACAATAATGGCATGAATTCATTGCAATATACACCTATGGATACATAAAACTGGGCAATAACACAAATGCACAATATAATTGATTACCTTATGATTAGAATATTACTTTTATTAGGTACTTTAGTATTGGGTGCAGTAGTTTAGTGGATTTAAAAAGTAACTAATTTAAAATGAATAAACCAAGTTAATTTACTTAGTCAACTCGATGCTAAAATCACTCAACTAAAAATAATGCACTTTGACCATGTGCTCCTGTGGCGCAATCGGTCTGTGCGCAGAACTTAAAAGACAGTATCTGTTGAGCAATGCTGAGGTTGTGAGTTCAAGCCTCACCTGGAGCAAATGTAATTTTTTTTCTAATGTCATCAGTTAATGATTATCATCTGCTTCCTGAACATCCTGATATGAAGGCAGAAAAAAAACACAAACATGACTGTTTTTAAGTACCAGTACACACAGCTGCTTTGGTTCATATGCAGTGTAAACATTACTTTAGTTAGTCAACAAAATGGAATGCAAAAGACTACCTCTTTATTGGTAAAAGAGTTGCATCAATCTGTTTTGCTGCAATGTAACATGAGGGTCCACACTATTAGGTCTGGATAGTACAATCACATTTCATGCTGGTATTTGTAAAGCAAAGAACACAAATAAACGATTAGTTTCCTGAAAAGTTTACTATCACCTGGGACAGTGGCTTCAAGTCCCATCTAGGATGCATGTTCCTTTGTTGCTCATTCTCATTCTAGAAGTTATGCTTTTTTTCAATTCAGGTGACTGTCTTAATGGTATTGCAGAAAATCCATATATACCAAAACATACCTATTAAGTTTTAATTGCAATTTAATATCAGAGTGGCTACAAAATAACAATTTCTATTGCAATTGCTGATGGGTTTCTTGAAGTCCTTTCATCCATGTCATCAAAAGGGTAATTTTCTGCCTTTTATATTTCTTTGGACACTGACTTTACTGACAATTTAGGTGCTTCAGACCAAAAAAACAATGTTTACCTTTAAATATAGAGCACAAGTGAAATTTAACTTATTTTTATTTAAAGATACTGCATTTTTTGGTATTATAGTGTATATTTTCCCTATTCAACATTAAAGTTACATATATCTATAGCAAGTATTATTTAAGATAAAAAAACAGGAATTATTTTACAATTTTGATAATATTGTACTGTACAATAATGGCATGAATTCATTGCAATATACACCTATGGATACATAAAACTGGGCAATAACACAAATGCACAATATAATTGATTACCTTATGATTAGAATATTACTTTTATTAGGTACTTTAGTATTGGGTGCAGTAGTTTAGTGGATTTAAAAAGTAACTAATTTAAAATTAATAAACCAAGTTAATTTACTTAGTCAACTCGATGCTAAAATCCCTCAACTAAAAATAAAGTGCTTTGTCCATGTGCTCCTGTGGCGCAATCGGTCTGTGCGCGGTACTTATAAGACAGTATCTGTTGAGCAATCCTGAGGTTGTGAATTCAAGCCTCACCTGAAGCAAATGTAATTTTTTTTCTAATTTCATCAGTTAATGATTATCATCTGCTTCCTGAACATCCTGATATGAAGGCAGAAAAAAAACACAAACATGACTGTTTTTAAGTACCAGTACACACAGCTGCTTTGGTTCATATGCACTGTAAAAATTACTTTAGTTAGTCAACAAAATGGAATGCAAAAGACTACCTCTTTATTGGTAAAAGAGATGCATCAATCTGTTTTGCTGCAATGTAACATGAGGGTCCACACTATTAGGTCTGGATAGTACAATCACATTTCATGCTGGGATTTGTAAAGCAAAGAACACAAATAAATGGCTTTCCTATATTGCAACAATTAATGATTATACTAATGAAAAAATCAGTTTCACTCAAGATGTTACTAAGCCCCAGTGGCCTAATGGATAAGGCACTGGCCTCCTTAGCCAGGCATTGTGGGTTCAAGTCCCATCTGGGATGATAGGCTTTATTTCATTAAAATAATTTTGGAGATGTTCCTTTCATTCTTGCTTCATACTGCACAAATGGCTCCACCAGAAACTTTTATCTGCTTATCAATCCGGAACTGTTCAGCTTGCAAAATTATGGCCCAGTATCTAAAAGCAGACATTTATCCTAATGACATTGTGGATTAGTTTCCTGAAATGTTTACTATCACCTGGGACAGTGGCTTCAAGTCCCATCTAGGATGCATGTTCCTTTGTTGCTCATTCTCATTCTAGAAGTTATGTTTTTTTTCAATTCAGGTGACTGTCTTAATGGTATTGCAGAAAATCCATATATACCAAAACATACCTATTAAGTTTTAATTGCAATTTAATATCAGAGTGGCTACAAAATAACAATTTCTATTGCAATTGCTGATGGGTTTCTTGAAGACCTTTCATCCATGTCATCAAAAGGGTAATTTTCTGCCTTTTATATTTCTTTGGACACTGACTTTACTGACAATTTAGGTGCTTCAGACCAAAAAAACAATGTTTACCTTTAAATATAGAGCACAAGTGAGATTTAACTTATTTTTATTTAAAGTTACTGCATTTTTTGGTATTATAGTGTATATTTTCCCTATTCAACATTAAAGTTACATATATCTATAGCAAATATTATTTAAGATAAATAAACAGGAATTATTTTACAATTTTGATAATATTGTACTGTACAATAATGGCATGAATTCATTGCAATATACACCTATGGATACATAAAACTGGGCAATAACACAAATGCACAATATAATTGATTACCTTATGATTAGAATATTACTTTTTTTAGGTTCTTTAGTATTGGGTGCAGTAGTTTAGTGGATTTAAAAAGTAACTAATTTAAAATTAATAAACCAAGTTAATTTACTTAGTCAACTCGATGCTAAAATCCCTCAACTAAAAATAAAGTGCTTTGTCCATGTGCTCCTGTGGCGCAATCGGTCTGTGCGCGGTACTTATGAGACAGTATCTGTTGAGCAATCCTGAGGTTGTGAATTCAAGCCTCACCTGAAGCAAATGTAATTTTTTTTCTAATTTCATCAATTAATGATTATCATCTGCTTCCTGAACATCCTGATATGAAGGCAGAAAAAAAACACAAACATGACTGTTTTTAAGTACCAGTACACACAGCTGCTTTGGTTCATATGCACTGTAAAAATTACTTTAGTTAGTCAACAAAATGGAATGCAAAAGACTACCTCTTTATTGGTAAAAGAGATGCATCAATCTGTTTTGCTGCAATGTAACATGAGGGTCCACACTATTAGGTCTGGATAGTACAATCACATTTCATGCTGGGATTTGTAAAGCAAAGAACACAAATAAATAGCTTTCCTATATTGCAACAATTAATGATTATACTAATGAAAAAATCAGTTTCACTCAAGATGTTTCTAAGCCCCAGTGGCCTAATGGATAAGGCACTGGCCTCCTAAGCCAGGCATTGTGGGTTCAAGTCCCATCTGGGATGATAGGCTTTATTTCATTAAAATAATTTTGGAGATGTTCCTTTCATTCTTGCTTCATACTGCACAAATGGCTCCACCAGAAACTTTTATCTGCTTATCAATCCGGAACTGTTCAGCTTGCAAAATTATGGCCCAGTATCTAAAAGCAGACATTAATCCTAATGACATTGTGGATTAGTTTCCTGAAAAGTTTACTATCACCTGGGACAGTGGCTTCAAGTCCCATCTAGGATGCATGTTCCTTTGTTGCTCATTCTCATTCTAGAAGTTATACTTTTTTTCAATTCAGGTGACTGTCTTAATGGTATTGCAGAAAATCCATATATACCAAAACATACCTATTAAGTTTTAATTGCAATTTAATATCAGAGTGGCTACAAAATAACAATTTCTATTGCAATTGCTGATGGGTTTCTTGAAGTCCTTTCATCCATGTCATCAAAAGGGTAATTTTCTGCTTTTTATATTTCTTTGGACACTGACTTTACTGACAATTTAGGTGCTTCAGACCAAAAAAACAATGTTTACCTTTAAATATAGAGCACAAGTGAGATTTAACTTATTTTTATTTAAAGATACTGCATTTTTTGGTATTATAGTGTATATTTTCCCTATGCAACATTAAAGTTACATATATCTATAGCAAATATTATTTAAGATAAATAAACAGGAATTATTTTACAATTTTGATAATATTGAACTGTACAACAATGGCATGAATTCATTGCAATATACACCTATGGATACATAAAACTGGGCAATAACACAAATGCACAATATAATTGATTACCTTATGATTAGAATATTACTTTTATTAGGTACTTTATTATTGGGTGCAGTAGTTTAGTGGATTTAAAAAGTAACTAATTTAAAATGAATAAACCAAGTTAATTTACTTAGTCAACTCGATGCTAAAATCACTCAACTAAAAATAATGCGCTTTGACCATGTGCTCCTGTGGCGCAATCGGTCTGTGCGCAGAACTTAAAAGACAGTATCTGTTGAGCAATGCTGAGGTTGTGAGTTCAAGCCTCACCTGGAGCAAATGTAATTTTTTTTCTAATGTCATCAGTTAATGATTATCATCTGCTTCCTGAACATCCTGATATGAAGGCAGAAAAAAAACACAAACATGACTGTTTTTAAGTACCAGTACACACAGCTGCTTTGGTTCATATGCAGTGTAAACATTACTTTAGTTAGTCAACAAAATGGAATGCAAAAGACTACCTCTTTATTGGTAAAAGAGTTGCATCAATCTGTTTTGCTACAATGTAACATGAGGGTCCACACTATTAGGTCTGGATAGTACAATCACATTTCATGCTGGGATTTGTAAAGCAAAGAACACAAATAAATGGCTTTCCTATATCGCAACAACTAATGATTATACTAATGAAAAATTCAGTTTCACTCAAAGATGTTACTAAGCCCCAGTGGCCTAATGGATAAGGCACTGGCCTTCTAAGCCAGGGGTTGTGGGTTCAAGTCCCATCTGGGGCTTTATTTCTTTAAAATAATTTTGGAGATGTTCCTTTCATTCTTGCTTCATACTGCACAAATGGCTCCACCAGAAACTTTTATCTGCTTATCAATCCGGAACTGTTCAGCTTGCAAAATTATGGCCCAGTATCTAAAAGCAGACATTTATCCTAATGACATTGTGGATTAGTTTCCTGAAAAGTTTACTATCACCTGGGACAGTGGCTTCAAGTCCCATCTAGGATGCATGTTCCTTTGTTGCTCATTCTCATTCTAGAAGTTATACTTTTTTTCAATTCAGGTGACTGTCTTAATGGTATTGCAGAAAATCCATATATACCAAAACATACCTATTAAGTTTTAATTGCAATTTAATATCAGAGTGGCTACAAAATAACAATTTCTATTGCAATTGCTGATGGGTTTCTTGAAGTCCTTTCATCCATGTCATCAAAAGGGTAATTTTCTGCTTTTTATATTTCTTTGGACACTGACTTTACTGACAATTTAGGTGCTTCAGACCAAAAAAACAATGTTTACCTTTAAATATAGAGCACAAGTGAGATTTAACTTATTTTTATTTAAAGATACTGCATTTTTTGGTATTATAGTGTATATTTTCCCTATGCAACATTAAAGTTACATATATCTATAGCAAATATTATTTAAGATAAATAAACAGGAATTATTTTACAATTTTGATAATATTGAACTGTACAACAATGGCATGAATTCATTGCAATATACACCTATGGATACATAAAACTGGGCAATAACACAAATGCACAATATAATTGATTACCTTATGATTAGAATATTACTTTTTTTAGGTACTTTATTATTGGGTGCAGTAGTTTAGTGGATTTAAAAAGTAACTAATTTAAAATGAATAAACCAAGTTAATTTACTTAGTCAACTCGATGCTAAAATCACTCAACTAAAAATAATGCACTTTGACCATGTGCTCCTGTGGCGCAATCGGTCTGTGCGCGGTACTTATAAGACAGTATCTGTTGAGCAATCCTGAGGTTGTGAATTCAAGCCTCACCTGAAGCAAATGTAATTTTTTTTCTAATTTCATCAGTTAATGATTATCATCTGCTTCCTGAACATCCTGATATGAAGGCAGAAAAAAAACACAAACATGACTGTTTTTAAGTACCAGTACACACAGCTGCTTTGGTTCATATGCACTGTAAAAATTACTTTAGTTAGTCAACAAAATGGAATGCAAAAGACTACCTCTTTATTGGTAAAAGAGATGCATCAATCTGTTTTGCTGCAATGTAACATGAGGGTCCACACTATTAGGTCTGGATAGTACAATCACATTTCATGCTGGGATTTGTAAAGCAAAGAACACAAATAAATGGCTTTCCTATATTGCAACAATTAATGATTATACTAATGAAAAAATCAGTTTCACTCAAGATGTTACTAAGCCCCAGTGGCCTAATGGATAAGGCACTGGCCTCCTAAGCCAGGCATTGTGGGTTCAAGTCCCATCTGGGATGATAGGCTTTATTTCATTAAAATAATTTTGGAGATGTTCCTTTCATTCTTGCTTCATACTGCACAAATGGCTCCACCAGAAACTTTTATCTGCTTATCAATCCGGAACTGTTCAGCTTGCAAAATTATGGCCCAGTATCTAAAAGCAGACATTTATCCTAATGACATTGTGGATTAGTTTCCTGAAAAGTTTACTATCACCTGGGACAGTGGCTTCAAGTCCCATCTAGGATGCATGTTCCTTTGTTGCTCATTCTCATTCTAGAAGTTATGCTTTTTTTCAATTCAGGTGACTGTCTTAATGGTATTGCAGAAAATCCATATATACCAAAACATACCTATTAAGTTTTAATTGCAATTTAATATCAGAGTGGCTACAAAATAACAATTTCTATTGCAATTGCTGATGGGTTTCTTGAAGTCCTTTCATCCATGTCATCAAAAGGGTAATTTTCTGCTTTTTATATTTCTTTGGACACTGACTTTACTGACAATTTAGGTGCTTCAGACCAAAAAAACAATGTTTACCTTTAAATATAGAGCACAAGTGAGATTTAACTTTTTTTTATTTAAAGATACTGCATTTTTTGGTATTATAGTGTATATTTTCCCTATGCAACATTAAAGTTACATATATCTATAGCAAATATTATTTAAGATAAATAAACAGGAATTATTTTACAATTTTGATAATATTGAACTGTACAACAATGGCATGAATTCATTGCAATATACACCTATGGATACATAAAACTGGGCAATAACACAAATGCACAATATAATTGATTACCTTATGATTAGAATATTACTTTTTTTAGGTACTTTATTATTGGGTGCAGTAGTTTAGTGGATTTAAAAAGTAACTAATTTAAAATGAATAAACCAACAAGTTCCTTTGTTGCTCATTCTCATTCTAGAAGTTATGCTTTTTTTCAATTCAGGTGACTGTCTTAATGGTATTGCAGAAAATCCATATATACCAAAACATACCTATTAAGTTTTAATTGCAATTTAATATCAGAGTGGCTACAAAATAACAATTTCTATTGCAATTGCTGATGGGTTTCTTGAAGTCCTTTCATCCATGTCATCAAAAGGGTAATTTTCTGCTTTTTATATTTCTTTGGACACTGACTTTACTGACAATTTAGGTGCTTCAGACCAAAAAAACAATGTTTACCTTTAAATATAGAGCACAAGTGAGATTTAACTTATTTTTATTTAAAGATACTGCATTTTTTGGTATTATAGTGTATATTTTCCCTATGCAACATTAAAGTTACATATATCTATAGCAAATATTATTTAAGATAAATAAACAGGAATTATTTTACAATTTTGATAATATTGAACTGTACAACAATGGCATGAATTCATTGCAATATACACCTATGGATACATAAAACTGGGCAATAACACAAATGCACAATATAATTGATTACCTTATGATTAGAATATTACTTTTTTTAGGTACTTTATTATTGGGTGCAGTAGTTTAGTGGATTTAAAAAGTAACTAATTTAAAATGAATAAACCAAGTTAATTTACTTAGTCAACTCGATGCTAAAATCACTCAACTAAAAATAATGCACTTTGACCATGTGCTCCTGTGGCGCAATCGGTCTGTGCGCAGAACTTAAAAGACAGTATCTGTTGAGCAATGCTGAGGTTGTGAGTTCAAGCCTCACCTGGAGCAAATGTAATTTTTTTTCTAATGTCATCAGTTAATGATTATCATCTGCTTCCTGAACATCCTGATATGAAGGCAGAAAAAAAACACAAACATGACTGTTTTTAAGTACCAGTACACACAGCTGCTTTGGTTCATATGCAGTGTAAACATTACTTTAGTTAGTCAACAAAATGGAATGCAAAAGACTACCTCTTTATTGGTAAAAGAGTTGCATCAATCTGTTTTGCTGCAATGTAACATGAGGGTCCACACTATTAGGTCTGGATAGTACAATCACATTTCATGCTGGTATTTGTAAAGCAAAGAACACAAATAAACGATTAGTTTCCTGAAAAGTTTACTATCACCTGGGACAGTGGCTTCAAGTCCCATCTAGGATGCATGTTCCTTTGTTGCTCATTCTCATTCTAGAAGTTATGCTTTTTTTCAATTCAGGTGACTGTCTTAATGGTATTGCAGAAAATCCATATATACCAAAACATACCTATTAAGTTTTAATTGCAATTTAATATCAGAGTGGCTACAAAATAACAATTTCTATTGCAATTGCTGATGGGTTTCTTGAAGTCCTTTCATCCATGTCATCAAAAGGGTAATTTTCTGCCTTTTATATTTCTTTGGACACTGACTTTACTGACAATTTAGGTGCTTCAGACCAAAAAAACAATGTTTACCTTTAAATATAGAGCACAAGTGAGATTTAACTTATTTTTATTTAAAGATACTGCATTTTTTGGTATTATAGTGTATATTTTCCCTATTCAACATTAAAGTTACATATATCTATAGCAAATATTATTTAAGATAAATAAACAGGAATTATTTTACAATTTTGATAATATTGTACTGTACAATAATGGCATGAATTCATTGCAATATACACCTATGGATACATAAAACTGGGCAATAACACAAATGCACAATATAATTGATTACCTTATGATTAGAATATTACTTTTATTAGGTACTTTAGTATTGGGTGCAGTAGTTTAGTGGATTTAAAAAGTAACTAATTTAAAATTAATAAACCAAGTTAATTTACTTAGTCAACTCGATGCTAAAATCCCTCAACTAAAAATAAAGTGCTTTGTCCATGTGCTCCTGTGGCGCAATCGGTCTGTGCGCGGTACTTATAAGACAGTATCTGTTGAGCAATCCTGAGGTTGTGAATTCAAGCCTCACCTGAAGCAAATGTAATTTTTTTTCTAATTTCATCAGTTAATGATTATCATCTGCTTCCTGAACATCCTGATATGAAGGCAGAAAAAAACACAAACATGACTGTTTTTAAGTACCAGTACACACAGCTGCTTTGGTTCATATGCACTGTAAAAATTACTTTAGTTAGTCAACAAAATGGAATGCAAAAGACTACCTCTTTATTGGTAAAAGAGATGCATCAATCTGTTTTGCTGCAATGTAACATGAGGGTCCACACTATTAGGTCTGGATAGTACAATCACATTTCATGCTGGGATTTGTAAAGCAAAGAACACAAATAAATGGCTTTCCTATATTGCAACAATTAATGATTATACTAATGAAAAAATCAGTTTCACTCAAGATGTTACTAAGCCCCAGTGGCCTAATGGATAAGGTACTGGCCTCCTAAGCCAGGCATTGTGGGTTCAAGTCCCATCTGGGATGATAGGCTTTATTTCATTAAAATAATTTTGGAGATGTTCCTTTCATTCTTGCTTCATACTGCACAAATGGCTCCACCAGAAACTTTTATCTGCTTATCAATCCGGAACTGTTCAGCTTGCAAAATTATGGCCCAGTATCTAAAAGCAGACATTTATCCTAATGACATTGTGGATTAGTTTCCTGAAAAGTTTACTATCACCTGGGACAGTGGCTTCAAGTCCCATCTAGGATGCATGTTCCTTTGTTGCTCATTCTCATTCTAGAAGTTATGCTTTTTTTCAATTCAGGTGACTGTCTTAATGGTATTGCAGAAAATCCATATATACCAAAACATACCTATTAAGTTTTAATTGCAATTTAATATCAGAGTGGCTACAAAATAACAATTTCTATTGCAATTGCTGATGGGTTTCTTGAAGTCCTTTCATCCATGTCATCAAAAGGGTAATTTTCTGCTTTTTATATTTCTTTGGACACTGACTTTACTGACAATTTAGGTGCTTCAGACCAAAAAAACAATGTTTACCTTTAAATATAGAGCACAAGTGAGATTTAACTTATTTTTATTTAAAGATACTGCATTTTTTGGTATTATAGTGTATATTTTCCCTATGCAACATTAAAGTTACATATATCTATAGCAAATATTATTTAAGATAAATAAACAGGAATTATTTTACAATTTTGATAATATTGAACTGTACAACAATGGCATGAATTCATTGCAATTATACACCTATGGATACATAAAACTGGGCAATAACACAAATGCACAATATAATTGATTACCTTATGATTAGAATATTACTTTTATTAGGTACTTTATTATTGGGTGCAGTAGTTTAGTGGATTTAAAAAGTAACTAATTTAAAATGAATAAACCAAGTTAATTTACTTAGTCAACTCGATGCTAAAATCACTCAACTAAAAATAATGCGCTTTGACCATGTGCTCATGTGGCGCAATCGGTCTGTGCGCAGAACTTAAAAGACAGTATCTATTGAGCAATCCTGAGGTTGTGAGTTCAAGCCTCACCTGGAGCAAATGTAATTTTTTTTCTAATGTCATCAGTTAATGATTATCATCTGCTTCCTGAACATCCTGATATGAAGGCAGAAAAAAAACACAAACATGACTGTTTTTAAGTACCAGTACACACAGCTGCTTTGGTTCATATGCAGTGTAAACATTACTTTAGTTAGTCAACAAAATGGAATGCAAAAGACTACCTCTTTATTGGTAAAAGAGTTGCATCAATCTGTTTTGCTACAATGTAACATGAGGGTCCACACTATTAGGTCTGGATAGTACAATCACATTTCATGCTGGGATTTGTAAAACAAAGAACACAAATAAACGGCTTTCCTATATCGCAACAATTAATGATTATACTAATGAAAAATTCAGTTTCACTCAAAGATGTTACTAAGCCCCAGTGGCCTAATGGATAAGGCACTGGCCTCCTAAGCCAGGGATTGTAGGTTCAAGTCCCATCTGGGGTGATAGGCTTTATTTCTTTAAAATAATTTTGGAAATGTTCCTTTCATTCTTGCTTCATACTGCACAAATGGCTCCACCAGAAACTTTTATCTGCTTATCACTCCGGAACTGTTCAGCTTGCAAAATTATGGCCCAGTATCTAAAAGCAGACATTTATCCTAATGACATTGTGGATTAGTTTTCTGAAAAGTTTACTATCACCTGGGACAGTGGCTTCAAGTCCCATCTAGGATGCATGTTCCTTTGTTGCTCATTCACATTCTAGAAGTTATGCTTTTTTTCAATTCAGGTGACTGTCTTAATGGTATTGCAGAAAATCCATATATACCAAAACATACCTATTAAGTTTTAATTGCAATTTAATATCAGAGTGGCTACAAAATAACAATTTCTATTGCAATTGCTGATGGGTTTCTTGAAGTCCTTTCATCCATGTCATCAAAAGGGTAATTTTCTGCCTTTTATATTTCTTTGGACACTGACTTTACTGACAATTTAGGTGCTTCAGACCAAAAAAACAATGTTTACCTTTAAATATAGAGCACAAGTGAGATTTAACTTATTTTTATTTAAAGATACTGCATTTTTTGGTATTATAGTGTATATTTTCCCTATTCAACATTAAAGTTACATATATCTATAGCAAATATTATTTAAGATAAATAAACAGGAATTATTTTACAATTTTGATAATATTGTACTGTACAATAATGGCATGAATTCATTGCAATATACACCTATGGATACATAAAACTGGGCAATAACACAAATGCACAATATAATTGATTACCTTATGATTAGAATATTACTTTTATTAGGTACTTTAGTATTGGGTGCAGTAGTTTAGTGGATTTAAAAAGTAACTAATTTAAAATTAATAAACCAAGTTAATTTACTTAGTCAACTCGATGCTAAAATCCCTCAACTAAAAATAAAGTGCTTTGTCCATGTGCTCTTGTGGCGCAATCGGTCTGTGTGCGGTACTTATAAGACAGTATCTGTTGAGCAATCCTGAGGTTGTGAAATCAAGCCTCACCTGAAGCAAATGTAATTTTTTTTCTAATGTCATCAGTTAATGATTATCATCTGCTTCCTGAACATCCTGATATGAAGGCAGAAAAAAAACACAAACATGACTGTTTTTAAGTACCAGTACACACAGCTGCTTTGGTTCATATGCAGTGTAAACATTACTTTAGTTAGTCAACAAAATGGAATGCAAAAGACTACCTCTTTATTGGTAAAAGAGTTGCATCAATCTGTTTTGCTGCAATGTAACATGAGGGTCCACACTATTAGGTCTGGATAGTACAATCACATTTCATGCTGGTATTTGTAAAGCAAAGAACACAAATAAACGGCTTTCCTATATCGCAACAATTATTGATTATACTAATGAAAAATTCAGTTTCACTCAAAGATGGTACTAAGTGCCAGTGGCCTAATGGATAAGGCACTGGCCTCCTAAGCCAGGGATTGTGGGTTCAAGTCCCATCTGGGGTGATAGGCTTTATTTCTTTAAAATAATTTTGGAAATGTTCCTTTCATTCTTGCTTCATACTGCACAAATGGCTCCACCAGAAACTTTTATCTGCTTATCACTCCGGAACTGTTCAGCTTGCAAAATTATGGCCCAGTATCTAAAAGCAGACGTTTATCCTAATGACATTGTGGATTAGTTTTCTGAAAAGTTTACTATCACCTGGGACAGTGGCTTCAAGTCCCATCTAGGATGCATGTTCCTTTGTTGCTCATTCTCATTCTAGAAGTTATGTTTTTTTTCAATTCAGGTGACTGTCTTAATGGTATTGCAGAAAATCCATATATACCAAAACATACCTATTAAGTTTTATTTGCAATTTAATATCAGAGTGGCTACAAAATAACAATTTCTATTGCAATTGCTGATGCGTTTCTTGAAGTCCTTTCATCCATGTCATCAAAAGGGTAATTTTCTGCCTTTTATATTTCTTTGGACACTGACTTTACTGAAAATTTAGGTGCTTCAGACCAAAAAAACAATGTTTACCTTTAAATATAGAGCACAAGTGAGATTTAACTTATTTTTATTTAAAGATACTGCATTTTTTGGTATTATAGTGTATATTTTCCCTATTCAACATTAAAGTTACATATATCTATAGCAAATATTATTTAAGATAAATAAACAGGAATTATTTTACAATTTTGATAATATTGTACTGTACAATAATGGCATGAATTCATTGCAATATACACCTATGGATACATAAAACTGGGCAATAACACAAATGCACAATATAATTGATTACCTTATGATTAGAATATTACTTTTATTAGGTACTTTAGTATTGGGTGCAGTAGTTTAGTGGATTTAAAAAGTAACTAATTTAAAATGAATAAACCAAGATAATTTACTTAGTCAACTCGATGCTAAAATCACTCAACTAAAAATAATGCGCTTTGACCATGTGCTCCTGTGGCGCAATCGGTCTGTGCGCAGAACTTAAAAGACAGTATCTGTTGAGCAATGCTGAGGTTGTGAGTTCAAGCCTCACCTGGAGCAAATGTAATTTTTTTTCTAATGTCATCAGTTAATGATTATCATCTGCTTCCTGAACATCCTGATATGAAGGCAGAAAAAAAACACAAACATGACTGTTTTTAAGTACCAGTACACACAGCTGCTTTGGTTCATATGCAGTGTAAACATTACTTTAGTTATTCAACAAAATGGAATGCAAAAGACTACCTCTTTATTGGTAAAAGAGATGCATCAATCTGTTTTGCTGCAATGTAACATGAGGGTCCACACTATTAGGTCTGGATAGTACAATCACATTTCATGCTGGGATTTGTAAAGCAAAGAACACAAATAAATGGCTTTCCTATATTGCAACAATTAATGATTATACTAATGAAAAAATCAGTTTCACTCAAGATGTTACTAAGCCCCAGTGGCCTAATGGATAAGGTACTGGCCTCCTAAGCCAGGCATTGTGGGTTCAAGTCCCATCTGGGATGATAGGCTTTATTTCATTAAAATAATTTTGGAGATGTTCCTTTCATTCTTGCTTCATACTGCACAAATGGCTCCACCAGAAACTTTTATCTGCTTATCAATCCGGAACTGTTCAGCTTGCAAAATTATGGCCCAGTATCTAAAAGCAGACATTTATCCTAATGACATTGTGGATTAGTTTCCTGAAAAGTTTACTATCACCTGGGACAGTGGCTTCAAGTCCCATCTAGGATGCATGTTCCTTTGTTGCTCATTCTCATTCTAGAAGTTATGCTTTTTTTCAATTCAGGTGACTGTCTTAATGGTATTGCAGAAAATCCATATATACCAAAACATACCTATTAAGTTTTAATTGCAATTTAATATCAGAGTGGCTACAAAATAACAATTTCTATTGCAATTGCTGATGGGTTTCTTGAAGTCCTTTCATCCATGTCATCAAAAGGGTAATTTTCTGCTTTTTATATTTCTTTGGACACTGACTTTACTGACAATTTAGGTGCTTCAGACCAAAAAAACAATGTTTACCTTTAAATATAGAGCACAAGTGAGATTTAACTTATTTTTATTTAAAGATACTGCATTTTTTGGTATTATAGTGTATATTTTCCCTATGCAACATTAAAGTTACATATATCTATAGCAAATATTATTTAAGATAAATAAACAGGAATTATTTTACAATTTTGATAATATTGAACTGTACAACAATGGCATGAATTCATTGCAATATACACCTATGGATACATAAAACTGGGCAATAACACAAATGCACAATATAATTGATTACCTTATGATTAGAATATTACTTTTATTAGGTACTTTATTATTGGGTGCAGTAGTTTAGTGGATTTAAAAAGTAACTAATTTAAAATGAATAAACCAAGTTAATTTACTTAGTCAACTCGATGCTAAAATCACTCAACTAAAAATAATGCGCTTTGACCATGTGCTCCTGTGGCGCAATCGGTCTGTGCGCAGAACTTAAAAGACAGTATCTGTTGAGCAATGCTGAGGTTGTGAGTTCAAGCCTCACCTGGAGCAAATGTAATTTTTTTTCTAATGTCATCAGTTAATGATTATCATCTGCTTCCTGAACATCCTGATATGAAGGCAGAAAAAAAACACAAACATGACTGTTTTTAAGTACCAGTACACACAGCTGCTTTGGTTCATATGCAGTGTAAACATTACTTTAGTTAGTCAACAAAATGGAATGCAAAAGACTACCTCTTTATTGGTAAAAGAGTTGCATCAATCTGTTTTGCTACAATGTAACATGAGGGTCCACACTATTAGGTCTGGATAGTACAATCACATTTCATGCTGGGATTTGTAAAACAAAGAACACAAATAAACGGCTTTCCTATATCGCAACAATTAATGATTATACTAATGAAAAATTCAGTTTCACTCAAAGATGTTACTAAGCCCCAGTGGCCTAATGGATAAGGCACTGGCCTCCTAAGCCAGGGATTGTAGGTTCAAGTCCCATCTGGGGTGATAGGCTTTATTTCTTTAAAATAATTTTGGAAATGTTCCTTTCATTCTTGCTTCATACTGCACAAATGGCTCCACCAGAAACTTTTATCTGCTTATCACTCCGGAACTGTTCAGCTTGCAAAATTATGGCCCAGTATCTAAAAGCAGACATTTATCCTAATGACATTGTGGATTAGTTTTCTGAAAAGTTTACTATCACCTGGGACAGTGGCTTCAAGTCCCATCTAGGATGCATGTTCCTTTGTTGCTCATTCTCATTCTAGAAGTTATGTTTTTTTTCAATTCAGGTGACTGTCTTAATGGTATTGCAGAAAATCCATATATACCAAAACATACCTATTAAGTTTTAATTGCAATTTAATATCAGAGTGGCTACAAAATAACAATTTCTATTGCAATTGCTGATGGGTTTCTTGAAGTCCTTTCATCCATGTCATCAAAAGGGTAATTTTCTGCCTTTTATATTTCTTTGGACACTGACTTTACTGAAAATTTAGGTGCTTCAGACCAAAAAAACAATGTTTACCTTTAAATATAGAGCACAAGTGAGATTTAACTTATTTTTATTTAAAGATACTGCATTTTTTGGTATTATAGTGTATATTTTCCCTATTCAACATTAAAGTTACATATATCTATAGCAAATATTATTTAAGATAAATAAACAGGAATTATTTTACAATTTTGATAATATTGTACTGTACAATAATGGCATGAATTCATTGCAATATACACCTATGGATACATAAAACTGGGCAATAACACAAATGCACAATATAATTGATTACCTTATGATTAGAATATTACTTTTATTAGGTACTTTAGTATTGGGTGCAGTAGTTTAGTGGATTTAAAAAGTAACTAATTTAAAATTAATAAACCAAGTTAATTTACTTAGTCAACTCGATGCTAAAATCACTCAACTAAAAATAATGCGCTTTGACCATGTGCTCCTGTGGCGCAATCGGTCTGTGCGCAGAACTTAAAAGACAGTATCTGTTGAGCAATGCTGAGGTTGTGAGTTCAAGCCTCACCTGGAGCAAATGTAATTTTTTTTCTAATGTCATCAGTTAATGATTATCATCTGCTTCCTGAACATCCTGATATGAAGGCAGAAAAAAAACACAAACATGACTGTTTTTAAGTACCAGTACACACAGCTGCTTTGGTTCATATGCAGTGTAAACATTACTTTAGTTAGTCAACAAAATGGAATGCAAAAGACTACCTCTTTATTGGTAAAAGAGTTGCATCAAACTGTTTTGCTGCAATGTAACATGAGGGTCCACACTATTAGGTCTGGATAGTACAATCACATTTCATGCTGGTATTTGTAAAGCAAAGAACACAAATAAACGATTAGTTTCCTGAAAAGTTTACTATCACCTGGGACAGTGGCTTCAAGTCCCATCTAGGATGCATGTTCCTTTGTTGCTCATTCTCATTCTAGAAGTTATGCTTTTTTTCAATTCAGGTGACTGTCTTAATGGTATTGCAGAAAATCCATATATACCAAAACATACCTATTAAGTTTTAATTGCAATTTAATATCAGAGTGGCTACAAAATAACAATTTCTATTGCAATTGCTGATGGGTTTCTTGAAGTCCTTTCATCCATGTCATCAAAAGGGTAATTTTCTGCCTTTTATATTTCTTTGGACACTGACTTTACTGACAATTTAGGTGCTTCAGACCAAAAAAACAATGTTTACCTTTAAATATAGAGCACAAGTGAGATTTAACTTATTTTTATTTAAAGATACTGCATTTTTTGGTATTATAGTGTATATTTTCCCTATTCAACATTAAAGTTACATATATCTATAGCAAATATTATTTAAGATAAATAAACAGGAATTATTTTACAATTTTGATAATATTGTACTGTACAATAATGGCATGAATTCATTGCAATATACACCTATGGATACATAAAACTGGGCAATAACACAAATGCACAATATAATTGATTACCTTATGATTAGAATATTACTTTTTTTAGGTTCTTTAGTATTGGGTGCAGTAGTTTAGTGGATTTAAAAAGTAACTAATTTAAAATTAATAAACCAAGTTAATTTACTTAGTCAACTCGATGCTAAAATCCCTCAACTAAAAATAAAGTGCTTTGTCCATGTGCTCCTGTGGCGCAATCGGTCTGTGCGCGGTACTTATGAGACAGTATCTGTTGAGCAATCCTGAGGTTGTGAATTCAAGCCTCACCTGAAGCAAATGTAATTTTTTTTCTAATTTCATCAATTAATGATTATCATCTGCTTCCTGAACATCCTGATATGAAGGCAGAAAAAAAACACAAACATGACTGTTTTTAAGTACCAGTACACACAGCTGCTTTGGTTCATATGCACTGTAAAAATTACTTTAGTTAGTCAACAAAATGGAATGCAAAAGACTACCTCTTTATTGGTAAAAGAGATGCATCAATCTGTTTTGCTGCAATGTAACATGAGGGTCCACACTATTAGGTCTGGATAGTACAATCACATTTCATGCTGGGATTTGTAAAGCAAAGAACACAAATAAATGGCTTTCCTATATTGCAACAATTAATGATTATACTAATGAAAAAATCAGTTTCACTCAAGATGTTACTAAGCCCCAGTGGCCTAATGGATAAGGCACTGGCCTCCTAAGCCAGGCATTGTGGGTTCAAGTCCCATCTGGGATGATAGGCTTTATTTCATTAAAATAATTTTGGAGATGTTCCTTTCATTCTTGCTTCATACTGCACAAATGGCTCCACCAGAAACTTTTATCTGCTTATCAATCCGGAACTGTTCAGCTTGCAAAATTATGGCCCAGTATCTAAAAGCAGACATTAATCCTAATGACATTGTGGATTAGTTTCCTGAAAAGTTTACTATCACCTGGGACAGTGGCTTCAAGTCCCATCTAGGATGCATGTTCCTTTGTTGCTCATTCTCATTCTAGAAGTTATACTTTTTTTCAATTCAGGTGACTGTCTTAATGGTATTGCAGAAAATCCATATATACCAAAACATACCTATTAAGTTTTAATTGCAATTTAATATCAGAGTGGCTACAAAATAACAATTTCTATTGCAATTGCTGATGGGTTTATTGAAGTCCTTTCATCCATGTCATCAAAAGGGTAATTTTCTGCTTTTTATATTTCTTTGGACACTGACTTTACTGACAATTTAGGTGCTTCAGACCAAAAAAACAATGTTTACCTTTAAATATAGAGCACAAGTGAGATTTAACTTATTTTTATTTAAAGATACTGCATTTTTTGGTATTATAGTGTATATTTTCCCTATGCAACATTAAAGTTACATATATCTATAGCAAATATTATTTAAGATAAATAAACAGGAATTATTTTACAATTTTGATAATATTGAACTGTACAACAATGGCATGAATTCATTGCAATTATACACCTATGGATACATAAAACTGGGCAATAACACAAATGCACAATATAATTGATTACCTTATGATTAGAATATTACTTTTATTAGGTACTTTATTATTGGGTGCAGTAGTTTAGTGGATTTAAAAAGTAACTAATTTAAAATGAATAAACCAAGTTAATTTACTTAGTCAACTCGATGCTAAAATCACTCAACTAAAAATAATGCGCTTTGACCATGTGCTCATGTGGCGCAATCGGTCTGTGCGCAGAACTTAAAAGACAGTATCTATTGAGCAATCCTGAGGTTGTGAGTTCAAGCCTCACCTGGAGCAAATGTAATTTTTTTTCTAATGTCATCAGTTAATGATTATCATCTGCTTCCTGAACATCCTGATATGAAGGCAGAAAAAAAACACAAACATGACTGTTTTTAAGTACCAGTACACACAGCTGCTTTGGTTCATATGCAGTGTAAACATTACTTTAGTTAGTCAACAAAATGGAATGCAAAAGACTACCTCTTTATTGGTAAAAGAGTTGCATCAATCTGTTTTGCTACAATGTAACATGAGGGTCCACACTATTAGGTCTGGATAGTACAATCACATTTCATGCTGGGATTTGTAAAACAAAGAACACAAATAAACGGCTTTCCTATATCGCAACAATTAATGATTATACTAATGAAAAATTCAGTTTCACTCAAAGACGTTACTAAGCCCCAGTGGCCTAATGGATAAGGCACTGGCCTCCTAAGCCAGGGATTGTAGGTTCAAGTCCCATCTGGGGTGATAGGCTTTATTTCTTTAAAATAATTTTGGAAATGTTCCTTTCATTCTTGCTTCATACTGCACAAATGGCTCCACCAGAAACTTTTATCTGCTTATCACTCCGGAACTGTTCAGCTTGCAAAATTATGGCCCAGTATCTAAAAGCAGACATTTATCCTAATGACATTGTGGATTAGTTTTCTGAAAAGTTTACTATCACCTGGGACAGTGGCTTCAAGTCCCATCTAGGATGCATGTTCCTTTGTTGCTCATTCTCATTCTAGAAGTTATGCTTTTTTTCAATTCAGGTGACTGTCTTAATGGTATTGCAGAAAATCCATATATACCAAAACATACCTATTAAGTTTTAATTGCAATTTAATATCAGAGTGGCTACAAAATAACAATTTCTATTGCAATTGCTGATGGGTTTCTTGAAGTCCTTTCATCCATGTCATCAAAAGGGTAATTTTCTGCCTTTTATATTTCTTTGGACACTGACTTTACTGACAATTTAGGTGCTTCAGACCAAAAAAACAATGTTTACCTTTAAATATAGAGCACAAGTGAGATTTAACTTATTTTTATTTAAAGATACTGCATTTTTTGGTATTATAGTGTATATTTTCCCTATTCAACATTAAAGTTACATATATCTATAGCAAATATTATTTAAGATAAATAAACAGGAATTATTTTACAATTTTGATAATATTGTACTGTACAATAATGGCATGAATTCATTGCAATATACACCTATGGATACATAAAACTGGGCAATAACACAAATGCACAATATAATTGATTACCTTATGATTAGAATATTACTTTTATTAGGTACTTTAGTATTGGGTGCAGTAGTTTAGTGGATTTAAAAAGTAACTAATTTAAAATGAATAAACCAAGTTAATTTACTTAGTCAACTCGATGCTAAAATCCCTCAACTAAAAATAAAGTGCTTTGTCCATGTGCTCCTGTGGCGCAATCGGTCTGTGTGCGGTACTTATAAGACAGTATCTGTTGAGCAATCCTGAGGTTGTGAAATCAAGCCTCACCTGAAGCAAATGTAATTTTTTTTCTAATGTCATCAGTTAATGATTATCATCTGCTTCCTGAACATCCTGATATGAAGGCAGAAAAAAAACACAAACATGACTGTTTTTAAGTACCAGTACACACAGCTGCTTTGGTTCATATGCAGTGTAAACATTACTTTAGTTAGTCAACAAAATGGAATGCAAAAGACTACCTCTTTATTGGTAAAAGAGTTGCATCAATCTGTTTTGCTGCAATGTAACATGAGTGTCCACACTATTAGGTCTGGATAGTACAATCACATTTCATGCTGGTATTTGTAAAGCAAAGAACACAAATAAACGGCTTTCCTATATCGCAACAATTAATGATTATACTAATGAAAAATTCAGTTTCACTCAAAGATGGTACTAAGTCCCAGTGGCCTAATGGATAAGGCACTGGCCTCCTAAGCCAGGGATTGTGGGTTCAAGTCCCATCTGGGGTGATAGGCTTTATTTCTTTAAAATAATTTTGGAAATGTTCCTTTCATTCTTGCTTCATACTGCACAAATGGCTCCACCAGAAACTTTTATCTGCTTATCACTCCGGAACTGTTCAGCTTGCAAAATTATGGCCCAGTATCTAAAAGCAGACGTTTATCCTAATGACATTGTGGATTAGTTTTCTGAAAAGTTTACTATCACCTGGGACAGTGGCTTCAAGTCCCATCTAGGATGCATGTTCCTTTGTTGCTCATTCTCATTCTAGAAGTTATGTTTTTTTTCAATTCAGGTGACTGTCTTAATGGTATTGCAGAAAATCCATATATACCAAAACATACCTATTAAGTTTTAATTGCAATTTAATATCAGAGTGGCTACAAAATAACAATTTCTATTGCAATTGCTGATGGGTTTCTTGAAGTCCTTTCATCCATGTCATCAAAAGGGTAATTTTCTGCCTTTTATATTTCTTTGGACACTGACTTTACTGACAATTTAGGTGCTTCAGACCAAAAAAACAATGTTTACCTTTAAATATAGAGCACAAGTGAGATTTAACTTATTTTTATTTAAAGATACTGCATTTTTTGGTATTATAGTGTATATTTTCCCTATTCAACATTAAAGTTACATATATCTATAGCAAATATTATTTAAGATAAATAAACAGGAATTATTTTACAATTTTGATAATATTGTACTGTACAATAATGGCATGAATTCATTGCAATATACACCTATGGATACATAAAACTGGGCAATAACACAAATGCACAATATAATTGATTACCTTATGATTAGAATATTACTTTTATTAGGTACTTTAGTATTGGGTGCAGTAGTTTAGTGGATTTAAAAAGTAACTAATTTAAAATGAATAAACCAAGTTAATTTACTTAGTCAACTCGATGCTAAAATCACTCAACTAAAAATAATGCGCTTTGACCATGTGCTCCTGTGGCGCAATCGGTCTGTGCGCAGAACTTAAAAGACAGTATCTGTTGAGCAATGCTGAGGTTGTGAGTTCAAGCCTCACCTGGAGCAAATGTAATTTTTTTTCTAATGTCATCAGTTAATGATTATCATCTGCTTCCTGAACATCCTGATATGAAGGCAGAAAAAAAACACAAACATGACTGTTTTTAAGTACCAGTACACACAGCTGCTTTGGTTCATATGCAGTGTAAACATTACTTTAGTTATTCAACAAAATGGAATGCAAAAGACTACCTCTTTATTGGTAAAAGAGATGCATCAATCTGTTTTGCTGCAATGTAACATGAGGGTCCACACTATTAGGTCTGGATAGTACAATCACATTTCATGCTGGGATTTGTAAAGCAAAGAACACAAATAAATGGCTTTCCTATATTGCAACAATTAATGATTATACTAATGAAAAAATCAGTTTCACTCAAGATGTTACTAAGCCCCAGTGGCCTAATGGATAAGGTACTGGCCTCCTAAGCCAGGCATTGTGGGTTCAAGTCCCATCTGGGATGATAGGCTTTATTTCATTAAAATAATTTTGGAGATGTTCCTTTCATTCTTGCTTCATACTGCACAAATGGCTCCACCAGAAACTTTTATCTGCTTATCAATCCGGAACTGTTCAGCTTGCAAAATTATGGCCCAGTATCTAAAAGCAGACATTTATCCTAATGACATTGTGGATTAGTTTCCTGAAAAGTTTACTATCACCTGGGACAGTGGCTTCAAGTCCCATCTAGGATGCATGTTCCTTTGTTGCTCATTCTCATTCTAGAAGTTATGCTTTTTTTCAATTCAGGTGACTGTCTTAATGGTATTGCAGAAAATCCATATATACCAAAACATACCTATTAAGTTTTAATTGCAATTTAATATCAGAGTGGCTACAAAATAACAATTTCTATTGCAATTGGTGATGGGTTTCTTGAAGTCCTTTCATCCATGTCATCAAAACGGTAATTTTCTGCTTTTTATATTTCTTTGGACACTGACTTTACTGACAATTTAGGTGCTTCAGACCAAAAAAACAATGTTTACCTTTAAATATAGAGCACAAGTGAGATTTAACTTATTTTTATTTAAAGATACTGCATTTTTTGGTATTATAGTGTATATTTTCCCTATGCAACATTAAAGTTACATATATCTATAGCAAATATTATTTAAGATAAATAAACAGGAATTATTTTACAATTTTGATAATATTGAACTGTACAACAATGGCATGAATTCATTGCATTATACACCTATGGATACATAAAACTGGGCAATAACACAAATGCACAATATAATTGATTACCTTATGATTAGAATATTACTTTTATTAGGTACTTTATTATTGGGTGCAGTAGTTTAGTGGATTTAAAAAGTAACTAATTTAAAATGAATAAACCAAGTTAATTTACTTAGTCAACTCGATGCTAAAATCACTCAACTAAAAATAATGCGCTTTGACCATGTGCTCATGTGGCGCAATCGGTCTGTGTGCAGAACTTAAAAGACAGTATCTATTGAGCAATCCTGAGGTTGTGAGTTCAAGCCTCACCTGGAGCAAATGTAATTTTTTTTCTAATGTCATCAGTTAATGATTATCATCTGCTTCCTGAACATCCTGATATGAAGGCAGAAAAAAAACACAAACATGACTGTTTTTAAGTACCAGTACACACAGCTGCTTTGGTTCATATGCAGTGTAAACATTACTTTAGTTAGTCAACAAAATGGAATGCAAAAGACTACCTCTTTATTGGTAAAAGAGTTGCATCAATCTGTTTTGCTACAATGTAACATGAGGGTCCACACTATTAGGTCTGGATAGTACAATCACATTTCATGCTGGGATTTGTAAAACAAAGAACACAAATAAACGGCTTTCCTATATCGCAACAATTAATGATTATACTAATGAAAAATTCAGTTTCACTCAAAGATGTTACTAAGCCCCAGTGGCCTAATGGATAAGGCACTGGCCTCCTAAGCCAGGGATTGTAGGTTCAAGTCCCATCTGGGGTGATAGGCTTTATTTCTTTAAAATAATTTTGGAAATGTTCCTTTCATTCTTGCTTCATACTGCACAAATGGCTCCACCAGAAACTTTTATCTGCTTATCACTCCGGAACTGTTCAGCTTGCAAAATTATGGCCCAGTATCTAAAAGCAGACATTTATCCTAATGACATTGTGGATTAGTTTTCTGAAAAGTTTACTATCACCTGGGACAGTGGCTTCAAGTCCCATCTAGGATGCATGTTCCTTTGTTGCTCATTCACATTCTAGAAGTTATGCTTTTTTTCAATTCAGGTGACTGTCTTAATGGTATTGCAGAAAATCCATATATACCAAAACATACCTATTAAGTTTTAATTGCAATTTAATATCAGAGTGGCTACAAAATAACAATTTCTATTGCAATTGCTGATGGGTTTCTTGAAGTCCTTTCATCCATGTCATCAAAAGGGTAATTTTCTGCCTTTTATATTTCTTTGGACACTGACTTTACTGACAATTTAGGTGCTTCAGACCAAAAAAACAATGTTTACCTTTAAATATAGAGCACAAGTGAGATTTAACTTATTTTTATTTAAAGATACTGCATTTTTTGGTATTATAGTGTATATTTTCCCTATTCAACATTAAAGTTACATATATCTATAGCAAATATTATTTAAGATAAATAAACAGGAATTATTTTACAATTTTGATAATATTGTACTGTACAATAATGGCATGAATTCATTGCAATATACACCTATGGATACATAAAACTGGGCAATAACACAAATGCACAATATAATTGATTACCTTATGATTAGAATATTACTTTTATTAGGTACTTTAGTATTGGGTGCAGTAGTTTAGTGGATTTAAAAAGTAACTAATTTAAAATTAATAAACCAAGTTAATTTACTTAGTCAACTCGATGCTAAAATCCCTCAACTAAAAATAAAGTGCTTTGTCCATGTGCTCCTGTGGTGCAATCGGTCTGTGTGCGGTACTTATAAGACAGTATCTGTTGAGCAATCCTGAGGTTGTGAAATCAAGCCTCACCTGAAGCAAATGTAATTTTTTTTCTAATGTCATCAGTTAATGATTATCATCTGCTTCCTGAACATCCTGATATGAAGGCAGAAAAAAAACACAAACATGACTGTTTTTAAGTACCAGTACACACAGCTGCTTTGGTTCATATGCAGTGTAAACATTACTTTAGTTAGTCAACAAAATGGAATGCAAAAGACTACCTCTTTATTGGTAAAAGAGTTGCATCAATCTGTTTTGCTGCAATGTAACATGAGGGTCCACACTATTAGGTCTGGATAGTACAATCACATTTCATGCTGGTATTTGTAAAGCAAAGAACACAAATAAACGGCTTTCCTATATCGCAACAATTAATGATTATACTAATGAAAAATTCAGTTTCACTCAAAGATGGTACTAAGTCCCAGTGGCCTAATGGATAAGGCACTGGCCTCCTAAGCCAGGGATTGTGGGTTCAAGTCCCATCTGGGGTGATAGGCTTTATTTCTTTAAAATAATTTTGGAAATGTTCCTTTCATTCTTGCTTCATACTGCACAAATGGCTCCACCAGAAACTTTTATCTGCTTATCACTCCGGAACTGTTCAGCTTGCAAAATTATGGCCCAGTATCTAAAAGCAGACGTTTATCCTAATGACATTGTGGATTAGTTTTCTGAAAAGTTTACTATCACCTGGGACAGTGGCTTCAAGTCCCATCTAGGATGCATGTTCCTTTGTTGCTCATTCTCATTCTAGAAGTTATGTTTTTTTTCAATTCAGGTGACTGTCTTAATGGTATTGCAGAAAATCCATATATACCAAAACATACCTATTAAGTTTTAATTGCAATTTAATATCAGAGTGGCTACAAAATAACAATTTCTATTGCAATTGCTGATGGGTTTCTTGAAGTCCTTTCATCCATGTCATCAAAAGGGTAATTTTCTGCCTTTTATATTTCTTTGGACACTGACTTTACTGAAAATTTAGGTGCTTCAGACCAAAAAAACAATGTTTACCTTTAAATATAGAGCACAAGTGAGATTTAACTTATTTTTATTTAAAGATACTGCATTTTTTGGTATTATAGTGTATATTTTCCCTATTCAACATTAAAGTTACATATATCTATAGCAAATATTATTTAAGATAAATAAACAGGAATTATTTTACAATATTGATAATATTGTACTGTACAATAATGGCATGAATTCATTGCAATATACACCTATGGATACATAAAACTGGGCAATAACACAAATGCACAATATAATTGATTACCTTATGATTAGAATATTACTTTTATTAGGTACTTTAGTATTGGGTGCAGTAGTTTAGTGGATTTAAAAAGTAACTAATTTAAAATGAATAAACCAAGTTAATTTACTTAGTCAACTCGATGCTAAAATCACTCAACTAAAAATAATGCGCTTTGACCATGTGCTCCTGTGGCGCAATCGGTCTGTGCGCAGAACTTAAAAGACAGTATCTGTTGAGCAATGCTGAGGTTGTGAGTTCAAGCCTCACCTGGAGCAAATGTAATTTTTTTTCTAATGTCATCAGTTAATGATTATCATCTGCTTCCTGAACATCCTGATATGAAGGCAGAAAAAAAACACAAACATGACTGTTTTTAAGTACCAGTACACACAGCTGCTTTGGTTCATATGCAGTGTAAACATTACTTTAGTTATTCAACAAAATGGAATGCAAAAGACTACCTCTTTATTGGTAAAAGAGATGCATCAATCTGTTTTGCTGCAATGTAACATGAGGGTCCACACTATTAGGTCTGGATAGTACAATCACATTTCATGCTGGGATTTGTAAAGCAAAGAACACAAATAAATGGCTTTCCTATATTGCAACAATTAATGATTATACTAATGAAAAATCAGTTTCACTCAAGATGTTACTAAGCCCCAGTGGCCTAATGGATAAGGTACTGGCCTCCTAAGCCAGGCATTGTGGGTTCAAGTCCCATCTGGGATGATAGGCTTTATTTCATTAAAATAATTTTGGAGATGTTCCTTTCATTCTTGCTTCATACTGCACAAATGGCTCCACCAGAAACTTTTATCTGCTTATCAATCCGGAACTGTTCAGCTTGCAAAATTATGGCCCAGTATCTAAAAGCAGACATTTATCCTAATGACATTGTGGATTAGTTTCCTGAAAAGTTTACTATCACCTGGGACAGTGGCTTCAAGTCCCATCTAGGATGCATGTTCCTTTGTTGCTCATTCTCATTCTAGAAGTTATGCTTTTTTTCAATTCAGGTGACTGTCTTAATGGTATTGCAGAAAATCCATATATACCAAAACATACCTATTAAGTTTTAATTGCAATTTAATATCAGAGTGGCTACAAAATAACAATTTCTATTGCAATTGCTGATGGGTTTCTTGAAGTCCTTTCATCCATGTCATCAAAAGGGTAATTTTCTGCTTTTTATATTTCTTTGGACACTGACTTTACTGACAATTTAGGTGCTTCAGACCAAAAAAACAATGTTTACCTTTAAATATAGAGCACAAGTGAGATTTAACTTATTTTTATTTAAAGATACTGCATTTTTTGGTATTATAGTGTATATTTTCCCTATGCAACATTAAAGTTACAAATATCTATAGCAAATATTATTTAAGATAAATAAACAGGAATTATTTTACAATTTTGATAATATTGAACTGTACAACAATGGCATGAATTCATTGCAATATACACCTATGGATACATAAAACTGGGCAATAACACAAATGCACAATATAATTGATTACCTTATGATTAGAATATTACTTTTATTAGGTACTTTATTATTGGGTGCAGTAGTTTAGTGGATTTAAAAAGTAACTAATTTAAAATGAATAAACCAAGTTAATTTACTTAGTCAACTCGATGCTAAAATCACTCAACTAAAAATAATGCGCTTTGACCATGTGCTCATGTGGCGCAATCGGTCTGTGCGCAGAACTTAAAAGACAGTATCTATTGAGCAATCCTGAGGTTGTGAAATCAAGCCTCACCTGGAGCAAATGTAATTTTTTTTCTAATGTCATCAGTTAATGATTATCATCTGCTTCCTGAACATCCTGATATGAAGGCAGAAAAAAAACACAAACATGACTGTTTTTAAGTACCAGTACACACAGCTGCTTTGGTTCATATGCAGTGTAAACATTACTTTAGTTAGTCAACAAAATGGAATGCAAAAGACTACCTCTTTATTGGTAAAAGAGTTGCATCAATCTGTTTTGCTACAATGTAACATGAGGGTCCACACTATTAGGTCTGGATAGTACAATCACATTTCATGCTGGGATTTGTAAAACAAAGAACACAAATAAACGGCTTTCCTATATCGCAACAATTAATGATTATACTAATGAAAAATTCAGTTTCACTCAAAGATGTTACTAAGCCCCAGTGGCCTAATGGATAAGGCACTGGCCTCCTAAGCCAGGCATTGTGGGTTCAAGTCCCATCTGGGATGATAGGCTTTATTTCATTAAAATAATTTTGGAGATGTTCCTTTCATTCTTGCTTCATACTGCACAAATGGCTCCACCAGAAACTTTTATCTGCTTATCAATCCGGAACTGTTCAGCTTGCAAAATTATGGCCCAGTATCTAAAAGCAGACATTTATCCTAATGACATTGTGGATTAGTTTTCTGAAAAGTTTACTATCACCTGGGACAGTGGCTTCAAGTCCCATCTAGGATGCATGTTCCTTTGTTGCTCATTCACATTCTAGAAGTTATGCTTTTTTTCAATTCAGGTGACTGTCTTAATGGTATTGCAGAAAATCCATATATACCAAAACATACCTATTAAGTTTTAATTGCAATTTAATATCAGAGTGGCTACAAAATAACAATTTCTATTGCAATTGCTGATGGGTTTCTTGAAGTCCTTTCATCCATGTCATCAAAAGGGTAATTTTCTGCCTTTTATATTTCTTTGGACACTGACTTTACTGACAATTTAGGTGCTTCAGACCAAAAAAACAATGTTTACCTTTAAATATAGAGCACAAGTGAGATTTAACTTATTTTTATTTAAAGATACTGCATTTTTTGGTATTATAGTGTATATTTTCCCTATTCAACATTAAAGTTACATATATCTATAGCAAATATTATTTAAGATAAATAAACAGGAATTATTTTACAATTTTGATAATATTGTACTGTACAATAATGGCATGAATTCATTGCAATATACACCTATGGATACATAAAACTGGGCAATAACACAAATGCACAATATAATTGATTACCTTATGATTAGAATATTACTTTTATTAGGTACTTTAGTATTGGGTGCAGTAGTTTAGTGGATTTAAAAAGTAACTAATTTAAAATTAATAAACCAAGTTAATTTACTTAGTCAACTCGATGCTAAAATCCCTCAACTAAAAATAAAGTGCTTTGTCCATGTGCTCCTGTGGCGCAATCGGTCTGTGTGCGGTACTTATAAGACAGTATCTGTTGAGCAATCCTGAGGTTGTGAAATCAAGCCTCACCTGAAGCAAATGTAATTTTTTTTCTAATGTCATCAGTTAATGATTATCATCTGCTTCCTGAACATCCTGATATGAAGGCAGAAAAAAAACACAAACATGACTGTTTTTAAGTACCAGTACACACAGCTGCTTTGGTTCATATGCAGTGTAAACATTACTTTAGTTAGTCAACAAAATGGAATGCAAAAGACTACCTCTTTATTGGTAAAAGAGTTGCATCAATCTGTTTTGCTGCAATGTAACATGAGGGTCCACACTATTAGGTCTGGATAGTACAATCACATTTCATGCTGGTATTTGTAAAGCAAAGAACACAAATAAACGGCTTTCCTATATCGCAACAATTAATGATTATACTAATGAAAAATTCAGTTTCACTCAAAGATGGTACTAAGTCCCAGTGGCCTAATGGATAAGGCACTGGCCTCCTAAGCCAGGGATTGTGGGTTCAAGTCCCATCTGGGGTGATAGGCTTTATTTCTTTAAAATAATTTTGGAAATGTTCCTTTCATTCTTGCTTCATACTGCACAAATGGCTCCACCAGAAACTTTTATCTGCTTATCACTCCCGAACTGTTCAGCTTGCAAAATTATGGCCCAGTATCTAAAAGCAGACGTTTATCCTAATGACATTGTGGATTAGTTTTCTGAAAAGTTTACTATCACCTGGGACAGTGGCTTCAAGTCCCATCTAGGATGCATGTTCCTTTGTTGCTCATTCTCATTCTAGAAGTTATGTTTTTTTTCAATTCAGGTGACTGTCTTAATGGTATTGCAGAAAATCCATATATACCAAAACATACCTATTAAGTTTTAATTGCAATTTAATATCAGAGTGGCTACAAAATAACAATTTCTATTGCAATTGCTGATGGGTTTCTTGAAGTCCTTTCATCCATGTCATCAAAAGGGTAATTTTCTGCCTTTTATATTTCTTTGGACACTGACTTTACTGAAAATTTAGGTGCTTCAGACCAAAAAAACAATGTTTACCTTTAAATATAGAGCACAAGTGAGATTTAACTTATTTTTATTTAAAGATACTGCATTTTTTGGTATTATAGTGTATATTTTCCCTATTCAACATTAAAGTTACATATATCTATAGCAAATATTATTTAAGATAAATAAACAGGAATTATTTTACAATTTTGATAATATTGTACTGTACAATAATGGCATGAATTCATTGCAATATACACCTATGGATACATAAAACTGGGCAATAACACAAATGCACAATATAATTGATTACCTTATGATTAGAATATTACTTTTATTAGGTACTTTAGTATTGGGTGCAGTAGTTTAGTGGATTTAAAAAGTAACTAATTTAAAATGAATAAACAAAGTTAATTTACTTAGTCAACTCGATGCTAAAATCACTCAACTAAAAATAATGCGCTTTGACCATGTGCTCCTGTGGCGCAATCGGTCTGTGCGCAGAACTTAAAAGACAGTATCTGTTGAGCAATGCTGAGGTTGTGAGTTCAAGCCTCACCTGGAGCAAATGTAATTTTTTTTCTAATGTCATCAGTTAATGATTATCATCTGCTTCCTGAACATCCTGATATGAAGGCAGAAAAAAAACACAAACATGACTGTTTTTAAGTACCAGTACACACAGCTGCTTTGGTTCATATGCAGTGTAAACATTACTTTAGTTATTCAACAAAATGGAATGCAAAAGACTACCTCTTTATTGGTAAAAGAGATGCATCAATCTGTTTTGCTGCAATGTAACATGAGGGTCCACACTATTAGGTCTGGATAGTACAATCACATTTCATGCTGGGATTTGTAAAGCAAAGAACACAAATAAATGGCTTTCCTATATTGCAACAATTAATGATTATACTAATGAAAAAATCAGTTTCACTCAAGATGTTACTAAGCCCCAGTGGCCTAATGGATAAGGTACTGGCCTCCTAAGCCAGGCATTGTGGGTTCAAGTCCCATCTGGGATGATAGGCTTTATTTCATTAAAATAATTTTGGAGATGTTCCTTTCATTCTTGCTTCATACTGCACAAATGGCTCCACCAGAAACTTTTATCTGCTTATCAATCCGGAACTGTTCAGCTTGCAAAATTATGGCCCAGTATCTAAAAGCAGACATTTATCCTAATGACATTGTGGATTAGTTTCCTGAAAAGTTTACTATCACCTGGGACAGTGGCTTCAAGTCCCATCTAGGATGCATGTTCCTTTGTTGCTCATTCTCATTCTAGAAGTTATGCTTTTTTTCAATTCAGGTGACTGTCTTAATGGTATTGCAGAAAATCCATATATACCAAAACATACCTATTAAGTTTTAATTGCAATTTAATATCAGAGTGGCTACAAAATAACAATTTCTATTGCAATTGCTGATGGGTTTCTTGAAGTCCTTTCATCCATGTCATCAAAAGGGTAATTTTCTGCTTTTTATATTTCTTTGGACACTGACTTTACTGACAATTTAGGTGCTTCAGACCAAAAAAACAATGTTTACCTTTAAATATAGAGCACAAGTGAGATTTAACTTATTTTTATTTAAAGATACTGCATTTTTTGGTATTATAGTGTATATTTTCCCTATGCAATATTAAAGTTACATATATCTATAGCAAATATTATTTAAGATAAATAAACAGGAATTATTTTACAATTTTGATAATATTGAACTGTACAACAATGGCATGAATTCATTGCAATATACACCTATGGATACATAAAACTGGGCAATAACACAAATGCACAATATAATTGATTACCTTATGATTAGAATATTACTTTTATTAGGTACTTTATTATTGGGTGCAGTAGTTTAGTGGATTTAAAAAGTAACTAATTTAAAATGAATAAACCAAGTTAATTTACTTAGTCAACTCGATGCTAAAATCACTCAACTAAAAATAATGCGCTTTGACCATGTGCTCATGTGGCGCAATCGGTCTGTGCGCAGAACTTAAAAGACAGTATCTATTGAGCAATCCTGAGGTTGTGAGTTCAAGCCTCACCTGGAGCAAATGTAATTTTTTTTCTAATGTCATCAGTTAATGATTATCATCTGCTTCCTGAACATCCTGATATGAAGGCAGAAAAAAAACACAAACATGACTGTTTTTAAGTACCAGTACACACAGCTGCTTTGGTTCATATGCAGTGTAAACATTACTTTAGTTAGTCAACAAAATGGAATGCAAAAGACTACCTCTTTATTGGTAAAAGAGTTGCATCAATCTGTTTTGCTACAATGTAACATGAGGGTCCACACTATTAGGTCTGGATAGTACAATCACATTTCATGCTGGGATTTGTAAAACAAAGAACACAAATAAACGGCTTTCCTATATCGCAACAATTAATGATTATACTAATGAAAAATTCAGTTTCACTCAAAGATGTTACTAAGCCCCAGTGGCCTAATGGATAAGGCACTGGCCTCCTAAGCCAGGGATTGTAGGTTCAAGTCCCATCTGGGGTGATAGGCTTTATTTCTTTAAAATAATTTTGGAAATGTTCCTTTCATTCTTGCTTCATACTGCACAAATGGCTCCACCAGAAACTTTTATCTGCTTATCACTCCGGAACTGTTCAGCTTGCAAAATTATGGCCCAGTATCTAAAAGCAGACATTTATCCTAATGACATTGTGGATTAGTTTTCTGAAAAGTTTACTATCACCTGGGACAGTGGCTTCAAGTCCCATCTAGGATGCATGTTCCTTTGTTGCTCATTCTCATTCTAGAAGTTATGTTTTTTTTCAATTCAGGTGACTATCTTAATGGTATTGCAGAAAATCCATATATACCAAAACATACCTATTAAGTTTTAATTGCAATTTAATATCAGAGTGGCTACAAAATAACAATTTCTATTGCAATTGCTGATGGGTTTCTTGAAGTCCTTTCATCCATGTCATCAAAAGGGTAATTTTCTGCCTTTTATATTTCTTTGGACACTGACTTTACTGAAAATTTAGGTGCTTCAGACCAAAAAAACAATGTTTACCTTTAAATATAGAGCACAAGTGAGATTTAACTTATTTTTATTTAAAGATACTGCATTTTTTGGTATTATAGTGTATATTTTCCCTATTCAACATTAAAGTTACATATATCTATAGCAAATATTATTTAAGATAAATAAACAGGAATTATTTTACAATTTTGATAATATTGTACTGTACAATAATGGCATGAATTCATTGCAATATACACCTATGGATACATAAAACTGGGCAATAACACAAATGCACAATATAATTGATTACCTTATGATTAGAATATTACTTTTATTAGGTACTTTAGTATTGGGTGCAGTAGTTTAGTGGATTTAAAAAGTAACTAATTTAAAATTAATAAACCAAGTTAATTTACTTAGTCAACTCGATGCTAAAATCACTCAACTAAAAATAATGCGCTTTGACCATGTGCTCCTGTGGCGCAATCGGTCTGTGCGCAGAACTTAAAAGACAGTATCTGTTGAGCAATGCTGAGGTTGTGAGTTCAAGCCTCACCTGGAGCAAATGTAATTTTTTTTCTAATGTCATCAGTTAATGATTATCATCTGCTTCCTGAACATCCTGATATGAAGGCAGAAAAAAAACACAAACATGACTGTTTTTAAGTACCAGTACACACAGCTGCTTTGGTTCATATGCAGTGTAAACATTACTTTAGTTAGTCAACAAAATGGAATGCAAAAGACTACCTCTTTATTGGTAAAAGAGTTGCATCAAACTGTTTTGCTGCAATGTAACATGAGGGTCCACACTATTAGGTCTGGATAGTACAATCACATTTCATGCTGGTATTTGTAAAGCAAAGAACACAAATAAACGATTAGTTTCCTGAAAAGTTTACTATCACCTGGGACAGTGGCTTCAAGTCCCATCTAGGATGCATGTTCCTTTGTTGCTCATTCTCATTCTAGAAGTTATGCTTTTTTTCAATTCAGGTGACTGTCTTAATGGTATTGCAGAAAATCCATATATACCAAAACATACCTATTAAGTTTTAATTGCAATTTAATATCAGAGTGGCTACAAAATAACAATTTCTATTGCAATTGCTGATGGGTTTCTTGAAGTCCTTTCATCCATGTCATCAAAAGGGTAATTTTCTGCCTTTTATATTTCTTTGGACACTGACTTTACTGACAATTTAGGTGCTTCAGACCAAAAAAACAATGTTTACCTTTAAATATAGAGCACAAGTGAGATTTAACTTATTTTTATTTAAAGATACTGCATTTTTTGGTATTATAGTGTATATTTTCCCTATTCAACATTAAAGTTACATATATCTATAGCAAATATTATTTAAGATAAATAAACAGGAATTATTTTACAATTTTGATAATATTGTACTGTACAATAATGGCATGAATTCATTGCAATATACACCTATGGATACATAAAACTGGGCAATAACACAAATGCACAATATAATTGATTACCTTATGATTAGAATATTACTTTTATTAGGTACTTTAGTATTGGGTGCAGTAGTTTAGTGGATTTAAAAAGTAACTAATTTAAAATTAATAAACCAAGTTAATTTACTTAGTCAACTCGATGCTAAAATCCCTCAACTAAAAATAAAGTGCTTTGTCCATGTGCTCCTGTGGCGCAATCGGTCTGTGCGCGGTACTTATAAGACAGTATCTGTTGAGCAATCCTGAGGTTGTGAATTCAAGCCTCACCTGAAGCAAATGTAATTTTTTTTCTAATTTCATCAGTTAATGATTATCATCTGCTTCCTGAACATCCTGATATGAAGGCAGAAAAAAAACACAAACATGACTGTTTTTAAGTACCAGTACACACAGCTGCTTTGGTTCATATGCACTGTAAAAATTACTTTAGTTAGTCAACAAAATGGAATGCAAAAGACTACCTCTTTATTGGTAAAAGAGATGCATCAATCTGTTTTGCTGCAATGTAACATGAGGGTCCACACTATTAGGTCTGGATAGTACAATCACATTTCATGCTGGGATTTGTAAAGCAAAGAACACAAATAAACGGCTTTCCTATATCGCAACAATTAATGATTATACTAATGAAAAATTCAGTTTCACTCAAAGATGGTACTAAGTCCCAGTGGCCTAATGGATAAGGCACTGGCCTCCTAAGCCAGGGATTGTGGGTTCAAGTCCCATCTGGGGTGATAGGCTTTATTTCTTTAAAATAATTTTGGAAATGTTCCTTTCATTCTTGCTTCATACTGCACAAATGGCTCCACCAGAAACTTTTATCTGCTTATCACTCCCGAACTGTTCAGCTTGCAAAATTATGGCCCAGTATCTAAAAGCAGACGTTTATCCTAATGACATTGTGGATTAGTTTTCTGAAAAGTTTACTATCACCTGGGACAGTGGCTTCAAGTCCCATCTAGGATGCATGTTCCTTTGTTGCTCATTCTCATTCTAGAAGTTATGTTTTTTTTCAATTCAGGTGACTGTCTTAATGGTATTGCAGAAAATCCATATATACCAAAACATACCTATTAAGTTTTAATTGCAATTTAATATCAGAGTGGCTACAAAATAACAATTTCTATTGCAATTGCTGATGGGTTTCTTGAAGTCCTTTCATCCATGTCATCAAAAGGGTAATTTTCTGCCTTTTATATTTCTTTGGACACTGACTTTACTGAAAATTTAGGTGCTTCAGACCAAAAAAACAATGTTTACCTTTAAATATAGAGCACAAGTGAGATTTAACTTATTTTTATTTAAAGATACTGCATTTTTTGGTATTATAGTGTATATTTTCCCTATTCAACATTAAAGTTACATATATCTATAGCAAATATTATTTAAGATAAATAAACAGGAATTATTTTACAATTTTGATAATATTGTACTGTACAATAATGGCATGAATTCATTGCAATATACACCTATGGATACATAAAACTGGGCAATAACACAAATGCACAATATAATTGATTACCTTATGATTAGAATATTACTTTTATTAGGTACTTTAGTATTGGGTGCAGTAGTTTAGTGGATTTAAAAAGTAACTAATTTAAAATGAATAAACAAAGTTAATTTACTTAGTCAACTCGATGCTAAAATCACTCAACTAAAAATAATGCGCTTTGACCATGTGCTCCTGTGGCGCAATCGGTCTGTGCGCAGAACTTAAAAGACAGTATCTGTTGAGCAATGCTGAGGTTGTGAGTTCAAGCCTCACCTGGAGCAAATGTAATTTTTTTTCTAATGTCATCAGTTAATGATTATCATCTGCTTCCTGAACATCCTGATATGAAGGCAGCAAAAAAACACAAACATGACTGTTTTTAAGTACCAGTACACACAGCTGCTTTGGTTCATATGCAGTGTAAACATTACTTTAGTTATTCAACAAAATGGAATGCAAAAGACTACCTCTTTATTGGTAAAAGAGATGCATCAATCTGTTTTGCTGCAATGTAACATGAGGGTCCACACTATTAGGTCTGGATAGTACAATCACATTTCATGCTGGGATTTGTAAAGCAAAGAACACAAATAAATGGCTTTCCTATATTGCAACAATTAATGATTATACTAATGAAAAAATCAGTTTCACTCAAGATGTTACTAAGCCCCAGTGGCCTAATGGATAAGGTACTGGCCTCCTAAGCCAGGCATTGTGGGTTCAAGTCCCATCTGGGATGATAGGCTTTATTTCATTAAAATAATTTTGGAGATGTTCCTTTCATTCTTGCTTCATACTGCACAAATGGCTCCACCAGAAACTTTTATCTGCTTATCAATCCGGAACTGTTCAGCTTGCAAAATTATGGCCCAGTATCTAAAAGCAGACATTTATCCTAATGACATTGTGGATTAGTTTCCTGAAAAGTTTACTATCACCTGGGACAGTGGCTTCAAGTCCCATCTAGGATGCATGTTCCTTTGTTGCTCATTCTCATTCTAGAAGTTATGCTTTTTTTCAATTCAGGTGACTGTCTTAATGGTATTGCAGAAAATCCATATATACCAAAACATACCTATTAAGTTTTAATTGCAATTTAATATCAGAGTGGCTACAAAATAACAATTTCTATTGCAATTGCTGATGGGTTTCTTGAAGTCCTTTCATCCATGTCATCAAAAGGGTAATTTTCTGCTTTTTATATTTCTTTGGACACTGACTTTACTGACAATTTAGGTGCTTCAGACCAAAAAAACAATGTTTACCTTTAAATATAGAGCACAAGTGAGATTTAACTTATTTTTATTTAAAGATACTGCATTTTTTGGTATTATAGTGTATATTTTCCCTATGCAATATTAAAGTTACATATATCTATAGCAAATATTATTTAAGATAAATAAACAGGAATTATTTTACAATTTTGATAATATTGAACTGTACAACAATGGCATGAATTCATTGCAATATACACCTATGGATACATAAAACTGGGCAATAACACAAATGCACAATATAATTGATTACCTTATGATTAGAATATTACTTTTATTAGGTACTTTATTATTGGGTGCAGTAGTTTAGTGGATTTAAAAAGTAACTAATTTAAAATGAATAAACCAAGTTAATTTACTTAGTCAACTCGATGCTAAAATCACTCAACTAAAAATAATGCGCTTTGACCATGTGCTCATGTGGCGCAATCGGTCTGTGCGCAGAACTTAAAAGACAGTATCTATTGAGCAATCCTGAGGTTGTGAGTTCAAGCCTCACCTGGAGCAAATGTAATTTTTTTTCTAATGTCATCAGTTAATGATTATCATCTGCTTCCTGAACATCCTGATATGAAGGCAGAAAAAAAACACAAACATGACTGTTTTTAAGTACCAGTACACACAGCTGCTTTGGTTCATATGCAGTGTAAACATTACTTTAGTTAGTCAACAAAATGGAATGCAAAAGACTACCTCTTTATTGGTAAAAGAGTTGCATCAATCTGTTTTGCTACAATGTAACATGAGGGTCCACACTATTAGGTCTGGATAGTACAATCACATTTCATGCTGGGATTTGTAAAACAAAGAACACAAATAAACGGCTTTCCTATATCGCAACAATTAATGATTATACTAATGAAAAATTCAGTTTCACTCAAAGATGTTACTAAGCCCCAGTGGCCTAATGGATAAGGCACTGGCCTCCTAAGCCAGGGATTGTAGGTTCAAGTCCCATCTGGGGTGATAGGCTTTATTTCTTTAAAATAATTTTGGAAATGTTCCTTTCATTCTTGCTTCATACTGCACAAATGGCTCCACCAGAAACTTTTATCTGCTTATCACTCCGGAACTGTTCAGCTTGCAAAATTATGGCCCAGTATCTAAAAGCAGACATTTATCCTAATGACATTGTGGATTAGTTTTCTGAAAAGTTTACTATCACCTGGGACAGTGGCTTCAAGTCCCATCTAGGATGCATGTTCCTTTGTTGCTCATTCTCATTCTAGAAGTTATGTTTTTTTTCAATTCAGGTGACTATCTTAATGGTATTGCAGAAAATCCATATATACCAAAACATACCTATTAAGTTTTAATTGCAATTTAATATCAGAGTGGCTACAAAATAACAATTTCTATTGCAATTGCTGATGGGTTTCTTGAAGTCCTTTCATCCATGTCATCAAAAGGGTAATTTTCTGCCTTTTATATTTCTTTGGACACTGACTTTACTGAAAATTTAGGTGCTTCAGACCAAAAAAACAATGTTTACCTTTAAATATAGAGCACAAGTGAGATTTAACTTATTTTTATTTAAAGATACTGCATTTTTTGGTATTATAGTGTATATTTTCCCTATTCAACATTAAAGTTACATATATCTATAGCAAATATTATTTAAGATAAATAAACAGGAATTATTTTACAATTTTGATAATATTGTACTGTACAATAATGGCATGAATTCATTGCAATATACACCTATGGATACATAAAACTGGGCAATAACACAAATGCACAATATAATTGATTACCTTATGATTAGAATATTACTTTTATTAGGTACTTTAGTATTGGGTGCAGTAGTTTAGTGGATTTAAAAAGTAACTAATTTAAAATTAATAAACCAAGTTAATTTACTTAGTCAACTCGATGCTAAAATCACTCAACTAAAAATAATGCGCTTTGACCATGTGCTCCTGTGGCGCAATCGGTCTGTGCGCAGAACTTAAAAGACAGTATCTGTTGAGCAATGCTGAGGTTGTGAGTTCAAGCCTCACCTGGAGCAAATGTAATTTTTTTTCTAATGTCATCAGTTAATGATTATCATCTGCTTCCTGAACATCCTGATATGAAGGCAGAAAAAAAACACAAACATGACTGTTTTTAAGTACCAGTACACACAGCTGCTTTGGTTCATATGCAGTGTAAACATTACTTTAGTTAGTCAACAAAATGGAATGCAAAAGACTACCTCTTTATTGGTAAAAGAGTTGCATCAAACTGTTTTGCTGCAATGTAACATGAGGGTCCACACTATTAGGTCTGGATAGTACAATCACATTTCATGCTGGTATTTGTAAAGCAAAGAACACAAATAAACGATTAGTTTCCTGAAAAGTTTACTATCACCTGGGACAGTGGCTTCAAGTCCCATCTAGGATGCATGTTCCTTTGTTGCTCATTCTCATTCTAGAAGTTATGCTTTTTTTCAATTCAGGTGACTGTCTTAATGGTATTGCAGAAAATCCATATATACCAAAACATACCTATTAAGTTTTAATTGCAATTTAATATCAGAGTGGCTACAAAATAACAATTTCTATTGCAATTGCTGATGGGTTTCTTGAAGTCCTTTCATCCATGTCATCAAAAGGGTAATTTTCTGCCTTTTATATTTCTTTGGACACTGACTTTACTGACAATTTAGGTGCTTCAGACCAAAAAAACAATGTTTACCTTTAAATATAGAGCACAAGTGAGATTTAACTTATTTTTATTTAAAGATACTGCATTTTTTGGTATTATAGTGTATATTTTCCCTATTCAACATTAAAGTTACATATATCTATAGCAAATATTATTTAAGATAAATAAACAGGAATTATTTTACAATTTTGATAATATTGTACTGTACAATAATGGCATGAATTCATTGCAATATACACCTATGGATACATAAAACTGGGCAATAACACAAATGCACAATATAATTGATTACCTTATGATTAGAATATTACTTTTATTAGGTACTTTAGTATTGGGTGCAGTAGTTTAGTGGATTTAAAAAGTAACTAATTTAAAATTAATAAACCAAGTTAATTTACTTAGTCAACTCGATGCTAAAATCCCTCAACTAAAAATAAAGTGCTTTGTCCATGTGCTCCTGTGGCGCAATCGGTCTGTGCGCGGTACTTATAAGACAGTATCTGTTGAGCAATCCTGAGGTTGTGAATTCAAGCCTCACCTGAAGCAAATGTAATTTTTTTTCTAATTTCATCAGTTAATGATTATCATCTGCTTCCTGAACATCCTGATATGAAGGCAGAAAAAAAACACAAACATGACTGTTTTTAAGTACCAGTACACACAGCTGCTTTGGTTCATATGCACTGTAAAAATTACTTTAGTTAGTCAACAAAATGGAATGCAAAAGACTACCTCTTTATTGGTAAAAGAGATGCATCAATCTGTTTTGCTGCAATGTAACATGAGGGTCCACACTATTAGGTCTGGATAGTACAATCACATTTCATGCTGGGATTTGTAAAGCAAAGAACACAAATAAATGGCTTTCCTATATTGCAACAATTAATGATTATACTAATGAAAAAATCAGTTTCACTCAAGATGTTACTAAGCCCCAGTGGCCTAATGGATAAGGCACTGGCCTCCTAAGCCAGGCATTGTGGGTTCAAGTCCCATCTGGGATGATAGGCTTTATTTCATTAAAATAATTTTGGAGATGTTCCTTTCATTCTTGCTTCATACTGCACAAATGGCTCCACCAGAAACTTTTATCTGCTTATCAATCCGGAACTGTTCAGCTTGCAAAATTATGGCCCAGTATCTAAAAGCAGACATTTATCCTAATGACATTGTGGATTAGTTTCCTGAAAAGTTTACTATCACCTGGGACAGTGGCTTCAAGTCCCATCTAGGATGCATGTTCCTTAGTTGCTCATTCTCATTCTAGAAGTTATGCTTTTTTTCAATTCAGGTGACTGTCTTAATGGTATTGCAGAAAATCCATATATACCAAAACATACCTATTAAGTTTTAATTGCAATTTAATATCAGAGTGGCTACAAAATAACAATTTCTATTGCAATTGCTGATGGGTTTCTTGAAGTCCTTTCATCCATGTCATCAGAAGGGTAATTTTCTGCTTTTTATATTTCTTTGGACACTGACTTTACTGACAATTTAGGTGCTTCAGACCAAAAAAACAATGTTTACCTTTAAATATAGAGCACAAGTGAGATTTAACTTATTTTTATTTAAAGATACTGCATTTTTTGGTATTATAGTGTATATTTTCCCTATGCAACATTAAAGTTACATATATCTATAGCAAATATTATTTAAGATAAATAAACAGGAATTATTTTACAATTTTGATAATATTGAACTGTACAACAATGGCATGAATTCATTGCAATATACACCTATGGATACATAAAACTGGGCAATAACACAAATGCACAATATAATTGATTACCTTATGATTAGAATATTACTTTTTTTAGGTACTTTATTATTGGGTGCAGTAGTTTAGTGGATTTAAAAAGTAACTAATTTAAAATGAATAAACCAAGTTAATTTACTTAGTCAACTCGATGCTAAAATCACTCAACTAAAAATAATGCACTTTGACCATGTGCTCCTGTGGCGCAATCGGTCTGTGCGCAGAACTTAAAAGACAGTATCTGTTGAGCAATGCTGAGGTTGTGAGTTCAAGCCTCACCTGGAGCAAATGTAATTTTTTTTCTAATGTCATCAGTTAATGATTATCATCTGCTTCCTGAACATCCTGATATGAAGGCAGAAAAAAAACACAAACATGACTGTTTTTAAGTACCAGTACACACAGCTGCTTTGGTTCATATGCAGTGTAAACATTACTTTAGTTAGTCAACAAAATGGAATGCAAAAGACTACCTCTTTATTGGTAAAAGAGTTGCATCAATCTGTTTTGCTGCAATGTAACATGAGGGTCCACACTATTAGGTCTGGATAGTACAATCACATTTCATGCTGGTATTTGTAAAGCAAAGAACACAAATAAACGATTAGTTTCCTGAAAAGTTTACTATCACCTGGGACAGTGGCTTCAAGTCCCATCTAGGATGCATGTTCCTTTGTTGCTCATTCTCATTCTAGAAGTTATGCTTTTTTTCAATTCAGGTGACTGTCTTAATGGTATTGCAGAAAATCCATATATACCAAAACATACCTATTAAGTTTTAATTGCAATTTAATATCAGAGTGGCTACAAAATAACAATTTCTATTGCAATTGCTGATGGGTTTCTTGAAGTCCTTTCATCCATGTCATCAAAAGGGTAATTTTCTGCCTTTTATATTTCTTTGGACACTGACTTTACTGACAATTTAGGTGCTTCAGACCAAAAAAACAATGTTTACCTTTAAATATAGAGCACAAGTGAGATTTAACTTATTTTTATTTAAAGATACTGCATTTTTTGGTATTATAGTGTATATTTTCCCTATTCAACATTAAAGTTACATATATCTATAGCAAATATTATTTAAGATAAATAAACAGGAATTATTTTACAATTTTGATAATATTGTACTGTACAATAATGGCATGAATTCATTGCAATATACACCTATGGATACATAAAACTGGGCAATAACACAAATGCACAATATAATTGATTACCTTATGATTAGAATATTACTTTTATTAGGTACTTTAGTATTGGGTGCAGTAGTTTAGTGGATTTAAAAAGTAACTAATTTAAAATTAATAAACCAAGTTAATTTACTTAGTCAACTCGATGCTAAAATCCCTCAACTAAAAATAAAGTGCTTTGTCCATGTGCTCCTGTGGCGCAATCGGTCTGTGCGCGGTACTTATAAGACAGTATCTGTTGAGCAATCCTGAGGTTGTGAATTCAAGCCTCACCTGAAGCAAATGTAATTTTTTTTCTAATTTCATCAGTTAATGATTATCATCTGCTTCCTGAACATCCTGATATGAAGGCAGAAAAAAAACACAAACATGACTGTTTTTAAGTACCAGTACACACAGCTGCTTTGGTTCATATGCACTGTAAAAATTACTTTAGTTAGTCAACAAAATGGAATGCAAAAGACTACCTCTTTATTGGTAAAAGAGATGCATCAATCTGTTTTGCTGCAATGTAACATGAGGGTCCACACTATTAGGTCTGGATAGTACAATCACATTTCATGCTGGGATTTGTAAAGCAAAGAACACAAATAAATGGCTTTCCTATATTGCAACAATTAATGATTATACTAATGAAAAAATCAGTTTCACTCAAGATGTTACTAAGCCCCAGTGGCCTAATGGATAAGGCACTGGCCTCCTAAGCCAGGGGTTGTGGGTTCAAGTCCCATCTGGGGTGATAGGCTTTATTTCTTTAAAATAATTTTGGAGATGTTCCTTTCATTCTTGCTTCATACTGCACAAATGGCTCCACCAGAAACTTTTATCTGCTTATCAATCCGGAACTGTTCAGCTTGCAAAATTATGGCCCAGTATCTAAAAGCAGACATTTATCCTAATGACATTGTGGATTAGTTTCCTGAAAAGTTTACTATCACCTGGGACAGTGGCTTCAAGTCCCATCTAGGATGCATGTTCCTTTGTTGCTCATTCTCATTCTAGAAGTTATGCTTTTTTTCAATTCAGGTGACTGTCTTAATGGTATTGCAGAAAATCCATATATACCAAAACATACCTATTAAGTTTTAATTGCAATTTAATATCAGAGTGGCTACAAAATAACAATTTCTATTGCAATTGCTGATGGGTTTCTTGAAGTCCTTTCATCCATGTCATCAAAAGGGTAATTTTCTGCTTTTTATATTTCTTTGGACACTGACTTTACTGACAATTTAGGTGCTTCAGACCAAAAAAACAATGTTTACCTTTAAATATAGAGCACAAGTGAGATTTAACTTATTTTTATTTAAAGATACTGCATTTTTTGGTATTATAGTGTATATTTTCCCTATGCAACATTAAAGTTACATATATCTATAGCAAATATTATTTAAGATAAATAAACAGGAATTATTTTACAATTTTGATAATATTGAACTGTACAACAATGGCATGAATTCATTGCAATATACACCTATGGATACATAAAACTGGGCAATAACACAAATGCACAATATAATTGATTACCTTATGATTAGAATATTACTTTTTTTAGGTACTTTATTATTGGGTGCAGTAGTTTAGTGGATTTAAAAAGTAACTAATTTAAAATGAATAAACCAAGTTAATTTACTTAGTCAACTCGATGCTAAAATCACTCAACTAAAAATAATGCACTTTGACCATGTGCTCCTGTGGCGCAATCGGTCTGTGCGCAGAACTTAAAAGACAGTATCTGTTGAGCAATGCTGAGGTTGTGAATTCAAGCCTCACCTGAAGCAAATGTAATTTTTTTTCTAATTTCATCAGTTAATGATTATCATCTGCTTCCTGAACATCCTGATATGAAGGCAGAAAAAAAACACAAACATGACTGTTTTTAAGTACCAGTACACACAGCTGCTTTGGTTCATATGCACTGTAAAAATTACTTTAGTTAGTCAACAAAATGGAATGCAAAAGACTACCTCTTTATTGGTAAAAGAGAAGCATCAATCTGTTTTGCTTCAATGTAACATGAGGGTCCACACTATTAGGTCTGGATAGTACAATCACATTTCATGCTGGGATTTGTAAAGCAAAGAACACAAATAAATGGCTTTCCTATATTGCAACAATTAATGATTATACTAATGAAAAAATCAGTTTCACTCAAGATGTTACTAAGCCCCAGTGGCCTAATGGATAAGGTACTGGCCTCCTAAGCCAGGCATTGTGGGTTCAAGTCCCATCTGGGATGATAGGCTTTATTTCATTAAAATAATTTTGGAGATGTTCCTTTCATTCTTGCTTCATACTGCACAAATGGCTCCACCAGAAACTTTTATCTGCTTATCAATCCGGAACTGTTCAGCTTGCAAAATTATGGCCCAGTATCTAAAAGCAGACATTTATCCTAATGACATTGTGGATTAGTTTTCTGAAAAGTTTACTATCACCTGGGACAGTGGCTTCAAGTCCCATCTAGGATGCATGTTCCTTTGTTGCTCATTCTCATTCTAGAAGTTATGCTTTTTTTCAATTCAGGTGACTGTCTTAATGGTATTGCAGAAAATCCATATATACCAAAACATACCTATTAAGTTTTAATTGCAATTTAATATCAGAGTGGCTACAAAATAACAATTTCTATTGCAATTGCTGATGGGTTTCTTGAAGTCCTTTCATCCATGTCATCAAAAGGGTAATTTTCTGCTTTTTATATTTCTTTGGACACTGACTTTACTGACAATTTAGGTGCTTCAGACCAAAAAAACAATGTTTACCTTTAAATATAGAGCACAAGTGAGATTTAACTTATTTTTATTTAAAGATACTGCATTTTTTGGTATTATAGTGTATATTTTCCCTATGCAACATTAAAGTTACATATATCTATAGCAAATATTATTTAAGATAAATAAACAGGAATTATTTTACAATTTTGATAATATTGAACTGTACAACAATGGCATGAATTCATTGCAATATACACCTATGGATACATAAAACTGGGCAATAACACAAATGCACAATATAATTGATTACCTTATGATTAGAATATTACTTTTATTAGGTACTTTATTATTGAGTGCAGTAGTTTAGTGTATTTAAAAAGTAACTAATTTAAAATGAATAAACCAAGTTAATTTACTTAGTCAACTCGATGCTAAAATCACTCAACTAAAAATAATGCGCTTTGACCATGTGCTCATGTGGCGCAATCGGTCTGTGCGCAGAACTTAAAAGACAGTATCTATTGAGCAATCCTGAGGTTGTGAGTTCAAGCCTCACCTGGAGCAAATGTAATTTTTTTTCTAATGTCATCAGTTAATGATTATCATCTGCTTCCTGAACATCCTGATATGAAGGCAGAAAAAAAACACAAACATGACTGTTTTTAAGTACCAGTACACACAGCTGCTTTGGTTCATATGCAGTGTAAACATTACTTTAGTTAGTCAACAAAATGGAATGCAAAAGACTACCTCTTTATTGGTAAAAGAGTTGCATCAATCTGTTTTGCTACAATGTAACATGAGGGTCCACACTATTAGGTCTGGATAGTACAATCACATTTCATGCTGGGATTTGTAAAACAAAGAACACAAATAACCGGCTTTCCTATATCGCAACAATTAATGATTATACTAATGAAAAATTCAGTTTCACTCAAAGATGTTACTAAGCCCCAGTGGCCTAATGGATAAGGCACTGGCCTCCTAAGCCAGGGATTGTAGGTTCAAGTCCCATCTGGGGTGATAGGCTTTATTTCTTTAAAATAATTTTGGAAATGTTCCTTTCATTCTTGCTTCATACTGCACAAATGGCTCCACCAGAATCTTTTATCTGCTTATCACTCCGGAACTGTTCAGCTTGCAAAATTATGGCCCAGTATCTAAAAGCAGACATTTATCCTAATGACATTGTGGATTAGTTTTCTGAAAAGTTTACTATCACCTGGGACAGTGGCTTCAAGTCCCATCTAGGATGCATGTTCCTTTGTTGCTCATTCTCATTCTAGAAGTTATGTTTTTTTTCAATTCAGGTGACTGTCTTAATGGTATTGCAGAAAATCCATATATACCAAAACATACCTATTAAGTTTTAATTGCAATTTAATATCAGAGTGGCTACAAAATAACAATTTCTATTGCAATTGCTGATGGGTTTCTTGAAGTCCTTTCATCCATGTCATCAAAAGGGTAATTTTCTGCCTTTTATATTTCTTTGGACACTGACTTTACTGAAAATTTAGGTGCTTCAGACCAAAAAAACAATGTTTACCTTTAAATATAGAGCACAAGTGAGATTTAACTTATTTTTATTTAAAGATACTGCATTTTTTGGTATTATAGTGTATATTTTCCCTATTCAACATTAAAGTTACATATATCTATAGCAAATATTATTTAAGATAAATAAACAGGAATTATTTTACAATTTTGATAATATTGTACTGTACAATAATGGCATGAATTCATTGCAATATACACCTATGGATACATAAAACTGGGCAATAACACAAATGCACAATATAATTGATTACCTTATGATTAGAATATTACTTTTATTAGGTACTTTAGTATTGGGTGCAGTAGTTTAGTGGATTTAAAAAGTAACTAATTTAAAATTAATAAACCAAGTTAATTTACTTAGTCAACTCGATGCTAAAATCACTCAACTAAAAATAATGCGCTTTGACCATGTGCTCCTGTGGCGCAATCGGTCTGTGCGCAGAACTTAAAAGACAGTATCTGTTGAGCAATGCTGAGGTTGTGAGTTCAAGCCTCACCTGGAGCAAATGTAATTTTTTTTCTAATGTCATCAGTTAATGATTATCATCTGCTTCCTGAACATCCTGATATGAAGGCAGAAAAAAAACACAAACATGACTGTTTTTAAGTACCAGTACACACAGCTGCTTTGGTTCATATGCAGTGTAAACATTACTTTAGTTAGTCAACAAAATGGAATGCAAAAGACTACCTATTTATTGGTAAAAGAGTTGCATCAATCTGTTTTGCTACAATGTAACATGAGGGTCCACACTATTAGGTCTGGATAGTACAATCACATTTCATGCTGGGATTTGTAAAGCAAAGAACACAAATAAACGGCTTTCCTATATCGCAACAATTAATGATTATACTAATGAAAAATTCAGTTTCACTCAAAGATGTTACTAAGCCCCAGTGGCCTAATGGATAAGGCACTGGCCTCCTAAGCCAGGGGTTGTGGGTTCAAGTCCCATCTGGGGTGATAGGCTTTATTTCTTTAAAATAATTTTGGAGATGTTCCTTTCATTCTTGCTTCATACTGCACAAATGGCTCCACCAGAAACTTTTATCTGCTTATCAATCCGGAACTGTTCAGCTTGCAAAATTATGGCCCAGTATCTAAAAGCAGACATTTATCCTAATGACATTGTGGATTAGTTTCCTGAAAAGTTTACTATCACCTGGGACAGTGGCTTCAAGTCCCATCTAGGATGCATGTTCCTTTGTTGCTCATTCTCATTCTAGAAGTTATGCTTTTTTTCAATTCAGGTGACTGTCTTAATGGTATTGCAGAAAATCCATATATACCAAAACATACCTATTAAGTTTTAATTGCAATTTAATATCAGAGTGGCTACAAAATAACAATTTCTATTGCAATTGCTGATGGGTTTCTTGAAGTCCTTTCATCCATGTCATCAAAAGGGTAATTTTCTGCTTTTTATATTTCTTTGGACACTGACTTTACTGACAATTTAGGTGCTTCAGACCAAAAAAACAATGTTTACCTTTAAATATAGAGCACAAGTGAGATTTAACTTATTTTTATTTAAAGATACTGCATTTTTTGGTATTATAGTGTATATTTTCCCTATGCAACATTAAAGTTACATATATCTATAGCAAATATTATTTAAGATAAATAAACAGGAATTATTTTACAATTTTGATAATATTGAACTGTACAACAATGGCATGAATTCATTGCAATATACACCTATGGATACATAAAACTGGGCAATAACACAAATGCACAATATAATTGATTACCTTATGATTAGAATATTACTTTTTTTAGGTACTTTATTATTGGGTGCAGTAGTTTAGTGGATTTAAAAAGTAACTAATTTAAAATGAATAAACCAAGTTAATTTACTTAGTCAACTCGATGCTAAAATCACTCAACTAAAAATAATGCACTTTGACCATGTGCTCCTGTGGCGCAATCGGTCTGTGCGCAGAACTTAAAAGACAGTATCTGTTGAGCAATGCTGAGGTTGTGAATTCAAGCCTCACCTGAAGCAAATGTAATTTTTTTTCTAATTTCATCAGTTAATGATTATCATCTGCTTCCTGAACATCCTGATATGAAGGCAGAAAAAAAACACAAACATGACTGTTTTTAAGTACCAGTACACACAGCTGCTTTGGTTCATATGCACTGTAAAAATTACTTTAGTTAGTCAACAAAATGGAATGCAAAAGACTACCTCTTTATTGGTAAAAGAGATGCATCAATCTGTTTTGCTGCAATGTAACATGAGGGTCCACACTATTAGGTCTGGATAGTACAATCACATTTCATGCTGGGATTTGTAAAGCAAAGAACACAAATAAATGGCTTTCCTATATTGCAACAATTAATGATTATACTAATGAAAAAATCAGTTTCACTCAAGATGTTACTAAGCCCCAGTGGCCTAATGGATAAGGTACTGGCCTCCTAAGCCAGGCATTGTGGGTTCAAGTCCCATCTGGGATGATAGGCTTTATTTCTTTAAAATAATTTTGGAAATGTTCCTTTCATTCTTGCTTCATACTGCACAAATGGCTCCACCAGAAACTTTTATCTGCTTATCACTCCGGAACTGTTCAGCTTGCAAAATTATGGCCCAGTATCTAAAAGCAGACATTTATCCTAATGACATTGTGGATTAGTTTTCTGAAAAGTTTACTATCACCTGGGACAGTGGCTTCAAGTCCCATCTAGGATGCATGTTCCTTTGTTGCTCATTCTCATTCTAGAAGTTATGTTTTTTTTCAATTCAGGTGACTGTCTTAATGGTATTGCAGAAAATCCATATATACCAAAACATACCTATTAAGTTTTAATTGCAATTTAATATCAGAGTGGCTACAAAATAACAATTTCTATTGCAATTGCTGATGGGTTTCTTGAAGTCCTTTCATCCATGTCATCAAAAGGGTAATTTTCTGCTTTTTATATTTCTTTGGACACTGACTTTACTGACAATTTAGGTGCTTCAGACCAAAAAAACAATGTTTACCTTTAAATATAGAGCACAAGTGAGATTTAACTTATTTTTATTTAAAGATACTGCATTTTTTGGTATTATAGTGTATATTTTCCCTATGCAACATTAAAGTTACATATATCTATAGCAAATATTATTTAAGATAAATAAACAGGAATTATTTTACAATTTTGATAATATTGAACTGTACAACAATGGCATGAATTCATTGCAATATACACCTATGGATACATAAAACTGGGCAATAACACAAATGCACAATATAATTGATTACCTTATGATTAGAATATTACTTTTATTAGGTACTTTATTATTGAGTGCAGTAGTTTAGTGTATTTAAAAAGTAACTAATTTAAAATGAATAAACCAAGTTAATTTACTTAGTCAACTCGATGCTAAAATCACTCAACTAAAAATAATGCGCTTTGACCATGTGCTCATGTGGCGCAATCGGTCTGTGCGCAGAACTTAAAAGACAGTATCTATTGAGCAATCCTGAGGTTGTGAGTTCAAGCCTCACCTGGAGCAAATGTAATTTTTTTTCTAATGTCATCAGTTAATGATTATCATCTGCTTCCTGAACATCCTGATATGAAGGCAGAAAAAAAACACAAACATGACTGTTTTTAAGTACCAGTACACACAGCTGCTTTGGTTCATATGCAGTGTAAACATTACTTTAGTTAGTCAACAAAATGGAATGCAAAAGACTACCTCTTTATTGGTAAAAGAGTTGCATCAATCTGTTTTGCTACAATGTAACATGAGGGTCCACACTATTAGGTCTGGATAGTACAATCACATTTCATGCTGGGATTTGTAAAACAAAGAACACAAATAAACGGCTTTCCTATATCGCAACAATTAATGATTATACTAATGAAAAATTCAGTTTCACTCAAAGATGTTACTAAGCCCCAGTGGCCTAATGGATAAGGCACTGGCCTCCTAAGCCAGGGATTGTAGGTTCAAGTCCCATCTGGGGTGATAGGCTTTATTTCTTTAAAATAATTTTGGAAATGTTCCTTTCATTCTTGCTTCATACTGCACAAATGGCTCCACCAGAAACTTTTATCTGCTTATCACTCCGGAACTGTTCAGCTTGCAAAATTATGGCCCAGTATCTAAAAGCAGACATTTATCCTAATGACATTGTGGATTAGTTTTCTGAAAAGTTTACTATCACCTGGGACAGTGGCTTCAAGTCCCATCTAGGATGCATGTTCCTTTGTTGCTCATTCTCATTCTAGAAGTTATGTTTTTTTTCAATTCAGGTGACTGTCTTAATGGTATTGCAGAAAATCCATATATACCAAAACATACCTATTAAGTTTTAATTGCAATTTAATATCAGAGTGGCTACAAAATAACAATTTCTATTGCAATTGCTGATGGGTTTCTTGAAGTCCTTTCATCCATGTCATCAAAAGGGTAATTTTCTGCCTTTTATATTTCTTTGGACACTGACTTTACTGAAAATTTAGGTGCTTCAGACCAAAAAAACAATGTTTACCTTTAAATATAGAGCACAAGTGAGATTTAACTTATTTTTATTTAAAGATACTGCATTTTTTGGTATTATAGTGTATATTTTCCCTATGCAACATTAAAGTTACATATATCTATAGCAAATATTATTTAAGATAAATAAACAGGAATTATTTTACAATTTTGATAATATTGAACTGTACAACAATGGCATGAATTCATTGCAATATACACCTATGGATACATAAAACTGGGCAATAACACAAATGCACAATATAATTGATTACCTTATGATTAGAATATTACTTTTTTTAGGTACTTTATTATTGGGTGCAGTAGTTTAGTGGATTTAAAAAGTAACTAATTTAAAATGAATAAACCAAGTTAATTTACTTAGTCAACTCGATGCTAAAATCACTCAACTAAAAATAATGCGCTTTGACCATGTGCTCATGTGGCGCAATCGGTCTGTGCGCAGAACTTAAAAGACAGTATCTATTGAGCAATCCTGAGGTTGTGAGTTCAAGCCTCACCTGGAGCAAATGTAATTTTTTTTCTAATGTCATCAGTTAATGATTATCATCTGCTTCCTGAACATCCTGATATGAAGGCAGAAAAAAAACACAAACATGACTGTTTTTAAGTACCAGTACACACAGCTGCTTTGGTTCATATGCAGTGTAAACATTACTTTAGTTAGTCAACAAAATGGAATGCAAAAGACTACCTCTTTATTGGTAAAAGAGTTGCATCAATCTGTTTTGCTACAATGTAACATGAGGGTCCACACTATTAGGTCTGGATAGTACAATCACATTTCATGCTGGGATTTGTAAAGCAAAGAACACAAATAAACGGCTTTCCTATATCGCAACAATTAATGATTATACTAATGAAAAAATCAGTTTCACTCAAAGATGTTACTAATCCCCAGTGGCCTAATGGATAAGGCACTGGCCTCCTAACCAGGGATTGTGGGTTCAAGTCCCATCTGGGGTGATAGGCTTTATTTCATTAAAATAATTTTGGAGATGTTCCTTTCATTCTTGCTTCATACTGCACAAATGGCTCCACCAGAAACTTTTATCTGCTTATCAATCCGGAACTGTTCAGCTTGCAAAATTATGGCCCAGTATCTAAAAGCAGACATTTATCCTAATGACATTGTGGATTAGTTTTCTGAAAAGTTTACTATCACCTGGGACAGTGGCTTCAAGTCCCATCTAGGATGCATGTTCCTTTGTTGCTCATTCTCATTCTAGAAGTTATGATTTTTTTCAATTCAGGTGACTGTCTTAATGGTATTGCAGAAAATCCATATATACCATAACATACCTATTAAGTTTTAATTGCAATTTAATGTCAGAGTGGCTACAAAATAACAATTTCTATTGCAATTGCTGATGGGTTTCTTGAAGTCCTTTCATCCATGTCATCAAAAGTGTAATTTTCTGCCTTTTATATTTCTTTGGACACAGACTTTACTGACAATTTAGGTGCTTCAGACCAAAAAAACAATGTTTACCTTTAAATATAGAGCACAAGTGAGATTTAACTTATTTTTATTTAAAGATACTGCATTTTTTGGTATTAGAGTGTATATTTTCCCTATGCAACATTAAAGTTACATATATCTATAGCAAATAATATTTAAGATAAATAAACAGGAATTATTTTACAATTTTGATAATATTGTACTGTACAACAGTGGCATGAATTCATTGCAATATACACCTATGGATACATAAAACTGGGCAATAACACAAATGCACAATATAATTGATTACCTTATGATTAGAATATTACTTTTGTTAGGTACTTTAGTATTGGGTGCAGTAGTTTAGTGGATTTAAAAAGTAACTAATTTAAAATTAATAAACCAAGTTAATTTACTTAGTCAACTCGATGCTAAAATCACTCATCTAAAAATAATGCGCTTTGACCATATGCTCCTGTGGCGCAATCGGTCTGTGCGCAGAACTTAAAAGACAGTATCTGTTGAGCAATGCTGAGGTTGTGAGTTCAAGCCTCACCTGGAGCAAATGTAATTTTTTTTCTAATGTCATCAGTTAATGATTATCATCTGCTTCCTGAACATCCTGATATGAAGGCAGAAAAAAAACACAAACATGACTGTTTTTAAGTACCAGTACACACAGCTGCTTTGGTTCATATGCAGTGTAAACATTACTTTAGTTAGTCAACAAAATGGAATGCAAAAGACTACCTCTTTATTGGTAAAAGAGTTGCATCAATCTGTTTTGCTACAATGTAACATGAGGGTCCACACTATTAGGTCTGGATAGTACAATCACATTTCATGCTGGGATTTGTAAAGCAAAGAACACAAATAAACGGCTTTCCTATATCGCAACAATTAATGATTATACTAATGAAAAATTCAGTTTCACTCAATGATGTTACTAAGCACCAGTGGCCTAATGGATAAGGCACTGGCCTCCTAAGCCAGGGGTTGTGGGTTCAAGTCCCATCAGGGGTGATAGGCTTTATTTCTTTAAAATAATTTTGGAGATGTTCCTTTCATTCTTGCTTCATACTGCACAAATGGCTCCACCAGAAACTTTTATCTGCTTATCAATCCGGAACTGTTCAGCTTGCAAAATTATGGCCCAGTATCTAAAAGCAGACATTTATCCTAATGACATTGTGGATTAGTTTCCTGAAAAGTTTACTATCACCTGGGACAGTGGCTTCAAGTCCCATCTAGGATGCATGTTCCTTTGTTGCTCATTCTCATTCTAGAAGTTATGCTTTTTTTCAATTCAGGTGACTGTCTTAATGGTATTGCAGAAAATCCATATATACCAAAACATACCTATTAAGTTTTAATTGCAATTTAATATCAGAGTGGCTACAAAATAACAATTTCTATTGCAATTGCTGATGGGTTTCTTGAAGTCCTTTCATCCATGTCATCAAAAGGGTAATTTTCTGCCTTTTATATTTCTTTGGACACTGACTTTACTGACAATTTAGGTGCTTCAGACCAAAAAAACAATGTTTACCTTTAAATATAGAGCACAAGTGAGATTTAACTTATTTTTATTTAAAGATACTGCATTTTTTGGTATTATAGTGTATATTTTCCCTATTCAAAATTAAAGTTACATATATCTATAGCAAATATTATTTAAGATAAATAAACAGGAATTATTTTACAATTTTGATAATATTGTACTGTACAATAATGGCATGAATTCATTGCAATATACACCTATGGATACATAAAACTGGGCAATAACACAAATGCACAATATAATTGATTACCTTATGATTAGAATATTACTTTTATTAGGTACTTTAGTATTGGGTGCAGTAGTTTAGTGGATTTAAAAAGTAACTAATTTAAAATTAATAAACCAAGTTAATTTACTTAGTCAACTCGATGCTAAAATCCCTCAACTAAAAATAAAGTGCTTTGTCCATGTGCTCCTGTGGCGCAATCGGTCTGTGCGCGGTACTTATAAGACAGTATCTGTTGAGCAATCCTGAGGTTGTGAATTCAAGCCTCACCTGAAGCAAATGTAATTTTTTTTCTAATTTCATCAGTTAATGATTATCATCTGCTTCCTGAACATCCTGATATGAAGGCAGAAAAAAAACACAAACATGACTGTTTTTAAGTACCAGTACACACAGCTGCTTTGGTTCATATGCACTGTAAAAATTACTTTAGTTAGTCAACAAAATGGAATGCAAAAGACTACCTCTTTATTGGTAAAAGAGATGCATCAATCTGTTTTGCTGCAATGTAACATGAGGGTCCACACTATTAGGTCTGGATAGTACAATCACATTTCATGCTGGGATTTGTAAAGCAAAGAACACAAATAAATGGCTTTCCTATATTGCAACAATTAATGATTATACTAATGAAAAAATCAGTTTCACTCAAGATGTTACTAAGCCCCAGTGGCCTAATGGATAAGGCACTGGCCTCCTAAGCCAGGCATTGTGGGTTCAAGTCCCATCTGGGATGATAGGCTTTATTTCATTAAAATAATTTTGGAGATGTTCCTTTCATTCTTGCTTCATACTGTACAAATGGCTCCACCAGAAACTTTTATCTGCTTATCAATCCGGAACTGTTCAGCTTGCAAAATTATGGCCCAGTATCTAAAAGCAGACATTTATCCTAATGACATTGTGGATTAGTTTCCTGAAAAGTTTACTATCACCTGGGACAGTGGCTTCAAGTCCCATCTAGGATGCATGTTCCTTAGTTGCTCATTCTCATTCTAGAAGTTATGCTTTTTTTCAATTCAGGTGACTGTCTTAATTGTATTGCAGAAAATCCATATATACCAAAACATACCTATTAAGTTTTAATTGCAATTTAATATCAGAGTGGCTACAAAATAACAATTTCTATTGCAATTGCTGATGGGTTTCTTGAAGTCCTTTCATCCATGTCATCAAAAGGGTAATTTTCTGCTTTTTATATTTCTTTGGACACTGACTTTACTGACAATTTAGGTGCTTCAGACCAAAAAAACAATGTTTACCTTTAAATATAGAGCACAAGTGAGATTTAACTTATTTTTATTTAAAGATACTGCATTTTTTGGTATTATAGTGTATATTTTCCCTATGCAACATTAAAGTTACATATATCTATAGCAAATATTATTTAAGATAAATAAACAGGAATTATTTTACAATTTTGATAATATTGAACTGTACAACAATGGCATGAATTCATTGCAATATACACCTATGGATACATAAAACTGGGCAATAACACAAATGCACAATATAATTGATTACCTTATGATTAGAATATTACTTTTTTTAGGTACTTTATTATTGGGTGCAGTAGTTTAGTGGATTTAAAAAGTAACTAATTTAAAATGAATAAACCAAGTTAATTTACTTAGTCAACTCGATGCTAAAATCACTCAACTAAAAATAATGCACTTTGACCATGTGCTCCTGTGGCGCAATCGGTCTGTGCGCAGAACTTAAAAGACAGTATCTGTTGAGCAATGTTGAGGTTGTGAGTTCAAGCCTCACCTGGAGCAAATGTAATTTTTTTTCTAATGTCATCAGTTAATGATTATCATCTGCTTCCTGAACATTCTGATATGAAGGCAGAGAAAAAACACAAACATGACTGTTTTTAAGTACCAGTACACACAGCTGCTTTGGTTCATATGCAGTGTAAACATTACTTTAGTTAGTCAACAAAATGGAATGCAAAAGACTACCTCTTTATTGGTAAAAGAGTTGCATCAATCTGTTTTGCTGCAATGTAACATGAGGGTCCACACTATTAGGTCTGGATAGTACAATCACATTTCATGCTGGTATTTGTAAAGCAAAGAACACAAATAAACGATTAGTTTCCTGAAAAGTTTACTATCACCTGGGACAGTGGCTTCAAGTCCCATCTAGGATGCATGTTCCTTTGTTGCTCATTCTCATTCTAGAAGTTATGCTTTTTTTCAATTCAGGTGACTGTCTTAATGGTATTGCAGAAAATCCATATATACCAAAACATACCTATTAAGTTTTAATTGCAATTTAATATCAGAGTGGCTACAAAATAACAATTTCTATTGCAATTGCTGATGGGTTTCTTGAAGTCCTTTCATCCATGTCATCAAAAGGGTAATTTTCTGCTTTTTATATTTCTTTGGACACTGACTTTACTGACAATTTAGGTGCTTCAGACCAAAAAAACAATGTTTACCTTTAAATATAGAGCACAAGTGAGATTTAACTTATTTTTATTTAAAGATACTGCATTTTTTGGTATTATAGTGTATATTTTCCCTATGCAACATTAAAGTTACATATATCTATAGCAAATATTATTTAAGATAAATAAACAGGAATTATTTTACAATTTTGATAATATTGAACTGTACAACAATGGCATGAATTCATTGCAATATACACCTATGGATACATAAAACTGGGCAATAACACAAATGCACAATATAATTGATTACCTTATGATTAGAATATTACTTTTTTTAGGTACTTTATTATTGGGTGCAGTAGTTTAGTGGATTTAAAAAGTAACTAATTTAAAATGAATAAACCAAGTTAATTTACTTAGTCAACTCGATGCTAAAATCACTCAACTAAAAATAATGCACTTTGACCATGTGCTCCTGTGGCGCAATCGGTCTGTGTGCAGAACTTAAAAGACATTATCTGTGAGATTGTGAGTTCAAGCCTCACCTGGAGCAAATGTAAGTTTTTTTCTAATGTCATCAGTTAATGATTATCATCTGCTTCCTGAACATCCTGATATGAAGGCAGAAAAAAAACACAAACATGACTGTTTTTAAGTACCAGTACACACAGCTGCTTTGGTTCATATGCAGTGTAAACATTACTTTAGTTAGTCAACAAAATGGAATGCAAAAGACTACCTCTTTATTGGTAAAAGAGTTGCATCAATCTGTTTTGCTGCAATGTAACATGAGGGTCCACACTATTAGGTCTGGATAGTACAATCACATTTCATGCTGGGATTTGTAAAGCAAAGAACACAAATAAATGGCTTTCCTATATTGCAACAATTAATGATTATACTAATGAAAAAATCAGTTTCACTCAAGATGTTACTAAGCCCCAGTGGCCTAATGGATAAGGTACTGGCCTCCTAAGCCAGGCATTGTGGGTTCAAGTCCCATCTGGGATGATAGGCTTTATTTCTTTAAAATAATTTTGGAGATGTTCCTTTCATTCTTGCTTCATACTGCACAAATGGCTCCACCAGAAACTTTTATCTGCTTATCAATAAGGAACTGTTCAGCTTGCAAAATTATGGCCCAGTATCTAAAAGCAGACATTTATCCTAATGACATTGTGGATTAGTTTCCTGAAAAGTTTACTATCACCTGGGACAGTGGCTTCAAGTCCCATCTAGGATGCATGTTCCTTTGTTGCTCATTCTCATTCTAGAAGTTATGCTTTTTTTCAATTCAGGTGACTGTCTTAATGGTATTGCAGAAAATCCATATATACCAAAACATACCTATAAAGTTTTAATTGCAATTTAATATCAGAGTGGCTACAAAATAACAATTTCTATTGCAATTGCTGATGGGTTTCTTGAAGTCCTTTCATCCATGTCATCAAAAGGGTAATTTTCTGCTTTTTATATTTCTTTGGACACTGACTTTACTGACAATTTAGGTGCTTCAGACCAAAAAAACAATGTTTACCTTTAAATATAGAGCACAAGTGAGATTTAACTTATTTTTATTTAAAGATACTGCATTTTTTGGTATTATAGTGTATATTTTCCCTATGCAACATTAAAGTTACATATATCTATAGCAAATATTATTTAAGATAAATAAACAGGAATTATTTTACAATTTTGATAATATTGAACTGTACAACAATGGCATGAATTCATTGCAATATACACCTATGGATACATAAAACTGGGCAATAACACAAATGCACAATATAATTGATTACCTTATGATTAGAATATTACTTTTTTTAGGTACTTTATTATTGGGTGCAGTAGTTTAGTGGATTTAAAAAGCAACTAATTTAAAATGAATAAACCAAGTTAATTTACTTAGTCAACTCGATGCTAAAATCACTCAACTAAAAATAATGCACTTTGACCATGTGCTCCTGTGGCGCAATCGGTCTGTGCGCAGAACTTAAAAGACAGTATCTGTTGAGCAATGCTGAGGTTGTGAGTTCAAGCCTCACCTGGAGCAAATGTAATTTTTTTTCTAATGTCATCAGTTAATGATTATCATCTGCTTCCTGAACATCCTGATATGAAGGCAGAAAAAAAACACAAACATGACTGTTTTTAAGTACCAGTACACACAGCTGCTTTGGTTCATATGCAGTGTAAACATTACTTTAGTTAGTCAACAAAATGGAATGCAAAAGACTACCTCTTTATTGGTAAAAGAGTTGCATCAATCTGTTTTGCTGCAATGTAACATGAGGGTCCACACTATTAGGTCTGGATAGTACAATCACATTTCATGCTGGTATTTGTAAAGCAAAGAACACAAATAAACGATTAGTTTCCTGAAAAGTTTACTATCACCTGGGACAGTGGCTTCAAGTCCCATCTAGGATGCATGTTCCTTTGTTGCTCATTCTCATTCTAGAAGTTATGCTTTTTTTCAATTCAGGTGACTGTCTTAATGGTATTGCAGAAAATCCATATATACCAAAACATACCTATTAAGTTTTAATTGCAATTTAATATCAGAGTGGCTACAAAATAACAATTTCTATTGCAATTGCTGATGGGTTTCTTGAAGTCCTTTCATCCATGTCATCAAAAGGGTAATTTTCTGCTTTTTATGTTTCTTTGGACACTGACTTTACTGACAATTTAGGTGCTTCAGACCAAAAAAACAATGTTTACCTTTAAATATAGAGCACAAGTGAGATTTAACTTATTTTTATTTAAAGATACTGCATTTTTTGGTATTATAGTGTATATTTTCCCTATGCAACATTAAAGTTACATATATCTATAGCAAATATTATTTAAGATAAATAAACAGGAATTATTTTACAATTTTGATAATATTGAACTGTACAACAATGGCATGAATTCATTGCAATATACACCTATGGATACATAAAACTGGGCAATAACACAAATGCACAATATAATTGATTACCTTATGATTAGAATATTACTTTTTTTAGGTACTTTATTATTGGGTGCAGTAGTTTAGTGGATTTAAAAAGTAACTAATTTAAAATGAATAAACCAAGTTAATTTACTTAGTCAACTCGATGCTAAAATCACTCAACTAAAAATAATGCACTTTGACCATGTGCTCCTGTGGCGCAATCGGTCTGTGTGCAGAACTTAAAAGACAGTATCTGTGAGGTTGTGAGTTCAAGCCTCACCTGGAGCAAATGTAATTTTTTTTCTAATGTCATCAGTTAATGATTATCATCTGCTTCCTGAACATCCTGATATGAAGGCAGAAAAAAAACACAAACATGACTGTTTTTAAGTACCAGTACACACAGCTGCTTTGGTTCATATGCAGTGTAAACATTACTTTAGTTAGTCAACAAAATGGAATGCAAAAGACTACCTCTTTATTGGTAAAAGAGTTGCATCAATCTGTTTTGCTGCAATGTAACATGAGGGTCCACACTATTAGGTCTGGATAGTACAATCACATTTCATGCTGGGATTTGTAAAGCAAAGAACACAAATAAATGGCTTTCCTATATTGCAACAATTAATGATTATACTAATGAAAAAATCAGTTTCACTCAAGATGTTACTAAGCCCCAGTGGCCTAATGGATAAGGTACTGGCCTCCTAAGCCAGGCATTGTGGGTTCAAGTCCCATCTGGGATGATAGGCTTTATTTCTTTAAAATAATTTTGGAGATGTTCCTTTCATTCTTGCTTCATACTGCACAAATGGCTCCACCAGAAACTTTTATCTGCTTATCAATCCGGAACTGTTCAGCTTGCAAAATTATGGCCCAGTATCTAAAAGCAGACATTTATCCTAATGACATTGTGGATTAGTTTCCTGAAAAGTTTACTATCACCTGGGACAGTGGCTTCAAGTCCCATCTAGGATGTATGTTCCTTTGTTGCTCATTCTCATTCTAGAAGTTATGCTTTTTTTCAATTCAGGTGACTGTCTTAATGGTATTGCAGAAAATCCATATATACCAAAACATACCTATTAAGTTTTAATTGCAATTTAATATCAGAGTGGCTACAAAATAACAATTTCTATTGCAATTGCTGATGGGTTTCTTGAAGTCCTTTCATCCATGTCATCAAAAGGGTAATTTTCTGCCTTTTATATTTCTTTGGACACTGACTTTACTGACAATTTAGGTGCTTCAGACCAAAAAAACAATGTTTACCTTTAAATATAGAGCACAAGTGAGATTTAACTTATTTTTATTTAAAGATACTGCATTTTTTGGTATTATAGTGTATATTTTCCCTATTCAACATTAAAGTTACATATATCTATAGCAAATATTATTTAAGATAAATAAACAGGAATTATTTTACAATTTTGATAATATTGTACTGTACAATAATGGCATGAATTCATTGCAATATACACCTATGGATACATAAAACTGGGCAATAACACAAATGCACAATATAATTGATTACCTTATGATTAGAATATTACTTTTATTAGGTACTTTAGTATTGGGTGCAGTAGTTTAGTGGATTTAAAAAGTAACTAATTTAAAATTAATAAACCAAGTTAATTTACTTAGTCAACTCGATGCTAAAATCCCTCAACTAAAAATAAAGTGCTTTGTCCATGTGCTCCTGTGGCGCAATCGGTCTGTGCGCGGTACTTATAAGACAGTATCTGTTGAGCAATCCTGAGGTTGTGAATTCAAGCCTCACCTGAAGCAAATGTAATTTTTTTTCTAATTTCATCAGTTAATGATTATCATCTGCTTCCTGAACATCCTGATATGAAGGCAGAAAAAAAACACAAACATGACTGTTTTTAAGTACCAGTACACACAGCTGCTTTGGTTCATATGCACTGTAAAAATTACTTTAGTTAGTCAACAAAATGGAATGCAAAAGACTACCTCTTTATTGGTAAAAGAGATGCATCAATCTGTTTTGCTGCAATGTAACATGAGGGTCCACACTATTAGGTCTGGATAGTACAATCACATTTCATGCTGGGATTTGTAAAGCAAAGAACACAAATAAATGGCTTTCCTATATTGCAACAATTAATGATTATACTAATGAAAAAATCAGTTTCACTCAAGATGTTACTAAGCCCCAGTGGCCTAATGGATAAGGCACTGGCCTCCTAAGCCAGGCATTGTGGGTTCAAGTCCCATCTGGGATGATAGGCTTTATTTCATTAAAATAATTTTGGAGATGTTCCTTTCATTCTTGCTTCATACTGTACAAATGGCTCCACCAGAAACTTTTATCTGCTTATCAATCCGGAACTGTTCAGCTTGCAAAATTATGGCCCAGTATCTAAAAGCAGACATTTATCCTAATGACATTGTGGATTAGTTTCCTGAAAAGTTTACTATCACCTGGGACAGTGGCTTCAAGTCCCATCTAGGATGCATGTTCCTTAGTTGCTCATTCTCATTCTAGAAGTTATGCTTTTTTTCAATTCAGGTGACTGTCTTAATGGTATTGCAGAAAATCCATATATACCAAAACATACCTATTAAGTTTTAATTGCAATTTAATATCAGAGTGGCTACAAAATAACAATTTCTATTGCAATTGCTGATGGGTTTCTTGAAGTCCTTTCATCCATGTCATCAAAAGGGTAATTTTCTGCTTTTTATATTTCTTTGGACACTGACTTTACTGACAATTTAGGTGCTTCAGACCAAAAAAACAATGTTTACCTTTAAATATAGAGCACAAGTGAGATTTAACTTATTTTTATTTAAAGATACTGCATTTTTTGGTATTATAGTGTATATTTTACCTATGCAACATTAAAGTTACATATATCTATAGCAAATATTATTTAAGATAAATAAACAGGAATTATTTTACAATTTTGATAATATTGAACTGTACAACAATGGCATGAATTCATTGCAATATACACCTATGGATACATAAAACTGGGCAATAACACAAATGCACAATATAACTGATTACCTTATGATTAGAATATTACTTTTTTTAGGTACTTTATTATTGGGTGCAGTAGTTTAGTGGATTTAAAAAGTAACTAATTTAAAATGAATAAACCAAGTTAATTTACTTAGTCAACTCGATGCTAAAATCACTCAACTAAAAATAATGCACTTTGACCATGTGCTCCTGTGGCGCAATCGGTCTGTGCGCAGAACTTAAAAGACAGTATCTGTTGAGCAATGTTGAGGTTGTGAGTTCAAGCCTCACCTGGAGCAAATGTAATTTTTTTTCTAATGTCATCAGTTAATGATTATCATCTGCTTCCTGAACATTCTGATATGAAGGCAGAGAAAAAACACAAACATGACTGTTTTTAAGTACCAGTACACACAGCTGCTTTGGTTCATATGCAGTGTAAACATTACTTTAGTTAGTCAACAAAATGGAATGCAAAAGACTACCTCTTTATTGGTAAAAGAGTTGCATCAATCTGTTTTGCTGCAATGTAACATGAGGGTCCACACTATTAGGTCTGGATAGTACAATCACATTTCATGCTGGTATTTGTAAAGCAAAGAACACAAATAAACGATTAGTTTCCTAAAAAGTTTACTATCACCTGGGACAGTGGCTTCAAGTCCCATCTAGGATGCATGTTCCTTTGTTGCTCATTCTCATTCTAGAAGTTATGCTTTTTTTCAATTCAGGTGACTGTCTTAATGGTATTGCAGAAAATCCATATATACCAAAACATACCTATTAAGTTTTAATTGCAATTTAATATCAGAGTGGCTACAAAATAACAATTTCTATTGCAATTGCTGATGGGTTTCTTGAAGTCCTTTCATCCATGTCATCAAAAGGGTAATTTTCTGCTTTTTATATTTCTTTGGACACTGACTTTACTGACAATTTAGGTGCTTCAGACCAAAAAAACAATGTTTACCTTTAAATATAGAGCACAAGTGAGATTTAACTTATTTTTATTTAAAGATACTGCATTTTTTGGTATTATAGTGTATATTTTCCCTATGCAACATTAAAGTTACATATATCTATAGCAAATATTATTTAAGATAAATAAACAGGAATTATTTTACAATTTTGATAATATTGAACTGTACAACAATGGCATGAATTCATTGCAATATACACCTATGGATACATAAAACTGGGCAATAACACAAATGCACAATATAATTGATTACCTTATGATTAGAATATTACTTTTTTTAGGTACTTTATTATTGGGTGCAGTAGTTTAGTGGATTTAAAAAGTAACTAATTTAAAATGAATAAACCAAGTTAATTTACTTAGTCAACTCGATGCTAAAATCACTCAACTAAAAATAATGCACTTTGACCATGTGCTCCTGTGGCGCAATCGGTCTGTGCGCAGAACTTAAAAGACAGTATCTGTTGAGCAATGCTGAGGTTGTGAGTTCAAGCCTCACCTGGAGCAAATGTAATTTTTTTTCTAATGTCATCAGTTAATGATTATCATCTGCTTCCTGAACATCCTGATATGAAGGCAGAAAAAAAACACAAACATGACTGTTTTTAAGTACCAGTACACACAGCTGCTTTGGTTCATATGCAGTGTAAACATTACTTTAGTTAGTCAACAAAATGGAATGCAAAAGACTACCTCTTTATTGGTAAAAGAGTTGCATCAATCTGTTTTGCTGCAATGTAACATGAGGGTCCACACTATTAGGTCTGGATAGTACAATCACATTTTATGCTGGTATTTGTAAAGCAAAGAACACAAATAAACGATTAGTTTCCTGAAAAGTTTACTATCACCTGGGACAGTGGCTTCAAGTCCCATCTAGGATGCATGTTCCTTTGTTGCTCATTCTCATTCTAGAAGTTATGCTTTTTTTCAATTCAGGTGACTGTCTTAATGGTATTGCAGAAAATCCATATATACCAAAACATACCTATTAAGTTTTAATTGCAATTTAATATCAGAGTGGCTACAAAATAACAATTTCTATTGCAATTGCTGATGGGTTTCTTGAAGTCCTTTCATCCATGTCATCAAAAGGGTAATTTTCTGCCTTTTATATTTCTTTGGACACTGACTTTACTGACAATTTAGGTGCTTCAGACCAAAAAAACAATGTTTACCTTTAAATATAGAGCACAAGTGAGATTTAACTTATTTTTATTTAAAGATACTGCATTTTTTGGTATTATAGTGTATATTTTCCCTATGCAACATTAAAGTTACATATATCTATAGCAAATATTATTTAAGATAAATAAACAGGAATTATTTTACAATTTTGATAATATTGAACTGTACAACAATGGCATGAATTCATTGCAATATACACCTATGGATACATAAAACTGGGCAATAACACAAATGCACAATATAATTGATTACCTTATGATTAGAATATTACTTTTTTTAGGTACTTTATTATTGGGTGCAGTAGTTTAGTGGATTTAAAAAGTAACTAATTTAAAATGAATAAACCAAGTTAATTTACTTAGTCAACTCGATGCTAAAATCACTCAACTAAAAATAATGCACTTTGACCATGTGCTCCTGTGGCGCAATCGGTCTGTGCGCAGAACTTAAAAGACAGTATCTGTTGAGCAATGCTGAGGTTGTGAGTTCAAGCCTCACCTGGAGCAAATATAATTTTTTTTCTAATGTCATCAGTTAATGATTATCATCTGCTTCCTGAACATCCTGATATGAAGGCAGAAAAAAAACACAAACATGACTGTTTTTAAGTACCAGTACACACAGCTGCTTTGGTTCATATGCAGTGTAAACATTACTTTAGTTAGTCAACAAAATGGAATGCAAAAGACTACCTCTTTATTGGTAAAAGAGTTGCATCAATCTGTTTTGCTGCAATGTAACATGAGGGTCCACACTATTAGGTCTGGATAGTACAATCACATTTTATGCTGGTATTTGTAAAGCAAAGAACACAAATAAACGATTAGTTTCCTGAAAAGTTTACTATCACCTGGGACAGTGGCTTCAAGTCCCATCTAGGATGCATGTTCCTTTGTTGCTCATTCTCATTCTAGAAGTTATGCTTTTTTTCAATTCAGGTGACTGTCTTAATGGTATTGCAGAAAATCCATATATACCAAAACATACCTATTAAGTTTTAATTGCAATTTAATATCAGAGTGGCTACAAAATAACAATTTCTATTGCAATTGCTGATGGGTTTCTTGAAGTCCTTTCATCCATGTCATCAAAAGGGTAATTTTCTGCTTTTTATATTTCTTTGGACACTGACTTTACTGACAATTTAGGTGCTTCAGACCAAAAAAACAATGTTTACCTTTAAATATAGAGCACAAGTGAGATTTAACTTATTTTTATTTAAAGATACTGCATTTTTTGGTATTATAGTGTATATTTTCCCTATGCAACAATAAAGTTACATATATCTATAGCAAATATTATTTAAGATAAATAAACAGGAATTATTTTACAATTTTGATAATATTGAACTGTACAACAATGGCATGAATTCATTGCAATATACACCTATGGATACATAAAACTGGGCAATAACACAAATGCACAATATAATTGATTACCTTATGATTAGAATATTACTTTTATTAGGTACTTTATTATTGGGTGCAGTAGTTTAGTGGATTTAAAAAGTAACTAATTTAAAATGAATAAACCAAGTTAATTTACTTAGTCAACTCGATGCTAAAATCACTCAACTAAAAATAATGCACTTTGACCATGTGCTCCTGTGGCGCAATCGGTCTGTGCGCAGAACTTAAAAGACAGTATCTGTTGAGCAATGCTGAGGTTGTGAGTTCAAGCCTCACCTGGAGCAAATATAATTTTTTTTCTAATGTCATCAGTTAATGATTATCATCTGCTTCCTGAACATCCTGATATGAAGGCAGAAAAAAAACACAAACATGACTGTTTTTAAGTACCAGTACACACAGCTGCTTTGGTTCATATGCAGTGTAAACATTACTTTAGTTAGTCAACAAAATGGAATGCAAAAGACTACCTCTTTATTGGTAAAAGAGTTGCATCAATCTGTTTTGCTGCAATGTAACATGAGGGTCCACACTATTAGGTCTGGATAGTACAATCACATTTTATGCTGGTATTTGTAAAGCAAAGAACACAAATAAACGATTAGTTTCCTGAAAAGTTTACTATCACCTGGGACAGTGGCTTCAAGTCCCATCTAGGATGCATGTTCCTTTGTTGCTCATTCTCATTCTAGAAGTTATGCTTTTTTTCAATTCAGGTGACTGTCTTAATGGTATTGCAGAAAATCCATATATACCAAAACATACCTATTAAGTTTTAATTGCAATTTAATATCAGAGTGGCTACAAAATAACAATTTCTATTGCAATTGCTGATGGGTTTCTTGAAGTCCTTTCATCCATGTCATCAAAAGGGTAATTTTCTGCTTTTTATATTTCTTTGGACACTGACTTTACTGACAATTTAGGTGCTTCAGACCAAAAAAACAATGTTTACCTTTAAATATAGAGCACAAGTGAGATTTAACTTATTTTTATTTAAAGATACTGCATTTTTTGGTATTATAGTGTATATTTTCCCTATGCAACAATAAAGTTACATATATCTATAGCAAATATTATTTAAGATAAATAAACAGGAATTATTTTACAATTTTGATAATATTGAACTGTACAACAATGGCATGAATTCATTGCAATATACACCTATGGATACATAAAACTGGGCAATAACACAAATGCACAATATAATTGATTACCTTATGATTAGAATATTACTTTTATTAGGTACTTTATTATTGGGTGCAGTAGTTTAGTGGATTTAAAAAGTAACTAATTTAAAATGAATAAACCAAGTTAATTTACTTAGTCAACTCGATGCTAAAATCACTCAACTAAAAATAATGCGCTTTGACCATGTGCTCATGTGGCGCAATCGGTCTGTGCTGGGATTTGTAAAACAAAGAACACAAATAAACGGCTTTCCTATATCGCAACAATTAATGATTATACTAATGAAAAATTCAGTTTCACTCAAAGATGTTACTAAGCCCCAGTGGCCTAATGGATAAGGCACTGGCCTCCTAAGCCAGGGATTGTGGGTTCAAGTCCCATCTGGGGTGATAGGCTTTATTTCTTTAAAATAATTTTGGAGATGTTCCTTTCATTCTTGCTTCATACTGCACAAATGGCTCCACCAGAAACTTTTATCTGCTTATCAATCCGGAACTGTTCAGCTTGCAAAATTATGGCCCAGTATCTAAAAGCAGACATTTATCCTAATGACATTGTGGATTAGTTTCCTGAAAAGTTTACTATCACCTGGGACAGTGGCTTCAAGTCCCATCTAGGATGCATGTTCCTTTGTTGCTCATTCTCATTCTAGAAGTTATGCTTTTTTTCAATTCAGGTGACTGTCTTAATGGTATTGCAGAAAATCCATATATACCAAAACATACCTATTAAGTTTTAATTGCAATTTAATATCAGAGTGGCTACAAAATAACAATTTCTATTGCAATTGCTGATGGGTTTCTTGAAGTCCTTTCATCCATGTCATCAAAAGGGTAATTTTCTGCCTTTTATATTTCTTTGGACACTGACTTTACTGACAATTTAGGTGCTTCAGACCAAAAAAACAATGTTTACCTTTAAATATAGAGCACAAGTGAGATTTAACTTATTTTTATTTAAAGATACTGCATTTTTTGGTATTATAGTGTATATTTTCCCTATGCAACATTAAAGTTACATATATCTATAGCAAATATTATTTAAGATAAATAAACAGGAATTATTTTACAATTTTGATAATATTGAACTGTACAACAATGGCATGAATTCATTGCAATATACACCTATGGATACATAAAACTGGGCAATAACACAAATGCACAATATAATTGATTACCTTATGATTAGAATATTACTTTTTTTAGGTACTTTATTATTGGGTGCAGTAGTTTAGTGGATTTAAAAAGTAACTAATTTAAAATGAATAAACCAAGTTAATTTACTTAGTCAACTCGATGCTAAAATCACTCAACTAAAAATAATGCACTTTGACCATGTGCTCCTGTGGCGCAATCGGTCTGTGCGCAGAACTTAAAAGACAGTATCTGTTGAGCAATGCTGAGGTTGTGAGTTCAAGCCTCACCTGGAGCAAATATAATTTTTTTTCTAATGTCATCAGTTAATGATTATCATCTGCTTCCTGAACATCCTGATATGAAGGCAGAAAAAAAACACAAACATGACTGTTTTTAAGTACCAGTACACACAGCTGCTTTGGTTCATATGCAGTGTAAACATTACTTTAGTTAGTCAACAAAATGGAATGCAAAAGACTACCTCTTTATTGGTAAAAGAGTTGCATCAATCTGTTTTGCTGCAATGTAACATGAGGGTCCACACTATTAGGTCTGGATAGTACAATCACATTTTATGCTGGTATTTGTAAAGCAAAGAACACAAATAAACGATTAGTTTCCTGAAAAGTTTACTATCACCTGGGACAGTGGCTTCAAGTCCCATCTAGGATGCATGTTCCTTTGTTGCTCATTCTCATTCTAGAAGTTATGCTTTTTTTCAATTCAGGTGACTGTCTTAATGGTATTGCAGAAAATCCATATATACCAAAACATACCTATTAAGTTTTAATTGCAATTTAATATCAGAGTGGCTACAAAATAACAATTTCTATTGCAATTGCTGATGGGTTTCTTGAAGTCCTTTCATCCATGTCATCAAAAGGGTAATTTTCTGCTTTTTATATTTCTTTGGACACTGACTTTACTGACAATTTAGGTGCTTCAGACCAAAAAAACAATGTTTACCTTTAAATATAGAGCACAAGTGAGATTTAACTTATTTTTATTTAAAGATACTGCATTTTTTGGTATTATAGTGTATATTTTCCCTATGCAACAATAAAGTTACATATATCTATAGCAAATATTATTTAAGATAAATAAACAGGAATTATTTTACAATTTTGATAATATTGAACTGTACAACAATGGCATGAATTCATTGCAATATACACCTATGGATACATAAAACTGGGCAATAACACAAATGCACAATATAATTGATTACCTTATGATTAGAATATTACTTTTATTAGGTACTTTATTATTGGGTGCAGTAGTTTAGTGGATTTAAAAAGTAACTAATTTAAAATGAATAAACCAAGTTAATTTACTTAGTCAACTCGATGCTAAAATCACTCAACTAAAAATAATGCGCTTTGACCATGTGCTCATGTGGCGCAATCAGTCTGTGCTGGGATTTGTAAAACAAAGAACACAAATAAACGGCTTTCCTATATCGCAACAATTAATGATTATACTAATGAAAAATTCAGTTTCACTCAAAGATGTTACTAAGCCCCAGTGGCCTAATGGATAAGGCACTGGCCTCCTAAGCCAGGGATTGTGGGTTCAAGTCCCATCTGGGGTGATAGGCTTTATTTCTTTAAAATAATTTTGGAGATGTTCCTTTCATTCTTGCTTCATACTGCACAAATGGCTCCACCAGAAACTTTTATCTGCTTATCAATCCTGAACTGTTCAGCTTGCAAAATTATGGCCCAGTATCTAAAAGCAGACATTTATCCTAATGACATTGTGGATTAGTTTCCTGAAAAGTTTACTATCACCTGGGACAGTGGCTTCAAGTCCCATCTAGGATGCATGTTCCTTTGTTGCTCATTCTCATTCTAGAAGTTATGCTTTTTTTCAATTCAGGTGACTGTCTTAATGGTATTGCAGAAAATCCATATATACCAAAACATACCTATTAAGTTTTAATTGCAACTTAATATCAGAGTGGCTACAAAATAACAATTTCTATTGCAATTGCTGATGGGTTTCTTGAAGTCCTTTCATCCATGTCATCAAAAGGGTAATTTTCTGCTTTTTATATTTCTTTGGACACTGACTTTACTGACAATTTAGGTGCTTCAGACCAAAAAAACAATGTTTACCTTTAAATATAGAGCACAAGTGAGATTTAACTTATTTTTATTTAAAGATACTGCATTTTTTGGTATTATAGTGTATATTTTCCCTATGCAACATTAAAGTTACATATATCTATAGCAAATATTATTTAAGATAAATAAACAGGAATTATTTTACAATTTTGATAATATTGAACTGTACAACAGTGGCATGAATTCATTGCAATATACACCTATGGATACATAAAACTGGGCAATAACACAAATGCACAATATAATTGATTACCTTATGATTAGAATATTACTTTTATTAGGTACTTTATTATTGGGTGCAGTAGTTTAGTGGATTTAAAAAGTAACTAATTTAAAATGAATAAACCAAGTTAATTTACTTAGTCAACTCGATGCTAAAATCACTCAACTAAAAATAATGCGCTTTGACCATGTGCTCCTGTGGTGCAATCGGTCTGTGCACAGAACTTAAAAGACAGTATCTGTTGAGCAATGCTGAGGTTGTGAGTTCAAGCCTCACCTGGAGCAAATGTAATTTTTTTTCTAATGTCATCAGTTAATGATTATCATCTGCTTCCTGAACATCCTGATATGAAGGCAGAGAAAAAACACAAACATGACTGTTTTTAAGTACCAGTACACACAGCTGCTTTGGTTCATATGCAGTGTAAACATTACTTTAGTTAGTCAACAAAATGGAATGCAAAAGACTACCTCTTTATTGGTAAAAGAGTTGCATCAATCTGTTTTGCTGCAATGTAACATGAGGGTCCACACTATTAGGTCTGGATAGTACAATCACATTTCATGCTGGTATTTGTAAAGCAAAGAACACAAATAAACGATTAGTTTCCTGAAAAGTTTACTATCACCTGGGACAGTGGCTTCAAGTCCCATCTAGGATGCATGTTCCTTTGTTGCTCATTCTCATTCTAGAAGTTATGCTTTTTTTCAATTCAGGTGACTGTCTTAATGGTATTGCAGAAAATCCATATATACCAAAACATACCTATTAAGTTTTAATTGCAATTTAATATCAGAGTGGCTACAAAATAACAATGTCTATGGCAATTGCTGATGGGTTTCTTGAAGTCCTTTCATCCATGTCATCAAAAGGGTAATTTTCTGCTTTTTATATTTCTTTGGACACTGACTTTACTGACAATTTAGGTGCTTCAGACCAAAAAAACAATGTTTACCTTTAAATATAGAGCACAAGTGAGATTTAACTTATTTTTATTTAAAGATACTGCATTTTTTGGTATTATAGTGTATATTTTCCCTATGCAACATTAAAGTTACATATATCTATAGCAAATATTATTTAAGATAAATAAACAGGAATTATTTTACAATTTTGATAATATTGAACTGTACAACAGTGGCATGAATTCATTGCAATATACACCTATGGATACATAAAACTGGGCAATAACACAAATGCACAATATAATTGATTACCTTATGATTAGAATATTACTTTTATTAGGTACTTTATTATTGGGTGCAGTAGTTTAGTGGATTTAAAAAGTAACTAATTTAAAATGAATAAACCAAGTTAATTTACTTAGTCAACTCGATGCTAAAATCACTCAACTAAAAATAATGCGCTTTGACCATGTGCTCCTGTGGTGCAATCGGTCTGTGCGCAGAACTTAAAAGACAGTATCTGTTGAGCAATGCTGAGGTTGTGAGTTCAAGCCTCACCTGGAGCAAATGTAATTTTTTTTCTAATGTCATCAGTTAATGATTATCATCTGCTTCCTGAACATCCTGATATGAAGGCAGAAAAAAAACACAAACATGACTGTTTTTAAGTACCAGTACACACAGCTGCTTTGGTTCATATGCAGTGTAAACATTACTTTAGTTAGTCAACAAAATGGAATGCAAAAGACTACCTCTTTATTGGTAAAAGAGTTGCATCAATCTGTTTTGCTACAATGTAACATGAGGGTCCACACTATTAGGTCTGGATAGTACAATCACATTTCATGCTGGGATTTGTAAAGCAAAGAACACAAATAAACGGCTTTCCTATATCGCAACAATTAATGATTATACTAATGAAAAATTCAGTTTCACTCAAAGATGTTACTAAGCCCCAGTGGCCTAATGGATAAGGCACTGGCCTCCTAAGCCAGGGATTGTGGGTTCAAGTCCCATCTGGGGTGATAGGCTTTATTTCTTTAAAATAATTTTGGAGATGTTCCTTTCATTCTTGCTTCATACTGCACAAATGGCTCCATCATAAACTTTTATCTGCTTAACAATCCGGTACTGTTCAGCTTGCAAAATTATGGCCCAGTATCTAAAAGCAGACATTTATCCTAATGACATTGTGGATTAGTTTCCTGAAAAGTTTACTATCACCTGGGACAGTGGCTTCAAGTCCCATCTAGGATGCATGTTCCTTTGTTGCTCATTCTCATTCTAGAAGTTATGCTTTTTTTCAATTCAGGTGACTGTCTTAATGGTATTGCAGAAAATCCATATATACCAAAACATACCTATTAAGTTTTAATTGCAATTTAATATCAGAGTGGCTACAAAATAACAATTTCTATTGCAATTGCTGATGGGTTTCTTGAAGTCCTTTCATCCATGTCATCAAAAGGGTAATTTTCTGCTTTTTATATTTCTTTGGACACTGACTTTACTGACAATTTAGGTGCTTCAGACCAAAAAAACAATGTTTACCTTTAAATATAGAGCACAAGTGAGATTTAACTTATTTTTATTTAAAGATACTGCATTTTTTGGTATTATAGTGTATATTTTCCCTATGCAACATTAAAGTTACATATATCTATAGCAAATATTATTTAAGATAAATAAACAGGAATTATTTTACAATTTTGATAATATTGAACTGTACAACAATGGCATGAATTCATTGCAATATACACCTATGGATACATAAAACTGGGCAATAACACAAATGCACAATATAATTGATTACCTTATGATTAGAAAATTACTTTTTTTAGGTACTTTATTATTGGGTGCAGTAGTTTAGTGGATTTAAAAAGTAACTAATTTAAAATGAATAAACCAAGTTAATTTACTTAGTCAACTCGATGCTAAAATCACTCAACTAAAAATAATGCACTTTGACCATGTGCTCCTGTGGCGCAATCGGTCTGTGCGCAGAACTTAAAAGACAGTATCTGTTGAGCAATGCTGAGGTTGTGAGTTCAAGCCTCACCTGGAGCAAATTTAATTTTTTTTCTAATGTCATCAGTTAATGATTATCATCGGCTTCCTGAACATCCTGATATGAAGGCAGAAAAAAAACACAAACATGACTGTTTTTAAGTACCAGTACACACAGCTGCTTTGGTTCATATGCAGTGTAAACATTACTTTAGTTAGTCAACAAAATGGAATGCAAAAGACTACCTCTTTATTGGTAAAAGAGTTGCATCAATCTGTTTTGCTGCAATGTAACATGAGGGTCCACACTATTAGGTCTGGATAGTACAATCACATTTTATGCTGGTATTTGTAAAGCAAAGAACACAAATAAACGATTAGTTTCCTGAAAAGTTTACTATCACCTGGGACAGTGGCTTCAAGTCCCATCTAGGATGCATGTTCCTTTGTTGCTCATTCTCATTCTAGAAGTTATGCTTTTTTTCAATTCAGGTGACTGTCTTAATGGTATTGCAGAAAATCCATATATACCAAAACATACCTATTAAGTTTTAATTGCAATTTAATATCAGAGTGGCTACAAAATAACAATTTCTATTGCAATTGCTGATGGGTTTCTTGAAGTCCTTTCATCCATGTCATCAAAAGGGTAATTTTCTGCCTTTTATATTTCTTTGGACACTGACTTTACTGACAATTTAGGTGCTTCAGACCAAAAAAACAATGTTTACCTTTAAATATAGAGCACAAGTGAGATTTAACTTATTTTTATTTAAAGATACTGCATTTTTTGGTATTATAGTGTATATTTTCCCTATGCAACATTAAAGTTACATATATCTATAGCAAATATTATTTAAGATAAAAAAACAGGAATTATTTTACAATTTTGATAATATTGAACTGTACAACAATGGCATGAATTCATTGCAATATACACCTATGGATACATAAAACTGGGCAATAACACAAATGCACAATATAATTGATTACCTTATGATTAGAATATTACTTTTTTTAGGTACTTTATTATTGGGTGCAGTAGTTTAGTGGATTTAAAAAGTAACTAATTTAAAATGAATAAACCAAGTTAATTTACTTAGTCAACTCGATGCTAAAATCACTCAACTAAAAATAATGCACTTTGACCATGTGCTCCTGTGGCGCAATCGGTCTGTGCGCAGAACTTAAAAGACAGTATCTGTTGAGCAATGCTGAGGTTGTGAGTTCAAGCCTCACCTGGAGCAAATGTAATTTTTTTTCTAATGTCATCAGTTAATGATTATCATCTGCTTCCTGAACATCCTGATATGAAGGCAGAAAAAAAACACAAACATGACTGTTTTTAAGTACCAGTACACACAGCTGCTTTGGTTCATATGCAGTGTAAACATTACTTTAGTTAGTCAACAAAATGGAATGCAAAAGACTACCTCTTTATTGGTAAAAGAGTTGCATCAATCTGTTTTGCTGCAATGTAACATGAGGGTCCACACTATTAGGTCTGGATAGTACAATCACATTTTATGCTGGTATTTGTAAAGCAAAGAACACAAATAAACGATTAGTTTCCTGAAAAGTTTACTATCACCTGGGACAGTGGCTTCAAGTCCCATCTAGGATGCATGTTCCTTTGTTGCTCATTCTCATTCTAGAAGTTATGCTTTTTTTCAATTCAGGTGACTGTCTTAATGGTATTGCAGAAAATCCATATATACCAAAACATACCTATTAAGTTTTAATTGCAATTTAATATCAGAGTGGCTACAAAATAACAATTTCTATTGCAATTGCTGATGGGTTTCTTGAAGTCCTTTCATCCATGTCATCAAAAGGGTAATTTTCTGCCTTTTATATTTCTTTGGACACTGACTTTACTGACAATTTAGGTGCTTCAGACCAAAAAAACAATGTTTACCTTTAAATATAGAGCACAAGTGAGATTTAACTTATTTTTATTTAAAGATACTGCATTTTTTGGTATTATAGTGTATATTTTCCCTATGCAACATTAAAGTTACATATATCTATAGCAAATATTATTTAAGATAAAAAAACAGGAATTATTTTACAATTTTGATAATATTGAACTGTACAACAATGGCATGAATTCATTGCAATATACACCTATGGATACATAAAACTGGGCAATAACACAAATGCACAATATAATTGATTACCTTATGATTAGAATATTACTTTTTTTAGGTACTTTATTATTGGGTGCAGTAGTTTAGTGGATTTAAAAAGTAACTAATTTAAAATGAATAAACCAAGTTAATTTACTTAGTCAACTCGATGCTAAAATCACTCAACTAAAAATAATGCACTTTGACCATGTGCTCCTGTGGCGCAATCGGTCTGTGCGCAGAACTTAAAAGACAGTATCTGTTGAGCAATGCTGAGGTTGTGAGTTCAAGCCTCACCTGGAGCAAATGTAATTTTTTTTCTAATGTCATTAGTTAATGATTATCATCTGCTTCCTGAACATCCTGATATGAAGGCAGAAAAAAAACACAAACATGACTGTTTTTAAGTACCAGTACACACAGCTGCTTTGGTTCATATGCAGTGTAAACATTACTTTAGTTAGTCAACAAAATGGAATGCAAAAGACTACCTCTTTATTGGTAAAAGAGTTGCATCAATCTGTTTTGCTGCAATGTAACATGAGGGTCCACACTATTAGGTCTGGATAGTACAATCACATTTTATGCTGGTATTTGTAAAGCAAAGAACACAAATAAACGATTAGTTTCCTGAAAAGTTTACTATCACCTGGGACAGTGGCTTCAAGTCCCATCTAGGATGCATGTTCCTTTGTTGCTCATTCTCATTCTAGAAGTTATGCTTTTTTTCAATTCAGGTGACTGTCTTAATGGTATTGCAGAAAATCCATATATACCAAAACATACCTATTAAGTTTTAATTGCAATTTAATATCAGAGTGGCTACAAAATAACAATTTCTATTGCAATTGCTGATGGGTTTCTTGAAGTCCTTTCATCCATGTCATCAAAAGGGTAATTTTCTGCTTTTTATATTTCTTTGGACACTGACTTTACTGACAATTTAGGTGCTTCAGACCAAAAAAACAATGTTTACCTTTAAATATAGAGCACAAGTGAGATTTAACTTATTTTTATTTAAAGATACTGCATTTTTTGGTATTATAGTGTATATTTTCCCTATGCAACAATAAAGTTACATATATCTATAGCAAATATTATTTAAGATAAATAAACAGGAATTATTTTACAATTTTGATAATATTGAACTGTACAACAATGGCATGAATTCATTGCAATATACACCTATGGATACATAAAACTGGGCAATAACACAAATGCACAATATAATTGATTACCTTATGATTAGAATATTACTTTTATTAGGTACTTTATTATTGGGTGCAGTAGTTTAGTGGATTTAAAAAGTAACTAATTTAAAATGAATAAACCAAGTTAATTTACTTAGTCAACTCGATGCTAAAATCACTCAACTAAAAATAATGCGCTTTGACCATGTGCTCATGTGGCGCAATCGGTCTGTGCTGGGATTTGTAAAACAAAGAACACAAATAAACGGCTTTCCTATATCGCAACAATTAATGATTATACTAATGAAAAATTCAGTTTCACTCAAAGATGTTACTAAGCCCCAGTGGCCTAATGGATAAGGCACTGGCCTCCTAAGCCAGGGATTGTGGGTTCAAGTCCCATCTGGGGTGATAGGCTTTATTTCTTTAAAATAATTTTGGAGATGTTCCTTTCATTCTTGCTTCATACTGCACAAATGGCTCCACCAGAAACTTTTATCTGCTTATCAATCCTGAACTGTTCAGCTTGCAAAATTATGGCCCAGTATCTAAAAGCAGACATTTATCCTAATGACATTGTGGATTAGTTTCCTGAAAAGTTTACTATCACCTGGGACAGTGGCTTCAAGTCCCATCTAGGATGCATGTTCCTTTGTTGCTCATTCTCATTCTAGAAGTTATGCTTTTTTTCAATTCAGGTGACTGTCTTAATGGTATTGCAGAAAATCCATATATACCAAAACATACCTATTAAGTTTTAATTGCAATTTAATATCAGAGTGGCTACAAAATAACAATTTCTATTGCAATTGCTGATGGGTTTCTTGAAGTCCTTTCATCCATGTCATCAAAAGGGTAATTTTCTGCTTTTTATATTTCTTTGGACACTGACTTTACTGACAATTTAGGTGCTTCAGACCAAAAAAACAATGTTTACCTTTAAATATAGAGCACAAGTGAGATTTAACTTATTTTTATTTAAAGATACTGCATTTTTTGGTATTATAGTGTATATTTTCCCTATGCAACATTAAAGTTACATATATCTATAGCAAATATTATTTAAGATAAATAAACAGGAATTATTTTACAATTTTGATAATATTGAACTGTACAACAATGGCATGAATTCATTGCAATATACACCTATGGATACATAAAACTGGGCAATAACACAAATGCACAATATAATTGATTACCTTATGATTAGAATATTACTTTTTTTAGGTACTTTATTATTGGGTGCAGTAGTTTAGTGGATTTAAAAAGTAACTAATTTAAAATGAATAAACCAAGTTAATTTACTTAGTCAACTCGATGCTAAAATCACTCAACTAAAAATAATGCGCTTTGACCATGTGCTCCTGTGGTGCAATCGGTCTGTGCGCAGAACTTAAAAGACAGTATCTGTTGAGCAATGCTGAGGTTGTGAGTTCAAGCCTCACCTGGAGCAAATGTAATTTTTTTTCTAATGTCATCAGTTAATGATTATCATCTGCTTCCTGAACATCCTGATATGAAGGCAGAGAAAAAACACAAACATGACTGTTTTTAAGTACCAGTACACACAGCTGCTTTGGTTCATATGCAGTGTAAACATTACTTTAGTTAGTCAACAAAATGGAATGCAAAAGACTACCTCTTTATTGGTAAAAAAGTTGCATCAATCTGTTTTGCTGCAATGTAACATGAGGGTCCACACTATTAGGTCTGGATAGTACAATCACATTTCATGCTGGTATTTGTAAAGCAAAGAACACAAATAAACGATTAGTTTCCTGAAAAGTTTACTATCACCTGGGACAGTGGCTTCAAGTCCCATCTAGGATGCATGTTCCTTTGTTGCTCATTCTCATTCTAGAAGTTATGCTTTTTTTCAATTCAGGTGACTGTCTTAATGGTATTGCAGAAAATCCATATATACCAAAACATACCTATTAAGTTTTAATTGCAATTTAATATCAGAGTGGCTACAAAATAACAATTTCTATTGCAATTGCTGATAGGTTTCTTGAAGTCCTTTCATCCATGTCATCAAAAGGGTAATTTTCTGCTTTTTATATTTCTTTGGACACTGACTTTACTGACAATTTAGGTGCTTCAGACCAAAAAAACAATGTTTACCTTTAAATATAGAGCACAAGTGAGATTTAACTTATTTTTATTTAAAGATACTGCATTTTTTGGTATTATAGTGTATATTTTCCCTATGCAACATTAAAGTTACATATATCTATAGCAAATATTATTTAAGATAAATAAACAGGAATTATTTTACAATTTTGATAATATTGAACTGTACAACAGTGGCATGAATTCATTGCAATATACACCTATGGATACATAAAACTGGGCAATAACACAAATGCACAATATAATTGATTACCTTATGATTAGAATATTACTTTTATTAGGTACTTTATTATTGGGTGCAGTAGTTTAGTGGATTTAAAAAGTAACTAATTTAAAATGAATAAACCAAGTTAATTTACTTAGTCAACTCGATGCTAAAATCACTCAACTAAAAATAATGCGCTTTGACCATGTGCTCCTGTGGTGCAATCGGTCTGTGCGCAGAACTTAAAAGACAGTATCTGTTGAGCAATGCTGAGGTTGTGAGTTCAAGCCTCACCTGGAGCAAATGTAATTTTTTTTCTAATGTCATCAGTTAATGATTATCATCTGCTTCCTGAACATCCTGATATGAAGGCAGAAAAAAAACACAAACATGACTGTTTTTAAGTACCAGTACACACAGCTGCTTTGGTTCATATGCAGTGTAAACATTACTTTAGTTAGTCAACAAAATGGAATGCAAAAGACTACCTCTTTATTGGTAAAAGAGTTGCATCAATCTGTTTTGCTACAATGTAACATGAGGGTCCACACTATTAGGTCTGGATAGTACAATCACATTTCATGCTGGGATTTGTAAAGCAAAGAACACAAATAAACGGCTTTCCTATATCGCAACAATTAATGATTATACTAATGAAAAATTCAGTTTCACTCAAAGATGTTACTAAGCCCCAGTGGCCTAATGGATAAGGCACTGGCCTCCTAAGCCAGGGATTGTGGGTTCAAGTCCCATCTGGGGTGATAGGCTTTATTTCTTTAAAATAATTTTGGAGATGTTCCTTTCATTCTTGCTTCATACTGCACAAATGGCTCCACCAGAAACTTTTATCTGCTTATCAATCCTGAACTGTTCAGCTTGCAAAATTATGGCCCAGTATCTAAAAGCAGACATTTATCCTAATGACATTGTGGATTAGTTTCCTGAAAAGTTTACTATCACCTGGGACAGTGGCTTCAAGTCCCATCTAGGATGCATGTTCCTTTGTTGCTCATTCTCATTCTAGAAGTTATGCTTTTTTTCAATTCAGGTGACTGTCTTAATGGTATTGCAGAAAATCCATATATACCAAAACATACCTATTAAGTTTTAATTGCAACTTAATATCAGAGTGGCTACAAAATAACAATTTCTATTGCAATTGCTGATGGGTTTCTTGAAGTCCTTTCATCCATGTCATCAAAAGGGTAATTTTCTGCTTTTTATATTTCTTTGGACACTGACTTTACTGACAATTTAGGTGCTTCAGACCAAAAAAACAATGTTTACCTTTAAATATAGAGCACAAGTGAGATTTAACTTATTTTTATTTAAAGATACTGCATTTTTTGGTATTATAGTGTATATTTTCCCTATGCAACATTAAAGTTACATATATCTATAGCAAATATTATTTAAGATAAATAAACAGGAATTATTTTACAATTTTGATAATATTGAACTGTACAACAGTGGCATGAATTCATTGCAATATACACCTATGGATACATAAAACTGGGCAATAACACAAATGCACAATATAATTGATTACCTTATGATTAGAATATTACTTTTATTAGGTACTTTATTATTGGGTGCAGTAGTTTAGTGGATTTAAAAAGTAACTAATTTAAAATGAATAAACCAAGTTAATTTACTTAGTCAACTCGATGCTAAAATCACTCAACTAAAAATAATGCGCTTTGACCATGTGCTCCTGTGGTGCAATCGGTCTGTGCGCAGAACTTAAAAGACAGTATCTGTTGAGCAATGCTGAGGTTGTGAGTTCAAGCCTCACCTGGAGCAAATGTAATTTTTTTTCTAATGTCATCAGTTAATGATTATCATCTGCTTCCTGAACATCCTGATATGAAGGCAGAGAAAAAACACAAACATGACTGTTTTTAAGTACCAGTACACACAGCTGCTTTGGTTCATATGCAGTGTAAACATTACTTTAGTTAGTCAACAAAATGGAATGCAAAAGACTACCTCTTTATTGGTAAAAGAGTTGCATCAATCTGTTTTGCTGCAATGTAACATGAGGGTCCACACTATTAGGTCTGGATAGTACAATCACATTTCATGCTGGTATTTGTAAAGCAAAGAACACAAATAAACGATTAGTTTCCTGAAAAGTTTACTATCACCTGGGACAGTGGCTTCAAGTCCCATCTAGGATGCATGTTCCTTTGTTGCTCATTCTCATTCTAGAAGTTATGCTTTTTTTCAATTCAGGTGACTGTCTTAATGGTATTGCAGAAAATCCATATATACCAAAACATACCTATTAAGTTTTAATTGCAATTTAATATCAGAGTGGCTACAAAATAACAATGTCTATGGCAATTGCTGATGGGTTTCTTGAAGTCCTTTCATCCATGTCATCAAAAGGGTAATTTTCTGCTTTTTATATTTCTTTGGACACTGACTTTACTGACAATTTAGGTGCTTCAGACCAAAAAAACAATGTTTACCTTTAAATATAGAGCACAAGTGAGATTTAACTTATTTTTATTTAAAGATACTGCATTTTTTGGTATTATAGTGTATATTTTCCCTATGCAACATTAAAGTTACATATATCTATAGCAAATATTATTTAAGATAAATAAACAGGAATTATTTTACAATTTTGATAATATTGAACTGTACAACAGTGGCATGAATTCATTGCAATATACACCTATGGATACATAAAACTGGGCAATAACACAAATGCACAATATAATTGATTACCTTATGATTAGAATATTACTTTTATTAGGTACTTTATTATTGGGTGCAGTAGTTTAGTGGATTTAAAAAGTAACTAATTTAAAATGAATAAACCAAGTTAATTTACTTAGTCAACTCGATGCTAAAATCACTCAACTAAAAATAATGCGCTTTGACCATGTGCTCCTGTGGTGCAATCGGTCTGTGCGCAGAACTTAAAAGACAGTATCTGTTGAGCAATGCTGAGGTTGTGAGTTTAAGCCTCACCTGGAGCAAATGTAATTTTTTTTCTAATGTCATCAGTTAATGATTATCATCTGCTTCCTGAACATCCTGATATGAAGGCAGAAAAAAAACACAAACATGACTGTTTTTAAGTACCAGTACACACAGCTGCTTTGGTTCATATGCAGTGTAAACATTACTTTAGTTAGTCAACAAAATGGAATGCAAAAGACTACCTCTTTATTGGTAAAAGAGTTGCATCAATCTGTTTTGCTACAATGTAACATGAGGGTCCACACTATTAGGTCTGGATAGTACAATCACATTTCATGCTGGGATTTGTAAAGCAAAGAACACAAATAAACGGCTTTCCTATATCGCAACAATTAATGATTATACTAATGAAAAATTCAGTTTCACTCAAAGATGTTACTAAGCCCCAGTGGCCTAATGGATAAGGCACTGGCCTCCTAAGCCAGGGATTGTGGGTTCAAGTCCCATCTGGGGTGATAGGCTTTATTTGTAAAGCAAAGAACACAAATAAACGTTTAGTTTCCTGAAAAGTTTACTATCACCTGGGACAGTGGCTTCAAGTCCCATCTAGGATGCATGTTCCTTTGTTGCTCATTCTCATTCTAGAAGTTATGCTTTTTTTCAATTCAGGTGACTGTCTTAATGGTATTGCAGAAAATCCATATATACCAAAACATACCTATTAAGTTTTAATTGCAATTTAATATCAGAGTGGCTACAAAATAACAATGTCTATGGCAATTGCTGATGGGTTTCTTGAAGTCCTTTCATCCATGTCATCAAAAGGGTAATTTTCTGCTTTTTATATTTCTTTGGACACTGACTTTACTGACAATTTAGGTGCTTCAGACCAAAAAAACAATGTTTACCTTTAAATATAGAGCACAAGTGAGATTTAACTTATTTTTATTTAAAGATACTGCATTTTTTGGTATTATAGTGTATATTTTCCCTATGCAACATTAAAGTTACATATATCTATAGCAAATATTATTTAAGATAAATAAACAGGAATTATTTTACAATTTTGATAATATTGAACTGTACAACAGTGGCATGAATTCATTGCAATATACACCTATGGATACATAAAACTGGGCAATAACACAAATGCACAATATAATTGATTACCTTATGATTAGAATATTACTTTTATTAGGTACTTTATTATTGGGTGCAGTAGTTTAGTGGATTTAAAAAGTAACTAATTTAAAATGAATAAACCAAGTTAATTTACTTAGTCAACTCGATGCTAAAATCACTCAACTAAAAATAATGCGCTTTGACCATGTGCTCCTGTGGTGCAATCGGTCTGTGCGCAGAACTTAAAAGACAGTATCTGTTGAGCAATGCTGAGGTTGTGAGTTTAAGCCTCACCTGGAGCAAATGTAACTTTTTTTCTAATGTCATCAGTTAGTGATTATCATCTGCTTCCTGAACATCCTGATATGAAGGCAGAAAAAAAACACAAACATGACTGTTTTTAAGTACCAGTACACACAGCTGCTTTGGTTCATATGCAGTGTAAACATTACTTTAGTTAGTCAACAAAATGGAATGCAAAAGACTACCTCTTTATTGGTAAAAGAGTTGCATCAATCTGTTTTGCTGCAATGTAACATGAGGGTCCACACTATTAGGTCTGGATAGTACAATCACATTTCATGCTGGGATTTGTAAAGCAAAGAACACAAATAAATGGCTTTCCTATATTGCAACAATTAATGATTATACTAATGAAAAAATCAGTTTCACTCAAAGATGTTACTAAGCCCCAGTGGCCTAATGGATAAGGCACTGGCCTCCTAAGCCAGGGATTGTGGGTTCAAGTCCCATCTGGGGTGATAGGCTTTATTTCTTTAAAATAATTTTGGAGATGTTCCTTTCATTCTTGCTTCATACTGCACAAATGGCTCCACCAGAAACTTTTATCTGCTTATCAATCCAGAACTGTTCAGCTTGCAAAATTATGGCCCAGTATCTAAAAGCAGACATTTATCCTAATGACACTGTGGATTAGTTTTCTGAAAAGTTTACTATCACCTGGGACAGTGGCTTCAAGTCCCATCTAGGATGCATGTTCCTTTGTTGCTCATTCTCATTCTAGAAGTTATGCTTTTTTTCAATTCAGGTGACTGTCTTAATGGTATTGCAGAAAATCCATATATACCAAAACATACCTATTAAGTTTTAATTGCAATTTAATATCAGAGTGGCTACAAAATAACAATTTCTATTGCAATTGCTGATGGGTTTCTTGAAGTCCTTTCATCCATGTCATCAAAATGGTAATTTTCTGCCTTTTATATTTCTTTGGACACTGACTTTACTGACAATTTAGGTGCTTCAGACCAAAAAAACAATGTTTACCTTTAAATATAGAGCACAAGTGAGATTTAACTTATTTTTATTTAAAGATACTGCATTTTTTGGTATTATAGTGTATATTTTCCCTATGCAACATTAAAGTTACATATATCTATAGCAAATATTATTTAAGATAAATAAACAGGAATTATTTTACAATTTTGATAATATTGTACTGTACAACAGTGGCATGAATTCATTGCAATGGATATGGATACATAAATCTGGGCAATAACACAAATGCACAATATAATTGATTACCTTATAATTAGAATATTACTTTTATTTGGTACTTTAGTATTGGGTGCAGTAGTTTAGTGGATTTAAAAAGTAACTCATTTAAAATTAATAAACCAAGTTAAGTTACTTAGTCAACTCGATGCTAAAATCACTCAACTAAAAATAATGCGCTTTGTCCTTTTACTCCTGTGGCCCAATCGGTCTGTGTGCGGTACTTATAAGACAGTATCTGTTGAGCAATGCTGAGGTTGTGAGTTCAAGCCTCACCTGGAGCAAATGTAATTTTTTTTCTAATGTCATCAGTTAATGATTATCATCTGCTACCTGAACATCCTGATATGAAGGCAGAAAAAAAAACTCAAACATGACTGTTTTTAAGGTACCAGTACACACAGCTGCTTTGGTTCATATGCACTGTAAACATTACTTTAGTTAGTCAACAAAATGGAATGCAAAAGACTACCTCTTTATTGGTAAAAGAGATGCATCAATCTGTTTTGCTGCAATGTAACATGAGGGTCCACACTATTAGGTCTGGATAGTACAATCACATTTCATGCTGGGATTTGTAAAGCAAAGAACACAAATAAACGGCTTTCCTATATCGCAACAATTAATGATTATACTAATGAAAAATTCAGTTTCACTCAAAGATGTTACTAAGCCCCAGTGGCCTAATGGATAAGGCACTGGCCTCCTAAGCCAGGGATTGTGGGTTCAAGTCCCATCTGGGGTGGTAGGCTTTATTTCATTAAAATAATTTTGGAGATATTCCTTTCATTCTTGCTTCATACTGCACAAATGGCTCCACCAGAAACTTTTATCTGCTTATCAATCCGGAACTGTTCAGCTTGCAAAATTATGGCCCAGTATCTAAAAGCAGACATTTATCCTAATGACATTGTGGATTAGTTTTCTGAAAAGTTTACTATCACCTGGGACAGTGGCTTCAAGTCCCATCTAGGATGCATGTTCCTTTGTTGCTCATTCTCATTCTAGAAGTTATGCTTTTTTTCAATTCAGGTGACTGTCTTAATGGTATTGCAGAAAATCCATATATACCAAAACATACCTATTAAGTTTTAATTGCAATTTAATATCAGAGTGGCTACAAAATAACAATTTCTATTGCAATTGTTGATGGGTTTCTTGAAGTCCTCTCATCCATGTCATCAAAATGGTAATTTTCTGCCTTTTATATTTCTTTGGACACTGACTTTACTGACAATTTAGGTGCTTCAGACCAAAAAAACAATGTTTACCTTTAAATATAGAGCACAAGTGAGATTTAACTTATTTTTATTTAAAGATACTGCATTTTTTGGTATTATAGTGTATATTTTCCCTATGCAACATTAAAGTTACATATATCTATAGCAAATATTATTTAAGATAAATAAACAGGAATTATTTTACAATTTTGACAATATTGTACTGTACAACAGTGGCATGAATTCATTGCAATATACACCTATGGATACATAAAACTGGGCAATAACACAAATGCACAGTATAATTGATTACCTTATAATTAGAATATTACTTTTATTTGGTACTTTAGTATTGGGTGCAGTAGTTTAGTGGATTTAAAAAGTAACTCATTTCAAATTAATAAACCAAGTTAATTTACTTAGTCAACTCGATGCTAAAATCACTCAACTAAAAATAATGCGCTTTGTCCATTTACTCCTGTGGCCCAATCGGTCTGTGTGCGGTACTTATAAGACAGTATCTGTTGAGCAATGCTGACGTTGTGAGTTCAAGCCTCACCTGGAGCAAATGTAATTTTTTTTCTAATGTCATCAGTTAATGATTATCATCTGCTACCTGAACATCCTGATATGAAGGCAGAAAAAAAAACTCAAACATGACTGTTTTTAAGGTACCAGTACACACAGCTGCTTTGGTTCATATGCACTGTAAACATTACTTTAGTTAGTCAACAAAATGGAATGCAAAAGACTTCCTCTTTATTGGTAAAAGAGTTGCATCAATCTGTTTTGCTGCAATGTAACATGAGGGTCCACACTATTAGGTCTGGATAGTACAATCACATTTCATGCTGGGATTTGTAAAGCAAAGAACACAAATAAACGGCTTTCCTATATTGCAACAATTAATGATTATACTAATGAAAAGATGTTACTAAGCCCCAGTGGCCTAATGGATAAGGCACTGGACTCCTAAGCCAGGGATTGTGGGTTCAAGTCCCATCTGGGGTGGTAGGCTTTATTTCATTAAAATAATTTTGGAGATGTTCCTTTCATTCTTGCTTCATACTGCACAAATGGCTCCACCAGAAACTTTTATCTGCTTATCAATCCAGAACTGTTCAGCTTGCAAAATTATGGCCCAGTATCTAAAAGCAGACATTTATCCTAATGACATTGTGGATTAGTTTTCTGAAAAGTTTACTATCACCTGGGACAGTGGCTTCAAGTCCCATCTAGGATGCATGTTCCTTTGTTGCTCATTCTCATTCTAGAAGTTATGCTTTTTTTCAATTCAGGTGACTGTCTTAATGGTATTGCAGAAAATCCATATATACCAAAACATACCTATTAAGTTTTAATTGCAATTTAATATCAGAGTGGCTACAAAATAACAATTTCTATTGCAATTGCTGATGGGTTTCTTGAAGTCCTTTCATCCATGTCATCAAAAGGGTAATTTTCTGCCTTTTATATTTCTTTGGACACTGACTTTACTGACAATTTAGGTGCTTCAGACCAAAAAAACAATGTTTACCTTTAAATATAGAGCACAAGTGAGATTTAACTTATTTTTATTTAAAGATACTGCATTTTTTGGTATTATAGTGTATATTTTCCCTATGCAACATTAAAGTTACATATATCTATAGCAAATATTATTTAAGATAAATAAACAGGAATTATTTTACAATTTTGATAATATTGTACTGTACAATAATGGCATGAATTCATTGCAATATACACCTATGGATACATAAAACTGGGCAATAACACAAATGCACAATATAATTGATTACCTTATGATTAGAATATTACTTTTATTAGGTACTTTAGTAGTGGGTGCAGTAGTTTAGTGGATTTAAAAAGTAACTAATTTAAAATTAATAAACCAAGTTAATTTACTTAGTCAACTCGATGCTAAAATCCCTCAACTAAAAATAAAGTGCTTTGTCCATGTGCTCCTGTGGCGCAATCGGTCTGTGCGCCGTACTTATAAGACAGTATCTGTTGAGCAATTCTGAGGTTGTGAATTCAAGCCTCACCTGAAGCAAATGTAATTTTTTTTCTAATTTCATCAGTTAATGATTATCATCTGCTTCCTGAACATCCTGATATGAAGGCAGAAAAAAAACACAAACATGACTGTTTTTAAGTACCAGTACACACAGCTGCTTTGGTTCATATGCACTGTAAAAATTACTTTAGTTAGTCAACAAAATGGAATGCAAAAGACTACCTCTTTATTGGTAAAAGAGATGCATCAATCTGTTTTGCTGCAATGTAACATGAGGGTCCACACTATTAGGTCTGGATAGTACAATCACATTTCATGCTGGGATTTGTAAAGCAAAGAACACAAATAAATGGCTTTCCTATATTGCAACAATTAATGATTATACTAATGAAAAAATCAGTTTCACTCAAAGATGTTACTAAGCCCCAGTGGCCTAATGGATAAGGCACTGGCCTCCTAAGCCAGGGATTGTGGGTTCAAGTCCCATCTGGGGTGATAGGCTTTATTTCTTTAAAATAATTTTGGAGATGTTCCTTTCATTCTTGCTTCATACTGCACAAATGGCTCCACCAGAAACTTTTATCTGCTTATCAATCCGGAACTGTTCAGCTTGCAAAATTATGGCCCAGTATCTAAAAGCAGACATTTATCCTAATGACATTGTGGATTAGTTTCCTGAAAAGTTTACTATCACCTGGGACAGTGGCTTCAAGTCCCATCTAGGATGCATGTTCCTTTGTTGCTCATTCTCATTCTAGAAGTTATGCTTTTTTTCAATTCAGGTGACTGTCTTAATGGTATTGCAGAAAATCCATATATACCAAAACATACCTATTAAGTTTTAATTGCAATTTAATATCAGAGTGGCTACAAAATAACAATTTCTATTGCAATTGCTGATGGGTTTCTTGAAGTCAATTCATCCATGTCATCAAAAGGGTAATTTTCTGCTTTTTATATTTCTTTGGACACTGACTTTACTGACAATTTAGGTGCTTCAGACCAAAAAAACAATGTTTACCTTTAAATATAGAGCACAAGTGAGATTTAACTTATTTTTATTTAAAGATACTGCATTTTTTGGTATTATAGTGTATATTTTCCCTATGCAACATTAAAATTACATATATCTATAGCAAATATTATTTAAGATAAATAAACAGGAATTATTTTACAATTTTGACAATATTGTACTGTACAACAATGGCATGAATTCATTGCAATATACACCTATGGATACATAAAACTGGGCAATAACACAAATGCACAATATAATTGATTACCTTATAATTAGAATATTACTTTTATTAGGTACTTTAGTATTGGGTGCAGTAGTTTAGTGGATTTAAAAAGTAACTGATTTAAAATTAATAAACCAAGTTAAGTTACTTAGTCAACTCGATGCTAAAATCACTCAACTAAAAATAATGCGCTTTGTCCATGTACTCCTGTGGCCCAATCGGTCTGTGTGCGGTACTTATAAGACAGTATCTGTTGAGCAATGCTGAGGTTGTGAGTTCAAGCCTCACCTGGAGCAAATGTAATTTTTTTTCTAATGTCATCAGTTAATGATTATCATCTGCTACCTGAACATCCTGATATGAAGGCAGAAAAAAAACCTCAAACATGACTGTTTTTAAGGTACCAGTACACACAGCTGCTTTGGTTCATATGCACTGTAAACATTACTTTAGTTAGTCAACAAAATGGAATGCAAAAGACTACCTCTTTATTGGTAAAAGAGTTGCATCAATCTGTTTTGCTGCAATGTAACATGAGGGTCCACACTATTAGGTCTGGATAGTACAATCACATTTCATGCTGGGATTTATAAAGCAAGGAACACAAATAAACGGCTTTCCTATATCGCAACAATTAATGATTATACTAATGAAAAATTCAGTTTCACTCAAAGATGTTACTAAGCCTCAGTGGCCTAATGGATAAGGCACTGGCCTCCTAAGCCAGGGATTGTGGGTTCAAGTCCCATTTGGGGTGATAGGCTTTATTTCATTAAAATAATTTTGGAGATGTTCCTTTCATTCTTGCTTCATACTGCACAAATGGCTCCACCAGAAACTTTTATCTGCTTATCAATCCAGAACTGTTCAGCTTGCAAAATTATGGCCCAGTATCTAAAAGCAGACATTTATCCTAATGACACTGTGGATTAGTTTTCTGAAAAGTTTACTATCACCTGGGACAGTGGCTTCAAGTCCCATCTAGGATGCATGTTCCTTTGTTGCTCATTCTCATTCTAGAAGTTATGCTTTTTTTCAATTCAGGTGACTGTCTTAATGGTATTGCAGAAAATCCATATATACCAAAACATACCTATTAAGTTTTAATTGCAATTTAATATCAGAGTGGCTACAAAATAACAATTTCTATTGCAATTGCTGATGGGTTTCTTGAAGTCCTTTCATCCATGTCATCAAAATGGTAATTTTCTGCCTTTTATATTTCTTTGGACACTGACTTTACTGACAATTTAGGTGCTTCAGACCAAAAAAACAATGTTTACCTTTAAATATAGAGCACAAGTGAGATTTAACTTATTTTTATTTAAAGATACTGCATTTTTTGGTATTATAGTGTATATTTTCCCTATGCAACATTAAAGTTACATATATCTATAGCAAATATTATTTAAGATAAATAAACAGGAATTATTTTACAATTTTGATAATATTGTGCTGTACAACAGTGGCATGAATTCATTGCAATGGATATGGATACATAAATCTGGGCAATAACACAAATGCACAATATAATTGATTACCTTATAATTAGAATATTACTTTTATTTGGTACTTTAGTATTGGGTGCAGTAGTTTAGTGGATTTAAAAAGTAACTCATTTAAAATTAATAAACCAAGTTAATTTACTTAGTCAACTCGATGCTAAAATCACTCAACTAAAAATAATGCGCTTTGTCCATTTACTCCTGTGGCCCAATCGGTCTGTGTGCGGTACTTATAAGACAGTATCTGTTGAGCAATGCTGAGGTTGTGAGTTCAAGCCTCACCTGGAGCAAATGTAATTTTTTTTCTAATGTCATCAGTTAATGATTATCATCTGCTACCTAAACATCCTGATATGAAGGCAGAAAAAAAAACTCAAACATGACTGTTTTTAAGGTACCAGTACACACAGCTGCTTTGGTTCATATGCACTGTAAACATTACTTTAGTTAGTCAACAAAATGGAATGCAAAAGACTACCTCTTTATTGGTAAAAGAGATGCATCAATCTGTTTTGCTGCAATGTAACATGAGGGTCCACACTATTAGGTCTGGATAGTACAATCACATTTCATGCTGGGATTTGTAAAGCAAAGAACACAAATAAATGGCTTTCCTATATCGCAACAATTAATGATTATACTAATGAAAAATTCAGTTTCACTCAAAGATGTTACTAAGCCCCAGTGGCCTAATGGATAAGGCACTGGCCTCCTAAGCCAGGGATTGAGGGTTCAAGTCCCATCTGGGGTGGTAGGCTTTATTTTATTAAAATAATTTTGGAGATATTCCTTTCATTCTTGCTTCATACTGCACAAATGGCTCCACCAGAAACTTTTATCTGCTTATCAATCCGGAACTGTTCAGCTTGCAAAATTATGGCCCAGTATCTAAAAGCAGACATTTATCCTAATGACATTGTGGATTAGTTTTCTGAAAAGTTTACTATCACCTGGGACAGTGGCTTCAAGTCCCATCTAGGATGCATGTTCCTTTGTTGCTCATTCTCATTCTAGAAGTTATGCTTTTTTTCAATTCAGGTGACTGTCTTAATGGTATTGCAGAAAATCCATATATACCAAAACATACCTATTAAGTTTTAATTGCAATTTAATATCAGAGTGGCTACAAAATAACAATTTCTATTGCAATTGTTGATGGGTTTCTTGAAGTCCTCTCATCCATGTCATCAAAATGGTAATTTTCTGCCTTTTATATTTCTTTGGACACTGACTTTACTGACAATTTAGGTGCTTCAGACCAAAAAAACAATGTTTACCTTTAAATATAGAGCACAAGTGAGATTTAACTTATTTTTATTTAAAGATACTGCATTTTTTGGTATTATAGTGTATATTTTCCCTATGCAACATTAAAGTTACATATATCTATAGCAAATATTATTTAAGATAAATAAACAGGAATTATTTTACAATTTTGACAATATTGTACTGTACAACAGTGGCATGAATTCATTGCAATATACACCTATGGATACATAAAACTGGGCAATAACACAAATGCACAGTATAATTGATTACCTTATAATTAGAATATTACTTTTATTTGGTACTTTAGTATTGGGTGCAGTAGTTTAGTGGATTTAAAAAGTAACTCATTTCAAATTAATAAACCAAGTTAATTTACTTAGTCAACTCGATGCTAAAATCACTCAACTAAAAATAATGCGCTTTGTCCATTTACTCCTGTGGCCCAATCGGTCTGTGTGCGGTACTTATAAGACAGTATCTGTTGAGCAATGCTGACGTTGTGAGTTCAAGCCTCACCTGGAGCAAATGTAATTTTTTTTCTAATGTCATCAGTTAATGATTATCATCTGCTACCTGAACATCCTGATATGAAGGCAGAAAAAAAAACTCAAACATGACTGTTTTTAAGGTACCAGTACACACAGCTGCTTTGGTTCATATGCACTGTAAACATTACTTTAGTTAGTCAACAAAATGGAATGCAAATGACTTCCTCTTTATTGGTAAAAGAGTTGCATCAATCTGTTTTGCTGCAATGTAACATGAGGGTCCACACTATTAGGTCTGGATAGTACAATCACATTTCATGCTGGGATTTGTAAAGCAAAGAACACAAATAAACGGCTTTCCTATATCGCAACAATTAATGATTATACTAATGAAAAGATGTTACTAAGCCTCAGTGGCCTAATGGATAAGGCACTGGACTCCTAAGCCAGGGATTGTGGGTTCAAGTCCCATCTGGGGTGGTAGGCTTTATTTCATTAAAATAATTTTGGAGATGTTCCTTTCATTCTTGCTTCATACTGCACAAATGGCTCCACCAGAAACTTTTATCTGCTTATCAATCCAGAACTGTTCAGCTTGCAAAATTATGGCCCAGTATCTAAAAGCAGACATTTATCCTAATGACATTGTGGATTAGTTTTCTGAAAAGTTTACTATCACCTGGGACAGTGGCTTCAAGTCCCATCTAGGATGCATGTTCCTTTGTTGCTCATTCTCATTCTAGAAGTTATGCTTTTTTTCAATTCAGGTGACTGTCTTAATGGTATTGCAGAAAATCCATATATACCAAAACATACCTATTAAGTTTTAATTGCAATTTAATATCAGAGTGGCTACAAAATAACAATTTCTATTGCAATTGCTGATGGGTTTCTTGAAGTCCTTTCATCCATGTCATCAAAAGGGTAATTTTCTGCCTTTTATATTTCTTTGGACACTGACTTTACTGACAATTTAGGTGCTTCAGACCAAAAAAACAATGTTTACCTTTAAATATAGAGCACAAGTGAGATTTAACTTATTTTTATTTAAAGATACTGCATTTTTTGGTATTATAGTGTATATTTTCCCTATGCAACATAAAAGTTACATATATCTATACCAAATATTATTTAAGATAAATAAACAGGAATTATTTTACAATTTTGATAATATTGTACTGTACAACAGTGGCATGAATTCATTGCAATATACACCTATGGATACATAAAACTGGGCAATAACACAAATGCACAATATAATTGATTACCTTATGATTAGAATATTACTTTTATTAGGTACTTTAGTATTGGGTGCAGTAGTTTAGTGGATTTAAAAAGTAACTAATTTTAAATTAATAAACCAAGTTAATTTTCTTAGTCAACTCGATGCTAAAATCACTCAACTAAAAATAAAGCGGTTTGTCCTTGTGCTCCTGTGGTGCAATCGGTATGTGCGCGGTACTTATAAGACAGTATCTGTTGAGAAATCCTGAGGTTGTGAATTCAAGGCTCACCTGGAGCAAATGCAATTTTTTTTCTAATGTCATCAGTTAATGATTATCATCTGCTTCCTGAACATCCTGATATGAAGGCTGAAAAAAAACACAAACATGACTGGTTTTAAGTACCAGTACACACAGCTGCTTTGGTTCATATGCACTGTAAAAATTACTTTAGTTAGTCAACAAAATGGAATGCAAAAGACTACATCTTTCTTGGTAAAAGAGTTGCATCAATCTGTTTTGCTGAAATGTAACATGAGGGTCCACACTATTAGGTCTGGATAGTACAATCACATTTCATGCTGGGATTTGTAAAGCAAAGAACACAAATAAACGGCTTTCCTATATCGCAACAATTAATGATTATACTAATGAAAAAGTCAGTTTCACTCAAAGATGTTACTAAGCCCCAGTGGCCTAATGGATAGGGCACTGGCCTCCTAAGCCAGGGATTGTGGGTTCAAGTCCCATCTGGGGTGATAGGCTTTATTTCATTAAAATAATTTTGGAGATGTTCCTTTCATTCTTGCTTCATACTGCACAAATGGCTCCACCAGAAACTTTTATCTGCTTATCAATCCGGAACTGTTCAGCTTGCAAAATTATGGCCCAGTATCTAAAAGCAGACATTTATCCTAATGACATTGTCGATTAGTTTTCTGAAAAGTTTACTATCACCTGGGACAGTGGCTTCAAGTCCCATCTAGGATGCATGTTCCTTTGTTGCTCATTCTCATTCTAGAAGTTATGCTTTTTTTCAATTCAGGTGACTGTCTTAATGGTATTGCAGAAAATCCATATATACCAAAACATACCTATTAAGTTTTAATTGCAATTTAATATCAGAGTGGCTACAAAATAACAATTTCTATTGCAATTGCTGATGGGTTTCTTGAAGTCCTTTCATCCATGTCATCAAAAGTGAAATTTTCTGCCTTTTATATTTCTTTGGACACTGACTTTACTGACAATTTAGGTGCTTCAGACCAAAAAAACAATGTTTACCTTTAAATATAGAGCACAAGTGAGATTTAACTTATTTTTATTTAAAGATACTGCATTTTTTGGTATTATAGTGTATATTTTCCCTATGCAACATTAAAGTTACATATATCTATTGCAAATATTATTTAAGATAAATAAACAGGAATTATTTTACAATTTTGATAATATTGAACTGTACAACAATGGCATGAATTCATTGCAATATACACCTATGGATACATAAAACTGGGCAATAACACAAATGCACAATATAATTGATTACCTTATGATTAGAATATTACTTTTATTAGGTACTTTAGTATTGGGTGCAGTAGTTTAGTGGATTTAAAAAGTAACTAATTTTAAATTAATAAACCAAGTTAATTTTCTTAGTCAACTCGATGCTAAAATCACTCAACTAAAAATAAAGCGCTTTGTCCATGTGCTCCTGTGCCGCAATCGGTATATGCGCAGGACTTATAAGACAGTATCTGTTGAGAAATCCTGAGGTTGTGAATTCAAGCCTCACCTGGAGCAAATGTAATTTTTTTTCTAATGTCATCAGTTAATGATTATCATCTGCTTCCTGAACATCCTGATATGAAGGCAGAAAAAAAACACAAACATGACTGTTTTTAAGTACCAGTACACACAGCTGCTTTGGTTCATATGCACTGTAAAAATTACTTTAGTTAGTCAACAAAATGGAATGCAAAAGACTACATCTTTCTTGGTAAAAGAGTTGCATCAATCTGTTTTGCTGCAATGTAACATGAGGGTCCACACTATTAGGACTGGATAGTACCATCACATTTCATGCTGGGATTTGTAAAGCAAAGAACACAAATAAACAGCTTTCCTATATCGCAACAATTAATGATTATACTAATGAAAAAATCAGTTTCACTCAAAGATGTTACTAAGCCCCAGTGGCCTAATGGATTGTGGGTTCAAGTCCCATCTGGGGTGATAGGCTTTATTTCATTAAAATAATATTGGAGATGTTCCTTTCATTCTTGCTTCATACTGCACAAATGGCTCCACCAGAAACTTTAATCTGCTTAACAATCTGGAACTGTTCAGCTTGCAAAATTATGGCCCAGTATCTAAAAGCAGACATTTATCCTAATGACATTGTGGATTAGTTTCCTGAAAAGTTTACTATCACCTGGGACAGTGGCTTCAAGTCCCATCTAGGATGCATGTTCCTTTGTTGCTCATACTCATTCTAGAAGTTATGCTTTTTTTCAATGCAGGTGTCTGTCTTAATGGTATTGCAGAAAATCCATATGTACCAAAACATACCTATTAAGTTTTAATTGCAATTTAATATCAGAGTGGCTACAAAATAACAATGTCTATTGGAATTGCTGATGGGTTTCTTGAAGTCCTTTCATCCTTGTCATCAAAAGGGTAATTTTCTGCTTTTTATATTTCTTTGGACACTGACTTTACTGACAATTTAGGTGCTTCAGACCAAAAAAACAATGTTTACCTTTAAATATAGAGCACAAGTGAGATTTAACTTATTTTTATTTAAAGATACTGCATTTTTGGTATTATAGTGTATATTTTCCCTATGCAACATTAAAGTTACATATATCTATACCAAATATTAGTTAAGATAAATAAACAGGAATTATTTTACAATTTTGATAATATTGAACTGTACAACAATGGCATGAATTCATTGCAATATACACCTATGGATACATAAAACTGGGCAATAACACAAATGCACAATATAATTGATTACCTTATGATTACAATATTACTTTTATTAGGTACTTTAGTATTGGGTGCAGTAGTTTAGTGGATTTAAAAAGTAACTAATTTAAAATTAATAAACCAAGTTAATTTACTTAGTCAACTCGATGCTAAAATCACTGAACTAAAAATAATGCGCTTTGACCATGTGCTCCTGTGGCACAATCGGTCTGTGCGCAGGACTTATAAGACAGTATCTGTTGAGCAATGCTGAGATTTTGAGTTCAAGCCTCACCTGGAGCAAATGTAATTTTTTTCTAATGTCATCAGTTAATGATTATCATCTGCTTCCTGAAAATCCTGATATGAAGGCAGAAAAAAAACACAAACATGACTGTTTTTAAGTACCAGTACACACAGCTGCTTTGGTTCATATGCACTGTAAACATTACTTTAGTTAGTCAACAAAATGGAATGCAAAAGACTACCTCTTTATTGGTAAAAGAGTTGCATCAATCTGTTTTGCTGCAATGTAACATGAGGGTCCACACTATTAGGTCTGGATAGTACAATCACATTTCATGCCGGGATTTGTAAAGCAAAGAACACAAATAAACGGCTTTCCTATATCGCAACAATTATTGATTATACTAATGAAAAAATCAGTTTCACTCAAAGATTTTACTAAGCCCCAGTGGCCTAATGGATAAGGCACTGGCCTCCTAAGCCCCAGGGATTGTGGGTTCAAGTCCCATCTGGGGTGATAGGCTTTATTTCATTAAAATAATTTTGGAGATGTTCCATTCATTCTTGCTTCATACTGCACAAATGGCTCCACCAGAAACTTTTATCTGCTTATCAATCCGGAACTGTTCAGCTTGCAAAATTATGGCCCAGTATCTAAAAGCAGACATTTATCCTAATGACATTGTGGATTAGTTTTCTGAAAAGTTTACTATCACCTGGGACAGTGGCTTCAAGTCCCATCTAGGATGCATGTTCCTTTGTTGCTCATTCTCATTCAAGAAGTTATGCTTTTTTTCAATTCAGGTGACTGTCTTAATGGTATTGCAGAAAATCCATATATACCAAAACATACCTATTAAGTTTTAATTGCAATTTAATATCAGAGTGGCTACAAAATAACAATTTCTATTGCAATTGCTGATGGGTTTCTTGAAGTCCTTTCATCCATGTCATCAAAAGGGTAATTTTCTGCCTTTTATATTTCTTTGGACACTGACTTTACTGACAATTTAGGTGCTTCAGACCTAAAAAACAATGTTTACCTTTAAATATAGAGCACAAGTGAGATTTAACTTATTTTTATTTAAAGATACTGCATTTTTTGGTATTATAGTGTATATTTTCCCTATGCAACATTAAAGTTACATATATCTATAGCAAATATTATTTAAGATAAATAAACAGGAATTATTTTACAATTTTGATAATATTGAACTGTACAACAATGGCATGAATTCATTGCAATATACACCTATGGATACATAAAACTGGGCAATAACACAAATGCACAATATAATTGATCACCTTATAATTAGAATATTACTTTTATTAGGTACTTTAGTATTGGGTGCAGTAGTTTAGTGGATTTAAAAAGTAACTAATTTAAAATTAATAAACCAAGTTAATTTACTTAGTCAACTCGATGCTAAAATCACTCAACTAAAAATAATGCGCTTTGACCATGTGCTCCTGTGGCACAATCGGTCTGTGCTCGGGACTTATAAGACAGTATCTGTTGAGCAATGCTGAGGTTGTGAGTTCAAGCCTCACCTGGAGCAAATGTAATTTTTTTCTAATGTCATCAGTTAATGATTATCATCTGCTTCCTGAAAATCCTGATATGAAGGCAGAAAAAAAACACAAACATGATTGTTTTTAAGTACCAGTACACACAGCTGCTTTGGTTCATATGCACTGTAAACATTACTTTAGTTAGTCAACAAAATGGAATGCAAAAGACTACCTCTTTATTGGTAAAAGAGTTGCATCAATCTGTTTTGCTGCAATGTAACATGAGGGTCCACACTATTAGGTCTGGATAGTACAATCACATTTCATACTGGGATTTGTAAAGCAAAGAACACAAATAAACGGCTTTCCTATATCGCAAAAATTAATGATTATACTAATGAAAAAATCAGTTTCACTCAAAGATTTTACTAAGCCCCAGTGGCCTAATGGATAAGGCACTGGCCTCCTAAGCCCCAGGGATTGTGGGTTCAAGTCCCATCTGGGGTGATAGGCTTTATTTCATTAAAATAATTTTGGAGATGTTCCATTCATTCTTGCTTCATACTGCACAAATGGCTCCACCAGAAACTTTAATCTGCTTAACTATCTGGAACTGTTCAGCTTGCAAAATTATGGCCCAGTATCTAAAAGCAGACATTTATCCTAATGACATTGTGGATTAGTTTCCTGAAAAGTTTACTATCACCTGGGACAGTGGCTTCAAGTCCCATCTAGTATGCATGTTCCTTTGTTGCTCATACTCATTCTAGAAGTTATGCTTTTTTTCAATGCAGGTGACTGTCTTAATGGTATTACAGAAAATCCATATGTACCAAAACATACCTATTAAGTTTTAATTGCAATTTAATATCAGAGTGGCTACAAAATAACAATGTCTATTGCAATTGCTGATGGGTTTCTTGAAGTCCTTTCATCCTTGTCTTCAAAAGGGTAATTTTCTGCTTTTTATATTTCTTTGGACACTGACTTTACTGACAATTTAGGTGCTACAGACCAAAAAAAACAATGTTTACCTTTAAATATAGAGCACAAGTGAGATTTAACTTATTTTTATTTAAAGATACTGCATTTTTGGTAATATAGTGTATATTTTCCCTATGCAACATTAAAGTTACATATATCTATACCAAATATTATTTAAGATAAATAAACAGGAATTATTTAACAATTTTGATAATATTGAACTGTACAACAATGGCATGAATTCATTGCAATATACACCTATGGATACATAAAACTGGGCAATAACACAAATGCACAATATAATTGATTACCTTATGATTAGAATATTACTTTTATTAGGTACTTTAGTATTGGGTGCAGTAGTTTAGTGGATTTAAAAAGTAACTAATTTAACATTAATAAACCAAGTTAATTTACTTAGTCAACTCGATGCTAAAATCACTCAACTAAAAATAATGTGCATTGACCATGTGCTCCCGTGGCGCAATCGGTCTGTGCACAGGACTTATAAGGCAGTATCTGTTGAGCAATGCTGAGGTTGTGAGTTCAAGCCTCACCTGGAGCAAATGTAATTTTTTTTCTAATGTCATCAGTTAATGATTATCATCTGCTTCCTGAACATCCTGATATGAAGGCAGAAAAAAAACACAAACATGACTGTTTTTAAGTACCAGTACACACAGCTGCTTTGGTTCATATGCACTGTAAACATTACTTTAGTTAGTCAACAAAATGGAATGCAAAAGACTACCTCTTTATTGGTAAAAGAGTTGCATCAATCTGTTTTGCTGCAATGTAACATGAGGGTCCACACTATTAGGTCTGGATAGTACAATCACATTTCATGCTGGGATTTGTAAAGCAAAGAACACAAATAAACGGCTTTCCTATATCGCAACAATTAATGATTATACTAATGAAAAAATCAGTTTCACTCACAGATGTTACTAAGCCCCAGTGGCCTAATGGATAAGGCACTAGCCTCCTAAGCCAGGGATTGTGGGTTCAAGTCCCATCTTGGGTGAAAGGCTTTATTTCATTAAAATAATTTTGGAGATGTTCCTTTCATTCTTGCTTCATACTGCACAAATGGCTCCACCAGAAACTTTTATCTGCTTATCAATCCGGAACTGTTCAGCTTGCAAAATTATGGCCCAGTATCTAAAAGCAGAAATTTATCCTAATGACATTGTGGATTAGTTTCCTGAAAAGTTTACTATCACCTGGGACAGTGGCTTCAAGTCCCATCTAGGATGCATGTTCCTTTGTTGCTCATTCTCATTCTAGAAGTTATGCTTTTTTTCAATTCAGGTGACTGTCTTAATGGTATTGCAGAAAATCCATATATATCAAAACATACCTATTAAGTTTTAATTGCAATTTAATATCAGAGTGGCTACAAAATAACAATTTCTATTGCAATTGCTGATGGGTTTCTTGAAGTCCTTTCATCCATGTCATCAAAAGGGTAATTTTCTGCCTTTTATATTTCTTTGGACACTGACTTTACTGACAATTTAGGTGCTTCAGACCAAAAAAACAATGTTTACCTTTAAATATAGAGCACAAGTGAGATTTTACTTATTTTTATTTAAAGATACTGCATTTTTTGGTATTATAGTGTATATTTTCCCTATGCAACATTAAAGTTACATATATCTATACCAAATATTATTTAAGATAAATAAACAGGAATTATTTTACAATTTTGATAATATTGAACTGTACAACAATGGCATGAATTCATTGCAATATACACCTATGGATACATAAAACTGGGCAATAACACAAATGCACAATATAATTGATTACCTTATGAATAGAATATTACTTTTATTAGGTACTTTAGTATTGGGTGCAGTAGTTTAGTGGATTTAAAAAGTAACTAATTTTAAATTAATAAACCAAGTTAATTTTCTTAGTCAACTCGATGCTAAAATCACTCAACTAAAAATAAAGTGCTTTGTCCATGTGCTCCTGTGCCGCAATCGGTATATGCGCAGGACTTATAAGACAGTATCTGTTGAGAAATCCTGAGGTTGTGAATTCAAGCCTCACCTGGAGCAAATGTAATTTTTTTTCTAATGTCATCAGTTAATGATTATCATCTGCTTCCTGAACATCCTGATATGAAGGCAGAAAAAAAACACAAACATGACTGTTTTTAAGTACCAGTACACACAGCTGCTTTGGTTCATATGCACTGTAAAAATTACTTTAGTTAGTCAACAAAATGGAATGCAAAAGACTACATCTTTCTTGGTAAAAGAGTTGCATCAATCTGTTTTGCTGCAATGTAACATGAGGGTCCACACTATTAGGACTGGATAGTACCATCACATTTCATGCTGGGATTTGTAAAGCAAAGAACACAAATAAACGGCTTTCCTATATCGCAACAATTAATGATTATACTAATGAAAAAATCAGTTTCACTCAAAGATGTTACTAAGCCCCAGTGGCCTAATGGATTGTGGGTTCAAGTCCCATCTGGGGTGATAGGCTTTATTTCATTAAAATAATATTGGAGATGTTCCTTTCATTCTTGCTTCATACTGCACAAATGGCTCCACCAGAAACTTTAATCTGCTTAACAATCTGGAACTGTTCAGCTTGCAAAATTATGGCCCAGTATCTAAAAGCAGACATTTATCCTAATGACATTGTGGATTAGTTTCCTGAAAAGTTTACTATCACCTGGGACAGTGGCTTCAAGTCCCATCTAGGATGCATGTTCCTTTGTTGCTCATACTCATTCTAGAAGTTATGCTTTTTTTCAATGCAGGTGTCTGTCTTAATGGTATTGCAGAAAATCCATATGTACCAAAACATACCTATTAAGTTTTAATTGCAATTTAATATCAGAGTGGCTACAAAATAACAATGTCTATTGGAATTGCTGATGGGTTTCTTGAAGTCCTTTCATCCTTGTCATCAAAAGGGTAATTTTCTGCTTTTTATATTTCTTTGGACACTGACTTTACTGACAATTTAGGTGCTTCAGACCAAAAAAACAATGTTTACCTTTAAATATAGAGCACAAGTGAGATTTAACTTATTTTTATTTAAAGATACTGCATTTTTGGTATTATAGTGTATATTTTCCCTATGCAACATTAAAGTTACATATATCTATACCAAATATTAGTTAAGATAAATAAACAGGAATTATTTTACAATTTTGATTATATTGAACTGTACAACAATGGCATGAATTCATTGCAATATACACCTATGGATACATAAAACTGGGCAATAACACAAATGCACAATATAATTGATTACCTTATGATTACAATATTACTTTTATTAGGTACTTTAGTATTGGGTGCAGTAGTTTAGTGGATTTAAAAAGTAACTAATTTAAAATTAATAAACCAAGTTAATTTACTTAGTCAACTCGATGCTAAAATCACTCAACTAAAAATAAAGCACTTGGACCATGTGCTCCTGTGGCGCAATCGGTCTGTGTGCGGTACTTATAAGACAGTATCTGTTGAGCAATGCCGAGGTTGTGAGTTCAAGCCTCACCTGGAGCAAATGTAATTTTTTTTCTAATGTCATCAGTTAATGATTATCATCTGCTACCTGAACATCCTGATATGAAGGCAGAAAAAAAAACTCAAACATGACTGTTTTTAAGGTACCAGTACACACAGCTGCTTTGGTTCATATGCACTGTAAACATTACTTTAGTTAGTCAACAAAATGGAATGCAAAAGACTACCTCTTTCTTGGTAAAAGAGTTGCATCAATCTGTTTTGCTGCAATGTAACATGAGGGTCCACACTATTAGGGCTGGATAGTACAATCATATTTCATGCTGGGATTTGTAAAGCAAAGAACACAAATAAATGGCTTTCCTATATCGCAACAATTAATGATTATACTAATGAAAAAATCAGTTTCACTCAAAGATGTTACTAAGCCCCAGTGGCCTAATGGATAAAGCACTAGCCTCCTAAGCCCAGGCTTGTGGGTTCAAGTCCCATCTGGGGTGATAGTCTTTATTTCATTAAAATAATTTTGGAGATGTTCCTTTTATTCTTGCTTCATACTGCACAAATGGCTCCACCAGAAACTTTTATCTGCTTATCAATCCGGAACTGTTCAGCTTGCAAAATTATGGCCCAGTATCTAAAAGCAGACATTTATCCTAATGACATTGTGGATTAGTTTCCTGAAAAGTTTACTATCACCTGGGACAGTGGCTTCAAGTCCCATCTAGGATGCATGTTCCTTTGTTGCTCATTCTCATTCTAGAAGTTATGCTTTTTTTCAATTCAAGTGACTGTCTTAATGGTATTGCAGAAAATCCATATATACCAAAACATACCTATTAAGTTTTAATTGCAATTTAATATCAGAGTGGCTACAAAATAACAATTTCTATTGCAATTGCTGATGGGTTTCTTGAAGTCCTTTCATCCATGTCATCAAAAGTGAAATTTTCTGCCTTTTATATTTCTTTGGACACTGACTTTACTGACAATTTAGGTGCTTCAGACCAAAAAAACAATGTTTACCTTTAAATATAGAGCACAAGTGAGATTTAACTTATTTTTATTTAAAGATACTGCATTTTTTGGTATTATAGTGTATATTTTCCCTATGCAACATTAAAGTTACATATATCTATAGCAAATATTATTTAAGATAAATAAACAGGAATTATTTTACAATTTTGATAATATTGAACTGTACAACAATGGCATGAATTCATTGCAATATACACCTATGGATACATAAAACTGGGCAATAACACAAATGCACAATATAATTGATTACCTTATGATTAGAATATTACTTTTATTAGGTACTTTAGTATTGGGTGCAGTAGTTTAGTGGATTTAAAAAGTAACTAATTTTAAATTAATAAACCAAGTTAATTTTCTTAGTCAACTCGATGCTAAAATCACTCAACTAAAAATAAAGCGCTTTGTCCATGTGCTCCTGTGCCGCAATCGGTATATGCGCAGGACTTATAAGACAGTATCTGTTGAGAAATCCTGAGGTTGTGAATTCAAGCCTCACCTGGAGCAAATGTAATTTTTTTTCTAATGTCATCAGTTAATGATTATCATCTGCTTCCTGAACATCCTGATATGAAGGCAGAAAAAAAACACAAACATGACTGTTTTTAAGTACCAGTACACACAGCTGCTTTGGTTCATATGCACTGTAAAAATTACTTTAGTTAGTCAACAAAATGGAATGCAAAAGACTACATCTTTCTTGGTAAAAGAGTTGCATCAATCTGTTTTGCTGCAATGTAACATGAGGGTCCACACTATTAGGACTGGATAGTACCATCACATTTCATGCTGGGATTTGTAAAGCAAAGAACACAAATAAACGGCTTTCCTATATCGCAACAATTAATGATTATACTAATGAAAAAATCAGTTTCACTCAAAGATGTTACTAAGCCCCAGTGGCCTAATGGATTGTGGGTTCAAGTCCCATCTGGGGTGATAGGCTTTATTTCATTAAAATAATATTGGAGATGTTCCTTTCATTCTTGCTTCATACTGCACAAATGGCTCCACCAGAAACTTTAATCTGCTTAACAATCTGGAACTGTTCAGCTTGCAAAATTATGGCCCAGTATCTAAAAGCAGACATTTATCCTAATGACATTGTGGATTAGTTTCCTGAAAAGTTTACTATCACCTGGGACAGTGGCTTCAAGTCCCATCTAGGATGCATGTTCCTTTGTTGCTCATACTCATTCTAGAAGTTATGCTTTTTTTCAATGCAGGTGTCTGTCTTAATGGTATTGCAGAAAATCCATATGTACCAAAACATACCTATTAAGTTTTAATTGCAATTTAATATCAGAGTGGCTACAAAATAACAATGTCTATTGGAATTGCTGATGGGTTTCTTGAAGTCCTTTCATCCTTGTCATCAAAAGGGTAATTTTCTGCTTTTTATATTTCTTTGGACACTGACTTTACTGACAATTTAGGTGCTTCAGACCAAAAAAACAATGTTTACCTTTAAATATAGAGCACAAGTGAGATTTAACTTATTTTTATTTAAAGATACTGCATTTTTGGTATTATAGTGTATATTTTCCCTATGCAACATTAAAGTTACATATATCTATACCAAATATTAGTTAAGATAAATAAACAGGAATTATTTTACAATTTTGATAATATTGAACTGTACAACAATGGCATGAATTCATTGCAATATACACCTATGGATACATAAAACTGGGCAATAACACAAATGCACAATATAATTGATTACCTTATGATTACAATATTACTTTTATTAGGTACTTTAGTATTGGGTGCAGTAGTTTAGTGGATTTAAAAAGTAACTAATTTAAAATTAATAAACCAAGTTAATTTACTTAGTCAACTCGATGCTAAAATCACTCAACTAAAAATAAAGCACTTGGACCATGTGCTCCTGTGGCGCAATCGGTCTGTGTGCGGTACTTATAAGACAGTATCTGTTGAGCAATGCCGAGGTTGTGAGTTCAAGCCTCACCTGGAGCAAATGTAATTTTTTTTCTAATGTCATCAGTTAATGATTATCATCTGCTACCTGAACATCCTGATATGAAGGCAGAAAAAAAAACTCAAACATGACTGTTTTTAAGGTACCAGTACACACAGCTGCTTTGGTTCATATGCACTGTAAACATTACTTTAGTTAGTCAACAAAATGGAATGCAAAAGACTACCTCTTTCTTGGTAAAAGAGTTGCATCAATCTGTTTTGCTGCAATGTAACATGAGGGTCCACACTATTAGGGCTGGATAGTACAATCATATTTCATGCTGGGATTTGTAAAGCAAAGAACACAAATAAATGGCTTTCCTATATCGCAACAATTAATGATTATACTAATGAAAAAATCAGTTTCACTCAAAGATGTTACTAAGCCCCAGTGGCCTAATGGATAAAGCACTAGCCTCCTAAGCCCGGGCTTGTGGGTTCAAGTCCCATCTGGGGTGATAGTCTTTATTTCATTAAAATAATTTTGGAGATGTTCCTTTTATTCTTGCTTCATACTGCACAAATGGCTCCACCAGAAACTTTTATCTGCTTATCAATCCGGAACTGTTCAGCTTGCAAAATTATGGCCCAGTATCTAAAAGCAGACATTTATCCTAATGACATTGTGGATTAGTTTCCTGAAAAGTTTACTATCACCTGGGACAGTGGCTTCAAGTCCCATCTAGGATGCATGTTCCTTTGTTGCTCATTCTCATTCTAGAAGTTATGCTTTTTTTCAATTCAGGTGATTGTCTTAATGGTATCGCAGAAAATCCATATATACCAAAACATACCTATTAAGTTTTAATTGCAATTTAATATCAGAGTGGCTACAAAATAACAATTTCTATTGCAATTGCTGATGGGTTTCTTGAAGTCCTTTCATCCATGTCATCAAAAGGGTAATTTTCTGCCTTTTATATTTCTTTGGACACTGACTTTACTGACAATTTAGGTGCTTCAGACCAAAAAAACAATGTTTACCTTTATATATAGAGCACAAGTTAGATTTAACTTATTTTTATTTAAAGATACTGCATTTTTTGGTATTATAGTGTATATTTTCCCTATGCAACATTAAAGTTACATATATCTATACCAAATATTATTTAAGATAAATAAACAGGAATTATTTATAAACAGGAATTATTTTACAATTTTGATAAAATTGAACTGTACAGCAATGGCATGAATTCATTGCAATATACACCTAAGGATACATAAAACTGGGCAATAACACAAATGCGCAATATAATTGATTAACTTATGATTAGAATATTACTTTTATTAGGTACTTTAGTATTGGGTGCAGTAGTTTAGTGGATTTAAAAAGTAACTAATTTAAAATTAATAAACCAAGTTAATTTACTTAGTCAACTCGATGCTAAAATCACTCAACTAAAAATAATACAGTTTGACCATGTTCTCCTGTGGCGCAATCGGTCAGCGCGTGGTACTTATAAGACAGTATCTGTTGAGCAATGCCGAGGTTGTGATTTCAACCCTCACCTGGAGCAAATGTAATTTTTTTTCTAATGTCATCAGTTAATGATTATCATCTGCTAGCTGAACATCCTGATATGAAGGCAGAAAAAAATCACAAACATGACTGTTTTTAAGGTACCAGTACACACATCTGCTTTGGTTCATATGCACTGTAAAAATTACTTTAGTTAGTCAACAAAATGGAATGCAAAAGATTACCTCTTTATTGGTAAAAGAGTTGCATCAATCTGTTTTGCTGCAATCTAACTTGAGGGTCTACAATATTAGGGATGGATAGTACAATCACATTTCATGCTGGGATTTGAAAAGCAAAGAACACAAATAAACGGCTTTCCTATATCGCAACAATTAATGATTATACTAATGAAAAAATCAGTTTCACTCAAAGATGTTATATAGCCCCAGTGGCCTAATGGATAAGGCACTGGCCTCTTAAGCCAGGGTTTGTGGATTCAAGTCCCATCTGGGGTGATAGGCTTTATTTCATTAAAATAATGTTTTAGATGTTCCTTTTATTCTTGCTTCATACTGCAGAAATGGCTCCACCAGAAACTTTTATCTGCTTAACAATCCGGTACTGTTCAGCTTGCAAAATTATGGCCCAGTATCTAAAAGCAGACATTTATTCTAATGACATTGTGGAATAGTTTCCAGAAAAGTTTACTATCACCTGGGACAGTGGCTTTAAGTCCCATCTAGGATGCATGTTCCTTTGTTGCTCATTCTCATTCTAGAAGTTATATAGAGCACAAGTGAGATTTAACTTATTTTTATTTAAAAATACTGCATTTTTTGGTATTATAGTGTATATTTTCCCTATGCAACATTAAAGTTACATATATCTATAGCAAATATTATTTAAGATAAATAAACAGGAATTATTTTACAATTTTGATAATATTGTACTGTACAACAGTGGCATGAATTCATTGCAATATACACCTATGGATACATAAAACTGGGCAATAACACAAATGCACAATATAATTGATTACCTTATGATTAGAATATTACTTTTATTAGGTACTTTAGTATTGGGTGCAGTAGTTTAGTGGATTTAAAAAGTAACTAATTTTAAAATAATAAACCAAGTTAATTTTCTTAGTCAACTCGATGCTAAAATCACTCAACTAAAAATAAAGCGGTTTGTCCTTGTGCTCCTGTGGTGCAATCGGTATGTGCGCGGTACTTATAAGACAGTATCTGTTGAGAAATCCTGAGGTTGTGAATTCAAGGCTCACCTGGAGCAAATGTAATTTTTTTTTCTAATGTCATCAGTTAATGATTATCATCTGCTTCCTAAACATCCTGATATGAAGGCAGAAAAAAAACACAAACATGACTGTTTTTAAGTACCAGTACACACAGCTGCTTTGGTTCATATGCACTGTAAAAATTACTTTAGTTAGTCAACAAAATTGAATGCAAAAGACTACATCTTTCTTGGTAAAAGAGTTGCATCAATCTGTTTTGCTGCAATGTAACATGAGGGTCCACACTATTAGGTCTGGATAGTACAATCACATTTCATGCTGGGATTTGTAAAGCAAAGAACACAAATAAATGGCTTTCCTATATCGCAAAAATTAATGATTATACTAATGAAAAAATCAGTTTCACTCAAAGATGTTACTAAGCCCCAGTGGCCTAATGGATTGTGGGTTCAAGTCCCATCTGGAGTGATAGGCTTTATTTCATTAAAATAATATTGGAGATGTTCCTTTCATTCTTGCTTCATACTGCACAAATGGCTCCACCAGAAACTTTAATCTGCTTAACTATCTGGAACTGTTCAGCTTGCAAAATTATGGCCCAGTATCTAAAAGCAGACATTTATCCTAATGACATTGTGGATTAGTTTCCTGAAAAGTTTACTATCACCTGGGACAGTGGCTTCAAGTCCCATCTAGGATGCATGTTCCTTTGTTGCTCATACTCATTCTAGAAGTTATGCTTTTTTTCAATGCAGGTGACTGTCTTAATGGTATTGCAGAAAATCCATATGTACCAAAACATACCTATTAAGTTTTAATTGCAATTTAATATCAGAGTGGCTACAAAATAACAATGTCTATTGCAATTGCTGATGGGTTTCTTGAAGTCCTTTCATCCATGTCATCAAAAGGGTAATTTTCTGCCTTTTATATTTCTTTGGACACTGACTTTACTGACAATTTAGGTGCTTCAGACCAAAAAAACAATGTTTACCTTTAAATATAGAGCACAAGTGAGATTTAACTTATTTTTATTTAAAGATACTGCATTTTTGGTAATATAGTGTATATTTTCCCTATGCAACATTAAAGTTACATATATCTATACCAAATATTAGTTAAGATAAATAAACAGGAATTATTTTACAATTTTGATAATATTGAACTGTACAACAATGGCATGAATTCATTGCAATATACACCTATGGATACATAAAACTGGGCAATAACACAAATGCACAATATAATTGATCACCTTATGATTAGAATATTACTTTTATTAGGTACTTTAGTATTGGGTGCAGTAGTTTAGTGGATTTAAAAAGTAACTAATTTAAAATTAATAAACCAAGTTAATTTACTTAGTCAACTCGATGCTAAAATCACTCAACTAAAAATAATGCGCTTTGACCATGTGCTCCTGTGGCACAATCGGTCTGTGCGCAGGACTTATAAGACAGTATCTGTTGAGCAATGCTGAGGTTGTGAGTTCAAGCCTCACCTGGAGCAAATGTAATTTTTTTCTAATGTCATCAGTTAATGATTATCATCTGCTTCCTGAAAATCCTGATATGAAGGCAGAAAAAAAACACAAACATGATTGTTTTTAAGTACCAGTACACACAGCTGCTTTGGTTCATATGCACTGTAAACATTACTTTAGTTAGTCAACAAAATGGAATGCAAAAGACTACCTCTTTATTGGTAAAAGAGTTGCATCAATCTGTTTTGCTGCAATGTAACATGAGGGTCCACACTATTAGGTCTGGATAGTACAATCACATTTCATGCTGGGATTTGTAAAGCAAAGAACACAAATAAACGGCTTTCCTATATCGCAACAATTAATGATTATACTAATGAAAAAATCAGTTTCACTCAAAGATTTTACTAAGCCCCAGTGGCCTAATGGATAAGGCACTGGCCTCCTAAGCCCCAGGGATTGTGGGTTCAAGTCCCATCTGGGGTGATAGGCTTTATTTCATTAAAATAATTTTGGAGATGTTCCATTCATTCTTGCTTCATACTGCACAAATGGCTCCACCAGAAACTTTAATCTGCTTAACTATCTGGAACTGTTCAGCTTGCAAAATTATGGCCCAGTATCTAAAAGCAGACATTTATCCTAATGACATTGTGGATTAGTTTCCTGAAAAGTTTACTATCACCTGGGACAGTGGCTTCAAGTCCCATCTAGGATGCATGTTCCTTTGTTGCTCATACTCATTCTAGAAGTTATGCTTTTTTTCAATGCAGGTGACTGTCTTAATGGTATTACAGAAAATCCATATGTACCAAAACATACCTATTAAGTTTTAATTGCAATTTAATATCAGAGTGGCTACAAAATAACAATGTCTATTGCAATTGCTGATGGGTTTCTTGAAGTCCTTTCATCCTTGTCTTCAAAAGGGTAATTTTCTGCTTTTTATATTTCTTTGGACACTGACTTTACTGACAATTTAGGTGCTACAGACCAAAAAAACAATGTTTACCTTTAAATATAGAGCACAAGTGAGATTTAACTTATTTTTATTTAAAGATACTGCATTTTTGGTAATATAGTGTATATTTTCCCTATGCAACATTAAAGTTACATATATCTATACCAAATATTATTTAAGATAAATAAACAGGAATTATTTAACAATTTTGATAATATTGAACTGTACAACAATGGCATGAATTCATTGCAATATACACCTATGGATACATAAAACTGGGCAATAACACAAATGCACAATATAATTGATTACCTTATGATTAGAATATTACTTTTATTAGGTACTTTAGTATTGGGTGCAGTAGTTTAGTGGATTTAAAAAGTAACTAATTTAAAATTAATAAACCAAGTTAATTTACTTAGTCAACTCGATGCTAAAATCACTCAACTAAAAATAATGCGCATTGACCATGTGCTCCCGTGGCGCAATCGGTCTGTGCACAGGACTTATAAGGCAGTATCTGTTGAGCAATGCTGAGGTTGTGAGTTCAAGCCTCACCTGGAGCAAATGTAATTTTTTTTCTAATGTCATCAGTTAATGATTATCATCTGCTTCCTGAACATCCTGATATGAAGGCAGAAAAAAAACACAAACATGACTGTTTTTAAGTACCAGTACACACAGCTGCTTTGGTTCATATGCACTGTAAACATTACTTTAGTTAGTCAACAAAATGGAATGCAAAAGACTACCTCTTTATTGGTAAAAGAGTTGCATAAATCTGTTTTGCTGCAATGTAACATGAGGGTCCACACTATTAGGTCTGGATAGTACAATCACATTTCATGCTGGGATTTGTAAAGCAAAGAACACAAATAAACGGCTTTCCTATATCGCAACAATTAATGATTATACTAATGAAAAAATCAGTTTCACTCACAGATGTTACTAAGCCCCAGTGGCCTAATGGATAAGGCACTAGCCTCCTAAGCCAGGGATTGTGGGTTCAAGTCCCATCTTGGGTGAAAGGCTTTATTTCATTAAAATAATTTTGGAGATGTTCCTTTCATTCTTGCTTCATACTGCACAAATGGCTCCACCAGAAACTTTTATCTGCTTATCAATCCGGAACTGTTCAGCTTGCAAAATAATGGCCCAGTATCTAAAAGCAGACATTTATCCTAATGACATTGTGGATTAGTTTCCTGAAAAGTTTACTATCACCTGGGACAGTGGCTTCAAGTCCCATCTAGGATGCATGTTCCTTTGTTGCTCATTCTCATTCTAGAAGTTATGCTTTTTTTCAATTCAGGTGACTGTCTTAATGGTATTGCAGAAAATCCATATATATCAAAACATACCTATTAAGTTTTAATTGCAATTTAATATCAGAGTGGCTACAAAATAACAATTTCTATTGCAACTGCTGATGGGTTTCTTGAAGTCCTTTCATCCATGTCATCAAAAGGGTAATTTTCTGCCTTTTATATTTCTTTGGACACTGACTTTACTGACAATTTAGGTGCTTCAGACCAAAAAAACAATGTTTACCTTTAAATATAGAGCACAAGTGAGATTTTACTTATTTTTATTTAAAGATACTGCATTTTTTGGTATTATAGTGTATATTTTCCCTATGCAACATTAAAGTTACATATATCTATACCAAATATTATTTAAGATAAATAAACAGGAATTATTTTACAATTTTGATAATATTGTACTGTAAAACAGTGGCATGAATTCATTGCAATATACACCTATGGATACATAAAACTGGGCAATAACACAAATGCACAATATAATTGATTACCTTATGATTAGAATATTACTTTTATTAGGTACTTTAGTATTGGGTGCAGTAGTTTAGTGGATTTAAAAAGTAACTAATTTAAAATTAATAAACCAAGTTAATTTACTTAGTCAACTCGATGCTAAAATCACTCAACTAAAAATAATGCGCTTTGACCATGTGCTCCTGTGGCACAATCGGTCTGTGCGCAGGTCTTATAAGACAGTATCTGTTGAGCAATGCTGAGGTTGTGAGTTCAAGCCTCACCTGGAGCAAATGTAATTTTTTTCTAATGTCATCAGTTAATGATTATCATCTGCTTCCTGAAAATCCTGATATGAAGGCAGAAAAAAAACACAAACATGATTGTTTTTAAGTACCAGTACACACAGCTGCTTTGGTTCATATGCACTGTAAACATTACTTTAGTTAGTCAACAAAATGGAATGCAAAAGACTACCTCTTTATTGGTAAAAGAGTTGCATCAATCTGTTTTGCTGCAATGTAACATGAGGGTCCACACTATTAGGTCTGGATAGTACAATCACATTTCATGCTGGGATTTGTAAAGCAAAGAACACAAATAAACGGCTTTCCTATATCGCAACAATTAATGATTATACTAATGAAAAAATCAGTTTCACTCAAAGATGTTACTAAGCCCCAGTGGCCTAATGGATAAGGCACTGGCCTCCTAAGCCCCAAGGATTGTGGGTTCAAGTCCCATCTGGGGTGATAGGCTTTATTTCATTAAAATAATTTTGGAGATGTTCCTTTCATTCTTGCTTCATACTGCACAAATGGCTCCACCAGAAACTTTTATCAGCTTATCAATCCGGAACTGTTCAGCTTGCAAAATTATGGCCCAGTATCTAAAAGCAGACATTTATCCTAATGACATTGTGGATTAGTTTCCTGAAAAGTTTACTATCACCTGGGACAGTGGCTTCAAGTCCCATCTAGGATGCATGTTCCTTTGTTGCTCATTCTCATTCTAGAAGTTATGCTTTTTTTCAATTCAGGTGACTGTCTTAATGGTATTGCAGAAAATCCATATATACCAAAACATACCTATTAAGTTTTAATTGCAATTTAATATCAGAGTGGCTACAAAATAACAATTTCTATTGCAATTGCTGATGGGTTTCTTGAAGTCCTTTCATCCATGTCATCAAAAGGGTAATTTTCTGCCTTTTATATTTTTTTGGACACTGACTTTACTTACAATTTAGGTGCTTCAGACCAAAAAAGCAATGTTTACCTTTAAATATAGAGCACAAGTGAGATTTAACTTATTTTTATTTAAAGATACTGCATTTTTTGGTATTATAGTGTATATTTTCCCTATGCAACATTAAAGTTACATATATCTATAGCAAATATTATTTAAGATAAATAAACAGGAATTATTTTACAATTTTGATAATATTGTACTGTACAACAGTGGCATGAATTCATTGCAATATACACCTATGGATACATAAAACTGGGCAATAACACAAATGCACAATATAATTGATTACCTTATGATTAGAATATTACTTTTATTAGGTACTTTAGTATTGGGTGCAGTAGTTTAGTGGATTTAAAAAGTAACTAATTTTAAATTAATAAACCAAGTTAATTTTCTTAGTCAACTCGATGCTAAAATCACTCAACTATAAATAAAGCGCTTTGTCCATGTGCTCCTGTGGCGCAATCGGTATGTGCGCGGTACTTATAAGACAGTATCTGTTGAGAAATCCTGAGGTTGTGAATTCAAGCCTCACCTGGAGCAAATGTAATTTTTTTTCTAATGTCATCAGTTAATGATTATCATCTGCTTCCTGAACATCCTGATATGAAGGCAGAAAAAAAACACAAACATGACTGTTTTTAAGTACCAGTACACACAGCTGCTTTGGTTCATATGCACTGTAAAAATTACTTTAGTTAGTCAACAAAATTGAATGCAAAAGACTACATCTTTCTTGGTAAAAGAGTTGCATCAATCTGTTTTGCTGCAATGTAACATGAGGGTCCACACTATTAGGTCTGGATAGTACAATCACATTTCATGCTGGGATTTGTAAAGCAAAGAACACAAATAAACGGCTTTCCTATATCGCAACAATTAATGATTATACTAATGAAAAAATCAGTTTCACTCAAAGATGTTACTAAGCCCCAGTGGCCTAATGGATAAGGGCCTGGCTTCCTAAGCCAGGGATTGTGGGTTCAAGTCCCATCTGGGGTGATAGGCTTTATTTCATTAAAATAATTTTGGAGATGTTCCTTTTATTCTTGCTTCATACTGCACAAATGGCTCCACCAGAAACTTTTATCTGTTTATCAATCTGGAACTGTTCAGCTTGCAAAATTATGGCCCAGTATCTAAAAGCAGACATTTATCCTAATGACATTGTGGATTAGTTTTCTGAAAAGTTTACTATCACCTGGGACAGTGGCTTCAAGTCCCATCTAGGATGCATGTTCCTTTGTTGCTCATTCTCATTCTAGAAGTTATGCTTTTTTTCAATTCAGGTGACTGTCTTAATGGTATTGCAGAAAATCCATATATACCAAAACATACCTATTAAGTTTTAATTGCAATTTAATATCAGAGTGGCTACAAAATAACAATTTCTATTGCAATTGCTGATGGGTTTCTTGAAGTCCTTTCATCCATGTCATCAAAAGGGTAATTTTCTGCCTTTTATATTTCTTTGGACACTGACTTTACTGACAATTTAGGTGCTTCAGACCAAAAAAACAATGTTTACCTTTAAATATAGAGCACAAGTGAGATTTAACTTATTTTTATTTAAAGATACTGCATTTTTTGGTATTATAGTGTATATTTTCCCTATGCAACATTAAAGTTACATATATCTATAGCAAATATTATTTAAGATAAATAAACAGGAATTATTTTACAATTTTGATAATATTGAACTGTACAACAATGGCATGAATTCATTGCAATATACACCTATGGATACATAAAACTGGGCAATAACACAAATGCACAATATAATTGATTACCTTATGATTAGAATATTACTTTTATTAGGTACTTTAGTATTGGGTGCAGTAGTTTAGTGGATTTAAAAAGTAACTAATTTAAAATTAATAAACCAAGTTAATTTACTTAGTCAACTCGATGCTAAAATCACTCAACTAAAAATAATGCGCTTTGACCATGTACTCCCGTGGCGCAATCGGTCTGTGCGCAGGACTTATAAGGCAGTATCTGTTGAGCAATGCTGAGGTTGTGAGTTCAAGCCTCACCTGGAGCAAATGTAATTTTTTTTCTAATGTCATCAGTTAATGATTATCATCTGCTTCCTGAACATCCTGATATGAAGGCAGAAAAAAAACACAAACATGACTGTTTTTAAGTACCAGTACACACAGCTGCTTTGGTTCATATGCACTGTAAACATTACTTTAGTTAGTCATCAAAATGGAATGCAAAAGACTACCTCTTTATTGGTAAAAGAGTTGCATCAATCTGTTTTGCTGCAATGTAACATGAGGGTCCACACTATTAGGTCTGGATAGTACAATCACATTTCATGCTGGGATTTGTAAAGCAAAGAACACAAATAAACGGCTTTCCTATATCGCAACAATTAATGATTATACTAATGAAAAAATCAGTTTCACTCAAAGATGTTACTAAGCCCCAGTGGCCTAATGGATAAGGCACTGGCCTCCTAAGCCAGGGATTGTGGGTTCAAGTCCCATCTGGGGTGATAGGCTTTATTTCATTAAAATAATTTTGGAGATGTTCCTTTCATTCTTGCTTCATACTGCACAAATGGTTCCACCAGAAACTTTTATCTGCTTCTCAATCCGGAACTGTTCAGCTTGCAAAATTATGGCCCAGTATCTAAAAGCAGACATTTATCCTAATGACATTGTGGATTAGTTTTCTGAAAAGTTTACTATCACCTGGGACAGTGGCTTCAAGTCCCATCTAGGATGCATGTTCCTTTGATGCTCATTCTCATTCTAGAAGTTATGCTTTTTTTCAATTCAGGTGACTGTCTTAATGGTATTGCAGAAAATCCATATGTACCAAAACATACCTATTAAGTTTTAATTGCAATTTAATATCAGAGTGGCTACAAAATAACAATTTCTATTGCAATTGCTGATGGGTTTCTTGAAGTCCTTTCATCCATGTCATCAAAAGGGTAATTTTCTGCCTTTTATATTTCTTTGGACACTGACTTTACTGACAATTTAGATGCTTCAGACCAAAAAAACAATGTTTACCTTTAAATATAGAGCACAAGTGAGATTTAACTTATTTTTATTTAAAGATACTGCATTTTTTGGTATTATAGTGTATATTTTCCCTATGCAACATTAAAGTTACATATATCTATACCAAATATTATTTAAGATAAATAAACAGGAATTATTTTACAATTTTGATAATATTGTACAGTACAACAGTGGCATGAATTCATTGCAATATACACCTATGGATACATAAAACTGGGCAATAACACAAATGCACAATATAATTGATTACCTTATGATTAGAATATTACTTTTATTAGGTACTTTAGTATTGGGTGCAGTAGTTTAGTGGATTTAAAAAGTAACTAATTTTAAATTAATAAACCAAGTTAATTTTCTTAGTCAACTCGATGCTAAAATCACTCAACTAAAAATAAAGCGGTTTGTCCTTGTGCTCCTGTGGCGCAATCGGTATGTGCGCGGTACTTATAAGACAGTATCTGTTGAGAAATCCTGAGGTTGTGAATTCAAGGCTCACCTGGAGCAAATGTAATTTTTTTTCTAATGTCATCAGTTAATGATTATCATCTGCTTCCTAAACATCCTGATATGAAGGCAGAAAAAAAACACAAACATGACTGTTTTTAAGTACCAGTACACACAGCTGCTTTGGTTCATATGCACTGTAAAAATTACTTTAGTTAGTCAACAAAATTGAATGCAAAAGACTACATCTTTCTTGGTAAAAGAGTTGCATCAATCTGTTTTGCTGCAATGTAACATGAGGGTCCACACTATTAGGTCTGGATAGTACAATCACATTTCATGCTGGGATTTGTAAAGCAAAGAACACAAATAAACGGCTTTCCTATATCGCAACAATTAATGATTATACTAATGAAAAAATCAGTTTCACTCAAAGATGTTACTAAGCCCCAGTGGCCTAATGGATTGTGGGTTCAAGTCCCATCTGGGGTGATAGGCTTTATTTCATTAAAATAATATTGGAGATGTTCCTTTCATTCTTGCTTCATACTGCACAAATGGCTCCACCAGAAACTTTAATCTGCTTAACTATCTGGAACTGTTCAGCTTGCAAAATTATGGCCCAGTATCTAAAAGCAGACATTTATCCTAATGACATTGTGGATTAGTTTCCTGAAAAGTTTACTATCACCTGGGACAGTGGCTTCAAGTCCCATCTAGGATGCATGTTCCTTTGTTGCTCATACTCATTCTAGAAGTTATGCTTTTTATCAATGCAGGTGACTGTCTTAATGGTATTGCAGAAAATCCATATGTACCAAAACATACCTATTAAGTTTTAATTGCAATTTAATATCAGAGTGGCTACAAAATAACAATGTCTATTGCAATTGCTGATGGGTTTCTTGAAGTCCTTTCATCCTTGTCATCAAAAGGGTAATTTTCTGCTTTTTATATTTCTTTGGACACTGACTTTAATGACAATTTAGGTGCTACCGACCAAAAAAACAATGTTTACCTTTAAATATAGAGCACAAGTGAGATTTAACTTATTTTTATTTAAAGATACTGCATTTTTGGTAATATAGTGTATATTTTCCCTATGCAACATTAAAGTTACATATATCTATACCAAATATTATTTAAGATAAATAAACAGGAATTATTTTACAATTTTGATAATATTGAACTGTACAACAATGGCATGAATTCATTGCAATATACACCTATGGATACATAAAACTGGGCAATAACACAAATGCACAATATAATTGATTACCTTATGATTAGAATATTACTTTTATTAGGTACTTTAGTATTGGGTGCAGTAGTTTAGTGGATTTAAAAAGTAACTAATTTAAAATTAATAAACCAAGTTAATTTACTTAGTCAACTCGATGCTAAAATCACTCAACTAAAAATAATGCGCTTTGACCATGTGCTCCCATGGCGCAATCGGTCTGTGCGCAGGACTTATAAGGCAGTATCTGTTGAGCAATGCTGAGGTTGTGAGTTCAAGCCTCACCTGGAGCAAATGTAATTTTTTTCTAATGTCATCAGTTAATGATTATCATCTGCTTCCTGAACATCCTGATATGAAGGCAGAAAAAAAACACAAACATGACTGTTTTTAAGTACCAGTACACACAGCTGCTTTGGTTCATATGCACTGTAAACATTACTTTAGTTAGTCATCAAAATGGAATGCAAAAGACTACCTCTTTATTGGTAAAAGAGTTGCATCAATCTGTTTTGCTGCAATGTAACATGAGGGTCCACACTATTAGGTCTGGATAGTACAATCACATTTCATGCTGGGATTTGTAAAGCAAAGAACACAAATAAACGGCTTTCCTATATCGCAACAATTAATGATTATACTAATGAAAAAATCAGTTTCACTCAAAGATGTTACTAAGCCTAATGGATAAGGCACTGGCCTCCTAAGCCAGGGATTGTGGGTTCAAGTCCCATCTGGGGTGATAGGCTTTATTTCATTAAAATAATTTTGGAGATGTTCCTTTCATTCTTGCTTCATACTGCACAAATGGTTCCACCAGAAACTTTTATCTGCTTATCAATCCGGAACTGTTCAGCTTGCAAAATTATGGCCCAGTATCTAAAAGCAGACATTTATCCTAATGACATTGTGGATTAGTTTTCTGAAAAGTTTACTATCACCTGGGACAGTGGCTTCAAGTCCCATCTAGGATGCATGTTCCTTTGTTGCTCATTCTCATTCTAGAAGTTATGCTTTTTTTCAATTCAGGTGACTGTCTTAATGGTATTGCAGAAAATCCATATGTACCAAAACATACCTATTAAGTTTTAATTGCAATTTAATATCAGAGTGGCTACAAAATAACAATTTCTATTGCAATTGCTGATGGGTTTCTTGAAGTCCTTTCATCCATGTCATCAAAAGGGTAATTTTCTGCCTTTTATATTTCTTTGGACACTGACTTTACTGACAATTTGGGTGCTTCAGACCAAAAAAACAATGTTTACCTTTAAATATAGAGCACAATTGAGATTTAACTTATTTTTATTTAAAGATACTGCATTTTTTGGTATTATAGTGTATATTTTCCCTATGCAACATTAAAGTTACATATATCTATAGCAAATATTATTTAAGATAAATAAACAGGAATTATTTTACAATTTTGATAATATTGTACTGTACAAAAATGGCATGAATTCATTGCAATATACACCTATGGATACATAAAAACTGGGCAATAACACAAATGCACAATATAATTGATTACCTTATGATTAGAATATTACTTTTATTAGGTACTTTAGTATTGGGTGCAGTAGTTTAGTGGATTTAAAAAGTAACTAGTTTAAAATTAATAAACCAAGTTAATTTACTTAGTCAACTCGATGCTAAAATCACTCAACTAAAAATAATGTGGTTTGACAATGTGCTCCTGTGGCGCAATCGGTCTGTGCGCGGTATTTATAAGACAGTATCTGTTGAGCAATCCTGAGGTTGTGAATTCAAGCCTCACCTGGAGCAAATGTAATTTTTTTTCTAATGTCATCAGTAAATGATTATCATCTGCTTCCTGAACATCCTGATATGAAGGCAGAAAAAAAACACAAACATGACTGTTTTTAAGTACCAGTACACACAGCTGCTTTGGTTCATATGCACTGTAAACATTACTTTAGTTAGCCATCAAAATGGAATGCAAAAGACTACCTCTTTATTGGTAAAAGAGTTGCATCAATCTGTTTTGCTGCAATGTAACATGAGGGTCCACACTATTAGGTCTGGATAGTACAATCACATTTCATGCTGGGATTTGTAAAGCAAAGAACACAAATAAACGGCTTTCCTATATCGCAACAATTAATGATTATACTAATGAAAAAATCAGTTTCACTCAAAGATGTTACTAAGCCCCAGTGGCCTAATGGATAAGGCACTGGCCTCCTAAGCCAGGGATTGTGGGTTCAAGTCCCATCTGGGGTGATAGGCTTTATTTCATTAAAATAATTTTGGAGATGTTCCTTTCATTCTTGCTTCATACTGCACAAATGGTTCCACCAGAAACTTTTATCTGCTTATCAATCCGGAACTGTTCAGCTTGCAAGTTATGGCCCAGTATCTAAAAGCAGACATTTATCCTAATGACATTGTCGATTAGTTTTCTGAAAAGTTTACTATCACCTGGGACAGTGGCTTCAAGTCCCATCTAGGATGCATGTTCCTTTGTTGCTCATTCTCATTCTAGAAGTTATGCTTTTTTTCAATTCAGGTGTCTGTCTTAATGGTATTGCAGAAAATCCATATGTACCAAAACATACCTATTAAGTTTTAATTGCAATTTAATATCAGAGTGGCTACAAAATAACAATGTCTATTGGAATTGCTGATGGGATTCTTGAAGTCCTTTCATCCTTGTCATCAAAAGGGTAATTTTCTGCTTTTTATATTTCTTTGGACACTGACTTTACTGACAATTTAGGTGCTTCAGACCAAAAAAACAATGTTTACCTTTAAATATAGAGCACAAGTGAGATTTAACTTATTTTTATTTAAAGATACTGCATTTTTGGTAATATAGTGTATATTTTCCCTATGCAACATTAAAGTTACATATATTTATACCAAATATTAGTTAAGATAAATAAACAGGAATTATTTTACAATTTTGATAATATTGAACTGTACAACAATGGCATGAATTCATTGCAATATACACCTATGGATACATAAAACTGGGCAATAACACAAATGCACAATATAATTGATCACCTTATGATTAGAATATTACTTTTATTAGGTACTTTAGTATTGGGTGCAGTAGTTTAGTGGATTTAAAAAGTAACTAATTTAAATTAATAAACCAAGTTAATTTACTTAGTCAACTCGATGCTAAAATCACTCAACTAAAAATAATGCGCTTTGACCATGTGCTCCTGTGGCACAATCGGTCTGTGCGCAGGACTTATAAGACAGTATCTGTTGAGCAATGCTGAGGTTGTGAGTTCAAGCCTCACCTGGAGCAAATGTAATTTTTTTCTAATGTCATCAGTTAATGATTATCATCTGCTTCCTGAAAATCCTGATATGAAGGCAGAAAAAAAACACAAACATGATTGTTTTTAAGTACCAGTACACACAGCTGCATTGGTTCATATGCACTGTAAACATTACTTTAGTTAGTCAACAAAATGGAATGCAAAAGACTACCTCTTTATTGGTAAAAGAGTTGCATCAATCTGTTTTGCTGCAATGTAACATGAGGGTCCACACTATTAGGTCTGGATAGTACAATCACATTTCATGCTGGGATTTGTAAAGCAAAGAACACAAATAAACGGCTTTCCTATATCGCAACAATTAATGATTATACTAATGAAAAAATCAGTTTCACTCAAAGATGTTACTAAGCCCCAGTGGCCTAATGGATTGTGGGTTCAAGTCCCATCTGGGGTGATAGGCTTTATTTCATTAAAATAATATTGGAGATGTTCCTTTCATTCTTGCTTCATACTGCACAAATGGCTCCACTAGAAACTTTAATCTGCTTAACTATCTGGAACTGTTCAGCTTGCAAAATTATGGCCCAGTATCTAAAAGCAGACATTTATCCTAATGACATTGTGGATTAGTTTCCTGAAAAGTTTACTATCACCTGGGACAGTGGCTTCAAGTCCCATCTAGGATGGATGTTCCTTTGTTGCTCATACTCATTCTAGAAGTTATGCTTTTTTTCAATGCAGGTGACTGTCTTAATGGTATTGCAGAAAATCCATATGTACCAAAACATACCTATTAAGTTTTAATTGCAATTTAATATCAGAGTGGCTACAAAATAACAATGTCTATTGCAATTGCTGATGGGTTTCTTGAAGTCCTTTCATCCATGTCATCAAAAGGGTAATTTTCTGCTTTTTATATTTCTTTGGACACTGACTTTACTGACAATTTAGGTGCTACAGACCAAAAAAACAATGTTTACCTTTAAATATAGAGCACAAGTGAGATTTAACTTATTTTTATTTAAAGATACTGCATTTTTGGTAATATAGTGTATATTTTCCCTATGCAACATTAAAGTTACATATATCTATAGCAAATATTATTTAAGATAAATAAACAGGAATTATTTTACAATTTTGATAATATTGAACTGTACAACAATGGCATGAATTCATTGCAATATACACCTATGGATACATAAAACTGGGCAATAACACAAATGCACAATATAATTGATTACCTTATGATTACAATATTACTTTTATTAGGTACTTTAGTATTGGGTGCAGTAGTTTAGTGGATTTAAAAAGTAACTAATTTAAAATTAATAAACCAAGTTAATTTACTTAGTAAACTCGATGCTAAAATCACTCAACTAAAAATAAAGCGCTTTGTACATGTGCTCCTGTGGCGCAATCGGTCTGTGCGCAGGACTTATAAGACAGTATCTGTTGAGCAATCCTGAGGTTGTGAATTCAAGCCTCATCTGGAGCAAATGTAATTTTTTTTCTAATGTCTTCAGTTAATGATTATCATTTGCTTCCTGAACATCCTGATATGAAGGCAGAAAAAAAACACAAACATGACTGTTTTTAAGGTACCAGTACACACAGCTGCTTTGGTTCATATGCACTGTAAAAATTACTTTAGTTAGTCAACAAAATGGAATGCAAAAGACTACCTCTTTATTGGTAAAAGAGTTGCATCAATCTGTTTTGCTGCAATGTAACATGAGGGTCCACACTATTAGGGCTGGAAAGTACAATCACATTTCATGCTGGGATTTGTAAAGCAACGAACACAAATAAACGGCTTTCCTATATCGCAACAATTAATGATTATACTAATGAAAAAATCAGTTTCACTCAAAGATGTTACTAAGCCCCAGTGGCCTAATGGATAAGGGCCTGGCTTCCTAAGCCAGGGATTGTGGGTTCAAGTCCCATCTGGGGTGATAGGCTTTATTTCATTAAAATAATTTTGGAGATGTTCCTTTCATTCTTGCTTCATACTGCACAAATGGCTCCACCAGAAACTTTTATCTGCTTATCAATCTGGAACTGTTCATCTTGCAAAATTATGGCCCAGTATCTAAAAGCAGACATTTATCCTAATGACATTGTGGATTAGTTTTCTGAAAAGTTTACTATCACCTGGGACAGTGGCTTCAAGTCCCATCTAGGATGCATGTTCCTTTGTTGCTCATTCTCATTCTAGAAGTTATGCTTTTTTTCAATTCAGGTGACTGTCTTAATGGTATTGCAGAAAATCCATATATACCAAAACATACCTATTAAGTTTTAATTGCAATTTAATATCAGAGTGGCTACAAAATAACAATTTCTATTGCAATTGCTGATGGGTTTCTTGAAGTCCTTTCATCCATGTCATCAAAAGGGTAATTTTCTGCCTTTTATATTTCTTTGGACACTGACTTTACTGACAATTTAGGTGCTTCAGACCAAAAAAACAATGTTTACCTTTAAATATAGAGCACAAGTGAGATTTAACTTATTTTTATTTAAAGATACTGCATTTTTTGGTATTATAGTGTATATTTTCCCTATGCAACATTAAAGTTACATATATCTATAGCAAATATTATTTAAGATAAATAAACAGGAATTATTTTACAATTTTGATAATATTGAACTGTACAACAATGGCATGAATTCATTGCAATATACACCTATGGATACATAAAACTGGGCAATAACACAAATGCACAATATAATTGATTACCTTATGATTAGAATATTACTTTTATTAGGTACTTTAGTATTGGGTGCAGTAGTTTAGTGGATTTAAAAAGTAACTAATTTAAAATTAATAAACCAAGTTAATTTACTTAGTCAACTCGATGCTAAAATCACTCAACTAAAAATAATGCACTTTGACCATGTGCTCCCGTGGCGCAATCGGTCTGTGCGCAGGACTTATAAGGCAGTATCTGTTGAGCAATGCTGAGGTTGTGAGTTCAAGCCTCACCTGGAGCAAATGTAATTTTTTTTCTAATGTCATCAGTTAATGATTATCATCTGCTTCCTGAACATCCTGATATGAAGGCAGAAAAAAAACACAAACATGACTGTTTTTAAGTACCAGTACACACAGCTGCTTTGGTTCATATGCACTGTAAACATTACTTTAGTTAGTCATCAAAATGGAATGCAAAAGACTACCTCTTTATTGGTAAAAGAGTTGCATCAATCTGTTTTGCTGCAATGTAACATGAGGGTCCACACTATTAGGTCTGGATAGTACAATCACATTTCATGCTGGGATTTGTAAAGCAAAGAACACAAATAAACGGCTTTCCTATATCGCAACAATTAATGATTATACTAATGAAAAAATCAGTTTCACTCAAAGATGTTACTAAGCCCCAGTGGCCTAATGGATAAGGGCCTGGCTTCCTAAGCCAGGGATTGTGGGTTCAAGTCCCATCTGGGGTGATAGGCTTTATTTCATTAAAATAATTTTGGAGATGTTCCTTTCATTCTTGCTTCATACTGCACAAATGGCTCCACCAGAAACTTTTATCTGCTTATCAATCTGGAACTGTTCATCTTGCAAAATTATGGCCCAGTATCTAAAAGCAGACATTTATCCTAATGACATTGTGGATTAGTTTTCTGAAAAGTTTACTATCACCTGGGACAGTGGCTTCAAGTCCCATCTAGGATGCATGTTCCTTTGTTGCTCATTCTCATTCTAGAAGTTATGCTTTTTTTCAATTCAGGTGACTGTCTTAATGGTATTGCAGAAAATCCATATATACCAAAACATACCTATTAAGTTTTAATTGCAATTTAATATCAGAGTGGCTACAAAATAACAATTTCTATTGCAATTGCTGATGGGTTTCTTGAAGTCCTTTCATCCATGTCATCAAAAGGGTAATTTTCTGCCTTTTATATTTCTTTGGACACTGACTTTACTGACAATTTAGGTGCTTCAGACCAAAAAAACAATGTTTACCTTTAAATATAGAGCACAAGTGAGATTTAACTTATTTTTATTTAAAGATACTGCATTTTTTGGTATTATAGTGTATATTTTCCCTATGCAACATTAAAGTTACATATATCTATAGCAAATATTATTTAAGATAAATAAACAGGAATTATTTTACAATTTTGATAATATTGAACTGTACAACAATGGCATGAATTCATTGCAATATACACCTATGGATACATAAAACTGGGCAATAACACAAATGCACAATATAATTGATTACCTTATGATTAGAATATTACTTTTATTAGGTACTTTAGTATTGGGTGCAGTAGTTTAGTGGATTTAAAAAGTAACTAATTTAAAATTAATAAACCAAGTTAATTTACTTAGTCAACTCGATGCTAAAATCACTCAACTAAAAATAATGCACTTTGACCATGTGCTCCCGTGGCGCAATCGGTCTGTGCGCAGGACTTATAAGGCAGTATCTGTTGAGCAATGCTGAGGTTGTGAGTTCAAGCCTCACCTGGAGCAAATGTAATTTTTTTTCTAATGTCATCAGTTAATGATTATCATCTGCTTCCTGAACATCCTGATATGAAGGCAGAAAAAAAACACAAACATGACTGTTTTTAAGTACCAGTACACACAGCTGCTTTGGTTCATATGCACTGTAAACATTACTTTAGTTAGTCATCAAAATGGAATGCAAAAGACTACCTCTTTATTGGTAAAAGAGTTGCATCAATCTGTTTTGCTGCAATGTAACATGAGGGTCCACACTATTAGGTCTGGATAGTACAATCACATTTCATGCTGGGATTTGTAAAGCAAAGAACACAAATAAACGGCTTTCCTATATCGCAACAATTAATGATTATACTAATGAAAAAATCAGTTTCACTCAAAGATGTTACTAAGCCCCAGTGGCCTAATGGATAAGGCACTTGTCTCCTAAGCCAGGGATTGTGGGTTCAAGTCCCATCTGGGGTGATAGGCTTTATTTCATTAAAATAATTTTGGAGATATTCCTTTCATTCTTGCTTCATACTGCACAAATGGTTCCACCAGAAACTTTTATCTGCTTATCAATCCGGAACTGTTCAGCTTGCAAAATTATGGCCCAGTATCTAAAAGCAGACATTTATCCTAATGACATTGTGGATTAGTTTTCTGAAAAGTTTACTATCACCTGGGGCAGTGGCTTCAAGTCCCATCTAGGATGCATGTTCCTTTGTTGCTCATTCTCATTCTAGAAGTTATGCTTTTTTTCAATTCAGGTGACTGTCTTAATGGTATTGCAGAAAATCCATATGTACCAAAACATACCTATTAAGTTTTAATTGCAATTTAATATCAGAGTGGCTACAAAATAACAATTTCTATTGCAATTGCTGATGGGTTTCTTGAAGTCCTTTCATCCATCTCATCAAAAGGGTAATTTTCTGCCTTTTATATTTCTTTGGACACTGACTTTACTGACAATTTAGGTGATTCAGACCAAAAAAACAATGTTTACCTTTAAATATAGAGCACAAGTGAGATTTAACTTATTTTTATTTAAAGATACTGCATTTTTTGGTATTATAGTGTATATTTTCCCTATGCAACATTAAAGTTACATATATCTATACCAAATATTATTTAAGATAAATAAACAGGAATTATTTTACAATTTTGATAATATTGTACTGTACAACAGTGGCATGAATTCATTGCAATATACACCTATGGATACATAAAACTGGGCAATAACACAAATGCACAATATAATTGATTACCTTATGATTAGAATATTACTTTTATTAGGTACTTTAGTATTGGGTGCAGTAGTTTAGTGGATTTAAAAAGTAACTAATTTTAAATTAATAAACCAAGTTAATTTTCTTAGTCAACTCGATGCTAAAATCACTCAACTAAAAATAAAGCGGTTTGTCCTTGTGCTCCTGTGGCGCAATCGGTATGTGCGCGGTACTTATAAGACAGTATCTGTTGAGAAATCCTGAGGTTGTGAATTCAAGGCTCACCTGGAGCAAATGTAATTTTTTTTCTAATGTCATCAGTTAATGATTATCATCTGCTTCCTAAACATCCTGATATGAAGGCAGAAAAAAAACACAAACATGACTGTTTTTAAGTACCAGTACACACAGCTGCTTTGGTTCATATGCACTGTAAAAATTACTTTAGTTAGTCAACAAAATTGAATGCAAAAGACTACATCTTTCTTGGTAAAAGAGTTGCATCAATCTGTTTTGCTGCAATGTAACATGAGGGTCCACACTATTAGGTCTGGATAGTACAATCACATTTCATGCTGGGATTTGTAAAGCAAAGAACACAAATAAACGGCTTTCCTATATCGCAACAATTAATGATTATACTAATGAAAAAATCAGTTTCACTCAAAGATGTTACTAAGCCCCAGTGGCCTAATGGATTGTGGGTTCAAGTCCCATCTGCGGTGATAGGCTTTATTTCATTAAAATAATATTGGAGATGTTCCTTTCATTCTTGCTTCATACTGCACAAATGGCTCCACCAGAAACTTTAATCTGCTTAACTATCTGGAACTGTTCAGCTTGCAAAATTATGGCCCAGTATCTAAAAGCAGACATTTATCCTAATGACATTGTGGATTAGTTTCCTGAAAAGTTTACTATCACCTGGGACAGTGGCTTCAAGTCCCATCTAGGATGCATGTTCCTTTGTTGCTCATACTCATTCTAGAAGTTATGCTTTTTTTCAATGCAGGTGACTGTCTTAATGGTATTGCAGAAAATCCATATGTACCAAAACATACCTATTAAGTTTTAATTGCAATTTAATATCAGAGTGGCTACAAAATAACAATGTCTATTGCAATTGCTGATGGGTTTCTTGAAGTCCTTTCATCCTTGTCATCAAAAGGGTAATTTTCTGCTTTTTATATTTCTTTGGACACTGACTTTACTGACAATTTAGGTGCTACAGACCAAAAAAACAATGTTTACCTTTAAATATAGAGCACAAGTGAGATTTAACTTATTTTTATTTAAAGATACTGCATTTTTGGTAATATAGTGTATATTTTCCCTATGCAACATTAAAGTTACATATATCTATAGCAAATATTATTTAAGATAAATAAACAGGAATTATTTTACAATTTTGATAATATTGTACTGTACAAAAATGGCATGAATTCATTGCAATATACACCTATGGATACATAAAAACTGGGCAATAACACAAATGCACAATATAATTGATTACCTTATGATTAGAATATTACTTTTATTAGGTACTTTAGTATTGGGTGCAGTAGTTTAGTGGATTTAAAAAGTAACTAGTTTAAAATTAATAAACCAAGTTAATTTACTTAGTCAACTCGATGCTAAAATCACTCAACTAAAAATAATGTGGTTTGACAATGTGCTCCTGTGGCGCAATCGGTCTGTGCGCGGTACTTATAAGACAGTATCTGTTGAGCAATCCTGAGGTTGTGAATTCAAGCCTCACCTGGAGCAAATGTAATTTTTTTTCTAATGTCATCAGTAAATGATTATCATCTGCTTCCTGAACATCCTGATATGAAGGCAGAAAAAAAACACAAACATGACTGTTTTTAAGTACCAGTACACACAGCTGCTTTGGTTCATATGCACTGTAAACATTACTTTAGTTAGCCATCAAAATGGAATGCAAAAGACTACCTCTTTATTGGTAAAAGAGTTGCATCAATCTGTTTTGCTGCAATGTAACATGAGGGTCCACACTATTAGGTCTGGATAGTACAATCACATTTCATGCTGGGATTTGTAAAGCAAAGAACACAAATAAACGGCTTTCCTATATCGCAACAATTAATGATTATACTAATGAAAAAATCAGTTTCACTCAAAGATGTTACTAAGCCCCAGTGGCCTAATGGATAAGGCACTGGCCTCCTAAGCCAGGGATTGTGGGTTCAAGTCCCATCTGGGGTGATAGGCTTTATTTCATTAAAATAATTTTGGAGATGTTCCTTTCATTCTTGCTTCATACTGCACAAATGGTTCCACCAGAAACTTTTATCTGCTTATCAATCCGGAACTGTTCAGCTTGCAAAATTATGGCCCAGTATCTAAAAGCAGACATTTATCCTAATGACATTGTCGATTAGTTTTCTGAAAAGTTTACTATCACCTGGGACAGTGGCTTCAAGTCCCATCTAGGATGCATGTTCCTTTGTTGCTCATTCTCATTCTAGAAGTTATGCTTTTTTTCAATTCAGGTGTCTGTCTTAATGGTATTGCAGAAATCCATATGTACCAAAACATACCTATTAAGTTTTAATTGCAATTTAATATCAGAGTGGCTACAAAATAACAATGTCTATTGGAATTGCTGATGGGATTCTTGAAGTCCTTTCATCCTTGTCATCAAAAGGGTAATTTTCTGCTTTTTATATTTCTTTGGACACTGACTTTACTGACAATTTAGGTGCTTCAGACCAAAAAAACAATGTTTACCTTTAAATATAGAGCACAAGTGAGATTTAACTTATTTTTATTTAAAGATACTGCATTTTTGGTAATATAGTGTATATTTTCCCTATGCAACATTAAAGTTACATATATCTATACCAAATATTAGTTAAGATAAATAAACAGGAATTATTTTACAATTTTGATAATATTGAACTGTACAACAATGGCATGAATTCATTGCAATATACACCTATGGATACATAAAACTGGGCAATAACACAAATGCACAATATAATTGATCACCTTATGATTAGAATATTACTTTTATTAGGTACTTTAGTATTGGGTGCAGTAGTTTAGTGGATTTAAAAAGTAACTAATTTAAAATTAATAAACCAAGTTAATTTACTTAGTCAACTCGATGCTAAAATCACTCAACTAAAAATAATGCGCTTTGACCATGTGCTCCTGTGGCACAATCGGTCTGTGCGCAGGACTTATAAGACAGTATCTGTTGAGCAATGCTGAGGTTGTGAGTTCAAGCCTCACCTGGAGCAAATGTAATTTTTTTCTAATGTCATCAGTTAATGATTATCATCTGCTTCCTGAAAATCCTGATATGAAGGCAGAAAAAAAACACAAACATGATTGTTTTTAAGTACCAGTACACACAGCTGCTTTGGTTCATATGCACTGTAAACATTACTTTAGTTAGTCAACAAAATGGAATGCAAAAGACTACCTCTTTATTGGTAAAAGAGTTGCATCAATCTGTTTTGCTGCAATGTAACATGAGGGTCCACACTATTAGGTCTGGATAGTACAATCACATTTCATGCTGGGATTTGTAAAGCAAAGAACACAAATAAACGGCTTTCCTATATCGCAACAATTAATGATTATACTAATGAAAAAATCAGTTTCACTCAAAGATGTTACTAAGTCCCAGTGGCCTAATGGATTGTGGGTTCAAGTCCCATCTGGGGTGATAGGCTTTATTTCATTAAAATAATATTGGAGATGTTCCTTTCATTCTTGCTTCATACTGCACAAATGGCTCCACCAGAAACTTTAATCTGCTTAACAATCTGGAACTGTTCAGCTTGCAAAATTATGGCCCAGTATCTAAAAGCAGACATTTATCCTAATGACATTGTGGATTAGTTTCCTGAAAAGTTTACTATCACCTGGGACAGTGGCTTCAAGTCCCATCTAGGATGCATGTTCCTTTGTTGCTCATACTCATTCTAGAAGTTATGCTTTTTTTCAATGCAGGTGACTGTCTTAATGGTATTGCAGAAAATCCATATGTACCAAAACATACCTATTAAGTTTTAATTGCAATTTAATATCAGAGTGGCTACAAAATAACAATGTCTATTGCAATTGCTGATGGGTTTCTTGAAGTCCTTTCATCCTTGTCATCAAAAGGGTAATTTTCTGCTTTTTATATTTCTTTGGACACTGACTTTACTGACAATTTAGGTGCTACAGACCAAAAAAACAATGTTTACCTTTAAATATAGAGCACAAGTGAGATTTAACTTATTTTTATTTAAAGATACTGCATTTTTGGTAATATAGTGTATATTTTCCCTATGCAACATTAAAGTTACATATATCTATAGCAAATATTATTTAAGATAAATAAACAGGAATTATTTTACAATTTTGATAATATTGAACTGTACAACAATGGCATGAATTCATTGCAATATACACCTATGGATACATAAAACTGGGCAATAACACAAATGCACAATATAATTGATTACCTTATGATTAGAATATTACTTTTATTAGGTACTTTAGTATTGGGTGCAGTAGTTTAGTGGATTTAAAAAGTAACTAATTTAAAATTAATAAACCAAGTTAATTTACTTAGTCAACTCGATGCTAAAATCACTCAGCTAAAAATAAAGCGCTTTGTACATGTGCTCCTGTGGCGCAATCGGTCTGTGCGCAGGACTTATAAGACAGTATCTGTTGAGCAATCCTGAGGTTGTGAATTCAAGCCTCATCTGGAGCAAATGTAATTTTTTTTCTAATGTCTTCAGTTAATGATTATCATTTGCTTCCTGAACATCCTGATATGAAGGCAGAAAAAAAACACAAACATGACTGTTTTTAAGGTACCAGTACACACAGCTGCTTTGGTTCATATGCACTGTAAAAATTACTTTAGTTAGTCAACAAAATGGAATGCAAAAGACTACCTCTTTATTGGTAAAAGAGTTGCATCAATCTGTTTTGCTGCAATGTAACATGAGGGTCCACACTATTAGGGCTGGAAAGTACAATCACATTTCATGCTGGGATTTGTAAAGCAAAGAACACAAATAAACGGCTTTCCTATATCGCAACAATTAATGATTATACTAATGAAAAAATCAGTTTCACTCAAAGATGTTACTAAGCCCCAGTGGCCTAATGGATAAAGGCCTGGCTTCCTAAGCCAGGGATTGTGGGTTCAAGTCCCATCTGGGGTGATAGGCTTTATTTCATTAAAATAATTTTGGAGATGTTCCTTTCATTCTTGCTTCATACTGCACAAATGGCTCCACCAGAAACTTTTATCTGCTTATCAATCTGGAACTGTTCAGCTTGCAAAATTATGGCCCAGTATCTAAAAGCAGACATTTATCCTAATGACATTGTGGATTAGTTTTCTGAAAAGTTTACTATCACCTGGGACAGTGGCTTCAAGTCCCATCTAGGATGCATGTTCCTTTGTTGCTCATTCTCATTCTAGAAGTTATGCTTTTTTTCAATTCAGGTGACTGTCTTAATGGTATTGCAGAAAATCCATATATACCAAAACATACCTATTAAGTTTTAATTGCAATTTAATATCAGAGTGGCTACAAAATAACAATTTCTATTGCAATTGCTGATGGGTTTCTTGAAGTCCTTTCATCCATGTCATCAAAAGGGTAATTTTCTGCCTTTTATATTTCTTTGGACACTGACTTTACTGACAATTTAGGTGCTTCAGACCAAAAAAACAATGTTTACCTTTAAATATAGAGCACAAGTGAGATTTAACTTATTTTTATTTAAAGATACTGCATTTTTTGGTATTATAGTGTATATTTTCCCTATGCAACATTAAAGTTACATATATCTATACCAAATATTATTTAAGATAAATAAACAGGAATTATTTTACAATTTTGATAATATTGTACTGTACAACAATGGCATGAATTCATTGCAATATACACCTATGGATACATAAAACTGGGCAATAACACAAATGCACAATATAATTGATCACCTTATGATTAGAATATTACTTTTATTAGGTACTTTAGTATTGGGTTCAGTAGTTTAGTGGATTTAAAAAGTAACTAATTTAAAATTAATAAACCAAGTTAATTTACTTAGTCAACTCGATGCTAAAATCACTCAACTAAAAATAATGCGCTTTGACCATGTGCTCCTGTGGCACAATCGGTCTGTGCGCAGGACTTATAAGACAGTATCTGTTGAGCAATGCTGAGGTTGTGAGTTCAAGCCTCACCTGGAGCAAATGTAATTTTTTTCTAATGTCATCAGTTAATGATTATCATCTGCTTCCTGAAAATCCTGATATGAAGGCAGAAAAAAAACACAAACATGATTGTTTTTAAGTACCAGTACACACAGCTGCTTTGGTTCATATGCACTGTAAACATTACTTTAGTTAGTCAACAAAATGGAATGCAAAAGACTACCTCTTTATTGGTAAAAGAGTTGCATCAATCTGTTTTGCTGCAATGTAACATGAGGGTCCACACTATTAGGTCTGGATAGTACAATCACATTTCATGCTGGGATTTGTAAAGCAAAGAACACAAATAAACGGCTTTCCTATATCGCAACAATTAATGATTATACTAATGAAAAAATCAGTTTCACTCAAAGATGTTACTAAGCCCCAGTGGCCTAATGGATAAGGCACTGGCCTCCTAAGCCCCAGGGATTGTGGGTTCAAGTCCCATCTGGGAATTTTGGAGATGTTCCATTCATTCTTGCTTCATACTGCACAAATGGCTCCACCAGAAACTTTTATCAGCTTATCAATCCGGAACTGTTCAGCTTGCAAAATTATGGCCCAGTATCTAAAAGCAGACATTTATCCTAATGACATTGTGGATTAGTTTTCTGAAAAGTTTACTATCACCTGGGACAGTGGCTTCAAGTCCCATCTAGGATGCATGTTCCTTTGTTGCTCATTCTCATTCTAGAAGTTATGCTTTTTTTCAATTCAGGTGACTGTCTTAATGGTATTGCAGAAAATCCATATATACCAAAACATACCTATTAAGTTTTAATTGCAATTTAATATCAGAGTGGCTACAAAATAACAATTTCTATTGCAATTGCTGATGGGTTTCTTGAAGTCCTTTCATCCATGTCATCAAAAGGGTAATTTTCTGCCTTTTATATTTCTTTGGACACTGACTTTACTGACAATTTAGGTGCTTCAGACCAAAAAAACAATGTTTACCTTTAAATATAGAGCACAAGTGAGATTTAACTTATTTTTATTTAAAGATACTGCATTTTTTGGTATTATAGTGTATATTTTCCCTATGCAACATTAAAGTTACATATATCTATAGCAAATATTATTTAAGATAAATAAACAGGAATTATTTTACAATTTTGATAATATTGAACTGTACAACAATGGCATGAATTCATTGCAATATACACCTATGGATACATAAAACTGGGCAATAACACAAATGCACAATATAATTGATTACCTTATGATTAGAATATTACTTTTATTAGGTACTTTAGTATTGGGTGCAGTAGTTTAGTGGATTTAAAAAGTAACTAATTTAAAATTAATAAACCAAGTTAATTTACTTAGTCAACTCGATGCTAAAATCACTCAACTAAAAATAATGCACTTTGACCATGTGCTCCTGTGGCGCAATCAGTCTGTGCGCAGGACTTATAAGGCAGTATCTGTTGAGCAATGCTGAGGTTGTGAGTACAAGCCTCACCTGGAGCAAATGTAATTTTTTTTCTAATGTCATCAGTTAATGATTATCATCTGCTTCCTGAACATCCTGATATGAAGGCAGAAAAATAAACACAAAAATGACTGTTTTTAAGTACCAGTACACACAGCAGCTTTGGTTCATATGCACTGTAAACATTACTTTAGTTAGTCAACAAAATGGAATGCAAAAGACTACCTCTTTATTGGTAAAAGAGTTGCATCAATCTGTTTTGCTGCAATGTAACATGAGGGTCCACACTATTAGGTCTGGATAGTACAATCACATTTCATGCTGGGATTTGTAAAGCAAAGAACACAAATAAACGGCTTTCCTATATCGCAACAATTAATGATTATACTAATGAAAAAATCAGTTTCACTGAAAGATGTTACAAAGCCCCAGTGGCCTAATGGATAAGGCACTGGCCTCCTAAGCCAGGGATTGTGGGTTCAAGTCCCATCTGGGGTGATAGGCTTTATTTCATTAAAATAATTTTGGAGATTTCCTTTCATTCTTGCTTCATACTGCACAAATGGCTCCACCAGAAACTTTAATCTGCTTAACTATCTGGAACTGTTCAGCTTGCAAAATTATGGCCCAGTATCTAAAAGCAGACATTTATCCTAAGGACATTGTGGATTAGTTTCCTGAAAAGTTTACTATCACCTGGGACAGTGGCTTCAAGTCCCATCTAGGATGGATGTTCCTTTGTTGCTCATACTCATTCTAGAAGTTATGCTTTTTTTCAATGCAGGTGACTGTCTTAATGGTATTGCAGAAAATCCATATGTACCAAAACATACCTATTAAGTTTTAATTGCAATTTAATATCAGAGTGGCTGCAAAATAACAATGTCTATTGCAATTGCTGATGGGTTTCTTGAAGTCCTTTCATCCTTGTCATCAAAAGGGTAATTTTCTGCTTTTTATATTTCTTTGGACACTGACTTTACTGACAATTTAGGTGCTACAGACCAAAAAAACAATGTTTACCTTTAAATATAGAGCACAAGTGAGATTTAACTTAGTTTTATTTAAAGATACTGCATTTTTGGTAATATAGTGTATATTTTCCCTATGCAACATTAAAGTTACATATATCTATACCAAATATTATTTAAGATAAATAAACAGGAATTATTTTACAATTTTGATAATATTGAACTGTACAACAATGGCATGAATTCATTGCAATATACACCTATGGATACATAAAACTGGGCAATAACACAAATGCACAATATAATTGATTACCTTATGATTAGAATATTACTTTTATTAGGTACTTTAGTATTGGGTGCAGTAGTTTAGTGGATTTAAAAAGTAACTAATTTAAAATTAATAAACCAAGTTAATTTACTTAGTCAACTCGATGCTAAAATCACTCAACTAAAAATAAAGCGCGTTGTACATGTGCTCCTGTGGCGCAATCGGTCTGTGCGCAGGACTTATAAGACAGTATCTGTTGAGCAATCCTGAGGTTGTGAATTCAAGCCTCATCTGGAGCAAATGTAATTTTTTTTCTAATGTCTTCAGTTAATGATTATCATTTGCTTCCTGAACATCCTGATATGAAGGCAGAAAAAAAACACAAACATGACTGTTTTTAAGGTACCAGTACACACAGCTGCTTTGGTTCATATGCACTGTAAAAATTACTTTAGTTAGTCAACAAAATGGAATGCAAAAGACTACCTCTTTATTGGTAAAAGAGTTGCATCAATCTGTTTTGCTGCAATGTAACATGAGGGTCCACACTATTAGGGCTGGAAAGTACAATCACATTTCATGCTGGGATTTGTAAAGCAAAGAACACAAATAAACGGCTTTCCTATATCGCAACAATTAATGATTATACTAATGAAAAAATCAGTTTCACTCAAAGATGTTACTAAGCCCCAGTGGCCTAATGGATAAAGGCCTGGCTTCCTAAGCCAGGGATTGTGGGTTCAAGTCCCATCTGGGGTGATAGGCTTTATTTCATTAAAATAATTTTGGAGATGTTCCTTTCATTCTTGCTTCATACTGCACAAATGGCTCCACCAGAAACTTTTATCTGCTTATCAATCTGGAACTGTTCAGCTTGCAAAATTATGGCCCAGTATCTAAAAGCAGACATTTATCCTAATGACATTGTGGATTAGTTTTCTGAAAAGTTTACTATCACCTGGGACAGTGGCTTCAAGTCCCATCTAGGATGCATGTTCCTTTGTTGCTCATTCTCATTCTAGAAGTTATGCTTTTTTTCAATTCAGGTGACTGTCTTAATGGTATTGCAGAAAATCCATATATACCAAAACATACCTATTAAGTTTTAATTGCAATTTAATATCAGAGTGGCTACAAAATAACAATTTCTATTGCAATTGCTGATGGGTTTCTTGAAGTCCTTTCATCCATGTCATCAAAAGGGTAATTTTCTGCCTTTTATATTTCTTTGGACACTGACTTTACTGACAATTTAGGTGCTTCAGACCAAAAAAACAATGTTTACCTTTAAATATAGAGCACAAGTGAGATTTAACTTATTTTTATTTAAAGATACTGCATTTTTTGGTATTATAGTGTATATTTTCCCTATGCAACATTAAAGTTACATATATCTATACCAAATATTATTTAAGATAAATAAACAGGAATTATTTTACAATTTTGATAATATTGTACTGTACAACAATGGCATGAATTCATTGCAATATACACCTATGGATACATAAAACTGGGCAATAACACAAATGCACAATATAATTGATTACCTTATGATTAGAATATTACTTTTATTAGGTACTTTAGTATTGGGTGCAGTAGTTTAGTGGACTTAAAAAGTAACTAATTTAAAATTAATAAACCAAGTTAATTTACTTAGTCAACTCGATGCTAAAATCACTCAACTAAAAATAAAGTACTTTGTCCATGTGCTCCTGTGGCGCAATCGGTCTGTGCGCGGTACTTATAAGACAGTATCTGTTGAACAATTCTGAGGTTGTGAATTCAAGCCTCACCTGGAGCAAATGTAATTTTTTTTCTAATGTCTTCAGTTAATGATTATCATCTGCTTCCTGAACATCCTGATATGAAGGCAGAAAAAAAACACAAACATGACTGTTTTTAAGTACCAGTACACACAGCTGCTTTGGTTCATATGCACTGTAAACATTACTTTAGTTAGTCATCAAAATGGAATGCAAAAGACTACCTCTTTATTGGTAAAAGAGTTGCATCAATCTGTTTTGCTGCAATGTAACATGAGGGTCCACACTATTAGGTCTGGATAGTAAAATCACATTTCATGCTGGGATTTGTAAAGCAAAGAACACAAATAAATGACTTTCCTATATCGCAACAATTAATGATTATACTAATGAAAAAATCAGTTTCACTCAAAGATGTTACAAAGCCCCAGTGGCCTAATGGATACGGCACTGGCCTCCTAAGCCAGGGTTTGTGCTTTCAAGTCCCATCTGGGGTGATAGGCTTTATTTCATTAAAATAATGTTTTAGATGTTCCTTTTTTTCTTGCTTCATACTGCAGAAATGGCTCCACCAGAAACTTTAATCTGCTTAACAATCTGGTACCGTTCAGCTTGCAAAATTATGGCCCAGTATCTAAAAGCAGACATTTATTCTAATGACATTGTGGAATAGTTTCCAGAAAAGTTTACTATCACCTGGGACAGTGGCTTCAAGTCCCATCTAGGATGTATGTTCCTTTGTTGCTCATTCTCATTCTAGAAGTTATGCTTTTTTTCAATTCAGGTGACTGTCTTAATGGTATTGCAGAAAATCCATATATACCAAAACATACCTATTAAGTTTTAATTGCAATTTAATATCAGAGTGGCTACAAAATAACAATTTCTATTGCAATTGCTGATGGGTTTCTTGAAGTCCTTTCATCCATGTCATCAAAAGGGTAATTTTCTGCCTTTTATATTTCTTTGGACACTGACTTTACTGACAATTTAGGTGCTTCAGACCAAAAAAACAATGTTTACCTTTAAATATAGAGCACAAGTGAGATTTAACTTATTTTTATTTAAAGATACTGCATTTTTTGGTATTATAGTGTATATTTTCCCTATGCAACATTAAAGTTACATATATCTATAGCAAATATTATTTAAGATAAATAAACAGGAATTATTTTACAATTTTGATAATATTGAACTGTACAACAATGGCATGAATTCATTGCAATATACACCTATGGATACATAAAACTGGGCAATAACACAAATGCACAATATAATTGATTACCTTATGATTAGAATATTACTTTTATTAGGTACTTTAGTATTGGGTGCAGTAGTTTAGTCGACTTAAAAAGTAACTAATTTTAAATTAATAAACCAAGTTAATTTACTTAGTCAACTCGATGCTAAAATCACTCAACTAAAAATAATGCACTTTGACCATGTGCTCCTGTGGCGCAATCAGTCTGTGCGCAGGACTTATAAGGCAGTATCTGTTGAGCAATGCTGAGGTTGTGAGTACAAGCCTCACCTGGAGCAAATGTAATTTTTTTTCTAATGTCATCAGTTAATGATTATAATCTGCTTCCAGAACATCCTGATATGAAGGCAGAAAAAAAACACAAAAATGACTGTTTTTAAGTACCAGTACACACAGCTGCTTTGGTTCATATGCACTGTAAACATTACTTTAGTTAGTCAACAAAATGGAATGCAAAAGACTACCTCTTTATTGGTAAAAGAGTTGCATCAATCTGTTTTGCTGCAATGTAACATGAGGGTCCACACTATTAGGTCTGGATAGTACAATCACATTTCATGCTGGGATTTGTAAAGCAAAGAACACAAATAAACGGCTTTCCTATATCGCAACAATTAATGATTATACTAATGAAAAAATCAGTTTCACTCAAAGATGTTACTAAGCCCCACTGGCCTAATGGATAAGGCACTGGCCTCCTAAGCCAGGGATTGTGGGTTCAAGTCCCATCTGGGGTGATAGGCTTTATTTCATTAAAATAATTTTGGAGATGTCCTTTCATTCTTGCTTCATACTGCACAAATGGCTCCACCAGAAACTTTTATCTGCTTATCAATCCGGAACTGTTCAGCTTGCAAAATTATGGCCCAGTATCTAAAAGCAGACATTTATCCTAATGACATTGTGGATTAGTTTTCTGAAAAGTTTACTATCACCTGGGACAGTGGCTTCAAGTCCCATCTAGGATGCATGTTCCTTTGTTGCTCATTCTCATTCTAGAAGTTATGCTTTTTTTCAGTGCAGGTGACTGTCTTAATGGTATTGCAGAAAATCCATATATACCAAAACATACCTATTAAGTTTTAATTGCAATTTAATATCAGAGTGGCTACAAAATAACAATGTCTATTGCAATTGCTGATGGGTTTCTTGAAGTCCTTTCATCCATGTCATCAAAAGGGTAATTTTCTGCCTTTTATATTTCTTTGGACACTGACTTTACTGACAATTTAGGTGCTTCAGACCAAAAAAACAATGTTTACCTTTAAATATAGAGCACAAGTGAGATTTAACTTATTTTTATTTAAAGATACTGCATTTTTTGATATTATAGTGTATATTTTCCATATGCAACATTAAAGTTACATATATCTATAGCAAATATTATTTAAGATAAATAAACAGGAATTATTTTACAATTTGGATAATATTGAACTGTACAACAATGGCATGAATTCATTGCAATATACACCTATGGATACATAAAATTGGGCAATAACACAAATGCACAATATAATTGATTACCTTATGATTAGAATATTACTTTTATTAGGTACTTTAGTATTGGGTGCAGTAGTTTAGTGGACTTAAAAAGTAACTAATTTAAAATTAATAAACCAAGTTAATTTACTTAGTCAACTCGATGCTAAAATCACTCAACTAAAAATAAAGTACTTTGTCCATGTGCTCCTGTGGCGCAATCGGTCTGTGCGCGGTACTTATAAGACAGTATCTGTTGAACAATTCTGAGATTGTGAATTCAAGCCTCACCTGGAGCAAATGTAGTTTTTTTTCTAATGTCATCAGTTAATGATTATCATCTGCTTCCTGAACATCCTGATAAGAAGGCAGAAAAAAAACACAAACATGACTGTTTTTAAGTACCAGTACACACAGCTGCTTTGGTTCATATGCACTGTAAACATTACTTTAGTTAGTCATCAAAATGGAATGCAAAAGACTACCTCTTTATTGGTAAAAGAGTTGCATCAATCTGTTTTGCTGCAATGTAACATGAGGGTCCACACTATTAGGTCTGGATAGTACAATCACATTTCATGCTGGGATTTGTAAAGCAAAGAACACAAATAAACGACTTTCCTATATCGCAACAATTAATGATTATACTAATGAAAAAATCAGTTTCACTCAAAGATGTTACAAAGCCCCAGTGGCCTAATGGATACGGCACTGGCCTCTTAAGCCAGGGTTTGTGGTTTCAAGTCCCATCTGGGGTGATAGGCTTTATTTCATTAAAATAATGTTTTAGATGTTCCTTTTATTCTTGCTTCATACTGCAGAAATGGCTCCACCAGAAACTTTAATCTGCTTAACAATCTGGTACCGTTCAGCTTGCAAAATTATGGCCCAGTATCTAAAAGCAGACATTTATTCTAATGACATTGTGGAATAGTTTCCAGAAAAGTTTACTATCACCTGGGACAGTGGCTTCAAGTCCCATCTAGGATGTATGTTCCTTTGTTGCTCATTCTCATTCTAGAAGTTATGCTTTTTTTCAATTCAGGTGACTGTCTTAATGGTATTGCAGAAAATCCATATATACCAAAACATACCTATTAAGTTTTAATTGCAATTTAATATCAGAGTGGCTACAAAATAACAATTTCTATTGCAATTGCTGATGGGTTTCTTGAAGTCCTTTCATCCATGTCATCAAAAGGGTAATTTTCTGCCTTTTATATTTCTTTGGACACTGACTTTACTGACAATTTAGGTGCTTCAGACCAAAAAAACAATGTTTACCTTTAAATATAGAGCACAAGTGAGATTTAACTTATTTTTATTTAAAGATACTGCATTTTTTGGTATTATAGTGTATATTTTCCCTATGCAACATTAAAGTTACATATATCTATAGCAAATATTATTTAAGATAAATAAACAGGAATTATTTTACAATTTTGATAATATTGAACTGTACAACAATGGCATGAATTCATTGCAATATACACCTATGGATACATAAAACTGGGCAATAACACAAATGCACAATATAATTGATTACCTTATGATTAGAATATTACTTTTATTAGGTACTTTAGTATTGGGTGCAGTAGTTTAGTCGACTTAAAAAGTAACTAATTTAAAATTAATAAACCAAGTTAATTTACTTAGTCAACTCGATGCTAAAATCACTCAACTAAAAATAATGCACTTTGACCATGTGCTCCTGTGGCGCAATCAGTCTGTGCGCAGGACTTATAAGGCAGTATCTGTTGAGCAATGCTGAGGTTGTGAGTACAAGCCTCACCTGGAGCAAATGTAATTTTTTTTCTAATGTCATCAGTTAATGATTATAATCTGCTTCCTGAACATCCTGATATGAAGGCAGAAAAAAAACACAAAAATGACTGTTTTTAAGTACCAGTACACACAGCTGCTTTGGTTCATATGCACTGTAAACATTACTTTAGTTAGTCAACAAAATGGAATGCAAAAGACTACCTCTTTATTGGTAAAAGAGTTGCATCAATCTGTTTTGCTGCAATGTAACATGAGGGTCCACACTATTAGGTCTGGATAGTACAATCACATTTCATGCTGGGATTTGTAAAGTAAAGAACACAAATAAACGGCTTTCCTATATCGCAACAATTAATGATTATACTAATGAAAAAATCAGTTTCACTCAAAGATGTTACTAAGCCCCACTGGCCTAATGGATAAGGCACTGGCCTCCTAAGCCAGGGTTTGTGGTTTCAAGTCCCATCTGGGGTGATAGGCTTTATTTCATTAAAATAATGTTTTAGATGTTCCTTTTATTCTTGCTTCATACTGCAGAAATGGCTCCACCAGAAACTTTAATCTGCTTAACAATCTGGTACCGTTCAGCTTGCAAAATTATGGCCCAGTATCTAAAAGCAGACATTTATTCTAATGACATTGTGGAATAGTTTCCAGAAAAGTTTACTATCACCTGGGACAGTGGCTTCAAGTCCCATCTAGGATGTATGTTCCTTTGTTGCTCATTCTCATTCTAGAAGTTATGCTTTTTTTCAATTCAGGTGACTGTCTTAATGGTATTGCAGAAAATCCATATATACCAAAACATACCTATTAAGTTTTAATTGCAATTTAATATCAGAGTGGCTACAAAATAACAATTTCTATTGCAATTGCTGATGGGTTTCTTGAAGTCCTTTCATCCATGTCATCAAAAGGGTAATTTTCTGCCTTTTATATTTCTTTGGACACTGACTTTACTGACAATTTAGGTGCTTCAGACCAAAAAAACAATGTTTACCTTTAAATATAGAGCACAAGTGAGATTTAACTTATTTTTATTTAAAGATACTGCATTTTTTGGTATTATAGTGTATATTTTCCCTATGCAACATTAAAGTTACATATATCTATAGCAAATATTATTTAAGATAAATAAACAGGAATTATTTTACAATTTTGATAATATTGAACTGTACAACAATGGCATGAATTCATTGCAATATACACCTATGGATACATAAAACTGGGCAATAACACAAATGCACAATATAATTGATTACCTTATGATTAGAATATTACTTTTATTAGGTACTTTAGTATTGGGTGCAGTAGTTTAGTCGACTTAAAAAGTAACTAATTTAAAATTAATAAACCAAGTTAATTTACTTAGTCAACTCGATGCTAAAATCACTCAACTAAAAATAATGCACTTTGACCATGTGCTCCTGTGGCGCAATCAGTCTGTGCGCAGGACTTATAAGGCAGTATCTGTTGAGCAATGCTGAGGTTGTGAGTACAAGCCTCACCTGGAGCAAATGTAATTTTTTTTCTAATGTCATCAGTTAATGATTATAATCTGCTTCCTGAACATCCTGATATGAAGGCAGAAAAAAAACACAAAAATGACTGTTTTTAAGTACCAGTACACACAGCTGCTTTGGTTCATATGCACTGTAAACATTACTTTAGTTAGTCAACAAAATGGAATGCAAAAGACTACCTCTTTATTGGTAAAAGAGTTGCATCAATCTGTTTTGCTGCAATGTAACATGAGGGTCCACACTATTAGGTCTGGATAGTACAATCACATTTCATGCTGGGATTTGTAAAGCAAAGAACACAAATAAACGGCTTTCCTATATCGCAACAATTAATGATTATACTAATGAAAAAATCAGTTTCACTCAAAGATGTTACTAAGCCCCACTGGCCTAATGGATAAGGCACTGGCCTCCTAAGCCAGGGATTGTGGGTTCAAGTCCCATCTGGGGTGATAGGCTTTATTTCATTAAAATAATTTTGGAGATGTCCTTTCATTCTTGCTTCATACTGCACAAATGGCTCCACCAGAAACTTTTATCTGCTTATCAATCCGGAACTGTTCAGCTTGCAAAATTATGGCCCAGTATCTAAAAGCAGACATTTATCCTAATGACATTGTGGATTAGTTTTCTGAAAAGTTTACTATCACCTGGGACAGTGGCTTCAAGTCCCATCTAGGATGCATGTTCCTTTGTTGCTCATTCTCATTCTAGAAGTTATGCTTTTTTTCAGTGCAGGTGACTGTCTTAATGGTATTGCAGAAAATCCATATATACCAAAACATACCTATTAAGTTTTAATTGCAATTTAATATCAGAGTGGCTACAAAATAACAATGTCTATTGCAATTGCTGATGGGTTTCTTGAAGTCCTTTCATCCATGTCATCAAAAGGGTAATTTTCTGCCTTTTATATTTCTTTGGACACTGACTTTACTGACAATTTAGGTGCTTCAGACCAAAAAAACAATGTTTACCTTTAAATATAGAGCACAAGTGAGATTTAACTTATTTTTATTTAAAGATACTGCATTTTTTGATATTATAGTGTATATTTTCCATATGCAACATTAAAGTTACATATATCTATAGCAAATATTATTTAAGATAAATAAACAGGAATTATTTTACAATTTGGATAATATTGAACTGTACAACAATGGCATGAATTCATTGCAATATACACCTATGGATACATAAAATTGGGCAATAACACAAATGCACAATATAATTGATTACCTTATGATTAGAATATTACTTTTATTAGGTACTTTAGTATTGGGTGCAGTAGTTTAGTGGACTTAAAAAGTAACTAATTTAAAATTAATAAACCAAGTTAATTTACTTAGTCAACTCGATGCTAAAATCACTCAACTAAAAATAAAGTACTTTGTCCATGTGCTCCTGTGGCGCAATCGGTCTGTGCGCGGTACTTATAAGACAGTATCTGTTGAACAATTCTGAGATTGTGAATTCAAGCCTCACCTGGAGCAAATGTAGTTTTTTTTCTAATGTCATCAGTTAATGATTATCATCTGCTTCCTGAACATCCTGATAAGAAGGCAGAAAAAAAACACAAACATGACTGTTTTTAAGTACCAGTACACACAGCTGCTTTGGTTCATATGCACTGTAAACATTACTTTAGTTAGTCATCAAAATGGAATGCAAAAGACTACCTCTTTATTGGTAAAAGAGTTGCATCAATCTGTTTTGCTGCAATGTAACATGAGGGTCCACACTATTAGGTCTGGATAGTACAATCACATTTCATGCTGGGATTTGTAAAGCAAAGAACACAAATAAACGACTTTCCTATATCGCAACAATTAATGATTATACTAATGAAAAAATCAGTTTCACTCAAAGATGTTACAAAGCCCCAGTGGCCTAATGGATACGGCACTGGCCTCTTAAGCCAGGGTTTGTGGTTTCAAGTCCCATCTGGGGTGATAGGCTTTATTTCATTAAAATAATGTTTTAGATGTTCCTTTTATTCTTGCTTCATACTGCAGAAATGGCTCCACCAGAAACTTTAATCTGCTTAACAATCTGGTACCGTTCAGCTTGCAAAATTATGGCCCAGTATCTAAAAGCAGACATTTATTCTAATGACATTGTGGAATAGTTTCCAGAAAAGTTTACTATCACCTGGGACAGTGGCTTCAAGTCCCATCTAGGATGTATGTTCCTTTGTTGCTCATTCTCATTCTAGAAGTTATGCTTTTTTTCAATTCAGGTGACTGTCTTAATGGTATTGCAGAAAATCCATATATACCAAAACATACCTATTAAGTTTTAATTGCAATTTAATATCAGAGTGGCTACAAAATAACAATTTCTATTGCAATTGCTGATGGGTTTCTTGAAGTCCTTTCATCCATGTCATCAAAAGGGTAATTTTCTGCTTTTTATATTTCTTTGGACACTGACTTTACTGACAATTTAGGTGCTACAGACCAAAAAAACAATGTTTACCTTTAAATATAGAGCACATGTGAGATTTAACTTATTTTTTTTTAAAGATACTGCATTTTTTGTTATTATAGTGTATATTTTCCCTATGCAACATTAAAGTTACATATATCTATAGCAAATATTATTTAAGATAAATAAACAGGAATTATTTTACAATTTTGATAATATTGAACTGTACAACAATGGCATGAATTCATTGCAATATACACCTGTGGATACATAAAACTGGGCAATAACACAAATGCACATATAATTGATTATCTTATGATTAGAATATTACTTTTATTAGGTACTTTAGTATTGGGTGCAGTAGTTTAGTGGATTTAAAAAGTAACTAATTTAAAATTAATAAACCAAGTTAATTTCCTTAGTCAACTCGATGCTAAAGTCACTCAACTAAAAATAATGCACTTTGACCATGCACTCCTGTGGCACAATCAGTAAGTGCGCGGTACTTATAAGATAGTATCTGTTGAGTAATGCTGAGGTTGTGAGTTCAAACCTCACCTAGAACAAATGTAATTTTTTTTCTAATGTCATCAGTTAATGATTATTATCTGCTACCTGAACATCCTGATATGAAGGCAGAAAAAAAAAACAAACATGACTGTTTTTAAGGTACCAGTACACACATCTGCTTTGGTTCATATGCCCTGTAAACATTACTTTAGTTAGTCAACAAAATGGAATGCAAAAGACTACCTCTTTATTGGTAAAAGAGTTGCATCAATCTGTTTTGCTGCAATGTAACATGAGGTTCCACACTATTAGGTCTGGTTAGTACAATCACATTTCATGCTGGGATTTGTAAAGCAAAGAACACAAATAAACGGCTTTCCTATATCGCAACAATTAATGATTATACTAATGAAAAAATCAGTTTCACACAAAGATGTTACCAAGCCCCAGTGGCCTAATGGATAAGGCACTGGCCTATTAAGCTGGTGATTGTTGTTTCAAGTTATCTGGGGTGATAGGCTTTATTTCATCCATTTAATTACTGGAGATGTTCCTTTGATACTGCACAAATGGCTCCACCAGAAACTTTTATCTGCTTAACAATCCGGTACTGTTTAGCTTGCAAAATTATGGCCTAGTATCTAAAAGCAGACAATTATCCTAATGACATTGTGGATTAGTTTCCAGATAAGGTTACTATCACCTGGGACAGTGGCTTCAAGTCCCATCTAGGATGCATGTTCCTTTGTTGCTAATTCTCATTCTAGAAGTTATGCTTTTTTTCAATGCAGGTGACTGTATTAATGGTATTGCAGAAAATCCATATATACCAAAACATACCTATTAAATTTTAATTGCAATTTAATATCAGAGTGGCTACAAAATAACAATGTCTATGGCAATTGCTGATGGGTTTCTTGAAGTCCTTTCATCCTTGTCATCAAAAGGGTAATTTTCTGCTTTTTATATTTCTTTGGACACTGACTTTACTGACAATTTAGGTGCTACAGACCAAAAAAACAATGTTTACCTTTAAATATAGAGCACATGTGAGATTTAACTTATTTTTATTTCTAGATACTGCACTTTTTGGTATTATAGTGTATATTTTCCCTATGCAACATTAAAGTTACATATATCTATAGCAAATATTATTTAAGATAAATAAACAGGAATTATTTTACAATTTTGATAATATTGAACTGTACAACAATGGCATGAATTCATTGCAATATACACCTATGGATACATAAAACTGGGCAATAACACAAATGCACAATATAATTGATTACCTTATGATTAGAATATTACTTTTATTAGGTACTTTAGTATTGGGTGCAGTAGTTTAGTGGATTTAAAAAGTAACTAATTTAAAATTAATAAACCAAGTTAATTTCCTTAGTCAACTCGATTCTAAAATCACTCAACTAAAAATAATGCACTTTGAGCATGCTCTCCTGTGGCGCAATCGGTCAGCGCGCGGTACTTATAAGACAGTATCTGTTGAGCAATGCCGAGGTTTCGAATTCAAGCCTCACCTTGAGCAAATGTAATTTTTTTTCTAATGTCATCAGTTAATGATTATCATTTGCTACCTGAACATCCTGATATGAAGACAGAAAAAAAAACACAAACATGACTGTTTTTAAGGTACCAGTACACACATCTGCTTTGGTTCATATGCACTGTAAACATTCCTTTAGTTAGTCAACAAAATGGAATGCAAAAGACTACCTCTTTATTGGTAAAAGAGTTGCATCAATCTGTTTTGATGCAATGTAACATGAGGTTCCACACTATTAGGTCTGGTTAGTACAATCACATTTCATGCTGGGATTTGTAAAGCAAAGAACACAAATAAATGGCTTTCCTATATCACAACAATTAATGATTATACTAATGAAAAAATCAGTTCCACTCAAAGATGTTACTGAGCTCCAGTGGCCTAATGGATAAGGCACTGGCCTCCTAAGCCCGGGATTGTGAATTCAAGTCCCATCTGGGGTGATAGGCTTTATTTCATTAAAATAATTTTGGAGATGTTCCTTTTATTCTTGCTTGATACTGCACAAATGGCTCCACCAGAAACTTTTATCTGCTTAGCAATCCGGTACTGTTTAGCTTGCAAAATTATGGCCCAGTATCTAAAAGCAGACATTTATCCTAATGTCATTGTGGATTAGTTTCCGGATAAGTTTACTATCACCTGGGACAGTGGCTTCAAGTCCCATCTAGGATGCATGTTCCTTTGTTGCTCATTCTCATTCTAGAAGTTATGCTTTTTTTCAATGCAGGTGACTGTCTTAATGGTATTGCATGAAATCTATATGTACCAAAACATACCTATTAAGTTTTAATTGCAATTTAATATCAGAGTGGCTACAAAATAACAATTTCTATGGCAATTGCTGATGGGTTTCTTGAAGTCCTTTCATCCTTGTCATCAAAAGGGTAATTTTCTGCTTTTTATATTTCTTTGGACACTGACTTTACTGACAATTTATGTGCTACAGACCAAAAAAACAATGTTTACCTTTAATTATAGAGCACATGTGAGATTTAACTTATTTTTATTTAAAGATACTGCATTTTTTGGTATTATAGTGTATATTTTCACTATGCAACATTAAAGTTACATATATCTATAGCAAATATTATTTAAGATAAATAAACAGGAATTATTTTACAATTTTGATAATATTGAAATGTACAACAATGGCATGAATTCATTGAAATATACACCTATGGATACATAAAACTGGGCAATAACACAAATGCACAATATAATTGATTACCTTATGATTAGAATATTACTTTTATTAGGTACTTTAGTATTGGGTGCAGTAGTTTAGTGGATTTAAAAAGTAACTAATATAAAATTAATAAACCAAGTTAATTTCCTAAGTCAACTCGATTCTAAAATCACTCAACTAAAAATAAAGTACTTTGTCCATGTGCTCCTGTGGTGCAATCGGTCTGTGCGCGGTACTTATAAGACAGTATCTGTTGAACAATTCTGAGGTTGTGAATTCAAGCCTCACCTGGAGCAAATGTAATTTTTTTTCTAATGTCTTCAGTTAATGATTATCATCTGCTTCCTGAACATCCTGATATGAAGGCAGAAAAAAAACACAAACATGACTGTTTTTAAGTACCAGTACACACAGCTGCTTTGGTTCATATGCACTGTAAACATTACTTTAGTTAGTCATCAAAATGGAATGCAAAAGACTACCTCTTTATTGGTAAAAGAGTTGCATCAATCTGTTTTGCTGCAATGTAACATGAGGGTCCACACTATTAGGTCTGGATAGTACAATCACATTTCATGCTGGGATTTGTAAAGCAAAGAACACAAATAAACGACTTTCCTATATCGCAACAATTAATGATTATACTAATGAAAAAATCAGTTTCACTCAAAGATGTTACAAAGCCCCAGTGGCCTAATGGATACGGCACTGGCCTCCTAAGCCAGGGTTTGTGCTTTCAAGTCCCATCTGGGGTGATAGGCTTTATTTCATTAAAATAATGTTTTAGATGTTCCTTTTATTCTTGCTTCATACTGCAGAAATGGCTCCACCAGAAACTTTAATCTGCTTAACAATCTGTTACCGTTCAGCTTGCAAAATTATGGCCCAGTAACTAAAAGCAGACATTTATTCCAATGACATTGTGGAATAGTTTCCAGAAAAGTTTACTATCACCTGGGACAGTGGCTTCAAGTCCCATCTAGGATGTATGTTCCTTTGTTGCTCATTCTCATTCTAGAAGTTATGCTTTTTTTCAATTCAGGTGACTGTCTTAATGGTATTGCAGAAAATTCATATATACCAAAACATACCTATTAAGTTTTAATTGCAATTTAATATCAGAGTGGCTACAAAATAACAATTTCTATTGCAATTGCTGATGGGTTTCTTGAAGTCCTTTCATCCATGTCATCAAAAGGGTAATTTTCTGCCTTTTATATTTCTTTGGACACTGACTTTACTGACAATTTAGGTGCTTCAGACCAAAAAAACAATGTTTACCTTTAAATATAGAGCACAAGTGAGATTTAACTTATTTTTATTTAAAGATACTGCATTTTTTGGTATTATAGTGTATATTTTCCCTATGCAACATTAAAGTTACATATATCTATAGCAAATATTATTTAAGATAAATAAACAGGAATTATTTTACAATTTTGATAATATTGAACTGTACAACAATGGCATGAATTCATTGCAATATACACCTATGGATACATAAAACTGGGCAATAACACAAATGCACAATATAATTGATTACCTTATGATTAGAATATTACTTTTATTAGGTACTTTAGTATTGGGTGCAGTAGTTTAGTGGATTTAAAAAGTAACTAATTTAAAATTAATAAACCAAGTTAATTTACTTAGTCAACTCGATGCTAAAATCACTCAACTAAAAATAATGCACTTTGACCATGTGCTCCTGTGGCGCAATCAGTCTGTGCGCAGGACTTATAAGGCAGTATCTGTTGAGCAATGCTGAGGTTGTGAGTACAAGCCTCACCTGGAGCAAATGTAATTTTTTTTCTAATGTCATCAGTTAATGATTATCATCTGCTTCCTGAACATCCTGATATGAAGGCAGAAAAAAAACACAAAAATGTCTGTTTTTAAGTACCAGTACACACAGCTGCTTTGGTTCATATGCACTATAAACATTACTTTAGTTAGTCAACAAAATGGAATGCAAAAGACTACCTCTTTATTGGTAAAAGAGTTGCATCAATCTGTTTTGCTGCAATGTAACATGAGGGTCCACACTGTTAGGTCTGGATAGTACAATCACATTTCATGCTGGGATTTGTAAAGCAAAGAACACAAATAAACGGCTTTCCTATATCGCAACAATTAATGATTATACTAATGAAAAAATCAGTTTCACTCAAAGGTGTTACTAAGCCCCAGTGGCCTAATGGATAAGGCACTGGCCTCCTAAGCCAGGGATTGAGGGTTCAAGTCCCATCTGGGGTGATAGGCTTTATTTCATTAAAATAATTTTGGAGATGTCCTTTCATTCTTGCTTCATACTGCACAAATGGCTCCACCAGAAACTTTTATCTGCTTATCAATCCGGAACTGTTCAGCTTGCAAAATTATGGCCCAGTATCTAAAAGCAGACATTTATCCTAATGACATTGTGGATTAGTTTTCTGAAAAGTTTACTATCACCTGGGACAGTGGCTTCAAGTCCCATCTAGGATGCATGTTCCTTTGTTGCTCATTCTCATTCTAGAAGTTATGCTTTTTTTCAGTGCAGGTGACTGTCTTAATGGTATTGCAGAAAATCCATATATACCAAAACATACCTATTAAGTTTTAATTGCAATTTAATATCAGAGTGGCTACAAAATAACAATGTCTATTGCAATTGCTGATGGGTTTCTTGAAGTCCTTTCATCCATGTCATCAAAAGGGTAATTTTCTGCCTTTTATATTTCTTTGGACACTGACTTTACTGACAATTTAGGTGCTTCAGACCAAAAAAACAATGGTTACCTTTAAATATAGAGCACAAGTGAGATTTAACTTATTTTTATTTAAAAATACTGCATTTTTTGATATTATAGTGTATATTTTCCATATGCAACATTAAAGTTACATATATCTATAGCAAATATTATTTAAGATAAATAAACAGGAATTATTTTACAATTTGGATAATATTGAACTGTACAACAATGGCATGAATTCATTGCAATATACACCTATGGATACATAAAACTGGGCAATAACACAAATGCACAATATAATTGATTACCTTATGATTAGAATATTACTTTTATTAGGTACTTTAGTATTGGGTGCAGTAGTTTAGTGGATTTAAAAAGTAACTAATTTTAAATTAATAAACCATGTTAATTTTCTTAGTCAACTCGATGCTAAAATCACTCAACTAAAAATAAAGCGCTTTGTCCATGTGCTCCTGTGCCACATTCGGTATGTGCGCGGTACTTATAAGACAGTATCTGTTGAGAAATCCTGAGGTTGTGAATTCAAGCCTCACCTGGAGCAAATGTAATTTTTTTTCTAATGTCATCAGTAAATGATTATCATCTGCTTCCTGAACATCCTGATATGAAGGCAGAAAAAAAACACAAATATGACTGTTTTTAAGTACCAGTACACACAGCTGCTTTGGTTCATATGCACTGTAAACATTACTTTAGTTAGTCATCAAAATGGAATGCAAAAGACTACCTCTTTATTGGTAAAAGAGTTGCATCAATCTGTTTTGCTGCAATGTAACATGAGGGTCCACACTATTAGGTCTGGATAGTACAATCACATTTCATGCTGGGATTTGTAAAGCAAAGAACACAAATAAACGGCTTTCCTATATCGCAACAATTAATGATTATACTAATGAAAAAATCAGTTTCACTCAAATATGTTACTAAGCCCCATTGGCCTAATGGATAAGGCACTGGCCTCCTAAGCCAGGGATTGTGGGTTCAAGTCCCATCTGGGGTGATAGGCTTTATTTCATTAAAATAATTTTGGAGATGTTCCTTTCATTCTTGCTTCATACTGCACAAATGGTTCCACCAGAAACTTTTATCTGCTTATCAATCCGGAACTGTTCAGCTTGCAAAATTATGGCCCAGTATCTAAAAGCAGACATTTCTCCTAATGACATTGTCGATTAGTTTTCTGAAAAGTTTACTATCACCTGGGACAGTGGCTTCAAGTCCCATCTAGGATGCATGTTCCTTTGTTGCTCATTCTCATTCTAGAAGTTATGCTTTTTTTCAATTCAGGTGACTGTCTTAATGGTATTGCAGAAAATCCATATATACCAAAACATACCTATTAAGTTTTAATTGCAATTTAATATCAGAGTGGCTACAAAATAACAATTTCTATTGCAATTGCTGATGGGTTTCTTGAAGTCCTTTCATCCATGTCATCAAAAGTGAAATTTTCTGCCTTTTATATTTCTTTGGACACTGACTTTACTGACAATTTAGGTGCTTCAGACCAAAAAAACAATGTTTACCTTTAAATATAGAGCACAAGTGAGATTTAACTTATTTTTATTTAAAGATACTGCATTTTTTGGTATTATAGTGTATATTTTCCCTATGCAACATTAAAGTTACATATATCTATAGCAAATATTATTTAAGATAAATAAACAGGAATTATTTTAAAATTTTGATAATATTGAACTGTACAACAATGGCATGAATTCATTGCAATATACACCTATGGATACATAAAACTGGGCAATAACACAAATGCACAATATAATTGATTACCTTATGATTACAATATTACTTTTATTAGGTACTTTAGTATTGGGTGCAGTAGTTTAGTGGATTTAAAAAGTAACTAATTTTAAATTAATAAACCAAGTTAATTTTCTTAGTCAACTCGATGCTAAAATCACTCAACTAAAAATAAAGCGCTTTGTCCATGTGCTCCTGTGCCACAATCGGTATGTGCGCGGTAATCATAAGACAGTATCTGTTGAGAAATCCTGAGGTTGTGAATTCAAGCCTCACCTGGAGCAAATGTAATTTTTTTTCTAATGTCATCAGTTAATGATTATCATCTGCTTCCTGAACATCCTGATATGAAGGCAGAAAAAAAACACAAACATGACTGTTTTTAAGTACCAGTACACACAGCTGCTTTGGTTCATATGCACTGTAAAAATTACTTTAGTTAGTCAACAAAATTGAATGCAAAAGACTACATCTTTCTTGGTAAAAGAGTTGCATCAATCTGTTTTGCTGCAATGTAACATGAGGGTCGACACTATTAGGTCTGGATAGTACAATCACATTTCATGCTGGGATTTGTAAAGCAAAGAACACAAATAAACGGCTTTCCTATATCGCAACAATTAATGATTATACTAATGAAAAAATCAGTTTCACTCAAAGATGTTACTAAGCCCCAGTGGCCTAATGGATTGTGGGTTCAAGTCCCATCTGGGGTGATAGGCTTTATTTCATTAAAATAATATTGGAGATGTTCCTTTCATTCTTGCTTCATACTGCACAAATGGCTCCACCAGAAACTTTAATCTGCTTAACTATCTGGAACTGTTCAGCTTGCAAAATTATGGCCCAGTATCTAAAAGCAGACATTTATCCTAATGACATTGTGGATTAGTTTCCTGAAAAGTTTACTATCACCTGGGACAGTGGCTTCAAGTCCCATCTAGGATGGATGTTCCTTTGTTGCTCATACTCATTCTAGAAGTTATGCTTTTTTTCAATGCAGGTGACTGTCTTAATGGTATTGCAGAAAATCCATATGTACCAAAACATACCTATTAAGTTTTAATTGCAATTTAATATCAGAGTGGCTACAAAATAACAATGTCTATTGCAATTGCTGATGGGTTTCTTGAAGTCCTTTCATCCTTGTCATCAAAAGGGTAATTTTCTGCTTTTTATATTTCTTTGGACACTGACTTTACTGACATTTTAGGTGCTACAGACCAAAAAAACAATGTTTACCTTTAAATATAGAGCACAAGTGAGATTTAACTTATTTTTATTTAAAGATACTGCATTTTTGGTAATATAGTGTATATTTTCCCTATGCAACATTAAAGTTACATATATCTATACCAAATATTATTTAAGATAAATAAACAGGAATTATTTTACAATTTTGATAATATTGAACTGTACAACAATGGCATGAATTCATTGCAATATACACCTATGGATACATAAAACTGGGCAATAACACAAATGCACAATATAATTGATTACCTTATGATTAGAATATTACTTTTATTAGGTACTTTAGTATTGGGTGCAGTAGTTTAGTGGATTTAAAAAGTAACTAATTTAAAATTAATAAACCAAGTTAATTTACTTAGTCAACTCGATGCTAAAATCACTCAACTAAAAATAAAGCGCTTTGTACATGTGCTCCTGTGGCACAATCGGTCTGTGCGCAGGACTTATAAGACAGTATCTGTTGAGCAATCCTGAGGTTGTGAATTCAAGCCTCATCTGGAGCAAATCTAATTTTTTTTCTAATGTCTTCAGTTAATGATTATCATTTGCTTCCTGAACATCCTGATATGAAGGCAGAAAAAAAACACAAACATGACTGTTTTTAAGGTACCAGTACACACAGCTGCTTTGGTTCATATGCACTGTAAAAATTACTTTAGTTAGTCAACAAAATGTAATGCAAAAGACTACCTCTTTATTGGTAAAAGAGTTGCATCAATCTGTTTTGCTGCAATGTAACATGAGGGTCCACACTATTAGGGCTGGAAAGTACAATCACATTTCATGCTGGGATTTGTAAAGCAAAGAACACAAATAAACGGCTTTCCTATATCGCAACAATTAATGATTATACTAATGAAAAAATCAGTTTCACTCAAAGATGTTACTAAGCCCCAGTGGCCTAATGGATAAGGGCCTGGCTTCCTAAGCCAGGGATTGTGGGTTCAAGTCCCATCTGGGGTGATAGGCTTTATTTCATTAAAATAATTTTGGAGATGTTCCTTTCATTCTTGCTTCATACTGCACAAATGGCTCCACCAGAAACTTTTATCTGCTTATCAATCTGGAACTGTTCAGCTTGCAAAATTATGGCCCAGTATCTAAAAGCAGACATTTATCCTAATGACATTGTGGATTAGTTTTCTGAAAAGTTTACTATCACCTGGGACAGTGGCTTCAAGTCCCATCTAGGATGCATGTTCCTTTGTTGCTCATTCTCATTCTAGAAGTTATGCTTTTTTCAATTCAGGTGACTGTCTTAATGGTATTGCAGAAAATCCATATATACCAAAACATACCTATTAAGTTTTAATTGCAATTTAATATCAGAGTGGCTACAAAATAACAATTTCTATTGCAATTGCTGATGGGTTTCTTGAAGTCCTTTCATCCATGTCATCAAAAGGGTAATTTTCTGCCTTTTATATTTCTTTGGACACTGACTTTACTGACAATTTAGGTGCTTCAGACCAAAAAAACAATGTTTACCTTTAAATATAGAGCACAAGTGAGATTTAACTTATTTTTATTTAAAGATACTGCATTTTTTGGTATTATAGTGTATATTTTCCCTATGCAACATTAAAGTTACATATATCTATAGCAAATATTATTTAAGATAAATAAACAGGAATTATTTTACAATTTTGATAATATTGAACTGTACAACAATGGCATGAATTCATTGCAATATACACCTATGGATACATAAAACTGCTCAATAACACAAATGCACAATATAATTGATTACCTTATGATTAGAATATTACTTTTATTAGGTACTTTAGTATTGGGTGCAGTAGTTTAGTGGATTTAAAAAGTAACTAATTTAAAATTAATAAACCAAGTTAATTTACTTAGTCAACTCGATGCTAAAATCCCTCAACTAAAAATAAAGTGCTTTGTCCATGTGCTCCTGTGGCGCAATCGGTCTGTGCGCCGTACTTATAAGACAGTATCTGTTGAGCAATCCTGAGGTTGTGAATTCAAGCCTCACCTGAAGCAAATGTAATTTTTTTTCTAATTTCATCAGTTAATGATTATCATCTGCTTCCTGAACATCCTGATATGAAGGCAGAAAAAAAACACAAACATGACTGTTTTTAAGTACCAGTACACACAGCTGCTTTGGTTCATATGCACTGTAAAAATTACTTTAGTTAGTCAACAAAATGGAATGCAAAAGACTACCTCTTTATTGGTAAAAGAGATGCATCAATCTGTTTTGCTGCAATATAACATGAGGGTCCACACTATTAGGTCTGGATAGTACAATCACATTTCATGCTGGGATTTGTAAAGCAAAGAACACAAATAAATGGCTTTCCTATATTGCAACAATTAATGATTATACTAATGAAAAAATCAGTTTCACTCAAAGATGTTACTAAGCCCCAGTGGCCTAATGGATAAGGCACTGGCCTCCTAAGCCAGGGATTGTGGGTTCAAGTCCCATCTGGGGTGATAGGCTTTATTTCTTTAAAATAATTTTGGAGATGTTCCTTTCATTCTTGCTTCATACTGCACAAATGGCTCCACCAGAAACTTTTATCTGCTTATCAATCCGGAACTGTTCAGCTTGCAAAATTATGGCCCAGTATCTAAAAGCAGACATTTATCCTAATGACATTGTGGATTAGTTTCCTGAAAAGTTTACTATCACCTGGGACAGTGGCTTCAAGTCCCATCTAGGATGCATGTTCCTTTGTTGCTCATTCTCATTCTAGAAGTTATGCTTTTTTTCAATTCAGGTGACTGTCTTAATGGTATTGCAGAAAATCCATATATACCAAAACATACCTATTAAGTTTTAATTGCAATTTAATATCAGAGTGGCTACAAAATAACAATTTCTATTGCAATTGCTGATGGGTTTCTTGAAGTCAATTCATCCATGTCATCAAAAGGGTAATTTTCTGCTTTTTATATTTCTTTGGACACTGACTTTACTGACAATTTAGGTGCTTCAGACCAAAAAAACAATGTTTACCTTTAAATATAGAGCACAAGTGAGATTTAACTTATTTTTATTTAAAGATACTGCATTTTTTGGTATTATAGTGTATATTTTCCCTATGCAACATTAAAATTACATATATCTATAGCAAATATTATTTAAGATAAATAAACAGGAATTATTTTACAATTTTGACAATATTGTACTGTACAACAATGGCATGAATTCATTGCAATATACACCTATGGATACATAAAACTGGGCAATAACACAAATGCACAATATAATTGATTACCTTATAATTAGAATATTACTTTTATTAGGTACTTTAGTATTGGGTGCAGTAGTTTAGTGGATTTAAAAAGTAACTGATTTAAAATTAATAAACCAAGTTAAGTTACTTAGTCAACTCGATGCTAAAATCACTCAACTAAAAATAATGCGCTTTGTCCATGTACTCCTGTGGCCCAATCGGTCTGTGTGCGGTACTTATAAGACAGTATCTGTTGAGCAATGCTGAGGTTGTGAGTTCAAGCCTCACCTGGAGCAAATGTAATTTTTTTTCTAATGTCATCAGTTAATGATTATCATCTGCTACCTGAACATCCTGATATGAAGGCAGAAAAAAAACCTCAAACATGACTGTTTTTAAGGTACCAGTACACACAGCTGCTTTGGTTCATATGCACTGTAAACATTACTTTAGTTAGTCAACAAAATGGAATGCAAAAGACTACCTCTTTATTGGTAAAAGAGTTGCATCAATCTGTTTTGCTGCAATGTAACATGAGGGTCCACACTATTAGGTCTGGATAGTACAATCACATTTCATGCTGGGATTTATAAAGCAAGGAACACAAATAAACGGCTTTCCTATATCGCAACAATTAATGATTATACTAATGAAAAATTCAGTTTCACTCAAAGATGTTACTAAGCCTCAGTGGCCTAATGGATAAGGCACTGGCCTCCTAAGCCAGGGATTGTGGGTTCAAGTCCCATTTGGGGTGATAGGCTTTATTTCATTAAAATAATTTTGGAGATGTTCCTTTCATTCTTGCTTCATACTGCACAAATGGCTCCACCAGAAACTTTTATCTGCTTATCAATCCAGAACTGTTCAGCTTGCAAAATTATGGCCCAGTATCTAAAAGCAGACATTTATCCTAATGACACTGTGGATTAGTTTTCTGAAAAGTTTACTATCACCTGGGACAGTGGCTTCAAGTCCCATCTAGGATGCATGTTCCTTTGTTGCTCATTCTCATTCTAGAAGTTATGCTTTTTTTCAATTCAGGTGACTGTCTTAATGGTATTGCAGAAAATCCATATATACCAAAACATACCTATTAAGTTTTAATTGCAATTTAATATCAGAGTGGCTACAAAATAACAATTTCTATTGCAATTGCTGATGGGTTTCTTGAAGTCCTTTCATCCATGTCATCAAAATGGTAATTTTCTGCCTTTTATATTTCTTTGGACACTGACTTTACTGACAATTTAGGTGCTTCAGACCAAAAAAACAATGTTTACCTTTAAATATAGAGCACAAGTGAGATTTAACTTATTTTTATTTAAAGATACTGCATTTTTTGGTATTATAGTGTATATTTTCCCTATGCAACATTAAAGTTACATATATCTATAGCAAATATTATTTAAGATAAATAAACAGGAATTATTTTACAATTTTGATAATATTGTACTGTACAACAGTGGCATGAATTCATTGCAATGGATATGGATACATAAATCTGGGCAATAACACAAATGCACAATATAATTGATTACCTTATAATTAGAATATTACTTTTATTTGGTACTTTAGTATTGGGTGCAGTAGTTTAGTGGATTTAAAAAGTAACTCATTTAAAATTAATAAACCAAGTTAATTTACTTAGTCAACTCGATGCTAAAATCACTCAACTAAAAATAATGCGCTTTGTCCATTTACTCCTGTGGCCCAATCGGTCTGTGTGCGGTACTTATAAGACAGTATCTGTTGAGCAATGCTGAGGTTGTGAGTTCAAGCCTCACCTGGAGCAAATGTAATTTTTTTTCTAATGTCATCAGTTAATGATTATCATCTGCTACCTGAACATCCTGATATGAAGGCAGAAAAAAAAACTCAAACATGACTGTTTTTAAGGTACCAGTACACACAGCTGCTTTGGTTCATATGCACTGTAAACATTACTTTAGTTAGTCAACAAAATGGAATGCAAAAGACTACCTCTTTATTGGTAAAAGAGATGCATCAATCTGTTTTGCTGCAATGTAACATGAGGGTCCACACTATTAGGTCTGGATAGTACAATCACATTTCATGCTGGGATTTGTAAAGCAAAGAACACAAATAAATGGCTTTCCTATATCGCAACAATTAATGATTATACTAATGAAAAATTCAGTTTCACTCAAAGATGTTACTAAGCCCCAGTGGCCTAATGGATAAGGCACTGGCCTCCTAAGCCAGGGATTGTGGGTTCAAGTCCCATCTGGGGTGGTAGGCTTTATTTCATTAAAATAATTTTGGAGATATTCCTTTCATTCTTGCTTCATACTGCACAAATGGCTCCACCAGAAACTTTTATCTGCTTATCAATCCGGAACTGTTCAGCTTGCAAAATTATGGCCCAGTATCTAAAAGCAGACATTTATCCTAATGACATTGTGGATTAGTTTTCTGAAAAGTTTACTATCACCTGGGACAGTGGCTTCAAGTCCCATCTAGGATGCATGTTCCTTTGTTGCTCATTCTCATTCTAGAAGTTATGCTTTTTTTCAATTCAGGTGACTGTCTTAATGGTATTGCAGAAAATCCATATATACCAAAACATACCTATTAAGTTTTAATTGCAATTTAATATCAGAGTGGCTACAAAATAACAATTTCTATTGCAATTGTTGATGGGTTTCTTGAAGTCCTCTCATCCATGTCATCAAAATGGTAATTTTCTGCCTTTTATATTTCTTTGGACACTGACTTTACTGACAATTTAGGTGCTTCAGACCAAAAAAACAATGTTTACCTTTAAATATAGAGCACAAGTGAGATTTAACTTATTTTTATTTAAAGATACTGCATTTTTTGGTATTATAGTGTATATTTTCCCTATGCAACATTAAAGTTACATATATCTATACCAAATATTATTTAAGATAAATAAACAGGAATTATTTTACAATTTTGATAATATTGTACTGTACAACAGTGGCATGAATTCATTGCAATATACACCTATGGATACATAAAACTGGGCAATAACACAAATGCACAATATAATTGATTACCTTATGATTAGAATATTACTTTTATTAGGTACTTTAGTATTGGGTGCAGTAGTTTAGTGGATTTAAAAAGTAACTAATTTAAAATTAATAAACCAAGTTAATTTTCTTAGTCAACTCGATGCTAAAATCACTCAACTAAAAATAAAGCGGTTTGTCCTTGTGCTCCTGTGGTGCAATCGGTATGTGTGCGGTACTTATAAGACAGTATCTGTTGAGAAATCCTGAGGTTGTGAATTCAAGGCTCACCTGGAGCAAATGCAATTTTTTTTCTAATGTCATCAGTTAATGATTATCATCTGCTTCCTGAACATCCTGATATGAAGGCTGAAAAAAAACACAAACATGACTGGTTTTAAGTACCAGTACACACAGCTGCTTTGGTTCATATGCACTGTAAAAATTACTTTAGTTAGTCAACAAAATGGAATGCAAAAGACTACATCTTTCTTGGTAAAAGAGTTGCATCAATCTGTTTTGCTGAAATGTAACATGAGGGTCCACACTATTAGGTCTGGATAGTACAATCACATTTCATGCTGGGATTTGTAAAGCAAAGAACACAAATAAACGGCTTTCCTATATCGCAACAATTAATGATTATACTAATGAAAAAATCAGTTTCACTCAAAGATGTTACTAAGCCCCAGTGGCCTAATGGATTGTGGGTTCAAGTCCCATCTGGGGTGATAGGCTTTATTTCATTAAAATAATATTGGAGATGTTCCTTTCATTCTTGCTTCATACTGCACAAATGGCTCCACCAGAAACTTTAATCTGCTTAACAATCTGGAACTGTTCAGCTTGCAAAATTATGGCCCAGTATCTAAAAGCAGACATTTATCCTAATGACATTGTGGATTAGTTTCCTGAAAAGTTTACTATCACCTGGGACAGTGGCTTCAAGTCCCATCTAGGATGCATGTTCCTTTGTTGCTCATACTCATTCTAGAAGTTATGCTTTTTTTCAATGCAGGTGTCTGTCTTAATGGTATTGCAGAAAATCCATATGTACCAAAACATACCTATTAAGTTTTAATTGCAATTTAATATCAGAGTGGCTACAAAATAACAATGTCTATTGGAATTGCTGATGGGTTTCTTGAAGTCCTTTCATCCTTGTCATCAAAAGTGTAATTTTCTGCTTTTTATATTTCTTTGGACACTGACTTTACTGACAATTTAGGTGCTTCAGACCAAAAAAACAATGTTTACCTTTAAATATAGAGCACAAGTGAGATTTAACTTATTTTTATTTAAAGATACTGCATTTTTGGTATTATAGTGTATATTTTCCCTATGCAACATTAAAGTTACATATATCTATACCAAATATTAGTTAAGATAAATAAACAGGAATTATTTTACAATTTTGATAATATTGAACTGTACAACAATGGCATGAATTCATTGCAATATACACCTATGGATACATAAAACTGGGCAATAACACAAATGCACAATATAATTGATTACCTTATGATTACAATATTACTTTTATTAGGTACTTTAGTATTGGGTGCAGTAGTTTAGTGGATTTAAAAAGTAACTAATTTAAAATTAATAAACCAAGTTAATTTACTTAGTCAACTCGATGCTAAAATCACTGAACTAAAAATAATGCGCTTTGACCATGTGCTCCTGTGGCACAATCGGTCTGTGCGCAGGACTTATAAGACAGTATCTGTTGAGCAATGCTGAGATTTTGAGTTCAAGCCTCACCTGGAGCAAATGTAATTTTTTTCTAATGTCATCAGTTAATGATTATCATCTGCTTCCTGAAAATCCTGATATGAAGGCAGAAAAAAAACACAAACATGACTGTTTTTAAGTACCAGTACACACAGCTGCTTTGGTTCATATGCACTGTAAACATTACTTTAGTTAGTCAACAAAATGGAATGCAAAAGACTACCTCTTTATTGGTAAAAGAGTTGCATCAATCTGTTTTGCTGCAATGTAACATGAGGGTCCACACTATTAGGTATGGATAGTACAATCACATTTCATGCCGGGATTTGTAAAGCAAAGAACACAAATAAACGGCTTTCCTATATCGCAACAATTATTGATTATACTAATGAAAAAATCAGTTTCACTCAAAGATTTTACTAAGCCCCAGTGGCCTAATGGATAAGGCACTGGCCTCCTAAGCCCCAGGGATTGTGGGTTCAAGTCCCATCTGGGGTGATAGGCTTTATTTCATTAAAATAATTTTGGAGATGTTCCATTCATTCTTGCTTCATACTGCACAAATGGCTCCACCAGAAACTTTTATCTGCTTATCAATCCGGAACTGTTCAGCTTGCAAAATTATGGCCCAGTATCTAAAAGCAGACATTTATCCTAATGACATTGTGGATTAGTTTCCTGAAAAGTTTACTATCACCTGGGACAGTGGCTTCAAGTCCCATCTAGTATGCATGTTCCTTTGTTGCTCATACTCATTCTAGAAGTTATGCTTTTTTTCAATGCAGGTGACTGTCTTAATGGTATTACAGAAAATCCATATGTACCAAAACATACCTATTAAGTTTTAATTGCAATTTAATATCAGAGTGGCTACAAAATAACAATGTCTATTGCAATTGCTGATGGGTTTCTTGAAGTCCTTTCATCCTTGTCTTCAAAAGGGTAATTTTCTGCTTTTTATATTTCTTTGGACACTGACTTTACTGACAATTTAGGTGCTACAGACCAAAAAAACAATGTTTACCTTTAAATATAGAGCACAAGTGAGATTTAACTTATTTTTATTTAAAGATACTGCATTTTTGGTAATATAGTGTATATTTTCCCTATGCAACATTAAAGTTACATATATCTATACCAAATATTATTTAAGATAAATAAACAGGAATTATTTAACAATTTTGATAATATTGAACTGTACAACAATGGCATGAATTCATTGCAATATACACCTATGGATACATAAAACTGGGCAATAACACAAATGCACAATATAATTGATTACCTTATGATTAGAATATTACTTTTATTAGGTACTTTAGTATTGGGTGCAGTAGTTTAGTGGATTTAAAAAGTAACTAATTTAAAATTAATAAACCAAGTTAATTTACTTAGTCAACTCGATGCTAAAATCACTCAACTAAAAATAATGCGCATTGACCATGTGCTCCCGTGGCGCAATCGGTCTGTGCACAGGACTTATAAGGCAGTATCTGTTGAGCAATGCTGAGGTTGTGAGTTCAAGCCTCACCTGGAGCAAATGTAATTTTTTTTCTAATGTCATCAGTTAATGATTATCATCTGCTTCCTGAACATCCTGATATGAAGGCAGAAAAAAAACACAAACATGACTGTTTTTAAGTACCAGTACACACAGCTGCTTTGGTTCATATGCACTGTAAACATTACTTTAGTTAGTCAACAAAATGGAATGCAAAAGACTACCTCTTTATTGGTAAAAGAGTTGCATCAATCTGTTTTGCTGCAATGTAACATGAGGGTCCACACTATTAGGTCTGGATAGTACAATCACATTTCATGCTGGGATTTGTAAAGCAAAGAACACAAATAAACGGCTTTCCTATATCGCAACAATTAATGATTATACTAATGAAAAAATCAGTTTCACTCACAGATGTTACTAAGCCCCAGTGGCCTAATGGATAAGGCACTAGCCTCCTAAGCCAGGGATTGTGGGTTCAAGTCCCATCTTGGGTGAAAGGCTTTATTTCATTAAAATAATTTTGGAGATGTTCCTTTCATTCTTGCTTCATACTGCACAAATGGCTCCACCAGAAACTTTTATCTGCTTATCAATCCGGAACTGTTCAGCTTGCAAAATTATGGCCCAGTATCTAAAAGCAGAAATTTATCCTAATGACATTGTGGATTAGTTTCCTGAAAAGTTTACTATCACCTGGGACAGTGGCTTCAAGTCCCATCTAGGATGCATGTTCCTTTGTTGCTCATTCTCATTCTAGAAGTTATGCTTTTTTTCAATTCAGGTGACTGTCTTAATGGTATTGCAGAAAATCCATATATATCAAAACATACCTATTAAGTTTTAATTGCAATTTAATATCAGAGTGGCTACAAAATAACAATTTCTATTGCAATTGCTGATGGGTTTCTTGAAGTCCTTTCATCCATGTCATCAAAAGGGTAATTTTCTGCCTTTTATATTTCTTTGGACACTGACTTTACTGACAATTTAGGTGCTTCAGACCAAAAAAACAATGTTTACCTTTAAATATAGAGCACAAGTGAGATTTTACTTATTTTTATTTAAAGATACTGCATTTTTTGGTATTATAGTGTATATTTTCCCTATGCAACATTAAAGTTACATATATCTATACCAAATATTATTTAAGATAAATAAACAGGAATTATTTTACAATTTTGATAATATTGTACTGTAAAACAGTGGCATGAATTCATTGCAATATACACCTATGGATACATAAAACTGGGCAATAACACAAATGCACAATATAATTGATTACCTTATGATTAGAATATTACTTTTATTAGGTACTTTAGTATTGGGTGCAGTAGTTTAGTGGATTTAAAAAGTAACTAATTTTAAATTAATAAACCAAGTTAATTTTCTTAGTCAACTCGATGCTAAAATCACTCAACTAAAAATAAAGCGGTTTGTCCTTGTGCTCCTGTGGCGCAATCGGTATGTGCGCGGTACTTATAAGACAGTATCTGTTGAGAAATCCTGAGGTTGTGAATTCAAGGCTCACCTGGAGCAAATGCAATTTTTTTTCTAATGTCATCAGTTAATGATTATCATCTGCTTCCTGAACATCCTGATATGAAGGCTGAAAAAAAACACAAACATGACTGGTTTTAAGTACCAGTACACACAGCTGCTTTGGTTCATATGCACTGTAAAAATTACTTTAGTTAGTCAACAAAATGGAATGCAAAAGACTACATCTTTCTTGGTAAAAGAGTTGCATCAATCTGTTTTGCTGAAATGTAACATGAGGGTCCACACTATTAGGTCTGGATAGTACAATCACATTTCATGCTGGGATTTGTAAAGCAAAGAACACAAATAAACGGCTTTCCTATATCGCAACAATTAATGATTATACTAATGAAAAAATCAGTTTCACTCAAAGATGTTACTAAGCCCCAGTGGCCTAATGGATAAGGCACTGGCCTCCTAAGCCAGGGATTGTGGGTTCAAGTCCCATCTGGGGCGATAGGCTTTATTTCATTAAAATAATTTTGGAGATGTTCCTTTCATTCTTGCTTCATACTGCACAAATGGCTCCACCAGAAACTTTTATCTGCTTATCAATCCGGAACTGTTCAGCTTGCAAAATTATGGCCCAGTATCTAAAAGCAGACATTTATCCTAATGACATTGTCGATTAGTTTTCTGAAAAGTTTACTATCACCTGGGACAGTGGCTTCAAGTCCCATCTAGGATGCATGTTCCTTTGTTGCTCATTCTCATTCTAGAAGTTATGCTTTTTTTCAATTCAGGTGACTGTCTTAATGGTATTGCAGAAAATCCATATATACCAAAACATACCTATTAAGTTTTAATTGCAATTTAATATCAGAGTGGCTACAAAATAACAATTTCTATTGCAATTGCTGATGGGTTTCTTGAAGTCCTTTCATCCATGTCATCAAAAGTGAAATTTTCTGCCTTTTATATTTCTTTGGACACTGACTTTACTGACAATTTAGGTGCTTCAGACCAAAAAAACAATGTTTACCTTTAAATATAGAGCACAAGTGAGATTTAACTTATTTTTATTTAAAGATACTGCATTTTTTGGTATTATAGTGTATATTTTCCCTATGCAACATTAAAGTTACATATATCTATAGCAAATATTATTTAAGATAAATAAACAGGAATTATTTTACAATTTTGATAATATTGAACTGTACAACAATGGCATGAATTCATTGCAATATACACCTATGGATACATAAAACTGGGCAATAACACAAATGCACAATATAATTGATTACCTTATGATTAGAATATTACTTTTATTAGGTACTTTAGTATTGGGTGCAGTAGTTTAGTGGATTTAAAAAGTAACTAATTTTAAATTAATAAACCAAGTTAATTTTCTTAGTCAACTCGATGCTAAAATCACTCAACTAAAAATAAAGCGCTTTGTCCATGTGCTCCTGTGCCGCAATCGGTATATGCGCAGGACTTATAAGACAGTATCTGTTGAGAAATCCTGAGGTTGTGAATTCAAGCCTCACCTGGAGCAAATGTAATTTTTTTTCTAATGTCATCAGTTAATGATTATCATCTGCTTCCTGAACATCCTGATATGAAGGCAGAAAAAAAACACAAACATGACTGTTTTTAAGTACCAGTACACACAGCTGCTTTGGTTCATATGCACTGTAAAAATTACTTTAGTTAGTCAACAAAATGGAATGCAAAAGACTACATCTTTCTTGGTAAAAGAGTTGCATCAATCTGTTTTGCTGCAATGTAACATGAGGGTCCACACTATTAGGACTGGATAGTACCATCACATTTCATGCTGGGATTTGTAAAGCAAAGAACACAAATAAATGGCTTTCCTATATCGCAACAATTAATGATTATACTAATGAAAAAATCAGTTTCACTCAAAGATGTTACTAAGCCCCAGTGGCCTAATGGATAAAGCACTAGCCTCCTAAGCCCGGGCTTGTGGGTTCAAGTCCCATCTGGGGTGATAGTCTTTATTTCATTAAAATAATTTTGGAGATGTTCCTTTTATTCTTGCTTCATACTGCACAAATGGCTCCACCAGAAACTTTTATCTGCTTATCAATCCGGAACTGTTCAGCTTGCAAAATTATGGCCCAGTATCTAAAAGCAGACATTTATCCTAATGACATTGTGGATTAGTTTCCTGAAAAGTTTACTATCACCTGGGACAGTGGCTTCAAGTCCCATCTAGGATGCATGTTCCTTTGTTGCTCATTCTCATTCTAGAAGTTATGCTTTTTTTCAATTCAGGTGATTGTCTTAATGGTATCGCAGAAAATCCATATATACCAAAACATACCTATTAAGTTTTAATTGCAATTTAATATCAGAGTGGCTACAAAATAACAATTTCTATTGCAATTGCTGATGGGTTTCTTGAAGTCCTTTCATCCATGTCATCAAAAGGGTAATTTTCTGCCTTTTATATTTCTTTGGACACTGACTTTACTGACAATTTAGGTGCTTCAGACCAAAAAAACAATGTTTACCTTTAAATATAGAGCACAAGTTAGATTTAACTTATTTTTATTTAAAGATACTGCATTTTTTGGTATTATAGTGTATATTTTCCCTATGCAACATTAAAGTTACATATATCTATACCAAATATTATTTAAGATAAATAAACAGGAATTATTTATAAACAGGAATTATTTTACAATTTTGATAAAATTGAACTGTACAGCAATGGCATGAATTCATTGCAATATACACCTAAGGATACATAAAACTGGGCAATAACACAAATGCGCAATATAATTGATTAACTTATGATTAGAATATTACTTTTATTAGGTACTTTAGTATTGGGTGCAGTAGTTTAGTGGATTTAAAAAGTAACTAATTTAAAATTAATAAACCAAGTTAATTTACTTAGTCAACTCGATGCTAAAATCACTCAACTAAAAATAATACAGTTTGACCATGTGCTCCTGTGGCGCAATCGGTCAGCGCGTGGTACTTATAAGACAGTATCTGTTGAGCAATGCCGAGGTTGTGAGTTCAACCCTCACCTGGAGCAAATGTAATTTTTTTTCTAATGTCATCAGTTAATGATTATCATCTGCTAGCTGAACATCCTGATATGAAGGCAGAAAAAAATCACAAACATGACTGTTTTTAAGGTACCAGTACACACATCTGCTTTGGTTCATATGCACTGTAAAAATTACTTTAGTTAGTCAACAAAATGGAATGCAAAAGATTACCTCTTTATTGGTAAAAGAGTTGCATCAATCTGTTTTGCTGCAATCTAACTTGAGGGTCTACAATATTAGGGATGGATAGTACAATCACATTTCATGCTGGGATTTGAAAAGCAAAGAACACAAATAAACGGCTTTCCTATATCGCAACAATTAATGATTATACTAATGAAAAAATCAGTTTCACTCAAAGATGTTATATAGCCCCAGTGGCCTAATGGATAAGGCACTGGCCTCTTAAGCCAGGGTTTGTGGATTCAAGTCCCATCTGGGGTGATAGGCTTTATTTCATTAAAATAATGTTTTAGATGTTCCTTTTATTCTTGCTTCATACTGCAGAAATGGCTCCACCAGAAACTTTTATCTGCTTAACAATCCGGTACTGTTCAGCTTGCAAAATTATGGCCCAGTATCTAAAAGCAGACATTTATTCTAATGACATTGTGGAATAGTTTCCAGAAAAGTTTACTATCACCTGGGACAGTGGCTTTAAGTCCCATCTAGGATGCATGTTCCTTTGTTGCTCATTCTCATTCTAGAAGTTATATAGAGCACAAGTGAGATTTAACTTATTTTTATTTAAAGATACTGCATTTTTTGGTATTATAGTGTATATTTTCCCTATGCAACATTAAAGTTACATATATCTATAGCAAATATTATTTAAGATAAATAAACAGGAATTATTTTACAATTTTGATAATATTGTACTGTACAACAGTGGCATGAATTCATTGCAATATACACCTATGGATACATAAAACTGGGCAATAACACAAATGCACAATATAATTGATTACCTTATGATTAGAATATTACTTTTATTAGGTACTTTAGTATTGGGTGCAGTAGTTTAGTGGATTTAAAAAGTAACTAATTTTAAATTAATAAACCAAGTTAATTTTCTTAGTCAACTCGATGCTAAAATCACTCAACTAAAAATAAAGCGGTTTGTCCTTGTGCTCCTGTGGTGCAATCGGTATGTGCGCGGTACTTATAAGACAGTATCTGTTGAGAAATCCTGAGGTTGTGAATTCAAGGCTCACCTGGAGCAAATGTAATTTTTTTTCTAATGTCATCAGTTAATGATTATCATCTGCTTCCTAAACATCCTGATATGAAGGCAGAAAAAAAACACAAACATGACTGTTTTTAAGTACCAGTACACACAGCTGCTTTGGTTCATATGCACTGTAAAAATTACTTTAGTTAGTCAACAAAATTGAATGCAAAAGACTACATCTTTCTTGGTAAAAGAGTTGCATCAATCTGTTTTGCTGCAATGTAACATGAGGGTCCACACTATTAGGTCTGGATAGTACAATCACATTTCATGCTGGGATTTGTAAAGCAAAGAACACAAATAAATGGCTTTCCTATATCGCAAAAATTAATGATTATACTAATGAAAAAATCAGTTTCACTCAAAGATGTTACTAAGCCCCAGTGGCCTAATGGATTGTGGGTTCAAGTCCCATCTGGGGTGATAGGCTTTATTTCATTAAAATAATATTGGAGATGTTCCTTTCATTCTTGCTTCATACTGCACAAATGGCTCCACCAGAAACTTTAATCTGCTTAACTATCTGGAACTGTTCAGCTTGCAAAATTATGGCCCAGTATCTAAAAGCAGACATTTATCCTAATGACATTGTGGATTAGTTTCCTGAAAAGTTTACTATCACCTGGGACAGTGGCTTCAAGTCCCATCTAGGATGCATGTTCCTTTGTTGCTCATACTCATTCTAGAAGTTATGCTTTTTTTCAATGCAGGTGACTGTCTTAATGGTATTGCAGAAAATCCATATGTACCAAAACATACCTATTAAGTTTTAATTGCAATTTAATATCAGAGTGGCTACAAAATAACAATGTCTATTGCAATTGCTGATGGGTTTCTTGAAGTCCTTTCATCCATGTCATCAAAAGGGTAATTTTCTGCCTTTTATATTTCTTTGGACACTGACTTTACTGACAATTTAGGTGCTTCAGACCAAAAAAACAATGTTTACCTTTAAATATAGAGCACAAGTGAGATTTAACTTATTTTTATTTAAAGATACTGCATTTTTGGTAATATAGTGTATATTTTCCCTATGCAACATTAAAGTTACATATATCTATACCAAATATTAGTTAAGATAAATAAACAGGAATTATTTTACAATTTTGATAATATTGAACTGTACAACAATGGCATGAATTCATTGCAATATACACCTATGGATACATAAAACTGGGCAATAACACAAATGCACAATATAATTGATCACCTTATGATTAGAATATTACTTTTATTAGGTACTTTAGTATTGGGTGCAGTAGTTTAGTGGATTTAAAAAGTAACTAATTTAAAATTAATAAACCAAGTTAATTTACTTAGTCAACTCGATGCTAAAATCACTCAACTAAAAATAATACAGTTTGACCATGTGCTCCTGTGGCGCAATCGGTCAGCGCGTGGTACTTATAAGACAGTATCTGTTGAGCAATGCCGAGGTTGTGAGTTCAACCCTCACCTGGAGCAAATGTAATTTTTTTTCTAATGTCATCAGTTAATGATTATCATCTGCTAGCTGAACATCCTGATATGAAGGCAGAAAAAAATCACAAACATGACTGTTTTTAAGGTACCAGTACACACATCTGCTTTGGTTCATATGCACTGTAAAAATTACTTTAGTTAGTCAACAAAATGGAATGCAAAAGATTACCTCTTTATTGGTAAAAGAGTTGCATCAATCTGTTTTGCTGCAATCTAACTTGAGGGTCTACAATATTAGGGATGGATAGTACAATCACATTTCATGCTGGGATTTGAAAAGCAAAGAACACAAATAAACGGCTTTCCTATATCGCAACAATTAATGATTATACTAATGAAAAAATCAGTTTCACTCAAAGATGTTATATAGCCCCAGTGGCCTAATGGATAAGGCACTGGCCTTTTAAGCCAGGGTTTGTGGATTCAAGTCCCATCTGGGGTGATAGGCTTTATTTCATTAAAATAATGTTTTAGATGTTCCTTTTATTCTTGCTTCATACTGCAGAAATGGCTCCACCAGAAACTTTTATCTGCTTAACAATCCGGTACTGTTCAGCTTGCAAAATTATGGCCCAGTATCTAAAAGCAGACATTTATTCTAATGACATTGTGGAATAGTTTCCAGAAAAGTTTACTATCACCTGGGACAGTGGCTTTAAGTCCCATCTAGGATGCATGTTCCTTTGTTGCTCATTCTCATTCTAGAAGTTATATAGAGCACAAGTGAGATTTAACTTATTTTTATTTAAAGATACTGCATTTTTTGGTATTATAGTGTATATTTTCCCTATGCAACATTAAAGTTACATATATCTATAGCAAATATTATTTAAGATAAATAAACAGGAATTATTTTACAATTTTGATAATATTGTACTGTACAACAGTGGCATGAATTCATTGCAATATACACCTATGGATACATAAAACTGGGCAATAACACAAATGCACAATATAATTGATTACCTTATGATTAGAATATTACTTTTATTAGGTACTTTAGTATTGGGTGCAGTAGTTTAGTGGATTTAAAAAGTAACTAATTTTAAATTAATAAACCAAGTTAATTTTCTTAGTCAACTCGATGCTAAAATCACTCAACTAAAAATAAAGCGGTTTGTCCTTGTGCTCCTGTGGTGCAATCGGTATGTGCGCGGTACTTATAAGACAGTATCTGTTGAGAAATCCTGAGGTTGTGAATTCAAGGCTCACCTGGAGCAAATGTAATTTTTTTTCTAATGTCATCAGTTAATGATTATCATCTGCTTCCTAAACATCCTGATATGAAGGCAGAAAAAAAACACAAACATGACTGTTTTTAAGTACCAGTACACACAGCTGCTTTGGTTCATATGCACTGTAAAAATTACTTTAGTTAGTCAACAAAATTGAATGCAAAAGACTACATCTTTCTTGGTAAAAGAGTTGCATCAATCTGTTTTGCTGCAATGTAACATGAGGGTCCACACTATTAGGTCTGGATAGTACAATCACATTTCATGCTGGGATTTGTAAAGCAAAGAACACAAATAAATGGCTTTCCTATATCGCAAAAATTAATGATTATACTAATGAAAAAATCAGTTTCACTCAAAGATGTTACTAAGCCCCAGTGGCCTAATGGATTGTGGGTTCAAGTCCCATCTGGGGTGATAGGCTTTATTTCATTAAAATAATATTGGAGATGTTCCTTTCATTCTTGCTTCATACTGCACAAATGGCTCCACCAGAAACTTTAATCTGCTTAACTATCTGGAACTGTTCAGCTTGCAAAATTATGGCCCAGTATCTAAAAGCAGACATTTATCCTAATGACATTGTGGATTAGTTTCCTGAAAAGTTTACTATCACCTGGGACAGTGGCTTCAAGTCCCATCTAGGATGCATGTTCCTTTGTTGCTCATACTCATTCTAGAAGTTATGCTTTTTTTCAATGCAGGTGACTGTCTTAATGGTATTGCAGAAAATCCATATGTACCAAAACATACCTATTAAGTTTTAATTGCAATTTAATATCAGAGTGGCTACAAAATAACAATGTCTATTGCAATTGCTGATGGGTTTCTTGAAGTCCTTTCATCCATGTCATCAAAAGGGTAATTTTCTGCCTTTTATATTTCTTTGGACACTGACTTTACTGACAATTTAGGTGCTTCAGACCAAAAAAACAATGTTTACCTTTAAATATAGAGCACAAGTGAGATTTAACTTATTTTTATTTAAAGATACTGCATTTTTGGTAATATAGTGTATATTTTCCCTATGCAACATTAAAGTTACATATATCTATACCAAATATTAGTTAAGATAAATAAACAGGAATTATTTTACAATTTTGATAATATTGAACTGTACAACAATTGCATGAATTCATTGCAATATACACCTATGGATACATAAAACTGGGCAATAACACAAATGCACAATATAATTGATCACCTTATGATTAGAATATTACTTTTATTAGGTACTTTAGTATTGGGTGCAGTAGTTTAGTGGATTTAAAAAGTAACTAATTTAAAATTAATAAACCAAGTTAATTTACTTAGTCAACTCGATGCTAAAATCACTCAACTAAAAATAATGCGCTTTGACCATGTGCTCCTGTGGCACAATCGGTCTGTGCGCAGGACTTATAAGACAGTATCTGTTGAGCAATGCTGAGGTTGTGAGTTCAAGCCTCACCTGGAGCAAATGTAATTTTTTTCTAATGTCATCAGTTAATGATTATCATCTGCTTCCTGAAAATCCTGATATGAAGGCAGAAAAAAAACACAAACATGATTGTTTTTAAGTACCAGTACACACAGCTGCTTTGGTTCATATGCACTGTAAACATTACTTTAGTTAGTCAACAAAATGGAATGCAAAAGACTACCTCTTTATTGGTAAAAGAGTTGCATCAATCTGTTTTGCTGCAATGTAACATGAGGGTCCACACTATTAGGTCTGGATAGTACAATCACATTTCATGCTGGGATTTGTAAAGCAAAGAACACAAATAAACGGCTTTCCTATATCGCAACAATTAATAATTATACTAATGAAAAAATCAGTTTCACTCAAAGATTTTACTAAGCCCCAGTGGCCTAATGGATAAGGCACTGGCCTCCTAAGCCCCAGGGATTGTGGGTTCAAGTCCCATCTGGGGTGATAGGCTTTATTTCATTAAAATAATTTTGGAGATGTTCCATTCATTCTTGCTTCATACTGCACAAATGGCTCCACCAGAAACTTTAATCTGCTTAACTATCTGGAACTGTTCAGCTTGCAAAATTATGGCCCAGTATCTAAAAGCAGACATTTATCCTAATGACATTGTGGATTAGTTTCCTGAAAAGTTTAATATCACCTGGGACAGTGGCTTCAAGTCCCATCTAGGATGCATGTTCCTTTGTTGCTCATACTCATTCTAGTAGTTATGCTTTTTTTCAATGCAGGTGACTGTCTTAATGGTATTACAGAAAATCCATATGTACCAAAACATACCTATTAAGTTTTAATTGCAATTTAATATCAGAGTGGCTACAAAATAACAATGTCTATTGCAATTGCTGATGGGTTTCTTGAAGTCCTTTCATCCTTGTCTTCAAAAGGGTAATTTTCTGCTTTTTATATTTCTTTGGACACTGACTTTACTGACAATTTAGGTGCTACAGACCAAAAAAACAATGTTTACCTTTAAATATAGAGCACAAGTGAGATTTAACTTATTTTTATTTAAAGATACTGCATTTTTGGTAATATAGTGTATATTTTCCCTATGCAACATTAAAGTTACATATATCTATACCAAATATTATTTAAGATAAATAAACAGGAATTATTTAACAATTTTGATAATATTGAACTGTACAACAATGGCATGAATTCATTGCAATATACACCTATGGATACATAAAACTGGGCAATAACACAAATGCACAATATAATTGATTACCTTATGATTAGAATATTACTTTTATTAGGTACTTTAGTATTGGGTGCAGTAGTTTAGTGGATTTAAAAAGTAACTAATTTAAAATTAATAAACCAAGTTAATTTACTTAGTCAACTCGATGCTAAAATCACTCAACTAAAAATAATGCGCATTGACCATGTGCTCCCGTGGCGCAATCGGTCTGTGCACAGGACTTATAAGGCAGTATCTGTTGAGCAATGCTGAGGTTGTGAGTTCAAGCCTCACCTGGAGCAAATGTAATTTTTTTTCTAATGTCATCAGTTAATGATTATCATCTGCTTCCTGAACATCCTGATATGAAGGCAGAAAAAAAACACAAACATGACTGTTTTTAAGTACCAGTACACACAGCTGCTTTGGTTCATATGCACTGTAAACATTACTTTAGTTAGTCAACAAAATGGAATGCAAAAGACTACCTCTTTATTGGTAAAAGAGTTGCATCAATCTGTTTTGCTGCAATGTAACATGAGGGTCCACACTATTAGGTCTGGATAGTACAATCACATTTCATGCTGGGATTTGTAAAGCAAAGAACACAAATAAACGGCTTTCCTATATCGCAACAATTAATGATTATACTAATGAAAAAATCAGTTTCACTCACAGATGTTACTAAGCCCCAGTGGCCTAATGGATAAGGCACTAGCCTCCTAAGCCAGGGATTGTAGGTTCAAGTCCCATCTTGGGTGAAAGGCTTTATTTCATTAAAATAATTTTGGAGATGTTCCTTTCATTCTTGCTTCATACTGCACAAATGGCTCCACCAGAAACTTTTATCTGCTTATCAATCCGGAACTGTTCAGCTTGCAAAATAATGGCCCAGTATCTAAAAGCAGACATTTATCCTAATGACTTTGTGGATTAGTTTCCTGAAAAGTTTACTATCACCTGGGACAGTGGCTTCAAGTCCCATCTAGGATGCATGTTCCTTTGTTGCTCATTCTCATTCTAGAAGTTATGCTTTTTTTCAATTCAGGTGACTGTCTTAATGGTATTGCAGAAAATCCATATATATCAAAACATACCTATTAAGTTTTAATTGCAATTTAATATGAGAGTGGCTACAAAATAACAATTTCTATTGCAACTGCTGATGGGTTTCTTGAAGTCCTTTCATCCATGTCATCAAAAGGGTAATTTTCTGCCTTTTATATTTCTTTGGACACTGACTTTACTGACAATTTAGGTGCTTCAGACCAAAAAAACAATGTTTACCTTTAAATATAGAGCACAAGTGAGATTTTACTTATTTTTATTTAAAGATACTGCATTTTTTGGTATTATAGTGTATATTTTCCCTATGCAACATTAAAGTTACATATATCTATACCAAATATTATTTAAGATAAATAAACAGGAATTATTTTACAATTTTGATAATATTGTACTGTAAAACAGTGGCATGAATTCATTGCAATATACACCTATGGATACATAAAACTGGGCAATAACACAAATGCACAATATAATTGATTACCTTATGATTAGAATATTACTTTTATTAGGTACTTTAGTATTGGGTGCAGTAGTTTAGTGGATTTAAAAAGTAACTAATTTAAAATTAATAAACCAAGTTAATTTACTTAGTCAACTCGATGCTAAAATCACTCAACTAAAAATAATGCGCTTTGACCATGTGCTCCTGTGGCACAATCGGTCTGTGCGCAGGTCTTATAAGACAGTATCTGTTGAGCAATGCTGAGGTTGTGAGTTCAAGCCTCACCTGGAGCAAATGTAATTTTTTTCTAATGTCATCAGTTAATGATTATCATCTGCTTCCTGAAAATCCTGATATGAAGGCAGAAAAAAAACACAAACATGATTGTTTTTAAGTACCAGTACACACAGCTGCTTTGGTTCATATGCACTGTAAACATTACTTTAGTTAGTCAACAAAATGGAATGCAAAAGACTACCTCTTTATTGGTAAAAGAGTTGCATCAATCTGTTTTGCTGCAATGTAACATGAGGGTCCACACTATTAGGTCTGGATAGTACAATCACATTTCATGCTGGGATTTGTAAAGCAAAGAACACAAATAAACGGCTTTCATATATAGCAACAATTAATGATTATACTAATGAAAAAATCAGTTTCACTCAAAGATGTTACTAAGCCCCAGTGGCCTAATGGATAAGGCACTGGCCTCCTAAGCCCCAGGGATTGTGGGTTCAAGTCCCATCTGGGGTGATAGGCTTTATTTCATTAAAATAATTTTGGAGATGTTCCATTCATTCTTGCTTCATACTGCACAAATGGCTCCACCAGAAACTTTTATCAGCTTATCAATCCGGAACTGTTCAGCTTGCAAAATTATGGCCCAGTATCTAAAAGCAGACATTTATCCTAATGACATTGTGGATTAGTTTTCTGAAAAGTTTACTATCACCTGGGACAGTGGCTTCAAGTCCCATCTAGGATGCATGTTCCTTTGTTGCTCATTCTCATTCTAGAAGTTATGCTTTTTTTCAATTCAGGTGACTGTCTTAATGGTATTGCAGAAAATCCATATATACCAAAACATACCTATTAAGTTTTAATTGCAATTTAATATCAGAGTGGCTACAAAATAACAATTTCTATTGCAATTGCTGACGGGTTTCTTGAAGTCCTTTCATCCATGTCATCAAAAGGGTAATTTTCTGCCTTTTATATTTTTTTGGACACTGACTTTACTGACAATTTAGGTGCTTCAGACCAAAAAAACAATGTTTACCTTTAAATATAGAGCACAAGTGAGATTTAACTTATTTTTATTTAAAGATACTGCATTTTTTGGTATTATAGTGTATATTTTCCCTATGCAACATTAAAGTTACATATATCTATAGCAAATATTATTTAAGATAAATAAACAGGAATTATTTTACAATTTTGATAATATTGTACTGTAAAACAGTGGCATGAATTCATTGCAATATACACCTATGGATACATAAAACTGGGCAATAACACAAATGCACAATATAATTGATTACTTTATGATTAGAATATTACTTTTATTAGGTACTTTAGTATTGGGTGCAGTAGTTTAGTGGATTTAAAAAGTAACTAATTTTAAATTAATAAACCAAGTTAATTTTCTTAGTCAACTCGATGCTAAAATCACTCAACTAAAAATAAAGCGGTTTGTCCATGTGCTCCTGTGGCGCAATCGGTATGTGCGCGGTACTTATAAGACAGTATCTGTTGAGAAATCCTGAGGTTGTGAATTCAAGCCTCACCTGGAGCAAATGTAATTTTTTTTCTAATGTCATCAGTTAATGATTATCATCTGCTTCCTAAACATCCTGATATGAAGGCAGAAAAAAAACACAAACATGACTGTTTTTAAGTACCAGTACAAACAGCTGCTTTGGTTCATATGCACTGTAAAAATTACTTTAGTTAGTCAACAAAATTGAATGCAAAAGACTACATCTTTCTTGGTAAAAGAGTTGCATCAATCTGTTTTGCTGCAATGTAACATGAGGGTCCACACTATTAGGTCTGGATAGTACAATCACATTTCATGCTGGGATTTGTAAAGCAAAGAACACAAATAAACGGCTTTCCTATATCGCAACAATTAATGATTATACTAATGAAAAAATCAGTTTCACTCAAAGATGTTACTAAGCCCCAGTGGCCTAATGGATTGTGGGTTCAAGTCCCATCTGGGGTGATAGGCTTTATTTCATTAAAATAATTTTGGAGATGTTCCTTTCATTCTTGCTTCATACTGCACAAATGGCTCCACCAGAAACTTTTATCTGCTTATCAATCCGGAACTGTTCAGCTTGCAAAATTATGGCCCAGTATCTAAAAGCAGACATTTATCCTAATGACATTGTGGATTAGTTTCCTGAAAAGTTTACTATCACCTGGGACAGTGGCTTCAAGTCCCATCTAGGATGCATGTTCCTTTGTTGCTCATTCTCATTCTAGAAGTTATGCTTTTTTTCAATTCAGGTGACTGTCTTAATGGTATTGCAGAAAATCCATATATACCAAAACATACCTATTAAGTTTTAATTGCAATTTAATATCAGAGTGGCTACAAAATAACAATTTCTATTGCAATTGCTGATGGGTTTCTTGAAGTCCTTTCATCCATGTCATCAAAAGTGTAATTTTCTGCCTTTTATATTTCTTTGGACACTGACTTTACTTACAATTTAGGTGCTTCAGACCAAAAAAGCAATGTTTACCTTTAAATATAGAGCACAAGTGAGATTTAACTTATTTTTATTTAAAGATACTGCATTTTTTGGTATTATAGTGTATATTTTCCCTATGCAACATTAAAGTTACATATATCTAAAGCAAATATTATTTAAGATAAATAAACAGGAATTATTTTACAATTTTGATAATATTGTACTGTACAACAGTGGCATGAATTCATTGCAATATACACCTATGGATACATAAAACTGGGCAATAACACAAATGCACAATATAATTGATTACCTTATGATTAGAATATTACTTTTATTAGGTACTTTAGTATTGGGTGCAGTAGTTTAGTGGATTTAAAAAGTAACTAATTTTAAATTAATAAACCAAGTTAATTTTCTTAGTCAACTCGATGCTAAAATCACTCAACTAAAAATAAAGCGGTTTGTCCATGTGCTCCTGTGGCGCAATCGGTATGTGCGCGGTACTTATAAGACAGTATCTGTTGAGAAATCCTGAGGTTGTGAATTCAAGCCTCACCTGGAGCAAATGTAATTTTTTTTCTAATGTCATCAGTTAATGATTATCATCTGCTTCCTGAACATCCTGATATGAAGGCAGAAAAAAAACACAAACATGACTGTTTTTAAGTACCAGTACACACAGCTGCTTTGGTTCATATGCACTGTAAAAATTACTTTAGTTAGTCAACAAAATTGAATGCAAAAGACTACATCTTTCTTGGTAAAAGAGTTGCATCAATCTGTTTTGCTGCAATGTAACATGAGGGTCCACACTATTAGGTCTGGATAGTACAATCACATTTCATGCTGGGATTTGTAAAGCAAAGAACACAAATAAACGGCTTTCCTATATCGCAACAATTAATGATTATACTAATGAAAAAATCAGTTTCACTCAAAGATGTTACTAAGCCCCAGTGGCCTAATGGATTGTGGGTTCAAGTCCCATCTGGGGTGATAGGCTTTATTTCATTAAAATAATATTGGAGATGTTCCTTTCATTCTTGCTTCATACTGCACAAATGGCTCCACCAGAAACTTTAATCTGCTTAACTATCTGGAACTGTTCAGCTTGCAAAATTATGGCCCAGTATCTAAAAGCAGACATTTATCCTAATGACATTGTGGATTAGTTTCCTGAAAAGTTTACTATCACCTGGGACAGTGGCTTCAAGTCCCATCTAGGATGGATGTTCCTTTGTTGCTCATACTCATTCTAGAAGTTATGCTTTTTTTCAATGCAGGTGACTGTCTTAATGGTATTGCAGAAAATCCATATGTACCAAAACATACCTATTAAGTTTTAATTGCAATTTAATATCAGAGTGGCTACAAAATAACAATGTCTATTGCAATTGCTGATGGGTTTCTTGAAGTCCTTTCATCCTTGTCATCAAAAGGGTAATTTTCTGCTTTTTATATTTCTTTGGACACTGACTTTACTGACAATTTAGGTGCTACAGACCAAAAAAACAATGTTTACCTTTAAATATAGAGCACAAGTGAGATTTAACTTATTTTTATTTAAAGATACTGCATTTTTGGTAATATAGTGTAAATTTTCCCTATGCAACATTAAAGTTACATATATCTATAGCAAATATTATTTAAGATAAATAAACAGGAATTATTTTACAATTTTGATAATATTGAACTGTACAACAATGGCATGAATTCATTGCAATATACACCTATGGATACATAAAACTGGGCAATAACACAAATGCACAATATAATTGATTACCTTATGATTAGAATATTACTTTTATTAGGTACTTTAGTATTGGGTGCAGTAGTTTAGTGGATTTAAAAAGTAACTAATTTAAAATTAATAAACCAAGTTAATTTACTTAGTCAACTCGATGCTAAAATCACTCAACTAAAAATAAAGCGCTTTGTACATGTGCTCCTGTGGCGCAATCGGTCTGTGCGCAGGACTTATAAGACAGTATCTGTTGAGCAATCCTGAGGTTGTAAATTCAAGCCTCATCTGGAGCAAATGTAATTTTTTTTCTAATGTCTTCAGTTAATGATTATCATTTGCTTCCTGAACATCCTGATATGAAGGCAGAAAAAAAACACAAACATGACTGTTTTTAAGGTACCAGTACACACAGCTGCTTTGGTTCATATGCACTGTAAAAATTACTTTAGTTAGTCAACAAAATGGAATGCAAAAGACTACCTGTTTATTGGTAAAAGAGTTGCATCAATCTGTTTTGCTGCAATGTAACATGAGGGTCCACACTATTAGGGCTGGAAAGTACAATCACATTTCATGCTGGGATTTGTAAAGCAAAGAACACAAATAAACGGCTTTCCTATATCGCAACAATTAATGATTATACTAATGAAAAAATCAGTTTCACTCAAAGATGTTACTAAGCCCCAGTGGCCTAATGGATAAGGGCCTGGCTTCCTAAGCCAGGGATTGTGGGTTCAAGTCCCATCTGGGGTGATAGGCTTTATTTCATTAAAATAATTTTGGAGATGTTCCTTTCATTCTTGCTTCATACTGCACAAATGGCTCCACCAGAAACTTTTATCTGCTTATCAATCTGGAACTGTTCAGCTTGCAAAATTATGGCCCAGTATCTAAAAGCAGACATTTATCCTAATGACATTGTGGATTAGTTTTCTGAAAAGTTTACTATCACCTGGGACAGTGGCTTCAAGTCCCATCTAGGATGGATGTTCCTTTGTTGCTCATACTCATTCTAGAAGTTATGCTTTTTTTCAATGCAGGTGACTGTCTTAATGGTATTGCAGAAAATCCATATGTACCAAAACATACCTATTAAGTTTTAATTGCAATTTAATATCAGAGTGGCTACAAAATAACAATGTCTATTGCAATTGCTGATGGGTTTCTTGAAGTCCTTTCATCCTTGTCATCAAAAGGGTAATTTTCTGCTTTTTATATTTCTTTGGACACTGACTTTACTGACAATTTAGGTGCTACAGACCAAAAAAACAATGTTTACCTTTAAATATAGAGCACAAGTGAGATTTAACTTATTTTTATTTAAAGATACTGCATTTTTGGTAATATAGTGTATATTTTCCCTATGCAACATTAAAGTTACATATATCTATACCAAATATTATTTAAGATAAATAAACAGGAATTATTTAACAATTTTGATAATATTGAACTGTACAACAATGGCATGAATTCATTGCAATATACACCTATGGATACATAAAACTGGGCAATAACACAAATGCACAATATAATTGATTACCTTATGATTAGAATATTACTTTTATTAGGTACTTTAGTATTGGGTGCAGTAGTTTAGTGGATTTAAAAAGTAACTAATTTAAAATTAATAAACCAAGTTAATTTACTTAGTCAACTCGATGCTAAAATCACTCAACTAAAAATAATGCGCTTTGACCATGTTCTCCCGTGGCGCAATCGGTCTGTGCACAGGACTTATAAGGCAGTATCTGTTGAGCAATGCTGAGGTTGTGAGTTCAAGCCTCACCTGGAGCAAATGTAATTTTTTTTCTAATGTCATCAGTTAATGATTATCAACTGCTTCCTGAACATCCTGATATGAAGGCAGAAAAAAAACACAAACATGACTGTTTTTAAGTACCAGTACACACAGCTGCTTTGGTTCATATGCACTGTAAACATTACTTTAGTTAGTCAACAAAATGGAATGCAAAAGACTACCTCTTTATTGGTAAAAGAGTTGCATCAATCTGTTTTGCTGCAATGTAACATGAGGGTCCACACTATTAGGTCTGGATAGTACAATCACATTTCATGCTGGGATTTGTAAAGCAAAGAACACAAATAAACGGCTTTCCTATATCGCAACAATTAATGATTATACTAATGAAAAAATCAGTTTCACTCACAGATGTTACTAAGCCCCAGTGGCCTAATGGATAAGGCACTAGCCTCCTAAGCCAGGGATTGTGGGTTCAAGTCCCATCTTGGGTGAAAGGCTTTATTTCATTAAAATAATTTTGGAGATGTTCCTTTCATTCTTGCTTCATACTGCACAAATGGCTCCACCAGAAACTTTTATCTGCTTATCAATCCGGAACTGTTCAGCTTGCAAAATTATGGCCCAGTATCTAAAAGCAGACATTTATCCTAATGACATTGTGGATTAGTTTCCTGAAAAGTTTACTATCACCTGGGACAGTGGCTTCAAGTCCCATCTAGGATGCATGTTCCTTTGTTGCTCATTCTCATTCTAGAAGTTATGCTTTTTTTCAATTCAGGTGACTGTCTTAATGGTATTGCAGAAAATCCATATATATCAAAACATACCTATTAAGTTTTAATTGCAATTTAATATCAGAGTGGCTACAAAATAACAATTTCTATTGCAATTGCTGATGGGTTTCTTGAAGTCCTTTCATCCATGTCATCAAAAGGGTAATTTTCTGCCTTTTATATTTCTTTGGACACTGACTTTACTGACAATTTAGGTGCTTCAGACCAAAAAAACAATGTTTACCTTTAAATATAGAGCACAAGTGAGATTTTACTTATTTTTATTTAAAGATACTGCATTTTTTGGTATTATAGTGTATATTTTCCCTATGCAACATTAAAGTTACATATATCTATACCAAATATTATTTAAGATAAATAAACAGGAATTATTTTACAATTTTGATAATATTGTACTGTAAAACAGTGGCATGAATTCATTGCAATATACACCTATGGATACATAAAACTGGGCAATAACACAAATGCACAATATAATTGATTACCTTATGATTAGAATATTACTTTTATTAGGTACTTTAGTATTGGGTGCAGTAGTTTAGTGGATTTAAAAAGTAACTAATTTAAAATTAATAAACCAAGTTAATTTACTTAGTCAACTCGATGCTAAAATCACTCAACTAAAAATAATGCGCTTTGACCATGTGCTCCTGTGGCACAATCGGTCTGTGCGCAGGTCTTATAAGACAGTATCTGTTGAGCAATGCTGAGGTTGTGAGTTCAAGCCTCACCTGGAGCAAATGTAATTTTTTTCTAATGTCATCAGTTAATGATTATCATCTGCTTCCTGAAAATCCTGATATGAAGGCAGAAAAAAAACACAAACATGATTGTTTTTAAGTACCAGTACACACAGCTGCTTTGGTTCATATGCACTGTAAACATTACTTTAGTTAGTCAACAAAATGGAATGCAAAAGACTACCTCTTTCTTGGTAAAAGAGTTGCATCAATCTGTTTTGCTGCAATGTAACATGAGGGTCCACACTATTAGGTCTGGATAGTACAATCACATTTCATGCTGGGATTTGTAAAGCAAAGAACACAAATAAACGGCTTTCCTATATCGCAACAATTAATGATTATACTAATGAAAAAATCAGTTTCACTCAAAGATGTTACTAAGCCCCAGTGGCCTAATGGATAAGGCACTGGCCTCCTAAGCCCCAAAGATTGTGGGTTCAAGTCCCATCTGGGGTGATAGGCTTTATTTCATTAAAATAATTTTGGAGATGTTCCATTCATTCTTGCTTCATACTGCACAAATGGCTCCACCAGAAACTTTTATCAGCTTATCAATCCGGAACTGTTCAGCTTGCAAAATTATGGCCCAGTATCTAAAAGCAGACATTTATCCTAATGACATTGTGGATTAGTTTTCTGAAAAGTTTACTATCACCTGGGACAGTGGCTTCAAGTCCCATCTAGGATGCATGTTCCTTTGTTGCTCATTCTCATTCTAGAAGTTATGCTTTTTTCAATTCAGGTGACTGTCTTAATGGTATTGCAGAAAATCCATATATACCAAAACATACCTATTAAGTTTTAATTGCAATTTAATATCAGAGTGGCTACAAAATAACAATTTCTATTGCAATTGCTGATGGGTTTCTTGAAGTCCTTTCATCCATGTCATCAAAAGGGTAATTTTCTGCCTTTTATATTTTTTTGGACACTGACTTTACTGACAATTTAGGTGCTTCAGACCAAAAAAACAATGTTTACCTTTAAATATAGAGCACAAGTGAGATTTAACTTATTTTTATTTAAAGATACTGCATTTTTTGGTATTATAGTGTATATTTTCCCTATGCAACATTAAAGTTACATATATCTATACCAAATATTATTTAAGATAAATAAACAGGAATTATTTTACAATTTTGATAATATTGTACTGTAAAACAGTGGCATGAATTCATTGCAATATACACCTATGGATACATAAAACTGGGCAATAACACAAATGCACAATATAATTGATTACCTTATGATTAGAATATTACTTTTATTAGGTACTTTAGTATTGGGTGCAGTAGTTTAGTGGATTTAAAAAGTAACTAATTTTAAATTAATAAACCAAGTTAATTTTCTTAGTCAACTCGATGCTAAAATCACTCAACTAAAAATAAAGCGGTTTGTCCATGTGCTCCTGTGGCGCAATCGGTATGTGCGCGGTACTTATAAGACAGTATCTGTTGAGAAATCCTGAGGTTGTGAATTCAAGCCTCACCTGGAGCAAATGTAATTTTTTTTCTAATGTCATCAGTTAATGATTATCATCTGCTTCCTTAACATCCTGATATGAAGGCAGAAAAAAAACACAAACATGACTGTTTTTAAGTACCAGTACACACAGCTGCTTTGGTTCATATGCACTGTAAAAATTACTTTAGTTAGTCAACAAAATTGAATGCAAAAGACTACATCTTTCTTGGTAAAAGAGTTGCATCAATCTGTTTTGCTGCAATGTAACATGAGGGTCCACACTATTAGGTCTGGATAGTACAATCACATTTCATGCTGGGATTTGTAAAGCAAAGAACACAAATAAACGGCTTTCCTATATCGCAACAATTAATGATTATACTAATGAAAAAATCAGTTTCACTCAAAGATGTTACTAAGCCCCAGTGGCCTAATGGATTGTGGGTTCAAGTCCCATCTGGGGTGATAGGCTTTATTTCATTAAAATAATTTTGGAGATGTTCCTTTCATTCTTGCTTCATACTGCACAAATGGCTCCACCAGAAACTTTTATCTGCTTATCAATCCGGAACTGTTCAGCTTGCAAAATTATGGCCCAGTATCTAAAAGCAGACATTTATCCTAATGACATCGTGGATTAGTTTCCTGAAAAGTTTACTATCACCTGGGACAGTGGCTTCAAGTCCCATCTAGGATGCATGTTCCTTTGTTGCTCATTCTCATTCTAGAAGTTATGCTTTTTTTCAATTCAGGTGACTGTCTTAATGGTATTGCAGAAAATCCATATATACCAAAACATACCTATTAAGTTTTAATTGCAATTTAATATCAGAGTGGCTACAAAATAACAATTTCTATTGCAATTGCTGATGGGTTTCTTGAAGTCCTTTCATCCATGTCATCAAAAGTGTAATTTTCTGCCTTTTATATTTCTTTGGACACTGACTTTACTTACAATTTAGGTGCTTCAGACCAAAAAAACAATGTTTACCTTTAAATATAGAGCACAAGTGAGATTTAACTTATTTTTATTTAAAGATACTGCATTTTTTGGTATTATAGTGTATATTTTCCCTATGCAACATTAAAGTTACATATATCTATAGCAAATATTATTTAAGATAAATAAACAGGAATTATTTTACAATTTTGATAATATTGTACTGTACAACAGTGGCATGAATTCATTGCAATATACACCTATGGATACATAAAACTGGGCAATAACACAAATGCACAATATAATTGATTACCTTATGATTAGAATATTACTTTTATTAGGTACTTTAGTATTGGGTGCAGTAGTTTAGTGGATTTAAAAAGTAACTAATTTTAAATTAATAAACCAAGTTAATTTTCTTAGTCAACTCGATGCTAAAATCACTCAACTAAAAATAAAGCGGTTTGTCCATGTGCTCCTGTGGCGCAATCGGTATGTGCGTGGTACTTATAAGACAGTATCTGTTGAGAAATCCTGAGGTTGTGAATTCAAGCCTCACCTGGAGCAAATGTAATTTTTTTTCTAATGTCATCAGTTAATGATTATCATCTGCTTCCTGAACATCCTGATATGAAGGCAGAAAAAAAACACAAACATGACTGTTTTTAAGTACCAGTACACACAGCTGCTTTGGTTCATATGCACTGTAAAAATTACTTTAGTTAGTCAACAAAATTGAATGCAAAAGACTACATCTTTCTTGGTAAAAGAGTTGCATCAATCTGTTTTGCTGCAATGTAACATGAGGGTCCACACTATTAGGTCTGGATAGTACAATCACATTTCATGCTGGGATTTGTAAAGCAAAGAACACAAATAAACGGCTTTCCTATATCGCAACAATTAATGATTATACTAATGAAAAAATCAGTTTCACTCAAAGATGTTACTAAGCCCCAGTGGCCTAATGGATTGTGGGTTCAAGTCCCATCTGGGGTGATAGGCTTTATTTCATTAAAATAATATTGGAGATGTTCCTTTCATTCTTGCTTCATACTGCACAAATGGCTCCACCAGAAACTTTAATCTGCTTAACTATCTGGAACTGTTCAGCTTGCAAAATTATGGCCCAGTATCTAAAAGCAGACATTTATCCTAATGACATTGTGGATTAGTTTCCTGAAAAGTTTACTATCACCTGGGACAGTGGCTTCAAGTCCCATCTAGGATGGATGTTCCTTTGTTGCTCATACTCATTCTAGAAGTTATGCTTTTTTTCAATGCAGGTGACTGTCTTAATGGTATTGCAGAAAATCCATATGTACCAAAACATACCTATTAAGTTTTAATTGCAATTTAATATCAGAGTGGCTACAAAATAACAATGTCTATTGCAATTGCTGATGGGTTTCTTGAAGTCCTTTCATCCTTGTCATCAAATGGGTAATTTTCTGCTTTTTATATTTCTTTGGACACTGACTTTACTGACAATTTAGGTGCTACAGACCAAAAAAACAATGTTTACCTTTAAATATAGAGCACAAGTGAGATTTAACTTATTTTTATTTAAAGATACTGCATTTTTGGTAATATAGTGTATATTTTCCCTATGCAACATTAAAGTTACATATATCTATAGCAAATATTATTTAAGATAAATAAACAGGAATTATTTTACAATTTTGATAATATTGAACTGTACAACAATGGCATGAATTCATTGCAATATACACCTATGGATACATAAAACTGGGCAATAACACAAATGCACAATATAATTGATTACCTTATGATTAGAATATTACTTTTATTAGGTACTTTAGTATTGGGTGCAGTAGTTTAGTGGATTTAAAAAGTAACTAATTTAAAATTAATAAACCAAGTTAATTTACTTAGTCAACTCGATGCTAAAATCACTCAACTAAAAATAAAGCGCTTTGTACATGTGCTCCTGTGGCGCAATCGGTCTGTGCGCAGGACTTATAAGACAGTATCTGTTGAGCAATCCTGAGGTTGTGAATTCAAGCCTCATCTGGAGCAAATGTAATTTTTTTTCTAATGTCTTCAGTTAATGATTATCATTTGCTTCCTGAACATCCTGATATGAAGGCAGAAAAAAAACACAAACATGACTGTTTTTAAGGTACCAGTACACACAGCTGCTTTGGTTCATATGCACTGTAAAAATTACTTTAGTTAGTCAACAAAATGGAATGCAAAAGACTACCTGTTTATTGGTAAAAGAGTTGCATCAATCTGTTTTGCTGCAATGTAACATGAGGGTCCACACTATTAGGGCTGGAAAGTACAATCACATTTCATGCTGGGATTTGTAAAGCAAAGAACACAAATAAACGGCTTTCCTATATCGCAACAATTAATGATTATACTAATGAAAAAATCAGTTTCACTCAAAGATGTTACTAAGCCCCAGTGGCCTAATGGATAAGGGCCTGGCTTCCTAAGCCAGGGATTGTGGGTTCAAGTCCCATCTGGGGTGATAGGCTTTATTTCATTAAAATAATTTTGGAGATGTTCCTTTCATTCTTGCTTCATACTGCACAAATGGCTCCACCAGAAACTTTTATCTGCTTATCAATCTGGAACTGTTCAGCTTGCAAAATTATGGCCCAGTATCTAAAAGCAGACATTTATCCTAATGACATTGTGGATTAGTTTTCTGAAAAGTTTACTATCACCTGGGACAGTGGCTTCAAGTCCCATCTAGGATGCATGTTCCTTTGTTGCTCATTCTCATTCTAGAAGTTATGCTTTTTTTCAATTCAGGTGACTGTCTTAATGGTATTGCAGAAAATCCATATATACCAAAACATACCTATTAAGTTTTAATTGCAATTTAATATCAGAGTGGCTACAAAATAACAATTTCTATTGCAATTGCTGATGGGTTTCTTGAAGTCCTTTCATCCATGTCATCAAAAGGGTAATTTTCTGCCTTTTATATTTCTTTGGACACTGACTTTACTGACAATTTAGGTGCTTCAGACCAAAAAAACAATGTTTACCTTTAAATATAGAGCACAAGTGAGATTTAACTTATTTTTATTTAAAGATACTGCATTTTTTGGTATTATAGTGTATATTTTCCCTATGCAACATTAAAGTTACATATATCTATAGCAAATATTATTTAAGATAAATAAACAGGAATTATTTTACAATTTTGATAATATTGAACTGTACAACAATGGCATGAATTCATTGCAATATACACCTATGGATACATAAAACTGGGCAATAACACAAATGCACAATATAATTGATTACCTTATGATTAGAATATTACTTTTATTAGGTACTTTAGTATTGGGTGCAGTAGTTTAGTGGATTTAAAAAGTAACTAATTTAAAATTAATAAACCAAGTTAATTTACTTAGTCAACTCGATGCTAAAATCACTCAACTAAAAATAATGCGCTTTGACCATGTACTCCCGTGGCGCAATCGGTCTGTGCGCAGGACTTATAAGGCAGTATCTGTTGAGCAATGCTGAGGTTGTGAGTTCAAGCCTCACCTGGAGCAAATGTAATTTTTTTTCTAATGTCATCAGTTAATGATTATCATCTGCTTCCTGAACATCCTGATATGAAGGCAGAAAAAAAACACAAACATGACTGTTTTTAAGTACCAGTACACACAGCTGCTTTGGTTCATATGCACTGTAAACATTACTTTAGTTAGTCATCAAAATGGAATGCAAAAGATTACCTCTTTATTGGTAAAAGAGTTGCATCAATCTGTTTTGCTGCAATGTAACATGAGGGTCCACACTATTAGGTCTGGATAGTACAATCACATTTCATGCTGGGATTTGTAAAGCAAAGAACACAAATAAACGGCTTTCCTATATCGCAACAATTAATGATTATACTAATGAAAAAATCAGTTTCACTCAAAGATGTTACTAAGCCCCAGTGGCCTAATGGATAAGGCACTGGCCTCCTAAGCCAGGGATTGTGGGTTCAAGTCCTATCTGGGGTGATAGGCTTTATTTCATTAAAATAATTTTGGAGATGTTCCTTTCATTCTTGCTTCATACTGCACAAATGGTTCCACCAGAAACTTTTATCTGCTTCTCAATCCGGAACTGTTCAGCTTGCAAAATTATGGCCCAGTATCTAAAAGCAGACATTTATCCTAATGACATTGTGGATTAGTTTTCTGAAAAGTTTACTATCACCTGGGACAGTGGCTTCAAGTCCCATCTAGGATGCATGTTCCTTTGTTGCTCATTCTCATTCTAGAAGTTATGCTTTTTTTCAATTCAGGTGACTGTCTTAATGGTATTGCAGAAAATCCATATGTACCAAAACATACCTATTAAGTTTTAATTGCAATTTAATATCAGAGTGGCTACAAAATAACAATTTCTATTGCAATTGCTGATGGGTTTCTTGAAGTCCTTTCATCCATGTCATCAAAAGGGTAATTTTCTGCCTTTTATATTTCTTTGGACACTGACTTTACTGACAATTTAGGTGCTTCAGACCAAAAAAACAATGTTTACCTTTAAATATAGAGCACAAGTGAGATTTAACTTATTTTTATTTAAAGATACTGCATTTTTTGGTATTATAGTGTATATTTTCCCTATGCAACATTAAAGTTACATATATCTATACCAAATATTATTTAAGATAAATAAACAGGAATTATTTTACAATTTTGATAATATTGTACAGTACAACAGTGGCATGAATTCATTGCAATATACACCTATGGATACATAAAACTGGGCAATAACACAAATGCACAATATAATTGATTACCTTATGATTAGAATATTACTTTTATTAGGTACTTTAGTATTGGGTGCAGTAGTTTAGTGGATTTAAAAAGTAACTAATTTTAAATTAATAAACCAAGTTAATTTTCTTAGTCAACTCGATGCTAAAATCACTCAACTAAAAATAAAGCGGTTTGTCCTTGTGCTCCTGTGGCGCAATCGGTATGTGCGCGGTACTTATAAGACAGTATCTGTTGAGAAATCCTGAGGTTGTGAATTCAAGGCTCACCTGGAGCAAATGTAATTTTTTTTCTAATGTCATCAGTTAATGATTATCATCTGCTTCCTAAACATCCTGATATGAAGGCTGAAAAAAAACACAAACATGACTGTTTTTAAGTACCAGTACACACAGCTGCTTTGGTTCATATGCACTGTAAAAATTACTTTAGTTAGTCAACAAAATTGAATGCAAAAGACTACATCTTTCTTGGTAAAAGAGTTGCATCAATCTGTTTTGCTGCAATGTAACATGAGGGTCCACACTATTAGGTCTGGATAGTACAATCACATTTCATGCTGGGATTTGTAAAGCAAAGAACACAAATAAACGGCTTTCCTATATCGCAACAATTAATGATTATACTAATGAAAAAATCAGTTTCACTCAAAGATGTTACTAAGCCCCAGTGGCCTAATGGATTGTGGGTTCAAGTCCCATCTGGGGTGATAGGCTTTATTTCATTAAAATAATATTGGAGATGTTCCTTTCATTCTTGCTTCATACTGCACAAATGGCTCCACCAGAAACTTTAATCTGCTTAACTATCTGGAACTGTTCAGCTTGCAAAATTATGGCCCAGTATCTAAAAGCAGACATTTATCCTAATGACATTGTGGATTAGTTTCCTGAAAAGTTTACTATCACCTGGGACAGTGGCTTCAAGTCCCATCTAGGATGCATGTTCCTTTGTTGCTCATACTCATTCTAGAAGTTATGCTTTTTATCAATGCAGGTGACTGTCTTAATGGTATTGCAGAAAATCCATATGTACCAAAACATACCTATTAAGTTTTAATTGCAATTTAATATCAGAGTGGCTACAAAATAACAATGTCTATTGCAATTGCTGATGGGTTTCTTGAAGTCCTTTCATCCTTGTCATCAAAAGGGTAATTTTCTGCTTTTTATATTTCTTTGGACACTGACTTTACTGACAATTTAGGTGCTACAGACCAAAAAAACAATGTTTACCTTTAAATATAGAGCACAAGTGAGATTTAACTTATTTTTATTTAAAGATACTGCATTTTTGGTAATATAGTGTATATTTTCCCTATGCAACATTAAAGTTACATATATCTATACCAAATATTATTTAAGATAAATAAACAGGAATTATTTTACAATTTTGATAATATTGAACTGTACAACAATGGCATGAATTCATTGCAATATACACCTATGGATACATAAAACTGGGCAATAACACAAATGCACAATATAATTGATTACCTTATGATTAGAATATTACTTTTATTAGGTACTTTAGTATTGGGTGCAGTAGTTTAGTGGATTTAAAAAGTAACTAATTTAAAATTAATAAACCAAGTTAATTTACTTAGTCAACTCGATGCTAAAATCACTCAACTAAAAATAATGCGCTTTGACCATGTGCTCCCATGGCGCAATCGGTCTGTGCGCAGGACTTATAAGGCAGTATCTGTTGAGCAATGCTGAGGTTGTGAGTTCAAGCCTCACCTGGAGCAAATGTAATTTTTTTCTAATGTCATCAGTTAATGATTATCATCTGCTTCCTGAACATCCTGATATGAAGGCAGAAAAAAAACACAAACATGACTGTTTTTAAGTACCAGTACACACAGCTGCTTTGGTTCATATGCACTGTAAACATTACTTTAGTTAGTCATCAAAATGGAATGCAAAAGACTACCTCTTTATTGGTAAAAGAGTTGCATCAATCTGTTTTGCTGCAATGTAACATGAGGGTCCACACTATTAGGTCTGGATAGTACAATCACATTTCATGCTGGGATTTGTAAAGCAAAGAACACAAATAAACGGCTTTCCTATATCGCAACAATTAATGATTATACTAATGAAAAAATCAGTTTCACTCAAAGATGTTACTAAGCCTAATGGATAAGGCACTGGCCTCCTAAGCCAGGGATTGTGGGTTCAAGTCCCATCTGGGGTGATAGGCTTTATTTCATTAAAATAATTTTGGAGATGTTCCTTTCATTCTTGCTTCATACTGCACAAATGGTTCCACCAGAAACTTTTATCTGCTTATCAATCCGGAACTGTTCAGCTTGCAAAATTATGGCCCAGTATCTAAAAGCAGACATTTATCCTAATGACATTGTGGATTAGTTTTCTGAAAAGTTTACTATCACCTGGGACAGTGGCTTCAAGTCCCATCTAGGATGCATGTTCCTTTGTTGCTCATTCTCATTCTAGAAGTTATGCTTTTTTTCAATTCAGGTGACTGTCTTAATGGTATTGCAGAAAATCCATATGTACCAAAACATACCTATTAAGTTTTAATTGCAATTTAATATCAGAGTGGCTACAAAATAACAATTTCTATTGCAATTGCTGATGGGTTTCTTGAAGTCCTTTCATCCATGTCATCAAAAGGGTAATTTTCTGCCTTTTATATTTCTTTGGACACTGACTTTACTGACAATTTGGGTGCTTCAGACCAAAAAAACAATGTTTACCTTTAAATATAGAGCACAATTGAGATTTAACTTATTTTTATTTAAAGATACTGCATTTTTTGGTATTATAGTGTATATTTTCCCTATGCAACATTAAAGTTACATATATCTATAGCAAATATTATTTAAGATAAATAAACAGGAATTATTTTACAATTTTGATAATATTGTACTGTACAAAAATGGCATGAATTCATTGCAATATACACCTATGGATACATAAAAACTGGGCAATAACACAAATGCACAATATAATTGATTACCTTATGATTAGAATATTACTTTTATTAGGTACTTTAGTATTGGGTGCAGTAGTTTAGTGGATTTAAAAAGTAACTAGTTTAAAATTAATAAACCAAGTTAATTTACTTAGTCAACTCGATGCTAAAATCACTCAACTAAAAATAATGTGGTTTGACAATGTGCTCCTGTGGCGCAATCGGTCTGTGCGCGGTACTTATAAGACAGTATCTGTTGAGCAATCCTGAGGTTGTGAATTCAAGCCTCACCTGGAGCAAATGTAATTTTTTTTCTAATGTCATCAGTAAATGATTATCATCTGCTTCCTGAACATCCTGATATGAAGGCAGAAAAAAAACACAAACATGACTGTTTTTAAGTACCAGTACACACAGCTGCTTTGGTTCATATGCACTGTAAACATTACTTTAGTTAGCCATCAAAATGGAATGCAAAAGACTACCTCTTTATTGGTAAAAGAGTTGCATCAATCTGTTTTGCTGCAATGTAACATGAGGGTCCACACTATTAGGTCTGGATAGTACAATCACATTTCATGCTGGGATTTGTAAAGCAAAGAACACAAATAAACGGCTTTCCTATATCGCAACAATTAATGATTATACTAATGAAAAAATCAGTTTCACTCAAAGATGTTACTAAGCCCCAGTGGCCTAATGGATAAGGCACTGGCCTCCTAAGCCAGGGATTGTGGGTTCAAGTCCCATCTGGGGTGATAGGCTTTATTTCATTAAAATAATTTTGGAGATGTTCCTTTCATTCTTGCTTCATACTGCACAAATGGTTCCACCAGAAACTTTTATCTGCTTATCAATCCGGAACTGTTCAGCTTGCAAAATTATGGCCCAGTATCTAAAAGCAGACATTTATCCTAATGACATTGTCGATTAGTTTTCTGAAAAGTTTACTATCACCTGGGACAGTGGCTTCAAGTCCCATCTAGGATGCATGTTCCTTTGTTGCTCATTCTCATTCTAGAAGTTATGCTTTTTTTCAATTCAGGTGTCTGTCTTAATGGTATTGCAGAAAATCCATATGTACCAAAACATACCTATTAAGTTTTAATTGCAATTTAATATCAGAGTGGCTACAAAATAACAATGTCTATTGGAATTGCTGATGGGATTCTTGAAGTCCTTTCATCCTTGTCATCAAAAGGGTAATTTTCTGCTTTTTATATTTCTTTGGACACTGACTTTACTGACAATTTAGGTGCTTCAGACCAAAAAAACAATGTTTACCTTTAAATATAGAGCACAAGTGAGATTTAACTTATTTTTATTTAAAGATACTGCATTTTTGGTAATATAGTGTATATTTTCCCTATGCAACATTAAAGTTACATATATCTATACCAAATATTAGTTAAGATAAATAAACAGGAATTATTTTACAATTTTGATAATATTGAACTGTACAACAATGGCATGAATTCATTGCAATATACACCTATGGATACATAAAACTGGGCAATAACACAAATGCACAATATAATTGATCACCTTATGATTAGAATATTACTTTTATTAGGTACTTTAGTATTGGGTGCAGTAGTTTAGTGGATTTAAAAAGTAACTAATTTAAAATTAATAAACCAAGTTAATTTACTTAGTCAACTCGATGCTAAAATCACTCAACTAAAAATAATGCGCTTTGACCATGTGCTCCTGTGGCACAATCGGTCTGTGCGCAGGACTTATAAGACAGTATCTGTTGAGCAATGCTGAGGTTGTGAGTTCAAGCCTCACCTGGAGCAAATGTAATTTTTTTCTAATGTCATCAGTTAATGATTATCATCTGCTTCCTGAAAATCCTGATATGAAGGCAGAAAAAAAACACAAACATGATTGTTTTTAAGTACCAGTACACACAGCTGCTTTGGTTCATATGCACTGTAAACATTACTTTAGTTAGTCAACAAAATGGAATGCAAAAGACTACCTCTTTATTGGTAAAAGAGTTGCATCAATCTGTTTTGCTGCAATGTAACATGAGGGTCCACACTATTAGGTCTGGATAGTACAATCACATTTCATGCTGGGATTTGTAAAGCAAAGAACACAAATAAACGGCTTTCCTATATCGCAACAATTAATGATTATACTAATGAAAAAATCAGTTTCACTCAAAGATGTTACTAAGCCCCAGTGGCCTAATGGATTGTGGGTTCAAGTCCCATCTGGGGTGATAGGCTTTATTTCATTAAAATAATATTGGAGATGTTCCTTTCATTCTTGCTTCATACTGCACAAATGGCTCCACCAGAAACTTTAATCTGCTTAACTATCTGGAACTGTTCAGCTTGCAAAATTATGGCCCAGTATCTAAAAGCAGACATTTATCCTAATGACATTGTGGATTAGTTTCCTGAAAAGTTTACTATCACCTGGGACAGTGGCTTCAAGTCCCATCTAGGATGGATGTTCCTTTGTTGCTCATACTCATTCTAGAAGTTATGCTTTTTTTCAATGCAGGTGACTGTCTTAATGGTATTGCAGAAAATCCATATGTACCAAAACATACCTATTAAGTTTTAATTGCAATTTAATATCAGAGTGGCTACAAAATAACAATGTCTATTGCAATTGCTGATGGGTTTCTTGAAGTCCTTTCATCCTTGTCATCAAAAGGGTAATTTTCTGCTTTTTATATTTCTTTGGACACTGACTTTACTGACAATTTAGGTGCTACAGACCAAAAAAACAATGTTTACCTTTAAATATAGAGCACAAGTGAGATTTAACTTATTTTTATTTAAAGATACTGCATTTTTGGTAATATAGTGTATATTTTCCCTATGCAACATTAAAGTTACATATATCTATAGCAAATATTATTTAAGATAAATAAACAGGAATTATTTTACAATTTTGATAATATTGAACTGTACAACAATGGCATGAATTCATTGCAATATACACCTATGGATACATAAAACTGGGCAATAACACAAATGCACAATATAATTGATTACCTTATGATTAGAATATTACTTTTATTAGGTACTTTAGTATTGGGTGCAGTAGTTTAGTGGATTTAAAAAGTAACTAATTTAAAATTAATAAACCAAGTTAATTTACTTAGTCAACTCGATGCTAAAATCACTCAACTAAAAATAAAGCGCTTTGTACATGTGCTCCTGTGGCGCAATCGGTCTGTGCGCAGGACTTATAAGACAGTATCTGTTGAGCAATCCTGAGGTTGTGAATTCAAGCCTCATCTGGAGCAAATGTAATTTTTTTTCTAATGTCTTCAGTTAATGATTATCATTTGCTTCCTGAACATCCTGATATGAAGGCAGAAAAAAAACACAAACATGACTGTTTTTAAGGTACCAGTACACACAGCTGCTTTGGTTCATATGCACTGTAAAAATTACTTTAGTTAGTCAACAAAATGGAATGCAAAAGACTACCTCTTTATTGGTAAAAGAGTTGCATCAATCTGTTTTGCTGCAATGTAACATGAGGGTCCACACTATTAGGGCTGGAAAGTACAATCACATTTCATGCTGGGATTTGTAAAGCAAAGAACACAAATAAACGGCTTTCCTATATCGCAACAATTAATGATTATACTAATGAAAAATTCAGTTTCACTCAAAGATGTTACTAAGCCCCAGTGGCCTAATGGATAAGGGCCTGGCTTCCTAAGCCAGGGATTGTGGGTTCAAGTCCCATCTGGGGTGATAGGCTTTATTTCATTAAAATAATTTTGGAGATGTTCCTTTCATTCTTGCTTCATACTGCACAAATGGTTCCACCAGAAACTTTTATCTGCTTATCAATCTGGAACTGTTCAGCTTGCAAAATTATGGCCCAGTATCTAAAAGCAGACATTTATCCTAATGACATTGTGGATTAGTTTTCTGAAAAGTTTACTATCACCTGGGACAGTGGCTTCAAGTCCCATCTAGGATGCATGTTCCTTTGTTGCTCATTCTCATTCTAGAAGTTATGCTTTTTTTCAATTCATGTGACTGTCTTAATGGTATTGCAGAAAATCCATATATACCAAAACATACCTATTAAGTTTTAATTGCAATTTAATATCAGAGTGGCTACAAAATAACAATTTCTATTGCAATTGCTGATGGGTTTCTTGAAGTCCTTTCATCCATGTCATCAAAAGGGTAATTTTCTGCCTTTTATATTTCTTTGGACACTGACTTTACTGACAATTTAGGTGCTTCAGACCAAAAAAACAATGTTTACCTTTAAATATAGAGCACAAGTGAGATTTAACTTATTTTTATTTAAAGATACTGCATTTTTTGGTATTATAGTGTATATTTTCCCTATGCAACATTAAAGTTACATATATCTATAGCAAATATTATTTAAGATAAATAAACAGGAATTATTTTACAATTTTGATAATATTGAACTGTACAACAATGGCATGAATTCATTGCAATATACACCTATGGATACATAAAACTGGGCAATAACACAAATGCACAATATAATTGATTACCTTATGATTAGAATATTACTTTTATTAGGTACTTTAGTATTGGGTGCAGTAGTTTAGTGGATTTAAAAAGTAACTAATTTAAAATTAATAAACCAAGTTAATTTACTTAGTCAACTCGATGCTAAAATCACTCAACTAAAAATAATGCGCTTTGACCATGTGCTCCCGTGGCGCAATCGGTCTGTGCGCAGGACTTATAAGGCAGTATCTGTTGAGCAATGCTGAGGTTGTGAGTTCAAGCCTCACCTGGAGCAAATGTAATTTTTTTTCTAATGTCATCAGTTAATGATTATCATCTGCTTCCTGAACATCCTGATATGAAGGCAGAAAAAAAACACAAACATGACTGTTTTTAAGTACCAGTACACACAGCTGCTTTGGTTCATATGCACTGTAAACATTACTTTAGTTAGTCATCAAAATGGAATGCAAAAGACTACCTCTTTATTGGTAAAAGAGTTGCATCAATCTGTTTTGCTGCAATGTAACATGAGGGTCCACACTATTAGGTCTGGATAGTACAATCACATTTCATGCTGGGATTTGTAAAGCAAAGAACACAAAAAAACGGCTTTCCTATATCGCAACAATTAATGATTATACTAATGAAAAAATCAGTTTCACTTAAAGATGTTACTAAGCCCCAGTGGCCTAATGGATAAGGCACTTGTCTCCTAAGCCAGGGATTGTGGGTTCAAGTCCCATCTGGGGTGATAGGCTTTATTTCATTAAAATAATTTTGGAGATATTCCTTTCATTCTTGCTTCATACTGCACAAATGGTTCCACCAGAAACTTTTATCTGCTTATCAATCCGGAACTGTTCAGCTTGCAAAATTATGGCCCAGTATCTAAAAGCAGACATTTATCCTAATGACATTGTGGATTAGTTTTCTGAAAAGTTTACTATCACCTGGGGCAGTGGCTTCAAGTCCCATCTAGGATGCATGTTCCTTTGTTGCTCATTCTCATTCTAGAAGTTATGCTTTTTTTCAATTCAGGTGACTGTCTTAATGGTATTGCAGAAAATCCATATGTACCAAAACATACCTATTAAGTTTTAATTGCAATTTAATATCAGAGTGGCTACAAAATAACAATTTCTATTGCAATTGCTGATGGGTTTCTTGAAGTCCTTTCATCCATCTCATCAAAAGGGTAATTTTCTGCCTTTTATATTTCTTTGGACACTGACTTTACTGACAATTTAGGTGCTTCAGACCAAAAAAACAATGTTTACCTTTAAATATAGAGCACAAGTGAGATTTAACTTATTTTTATTTAAAGATACTGCATTTTTTGGTATTATAGTGTATATTTTCCCTATGCAACATTAAAGTTACATATATCTATACCAAATATTATTTAAGATAAATAAACAGGAATTATTTTACAATTTTGATAATATTGTACTGTACAACAGTGGCATGAATTCATTGCAATATACACCTATGGATACATAAAACTGGGCAATAACACAAATGCACAATATAATTGATTACCTTATGATTAGAATATTACTTTTATTAGGTACTTTAGTATTGGGTGCAGTAGTTTAGTGGATTTAAAAAGTAACTAATTTTAAATTAATAAACCAAGTTAATTTTCTTAGTCAACTCGATGCTAAAATCACTCAACTAAAAATAAAGCGGTTTGTCCTTGTGCTCCTGTGGCGCAATCGGTATGTGCGCGGTACTTATAAGACAGTATCTGTTGAGAAATCCTGAGGTTGTGAATTCAAGGCTCACCTGGAGCAAATGTAATTTTTTTTCTAATGTCATCAGTTAATGATTATCATCTGCTTCCTAAACATCCTGATATGAAGGCAGAAAAAAAACACAAACATGACTGTTTTTAAGTACCAGTACACACAGCTGCTTTGGTTCATATGCACTGTAAAAATTACTTTAGTTAGTCAACAAAATTGAATGCAAAAGACTACATCTTTCTTGGTAAAAGAGTTGCATCAATCTGTTTTGCTGCAATGTAACATGAGGGTCCACACTATTAGGTCTGGATAGTACAATCACATTTCATGCTGGGATTTGTAAAGCAAAGAACACAAATAAACGGCTTTCCTATATCGCATCAATTAATGATTATACTAATGAAAAAATCAGTTTCACTCAAAGATGTTACTAAGCCCCAGTGGCCTAATGGATTGTGGGTTCAAGTCCCATCTGGGGTGATAGGCTTTATTTCATTAAAATAATATTGGAGATGTTCCTTTCATTCTTGCTTCATACTGCACAAATGGCTCCACCAGAAACTTTAATCTGCTTAACTATCTGGAACTGTTCAGCTTGCAAAATTATGGCCCAGTATCTAAAAGCAGACATTTATCCTAATGACATTGTGGATTAGTTTCCTGAAAAGTTTACTATCACCTGGGACAGTGGCTTCAAGTCCCATCTAGGATGCATGTTCCTTTGTTGCTCATACTCATTCTAGAAGTTATGCTTTTTTTCAATGCAGGTGACTGTCTTAATGGTATTGCAGAAAATCCATATGTACCAAAACATACCTATTAAGTTTTAATTGCAATTTAATATCAGAGTGGCTACAAAATAACAATGTCTATTGCAATTGCTGATGGGTTTCTTGAAGTCCTTTCATCCTTGTCATCAAAAGGGTAATTTTCTGCTTTTTATATTTCTTTGGACACTGACTTTACTGACAATTTAGGTGCTACAGACCAAAAAAACAATGTTTACCTTTAAATATAGAGCACAAGTGAGATTTAACTTATTTTTATTTAAAGATACTGCATTTTTGGTAATATAGTGTATATTTTCCCTATGCAACATTAAAGTTACATATATCTATAGCAAATATTATTTAAGATAAATAAACAGGAATTATTTTACAATTTTGATAATATTGTACTGTACAAAAATGGCATGAATTCATTGCAATATACACCTATGGATACATAAAAACTGGGCAATAACACAAATGAACAATATAATTGATTACCTTATGATTAGAATATTACTTTTATTAGGTACTTTAGTATTGGGTGCAGTAGTTTAGTGGATTTAAAAAGTAACTAGTTTAAAATTAATAAACCAAGTTAATTTACTTAGTCAACTCGATGCTAAAATCACTCAACTAAAAATAATGTGGTTTGACAATGTGCTCCTGTGGCGCAATCGGTCTGTGCGCGGTACTTATAAGACAGTATCTGTTGAGCAATCCTGAGGTTGTGAATTCAAGCCTCACCTGGAGCAAATGTAATTTTTTTTCTAATGTCATCAGTAAATGATTATCATCTGCTTCCTGAACATCCTGATATGAAGGCAGAAAAAAAACACAAACATGACTGTTTTTAAGTACCAGTACACACAGCTGCTTTGGTTCATATGCACTGTAAACATTACTTTAGTTAGCCATCAAAATGGAATGCAAAAGACTACCTCTTTATTGGTAAAAGAGTTGCATCAATCTGTTTTGCTGCAATGTAACATGAGGGTCCACACTATTAGGTCTGGATAGTACAATCACATTTCATGCTGGGATTTGTAAAGCAAAGAACACAAATAAACGGCTTTCCTATATCGCAACAATTAATGATTATACTAATGAAAAAATCAGTTTCACTCAAAGATGTTACTAAGCCCCAGTGGCCTAATGGATAAGGCACTGGCCTCCTAAGCCAGGGATTGTGGGTTCAAGTCCCATCTGGGGTGATAGGCTTTATTTCATTAAAATAATTTTGGAGATGTTCCTTTCATTCTTGCTTCATACTGCACAAATGGTTCCACCAGAAACTTTTATCTGCTTATCAATCCGGAACTGTTCAGCTTGCAAAATTATGGCCCAGTATCTAAAAGCAGACATTTATCCTAATGACATTGTCGATTAGTTTTCTGAAAAGTTTACTATCACCTGGGACAGTGGCTTCAAGTCCCATCTAGGATGCATGTTCCTTTGTTGCTCATTCTCATTCTAGAAGTTATGCTTTTTTTCAATTCAGGTGTCTGTCTTAATGGTATTGCAGAAATCCATATGTACCAAAACATACCTATTAAGTTTTAATTGCAATTTAATATCAGAGTGGCTACAAAATAACAATGTCTATTGGAATTGCTGATGGGATTCTTGAAGTCCTTTCATCCTTGTCATCAAAAGGGTAATTTTCTGCTTTTTATATTTCTTTGGACACTGACTTTACTGACAATTTGGGTGCTTCAGACCAAAAAAACAATGTTTACCTTTAAATATAGAGCACAAGTGAGATTTAACTTATTTTTATTTAAAGATACTGCATTTTTGGTAATATAGTGTATATTTTCCCTATGCAACATTAAAGTTACATATATCTATACCAAATATTAGTTAAGATAAATAAACAGGAATTATTTTACAATTTTGATAATATTGAACTGTACAACAATGGCATGAATTCATTGCAATATACACCTATGGATACATAAAACTGGGCAATAACACAAATGCACAATATAATTGATCACCTTATGATTAGAATATTACTTTTATTAGGTACTTTAGTATTGGGTGCAGTAGTTTAGTGGATTTAAAAAGTAACTAATTTAAAATTAATAAACCAAGTTAATTTACTTAGTCAACTCGATGCTAAAATCACTCAACTAAAAATAATGCGCTTTGATCATGTGCTCCTGTGGCACAATCGGTCTGTGCGCAGGACTTATAAGACAGTATCTGTTGAGCAATGCTGAGGTTGTGAGTTCAAGCCTCACCTGGAGCAAATGTAATTTTTTTCTAATGTCATCAGTTAATGATTATCATCTGCTTCCTGAAAATCCTGATATGAAGGCAGAAAAAAAACACAAACATGATTGTTTTTAAGTACCAGTACACACAGCTGCTTTGGTTCATATGCACTGTAAACATTACTTTAGTTAGTCAACAAAATGGAATGCAAAAGACTACCTCTTTATTGGTAAAAGAGTTGCATCAATCTGTTTTGCTGCAATGTAACATGAGGGTCCACACTATTAGGTCTGGATAGTACATTCACATTTCATGCTGGGATTTGTAAAGCAAAGAACACAAATAAACGGCTTTCCTATATCGCAACAATTAATGATTATACTAATGAAAAAATCAGTTTCACTCAAAGATGTTACTAAGCCCCAGTGGCCTAATGGATTGTGGGTTCAAGTCCCATCTGGGGTGATAGGCTTTATTTCATTAAAATAATATTGGAGATGTTCCTTTCATTCTTGCTTCATACTGCACAAATGGCTCCACCAGAAACTTTAATCTGCTTAACTATCTGGAACTGTTCAGCTTGCAAAATTATGGCCCAGTATCTAAAAGCAGACATTTATCCTAATGACATTGTGGATTAGTTTCCTGAAAAGTTTACTATCACCTGGGACAGTGGCTTCAAGTCCCATCTAGGATGCATGTTCCTTTGTTGCTCATACTCATTCTAGAAGTTATGCTTTTTTTCAATGCAGGTGACTGTCTTAATGGTATTGCAGAAAATCCATATGTACCAAAACATACCTATTAAGTTTTAATTGCAATTTAATATCAGAGTGGCTACAAAATAACAATGTCTATTGCAATTGCTGATGGGTTTCTTGAAGTCCTTTCATCCTTGTCATCAAAAGGGTAATTTTCTGCTTTTTATATTTCTTTGGACACTGACTTTACTGACAATTTAGGTGCTACAGACCAAAAAAACAATGTTTACCTTTAAATATAGAGCACAAGTGAGATTTAACTTATTTTTATTTAAAGATACTGCATTTTTGGTAATATAGTGTATATTTTCCCTATGCAACATTAAAGTTACATATATCTATAGCAAATATTATTTAAGATAAATAAACAGGAATTATTTTACAATTTTGATAATATTGAACTGTACAACAATGGCATGAATTCATTGCAATATACACCTATGGATACATAAAACTGGGCAATAACACAAATGCACAATATAATTGATTACCTTATGATTAGAATATTACTTTTATTAGGTACTTTAGTATTGGGTGCAGTAGTTTAGTGGATTTAAAAAGTAACTAATTTAAAATTAATAAACCAAGTTAATTTACTTAGTCAACTCGATGCTAAAATCACTCAGCTAAAAATAAAGCGCTTTGTACATGTGCTCCTGTGGCGCAATCGGTCTGTGCGCAGGACTTATAAGACAGTATCTGTTGAGCAATCCTGAGGTTGTGAATTCAAGCCTCATCTGGAGCAAATGTAATTTTTTTTCTAATGTCTTCAGTTAATGATTATCATTTGCTTCCTGAACATCCTGATATGAAGGCAGAAAAAAAACACAAACATGACTGTTTTTAAGGTACCAGTACACACAGCTGCTTTGGTTCATATGCACTGTAAAAATTACTTTAGTTAGTCAACAAAATGGAATGCAAAAGACTACCTCTTTATTGGTAAAAGAGTTGCATCAATCTGTTTTGCTGCAATGTAACATGAGGGTCCACACTATTAGGGCTGGAAAGTACAATCACATTTCATGCTGGGATTTGTAAAGCAAAGAACACAAATAAACGGCTTTCCTATATCGCAACAATTAATGATTATACTAATGAAAAAATCAGTTTCACTCAAAGATGTTACTAAGCCCCAGTGGCCTAATGGATAAGGGCCTGGCTTCCTAAGCCAGGGATTGTGGGTTCAAGTCCCATCTGGGGTGATAGGCTTTATTTCATTAAAATAATTTTGGAGATGTTCCTTTCATTCTTGCTTCATACTGCACAAATGGCTCCACCAGAAACTTTTATCTGCTTATCAATCTGGAACTGTTCAGCTTGCAAAATTATGGCCCAGTATCTAAAAGCAGACATTTATCCTAATGACATTGTGGATTAGTTTTCTGAAAAGTTTACTATCACCTGGGACAGTGGCTTCAAGTCCCATCTAGGATGCATGTTCCTTTGTTGCTCATTCTCATTCTAGAAGTTATGCTTTTTTTCAATTCAGGTGACTGTCTTAATGGTATTGCAGAAAATCCATATATACCAAAACATACCTATTAAGTTTTAATTGCAATTTAATATCAGAGTGGCTACAAAATAACAATTTCTATTGCAATTGCTGATGGGTTTCTTGAAGTCCTTTCATCCATGTCATCAAAAGGGTAATTTTCTGCCTTTTATATTTCTTTGGACACTGACTTTACTGACAATTTAGGTGCTTCAGACCAAAAAAACAATGTTTACCTTTAAATATAGAGCACAAGTGAGATTTAACTTATTTTTATTTAAAGATACTGCATTTTTTGGTATTATAGTGTATATTTTCCCTATGCAACATTAAAGTTACATATATCTATAGCAAATATTATTTAAGATAAATAAACAGGAATTATTTTACAATTTTGATAATATTGAACTGTACAACAATGGCATGAATTCATTGCAATATACACCTATGGATACATAAAACTGGGCAATAACACAAATGCACAATATAATTGATTACCTTATGATTAGAATATTACTTTTATTAGGTACTTTAGTATTGGGTGCAGTAGTTTAGTGGATTTAAAAAGTAACTAATTTAAAATTAATAAACCAAGTTAATTTACTTAGTCAACTCGATGCTAAAATCACTCAACTAAAAATAATGCGCTTTGACCATGTGCTCCCGTGGCGCAATCGGTCTGTGCGCAGGACTTATAAGGCAGTATCTGTTGAGCAATGCTGAGGTTGTGAGTTCAAGCCTCACCTGGAGCAAATGTAATTTTTTTTCTAATGTCATCAGTTAATGATTATCATCTGCTTCCTGAACATCCTGATATGAAGGCAGAAAAAAAACACAAACATGACTGTTTTTAAGTACCAGTACACACAGCTGCTTTGGTTCATATGCACTGTAAACATTACTTTAGTTAGTCATCAAAATGGAATGCAAAAGACTACCTCTTTATTGGTAAAAGAGTTGCATCAATCTGTTTTGCTGCAATGTAACATGAGGGTCCACACTATTAGGTCTGGATAGTACAATCACATTTCATGCTGGGATTTGTAAAGCAAAGAACACAAATAAACGGCTTTCCTATATCGCATCAATTAATGATTATACTAATGAAAAAATCAGTTTCACTCAAAGATGTTACTAAGCCCCAGTGGCCTAATGGATTGTGGGTTCAAGTCCCATCTGGGGTGATAGGCTTTATTTCATTAAAATAATATTGGAGATGTTCCTTTCATTCTTGCTTCATACTGCACAAATGGCTCCACCAGAAACTTTAATCTGCTTAACTATCTGGAACTGTTCAGCTTGCAAAATTATGGCCCAGTATCTAAAAGCAGACATTTATCCTAATGACATTGTGGATTAGTTTCCTGAAAAGTTTACTATCACCTGGGACAGTGGCTTCAAGTCCCATCTAGGATGCATGTTCCTTTGTTGCTCATACTCATTCTAGAAGTTATGCTTTTTTTCAATGCAGGTGACTGTCTTAATGGTATTGCAGAAAATCCATATGTACCAAAACATACCTATTAAGTTTTAATTGCAATTTAATATCAGAGTGGCTACAAAATAACAATGTCTATTGCAATTGCTGATGGGTTTCTTGAAGTCCTTTCATCCTTGTCATCAAAAGGGTAATTTTCTGCTTTTTATATTTCTTTGGACACTGACTTTACTGACAATTTAGGTGCTACAGACCAAAAAAACAATGTTTACCTTTAAATATAGAGCACAAGTGAGATTTAACTTATTTTTATTTAAAGATACTGCATTTTTGGTAATATAGTGTATATTTTCCCTATGCAACATTAAAGTTACATATATCTATAGCAAATATTATTTAAGATAAATAAACAGGAATTATTTTACAATTTTGATAATATTGTACTGTACAAAAATGGCATGAATTCATTGCAATATACACCTATGGATACATAAAAACTGGGCAATAACACAAATGAACAATATAATTGATTACCTTATGATTAGAATATTACTTTTATTAGGTACTTTAGTATTGGGTGCAGTAGTTTAGTGGATTTAAAAAGTAACTAGTTTAAAATTAATAAACCAAGTTAATTTACTTAGTCAACTCGATGCTAAAATCACTCAACTAAAAATAATGTGGTTTGACAATGTGCTCCTGTGGCGCAATCGGTCTGTGCGCGGTACTTATAAGACAGTATCTGTTGAGCAATCCTGAGGTTGTGAATTCAAGCCTCACCTGGAGCAAATGTAATTTTTTTTCTAATGTCATCAGTAAATGATTATCATCTGCTTCCTGAACATCCTGATATGAAGGCAGAAAAAAAACACAAACATGACTGTTTTTAAGTACCAGTACACACAGCTGCTTTGGTTCATATGCACTGTAAACATTACTTTAGTTAGCCATCAAAATGGAATGCAAAAGACTACCTCTTTATTGGTAAAAGAGTTGCATCAATCTGTTTTGCTGCAATGTAACATGAGGGTCCACACTATTAGGTCTGGATAGTACAATCACATTTCATGCTGGGATTTGTAAAGCAAAGAACACAAATAAACGGCTTTCCTATATCGCAACAATTAATGATTATACTAATGAAAAAATCAGTTTCACTCAAAGATGTTACTAAGCCCCAGTGGCCTAATGGATAAGGCACTGGCCTCCTAAGCCAGGGATTGTGGGTTCAAGTCCCATCTGGGGTGATAGGCTTTATTTCATTAAAATAATTTTGGAGATGTTCCTTTCATTCTTGCTTCATACTGCACAAATGGTTCCACCAGAAACTTTTATCTGCTTATCAATCCGGAACTGTTCAGCTTGCAAAATTATGGCCCAGTATCTAAAAGCAGACATTTATCCTAATGACATTGTCGATTAGTTTTCTGAAAAGTTTACTATCACCTGGGACAGTGGCTTCAAGTCCCATCTAGGATGCATGTTCCTTTGTTGCTCATTCTCATTCTAGAAGTTATGCTTTTTTTCAATTCAGGTGTCTGTCTTAATGGTATTGCAGAAATCCATATGTACCAAAACATACCTATTAAGTTTTAATTGCAATTTAATATCAGAGTGGCTACAAAATAACAATGTCTATTGGAATTGCTGATGGGATTCTTGAAGTCCTTTCATCCTTGTCATCAAAAGGGTAATTTTCTGCTTTTTATATTTCTTTGGACACTGACTTTACTGACAATTTGGGTGCTTCAGACCAAAAAAACAATGTTTACCTTTAAATATAGAGCACAAGTGAGATTTAACTTATTTTTATTTAAAGATACTGCATTTTTGGTAATATAGTGTATATTTTCCCTATGCAACATTAAAGTTACATATATCTATACCAAATATTAGTTAAGATAAATAAACAGGAATTATTTTACAATTTTGATAATATTGAACTGTACAACAATGGCATGAATTCATTGCAATATACACCTATGGATACATAAAACTGGGCAATAACACAAATGCACAATATAATTGATCACCTTATGATTAGAATATTACTTTTATTAGGTACTTTAGTATTGGGTGCAGTAGTTTAGTGGATTTAAAAAGTAACTAATTTAAAATTAATAAACCAAGTTAATTTACTTAGTCAACTCGATGCTAAAATCACTCAACTAAAAATAATGCGCTTTGATCATGTGCTCCTGTGGCACAATCGGTCTGTGCGCAGGACTTATAAGACAGTATCTGTTGAGCAATGCTGAGGTTGTGAGTTCAAGCCTCACCTGGAGCAAATGTAATTTTTTTCTAATGTCATCAGTTAATGATTATCATCTGCTTCCTGAAAATCCTGATATGAAGGCAGAAAAAAAACACAAACATGATTGTTTTTAAGTACCAGTACACACAGCTGCTTTGGTTCATATGCACTGTAAACATTACTTTAGTTAGTCAACAAAATGGAATGCAAAAGACTACCTCTTTATTGGTAAAAGAGTTGCATCAATCTGTTTTGCTGCAATGTAACATGAGGGTCCACACTATTAGGTCTGGATAGTACATTCACATTTCATGCTGGGATTTGTAAAGCAAAGAACACAAATAAACGGCTTTCCTATATCGCAACAATTAATGATTATACTAATGAAAAAATCAGTTTCACTCAAAGATGTTACTAAGCCCCAGTGGCCTAATGGATTGTGGGTTCAAGTCCCATCTGGGGTGATAGGCTTTATTTCATTAAAATAATATTGGAGATGTTCCTTTCATTCTTGCTTCATACTGCACAAATGGCTCCACCAGAAACTTTAATCTGCTTAACTATCTGGAACTGTTCAGCTTGCAAAATTATGGCCCAGTATCTAAAAGCAGACATTTATCCTAATGACATTGTGGATTAGTTTCCTGAAAAGTTTACTATCACCTGGGACAGTGGCTTCAAGTCCCATCTAGGATGCATGTTCCTTTGTTGCTCATACTCATTCTAGAAGTTATGCTTTTTTTCAATGCAGGTGACTGTCTTAATGGTATTGCAGAAAATCCATATGTACCAAAACATACCTATTAAGTTTTAATTGCAATTTAATATCAGAGTGGCTACAAAATAACAATGTCTATTGCAATTGCTGATGGGTTTCTTGAAGTCCTTTCATCCTTGTCATCAAAAGGGTAATTTTCTGCTTTTTATATTTCTTTGGACACTGACTTTACTGACAATTTAGGTGCTACAGACCAAAAAAACAATGTTTACCTTTAAATATAGAGCACAAGTGAGATTTAACTTATTTTTATTTAAAGATACTGCATTTTTGGTAATATAGTGTATATTTTCCCTATGCAACATTAAAGTTACATATATCTATAGCAAATATTATTTAAGATAAATAAACAGGAATTATTTTACAATTTTGATAATATTGAACTGTACAACAATGGCATGAATTCATTGCAATATACACCTATGGATACATAAAACTGGGCAATAACACAAATGCACAATATAATTGATTACCTTATGATTAGAATATTACTTTTATTAGGTACTTTAGTATTGGGTGCAGTAGTTTAGTGGATTTAAAAAGTAACTAATTTAAAATTAATAAACCAAGTTAATTTACTTAGTCAACTCGATGCTAAAATCACTCAGCTAAAAATAAAGCGCTTTGTACATGTGCTCCTGTGGCGCAATCGGTCTGTGCGCAGGACTTATAAGACAGTATCTGTTGAGCAATCCTGAGGTTGTGAATTCAAGCCTCATCTGGAGCAAATGTAATTTTTTTTCTAATGTCTTCAGTTAATGATTATCATTTGCTTCCTGAACATCCTGATATGAAGGCAGAAAAAAAACACAAACATGACTGTTTTTAAGGTACCAGTACACACAGCTGCTTTGGTTCATATGCACTGTAAAAATTACTTTAGTTAGTCAACAAAATGGAATGCAAAAGACTACCTCTTTATTGGTAAAAGAGTTGCATCAATCTGTTTTGCTGCAATGTAACATGAGGGTCCACACTATTAGGGCTGGAAAGTACAATCACATTTCATGCTGGGATTTGTAAAGCAAAGAACACAAATAAACGGCTTTCCTATATCGCAACAATTAATGATTATACTAATGAAAAAATCAGTTTCACTCAAAGATGTTACTAAGCCCCAGTGGCCTAATGGATAAGGGCCTGGCTTCCTAAGCCAGGGATTGTGGGTTCAAGTCCCATCTGGGGTGATAGGCTTTATTTCATTAAAATAATTTTGGAGATGTTCCTTTCATTCTTGCTTCATACTGCACAAATGGCTCCACCAGAAACTTTTATCTGCTTATCAATCTGGAACTGTTCAGCTTGCAAAATTATGGCCCAGTATCTAAAAGCAGACATTTATCCTAATGACATTGTGGATTAGTTTTCTGAAAAGTTTACTATCACCTGGGACAGTGGCTTCAAGTCCCATCTAGGATGCATGTTCCTTTGTTGCTCATTCTCATTCTAGAAGTTATGCTTTTTTTCAATTCAGGTGACTGTCTTAATGGTATTGCAGAAAATCCATATATACCAAAACATACCTATTAAGTTTTAATTGCAATTTAATATCAGAGTGGCTACAAAATAACAATTTCTATTGCAATTGCTGATGGGTTTCTTGAAGTCCTTTCATCCATGTCATCAAAAGGGTAATTTTCTGCCTTTTATATTTCTTTGGACACTGACTTTACTGACAATTTAGGTGCTTCAGACCAAAAAAACAATGTTTACCTTTAAATATAGAGCACAAGTGAGATTTAACTTATTTTTATTTAAAGATACTGCATTTTTTGGTATTATAGTGTATATTTTCCCTATGCAACATTAAAGTTACATATATCTATAGCAAATATTATTTAAGATAAATAAACAGGAATTATTTTACAATTTTGATAATATTGAACTGTACAACAATGGCATGAATTCATTGCAATATACACCTATGGATACATAAAACTGGGCAATAACACAAATGCACAATATAATTGATTACCTTATGATTAGAATATTACTTTTATTAGGTACTTTAGTATTGGGTGCAGTAGTTTAGTGGATTTAAAAAGTAACTAATTTAAAATTAATAAACCAAGTTAATTTACTTAGTCAACTCGATGCTAAAATCACTCAACTAAAAATAATGCGCTTTGACCATGTGCTCCCGTGGCGCAATCGGTCTGTGCGCAGGACTTATAAGGCAGTATCTGTTGAGCAATGCTGAGGTTGTGAGTTCAAGCCTCACCTGGAGCAAATGTAATTTTTTTTCTAATGTCATCAGTTAATGATTATCATCTGCTTCCTGAACATCCTGATATGAAGGCAGAAAAAAAACACAAACATGACTGTTTTTAAGTACCAGTACACACAGCTGCTTTGGTTCATATGCACTGTAAACATTACTTTAGTTAGTCATCAAAATGGAATGCAAAAGACTACCTCTTTATTGGTAAAAGAGTTGCATCAATCTGTTTTGCTGCAATGTAACATGAGGGTCCACACTATTAGGTCTGGATAGTACAATCACATTTCATGCTGGGATTTGTAAAGCAAAGAACACAAATAAACGGCTTTCCTATATCGCAACAATTAATGATTATACTAATGAAAAAATCAGTTTCACTCAAAGATGTTACTAAGCCCCAGTGGCCTAATGGATAAGGCACTTGTCTCCTAAGCCAGGGATTGTGGGTTCAAGTCCCATCTGGGGTGATAGGCTTTATTTCATTAAAATAATTTTGGAGATATTCCTTTCATTCTTGCTTCATACTGCACAAATGGTTCCACCAGAAACTTTTATCTGCTTATCAATCCGGAACTGTTCAGCTTGCAAAATTATGGGCCAGTATCTAAAAGCAGACATTTATCCTAATGACATTGTGGATTAGTTTTCTGAAAAGTTTACTATCACCTGGGGCAGTGGCTTCAAGTCCCATCTAGGATGCATGTTCCTTTGTTGCTCATTCTCATTCTAGAAGTTATGCTTTTTTTCAATTCAGGTGACTGTCTTAATGGTATTGCAGAAAATCCATATGTACCAAAACATACCTATTAAGTTTTAATTGCAATTTAATATCAGAGTGGCTACAAAATAACAATTTCTATTGCAATTGCTGATGGGTTTCTTGAAGTCCTTTCATCCATCTCATCAAAAGGGTAATTTTCTGCCTTTTATATTTCTTTGGACACTGACTTTACTGACAATTTAGGTGCTTCAGACCAAAAAAACAATGTTTACCTTTAAATATAGAGCACAAGTGAGATTTAACTTATTTTTATTTAAAGATACTGCATTTTTTGGTATTATAGTGTATATTTTCCCTATGCAACATTAAAGTTACATATATCTATACCAAATATTATTTAAGATAAATAAACAGGAATTATTTTACAATTTTGATAATATTGTACTGTACAACAGTGGCATGAATTCATTGCAATATACACCTATGGATACATAAAACTGGGCAATAACACAAATGCACAATATAATTGATTACCTTATGATTAGAATATTACTTTTATTAGGTACTTTAGTATTGGGTGCAGTAGTTTAGTGGATTTAAAAAGTAACTAATTTTAAATTAATAAACCAAGTTAATTTTCTTAGTCAACTCGATGCTAAAATCACTCAACTAAAAATAAAGTGGTTTGTCCTTGTGCTCCTGTGGCGCAATCGGTATGTGCGCGGTACTTATAAGACAGTATCTGTTGAGAAATCCTGAGGTTGTGAATTCAAGGCTCACCTGGAGCAAATGTAATTTTTTTTCTAATGTCATCAGTTAATGATTATCATCTGCTTCCTAAACATCCTGATATGAAGGCAGAAAAAAAACACAAACATGACTGTTTTTAAGTACCAGTACACACAGCTGCTTTGGTTCATATGCACTGTAAAAATTACTTTAGTTAGTCAACAAAATTGAATGCAAAAGACTACATCTTTCTTGGTAAAAGAGTTGCATCAATCTGTTTTGCTGCAATGTAACATGAGGGTCCACACTATTAGGTCTGGATAGTACAATCACATTTCATGCTGGGATTTGTAAAGCAAAGAACACAAATAAACGGCTTTCCTATATCGCAACAATTAATGATTATACTAATGAAAAAATCAGTTTCACTCAAAGATGTTACTAAGCCCCAGTGGCCTAATGGATTGTGGGTTCAAGTCCCATCTGGGGTGATAGGCTTTATTTCATTAAAATAATATTGGAGATGTTCCTTTCATTCTTGCTTCATACTGCACAAATGGCTCCACCAGAAACTTTAATCTGCTTAACTATCTGGAACTGTTCAGCTTGCAAAATTATGGCCCAGTATCTAAAAGCAGACATTTATCCTAATGACATTGTGGATTAGTTTCCTGAAAAGTTTACTATCACCTGGGACAGTGGCTTCAAGTCCCATCTAGGATGCATGTTCCTTTGTTGCTCATACTCATTCTAGAAGTTATGCTTTTTTTCAATGCAGGTGACTGTCTTAATGGTATTGCAGAAAATCCATATGTACCAAAACATACCTATTAAGTTTTAATTGCAATTTAATATCAGAGTGGCTACAAAATAACAATGTCTATTGCAATTGCTGATGGGTTTCTTGAAGTCCTTTCATCCTTGTCATCAAAAGGGTAATTTTCTGCTTTTTATATTTCTTTGGACACTGACTTTACTGACAATTTAGGTGCTACAGACCAAAAAAACAATGTTTACCTTTAAATATAGAGCACAAGTGAGATTTAACTTATTTTTATTTAAAGATACTGCATTTTTGGTAATATAGTGTATATTTTCCCTATGCAACATTAAAGTTACATATATCTATAGCAAATATTATTTAAGATAAATAAACAGGAATTATTTTACAATTTTGATAATATTGAACTGTACAACAATGGCATGAATTCATTGCAATATACACCTATGGATACATAAAACTGGGCAATAACACAAATGCACAATATAATTGATTACCTTATGATTAGAATATTACTTTTATTAGGTACTTTAGTATTGGGTGCAGTAGTTTAGTGGATTTAAAAAGTAACTAATTTAAAATTAATAAACCAAGTTAATTTACTTAGTCAACTCGATGCTAAAATCACTCAACTAAAAATAATGCACTTTGACCATGTGCTCCCGTGGCGCAATCGGTCTGTGCGCAGGACTTATAAGGCAGTATCTGTTGAGCAATGCTGAGGTTGTGAGTTCAAGCCTCACCTGGAGCAAATGTAATTTTTTTTCTAATGTCATCAGTTAATGATTATCATCTGCTTCCTGAACATCCTGATATGAAGGCAGAAAAAAAACACAAACATGACTGTTTTTAAGTACCAGTACACACAGCTGCTTTGGTTCATATGCACTGTAAACATTACTTTAGTTAGTCATCAAAATGGAATGCAAAAGACTACCTCTTTATTGGTAAAAGAGTTGCATCAATCTGTTTTGCTGCAATGTAACATGAGGGTCCACACTATTAGGTCTGGATAGTACAATCACGTTTCATGCTGGGATTTGTAAAGCAAAGAACACAAATAAACGGCTTTCCTATATCGCAACAATTAATGATTATACTAATGAAAAAATCAGTTTCACTCAAAGATGTTACTAAGCCCCAGTGGCCTAATGGATAAGGCACTTGTCTCCTAAGCCAGGGATTGTGGGTTCAAGTCCCATCTGGGGTGATAGGCTTTATTTCATTAAAATAATTTTGGAGATATTCCTTTCATTCTTGCTTCATACTGCACAAATGGTTCCACCAGAAACTTTTATCTGCTTATCAATCCGGAACTGTTCAGCTTGCAAAATTATGGCCCAGTATCTAAAAGCAGACATTTATCCTAATGACATTGTGGATTAGTTTTCTGAAAAGTTTACTATCACCTGGGGCAGTGGCTTCAAGTCCCATCTAGGATGCATGTTCCTTTGTTGCTCATTCTCATTCTAGAAGTTATGCTTTTTTTCAATTCAGGTGACTGTCTTAATGGTATTGCAGAAAATCCATATGTACCAAAACATACCTATTAATTTTTAATTGCAATTTAATATCAGAGTGGCTACAAAATAACAATTTCTATTGCAATTGCTGATGGGTTTCTTGAAGTCCTTTCATCCATCTCATCAAAAGGGTAATTTTCTGCCTTTTATATTTCTTTGGACACTGACTTTACTGACAATTTAGGTGCTTCAGACCAAAAAAACAATGTTTACCTTTAAATATAGAGCACAAGTGAGATTTAACTTATTTTTATTTAAAGATACTGCATTTTTTGGTATTATAGTGTATATTTTCCCTATGCAACATTAAAGTTACATATATCTATACCAAATATTATTTAAGATAAATAAACAGGAATTATTTTACAATTTTGATAATATTGTACTGTACAACAGTGGCATGAATTCATTGCAATATACACCTATGGATACATAAAACTGGGCAATAACACAAATGCACAATATAATTGATTACCTTATGATTAGAATATTACTTTTATTAGGTACTTTAGTATTGGGTGCAGTAGTTTAGTGGATTTAAAAAGTAACTAATTTTAAATTAATAAACCAAGTTAATTTTCTTAGTCAACTCGATGCTAAAATCACTCAACTAAAAATAAAGCGGTTTGTCCTTGTGCTCCTGTGGCGCAATCGGTATGTGCGCGGTACTTATAAGACAGTATCTGTTGAGAAATCCTGAGGTTGTGAATTCAAGGCTCACCTGGAGCAAATGTAATTTTTTTTCTAATGTCATCAGTTAATGATTATCATCTGCTTCCTAAACATCCTGATATGAAGGCAGAAAAAAAACACAAACATGACTGTTTTTAAGTACCAGTACACACAGCTGCTTTGGTTCATATGCACTGTAAAAATTACTTTAGTTAGTCAACAAAATTGAATGCAAAAGACTACATCTTTCTTGGTAAAAGAGTTGCATCAATCTGTTTTGCTGCAATGTAACATGAGGGTCCACACTATTAGGTCTGGATAGTACAATCACATTTCATGCTGGGATTTGTAAAGCAAAGAACACAAATAAATGGCTTTCCTATATCGCAACAATTAATGATTATACTAATGAAAAAATCAGTTTCACTCAAAGATGTTACTAAGCCCCAGTGGCCTAATGGATTGTGGGTTCAAATCCCATCTGGGGTGATAGGCTTTATTTCATTAAAATAATATTGGAGATGTTCCTTTCATTCTTGCTTCATACTGCACAAATGGCTCCACCAGAAACTTTAATCTGCTTAACTATCTGGAACTGTTCAGCTTGCAAAATTATGGCCCAGTATCTAAAAGCAGACATTTATCCTAATGACATTGTGGATTAGTTTCCTGAAAAGTTTACTATCACCTGGGACAGTGGCTTCAAGTCCCATCTAGGATGCATGTTCCTTTGTTGCTCATACTCATTCTAGAAGTTATGCTTTTTTTCAATGCAGGTGACTGTCTTAATGGTATTGCAGAAAATCCATATGTACCAAAACATACCTATTAAGTTTTAATTGCAATTTAATATCAGAGTGGCTACAAAATAACATTGTCTATTGCAATTGCTGATGGGTTTCTTGAAGTCCTTTCATCCTTGTCATCAAAAGGGTAATTTTCTGCTTTTTATATTTCTTTGGACACTGACTTTACTGACAATTTAGGTGCTACAGACCAAAAAAACAATGTTTACCTTTAAATATAGAGCACAAGTGAGATTTAACTTATTTTTATTTAAAGATACTGCATTTTTGGTAATATAGTGTATATTTTCCCTATGCAACATTAAAGTTACATATATCTATAGCAAATATTATTTAAGATAAATAAACAGGAATTATTTTACAATTTTGATAATATTGAACTGTACAACAATGGCATGAATTCATTGCAATATACACCTATGGATACATAAAACTGGGCAATAACACAAATGCACAATATAATTGATTACCTTATGATTAGAATATTACTTTTATTAGGTACTTTAGTATTGGGTGCAGTAGTTTAGTGGATTTAAAAAGTAACTAATTTAAAATTAATAAACCAAGTTAATTTACTTAGTCAACTCGATGCTAAAATCACTCAACTAAAAATAATGCGCTTTGACCATGTGCTCCCGTGGCGCAATCGGTCTGTGCGCAGGACTTATAAGGCAGTATCTGTTGAGCAATGCTGAGGTTGTGAGTTCAAGCCTCACCTGGAGCAAATGTAATTTTTTTTCTAATGTCATCAGTTAATGATTATCATCTGCTTCCTGAACATCCTGATATGAAGGCAGAAAAAAAACACAAACATGACTGTTTTTAAGTACCAGTACACACAGCTGCTTTGGTTCATATGCACTGTAAACATTACTTTAGTTAGTCATCAAAATGGAATGCAAAAGACTACCTCTTTATTGGTAAAAGAGTTGCATCAATCTGTTTTGCTGCAATGTAACATGAGGGTCCACACTATTAGGTCTGGATAGTACAATCACGTTTCATGCTGGGATTTGTAAAGCAAAGAACACAAATAAACGGCTTTCCTATATCGCAACAATTAATGATTATACTAATGAAAAAATCAGTTTCACTCAAAGATGTTACTAAGCCCCAGTGGCCTAATGGATAAGGCACTGGCCTCCTAAGCCAGGGATTGTGGGTTCAAGTCCCATCTGGGGTGATAGGCTTTATTTCATTAAAATAATTTTGGAGATGTTCCTTTCATTCTTGCTTCATACTGCACAAATGGTTCCACCAGAAACTTTTATCTGCTTATCAATCCGGAACTGTTCAGCTTGCAAAATTATGGCCCAGTATCTAAAAGCAGACATTTATCCTAATGACATTGTGGATTAGTTTTCTGAAAAGTTTACTATCACCTGGGACAGTGGCTTCAAGTCCCATCTAGGATGCATGTTCCTTTGTTGCTCATTCTCATTCTAGAAGTTATGCTTTTTTTCAATTCAGGTGACTGTCTTAATGGTATTGCAGAAAATCCATATGTACCAAAACATACCTATTAAGTTTTAATTGCAATTTAATATCAGAGTGGCTACAAAATAACAATTTCTATTGCAATTGCTGATGGGTTTCTTGAAGTCCTTTCATCCATGTCATCAAAAGGGTAATTTTCTGCCTTTTATATTTCTTTGGACACTGACTTTACTGACAATTTGGGTGCTTCAGACCAAAAAAACAATGTTTACCTTTAAATATAGAGCACAATTGAGATTTAACTTATTTTTATTTAAAGATACTGCATTTTTTGGTATTATAGTGTATATTTTCCCTATGCAACATTAAAGTTACATATATCTATAGCAAATATTATTTAAGATAAATAAACAGGAATTATTTTACAATTTTGAGAATATTGTACTGTACAAAAATGGCATGAATTCATTGCAATATACACCTATGGATACATAAAAACTGGGCAATAACACAAATGCACAATATAATTGATTACCTTATGATTAGAATATTACTTTTATTAGGTACTTTAGTATTGGGTGCAGTAGTTTAGAGGATTTAAAAAGTAACTAGTTTAAAATTAATAAACCAAGTTAATTTACTTAGTCAACTCGATGCTAAAATCACTCAACTAAAAATAAAGAGCTTTGTCCATGTGCTCCTGTGGCGCAATCGGTCTGTGCGCGGTACTTATAAGACAGTATCTGTTGAGCAATCCTGAGGTTGTGAATTCAAGCCTTACCTGGAGCAAATGTAATTTTTTTTCTAATGTCATCAGTAAATGATTATCATCTGCTTCCTGAACATCCTGATATGAAGGCAGAAAAAAAACACAAACATGACTGTTTTTAAGTACCAGTACACACAGCTGCTTTGGTTCATATGCACTGTAAACATTACTTTAGTTAGCCATCAAAATGGAATGCAAAAGACTACCTCTTTATTGGTAAAAGAGTTGCATCAATCTGTTTTGCTGCAATGTAACATGAGGGTCCACACTATTAGGTCTGGATAGTACAATCACATTTCATGCTGGGATTTGTAAAGCAAAGAACACAAATAAACGGCTTTCCTATATCGCAACAATTAATGATTATACTAATGAAAAAATCAGTTTCACTCAAAGATGTTACTAAGCCCCAGTGGCCTAATGGATAAGGCACTGGCCTCCTAAGCCAGGGATTGTGGGTTCAAGTCCCATCTGGGGTGATAGGCTTTATTTCATTAAAATAATTTTGGAGATGTTCCTTTCATTCTTGCTTCATACTGCACAAATGGTTCCACCAGAAACTTTTATCTGCTTATCAATCCGGAACTGTTCAGCTTGCAAAATTATGGCCCAGTATCTAAAAGCAGACATTTATCCTAATGACATTGTCGATTAGTTTTCAGAAAAGTTTACTATCACCTGGGACAGTGGCTTCAAGTCCCATCTAGGATGCATGTTCCTTTGTTGCTCATTCTCATTCTAGAAGTTATGCTTTTTTTCAATTCAGGTGTCTGTCTTAATGGTATTGCAGAAAATCCATATGTACCAAAACATACCTATTAAGTCTTAATTGCAATTTAATATCAGAGTGGCTACAAAATAACAATGTCTATTGGAATTGCTGATGGGATTCTTGAAGTCCTTTCATCCTTGTCATCAAAAGGGTAATTTTCTGCTTTTTATATTTCTTTGGACACTGACTTTACTGACAATTTAGGTGCTTCAGACCAAAAAAACAATGTTTACCTTTAAATATAGAGCACAAGTGAGATTTAACTTATTTTTATTTAAAGATACTGCATTTTTGGTAATATAGTGTATATTTTCCCTATGCAACATTAAAGTTACATATATCTATACCAAATATTAGTTAAGATAAATAAACAGGAATTATTTTACAATTTTGATAATATTGAACTGTACAACAATGGCATGAATTCATTGCAATATACACCTATGGATACATAAAACTGGGCAATAACACAAATGCACAATATAATTGATCACCTTATGATTAGAATATTACTTTTATTAGGTACTTTAGTATTGGGTGCAGTAGTTTAGTGGATTTAAAAAGTAACTAATTTAAAATTAATAAACCAAGTTAATTTACTTAGTCAACTCGATGCTAAAATCACTCAACTAAAAATAATGCGCTTTGACCATGTGCTCCTGTGGCACAATCGGTCTGTGCGCAGGACTTATAAGACAGTATCTGTTGAGCAATGCTGAGGTTGTGAGTTCAAGCCTCACCTGGAGCAAATGTAATTTTTTTCTAATGTCATCAGTTAATGATTATCATCTGCTTCCTGAAAATCCTGATATGAAGGCAGAAAAAAAACACAAACATGATTGTTTTTAAGTACCAGTACACACAGCTGCTTTGGTTCATATGCACTGTAAACATTACTTTAGTTAGTCAACAAAATGGAATGCAAAAGACTACCTCTTTATTGGTAAAAGAGTTGCATCAATCTGTTTTGCTGCAATGTAACATGAGGGTCCACACTATTAGGTCTGGATAGTACAATCACATTTCATGCTGGGATTTGTAAAGCAAAGAACACAAATAAACGGCTTTCCTATATCGCAACAATTAATGATTATACTAATGAAAAAATCAGTTTCACTCAAAGATGTTACTAAGCCCCAGTGGCCTAATGGATTGTGGGTTCAAGTCCCATCTGGGGTGATAGGCTTTATTTCATTAAAATAATATTGGAGATGTTCCTTTCATTCTTGCTTCATACTGCACAAATGGCTCCACCAGAAACTTTAATCTGCTTAACTATCTGGAACTGTTCAGCTTGCAAAATTATGGCCCAGTATCTAAAAGCAGACATTTATCCTAATGACATTGTGGATTAGTTTCCTGAAAAGTTTACTATCACCTGGGACAGTGGCTTCAAGTCCCATCTAGGATGCATGTTCCTTTGTTGCTCATACTCATTCTAGAAGTTATGCTTTTTTTCAATGCAGGTGACTGTCTTAATGGTATTACAGAAAATCCATATGTACCAAAACATACCTATTAAGTTTTAATTGCAATTTAATATCAGAGTGGCTACAAAATAACAATGTCTATTGCAATTGCTGATGGGTTTCTTGAAGTCCTTTCATCCTTGTCATCAAAAGGGTAATTTTCTGCTTTTTATATTTCTTTGGACACTGACTTTACTGACAATTTAGGTGCTACAGACCAAAAAAACAATGTTTACCTTTAAATATAGAGCACAAGTGAGATTTAACTTATTTTTATTTAAAGATACTGCATTTTTGGTAATATAGTGTATATTTTCCCTATGCAACATTAAAGTTACATATATCTATACCAAATATTATTTAAGATAAATAAACAGGAATTATTTTACAATTTTGATAATATTGAACTGTACAACAATGGCATGAATTCATTGCAATATACACCTATGGATACATAAAACTGGGCAATAACACAAATGCACAATATAATTGATTACCTTATGATTAGAATATTACTTTTATTAGGTACTTTAGTATTGGGTGCAGTAGTTTAGTGGATTTAAAAAGTAACTAATTTAAAATTAATAAACCAAGTTAATTTACTTAGTCAACTCGATGCTAAAATCACTCAACTAAAAATAATGCGCTTTGACCATGTGCTCCCGTGGCGCAATCGGTCTGTGCGCAGGACTTATAAGGCAGTATCTGTTGAGCAATGCTGAGGTTGTGAGTTCAAGCCTCACCTGGAGCAAATGTAATTTTTTTTCTAATGTCATCAGTTAATGATTATCATCTGCTTCCTGAACATCCTGATATGAAGGCAGAAAAAAAACACAAACATGACTGTTTTTAAGTACCAGTACACACAGCTGCTTTGGTTCATATGCACTGTAAACATTACTTTAGTTAGTCAACAAAATGGAATGCGAAAGACTACCTCTTTATTGGTAAAAGAGTTGCATCAATCTGTTTTGCTGCAATGTAACATGAGGGTCCACACTATTAGGTCTGGATAGTACAATCACATTTCATGCTGGGATTTGTAAAGCAAAGAACACAAATAAACGGCTTTCCTATATCGCAACAATTAATGATTATACTAATGAAAAAATCAGTTTCACTTAAAGATGTTACAAAGCCCCAGTGGCAAAATGGATAAGGCACTGGCCTCTTAAGCCAGGGTTTGTGGGTTCAAGTCCCATCTGGGGTGATAGGCTTTATTTCATTAAAATAATTTTGGAGATTTCCTTTCATTCTTGCTTCATACTGCACAAATGGCTCCACCAGAAACTTTAATCTGCTTAACTATCTGGAACTGTTCAGCTTGCAAAATTATGGCCCAGTATCTAAAAGCAGACATTTATCCTAATGACATTGTGGATTAGTTTCCTGAAAAGTTTACTATCACCTGGGACAGTGGCTTCAAGTCCCATCTAGGATGGATGTTCCTTTGTTGCTCATACTCATTCTAGAAGTTATGCTTTTTTTCAATGCAGGTGACTGTCTTAATGGTATTGCAGAAAGTCCATATGTACCAAAACATACCTATTAAGTTTTAATTGCAATTTAATATCAGAGTGGCTACAAAATAACAATGTCTATTGCAATTGCTGATGGGTTTCTTGAAGTCCTTTCATCCTTGTCATCAAAAGGGTAATTTTCTGCTTTTTATATTTCTTTGGACACTGACTTTACTGACAATTTAGGTGCTACAGACCAAAAAAACAATGTTTACCTTTAAATATAGAGCACAAGTGAGATTTAACTTATTTTTATTTAAAGATACTGCATTTTTGGTAATATAGTGTATATTTTCCCTATGCAACATTAAAGTTACATATATCTATACCAAATATTATTTAAGATAAATAAACAGGAATTATTTTACAATTTTGATAATATTGAACTGTACAACAATGGCATGAATTCATTGCAATATACACCTATGGATACATAAAACTGGGCAATAACACAAATGCACAATATAATTGATTACCTTATGATTAGAATATTACTTTTATTAGGTACTTTAGTATTGGGTGCAGTAGTTTAGTGGATTTAAAAAGTAACTAATTTAAAATTAATAAACCAAGTTAATTTACTTAGTCAACTCGATGCTAAAATCACTCAACTAAAAATAAAGCGCGTTGTACATGTGCTCCTGTGGCGCAATCGGTCTGTGCGCAGGACTTATAAGACAGTATCTGTTGAGCAATCCTGAGGTTGTGAATTCAAGCCTCATCTGGAGCAAATGTAATTTTTTTTCTAATGTCTTCAGTTAATGATTATCATTTGCTTCCTGAACATCCTGATATGAAGGCAGAAAAAAAACACAAACATGACTGTTTTTAAGGTACCAGTACACACAGCTGCTTTGGTTCATATGCACTGTAAAAATTACTTTAGTTAGTCAACAAAATGGAATGCAAAAGACTACCTCTTTATTGGTAAAAGAGTTGCATCAATCTGTTTTGCTGCAATGTAACATGAGGGTCCACACTATTAGGGCTGGAAAGTACAATCACATTTCATGCTGGGATTTGTAAAGCAAAGAACACAAATAAACGGCTTTCCTATATCGCAACAATTAATGATTATACTAATGAAAAAATCAGTTTCACTCAAAGATGTTACTAAGCCCCAGTGGCCTAATGGATAAAGGCCTGGCTTCCTAAGCCAGGGATTGTGGGTTCAAGTCCCATCTGGGGTGATAGGCTTTATTTCATTAAAATAATTTTGGAGATGTTCCTTTCATTCTTGCTTCATACTGCACAAATGGCTCCACCAGAAACTTTTATCTGCTTATCAATCTGGAACTGTTCAGCTTGCAAAATTATGGCCCAGTATCTAAAAGCAGACATTTATCCTAATGACATTGTGGATTAGTTTTCTGAAAAGTTTACTATCACCTGGGACAGTGGCTTCAAGTCCCATCTAGGATGCATGTTCCTTTGTTGCTCATTCTCATTCTAGAAGTTATGCTTTTTTTCAATTCAGGTGACTGTCTTAATGGTATTGCAGAAAATCCATATATACCAAAACATACCTATTAAGTTTTAATTGCAATTTAATATCAGAGTGGCTACAAAATAACAATTTCTATTGCAATTGCTGATGGGTTTCTTGAAGTCCTTTCATCCATGTCATCAAAAGGGTAATTTTCTGCCTTTTATATTTCTTTGGACACTGACTTTACTGACAATTTAGGTGCTTCAGACCAAAAAAACAATGTTTACCTTTAAATATAGAGCACAAGTGAGATTTAACTTATTTTTATTTAAAGATACTGCATTTTTTGGTATTATAGTGTATATTTTCCCTATGCAACATTAAAGTTACATATATCTATACAAAATATTATTTAAGATAAATAAACAGGAATTATTTTACAATTTTGATAATATTGTACTGTACAACAATGGCATGAATTCATTGCAATATACACCTATGGATACATAAAACTGGGCAATAACACAAATGCACAATATAATTGATTACCTTATGATTAGAATATTACTTTTATTAGGTACTTTAGTATTGGGTGCAGTAGTTTAGTGGACTTAAAAAGTAACTAATTTAAAATTAATAAACCAAGTTAATTTACTTAGTCAACTCGATGCTAAAATCACTCAACTAAAAATAAAGTACTTTGTCCATGTGCTCCTGTGGCGCAATCGGTCTGTGCGCGGTACTTATAAGACAGTATCTGTTGAACAATTCTGAGGTTGTGAATTCAAGCCTCACCTGGAGCAAATGTAATTTTTTTTCTAATGTCTTCAGTTAATGATTATCATCTGCTTCCTGAACATCCTGATATGAAGGCAGAAAAAAAACACAAACATGACTGTTTTTAAGTACCAGTACACACAGCTGCTTTGGTTCATATGCACTGTAAACATTACTTTAGTTAGTCATCAAAATGGAATGCAAAAGACTACCTCTTTATTGGTAAAAGAGTTGCATCAATCTGTTTTGCTGCAATGTAACATGAGGGTCCACACTATTAGGTCTGGATAGTAAAATCACATTTCATGCTGGGATTTGTAAAGCAAAGAACACAAATAAATGACTTTCCTATATCGCAACAATTAATGATTATACTAATGAAAAAATCAGTTTCACTCAAAGATGTTACAAAGCCCCAGTGGCCTAATGGATACGGCACTGGCCTCCTAAGCCAGGGTTTGTGCTTTCAAGTCCCATCTGGGGTGATAGGCTTTATTTCATTAAAATAATGTTTTAGATGTTCCTTTTTTTCTTGCTTCATACTGCAGAAATGGCTCCACCAGAAACTTTAATCTGCTTAACAATCTGGTACCGTTCAGCTTGCAAAATTATGGCCCAGTATCTAAAAGCAGACATTTATTCTAATGACATTGTGGAATAGTTTCCAGAAAAGTTTACTATCACCTGGGACAGTGGCTTCAAGTCCCATCTAGGATGTATGTTCCTTTGTTGCTCATTCTCATTCTAGAAGTTATGCTTTTTTTCAATTCAGGTGACTGTCTTAATGGTATTGCAGAAAATCCATATATACCAAAACATACCTATTAAGTTTTAATTGCAATTTAATATCAGAGTGGCTACAAAATAACAATTTCTATTGCAATTGCTGATGGGTTTCTTGAAGTCCTTTCATCCATGTCATCAAAAGGGTAATTTTCTGCCTTTTATATTTCTTTGGACACTGACTTTACTGACAATTTAGGTGCTTCAGACCAAAAAAACAATGTTTACCTTTAAATATAGAGCACAAGTGAGATTTAACTTATTTTTATTTAAAGATACTGCATTTTTTGGTATTATAGTGTATATTTTCCCTATGCAACATTAAAGTTACATATATCTATAGCAAATATTATTTAAGATAAATAAACAGGAATTATTTTACAATTTTGATAATATTGAACTGTACAACAATGGCATGAATTCATTGCAATATACACCTATGGATACATAAAACTGGGCAATAACACAAATGCACAATATAATTGATTACCTTATGATTAGAATATTACTTTTATTAGGTACTTTAGTATTGGGTGCAGTAGTTTAGTGGACTTAAAAAGTAACTAATTTAAAATTAATAAACCAAGTTAATTTACTTAGTCAACACGATGCTAAAATCACTCAACTAAAAATAATGCACTTTGACCATGTGCTCCTGTGGCGCAATCAGTCTGTGCGCAGTACTTATAAGGCAGTATCTGTTGAGCAATGCTGAGGTTGTGAGTACAAGCCTCACCTGGAGCAAATGTAATTTTTTTTCTAATGTCATCAGTTAATGATTATAATCTGCTTCCTGAACATCCTGATATGAAGGCAGAAAAAAAACACAAAAATGACTGTTTTTAAGTACCAGTACACACAGCTGCTTTGGTTCATATGCACTGTAAACATTACTTTAGTTAGTCAACAAAATGGAATGCAAAAGACTACCTCTTTATTGGTAAAAGAGTTGCATCAATCTGTTTTGCTGCAATGTAACATGAGGGTCCACACTATTAGGTCTGGATAGTACAATCACATTTCATGCTGGGATTTGTAAAGCAAAGAACACAAATAAACGGCTTTCCTATATCGCAACAATTAATGATTATACTAATGAAAAAATCAGTTTCACTCAAAGATGTTACTAAGCCCCACTGGCCTAATGGATAAGGCACTGGCCTCCTAAGCCAGGGATTGTGGGTTCAAGTCCCATCTGGGGTGATAGGCTTTATTTCACTAAAATAATTTTGGAGATGTCCTTTCATTCTTGCTTCATACTACACAAATGGCTCCACCAGAAACTTTTATCTGCTTATCAATCCGGAACTGTTCAGCTTGCAAAATTATGGCCCAGTATCTAAAAGCAGACATTTATCCTAATGACATTGTGGATTAGTTTTCTGAAAAGTTTACTATCACCTGGGACAGTGGCTTCAAGTCCCATCTAGGATGCATGTTCCTTTGTTGCTCATTCTCATTCTAGAAGTTATGCTTTTTTTCAGTGCAGGTGACTGTCTTAATGGTATTGCAGAAAATCCATATATACCAAAACATACCTATTAAGTTTTAATTGCATTTTAATATCAGAGTGGCTACAAAATAACAATGTCTATTGCAATTGCTGATGGGTTTCTTGAAGTCCTTTCATCCTTGTCATCAAAAGGGTAATTTTCTGCTTTTTATATTTCTTTGGACACTGACTTTACTGACAATTTAGGTGCTACAGACCAAAAAAACAATGTTTACCTTTAAATATAGAGCACAAGTGAGATTTAACTTATTTTTATTTAAAGATACTGCATTTTTGGTAATATAGTGTATATTTTCCCTATGCAACATTAAAGTTACATATATCTATACCAAATATTATTTAAGATAAATAAACAGGAATTATTTTACAATTTTGATAATATTGAACTGTACAACAATGGCATGAATTCATTGCAATATACACCTATGGATACATAAAACTGGGCAATAACACAAATGCACAATATAATTGATTACCTTATGATTAGAATATTACTTTTATTAGGTACTTTAGTATTGGGTGCAGTAGTTTAGTGGATTTAAAAAGTAACTAATTTAAAATTAATAAACCAAGTTAATTTACTTAGTCAACTCGATGCTAAAATCACTCAACTAAAAATAAAGCGCTTTGTACATGTGCTCCTGTGGCGCAATCGGTCTGTGCGCAAGACTTATAAGACAGTATCTGTTGAGCAATCCTGAGGTTGTGAATTCAAGCCTCATCTGGAGCAAATGTAATTTTTTTTCTAATGTCTTCAGTTAATGATTATCATTTGCTTCCTGAACATCCTGATATGAAGGCAGAAAAAAAACACAAACATGACTGTTTTTAAGGTACCAGTACACACAGCTGCTTTGGTTCATATGCACTGTAAAAATTACTTTAGTTAGTCAACAAAATGGAATGCAAAAGACTACCTCTTTATTGGTAAAAGAGTTGCATCAATCTGTTTTGCTGCAATGTAACATGAGGGTCCACACTATTAGGTCTGGATAGTACAATCACATTTCATGCTGGGATTTGTAAAGCAAAGAACACAAATAAACGGCTTTCCTATATCGCAACAATTAATGATTATACTAATGAAAAAATCAGTTTCACTCAAAGATGTTACTAAGCCCCAGTGGCCTAATGGATAAAGGCCTGGCTTCCTAAGCCAGGGATTGTGGGTTCAAGTCCCATCTGGGGTGATAGGCTTTATTTCATTAAAATAATTTTGGAGATGTTCCTTTCATTCTTGCTTCATACTGCACAAATGGCTCCACCAGAAACTTTTATCTGCTTATCAATCTGGAACTGTTCAGCTTGCAAAATTATGGCCCAGTATCTAAAAGCAGACATTTATCCTAATGACATTGTGGATTAGTTTTCTGAAAAGTTTACTATCACCTGGGACAGTGGCTTCAAGTCCCATCTAGGATGCATGTTCCTTTGTTGCTCATTCTCATTCTAGAAGTTATGCTTTTTTTCAATTCAGGTGACTGTCTTAATGGTATTGCAGAAAATCCATATATACCAAAACATACCTATTAAGTTTTAATTGCAATTTAATATCAGAGTGGCTACAAAATAACAATTTCTATTGCAATTGCTGATGGGTTTCTTGAAGTCCTTTCATCCATGTCATCAAAAGGGTAATTTTCTGCCTTTTATATTTCTTTGGACACTGACTCTACTGACAATTTAGGTGCTTCAGACCAAAAAAACAATGTTTACCTTTAAATATAGAGCACAAGTGAGATTTAACTTATTTTTATTTAAAGATACTGCATTTTTTGGTATTATAGTGTATATTTTCCCTATGCAACATTAAAGTTACATATATCTATACCAAATATTATTTAAGATAAATAAACAGGAATTATTTTACAATTTTGATAATATTGTACTGTACAACAATGGCATGAATTCATTGCAATATACACCTATGGATACATAAAACTGGGCAATAACACAAATGCACAATATAATTGATTACCTTATGATTAGAATATTACTTTTATTAGGTACTTTAGTATTGGGTGCAGTAGTTTAGTGGACTTAAAAAGTAACTAATTTAAAATTAATAAACCAAGTTAATTTACTTAGTCAACTCGATGCTAAAATCACTCAACTAAAAATAAAGTACTTTGTCCATGTGCTCCTGTGGCGCAATCGGTCTGTGCGAGGTACTTATAAGACAGTATCTGTTGAACAATTCTGAGGTTGTGAATTCAAGCCTCACCTGGAGCAAATGTAATTTTTTTTCTAATGTCTTCAGTTAATGATTATCATCTGCTTCCTGAACATCCTGATATGAAGGCAGAAAAAAACACAAACATGACTGTTTTTAAGTACCAGTACACACAGCTGCTTTGGTTCATATGCACTGTAAACATTACTTTAGTTAGTCATCAAAATGGAATGCAAAAGACTACCTCTTTATTGGTAAAAGAGTTGCATCAATCTGTTTTGCTGCAATGTAACATGAGGGTCCACACTATTAGGTCTGGATAGTAAAATCACATTTCATGCTGGGATTTGTAAAGCAAAGAACACAAATAAATGACTTTCCTATATCGCAACAATTAATGATTATACTAATGAAAAAATCAGTTTCACTCAAAGATGTTACAAAGCCCCAGTGGCCTAATGGATACGGCACTGGCCTCCTAAGCCAGGGTTTGTGCTTTCAAGTCCCATCTGGGGTGATAGGCTTTATTTCATTAAAATAATGTTTTAGATGTTCCTTTTTTTCTTGCTTCATACTGCAGAAATGGCTCCACCAGAAACTTTAATCTGCTTAACAATCTGGTACCGTTCAGCTTGCAAAATTATGGCCCAGTATCTAAAAGCAGACATTTATTCTAATGACATTGTGGAATAGTTTCCAGAAAAGTTTACTATCACCTGGGACAGTGGCTTCAAGTCCCATCTAGGATGTATGTTCCTTTGTTGCTCATTCTCATTCTAGAAGTTATGCTTTTTTTCAATTCAGGTGACTGTCTTAATGGTATTGCAGAAAATCCATATATACCAAAACATACCTATTAAGTTTTAATTGCAATTTAATATCAGAGTGGCTACAAAATAACAATTTCTATTGCAATTGCTGATGGGTTTCTTGAAGTCCTTTCATCCATGTCATCAAAAGGGTAATTTTCTGCCTTTTATATTTCTTTGGACACTGACTTTACTGACAATTTAGGTGCTTCAGACCAAAAAAACAATGTTTACCTTTAAATATAGAGCACAAGTGAGATTTAACTTATTTTTATTTAAAGATACTGCATTTTTGGTATTATAGTGTATATTTTCCCTATGCAACATTAAAGTTACATATATCTATAGCAAATATTATTTAAGATAAATAAACAGGAATTATTTTACAATTTTGATAATATTGAACTGTACAACAATGGCATGAATTCATTGCAATATACACCTATGGATACATAAAACTGGGCAATAACACAAATGCACAATATAATTGATTACCTTATGATTAGAATATTACTTTTATTAGGTACTTTAGTATTGGGTGCAGTAGTTTAGTGGACTTAAAAAGTAACTAATTTAAAATTAATAAACCAAGTTAATTTACTTAGTCAACTCGATGCTAAAATCACTCAACTAAAAATAATGCACTTTGACCATGTGCTCCTGTGGCGCAATCAGTCTGTGCGCAGGACTTATAAGGCAGTATCTGTTGAGCAATGCTGAGGTTGTGAGTACAAGCCTCACCTGGAGCAAATGTAATTTTTTTTCTAATGTCATCAGTTAATGATTATAATCTGCTTCCTGAACATCCTGATATGAAGGCAGAAAAAAAACACAAAAATGACTGTTTTTAAGTACCAGTACACACAGCTGCTTTGGTTCATATGCACTGTAAACATTACTTTAGTTAGTCAACAAAATGGAATGCAAAAGACTACCTCTTTATTGGTAAAAGAGTTGCATCAATCTGTTTTGCTGCAATGTAACATGAGGGTCCACACTATTAGGTCTGGATAGTACAATCACATTTCATGCTGGGATTTGTAAAGCAAAGAACACAAATAAACGGCTTTCCTATATCGCAACAATTAATGATTATACTAATGAAAAAATCAGTTTCACTCAAAGATGTTACTAAGCCCCACTGGCCTAATGGATAAGGCACTGGCCTCCTAAGCCAGGGATTGTGGGTTCAAGTCCCATCTGGGGTGATAGGCTTTATTTCATTAAAATAATTTTGGAGATGTCCTTTCATTCTTGCTTCATACTGCACAAATGGCTCCACCAGAAACTTTTATCTGCTTATCAATCCGGAACTGTTCAGCTTGCAAAATTATGGCCCAGTATCTAAAAGCAGACATTTATCCTAATGACATTGTGGATTAGTTTTCTGAAAAGTTTACTATCACCTGGGACAGTGGCTTCAAGTCCCATCTAGGATGCATGTTCCTTTGTTGCTCATTCTCATTCTAGAAGTTATGCTTTTTTTCAGTGCAGGTGACTGTCTTAATGGTATTGCAGAAAATCCATATATACCAAAACATACCTATTAAGTTTTAATTGCAATTTAATATCAGAGTGGCTACAAAATAACAATGTCTATTGTAATTGCTGATGGGTTTCTTGAAGTCCTTTCATCCATGTCATCAAAAGGGTAATTTTCTGCCTTTTATATTTCTTTGGACACTGACTTTACTGACAATTTAGGTGCTTCAGACCAAAAAAACAATGTTTACCTTTAAATATAGAGCACAAGTGAGATTTAACTTATTTTTATTTAAAGATACTGCATTTTTTGATATTATAGTGTATATTTTCCATATGCAACATTAAAGTTACATATATCTATAGCAAATATTATTTAAGATAAATAAACAGGAATTATTTTACAATTTGGATAATATTGAACTGTACAACAATGGCATGAATTCATTGCAATATACACCTATGGATACATAAAATAGGGCAATAACACAAATGCACAATATAATTGATTACCTTATGATTAGAATATTACTTTTATTAGGTACTTTAGTATTGGGTGCAGTAGTTTAGTGGATTTAAAAAGTAACTAATTTTAAATTAATAAACCATGTTAATTTTCTTAGTCAACTCGATGCTAAAATCACTCAACTAAAAATAAAGCGCTTTGTCCATGTGCTCCTGTGCCACATTCGGTATGTGCGCGGTACTTATAAGACAGTATCTGTTGAGAAATCCTGAGGTTGTGAATTCAAGCCTCACCTGGAGCAAATGTAATTTTTTTTCTAATGTCATCAGTAAATGATTATCATCTGCTTCCTGAACATCCTGATATGAAGGCAGAAAAAAAACACAAATATGACTGTTTTTAAGTACCAGTACACACAGCTGCTTTGGTTCATATGCACTGTAAACATTACTTTAGTTAGTCATCAAAATGGAATGCAAAAGACTACCTCTTTATTGGTAAAAGAGTTGCATCAATCTGTTTTGCTGCAATGTAACATGAGGGTCCACACTATTAGGTCTGGATAGTACAATCACATTTCATGCTGGGATTTGTAAAGCAAAGAACACAAATAAACGGCTTTCCTATATCGCAACAATTAATGATTATACTAATGAAAAAATCAGTTTCACTCAAATATGTTACTAAGCCCCATTGGCCTAATGGATAAGGCACTGGCCTCCTAAGCCAGGGATTGTGGGTTCAAGTCCCATCTGGGGTGATAGGCTTTATTTCATTAAAATAATTTTGGAGATGTTCCTTTCATTCTTGCTTCATACTGCACAAATGGTTCCACCAGAAACTTTTATCTGCTTATCAATCCGGAACTGTTCAGCTTGCAAAATTATGGCCCAGTATCTAAAAGCAGACATTTATCCTAATGACATTGTCGATTAGTTTTCTGAAAAGTTTACTATCACCTGGGACAGTGGCTTCAAGTCCCATCTAGGATGCATGTTCCTTTGTTGCTCATTCTCATTCTAGAAGTTATGCTTTTTTTCAATTCAGGTGACTGTCTTAATGGTATTGCAGAAAATCCATATATACCAAAACATACCTATTAAGTTTTAATTGCAATTTAATATCAGAGTGGCTACAAAATAACAATTTCTATTGCAATTGCTGATGGGTTTCTTGAAGTCCTTTCATCCATGTCATCAAAAGTGAAATTTTCTGCCTTTTATATTTCTTTGGACACTGACTTTACTGACAATTTAGGTGCTTCAGACCAAAAAAACAATGTTTACCTTTAAATATAGAGCACAAGTGAGATTTAACTTATTTTTATTTAAAGATACTGCATTTTTTGGTATTATAGTGTATATTTTCCCTATGCAACATTAAAGTTACATATATCTATAGCAAATATTATTTAAGATAAATAAACAGGAATTATTTTACAATTTTGATAATATTGAACTGTACAACAATGGCATGAATTCATTGCAATATACACCTATGGATACATAAAACTGGGCAATAACACAAATGCACAATATAATTGATTACCTTATGATTAGAATATTACTTTTATTAGGTACTTTAGTATTGGGTGCAGTAGTTTAGTGGATTTAAAAAGTAACTAATTTTAAATTAATAAACCAAGTTAATTTTCTTAGTCAACTCGATGCTAAAATCACTCAACTAAAAATAAAGCGCTTTGTCCATGTGCTCCTGTGCCACAATCGGTATGTGCGCGGTAATCATAAGACAGTATCTGTTGAGAAATCCTGAGGTTGTGAATTCAAGCCTCACCTGGAGCAAATGTAATTTTTTTTCTAATGTCATCAGTAAATGATTATCATCTGCTTCCTGAACATCCTGATATGAAGGCAGAAAAAAAACACAAACATGACTGTTTTTAAGTACCAGTACACACAGCTGCTTTGGTTCATATGCACTGTAAAAATTACTTTAGTTAGTCAACAAAATGGAATGCAAAAGACTACATCTTTCTTGGTAAAAGAGTTGCATCAATCTGTTTTGCTGCAATGTAACATGAGGGTCCACACTATTAGGTCTGGATAGTACCATCACATTTCATGCTGGGATTTGTAAAGCAAAGAACACAAATAAACGGCTTTCCTATATCTCAACAATTAATGATTATACTAATGAAAAAATCAGTTTCACTCAAAGATGTTACTAAGCCCCAGTGGCCTAATGGATTGTGGGTTCAAGTCCCATCTGGGGTGATAGGCTTTATTTCATTAAAATAATATTGGAGATGTTCCTTTCATTCTTGCTTCATACTGCACAAATGGCTCCACCAGAAACTTTAATCTGCTTAACAATCTGGAACTGTTCAGCTTGCAAAATTATGGCCCAGTATCTAAAAGCAGACATTTATCCTAATGACATTGTGGATTAGTTTCCTGAAAAGTTTACTATCACCTGGGACAGTGGCTTCAAGTCCCATCTAGGATGCATGTTCCTTTGTTGCTCATACTCATTCTAGAAGTTATGCTTTTTTTCAATGCAGGTGACTGTCTTAATGGTATTGCAGAAAATCCATATGTACCAAAACATACCTATTAAGTTTTAATTGCAATTTAATATCAGAGTGGCTACAAAATAACAATGTCTATTGGAATTGCTGATGGGATTCTTGAAGTCCTTTCATCCTTGTCATCAAAAGGGTAATTTTCTGCTTTTTATATTTCTTTGGACACTGACTTTACTGACAATTTAGGTGCTTCAGACCAAAAAAACAATGTTTACCTTTAAATATAGAGCACAAGTGAGATTTAACTTATTTTTATTTAAAGATACTGCATTTTTGGTAATATAGTGTATATTTTCCCTATGCAACATTAAAGTTACATATATCTATACCAAATATTAGTTAAGATAAATAAACAGGAATTATTTTACAATTTTGATAATATTGAACTGTACAACAATGGCATGAATTCATTGCAATATACACCTATGGATACATAAAACTGGGCAATAACACAAATGCACAATATAATTGATCACCTTATGATTAGAATATTACTTTTATTAGGTACTTTAGTATTGGGTGCAGTAGTTTAGTGGATTTAAAAAGTAACTAATTTAAAATTAATAAACCAAGTTAATTTACTTAGTCAACTCGATGCTAAAATCACTCAACTAAAAATAATGCGCTTTGACCATGTGCTCCTGTGGCACAATCGGTCTGTGCGCAGGACTTATAATACAGTATCTGTTGAGCAATGCTGAGGTTGTGAGTTCAAGCCTCACCTGGAGCAAATGTAATTTTTTTCTAATGTCATCAGTTAATGATTATCATCTGCTCCCTGAAAATCCTGATATGAAGGCAGAAAAAAAACACAAACATGATTGTTTTTAAGTACCAGTACACACAGCTGCTTTGGTTCATATGCACTGTAAACATTACTTTAGTTAGTCAACAAAATGGAATGCAAAAGACTACCTCTTTATTGGTAAAAGAGTTGCATCAATCGGTTTTGCTGCAATGTAACATGAGGGTCCACACTATTAGGTCTGGATAGTACAATAACATTTCATGCTGGGATTTGTAAAGCAAAGAACACAAATAAACGGCTTTCCTATATCGCAACAATTAATGATTATACTAATGAAAAAATCAGTTTCACTCAAAGATGTTACTAAGCCCCAGTGGCCTAATGGATAAGGCACTGGCCTCCTAAGCCCCATGGATTGTGGGTTCAAGTCCCATCTGGGGTGATAGGCTTTATTTCATTAAAATAATTTTGGAGATGTTCCATTCATTCTTGCTTCATACTGCACAAATGGCTCCACCAGAAACTTTTATCAGCTTATCAATCCGGAACTGTTCAGCTTGCAAAATTATGGCCCAGTATCTAAAAGCAGACATTTATCCTAATGACATTGTGGATTAGTTTTCTGAAAAGTTTACTATCACCTGGGACAGTGGCTTCAAGTCCCATCTAGGATGCATGTTCCTTTGTTGCTCATTCTCATTCTAGAAGTTATGCTTTTTTTCAATTCAGGTGACTGTCTTAATGGTATTGCAGAAAATCCATATATACCAAAACATACCTATTAAGTTTTAATTGCAATTTAATATCAGAGTGGCTACAAAATAACAATTTCTATTGCAATTGCTGATGGGTTTCTTGAAGTCCTTTCATCCATGTCATCAAAAGGGTAATTTTCTGCCTTTTATATTTCTTTGGACACTGACTTTACTGACAATTTAGGTGCTTCAGACCAAAAAAACAATGTTTACCTTTAAATATAGAGCACAAGTGAGATTTAACTTATTTTTATTTAAAGATACTGCATTTTTTGATATTATAGTGTATATTTTCCATATGCAACATTAAAGTTACATATATCTATAGCAAATATTATTTAAGATAAATAAACAGGAATTATTTTACAATTTGGATAATATTGAACTGTACAACAATGGCATGAATTCATTGCAATATACACCTATGGATACATAAAATTGGGCAATAACACAAATGCACAATATAATTGATTACCTTATGATTAGAATATTACTTTTATTAGGTACTTTAGTATTGGGTGCAGTAGTTTAGTGGATTTAAAAAGTAACTAATTTTAAATTAATAAACCATGTTAATTTTCTTAGTCAACTCGATGCTAAAATCACTCAACTAAAAATAAAGCGCTTTGTCCATGTGCTCCTGTGCCACATTCGGTATGTGCGCGGTACTTATAAGACAGTATCTGTTGAGAAATCCTGAGGTTGTGAATTCAAGCCTCACCTGGAGCAAATGTAATTTTTTTTCTAATGTCATCAGTAAATGATTATCATCTGCTTCCTGAACATCCTGATATGAAGGCAGAAAAAAAACACAAATATGACTGTTTTTAAGTACCAGTACACACAGCTGCTTTGGTTCATATGCACTGTAAACATTACTTTAGTTAGTCATCAAAATGGAATGCAAAAGACTACCTCTTTATTGGTAAAAGAGTTGCATCAATCTGTTTTGCTGCAATGTAACATGAGGGTCCACACTATTAGGTCTGGATAGTACAATCACATTTCATGCTGGGATTTGTAAAGCAAAGAACACAAATAAACGGCTTTCCTATATCGCAACAATTAATGATTATACTAATGAAAAAATCAGTTTCACTCAAATATGTTACTAAGCCTAATGGATAAGGCACTGGCCTCCTAAGCCAGCGATTGTGGGTTCAAGTCCCATCTGGGGTGATAGGCTTTATTTCATTAAAATAATTTTGGAGATGTTCCTTTCATTCTTGCTTCATACTGCACAAATGGTTCCACCAGAAACTTTTATCTGCTTATCAATCCGGAACTGTTCAGCTTGCAAAATTATGGCCCAGTATCTAAAAGCAGACATTTATCCTAATGACATTGTCGATTAGTTTTCTGAAAAGTTTACTATCACCTGGGACAGTGGCTTCAAGTCCCATCTAGGATGCATGTTCCTTTGTTGCTCATTCTCATTCTAGAAGTTATGCTTTTTTTCAATTCAGGTGACTGTCTTAATGGTATTGCAGAAAATCCATATATACCAAAACATACCTATTAAGTTTTAATTGCAATTTAATATCAGAGTGGCTACAAAATAACAATTTCTATTGCAATTGCTGATGGGTTTCTTGAAGTCCTTTCATCCATGTCATCAAAAGTGAAATTTTCTGCCTTTTATATTTCTTTGGACACTGACTTTACTGACAATTTAGGTGCTTCAGACCAAAAAAACAATGTTTACCTTTAAATATAGAGCACAAGTGAGATTTAACTTATTTTTATTTAAAGATACTGCATTTTTTGGTATTATAGTGTATATTTTCCCTATGCAACATTAAAGTTACATATATCTATAGCAAATATTATTTAAGATAAATAAACAGGAATTATTTTACAATTTTGATAATATTGAACTGTACAACAATGGCATGAATTCATTGCAATATACACCTATGGATACATAAAACTGGGCAATAACACAAATGCACAATATAATTGATTACCTTATGATTAGAATATTACTTTTATTAGGTACTTTAGTATTGGGTGCAGTAGTTTAGTGGATTTAAAAAGTAACTAATTTTAAATTAATAAACCAAGTTAATTTTCTTAGTCAACTCGATGCTAAAATCACTCAACTAAAAATAAAGCGCTTTGTCCATGTGCTCCTGTGCCACAATCGGTATGTGCGCGGTAATCATAAGACAGTATCTGTTGAGAAATCCTGAGGTTGTGAATTCAAGCCTCACCTGGAGCAAATGTAATTTTTTTTCTAATGTCATCAGTAAATGATTATCATCTGCTTCCTGAACATCCTGATATGAAGGCAGAAAAAAAACACAAACATGACTGTTTTTAAGTACCAGTACACACAGCTGCTTTGGTTCATATGCACTGTAAAAATTACTTTAGTTAGTCAACAAAATGGAATGCAAAAGACTACATCTTTCTTGGTAAAAGAGTTGCATCAATCTGTTTTGCTGCAATGTAACATGAGGGTCCACACTATTAGGTCTGGATAGTACCATCACATTTCATGCTGGGATTTGTAAAGCAAAGAACACAAATAAACGGCTTTCCTATATCGCAACAATTAATGATTATACTAATGAAAAAATCAGTTTCACTCAAAGATGTTACTAAGCCCCAGTGGCCTAATGGATTGTGGGTTCAAGTCCCATCTGGGGTGATAGGCTTTATTTCATTAAAATAATATTGGAGATGTTCCTTTCATTCTTGCTTCATACTGCACAAATGGCTCCACCAGAAACTTTAATCTGCTTAACAATCTGGAACTGTTCAGCTTGCAAAATTATGGCCCAGTATCTAAAAGCAGACATTTATCCTAATGACATTGTGGATTAGTTTCCTGAAAAGTTTACTATCACCTGGGACAGTGGCTTCAAGTCCCATCTAGGATGCATGTTCCTTTGTTGCTCATACTCATTCTAGAAGTTATGCTTTTTTTCAATGCAGGTGTCTGTCTTAATGGTATTGCAGAAAATCCATATGTACCAAAACATACCTATTAAGTTTTAATTGCAATTTAATATCAGAGTGGCTACAAAATAACAATGTCTATTGGAATTGCTGATGGGATTCTTGAAGTCCTTTCATCCTTGTCATCAAAAGGGTAATTTTCTGCTTTTTATATTTCTTTGGACACTGACTTTACTGACAATTTAGGTTCTTCAGACCAAAAAAACAATGTTTACCTTTAAATATAGAGCACAAGTGAGATTTAACTTATTTTTATTTAAAGATACTGCATTTTTGGTAATATAGTGTATATTTTCCCTATGCAACATTAAAGTTACATATATCTATACCAAATATTAGTTAAGATAAATAAACAGGAATTATTTTACAATTTTGATAATATTGAACTGTACAACAATGGCATGAATTCATTGCAATATACACCTATGGATACATAAAACTGGGCAATAACACAAATGCACAATATAATTGATCACCTTATGATTAGAATATTACTTTTATTAGGTACTTTAGTATTGGGTGCAGTAGTTTAGTGGATTTAAAAAGTAACTAATTTAAAATTAATAAACCAAGTTAATTTACTTAGTCAACTCGATGCTAAAATCACTCAACTAAAAATAATGCGCTTTGACCATGTGCTCCTGTGGCACAATCGGTCTGTGCGCAGGACTTATAATACAGTATCTGTTGAGCAATGCTGAGGTTGTGAGTTCAAGCCTCACCTGGAGCAAATGTAATTTTTTTCTAATGTCATCAGTTAATGATTATCATCTGCTCCCTGAAAATCCTGATATGAAGGCAGAAAAAAAACACAAACATGATTGTTTTTAAGTACCAGTACACACAGCTGCTTTGGTTCATATGCACTGTAAACATTACTTTAGTTAGTCAACAAAATGGAATGCAAAAGACTACCTCTTTATTGGTAAAAGAGTTGCATCAATCGGTTTTGCTGCAATGTAACATGAGGGTCCACACTATTAGGTCTGGATAGTACAATCACATTTCATGCTGGGATTTGTAAAGCAAAGAACACAAATAAACGGCTTTACTATATCGCAACAATTAATGATTATACTAATGAAAAAATCAGTTTCACTCAAAGATGTTACTAAGCCCCAGTGGCCTAATGGATAAGGCACTGGCCTCCTAAGCCCCATGGATTGTGGGTTCAAGTCCCATCTGGGGTGATAGGCTTTATTTCATTAAAATAATTTTGGAGATGTTCCATTCATTCTTGCTTCATACTGCACAAATGGCTCCACCAGAAACTTTTATCAGCTTATCAATCCGGAACTGTTCAGCTTGCAAAATTATGGCCCAGTATCTAAAAGCAGACATTTATCCTAATGACATTGTGGATTAGTTTTCTGAAAAGTTTACTATCACCTGGGACAGTGGCTTCAAGTCCCATCTAGGATGCATGTTCCTTTGTTGCTCATTCTCATTCTAGAAGTTATGCTTTTTTTCAATTCAGGTGACTGTCTTAATGGTATTGCAGAAAATCCATATATACCAAAACATACCTATTAAGTTTTAATTGCAATTTAATATCAGAGTGGCTACAAAATAACAATTTCTATTGCAATTGCTGATGGGTTTCTTGAAGTCCTTTCATCCATGTCATCAAAAGGGTAATTTTCTGCCTTTTATATTTCTTTGGACACTGACTTTACTGACAATTTAGGTGCTTCAGACCAAAAAAACAATGTTTACCTTTAAATATAGAGCACAAGTGAGATTTAACTTATTTTTATTTAAAGATACTGCATTTTTTGGTATTATAGTGTATATTTTCCATATGCAACATTAAAGTTACATATATCTATACCAAATATTATTTAAGATAAATAAACAGGAATTATTTTACAATTTTGATAATATTGTACTGTACAACAGTGGCATTAATTCATTGTAATATACACCTATGGATACATAAAACTGGGCAATAACACAAATGCACAATATAATTGATTACCTTATGATTAGAATATTACTTTTATTAGGTACTTTAGTATTGGGTGCAGTAGTTTAGTGGATTTAAAAAGTAACTAATTTAAATTAATAAACCAAGTTAATTTTCTTAGTCAACTCGATGCTAAAATCACTCAACTAAAAATAATGCACTTTGACCATGTGCTCCTGTGGCGCAATCGGTATGTGCACGGTACTTATAAGACAGTATCTGTTGAGAAATCCTGAGGTTGTGAATTCAAGCCTCACCTGAAGCAAATGTAATTTTTTTTCTAATGTCATCAGTTAATGATTATCATCTGCTTCCTAAACATCCTGATATGAAGGCAGAAAAAAAACACAAACATGACTGTTTTTAAGTACCAGTACAAACAGCTGCTTTGGTTCATATGCACTGTAAAAATTACTTTAGTTAGTCAACAAAATTGAATGCAAAAGACTACATCTTTCTTGGTAAAAGAGTTGCATCAATCTGTTTTGCTGCAATGTAACATGAGGGTCCACACTATTAGGTCTGGATAGTACAATCACATTTCATGCTGGGATTTGTAAAGCAAAGAACACAAATAAACGGCTTTCCTATATCGCAACAATTAATGATTATACTAATGAAAAAATCAGTTTCACTCAAAGATGTTACTAAGCCCCAGTGGCCTAATGGATTGTGGGTTCAAGTCCCATCTGGGGTGATAGGCTTTATTTCATTAAAATAATATTGGAGATGTTCCTTTCATTCTTGCTTCATACTGCACAAATGGCTCCACCAGAAACTTTAATCTGCTTAACTATCTGGAACTGTTCAGCTTGCAAAATTATGGCCCAGTATCTAAAAGCAGACATTTATCCTAATGACATTGTGGATTAGTTTCCTGAAAAGTTTACTATCACCTGGGACAGTGGCTTCAAGTCCCATCTAGGATGCATGTTCCTTTGTTGCTCATACTCATTCTAGAAGTTATGCTTTTTTTCAATGCAGGTGTCTGTCTTAATGGTATTGCAGAAAATCCATATGTACCAAAACATACCTATTAAGTTTTAATTGCAATTTAATATCAGAGTGGCTACAAAATAACAATGTCTATTGGAATTGCTGATGGGATTCTTGAAGTCCTTTCATCCTTGTCATCAAAAGGGTAATTTTCTGCTTTTTATATTTCTTTGGACACTGACTTTACTGACAATTTAGGTGCTTCAGACCAAAAAAACAATGTTTACCTTTAAATATAGAGCACAAGTGAGATTTAACTTATTTTTATTTAAAGATACTGCATTTTTGGTAATATAGTGTATATTTTCCCTATGCAACATTAAAGTTACATATATCTATACCAAATATTAGTTAAGATAAATAAACAGGAATTATTTTACAATTTTGATAATATTGAACTGTACAACAATGGCATGAATTCATTGCAATATACACCTATGGATACATAAAACTGGGCAATAACACAAATGCACAATATAATTGATCACCTTATGATTAGAATATTACTTTTATTAGGTACTTTAGTATTGGGTGCAGTAGTTTAGTGGATTTAAAAAGTAACTAATTTAAAATTAATAAACCAAGTTAATTTACTTAGTCAACTCGATGCTAAAATCACTCAACTAAAAATAATGTGCTTTGACCATGTGCTCCTGTGGCACAATCGGTCTGTGCGCAGGACTTATAATACAGTATCTGTTGAGCAATGCTGAGGTTGTGAGTTCAAGCCTCACCTGGAGCAAATGTAATTTTTTTCTAATGTCATCAGTTAATGATTATCATCTGCTCCCTGAAAATCCTGATATGAAGGCAGAAAAAAAACACAAACATGATTGTTTTTAAGTACCAGTACACACAGCTGCTTTGGTTCATATGCACTGTAAACATTACTTTAGTTAGTCAACAAAATGGAATGCAAAAGACTACCTCTTTATTGGTAAAAGAGTTGCATCAATCGGTTTTGCTGCAATGTAACATGAGGGTCCACACTATTAGGTCTGGATAGTACAATCACATTTCATGCTGGGATTTGTAAAGCAAAGAACACAAATAAACGGCTTTACTATATCGCAACAATTAATGATTATACTAATGAAAAAATCAGTTTCACTCAAAGATGTTACTAAGCCCCAGTGGCCTAATGGATAAGGCACTGGCCTCCTAAGCCCCATGGATTGTGGGTTCAAGTCCCATCTGGGGTGATAGGCTTTATTTCATTAAAATAATTTTGGAGATGTTCCATTCATTCTTGCTTCATACTGCACAAATGGCTCCACCAGAAACTTTTATCAGCTTATCAATCCGGAACTGTTCAGCTTGCAAAATTATGGCCCAGTATCTAAAAGCAGACATTTATCCTAATGACATTGTGGATTAGTTTTCTGAAAAGTTTACTATCACCTGGGACAGTGGCTTCAAGTCCCATCTAGGATGCATGTTCCTTTGTTGCTCATTCTCATTCTAGAAGTTATGCTTTTTTTCAATTCAGGTGACTGTCTTAATGGTATTGCAGAAAATCCATATATACCAAAACATACCTATTAAGTTTTAATTGCAATTTAATATCAGAGTGGCTACAAAATAACAATTTCTATTGCAATTGCTGATGGGTTTCTTGAAGTCCTTTCATCCATGTCATCAAAAGGGTAATTTTCTGCCTTTTATATTTCTTTGGACACTGACTTTACTGACAATTTAGGTGCTTCAGACCAAAAAAACAATGTTTACCTTTAAATATAGAGCACAAGTGAGATTTAACTTATTTTTATTTAAAGATACTGCATTTTTTGGTATTATAGTGTATATTTTCCATATGCAACATTAAAGTTACATATATCTATACCAAATATTATTTAAGATAAATAAACAGGAATTATTTTACAATTTTGATAATATTGTACTGTACAACAGTGGCATTAATTCATTGTAATATACACCTATGGATACATAAAACTGGGCAATAACACAAATGCACAATATAATTGATTACCTTATGATTAGAATATTACTTTTATTAGGTACTTTAGTATTGGGTGCAGTAGTTTAGTGGATTTAAAAAGTAACTAATTTAAATTAATAAACCAAGTTAATTTTCTTAGTCAACTCGATGCTAAAATCACTCAACTAAAAATAATGCACTTTGACCATGTGCTCCTGTGGCGCAATCGGTATGTGCGCGGTACTTATAAGACAGTATCTGTTGAGAAATCCTGAGGTTGTGAATTCAAGCCTCACCTGAAGCAAATGTAATTTTTTTTCTAATGTCATCAGTTAATGATTATCATCTGCTTCCTAAACATCCTGATATGAAGGCAGAAAAAAAACACAAACATGACTGTTTTTAAGTACCAGTACAAACAGCTGCTTTGGTTCATATGCACTGTAAAAATTACTTTAGTTAGTCAACAAAATTGAATGCAAAAGACTACATCTTTCTTGGTAAAAGAGTTGCATCAATCTGTTTTGCTGCAATGTAACATGAGGGTCCACACTATTAGGTCTGGATAGTACAATCACATTTCATGCTGGGATTTGTAAAGCAAAGAACACAAATAAACGGCTTTCCTATATCGCAACAATTAATGATTATACTAATGAAAAAATCAGTTTCACTCAAAGATGTTACTAAGCCCCAGTGGCCTAATGGATTGTGGGTTCAAGTCCCATCTGGGGTGATAGGCTTTATTTCATTAAAATAATATTGGAGATGTTCCTTTCATTCTTGCTTCATACTGCACAAATGGCTCCACCAGAAACTTTAATCTGCTTAACTATCTGGAACTGTTCAGCTTGCAAAATTATGGCCCAGTATCTAAAAGCAGACATTTATCCTAATGACATTGTGGATTAGTTTCCTGAAAAGTTTAATATCACCTGGGACAGTGGCTTCAAGTCCCATCTAGGATGCATGTTCCTTTGTTGCTCATACTCATTCTAGAAGTTATGCTTTTTTTCAATGCAGGTGACTGTCTTAATGGTATTACAGAAAATCCATATGTACCAAAACATACCTATTAAGTTTTAATTGCAATTTAATATCAGAGTGGCTAAAAATAACAATGTTTATTGCAATTGCTGATGGGTTTCTTGAAGTCCTTTCATCCTTGTCATCAAAAGGGTAATTTTCTGCTTTTTATATTTCTTTGGACACTGACTTTACTGACAATTTAGGTGCTACAGACCAAAAAAACAATGTTTACCTTTAAATATAGAGCACAAGTGAGATTTAACTTATTTTTATTTAAAGATACTGCATTTTTGGTAATATAGTGTATATTTTCCCTATGCAACATTAAAGTTACATATATCTATACCAAATATTATTTAAGATAAATAAACAGGAATTATTTTACAATTTTGATAATATTGAACTGTACAACAATGGCATGAATTCATTGCAATATACACCTATGGATACATAAAACTGGGCAATAACACAAATGCACAATATAATTGATTACCTTATGATTAGAATATTACTTTTATTAGGTACTTTAGTATTGGGTGCAGTAGTTTAGTGGATTTAAAAAGTAACTAATTTAAAATTAATAAACCAAGTTAATTTACTTAGTCAACTCGATGCTAAAATCACTCAACTAAAAATAATGCGCTTTGACCATGTGCTCCCGTGGCGCAATCGGTCTGTGCGCAGGGCTTATAAGGCAGTATCTGTTGAGCAATGCTGAGGTTGTGAGTTCAAGCCACACCTGGAGCAAATGTAATTTTTTTTCTAATGTCATCAGTTAATGATTATCATCTGCTTCCTGAACATCCTGATATGAAGGCAGAAAAAAAACACAAACATGACTGTTTTTAAGTACCAGTACACACAGCTGCTTTGGTTCATATGCACTGTAAACATTACTTTAGTTAGTCAACAAAATGGAATGCAAAAGACTACCTGTTTATTGGTAAAAGAGTTGCATCAATCTGTTTTGCTGCAATGTAACATGAGGGTCCACACTATTAGGTCAGGATAGTACAATCACATTTCATGCTGGGATTTGTAAAGCAAAGAACACAAATAAACGGCTTTCCTATATCGCAACAATTAATGATTATACTAATGAAAAAATCAGTTTCACTCAAAGATGTTACTAAGCCCCAGTGGCCTAATGGATAAGGCACTAGCCTCCTAAGCCAGGGATTGTGGGTTCAAGTCCCATCTTGGGTGAAAGGCTTTATTTCATTAAAATAATTTTGGAGATGTTCCTTTCATTCTTGCTTCATACTGCACAAATGGCTCCACCAGAAACTTTTATCTGCTTATCAATCCGGAACTGTTCAGCTTGCAAAATTATGGCCCAGTATCTAAAAGCAGACATTTATCCTAATGACATTGTGGATTAGTTTCCTGAAAAGTTTACTATCACCTGGGACAGTGGCTTCAAGTCCCATCTAGGATGCATGTTCCTTTGTTGCTCATTCTCATTCTAGAAGTTATGCTTTTTTTCAATTCAGGTGACTGTCTTAATGGTATTGCAGAAAATCCATATATACCAAAACATACCTATTAAGTTTTAATTGCAATTTAATATCAGAGTGGCTACAAAATAACAATTTCTATTGCAATTGCTGATGGGTTTCTTGAAGTCCTTTCATCCATGTCATCAAAAGTGTAATTTTCTGCCTTTTATATTTCTTTGGACACTGACTTTACTGACAATTTAGGTGCTTCAGACCAAAAAAACAATGTTTACCTTTAAATATAGAGCACAAGTGAGATTTAACTTATTTTTATTTAAAGATACTGCATTTTTTGGTATTATAGTGTATATTTTCCCTATGCAACATTAAAGTTACATATATCTATAGCAAATATTATTTAAGATAAATAAACAGGAATTATTTTACAATTTTGATAATATTGTACTGTACAACAGTGGCATGAATTCATTGCAATATACACCTATGGATACATAAAACTGGGCAATAACACAAATGCACAATATAATTGATTACCTTATGATTAGAATATTACTTTTATTAGGTACTTTAGTATTGGGTGCAGTAGTTTAGTGGATTTAAAAAGTAACTAATTTTAAATTAATAAACCAAGTTAATTTTCTTAGTCAACTCGATGCTAAAATCACTCAACTAAAAATAAAGCGGTTTGTCCATGTGCTCCTGTGGCGCAATCGGTATGTGCGCGGTACTTATAAGACAGTATCTGTTGAGAAATCCTGAGGTTGTGAATTCAAGCCTCACCTGGAGCAAATGTAATTTTTTTTCTAATGTCATCAGTTAATGATTATCATCTGCTTCCTGAACATCCTGATATGAAGGCAGAAAAAAAACACAAACATGACTGTTTTTAAGTACCAGTACACACAGCTGCTTTGGTTCATATGCACTGTAAAAATTACTTTAGTTAGTCAACAAAATTGAATGCAAAAGACTACATCTTTCTTGGTAAAAGAGTTGCATCAATCTGTTTTGCTGCAATGTAACATGAGGGTCCACACTATTAGGTCTGGATAGTACAATCACATTTCATGCTGGGATTTGTAAAGCAAAGAACACAAATAAACGGCTTTCCTATATCGCAACAATTAATGATTATACTAATGAAAAAATCAGTTTCACTCAAAGATGTTACTAAGCCCCAGTGGCCTAATGGATTGTGGGTTCAAGTCCCATCTGGGGTGATAGGCTTTATTTCATTAAAATAATATTGGAGATGTTCCTTTCATTCTTGCTTCATACTGCACAAATGGCTCCACCAGAAACTTTAATCTGCTTAACTATCTGGAACTGTTCAGCTTGCAAAATTATGGCCCAGTATCTAAAAGCAGACATTTATCCTAATGACATTGTGGATTAGTTTCCTGAAAAGTTTACTATCACCTGGGACAGTGGCTTCAAGTCCCATCTAGGATGGATGTTCCTTTGTTGCTCATACTCATTCTAGAAGTTATGCTTTTTTTCAATGCAGGTGAATGTCTTAATGGTATTGCAGAAAATCCATATGTACCAAAACATACCTATTAAGTTTTAATTGCAATTTAATATCAGAGTGGCTACAAAATAACAATGTCTATTGCAATTGCTGATGGGTTTCTTGAAGTCCTTTCATCCTTGTCATCAAAAGGGTAATTTTCTGCTTTTTATATTTCATTGGACACTGACTTTACTGACAATTTAGGTGCTACAGACCAAAAAAACAATGTTTACCTTTAAATATAGAGCACAAGTGAGATTTAACTTATTTTTATTTAAAGATACTGCATTTTTGGTAATATAGTGTATATTTTCCCTATGCAACATTAAAGTTACATATATCTATACCAAATATTATTTAAGATAAATAAACAGGAATTATTTTACAATTTTGATAATATTGAACTGTACAACAATGGCATGAATTCATTGCAATATACACCTATGGATACATAAAACTGGGCAATAACACAAATGCACAATATAATTGATTACCTTATGATTAGAATATTACTTTTATTAGGTACTTTAGTATTGGGTGCAGTAGTTTAGTGGATTTAAAAAGTAACTAATTTAAAATTAATAAACCAAGTTAATTTACTTAGTCAACTCGATGCTAAAATCACTCAACTAAAAATAAAGCGCTTTGTACATGTGCTCCTGTGGCACAATCGGTCTGTGCGCAGGACTTATAAGACAGTATCTGTTGAGCAATCCTGAGGTTGTGAATTCAAGCCTCATCTGGAGCAAATGTAATTTTTTTTCTAATGTCTTCAGTTAATGATTATCATTTGCTTCCTGAACATCCTGATATGAAGGCAGAAAAAAAACACAAACATGACTGTTTTTAAGGTACCAGTACACACAGCTGCTTTGGTTCATATGCACTGTAAAAATTACTTTAGTTAGTCAACAAAATGTAATGCAAAAGACTACCTCTTTATTGGTAAAAGAGTTGCATCAATCTGTTTTGCTGCAATGTAACATGAGGGTCCACACTATTAGGGCTGGAAAGTACAATCACATTTCATGCTGGGATTTGTAAAGCAAAGAACACAAATAAACGGCTTTCCTATATCGCAACAATTAATGATTATACTAATGAAAAAATCAGTTTCACTCAAAGATGTTACTAAGCCCCAGTGGCCTAATGGATAAGGGCCTGGCTTCCTAAGCCAGGGATTGTGGGTTCAAGTCACATCTGGGGTGATAGGCTTTATTTCATTAAAATAATTTTGGAGATGTTCCTTTCATTCTTGCTTCATACTGCACAAATGGCTCCACCAGAAACTTTTATCTGCTTATCAATCTGGAACTGTTCAGCTTGCAAAATTATGGCCCAGTATCTAAAAGCAGACATTTATCCTAATGACATTGTGGATTAGTTTTCTGAAAAGTTTACTATCACCTGGGACAGTGGCTTCAAGTCCCATCTAGGATGCATGTTCCTTTGTTGCTCATTCTCATTCTAGAAGTTATGCTTTTTTTCAATTCAGGTGACTGTCTTAATGGTATTGCAGAAAATCCATATATACCAAAACATACCTATTAAGTTTTAATTGCAATTTAATATCAGAGTGGCTACAAAATAACAATTTCTATTGCAATTGCTGATGGGTTTCTTGAAGTCCTTTCATCCATGTCATCAAAAGGGTAATTTTCTGCCTTTTATATTTCTTTGGACACTGACTTTACTGACAATTTAGGTGCTTCAGACCAAAAAAACAATGTTTGCCTTTAAATATAGAGCACAAGTGAGATTTAACTTATTTTTATTTAAAGATACTGCATTTTTTGGTATTATAGTGTATATTTTCCCTATGCAACATTAAAGTTACATATATCTATAGCAAATATTATTTAAGATAAATAAACAGGAATTATTTTACAATTTTGATAATATTGAACTGTACAACAATGGCATGAATTCATTGCAATATACACCTATGGATACATAAAACTGGGCAATAACACAAATGCACAATATAATTGATTACCTTATGATTAGAATATTACTTTTATTAGGTACTTTAGTATTGGGTGCAGTAGTTTAGTGGATTTAAAAAGTAACTAATTTAAAATTAATAAACCAAGTTAATTTACTTAGTCAACTCGATGCTAAAATCACTCAACTAAAAATAATGCGCTTTGACCATGTGTTCCAGTGGCGCAATCGGTCTGTGTGCAGAACTTATAAGGCAGTATCTGTTGAGCAATGCTGAGGTTGTGAGTTCAAGCCTCACCTGGAGCAAATATAATTTTTTTTCTAATGTCATCAGTTAATGATTATCATCTGCTTCCTGAACATCCTGATATGAAGGCAGAAAAAAAACACAAACATGACTGTTTTTAAGTACCAGTACACACAGCTGCTTTGGTTCATATGCACTGTAAACATTACTTTAGTTAGTCATCAAAATGGAATGCAAAAGACTACCTCTTTATTGGTAAAAGAGTTGCATCAATCTGTTTTGCTGCAATGTAACATGAGGGTCCACACTATTAGGTCTGGATAGTACAATCACATTTCATGCTGGGATTTGTAAAGCAAAGAACACAAATAAATGACTTTCCTATATCGCAACAATTAATGATTATAGTAATGAAAAAATCAGTTTCACTCAAAGATGTTACTTAGCCCCAGTGGCCGAATGGATAAGGCACTGGCCTCCTAACCCAGTTATTATTTCATTAAAATAATTTTGGAGATGTTCCTTTCATTCTTGCTTCATACTGCACAAATGGCTCCACCAGAAACTTTTATCTCCTTATCAATCCGGAACTGTTCAGCTTGCAAAATTATGGCCCAGTATCTAAAAGCAGACATTTATCCTAATGACATTGTGGATTAGTTTTCTGAAAAGTTTACTATCACCTGGGACAGTGGCTTCAAGTCCCATCTAGGATGCATGTTCCTTTGTTGCTCATTCTCATTCTAGAAGTTATGCTTTTTTTCAATTCAGGTGACTGTCTTAATGGTATTGCAGAAAATCCATATATACCAAAACATACCTATTAAGTTTTAATTGCAATTTAATATCAGAGTGGCTACAAAATAACAATTTCTATTGCAATTGCTGATGGGTTTCTTGAAGTCCTTTCATCCATGTCATCAAAAGGGTAATTTTCTGCCTTTTATATTTCTTTGGACACTGACTTTACTGACAATTTAGGTGCTTCAGACCAAAAAAACAATGTTTGCCTTTAAATATAGAGCACAAGTGAGATTTAACTTATTTTTATTTAAAGATACTGCATTTTTTGGTATTATAGTGTATATTTTCCCTATGCAACATTAAAGTTACATATATCTATACCAAATATTATTTAAGATAAATAAACAGGAATTATTTTACAATTTTGATAATATTGTACTGTACAACAATGGCATGAATTCATTGCAATATACACCTATGGATACATAAAACTGGGCAATAACACAAATGCACAATATAATTGATTACCTTATGATTAGAATATTACTTTTATTAGGTACTTTAGTATTGGGTGCAGTAGTTTAGTGGACTTAAAAAGTAACTAATTTAAAATTAATAAACCAAGTTAATTTACTTAGTCAACTCGATGCTAAAATCACTCAACAAAAACTAAGTACTTTGTCCATGTGCTCCTGTGGCGCATTCGGTCTGTGCGCGGTACTTATAAGACAGTATCTGTTGAACAATTCTGAGGTTGTGAATTCAAGCCTCACCTGGAGCAAATGTAATTTTTTTTCTAATGTCTTCAGTTAATGATTATCATCTGCTTCCTGAACATCCTGATATGAAGGCAGAAAAAAAACACAAACATGACTGTTTTTAAGTACCAGTACACACAGCTGCTTTGGTTCATATGCACTGTAAACATTACTTTAGTTAGTCATCAAAATGGAATGCAAAAGACTACCTCTTTATTGGTAAAAGAGTTGCATCAATCTGTTTTGCTGCAATGTAACATGAGGGTCCACACTATTAGGTCTGGATAGTAAAATCACATTTCATGCTGGGATTTGTAAAGCAAAGAACACAAATAAATGACTTTCCTATATCGCAACAATTAATGATTATACTAATGAAAAAATCAGTTTCACTCAAAGATGTTACAAAGCCCCAGTGGCCTAATGGATACGGCACTGGCCTCCTAAGCCAGGGTTTGTGCTTTCAAGTCCCATCTTGGGTGATAGGCTTTATTTCATTAAAATAATGTTTTAGATGTTCCTTTTATTCTTGCTTCATACTGCAGAAATGGCTCCACCAGAAACTTTAATCTGCTTAACAATCTGGTACCGTTCAGCTTGCAAAATTATGGCCCAGTATCTAAAAGCAGACATTTATTCTAATGACATTGTGGAATAGTTTCCAGAAAAGTTTACTATCACCTGGGACAGTGGCTTCAAGTCCCATCTAGGATGTATGTTCCTTTGTTGCTCATTCTCATTCTAGAAGTTATGCTTTTTTTCAATTCAAGTGACTGTCTTAATGGTATTGCAGAAAATCCATATATACCAAAACATACCTATTAAGTTTTAATTGCAATTTAATATCAGAGTGGCTACAAAATAACAATTTCTATTGCAATTGCTGATGGGTTTCTTGAAGTCCTTTCATCCATGTCATCAAAAGGGTAATTTTCTGCCTTTTATATTTCTTTGGACACTGACTTTACTGACAATTTAGGTGCTTCAGACCAAAAAAACAATGTTTACCTTTAAATATAGAACACAAGTGAGATTTAACTTATTTTTATTTAAAGATACTGCATTTTTTGGTATTATAGTGTATATTTTCCCTATGCAACATTAAAGTTACATATATCTATAGCAAATATTATTTAAGATAAATAAACAGGAATTATTTTACAATTTTGATAATATTGAACTGTACAACAATGGCATGAATTCATTGCAATATACACCTATGGATACATAAAACTGGGCAATAACACAAATGCACAATATAATTGATTACCTTATGATTAGAATATTACTTTTATTAGGTACTTTAGTATTGGGTGCAGTAGTTTAGTGGACTTAAAAAGTAACTAATTTAAAATTAATAAACCAAGTTAATTTACTTAGTCAACTCGATGCTAAAATCACTCAACTAAAAATAAAGTACTTTGTCCATGTGCTCCTATGGCGCAATCGGTCTGTGCGCGGTAATTATAAGACAGTATTTGTTGAACAATTCTGAGGTTGTGAATTCAAGCCTCACCTGGAGCAAATGTAATTTTTTTTCTAATGTCTTCAGTTAATGATTATCATCTGCTTCCTGAACATCCTGATATGAAGGCAGAAAAAAAACACAAACATGACTGTTTTTAAGTACCAGTACACACAGCTGCTTTGGTTCATATGCACTGTAAACATTACTTTAGTTAGTCATCAAAATGGAATGCAAAAGACTACCTCTTTATTGGTAAAAGAGTTGCATCAATCTGTTTTGCTGCAATGTAACATGAGGGTCCACACTATTAGGTCTGGATAGTACAATCACATTTCATGCTGGGATTTGTAAAGCAAAGAACACAAATAAACGACTTTCCTATATCGCAACAATTAATGATTATACTAATGAAAAAATCAGTTTCACTCAAAGATGTTACAAAGCCCCAGTGGCCTAATGGATACGGCACTGGCCTCCTAAGCCAGGGTTTGTGCTTTCAAGTCCCATCTGGGGTGATAGGCTTTATTTCATTAAAATAATGTTTTAGATGTTCCTTTTATTCTTGCTTCATACTGCAGAAATGGCTCCACCAGAAACTTTATTCTGCTTAACAATCTGGTACCGTTCAGCTTGCAAAATTATGGCCCAGTATCTAAAAGCAGACATTTATTCTAATGACATTGTGGAATAGTTTCCAGAAAAGTTTACTATCACCTGGGACAGTGGCTTCAAGTCCTATCTAGGATGTATGTTCCTTTGTTGCTCATTCTCATTCTAGAAGTTATGCTTTTTTTCAATTCAGGTGACTGTCTTAATGGTATTGCAGAAAATTCATATATACCAAAACATACCTATTAAGTTTTAATTGCAATTTAATATCAGAGTGGCTACAAAATAACAATTTCTATTGCAATTGCTGATGGGTTTCTTGAAGTCCTTTCATCCATGTCATCAAAAGGGTAATTTTCTGCCTTTTATATTTCTTTGGACACTGACTTTACTGACAATTTAGGTGCTTCAGACCAAAAAAACAATGTTTACCTTTAAATATAGAGCACAAGTGAGATTTAACTTATTTTTATTTAAAGATACTGCATTTTTTGGTATTATAGTGTATATTTTCCCTATGCAACATTAAAGTTACATATATCTATAGCAAATATTATTTAAGATAAATAAACAGGAATTATTTTACAATTTTGATAATATTGAACTGTACAACAATGGCATGAATTCATTGCAATATACACCTATGGATACATAAAACTGGGCAATAACACAAATGCACAATATAATTGATTACCTTATGATTAGAATATTACTTTTATTAGGTACTTTAGTATTGGGTGCAGTAGTTTAGTGGATTTAAAAAGTAACTAATTTAAAATTAATAAACCAAGTTAATTTACTTAGTCAACTCGATGCTAAAATCACTCAACTAAAAATAAAGCGCTTTGTACATGTGCTCCTGTGGCACAATCGGTCTGTGCGCAGGACTTATAAGACAGTATCTGTTGAGCAATCCTGAGGTTGTGAATTCAAGCCTCATCTGGAGCAAATGTAATTTTTTTTCTAATGTCTTCAGTTAATGATTATCATTTGCTTCCTGAACATCCTGATATGAAGGCAGAAAAAAAACACAAACATGACTGTTTTTAAGGTACCAGTACACACAGCTGCTTTGGTTCATATGCACTGTAAAAATTACTTTAGTTAGTCAACAAAATGTAATGCAAAAGACTACCTCTTTATTGGTAAAAGAGTTGCATCAATCTGTTTTGCTGCAATGTAACATGAGGGTCCACACTATTAGGGCTGGAAAGTACAATCACATTTCATGCTGGGATTTGTAAAGCAAAGAACACAAATAAACGGCTTTCCTATATCGCAACAATTAATGATTATACTAATGAAAAAATCAGTTTCACTCAAAGATGTTACTAAGCCCCAGTGGCCTAATGGATAAGGGCCTGGCTTCCTAAGCCAGGGATTGTGGGTTCAAGTCACATCTGGGGTGATAGGCTTTATTTCATTAAAATAATTTTGGAGATGTTCCTTTCATTCTTGCTTCATACTGCACAAATGGCTCCACCAGAAACTTTTATCTGCTTATCAATCCGGAACTGTTCAGCTTGCAAAATTATGGCCCAGTATCTAAAAGCAGACATTTATCCTAATGACATTGTGGATTAGTTTTCTGAAAAGTTTACTATCACCTGGGACAGTGGCTTCAAGTCCCATCTAGGATGCATGTTCCTTTGTTGCTCATTCTCATTCTAGAAGTTATGCTTTTTTTCAATTCAGGTGACTGTCTTAATGGTATTGCAGAAAATCCATATATACCAAAACATACCTATTAAGTTTTAATTGCAATTTAATATCAGAGTGGCTACAAAATAACAATTTCTATTGCAATTGCTGATGGGTTTCTTGAAGTCCTTTCATCCATGTCATCAAAAGGGTAATTTTCTGCCTTTTATATTTCTTTGGACACTGACTTTACTGACAATTTAGGTGCTTCAGACCAAAAAAACAATGTTTACCTTTAAATATAGAGCACAAGTGAGATTTAACTTATTTTTATTTAAAGATACTGCATTTTTTGGTATTATAGTGTATATTTTCCCTATGCAACATTAAAGTTACATATATCTATAGCAAATATTATTTAAGATAAATAAACAGGAATTATTTTACAATTTTGATAATATTGAACTGTACAACAATGGCATGAATTCATTGCAATATACACCTATGGATACATAAAACTGGGCAATAACACAAATGCACAATATAATTGATTACCTTATGATTAGAATATTACTTTTATTAGGTACTTTAGTATTGGGTGCAGTAGTTTAGTGGATTTAAAAAGTAACTAATTTAAAATTAATAAACCAAGTTAATTTACTTAGTCAACTCGATGCTAAAATCACTCAACTAAAAATAATGCGCTTTGACCATGTGTTCCAGTGGCGCAATCGGTCTGTGTGCAGAACTTATAAGGCAGTATCTGTTGAGCAATGCTGAGGTTGTGAGTTCAAGCCTCACCTGGAGCAAATATAATTTTTTTTCTAATGTCATCAGTTAATGATTATCATCTGCTTCCTGAACATCCTGATATGAAGGCAGAAAAAAAACACAAACATGACTGTTTTTAAGTACCAGTACACACAGCTGCTTTGGTTCATATGCACTGTAAACATTACTTTAGTTAGTCATCAAAATGGAATGCAAAAGACTACCTCTTTATTGGTAAAAGAGTTGCATCAATCTGTTTTGCTGCAATGTAACATGAGGGTCCACACTATTAGGTCTGGATAGTACAATCACATTTCATGCTGGGATTTGTAAAGCAAAGAACACAAATAAATGACTTTCCTATATCGCAACAATTAATGATTATAGTAATGAAAAAATCAGTTTCACTCAAAGATGTTACTTAGCCCCAGTGGCCGAATGGATAAGGCACTGGCCTCCTAACCCAGTTATTATTTCATTAAAATAATTTTGGAGATGTTCCTTTCATTCTTGCTTCATACTGCACAAATGGCTCCACCAGAAACTTTTATCTCCTTATCAATCCGGAACTGTTCAGCTTGCAAAATTATGGCCCAGTATCTAAAAGCAGACATTTATCCTAATGACATTGTGGATTAGTTTTCTGAAAAGTTTACTATCACCTGGGACAGTGGCTTCAAGTCCCATCTAGGATGCATGTTCCTTTGTTGCTCATTCTCATTCTAGAAGTTATGCTTTTTTTCAATTCAGGTGACTGTCTTAATGGTATTGCAGAAAATCCATATATACCAAAACATACCTATTAAGTTTTAATTGCAATTTAATATCAGAGTGGCTACAAAATAACAATTTCTATTGCAATTGCTGATGGGTTTCTTGAAGTCCTTTCATCCATGTCATCAAAAGGGTAATTTTCTGCCTTTTATATTTCTTTGGACACTGACTTTACTGACAATTTAGGTGCTTCAGACCAAAAAAACAATGTTTGCCTTTAAATATAGAGCACAAGTGAGATTTAACTTATTTTTATTTAAAGATACTGCATTTTTTGGTATTATAGTGTATATTTTCCCTATGCAACATTAAAGTTACATATATCTATACCAAATATTATTTAAGATAAATAAACAGGAATTATTTTACAATTTTGATAATATTGTACTGTACAACAATGGCATGAATTCATTGCAATATACACCTATGGATACATAAAACTGGGCAATAACACAAATGCACAATATAATTGATTACCTTATGATTAGAATATTACTTTTATTAGGTACTTTAGTATTGGGTGCAGTAGTTTAGTGGACTTAAAAAGTAACTAATTTAAAATTAATAAACCAAGTTAATTTACTTAGTCAACTCGATGCTAAAATCACTCAACAAAAACTAAGTACTTTGTCCATGTGCTCCTGTGGCGCATTCGGTCTGTGCGCGGTACTTATAAGACAGTATCTGTTGAACAATTCTGAGGTTGTGAATTCAAGCCTCACCTGGAGCAAATGTAATTTTTTTTCTAATGTCTTCAGTTAATGATTATCATCTGCTTCCTGAACATCCTGATATGAAGGCAGAAAAAAAACACAAACATGACTGTTTTTAAGTACCAGTACACACAGCTGCTTTGGTTCATATGCACTGTAAACATTACTTTAGTTAGTCATCAAAATGGAATGCAAAAGACTACCTCTTTATTGGTAAAAGAGTTGCATCAATCTGTTTTGCTGCAATGTAACATGAGGGTCCACACTATTAGGTCTGGATAGTAAAATCACATTTCATGCTGGGATTTGTAAAGCAAAGAACACAAATAAATGACTTTCCTATATCGCAACAATTAATGATTATACTAATGAAAAAATCAGTTTCACTCAAAGATGTTACAAAGCCCCAGTGGCCTAATGGATACGGCACTGGCCTCCTAAGCCAGGGTTTGTGCTTTCAAGTCCCATCTTGGGTGATAGGCTTTATTTCATTAAAATAATGTTTTAGATGTTCCTTTTATTCTTGCTTCATACTGCAGAAATGGCTCCACCAGAAACTTTAATCTGCTTAACAATCTGGTACCGTTCAGCTTGCAAAATTATGGCCCAGTATCTAAAAGCAGACATTTATTCTAATGACATTGTGGAATAGTTTCCAGAAAAGTTTACTATCACCTGGGACAGTGGCTTCAAGTCCCATCTAGGATGTATGTTCCTTTGTTGCTCATTCTCATTCTAGAAGTTATGCTTTTTTTCAATTCAAGTGACTGTCTTAATGGTATTGCAGAAAATCCATATATACCAAAACATACCTATTAAGTTTTAATTGCAATTTAATATCAGAGTGGCTACAAAATAACAATTTCTATTGCAATTGCTGATGGGTTTCTTGAAGTCCTTTCATCCATGTCATCAAAAGGGTAATTTTCTGCCTTTTATATTTCTTTGGACACTGACTTTACTGACAATTTAGGTGCTTCAGACCAAAAAAACAATGTTTACCTTTAAATATAGAACACAAGTGAGATTTAACTTATTTTTATTTAAAGATACTGCATTTTTTGGTATTATAGTGTATATTTTCCCTATGCAACATTAAAGTTACATATATCTATAGCAAATATTATTTAAGATAAATAAACAGGAATTATTTTACAATTTTGATAATATTGAACTGTACAACAATGGCATGAATTCATTGCAATATACACCTATGGATACATAAAACTGGGCAATAACACAAATGCACAATATAATTGATTACCTTATGATTAGAATATTACTTTTATTAGGTACTTTAGTATTGGGTGCAGTAGTTTAGTGGACTTAAAAAGTAACTAATTTAAAATTAATAAACCAAGTTAATTTACTTAGTCAACTCGATGCTAAAATCACTCAACTAAAAATAAAGTACTTTGTCCATGTGCTCCTATGGCGCAATCGGTCTGTGCGCGGTAATTATAAGACAGTATTTGTTGAACAATTCTGAGGTTGTGAATTCAAGCCTCACCTGGAGCAAATGTAATTTTTTTTCTAATGTCTTCAGTTAATGATTATCATCTGCTTCCTGAACATCCTGATATGAAGGCAGAAAAAAAACACAAACATGACTGTTTTTAAGTACCAGTACACACAGCTGCTTTGGTTCATATGCACTGTAAACATTACTTTAGTTAGTCATCAAAATGGAATGCAAAAGACTACCTCTTTATTGGTAAAAGAGTTGCATCAATCTGTTTTGCTGCAATGTAACATGAGGGTCCACACTATTAGGTCTGGATAGTACAATCACATTTCATGCTGGGATTTGTAAAGCAAAGAACACAAATAAACGACTTTCCTATATCGCAACAATTAATGATTATACTAATGAAAAAATCAGTTTCACTCAAAGATGTTACAAAGCCCCAGTGGCCTAATGGATACGGCACTGGCCTCCTAAGCCAGGGTTTGTGCTTTCAAGTCCCATCTGGGGTGATAGGCTTTATTTCATTAAAATAATGTTTTAGATGTTCCTTTTATTCTTGCTTCATACTGCAGAAATGGCTCCACCAGAAACTTTATTCTGCTTAACAATCTGGTACCGTTCAGCTTGCAAAATTATGGCCCAGTATCTAAAAGCAGACATTTATTCTAATGACATTGTGGAATAGTTTCCAGAAAAGTTTACTATCACCTGGGACAGTGGCTTCAAGTCCTATCTAGGATGTATGTTCCTTTGTTGCTCATTCTCATTCTAGAAGTTATGCTTTTTTTCAATTCAGGTGACTGTCTTAATGGTATTGCAGAAAATTCATATATACCAAAACATACCTATTAAGTTTTAATTGCAATTTAATATCAGAGTGGCTACAAAATAACAATTTCTATTGCAATTGCTGATGGGTTTCTTGAAGTCCTTTCATCCATGTCATCAAAAGGGTAATTTTCTGCCTTTTATATTTCTTTGGACACTGACTTTACTGACAATTTAGGTGCTTCAGACCAAAAAAACAATGTTTACCTTTAAATATAGAGCACAAGTGAGATTTAACTTATTTTTATTTAAAGATACTGCATTTTTTGGTATTATAGTGTATATTTTCCCTATGCAACATTAAAGTTACATATATCTATAGCAAATATTATTTAAGATAAATAAACAGGAATTATTTTACAATTTTGATAATATTGAACTGTACAACAATGGCATGAATTCATTGCAATATACACCTATGGATACATAAAACTGGGCAATAACACAAATGCACAATATAATTGATTACCTTATGATTAGAATATTACTTTTATTAGGTACTTTAGTATTGGGTGCAGTAGTTTAGTGGATTTAAAAAGTAACTAATTTAAAATTAATAAACCAAGTTAATTTACTTAGTCAACTCGATGCTAAAATCACTCAACTAAAAATAAAGCGCTTTGTACATGTGCTCCTGTGGCACAATCGGTCTGTGCGCAGGACTTATAAGACAGTATCTGTTGAGCAATCCTGAGGTTGTGAATTCAAGCCTCATCTGGAGCAAATGTAATTTTTTTTCTAATGTCTTCAGTTAATGATTATCATTTGCTTCCTGAACATCCTGATATGAAGGCAGAAAAAAAACACAAACATGACTGTTTTTAAGGTACCAGTACACACAGCTGCTTTGGTTCATATGCACTGTAAAAATTACTTTAGTTAGTCAACAAAATGTAATGCAAAAGACTACCTCTTTATTGGTAAAAGAGTTGCATCAATCTGTTTTGCTGCAATGTAACATGAGGGTCCACACTATTAGGGCTGGAAAGTACAATCACATTTCATGCTGGGATTTGTAAAGCAAAGAACACAAATAAACGGCTTTCCTATATCGCAACAATTAATGATTATACTAATGAAAAAATCAGTTTCACTCAAAGATGTTACTAAGCCCCAGTGGCCTAATGGATAAGGGCCTGGCTTCCTAAGCCAGGGATTGTGGGTTCAAGTCACATCTGGGGTGATAGGCTTTATTTCATTAAAATAATTTTGGAGATGTTCCTTTCATTCTTGCTTCATACTGCACAAATGGCTCCACCAGAAACTTTTATCTGCTTATCAATCCGGAACTGTTCAGCTTGCAAAATTATGGCCCAGTATCTAAAAGCAGACATTTATCCTAATGACATTGTGGATTAGTTTTCTGAAAAGTTTACTATCACCTGGGACAGTGGCTTCAAGTCCCATCTAGGATGCATGTTCCTTTGTTGCTCATTCTCATTCTAGAAGTTATGCTTTTTTTCAATTCAGGTGACTGTCTTAATGGTATTGCAGAAAATCCATATATACCAAAACATACCTATTAAGTTTTAATTGCAATTTAATATCAGAGTGGCTACAAAATAACAATTTCTATTGCAATTGCTGATGGGTTTCTTGAAGTCCTTTCATCCATGTCATCAAAAGGGTAATTTTCTGCCTTTTATATTTCTTTGGACACTGACTTTACTGACAATTTAGGTGCTTCAGACCAAAAAAACAATGTTTACCTTTAAATATAGAGCACAAGTGAGATTTAACTTATTTTTATTTAAAGATACTGCATTTTTTGGTATTATAGTGTATATTTTCCCTATGCAACATTAAAGTTACATATATCTATAGCAAATATTATTTAAGATAAATAAACAGGAATTATTTTACAATTTTGATAATATTGAACTGTACAACAATGGCATGAATTCATTGCAATATACACCTATGGATACATAAAACTGGGCAATAACACAAATGCACAATATAATTGATTACCTTATGATTAGAATATTACTTTTATTAGGTACTTTAGTATTGGGTGCAGTAGTTTAGTGGACTTAAAAAGTAACTAATTTAAAATTAATAAACCAAGTTAATTTACTTAGTCAACTCGATGCTAAAATCACTCAACAAAAACTAAGTACTTTGTCCATGTGCTCCTGTGGCGCATTCGGTCTGTGCGCGGTACTTATAAGACAGTATCTGTTGAACAATTCTGAGGTTGTGAATTCAAGCCTCACCTGGAGCAAATGTAATTTTTTTTCTAATGTCTTCAGTTAATGATTATCATCTGCTTCCTGAACATCCTGATATGAAGGCAGAAAAAAAACACAAACATGACTGTTTTTAAGTACCAGTACACACAGCTGCTTTGGTTCATATGCACTGTAAACATTACTTTAGTTAGTCATCAAAATGGAATGCAAAAGACTACCTCTTTATTGGTAAAAGAGTTGCATCAATCTGTTTTGCTGCAATGTAACATGAGGGTCCACACTATTAGGTCTGGATAGTAAAATCACATTTCATGCTGGGATTTGTAAAGCAAAGAACACAAATAAATGACTTTCCTATATCGCAACAATTAATGATTATACTAATGAAAAAATCAGTTTCACTCAAAGATGTTACAAAGCCCCAGTGACCTAATGGATACGGCACTGGCCTCCTAAGCCAGGGTTTGTGCTTTCAAGTCCCATCTGGGGTGATAGGCTTTATTTCATTAAAATAATGTTTTAGATGTTCCTTTTATTCTTGCTTCATACTGCAGAAATGGCTCCACCAGAAACTTTATTCTGCTTAACAATCTGGTACCGTTCAGCTTGCAAAATTATGGCCCAGTATCTAAAAGCAGACATTTATTCTAATGACATTGTGGAATAGTTTCCAGAAAAGTTTACTATCACCTGGGACAGTGGCTTCAAGTCCTATCTAGGATGTATGTTCCTTTGTTGCTCATTCTCATTCTAGAAGTTATGCTTTTTTTCAATTCAGGTGACTGTCTTAATGGTATTGCAGAAAATTCATATATACCAAAACATACCTATTAAGTTTTAATTGCAATTTAATATCAGAGTGGCTACAAAATAACAATTTCTATTGCAATTGCTGATGGGTTTCTTGAAGTCCTTTCATCCATGTCATCAAAAGGGTAATTTTCTGCCTTTTATATTTCTTTGGACACTGACTTTACTGACAATTTAGGTGCTTCAGACCAAAAAAACAATGTTTACCTTTAAATATAGAGCACAAGTGAGATTTAACTTATTTTTATTTAAAGATACTGCATTTTTTGGTATTATAGTGTATATTTTCCCTATGCAACATTAAAGTTACATATATCTATAGCAAATATTATTTAAGATAAATAAACAGGAATTATTTTACAATTTTGATAATATTGAACTGTACAACAATGGCATGAATTCATTGCAATATACACCTATGGATACATAAAACTGGGCAATAACACAAATGCACAATATAATTGATTACCTTATGATTAGAATATTACTTTTATTAGGTACTTTAGTATTGGGTGCAGTAGTTTAGTGGATTTAAAAAGTAACTAATTTAAAATTAATAAACCAAGTTAATTTACTTAGTCAACTCGATGCTAAAATCACTCAACTAAAAATAAAGCGCTTTGTACATGTGCTCCTGTGGCACAATCGGTCTATGCGCAGGACTTATAAGACAGTATCTGTTGAGCAATCCTGAGGTTGTGAATTCAAGCCTCATCTGGAGCAAATGTAATTTTTTTTCTAATGTCTTCAGTTAATGATTATCATTTGCTTCCTGAACATCCTGATATGAAGGCAGAAAAAAAACACAAACATGACTGTTTTTAAGGTACCAGTACACACAGCTGCTTTGGTTCATATGCACTGTAAAAATTACTTTAGTTAGTCAACAAAATGTAATGCAAAAGACTACCTCTTTATTGGTAAAAGAGTTGCATCAATCTGTTTTGCTGCAATGTAACATGAGGGTCCACACTATTAGGGCTGGAAAGTACAATCACATTTCATGCTGGGATTTGTAAAGCAAAGAACACAAATAAACGGCTTTCCTATATCGCAACAATTAATGATTATACTAATGAAAAAATCAGTTTCACTCAAAGATGTTACTAAGCCCCAGTGGCCTAATGGATAAGGGCCTGGCTTCCTAAGCCAGGGATTGTGGGTTCAAGTCACATCTGGGGTGATAGGCTTTATTTCATTAAAATAATTTTGGAGATGTTCCTTTCATTCTTGCTTCATACTGCACAAATGGCTCCACCAGAAACTTTTATCTGCTTATCAATCTGGAACTGTTCAGCTTGCAAAATTATGGCCCAGTATCTAAAAGCAGACATTTATCCTAATGACATTGTGGATTAGTTTTCTGAAAAGTTTACTATCACCTGGGACAGTGGCTTCAAGTCCCATCTAGGATGCATGTTCCTTTGTTGCTCATTCTCATTCTAGAAGTTATGCTTTTTTTCAATTCAGGTGACTGTCTTAATGGTATTGCAGAAAATCCATATATACCAAAACATACCTATTAAGTTTTAATTGCAATTTAATATCAGAGTGGCTACAAAATAACAATTTCTATTGCAATTGCTGATGGGTTTCTTGAAGTCCTTTCATCCATGTCATCAAAAGGGTAATTTTCTGCCTTTTATATTTCTTTGGACACTGACTTTACTGACAATTTAGGTGCTTCAGACCAAAAAAACAATGTTTACCTTTAAATATAGAGCACAAGTGAGATTTAACTTATTTTTATTTAAAGATACTGCATTTTTTGGTATTATAGTGTATATTTTCCCTATGCAACATTAAAGTTACATATATCTATAGCAAATATTATTTAAGATAAATAAACAGGAATTATTTTACAATTTTGATAATATTGAACTGTACAACAATGGCATGAATTCATTGCAATATACACCTATGGATACATAAAACTGGGCAATAACACAAATGCACAATATAATTGATTACCTTATGATTAGAATATTACTTTTATTAGGTACTTTAGTATTGGGTGCAGTAGTTTAGTGGATTTAAAAAGTAACTAATTTAAAATTAATAAACCAAGTTAATTTACTTAGTCAACTCGATGCTAAAATCACTCAACTAAAAATAATGCGCTTTGACCATGTGTTCCAGTGGCGCAATCGGTCTGTGTGCAGAACTTATAAGGCAGTATCTGTTGAGCAATGCTGAGGTTGTGAGTTCAAGCCTCACCTGGAGCAAATATAATTTTTTTTCTAATGTCATCAGTTAATGATTATCATCTGCTTCCTGAACATCCTGATATGAAGGCAGAAAAAAAACACAAACATGACTGTTTTTAAGTACCAGTACACACAGCTGCTTTGGTTCATATGCACTGTAAACATTACTTTAGTTAGTCATCAAAATGGAATGCAAAAGACTACCTCTTTATTGGTAAAAGAGTTGCATCAATCTGTTTTGCTGCAATGTAACATGAGGGTCCACACTATTAGGTCTGGATAGTACAATCACATTTCATGCTGGGATTTGTAAAGCAAAGAACACAAATAAATGACTTTCCTATATCGCAACAATTAATGATTATAGTAATGAAAAAATCAGTTTCACTCAAAGATGTTACTTAGCCCCAGTGGCCGAATGGATAAGGCACTGGCCTCCTAACCCAGTTATTATTTCATTAAAATAATTTTGGAGATGTTCCTTTCATTCTTGCTTCATACTGCACAAATGGCTCCACCAGAAACTTTTATCTCCTTATCAATCCGGAACTGTTCAGCTTGCAAAATTATGGCCCAGTATCTAAAAGCAGACATTTATCCTAATGACATTGTGGATTAGTTTTCTGAAAAGTTTACTATCACCTGGGACAGTGGCTTCAAGTCCCATCTAGGATGCATGTTCCTTTGTTGCTCATTCTCATTCTAGAAGTTATGCTTTTTTTCAATTCAGGTGACTGTCTTAATGGTATTGCAGAAAATCCATATATACCAAAACATACCTATTAAGTTTTAATTGCAATTTAATATCAGAGTGGCTACAAAATAACAATTTCTATTGCAATTGCTGATGGGTTTCTTGAAGTCCTTTCATCCATGTCATCAAAAGGGTAATTTTCTGCCTTTTATATTTCTTTGGACACTGACTTTACTGACAATTTAGGTGCTTCAGACCAAAAAAACAATGTTTGCCTTTAAATATAGAGCACAAGTGAGATTTAACTTATTTTTATTTAAAGATACTGCATTTTTTGGTATTATAGTGTATATTTTCCCTATGCAACATTAAAGTTACATATATCTATACCAAATATTATTTAAGATAAATAAACAGGAATTATTTTACAATTTTGATAATATTGTACTGTACAACAATGGCATGAATTCATTGCAATATACACCTATGGATACATAAAACTGGGCAATAACACAAATGCACAATATAATTGATTACCTTATGATTAGAATATTACTTTTATTAGGTACTTTAGTATTGGGTGCAGTAGTTTAGTGGACTTAAAAAGTAACTAATTTAAAATTAATAAACCAAGTTAATTTACTTAGTCAACTCGATGCTAAAATCACTCAACAAAAACTAAGTACTTTGTCCATGTGCTCCTGTGGCGCATTCGGTCTGTGCGCGGTACTTATAAGACAGTATCTGTTGAACAATTCTGAGGTTGTGAATTCAAGCCTCACCTGGAGCAAATGTAATTTTTTTTCTAATGTCTTCAGTTAATGATTATCATCTGCTTCCTGAACATCCTGATATGAAGGCAGAAAAAAAACACAAACATGACTGTTTTTAAGTACCAGTACACACAGCTGCTTTGGTTCATATGCACTGTAAACATTACTTTAGTTAGTCATCAAAATGGAATGCAAAAGACTACCTCTTTATTGGTAAAAGAGTTGCATCAATCTGTTTTGCTGCAATGTAACATGAGGGTCCACACTATTAGGTCTGGATAGTAAAATCACATTTCATGCTGGGATTTGTAAAGCAAAGAACACAAATAAATGACTTTCCTATATCGCAACAATTAATGATTATACTAATGAAAAAATCAGTTTCACTCAAAGATGTTACAAAGCCCCAGTGGCCTAATGGATACGGCACTGGCCTCCTAAGCCAGGGTTTGTGCTTTCAAGTCCCATCTCGGGTGATAGGCTTTATTTCATTAAAATAATGTTTTAGATGTTCCTTTTATTCTTGCTTCATACTGCAGAAATGGCTCCACCAGAAACTTTAATCTGCTTAACAATCTGGTACCGTTCAGCTTGCAAAATTATGGCCCAGTATCTAAAAGCAGACATTTATTCTAATGACATTGTGGAATAGTTTCCAGAAAAGTTTACTATCACCTGGGACAGTGGCTTCAAGTCCCATCTAGGATGTATGTTCCTTTGTTGCTCATTCTCATTCTAGAAGTTATGCTTTTTTTCAATTCAAGTGACTGTCTTAATGGTATTGCAGAAAATCCATATATACCAAAACATACCTATTAAGTTTTAATTGCAATTTAATATCAGAGTGGCTACAAAATAACAATTTCTATTGCAATTGCTGATGGGTTTCTTGAAGTCCTTTCATCCATGTCATCAAAAGGGTAATTTTCTGCCTTTTATATTTCTTTGGACACTGACTTTACTGACAATTTAGGTGCTTCAGACCAAAAAAACAATGTTTACCTTTAAATATAGAACACAAGTGAGATTTAACTTATTTTTATTTAAAGATACTGCATTTTTTGGTATTATAGTGTATATTTTCCCTATGCAACATTAAAGTTACATATATCTATAGCAAATATTATTTAAGATAAATAAACAGGAATTATTTTACAATTTTGATAATATTGAACTGTACAACAATGGCATGAATTCATTGCAATATACACCTATGGATACATAAAACTGGGCAATAACACAAATGCACAATATAATTGATTACCTTATGATTAGAATATTACTTTTATTAGGTACTTTAGTATTGGGTGCAGTAGTTTAGTGGACTTAAAAAGTAACTAATTTAAAATTAATAAACCAAGTTAATTTACTTAGTCAACTCGATGCTAAAATCACTCAACTAAAAATAAAGTACTTTGTCCATGTGCTCCTATGGCGCAATCGGTCTGTGCGCGGTACTTATAAGACAGTATTTGTTGAACAATTCTGAGGTTGTGAATTCAAGCCTCACCTGGAGCAAATGTAATTTTTTTTCTAATGTCTTCAGTTAATGATTATCATCTGCTTCCTGAACATCCTGATATGAAGGCAGAAAAAAAACACAAACATGACTGTTTTTAAGTACCAGTACACACAGCTGCTTTGGTTCATATGCACTGTAAACATTACTTTAGTTAGTCATCAAAATGGAATGCAAAAGACTACCTCTTTATTGGTAAAAGAATTGCATCAATCTGTTTTGCTGCAATGTAACATGAGGGTCCACACTATTAGGTCTGGATAGTACAATCACATTTCATGCTGGGATTTGTAAAGCAAAGAACACAAATAAACGACTTTCCTATATCGCAACAATTAATGATTATACTAATGAAAAAATCAGTTTCACTCAAAGATGTTACAAAGCCCCAGTGGCCTAATGGATACGGCACTGGCCTCCTAAGCCAGGGTTTGTGCTTTCAAGTCCCATCTGGGGTGATAGGCTTTATTTCATTAAAATAATGTTTTAGATGTTCCTTTTATTCTTGCTTCATACTGCAGAAATGGCTCCACCAGAAACTTTATTCTGCTTAACAATCTGGTACCGTTCAGCTTGCAAAATTATGGCCCAGTATCTAAAAGCAGACATTTATTCTAATGACATTGTGGAATAGTTTCCAGAAAAGTTTACTATCACCTGGGACAGTGGCTTCAAGTCCTATCTAGGATGTATGTTCCTTTGTTGCTCATTCTCATTCTAGAAGTTATGCTTTTTTTCAATTCAGGTGACTGTCTTAATGGTATTGCAGAAAATTCATATATACCAAAACATACCTATTAAGTTTTAATTGCAATTTAATATCAGAGTGGCTACAAAATAACAATTTCTATTGCAATTGCTGATGGGTTTCTTGAAGTCCTTTCATCCATGTCATCAAAAGGGTAATTTTCTGCCTTTTATATTTCTTTGGACACTGACTTTACTGACAATTTAGGTGCTTCAGACCAAAAAAACAATGTTTACCTTTAAATATAGAGCACAAGTGAGATTTAACTTATTTTTATTTAAAGATACTGCATTTTTTGGTATTATAGTGTATATTTTCCCTATGCAACATTAAAGTTACATATATCTATAGCAAATATTATTTAAGATAAATAAACAGGAATTATTTTACAATTTTGATAATATTGAACTGTACAACAATGGCATGAATTCATTGCAATATACACCTATGGATACATAAAACTGGGCAATAACACAAATGCACAATATAATTGATTACCTTATGATTAGAATATTACTTTTATTAGGTACTTTAGTATTGGGTGCAGTAGTTTAGTGGATTTAAAAAGTAACTAATTTAAAATTAATAAACCAAGTTAATTTACTTAGTCAACTCGATGCTAAAATCACTCAACTAAAAATAAAGCGCTTTGTACATGTGCTCCTGTGGCACAATCGGTCTGTGCGCAGGACTTATAAGACAGTATCTGTTGAGCAATCCTGAGGTTGTGAATTCAAGCCTCATCTGGAGCAAATGTAATTTTTTTTCTAATGTCTTCAGTTAATGATTATCATTTGCTTCCTGAACATCCTGATATGAAGGCAGAAAAAAAACACAAACATGACTGTTTTTAAGGTACCAGTACACACAGCTGCTTTGGTTCATATGCACTGTAAAAATTACTTTAGTTAGTCAACAAAATGTAATGCAAAAGACTACCTCTTTATTGGTAAAAGAGTTGCATCAATCTGTTTTGCTGCAATGTAACATGAGGGTCCACACTATTAGGGCTGGAAAGTACAATCACATTTCATGCTGGGATTTGTAAAGCAAAGAACACAAATAAACGGCTTTCCTATATCGCAACAATTAATGATTATACTAATGAAAAAATCAGTTTCACTCAAAGATGTTACTAAGCCCCAGTGGCCTAATGGATAAGGGCCTGGCTTCCTAAGCCAGGGATTGTGGGTTCAAGTCACATCTGGGGTGATAGGCTTTATTTCATTAAAATAATTTTGGAGATGTTCCTTTCATTCTTGCTTCATACTGCACAAATGGCTCCACCAGAAACTTTTATCTGCTTATCAATCCGGAACTGTTCAGCTTGCAAAATTATGGCCCAGTATCTAAAAGCAGACATTTATCCTAATGACATTGTGGATTAGTTTTCTGAAAAGTTTACTATCACCTGGGACAGTGGCTTCAAGTCCCATCTAGGATGCATGTTCCTTTGTTGCTCATTCTCATTCTAGAAGTTATGCTTTTTTTCAATTCAGGTGACTGTCTTAATGGTATTGCAGAAAATCCATATATACCAAAACATACCTATTAAGTTTTAATTGCAATTTAATATCAGAGTGGCTACAAAATAACAATTTCTATTGCAATTGCTGATGGGTTTCTTGAAGTCCTTTCATCCATGTCATCAAAAGGGTAATTTTCTGCCTTTTATATTTCTTTGGACACTGACTTTACTGACAATTTAGGTGCTTCAGACCAAAAAAACAATGTTTACCTTTAAATATAGAGCACAAGTGAGATTTAACTTATTTTTATTTAAAGATACTGCATTTTTTGGTATTATAGTGTATATTTTCCCTATGCAACATTAAAGTTACATATATCTATAGCAAATATTATTTAAGATAAATAAACAGGAATTATTTTACAATTTTGATAATATTGAACTGTACAACAATGGCATGAATTCATTGCAATATACACCTATGGATACATAAAACTGGGCAATAACACAAATGCACAATATAATTGATTACCTTATGATTAGAATATTACTTTTATTAGGTACTTTAGTATTGGGTGCAGTAGTTTAGTGGACTTAAAAAGTAACTAATTTAAAATTAATAAACCAAGTTAATTTACTTAGTCAACTCGATGCTAAAATCACTCAACAAAAACTAAGTACTTTGTCCATGTGCTCCTGTGGCGCATTCGGTCTGTGCGCGGTACTTATAAGACAGTATCTGTTGAACAATTCTGAGGTTGTGAATTCAAGCCTCACCTGGAGCAAATGTAATTTTTTTTCTAATGTCTTCAGTTAATGATTATCATCTGCTTCCTGAACATCCTGATATGAAGGCAGAAAAAAAACACAAACATGACTGTTTTTAAGTACCAGTACACACAGCTGCTTTGGTTCATATGCACTGTAAACATTACTTTAGTTAGTCATCAAAATGGAATGCAAAAGACTACCTCTTTATTGGTAAAAGAGTTGCATCAATCTGTTTTGCTGCAATGTAACATGAGGGTCCACACTATTAGGTCTGGATAGTAAAATCACATTTCATGCTGGGATTTGTAAAGCAAAGAACACAAATAAATGACTTTCCTATATCGCAACAATTAATGATTATACTAATGAAAAAATCAGTTTCACTCAAAGATGTTACAAAGCCCCAGTGGCCTAATGGATACGGCACTGGCCTCCTAAGCCAGGGTTTGTGCTTTCAAGTCCCATCTCGGGTGATAGGCTTTATTTCATTAAAATAATGTTTTAGATGTTCCTTTTATTCTTGCTTCATACTGCAGAAATGGCTCCACCAGAAACTTTAATCTGCTTAACAATCTGGTACCGTTCAGCTTGCAAAATTATGGCCCAGTATCTAAAAGCAGACATTTATTCTAATGACATTGTGGAATAGTTTCCAGAAAAGTTTACTATCACCTGGGACAGTGGCTTCAAGTCCCATCTAGGATGTATGTTCCTTTGTTGCTCATTCTCATTCTAGAAGTTATGCTTTTTTTCAATTCAAGTGACTGTCTTAATGGTATTGCAGAAAATCCATATATACCAAAACATACCTATTAAGTTTTAATTGCAATTTAATATCAGAGTGGCTACAAAATAACAATTTCTATTGCAATTGCTGATGGGTTTCTTGAAGTCCTTTCATCCATGTCATCAAAAGGGTAATTTTCTGCCTTTTATATTTCTTTGGACACTGACTTTACTGACAATTTAGGTGCTTCAGACCAAAAAAACAATGTTTACCTTTAAATATAGAACACAAGTGAGATTTAACTTATTTTTATTTAAAGATACTGCATTTTTTGGTATTATAGTGTATATTTTCCCTATGCAACATTAAAGTTACATATATCTATAGCAAATATTATTTAAGATAAATAAACAGGAATTATTTTACAATTTTGATAATATTGAACTGTACAACAATGGCATGAATTCATTGCAATATACACCTATGGATACATAAAACTGGGCAATAACACAAATGCACAATATAATTGATTACCTTATGATTAGAATATTACTTTTATTAGGTACTTTAGTATTGGGTGCAGTAGTTTAGTGGACTTAAAAAGTAACTAATTTAAAATTAATAAACCAAGTTAATTTACTTAGTCAACTCGATGCTAAAATCACTCAACTAAAAATAAAGTACTTTGTCCAAGTTCTCCTATGGCGCAATCGGTCTGTGCGCGGTACTTATAAGACAGTATTTGTTGAACAATTCTGAGGTTGTGAATTCAAGCCTCACCTGGAGCAAATGTAATTTTTTTTCTAATGTCTTCAGTTAATGATTATCATCTGCTTCCTGAACATCCTGATATGAAGGCAGAAAAAAAACACAAACATGACTGTTTTTAAGTACCAGTACACACAGCTGCTTTGGTTCATATGCACTGTAAACATTACTTTAGTTAGTCATCAAAATGGAATGCAAAAGACTACCTCTTTATTGGTAAAAGAGTTGCATCAATCTGTTTTGCTGCAATGTAACATGAGGGTCCACACTATTAGGTCTGGATAGTACAATCACATTTCATGCTGGGATTTGTAAAGCAAAGAACACAAATAAACGACTTTCCTATATCGCAACAATTAATGATTATACTAATGAAAAAATCAGTTTCACTCAAAGATGTTACAAAGCCCCAGTGGCCTAATGGATACGGCACTGGCCTCCTAAGCCAGGGTTTGTGCTTTCAAGTCCCATCTGGGGTGATAGGCTTTATTTCATTAAAATAATGTTTTAGATGTTCCTTTTATTCTTGCTTCATACTGCAGAAATGGCTCCACCAGAAACTTTATTCTGCTTAACAATCTGGTACCGTTCAGCTTGCAAAATTATGGCCCAGTATCTAAAAGCAGACATTTATTCTAATGACATTGTGGAATAGTTTCCAGAAAAGTTTACTATCACCTGGGACAGTGGCTTCAAGTCCTATCTAGGATGTATGTTCCTTTGTTGCTCATTCTCATTCTAGAAGTTATGCTTTTTTTCAATTCAGGTGACTGTCTTAATGGTATTGCAGAAAATTCATATATACCAAAACATACCTATTAAGTTTTAATTGCAATTTAATATCAGAGTGGCTACAAAATAACAATTTCTATTGCAATTGCTGATGGGTTTCTTGAAGTCCTTTCATCCATGTCATCAAAAGGGTAATTTTCTGCCTTTTATATTTCTTTGGACACTGACTTTACTGACAATTTAGGTGCTTCAGACCAAAAAAACAATGTTTACCTTTAAATATAGAGCACAAGTGAGATTTAACTTATTTTTATTTAAAGATACTGCATTTTTTGGTATTATAGTGTATATTTTCCCTATGCAACATTAAAGTTACATATATCTATAGCAAATATTATTTAAGATAAATAAACAGGAATTATTTTACAATTTTGATAATATTGAACTGTACAACAATGGCATGAATTCATTGCAATATACACCTATGGATACATAAAACTGGGCAATAACACAAATGCACAATATAATTGATTACCTTATGATTAGAATATTACTTTTATTAGGTACTTTAGTATTGGGTGCAGTAGTTTAGTGGATTTAAAAAGTAACTAATTTAAAATTAATAAACCAAGTTAATTTACTTAGTCAACTCGATGCTAAAATCACTCAACTAAAAATAAAGCGCTTTGTACATGTGCTCCTGTGGCACAATCGGTCTGTGCGCAGGACTTATAAGACAGTATCTGTTGAGCAATCCTGAGGTTGTGAATTCAAGCCTCATCTGGAGCAAATGTAATTTTTTTTCTAATGTCTTCAGTTAATGATTATCATTTGCTTCCTGAACATCCTGATATGAAGGCAGAAAAAAAACACAAACATGACTGTTTTTAAGGTACCAGTACACACAGCTGCTTTGGTTCATATGCACTGTAAAAATTACTTTAGTTAGTCAACAAAATGTAATGCAAAAGACTACCTCTTTATTGGTAAAAGAGTTGCATCAATCTGTTTTGCTGCAATGTAACATGAGGGTCCACACTATTAGGGCTGGAAAGTACAATCACATTTCATGCTGGGATTTGTAAAGCAAAGAACACAAATAAACGGCTTTCCTATATCGCAACAATTAATGATTATACTAATGAAAAAATCAGTTTCACTCAAAGATGTTACTAAGCCCCAGTGGCCTAATGGATAAGGGCCTGGCTTCCTAAGCCAGGGATTGTGGGTTCAAGTCACATCTGGGGTGATAGGCTTTATTTCATTAAAATAATTTTGGAGATGTTCCTTTCATTCTTGCTTCATACTGCACAAATGGCTCCACCAGAAACTTTTATCTGCTTATCAATCTGGAACTGTTCAGCTTGCAAAATTATGGCCCAGTATCTAAAAGCAGACATTTATCCTAATGACATTGTGGATTAGTTTTCTGAAAAGTTTACTATCACCTGGGACAGTGGCTTCAAGTCCCATCTAGGATGCATGTTCCTTTGTTGCTCATTCTCATTCTAGAAGTTATGCTTTTTTTCAATTCAGGTGACTGTCTTAATGGTATTGCAGAAAATCCATATATACCAAAACATACCTATTAAGTTTTAATTGCAATTTAATATCAGAGTGGCTACAAAATAACAATTTCTATTGCAATTGCTGATGGGTTTCTTGAAGTCCTTTCATCCATGTCATCAAAAGGGTAATTTTCTGCCTTTTATATTTCTTTGGACACTGACTTTACTGACAATTTAGGTGCTTCAGACCAAAAAAACAATGTTTACCTTTAAATATAGAGCACAAGTGAGATTTAACTTATTTTTATTTAAAGATACTGCATTTTTTGGTATTATAGTGTATATTTTCCCTATGCAACATTAAAGTTACATATATCTATAGCAAATATTATTTAAGATAAATAAACAGGAATTATTTTACAATTTTGATAATATTGAACTGTACAACAATGGCATGAATTCATTGCAATATACACCTATGGATACATAAAACTGGGCAATAACACAAATGCACAATATAATTGATTACCTTATGATTAGAATATTACTTTTATTAGGTACTTTAGTATTGGGTGCAGTAGTTTAGTGGACTTAAAAAGTAACTAATTTAAAATTAATAAACCAAGTTAATTTACTTAGTCAACTCGATGCTAAAATCACTCAACAAAAACTAAGTACTTTGTCCATGTGCTCCTGTGGCGCATTCGGTCTGTGCGCGGTACTTATAAGACAGTATCTGTTGAACAATTCTGAGGTTGTGAATTCAAGCCTCACCTGGAGCAAATGTAATTTTTTTTCTAATGTCTTCAGTTAATGATTATCATCTGCTTCCTGAACATCCTGATATGAAGGCAGAAAAAAAACACAAACATGACTGTTTTTAAGTACCAGTACACACAGCTGCTTTGGTTCATATGCACTGTAAACATTACTTTAGTTAGTCATCAAAATGGAATGCAAAAGACTACCTCTTTATTGGTAAAAGAGTTGCATCAATCTGTTTTGCTGCAATGTAACATGAGGGTCCACACTATTAGGTCTGGATAGTAAAATCACATTTCATGCTGGGATTTGTAAAGCAAAGAACACAAATAAATGACTTTCCTATATCGCAACAATTAATGATTATACTAATGAAAAAATCAGTTTCACTCAAAGATGTTACAAAGCCCCAGTGGCCTAATGGATACGGCACTGGCCTCCTAAGCCAGGGTTTGTGCTTTCAAGTCCCATCTCGGGTGATAGGCTTTATTTCATTAAAATAATGTTTTAGATGTTCCTTTTATTCTTGCTTCATACTGCAGAAATGGCTCCACCAGAAACTTTAATCTGCTTAACAATCTGGTACCGTTCAGCTTGCAAAATTATGGCCCAGTATCTAAAAGCAGACATTTATTCTAATGACATTGTGGAATAGTTTCCAGAAAAGTTTACTATCACCTGGGACAGTGGCTTCAAGTCCCATCTAGGATGTATGTTCCTTTGTTGCTCATTCTCATTCTAGAAGTTATGCTTTTTTTCAATTCAAGTGACTGTCTTAATGGTATTGCAGAAAATCCATATATACCAAAACATACCTATTAAGTTTTAATTGCAATTTAATATCAGAGTGGCTACAAAATAACAATTTCTATTGCAATTGCTGATGGGTTTCTTGAAGTCCTTTCATCCATGTCATCAAAAGGGTAATTTTCTGCCTTTTATATTTCTTTGGACACTGACTTTACTGACAATTTAGGTGCTTCAGACCAAAAAAACAATGTTTACCTTTAAATATAGAACACAAGTGAGATTTAACTTATTTTTATTTAAAGATACTGCATTTTTTGGTATTATAGTGTATATTTTCCCTATGCAACATTAAAGTTACATATATCTATAGCAAATATTATTTAAGATAAATAAACAGGAATTATTTTACAATTTTGATAATATTGAACTGTACAACAATGGCATGAATTCATTGCAATATACACCTATGGATACATAAAACTGGGCAATAACACAAATGCACAATATAATTGATTACCTTATGATTAGAATATTACTTTTATTAGGTACTTTAGTATTGGGTGCAGTAGTTTAGTGGACTTAAAAAGTAACTAATTTAAAATTAATAAACCAAGTTAATTTACTTAGTCAACTCGATGCTAAAATCACTCAACTAAAAATAAAGTACTTTGTCCATGTGCTCCTATGGCGCAATCGGTCTGTGCGCGGTACTTATAAGACAGTATTTGTTGAACAATTCTGAGGTTGTGAATTCAAGCCTCACCTGGAGCAAATGTAATTTTTTTTCTAATGTCTTCAGTTAATGATTATCATCTGCTTCCTGAACATCCTGATATGAAGGCAGAAAAAAAACACAAACATGACTGTTTTTAAGTACCAGTACACACAGCTGCTTTGGTTCATATGCACTGTAAACATTACTTTAGTTAGTCATCAAAATGGAATGCAAAAGACTACCTCTTTATTGGTAAAAGAGTTGCATCAATCTGTTTTGCTGCAATGTAACATGAGGGTCCACACTATTAGGTCTGGATAGTACAATCACATTTCATGCTGGGATTTGTAAAGCAAAGAACACAAATAAACGACTTTCCTATATCGCAACAATTAATGATTATACTAATGAAAAAATCAGTTTCACTCAAAGATGTTACAAAGCCCCAGTGGCCTAATGGATACGGCACTGGCCTCCTAAGCCAGGGTTTGTGCTTTCAAGTCCCATCTGGGGTGATAGGCTTTATTTCATTAAAATAATGTTTTAGATGTTCCTTTTATTCTTGCTTCATACTGCAGAAATGGCTCCACCAGAAACTTTATTCTGCTTAACAATCTGGTACCGTTCAGCTTGCAAAATTATGGCCCAGTATCTAAAAGCAGACATTTATTCTAATGACATTGTGGAATAGTTTCCAGAAAAGTTTACTATCACCTGGGACAGTGGCTTCAAGTCCTATCTAGGATGTATGTTCCTTTGTTGCTCATTCTCATTCTAGAAGTTATGCTTTTTTTCAATTCAGGTGACTGTCTTAATGGTATTGCAGAAAATTCATATATACCAAAACATACCTATTAAGTTTTAATTGCAATTTAATATCAGAGTGGCTACAAAATAACAATTTCTATTGCAATTGCTGATGGGTTTCTTGAAGTCCTTTCATCCATGTCATCAAAAGGGTAATTTTCTGCCTTTTATATTTCTTTGGACACTGACTTTACTGACAATTTAGGTGCTTCAGACCAAAAAAACAATGTTTACCTTTAAATATAGAGCACAAGTGAGATTTAACTTATTTTTATTTAAAGATACTGCATTTTTTGGTATTATAGTGTATATTTTCCCTATGCAACATTAAAGTTACATATATCTATAGCAAATATTATTTAAGATAAATAAACAGGAATTATTTTACAATTTTGATAATATTGAACTGTACAACAATGGCATGAATTCATTGCAATATACACCTATGGATACATAAAACTGGGCAATAACACAAATGCACAATATAATTGATTACCTTATGATTAGAATATTACTTTTATTAGGTACTTTAGTATTGGGTGCAGTAGTTTAGTGGATTTAAAAAGTAACTAATTTAAAATTAATAAACCAAGTTAATTTACTTAGTCAACTCGATGCTAAAATCACTCAACTAAAAATAAAGCGCTTTGTACATGTGCTCCTGTGGCACAATCGGTCTGTGCGCAGGACTTATAAGACAGTATCTGTTGAGCAATCCTGAGGTTGTGAATTCAAGCCTCATCTGGAGCAAATGTAATTTTTTTTCTAATGTCTTCAGTTAATGATTATCATTTGCTTTCTGAACATCCTGATATGAAGGCAGAAAAAAAACACAAACATGACTGTTTTTAAGGTACCAGTACACACAGCTGCTTTGGTTCATATGCACTGTAAAAATTACTTTAGTTAGTCAACAAAATGTAATGCAAAAGACTACCTCTTTATTGGTAAAAGAGTTGCATCAATCTGTTTTGCTGCAATGTAACATGAGGGTCCACACTATTAGGGCTGGAAAGTACAATCACATTTCATGCTGGGATTTGTAAAGCAAAGAACACAAATAAACGGCTTTCCTATATCGCAACAATTAATGATTATACTAATGAAAAATCAGTTTCACTCAAAGATGTTACTAAGCCCCAGTGGCCTAATGGATAAGGGCCTGGCTTCCTAAGCCAGGGATTGTGGGTTCAAGTCACATCTGGGGTGATAGGCTTTATTTCATTAAAATAATTTTGGAGATGTTCCTTTCATTCTTGCTTCATACTGCACAAATGGCTCCACCAGAAACTTTTATCTGCTTATCAATCTGGAACTGTTCAGCTTGCAAAATTATGGCCCAGTATCTAAAAGCAGACATTTATCCTAATGACATTGTGGATTAGTTTTCTGAAAAGTTTACTATCACCTGGGACAGTGGCTTCAAGTCCCATCTAGGATGCATGTTCCTTTGTTGCTCATTCTCATTCTAGAAGTTATGCTTTTTTTCAATTCAGGTGACTGTCTTAATGGTATTGCAGAAAATCCATATATACCAAAACATACCTATTAAGTTTTAATTGCAATTTAATATCAGAGTGGCTACAAAATAACAATTTCTATTGCAATTGCTGATGGGTTTCTTGAAGTCCTTTCATCCATGTCATCAAAAGGGTAATTTTCTGCCTTTTATATTTCTTTGGACACTGACTTTACTGACAATTTAGGTGCTTCAGACCAAAAAAACAATGTTTACCTTTAAATATAGAGCACAAGTGAGATTTAACTTATTTTTATTTAAAGATACTGCATTTTTTGGTATTATAGTGTATATTTTCCCTATGCAACATTAAAGTTACATATATCTATAGCAAATATTATTTAAGATAAATAAACAGGAATTATTTTACAATTTTGATAATATTGAACTGTACAACAATGGCATGAATTCATTGCAATATACACCTATGGATACATAAAACTGGGCAATAACACAAATGCACAATATAATTGATTACCTTATGATTAGAATATTACTTTTATTAGGTACTTTAGTATTGGGTGCAGTAGTTTAGTGGACTTAAAAAGTAACTAATTTAAAATTAATAAACCAAGTTAATTTACTTAGTCAACTCGATGCTAAAATCACTCAACAAAAACTAAGTACTTTGTCCATGTGCTCCTGTGGCGCATTCGGTCTGTGCGCGGTACTTATAAGACAGTATCTGTTGAACAATTCTGAGGTTGTGAATTCAAGCCTCACCTGGAGCAAATGTAATTTTTTTTCTAATGTCTTCAGTTAATGATTATCATCTGCTTCCTGAACATCCTGATATGAAGGCAGAAAAAAAACACAAACATGACTGTTTTTAAGTACCAGTACACACAGCTGCTTTGGTTCATATGCACTGTAAACATTACTTTAGTTAGTCATCAAAATGGAATGCAAAAGACTACCTCTTTATTGGTAAAAGAGTTGCATCAATCTGTTTTGCTGCAATGTAACATGAGGGTCCACACTATTAGGTCTGGATAGTAAAATCACATTTCATGCTGGGATTTGTAAAGCAAAGAACACAAATAAATGACTTTCCTATATCGCAACAATTAATGATTATACTAATGAAAAAATCAGTTTCACTCAAAGATGTTACAAAGCCCCAGTGGCCTAATGGATACGGCACTGGCCTCCTAAGCCAGGGTTTGTGCTTTTAAGTCCCATCTCGGGTGATAGGCTTTATTTCATTAAAATAATGTTTTAGATGTTCCTTTTATTCTTGCTTCATACTGCAGAAATGGCTCCACCAGAAACTTTAATCTGCTTAACAATCTGGTACCGTTCAGCTTGCAAAATTATGGCCCAGTATCTAAAAGCAGACATTTATTCTAATGACATTGTGGAATAGTTTCCAGAAAAGTTTACTATCACCTGGGACAGTGGCTTCAAGTCCCATCTAGGATGTATGTTCCTTTGTTGCTCATTCTCATTCTAGAAGTTATGCTTTTTTTCAATTCAAGTGACTGTCTTAATGGTATTGCAGAAAATCCATATATACCAAAACATACCTATTAAGTTTTAATTGCAATTTAATATCAGAGTGGCTACAAAATAACAATTTCTATTGCAATTGCTGATGGGTTTCTTGAAGTCCTTTCATCCATGTCATCAAAAGGGTAATTTTCTGCCTTTTATATTTCTTTGGACACTGACTTTACTGACAATTTAGGTGCTTCAGACCAAAAAAACAATGTTTACCTTTAAATATAGAACACAAGTGAGATTTAACTTATTTTTATTTAAAGATACTGCATTTTTTGGTATTATAGTGTATATTTTCCCTATGCAACATTAAAGTTACATATATCTATAGCAAATATTATTTAAGATAAATAAACAGGAATTATTTTACAATTTTGATAATATTGAACTGTACAACAATGGCATGAATTCATTGCAATATACACCAATGGATACATAAAACTGGGCAATAACACAAATGCACAATATAATTGATTACCTTATGATTAGAATATTACTTTTATTAGGTACTTTAGTATTGGGTGCAGTAGTTTAGTGGACTTAAAAAGTAACTAATTTAAAATTAATAAACCAAGTTAATTTACTTAGTCAACTCGATGCTAAAATCACTCAACTAAAAATAAAGTACTTTGTCCATGTGCTCCTATGGCGCAATCGGTCTGTGCGCGGTACTTATAAGACAGTATTTGTTGAACAATTCTGAGGTTGTGAATTCAAGCCTCACCTGGAGCAAATGTAATTTTTTTTCTAATGTCTTCAGTTAATGATTATCATCTGCTTCCTGAACATCCTGATATGAAGGCAGAAAAAAAACACAAACATGACTGTTTTTAAGTACCAGTACACACAGCTGCTTTGGTTCATATGCACTGTAAACATTACTTTAGTTAGTCATCAAAATGGAATGCAAAAGACTACCTCTTTATTGGTAAAAGAGTTGCATCAATCTGTTTTGCTGCAATGTAACATGAGGGTCCACACTATTAGGTCTGGATAGTACAATCACATTTCATGCTGGGATTTGTAAAGCAAAGAACACAAATAAACGACTTTCCTATATCGCAACAATTAATGATTATACTAATGAAAAAATCAGTTTCACTCAAAGATGTTACAAAGCCCCAGTGGCCTAATGGATACGGCACTGGCCTCCTAAGCCAGGGTTTGTGCTTTCAAGTCCCATCTGGGGTGATAGGCTTTATTTCATTAAAATAATGTTTTAGATGTTCCTTTTATTCTTGCTTCATACTGCAGAAATGGCTCCACCAGAAACTTTATTCTGCTTAACAATCTGGTACCGTTCAGCTTGCAAAATTATGGCCCAGTATCTAAAAGCAGACATTTATTCTAATGACATTGTGGAATAGTTTCCAGAAAAGTTTACTATCACCTGGGACAGTGGCTTCAAGTCCTATCTAGGATGTATGTTCCTTTGTTGCTCATTCTCATTCTAGAAGTTATGCTTTTTTTCAATTCAGGTGACTGTCTTAATGGTATTGCAGAAAATTCATATATACCAAAACATACCTATTAAGTTTTAATTGCAATTTAATATCAGAGTGGCTACAAAATAACAATTTCTATTGCAATTGCTGATGGGTTTCTTGAAGTCCTTTCATCCATGTCATCAAAAGGGTAATTTTCTGCCTTTTATATTTCTTTGGACACTGACTTTACTGACAATTTAGGTGCTTCAGACCAAAAAAACAATGTTTACCTTTAAATATAGAGCACAAGTGAGATTTAACTTATTTTTATTTAAAGATACTGCATTTTTTGGTATTATAGTGTATATTTTCCCTATGCAACATTAAAGTTACATATATCTATAGCAAATATTATTTAAGATAAATAAACAGGAATTATTTTACAATTTTGATAATATTGAACTGTACAACAATGGCATGAATTCATTGCAATATACACCTATGGATACATAAAACTGGGCAATAACACAAATGCACAATATAATTGATTACCTTATGATTAGAATATTACTTTTATTAGGTACTTTAGTATTGGGTGCAGTAGTTTAGTGGATTTAAAAAGTAACTAATTTAAAATTAATAAACCAAGTTAATTTACTTAGTCAACTCGATGCTAAAATCACTCAACTAAAAATAAAGCGCTTTGTACATGTGCTCCTGTGGCACAATCGGTCTATGCGCAGGACTTATAAGACAGTATCTGTTGAGCAATCCTGAGGTTGTGAATTCAAGCCTCATCTGGAGCAAATGTAATTTTTTTTCTAATGTCTTCAGTTAATGATTATCATTTGCTTCCTGAACATCCTGATATGAAGGCAGAAAAAAAACACAAACATGACTGTTTTTAAGGTACCAGTACACACAGCTGCTTTGGTTCATATGCACTGTAAAAATTACTTTAGTTAGTCAACAAAATGTAATGCAAAAGACTACCTCTTTATTGGTAAAAGAGTTGCATCAATCTGTTTTGCTGCAATGTAACATGAGGGTCCACACTATTAGGGCTGGAAAGTACAATCACATTTCATGCTGGGATTTGTAAAGCAAAGAACACAAATAAACGGCTTTCCTATATCGCAACAATTAATGATTATACTAATGAAAAAATCAGTTTCACTCAAAGATGTTACTAAGCCCCAGTGGCCTAATGGATAAGGGCCTGGCTTCCTAAGCCAGGGATTGTGGGTTCAAGTCACATCTGGGGTGATAGGCTTTATTTCATTAAAATAATTTTGGAGATGTTCCTTTCATTCTTGCTTCATACTGCACAAATGGCTCCACCAGAAACTTTTATCTGCTTATCAATCTGGAACTGTTCAGCTTGCAAAATTATGGCCCAGTATCTAAAAGCAGACATTTATCCTAATGACATTGTGGATTAGTTTTCTGAAAAGTTTACTATCACCTGGGACAGTGGCTTCAAGTCCCATCTAGGATGCATGTTCCTTTGTTGCTCATTCTCATTCTAGAAGTTATGCTTTTTTTCAATTCAGGTGACTGTCTTAATGGTATTGCAGAAAATCCATATATACCAAAACATACCTATTAAGTTTTAATTGCAATTTAATATCAGAGTGGCTACAAAATAACAATTTCTATTGCAATTGCTGATGGGTTTCTTGAAGTCCTTTCATCCATGTCATCAAAAGGGTAATTTTCTGCCTTTTATATTTCTTTGGACACTGACTTTACTGACAATTTAGGTGCTTCAGACCAAAAAAACAATGTTTACCTTTAAATATAGAGCACAAGTGAGATTTAACTTATTTTTATTTAAAGATACTGCATTTTTTGGTATTATAGTGTATATTTTCCCTATGCAACATTAAAGTTACATATATCTATAGCAAATATTATTTAAGATAAATAAACAGGAATTATTTTACAATTTTGATAATATTGAACTGTACAACAATGGCATGAATTCATTGCAATATACACCTATGGATACATAAAACTGGGCAATAACACAAATGCACAATATAATTGATTACCTTATGATTAGAATATTACTTTTATTAGGTACTTTAGTATTGGGTGCAGTAGTTTAGTGGATTTAAAAAGTAACTAATTTAAAATTAATAAACCAAGTTAATTTACTTAGTCAACTCGATGCTAAAATCACTCAACTAAAAATAATGCGCTTTGACCATGTGTTCCAGTGGCGCAATCGGTCTGTGTGCAGAACTTATAAGGCAGTATCTGTTGAGCAATGCTGAGGTTGTGAGTTCAAGCCTCACCTGGAGCAAATATAATTTTTTTTCTAATGTCATCAGTTAATGATTATCATCTGCTTCCTGAACATCCTGATATGAAGGCAGAAAAAAAACACAAACATGACTGTTTTTAAGTACCAGTACACACAGCTGCTTTGGTTCATATGCACTGTAAACATTACTTTAGTTAGTCATCAAAATGGAATGCAAAAGACTACCTCTTTATTGGTAAAAGAGTTGCATCAATCTGTTTTGCTGCAATGTAACATGAGGGTCCACACTATTAGGTCTGGATAGTACAATCACATTTCATGCTGGGATTTGTAAAGCAAAGAACACAAATAAATGACTTTCCTATATCGCAACAATTAATGATTATAGTAATGAAAAAATCAGTTTCACTCAAAGATGTTACTTAGCCCCAGTGGCCGAATGGATAAGGCACTGGCCTCCTAACCCAGTTATTATTTCATTAAAATAATTTTGGAGATATTCCTTTCATTCTTGCTTCATACTGCACAAATGGCTCCACCAGAAACTTTTATCTCCTTATCAATCCGGAACTGTTCAGCTTGCAAAATTATGGCCCAGTATCTAAAAGCAGACATTTATCCTAATGACATTGTGGATTAGTTTTCTGAAAAGTTTACTATCACCTGGGACAGTGGCTTCAAGTCCCATCTAGGATGCATGTTCCTTTGTTGCTCATTCTCATTCTAGAAGTTATGCTTTTTTTCAATTCAGGTGACTGTCTTAATGGTATTGCAGAAAATCCATATATACCAAAACATACCTATTAAGTTTTAATTGCAATTTAATATCAGAGTGGCTACAAAATAACAATTTCTATTGCAATTGCTGATGGGTTTCTTGAAGTCCTTTCATCCATGTCATCAAAAGGGTAATTTTCTGCCTTTTATATTTCTTTGGACACTGACTTTACTGACAATTTAGGTGCTTCAGACCAAAAAAACAATGTTTGCCTTTAAATATAGAGCACAAGTGAGATTTAACTTATTTTTATTTAAAGATACTGCATTTTTTGGTATTATAGTGTATATTTTCCCTATGCAACATTAAAGTTACATATATCTATACCAAATATTATTTAAGATAAATAAACAGGAATTATTTTACAATTTTGATAATATTGTACTGTACAACAATGGCATGAATTCATTGCAATATACACCTATGGATACATAAAACTGGGCAATAACACAAATGCACAATATAATTGATTACCTTATGATTAGAATATTACTTTTATTAGGTACTTTAGTATTGGGTGCAGTAGTTTAGTGGACTTAAAAAGTAACTAATTTAAAATTAATAAACCAAGTTAATTTACTTAGTCAACTCGATGCTAAAATCACTCAACAAAAACTAAGTACTTTGTCCATGTGCTCCTGTGGCGCATTCGGTCTGTGCGCGGTACTTATAAGACAGTATCTGTTGAACAATTCTGAGGTTGTGAATTCAAGCCTCACCTGGAGCAAATGTAATTTTTTTTCTAATGTCTTCAGTTAATGATTATCATCTGCTTCCTGAACATCCTGATATGAAGGCAGAAAAAAAACACAAACATGACTGTTTTTAAGTACCAGTACACACAGCTGCTTTGGTTCATATGCACTGTAAACATTACTTTAGTTAGTCATCAAAATGGAATGCAAAAGACTACCTCTTTATTGGTAAAAGAGTTGCATCAATCTGTTTTGCTGCAATGTAACATGAGGGTCCACACTATTAGGTCTGGATAGTAAAATCACATTTCATGCTGGGATTTGTAAAGCAAAGAACACAAATAAATGACTTTCCTATATCGCAACAATTAATGATTATACTAATGAAAAAATCAGTTTCACTCAAAGATGTTACAAAGCCCCAGTGGCCTAATGGATACGGCACTGGCCTCCTAAGCCAGGGTTTGTGCTTTCAAGTCCCATCTCGGGTGATAGGCTTTATTTCATTAAAATAATGTTTTAGATGTTCCTTTTATTCTTGCTTCATACTGCAGAAATGGCTCCACCAGAAACTTTAATCTGCTTAACAATCTGGTACCGTTCAGCTTGCAAAATTATGGCCCAGTATCTAAAAGCAGACATTTATTCTAATGACATTGTGGAATAGTTTCCAGAAAAGTTTACTATCACCTGGGACAGTGGCTTCAAGTCCCATCTAGGATGTATGTTCCTTTGTTGCTCATTCTCATTCTAGAAGTTATGCTTTTTTTCAATTCAAGTGACTGTCTTAATGGTATTGCAGAAAATCCATATATACCAAAACATACCTATTAAGTTTTAATTGCAATTTAATATCAGAGTGGCTACAAAATAACAATTTCTATTGCAATTGCTGATGGGTTTCTTGAAGTCCTTTCATCCATGTCATCAAAAGGGTAATTTTCTGCCTTTTATATTTCTTTGGACACTGACTTTACTGACAATTTAGGTGCTTCAGACCAAAAAAACAATGTTTACCTTTAAATATAGAACACAAGTGAGATTTAACTTATTTTTATTTAAAGATACTGCATTTTTTGGTATTATAGTGTATATTTTCCCTATGCAACATTAAAGTTACATATATCTATAGCAAATATTATTTAAGATAAATAAACAGGAATTATTTTACAATTTTGATAATATTGAACTGTACAACAATGGCATGAATTCATTGCAATATACACCTATGGATACATAAAACTGGGCAATAACACAAATGCACAATATAATTGATTACCTTATGATTAGAATATTACTTTTATTAGGTACTTTAGTATTGGGTGCAGTAGTTTAGTGGACTTAAAAAGTAACTAATTTAAAATTAATAAACCAAGTTAATTTACTTAGTCAACTCGATGCTAAAATCACTCAACTAAAAATAAAGTACTTTGTCCATGTGCTCGTATGGCGCAATCGGTCTGTGCGCGGTACTTATAAGACAGTATTTGTTGAACAATTCTGAGGTTGTGAATTCAAGCCTCACCTGGAGCAAATGTAATTTTTTTTCTAATGTCTTCAGTTAATGATTATCATCTGCTTCCTGAACATCCTGATATGAAGGCAGAAAAAAAACACAAACATGACTGTTTTTAAGTACCAGTACACACAGCTGCTTTGGTTCATATGCACTGTAAACATTACTTTAGTTAGTCATCAAAATGGAATGCAAAAGACTACCTCTTTATTGGTAAAAGAGTTGCATCAATCTGTTTTGCTGCAATGTAACATGAGGGTCCACACTATTAGGTCTGGATAGTACAATCACATTTCATGCTGGGATTTGTAAAGCAAAGAACACAAATAAACGACTTTCCTATATCGCAACAATTAATGATTATACTAATGAAAAAATCAGTTTCACTCAAAGATGTTACAAAGCCCCAGTGGCCTAATGGATACGGCACTGGCCTCCTAAGCCAGGGTTTGTGCTTTCAAGTCCCATCTGGGGTGATAGGCTTTATTTCATTAAAATAATGTTTTAGATGTTCCTTTTATTCTTGCTTCATACTGCAGAAATGGCTCCACCAGAAACTTTATTCTGCTTAACAATCTGGTACCGTTCAGCTTGCAAAATTATGGCCCAGTATCTAAAAGCAGACATTTATTCTAATGACATTGTGGAATAGTTTCCAGAAAAGTTTACTATCACCTGGGACAGTGGCTTCAAGTCCTATCTAGGATGTATGTTCCTTTGTTGCTCATTCTCATTCTAGAAGTTATGCTTTTTTTCAATTCAGGTGACTGTCTTAATGGTATTGCAGAAAATTCATATATACCAAAACATACCTATTAAGTTTTAATTGCAATTTAATATCAGAGTGGCTACAAAATAACAATTTCTATTGCAATTGCTGATGGGTTTCTTGAAGTCCTTTCATCCATGTCATCAAAAGGGTAATTTTCTGCCTTTTATATTTCTTTGGACACTGACTTTACTGACAATTTAGGTGCTTCAGACCAAAAAAACAATGTTTACCTTTAAATATAGAGCACAAGTGAGATTTAACTTATTTTTATTTAAAGATACTGCATTTTTTGGTATTATAGTGTATATTTTCCCTATGCAACATTAAAGTTACATATATCTATAGCAAATATTATTTAAGATAAATAAACAGGAATTATTTTACAATTTTGATAATATTGAACTGTACAACAATGGCATGAATTCATTGCAATATACACCTATGGATACATAAAACTGGGCAATAACACAAATGCACAATATAATTGATTACCTTATGATTAGAATATTACTTTTATTAGGTACTTTAGTATTGGGTGCAGTAGTTTAGTGGATTTAAAAAGTAACTAATTTAAAATTAATAAACCAAGTTAATTTACTTAGTCAACTCGATGCTAAAATCACTCAACTAAAAATAATGCACTTTGACCATGTGCTCCTGTGGCGCAATCAGTCTGTGCGCAGGACTTATAAGGCAGTATCTGTTGAGCAATGCTGAGGTTGTGAGTACAAGCCTCACCTGGAGCAAATGTAATTTTTTTTCTAATGTCATCAGTTAATGATTATCGTCTGCTTCCTGAACATCCTGATATAAAGGCAGAAAAAAAACACAAAAATGACTGTTTTTAAGTACCAGTACACACAGCTGCTTTGGTTCATATGCACTGTAAACATTATTTTAGTTAGTCAACAAAATGGAATGCAAAAGACTACCTCTTTATTGGTAAAAGAGTTGCATCAATCTGTTTTGCTGCAATGTAACATGAGGGTCCACACTATTAGGTCTGGATAGTACAATCACATTTCATGCTGGGATTTGTAAAGCAAAGAACACAAATAAACGGCTTTCCTATATCGCAACAATTAATGATTATACTAATGAAAAAATCAGTTTCACTCAAAGATGTTACAAAGCCCCAGTGGCCTAATGGATAAGGCACTGGCCTCCTAAGCCAGGGATTGTGGGTTCAAGTCCCATCTGGGGTGATAGGCTTTATTTCATTAAAATAATTTTGGAGATGTCCTTTCATTCTTGCTTCATACTGCACAAATGGCTCCACCAGAAACTTTTATCTGCTTATCAATCCGGAACTGTTCAGCTTGCAAAATTATGGCCCAGTATCTAAAAGCAGACATTTATCCTAATGACATTGTGGATTAGTTTTCTGAAAAGTTTACTATCACCTGGGACAGTGGCTTCAAGTCCCATCTAGGATGCATGTTCCTTTGTTGCTCATTCTCATTCTAGAAGTTATGCTTTTTTTCAGTGCAGGTGACTGTCTTAATGGTATTGCAGAAAATCCATATATACCAAAACATACCTATTAAGTTTTAATTGCAATTTAATATCAGAGTGGCTACAAAATAACAATGTCTATTGCAATTGCTGATGGGTTTCTTGAAGTCCTTTCATCCATGTCATCAAAAGGGTAATTTTCTGCCTTTTATATTTCTTTGGACACTGACTTTACTGACAATTTAGGTGCTTCAGACCAAAAAAACAATGTTTACCTTTAAATATAGAGCACAAGTGAGATTTAACTTATTTTTATTTAAAGATACTGCATTTTTTGATATTATAGTGTATATTTTCCATATGCAACATTAAAGTTACATATATCTATAGCAAATATTATTTAAGATAAATAAACAGGAATTATTTTACAATTTGGATAATATTGAACTGTACAACAATGGCATGAATTCATTGCAATATAGACCTATGGATACATAAAACTGGGCAATAACACAAATGCACAATATAATTGATTACCTTATGATTAGAATATTACTTTTATTAGGTACTTTAGTATTGGGTGCAGTAGTTTAGTGGACTTAAAAAGTAACTAATTTAAAATTAATAAACCAAGTTAATTTACTTAGTCAACTCGATGCTAAAATCACTCAACTAAAAATAAAGTACTTTGTCTATGTGCTCCTGTGGCGCAATCGGTCTGTGCGCGGTACTTATAAGACAGTATCTGTTGAACAATTCTGAGATTGTGAATTCAAGCCTCACCTGGAGCAAATGTAATTTTTTTTCTAATGTCATCAGTTAATGATTATCATCTGCTTCCTGAACATCCTGATATGAAGGCAGAAAAAAAACACAAACATGACTGTTTTTAAGTACCAGTACACACAGCTGCTTTGGTTCATATGCACTGTAAACATTACTTTAGTTAGTCATCAAAATGGAATGCAATAGACTACCTCTTTATTGGTAAAAGAGTTGCATCAATCTGTTTTGCTGCAATGTAACATGAGGGTCCACACTATTAGGTCTGGATAGTACAATCACATTTCATGCTGGGATTTGTAAAGCAAAGAACACAAATAAACGACTTTCCTATATCGCAACAATTAATGATTATACTAATGAAAAAATCAGTTTCACTCAAAGATGTTACAAAGCCCCAGTGGCCTAATGGATACGGCACTGGCCTCCTAAGCCAGGGTTTGTGCTTTCAAGTCCCATCTGGGGTGATAGGCTTTATTTCATTAAAATAATGTTTTAGATGTTCCTTTTATTCTTGCTTCATACTGCAGAAATGGCTCCACCAGAAACTTTATTCTGCTTAACAATCTGGTACCGTTCAGCTTGCAAAATTATGGCCCAGTATCTAAAAGCAGACATTTATTCTAATGACATTGTGGAATAGTTTCCAGAAAAGTTTACTATCACCTGGGACAGTGGCTTCAAGTCCCATCTAGGATGTATGTTCCTTTGTTGCTCATTCTCATTCTAGAAGTTATGCTTTTTTTCAATTCAGGTGACTGTCTTAATGGTATTGCAGAAAATTCATATATACCAAAACATACCTATTAAGTTTTAATTGCAATTTAATATCAGAGTGGCTACAAAATAACAATTTCTATTGCAATTGCTGATGGGTTTCTTGAAGTCCTTTCATCCATGTCATCAAAAGGGTAATTTTCTGCCTTTTATATTTCTTTGGACACTGACTTTACTGACAATTTAGGTGCTTCAGACCAAAAAAACAATGTTTACCTTTAAATATAGAGCACAAGTGAGATTTAACTTATTTTTATTTAAAGATACTGCATTTTTTGGTATTATAGTGTATATTTTCCCTATGCAACATTAAAGTTACATATATCTATAGCAAATATTATTTAAGATAAATAAACAGGAATTATTTTACAATTTTGATAATATTGAACTGTACAACAATGGCATGAATTCATTGCAATATACACCTATGGATACATAAAACTGGGCAATAACACAAATGCACAATATAATTGATTACCTTATGATTAGAATATTACTTTTATTAGGTACTTTAGTATTGGGTGCAGTAGTTTAGTGGATTTAAAAAGTAACTAATTTAAAATTAATAAACCAAGTTAATTTACTTAGTCCACTCGATGCTAAAATCACTCAACTAAAAATAATGCACTTTGACCATGTGCTCCTGTGGCGCAATCAGTCTGTGCGCAGGACTTATAAGGCAGTATCTGTTGAGCAATGCTGAGGTTGTGAGTACAAGCCTCACCTGGAGCAAATGTAATTTTTTTTCTAATGTCATCAGTTAATGATTATCGTCTGCTTCCTGAACATCCTGATATGAAGGCAGAAAAAAAACACAAAAATGACTGTTTTTAAGTACCAGTACACACAGCTGCTTTGGTTCATATGCACTGTAAACATTACTTTAGTTAGTCAACAAAATGGAATGCAAAAGACTACCTCTTTATTGGTAAAAGAGTTGCATCAATCTGTTTTGCTGCAATGTAACATGAGGGTCCACACTATTAGGTCTGGATAGTACAATCACATTTCATGCTGGGATTTGTAAAGCAAAGAACACAAATAAACGGCTTTCCTATATCGCAACAATTAATGATTATACTAATGAAAAAATCAGTTTCACTCAAAGATGTTACTAAGCCCCAGTGGCCTAATGGATAAGGCACTGGCATCCTAAGCCAGGGATTGTGGGTTCAAGTCCCATCTGGGGTGATAGGCTTTATTTCATTAAAATTATTTTGGAGATGTCCTTTCATTCTTGCTTCATACTGCACAAATGGCTCCACCAGAAACTTTTATCTGCTTATCAATCCGGAACTGTTCAGCTTGCAAAATTATGGCCCAGTATCTAAAAGCAGACATTTATCCTAATGACATTGTGGATTAGTTTTCTGAAAAGTTTACTATCACCTGGGACAGTGGCTTCAAGTCCCATCTAGGATGCATGTTCCTTTGTTGCTCATTCTCATTCTAGAAGTTATGCTTTTTTTCAGTGCAGGTGACTGTCTTAATGGTATTGCAGAAAATCCATATATACCAAAACATACCTATTAAGTTTTAATTGCAATTTAATATCAGAGTGGCTACAAAATAACAATGTCTATTGCAATTGCTGATGGGTTTCTTGAAGTCCTTTCATCCATGTCATCAAAAGGGTAATTTTCTGCCTTTTATATTTCTTTGGACACTGACTTTACTGACAATTTAGGTGCTTCAGACCAAAAAAACAATGTTTACCTTTAAATATAGAGCACAAGTGAGATTTAACTTATTTTTATTTAAAGATACTGCATTTTTTGATATTATAGTGTATATTTTCCATATGCAACATTAAAGTTACATATATCTATAGCAAATATTATTTAAGATAAATAAACAGGAATTATTTTACAATTTGGATAATATTGAACTGTACAACAATGGCATTAATTCATTGCAATATACACCTATGGATACATAAAACTGGGCAATAACACAAATGCACAATATAATTGATTACCTTATGATTAGAATATTACTTTTATTAGGTACTTTAGTATTGGGTGCAGTAGTTTAGTGGACTTAAAAAGTAACTAATTTAAAATTAATAAACCAAGTTAATTTACTTAGTCAACTCGATGCTAAAATCACTCAACTAAAAATAAAGTACTTTGTCCATGTGCTCCTGTGGCGCAATCGGTCTGTGCGCGGTACTTATAAGACAGTATCTGTTGAACAATTCTGAGATTGTGAATTCAAGCCTCACCTGGAGCAAACGTAATTTTTTTTCTAATGTCATCAGTTAATGATTATCATCTGCTTCCTGAACATCCTGATAAGAAGGCAGAAAAAAAACACAAACATGACTGTTTTTAAGTACCAGTACACACAGCTGCTTTGGTTCATATGCACTGTAAACATTACTTTAGTTAGTCATCAAAATGGAATGCAAAAGACTACCTCTTTATTGGTAAAAGTGTTGCATCAATCTGTTTTGCTGCAATGTAACATGAGGGTCCACACTATTAGGTCTGGATAGTACAATCACATTTCATGCTGGGATTTGTAAAGCAAAGAACACAAATAAACGACTTTCCTATATCGCAACAATTAATGATTATACTAATGAAAAAATCAGTTTCACTCAAAGAAGTTACAAAGCCCCAGTGGCCTAATGGATACGGCACTGGCCTCTTAAGCCAGGGTTTGTGGTTTCAAGTCCCATCTGGGGTGATAGGCTTTATTTCATTAAAATAATGTTTTAGATGTTCCTTTTATTCTTGCTTCATACTGCAGAAATGGCTCCACCAGAAACTTTAATCTGCTTAACAATCTGGTACCGTTCAGCTTGCAAAATTATGGCCCAGTATCTAAAAGCAGACATTTATTCTAATGACATTGTGGAATAGTTTCCAGAAAAGTTTACTATCACCTGGGACAGTGGCTTCAAGTCCCATCTAGGATGTATGTTCCTTTGTTGCTCATTCTCATTCTAGAAGTTATGCTTTTTTTCAATTCAGGTGACTGTCTTAATGGTATTGCAGAAAATCCATATATACCAAAACATACCTATTAAGTTTTAATTGCAATTTAATATCAGAGTGGCTACAAAATAACAATTTCTATTGCAATTGCTGATGGGTTTCTTGAAGTCCATTCATCCATGTCATCAAAAGGGTAATTTTCTGCTTTTTATATTTCTTTGGACACTGACTTTACTGACAATTTAGGTGCTACAGACCAAAAAAACAATGTTTACCTTTAAATATAGAGCACATGTGAGATTTAACTTATTTTTTTTTAAAGATACTGCATTTTTTGTTATTATAGTGTATATTTTCCCTATGCAACATTAAAGTTACATAAATCTATAGCAATTATTATTTAAGATAAATAAACAGGAATTATTTTACAATTTTGATAATATTGAACTGTACAACAATGGCATGAATTCATTGCAATATACACCTGTGGATACATAAAACTGGGCAATAACACAAATGCACATATAATTGATTATCTTATGATTAGAATATTACTTTTATTAGGTACTTTAGTATTGGGTGCAGTAGTTTAGTGGATTTAAAAAGTAACTAATTTAAAATTAATAAACCAAGTTAATTTCCTTAGTCAACTCGATGCTAAAGTCACTCAACTAAAAATAAGCCTCTTTGACCATGCACTCCTGTGGCACAATCAGTAAGTGCGCGGTACTTATAAGATAGTATCTGTAGAGTAATGCTGAGGTTGTGAGTTCAAACCTCACCTAGAACAAATGTAATTTTTTTTCTAATGTCATCAGTTAATGATTATTATCTGCTACCTGAACATCCTGATATGAAGGCAGAAAAAAAAAAAAAACATGACTGTTTTTAAGGTACCAGTACACACATCTGCTTTGGTTCATATGCCCTGTAAACATTACTTTAGTTAGTCAACAAAATGGAATGCAAAAGACTACCTCTTTATTGGTAAAAGAGTTGCATCAATCTGTTTTGCTGCAATGTAACATGAGGTTCCACACTATTAGGTCTGGTTAGTACAATCACATTTCATGCTGGGATTTGTAAAGCAAAGAACACAAATAAACGGCTTTCCTATATCGCAACAATTAATGATTATACTAATGAAAAAATCAGTTTCACACAAAGATGTTACCAAGCCCCAGTGGCCTAATGGATAAGGCACTGGCCTATTAAGCTGGTGATTGTGGTTTCAAGTTATCTGGGGTGATAGGCTTTATTTCATCCATTTAATTACTGGAGATGTTCCTTTGATACTGCACAAATGGCTCCACCAGAAACTTTTATCTGCTTAACAATCCGGTACTGTTTAGCTTGCAAAATTATGGCCCAGTATCTAAAAGCAGACAATTATCCTAATGACATTGTGGATTAGTTTCCAGATAAGTTTACTATCACCTGGGACAGTGGCTTCAAGTCCCATCTAGGATGCATGTTCCTTTGTTGCTAATTCTCATTCTAGAAGTTATGCTTTTTTTCAATGCAGGTGACTGTATTAATGGTATTGCAGAAAATCCATATATACCAAAACATACCTATTAAATTTTAATTGCAATTTAATACCAGAGTGGCTAGAAAATAACAATGTCTATGGCAATTGCTGATGGGTTTCTTGAAGTCCTTTCATCCAAGTCATCAAAAGGGTAATTTTCTGCTTTTTATATTTCTTTGGACACTGACTTTACTGACAATTTAGGTGCTACAGACCAAAAAAACAATGTTTACCTTTAAATATAGAGCACATGTGAGATTTAACTTATTTTTATTTCTAGATACTGCACTTTTTGGTATTATAGTGTATATTTTCCCTATGCAACATTAAAGTTACATATATCTATAGCAAATATTATTTAAGATAAATAAACAGGAATTATTTTACAATTTTGATAATATTGAACTGTACAACAATGGCATGAATTCATTGCAATATACACCTATGGATACATAAAACTGGGCAATAACACAAATGCACAATATAATTGATTACCTTATGATTAGAATATTACTTTTATTAGGTACTTTAGTATTGGGTGCAGTTATTTAGTGGATTTAAAAAGTAACTAATTTAAAATTAATAAACCAAGTTAATTTCCTTAGTCAACTCGATTCTAAAATCACTCAACTAAAAATAATGCACTTTGAGCGTGCTCTCCTGTGGCGCAATCGGTCAGCGCGCGGTACTTATAAGACAGTATCTGTTGAGCAATGCCGAGGTTTCGAATTCAAGCCTCACCTTGAGCAAATGTAATTTTTTTTCTAATGTCATCAGTTAATGATTATCATTTGCTACCTGAACATCCTGATATGAAGGCAGAAAAAAAAACACAAACATGACTGTTTTTAAGGTACCAGTACACACATCTGCTTTGGTTCATATGCACTGTAAACATTCCTTTAGTTAGTCAACAAAATGTAATGCAAAAGACTACCTCTTTATTGGTAAAAGAGTTGCATCAATCTGTTTTGATGCAATGTAACATGAGGTTCCACACTATTAGGTCTGGTTAGTACAATCACATTTCATGCTGGGATTTGTAAAGCAAAAAACACAAATAAATGGCTTTCCTATATCACAACAATTAATGATTATACTAATGAAAAAATCAGTTCCACTTAAAGATGTTACTGAGCTCCAGTGGCCTAATGGATAAGGCACTGGCCTCCTAAGCCCGGGATTGTGAGTTCAAGTCCCATCTGGGGTGATAGGCTTTATTTCATTAAAATAATTTTGGAGATGTTCCTTTTATTCTTGCTTGATACTGCACAAATGGCTCCACCAGAAACTTTTATCTGCTTAGCAATCCGGTACTGTTTAGCTTGCAAAATTATGGCCCAGTATCTAAAAGCAGACATTTATCCTAATGTCATTGTGGGTTAGTTTCCGGATAAGTTTACTATCACCTGGGACAGTGGCTTCAAGTCCCATCTAGGATGCATGTTCCTTTGTTGCTCATTCTCATTCTAGAAGTTATGCTTTTTTTCAATGCAGGTGACTGTCTTAATGGTATTGCATGAAATCTATATGTACCAAAACATACCTATTAAGTTTTAATTGCAATTTAATATCAGAGTGGCTACAAAATAACAATTTCTATGGCAATTGCTGATGGGTTTCTTGAAGTCCTTTCATCCTTGTCATCAAAAGGGTAATTTTCTGCTTTTTATATTTCTTTGGACACTGACTTTACTGACAATTTATGTGCTACAGACCAAAAAAACAATGTTTACCTTTAATTATAGAGCACATGTGAGATTTAACTTATTTTTATTTAAAGATACTGCATTTTTTGGTATTATAGTGTATATTTTCACTATGCAACATTAAAGTTACATATATCTATAGCAAATATTATTTAAGATAAATAAACAGGAATTATTTTACAATTTTGATAATATTGAAATGTACAACAATGGCATGAATTCATTGAAATATACACCTATGGATACATAAAACTGGGCAATAACACAAATGCACAATATAATTGATTACCTTATGATTAGAATATTACTTTTATTAGGTACTTTAGTATTGGGTGCAGTAGTTTAGTGGACTTAAAAAGTAACTAATTTAAAATTAATAAACCAAGTTAATTTACTTAGTCAACTCGAAGCTAAAATCCCTCAACTAAAAATAAAGTACTTTGTCCATGTGCTCCTGTGGCGCAATCGGTCGGTGCACGGTACTTATAAGACAGTATCTGTTGAACAATTCTGAGATTGTGAATTCAAGCCTCACCTGGAGCAAATGTAATTTTTTTTCTAATGTCATCAGTTAATGATTATCATCTGCTTCCTGAATATCCTGATAAGAAGGCAGAAAAAAAACACAAACATGACTGTTTTTAAGTACCAGTACACACAGCTGCTTTGGTTCATATGCACTGTAAACATTACTTTAGTTAGTCATCAAAATGGAATGCAAAAGACTACCTCTTTATTGGTAAAAGAGTTGCATCAATCTGTTTTGCTGCAATGTAACATGAGGGTCCACACTATTAGGTCTGGATAGTACAATCACATTTCATGCTGGGATTTGTAAAGCAAAGAACACAAATAAACGACTTTCCTATATCGCAACAATTAATGATTATACTAATGAAAAAATCAGTTTCACTCAAAGATGTTACAAAGCCCCAGTGGCCTAATGGATACGGCACTGGCCTCTTAAGCCAGGGTTTGTGCTTTCAAGTCCCATCTGGGGTGATAGGCTTTATTTCATTAAAATAATGTTTTAGATGTTCCTTTTATTCTTGCTTCATACTGCAGAAATGGCTCCACCAGAAACTTTAATCTGCTTAACAATCTGGTACCGTTCAGCTTGCAAAATTATGGCCCAGTATCTAAAAGCAGACATTTATTCTAATGACATTGTGGAATAGTTTCCAGAAAAGTTTACTATCACCTGGGACAGTGGCTTCAAGTCCCATCTAGGATGTATGTTCCTTTGTTGCTCATTCTCATTCTAGAAGTTATGCTTTTTTTCAATTCAGGTGACTGTCTTAATGGTATTGCAGAAAATCCATATATACCAAAACATACCTATTAAGTTTTAATTGCAATTTAATATCAGAGTGGCTACAAAATAACAATTTCTATTGCAATTGCTGATGGGTTTCTTGAAGTCCTTTCATCCATGTCATCAAAAGGGTAATTTTCTGCTTTTTATATTTCTTTGGACACTGACTTTACTGACAATTTAGGTGCTACAGACCAAAAAAACAATGTTTACCTTTAAATATAGAGCACATGTGAGATTTAACTTATTTTTTTTTAAAGATACTGCATTTTTTGTTATTATAGTGTATATTTTCCCTATGCAACATTAAAGTTACATATATCTATAGCAAATATTATTTAAGATAAATAAACAGGAATTATTTTACAATTTTGATAATATTGAACTGTACAACAATGGCATGAATTCATTGCAATATACACCTGTGGATACATAAAACTGGGCAATAACACAAATGCACATATATTTGATTATCTTATGATTAGAATATTACTTTTATTAGGTACTTTAGTATTGGGTGCAGTAGTTTAGTGGATTTAAAAAGTAACTAATTTAAAATTAATAAACCAAGTTAATTTCCTTAGTCAACTCGATGCTAAAGTCACTCAACTAAAAATAATGCACTTTGACCATGCACTCCTGTGGCACAATCAGTAAGTGCGCGGTACTTATAAGATAGTATCTGTTGAGTAATGCTGAGGTTGTGAGTTCAAACCTCACCTAGAACAAATGTAATTTTTTTTCTAATGTCATCAGTTAATGATTATTATCTGCTACCTGAACATCCTGATATGAAGGCAGAAAAAAAAAACAAACATGACTGTTTTTAAGGTACCAGTACACACATCTGCTTTGGTTCATATGCCCTGTAAACATTACTTTAGTTAGTCAACAAAATGGAATGCAAAAGACTACCTCTTTATTGGTAAAAGAGTTGCATCAATCTGTTTTGCTGCAATGTAACATGAGGTTCCACACTATTAGGTCTGGTTAGTACAATCACATTTCATGCTGGGATTTGTAAAGCAAAGAACACAAATAAACGGCTTTCCTATATCGCAACAATTAATGATTATACTAATGAAAAAATCAGTTTCACACAAAGATGTTACCAAGCCCCAGTGGCCTAATGGATAAGGCACTAGCCTATTAAGCTGGTGATTGTGGTTTCAAGTTATCTGGGGTGATAGGCTTTATTTCATCCATTTAATTACTGGAGATGTTCCTTTGATACTGCACAAATGGCTCCACCAGAAACTTTTATCTGCTTAACAATCCGGTACTGTTTAGCTTGCAAAATTATGGCCCAGTATCTAAAAGCAGACAATTATCCTAATGACATTGTGGATTAGTTTCCAGATAAGTTTACTATCACCTGGGACAGTGGCTTCAAGTCCCATCTAGGATGCATGTTCCTTTGTTGCTAATTCTCATTCTAGAAGTTATGCTTTTTTTCAATGCAGGTGACTGTATTAATGGTATTGCAGAAAATCCATATATACCAAAACATACCTATTAAATTTTAATTGCAATTTAATACCAGAGTGGCTAGAAAATAACAATGTCTATGGCAATTGCTGATGGGTTTCTTGAAGTCCTTTCATCCAAGTCATCAAAAGGGTAATTTTCTGCTTTTTATATTTCTTTGGACACTGACTTTACTGACAATTTAGGTGCTACAGACCAAAAAAACAATGTTTACCTTTAAATATAGAGCACATGTGAGATTTAACTTATTTTTATTTCTAGATACTGCACTTTTTGGTATTATAGTGTATATTTTCCCTATGCAACATTAAAGTTACATATATCTATAGCAAATATTATTTAAGATAAATAAACAGGAATTATTTTACAATTTTGATAATATTGAACTGTACAACAATGGCATGAATTCATTGCAATATACACCTATGGATACATAAAACTGGGCAATAACACAAATGCACAATATAATTGATTACCTTATGATTAGAATATTACTTTTATTAGGTACTTTAGTATTGGGTGCAGTTATTTAGTGGATTTAAAAAGTAACTAATTTAAAATTAATAAACCAAGTTAATTTCCTTAGTCAACTCGATTCTAAAATCACTCAACTAAAAATAATGCACTTTGAGCGTGCTCTCCTGTGGCGCAATCGGTCAGCGCGCGGTACTTATAAGACAGTATCTGTTGAGCAATGCCGAGGTTTCGAATTCAAGCCTCACCTTGAGCAAATGTAATTTTTTTTCTAATGTCATCAGTTAATGATTATCATTTGCTACCTGAACATCCTGATATGAAGGCAGAAAAAAAAACACAAACATGACTGTTTTTAAGGTACCAGTACACACATCTGCTTTGGTTCATATGCACTGTAAACATTCCTTTAGTTAGTCAACAAAATGTAATGCAAAAGACTACCTCTTTATTGGTAAAAGAGTTGCATCAATCTGTTTTGATGCAATGTAACATGAGGTTCCACACTATTAGGTCTGGTTAGTACAATCACATTTCATGCTGGGATTTGTAAAGCAAAAAACACAAATAAATGGCTTTCCTATATCACAACAATTAATGATTATACTAATGAAAAAATCAGTTCCACTTAAAGATGTTACTGAGCTCCAGTGGCCTAATGGATAAGGCACTGGCCTCCTAAGCCCGGGATTGTGAGTTCAAGTCCCATCTGGGGTGATAGGCTTTATTTCATTAAAATAATTTTGGAGATGTTCCTTTTATTCTTGCTTGATACTGCACAAATGGCTCCACCAGAAACTTTTATCTGCTTAGCAATCCGGTACTGTTTAGCTTGCAAAATTATGGCCCAGTATCTAAAAGCAGACATTTATCCTAATGTCATTGTGGATTAGTTTCCGGATAAGTTTACTATCACCTGGGACAGTGGCTTCAAGTCCCATCTAGGATGCATGTTCCTTTGTTGCTCATTCTCATTCTAGAAGTTATGCTTTTTTTCAATGCAGGTGACTGTCTTAATGGTATTGCATGAAATCTATATGTACCAAAACATACCTATTAAGTTTTAATTGCAATTTAATATCAGAGTGGCTACAAAATAACAATTTCTATGGCAATTGCTGATGGGTTTCTTGAAGTCCTTTCATCCTTGTCATCAAAAGGGTAATTTTCTGCTTTTTATATTTCTTTGGACACTGACTTTACTGACAATTTATGTGCTACAGACCAAAAAAACAATGTTTACCTTTAATTATAGAGCACATGTGAGATTTAACTTATTTTTATTTAAAGATACTGCATTTTTTGGTATTATAGTGTATATTTTCACTATGCAACATTAAAGTTACATATATCTATAGCAAATATTATTTAAGATAAATAAACAGGAATTATTTTACAATTTTGATAATATTGAAATGTACAACAATGGCATGAATTCATTGAAATATACACCTATGGATACATAAAACTGGGCAATAACACAAATGCACAATATAATTGATTACCTTATGATTAGAATATTACTTTTATTAGGTACTTTAGTATTGGGTGCAGTAGTTTAGTGGACTTAAAAAGTAACTAATTTAAAATTAATAAACCAAGTTAATTTACTTAGTCAACTCGAAGCTAAAATCCCTCAACTAAAAATAAAGTACTTTGTCCATGTGCTCCTGTGGCGCAATCGGTCGGTGCACGGTACTTATAAGACAGTATCTGTTGAACAATTCTGAGATTGTGAATTCAAGCCTCACCTGGAGCAAATGTAATTTTTTTTCTAATGTCATCAGTTAATGATTATCATCTGCTTCCTGAATATCCTGATAAGAAGGCAGAAAAAAAACACAAACATGACTGTTTTTAAGTACCAGTACACACAGCTGCTTTGGTTCATATGCACTGTAAACATTACTTTAGTTAGTCATCAAAATGGAATGCAAAAGACTACCTCTTTATTGGTAAAAGAGTTGCATCAATCTGTTTTGCTGCAATGTAACATGAGGGTCCACACTATTAGGTCTGGATAGTACAATCACATTTCATGCTGGGATTTGTAAAGCAAAGAACACAAATAAACGACTTTCCTATATCGCAACAATTAATGATTATACTAATGAAAAAATCAGTTTCACTCAAAGATGTTACAAAGCCCCAGTGGCCTAATGGATACGGCACTGGCCTCTTAAGCCAGGGTTTGTGCTTTCAAGTCCCATCTGGGGTGATAGGCTTTATTTCATTAAAATAATGTTTTAGATGTTCCTTTTATTCTTGCTTCATACTGCAGAAATGGCTCCACCAGAAACTTTAATCTGCTTAACAATCTGGTACCGTTCAGCTTGCAAAATTATGGCCCAGTATCTAAAAGCAGACATTTATTCTAATGACATTGTGGAATAGTTTCCAGAAAAGTTTACTATCACCTGGGACAGTGGCTTCAAGTCCCATCTAGGATGTATGTTCCTTTGTTGCTCATTCTCATTCTAGAAGTTATGCTTTTTTTCAATTCAGGTGACTGTCTTAATGGTATTGCAGAAAATCCATATATACCAAAACATACCTATTAAGTTTTAATTGCAATTTAATATCAGAGTGGCTACAAAATAACAATTTCTATTGCAATTGCTGATGGGTTTCTTGAAGTCCTTTCATCCATGTCATCAAAAGGGTAATTTTCTGCTTTTTATATTTCTTTGGACACTGACTTTACTGACAATTTAGGTGCTACAGACCAAAAAAACAATGTTTACCTTTAAATATAGAGCACATGTGAGATTTAACTTATTTTTTTTTAAAGATACTGCATTTTTTGTTATTATAGTGTATATTTTCCCTATGCAACATTAAAGTTACATATATCTATAGCAAATATTATTTAAGATAAATAAACAGGAATTATTTTACAATTTTGATAATATTGAACTGTACAACAATGGCATGAATTCATTGCAATATACACCTGTGGATACATAAAACTGGGCAATAACACAAATGCACATATATTTGATTATCTTATGATTAGAATATTACTTTTATTAGGTACTTTAGTATTGGGTGCAGTAGTTTAGTGGATTTAAAAAGTAACTAATTTAAAATTAATAAACCAAGTTAATTTCCTTAGTCAACTCGATGCTAAAGTCACTCAACTAAAAATAATGCACTTTGACCATGCACTCCTGTGGCACAATCAGTAAGTGCGCGGTACTTATAAGATAGTATCTGTTGAGTAATGCTGAGGTTGTGAGTTCAAACCTCACCTAGAACAAATGTAATTTTTTTTCTAATGTCATCAGTTAATGATTATTATCTGCTACCTGAACATCCTGATATGAAGGCAGAAAAAAAAAACAAACATGACTGTTTTTAAGGTACCAGTACACACATCTGCTTTGGTTCATATGCCCTGTAAACATTACTTTAGTTAGTCAACAAAATGGAATGCAAAAGACTACCTCTTTATTGGTAAAAGAGTTGCATCAATCTGTTTTGCTGCAATGTAACATGAGGTTCCACACTATTAGGTCTGGTTAGTACAATCACATTTCATGCTGGGATTTGTAAAGCAAAGAACACAAATAAACGGCTTTCCTATATCGCAACAATTAATGATTATACTAATGAAAAAATCAGTTTCACACAAAGATGTTACCAAGCCCCAGTGGCCTAATGGATAAGGCACTAGCCTATTAAGCTGGTGATTGTGGTTTCAAGTTATCTGGGGTGATAGGCTTTATTTCATCCATTTAATTACTGGAGATGTTCCTTTGATACTGCACAAATGGCTCCACCAGAAACTTTTATCTGCTTAGCAATCCGGTACTGTTTAGCTTGCAAAATTATGGCCCAGTATCTAAAAGCAGACATTTATCCTAATGTCATTGTGGATTAGTTTCCGGATAAGTTTACTATCACCTGGGACAGTGGCTTCAAGTCCCATCTAGGATGCATGTTCCTTTGTTGCTCATTCTCATTCTAGAAGTTATGCTTTTTTTCAATGCAGGTGACTGTCTTAATGGTATTGCATGAAATCTATATGTACCAAAACATACCTATTAAGTTTTAATTGCAATTTAATATCAGAGTGGCTACAAAATAACAATTTCTATGGCAATTGCTGATGGGTTTCTTGAAGTCCTTTCATCCTTGTCATCAAAAGGGTAATTTTCAGCTTTTTATATTTCTTTGGACACTGACTTTACTGACAATTTATGTGCTACAGACCAAAAAAACAATGTTTACCTTTAATTATAGAGCACATGTGAGATTTAACTTATTTTTATTTAAAGATACTGCATTTTTTGGTATTATAGTGTATATTTTCACTATGCAACATTAAAGTTACATATATCTATAGCAAATATTATTTAAGATAAATAAACAGGAATTATTTTACAATTTTGATAATATTGAAATGTACAACAATGGCATGAATTCATTGAAATATACACCTATGGATACATAAAACTGGGCAATAACACAAATGCACAATATAATTGATTACCTTATGATTAGAATATTACTTTTATTAGGTACTTTAGTATTGGGTGCAGTAGTTTAGTGGATTTAAAAAGTAACTAATATAAAATTAATAAGCCAAGTTAATTTCCTAAGTCAACTCGATTCTAAAATCACTCAACTAAAAATAAAGTACTTTGTCCATGTGCTCCTGTGGCGCAATCGGTCTGTGCGCGGTACTTATAAGACAGTATCTGTTGAACAATTCTGAGGTTGTGAATTCAAGCCTCACCTGGAGCAAATGTAATTTTTTTTCTAATGTCTTCAGTTAATGATTATCATCTGCTTCCTGAACATCCTGATATGAAGGCAGAAAAAAAACACAAACATGACTGTTTTTAAGTACCAGTACACACAGCTGCTTTGGTTCATATGCACTGTAAACATTACTTTAGTTAGTCATCAAAATGGAATGCAAAAGACTACCTCTTTATTGGTAAAAGAGTTGCATCAATCTGTTTTGCTGCAATGTAACATGAGGGTCCACACTATTAGGTCTGGATAGTAAAATCACATTTCATGCTGGGATTTGTAAAGCAAAGAACACAAATAAACGACTTTCCTATATCGCAACAATTAATGATTATACTAATGAAAAAATCAGTTTCACTCAAAGATGTTACAAAGCCCCAGTGGCCTAATGGATACGGCACTGGCCTCCTAAGCCAGGGTTTGTGTTTTCAAGTCCCATCTGGGGTGATAGGCTTTATTTCATTAAAATAATGTTTTAGATGTTCCTTTTATTCTTGCTTCATACTGCAGAAATGGCTCCACCAGAAACTTTAATCTGCTTAACAATCTGGTACCGTTCAGCTTGCAAAATTATGGCCCAGTATCTAAAAGCAGACATTTATTCTAATGACATTGTGGAATAGTTTTCAGAAAAGTTTACTATCACCTGGGACAGTGGCTTCAAGTCCCATCTAGGATGTATGTTCCTTTGTTGCTCATTCTCATTCTAGAAGTTATGCTTTTTTTCAATTCAGGTGACTGTCTTAATGGTATTGCAGAAAATTCATATATACCAAAACATACCTATTAAGTTTTAATTGCAATTTAATATCAGAGTGGCTACAAAATAACAATTTCTATTGCAATTGCTGATGGGTTTCTTGAAGTCCTTTCATCCATGTCATCAAAAGGGTAATTTTCTGCCTTTTATATTTCTTTGGACACTGACTTTACTGACAATTTAGGTGCTTCAGACCAAAAAAACAATGTTTACCTTTAAATATAGAGCACAAGTGAGATTTAACTTATTTTTATTTAAAGATACTGCATTTTTTGGTATTATAGTGTATATTTTCCCTATGCAACATTAAAGTTACATATATCTATAGCAAATATTATTTAAGATAAATAAACAGGAATTATTTTACAATTTGGATAATATTGAACTGTACAACAATGGCATGAATTCATTGCAATATACACCTATCGATACATAAAACTGGGCAATAACACAAATGCACAATATAATTGATTACCTTATGATTAGAATATTACTTTTATTAGGTACTTTAGTATTGGGTGCAGTAGTTTAGTGGATTTAAAAAGTAACTAATTTAAAATTAATAAACCAAGTTAATTTACTTAGTCAACTCGATGCTAAAATCACTCAACTAAAAATAATGCACTTTGACCATGTGCTCCTGTGGCGCAATCAGTCTGTGCGCAGGACTTATAAGGCAGTATCTGTTGAGCAATGCTGAGGTTGTGAGTACAAGCCTCACCTGGAGCAAATGTAATTTTTTTTCTAATGTCATCAGTTAATGATTATCATCTGCTTCCTGAACATCCTGATATGAAGGCAGAAAAAAAACACAAAAATGACTGTTTTTAAGTACCAGTACACACAGCTGCTTTGGTTCATATGCACTGTAAACATTACTTTAGTTAGTCAACAAAATGGAATGCAAAAGACTACCTCTTTATTGGTAAAAGAGTTGCATCAATCTGTTTTGCTGCAATGTAACATGAGGGTCCACACTATTAGGTCTGGATAGTACAATCACATTTCATGCTGGGATTTGTAAAGCAAAGAACACAAATAAACGGCTTTCCTATATCGCAACAATTAATGATTATACTAATGAAAAAATCAGTTTCACTCAAAGATGTTACAAAGCCCCAGTGGCCTAATGGATACGGCACTGGCCTCCTAAGCCAGGGTTTGTGCTTTCAAGTCCCATCTGGGGTGATAGGCTTTATTTCATTAAAATAATTTTGGAGATGTCCTTTCATACTGCACAAATGGCTCCACCAGAAACTTTTATCTGCTTATCAATCCGGAACTGTTCAGCTTGCAAAATTATGGCCCAGTATCTAAAAGCAGACATTTATCCTAATGACATTGTGGATTAGTTTTCTGAAAAGTTTACTATCACCTGGGACAGTGGCTTCAAGTCCCATCTAGGATGCATGTTCCTTTGTTGCTAATTCTCATTCTAGAAGTTATGCTTTTTTTCAATGCAGGTGACTGTATTAATGGTATTGCAGAAAATCCATATATACCAAAACATACCTATTAAATTTTAATTGCAATTTAATATCAGAGTGGCTACAAAATAACAATGTCTATGGCAATTGCTGATGGATTTCTTGAAGTCCTTTCATCCTTGTCATCAAAAGGGTAATTTTCTGCTTTTTATATTTCTTTGGACACTGACTTTACTGACAATTTAGGTGCTACAGACCAAAAAAACAATGTTTACCTTTAAATATAGAGCACATGTGAGATTTAACTTATTTTTATTTCTAGATACTGCACTTTTTGGTATTATAGTGTATATTTTCCCTATGCAACATTAAAGTTACATATATCTATAGCAAATATTATTTAAGATAAATAAACAGGAATTATTTTACAATTTTGATAATATTGAACTGTACAACAATGGCATGAATTCATTGCAATATACACCTATGGATACATAAAACTGGGCAATAACACAAATGCACAATATAATTGATTACCTTATGATTAGAATATTACTTTTATTAGGTACTTTAGTATTGGGTGCAGTAGTTTAGTGGATTTAAAAAGTAACTAATTTAAAATTAATAAACCAAGTTAATTTCCTTAGTCAACTCGATTCTAAAATCACTCAACTAAAAATAATGTCCTTTGAGCATGCTCTCCTGTGGCACAATCGGTCAGCGCGCGGTACTTATAAGACAGTATCTGTTGAGCAATGCCAATGTTTCGAATTCAAGCCTCACCTTGAGCAAATGTAATTTTTTTTCTAATGTCATCAGTTAATGATTATCATTTGCTACCTGAACATCCTGATATGAAAGCAGAAAAAAAAACACAAACATGACTGTTTTTAAGGTACCAGTACACACATCTGCTTTGGTTCATATGCACTGTAAACATTCCTTTAGTTAGTCAACAAAATGGAATGCAAAAGACTACCTCTTTATTGGTAAAAGAGTTGCATCAATCTGTTTTGATGCAATGTAACATGAGGTTCCACACTATTAGGTCTGGTTAGTATAATCACATTTCATGCTGGGATTTGTAAAGCAAAGAACACAAATAAATGGCTTTCCTATATCACAACAATTAATGATTATACTAATGAAAAAATCAGTTCCACTCAAAGATGTTACTGAGCTCCAGTGGCCTAATGGATACGGCACTGGCCTCCTAAGCCAGGGTTTGTGCTTTCAAGTCCCATCTGGGGTGATAGGCTTTATTTCATTAAAATAATGTTTTAGATGTTCCTTTTATTCTTGCTTCATACTGCAGAAATGGCTCCACCAGAAACTTTAATCTGCTTAACAATCTGGTACCGTTCAGCTTGCAAAATTATGGCCCAGTATCTAAAAGCAGACATTTATTCTAATGACATTGTGGAATAGTTTCCAGAAAAGTTTACTATCACCTGGGACAGCGGCTTCAAGTCCCATCTAGGATGTATGTTCCTTTGTTGCTCATTCTCATTCTAGAAGTTATGCTTTTTTTCAATTCAGGTGACTGTCTTAATGGTATTGCAGAAAATCCATATATACCAAAACATGCCTATTAAGTTTTAATTGCAATTTAATATCAGAGTGGCTACAAAATAACAATTTCTATTGCAATTGCTGATGGGTTTCTTGAAGTCCTTTCATCCATGTCATCAAAAGGGTAATTTTCTGCCTTTTATATTTCTTTGGACACTGACTTTACTGACAATTTAGGTGCTTCAGACCAAAAAAACAATGTTTACCTTTAAATATAGAGCACAAGTGAGATTTAACTTATTTTTATTTAAAGATACTGCATTTTTTGGTATTATAGTGTATATTTTCCCTATGCAACATTAAAGTTACATATATCTATAGCAAATATTATTTAAGATAAATAAACAGGAATTATTTTACAATTTTGATAATATTGAACTGTACAACAATGGCATGAATTCATTGCAATATACACCTATGGATACATAAAACTGGGCAATAACACAAATGCACAATATAATTGATTACCTTATGATTAGAATATTACTTTTATTAGGTACTTTAGTATTGGGTGCAGTAGTTTAGTGGATTTAAAAAGTAACTAATTTAAAATTAATAAACCAAGTTAATTTACTTAGTCAACTCGATGCTAAAATCACTCAACTAAAAATAATGCACTTTGACCATGTGCTCCTGTGGCGCAATCAGTCTGTGCGCAGGACTTATAAGGCAGTATCTGTTGAGCAATGCTGAGGTTGTGAGTACAAGCCTCACCTGGAGCAAATGTAATTTTTTTTCTAATGTCATCAGTTAATGATTATCATCTGCTTCCTGAACATCCTGATATGAAGGCAGAAAAAAAACACAAAAATGACTGTTTTTAAGTACCAGTACACACAGCTGCTTTGGTTCATATGCACTGTAAACATTACTTTAGTTAGTCAACAAAATGGAATGCAAAAGACTACCTCTTTATTGGTAAAAGAGTTGCATCAATCTGTTTTGCTGCAATGTAACATGAGGGTCCACACTATTAGGTCTGGATAGTACAATCACATTTCATGCTGGGATTTGTAAAGCAAAGAACACAAATAAACGGCTTTCCTATATCGCAACAATTAATGATTATACTAATGAAAAAATCAGTTTCACTCAAAGGTGTTACTAAGCCCCAGTGGCCTAATGGATAAGGCACTGGCCTCCTAAGCCAGGGATTGTCGGTTCAAGTCCCATCTGGGGTGATAGGCTTTATTTCATTAAAATAATTTTGGAGATGTCCTTTCATTCTTGCTTCATACTGCACAAATGGCTCCACCAGAAACTTTTATCTGCTTATCAATCCGGAACTGTTCAGCTTGCAAAATTATGGCCCAGTATCTAAAAGCAGACATTTATCCTAATGACATTGTGGATTAGTTTTCTGAAAAGTTTACTATCACCTGGGACAGTGGCTTCAAGTCCCATCTAGGATGCATGTTCCTTTGTTGCTCATTCTCATTCTAGAAGTTATGCTTTTTTTCAGTGCAGGTGACTGTCTTAATGGTATTGCAGAAAATCCATATATACCAAAACATACCTATTAAGTTTTAATTGCAATTTAATATCAGAGTGGCTACAAAATAACAATGTCTATTGCAATTGCTGATGGGTTTCTTGAAGTCCTTTCATCCATGTCATCAAAAGGGTAATTTTCTGCCTTTTATATTTCTTTGGACACTGACTTTACTGACAATTTAGGTGCTTCAGACCAAAAAAACAATGTTTACCTTTAAATATAGAGCACAAGTGAGATTTAACTTATTTTTATTTAAAGATACTGCATTTTGTGATATTATAGTGTATATTTTCCATATGCAACATTAAAGTTACATATATCTATAGCAAATATTATTTAAGATAAATAAACAGGAATTATTTTACAATTTGGATAATATTGAACTGTACAACAATGGCATGAATTCATTGCAATATACACCTATGGATACATAAAACTGGGCAATAACACAAATGCACAATATAATTGATTACCTTATGATTAGAATATTACTTTTATTAGGTACTTTAGTATTGGGTGCAGTAGTTTAGTGGATTTAAAAAGTAACTAATATAAAATTAATAAACCAAGTTAATTTCCTAAGTCAACTCGATTCTAAAATCACTCAACTAAAAATAAAGTACTTTGTTCATGTGCTCCTGTGGCGCAATCGGTCTGTGCGCGGTACTTATAAGACAGTATCTGTTGAACAATTCTGAGGTTGTGAATTCAAGCCTCACCTGGAGCAAATGTAATTTTTTTTCTAATGTCTTCAGTTAATGATTATCATCTGCTTCCTGAACATCCTGATTTAAAGGCAGAAAAAAAACACAAACATGAATGTTTTTAAGTACCAGTACACACAGCTGCTTTGGTTCATATGCACTGTAAACATTACTTTAGTTAGTCATCAAAATGGAATGCAAAAGACTACCTCTTTATTGGTAAAAGAGTTGCATCAATCTGTTTTGCTGCAATGTAACATGAGGGTCCACACTATTAGGTCTGGATAGTAAAATCACATTTCATGCTGGGATTTGTAAAGCAAAGAACACAAATAAACGACTTTCCTATATCGCAACAATTAATGATTATACTAATGAAAAAATCAGTTTCACTCAAAGATGTTACAAAGCCCCAGTGGCCTAATGGATACGGCACTGGCCTCCTAAGCCAGGGTTTGTGCTTTCAAGTCCCATCTGGGGTGATAGGCTTTATTTCATTAAAATAATGTTTTAGATGTTCCTTTTATTCTTGCTTCATACTGCAGAAATGGCTCCACCAGAAACTTTAATCTGCTTAACAATCTGGTACCGTTCAGCTTGCAAAATTATGGCCCAGTATCTAAAAGCAGACATTTATTCTAATGACATTGTGGAATAGTTTCCAGAAAAGTTTACTATCACCTGGGACAGTGGCTTCAAGTCCCATCTAGGATGTATGTTCCTTTGTTGCTCATTCTCATTCTAGAAGTTATGCTTTTTTTCAATTCAGGTGACTGTCTTAATGGTATTGCAGAAAATCCATATATACCAAAACATGCCTATTAAGTTTTAATTGCAATTTAATATCAGAGTGGCTACAAAATAACAATTTCTATTGCAATTGCTGATGGGTTTCTTGAAGTCCTTTCATCCATGTCATCAAAAGGGTAATTTTCTGCCTTTTATATTTCTTTGGACACTGACTTTACTGACAATTTAGGTGCTTCAGACCAAAAAAACAATGTTTACCTTTAAATATAGAGCACAAGTGAGATTTAACTTATTTTTATTTAAAGATACTGCATTTTTTGGTATTATAGTGTATATTTTCCCTATGCAACATTAAAGTTACATATATCTATAGCAAATATTATTTAAGATAAATAAACAGGAATTATTTTACAATTTTGATAATATTGAACTGTACAACAATGGCATGAATTCATTGCAATATACACCTATGGATACATAAAACTGGGCAATAACACAAATGCACAATATAATTGATTACCTTATGATTAGAATATTACTTTTATTAGGTACTTTAGTATTGGGTGCAGTAGTTTAGTGGACTTAAAAAGTAACTAATTTAAAATTAATAAACCAAGTTAATTTACTTAGTCAACTCGATGCTAAAATCACTCAACTAAAAATAAAGTACTTTGTCCATGTGCTCCTGTGGCGCAATCGGTCTGTGCGCGGTACTTATAAGACAGTATCTGTTGAACAATTCTGAGGTTGTGAATTCAAGCCTCACCTGGAGCAAATGTAATTTTTTTTCTAATGTCTTCAGTTAATGATTATCATCTGCTTCCTGAACATCCTGATATGAAGGCAGAAAAAAAACACAAACATGACTGTTTTTAAGTACCAGTACACACAGCTGCTTTGGTTCAGATGCACTGTAAACATTACTTTAGTTAGTCATCAAAATGGAATGCAAAAGACTACCTCTTTATTGGTAAAAGAGTTGCATCAATCTGTTTTGCTGCAATGTAACATGAGGGTCCACACTATTAGGTCTGGATAGTACAATCACATTTCATGCTGGGATTTGTAAAGCAAAGAACACAAATAAACGACTTTCCTATATCGCAACAATTAATGATTATACTAATGAAAAAATCAGTTTCACTCAAAGATGTTACAAAGCCCCAGTGGCCTAATGGATACGGCACTGGCCTCCTAAGCCAGGGTTTGTGCTTTCAAGTCCCATCTGGGGTGATAGGCGTAATTTCATTAAAATAATGTTTTAGATGTTCCTTTTATTCTTGCTTCATACTGCAGAAATGGCTCCACCAGAAACTTTAATCTGCTTAACAATCTGGTACCGTTCAGCTTGCTAAATTATGGCCCAGTATCTAAAAGCAGACATTTATTCTAATGACATTGTGGAATAGTTTCCAGAAAAGTTTACTATCACCTGGGACAGTGGCTTCAAGTCCCATCTAGGATGTATGTTCCTTTGTTGCTCATTCTCATTCTAGAAGTTATGCTTTTTTTCAATTCAGGTGACTGTCTTAATGGTATTGCAGAAAATTCATATATACCAAAACATACCTATTAAGTTTTAATTGCAATTTAATATCAGAGTGGCTACAAAATAACAATTTCTATTGCAATTGCTGATGGGTTTCTTGAAGTCCTTTCATCCATGTCATCAAAAGGGTAATTTTCTGCCTTTTATATTTCTTTGGACACTGACTTTACTGACAATTTAGGTGCTTCAGACCAAAAAAACAATGTTTACCTTTAAATATAGAGCACAAGTGAGATTTAACTTATTTTTATTTAAAGATACTGCATTTTTTGGTATTATAGTGTATATTTTCCCTATGCAACATTAAAGTTACATATATCTATAGCAAATATTATTTAAGATAAATAAACAGGAATTATTTTACAATTTTGATAATATTGAACTGTACAACAATGGCATGAATTCATTGCAATATACACCTATGGATACATAAAACTGGGCAATAACACAAATGCACAATATAATTGATTACCTTATGATTAGAATATTACTTTTATTAGGTACTTTAGTATTGGGTGCAGTAGTTTAGTGGATTTAAAAAGTAACTAATTTAAAATTAATAAACCAAGTTAATTTACTTAGTCAACTCGATGCTAAAATCACTCAACTAAAAATAATGCACTTTGACCATGTGCTCCTGTGGCGCAATCAGTCTGTGCGCAGGACTTATAAGGCAGTATCTGTTGAGCAATGCTGAGGTTGTGAGTACAAGCCTCACCTGGAGCAAATGTAATTTTTTTTCTAATGTCATCAGTTAATGATTATCATCTGCTTCCTGAACATCCTGATATGAAGGCAGAAAAAAAACACAAAAATGACTGTTTTTAAGTACCAGTACACACAGCTGCTTTGGTTCATATGCACTGTAAACATTACTTTAGTTAGTCAACAAAATGGAATGCAAAAGACTACCTCTTTATTGGTAAAAGAGTTGCATCAATCTGTTTTGCTGCAATGTAACATGAGGGTCCACACTATTAGGTCTGGATAGTACAATCACATTTCATGCTGGGATTTGTAAAGCAAAGAACACAAATAAACGGCTTTCCTATATCGCAACAATTAATGATTATACTAATGAAAAAATCAGTTTCACTCAAAGGTGTTACTAAGCCCCAGTGGCCTAATGGATAAGGCACTGGCCTCCTAAGCCAGGGATTGTGGGTTCAAGTCCCATCTGGGGTGATAGGCTTTATTTCATTAAAATAATTTTGGAGATGTCCTTTCATTCTTGCTTCATACTGCACAAATGGCTCCACCAGAAACTTTTATCTGCTTATCAATCCGGAACTGTTCAGCTTGCAAAATTATGGCCCAGTATCTAAAAGCAGACATTTATCCTAATGACATTGTGGATTAGTTTTCTGAAAAGTTTACTATCACCTGGGACAGTGGCTTCAAGTCCCATCTAGGATGCATGTTCCTTTGTTGCTCATTCTCATTCTAGAAGTTATGCTTTTTTTCAGTGCAGGTGACTGTCTTAATGGTATTGCAGAAAATCCATATATACCAAAACATACCTATTAAGTTTTAATTGCAATTTAATATCAGAGTGGCTACAAAATAACAATGTCTATTGCAATTGCTGATGGGTTTCTTGAAGTCCTTTCATCCATGTCATCAAAAGGGTAATTTTCTGCCTTTTATATTTCTTTGGACACTGACTTTACTGACAATTTAGGTGCTTCAGACCAAAAAAACAATGTTTACCTTTAAATATAGAGCACAAGTGAGATTTAACTTATTTTTATTTAAAGATACTGCATTTTGTGATATTATAGTGTATATTTTCCATATGCAACATTAAAGTTACATATATCTATAGCAAATATTATTTAAGATAAATAAACAGGAATTATTTTACAATTTGGATAATATTGAACTGTACAACAATGGCATGAATTCATTGCAATATACACCTATGGATACATAAAACTGGGCAATAACACAAATGCACAATATAATTGATTACCTTATGATTAGAATATTACTTTTATTAGGTACTTTAGTATTGGGTGCAGTAGTTTAGTGGATTTAAAAAGTAACTAATATAAAATTAATAAACCAAGTTAATTTCCTAAGTCAACTCGATTCTAAAATCACTCAACTAAAAATAAAGTACTTTGTTCATGTGCTCCTGTGGCGCAATCGGTCTGTGCGCGGTACTTATAAGACAGTATCTGTTGAACAATTCTGAGGTTGTGAATTCAAGCCTCACCTGGAGCAAATGTAATTTTTTTTCTAATGTCTTCAGTTAATGATTATCATCTGCTTCCTGAACATCCTGATTTAAAGGCAGAAAAAAAACACAAACATGAATGTTTTTAAGTACCAGTACACACAGCTGCTTTGGTTCATATGCACTGTAAACATTACTTTAGTTAGTCATCAAAATGGAATGCAAAAGACTACCTCTTTATTGGTAAAAGAGTTGCATCAATCTGTTTTGCTGCAATGTAACATGAGGGTCCACACTATTAGGTCTGGATAGTAAAATCACATTTCATGCTGGGATTTGTAAAGCAAAGAACACAAATAAACGACTTTCCTATATCGCAACAATTAATGATTATACTAATGAAAAAATCAGTTTCACTCAAAGATGTTACAAAGCCCCAGTGGCCTAATGGATACGGCACTGGCCTCCTAAGCCAGGGTTTGTGCTTTCAAGTCCCATCTGGGGTGATAGGCTTTATTTCATTAAAATAATGTTTTAGATGTTCCTTTTATTCTTGCTTCATACTGCAGAAATGGCTCCACCAGAAACTTTAATCTGCTTAACAATCTGGTACCGTTCAGCTTGCAAAATTATGGCCCAGTATCTAAAAGCAGACATTTATTCTAATGACATTGTGGAATAGTTTCCAGAAAAGTTTACTATCACCTGGGACAGTGGCTTCAAGTCCCATCTAGGATGTATGTTCCTTTGTTGCTCATTCTCATTCTAGAAGTTATGCTTTTTTTCAATTCAGGTGACTGTCTTAATGGTATTGCAGAAAATCCATATATACCAAAACATGCCTATTAAGTTTTAATTGCAATTTAATATCAGAGTGGCTACAAAATAACAATTTCTATTGCAATTGCTGATGGGTTTCTTGAAGTCCTTTCATCCATGTCATCAAAAGGGTAATTTTCTGCCTTTTATATTTCTTTGGACACTGACTTTACTGACAATTTAGGTGCTTCAGACCAAAAAAACAATGTTTACCTTTAAATATAGAGCACAAGTGAGATTTAACTTATTTTTATTTAAAGATACTGCATTTTTTGGTATTATAGTGTATATTTTCCCTATGCAACATTAAAGTTACATATATCTATAGCAAATATTATTTAAGATAAATAAACAGGAATTATTTTACAATTTTGATAATATTGAACTGTACAACAATGGCATGAATTCATTGCAATATACACCTATGGATACATAAAACTGGGCAATAACACAAATGCACAATATAATTGATTACCTTATGATTAGAATATTACTTTTATTAGGTACTTTAGTATTGGGTGCAGTAGTTTAGTGGACTTAAAAAGTAACTAATTTAAAATTAATAAACCAAGTTAATTAACTTAGTCAACTCGATGCTAAAATCACTCAACTAAAAATAAAGTACTTTGTCCATGTGCTCCTGTGGCGCAATCGGTCTGTGCGCGGTACTTATAAGACAGTATCTGTTGAACAATTCTGAGGTTGTGAATTCAAGCCTCACCTGGAGCAAATGTAATTTTTTTTCTAATGTCTTCAGTTAATGATTATCATCTGCTTCCTGAACATCCTGATATGAAGGCAGAAAAAAAACACAAACATGACTGTTTTTAAGTACCAGTACACACAGCTGCTTTGGTTCAGATGCACTGTAAACATTACTTTAGTTAGTCATCAAAATGGAATGCAAAAGACTACCTCTTTATTGGTAAAAGAGTTGCATCAATCTGTTTTGCTGCAATGTAACATGAGGGTCCACACTATTAGGTCTGGATAGTACAATCACATTTCATGCTGGGATTTGTAAAGCAAAGAACACAAATAAACGACTTTCCTATATCGCAACAATTAATGATTATACTAATGAAAAAATCAGTTTCACTCAAAGATGTTACAAAGCCCCAGTGGCCTAATGGATACGGCACTGGCCTCCTAAGCCAGGGTTTGTGCTTTCAAGTCCCTTCTGGGGTGATAGGCGTAATTTCATTAAAATAATGTTTTAGATGTTCCTTTTATTCTTGCTTCATACTGCAGAAATGGCTCCACCAGAAACTTTAATCTGCTTAACAATCTGGTACCGTTCAGCTTGCTAAATTATGGCCCAGTATCTAAAAGCAGACATTTATTCTAATGACATTGTGGAATAGTTTCCAGAAAAGTTTACTATCACCTGGGACAGTGGCTTCAAGTCCCATCTAGGATGTATGTTCCTTTGTTGCTCATTCTCATTCTAGAAGTTATGCTTTTTTTCAATTCAGGTGACTGTCTTAATGGTATTGCAGAAAATTCATATATACCAAAACATACCTATTAAGTTTTAATTGCAATTTAATATCAGAGTGGCTACAAAATAACAATTTCTATTGCAATTGCTGATGGGTTTCTTGAAGTCCTTTCATCCATGTCATCAAAAGGGTAATTTTCTGCCTTTTATATTTCTTTGGACACTGACTTTACTGACAATTTAGGTGCTTCAGACCAAAAAAACAATGTTTACCTTTAAATATAGAGCACAAGTGAGATTTAACTTATTTTTATTTAAAGATACTGCATTTTTTGGTATTATAGTGTATATTTTCCCTATGCAACATTAAAGTTACATATATCTATAGCAAATATTATTTAAGATAAATAAACAGGAATTATTTTACAATTTTGATAATATTGAACTGTACAACAATGGCATGAATTCATTGCAATATACACCTATGGATACATAAAACTGGGCAATAACACAAATGCACAATATAATTGATTACCTTATGATTAGAATATTACTTTTATTAGGTACTTTAGTATTGGGTGCAGTAGTTTAGTGGATTTAAAAAGTAACTAATTTAAAATTAATAAACCAAGTTAATTTACTTAGTCAACTCGATGCTAAAATCACTCAACTAAAAATAATGCACTTTGACCATGTGCTCCTGTGGCGCAATCAGTCTGTGCGCAGGACTTATAAGGCAGTATCTGTTGAGCAATGCTGAAGTTGTGAGTACAAGCCTCACCTGGAGCAAATGTAATTTTTTTTCTAATGTCATCAGTTAATGATTATCATCTGCTTCCTGAACATCCTGATATGAAGGCAGAAAAAAAACACAAAAATGACTGTTTTTAAGTACCAGTACACACAGCTGCTTTGGTTCATATGCACTGTAAACATTACTTTAGTTAGTCAACAAAATGGAATGCAAAAGACTACCTCTTTATTGGTAAAAGAGTTGCATCAATCTGTTTTGCTGCAATGTAACATGAGGGTCCACACTATTAGGTCTGGATAGTACAATCACATTTCATGCTGGGATTTGTAAAGCAAAGAACACAAATAAACGGCTTTCCTATATCGCAACAATTAATGATTATACTAATGAAAAAATCAGTTTCACTCAAAGGTGTTACTAAGCCCCAGTGGCCTAATGGATAAGGCACTGGCCTCCTAAGCCAGGGATTGTGGGTTCAAGTCCCATCTGGGGTGATAGGCTTTATTTCATTAAAATAATTTTGGAGATGTCCTTTCATTCTTGCTTCATACTGCACAAATGGCTCCACCAGAAACTTTTATCTGCTTATCAATCCGGAACTGTTCAGCTTGCAAAATTATGGCCCAGTATCTAAAAGCAGACATTTATCCTAATGACATTGTGGATTAGTTTTCTGAAAAGTTTACTATCACCTGGGACAGTGGCTTCAAGTCCCATCTAGGATGCATGTTCCTTTGTTGCTCATTCTCATTCTAGAAGTTATGCTTTTTTTCAGTGCAGGTGACTGTCTTAATGGTATTGCAGAAAATCCATATATACCAAAACATACCTATTAAGTTTTAATTGCAATTTAATATCAGAGTGGCTACAAAATAACAATTTCTATGGCAATTGCTGATGGGTTTCTTGAAGTCCTTTCATCCTTGTCATCAAAAGGGTAATTTTCAGCTTTTTATATTTCTTTGGACACTGACTTTACTGACAATTTATGTGCTACAGACCAAAAAAACAATGTTTACCTTTAATTATAGAGCACATGTGAGATTTAACTTATTTTTATTTAAAGATACTGCTTTTTTGGTATTATAGTGTATATTTTCACTATGCAACATTAAAGTTACATATATCTATAGCAAATATTATTTAAGATAAATAAACAGGAATTATTTTACAATTTTGATAATATTGAAATGTACAACAATGGCATGAATTCATTGAAATATACACCTATGGATACATAAAACTGGGCAATAACACAAATGCACAATATAATTGATTACCTTATGATTAGAATATTACTTTTATTAGGTACTTTAGTATTGGGTGCAGTAGTTTAGTGGATTTAAAAAGTAACTAATATAAAATTAATAAACCAAGTTAATTTCCTAAGTCAACTCGATTCTAAAATCACTCAACTAAAAATAAAGTACTTTGTCCATGTGCTCCTGTGGCGCAATCGGTCTGTGCCCGGTACTTATAAGACAGTATCTGTTGAACAATTCTGAGGTTGTGAATTCAAGCCTCACCTGGAGCAAATGTAATTTTTTTTCTAATGTCTTCAGTTAATGATTATCATCTGCTTCCTGAACATCCTGATATGAAGGCAGAAAAAAAACACAAACATGACTGTTTTTAAGTACCAGTACACACAGCTGCTTTGGTTCATATGCACTGTAAACATTACTTTAGTTAGTCATCAAAATGGAATGCAAAAGACTACCTCTTTATTGGTAAAAGAGTTGCATCAATCTGTTTTGCTGCAATGTAACATGAGGGTCCACACTATTAGGTCTGGATAGTAAAATCACATTTCATGCTGGGATTTGTAAAGCAAAGAACACAAATAAACGACTTTCCTATATCGCAACAATTAATGATTATACTAATGAAAAAATCAGTTTCACTCAAAGATGTTACAAAGCCCCAGTGGCCTAATGGATACGGCACTGGCCTCCTAAGCCAGGGTTTGTGCTTTCAAGTCCCATCTGGGGTGATAGGCTTTATTTCATTAAAATAATGTTTTAGATGTTCCTTTTATTCTTGCTTCATACTGCAGAAATGGCTCCACCAGAAACTTTAATCTACTTAACAATCTGGTACCGTTCAGCTTGCAAAATTATGGCCCAGTATCTAAAAGCAGACATTTATTCTAATGACATTGTGGAATAGTTTCCAGAAAAGTTTACTATCACCTGGGACAGCGGCTTCAAGTCCCATCTAGGATGTATGTTCCTTTGTTGCTCATTCTCATTCTAGAAGTTATGCTTTTTTTCAATTCAGGTGACTGTCTTAATGGTATTGCAGAAAATCCATATATACCAAAACATGCCTATTAAGTTTTAATTGCAATTTAATATCAGAGTGGCTACAAAATAACAATTTCTATTGCAATTGCTGATGGGTTTCTTGAAGTCCTTTCATCCATGTCATCAAAAGGGTAATTTTCTGCCTTTTATATTTCTTTGGACACTGACTTTACTGACAATTTAGGTGCTTCAGACCAAAAAAACAATGTTTACCTTTAAATATAGAGCACAAGTGAGATTTAACTTATTTTTATTTAAAGATACTGCATTTTTTGGTATTATAGTGTATATTTTCCCTATGCAACATTAAAGTTACATATATCTATAGCAAATATTATTTAAGATAAATAAACAGGAATTATTTTACAATTTTGATAATATTGAACTGTACAACAATGGCATTAATTCATTGCAATATACACCTATGGATACATAAAACTGGGCAATAACACAAATGCACAATATAATTGATTACCTTATGATTAGAATATTACTTTTATTAGGTACTTTAGTATTGGGTGCAGTAGTTTAGTGGACTTAAAAAGTAACTAATTTAAAATTAATAAACCAAGTTAATTTACTTAGTCAACTCGATGCTAAAATCACTCAACTAAAAATAAAGTACTTTGTCCATGTGCTCCTGTGGCGCAATCGGTCTGTGCGCGGTACTTATAAGACAGTATCTGTTGAACAATTCTGAGGTTGTGAATTCAAGCCTCACCTGGAGCAAATGTAATTTTTTTTCTAATGTCTTCAGTTAATGATTATCATCTGCTTCCTGAACATCCTGATATGAAGGCAGAAAAAAAACACAAACATGACTGTTTTTAAGTACCAGTACACACAGCTGCTTTGGTTCATATGACGATAAACATTACTTTAGTTAGTCATCAAAATGGAATGCAAAAGACTACCTCTTTATTGGTAAAAGAGTTGCATCAATCTGTTTTGCTGCAATGTAACATGAGGGTCCACACTATTAGGTCTGGATAGTACAATCACATTTCATGCTGGGATTTGTAAAGCAAAGAACACAAATAAACGACTTTCCTATATCGCAACAATTAATGATTATACTAATGAAAAAATCAGTTTCACTCAAAGATGTTACAAAGCCCCAGTGGCCTAATGGATACGGCACTGGCCTCCTAAGCCAGGGTTTGTGCTTTCAAGTCCCATCTGGGGTGATAGGCTTTATTTCATTAAAATAATGTTTTAGATGTTCCTTTTATTCTTGCTTCATACTGCAGAAATGGCTCCACCAGAAACTTTAATCTGCTTAACAATCTGGTACCGTTCAGCTTGCTAAATTATGGCCCAGTATCTAAAAGCAGACATTTATTCTAATGACATTGTGGAATAGTTTCCAGAAAAGTTTACTATCACCTGGGACAGTGGCTTCAAGTCCCATCTAGGATGTATGTTCCTTTGTTGCTCATTCTCATTCTAGAAGTTATGCTTTTTTTCAATTCAGGTGACTGTCTTAATGGTATTGCAGAAAATCCATATATACCAAAACATGCCTATTAAGTTTTAATTGCAATTTAATATCAGAGTGGCTACAAAATAACAATTTCTATTGCAATTGCTGATGGGTTTCTTGAAGTCCTTTCATCCATGTCATCAAAAGGGTAATTTTCTGCCTTTTATATTTCTTTGGACACTGACTTTACTGACAATTTAGGTGCTTCAGACCAAAAAAACAATGTTTACCTTTAAATATAGAGCACAAGTGAGATTTAACTTATTTTTATTTAAAGATACTGCATTTTTTGGTATTATAGTGTATATTTTCCCTATGCAACATTAAAGTTACATATATCTATAGCAAATATTATTTAAGATAAATAAACAGGAATTATTTTACAATTTTGATAATATTGAACTGTACAACAATGGCATGAATTCATTGCAATATACACCTATGGATACATAAAACTGGGCAATAACACAAATGCACAATATAATTGATTACCTTATGATTAGAATATTACTTTTATTAGGTACTTTAGTATTGGGTGCAGTAGTTTAGTGGACTTAAAAAGTAACTAATTTAAAATTAATAAACCAAGTTAATTTACTTAGTCAACTCGATGCTAAAATCACTCAACTAAAAATAAAGTACTTTGTCCATGTGCTCCTGTGGCGCAATCGGTCTGTGCGCGGTACTTATAAGACAGTATCTGTTGAACAATTCTGAGGTTGTGAATTCAAGCCTCACCTGGAGCAAATGTAATTTTTTTTCTAATGTCTTCAGTTAATGATTATCATCTGCTTCCTGAACATCCTGATATGAAGGCAGAAAAAAAACACAAACATGACTGTTTTTAAGTACCAGTACACACAGCTGCTTTGGTTCAGATGCACTGTAAACATTACTTTAGTTAGTCATCAAAATGGAATGCAAAAGACTACCTCTTTATTGGTAAAAGAGTTGCATCAATCTGTTTTGCTGCAATGTAACATGAGGGTCCACACTATTAGGTCTGGATAGTACAATCACATTTCATGCTGGGATTTGTAAAGCAAAGAACACAAATAAACGACTTTCCTATATCGCAACAATTAATGATTATACTAATGAAAAAATCAGTTTCACTCAAAGATGTTACAAAGCCCCAGTGGCCTAATGGATACGGCACTGGCCTCCTAAGCCAGGGTTTGTGCTTTCAAGTCCCATCTGGGGTGATAGGCGTAATTTCATTAAAATAATGTTTTAGATGTTCCTTTTATTCTTGCTTCATACTGCAGAAATGGCTCCACCAGAAACTTTAATCTGCTTAACAATCTGGTACCGTTCAGCTTGCTAAATTATGGCCCAGTATCTAAAAGCAGACATTTATTCTAATGACATTGTGGAATAGTTTCCAGAAAAGTTTACTATCACCTGGGACAGTGGCTTCAAGTCCCATCTAGGATGTATGTTCCTTTGTTGCTCATTCTCATTCTAGAAGTTATGCTTTTTTTCAATTCAGGTGACTGTCTTAATGGTATTGCAGAAAATTCATATATACCAAAACATACCTATTAAGTTTTAATTGCAATTTAATATCAGAGTGGCTACAAAATAACAATTTCTATTGCAATTGCTGATGGGTTTCTTGAAGTCCTTTCATCCATGTCATCAAAAGGGTAATTTTCTGCCTTTTATATTTCTTTGGACACTGACTTTACTGACAATTTAGGTGCTTCAGACCAAAAAAACAATGTTTACCTTTAAATATAGAGCACAAGTGAGATTTAACTTATTTTTATTTAAAGATACTGCATTTTTTGGTATTATAGTGTATATTTTCCCTATGCAACATTAAAGTTACATATATCTATAGCAAATATTATTTAAGATAAATAAACAGGAATTATTTTACAATTTTGATAATATTGAACTGTACAACAATGGCATGAATTCATTGCAATATACACCTATGGATACATAAAACTGGGCAATAACACAAATGCACAATATAATTGATTACCTTATGATTAGAATATTACTTTTATTAGGTACTTTAGTATTGGGTGCAGTAGTTTAGTGGATTTAAAAAGTAACTAATTTAAAATTAATAAACCAAGTTAATTTACTTAGTCAACTCGATGCTAAAATCACTCAACTAAAAATAATGCACTTTGACCATGTGCTCCTGTGGCGCAATCAGTCTGTGCGCAGGACTTATAAGGCAGTATCTGTTGAGCAATGCTGAAGTTGTGAGTACAAGCCTCACCTGGAGCAAATGTAATTTTTTTTCTAATGTCATCAGTTAATGATTATCATCTGCTTCCTGAACATCCTGATATGAAGGCAGAAAAAAAACACAAAAATGACTGTTTTTAAGTACCAGTACACACAGCTGCTTTGGTTCATATGCACTGTAAACATTACTTTAGTTAGTCAACAAAATGGAATGCAAAAGACTACCTCTTTATTGGTAAAAGAGTTGCATCAATCTGTTTTGCTGCAATGTAACATGAGGGTCCACACTATTAGGTCTGGATAGTACAATCACATTTCATGCTGGGATTTGTAAAGCAAAGAACACAAATAAACGGCTTTCCTATATCGCAACAATTAATGATTATACTAATGAAAAAATCAGTTTCACTCAAAGGTGTTACTAAGCCCCAGTGGCCTAATGGATAAGGCACTGGCCTCCTAAGCCAGGGATTGTGGGTTCAAGTCCCATCTGGGGTGATAGGCTTTATTTCATTAAAATAATTTTGGAGATGTCCTTTCATTCTTGCTTCATACTGCACAAATGGCTCCACCAGAAACTTTTATCTGCTTATCAATCCGGAACTGTTCAGCTTGCAAAATTATGGCCCAGTATCTAAAAGCAGACATTTATCCTAATGACATTGTGGATTAGTTTTCTGAAAAGTTTACTATCACCTGGGACAGTGGCTTCAAGTCCCATCTAGGATGCATGTTCCTTTGTTGCTCATTCTCATTCTAGAAGTTATGCTTTTTTTCAGTGCAGGTGACTGTCTTAATGGTATTGCAGAAAATCCATATATACCAAAACATACCTATTAAGTTTTAATTGCAATTTAATATCAGAGTGGCTACAAAATAACAATTTCTATGGCAATTGCTGATGGGTTTCTTGAAGTCCTTTCATCCTTGTCATCAAAAGGGTAATTTTCAGCTTTTTATATTTCTTTGGACACTGACTTTACTGACAATTTATGTGCTACAGACCAAAAAAACAATGTTTACCTTTAATTATAGAGCACATGTGAGATTTAACTTATTTTTATTTAAAGATACTGCTTTTTTGGTATTATAGTGTATATTTTCACTATGCAACATTAAAGTTACATATATCTATAGCAAATATTATTTAAGATAAATAAACAGGAATTATTTTACAATTTTGATAATATTGAAATGTACAACAATGGCATGAATTCATTGAAATATACACCTATGGATACATAAAACTGGGCAATAACACAAATGCACAATATAATTGATTACCTTATGATTAGAATATTACTTTTATTAGGTACTTTAGTATTGGGTGCAGTAGTTTAGTGGATTTAAAAAGTAACTAATATAAAATTAATAAACCAAGTTAATTTCCTAAGTCAACTCGATTCTAAAATCACTCAACTAAAAATAAAGTACTTTGTCCATGTGCTCCTGTGGCGCAATCGGTCTGTGCCCGGTACTTATAAGACAGTATCTGTTGAACAATTCTGAGGTTGTGAATTCAAGCCTCACCTGGAGCAAATGTAATTTTTTTTCTAATGTCTTCAGTTAATGATTATCATCTGCTTCCTGAACATCCTGATATGAAGGCAGAAAAAAAACACAAACATGACTGTTTTTAAGTACCAGTACACACAGCTGCTTTGGTTCATATGCACTGTAAACATTACTTTAGTTAGTCATCAAAATGGAATGCAAAAGACTACCTCTTTATTGGTAAAAGAGTTGCATCAATCTGTTTTGCTGCAATGTAACATGAGGGTCCACACTATTAGGTCTGGATAGTAAAATCACATTTCATGCTGGGATTTGTAAAGCAAAGAACACAAATAAACGACTTTCCTATATCGCAACAATTAATGATTATACTAATGAAAAAATCAGTTTCACTCAAAGATGTTACAAAGCCCCAGTGGCCTAATGGATACGGCACTGGCCTCCTAAGCCAGGGTTTGTGCTTTCAAGTCCCATCTGGGGTGATAGGCTTTATTTCATTAAAATAATGTTTTAGATGTTCCTTTTATTCTTGCTTCATACTGCAGAAATGGCTCCACCAGAAACTTTAATCTACTTAACAATCTGGTACCGTTCAGCTTGCAAAATTATGGCCCAGTATCTAAAAGCAGACATTTATTCTAATGACATTGTGGAATAGTTTCCAGAAAAGTTTACTATCACCTGGGACAGCGGCTTCAAGTCCCATCTAGGATGTATGTTCCTTTGTTGCTCATTCTCATTCTAGAAGTTATGCTTTTTTTCAATTCAGGTGACTGTCTTAATGGTATTGCAGAAAATCCATATATACCAAAACATGCCTATTAAGTTTTAATTGCAATTTAATATCAGAGTGGCTACAAAATAACAATTTCTATTGCAATTGCTGATGGGTTTCTTGAAGTCCTTTCATCCATGTCATCAAAAGGGTAATTTTCTGCCTTTTATATTTCTTTGGACACTGACTTTACTGACAATTTAGGTGCTTCAGACCAAAAAAACAATGTTTACCTTTAAATATAGAGCACAAGTGAGATTTAACTTATTTTTATTTAAAGATACTGCATTTTTTGGTATTATAGTGTATATTTTCCCTATGCAACATTAAAGTTACATATATCTATAGCAAATATTATTTAAGATAAATAAACAGGAATTATTTTACAATTTTGATAATATTGAACTGTACAACAATGGCATTAATTCATTGCAATATACACCTATGGATACATAAAACTGGGCAATAACACAAATGCACAATATAATTGATTACCTTATGATTAGAATATTACTTTTATTAGGTACTTTAGTATTGGGTGCAGTAGTTTAGTGGACTTAAAAAGTAACTAATTTAAAATTAATAAACCAAGTTAATTTACTTAGTCAACTCGATGCTAAAATCACTCAACTAAAAATAAAGTACTTTGTCCATGTGCTCCTGTGGCGCAATCGGTCTGTGCGCGGTACTTATAAGACAGTATCTGTTGAACAATTCTGAGGTTGTGAATTCAAGCCTCACCTGGAGCAAATGTAATTTTTTTTCTAATGTCTTCAGTTAATGATTATCATCTGCTTCCTGAACATCCTGATATGAAGGCAGAAAAAAAACACAAACATGACTGTTTTTAAGTACCAGTACACACAGCTGCTTTGGTTCATATGACGATAAACATTACTTTAGTTAGTCATCAAAATGGAATGCAAAAGACTACCTCTTTATTGGTAAAAGAGTTGCATCAATCTGTTTTGCTGCAATGTAACATGAGGGTCCACACTATTAGGTCTGGATAGTACAATCACATTTCATGCTGGGATTTGTAAAGCAAAGAACACAAATAAACGACTTTCCTATATCGCAACAATTAATGATTATACTAATGAAAAAATCAGTTTCACTCAAAGATGTTACAAAGCCCCAGTGGCCTAATGGATACGGCACTGGCCTCCTAAGCCAGGGTTTGTGCTTTCAAGTCCCATCTGGGGTGATAGGCTTTATTTCATTAAAATAATGTTTTAGATGTTCCTTTTATTCTTGCTTCATACTGCAGAAATGGCTCCACCAGAAACTTTAATCTGCTTAACAATCTGGTACCGTTCAGCTTGCTAAATTATGGCCCAGTATCTAAAAGCAGACATTTATTCTAATGACATTGTGGAATAGTTTCCAGAAAAGTTTACTATCACCTGGGACAGTGGCTTCAAGTCCCATCTAGGATGTATGTTCCTTTGTTGCTCATTCTCATTCTAGAAGTTATGCTTTTTTTCAATTCAGGTGACTGTCTTAATGGTATTGCAGAAAATTAATATATACCAAAACATACCTATTAAGTTTTAATTGCAATTTAATATCAGAGTGGCTACAAAATAACAATTTCTATTGCAATTGCTGATGGGTTTCTTGAAGTCCTTTCATCCATGTCATCAAAAGGGTAATTTTCTGCCTTTTATATTTCTTTGGACACTGACTTTACTGACAATTTAGGTGCTTCAGACCAAAAAAACAATGTTTACCTTTAAATATAGAGCACAAGTGAGATTTAACTTATTTTTATTTAAAGATACTGCATTTTTTGGTATTATAGTGTATATTTTCCCTATGCAACATTAAAGTTACATATATCTATAGCAAATATTATTTAAGATAAATAAACAGGAATTATTTTACAATTTTGATAATATTGAACTGTACAACAATGGCATGAATTCATTGCAATATACACCTATGGATACATAAAACTGGGCAATAACACAAATGCACAATATAATTGATTACCTTATGATTAGAATATTACTTTTATTAGGTACTTTAGTATTGGGTGCAGTAGTTTAGTGGATTTAAAAAGTAACTAATTTAAAATTAATAAACCAAGTTAATTTACTTAGTCAACTCGATGCTAAAATCACTCAACTAAAAATAATGCACTTTGACCATGTGCTCCTGTGGCGCAATCAGTCTGTGCGCAGGACTTATAAGGCAGTATCTGTTGAGCAATGCTGAGGTTGTGAGTACAAGCCTCACCTGGAGCAAATGTAATTTTTTTTCTAATGTCATCAGTTAATGATTATCATCTGCTTCCTGAACATCCTGATATAAAGGCAGAAAAAAAACACAAAAATGACTGTTTTTAAGTACCAGTACACACAGCTGCTTTGGTTCATATGCACTGTAAACATTACTTTAGTTAGACAACAAAATGGAATGCAAAAGACTACCTCTTTATTGGTAAAAGAGTTGCATCAATCTGTTTTGCTGCAATGTAACATGAGGGTCCACACTATTAGGTCTGGATAGTACAATCACATTTCATGCTGGGATTTGTAAAGCAAAGAACACAAATAAACGGCTTTCCTATATCGCAACAATTAATGATTATACTAATGAAAAAATCAGTTTCACTCAAAGGTGTTACTAAGCCCCAGTGGCCTAATGGATAAGGCACTGGCCTCCTAAGCCAGGGATTGTGGGTTCAAGTCCCATCTGGGGTGATAGGCTTTATTTCATTAAAATAATTTTGGAGATGTCCTTTCATTCTTGCTTCATACTGCACAAATGGCTCCACCAGAAACTTTTATCTGCTTATCAATCCGGAACTGTTCAGCTTGCAAAATTATGGCCCAGTATCTAAAAGCAGACATTTATCCTAATGACATTGTGGATTAGTTTTCTGAAAAGTTTACTATCACCTGGGACAGTGGCTTCAAGTCCCATCTAGGATGCATGTTCCTTTATTGCTCATTCTCATTCTAGAAGTTATGCTTTTTTTCAGTGCAGGTGACTGTCTTAATGGTATTGCAGAAAATCCATATATACCAAAACATACCTATTAAGTTTTAATTGCAATTTAATATCAGAGTGGCTACAAAATAACAATGTCTATTGCAATTGCTGATGGGTTTCTTGAAGTCCTTTCATCCATGTCATCAAAAGGGTAATTTTCTGCCTTTTATATTTCTTTGGACACTGACTTTACTGACAATTTAGGTGCTTCAGACCAAAAAAACAATGTTTACCTTTAAATATAGAGCACAAGTAAGATTTAACTTATTTTTATTTAAAGATACTGCATTTTGTGATATTATAGTGTATATTTTCCATATGCAACATTAAAGTTACATATATCTATAGCAAATATTATTTAAGATAAATAAACAGGAATTATTTTACAATTTGGATAATATTGAACTGTACAACAATGGCATGAATTCATTGCAATATACACCTATGGATACATAAAACTGGGCAATAACACAAATGCACAATATAATTGATTACCTTATGATTAGAATATTACTTTTATTAGGTACTTTAGTATTGGGTGCAGTAGTTTAGTGGATTTAAAAAGTAACTAATATAAAATTAATAAACCAAGTTAATTTCCTAAGTCAACTCGATTCTAAAATCACTCAACTAAAAATAAAGTACTTTGTCCATGTGCTCCTGTGGCGCAATCGGTCTGTGCGCGGTACTTATAAGACAGTATCTGTTGAACAATTCTGAGGTTGTGAATTCAAGCCTCACCTGGAGCAAATGTAATTTTTTTTCTAATGTCTTCAGTTAATGATTATCATCTGCTTCCTGAACATCCTGATTTGAAGGCAGAAAAAAAACACAAACATGACTGTTTTTAAGTACCAGTACACACAGCTGCTTTGGTTCATATGCACTGTAAACATTACTTTAGTTAGTCATCAAAATGGAATGCAAAAGACTACCTCTTTATTGGTAAAAGAGTTGCATCAATCTGTTTTGCTGCAATGTAACATGAGGGTCCACACTATTAGGTCTGGATAGTAAAATCACATTTCATGCTGGGATTTGTAAAGCAAAGAACACAAATAAACGACTTTCCTATATCGCAACAATTAATGATTATACTAATGAAAAAATCAGTTTCACTCAAAGATGTTACAAAGCCCCAGTGGCCTAATGGATACGGCACTGGCCTCCTAAGCCAGGGTTTGTGCTTTCAAGTCCCATCTGGGGTGATAGGCTTTATTTCATTAAAATAATGTTTTAGATGTTCCTTTTATTCTTGCTTCATACTGCAGAAATGGCTCCACCAGAAACTTTAATCTGCTTAACAATCTGGTACCGTTCAGCTTGCAAAATTATGGCCCAGTATCTAAAAGCAGACATTTATTCTAATGACATTGTGGAATAGTTTCCAGAAAAGTTTACTATCACCTGGGACAGTGGCTTCAAGTCCCATCTAGGATGTATGTTCCTTTGTTGCTCATTCTCATTCTAGAAGTTATGCTTTTTTTCAATTCAGGTGACTGTCTTAATGGTATTGCAGAAAATCCATATATACCAAAACATGCCTATTAAGTTTTAATTGCAATTTAATATCAGAGTGGCTACAAAATAACAATTTCTATTGCAATTGCTGATGGGTTTCTTGAAGTCCTTTCATCCATGTCATCAAAAGGGTAATTTTCTGCCTTTTATATTTCTTTGGACACTGACTTTACTGACAATTTAGGTGCTTCAGACCAAAAAAACAATGTTTACCTTTAAATATAGAGCACAAGTGAGATTTAACTTATTTTTATTTAAAGATACTGCATTTTGTGATATTATAGTGTATATTTTCCATATGCAACATTAAAGTTACATATATCTATAGCAAATATTATTTAAGATAAATAAACAGGAATTATTTTACAATTTGGATAATATTGAACTGTACAACAATGGCATGAATTCATTGCAATATACACCTATGGATACATAAAACTGGGCAATAACACAAATGCACAATATAATTGATTACCTTATGATTAGAATATTACTTTTATTAGGTACTTTAGTATTGGGTGCAGTAGTTTAGTGGATTTAAAAAGTAACTAATATAAAATTAATAAACCAAGTTAATTTCCTAAGTCAACTCGATTCTAAAATCACTCAACTAAAAATAAAGTACTTTGTCCATGTGCTCCTGTGGCGCAATCGGTCTGTGCGCGGTACTTATAAGACAGTATCTGTTGAACAATTCTGAGGTTGTGAATTCAAGCCTCACCTGGAGCAAATGTAATTTTTTTTCTAATGTCTTCAGTTAATGATTATCATCTGCTTCCTGAACATCCTGATTTGAAGGCAGAAAAAAAACACAAACATGACTGTTTTTAAGTACCAGTACACACAGCTGCTTTGGTTCATATGCACTGTAAACATTACTTTAGTTAGTCATCAAAATGGAATGCAAAAGACTACCTCTTTATTGGTAAAAGAGTTGCATCAATCTGTTTTGCTGCAATGTAACATGAGGGTCCACACTATTAGGTCTGGATAGTAAAATCACATTTCATGCTGGGATTTGTAAAGCAAAGAACACAAATAAACGACTTTCCTATATCGCAACAATTAATGATTATACTAATGAAAAAATCAGTTTCACTCAAAGATGTTACAAAGCCCCAGTGGCCTAATGGATACGGCACTGGCCTCCTAAGCCAGGGTTTGTGCTTTCAAGTCCCATCTGGGGTGATAGGCTTTATTTCATTAAAATAATGTTTTAGATGTTCCTTTTATTCTTGCTTCATACTGCAGAAATGGCTCCACCAGAAACTTTAATCTGCTTAACAATCTGGTACCGTTCAGCTTGCAAAATTATGGCCCAGTATCTAAAAGCAGACATTTATTCTAATGACATTGTGGAATAGTTTCCAGAAAAGTTTACTATCACCTGGGACAGTGGCTTCAAGTCCCATCTAGGATGTATGTTCCTTTGTTGCTCATTCTCATTCTAGAAGTTATGCTTTTTTTCAATTCAGGTGACTGTCTTAATGGTATTGCAGAAAATCCATATATACCAAAACATGCCTATTAAGTTTTAATTGCAATTTAATATCAGAGTGGCTACAAAATAACAATTTCTATTGCAATTGCTGATGGGTTTCTTGAAGTCCTTTCATCCATGTCATCAAAAGGGTAATTTTCTGCCTTTTATATTTCTTTGGACACTGACTTTACTGACAATTTAGGTGCTTCAGACCAAAAAAACAATGTTTACCTTTAAATATAGAGCACAAGTGAGATTTAACTTATTTTTATTTAAAGATACTGCATTTTGTGATATTATAGTGTATATTTTCCATATGCAACATTAAAGTTACATATATCTATAGCAAATATTATTTAAGATAAATAAACAGGAATTATTTTACAATTTGGATAATATTGAACTGTACAACAATGGCATGAATTCATTGCAATATACACCTATGGATACATAAAACTGGGCAATAACACAAATGCACAATATAATTGATTACCTTATGATTAGAATATTACTTTTATTAGGTACTTTAGTATTGGGTGCAGTAGTTTAGTGGACTTAAAAAGTAACTAATTTAAAATTAATAAACCAAGTTAATTTACTTAGTCAACTCGATGCTAAAATCACTCAACTAAAAATAAAGTACTTTGTCCATGTGCTCCTGTGGCGCAATCGGTCTGTGCTCAGTACTTATAAGACAGTATCTGTTGAACAATTCTGAGATTGTGAATTCAAGCCTCACCTGGAGCAAATGTAATATTTTTTCTAATGTCATCAGTTAATGATTATCATCTGCTTCCTGAACATCCTGATAAGAAGGCAGAAAAAAAACACAAACATGACTGTTTTTAAGTACCAGTACACACAGCTGCTTTGGTTCATATGCACTGTAAACATTACTTTAGTTAGTCATCAAAATGGAATGCAAAAGACTACCTCTTTATTGGTAAAAGAGTTGCATCAATCTGTTTTGCTGCAATGTAACATGAGGGTCCACACTATTAGGTCTGGATAGTACAATCACATTTCATGCTGGGATTTGTAAAGCAAAGAACACAAATAAACGGCTTTCCTATATCGCAACAATTAATGATTATACTGATGAAAAAATCAGTTATACTCAAAGATGTTACTAAGCCCCAGTGGGATTGTGAGTACAAGTCCAATCTGGGGTGATAGGCTTTATTTCATTAAAATAATTTTGGAGATGTTCCTTTTATTCTTGATTCATACTGCACAAATGGCTCCACCAGAAACTTTTATCTGCTTAACAATCCGGTACTGTACAGCTTGCAAAATTATGGCCCAGTATCTAAAAGCAGACATTTATCCTAATGACATTGTGGGTTAGTTTCCTGAAAAGTTTGCTGTCACCTGGGACAGTGGCTTCAAGTCCCATTTAGGATGCATGTTCCTTTGTTGCTCATTCTCATTCTAGAAGTTATGCTTTTTTTCAGTGCAGATGACTGTCTTAATGGTATTGCATGAAATCCATATATACCAAAATATACCTATTAAGTTTTAATTGCAATTTAATATCAGAGTGGCTACAAAATAACAATGTCTATGGCAATTGCTGATGGGTTTCTTGAAGTCCTTTCATCCATATCATCAAAAGGGTAATTTTTTGCTTTTTATATTTCTTTGGACATTGACTTTACTGACAATTTAGGTGCTACAGACCAAAAAAACAATGTTTACCTTTTAATAAAGTGCACATGTGAGATTTAACTTATTTTTATTTCTAGATACTGCATTTTTTGGTATTGTAGTGTATATTTTCCCTATGCAACATTAAAGTTACATATATCTATAGCAAATATTATTTAAGTTAAATAAACAGGAATTATTTTACAATTTTGATAATATTGAACTGTACAAAAATGGCACGAATTCATTGCAATATACACCTATGGATACATAAAACTGGGCAATAACACAAATGCACAATATAATTGATTACCTTATGATTAGAATATTAATTTTATTATGTACTTTAGTATTGGGTGCAGTAGTTTAGTGGATTTAAAAGTAAATAATTTAAAATTAATAAACAAAGTTAATTTCCTTAGTAAACTCGATTCTAAAATCACTCAATTAAAAATAATGTGCTTTGACCATGTGCTCCTGTGGCGCAATCGGTCAGCATGCAGTACTTATAAGACAGTATCTGTTGAGCAATGCCGAGGATGTGAGTTCAAGCCTGGAGGAAATGTAATTTTTTTTCTAATGTCATCAGTTAATGATTATCATCTGCTACCTGAACATCCTGATATGAAGGCAGAAAAAAAACACAAACATGACTGTTTTTAAGGTACCAGTACACACATCTGCTTTGGTTCATATGCACTGTAAACATTACTTTAGTTAGTCAACAAAATGGAATGCAAAAGACTACCTCTTTATTGGTAAAAGAGTTGCATCAATCTGTTTTTCTGCAATGTAACATTAGGTTCCACACTATTTGGTCTGGTTAGTACAATCACATTTCATGCTTGGATTTGTAAAGCAAAGAACACAAATAAACGGCTTTCCTATATCGCAAAAATTAATGATTATACTAATGAAAAAATCAGTTTGACACAAAGATGTTACTAAGCCCCAGTGGCCTAATGGATAAGGCACTGGCCTCCTAAGCTGGTGATTGTGGTTTCAAGTTTTCTGGGGTGATAGGCTTTAGTTCATCCATATAATTACTGGAGATGTTCCTTTTATTCTTGCTTGATACTGCACAAATGGCTCCACCAGAAACTTTTATCTGCTTAACAATCCGGTACTGTTCAGCTTGCAAAATTATGGCCCAGTATCTAAAAGCAGACATTAATCCTAATGACATTGTGGATTAGTTTCCAGATAAGTTTACTATCACCTGGGACAGTGGCTTCAAGTCCCATCTAGGATGCATGTTCCTTTGTTGCTCATTCTCATTTTAGAAGTTATGCTTTTTTTCAAAGCAGGTGACTGTCTTAATGGTATTGCATGAAATCCATATATACCAAAACATACCTATTAAGTTTTAATTGCAATTTAATATCAGAGTGGCTACAAAATAACAATGTCTATGGCAATTGCTGATGGGTTTCTTGAAGTCCTTTCATCCATGTCATCAAAAGGGTAATTTTCTGCTTTTTATATTTCTTTGGACACTGACTTTACAGACAATTTAGGTGCTACAGACCAAAAAAACAATGTTTACCTTTAAATATAGAGCACAAGTGAGATTTAACTTATTTTTATTTAAAGATACTGCATTTTTTGGTATTATAGTGTATATTTTCCCTATGCAACATTAAAGTTACATATATCTATAGCAAATATTATTTCAGATAAACAAACAGAAATTATTTTACAATTTTGATAATACTGAACTGTACAACAATGGCATGAATTCATTGCAATATACACCTATGGATACATAAAACTGGGCAATAACACAAATGCACAATATAATTGATTACCTTATGATTAGAATATTACTTTTATTAGGTACTTCAGTATTTGGTGCAGTAGTTTAGTGGATTTAAAAAGTAACTAATTTAAAATTAATAAACCAAGTTAATTTACTTAGTCAACTTGATTCTAAAATCACTCAACTAAAAATAATGGGCTTTCAACATGCGGTCCTGTGCCGCAATCAGTCAGCGCGTGTTACTTATAAGACAGTTTCTGTTGAGCAATGCCGAGGTTGTGAATTCAAGCCTCACCTGGAGCAAATTTAATTTTTTTTCTAATATCATCAGTTAATGATTATCATCTGCTACCTGAACATCCTGATATGAATGCAGAAAAAAAAACACAAACATGACTGTTTTTAAGGTACCAGTACACACATCTGCTTTGGTTCATATCCACTATAAAAATTACTTTAGTTAGTCAACAAAATGGAATGCAAAAGACTACCTCTTTATTGGTAAAAGAGTTGCATCAATCTGTTTTGTTGCAATGTAACATGAGGGTCCACACTATTAGGGCTGGTTAGTACAATCACATTTCATGCTGGGATTTGTAAAGCAAAGAACACAAATAAATGGCTTTCCTATATCGCAATAATTAATGATTATATTAATGAAAAAATCATTTTCACTCAAAGCAGTTACTAATCCTCAGTGCCCTAATGGATAAGGCACTGGCCTCCTAAACCAGGGATTGGGGGTTCAAGTCCCATCTGGGGTGATTGGTTTTATTTCATTAAAATAATTTTGGAGATGTTCCTTTTATTCTTGCTTCATACTGCACAAATGGCTCCACTAGAAACTTTTATCTGCTTAACAATCCGGTACTGTACAGCTTGCAAAATGATGGCCCAGTATCTAAAAGCAGACAATTATCCTAATGACATTGTGGATTAGTTTCCTGAAAAGTTTACTATTACCTGGGACAGTGGCTTCAAGTCCCATCTCGGATGCATGTTCCTTTGTTAATAGATAGAGAACACTTTTCCGTCAAACTTAATTTGACAGGTTATACGCCCATTTCTCCTCCCCCTGTTACTCCCCCTTTTCCGCCCCCTTTGATATCGCTTGATATAAAATTTATATGGCTTAATATAAATTTTATGTGGCTCGATATCTTTTTGATATCTTTTTGATAGGGCTTGATAAATAAATCTAAATCAAATGTATATAAATGCGATAGCATTATATAACAGCGATAGTGTTTTATTTCATTTGATATAAAATGGGGTTTCATCGAAAGTTGTTGCTGGGGAGTAAAAAGCATTCTGTGTATAATGTTAGATGTTGCATCAGCAAGATGATGCGATCTCTTAAAATAGCGTGCTGATTTATAAATTAGGTTTACAAGCGGTGAATATTGTTTATTAGATTCAAACAGATTAGCTATAAAAGTGGGAAAACTAAAAGCCCCTATCACAGGCGCACACATATCAGTAGAGAATGAGTAAATATAATTATAATTGTGGGAATGCTTCAGAAAAAAAAAATGATTTTAGTGTTGAAACTAGATTGGGGTCTGTGTCACAACTGCTAATGTTTTTTAAACAACAGGGTGTCCGGCTGAGTCTGTTATCACACACATGGCATCATTCTGAAGGAGGCAGGATGTTGTTATGATTGTTTATTAAAGGGCCATGTATTACAGAACATAAACAACCATGTCAAAAGGTCGTGCAGCTCTGTCAGAAGGTTATGAGTTTTCATGTATGCCTATTTAAAATACAGACAGCCTATTTAAAATACAGGCCTTGAGATGGAGAATATGTTTGTCCATGCCTATATCCTGTGGAGAAGCATGAAATTGTGACATATGTGAAGCAGATGTTCTGTCTTCACACCTGATGTAACTAGAACAGTGCAGTCTGGAGGATGATGCTCAGACATGTCCAGACATGATCACAATTTATCTCACATCAAGATTTGATTTTATTTAACATCAGGCTTTGTTAAGTACGGTCCTTAGATTCATACGACAGCATCACTATAAATATGTATTCATTTGTAAGATACAAATTCAAATAAGCAACATGGCGCAATATTAGCATTAGGTTGTCTTTAACCTGAAATGATAAACTGTGTTATATAAGTTAAAGCCAGATAATTGTTGTATCCTGTTTGTTAAATTATCTCGTGTTTGCATTTAAATTATAGGCTGCTCTATGTCTAATAGCGTGCATTTAAATAAATGAAAAAAAAAATATCACATACACACACATTTTTATAACAGCATGCGGACGATTAAACATTTAACCAAAATCTGCGCTAAACTTGTAAAACCATGGTTTATTTAGACTCAAATTAAAGCTAATTTTCCGTACAATATAAAGACCTAAACATTTTTAGTTTATCATTTTCCAGAGAAAAATTATGTGATTATTAATAAATAAGTTAAAATCTGAACATTAAAGCCAGATAATTGTTGTATCCTGTTTGTTAAATTATCCCATGTTTGCATTTAAATTATAGGCCGCTCTATGTCTAATAGCGTGCATTTAAATAAATGAAAAAAAAATATATATAAAATGTATATATATATATATACACACACACACATTTTTATAACAGCATGCGGACGATTAAACATTTAACCAAAATTTGCATTAAACTTGTAAAACCATGGTTTATTTAGACTCAAATTAAAGCTAATTTTCCGTACAATATAAAGACCTAAACATTTTTAGTATATCATTTTCCAGAGAAAAATTATGTGATTATTAATAAATAAGTTAAAATCTGAACAGAAGATAGTGAACGCCCCCCTATGACCATGCCCATAGAGGAGGCGCTTCCTACATTTAACCTTTAAAAGAGTAGCTGTTTGTCTGCTGATATTGACATCTGTTTTGAAGACTGAGACAGAGCAAGCTTATACAGGAATATGTAAGTATGTATGCATTTTTAAAAAGTCATAGTTGTGGTTATAACGGTTACTGCTATTTTTTGTGTTTCATAACAAGCGGGTTATAAATATATGCTGGTAATTCCTAATCTAACAGCATCTCTTGGTGATGCATGTATGAGAAAATGTTAATATGCATGTGGTTCATTTTAAAGTATGTAGTGTAATTATGATTAGCGTGTGTTGACCATGTGTAATTAAAATAATTGTGTTTCATAAAATGTTTCAAGTGTTCTTAAAAGTTGTTATATATATCGGTAATTGTAATATATGCGGGTAAATACATTGATTAGATTATTACGGTTGTGATACATTCATAGTTGTGGTTATAACGGTTACTGCTATTTTTTGTGTTTCATAACAAGCGGGTTATAAATATATGCTGGTAATTCCTAATCTAACAGCATCTCTTGGTAATGCATGTATGAGAAAATGTTAATATGCATGTGGTTCATTTTAAAGTATGTAGTGTAATTATGATTAGCGGGTGTTGACCATGTGTAATTAAAATAATTGTGTTTCATAAAATGTTTCAAGTGTTCTTAAAAGTTGTTATATATATCGGTAATTGTAATATATTACCTTCTTTTAATTGTGTTTTTATTACATAAATAAAGCTATATATATATATATATATATATATATATATATATGGATATGTTAGTGATACTTATATTGCGTGAATTATACGTTGAAATTTCTTTCATGAATCAAATGATCCACTCATGCTATACAGTTAACAGTGGGCTGGAATTTGAAATTTTCAAAGATAGGCTGTGTATTACGTATGATTTGAGCGGCATCTAGTGGCGCGTTTTGGCATTGCAGATTGATGCATGGTAATATGCATGTGATTTATATTTTGTTTATACAACATTACCTTCTTTTAATTGTGTTTTTATTACATAAATAAAGCTATATGTATATATATATATATATATATATATATATATATGGATATGTTAGTGATACTTATATTGCGTGAATTATACGTTGAAATTTCTTTCATGAATCAAATGTTCCACTCATGCTATACAGTTAACAGTGGGCTGGAATTTGAAATTTTCAAAGATTGGCGGTGTATTACGTATGATTTGAGCGGCATCTAGTGGCGAGTTTTGGCATTGCAGATTGATGCATGTTAATATGCATGTGATTCATTTTAAAGTATGTTGAGGAATTATGATGATTAGCGGGTGTTGACCATGTGAAATTAAAATATATATTTTTAATTTGTCTTTCAGCATAACTTTTATTCCAAGGCACACCCTTAGAAAAAATAATAATGGAGGTATGTACAACACAGTTTTATCATGTAAAAATATGCATTAACGGTAAGAAATATAAACGATTTGCATATTAATATAATATTTTGTTTTAACAGTCAACAAGCCAGAACATCTTTGAGATTTCTGACGATGATATGATCACGTGCCTTTCGCAAGATGAGGAAGATCGTGTATATCGGCCTCTAACCCGTAAGTGGTCATATATTGTTTAACGACGTTTACATAAAGTTATTTATTTATATAAAAAAGGGTGCTGAATTTTTTATTTATTTATTTATTATTATTATTATTATTATTATTATTTAAAATAAAAAAAAATATTTTTTTTATTTATTTATTTATTTTTTGTAATTTATTTTGCAAATGTTTATTCGTGCATAATTAATCAGAATTAATCCTATGCAGGAACAGCCGGTCAAGACCTGAGAAGTGCCGACCCATACGGTGCAGAATGCGCATTTGGGGCTGATATCGGAACGTTCCAGAATCCTTACATGGGGTATGCATTGTCACCGCAGTCAGAAAATAGCTGTAAGTATCCATGGGTATTTTAACGACAATACAAAATGCCTGTAAGTAGATCATGCAATATGTTTTTAAATTATGCATCTGTATTCCACAGACAGTCCTACCATACCATGTAGGCAATCAGCCATTGAAAATCTTATACGTGATGCAACAGCATGATCACCACTAGTGCCGGTGACAGAACTGCCCCGAGAGCATTCTATCGAGGGTAATTTAATTAATCAACGCTATACATTCATTACACGCATCTAAAATTATGATTTTTCCACAGAGCAAAATGTATATCACTGCTGCACATCTAAATGCTTTTTATTTTTTATTTTAGCGTTCGATGTAGATGCGCTATATAATACGGATCTGGTGGATTATTGCAGCGCAATAACGGTTGATGAATCGCCTGGAGAACCAGAGTCCCATACATCGGCGGACAGGATAACAACGCCGCAATTGTCCGATGCTGACAAAGAGAACCAATGCACACCGGCGCCTCTGAACAGCCATTATCGTCTTGCCGGTTCTACACCATTGATAATGAACCAATTGTACAATAAAATCAAGCCACATAGACGGGTGAGAGCTTTGCCACACACAACGCATTCGGTGCATGAACCATTAAATCAAAACCGATTAAAGAGGAGACTGAGTTATACTGATGAATCAGCACCTAAAAGAAGGCGATTGATGCCATTGCGAAGTGTACAAGAAAGTTGTAACGGTGGTAAGACATACAGACTCACAGGTCAGGATGATGATGATGATAATAATCAATCACCATGCCTTAGTGTAAGCACTGACACAGGCTGTGCAAAGGTTAAGAGGACCAACAGGCGTGATGAACAAGTGCCCTGTGCCAGCGTTAACACTACCGCAGAGGTCAGCAATATCACCTCAAAAAGAAAGAGCAGGCATACAAAAGAACATAATGTTATAATATTACCATCTGTACGGGTCAGTCCGATTACAATATCAGAAACCCAATCTGATACAATTATCATCCAAGACATGCAGGTAGAGTCCATTTTGATATGGGATGATGATGATCTGCTTCAAGATGCCCAGGTGTTCTGGGCGTCAGATGTAGAATCGCATGAGGAAGGTGGTGTTTCAGGCGCCCCGAGCATCGGGGTCAGTGTGTCTGGAAAGAGCCGCCTTCTGCTGCGCTGGATGATGCTGTCACAGGGGCATCAGGCAACAGTGGTAGACATCATCCAGCGTCGCAGAACACGCTGGATGACGCTGTCGCAGGTCCATCGGGCGTAGGATCGACAGGTGCGGGTGTTGGTCGACAACCCACTACAGGTACAGCAGCGAGGACAGAAGGTGTGAGTAAGCTATCAAAATTAAAATATCACGCTATGTTAGGCATGATTTTTAGAGAGCTCATATGCGTGAAACACATAGCGGAGGGGTTGTTAACGCGACACACTGAAATAATGTGCAGCGGACAACATGACCAGCACGTGATTTTTGAATTTATTAACCATTATATGGATGGTGTAACAGAGCAGGATAGATTAGGTAGTGAAACTAATGCATTCATACAGGCCCATGCATTCGGTAAAAAAAAGAAATGACTAATTATGACGGGTTGTGGATTGAACCGCCATGCAGCGCGTAGAGCGCAGTGCTGTAAAAATACATACAGACATTTAAAAGTAAAGCACGCTATTCAGACTTTAATAAACGCAAGACAGAAACAGCTTAGACTAGGACGGCATGGCATGTTTAGATTTAGTGACCAGAATGACAACGCAGCATCGCAACATGAAGATAGATGATCATCACAGATGGACCATGCCGTAGCATCACCCGTTCCTGTCGGTCCGGAATCTCCCGGTAATAACGAGGAGACACACCCTGTGTTTTTAGAATCCATCGACAGATACGAGTGAAACCACCCCAATTTCAGGGCATCTGAAATCCACCACCATTTCCGGTTTGTCAATTTGGATAGGGTTACATCATTTGTAGATGCTATGAGGGCAATACACGACGCAATACAGACTTTGCTCAACAGCTACATGGTTAATGTCGACCCTAATGATCGTGTGCAGTTATGGTTGGAGGGCAGTAGTTTACACAACGCAATTTATTCACATCGCAGACCGCAAGATACATTAGACGCCGTCAGTTTTTTGAATCAGATAACAAACACGCTGCAAAGTAATTCTGAGGTTTTAATTGATACAGAGTTGAAATTTGTGATCTCTGTTTTCAAGAATTGCGTAGGCGGTGCCATGACGGGCCGACGTCTGCAGAGAATACCACACAGTCTTATTATTGAGAAATGCAGATGTTTGTTATACGATTTCAATAACAGCGGTAACAATTTGTGTCTGGCGGCTAGTCTCTGCAAACTTCTTGACAATGAAAATGTCACGGATATCGTTATACACAAGCGTGCTCTTGAGCTTCATAAAGCTTTGAATCTGCCCCTTGATAAGCCAATCAGCTTTAGTGACGTTGCTTGTTTTGAAAATCACTTAAAAGCTACGATAAAGGTGCTGTACTATGGTACGGACTGGCATTTTTATTGTACAGACAGTCAATACAAAGACAACATACTGATTATCTTATGGCACGATGACCATTACTACGGTATATTAGACATAAAAGCATTTGTGGGTGCCCGATTCTTCTGCAAGTTTTGCAACACAGCATACCACCACAAAAATAATCACGACTGCCTCTTCTTTTGTAAGGCTTGTCTCAGACAGGAGTGTGTTGATACAGGAAAAGCGGCGCTAAGATGCCCCGTGTGTAGGGTGTTTTGCAGGTCAACCGATTGTTTAGAAGAGCACAAGGCTCTAGCGTTGTCTTCCAATACACCATGTCTTGAAAAATTGTATTGCGACTGCTGCGGCTTGTACACCACACCCGGTCACAAGTGTCGGGGAATGACATGTCCCGTTTGCAAGGTGTGCGTTGGCAGTTTTGCGGATCATTTGTGTTATATCCAAAACATTAAACCTGTGGATCCTACAAAAAAAACATTTTTTATGATTTTGAATGTATGCAGGAGATGGGTGTACACATACCAAATTACTGTTATGCATTAGCACTAGGGGGTGAACAGTACTGGGTGATTCAAACAACAGCGGATGAACAATCCTGGGAGTTTCAGGGCATTGCTTGTATTGAAGACTTTGTAAAAACGTTCATGAGACCAAAATTTGAGGGGTACACATTCATAGCCCATAATGCCAGTCATTATGATGGGTACTTTGTAATGCGCCAACTGATTAAGGAGAAATTTAAAATCGATGTGCTGGTGCAAGGTGGTAAACTGATGTGCATTAAGGTTCTTGATTTAAAGATAAGATTTATCGACTCTTTAAATTTTTTGCCCATGCGCCTCAGTCGATTACCAAAAGCGATGGGATTTGAGGGCTCAAAAGGCCATTTTCCGCATTTTTTTAACACCGCCGCTAACCAAAATTATATAGGCGTCATGCCGGATATTCAGCATTTCGGCATACAATATATGATGGAATCAGAGTTAGCTGAATTCAAAGAGTGGTATGAGAAATACAAGCATATGTCATTTAACTTCCAGGATGAACTTAAACACTATTGCAAGCAGGATGTGGTAATACTACAGAGAGCTTGTAAGACCTTCCAAGATGCTGTTTTATCAATGACAGCAGAGGAAGTAATTGTATATAAGAAAAAGGGACCTGTCATTGTTAAGAGGCACGTTGACCCGTTTCAACTTACCAAATTAGCGTCGGTATGTATGGCCATGTACCGATGTAAATTTTTAAAGGAAAACACGCTGGCGCTTGTACCGGGCGATAACTATCATAAGACTCAGAAGCGCTACTCAACACCAGCTATACAGTGGTTAATGTACATAGCGCATACAGAGGGCATAGACATAAGACACAAGTTACAAGGGGGAGAGAAGAAAGTCGGTAGATACTACCTGGACGGATACGCCATTATCAATGGTGTACAAACGGTGTTTGAGTTCCAAGGTTGTTTTTATCATGGATGTAGCGCTTGTTACAACCCCGATGATGAAAACAAAGTGACTCAAACGACCTACGGTCAGCTGAGTCACAAGACGCAGGTGAGAATGAACTTTCTTAAACTGTGTCGGTTTCACGTGCGTGTTATTTGGGAGTGCGAGTGGAAAAAAATGTTACAAGAGGATGCGTGTCTACAGGCATTTCTTAAGGACAGGGAATTGCCTGAACCCTTGGACCCGCGCGCTGTGCTTTATGGCGGACGTACAAATGCCATAAAGCTGTATCACCAAATGCAACAGGACGAGCGCATACACTACTATGATTTTACCAGTCTGTACCCATTTGTCAACAAAACCAAAAAATATCCTGTAAAACATCCCAGGATCATTTATAAAGATTTTGGCGATATCACAACATATTTTGGCATCGCCAAAGTAAGTGTACCCTCCGCGTGGGCTTTTCTTTCCGGTTCTACCTGTTAAAATGCTCGGTAAACTAATGTTTCCCTTATGTCGAACATGCTGCAAGTCTGGGCATGCAGAGTCGTGTGAACTTAATGATGAGGAACGAGCCCTCGTTGGTACGTGGTGTACCGTAGAGTTAAATTTAGCCGTTGACAAGGGTTACAAAGTGTGTAAAATCTATGAGGTGTGGCATTTTGATAACCAATCCGATGATTTGTTTTCGGGGTACATTAAATTACATCTCAGGGACAAACAAGAGGTGGCCGGTTATCCCGAATGGTGTACAGACTCTGAGAAACGCCAAGCGTATATAGATGCCTATCAAAAAAATGAAGGGGTGTCTATACGGCCGGATCATATTCATATTAATCCGGCCAAGCGTCAGCTGTCTAAGCTCTTTTTGAACTCATTGTGGGGTAAGTTTGGGCAAAGGGCTAACTTACCCAACACCGCGATTGTCTCAGACCCCGACAAACTTTTTGAATACGCGTTTTTGCCCCACTATGAGGTATCTTCTTTAGACTTCATAGATGACGACGCAGTGATGGTGAATTGGAAATACACCAAAGATCATTACACCAGCTCGCGTATTTGTAATATTTTTATAGCCGCAATAACAACAGCGTATGCCCGTATTGAACTGTACAAACTGCTGGATAGGTTGCAAGATCGCTGTCTTTACCACGATACAGACTCTGTCATTTTTGTCAGCAGGCCCGGTGATTGGAATCCGCCATTGGGTGATTATCTAGGTGAACTGACTAGCGAAATCCCAGCTGCTGCGCATATAACAGAGTTTGTCTCAGCGGGACCCAAGTCATACGGGTATCGTTTAAATAATGGAAACCTAGTTTAAAAGTTAAAGGAATCACGCTTAATGTTGATGATGCACAACATGTCAACTTTGACAGCCTGAAAGAGCTGATCTTAGATTATCCTTTAAACCCCGAAGGTGACAACCAGAAAAAAATTGTGACTCGCCAGCCCGGTATAGTGCGTTTTAAAAGGTATTGGCAGATTGAAACACGAGTGCTGCAGAAAATGCAAAAGTGCTTTTACACTAAACGGAAGCTTACAGATAACTTCACAATGCTACCATTTGGGTATTAAGATGGATATAAGGCTGCAACACCCCTTTTCATGTATTTTAGCAGGACCCTCCAACTCGGGTAAAAGTTATTTTGTGAAAATGCTGCTGCATAATTCCACTACGCACCTCTCACACGTTCCCAATAATATTGTTTGGTTTTACGCTTGCTGGCAGTCAATGTACGATCATCTTCTGCGGGATTACCCCGGTATGCGTTTTATAGAGGGGCTACCTGAGACTTTTAACGACGACCAACTTTTCCCACCAGATAAGATTAATTTAGTAGTGGTTGATGATCTGATGGAGTCGGCTAGTAATAATTCGGAGATTGAGAAAGCTTTCACAAAGTATGTACACCATAGAAATCTCAGTATCATGTACCTTGTGCAAAATGTTTTTTGCCAGGGTAAAAAGAGCAGAACTATACAGTTAAATACAAAATATATGGTTCTTTTTAAAAATCCTAGGGATAAATTGCAAGTGACAATGCTGGCTAGGCAGATGTACCCCGGTAAATCGATGTTCTTTTTAGAGGCTTTTGAAGACACGACCAGAGCTCCTTATGGGTGTTTACTGCTTGATTTAAGAAACAACACGCCTGATGAGTACCGTTTACGAAGCGGGTTATTCCCGCCGGATACACCGGTAGCGTACGTCTTTAAAAAGCATACTTCTAAAAAGCTGGAATTCTTCAACTTTTAGTCATTTGCCATAGCAACACCATCAGCGAGCATGTCGGTGCGCTTACATCGTAATTGGGCGCTTTTAAAAGCGTTAATAAAGGCGTCACCGACTCAAAGATACGCTATTTTATCCACGGCTTCAAACGATTTGGTGACAGCCATTTGTGAGATTGCGCTCAACACGCTAAAAGGTAAAATACCGTTGTCACAACGACAGTTGAATTACCTTAAAAAGAAGCGCAACCTTATAAAAACGCTATGTAATAAGAAATGCACCATTGGTAAAAAGAAGCATTTGGTGAAACAGTCCGGCGGATTTATTGGCTCGTTTCTTGGCTTTGCTATACCATTAATAATGGGACTTCTGACTAATCGTTGATGGAATACGCTGAGAAAATGTATCTGGTGCCTCAGCAGCAGATAGAGCGCTTGCGCAACAAACCGGGTAACGATGATATACGTAAAACATCTGCACAAGGCCTAGATGCAGAGATCATAAACATACTACAGAGTAATGATTTATCGGAGTATGATAAGGCTAAGCGTTACACTGCCGCATTGCAGAAATATCTGTTGTTGAGTAAGCAGTCTGATAGAGAGATGTCAACTTTAACGCTCTTAACGCCCAAAACGCCAACTGTTCCTCAAACAGCTAACACTGGACAGTCAGACAGTTCTGACGCCGTTTATCAAGAAGTTTTGGACGGTGTTAATGACCAGTATAGGAAAAACAGCAAGATACTTTTAAATAAAATGACCGGGTCTAAACACATCACAAACTGGAATGCTAAAGGAGAGTTTCTATATAAATTTAATGCTATACAGGGCTCCAACATGCTGGATTTAATAAGAAGTGTCACGCAAAGTCACAGCGTGTCAAGCCGTAAAATGCCAAATGGTTGGGCTGAGATTATGCAGGCCATGGCGGAATTAAATTTACCGTCCACAGTGGTTGGCAACGCATCCAATAGGCTGCACCTAGACCGTTTAAAGGCAGAAACATATACCGCTGGTGTTGGGTATTTATCAACCCCACCATATCTACAAACGCATAAGAAAGGACGCTTAAATGTTTTAAGCACCCCCGGATTAACAACGACACACGGTTACTTAATGCCTAGAAAAAGATCTTTAGAAGTGATTAAAGATGCCCCGTGGCTGAGTCTATAACCTATTTGTATTGTTTTTAAGCTTATGTATTGTAATGAAGTCTAAAACTGTTTCTTTATTATAGCGGTGTATCATTGTACATAAAATGCTTCAAATACCTTTCTGATTACAATTGTTATGATATTGCAACAGCGCTGTATCTGTAAATATACTTTTTATGATACAATAAAATATGTTTATGATTTAGAACGGTTTGTTTTGTTCTTTGTTTCTAATCTGTGTTTATGGAAGAAACACGCAACAACATAATGTTTAAAACTTGTTTATTATAGTTATGAAGCATTGTACATAAAATGTTTCAAACGCAGGGTTGATTACAAGTTACACATTTCTGTATACATTTATCCATATAGCGGCTCAAACATTGCCTTTTCGGCAGCCGCCTTACAAACATTGCAACTACACGGTCATTACACTTTGTATCACTACTAAATCGGGACAGAATTACCTCATATTTGTAGTTTTTACACATTAAAAATATAAAGTAAATACAATATTGACCGCATACAGCGCTTGAAAAGCCTTGCAACTGGCAGTTTTGGTGACATATGCTTTTTGAATTAAAATGTAAAAACTTTATGATATTCTTTGGAAAATTAACGTTGTCCGGCTCGGCCGTATGAATCAAAAAAATAACAAATCCCCGCTTCATTAAAATAAACGGCCAACCAGTGTTCGCCGGGCTGGCCGCTACTATGCGTGTTAATTACAAATGCGCAGGGGTAATCGTGTGCTTCCGTTTTCTTTTAGACACGCCTTTTCTTGTATATATTATTCCTGAACCATCTTGTTTGGATTGGTTTGCCTCGTGTATTTTATTCACCACCGCCGTTGTGGCGTGTCCAATAACGTCTTTTGCGATATTGCGTGCCGCGGTCTTCATGTGCGGTTTAGCTAACTCTAGACCTCTCCGGAAAAGAGGCACCACTTTTCTGAAAAGGCTCCGAAAAATACCGCCTAAACCGCAGCCGTACATGTAAGCGCTGCCGTGAAAACCGGGTAAACCATTACCGGCTTGCGCTTTATAATATTGCGCATACAGCGCCGGATCGCCATAATTTTTAACAGCGACCATTCTGCCCGGTTAATAAAAATCATTTTTGCGTCGTCTAAAGTGTAGTTTCACGATCGCTTTCCCAAACTTAAATGCGATGTTCTCATTCTGGTCGTTCTTTATCTCTATGGCTATAGTGTCAAAATGTGCTTTGCACAAAGGTACATAATCGGGCTTCTCGTATCGAATTGTGACCATATCGTTGTTACGCCCTTTAATTTCAACCGTGCGTAGCAATGGGACATAACTATCGCCGACCCTCTGTTGTTCGATAATGTCTGTGTACACGTACAACGTATATTGTCCTCCATTGATGTCGGCGCATGGCTTTAAAAACATAGTTTTAGGTTGTAAACCCAGTATTCTTGTCAGCTTAGCGCCTGCTGTGATCTGGTAAAAGGGCTTATTGTCGAAGGATACACTGCGTTCAAGCGGATCGTACCATAGTTTTAAACCTCCCTCCAGTTTATGTTGTGCAATTTCTGCATTGATTACCACAAGTAGCGCCTCGATTGTTTCATAAAAACTGGGTTTAATGCACACCCTCGTGATATCCAAGTTCTGGCCATCCCACTTTGTTATTTGCAACACACAATCGTGTATATTCAAAGTATTCCAGGTGTGGGGGTATTGTATTTCTGTAAGAGCTACCTCCCATTCTCCGTTTAAGTGTATTGGTTTTGCAAGTTTTGTTGTATAGTTAGAAATCTTATTTTGCGGGAATGTGTCCGCCGAGGCATTGCTGGGTAAGGATATGTAGAACGATCTGTCGTCCATCTCTCCTTGTTAAGCAGATGTTGTGTTTTATATATCCTTTATCTACGATGCAGCGACCCAGCTGTTAAATTTTGCGGGGTATCCGCGCCACTTGACCAACGCTTATTTCCGACCACCGACCGTCTTAATGTTTAAAATCTTTTCCACCTTGTAAGTTCTGTTATAGTTTTTGGGAATGCTTTGAAGTTCTTCGGGGTAAAAACTGACAGTTATAACTTCGCCATACAGATCCGCCAACGTATAAAGTGGCCTAAGCCCTTTAGTGTTCACAGCCTGTATGACGAATATTTCCTCAGAATAATTCTGTTCATAGCCTTTCTGAAATATATCCTTATATTTGGAGATGCGTACGTGCACACCGACATCTAATCGAGGCTGAATTTTATTAGCTTTAAAGTATTCGCCATACGTTGTCTTAAAAATGCTCAAAGCGTTAGAGGCGTTCACATCACATGGCGTACACTTAATCATTCTATGATACGTGTTATTATAGCTGTATATGAAGTCCTGTAAAACAACTATATATCTGTAAGTATTCTGCGCTGTGAAATAGCGCCACATCCGTGTATTTAAAGTCCTGTTGAATCTTTCTATAACCGCTGCCTTTAGGTCGTTGTTGGCTGTAAAATGATGTATATCGTATTTTTCTAACAGTTTTTTTAGGATTTTGTTTAGAAACTCTTTACCGCGGTCGGTTTGCAGCTTCTTTGGCATGCAGCCCTGCTTAAATATTTTTTCAAAAGCGCTAGCGACGTTTGCTGCGCTCTTAGATGTTAGGCTTACAGCCCAGGCTCTTTTACTGAATATATCGATAATAGTTAATATATACTTAAAGCCATTGTTGTACTCCGCAAGGTCTATCAGCGATACCAAATCACATTGCCATTGCTGATTTATATCGGATACGCAGACCATGTTCCTTTTATAGGTTTTCCTAGCCGGTTTATGTAACGTATACGCGTCTTGTTTTTGCATCCATTTTTTAATTTCTGTTCTTTTAAACACGTCTTTATTGGCCTTATACTACTTATCAAAGCCGCTATAACTGCCGGGCTTCAATACCGTGTAATTAGCCTTTTTCATCCGCTTATTCTGATTAGCGGCGCGGCGCGACGCACCGTTTCTTTTGTTCGTAGGCATGGCTGGTTGTTAGATAAAGATGTATTTACTTTTATAGCTATCACGAAGTTTAACAACAATACCGTATGTTTAAGCAATGAACACATTTTATATCAAGACCTATCGCATTTATATACATTTGATTTAGATTTAATTATCAAGCCCTATCAAAAAGATATCAAAAAGATAACACGCCACATAAAATTTATATTAAGCCATATAAATTTTATATGAAGCGATATCAAAAAGGGCGGAAAAGGGGGAGTGACAGGGGGAGGAGAAATGGGCGTGGTACCTGTCAAATTAAGTTTGACGGAAAAGTGTTCTCTATCTACTTTTGTTGCTCATTGTCATTCTAGAAGTTATGCTTTTTTCAATGCAGGTGACTATCTTAATGTGGATGATGGGTCTTGAATCCCAGATTGTGGATTCAAGACCCATCTGGGGTGATAGGCTTTATTTCATTAAAATAATTTTGGAGATGTTCCTTTTATTCTTGCTTCATACTGCACAAATCGCTCCACCAGAAACTTTTTTCTGCTTAACAATCCGGTACTGTTCAGCTTGCAAAATTATGGCCCAGTATCTAAAAGCAGACATTTATCCTAATGACATTGTGGATTAGTTTCCTGAAAAGTTTACTATCACCTGGGACAGTGGCTTCAAGTCCCATCAAGGATGCATGTTCCTTTGTTGCTCATTCTCATTCTAGAAGTTATGCTTTTTTTCAATTCAGGTGACTGTCTTAATGGTATTGCATGAAATCCATATATACCAAAACATACCTATTAAGTTTTATTTGCAATTTAATATCAAAGTGGCTACAAAATAACAATGTATATGGCAATTGCTGATGGGTTTCTTGAAGTCCTTTCATCCATGTCATAAAAAGGGTAATTTTCTGCTTTTTATATTTCTTTGGACACTGACTTTACTGACAATTTAGGTGCTACAGACCAAAAAAACAATGTTTACCTTTAAATATAGAGCACATGTGAGATTTAACTTAGTTTTATTTAAAGATACTGCATTTTTTGGTATTATAGTGTATATTTTCCCAATGCAACATTAAAGTTACATATATCTATAGCAAATATTATTCAAGATAAATAAACAGGAATTATTTTACAATTTTGATAATATTGAACTGTACAACAATGGCATGAATTCATTGCAATATACACCTATGGATACATAAAACTGGGCAATAACACAAATGCACAATATAAATGATTACCTTATGATTAGAATATTACTTTTATTAGGTACTTTAGTATTGGGTGCAGTAGTTTAGTTGATTTAAAAAGTAACTTATTTAAAATTAATAAACCAAGTTAATTTCCTTAGTCAACTCGATTCTAAAATCACTCAACTAAAAAAAATGCATTTTGACCATGTGCTCCTGTTTGGCAATCGGTCAGCGCGCGGTACTTATAAGACAGTATCTGTTGAGCAATGCCAAAGTTGTGAGTTCAAGCCTCACCTGGAGCAAATGTAATTTTTTTCTAATGTCATCAGTTAATGATTATCATCTGCTACCTGAACATCCTGATATGATGGCAGAAAAAAAACACAAACATGACTGTTTTTAAGGTACCAGTACACACATCTGCTTTGGTTCATATGCACTGTAAACATTCCTTTAGATAGTCAACAAAATGGAATGCAAAAGACTACCTCTTTATTGGTAAAAGAGTAACATCAATCTGTTTTGCTGCAATGTAACATGAGGGTCCACACTATTAGGGCTTGTTAGTACAATCACATTTCATGCTGGGATTTGTAAAGCAAAGAACACAAATAAACGGCTTTCCTGTATTGCAACACTTAATGATTATACTAATGAAAAAATCAGTTTCACACAAAGATGTTACTAAGACCCAGTGGCCTATTGGATAAGGGACTGGCCTACTAAGCTGGTGATTGTGGTTTCAAGTTACCTGGGGTGATAGGCTTTATTTCATCCATATAATTAGTGGAGATGTTCCTTTGATACTGCACAAATGGCTCCACCAGAAACTGTTTTCTGCTTAACAATCCGGTACTGTTCAGCTTGCAAAATTATGGCCCAGTATCTAAAAGCAGACATTTATCCTAATGACATTGTGGATTAGTTTCCTGAAAAGTTTACTATCACCTGGGACAGTGGCTTCAAGTCCCATCAAGGATGCATGTTCCTTTGTTGCTCATTCTCATTCTAGAAGTTATGCTTTTTTTCAATGCAGGTGACTGTCTTAATGGTATTGCATGAAATCCATATATACCAAAACATACCTATTAAGTTTTAATTGCAATTTAATATCAAAGTGGCTACAAAATAACAATGTATATGGCAATTGCTGATGGGTTTCTTGAAGTCCTTTCATCCATGTCATAAAAAGGGTAATTTTCTGCTTTTTATATTTCTTTGGACACTGACTTTACTGACAATTTAGGTGCTACAGACCAAAAAAACAATGTTTACCTTTAAATATAGAGCACATGTGAGATTTAACTTAGTCTTATTTAAAGATACTGCATTTTTTGGTATTATAGTGTATATTTTCCCAATGCAACATTAAAGTTACATATATCTATAGCAAATATTATTCAAGATAAATAAACAGGAATTATTTTACAATTTTGATAATATTGAACTGTACAACAATGGCATGAATTCATTGCAATATACACCTATGGATACATAAAACTGGGCAATAACACAAATGCACAATATAATTGATTACCTTATGATTAGAATATTACTTTTATTAGGTACTTAGTATTGGGTGCAGTAGTTTAGTTGATTTAAAAAGAAACTAATTTAAAATTAGGAAACCAAGTTAATTTCCTTAGTCAGCTCGATTCTAAAATCACTCAACTAAAAATAATGCAACATATCGCAACAATTAATGATTATACTAATGAAAAAATCAATTTCACACAAAGATTTTACTAAGCCCCAGTGGCCTAATGGATAAGGCACTGGTCTCCTAAGCCAGGGTTTGTGGGTTTGAGTTTGGGTTGATAGGCTTTATTTCATTAAAATAATTTTGGAGATGTTCCTTTTATTCTTGCTTCATACTGCACATATGGCTCCACCAGAAACTTTTATCTGCTTAACAATCCGGTACTGTTCAGCTTGCAAAATTATGGCCCAGTATCTAAAAGCAGACATTTATCCTAATGACATTGTGGATTAGTTTCCTGATAAGTTTACTATCACCTGGGACAGTGGCTTCAAGTCCCATCTAGGATGCATGTTCCTTTGTTGCTCATTCTCATTCTAGAAGTTATGCTTTTTTTCAATGCAGGTGACTGTCTTAATGGTATTGCATGAAATCCATATGTACCAAAACATACCTATTAAGTTTTAATTGCAATTTAATATCAGAGTGGCTACAAAATAACAATTTCTATGGCAATTGCTGATGGGTTTCTTGAAGTCCTTTCATCCTTGTCATCAAAAGGGTAATTTTCTGCTTTTTATATTTCTTTGGACACTGACTTTACTGACAATTTAGGTGCTACAGACCAAAAATACAATGTTTACCTTTAAATATAGAGCACAAGTGAGATTTAACTTATTTTTATTTAAAGATACTGCACTTTTTGGTACTATAGTGTATATTTTCCCTATGCAACATTAAAGTTACATATATCTATACCAAATATTATTTAAGATAAATAAACAGGAATTATTTTACAATTTTGATAATATTGAACTGTACAACAATGGCATGAATTCATTGCAATATACACCTATGGATACATAAAACTGGGCAATAACACAAATGCACAATGTAATTGATTACCTTGTGATTAGAATATTACTTTTATTAGGTACTTTAGTATTGGGTGCAGTAGTTTAGTGGATTTAAAAAGTAACTAATTAAAAATTAATAAACCAAGTTAATTTACTTAGTCAACTCGATGCTAAAATCACTCAACTAAAAATGAAGCGCTTTGTCCATGTGCTCGTGTGGCGCAATCATTCTGTGCGTGGTACTTATAAGACAGTATCTGTTGAGCAGTCCTGAGGTTGTGAGTTCAAGCCTCACCTGGAGCAAATGTTTTTTTTTTTCTAATGTCATCAGTTAATGATTATCATCTGCTTCCTGAACATCCTGATATATAGGCAGAAAAAAAAACACAAACATGACTGTTTTTAAGGTACCAGTACACACAGCTGCTTTGGTTCATATGCACTGTAAAAATTACTTTAGTTAGTCAACAAAATGGAACGCAAAAGACTACCTCTTTATTGGTAAAAGAGTTGCATCAATCTGTTTTGCTGCAATGTAACATGAGGGTCCACACTATTAGGGCTGGATAGTACAATCACATTTCATGCTGTGATTTGTAAAGCAAAGAACACAAATAAACGGCTTTCCTTTATCGCAACAATTAATGATTATACTAATGAAAAATTCAGTTTCACTCAAAGATGTTACAAAGCCCCAGTGGCCTAATGGATAAAGCACTGGCCTCCTAAGCCAGGGATTGTGGTTTCAGGTCCCATCTGGGGTGATAGGCTTTATTTCATTAAAATAATGTTTTAGATGTTCCTTTTATTCTTGCTTCATACTGCAGAAATGGCTCCACCAGAAACTTTTATCTGCTTAACAATCCGGTACTGTTCAGCTTGCAAAACTATGGCCCAGTATCTAAAAGCAGACATTTATTCTAATGACATTGTGGAATAGTTTCCAGAAAAGTTTACTATCACCTGGGACAGTGGATTCAAGTCCCATCTAGGATGCATGTTCCTTTGTTGCTCATTCTCATTCTAGAAGTTATGCTTTTTTTCAATGCAGGTGACTGTCTTAATGGTATTGCAGAAAATCCATATATACCAAAACATACCTATTAAGTTTTAATTGCAATTTAATATCAAAGTGGCTACAAAATAACAATGTCTATGGCAATTGCTGATGGGTTTCTTGAAGTCCTTTCATCCTTGTCATAAAAAGGGTAATTTTCTGCTTTTTATTTTTCTTTGGACACTGACTTTACTGACAATTTAGGTGCTACAGACCAAAAAAACAATGTTTACCTTTAAATATAGAGCACAAGTGAGATTTAACTTATTTTTATTTAAAGATACTGCATTTTTTGGTATTATAGTGTATATTTTCCCTATGCAACATTAAAGTTACATATATCTATACCAAATATTATTTAAGATAAATAAACAGGAAATATTTTACAATTTTGATAATATTGAACTGTACAACAATGGCATGAATTCATTGCAATATACACCTATGGATACATAAAACTGTGCAATAACACAAATGCACAATGTTATTGATTACCTTGTGATTAGAATATTACTTTTATTAGGTACTTTAGTATTGGGTGCAGTAGTTTAGTGAATTTAAAAAGTAACTAATTAAAAATTAATAAACCAAGTTAATTTACTTAGTCAACTCGATGCTAAAATCACTCAACTAAAAACAAAGCGCTTTGTCCATGTGCTCCTGTGGCGCAATCCTTCTGTGCGTGGTACTTATAAGACAGTATCTGTTGAGCAATCCTGAGGTTGTGAGTTCAAGCCTCACCTGGAGCAAATGTTTTTTTTTTTCTAATGTCATCAGTTAATGATTATCATCTGCTTCCTGAACATCCTGATATATAGGCAGAAAAAAAACACAAACATGACTGTTTTTAAGGTACCAGTACACACAGCTGCTTTGGTTCATATGCACTGTAAAAATTACTTTAGTTAGTCAACAAAATGGAACGCAAAAGACTACCTCTTTATTGGTAAAAGAGTTGCATCAATCTGTTTTGCTGCAATGTAACATGAGGGTCCACACTATTAGGGCTGGATAGTACAATCACATTTCATGCTGTGATTTGTAAAGCAAAGAACACAAATAAACGGCTTTCCTTTATCGCAACAATTAATGATTATACTAATGAAAAATTCAGTTTCACTCAAAGATGTTACAAAGCCCCAGTGGCCTAATGGATAAAGCACTGGCCTCCTAAGCCAGGGATTGTGGTTTCAGGTCCCATCTGGGGTGATAGGCTTTATTTCATTAAAATAATGTTTTAGATGTTCCTTTTATTCTTGCTTCATACTGCAGAAATGGCTCCACCAGAAACTTTTATCTGCTTAACAATCCGGTACTGTTCAGCTTGCAAAACTATGGCCCAGTATCTAAAAGCAGACATTTATTCTAATGACATTGTGGAATAGTTTCCAGAAAAGTTTACTATCACCTGGGACAGTGGATTCAAGTCCCATCTAGGATGCATGTTCCTTTGTTGCTCATTCTCATTCTAGAAGTTATGCTTTTTTTCAATGCAGGTGACTGTCTTAATGGTATTGCAGAAAATCCATATATACCAAAACATACCTATTAAGTTTTAATTGCAATTTAATATCAGAGTGGCTACAAAATAGCAATGTCTATTGCAATTGCTGATGGGTTTCTTGAAGTCCTTTCATCCATGTCATCAAAAGGGTAATTTTCTGCCTTTTATATTTCTTTGGACACTGACTTACTGACAATTTAGGTGCTTCAGACCAAAAAAACAATGTTTACCTTTAAATATAGAGCACAAGTGAGATTTCACTTATTTTTATTTAAAGATACTGCATTTTTTGGTATTATAGTGTATATTTTCCCTATGCAACATTAAAGTTACATATATCTATACCAAATATTATTTAAGATAAATAAACAGGAATTATTTTACAATTTTGATAATATTGAACTGTACAACAATGGCATGAATTCATTGCAATATACACCTATGGATACATAAAACTGGGCAATAACACAAATGCACAATATAATTGATTACCTTGTGATTAGAATATTACTTTTGTTAGGTACTTTAGTATTGGGTGCAGTAGTTTAGTGGATTTAAAAAGTAACTAATTTAAAATTAATAAACCAAGTTAATTTACTTAGTCAACTCGATGCTAAAATCACTCAACTAAAAATAAAGAGTTTTGTCCATGTGCTCCTGTGGCGCAATCGGTCTGTGCGCGGTACTTATAAGACAGTATCTGTTGAGCAATCCTGAGGTTGTGAGTTGAAGCCTCACCTGGAGCAAATGTTATTTTTTTTCTAATGTCATCAGTTAATGATTATCATCTGCTTCCTGAACATCCTGATATGAAGGCAGAAAAAAAACACAAACATGACTGTTTTTAAGGTACCAGTACACACAGCTGCTTTGGTTCATATGCACTGTAAAAATTACTTTAGTTAGTCAACAAAATGGAATGCAAAAGATTACCTCTTTATTGGTAAAAGAGTTGCATCAATCTGTTTTGCTGCAATGTAACATGAGGTTCCACACTATTAGGTCTGGTTAGTACAATCACATTTCATGCTGGGATTTGTAAAGCAAAGAACACAAATAAACGGCATTCCTATATCGCAACAATTAATGATTATACTAATGAAAAAATCAGTTTCTAAGTTTACTATCACCTGGGATAGTGGCTTCAAGTCCCATCTAGGATGCATGTTCCTTTGTTGCTCATTCTCATTCTAGAAGTTATGCTTTTTTTCAATGCAGGTTACTGTCTTAATGGTATTGCATGAAATCCATATGTACCAAAACATAGCTATTAAGTTTTAATTGCAATTTAATATCAGAGTGGCTACAAAATAACAATTTCTATGGCAATTGCTGATGGGTTTCTTGAAGTCCTTTCATCCTTGTCATCAAAAGGGTAATTTTCTGCTTTTTATATTTCTTTGGACACTGACTTTACTGACAATTTAGGTGCTACAGACCAAAAAAACAATGTTTACCTTTAAATATAGAGCACAAGTGAGATTTAACTTATTTTTATTTAATGATACTGCACTTTTTGGTACTATAGTGTATATTTTCCCTATGCAACATTAAAGTTACATATATCTATATCAAATATTATTTAAGATAAATAAACAGGAATTATTTTACATTTTTGATAATATTGAACTGTACAACAATGGCATGAATTCATTGCAATATACACCTATGGATACATAAAACTGGGTAATAACACAAATGCACAATATAATTGATTACCTTATGATTAGAATATTACTTTTATTAGGTACTTTAGTATTGGGTGCAGTAGTTTAGTGGATTTAAAAAGTAACTATTTTAAAATTGATAAACCAAGTTAATTTCCTAAGTCAACTCGATTCTAAAATCACTCAACTAAAAATAATGCACTTTGACCATGTGCTCCTGTGGCGCAATCGGTCAGCACGTGGTACTTATAAGACAGTATCTGTTGAGCAATGCCAAGGTTGTGAGTTCAAGCCTCACCTGGAGCATACATAATTTTTTTTGTAATGTCATCAGTTAATGATTATCATCTGCAACCTGAACATCCTGATATGAAGACACAAAAAAAACCCACTAACATGACTGTTTTTAAGGTACCAGTACACACATCTACTTTGGTTCATATGCACTGTAAACATTCCTTTAGTTAGTCAACAAAATGGAATGCAAAAGACTACCTCTTTTTTGTAAAAGAGTTGCATCAATCTGTTTTGCTGCAATGTAACATGAGGGTCCATGCTATTAGGGCTGGTCAGTACAATCACATTTCATGCTGGGATTTGTAAAGCAAAGAACACAAATAAACAGCTTTCCTATATCGCAACAATTAATGATTATACTAATGAAAAAATCAGTTTCACTCAAAGATGTTACTAATCCCCAGTTGCCTAATGGATAAGGCACTGGCCTCCTAAGCCAGGGATTGTGGTTTCAGGTCCCATCTGGGGTGATAGGCTTTATTTCATTAAAATAATGTTTTAGATGTTCCTTTTATTCTTGCTTCATACTGCACAAATGGCTCCACCAGAAACTTTTATCTGCTTATCAATACGGAACTGTTCAGCTTGCAAAATTATGGCCCAGTATCTAAAAGCAGACATTTATCCTAATGACATTGTGGATTAGTTTCCTGAAAAGTTTACTATCACCTGGGACAGTGGCTTCAAGTCCCATCTAGGATGCATGTTCCTTTGTTGCTCATTCTCATTCTAGAAGTTATGCTTTTTTTCAATTCAGGTGACTGTCTTAATGGTATCGCAGAAAATCCATATATACCAAAACATACCTATTAAGTTTTAATTGCAATTTAATATCAGAGTGGCTACAAAATAACAATTTCTATTGCAATTGCTGATGGTTTTCTTGAATTCCTTTCATCCATGTCATAAAAAGGGTAATTTTCTGCTTTTTATATTTCTTTGGACACTGACTTTACTGACAATATAGGTGCTACAGACCAAAAAACAATGTTTACCTTTAAATATAGAGCACGTGTGAGATTTAACTATTTTTTATTTCTAGATACTGCATTTTTTGGTATTATAGTGTATATTTTCCCTATGCAACATTAAAGTTACATATATCTATAGCAAATATTATTTAAGATAAATAAACAGGAATTATTTTACAATTTTGATAATATTGAACTGTACAACAATGGCATGAATTAATTGCAATATACACCTATGGATACATAAAACTGGGCAATAACACAAATGCACAATATAATTGATTACCTTATGATTAGAATATTACTTTTATTAGGTACTTTAGTATTGGGTGCAGTAGTTTAGTGGATTTAAAAAGTAACTAATTTAAAATTAATAAACCAAGTTAATTTCCTTAGTCAACTCGATTCTAAAATCACTCAACTAAAAATAATGTATTTTGACCATGGGCTCCTGTGGCACAATCGGTCAGCGCGCGGTACTAATAAGTCAGTATCTGTTGAGCAATGCCGAGGTTGTGAGTTCAAGCCTCACCTGGAGCAAATGTAATTTTTTTTCTAATGTCATCAGTTAATGATTATCATCTGCTACCTGAACATCCTGATATGATGGCAGAAAAAAAAACACAAACATGACTGTTTTTAAGGTACCAGTACACACATCTGCTTTGGTTCATATGCACTGTAAACATTCCTTTAGATAGTCAACAAAATGGAATGCAAAAGACTACCTCTTTATTGGTAAAAGAGTAACATCAATCTGTTTTGCTGCAATGTAACATGAGGGTCCACACTATTAGGGCTTGTTAGTACAATCACATTTCATGCTGGGATTTGTAGAGCAAAGAACACAAATAAACGGCTTTCCTGTATTGCAACACTTAATGATTATACTAATGAAAAAATCAGTTTCACACAAAGATGTTACTAAGACCCAGTGGCCTATTGGATAAGGGACTGGCCTCCTAAGCTGGTGATTGTGGTTTCAAGTTATCTGGGGTGATAGGCTTTATTTCATCCATATAATTACTGGAGATGTTCCTTTTATTCTTGCTTCATACTGCACAAATGGCTCCACCAGAAACTTTTATCTGCTTAACAATCCGGTACTGTTCAGCTTGCAAAATTATGGCCCAGTATCGAAAAGCAGACATTTATCCTAAAGACATTGTGGATTAGTTTCTGGATAAGTTTACTATCACCTGGGACAGTGGCTTCAAGTCCCATCTAGGATGCATGTTCCTTTGTTGCTCATTCTCATTCTAGAAGTTATGCATTTTTTCAATGCAGGTTACTGTCTTAATGGTATTGCATGAAATCCATATATACCAAAACATACCTATTAAGTTTTAATTGCAATTTTAATATCAGAGTGGCTTCAATATAACAATGTCTATGGCAATTGCTGATGGGTTTCTTGAAGTCCTTTCATCCATGTCATCAAAAGAGTAATTGTCTACTTTTTATATTTCTTTGGACACTGACTTTACTGACAATTTAGGTGCTGCAGACCAAAAAACAATGTTTACCTTTAAATATAGAGCACATGTGAGATTTAACTATTTTTTATTTCTAGATACTGCATTTTTTGGTATTATAGTGTATATTTTCCCTATGCAACATTAAAGTTACATATATCTATAGCAAATATTATTTAAGATAAATAAACAGGAATTATTTTACAATTTTGATAATATTGAACTGTACAACAATGGCATGAATTCATTGCAATATACACCTATGGATACATAAAACTGGGCAATAACACAAATGCACAATATAATTGATTACCTTATTATTAGAATATTACTTTTATTAGGTACTTTAGTATTGGGTGCAGTAGTTTAGTGGATTTAAAAAGTAACTAATTTAAAATTAATAAACCAAGTTAATTTCCTTAGTCAGCTCGATTCTAAAATCACTCAACTAAAAATAATATATTTTGACCATGGGCTCCTGTGGCGCAATCGGTCAGCGCGTGGTACTTATAAGACAGTATCTGTTGAGCAATGCTGAGGTTGTGAGTTCAAGCCTCACCTGGAGTAAATGTAATTTTTTTTTTAATGTCATCAGTTAATGATTATCATCTGCTACCTGACCATCCTGATATGAAGGCAGAAAAAAAAACACAAACATGACTGTTTTTAAGGTACCAGTACACACATCTGCTTTGGTTCATATGCACTGTAAACATTCCTTTAGTTAGTCAACAAAATGGAATGCAAAAGACTACCTCTTTATTGGTAAAAGAGTTGCATCAATCTGTTTTGCTGCAATGTAACATGAGGTTCCACACTATTAGGTCTGGTTAGTACAATCACATTTCATGCTGGGATTTGTAAAGCAAAGAACACAAATAAATGGCTTTCCTATATCGCAACAATTAATGATTATACTAATGAAAAAATCAGTTTCACACAAAGATGTTACTAAGCCCCAGTGGGCTAATGGATAAGGCACTGGCCTCCTTTGCTTGTGATTGTGGTTTCAAGTTACCTGGGGTGATAGGCTTTATTTCATCCATATAATTACTGGAGATGTTCCTTTGATACTGCACAAATGGCTCCACCAGAAACTGTTTTCTGCTTAACAATCCGGTACTGTTCAGCTTGCAAAATTATGGCCCAGTATCTAAAAGCAGACATTTATCCTAATGACATTGTGGATTAGTTTCCTGAAAAGTTTACTATCACCTGGGACAGTGGCTCCAAGTCCCATCAAGGATGCATGTTCCTTTGTTGCTCATTCTCATTCTAGAAGTTATGCTTTTTTTCAATGCAGGTGACTGTCTTAATGGTATTGCATGAAATCCATATATACCAAAACATACCTATTAAGTTTTAATTGCAATTTAATATCAAAGTGGCTACAAAATAACAATGTATATGGCAATTGCTGATGGGTTTCTTGAAGTCCTTTCATCCATGTCATAAAAAGGGTAATTTTCTGCTTTTTATATTTCTTTGGACACTGACTTTACTGACAATTTAGGTGCTACAGACCAAAAAAACAATGTTTACCTTTAAATATAGAGCACATGTGAGATTTAACTTAGTTTTATTTAAAGATACTGCATTTTTTGGTATTATAGTGTATATTTTCCCAATGCAACATTAAAGTTACATATATCTATAGCAAATATTATTCAAGATAAATAAACAGGAATTATTTTACAATTTTGATAATATTGAACTGTACAACAATGGCATGAATTCATTGCAATATACACCTATGGATACATAAAACTGGGCAATAACACAAATGCACAATATAATTGATTACCTTATGATTAGAATATTACTTTTATTAGGTACTTAGTATTGGGTGCAGTAGTTTAGTTGATTAAAAAAGAAACTAATTTAAAATTAGGAAACCAAGTTAATTTCCTTAGTCAGCTCGATTCTAAAATCACTCAACTAAAAATAATGGATTTTGACAAAGCAAAGCAAAGAACACAAATAAAAGGCTTTCCTATATCGCAACAATTAATGATTATACTAATGAAAAAATCAATTTCACACAAAGATTTTACTAAGCCCCAGTGGCCTAATGGATAAGGCACTGGTCTCCTAAGCCAGGGTTTGTGGGTTTGAGTTTGGGTTGATAGGCTTTATTTCATTAAAATAATTTTGGAGATGTTCCTTTTATTCTTGCTTCATACTGCACATATGGCTCCACCAGAAACTTTTATCTGCTTAACAATCCGGTACTGTTCAGCTTGCAAAATTATGGCCCAGTATCTAAAAGCAGACATTTATCCTAATGACATTGTGGATTAGTTTCCTGATAAGTTTACTATCACCTGGGACAGTGGCTTCAAGTCCCATCTAGGATGCATGTTCCTTTGTTGCTCATTCTCATTCTAGAAGTTATGCTTTTTTTCAATGCAGGTGACTGTCTTAATGGTATTGCATGAAATCCATATGTACCAAAACATACCTATTAAGTTTTAATTGCAATTTAATATCAGAGTGGCTACAAAATAACAATTTCTATGGCAATTGCTGATGGGTTTCTTGAAGTCCTTTCATCCTTGTCATCAAAAGGGTAATTTTCTGCTTTTTATATTTCTTTGGACACTGACTTTACTGACAATTTAGGTGCTACAGACCAAAAAAACAATGTTTACCTTTAAATATAGAGCACAAGTGAGATTTAACTTATTTTTATTTAAAGATACTGCACTTTTTGGTACTATAGTGTATATTTTCCCTATGCAACATTAAAGTTACATATATCTATATCAAATATTATTTAAGATAAATAAACAGGAATTATTTTACATTTTTGATAATATTGAACTGTACAACAATGGCATGAATTCATTGCAATATACACCTATGGATACATAAAACTGAGTAATAACACAAATGCACAATATAATTGATTACCTTATGATTAGAATATTACTTTTATTAGATACTTTAGTATTGGGTGCAGTAGTTTAGTGGATTTAAAAAGTAACTAATTTAAAATTAATAAACCAAGTTAATTTCCTTAGTCAACTCGATTCTAAAATCACTCAACTAAAAAAAATGCATTTTGACCATGTGCTCCTGTTTTGCAATCGGTCAGCGCGCGGTACTTATAAGACAGTATCTGTTGAGCAATGCCAAAGTTGTGAGTTCAAGCCTCAACTGGAGCAAATGTAATTTTTTTCTAATGTCATCAGTTAATGATTATCATCTGCTACCTGAACATCCTGATATGATGGCAGAAAAAAAAACACAAACATGACTGTTTTTAAGGTACCAGTACACACATCTGCTTTGGTTCATATGCACTGTAAACATTCCTTTAGATAGTCAACAAAATGGAATGCAAAAGACTACCTCTTTATTGGTAAAAGAGTAACATCAATCTGTTATGCTGCAATGTAACATGAGGGTCCACACTATTAGGGCTTGTTAGTACAATCACATTTCATGCTGGGATTTGTAAAGCAAAGAACACAAATAAACGGCTTTCCTGTATTGCAACACTTAATGATTATACTAATGAAAAAATCAGTTTCACACAAAGATGTTTCTAAGACCCAGTGGCCTATTGGATAAGGGACTGGCCTCCTAAGCTGGTGATTGTGGTTTCAAGTTATCTGGGGTGAAAGGCTTTATTTCATCCATATAATTACTGGAGATGTTCCTTTTATTCTTGCTTCATACTGCACAAATGGCTCCACCAGAAACTTTTATCTGCTTAACAATCCGGTACTGTTCAGCTTGCAAAATTATGGCCCAGTATCGAAAAGCAGACATTTATCCTAATGACATTGTGGATTAGTTTCTGGATAAGTTTACTATCACCTGGGACAGTGGCTTCAAGTCCCATCTAGGATGCATGTTCCTTTGTTGCTCATTCTCATTCTAGAAGTTATGCATTTTTTCAATGCAGGTTACTGTCTTAATGGTATTGCATGAAATCCATATATACCAAAACATACCTATTAAGTTTTAATTGCAATTTTAATATCAGAGTGGCTTCAATATAACAATGTCTATGGCAATTGCTGATGGGTTTCTTGAAGTCCTTTCATCCATGTCATCAAAAGGGTAATTTTCTACTTTTTATATTTCTTTGGACACTGACTTTACTGATAATTTAGGTGCTGCAGACCAAAAAACAATGTTTACCTTTAAATATAGAGCACATGTGAGATTTAACTATTTTTTATTTCTAGATACTGCATTTTTTGGTATTATAGTGTATATTTTCCCTATGCAACATTAAAGTTACATATATCTATAGCAAATATTATTTAAGATAAATAAACAGGAATTATTTTACAATTTTGATAATATTGAACTGTACAACAATGGCATGAATTCATTGCAATATACACCTATGGATACATAAAACTGGGCAATAACACAAATGCACAATATAATTGATTACCTTATTATTAGAATATTACTTTTATTAGGTACTTTAGTATTGGGTGCAGTAGTTTAGTGGATTTAAAAAGTAACTAATTTAAAATTAATAAACCAAGTTAATTTCCTTAGTCAGCTCGATTCTAAAATCACTCAACTAAAAATAATGTATTTTGACCATGGGCTCCTGTGGCGCAATCGGTCAGCGCATGGTACTTATAAGACAGTATCTGTTGAGCAATGCTGAGGTTGTGAGTTCAAGCCTCACCTGGAGTAAATGTAATTTTTTTTCTAATGTCATCAGTTAATGATTATCATCTGCTACCTGAACATCCTGATATGAAGGCAGAAAAAAAAACACAAACATGACTGTTTTTAAGGTACCAGTACACACATCTGCTTTGGTTCATATGCACTGTAAACATTCCTTTAGTTAGTCAACAAAATGGAATGCAAAAGACTACCTCTTTATTGGTAAAAGAGTTGCATCAATCTGTTTTGCTGCAATGTAACATGAGGTTCCACACTATTAGGTCTGGTTAGTACAATCACATTTCATGCTGGGATTTGTAAAGCAAAGAACACAAATAAATGGCTTTCCTATATCGCAACAATTAATGATTATACTAATGAAAAAATCAGTTTCACACAAAGATGTTACTAAGCCCCAGTGGGCTAATGGATAAGGCACTGGCCTCCTTTGCTTGTGATTGTGGTTTCAAGTTACCTGGGGTGATAGGCTTTATTTCATCCATATAATTACTGGAGATGTTCCTTTGATACTGCACAAATGGCTCCACCAGAAACTGTTTTCTGCTTAACAATCCGGTACTGTTCAGCCTTCAAAATTATGGCCCATTATCTAAAAGCAGACATTTATCCTAATGACATTGTGGATTAGTTTCCTGAAAAGTTTACTATCACCTGGGACAGTGGCTTCAAGTCCCATCAAGGATGCATGTTCCTTTGTTGCTCATTCTCATTCTAGAAGTTATGCTTTTTTTCAATGCAGGTGACTGTCTTAATGGTATTGCATGAAATCCATATATACCAAAACATACCTATTAAGTTTTAATTGCAATTTAATATCAAAGTGGCTACAAAATAACAATGTATATGGCAATTGCTGATGGGTTTCTTGAAGTCCTTTCATCCATGTCATAAAAAGGGTAATTTTCTGCTTTTTATATTTCTTTGGACACTGACTTTACTGACAATTTAGGTGCTACAGACCAAAAAAACAATGTTTACCTTTAAATATAGAGCACATGTGAGATTTAACTTAGTTTTATTTAAAGATACTGCATTTTTTGGTATTATAGTGTATATTTTCCCAATGCAACATTAAAGTTACATATATCTATAGCAAATATTATTCAAGATAAATAAACAGGAATTATTTTACAATTTTGATAATATTGAACTGTACAACAATGGCATGAATTCATTGCAATATACACCTATGGATACATAAAACTGGGCAATAACACAAATGCACAATATAATTGATTACCTTATGATTAGAATATTACTTTTATTAGGTACTTAGTATTGGGTGCAGTAGTTTAGTTGATTTAAAAAGAAACTAATTTAAAATTAGGAAACCAAGTTAATTTCCTTAGTCAGCTCGATTCTAAAATCACTCAACTAAAAATAATGGATTTTGACAAAGCAAAGCAAAGAACACAAATAAAAGGCTTTCCTATATCGCAACAATTAATGATTATACTAATGAAAAAATCAATTTCACACAAAGATTTTACTAAGCCCCAGTGGCCTAATGGATAAGGCACTGGTCTCCTAAGCCAGGGTTTGTGGGTTTGAGTTTGGGTTGATAGGCTTTATTTCATTAAAATAATTTTGGAGATGTTCCTTTTATTCTTGCTTCATACTGCACATATGGCTCCACCAGAAACTTTTATCTGCTTAACAATCCGGTACTGTTCAGCTTGCAAAATTATGGCCCAGTATCTAAAAGCAGACATTTATCCTAATGACATTGTGGATTAGTTTCCTGATAAGTTTACTATCACCTGGGACAGTGGCTTCAAGTCCCATCTAGGATGCATGTTCCTTTGTTGCTCATTCTCATTCTAGAAGTTATGCTTTTTTTCAATGCAGGTGACTGTCTTAATGGTATTGCATGAAATCCATATGTACCAAAACATACCTATTAAGTTTTAATTGCAATTTAATATCAGAGTGGCTACAAAATAACAATTTCTATGGCAATTGCTGATGGGTTTCTTGAAGTCCTTTCATCCTTGTCATCAAAAGGGTAATTTTCTGCTTTTTATATTTCTTTGGACACTGACTTTACTGACAATTTAGGTGCTATTGACCAAAAAAACAATGTTTACCTTTAAATATAGAGCACAAGTGAGATTTAACTTATTTTTATTTAAAGATACTGCACTTTTTGGTACTATAGTGTATATTTTCCCTATGCAACATTAAAGTTACATATATCTATATCAAATATTATTTAAGATAAATAAACAGGAATTATTTTACATTTTTGATAATATTGAACTGTACAACAATGGCATGAATTCATTGCAATATACACCTATGGATACATAAAACTGGGTAATAACACAAATGCACAATATAATTGATTACCTTATGATTAGAATATTACTTTTATTAGATACTTTAGTATTGGGTGCAGTAGTTTAGTGGATTTAAAAAGTAACTAATTTAAAATTAATAAACCAAGTTAATTTCCTTAGTCAGCTCGATTCTAAAATCACTCAACTAAAAATAATGTATTTTGACCATGGGCTCCTGTGGCGCAATCGGTCAGCGCGTGGTACTTATAAGACAGTATCTGTTGAGCAATGCTGAGGTTGTGAGTTCAAGCCTCACCTGGAGTAAATGTAATTTTTTTTCTAATGTCATCAGTTAATGATTATCATCTGCTACCTGAACATCCTGATATGAAGGCAGAAAAAAAAACACAAACATGACTGTTTTTAAGGTACCAGTACACACATCTGCTTTGGTTCATATGCACTGTAAACATTCCTTTAGTTAGTCAACAAAATGGAATGCAAAAGACTACCTCTTTATTGGTAAAAGAGTTGCATCAATCTGTTTTGCTGCAATGTAACATGAGGTTCCACACTATTAGGTCTGGTTAGTACAATCACATTTCATGCTGGGATTTGTAAAGCAAAGAACACAAATAAATGGCTTTCCTATATCGCAACAATTAATGATTATACTAATGAAAAAATCAGTTTCACACAAAGATGTTACTAAGCCCCAGTGGGCTAATGGATAAGGCACTGGCCTCCTTTGCTTGTGATTGTGGTTTCAAGTTACCTGGGGTGATAGGCTTTATTTCATCCATATAATTACTGGAGATGTTCCTTTGATACTGCACAAATGGCTCCACCAGAAACTGTTTTCTGCTTAACAATCCGGTACTGTTTAGCCTTCAAAATTATGGCCCAGTATCTAAAAGCAGACATTTATCCTAATGACATTGTGGATTAGTTTCCTGAAAAGTTTACTATCACCTGGGACAGTGGCTTCAAGTCCCATCAAGGATGCATGTTCCTTTGTTGCTCATTCTCATTCTAGAAGTTATGCTTTTTTTCAATGCAGGTGACTGTCTTAATGGTATTGCATGAAATCCATATATACCAAAACATACCTATTAAGTTTTAATTGCAATTTAATATCAAAGTGGCTACAAAATAACAATGTATATGGCAATTGCTGATGGGTTTCTTGAAGTCCTTTCATCCATGTCATAAAAAGGGTAATTTTCTGCTTTTTATATTTCTTTGGACACTGACTTTACTGACAATTTAGGTGCTACAGACCAAAAAAACAATGTTTACCTTTAAATATAGAGCACATGTGAGATTTAACTTAGTTTTATTTAAAGATACTGCATTTTTTGGTATTATAGTGTATATTTTCCCTATGCAACATTAAAGTTACATATATCTATAGCAAATATTATTCAAGATAAATAAACAGGAATTATTTTACAATTTTGATAATATTGAACTGTACAACAATGGCATGAATTCATTGCAATATACACCTATGGATACATAAAACTGGGCAATAACACAAATGCACAATATAATTGATTACCTTATGATTAGAATATTACTTTTATTAGGTACTTAGTATTGGGTGCAGTAGTTTAGTTGATTTAAAAAGAAACTAATTTAAAATTAGGAAACCAAGTTAATTTCCTTAGTCAGCTCGATTCTAAAATCACTCAACTAAAAATAATGGATTTTGACAAAGCAAAGCAAAGAACACAAATAAAAGGCTTTCCTATATCGCAACAATTAATGATTATACTAATGAAAAAATCAATTTCACACAAAGATTTTACTAAGCCCCAGTGGCCTAATGGATAAGGCACTGGTCTCCTTAGCCAGGGTTTGTGGGTTTGAGTTTGGGTTGATAGGCTTTATTTCATTAAAATAATTTTGGAGATGTTCCTTTTATTCTTGCTTCATACTGCACATATGGCTCCACCAGAAACTTTTATCTGCTTAACAATCCGGTACTGTTCAGCTTGCAAAATTATGGCCCAGTATCTAAAAGCAGACATTTATCCTAATGACATTGTGGATTAGTTTCCTGATAAGTTTACTATCACCTGGGACAGTGGCTTCAAGTCCCATCTAGGATGCATGTTCCTTTGTTGCTCATTCTCATTCTAGAAGTTATGCTTTTTTTCAATGCAGGTGACTGTCTTAATGGTATTGCATGAAATCCATATGTACCAAAACATACCTATTAAGTTTTAATTGCAATTTAATATCAGAGTGGCTACAAAATAACAATTTCTATGGCAATTGCTGATGGGTTTCTTGAAGTCCTTTCATCCTTGTCATCAAAAGGGTAATTTTCTGCTTTTTATATTTCTTTGGACACTGACTTTACTGACAATTTAGGTGCTACAGACCAAAAAAACAATGTTTACCTTTAAATATAGAGCACAAGTGAGATTTAACTTATTTTTATTTAAAGATACTGCACTTTTTGGTACTATAGTGTATATTTTCCCTATGCAACATTAAAGTTACATATATCTATATCAAATATTATTTAAGATAAATAAACAGGAATTATTTTACATTTTTGATAATATTGAACTGTACAACAATGGCATGAATTCATTGCAATATACACCTATGGATACATAAAACTGGGTAATAACACAAATGCACAATATAATTGATTACCTTATGATTAGAATATTACTTTTATTAGATACTTTAGTATTGGGTGCAGTAGTTTAGTGGATTTAAAAAGTAACTAATTTAAAATTAATAAACCAAGTTAATTTCCTTAGTCAACTCGATTCTAAAATCACTCAACTAAAAAAAATGCATTTTGACCATGTGCTCCTGTTTTGCAATCCGTCAGCGCGCTGTACTTATAAGACAGTATCTGTTGAGCAATGCCAAAGTTGTGAGTTCAAGCCTCACCTGGAGCAAATGTAATTTTTTTCTAATGTCATCAGTTAATGATTATCATCTGCTACCTGAACATCCTGATATGATGGCAGAAAAAAAAACACAAACATGACTGTTTTTAAGGTACCAGTACACACATCTGCTTTGGTTCATATGCACTGTAAACATTCCTTTAGATAGTCAACAAAATGGAATGCAAAAGACTACCTCTTTATTGGTAAAAGAGTAACATCAATCTGTTTTGCTGCAATGTAACATGAGGGTCCACACTATTAGGGCTTGTTAGTAAAATCACATTTCATGCTGGGATTTGTAAAGCAAAGAACACAAATAAACGGCTTTCCTGTATTGCAACACTTAATGATTATACTAATGAAAAAATCAGTTTCACACAAAGATGTTTCTAAGACCCAGTGGCCTATTGGATAAGGGACTGGCCTCCTAAGCTGGTGATTGTGGTTTCAAGTTATCTGGGGTGAAAGGCTTTATTTCATCCATATAATTACTGGAGATGTTCCTTTTATTCTTGCTTCATACTGCACAAATGGCTCCACCAGAAACTTTTATCTGCTTAACAATCCGGTACTGTTCAGCTTGCAAAATTATGGCCCAGTATCGAAAAGCAGACATTTATCCTAAAGACATTGTGGATTAGTTTCTGGATAAGTTTACTATCACCTGGGACAGTGGCTTCAAGTCCCATCTAGGATGCATGTTCCTTTGTTGCTCATTCTCATTCTAGAAGTTATGCATTTTTTCAATGCAGGTTACTGTCTTAATGGTATTGCATGAAATCCATATATACCAAAACATACCTATTAAGTTTTAATTGCAATTTTAATATCAGAGTGGCTTCAATATAACAATGTCTATGGCAATTGCTGATGGGTTTCTTGAAGTCCTTTCATCCATGTCATCAAAAGAGTAATTTTCTACTTTTTATATTTCTTTGGACACTGACTTTACTGACAATTTAGGTGCTGCAGACCAAAAAACAATGTTTACCTTTAAATATAGAGCACATGTGAGATTTAACTATTTTTTATTTCTAGATACTGCATTTTTTGGTATTATAGTGTATATTTTCCCTATGCAACATTAAAGTTACATATATCTATAGCAAATATTATTTAAGATAAATAAACAGGAATTATTTTACAATTTTGATAATATTGAACTGTACAACAATGGCATGAATTCATTGCAATATACACCTATGGATACATAAAACTGGGCAATAACACAAATGCACAATATAATTGATTACCTTATTATTAGAATATTACTTTTATTAGGTACTTTAGTATTGGGTGCAGTAGTTTAGTGGATTTAAAAAGTAACTAATTTAAAATTAATAAACCAAGTTAATTTCCTTAGTCAGCTCGATTCTAAAATCACTCAACTAAAAATAATGTATTTTGACCATGGGCTCCTGTGGCGCAATCGGTCAGCGCGTGGTACTTATAAGACAGTATCTGTTGAGCAATGCTGAGGTTGTGAGTTCAAGCCTCACCTGGAGTAAATGTAATTTTTTTTCTAATGTCATCAGTTAATGATTATCATCTGCTACCTGAACATCCTGATATGAAGGCAGAAAAAAAAACACAAACATGACTGTTTTTAAGGTACCAGTACACACATCTGCTTTGGTTCATATGCACTGTAAACATTCCTTTAGTTAGTCAACAAAATGGAATGCAAAAGACTACCTCTTTATTGGTAAAAGAGTTGCATCAATCTGTTTTGCTGCAATGTAACATGAGGTTCCACACTATTAGGTCTGGTTAGTACAATCACATTTCATGCTGGGATTTGTAAAGCAAAGAACACAAATAAATGGCTTTCCTATATCGCAACAATTAATGATTATACTAATGAAAAAATCAGTTTCACACAAAGATGTTACTAAGCCCCAGTGGGCTAATGGATAAGGCACTGGCCTCCTTTGCTTGTGATTGTGGTTTCAAGTTACCTGGGGTGATAGGCTTTATTTCATCCATATAATTACTGGAGATGTTCCTTTGATACTGCACAAATGGCTCCACCAGAAACTGTTTTCTGCTTAACAATCCGGTACTGTTCAGCCTTCAAAATTATGGCCCAGTATCTAAAAGCAGACATTTATCCTAATGACATTGTGGATTAGTTTCCTGAAAAGTTTACTATCACCTGGGACAGTGGCTTCAAGTCCCATCAAGGATGCATGTTCCTTTGTTGCTCATTCTCATTCTAGAAGTTATGCTTTTTTTCAATGCAGGTGACTGTCTTAATGGTATTGCATGAAATCCATATATACCAAAACATACCTATTAAGTTTTAATTGCAATTTAATATCAAAGTGGCTACAAAATAACAATGTATATGGCAATTGCTGATGGGTTTCTTGAAGTCCTTTCATCCATGTCATAAAAAGGGTAATTTTCTGCTTTTTATATTTATTTGGACACTGACTTTACTGACAATTTAGGTGCTACAGACCAAAAAAACAATGTTTACCTTTAAATATAGAGCACATGTGAGATTTAACTTAGTTTTATTTAAAGATACTGCATTTTTTGGTATTATAGTGTATATTTTCCCAATGCAACATTAAAGTTACATATATCTATAGCAAATATTATTCAAGATAAATAAACAGGAATTATTTTACAATTTTGATAATATTGAACTGTACAACAATGGCATGAATTCATTGCAATATACACCTATGGATACATAAAACTGGGCAATAACACAAATGCACAATATAATTGATTACCTTATGATTAGAATATTACTTTTATTAGGTACTTAGTATTGGGTGCAGTAGTTTAGTTGATTTAAAAAGAAACTAATTTAAAATTAGGAAACCAAGTTAATTTCCTTAGTCAGCTCGATTCTAAAATCACTCAACTAAAAATAATGGATTTTGACAAAGCAAAGCAAAGAACACAAATAAAAGGCTTTCCTATATCGCAACAATTAATGATTATACTAATGAAAAAATCAATTTCACACAAAGATTTTACTAAGCCCCAGTGGCCTAATGGATAAGGCACTGGTCTCCTAAGCCAGGGTTTGTGGGTTTGAGTTTGGGTTGATAGGCTTTATTTCATTAAAATAATTTTGGAGATGTTCCTTTTATTCTTGCTTCATACTGCACATATGGCTCCACCAGAAACTTTTATCTGCTTAACAATCCGGTACTGTTCAGCTTGCAAAATTATGGCCCAGTATCTAAAAGCAGACATTTATCCTAATGACATTGTGGATTAGTTTCCTGATAAGTTTACTATCACCTGGGACAGTGGCTTCAAGTCCCATCTAGGATGCATGTTCCTTTGTTGCTCATTCTCATTCTAGAAGTTATGCTTTTTTTCAATGCAGGTGACTGTCTTAATGGTATTGCATGAAATCCATATGTACCAAAACATACCTATTAAGTTTTAATTGCAATTTAATATCAGAGTGGCTACAAAATAACAATTTCTATGGCAATTGCTGATGGGTTTCTTGAAGTCCTTTCATCCTTGTCATCAAAAGGGTAATTTTCTGCTTTTTATATTTCTTTGGACACTGACTTTACTGACAATTTAGGTGCTATTGACCAAAAAAACAATGTTTACCTTTAAATATAGAGCACAAGTGAGATTTAACTTATTTTTATTTAAAGATACTGCACTTTTTGGTACTATAGTGTACATTTTCCCTATGCAACATTAAAGTTACATATATCTATATCAAATATTATTTAAGATAAATAAACAGGAATTATTTTACAATTTTGATAATATTGAACTGTACAACAATGGCATGAATTCATTGCAATATACACCTATGGATACATAAAACTGGGCAATAACACAAATGCACAATATAATTGATTACCTTATGATTAGAATATTACTTTTATTAGGTACTTAGTATTGGGTGCAGTAGTTTAGTTGATTTAAAAAGAAACTAATTTAAAATTAGGAAACCAAGTTAATTTCCTTAGTCAGCTCGATTCTAAAATCACTCAACTAAAAATAATGGATTTTGACAAAGCAAAGCAAAGAACACAAATAAAAGGCTTTCCTATATCGCAACAGTTAATGATTATACTAATGAAAAAATCAATTTCACACAAAGATTTTACTAAGCCCCAGTGGCCTAATGGATAAGGCACTGGTCTCCTAAGCCAGGGTTTGTGGGTTTGAGTTTGGGTTGATAGGCTTTATTTCATTAAAATAATTTTGGAGATGTTCCTTTTATTCTTGCTTCATACTGCACATATGGCTCCACCAGAAACTTTTATCTGCTTAACAATCCGGTACTGTTCAGCTTGCAAAATTATGGCCCAGTATCTAAAAGCAGACATTTATCCTAATGACATTGTGGATTAGTTTCCTGATAAGTTTACTATCACCTGGGACAGTGGCTTCAAGTCCCATCTAGGATGCATGTTCCTTTGTTGCTCATTCTCATTCTAGAAGTTATGCTTTTTTTCAATGCAGGTGACTGTCTTAATGGTATTGCATGAAATCCATATGTACCAAAACATACCTATTAAGTTTTAATTGCAATTTAATATCAGAGTGGCTACAAAATAACAATTTCTATGGCAATTGCTGATGGGTTTCTTGAAGTCCTTTCATCCTTGTCATCAAAAGGGTAATTTTCTGCTTTTTATATTTCTTTGGACACTGACTTTACTGACAATTTAGGTGCTATTGACCAAAAAAACAATGTTTACCTTTAAATATAGAGCACAAGTGAGATTTAACTTATTTTTATTTAAAGATACTGCACTTTTTGGTACTATAGTGTACATTTTCCCTATGCAACATTAAAGTTACATATATCTATATCAAATATTATTTAAGATAAATAAACAGGAATTATTTTACATTTTTGATAATATTGAACTGTACAACAATGGCATGAATTCATTACAATATACACCTATGGATACATAAAACTGGGTAATAACACAAATGCACAATATAATTGATTACCTTATGATTAGAATATTACTTTTATTAGATACTTTAGTATTGGGTGCAGTAGTTTAGTGGATTTAAAAAGTAACTAATTTAAAATTAATAAACCAAGTTAATTTCCTTAGTCAGCTCGATTCTAAAATCACTCATCTAAAAATAATGTATTTTGACCATGGGCTCCTGTGGCGCAATCGGTCAGCGCGTGGTACTTATAAGACAGTATCTGTTGAGCAATGCTGAGGTTGTGAGTTCAAGCCTCACCTGGAGTAAATGTAATTTTTTTTCTAATGTCATCAGTTAATGATTATCATCTGCTACCTGAACATCCTGATATGAAGGCAGAAAAAAAAACACAAACATGACTGTTTTTAAGGTACCAGTACACACATCTGCTTTGGTTCATATGCACTGTAAACATTCCTTTAGTTAGTCAACAAAATGGAATGCAAAAGACTACCTCTTTATTGGTAAAAGAGTTGCATCAATCTGTTTTGCTGCAATGTAACATGAGGTTCCACACTATTAGGTCTGGTTAGTACAATCACATTTCATGCTGGGATTTGTAAAGCAAAGAACACAAATAAATGGCTTTCCTATATCGCAACAATTAATGATTATACTAATGAAAAAATCAGTTTCACACAAAGATGTTACTAAGCCCCAGTGGGCTAATGGATAAGGCACTGGCCTCCTTTGCTTGTGATTGTGGTTTCAAGTTACCTGGGGTGATAGGCTTTATTTCATCCATATAATTACTGGAGATGTTCCTTTGATACTGCACAAATGGCTCCACCAGAAACTGTTTTCTGCTTAACAATCCGGTACTGTTCAGCCTTCAAAATTATGGCCCAGTATCTAAAAGCAGACATTTATCCTAATGACATTGTGGATTAGTTTCCTGAAAAGTTTACTATCACCTGGGACAGTGGCTTCAAGTCCCATCAAGGATGCATGTTCCTTTGTTGCTCATTCTCATTCTAGAAGTTATGCTTTTTTTCAATGCAGGTGACTGTCTTAATGGTATTGCATGAAATCCATATATACCAAAACATACCTATTAAGTTTTAATTGCAATTTAATATCAAAGTGGCTACAAAATAACAATGTATATGGCAATTGCTGATGGGTTTCTTGAAGTCCTTTCATCCATGTCATAAAAAGGGTAATTTTCTGCTTTTTATATTTCTTTGGACACTGACTTTACTGACAATTTAGGTGCTACAGACCAAAAAAACAATGTTTACCTTTAAATATAGAGCACATGTGAGATTTAACTTAGTTTTATTTAAAGATACTGCATTTTTTGGTATTATAGTGTATATTTTCCCAATGCAACATTAAAGTTACATATATCTATAGCAAATATTATTCAAGATAAATAAACAGGAATTATTTTACAATTTTGATAATATTGAACTGTACAACAATGGCATGAATTCATTGCAATATACACCTATGGATACATAAAACTGGGCAATAACACAAATGCACAATATAATTGATTACCTTATGATTAGAATATTACTTTTATTAGGTACTTAGTATTGGGTGCAGTAGTTTAGTTGATTTAAAAAGAAACTAATTTAAAATTAGGAAACCAAGTTAATTTCCTTAGTCAGCTCGATTCTAAAATCACTCAACTAAAAATAATGGATTTTGACAAAGCAAAGCAAAGAACACAAATAAAAGGCTTTCCTATATCGCAACAATTAATGATTATACTAATGAAAAAATCAATTTCACACAAAGATTTTACTAAGCCCCAGTGGCCTAATGGATAAGGCACTGGTCTCCAAAGCCAGGGTTTGTGGGTTTGAGTTTGGGTTGATAGGCTTTATTTCATTAAAATAATTTTGGAGATGTTCCTTTTATTCTTGCTTCATACTGCACATATGGCTCCACCAGAAACTTTTATCTGCTTAACAATCCGGTACTGTTCAGCTTGCAAAATTATGGCCCAGTATCTAAAAGCAGACATTTATCCTAATGACATTGTGGATTAGTTTCCTGATAAGTTTACTATCACCTGGGACAGTGGCTTCAAGTCCCATCTAGGATGCATGTTCCTTTGTTGCTCATTCTCATTCTAGAAGTTATGCTTTTTTTCAATGCAGGTGACTGTCTTAATGGTATTGCATGAAATCCATATGTACCAAAACATACCTATTAAGTTTTAATTGCAATTTAATATCAGAGTGGCTACAAAATAACAATTTCTATGGCAATTGCTGATGGGTTTCTTGAAGTCCTTTCATCCTTGTCATCAAAAGGGTAATTTTCTGCTTTTTATATTTCTTTGGACACTGACTTTACTGACAATTTAGGTGCTACAGACCAAAAAAACAATGTTTACCTTTAAATATAGAGCACAAGTGAGATTTAACTTATTTTTATTTAAAGATACTGCACTTTTTGGTACTATAGTGTATATTTTCCCTATGCAACATTAAAGTTACATATATCTATATCAAATATTATTTAAGATAAATAAACAGGAATTATTTTACATTTTTGATAATATTGAACTGTACAACAATGGCATGAATTCATTGCAATATACACCTATGGATACATAAAACTGGGTAATAACACAAATGCACAATATAATTGATTACCTTATGATTAGAATATTACTTTTATTAGATACTTTAGTATTGGGTGCAGTAGTTTAGTGGATTTAAAAAGTAACTAATTTAAAATTAATAAACCAAGTTAATTTCCTTAGTCAACTCGATTCTAAAATCACTCAACTAAAAAAAATGCATTTTGACCATGTGCTCCTGTTTTGCAATTGGTCAGCGCGCTGTACTTATAAGACAGTATCTGTTGAGCAATGCCAAAGTTGTGAGTTCAAGCCTCACCTGGAGCAAATGTAATTTTTTTCTAATGTCATCAGTTAATGATTATCATCTGCTACCTGAACATCCTGATATGATGGCAGAAAAAAAAACACAAACATGACTGTTTTTAAGGTACCAGTACACACATCTGCTTTGGTTCATATGCACTGTAAACATTCCTTTAGATAGTCAACAAAATGGAATGCAAAAGACTACCTCTTTATTGGTAAAAGAGTAACATCAATCTGTTTTGCTGCAATGTAACATGAGGGTCCACACTATTAGGGCTTGTTAGTACAATCACATTTCATGCTGGGATTTGTAAAGCAAAGAACACAAATAAACGGCTTTCCTGTATTGCAACACTTAATGATTATACTAATGAAAAAATCAGTTTCACACAAAGATGTTTCTAAGACCCAGTGGCCTATTGGATAAGGGACTGGCCTCCTAAGCTGGTGATTGTGGTTTCAAGTTATCTGGGGTGAAAGGCTTTATTTCATCCATATAATTACTGGAGATGTTCCTTTTATTCTTGCTTCATACTGCACAAATGGCTCCACCAGAAACTTTTATCTGCTTAACAATCCGGTACTGTTCAGCTTGCAAAATTATGGCCCAGTATCGAAAAGCAGACATTTATCCTAAAGACATTGTGGATTAGTTTCTGGATAAATTTACTATCACCTGGGACAGTGGCTTCAAGTCCCATCTAGGATGCATGTTCCTTTGTTGCTCATTCTCATTCTAGAAGTTATGCATTTTTTCAATGCAGGTTACTGTCTTAATGGTATTGCATGAAATCCATATATACCAAAACATACCTATTAAGTTTTAATTGCAATTTTAATATCAGAGTGGCTTCAATATAACAATGTCTATGGCAATTGCTGATGGGTTTCTTGAAGTCCTTTCATCCATGTCATCAAAAGAGTAATTTTCTACTTTTTATATTTCTTTGGACACTGACTTTACTGACAATTTAGGTGCTGCAGACCAAAAAACAATGTTTACCTTTAAATATAGAGCACATGTGAGATTTAACTATTTTTTATTTCTAGATACTGCATTTTTTGGTATTATAGTGTATATTTTCCCTATGCAACATTAAAGTTACATATATCTATAGAAAATATTATTTAAGATAAATAAACAGGAATTATTTTACAATTTTGATAATATTGAACTGTACAACAATGGCATGAATTCATTGCAATATACACCTATGGATACATAAAACTGGGCAATAACACAAATGCACAATATAATTGATTACCTTATTATTAGAATATTACTTTTATTAGGTACTTTAGTATTGGGTGCAGTAGTTTAGTGGATTTAAAAAGTAACTAATTTAAAATTAATAAACCAAGTTAATTTCCTTAGTCAGCTCGATTCTAAAATCACTCAACTAAAAATAATATATTTTGACCATGGGCTCCTGTGGCGCAATCGGTCAGCGCGTGGTACTTATAAGACAGTATCTGTTGAGCAATGCTGAGGTTGTGAGTTCAAGCCTCACCTGGAGTAAATGTAATTTTTTTTTTAATGTCATCAGTTAATGATTATCATCTGCTACCTGACCATCCTGATATGAAGGCAGAAAAAAAAACACAAACATGACTGTTTTTAAGGTACCAGTACACACATCTGCTTTGGTTCATATGCACTGTAAACATTCCTTTAGTTAGTCAACAAAATGGAATGCAAAAGACTACCTCTTTATTGGTAAAAGAGTTGCATCAATCTGTTTTGCTGCAATGTAACATGAGGTTCCACACTATTAGGTCTGGTTAGTACAATCACATTTCATGCTGGGATTTGTAAAGCAAAGAACACAAATAAATGGCTTTCCTATATCGCAACAATTAATGATTATACTAATGAAAAAATCAGTTTCACACAAAGATGTTACTAAGCCCCAGTGGGCTAATGGATAAGGCACTGGCCTCCTTTGCTTGTGATTGTGGTTTCAAGTTACCTGGGGTGATAGGCTTTATTTCATCCATATAATTACTGGAGATGTTCCTTTGATACTGCACAAATGGCTCCACCAGAAACTGTTTTCTGCTTAACAATCCGGTACTGTTCAGCTTGCAAAATTATGGCCCAGTATCTAAAAGCAGACATTTATCCTAATGACATTGTGGATTAGTTTCCTGAAAAGTTTACTATCACCTGGGACAGTGGCTTCAAGTCCCATCAAGGATGCATGTTCCTTTGTTGCTCATTCTCATTCTAGAAGTTATGCTTTTTTTCAATGCAGGTGACTGTCTTAATGGTATTGCATGAAATCCATATATACCAAAACATACCTATTAAGTTTTAATTGCAATTTAATATCAAAGTGGCTACAAAATAACAATGTATATGGCAATTGCTGATGGGTTTCTTGAAGTCCTTTCATCCATGTCATAAAAAGGGTAATTTTCTGGTTTTTATATTTCTTTGGACACTGACTTTACTGACAATTTAGGTGCTACAGACCAAAAAAACAATGTTTACCTTTAAATATAGAGCACATGTGAGATTTAACTTAGTTTTATTTAAAGATACTGCATTTTTTGGTATTATAGTGTATATTTTCCCAATGCAACATTAAAGTTACATATATCTATAGCAAATATTATTCAAGATAAATAAACAGGAATTATTTTACAATTTTGATAATATTGAACTGTACAACAATGGCATGAATTCATTGCAATATACACCTATGGATACATAAAACTGGGCAATAACACAAATGCACAATATAATTGATTACCTTATGATTAGAATATTACTTTTATTAGGTACTTAGTATTGGGTGCAGTAGTTTAGTTGATTAAAAAAGAAACTAATTTAAAATTAGGAAACCAAGTTAATTTCCTTAGTCAGCTCGATTCTAAAATCACTCAACTAAAAATAATGGATTTTGACAAAGCAAAGCAAAGAACACAAATAAAAGGCTTTCCTATATCGCAACAATTAATGATTATACTAATGAAAAAATCAATTTCACACAAAGATTTTACTAAGCCCCAGTGGCCTAATGGATAAGGCACTGGTCTCCTAAGCCAGGGTTTGTGGGTTTGAGTTTGGGTTGATAGGCTTTATTTCATTAAAATAATTTTGGAGATGTTCCTTTTATTCTTGCTTCATACTGCACATATGGCTCCACCAGAAACTTTTATCTGCTTAACAATCCGGTACTGTTCAGCTTGCAAAATTATGGCCCAGTATCGAAAAGCAGACATTTATCCTAATGACATTGTGGATTAGTTTCCTGATAAGTTTACTATCACCTGGGACAGTGGCTTCAAGTCCCATCTAGGATGCATGTTCCTTTGTTGCTCATTCTCATTCTAGAAGTTATGCTTTTTTTCAATGCAGGTGACTGTCTTAATGGTATTGCATGAAATCCATATGTACCAAAACATACCTATTAAGTTTTAATTGCAATTTAATATCAGAGTGGCTACAAAATAACAATTTCTATGGCAATTGCTGATGGGTTTCTTGAAGTCCTTTCATCCTTGTCATCAAAAGGGTAATTTTCTGCTTTTTATATTTCTTTGGACACTGACTTTACTGACAATTTAGGTGCTACAGACCAAAAAAACAATGTTTACCTTTAAATATAGAGCACAAGTGAGATTTAACTTATTTTTATTTAAAGATACTGCACTTTTTGGTACTATAGTGTATATTTTCCCTATGCAACATTAAAGTTACATATATCTATATCAAATATTATTTAAGATAAATAAACAGGAATTATTTTACATTTTTGATAATATTGAACTGTACAACAATGGCATGAATTCATTGCAATATACACCTATGGATACATAAAACTGGGTAATAACACAAATGCACAATATAATTGATTACCTTATGATTAGAATATTACTTTTATTAGATACTTTAGTATTGGGTGCAGTAGTTTAGTGGATTTAAAAAGTAACTAATTTAAAATTAATAAACCAAGTTAATTTCCTTAGTCAACTCGATTCTAAAATCACTCAACTAAAAAAAATGCATTTTGACCATGTGCTCCTGTTTTGCAATCGGTCAGCGCGCGGTACTTATAAGACAGTATCTGTTGAGCAATGCCAAAGTTGTGAGTTCAAGCCTCAACTGGAGCAAATGTAATTTTTTTCTAATGTCATCAGTTAATGATTATCATCTGCTACCTGAACATCCTGATATGATGGCAGAAAAAAAAACACAAACATGACTGTTTTTAAGGTACCAGTACACACATCTGCTTTGGTTCATATGCACTGTAAACATTCCTTTAGATAGTCAACAAAATGGAATGCAAAAGACTACCTCTTTATTGGTAAAAGAGTAACATCAATCTGTTTTGCTGCAATGTAACATGAGGGTCCACACTATTAGGGCTTGTTAGTACAATCACATTTCATGCTGGGATTTGTAAAGCAAAGAACACAAATAAACGGCTTTCCTGTATTGCAACACTTAATGATTATACTAATGAAAAAATCAGTTTCACACAAAGATGTTTCTAAGACACAGTGGCCTATTGGATAAGGGACTGGCCTCCTAAGCTGGTGATTGTGGTTTCAAGTTATCTGGGGTGAAAGGCTTTATTTCATCCATATAATTACTGGAGATGTTCCTTTTATTCTTGCTTCATACTGCACAAATGGCTCCACCAGAAACTTTTATCTGCTTAACAATCCGGTACTGTTCAGCTTGCAAAATTATGGCCCAGTATCGAAAAGCAGACATTTATCCTAATGACATTGTGGATTAGTTTCTGGATAAGTTTACTATCACCTGGGACAGTGGCTTCAAGTCCCATCTAGGATGCATGTTCCTTTGTTGCTCATTCTCATTCTAGAAGTTATGCATTTTTTCAATGCAGGTTACTGTCTTAATGGTATTGCATGAAATCCATATATACCAAAACATACCTATTAAGTTTTAATTGCAATTTTAATATCAGAGTGGCTTCAATATAACAATGTCTATGGCAATTGCTGATGGGTTTCTTGAAGTCCTTTCATCCATGTCATCAAAAGGGTAATTTTCTACTTTTTATATTTCTTTGGACACTGACTTTACTGATAATTTAGGTGCTGCAGACCAAAAAACAATGTTTACCTTTAAATATAGAGCACATGTGAGATTTAACTATTTTTTATTTCTAGATACTGCATTTTTTGGTATTATAGTGTATATTTTCCCTATGCAACATTAAAGTTACATATATCTATAGCAAATATTATTTAAGATAAATAAACAGGAATTATTTTACAATTTTGATAATATTGAACTGTACAACAATGGCATGAATTCATTGCAATATACACCTATGGATACATAAAACTGGGCAATAACACAAATGCACAATATAATTGATTACCTTATGATTAGAATATTACTTTTATTAGGTACTTAGTATTGGGTGCAGTAGTTTAGTTGATTTAAAAAGAAACTAATTTAAAATTAGGAAACCAAGTTAATTTCCTTAGTCAGCTCGATTCTAAAATCACTCAACTAAAAATAATGGATTTTGACAAAGCAAAGCAAAGAACACAAATAAAAGGCTTTCCTATATCGCAACAATTAATGATTATACTAATGAAAAAATCAATTTCACACAAAGATTTTACTAAGCCCCAGTGGCCTAATGGATAAGGCACTGGTCTCCTATGCCAGGGTTTGTGGGTTTGAGTTTGGGTTGATAGGCTTTATTTCATTAAAATAATTTTGGAGATGTTCCTTTTATTCTTGCTTCATACTGCACATATGGCTCCACCAGAAACTTTTATCTGCTTAACAATCCGGTACTGTTCAGCTTGCAAAATTATGGCCCAGTATCTAAAAGCAGACATTTATCCTAATGACATTGTGGATTAGTTTCCTGATAAGTTTACTATCACCTGGGACAGTGGCTTCAAGTCCCATCTAGGATGCATGTTCCTTTGTTGCTCATTCTCATTCTAGAAGTTATGCTTTTTTTCAATGCAGGTGACTGTCTTAATGGTATTGCATGAAATCCATATGTACCAAAACATACCTATTAAGTTTTAATTGCAATTTAATATCAGAGTGGCTACAAAATAACAATTTCTATGGCAATTGCTGATGGGTTTCTTGAAGTCCTTTCATCCTTGTCATCAAAAGGGTAATTTTCTGCTTTTTATATTTCTTTGGACACTGACTTTACTGACAATTTAGGTGCTATTGACCAAAAAAACAATGTTTACCTTTAAATATAGAGCACAAGTGAGATTTAACTTATTTTTATTTAAAGATACTGCACTTTTTGGTACTATAGTGTATATTTTCCCTATGCAACATTAAAGTTACATATATCTATATCAAATATTATTTAAGATAAATAAACAGGAATTATTTTACATTTTTGATAATATTGAACTGTACAACAATGGCATGAATTCATTGCAATATACACCTATGGATACATAAAACTGGGTAATAACACAAATGCACAATATAATTGATTACCTTATGATTAGAATATTACTTTTATTAGATACTTTAGTATTGGGTGCAGTAGTTTAGTTGATTTAAAAAGTAACTAATTTAAAATTAATAAACCAAGTTAATTTCCTTAGTCAACTCGATTCTAAAATCACTCAACTAAAAAAAATGCATTTTGACCATGTGCTCCTGTTTTGCAATCGGTCAGCGCGCGGTACTTATAAGACAGTATCTGTTGAGCAATGCCAAAGTTGTGAGTTCAAGCCTCACCTGGAGCAAATGTAATTTTTTTCTAATGTCATCAGTTAATGATTATCATCTGCTACCTGAACATCCTGATATGATGGCAGAAAAAAAAACACAAACATGACTGTTTTTAAGGTACCAGTACACACATCTGCTTTGGTTCATATGCACTGTAAACATTCCTTTAGATAGTCAACAAAATAGAATGCAAAAGACTACCTCTTTATTGGTAAAAGAGTAACATCAATCTGTTTTGCTGCAATGTAACATGAGGGTCCACACTATTAGGGCTTGTTAGTACAATCACATTTCATGCTGGGATTTGTAAAGCAAAGAACACAAATAAACGGCTTTCCTGTATTGCAACACTTAATGATTATACTAATGAAAAAATCAGTTTCACACAAAGATGTTTCTAAGACCCAGTGGCCTATTGGATAAGGGACTGGCCTCCTAAGCTGGTGATTGTGGTTTCAAGTTATCTGGGGTGAAAGGCTTTATTTCATCCATATAATTACTGGAGATGTTCCTTTTATTCTTGCTTCATACTGCACAAATGGCTCCACCAGAAACTTTTATCTGCTTAACAATCCGGTACTGTTCAGCTTGCAAAATTATGGCCCAGTATCGAAAAGCAGACATTTATCCTAATGACATTGTGGATTAGTTTCTGGATAAGTTTACTATCACCTGGGACAGTGGCTTCAAGTCCCATCTAGGATGCATGTTCCTTTGTTGCTCATTCTCATTCTAGAAGTTATGCATTTTTTCAATGCAGGTTACTGTCTTAATGGTATTGCATGAAATCCATATATACCAAAACATACCTATTAAGTTTTAATTGCAATTTTAATATCAGAGTGGCTTCAATATAACAATGTCTATGGCAATTGCTGATGGGTTTCTTGAAGTCCTTTCATCCATGTCATCAAAAGGGTAATTTTCTACTTTTTATATTTCTTTGGACACTGACTTTACTGATAATTTAGGTGCTGCAGACCAAAAAACAATGTTTACCTTTAAATATAGAGCACATGTGAGATTTAACTATTTTTTATTTCTAGATACTGCATTTTTTGGTATTATAGTGTATATTTTCCCTATGCAACATTAAAGTTACATATATCTATAGCAAATATTATTTAAGATAAATAAACAGGAATTATTTTACAATTTTGATAATATTGAACTGTACAACAATGGCATGAATTCATTGCAATATACACCTATGGATACATAAAACTGGGCAATAACACAAATGCACAATATAATTGATTACCTTATTATTAGAATATTACTTTTATTAGGTACTTTAGTATTGGGTGCAGTAGTTTAGTGGATTTAAAAAGTAACTAATTTAAAATTAATAAACCAAGTTAATTTCCTTAGTCAGCTCGATTCTAAAATCACTCAACTAAAAATAATGTATTTTGACCATGGGCTCCTGTGGCGCAATCGGTCAGCGCGTGGTACTTATAAGACAGTATCTGTTGAGCAATGCTGAGGTTGTGAGTTCAAGCCTCACCTGGAGTAAATGTAATTTTTTTTCTAATGTCATCAGTTAATGATTATCATCTGCTACCTGAACATCCTGATATGAAGGCAGAAAAAAAACACAAACATGACTGTTTTTAAGGTACCAGTACACACATCTGCTTTGGTTCATATGCACTGTAAACATTCCTTTAGTTAGTCAACAAAATGGAATGCAAAAGACTACCTCTTTATTGGTAAAAGAGTTGCATCAATCTGTTTTGCTGCAATGTAACATGAGGTTCCACACTATTAGGTCTGGTTAGTACAATCACATTTCATGCTGGGATTTGTAAAGCAAAGAACACAAATAAATGGCTTTCCTATATCGCAACAATTAATGATTATACTAATGAAAAAATCAGTTTCACACAAAGATGTTACTAAGCCCCAGTGGGCTAATGGATAAGGCACTGGCCTCCTTTGCTTGTGATTGTGGTTTCAAGTTACCTGGGGTGATAGGCTTTATTTCATCCATATAATTACTGGAGATGTTCCTTAGATACTGCACAAATGGCTCCACCAGAAACTGTTTTCTGCTTAACAATCCGGTACTGTTCAGCCTTCAAAATTATGGCCCAGTATCTAAAAGCAGACATTTATCCTAATGACATTGTGGATTAGTTTCCTGAAAAGTTTACTATCACCTGGGACAGTGGCTTCAAGTCCCATCAAGGATGCATGTTCCTTTGTTGCTCATTCTCATTCTAGAAGTTATGCTTTTTTTCAATGCAGGTGACTGTCTTAATGGTATTGCATGAAATCCATATATACCAAAACATACCTATTAAGTTTTAATTGCAATTTAATATCAAAGTGGCTACAAAATAACAATGTATATGGCAATTGCTGATGGGTTTCTTGAAGTCCTTTCATCCATGTCATAAAAAGGGTAATTTTCTGCTTTTTATATTTCTTTGGACACTGACTTTACTGACAATTTAGGTGCTACAGACCAAAAAAACAATGTTTACCTTTAAATATAGAGCACATGTGAGATTTAACTTAGTTTTATTTAAAGATACTGCATTTTTTGGTATTATAGTGTATATTTTCCCAATGCAACATTAAAGTTACATATATCTATAGCAAATATTATTCAAGATAAATAAACAGGAATTATTTTACAATTTTGATAATATTGAACTGTACAACAATGGCATGAATTCATTGCAATATACACCTATGGATACATAAAACTGGGCAATAACACAAATGCACAATATAATTGATTACCTTATGATTAGAATATTACTTTTATTAGGTACTTAGTATTGGGTGCAGTAGTTTAGTTGATTTAAAAAGAAACTAATTTAAAATTAGGAAACCAAGTTAATTTCCTTAGTCAGCTCGATTCTAAAATCACTCAACTAAAAATAATGGATTTTGACAAAGCAAAGCAAAGAACACAAATAAAAGGCTTTCCTATATCGCAACAATTAATGATTATACTAATGAAAAAATCAATTTCACACAAAGATTTTACTAAGCCCCAGTGGCCTAATGGATAAGGCACTGGTCTCCTATGCCAGGGTTTGTGGGTTTGAGTTTGGGTTGATAGGCTTTATTTCATTAAAATAATTTTGGAGATGTTCCTTTTATTCTTGCTTCATACTGCACATATGGCTCCACCAGAAACTTTTATCTGCTTAACAATCCGGTACTGTTCAGCTTGCAAAATTATGGCCCAGTATCTAAAAGCAGACATTTATCCTAATGACATTGTGGATTAGTTTCCTGATAAGTTTACTATCACCTGGGACAGTGGCTTCAAGTCCCATCTAGGATGCATGTTCCTTTGTTGCTCATTCTCATTCTAGAAGTTATGCTTTTTTTCAATGCAGGTGACTGTCTTAATGGTATTGCATGAAATCCATATGTACCAAAACATACCTATTAAGTTTTAATTGCAATTTAATATCAGAGTGGCTACAAAATAACAATTTCTATGGCAATTGCTGATGGGTTTCTTGAAGTCCTTTCATCCTTGTCATCAAAAGGGTAATTTTCTGCTTTTTATATTTCTTTGGACACTGACTTTACTGACAATTTAGGTGCTATTGACCAAAAAAACAATGTTTACCTTTAAATATAGAGCACAAGTGAGATTTAACTTATTTTTATTTAAAGATACTGCACTTTTTGGTACTATAGTGTATATTTTCCCTATGCAACATTAAAGTTACATATATCTATATCAAATATTATTTAAGATAAATAAACAGGAATTATTTTACATTTTTGATAATATTGAACTGTACAACAATGGCATGAATTCATTGCAATATATACCTATGGATACATAAAACTGGGTAATAACACAAATGCACAATATAATTGATTACCTTATGATTAGAATATTACTTTTATTAGATACTTTAGTATTGGGTGCAGTAGTTTAGTTGATTTAAAAAGTAACTAATTTAAAATTAATAAACCAAGTTAATTTCCTTAGTCAACTCGATTCTAAAATCACTCAACTAAAAAAAATGCATTTTGACCATGTGCTCCTGTTTTGCAATCGGTCAGCGCGCGGTACTTATAAGACAGTATCTGTTGAGCAATGCCAAAGTTGTGAGTTCAAGCCTCACCTGGAGCAAATGTAATTTTTTTCTAATGTCATCAGTTAATGATTATCATCTGCTACCTGAACATCCTGATATGATGGCAGAAAAAAAAACACAAACATGACTGTTTTTAAGGTACCAGTACACACATCTGCTTTGGTTCATATGCACTGTAAACATTCCTTTAGATAGTCAACAAAATAGAATGCAAAAGACTACCTCTTTATTGGTAAAAGAGTAACATCAATCTGTTTTGCTGCAATGTAACATGAGGGTCCACACTATTAGGGCTTGTTAGTACAATCACATTTCATGCTGGGATTTGTAAAGCAAAGAACACAAATAAACGGCTTTCCTGTATTGCAACACTTAATGATTATACTAATGAAAAAATCAGTTTCACACAAAGATGTTTCTAAGACCCAGTGGCCTATTGGATAAGGGACTGGCCTCCTAAGCTGGTGATTGTGGTTTCAAGTTATCTGGGGTGAAAGGCTTTATTTCATCCATATAATTACTGGAGATGTTCCTTTTATTCTTGCTTCATACTGCACAAATGGCTCCACCAGAAACTTTTATCTGCTTAACAATCCGGTACTGTTCAGCTTGCAAAATTATGGCCCAGTATCGAAAAGCAGACATTTATCCTAATGACATTGTGGATTAGTTTCTGGATAAGTTTACTATCACCTGGGACAGTGGCTTCAAGTCCCATCTAGGATGCATGTTCCTTTGTTGCTCATTCTCATTCTAGAAGTTATGCATTTTTTCAATGCAGGTTACTGTCTTAATGGTATTGCATGAAATCCATATATACCAAAACATACCTATTAAGTTTTAATTGCAATTTTAATATCAGAGTGGCTTCAATATAACAATGTCTATGGCAATTGCTGATGGGTTTCTTGAAGTCCTTTCATCCATGTCATCAAAAGGGTAATTTTCTACTTTTTATATTTCTTTGGACACTGACTTTACTGATAATTTAGGTGCTGCAGACCAAAAAACAATGTTTACCTTTAAATATAGAGCACATGTGAGATTTAACTATTTTTTATTTCTAGATACTGCATTTTTTGGTATTATAGTGTATATTTTCCCTATGCAACATTAAAGTTACATATATCTATAGCAAATATTATTTAAGATAAATAAACAGGAATTATTTTACAATTTTGATAATATTGAACTGTACAACAATGGCATGAATTCATTGCAATATACACCTATGGATACATAAAACTGGGCAATAACACAAATGCACAATATAATTGATTACCTTATTATTAGAATATTACTTTTATTAGGTACTTTAGTATTGGGTGCAGTAGTTTAGTGGATTTAAAAAGTAACTAATTTAAAATTAATAAACCAAGTTAATTTCCTTAGTCAGCTCGATTCTAAAATCACTCAACTAAAAATAATGTATTTTGACCATGGGCTCCTGTGGCGCAATCGGTCAGCGCGTGGTACTTATAAGACAGTATCTGTTGAGCAATGCTGAGGTTGTGAGTTCAAGCCTCACCTGGAGTAAATGTAATTTTTTTTCTAATGTCATCAGTTAATGATTATCATCTGCTACCTGAACATCCTGATATGAAGGCAGAAAAAAAACACAAACATGACTGTTTTTAAGGTACCAGTACACACATCTGCTTTGGTTCATATGCACTGTAAACATTCCTTTAGTTAGTCAACAAAATGGAATGCAAAAGACTACCTCTTTATTGGTAAAAGAGTTGCATCAATCTGTTTTGCTGCAATGTAACATGAGGTTCCACACTATTAGGTCTGGTTAGTACAATCACATTTCATGCTGGGATTTGTAAAGCAAAGAACACAAATAAATGGCTTTCCTATATCGCAACAATTAATGATTATACTAATGAAAAAATCAGTTTCACACAAAGATGTTACTAAGCCCCAGTGGGCTAATGGATAAGGCACTGGCCTCCTTTGCTTGTGATTGTGGTTTCAAGTTACCTGGGGTGATAGGCTTTATTTCATCCATATAATTACTGGAGATGTTCCTTAGATACTGCACAAATGGCTCCACCAGAAACTGTTTTCTGCTTAACAATCCGGTACTGTTCAGCCTTCAAAATTATGGCCCAGTATCTAAAAGCAGACATTTATCCTAATGACATTGTGGATTAGTTTCCTGAAAAGTTTACTATCACCTGGGACAGTGGCTTCAAGTCCCATCAAGGATGCATGTTCCTTTGTTGCTCATTCTCATTCTAGAAGTTATGCTTTTTTTCAATGCAGGTGACTGTCTTAATGGTATTGCATGAAATCCATATATACCAAAACATACCTATTAAGTTTTAATTGCAATTTAATATCAAAGTGGCTACAAAATAACAATGTATATGGCAATTGCTGATGGGTTTCTTGAAGTCCTTTCATCCATGTCATAAAAAGGGTAATTTTCTGCTTTTTATATTTCTTTGGACACTGACTTTACTGACAATTTAGGTGCTACAGACCAAAAAAACAATGTTTACCTTTAAATATAGAGCACATGTGAGATTTAACTTAGTTTTATTTAAAGATACTGCATTTTTTGGTATTATAGTGTATATTTTCCCAATGCAACATTAAAGTTACATATATCTATAGCAAATATTATTCAAGATAAATAAACAGGAATTATTTTAGAATTTTGATAATATTGAACTGTACAACAATGGCATGAATTCATTGCAATATACACCTATGGATACATAAAACTGGGCAATAACACAAATGCACAATATAATTGATTACCTTATGATTAAAATATTACTTTTATTAGGTACTTAGTATTGGGTGCAGTAGTTTAGTTGATTTAAAAAGAAACTAATTTAAAATTAGGAAACCAAATTAATTTCCTTAGTCAGCTCGATTCTAAAATCACTCAACTAAAAATAATGGATTTTGACAAAGCAAAGCAAAGAACACAAATAAAAGGCTTTCCTATATCGCAACAATTAATGATTATACTAATGAAAAAATCAATTTCACACAAAGATTTTACTAAGCCCCAGTGGCCTAATGGATAAGGCACTGGTCTCCTAAGCCAGGGTTTGTGGGTTTGAGTTTGGGTTGATAGGCTTTATTTCATTAAAATAATTTTGGAGATGTTCCTTTTATTCTTGCTTCATACTGCACATATGGCTCCACCAGAAACTTTTATCTGCTTAACAATCCGGTACTGTTCAGCTTGCAAAATTATGGCCCAGTATCTAAAAGCAGACATTTATCCTAATGACATTGTGGATTAGTTTTCTGAAAAGTTTACTATCACCTGGGACAGTGGCTTCAAGTCCCATCTAGGATGCATGTTCCTTTGTTGCTCATTCTCATTCTAGAAGTTATGCTTTTTTTCAATGCAGGTGACTGTCTTAATGGTATTGCATGAAATCCATATGTACCAAAACATACCTATTAAGTTTTAATTGCAATTTAATATCAGAGTGGCTACAAAATAACAATTTCTATGGCAATTGCTGATGGGTTTCTTGAAGTCCTTTCATCCTTGTCATCAAAAGGGTAATTTTCTGCTTTTTATATTTCTTTGGACACTGACTTTACTGACAATTTAGGTGCTACAGACCAAAAAAACAATGTTTACCTTTAAATTTAGAGCACAAGTGAGATTTAACTTATTTTTATTTAAAGATACTGCACTTTTTGGTACTATAGTGTATATTTTCCCTATGCAACATTAAAGTTACATATATCTATATCAAATATTATTTAAGATAAATAAACAGGAATTATTTTACATTTTTGATAATATTGAACTGTACAACAATGGCATGAATTCATTGCAATATACACCTATGGATACATAAAACTGGGTAATAACACAAATGCACAATATAATTGATTACCTTATGATTAGAATATTACTTTTATTAGGTACTTTAGTATTGGGTGCAGTAGTTTAGTGGATTTAAAAAGTAACTAATTTAAAATTAATAAACCAAGTTAATTTCCTTAGTCAACTCGATTCTAAAATCACTCAACTAAAAATAATGCACTTTGACCATGTGCTCCTGTGGCGCAATCGGTCAGTACGTGGTACTTATAAGACAGTATCTGTTGAGCAATGCCAAGGTTGTGAGTTCAAGCCTCACCTGGAGCAGACATAATTTTTTTTGTAATGTCATCAGTTAATGATTATCATCTGCAACCTGAACATCCTGATATGAAGACACAAAAAAAACACAAACATGACTGTTTTTAAGGTACCAGTACACACATCTACTTTGGTTCAAATGCACTGTAAACATTCCTTTAGTTAGTCAACAAAATGGAATGCAAAAGACTACCTCTTTATTGGTAAAAGAGTTGCATCAATCTGTTTTGCTGCAATGTAACATGAGGGTCCATGCAATTAGGGCTGGTTAGTACAATCACATTTCATGCTGGGATTTGTAAAGCAAAGAACACAAATAAACAGCTTTCCTATATCGCAACAATTAATGATTATACTAATGAAAAAATCAGTTTCACTCAAAGATGTTACTAAGCCCCACTGGCCTAATGGATAAGGCACTGGCCTCCTAAGCCAGGGATTGTGTGTTCGAGTTCTGGTTGATAGGCTTTATTTCATTAAAATAGTTTTGGAGATGTTCCTTTTATTCTTGCTTCATACTGCACATATGGCTCCACCAGAAACTTTAATCTGCTTAACAATCCGGTACTGTTCAGCTTGCAAAATTATGGCCCAGTATCTAAAAGCAGACATTTATCCTAATGACATTGTGGATTAGTTTCCTGATAAGTTTACTATCACCTGGGACAGTGGATTCAAGTCCCATCAAGGATGCATGTTCCTTTGTTGCTCATTCTCATTCTAGAAGTTATGCTTTTTTTCAATGCAGGTGACTGTCTTAATGGTATTGCATGAAATCAATATATATCAATCCATACCTATTAAGTTTTAATTGCAATTTAATATCAAAGTGGCTACAAAATAACAATGTCTATGGCAATTGCTGATGGGTTTCTTGAAGTCCTTTCATCCTTGTCATAAAAAGGGTAATTTTCTGCTTTTTATTTTTCTTTGGACACTGACTTTACTGACAATTTAGGTGCTACAGACCAAAAAAACAATGTTTACCTTTAAATATAGAGCACAAGTGAGATTTAACTTATTTTTATTTAAAGATACTGCATTTTTTGGTATTATAGTGTATATTTTCCCTATGCAACATTAAAGTTACATATATCTATAGCAAATATTATTTAAGATAAATAAACAGGAATTATTTTACAATTTTTATAATATTGTACTGTACAACAATGGCATGAATTCATTGCAATATACACCTATGGATACATAAAACTGGGCAATAACACAAATGCACAATATAATTGATTACCTTGTGATTAGAATATTACTTTTATTAGGTACTTTAGTATTGGGTGCAGTAGTTTAGTGGATTTAAAAAGTAACTAATTTAAAATTAATAAACCAAGTTAATTTACTTAGTCAACTCGATGCTAAAATCACTCAACTAAAAATAAAGTGCTTTGTCCATGTGCTCCTGTGGCGCAATCGTTCTGTGCGTGGTACTTATAAGACAGTATCTGTTGAGCAATCCTGAGGTTGTGAGTTCAAGCCTCACCTGGAGCAAATGTTTTTTTTTTTCTAATGTCATCAGTTAATGATTATCATCTGCTACCTGAACATCCTGATATGAAGGCAGAAAAAAAAACTCAAACATGACTGTTTTTAAGGTACCAGTACACACAGCTGCTTTGGTTCATATGCACTGTAAACATTACTTTAGTTAGTCAACAAAATGGAATGCAAAAGACTACCTCTTTCTTGGTAAAAGAGTTGCATCAATCTGTTTTGCTGCAATGTAACATGAGGGTCCACACTATTAGGGCTGGATAGTACAATCATATTTCATGCTGGGATTTGTAAAGCAAAGAACACAAATAAATGGCTTTCCTATATCGCAACAATTAATGATTATACTAATGAAAAAATCAGTTTCACACAAAGATGTTACTAAGCCCCAGTGGCCTAATGGATAAAGCACTAGCCTCCTAAGCCAGGGCTTGTGGGTTCAAGTCCCATCTGGGGTGATAGTCTTTATTTCATTAAAATAATTTTGGAGATGTTCCTTTTATTCTTGCTTCATACTGCACAAATGGCTCCACCAGAAACTTTTATCTGCTTATCAATCCGGAACTGTTCAGCTTGCAAAATTATGGCCCAGTATCTAAAAGCAGACATTTATCCTAATGACATTGTGGATTAGTTTCCTGAAAAGTTTACTATCACCTGGGACAGTGGCTTCAAGTCCCATCTAGGATGCATGTTCCTTTGTTGCTCATTCTCATTCTAGAAGTTATACTTTTTTTCAATTCAGGTGATTGTCTTAATGGTATCGCAGAAAATCCATATATACCAAAACATACCTATTAAGTTTTAATTGCAATTTAATATCAGAGTGGCTACAAAATAACAATTTCTATTGCAATTGCTGATGGGTTTCTTGAAGTCCTTTCATCCATGTCATCAAAAGGGTAATTTTCTGCCTTTTATATTTCTTTGGACACTGACTTTACTGACAATTTAGGTGCTTCAGACCAAAAAAACAATGTTTTCCTTTAAATATAGAGCACAAGTTAGATTTAACTTATTTTTATTTAAAGATACTGCATTTTTTGGTATTATAGTGTATATTTTCCCTATGCAACATTAAAGTTACATATATCGATACCAAATATTATTTAAGATAAATAAACAGGAATTATTTATAAACAGGAATTATTTTACAATTTTGATAAAATTGAACTGTACAGCAATGGCATGAATTCATTGCAATATACACCTAAGGATACATAAAACTGGGCAATAACACAAATGCGCAATATAATTGATTAACTTATGATTAGAATATTACTTTTATTAGGTACTTTAGTATTGGGTGCAGTAGTTTAGTGGATTTAAAAAGTAACTAATTTAAAATTAATAAACCAAGTTAATTTACTTAGTCAACTCGATGCTAAAATCACTCAACTAAAAATAATACAGTTTGACCATGTGCTCCTGTGGCGCAATCGGTCAGCGCGTGGTACTTATAAGACAGTATCTGTTGAGCAATGCCGAGGTTGTGAGTTCAACCCTCACCTGGACCAAATGTAATTTTTTTTCTAATGTCATCAGTTAATGATTATCATCTGCTAGCTGAACATCCTGATATGAAGGCAGAAAAAAATCACAAACATGACTGTTTTTAAGGTACCAGTACACACATCTGCTTTGGTTCATATGCACTGTAAAAATTACTTTAGTTAGTCAACAAAATGGAATGCAAAAGATTACCTCTTTATTGGTAAAAGAGTTGCATCAATCTGTTTTGCTGCAATCTAACTTGAGGGTCTACAATATTAGGGATGGATAGTACAATCACATTTCATGCTGGGATTTGAAAAGCAAAGAACACAAATAAAAGGCTTTCCTATATCGCAACAATTAATGATTATACTAATGAAAAAATCAGTTTCACTCAAAGATGTTATAAAGCCCCAGTGGCCTAATGGATAAGGCACTGGCCTCTTAAGCCAGGGTTTGTGGATTCAAGTCCCATCTGGGGTGATAGGCTTTATTTCATTAAAATAATGTTTTAGATGTTCCTTTTATTCTTGCTTCATACTGCACAAATGGCTCCACCAGAAATTTTTTTCTTCTTAGCAATCCGGAACTGTTCAGCTTGCAAAATTATGGCCCAATATCTAAAAGCAGACATTCATCCTAATGACATTGTGGATTAGTTTTCTGAAAAGTTTACTATCACCTGGGACAGTGGCTTCAAGTCCCATCTAGGATGCATGTTCCTTTGTTGCTCATTCTCATTCTAGAAGTTATGCTTTTTTTCAATGCAGGTGACTGTCTTAATGGTAATGCAGAAAATCCATATATACCAAAACATACATATTAAGTTTTAATTGCAATTTAATATCAGAGTGGCTACAAAATAGCAATGTCTATTGCAATTGCTGATGGGTTTCTTGAAGTCCTTTCATCCATGTCATCAAAAGGGTAATTTTCTGCCTTTTATATTTCTTTGGACACTGACTTTACTGACAATTTAGGTGCTACAGACCCAAAAAACAATGTTTACCATTAAATATAGAGCACAAGTGAGATTTAACTTATTTTTATTTAAAGATACTGCATTTTTGGTAATATAGTGTATATTTTCCCTATGCAACAATAAAGTTACATATATCTATAGCAAATATTATTTAAGATAAATAAACAGGAATTATTTTACAATTTTGATAATATTGAACTGTACAACAATGGCATGAATTCATTGCAATATACACCTATGGATACATAAAACTGGGCAATAACACAAATGCACAATATAATTGATTACCTTATGATTAGAATATTACTTTTATTAGGTACTTTAGTATTGAGTGCAGTAGTTTAGTGGATTTAAAAAGTAACTAATTTAAAATTAATAAACCAAGTTAATTTACTTAGTCAACTCGATGCTAAAATCACTCAACTAAAAATAATGCGCTTTGACCATGTGCTCCTGTGGCGCAATCAGTCTGTGCGCGGTACTTATATGACAGTATCTGTTGAGCAATGCTGAGGTTGTGAGTTCAAGCCTCACCTGGAGCAAATGTAATTTTTTTTCTAATGTCATCAGTTAATGATTATCATCTGCTTCCTGAACATCCTGATATGAAGGCAGAAAAAAAACACAAACATGACTGTTTTTAAGTACCAGTACACACAGCTGCTTTGGTTCATATGCACTGTAAAAATTAGTTTAGATAGTCAACAAAATGGAATGCAAAAGACTACCTCTTTCATGGTAAAAGAGTTGCATCAATCTGTTTTGCTGCAATGTAACATGAGGGTCCACACTATTAGGTCTGGATAGTACAATCACATTTCATGCTGGGATTTGTAAAGCAAAGAACACAAATAAACGGCTTTCCTATATCGCAACAATTAATGATTATACTAATGAAAAAGTCAGTTTCACTCAAAGATGTTACTAAGCCCCAGTGGCCTAATGGATAAGGCACTGGCCTCCTAAGCTGGGGATTGTGGGTTTAAGTCCCATTTGGGGTGATAGGCTTTATTTCATTAAAATAATTTTGGAGATGTTCCTTTTATTCTTGCTTCATACTGCACAAATGGCTCCACCAGAAACTTTTATCTGCTTATCAATCCGGAACTGTTCAGCTTGCAAAATTATGGCCCAGTATCTAAAAGCAGACATTTATCCTAATGACATTGTGGATTAGTTTTCTGAAAAGTTTACTATCACCTGGGACAGTGGCTTCAAGTCCCATCTAGGATGCATGTTCCTTTGTTGCTCATTCTCATTCTAGAAGTTATGCTTTTTTTCAATTCAGGTGACTGTCTTAATGGTATTGCAGAAAATCCATATATACCAAAACATACCTATTAAGTTTTAATTGCAATTTAATATCAGAGTGGCTACAAAATAACAATTTCTATTGCAATTGTTGATGGGTTTCTTGAAGTCCTTTCATCCATGTCATCAAAAGGGTAAATTTCTGCCTTTTATATTTCTTTGGACACTGACTTTACTGACAATTTAGGTGCTTCAGACCAAAAAAACAATGTTTACCTTTAAATATAGAGCACAAGTGAGATTTAACTTATTTTAATTTAAAGATACTGCATTTTTTGGTATTAGATTGTATATTTTCCCTATGCAACATTAAAGTTACATATATCTATACCAAATATTATTTAAGATAAATAAACAGGAATTATTTTAGAATTTTGATAATATTGTACTGTACAACAATGGCATGAATTCATTGCAATATACACCTATGGATACATAAAACTGGGCAATAACACAAATGCACAATATAATTGATTACCTTATGATTAGAATATTACTTTTATTAGGTACTTTAGTATTGGGTGCAGTAGATTAGTGGATTTAAAAAGTAACTAATTTAAAATTAATAAACCAAGTTAATTTACTTAGTCAACTCGATGCTAAAATCACTCAACTAAAAATAAAGCGCTTTGTCCATGTGCTCCTGTGGCGCAATCGGTCTGTGCGCGGTACTTATAAGACAGTATCTGTTGAACAATCCTGAGGTTGTGATTTCAAGCCTCACCTGGAGCAAATGTAATTTTTTTTCTAATGTCATCAGTTAATGATTATCATCTGCTTCCTGAACATCCTGATATGAAGGCAGAAAAAAAACACAAACATGACTGTTTTTAAGTACCAGTACACACAGCTGCTTTGGTTCATATGCACTGTAAAAATTACTTTAGTTAGTCAACAAAATGGAATGCAAAAGACTACCTTGGTAAAAGAGTTGCATCAATCTGTTTTGCTGCAATGTAACATGAGGGTCCACACTATTAGGTCTGGATAGTACAATCACATTTCATGCTGGGATTTGTAAAGCAAAGAACACAAATAAACGGCTTTCCTATATCGCAACAATTAATGATTATACTAATGAAAAAATCAGTTTCACTCAAAGATGTTACTAAGCCCCAGTGGCCTAATGGATAAGGCACTGGCCTCCTAAGCCGGGGATTGTGGGTTCAAGTCCCATTTGGGGTGATAGGCTTTATTTCATTAAAATAATTTTGGAGATGTTCCTTTTATTCTTGCTTCATACTGCACAAATGGCTCCACCAGAAACTTTTATCTGCTTATCAATCCGGAACTGTTCAGCTTGCAAAATTATGGCCCAGTATCTAAAAGCAGACATTTATCCTAATGACATTGTGGATTAGTTTTCTGAAAAGTTTACTATCACCTGGGACAGTGGCTTCAAGTCCCATCTAGGATGCATGTTCCTTTGTTGCTCATTCTCATTCTAGAAGTTATGCTTTTTTTCAATGCAGGTGACTGTCTTAATGGTATTGCAGAAAATCCATATATACCAAAACATACCTATTAAGTTTTAAATGCAATTTAATATCAGAGTGGCTACAAAATAACAATTTCTATTGCAATTGCTGATGGGTTTCTTGAAGTCCTTTCATCCATGTCATCAAAAGGGTAAATTTCTGCCTTTTATATTTCTTTGGACACTGACTTTACTGACAATTTAGGTGCTTCAGACCAAAAAAACAATGTTTACCTTTAAATATAGAGCACAAGTGAGATTTAACTTATTTTAATTTAAAGATACTGCATTTTTTGGTATTAGATTGTATATTTTCCCTATGCAACATTAAAGTTACATATATCTATACCAAATATTATTTAAGATAAATAAACAGGAATTATTTTACAATTTTGATAATATTGTACTGTACAACAATGGCATGAATTCATTGCAATATACACCTATGGATACATAAAACTGGGCAATAACACAAATGCACAATATAATTGATTACCTTATGATTAGAATATTACTTTTATTAGGTACTTTAGTATTGGGTGCAGTAGTTTAGTGGATTTAAAAAGTAACTAATTTAAAATTAATAAACCAAGTTAATTTACTTAGTCAACTCGATGCTAAAATCACTCAACTAAAAATAAAGTGCTTTGTCCATGTGCTCCTGTGGTGCAATCGGTCTGTGCGCGGTACTTATAAGGCAGTATCTGTTGAGCAATCCTGAGGTTGTGAATTCAAGCCTCACCTGGAGCAAATGTAATTTTTTTTCTAATGTCAACAGTTAATGATTATCATCTGCTTCCTGGGCATCCTGATATGAAGGCAGAAAAAAAACACAAACATGACTGTTTTTAAGTACCAGTACACACAGCTGCTTTGGTTCATATGCACTGTAAACATTACTTTAGTTAGTCAACAAAATGGAATGCAAAAAACTACCTCTTTATTGGTAAAAGAGTTGCATCAATCTGTTTTGCTGCACTGTAACATGAGGGTCCACACTATTAGGTCTGGATAGTACAATCACATTTCATGCTGGGATTTGTAAAGCAAAGAACACAAATAAACGGCTTTCCTATATTGCAACAATTAATGATTATACTAATGAAAAAATCAGTTTCACTCAAAGATGTTACTAAGCCCCAGTGGCCTAATGGATAAGGCACCTGCCTCCTAAGCCAGGGATTGTGGTTCAAGTCCCATTTGGGGTGATAGGCTTTATTTCATTAAAATAATTTTGGAGATGTTCCTTTTATTCTTGCTTCATACTGCACAAATGGCTCCACCAGAAACTTTTATCTGCTTATCAATCCGGAACTGTTCAGCTTGCAAAATTATAGCCCAGTATCTAAAAGCAGACATTTATCCTAATGACATTGTGGATTAGTTTTCTGAAAAGTTTACTATCACATGGGACAGTGGCTTCAAGTCCCATCTAGGATGCATGTTCCTTTGTTGCTCATTCTCATTCTAGAAGTTATGCTTTTTTTCAATTCAGGTGACTGTCTTAATGGTATTGCAGAAAATCCATATATACCAAACCATACCTATTAAGTTTTAATTGCAATTTAATATCAGAGTGGCTACAAAATAACAATTTCTATTGCAATTGCTGATGGGTTTCTTGAAGTCCTTTCATCCATGTCATCAAAAGGGTAATTTTCTGCCTTTTATATTTCTTTGGACACTGACTTTACTGACAATTTAGGTGCTACAGACCAAAAAAACAATGTTTACCTTTAAATATAGAGCACAAGTGAGATTTAACTTATTTTTATTTAAAGATACTGCATATTTTGGTATTAGAGTGTATATTTTCCCTATGCAACATTAAAGTTACATATATCTATACCAAATATTATTTAAGATAAATAAACAGGAATTATTTTACAATTTTGATAATATTGTACTGTACAACAATGGCATGAATTCATTGCAATATACACCTATGGATACATAAAACTGGGCAATAACACAAATGCACAATATAATTGATTACCTTATGATTAGAATATTACTTTTATTAGGTACTTTAGTATTGGGTGCAGTAGATTAGTGGATTTAAAAAGTAACTAATTTAAAATTAATAAACCAAGTTAATTTACTTAGTCAACTTGATGCTAAAATCACTCAACTAAAAATAAAGCGCTTTGTCCATGTGCTCCTGTGGCGCAATCGGTCTGTGCGCGGTACTTATAAGACAGTATCTGTTGAACAATCCTGAGGTTGTGATTTCAAGCCTCACCTGGAGCAAATGTAATTTTTTTTCTAATGTCATCAGTTAATGATTATCATCTGCTTCCTGAACATCCTGATATGAAGGCAGAAAAAAAACACAAACATGACTGTTTTTAAGTACCAGTACACACAGCTGCTTTGGTTCATATGCACTGTAAAAATTACTTTAGTTAGTCAACAAAATGGAATGCAAAAGACTACCTTGGTAAAAGAGTTGCATCAATCTGTTTTGCTGCAATGTAACATGAGGGTCCACACTATTAGGTCTGGATAGTACAATCACATTTCATGCTGGAATTTGTAAAGCAAAGAACACAAATAAACGGCTTTCCTATATCGCAACAATTAATGATTATACTAATGAAAAAATCAGTTTCACTCAAAGATGTTACAAAGCCCCAGTGGTGTAATGGATAAGGCACTGGCCTCCTAAGCCGGGGATTGTGGGTTCAAGTCCCATTTGGGGTGATAGGCTTTATTTCATTAAAATAATTTTGGAGATGCTTCATACTGCACAAATGGCTCCACCAGAAACATTTATCTGCTTATCAATCCGGAACTGTTCAGCTTGCAAAATTATGGCCCAGTATCTAAAAGCAGACATTTATCCTAATGACATTGTGGATTAGTTTTCTGAAAAGTTTACTATCACCTGGGACAGTGGCTTCAAGTCCCATCTAGGATGCATGTTCCTTTGTTGCTCATACTCATTCTAGAAGTTATGCTTTTTTTCAATGCAGGTGACTGTCTTAATGGTATTGCAGAAAATCCATATATACCAAAACATACCTATTAAGTTTTAATTGCAATTTAATATCAGAGTGGCTACAAAATAACAATTTCTATTGCAATTGCTGATGGGTTTCTTGAAGTCCTTTCATCCATGTCATCAAAAGGGTAAATTTCTGCCTTTTATATTTCTTTGGACACTGACTTTACTGACAATTTAGGTGCTTCAGACCAAAAAAACAATGTTTACCTTTAAATATAGAGCACAAGTGAGATTTAACTTATTTTAATTTAAAGATACTGCATTTTTTGGTATTAGATTGTATATTTTCCCTATGCAACATTAAAGTTACATATATCTATACCAAATATTATTTAAGATAAATAAACAGGAATTATTTTACAATTTTGATAATATTGTACTGTACAACAATGGCATGAATTCATTGCAATATACACCTATGGATACATAAAACTGGGCAATAACACAAATGCACAATATAATTGATTACCTTATGATTAGAATATTACTTTTATTAGGTACTTTAGTATTGGGTGCAGTAGTTTAGTGGATTTAAAAAGTAACTAATTTAAAATTAATAAACCAAGTTAATTTACTTAGTCAACTCGATGCTAAAATCACTCAACTAAAAATAAAGTGCTTTGTCCATGTGCTCCTGTGGTGCAATCGGTCTGTGCGCGGTACTTATAAGGCAGTATCTGTTGAGCAATCCTGAGGTTGTGAATTCAAGCCTCACCTGGAGCAAATGTAATTTTTTTTCTAATGTCAACAGTTAATGATTATCATCTGCTTCCTGGGCATCCTGATATGAAGGCAGAAAAAAAACACAAACATGACTGTTTTTAAGTACCAGTACACACAGCTGCTTTGGTTCATATGCACTGTAAACATTACTTTAGTTAGTCAACAAAATGGAATGCAAAAGACTACCTCTTTATTGGTAAAAGAGTTGCATCAATCTGTTTTGCTGCAATGTAACATGAGGGTCCACACTATTAGGTCTGGATAGTACAATCACATTTCATGCTGGGATTTGTAAAGCAAAGAACACAAAAAAACAGCTTTCCTATATCGCAACAATTAATGATTATACTAATGAAAAAATCAGTTTCACTCAAAGATGTTACTAAGCCCCAGTGGCCTAATGGATAAGGCACTGGCCTCCTAAGCCAGGGATTATGGGTTCAAGTCCCATCTGGGGTGATAGGCTTTATTTCATTAAAATAATTTTGGAGATGTTCCTTTTATTCTTGCTTCATACTGCACAAATGGCTCCACCAGAAACTTTTATCTGCTTATCAATCCGGAACTGTTCAGCTTGCAAAATTATGGCCCAGTATCTAAAAGCAGACATTTATCCTAAAGACATTGTGGATTAGTTTTCTGAAAAGTTTACTATCACCTGGGACAGTGGCTTCAAGTCCCATCTAGGATGCATGTTCCTTTGTTGCTCATTCTCATTCTAGAAGTTATGCTTTTTTTCAATTCAGGTGACTGTCTTAATGGTATTGCAGAAAATCCATATATACCAAAACATACCTATTAAGTTTTAATTGCAATTTAATATCAGAGTGGCTACAAAATAACAATTTCTATTGCAATTGCTGATGGGTTTCTTGAAGTCCTTTCATCCATGTCATCAAAAGGGTAAATTTCTGCCTTTTATATTTCTTTGGACACTGACTTTACTGACAATTTAGGTGCTTCAGACCAAAAAAACAATGTTTACATTTAAACATAGAGCACAAGTGAGATTTAACTTATTTTAATTTAAAGATACTACATTTTTTGGTATTGGAGTGTATATTTTCCCTATGCAACATTAAAGTTACATATATCTATACCAAATATTATTTAAGATAAATGAACAGGAATTATTTTACAATTTTGATAATATTGTACTGTACAACAATGGCATGAATTCATTGCAATATACACCTATGGATACATAAAACTGGGCAATAACACAAATGCACAATATAATTGATTACCTTATGATTAGAATATTACTTTTATTAGGTACTTTAGTATTGGGTGCAGTAGATTAGTGGATTTAAAAAGTAACTAATTTAAAATTAATAAACCAAGTTAATTTACTTAGTCAACTCGATGCTAAAATCACTCAACTAAAAATAAAGCGCTTTGTCCATGTGCTCCTGTGGCGCAATCGGTCTGTGCGCGGTACTTATAAGACAGTATCTGTTGAACAATCCTGAGGTTGTGAGTTCAAGCCTCACCTGGAGCAAATGTAATTTTTTTTCTAATGTCATCAGTTAATGATTATCATCTGCTTCCTGAACATCCTGATATGAAGGCAGAAAAAAAACACAAACATGACTGTTTTTAAGTACCAGTACACACAGCTGCTTTGGTTCATATGCACTGTAAACATTACTTTAGTTAGTCAACAAAATGGAATGCAAAAGACTACCTCTTTATTGGTAAAAGAGTTGCATCAATCTATTTTGCTGCAATGTAACATGAGGGTCCACACTATTAGGTCTGGATAGTACAATCACATTTCATGCTGGGATTTGTAAAGCAAAGAACACAAATAAACGGCTTTCCTATATCACAACAATTAATGATTATACTAATGAAAAAATCAGTTTCACTCAAAGATGTTACAAAGCCCCAGTGGTGTAATGGATAAGGCACTGGCCTCCTAAGCCGGGGATTGTGGGTTCAAGTCCCATTTGGGGTGATAGGCTTTATTTCATTAAAATAATTTTGGAGATGCTTCATACTGCACAAATGGCTCCACCAGAAACATTTATCTGCTTATCAATCCGGAACTGTTCAGCTTGCAAAATTATGGCCCAGTATCTAAAAGCAGACATTTATCCTAATGACATTGTGGATTAGTTTTCTGAAAAGTTTACTATCACCTGGGACAGTGGCTTCAAGTCCCATCTAGGATGCATCTTCCTTTGTTGCTCATACTCATTCTAGAAGTTATGCTTTTTTTCAATGCAGGTGACTGTCTTAATGGTATTGCAGAAAATCCATATATACCAAAACATACCTATTAAGTTTTAATTGCAATTTAATATCAGAGTGGCTACAAAATAACAATGTCTATTGCAATTGCTGATGGGTTTCTTGAAGTCCTTTCATCCTTGTCATCAAAAGGGTAATTTTCTGCTTTTTATATTTCTTTGGACACTGACTTTACTGACAATTTAGGTGCTACAGACCAAAAAAACAATGTTTACCTTTAAATATAGAGCACAAGTGAGATTTAACTTATTTTTATTTAAAGATACTGCATTTTTTGGTATTAGAGTGTATATTTTCCCTATGCAACATTAAAGTTACATATATCTATACCAAATATTATTTAAGATAAATAAACACTAATTATTTTACAATTTTGATAATATTGAACTGTACAACAATGGCATGAATTCATTGCAATATACACCTATGGATACATAAAACTGGGCAATAACACGAATGCACAATATAATTGATTACCTTATGATTAGAATATTACTTTTATTAGGTACTTTAGTATTGGGTGCAGTAATTTAGTGGATTTAAAAAGTAACTAATTTAAAATTAATAAACCAAGTTAATTTACTTAGTCAACTCGATGCTAAATTCACTCAACTAAAAATAATCCACTTTGACCATGTGCTCCTGTGGCTCAGTCGGTCTGTGCGCAGGACTTATAAGACAGAATCTGTTGAGCGATGCTGAGGTTTTGAGTTCAAGCCTCACCTGGTGCAAATGTAATTTTTTTCTAATGTCATCAGTTAATGATTATCATCTGCTTCCTGAACATCCTGATATGAAGGCAGAAAAAAAACACAAACATGACTGTTTTTAAGTACCAGTACACACAGCTGCTTTGGTTCATATGCACTGTAAACATTACTTTAGTTAGTCAACAAAATGGAATGCAAAAGACTACCTCTTTATTGGTAAAAGAGTTGCATCAATCTGTTTTGCTGCAATGTAACATGAGGGTCCACACTATTAGGTCTGGATAGTACAATCACATTTCATGCTGGGATTTGTAAAGCAAAGAACACAAAAAAACAGCTTTCCTATATCGCAACAATTAATGATTATACTAATGAAAAAATCAGTTTCACTCAAAGATGTTACTAAGCCCCAGTGGCCTAATGGATAAGGCACTGGCCTCCTAAGCCAGGGATTGTGGGTTCAAGTCCCATCTGGGGTGATAGGCTTTATTTCATTAAAATAATTTTGGAGATGTTCCTTTTATTCTTGCTTCATACTGCACAAATGGCTCCACCAGAAACTTTTATCTGCTTATCAATCCGGAACTGTTCAGCTTGCAAAATTATGGCCCAGTATCTAAAAGCAGACATTTATCCTAAAGACATTGTGGATTAGTTTTCTGAAAAGTTTACTATCACCTGGGACAGTGGCTTCAAGTCCCATCTAGGATGCATGTTCCTTTGTTGCTCATTCTCATTCTAGAAGTTATGCTTTTTTTCAATTCAGGTGACTGTCTTAATGGTATTGCAGAAAATCCATATATACCAAAACATACCTATTAAGTTTTAATTGCAATTTAATATCAGAGTGGCTACAAAATAACAATTTCTATTGCAATTGCTGATGGGTTTCTTGAAGTCCTTTCATCCATGTCATCAAAAGGGTAAATTTCTGCCTTTTATATTTCTTTGGACACTGACTTTACTGACAATTTAGGTGCTTCAGACCAAAAAAACAATGTTTACATTTAAACATAGAGCACAAGTGAGATTTAACTTATTTTAATTTAAAGATACTACATTTTTTGGTATTGGAGTGTATATTTTCCCTATGCAACATTAAAGTTACATATATCTATACCAAATATTATTTAAGATAAATGAACAGGAATTATTTTACAATTTTGATAATATTGTACTGTACAACAATGGCATGAATTCATTGCAATATACACCTATGGATACATAAAACTGGGCAATAACACAAATGCACAATATAATTGATTACCTTATGATTAGAATATTACTTTTATTAGGTACTTTAGTATTGGGTGCAGTAGATTAGTGGATTTAAAAAGTAACTAATTTAAAATTAATAAACCAAGTTAATTTACTTAGTCAACTCGATGCTAAAATCACTCAACTAAAAATAAAGCGCTTTGTCCATGTGCTCCTGTGGCGCAATCGGTCTGTGCGCGGTACTTATAAGACAGTATCTGTTGAACAATCCTGAGGTTGTGAGTTCAAGCCTCACCTGGAGCAAATGTAATTTTTTTTCTAATGTCATCAGTTAATGATTATCATCTGCTTCCTGAACATCCTGATATGAAGGCAGAAAAAAAACACAAACATGACTGTTTTTAAGTACCAGTACACACAGCTGCTTTGGTTCATATGCACTGTAAACATTACTTTAGTTAGTCAACAAAATGGAATGCAAAAGACTACCTCTTTATTGGTAAAAGAGTTGCATCAATCTATTTTGCTGCAATGTAACATGAGGGTCCACACTATTAGGTCTGGATAGTACAATCACATTTCATGCTGGGATTTGTAAAGCAAAGAACACAAATAAACGGCTTTCCTATATCGCAACAATTAATGATTATACTAATGAAAAAATCAGTTTCACTCAAAGATGTTACTAAGCCCCAGTGGCCTAATGGATAAGGCACTGGCCTCCTAAGCCAGGGATTGTGGGTTCAAGTCCCATTTGGGGTGATAGGCTTTATTTCATTAAAATAATATTGGAGATGTTCCTTTTATTCTTGCTTCATACTGCACAAATGGCTCCACCAGAAACTTTTATCTGCTTATCAATCCGGAACTGTTCAGCTTGCAAAATTATGGCCCAGTATCTAAAAGCAGACATTTATCCTAATGACATTGTGGATTAGTTTTCTGAAAAGTTTACTATCACCTGGGACAGTGGCTTCAAGTCCCATCTAGGATGCATGTTCCTTTGTTGCTCATTCTCATTCTAGAAGTTATGCTTTTTTTCAATTCAGGTGACTGTCTTAATGGTATTGCAGAAAATCCATATATACCAAAACATACCTATTAAGTTTTAATTGCAATTTAATATCAGAGTGGCTACAAAATAACAATTTCTATTGCAATTGCTGATGGGTTTCTTGAAGTCCTTTCATCCATGTCATCAAAAGGGTAATTTTCTGCCTTTTATATTTCTTTGGACACTGACTTTACTGACAATTTAGGTGCTTCAGACCAAAAAAACAATGTTTACCTTTAAATATAGAGCACAAGTGAGATTTAACTTATTTTTATTTAAAGATACTGCATTTTTTGGTATTAGAGTGTATATTTTCCCTATGCAACATTAAAGTTACATATATCTATACCAAATATTATTTAAGATAAATAAACAGGAATTATTTTACAATTTTGATAATATTGTACTGTACAACAATGGCATGAATTCATTGCAATATACACCTATGGATACATAAAACTGGGCAATAACAAAATGCACAATATAATTGATTACCTTATGATTAGAATATTACTTTTATTAGGTACTTTAGTATTGGGTGCAGTAGTTTAGTGGATTTAAAAAGTAACTAATTTAAAATTAATAAACCAAGTTAATTTACTTAGTCAACTCGATGCTAAAATCACTCAACTAAAAATAAAGTGCTTTGTCCATGTGCTCCTGTGGCGCAATCAGTCTGTGCGCGGTACTTATAAGACAGTATCTGTTGAGCAATCCTGAGGTTGTGAATTCAAGCCTCACCTGGAGCAAATGTAATTTTTTTTCTAATGTCATCAGTTAATGATTATCATCTACTACCTGAACATCCTGATATGAAGGCAGAAAAAAAACACAAACATGACTGTTTTTAAGTACCAGTACACACAGCTGCTTTGGTTCATATGCACTGTAAACATTACTTTAGTTAGTCAACAAAATGGAATGCAAAAGACTACCTCTTTATTGGTAAAAGAGTTGCATCAATCTGTTTTGCTGCAATGTAACATGAGGGTCCACACTATTAGGTCTGGATAGTACAATCACATTTCATGCTGGGATTTGTAAAGCAAAGAACACAAATAAATGGCTTTCCTATATCGCAACAATTAATGATTATACTAATGAAAAAATCAATTTCACTCAAAGATGTTACTAAGCCCCAGTGGCCTAATGGATTGTGGGTTCAAGTCCCATCTGGGGTGATAGGCTTTATTTCATTAAAATAAATTTGGAGATGTTCCTTTTATTCTTGCTTCATACTGCACAAATGGCTCCACCAGAAACTTTTATCTGCTTATCAATCCGGAACTGTTCAGCTTGCAAAATTATGGCCCAGTATCTAAAAGCAGACATTTATCCTAATGACATTGTGGATTAGTTTCCTGAAAAGTTTACTATCACCTGGGACAGTGGCTTCAAGTCCCATCTAGGATGCATGTCCCTTTGTTGCTCATACTCATTCTAGAAGTTATGCTTTTTTTCAATGCAGGTGACTGTCTTAATGGTATTGCAGAAAATCCATATATACCAAAACATACCTATTAAGTTTTAATTGCAATTTAATATCAGAGTGGCTACAAAATAACAATGTCTATTGCAATTGCTGATGGGTTTCTTGAAGTCCTTTCATCCTTGTCATCAAAAGGGTAATTTTCTGCTTTTTATATTTCTTTGGACACTGACTTTACTGACAATTTAGGTGCTACAGACCAAAAAAACAATGTTTACCTTTAAATATAGAGCACAAGTGAGATTTAACTTATTTTTATTTAAAGATACTGCATTTTTGGTAGTATAGTGTATATTTTCCCTATGCAACATTAAAGTTACATATATCTATACCAAATATTATTTAAGATAAATAAACAGGAATTATTTTACAATTTTGATAATATTGAACTGTACAACAATGGCATGAATTCATTGCAATATACACCTATGGATACATAAAACTGGGCAATAACACAAATGCACAATATAATTGATTACCTTATGAATAGAATATTACTTTTATTAGGTACTTTAGTATTGGGTGCAGTAGTTTAGTGGATTTAAAAAGTAACTAATTTAAAATTAATAAACCAAGTTAATTTACTTAGTCAACTCGATGCTAAAATCACTCAACTAAAAATAATGCGCTTTGACCATGTGCTCCTGTGGCGCAATCGGTCTGTGCGCAGGACTTATAAGACAGTATCTGTTGAGCAATGCTGAGGTTGTGAGTTCAAGCCTCACCTGGAGCAAATGTAATTTTTTTTCTAATGTCATCAGTTAATGATTATCATCTGCTTCCTGAACATCCTGATATGAGGGCAGAAAAAAAACACAAACATGACTGTTTTTAAGTACCAGTACACACAGCTGCTTTGGTTCATATGCACTGTAAAAATTACTTTAGTTAGTCAACAAAATGGAATGCAAAAGACTACCTTGGTAAAAGAGTTGCATCAATCTGTTTTGCTGCAATGAAACATGAGGGTCTACACTATTAGGTCTGGATAGTACAATCACATTTCATGCTGGGATTTGAAAAGCAAAGAACACAAATAAACGGCTTTCCTATATCGCAACAATTAATGATTATACTAATGAAAAAATCAGTTTCACTCAAAGATGTTACTAAGCCCCAGTGGCCTAAAGGATAAGACACTGGCCTCCTAAGCCAGGGATTGTGGGTTCAAGTCCCATCTGGGGAGATAGGTTTATTTCATTAAAATAATATTGGAGATGTTCGCTTCATACTGCACAAATGGCTCCACCAGAAACTTTAATCTGCTTAACAATCTGGAACTGTTCAGCTTGCAAAATTATGGCCCAGTATCTAAAAGCAGACATTTATCCTAATGACATTGTGGATTAGTTTTCTGAAAAGTTTACTATCACCTGGGACAGTGGCTTCAAGTCCCATCTAGGATGCATGTTCCTTTGTTGCTCATACTCATTCTAGAAGTTAGGCTTTTTTTCAATGCAGGTGACTGTCTTAATGGTATTACAGAAAATCCATATATACCAAAACATACCTATTAAGTTTTAATTGCAATTTAATATCAGAGTGGCTACAAAATAACAATGTCTATTGCAATTGCTGATGGGTTTCTTGAAGTCCTTTCATCCTTGTCATCAAAAGGGTAATTTTCTGCTTTTTATATTTCTTTGGACACTGACTTTACTGACAATTTAGGTGCTACAGACCAAAAAAACAATGTTTACCTTTAAATATAGAGCACAAGTGAGATTTAACTTATTTTTAATTAAAGATACTGCACTTTTTGGTAATATAGTGTATATTTTCCATATGCAACATTAAAGTTACATATATCTATACCAAATATTATTTAAGATAAATAAACACTAATTATTTTACAATTTTGATAATATTGAACTGTACAACAATGGCATGAATTCATTGCAATATACACCTATGGATACATAAAACTGGGCAATAACACAAATGCACAATATAATTGATTACCTTATGATTAGAATATTACTTTTATTAGGTACTTTAGTATTGGGTGCAGTAGTTTAGTGGATTTAAAAAGTAACTAATTTAAAATCAATAAACCAAGTTAATTTACTTAGTCAACTCGATGCTAAAATCACTCAACTAAAAATAATGCGCTTTGACCATGTCCTCCTGTGGCGCAATCGGTCTGTGCGCAGGACTTATAAGACAGTATCTGTTGAGCAATGCTGAGGTTGTGAGTTCAAGCCTCACCTGGAGCAAATGTAATTTTTTTTCTAATGTCATCAGTTAATGATTATCATCTGCTTCCTGAACATCCTGATATGAAGGCAGAAAAAAAACACAAACATGACTGTTTTTAAGGTACCAGTACACACAGCTGCTTTGGTTCATATGCACTGTAAACATTACTTTAGTTAGTCAACAAAATGGAATGCAAAAGACTACCTCTTTATTGGTAAAAGAGTTGCATCAATCTGTTTTGCTGCAATGTAACATGAGGGTCCACACTATTAGGTCTGGATAGTACAATCACATTTCATGCTGGGATTTGTAAAGCAAAGAACACAAATAAATGGCTTTCCTATATCGCAACAATTAATGATTATACTAATGAAAAAATCAATTTCACTCAAAGATGTTACTAAGCCCCAGTGGCCTAATGGATTGTGGGTTCAAGTCCCATCTGGGGTGATAGGCTTTATTTCATTAAAATAATATTGGAGATGTTCCTTTCATTCTTGCTTCATACTGCACAAATGGCTCCACCAGAAACTTTAATCTGCTTAACAATCTGGAACTGTTCAGCTTGCAAAATTATGGCCCAGTATCTAAAAGCAGACATTTATCCTAATGACATTGTGGATTAGTTTCCGGATAAGTTTACTATCACCTGGGACAGTGGCTTCCAGTCCCATCTAGGATGCATGTCCCTTTGTTGCTCATACTCATTCTAGAAGTTATGCTTTTTTTCAATGCAGGTGACTGTCTTAATGGTATTGCAGAAAATCCATATATACCAAAACATACCTATTAAGTTTTAATTGCAATTTAATATCAGAGTGGCTACAAAATAACAATGTCTATTGCAATTGCTGATGGGTTTCTTGAAGTCCTTTCATCCTTGTCATCAAAAGGGTAATTTTCTGCTTTTTATATTTCTTTGGACACTGACTTTACTGACAATTTAGGTGCTACAGACCAAAAAAACAATGTTTACCTTTAAATATAGAGCACAAGTGAGATTTAACTTATTTTTAATTAAAGATACTGCACTTTTTGGTAATATAGTGCATATTTTCCATATGCAACATTAAAGTTACATATATCTATACCAAATATTATTTAAGATAAATAAACACTAATCATTTTACAATTTTGATAATATTGAACTGTACAACAATGGCATGAATTCATTGCAATATACACCTATGGATACATAAAACTGGGCAATAACACAAATGCACAATATAATTGATTACCTTATGATTAGAATATTACTTTTATTAGGTACTTTAGTATTGGGTGCAGTAGTTTAGTGGATTTAAAAAGTAACTAATTTAAAATTAATAAACCAAGTTAATTTACTTAGTCAACTCGATGCTAAAATCACTCAACTAAAAATAATGCGCTTTGACCATGTCCTCCTGTGGCGCAATCGGTCTGTGCGCTGGACTTATAAGACAGTATCTGTTGAGCAATGCTGAGGTTGTGAGTTCAAGCCTCACCTGGAGCAAATGTATTTTTTTTCTAATGTCATCAGTTAATGATTATCATCTGCTTCCTGAACATCCTGATATGAAGGCAGAAAAAAAACACAAACATGACTGTTTTTAAGGTACCAGTACACACAGCTGCTTTGGTTCATATGCACTGTAAACATTACTTTAGTTAGTCAACAAAATGGAATGCAAAAGACTACCTCTTTATTGGTAAAAGAGTTGCATCAATCTGTTTTGCTGCAATGTAACATGAGGGTCCACACTATTAGGTCTGGATAGTACAATCACATTTCATGCTGGGATTTGTAAAGCAAAGAAAACACATAAACGGCTTTCCTATATCGCAACAATTAATGATTATACTAATGAAAAAATCAGTTTCACTCAAAGATGTTACTAAGCCCCAGTGGCCTAATGGATTGTGGGTTCAAGTCCCATCTGGGGTGATAGGCTTTATTTCATTAAAATAATATTGGAGATGTTCCTTTCATTCTTGCTTCATACTGCACAAATGGCTCCACCAGAAACTTTAATCTGCTTAACAATCTGGAACTGTTCAGCTTGCAAAATTATGGCCCAGTATCTAAAAGCAGACATTTATCCTAATGACATTGTGGATTAGTTTCCGGATAAGTTTACTATCACCTGGGACAGTGGCTTCAAGTCCCATCTAGGATGCATGTTCCTTTGTTGCTCATTCTCATTCTAGAAGTTATGCTTTTTTTCAATGCAGGTGACTGTCTTAATGGTATTGCAGAAAATCCATATATACCAAAACATACCTATTAAGTTTTAATTGCAATTTAATATCAGAGTGGCTACAAAATAACAATGTCTATTGCAATTGCTGATGGGTTTCTTGAAGTCCTTTCATCCTTGTCATCAAAAGGGTAATTTTCTGCTTTTTATATTTCTTTGGACACTGACTTTACTGACAATTTAGGTGCTACAGACCAAAAAAACAATGTTTACCTTTAAATATAGAGCACAAGTGAGATTTAACTTATTTTTAATTAAAGATACTGCACTTTTTGGTAATATAGTGTATATTTTCCATATGCAACATTAAAGTTACATATATCTATACAAATATTATTTAAGATAAATAAACACTAATTATTTTACAATTTTGATAATATTGAACTGTACAACAATGGCATGAATTCATTGCAATATACACCTATGGATACATAAAACTGGGCAATAACACAAATGCACAATATAATTGATTACCTTATGATTAGAATATTACTTTTATTAGGTACTTTAGTATTGGGTGCAGTAGTTTAGTGGATTTAAAAAGTAACTAATTTAAAATTAATAAACCAAGTTAATTTACTTAGTCAACTCGATGCTAAAATCACTCAACTAAAAATAATGCACTTTGACTATTTGCTCCTGTGGCGCAATCGGTCTGTGCGCAGGACTTATAAGACAGTATTGGTTGAGCAATGCTGAGGTTGTGAGTTCAAGCCTCACCTGGAGCAAATGTAATTTTTTTTCTTATGTCATCAGTTAATGATTATCATCTGCTTCCTGAACATCCTGACATGAAGGCAGAAAAAAAACACAAACATGACTGTTTTTAAGTACCAGTACACACAGCTGCTTTGGTTCATATGCACTGTAAACATTACTTTAGTTAGTCAACAAAATGGAATGCAAAAGACTACCTCTTTATTGGTAAAAGAGTTGCATCAATCTGTTTTGCTGCACTGTAACATGAGGGTCCACACTATTAGGTCTGGATAGTACAATCACATTTCATGCTGGGATTTGTAAAGCAAAGAAAACACATAAACGGCTTTCCTATATCACAACAATTAATGATTATACTAATGAAAAAATCAGTTTCACTCAAAGATGTTACTAAGCCCCAGTGGCCTAATGGATATGGCACTGGCCTCCTAAACCAGGGATTGTGGGTTCAAGTCACATCTGGGGTGATAGGCTTTATTTCATTAAAATAATTTTGGAGATGTTCCTTTTATTCTTGCTTCATACTGCACAAATGGCTCCACCAGAAACTTTTATCTGCTTATCAATCCGAAACTGTTCAGCTTGCAAAATTATGGCCCAGTATCTAAAAGCAGACATTTATCCTAATGACATTGTGGATTAGTTTTCTGAAAAGTTTACTATCACCTGGGACAGTGGCTTCATGTCCCATCTAGGATGCATGTTCCTTTGTTGCTCATTCTCATTCTAGAAGTTATGCTTTTTTTCAATTCAGGTGACTGTCTTAATGGTATTGCAGAAAATCCATATATACCAAAACATACCTATTAAGTTTTAATTGCAATTTAATATCAGAGTGGCTACAAAATAACAATTTCTATTGCAATTGCTGATGGGTTTCTTGAAGTCCTTTCATCCATGTCATCAAAAGGGTAATTTTCTGCCTTTTATATTTCTTTGGACACTGACTTTACTGACAATTTAGGTGCTTCAGACCAAAAAAACAATGTTTACCTTTAAATATAGAGCACAAGTGAGATTTAACTTATTTTTATTTAAAGATACTGCATTTTTTGGTATTAGAGTGTATATTTTCCCTATGCAACATTAAAGTTACATATATCTATACCAAATATTATTTAAGATAAATAAACAGGAATTATTTTACAATTTTGATAATATTGTACTGTACAACAATGGCATGAATTCATTGCAATATACATCTATGGCATACATAAAACTGGGCAATAACACAAATGCACAATATAATTGATTACCTTATGATTAGAATATTACTTTTATTAGGTACTTTAGTATTGGGTGCAGTAGTTTAGTGGATTTAAAAAGTAACTAATTTAAAATTAATAAACCAAGTTAATTTACTTAGTCAACTCGATGCTAAAATCGCTCAACTAAAAATAAAGCGCTTTGTCCATGTGCTCCTGTGGCGCAATCGGTCTGTGCGCGGTATTTATAAGACAGTATCTGTTGAGCAATCCTGAGGTTGTGAATTCAAGCCTCACCTGGAGCAAATGTAATTTTTTTTCTAATGTCAACAGTTAATGATTATCATCTGCTTCCTGAGCATCCTGATATGAAGGCAGAAAAAAAACACAAACATGACTGTTTTTAAGGTACCAGTACACACAGCTGCTTTGGTTCATATGCACTGTAAACATTACTTTAGTTAGTCAACAAAATGGAATGCAAAAGACTACCTCTTTATTGGTAAAAGAGTTGCATCAATCTGTTTTGCTACAATGTAACATGAGGGTCCACACTATTAGGTCTGGATAGTACAATCACATTTCATGCTGGGATTTGAAAAGCAAAGAACACAAATAAACGGCTTTCCTATATCGCAACAATTAATGATTATACTAATGAAAAAATCAGTTTCACTCAAAGATGTTACTAAGCCCCAGTGGCCTAATGGATAAGACACTGCCCTCCTAAGCCTGGGATTGTGGGTTCAAGTACCATCTGGGGTGATAGGCTTTATTTCATTAAAATAAATTTGGAGATGTTCCTTTTATTCTTGCTTCATACTGCACAAATGGCTCCACCAGAAACTTTTATCTGCTTATCAATCCGGAACTGTTCAGCTTGCAAAATTATGGCCCAGTATCTAAAAGAAGACATTTATCCTAATGACATTGTGGATTAGTTTTCTGAAAAGTTTACTATCACTTGGGACAGTGGCTTCAAGTCCCATCTAGGATGCATGTTCCTTTGTTGCTCATTCTCATTCTAGAAGTTATGCTTTTTTTCAATTCAGGTGACTGTCTTAATGGTATTGCAGAAAATCCATATATACCAAAACATACCTATTAAGTTTTAATTGCAATTTAATATCAGAGTGGCTACAAAATAACAATTTCTATTGCAATTGCTGATGGGTTTCTTGAAGTCCTTTCATCCATGTCATCAAAAGGGTAATTTTCTGCTTTTATATTTCTTTGGACACTGACTTTACTGACAATTTAGGTGCTTCAGACCAAAAAAACAATGTTTACCTTTAAATATAGAGCACAAGTGAGATTTAACTTATTTTTATTTAAAGATACTGCATTTTTTGGTATTAGAGTGTATATTTTCCCTATGCAACATTAAAGTTACATATATCTATACCAAATATTATTTAAGATAAATAAACAGGAATTATTTTACAATTTTGATAATATTGTACTGTACAACAATGGCATGAATTCATTGCAATATACACCTATGGATACATAAAACTGGGCAATAACACAAATGCACAATATAATTGATTACCTTATGATTAGAATATTACTTTTATTAGGTACTTTAGTATTGGGTGCAGTAGTTTAGTGGATTTAAAAAGTAACTAATTTAAAATTAATAAACCAAGTTAATTTACTTAGTCAACTCGATGCTAAAATCACTCAACTAAAAATAAAGCGCTTCGTCCATGTGCTCCTGTGGCGCAATCGGTCTGTGCGCGGTACTTATAAGACAGTATCTGTTGAGCAATCCTGAGGTTGTGAATTCAAGCCTCACCTGGAGCAAATGTAATTTTTTTTCTAATGTCATCAGTTAATGATTATCATCTACTACCTGAACATCCTGATATGAAGGCAGAAAAAAAACACAAACATGACTGTTTTTAAGTACCAGTACACACAGCTGCTGTGGTTCATATGCACTGTAAAACATTACTTTAGTTAGTCAACAAAATGGAATGCAAAAGACTACCTTGGTAAAAGAGTTGCATCAATCTGTTTTGCTGCAATGTAACATGAGGGTCTACACTATTAGGTCTGGATAGAACAATCACATTTCATGCTGGGATTTGAAAAGCAAAGAACACAAATAAACGGCTTTCCTATATCGCAACAATTAATGATTATACTAATGAAAAAATCAGTTTCACTCAAAGATGTTACTAAGCCCCAGTGGCCTAATGGCTAAGACGCTGGCCTCCTAAACCAGGGATTGTGGGTTCAAGTCCCATCTGGGGAGATAGGTTTATTTCATTAAAATAATATTGGAGATGTTCCTTTCATTCTTGCTTCATACTGCACAAATGGCTCCACCAGAAACTTTAATCTGCTTAACAATCTGGAACTGTTCAGCTTGCAAAATTATGGCCCAGTATCTAAAAGCAGACATTTATCCTAATGACATTGTGGATTAGTTTCCGGATAAGTTTACTATCACCTGGGACAGTGGCTTCAAGTCCCATCTAGGATGCATGTTCCTTTGTTGCTCATTCTCATTCTAGAAGTTATGCTTTTTTTCAATGCAGGTGACTGTCTTAATGGTATTGCAGAAAATCCATATATACCAAAACATACCTATTAAGTTTTAATTGCAATTTAATATCAGAGTGGCTACAAAATAACAATGTCTATTGCAATTGCTGATGGGTTTCTTGAAGTCCTTTCATCCTTGTCATCAAAAGGGTAATTTTCTGCTTTTTATATTTCTTTGGACACTGACTTTACTGACAATTTAGGTGCTACAGACCAAAAAAACAATGTTTACCTTTAAATATAGAGCACAAGTGAGATTTAACTTATTTTTAATTAAAGATACTGCACTTTTTGGTAATATAGTGTATATTTTCCATATGCAACATTAAAGTTACATATATCTATACCAAATATTATTTAAGATAAATAAACACTAATTATTTTACAATTTTGATAATATTGAACTGTACAACAATGGCATGAATTCATTGCAATATACACCTATGGATACATAAAACTGGGCAATAACACAAATGCACAATATAATTGATTACCTTATGATTAGAATATTACTTTTATTAGGTACTTTAGTATTGGGTGCAGTAGTTTAGTGGATTTAAAAAGTAACTAATTTAAAATTAATAAACCAAGTTAATTTACTTAGTCAACTCGATGCTAAAATCACTCAACTAAAAATAATGCGCTTTGACCATTTGCTCCTGTGGCACAATCGGTCTGTGCACAGGACTTATAAGACAGTATCGGTTGAGCAATGCTGAGGTTGTGAGTTCAAGCCTCACCTGGAGCAAATGTAATTTTTTTTCTTATGTCATCAGTTAATGATTATCATCTGCTTCCTGAACATCCTGATATGAAGGCAGAAGAAAAACACAAACATGACTGTTTTTAAGTACCAGTACACACAGCTGCTTTGGTTCATATGCACTGTAAACATTACTTTAGTTAGTCAACAAAATGGAATGCAAAAGACTACCTCTTTATTGGTAAAAGAGTTGCATCAATTTGTTTTGCTGCACTGTAACATGAGGGTCCACACTATTAGGTCTGGATAGTACAATCACATTTCATGCTGGGATTTGTAAAGCAAAGAAAACACATAAACGGCTTTCCTATATCGCAACAATTAATGATTATACTAATGAAAAAATCAATTTCACTCAAAGATGTTACTAAGCCCCAGTGGCCTAATGGATTGTGGGTTCAAGTCCCATCTGGGGTGATAGGCTTAATTTCATTAAAATAATATTGGAGATGTTCCTTTCATTCTTGCTTCATACTGCACAAATGGCTCCACCAGAAACTTTAATCTGCTTAACAATCTGGAACTGTTCAGCTTGCAAAATTATGGCCCAGTATCTAAAAGCAGACATTTATCCTAATGACATTGTGGATTAGTTTCCGGATAAGTTTACTATCACCTGGGACAGTGGCTTCAAGTCCCATCTAGGATGCATGTTCCTTTGTTGCTCATTCTCATTCTAGAAGTTATGCTTTTTTTCAATGCAGGTGACTGTCTTAATGGTATTGCAGAAAATCCATATATACCAAAACATACCTATTAAGTTTTAATTGCAATTTAATATCAGAGTGGCTACAAAATAACAATGTCTATTGCAATTGCTGATGGGTTTCTTGAAGTCCTTTCATCCTTGTCATCAAAAGGGTAATTTTCTGCTTTTTATATTTCTTTGGACACTGACTTTACTGACAATTTAGGTGCTACAGACCAAAAAAACAATGTTTACCTTTAAATATAGAGCACAAGTGAGATTTAACTTATTTTTAATTAAAGATACTGCACTTTTTGGTAATATAGTGTATATTTTCCATATGCAACATTAAAGTTACATATATCTATACAAATATTATTTAAGATAAATAAACACTAATTATTTTACAATTTTGATAATATTGAACTGTACAACAATGGCATGAATTCATTGCAATATACACCTATGGATACATAAAACTGGGCAATAACACAAATGCACAATATAATTGATTACCTTATGATTAGAATATTACTTTTATTAGGTACTTTAGTATTGGGTGCAGTAGTTTAGTGGATTTAAAAAGTAACTAATTTAAACTTAATAAACCAAGTTAATTTACTTAGTCAACTCAATGCTAAAATCACTCAACTAAAAATAATGCGCTTTGACCATTTGCTCCTGTGGCACAATCGGTCTGTGCGCAGGACTTATAAGACAGTATCGGTTGAGCAATGCTGAGGTTGTGAGTTCAAGCCTCACCTGGAGCAAATGTAATTTTTTTTCTTATGTCATCAGTTAATGATTATCATCTGCTTCCTGAACATCCTGATATGAAGGCAGAAAAAAAACACAAACATGACTGTTTTTAAGTACCAGTACACACAGCTGCTTTGGTTCATATGCACTGTAAACATTACTTTAGTTAGTCAACAAAATGGAATGCAAAAGACTACCTCTTTATTGGTAAAAGAGTTGCATCAATCTGTTTTGCTGCACTGTAACATGAGGGTCCACGCTATTAGGTCTGGATAGTACAATCACATTTCATGCTGGGATTTGTAAAGCAAAGAAAACACATAAACGGCTTTCCTATATCGCAACAATTAATGATTATACTAATGAAAAAATCAGTTTCACTCAAAGATGTTACTAAGCCCCAGTGGCCTAATGGATATGGCACTGGCCTCCTAAACCAGGGATTGTGGGTTCAAGTCCCATCTGGGGTGATAGGCTTTATTTCATTAAAATAATTTTGGAGATGTTCCTTTTATTCTTGCTTCATACTGCACAAATGGCTCCACCAGAAACTTTTATCTGCTTATCAATCCGAAACTGTTCAGCTTGCAAAATTATGGCCCAGTATCTAAAAGCAGACATTTATCCTAATGACATTGTGGATTAGTTTTCTGAAAAGTTTACTATCACCTGGGACAGTGGCTTCAAGTCCCATCTAGGATGCATGTTCCTTTGTTGCTCATTCTCATTCTAGAAGTTATGCTTTTTTTCAATGCAGGAGACTGTCTTAATGGTATTGCAGAAAATCCATATATACCAAAACATACCTATTAAGTTTTAATTGCAATTTAATATCAGAGTGGCTACAAAATAACAATTTCTATTGCAATTGCTGATGGGTTTCTTGAAGTCCTTTCATCCATGTCATCAAAAGGGTAATTTTCTGCCTTTTATATTTCTTTGGACACTGACTTTACTGACAATTTAGGTGCTTCAGACCAAAAAAACAATGTTTACCTTTAAATATAGAGCACAAGTGAGATTTAACTTATTTTTATTTAAAGATACTGCATTTTTTGGTATTAGAGTGTATATTTTCCCTATGCAACATTAAAGTTACATATATCTATACCAAATATTATTTAAGATAAATAAACAGAAATTATTTTTCAATTTTGATAATATTGTACTGTACAACAATGGCATGAATTCATTGCAATATACATCTATGGATACATAAAACTGGGCAATAACACAAATGCACAATATAATTGATTACCTTATGATTAGAATATTACTTTTATTACGTACTTTAGTATTGGGTGCAGTAGTTTAGTGGATTTAAAAAGTAACTAATTTAAAATTAATAAACCAAGTTAATTTACTTAGTCAACTCGATGCTAAAATCGCTCAACTAAAAATAAAGCGCTTTGTCCATGTGCTCCTGTGGCGCAATCAGTCTGTGCGCGGTACTTATAAGACAGTATCTGTTGAGCAATCCTTAGGTTGTGAATTCAAGCCTCACCTGGAGCAAATGTAATTTTTTTTCTAATGTCAACAGTTAATGATTATCATCTGCTTCCTGAGCATCCTGATATGAAGGCAGAAAAAAAACACAAACATGACTGTTTTTAAGGTACCAGTACACACAGCTGCTTTGGTTCATATGCACTGTAAACATTACTTTAGTTAGTCAACAAAATGGAATGCAAAAGACTACCTCTTTATTGGTAAAAGAGTTGCATCAATCTGTTTTGCTACAATGTAACATGAGGGTCCACACTATTAGGTCTGGATAGTACAATCACATTTCATGCTGGGATTTGAAAAGCAAAGAACACAAATAAACGGCTTTCCTATATCGCAACAATTAATGATTATACTAATGAAAAAATCAGTTTCACTCAAAGATGTTACTAAGCCCCAGTGGCCTAATGGATAAGACACTGCCCTCCTAACCCTGGGATTGTAGGTTCAAGTCCCATCTGGGGTGATAGGCTTTATTTCATTAAAATAAATTTGGAGATGTTCCTTTTATTCTTGCTTCATACTGCACAAATGGCTCCACCAGAAACTTTTATCTGCTTATCAATCCGGAACTGTTCAGCTTGCAAAATTATGGCCCAGTATCTAAAAGCAGACATTTATCCTAATGACATTGTGGATTAGTTTTCTGAAAAGTTTACTATCACTTGGGACAGTGGCTTCAAGTCCCATCTAGGATGCATGTTCCTTTGTTGCTCATTCTCATTCTAGAAGTTATGCTTTTTTTCAATTCAGGTGACTGTCTTAATGGTATTGCAGAAAATCCATATATACCAAAACATACCTATTAAGTTTTAATTGCAATTTAATATCAGAGTGGCTACAAAATAACAATTTCTATTGCAATTGCTGATGGGTTTCTTGAAGTCCTTTCATCCATGTCATCAAAAGGGTAATTTTCTGCTTTTATATTTCTTTGGACACTGACTTTACTGACAATTTAGGTGCTTCAGACCAAAAAAACAATGTTTACCTTTAAATATAGAGCACAAGTGAGATTTAACTTATTTTTAATTAAAGATACTGCACTTTTTGGTAATATAGTGTATATTTTCCATATGCAACATTAAAGTTACATATATCTATACCAAATATTATTTAAGATAAATAAACACTAATTATTTTACAATTTTGATAATATTGAACTGTACAACAATGGCATGAATTCATTGCAATATACACCTATGGATACATAAAACTGGGCAATAACACAAATGCACAATATAATTGATTACCTTATGATTAGAATATTACTTTTATTAGGTACTTTAGTATTGGGTGCAGTAGTTTAGTGGATTTAAAAAGTAACTAATTTAAAATTAATAAACCAAGTTAATTTACTTAGTCAACTCGATGCTAAAATCACTCAACTAAAAATAATGCGCTTTGACCATGTCCTCCTGTGGCGCAATCGGTCTGTGCGCAGGACTTATAAGACAGTATCTGTTGAGCAATGCTGAGGTTGTGAGTTCAAGCCTCACCTGGAGCAAATGTAATTTTTTTTCTAATGTCATCAGTTAATGATTATCATCTGCTTCCTGAACATCCTGATGTGAAGGCAGAAAAAAAACACAAACATGACTGTTTTTAAGGTACCAGTACACACAGCTGCTTTGGTTCATATGCACTGTAAACATTACTTTAGTTAGTCAACAAAATGGAATGCAAAAGACTACCTCTTTATTGGTAAAAGAGTTGCATCAATCTGTTTTGCTGCAATGTAACATGAGGGTCTACACTATTAGGTCTGGATAGTACAATCACATTTCATGCTGGGATTTGTAAAGCAAAGAACACAAATAAATGGCTTTCCTATATCGCAACAATTAATGATTATACTAATGAAAAAATCAATTTCACTCAAAGATGTTACTAAGCCCCAGTGGCCTAATGGATTGTGGGTTCAAGTCCCATCTGGGGTGATAGGCTTTATTTCATTAAAATAATATTGGAGATGTTCCTTTCATTCTTGCTTCATACTGCACAAATGGCTCCACCAGAAACTTTAATCTGCTTAACAATCTGGAACTGTTCAGCTTGCAAAATTATGGCCCAGTATCTAAAAGCAGACATTTATCCTAATGACATTGTGGATTAGTTTTCTGAAAAGTTTACTATCACCTGGGACAGTGGCTTCAAGTCCCATCTAGGATGCATGTTCCTTTGTTGCTCATACTCATTCTAGAAGTTATGCTTTTTTTCAATGCAGGTGACTGTCTTAATGGTATTGCAGAAAATCCATATATACCAAAACATACCTATTAAGTTTTAATTGCAATTTAATATCAGAGTGGCTACAAAATAACAATGTCTATTGCAATTGCTGATGGGTTTCTTGAAGTCTTTTCATCCTTGTCATCAAAAGGGTAAATTTCTGCTTTTTATATTTCTTTGGACACTGACTTTACTGACAATTTAGGTGCTACAGACCAAAAAAACAATGTTTACCTTTAAATATAGAGCACAAGTGAGATTTAACTTATTTTTAATTAAAGATACTGCACTTTTTGGTAATATAGTGTATATTTTCCATATGCAACATTAAAGTTACATATATCTATACCAAATATTATTTAAGATAAATAAACACTAATTATTTTACAATTTTGATAATATTGAACTGTACAACAATGGCATGAATTCATTGCAATATACACCTATGGATACATAAAACTGGGCAATAACACAAATGCACAATATAATTGATTACCTTATGATTAGAATATTACTTTTATTAGGTACTTTAGTATTGGGTGCAGTAGTTTAGTGGATTTAAAAAGTAACTAATTTAAAATTAATAAACCAAGTTAATTTACTTAGTCAACTCGATGCTAAAATCACTCAACTAAAAATAATGCGCTTTGACCATGTCCTCCTGTGGCGCAATCGGTCTGTGCGCTGGACTTATAAGACAGTATCTGTTGAGCAATGCTGAGGTTGTGAGTTCAAGCCTCACCTGGAGCAAATGTAATTTTTTTTCTAATGTCATCAGTTAATGATTATCATCTGCTTCCTGAACATCCTGATATGAAGGCAGAAAAAAAACACAAACATGACTGTTTTTAAGGTACCAGTACACACAGCTGCTTTGGTTCATATGCACTGTAAACATTACTTTAGTTAGTCAACAAAATGGAATGCAAAAGACTACCTTGGTAAAAGAGTTGCATCAATCTGTTTTGCTGCAATGAAACATGAGGGTCTACACTATTAGGTCTGGATAGTACAATCACATTTCATGCTGGGATTTGAAAAGCAAAGAACACAAATAAACGGCTTTCCTATATCGCAACAATTAATGATTATACTAATGAAAAAATCAGTTTCACTCAAAGATGTTACTAAGCCCCAGTGGCCTAAAGGATAAGACACTGGCCTCCTAAGCCAGGGAATGTGGGTTCAAGTCCCATCTGGGGAGATAGGTTTATTTCATTAAAATAATATTGGAGATGTTCCTTTCATACTGCACAAATGGCTCCAACAGAAACTTTAATCTGCTTAACAATCTGGAACTGTTCAGCTTGCAAAATTATGGCCCAGTATCTAAAAGCAGACATTTATCCTAATGACATTGTGGATTCGTTTTCTGAAAAGTTTACTATCACCTGGGACAGTGGCTTCAAGTCCCATCTAGGATGCATGTTCCTTTGTTGCTCATACTCATTCTAGAAGTTATGCTTTTTTTCAATGCAGGTGACTGTCTTAATGGTATTGCAGAAAATCCATATATACCAAAACATACCTATTAAGTTTTAATTGCAATTTAATATCAGAGTGGCTACAAAATAACAATGTCTATTGCAATTGCTGATGGGTTTCTTGAAGTCTTTTCATCCTTGTCATCAAAAGGGTAAATTTCTGCTTTTTATATTTCTTTGGACACTGACTTTACTGACAATTTAGGTGCTACAGACCAAAAAAACAATGTTTACCTTTAAATATAGAGCACAAGTGAGATTTAACTTATTTTTAATTAAAGATACTGCACTTTTTGGTAATATAGTGTATATTTTCCATATGCAACATTAAAGTTACATATATCTATACCAAATATTATTTAAGATAAATAAACACTAATTATTTTACAATTTTGATAATATTGAACTGTACAACAATGGCATGAATTCATTGCAATATACACCTATGGATACATAAAACTGGGCAATAACACAAATGCACAATATAATTGATTACCTTATGATTAGAATATTACTTTTATTAGGTACTTTAGTATTGGGTGCAGTAGTTTAGTGGATTTAAAAAGTAACTAATTTAAAATTAATAAACCAAGTTAATTTACTTAGTCAACTCGATGCTAAAATCACTCAACTAAAAATAATGCACTTTGACCATGTCCTCCTGTGGCGCAATCGGTCTGTGCGCTGGACTTATAAGACAGTATCTGTTGAGCAATGCTGAGGTTGTGAGTTCAAGCCTCACCTGGAGCAAATGTAATTTTTTTTCTAATGTCATCAGTTAATGATTATCATCTGCTTCCTGAACATCCTGATATGAAGGCAGAAAAAAAACACAAACATGACTGTTTTTAAGGTACCAGTACACACAGCTGCTTTGGTTCATATGCACTGTAAACATTACTTTAGTTAGTCAACAAAATGGAATGCAAAAGACTACCTCTTTATTGGTAAAAGAGTTGCATCAATCTGTTTTGCTGCAATGTAACATGAGGGTCCACACTATTAGGTCTGGATAGTACAATCACATTTCATGCTGGGATTTGTAATGCAAAGAACACAAATAAATGGCTTTCCTATATCGCAACAATTAATGATTATACTAATGAAAAAATCAATTTCACTCAAAGATGTTACTAAGCCCCAGTGGCCTAATGGATTGTGGGTTCAAGTCCCATCTGGGGTGATAGGCTTTATTTCATTAAAATAATATTGGAGATGTTCCTTTCATTCTTGCTTCATACTGCACAAATGGCTCCACCAGAAACTTTAATCTGCTTAACAATCTGGAACTGTTCAGCTTGCAAAATTATGGCCCAGTATCTAAAAGCAGACATTTATCCTAATGACATTGTGGATTAGTTTCCTGAAAAGTTTACTATCACCTGGGACAGTGGCTTCAAGTCCCATCTAGGATGCATGTCCCTTTGTTGCTCATACTCATTCTAGAAGTTATGCTTTTTTTCAATGCAGGTGACTGTCTTAATGGTATTGCAGAAAATCCATATATACCAAAACATACCTATTAAGTTTTAATTGCAATTTAATATCAGAGTGGCTACAAAATAACAATGTCTATTGCAATTGCTGATGGGTTTCTTGAAGTCCTTTCATCCTTGTCATCAAAAGGGTAATTATCTGCTTTTTATATTTCTTTGGACACTGACTTTACTGACAATTTAGGTGCTACAGACCAAAAAAACAATGTTTACCTTTAAATATAGAGCACAAGTGAGATTTAACTTATTTTTATTTAAAGATACTGCATTTTTGGTAGTATAGTGTATATTTTCCCTATGCAACATTAAAGTTACATATATCTATACCAAATATTATTTAAGATAAATAAACAGGAATTATTTTACAATTTTGATAATATTGAACTGTACAACAATGGCATGAATTCATTGCAATATACACCTATGGATACATAAAACTGGGCAATAACACAAATGCACAATATAATTGATTACCTTATGATTAGAATATTACTTTTATTAGGTACTTTAGTATTGGGTGCAGTAGTTTAGTGGATTTAAAAAGTAACTAATTTAAAATTAATAAACCAAGTTAATTTACTTAGTCAACTCGATGCTAAAATCACTCAACTAAAAATAATGCACTTTGACCATGTGCTCCTGTGGCGCAATCGGTCTGTGCGCAGGACTTATAAGACAGTATCTGTTGAGCAATGCTGAGGTTGTGAGTTCAAGCCTCACCTGGAGCAAATGTAATTTTTTTTCTAATGTCATCAGTTAATGATTATCATCTGCTTCCTGAACATCCTGATATGAGGGCAGAAAAAAAACACAAACATGACTGTTTTTAAGTACCAGTACACACAGCTGCTTTGGTTCATATGCACTGTAAAAATTACTTTAGTTAGTCAACAAAATGGAATGCAAAAGACTACCTTGGTAAAAGAGTTGCATCAATCTGTTTTGCTGCAATGAAACATGAGGGTCTACACTATTAGGTCTGGATAGTACAATCACATTTCATGCTGGGATTTGAAAAGCAAAGAACACAAATAAACGGCTTTCCTATATCGCAACAATTAATGATTATACTAATGAAAAAATCAGTTTCACTCAAAGATGTTACTAAGCCCCAGTGGCCTAAAGGATAAGACACTGGCCTCCTAAGCCAGGGATTGTGGGTTCAAGTCTCATCTGGGGAGATAGGTTTATTTCATTAAAATATTATTGGAGATGTTCCTTTCATACTGCACAAATAGCTCCACCAGAAACTTTAATCTGCTTAACAATCTGGAACTGTTCAGCTTGCAAAATTATGGCCCAGTATCTAAAAGCAGACATTTATCCTAATGACATTGTGGATTAGTTTTCTGAAAAGTTTACTATCACCTGGGACAGTGGCTTCAAGTCCCATCTAGGATGCATGTTCCTTTGTTGCTCATACTCATTCTAGAAGTTATGCTTTTTTTCAATGCAGGTGACTGTCTTAATGGTATTGCAGAAAATCCATATATACCAAAACATACCTATTAAGTTTTAATTGCAATTTAATATCAGAGTGGCTACAAAATAACAATGTCTATTGCAATTGCTGATGGGTTTCTTGAAGTCCTTTCATCCTTGTCATCAAAAGGGTAATTTTCTGCTTTTTATATTTCTTTGGACACTGACTTTACTGACAATTTAGGTGCTACAGACCAAAAAAACAATGTTTACCTTTAAATATAGAGCACAAGTGAGATTTAACTTATTTTTAATTAAAGATACTGCACTTTTTGGTAATATAGTGTATATTTTCCATATGCAACATTAAAGTTACATATATCTATACCAAATATTATTTAAGATAAATAAACACTAATTATTTTACAATTTTGATAATATTGAACTGTACAACAATGGCATGAATTCATTGCAATATACACCTATGGATACATAAAACTGGGCAATAACACAAATGCACAATATAATTGATTACCTTATGATTAGAATATTACTTTTATTAGGTACTTTAGTATTGGGTGCAGTAGTTTAGTGGATTTAAAAAGTAACTAATTTAAAATTAATAAACCAAGTCAATTTACTTAGTCAACTAGATGCTAAAATCACTCAACTAAAAATAATGCGCTTTGACCATGTCCTCCTGTGGCGCAATCGGTCTGTGCACTGGACTTATAAGACAGTATCTGTTGAGCAATGCTGAGGTTGTGAGTTCAAGCCTCACCTGGAGCAAATGTAATTTTTTTTCTAATGTCATCAGTTAATGATTATCATCTGCTTCCTGAACATCCTGATATGAAGGCAGAAAAAAAACACAAACATGACTGTTTTTAAGGTACCAGTACACACAGCTGCTTTGGTTCATATGCACTGTAAACATTACTTTAGTTAGTCAACAAAATGGAATGCAAAAGACTACCTCTTTATTGGTAAAAGAGTTGCATCAATCTGTTTTGCTGCAATGTAACATGAGGGTCCACACTATTAGGTCTGGATAGTACAATCACATTTCATGCTGGGATTTGTAAAGCAAAGAACACAAATAAATGGCTTTCCTATATCGCAACAATTAATGATTATACTAATGAAAAAATCAATTTCACTCAAAGATGTTACTAAGCCCCAGTGGCCTAATGGATTGTGGGTTCAAGTCCCATCTGGGGTGATAGGCTTTATTTCATTAAAATAATATTGGAGATGTTCCTTTCATTCTTGCTTCATACTGCACAAATGGCTCCACCAGAAACTTTAATCTGCTTAACAATCTGGAACTGTTCAGCTTGCAAAATTATGGCCCAGTATCTAAAAGCAGACATTTATCCTAATGACATTGTGGATTAGTTTCCTGAAAAGTTTACTATCACCTGGGACAGTGGCTTCAAGTCCCATCTAGGATGCATGTCCCTTTGTTGCTCATACTCATTCTAGAAGTTATGCTTTTTTTCAATGCAGGTGACTGTCTTAATGGTATTGCAGAAAATCCATATATACCAAAACATACCTATTAAGTTTTAATTGCAATTTAATATCAGAGTGGCTACAAAATAACAATGTCTATTGCAATTGCTGATGGGTTTCTTGAAGTCCTTTCATCCTTGTCATCAAAAGGGTAATTTTCTGCTTTTTATATTTCTTTGGACACTGACTTTACTGACAATTTAGGTGCTACAGACCAAAAAAACAATGTTTACCTTTAAATATAGAGCACAAGTGAGATTTAACTTATTTTTATTTAAAGATACTGCATTTTTGGTAGTATAGTGTATATTTTCCCTATGCAACATTAAAGTTACATATATCTATACCAAATATTATTTAAGATAAATAAACAGGAATTATTTTACAATTTTGATAATATTGAACTGTACAACAATGGCATGAATTCATTGCAATATACACCTATGGATACATAAAACTGGGCAATAACACAAATGCACAATATAATTGATTACCTTATGATTAGAATATTACTTTTATTAGGTACTTTAGTATTGGGTGCAGTAGTTTAGTGGATTTAAAAAGTAACTAATTTAAAATTAATAAACCAAGTTAATTTACTTAGTCAACTCGATGCTAAAATCACTCAACTAAAAATAATGCGCTTTGACCATGTGCTCCTGTGGCGCAATCGGTCTGTGCGCAGGACTTATAAGACAGTATCTGTTGAGCAATGCTGAGGTTGTGAGTTCAAGCCTCACCTGGAGCAAATGTAATTTTTTTTCTAATGTCATCAGTTAATGATTATCATCTGCTTCCTGAACATCCTGATATGAGGGCAGAAAAAAAACACAAACATGACTGTTTTTAAGTACCAGTACACACAGCTGCTTTGGTTCATATGCACTGTAAAAATTACTTTAGTTAGTCAACAAAATGGAATGCAAAAGACTACCTTGGTAAAAGAGTTGCATCAATCTGTTTTGCTGCAATGAAACATGAGGGTCTACACTATTAGGTCTGGATAGTACAATCACATTTCATGCTGGGATTTGAAAAGCAAAGAACACAAATAAACGGCTTTCCTATATCGCAACAATTAATGATTATACTAATGAAAAAATCAGTTTCACTCAAAGATGTTACTAAGCCCCAGTGGCCTAAAGGATAAGACACTGGCCTCCTAAGCCAGGGATTGTGGGTTCAAGTCCCATCTGGGGAGATAGGTTTATTTCATTAAAATAATATTGTAGATGTTCCTTTCATACTGCACAAATGGCTCCACCAGAAACTTTAATCTGTTTAACAATCTGGAACTGTTCAGCTTGCAAAATTATGGCCCAGTATCTAAAAGCAGACATTTATCCTAATGACATTGTGGATTAGTTTTCTGAAAAGTTTACTATCACCTGGGACAGTGGCTTCAAGTCCCATCTAGGATGCATGTTCCTTTGTTGCTTATACTCATTCTAGAAGTTATGCTTTTTTTCAATGCAGGTGACTGTCTTAATGGTATTGCAGAAAATCCATATATACCAAAACATACCTATTAAGTTTTAATTGCAATTTAATATCAGAGTGGCTACAAAATAACAATGTCTATTGCAATTGCTGATGGGTTTCTTGAAGTCCTTTCATCCTTGTCATCAAAAGGGTAATTTTCTGCTTTTTATATTTCTTTGGACACTGACTTTACTGACAATTTAGGTGCTACAGACCAAAAACACAATGTTTACCTTTAAATATAGAGCACAAGTGAGATTTAACTTATTTTTAATTAAAGATACTGCACTTTTTGGTAATATAGTGTATATTTTCCATATGCAACATTAAAGTTACATATATCTATACCAAATATTATTTAAGATAAATAAACACTAATTATTTTACAATTTTGATAATATTGAACTGTACAACAATGGCATGAATTCATTGCAATATACACCTATGGATACATAAAACTGGGCAATAACACAAATGCACAATATAATTGATTACCTTATGATTAGAATATTACTTTTATTAGGTACTTTAGTATTGGGTGCAGTAGTTTAGTGGATTTAAAAAGTAACTAATTTAAAATTAATAAACCAAGTTAATTTACTTAGTCAACTCGATGCTAAAATCACTCAACTAAAAATAATGCGCTTTGACCATGTCCTCCTGTGGCGCAATCGGTCTGTGCACTGGACTTATAAGACAGTATCTGTTGAGCAATGCTGAGGTTGTGAGTTCAAGCCTCACCTGGAGCAAATGTAATTTTTTTTCTAATGTCATCAGTTAATGATTATCATCTGCTTCCTGAACATCCTGATATGAAGGCAGAAAAAAAACACAAACATGACTGTTTTTAAGGTACCAGTACACACAGCTGCTTTGGTTCATATGCACTGTAAACATTACTTTAGTTAGTCAACAAAATGGAATGCAAAAGACTACCTCTTTATTGGTAAAAGAGTTGCATCAATCTGTTTTGCTGCAATGTAACATGAGGGTCAACACTATTAGGTCTGGATAGTACAATCACATTTCATGTTGGGATTTGTAAAGCAAAGAACACAAATAAACGGCTTTCCTATATCGCAACAATTAATGATTATACTAATGAAAAAATCAGTTTCACTCAAAGATGTTACTAAGCCCCAGTGGCCTAATGGATTGTGGGTTCAAGTCCCATCTGGGGTGATAGGCTTTATTTCATTAAAATAATATTGGAGATGTTCCTTTCATTCTTGCTTCATACTGCACAAATGGCTCCACCAGAAACTTTAATCTGCTTAACAATCTGGAACTGTTCAGCTTGCAAAATTATGGCCCAGTGTCTAAAAGCAGACATTTATCCTAATGACATTGTGGATTAGTTTCCGGATAAGTTTACTATCACCTGGGACAGTGGCTTCAAGTCCCATCTAGGATGCATGTTCCTTTGTTGCTCATTCTCATTCTAGAAGTTATGCTTTTTTTCAATACAGGTGACTGTCTTAATGGTATTGCAGAAAATCCATATATACCAAAACATACCTATTAAGTTTTAATTGCAATTTAATATCAGAGTGGCTACAAAATAACAATGTCTATTGCAATTGCTGATGGGTTTCTTGAAGTCCTTTCATCCTTGTCATCAAAAGGGTAATTTTCTGCTTTTTATATTTCTTTGGACACTGACTTTACTGACAATTTAAGTGCTACAGACCAAAAAAACAATGTTTACCTTTAAATATAGAGCACAAGTGAGATTTAACTTATTTTTAATTAAAGATACTGCACATTTTGGTAATATAGTGTATATTTTCCATATGCAACATTAAAGTTACATATATCTATACAAATATTATTTAAGATAAATAAACACTAATTATTTTACAATTTTGATAATATTGAACTGTACAACAATGGCATGAATTCATTGCAATATACACCTATGGATACATAAAACTGGGCAATAACACAAATGCACAATATAATTGATTACCTTATGATTAGAATATTACTTTTATTAGGTACTTTAGTATTGGGTGCAGTAGTTTAGTGGATTTAAAAAGTAACTAATTTAAAATTAATAAACCAAGTTAATTTACTTAGTCAACTAGATGCTAAAATCACTCAACTAATAATAATGCGCTTTGACCATGTCCTCCTGTGGCGCAATCGGTCTGTGCGCTGGACTTATAAGACAGTATCTGTTGAGCAATGCTGAGGTTGTGAGTTCAAGCCTCACCTGGAGCAAATGTAATTTTTTTTCTAATGTCATCAGTTAATGATTATCATCTGCTTCCTGAACATCCTGATATGAAGGCAGAAAAAAAACACAAACATGACTGTTTTTAAGGTACCAGTACACACAGCTGCTTTGGTTCATATGCACTGTAAACATTACTTTAGTTAGTCAACAAAATGGAATGCAAAAGACTACCTCTTTATTGGTAAAAGAGTTGCATCAATCTGTTTTGCTGCAATGTAACATGAGGGTCCACACTATTAGGTCTGGATAGTACAATCACATTTCATGCTGGGATTTGTAAAGCAAAGAACACAAATAAATGGCTTTCCTATATCGCAACAATTAATGATTATACTAATGAAAAAATCAATTTCACTCAAAGATGTTACTAAGCCCCAGTGGCCTAATGGATTGTGGGTTCAAGTCCCATCTGGGGTGATAGGCTTTATTTCATTAAAATAATATTGGAGATGTTCCTTTCATTCTTGCTTCATACTGCACAAATGGCTCCACCAGAAACTTTAATCTGCTTAACAATCTGGAACTGTTCAGCTTGCAAAATTATGGCCCAGTATCTAAAAGCAGACATTTATCCTAATGACATTGTGGATTAGTTTCCTGAAAAGTTTACTATCACCTGGGACAGTGGCTTCAAGTCCCATCTAGGATGCATGTCCCTTTGTTGCTCATACTCATTCTAGAAGTTATGCTTTTTTTCAATGCAGGTGACTGTCTTAATGGTATTGCAGAAAATCCATATATACCAAAACATACCTATTAAGTTTTAATTGCAATTTAATATCAGAGTGGCTACAAAATAACAATGTCTATTGCAATTGCTGATGGGTTTCTTGAAGTCCTTTCATCCTTGTCATCAAAAGGGTAATTTTCTGCTTTTTATATTTCTTTGGACACTGACTTTACTGACAATTTAGGTGCTACAGACCAAAAAAACAATGTTTACCTTTAAATATAGAGCACAAGTGAGATTTAACTTATTTTTATTTAAAGATACTGCATTTTTGGTAGTATAGTGTATATTTTCCCTATGCAACATTAAAGTTACATATATCTATACCAAATATTATTTAAGATAAATAAACAGGAATTATTTTACAATTTTGATAATATTGAACTGTACAACAATGGCATGAATTCATTGCAATATACACCTATGGATACATAAAACTGGGCAATAACACAAATGCACAATATAATTGATTACCTTATGATTAGAATATTACTTTTATTAGGTACTTTAGTATTGGGTGCAGTAGTTTAGTGGATTTAAAAAGTAACTAATTTAAAATTAATAAACCAAGTTAATTTACTTAGTCAACTCGATGCTAAAATCACTTAACTAAAAATAATGCGCTTTGACCATGTCCTCCTGTGGCGCAATCGGTCTGTGCACTGGACTTATAAGACAGTATCTGTTGAGCAATGCTGAGGTTGTGAGTTCAAGCCTCACCTGGAGCAAATGTAATTTTTTTTCTAATGTCATCAGTTAATGATTATCATCTGCTTCCTGAACATCCTGATATGAAGGCAGAAAAAAAACACAAACATGACTGTTTTTAAGGTACCAGTACACACAGCTGCTTTGGTTCATATGCACTGTAAACATTACTTTAGTTAGTCAACAAAATGGAATGCAAAAGACTACCTCTTTATTGGTAAAAGAGTTGCATCAATCTGTTTTGCTGCAATGTAACATGAGGGTCAACACTATTAGGTCTGGATAGTACAATCACATTTCATGTTGGGATTTGTAAAGCAAAGAACACAAATAAACGGCTTTCCTATATCGCAACAATTAATGATTATACTAATGAAAAAATCAGTTTCACTCAAAGATGTTACTAAGCCCCAGTGGCCTAATGGATTGTGGGTTCAAGTCCCATCTGGGGTGATAGGCTTTATTTCATTAAAATAATATTGGAGATGTTCCTTTCATTCTTGCTTCATACTGCACAAATGGCTCCACCAGAAACTTTAATCTGCTTAACAATCTGGAACTGTTCAGCTTGCAAAATTATGGCCCAGTATCTAAAAGCAGACATTTATCCTAATGACATTGTGGATTAGTTTCCGGATAAGTTTACTATCACCTGGGACAGTGGCTTCAAGTCCCATCTAGGATGCATGTTCCTTTGTTGCTCATTCTCATTCTGGAAGTTATGGTTTTTTTCAATACAGGTGACTGTCTTAATGGTATTGCAGAAAATCCATATATACCAAAACATACCTATTAAGTTTTAATTGCAATTTAATATCAGAGTGGCTACAAAATAACAATGTCTATTGCAATTGCTGATGGGTTTCTTGAAGTCCTTTCATCCTTGTCATCAAAAGGGTAATTTTCTGCTTTTTATATTTCTTTGGACACTGACTTTACTGACAATTTAAGTGCTACAGACCAAAAAAACAATGTTTACCTTTAAATATAGAGCACAAGTGAGATTTAACTTATTTTTAATTAAAGATACTGCACATTTTGGTAATATAGTGTATATTTTCCATATGCAACATTAAAGTTACATATATCTATACAAATATTATTTAAGATAAATAAACACTAATTATTTTACAATTTTGATAATATTGAACTGTACAACAATGGCATGAATTCATTGCAATATACACCTATGGATACATAAAACTGGGCAATAACACAAATGCACAATATAATTGATTACCTTATGATTAGAATATTACTTTTATTAGGTACTTTAGTATTGGGTGCAGTAGTTTAGTGGATTTAAAAAGTAACTAATTTAAAATTAATAAACCAAGTTAATTTACTTAGTCAACTCGATGCTAAAATCACTCAACTAAAAATAATGCGCTTTGACCATGTGCTCCTGTGGCGCAATCGGTCTGTGCGCAGGACTTATAAGACAGTATCGGTTGAGCAATTCTGAGGTTGTGAGTTCAAGCCTCACCTGGAGCAAACGTAATTTTTTTTCTTATGTCATCAGTTAATGATTATCATCTGCTTCCTGAACATCCTGATATGAAGGCAGAAAGAAAACACAAACATGACTGTTTTTAAGTACCAGTACACACAGCTGCTTTGGTTCATATGCACTGTAAACATTACTTTAGTTAGTCAACAAAATGGAATGCAAAAGACTACCTCTTTATTGGTAAAAGAGTTGCATCAATCTGTTTTGCTGCACTGTAACATGAGGGTCCACACTATCAGGTCTGGATAGTACAATCACATTTCATGCTGGGATTTGTAAAGCAAAGAAAACACATAAACGGCTTTCCTATATCGCAACAATTAATGATTATACTAATGAAAAAATCAGTTTCACTCAAAGATGTTACTAAGCCCCAGTGGCCTAATGGATATGGCACTGGCCTCCTAAACCAGGGATTGTGGGTTCAAGTCCCATCTGGGGTGATAGGCTTTATTTCATTAAAATAATTTTGGAGATGTTCCTTTTATTCTTGCTTCATACTGCACAAATGGCTCCACCAGAAACTTTTATCTGCTTATCAATCCGAAACTGTTCAGCTTGCAAAATTATGGCCCAGTATCTAAAAGCAGACATTTATCCTAATGACATTGTGGATTAGTTTTCTGAAAAGTTTACTATCACCTGGGACAGTGGCTTCAAGTCCCATCTAGGATGCATGTTCCTTTGTTGCTCATTCTCATTCTAGAAGTTATGCTTTTTTTCAATTCAGGTGACTGTCTTAATGGTATTGCAGAAAATCCATATATACCAAAACATACCTATTAAGTTTTAATTGCAATTTAATATCAGAGTGGCTACAAAATAACAATTTCTATTGCAATTGCTGATGGGTTTCTTGAAGTCCTTTCATCCATTTCATCAAAAGGGTAATTTTCTGCCTTTTATATTTCTTTGGACACTGACTTTACTGACAATTTAGGTGCTTCAGACCAAAAAAACAATGTTTACCTTTAAATATAGAGCACAAGTGAGATTTAACTTATTTTTATTTAAAGATACTGCATTTTTTGGTATTAGAGTGTATATTTTCCCTATGCAACATTAAAGTTACATATATCTATACCAAATATTATTTAAGATAAATAAACAGGAATTATTTTACAATTTTGATAATATTGTACTGTACAACAATGGCATGAATTCATTGCAATATACACCTATGGATACATAAAACTGGGCAATAACACAAATGCACAATATAATTGATTACCTTATGATTAGAATATTACTTTTATTAGGTACTTTAGTATTGGGTGCAGTAGTTTAGTGGATTTAAAAAGTAACTAATTTAAAATTAATAAACCAAGTTAATTTACTTAGTCAACTAGATGCTAAAATCACTCAACTAATAATAATGCGCTTTGACCATGTCCTCCTGTGGCGCAATCGGTCTGTGCGCTGGACTTATAAGACAGTATCTGTTGAGCAATGCTGAGGTTGTGAGTTCAAGCCTCACCTGGAGCAAATGTAATTTTTTTTCTAATGTCATCAGTTAATGATTATCATCTGCTTCCTGAACATCCTGATATGAAGGCAGAAAAAAAACACAAACATGACTGTTTTTAAGGTACCAGTACACACAGCTGCTTTGGTTCATATGCACTGTAAACATTACTTTAGTTAGTCAACAAAATGGAATGCAAAAGACTACCTCTTTATTGGTAAAAGAGTTGCATCAATCTGTTTTGCTGCAATGTAACATGAGGGTCCACACTATTAGGTCTGGATAGTACAATCACATTTCATGCTGGGATTTGTAAAGCAAAGAACACAAATAAATGGCTTTCCTATATCGCAACAATTAATGATTATACTAATGAAAAAATCAATTTCACTCAAAGATGTTACTAAGCCCCAGTGGCCTAATGGATTGTGGGTTCAAGTCCCATCTGGGGTGATAGGCTTTATTTCATTAAAATAATATTGGAGATGTTCCTTTCATTCTTGCTTCATACTGCACAAATGGCTCCACCAGAAACTTTAATCTGCTTAACAATCTGGAACTGTTCAGCTTGCAAAATTATGGCCCAGTATCTAAAAGCAGACATTTATCCTAATGACATTGTGGATTAGTTTCCTGAAAAGTTTACTATCACCTGGGACAGTGGCTTCAAGTCCCATCTAGGATGCATGTCCCTTTGTTGCTCATACTCATTCTAGAAGTTATGCTTTTTTTCAATGCAGGTGACTGTCTTAATGGTATTGCAGAAAATCCATATATACCAAAACATACCTATTAAGTTTTAATTGCAATTTAATATCAGAGTGGCTACAAAATAACAATGTCTATTGCAATTGCTGATGGGTTTCTTGAAGTCCTTTCATCCTTGTCATCAAAAGGGTAATTTTCTGCTTTTTATATTTCTTTGGACACTGACTTTACTGACAATTTAGGTGCTACAGACCAAAAAAACAATGTTTACCTTTAGATATAGAGCACAAGTGAGATTTAACTTATTTTTATTTAAAGATACTGCATTTTTGGTAGTATAGTGTATATTTTCCCTATGCAACATTAAAGTTACATATATCTATACCAAATATTATTTAAGATAAATAAACAGGAATTATTTTACAATTTTGATAATATTGAACTGTACAACAATGGCATGAATTCATTGCAATATACACCTATGGATACATAAAACTGGGCAATAACACAAATGCACAATATAATTGATTACCTTATGATTAGAATATTACTTTTATTAGGTACTTTAGTATTGGGTGCAGTAGTTTAGTGGATTTAAAAAGTAACTAATTTAAAATTAATAAACCAAGTTAATTTACTTAGTCAACTCGATGCTAAAATCACTTAACTAAAAATAATGCGCTTTGACCATGTCCTCCTGTGGCGCAATCGGTCTGTGCACTGGACTTATAAGACAGTATCTGTTGAGCAATGCTGAGGTTGTGAGTTCAAGCCTCACCTGGAGCAAATGTAATTTTTTTTCTAATGTCATCAGTTAATGATTATCATCTGCTTCCTGAACATCCTGATATGAAGGCAGAAAAAAAACACAAACATGACTGTTTTTAAGGTACCAGTACACACAGCTGCTTTGGTTCATATGCACTGTAAACATTACTTTAGTTAGTCAACAAAATGGAATGCAAAAGACTACCTCTTTATTGGTAAAAGAGTTGCATCAATCTGTTTTGCTGCAATGTAACATGAGGGTCAACACTATTAGGTCTGGATAGTACAATCACATTTCATGTTGGGATTTGTAAAGCAAAGAACACAAATAAACGGCTTTCCTATATCGCAACAATTAATGATTATACTAATGAAAAAATCAGTTTCACTCAAAGATGTTACTAAGCCCCAGTGGCCTAATGGATTGTGGGTTCAAGTCCCATCTGGGGTGATAGGCTTTATTTCATTAAAATAATATTGGAGATGTTCCTTTCATTCTTGCTTCATACTGCACAAATGGCTCCACCAGAAACTTTAATCTGCTTAACAATCTGGAACTGTTCAGCTTGCAAAATTATGGCCCAGTATCTAAAAGCAGACATTTATCCTAATGACATTGTGGATTAGTTTCCGGATAAGTTTACTATCACCTGGGACAGTGGCTTCAAGTCCCATCTAGGATGCATGTTCCTTTGTTGCTCATTCTCATTCTAGAAGTTATGCTTTTTTTCAATACAGGTGACTGTCTTAATGGTATTGCAGAAAATCCATATATACCAAAACATACCTATTAAGTTTTAATTGCAATTTAATATCAGAGTGGCTACAAAATAACAATGTCTATTGCAATTGCTGATGGGTTTCTTGAAGTCCTTTCATCCTTGTCATCAAAAGGGTAATTTTCTGCTTTTTATATTTCTTTGGACACTGACTTTACTGACAATTTAAGTGCTACAGACCAAAAAAACAATGTTTACCTTTAAATATAGAGCACAAGTGAGATTTAACTTATTTTTAATTAAAGATACTGCACATTTTGGTAATATAGTGTATATTTTCCATATGCAACATTAAAGTTACATATATCTATACAAATATTATTTAAGATAAATAAACACTAATTATTTTACAATTTTGATAATATTGAACTGTACAACAATGGCATGAATTCATTGCAATATACACCTATGGATACATAAAACTGGGCAATAACACAAATGCACAATATAATTGATTACCTTATGATTAGAATATTACTTTTATTAGGTACTTTAGTATTGGGTGCAGTAGTTTAGTGGATTTAAAAAGTAACTAATTTAAAATTAATAAACCAAGTTAATTTACTTAGTCAACTCGATGCTAAAATCACTCAACTAAAAATAATGCGCTTTGACCATGTGCTCCTGTGGCGCAATCGGTCTGTGCGCAGGACTTATAAGACAGTATCGGTTGAGCAATTCTGAGGTTGTGAGTTCAAGCCTCACCTGGAGCAAACGTAATTTTTTTTCTTATGTCATCAGTTAATGATTATCATCTGCTTCCTGAACATCCTGATATGAAGGCAGAAAGAAAACACAAACATGACTGTTTTTAAGTACCAGTACACACAGCTGCTTTGGTTCATATGCACTGTAAACATTACTTTAGTTAGTCAACAAAATGGAATGCAAAAGACTACCTCTTTATTGGTAAAAGAGTTGCATCAATCTGTTTTGCTGCACTGTAACATGAGGGTCCACACTATCAGGTCTGGATAGTACAATCACATTTCATGCTGGGATTTGTAAAGCAAAGAAAACACATAAACGGCTTTCCTATATCGCAACAATTAATGATTATACTAATGAAAAAATCAGTTTCACTCAAAGATGTTACTAAGCCCCAGTGGCCTAATGGATATGGCACTGGCCTCCTAAACCAGGGATTGTGGGTTCAAGTCCCATCTGGGGTGATAGGCTTTATTTCATTAAAATAATTTTGGAGATGTTCCTTTTATTCTTGCTTCATACTGCACAAATGGCTCCACCAGAAACTTTTATCTGCTTATCAATCCGAAACTGTTCAGCTTGCAAAATTATGGCCCAGTATCTAAAAGCAGACATTTATCCTAATGACATTGTGGATTAGTTTTCTGAAAAGTTTACTATCACCTGGGACAGTGGCTTCAAGTCCCATCTAGGATGCATGTTCCTTTGTTGCTCATTCTCATTCTAGAAGTTATGCTTTTTTTCAATTCAGGTGACTGTCTTAATGGTATTGCAGAAAATCCATATATACCAAAACATACCTATTAAGTTTTAATTGCAATTTAATATCAGAGTGGCTACAAAATAACAATTTCTATTGCAATTGCTGATGGGTTTCTTGAAGTCCTTTCATCCATTTCATCAAAAGGGTAATTTTCTGCCTTTTATATTTCTTTGGACACTGACTTTACTGACAATTTAGGTGCTTCAGACCAAAAAAACAATGTTTACCTTTAAATATAGAGCACAAGTGAGATTTAACTTATTTTTATTTAAAGATACTGCATTTTTTGGTATTAGAGTGTATATTTTCCCTATGCAACATTAAAGTTACATATATCTATACCAAATATTATTTAAGATAAATAAACAGGAATTATTTTACAATTTTGATAATATTGTACTGTACAACAATGGCATGAATTCATTGCAATATACACCTATGGATACATAAAACTGGGCAATAACACAAATGCACAATATAATTGATTACCTTATGATTAGAATATTACTTTTATTAGGTACTTTAGTATTGGGTGCAGTAGTTTAGTGGATTTAAAAAGTAACTAATTTAAAATTAATAAACCAAGTTAATTTACTTAGTCAACTCGATGCTAAAATCACTCAAGTAAAAATAAAGCGCTTTGTCCATGTGCTCCTGTGGTGCAATCGGTCTGTGCGCGGTACTTATAAGACAGTATCTGTTGAGCAATTCTGAGGTTGTGAATTCAAGCCTCACCTGGAGCAAATGTAATTTTTTTTCTAATGTCAACAGTTAATGATTATCATCTGCTTCCTTAGCATCCTGATAGGAAGGCAGAAAAAAAACACAAACATGACTGTTTTTAAGGTACCAGTACACACAGCTGCTTTGGTTCATATGCACTGTAAACATTACTTTAGTTAGTCAACAAAATGGAATGCAAAAGACTACCTCTTTATTGGTAAAAGAGTTGCATCAATCTGTTTTGCTGCAATGTAACATGAGGGTCCACACTATTAGGTCTGGATAGTACAATCACATTTCATGCTGGGATTTGAAAAGCAAAGAACACAAATAAACGGCTTTCCTATATCGCAACAATTAATGATTATACTAATGAAAAAATCAGTTTCACTCAAAGATGTTGCTAAGCCCCAGTTGCCTAATGGATAAGACACTGGCCTCCTAAGCCAGGGATTGTGGGTTCAAGTCCCATCTGGGGAGACAGGTTTATTTCATTAAAATAATTTTGGAGATGTTCCTTTTATTCTTGCTTCATACTGCACAAATGGCTCCACCAGAAACTTTAATCTGTTTAACAATCTGGAACTGTTCAGCTTGCAAAATTATGGCCCAGTATCTAAAAGCAGACATTTATCCTAATGACATTGTGGATTAGTTTCCTGAAAAGTTTACTATCACCTGGGACAGTGGCTTCAAGTCCCATCTAGGATGCATGTCCCTTTGTTGCTCATACTCATTCTAGAAGTTATGCTTTTTTTCAATGCAGGTGACTGTCTTAATGGTATTGCAGAAAATCCATATATACCAAAACATACCTATTAAGTTTTAATTGCAATTTAATATCAGAGTGGCTACAAAATAACAATGTCTATTGCAATTGCTGATGGGTTTCTTGAAGTCCTTTCATCCTTGTCATCAAAAGGGTAATTTTCTGCTTTTTATATTTCTTTGGACACTGACTTTACTGACAATTTAGGTGCTACAGACCAAAAACACAATGTTTACCTTTAAATATAGAGCACAAGTGAGATTTAACTTATTTTTAATTAAAGATACTGCACTTTTTGGTAATATAGTGTATATTTTCCATATGCAACATTAAAGTTACATATATCTATACCAAATATTATTTAAGATAAATAAACACTAATTATTTTACAATTTTGATAATATTGAACTGTACAACAATGGCATGAATTCATTGCAATATACACCTATGGATACATAAAACTGGGCAATAACACAAATGCACAATATAATTGATTACCTTATGATTAGAATATTACTTTTATTAGGTACTTTAGTATTGGGTGCAGTAGTTTAGTGGATTTAAAAAGTAACTAATTTAAAATTAATAAACCAAGTTAATTTACTTAGTCAACTCGATGCTAAAATCACTCAACTAAAAATAATGCGCTTTGACCATGTCCTCCTGTGGCGCAATCGGTCTGTGCACTGGACTTATAAGACAGTATCTGTTGAGCAATGCTGAGGTTGTGAGTTCAAGCCTCACCTGGAGCAAATGTAATTTTTTTTCTAATGTCATCAGTTAATGATTATCATCTGCTTCCTGAACATCCTGATATGAAGGCAGAAAAAAAACACAAACATGACTGTTTTTAAGGTACCAGTACACACAGCTGCTTTGGTTCATATGCACTGTAAACATTACTTTAGTTAGTCAACAAAATGGAATGCAAAAGACTACCTCTTTATTGGTAAAAGAGTTGCATCAATCTGTTTTGCTGCAATGTAACATGAGGGTCAACACTATTAGGTCTGGATAGTACAATCACATTTCATGTTGGGATTTGTAAAGCAAAGAACACAAATAAACGGCTTTCCTATATCGCAACAATTAATGATTATACTAATGAAAAAATCAGTTTCACTCAAAGATGTTACTAAGCCCCAGTGGCCTAATGGATTGTGGGTTCAAGTCCCATCTGGGGTGATAGGCTTTATTTCATTAAAATAATATTGGAGATGTTCCTTTCATTCTTGCTTCATACTGCACAAATGGCTCCACCAGAAACTTTAATCTGCTTAACAATCTGGAACTGTTCAGCTTGCAAAATTATGGCCCAGTGTCTAAAAGCAGACATTTATCCTAATGACATTGTGGATTAGTTTCCGGATAAGTTTACTATCACCTGGGACAGTGGCTTCAAGTCCCATCTAGGATGCATGTTCCTTTGTTGCTCATTCTCATTCTAGAAGTTATGCTTTTTTTCAATACAGGTGACTGTCTTAATGGTATTGCAGAAAATCCATATATACCAAAACATACCTATTAAGTTTTAATTGCAATTTAATATCAGAGTGGCTACAAAATAACAATGTCTATTGCAATTGCTGATGGGTTTCTTGAAGTCCTTTCATCCTTGTCATCAAAAGGGTAATTTTCTGCTTTTTATATTTCTTTGGACACTGACTTTACTGACAATTTAAGTGCTACAGACCAAAAAAACAATGTTTACCTTTAAATATAGAGCACAAGTGAGATTTAACTTATTTTTAATTAAAGATACTGCACATTTTGGTAATATAGTGTATATTTTCCATATGCAACATTAAAGTTACATATATCTATACAAATATTATTTAAGATAAATAAACACTAATTATTTTACAATTTTGATAATATTGAACTGTACAACAATGGCATGAATTCATTGCAATATACACCTATGGATACATAAAACTGGGCAATAACACAAATGCACAATATAATTGATTACCTTATGATTAGAATATTACTTTTATTAGGTACTTTAGTATTGGGTGCAGTAGTTTAGTGGATTTAAAAAGTAACTAATTTAAAATTAATAAACCAAGTTAATTTACTTAGTCAACTAGATGCTAAAATCACTCAACTAATAATAATGCGCTTTGACCATGTCCTCCTGTGGCGCAATCGGTCTGTGCGCAGGACTTATAAGACAGTATCTGTTGAGCAATGCTGAGGTTGTGAGTTCAAGCCTCACCTGGAGCAAATGTAATTTTTTTTCTAATGTCATCAGTTAATGATTATCATCTGCTTCCTGAACATCCTGATATGAAGGCAGAAAAAAAACACAAACATGACTGTTTTTAAGGTACCAGTACACACAGCTGCTTTGGTTCATATGCACTGTAAACATTACTTTAGTTAGTCAACAAAATGGAATGCAAAAGACTACCTCTTTATTGGTAAAAGAGTTGCATCAATCTGTTTTGCTGCAATGTAACATGAGGGTCCACACTATTAGGTCTGGATAGTACAATCACATTTCATGCTGGGATTTGTAAAGCAAAGAACACAAATAAATGGCTTTCCTATATCGCAACAATTAATGATTATACTAATGAAAAAATCAATTTCACTCAAAGATGTTACTAAGCCCCAGTGGCCTAATGGATTGTGGGTTCAAGTCCCATCTGGGGTGATAGGCTTTATTTCATTAAAATAATATTGGAGATGTTCCTTTCATTCTTGCTTCATACTGCACAAATGGCTCCACCAGAAACTTTAATCTGCTTAACAATCTGGAACTGTTCAGCTTGCAAAATTATGGCCCAGTATCTAAAAGCAGACATTTATCCTAATGACATTGTGGATTAGTTTCCTGAAAAGTTTACTATCACCTGGGACAGTGGCTTCAAGTCCCATCTAGGATGCATGTCCCTTTGTTGCTCATACTCATTCTAGAAGTTATGCTTTTTTTCAATGCAGGTGACTGTCTTAATGGTATTGCAGAAAATCCATATATACCAAAACATACCTATTAAGTTTTAATTGCAATTTAATATCAGAGTGGCTACAAAATAACAATGTCTATTGCAATTGCTGATGGGTTTCTTGAAGTCCTTTCATCCTTGTCATCAAAAGGGTAATTTTCTGCTTTTTATATTTCTTTGGACACTGACTTTACTGACAATTTAGGTGCTACAGACCAAAAAAACAATGTTTACCTTTAAATATAGAGCACAAGTGAGATTTAACTTATTTTTATTTAAAGATACTGCATTTTTGGTAGTATAGTGTATATTTTCCCTATGCAACATTAAAGTTACATATATCTATACCAAATATTATTTAAGATAAATAAACAGGAATTATTTTACAATTTTGATAATATTGAACTGTACAACAATGGCATGAATTCATTGCAATATACACCTATGGATACATAAAACTGGGCAATAACACAAATGCACAATATAATTGATTACCTTATGATTAGAATATTACTTTTATTAGGTACTTTAGTATTGGGTGCAGTAGTTTAGTGGATTTAAAAAGTAACTAATTTAAAATTAATAAACCAAGTTAATTTACTTAGTCAACTCGATGCTAAAATCACTTAACTAAAAATAATGCGCTTTGACCATGTCCTCCTGTGGCGCAATCGGTCTGTGCACTGGACTTATAAGACAGTATCTGTTGAGCAATGCTGAGGTTGTGAGTTCAAGCCTCACCTGGAGCAAATGTAATTTTTTTTCTAATGTCATCAGTTAATGATTATCATCTGCTTCCTGAACATCCTGATATGAAGGCAGAAAAAAAACACAAACATGACTGTTTTTAAGGTACCAGTACACACAGCTGCTTTGGTTCATATGCACTGTAAACATTACTTTAGTTAGTCAACAAAATGGAATGCAAAAGACTACCTCTTTATTGGTAAAAGAGTTGCATCAATCTGTTTTGCTGCAATGTAACATGAGGGTCAACACTATTAGGTCTGGATAGTACAATCACATTTCATGTTGGGATTTGTAAAGCAAAGAACACAAATAAACGGCTTTCCTATATCGCAACAATTAATGATTATACTAATGAAAAAATCAGTTTCACTCAAAGATGTTACTAAGCCCCAGTGGCCTAATGGATTGTGGGTTCAAGTCCCATCTGGGGTGATAGGCTTTATTTCATTAAAATAATATTGGAGATGTTCCTTTCATTCTTGCTTCATACTGCACAAATGGCTCCACCAGAAACTTTAATCTGCTTAACAATCTGGAACTGTTCAGCTTGCAAAATTATGGCCCAGTATCTAAAAGCAGACATTTATCCTAATGACATTGTGGATTAGTTTCCGGATAAGTTTACTATCACCTGGGACAGTGGCTTCAAGTCCCATCTAGGATGCATGTTCCTTTGTTGCTCATTCTCATTCTAGAAGTTATGCTTTTTTTCAATACAGGTGACTGTCTTAATGGTATTGCAGAAAATCCATATATACCAAAACATACCTATTAAGTTTTAATTGCAATTTAATATCAGAGTGGCTACAAAATAACAATGTCTATTGCAATTGCTGATGGGTTTCTTGAAGTCCTTTCATCCTTGTCATCAAAAGGGTAATTTTCTGCTTTTTATATTTCTTTGGACATTGACTTTACTGACAATTTAAGTGCTACAGACCAAAAAAACAATGTTTACCTTTAAATATAGAGCACAAGTGAGATTTAACTTATTTTTAATTAAAGATACTGCACATTTTGGTAATATAGTGTATATTTTCCATATGCAACATTAAAGTTACATATATCTATACAAATATTATTTAAGATAAATAAACACTAATTATTTTACAATTTTGATAATATTGAACTGTACAACAATGGCATGAATTCATTGCAATATACACCTATGGATACATAAAACTGGGCAATAACACAAATGCACAATATAATTGATTACCTTATGATTAGAATATTACTTTTATTAGGTACTTTAGTATTGGGTGCAGTAGTTTAGTGGATTTAAAAAGTAACTAATTTAAAATTAATAAACCAAGTTAATTTACTTAGTCAACTCGATGCTAAAATCACTCAACTAAAAATAATGCGCTTTGACCATGTGCTCCTGTGGCGCAATCGGTCTGTGCGCAGGACTTATAAGACAGTATCGGTTGAGCAATTCTGAGGTTGTGAGTTCAAGCCTCACCTGGAGCAAACGTAATTTTTTTTCTTATGTCATCAGTTAATGATTATCATCTGCTTCCTGAACATCCTGATATGAAGGCAGAAAGAAAACACAAACATGACTGTTTTTAAGTACCAGTACACACAGCTGCTTTGGTTCATATGCACTGTAAACATTACTTTAGTTAGTCAACAAAATGGAATGCAAAAGACTACCTCTTTATTGGTAAAAGAGTTGCATCAATCTGTTTTGCTGCACTGTAACATGAGGGTCCACACTATCAGGTCTGGATAGTACAATCACATTTCATGCTGGGATTTGTAAAGCAAAGAAAACACATAAACGGCTTTCCTATATCGCAACAATTAATGATTATACTAATGAAAAAATCAGTTTCACTCAAAGATGTTACTAAGCCCCAGTGGCCTAATGGATATGGCACTGGCCTCCTAAACCAGGGATTGTGGGTTCAAGTCCCATCTGGGGTGATAGGCTTTATTTCATTAAAATAATTTTGGAGATGTTCCTTTTATTCTTGCTTCATACTGCACAAATGGCTCCACCAGAAACTTTTATCTGCTTATCAATCCGAAACTGTTCAGCTTGCAAAATTATGGCCCAGTATCTAAAAGCAGACATTTATCCTAATGACATTGTGGATTAGTTTTCTGAAAAGTTTACTATCACCTGGGACAGTGGCTTCAAGTCCCATCTAGGATGCATGTTCCTTTGTTGCTCATTCTCATTCTAGAAGTTATGCTTTTTTTCAATTCAGGTGACTGTCTTAATGGTATTGCAGAAAATCCATATATACCAAAACATACCTATTAAGTTTTAATTGCAATTTAATATCAGAGTGGCTACAAAATAACAATTTCTATTGCAATTGCTGATGGGTTTCTTGAAGTCCTTTCATCCATTTCATCAAAAGGGTAATTTTCTGCCTTTTATATTTCTTTGGACACTGACTTTACTGACAATTTAGGTGCTTCAGACCAAAAAAACAATGTTTACCTTTAAATATAGAGCACAAGTGAGATTTAACTTATTTTTATTTAAAGATACTGCATTTTTTGGTATTAGAGTGTATATTTTCCCTATGCAACATTAAAGTTACATATATCTATACCAAATATTATTTAAGATAAATAAACAGGAATTATTTTACAATTTTGATAATATTGTACTGTACAACAATGGCATGAATTCATTGCAATATACACCTATGGATACATAAAACTGGGCAATAACACAAATGCACAATAAAATTGATTACCTTATGATTAGAATATTACTTTTATTAGGTACTTTAGTATTGGGTGCAGTAGTTTAGTGGATTTAAAAAGTAACTAATTTAAAATTAATAAACCAAGTTAATTTACTTAGTCAACTCGATGCTAAAATCACTCAAGTAAAAATAAAGCGCTTTGTCCATGTGCTCCTGTGGCGCAATCGGTCTGTGCGCGGTACTTATAAGACAGTATCTGTTGAGCAATTCTGAGGTTGTGAATTCAAGCCTCACCTGGAGCAAATGTAATTTTTTTTCTAATGTCAACAGTTAATGATTATCATCTGCTTCCTTAGCATCCTGATAGGAAGGCAGAAAAAAAACACAAACATGACTGTTTTTAAGGTACCAGTACACACAGCTGCTTTGGTTCATATGCACTGTAAACATTACTTTAGTTAGTCAACAAAATGGAATGCAAAAGACTACCTCTTTATTGGTAAAAGAGTTGCATCAATCTGTTTTGCTGCAATGTAACATGAGGGTCCACACTATTAGGTCTGGATAGTACAATCACATTTCATGCTGGGATTTGAAAAGCAAAGAACACAAATAAACGGCTTTCCTATATCGCAACAATTAATGATTATACTAATGAAAAAATCAGTTTCACTCAAAGATGTTGCTAAGCCCCAGTTGCCTAATGGATAAGACACTGGCCTCCTAAGCCAGGGATTGTGGGTTCAAGTCCCATCTGGGGAGACAGGTTTATTTCATTAAAATAATTTTGGAGATGTTCCTTTTATTCTTGCTTCATACTGCACAAATGGCTCCACCAGAAACTTTAATCTGTTTAACAATCTGGAACTGTTCAGCTTGCAAAATTATGGCCCAGTATCTAAAAGCAGACATTTATCCTAATGACATTGTGGATTAGTTTCCTGAAAAGTTTACTATCACCTGGGACAGTGGCTTCAAGTCCCATCTAGGATGCATGTCCCTTTGTTGCTCATACTCATTCTAGAAGTTATGCTTTTTTTCAATGCAGGTGACTGTCTTAATGGTATTGCAGAAAATCCATATATACCAAAACATACCTATTAAGTTTTAATTGCAATTTAATATCAGAGTGGCTACAAAATAACAATGTCTATTGCAATTGCTGATGGGTTTCTTGAAGTCCTTTCATCCTTGTCATCAAAAGGGTAATTTTCTGCTTTTTATATTTCTTTGGACACTGACTTTACTGACAATTTAGGTGCTACAGACCAAAAAAACAATGTTTACCTTTAAATATAGAGCACAAGTGAGATTTAACTTATTTTTAATTAAAGATACTGCACTTTTTGGTAATATAGTGTATATTTTCCATATGCAACATTAAAGTTACATATATCTATACCAATTATTATTTAAGATAAATAAACACTAATTATTTTACAATTTTGATAATATTGAACTGTACAACAATGGCATGAATTCATTGCAATATACACCTATGGATACATAAAACTGGGCAATAACACAAATGCACAATATAATTGATTACCTTATGATTAGAATATTACTTTTATTAGGTACTTTAGTATTGGGTGCAGTAGTTTAGTGGATTTAAAAAGTAACTAATTTAAAATTAATAAACCAAGTTAATTTACTTAGTCAACTCGATGCTAAAATCACTCAACTAAAAATAATGCGCTTTGACCATGTCCTCCTGTGGCGCAATCGGTCTGTGCGCAGGACTTATAAGACAGTATCTGTTGAGCAATGCTGAGGTTGTGAGTTCAAGCCGCACCTGGAGTAAATGTATTTTTTTTTCTAATGTCATCAGTTAATGATTATCATCTGCTTCCTGAACATCCTGATATGAAGGCAGAAAAAAAACACAAACATGACTGTTTTTAAGGTACCAGTACACACAGCTGCTTTGGTTCATATGCACTGTAAACATTACTTTAGTTAGTCAACAAAATGGAATGCAAAAGACTACCTCTTTATTGGTAAAAGAGTTGCATCAATCTGTTTTGCTGCAATGTAACATGAGGGTCCACACTATTAGGTCTGGATAGTACAATCACATTTCATGCTGGGATTTGTAAAGCAAAGAACACAAATAAATGGCTTTCCTATATCGCAACAATTAATGATTATACTAATGAAAAAATCAGTTTCACTCAAAGATGTTACTAAGCCCCAGTGGCCTAATGGATTGTGGGTTCAAGTCCCATCTGGGGTGATAGGCTTTATTTCATTAAAATAATATTGGAGATGTTCCTTTCATTCTTGCTTCATACTGCACAAATGGCTCCACCAGAAACTTTAATCTGCTTAACAATCTGGAACTGTTCATCTTGTAAAATTATGGCCCAGTATCTAAAAGCAGACATTTATCCTAATGACATTGTGGATTAGTTTTCTGAAAAGTTTACTATCACCTGGGACAGTGGCTTCAAGTCCCATCTAGGATGCATGTTCCTTTGTTGCTCATACTCATTCTAGAAGTTATGCTTTTTTTCAATGCAGGTGACTGTCTTAATGGTATTGCAGAAAATCCATATATACCAAAACATACCTATTAAGTTTTAATTGCAATTTAATATCAGAGTGGCTACAAAATAACAATGTCTATTGCAATTGCTGATGGGTTTCTTGAAGTCCTTTCATCCTTGTCATCAAAAGGGTAATTTTCTGCTTTTTATATTTCTTTGGACACTGACTTTACTGACAATTTAGGTGCTACAGACCAAAAAAACAATGTTTACCTTTAAATATAGAGCACAAGTGAGATTTAACTTATTTTTAATTAAAGATACTGCACTTTTTGGTAATATAGTGTATATTTTCCATATGCAACATTAAAGTTACATATATCTATACCAAATATTATTTAAGATAAATAAACACTAATTATTTTACAATTTTGATAATATTGAACTGTACAACAATGGCATGAATTCATTGCAATATACACCTATGGATACATAAAACTGGGCAATAACACAAATGCACAATATAATTGATTACCTTATGATTAGAATATTACTTTTATTAGGTACTTTAGTATTGGGTGCAGTAGTTTAGTGGATTTAAAAAGTAACTAATTTAAAATTAATAAACCAAGTTAATTTACTTAGTCAACTCGATGCTAAAATCACTCAACTAAAAATAATGCGCTTTGACCATGTCCTCCTGTGGCGCAATCGGTCTGTGCGCTGGACTTATAAGACAGTATCTGTTGAGCAAAGCTGAGGTTGTGAGTTCAAGCCTCACCTGGAGCAAATGTAATTTTTTTTCTAATGTCATCAGTTAATGATTATCATCTGCTTCCTGAACATCCTGATATGAAGGCAGAAAAAAAACACAAACATGACTGTTTTTAAAGTACCAGTACACACAGCTGCTTTGGTTCATATGCACTGTAAACATTACTTTAGTTAGTCAACAAAATGGAATGCAAAAGACTACCTCTTTATTGGTAAAAGAGTTGCATCAATCTGTTTTGCTGCAATGTAACATGAGGGTCCACACTATTAGGTCTGGATAGTACAATCACATTTCATGTTGGGATTTGTAAAGCAAAGAACACAAATAAACGGCTTTCCTATATCGCAACAATTAATGATTATACTAATGTAAAAATCAGTTTCACTCAAAGATGTTACTAAGCCCCAGTGGCCTAATGGATTGTGGGTTCAAGTCCCATCTGGGGTGATAGGCTTTATTTCATTAAAATAATATTGGAGATGTTCCTTTCATTCTTGCTTCATACTGCACAAATGGCTCCACCAGAAACTTTAATCTGCTTAACAATCTGGAACTGTTCAGCTTGCAAAATTATGGCCCAGTATCTAAAAGCAGACATTTATCCTAATGACATTGTGGATTAGTTTCCGGATAAGTTTACTATCACCTGGGACAGTGGCTTCAAGTCCCATCTAGGATGCATGTTCCTTTGTTGCTCATTCTCATTCTAGAAGTTATGCTTTTTTTCAATGCAGGTGACTGTCTTAATGGTATTGCAGAAAATCCATATATACCAAAACATACCTATTAAGTTTTAATTGCAATTTAATATCAGAGTGGCTACAAAATAACAATGTCTATTGCAATTGCTGATGGGTTTCTTGAAGTCCTTTCATCCTTGTCATCAAAAGGGTAATTTTCTGCTTTTTATATTTCTTTGGACACTGACTTTACTGACAATTTAAGTGCTACAGACCAAAAAAACAATGTTTACCTTTAAATATAGAGCACAAGTGAGATTTAACTTATTTTTAATTAAAGATACTGCACTTTTTGGTAATATAGTGTATATTTTCCATATGCAACATTAAAGTTACATATATCTATACCAAATATTATTTAAGATAAATAAACACTAATTATTTTACAATTTTGATAATATTGAACTGTACAACAATGGCATGAATTCATTGCAATATACACCTATGGATACATAAAACTGGGCAATAACACAAATGCACAATATAATTGATTACCTTATGATTAGAATATTACTTTTATTAGGTACTTTAGTATTGGGTGCAGTAGTTTAGTGGATTTAAAAAGTAACTAATTTAAAATTAATAAACCAAGTTAATTTACTTAGTCAACTCGATGCTAAAATCACTCAACTAAAAATAATGTGCTTTAACCATGTCCTCCTGTGGCGCAATCGGTCTGTGCGCTGGACTTATAATACAGTATCTGTTGAGCAATGCTGAGGTTGTGAGTTCAAGCCTCACCTGGAGCAAATGTAATTTTTTTTCTAATGTCATCAGTTAATGATTATCATCTGCTTCCTGAACATCCTGATATGAAGGCAGAAAAAAAACACAAACATGACTGTTTTTAAAGTACCAGTACACACAGCTGCTTTGGTTCATATGCACTGTAAACATTACTTTAGTTAGTCAACAAAATGGAATGCAAAAGACTACCTCTTTATTGGTAAAAGAGTTGCATCAATCTGTTTTGCTGCAATGTAACATGAGGGTCCACACTATTAGGTCTGGATAGTACAATCACATTTCATGTTGGGATTTGTAAAGCAAAGAACACAAATAAATGGCTTTCCTATATCGCAACAATTAATGATTATACTAATGTAAAAATCAGTTTCACTCAAAGATGTTACTAAGCCCCAGTGGCCTAATGGATTGTGGGTTCAAGTCCCATCTGGGGTGATAGGCTTTATTTCATTAAAATAATATTGGAGATGTTCCTTTCATTCTTGCTTCATACTGCACAAATGGCTCCACCAGAAACTTTAATCTGCTTAACAATCTGGAACTGTTCAGCTTGCAAAATTATGGCCCAGTATCTAAAAGCAGACATTTATCCTAATGACATTGTGGATTAGTTTCCGGATAAGTTTACTATCACCTGGGACAGTGGCTTCAAGTCCCATCTAGGATGCATGTTCCTTTGTTGCTCATTCTCATTCTAGAAGTTATGCTTTTTTTCAATGCAGGTGACTGTCTTAATGGTATTGCAGAAAATCCATATATACCAAAACATACCTATTAAGTTTTAATTGCAATTTAATATCAGAGTGGCTACAAAATAACAATGTCTATTGCAATTGCTGATGGGTTTCTTGAAGTCCTTTCATCCTTGTCATCAAAAGGGTAATTTTCTGCTTTTTATATTTCTTTGGACACTGACTTTACTGACAATTTAAGTGCTACAGACCAAAAAAACAATGTTTAATTTAAATATAGAGCACAAGTGAGATTTAACTTATTTTTAATTAAAGATACTGCACTTTTTGGTAATATAGTGTATATTTTCCATATGCAACATTAAAGTTACATATATCTATACCAAATATTATTTAAGATAAATAAACACTAATTATTTTACAATTTTGATAATATTGAACTGTACAACAATGGCATGAATTCATTGCAATATACACCTATGGATACATAAAACTGGGCAATAACACAAATGCACAATATAATTGATTACCTTATGATTAGAATATTACTTTTATTAGGTACTTTAGTATTGGGTGCAGTAGTTTAGTGGATTTAAAAAGTAACTAATTTAAAATTAATAAACCAAGTTAATTTACTTAGTCAACTCGATGCTAAAATCACTCAACTAAAAATAATGCGCTTTGACCATGTCCTCCTGTGGCGCAATCTGTCTGTGCGCTGGACTTATAAGACAGTATCTGTTGAGCAATGCTGAGGTTGTGAGTTCAAGCCTCACCTGGAGCAAATGTAATTTTTTTTCTAATGTCATCAGTTAATGATTATCATCTGCTTCCTGAACATCCTGATATGAAGGCAGAAAAAAAACACAAACATGACTGTTTTTAAAGTACCAGTACACACAGCTGCTTTGGTTCATATGCACTGTAAACATTACTTTAGTTAGTCAACAAAATGGAATGCAAAAGACTACTTCTTTATTGGTAAAAGAGTTGCATCAATCTGTTTTGCTGCAATGTAACATGAGGGTCCACACTATTAGGTCTGGATAGTACAATCACATTTCATGTTGGGATTTGTAAAGCAAAGAACACAAATAAACGGCTTTCCTATATCGCAACAATTAATGATTATACTAATGTAAAAATCAGTTTCACTCAAAGATGTTACTAAGCCCCAGTGGCCTAATGGATTGTGGGTTCAAGTCCCATCTGGGGTGATAGGCTTTATTTCATTAAAATAATATTGGAGATGTTCCTTTCATTCTTGCTTCATACTGCACAAATGGCTCCACCAGAAACTTTAATCTGCTTAACAATCTGGAACTGTTCAGCTTGCAAATTTATGGCCCAGTATCTAAAAGCAGACATTTATCCTAATGACATTGTGGATTAGTTTCCGGATAAGTTTACTATCACCTGGGACAGTGGCTTCAAGTCCCATCTAGGATGCATGTTCCTTTGTTGCTCATTCTCATTCTAGAAGTTATGCTTTTTTTCAATGCAGGTGACTGTCTTAATGGTATTGCAGAAAATCCATATATACCAAAACATACCTATTAAGTTTTAATTGCAATTTAATATCAGAGTGGCTACAAAATAACAATGTCTATTGCAATTGCTGATGGGTTTCTTGAAGTCCTTTCATCCTTGTCATCAAAAGGGTAATTTTCTGCTTTTTATATTTCTTTGGACACTGACTTTACTGACAATTTAAGTGCTACAGACCAAAAAAACAATGTTTAATTTAAATATAGAGCACAAGTGAGATTTAACTTATTTTTAATTAAAGATACTGCACTTTTTGGTAATATAGTGTATATTTTCCATATGCAACATTAAAGTTACATATATCTATACCAAATATTATTTAAGATAAATAAACACTAATTATTTTACAATTTTGATAATATTGAACTGTACAACAATGGCATGAATTCATTGCAATATACACCTATGGATACATAAAACTGGGCAATAACACAAATGCACAATATAATTGATTACCTTATGATTAGAATATTACTTTTATTAGGTACTTTAGTATTGGGTGCAGTAGTTTAGTGGATTTAAAAAGTAACTAATTTAAAATTAATAAACCAAGTTAATTTACTTAGTCAACTCGATGCTAAAATCACTCAACTAAAAATAATGCGCTTTGACCATGTCCTCCTGTGGCGCAATCTGTCTGTGCGCTGGACTTATAAGACAGTATCTGTTGAGCAATGCTGAGGTTGTGAGTTCAAGCCTCACCTGGAGCAAATGTAATTTTTTTTCTAATGTCATCAGTTAATGATTATCATCTGCTTCCTGAACATCCTGATATGAAGGCAGAAAAAAAACACAAACATGACTGTTTTTAAAGTACCAGTACACACAGCTGCTTTGGTTCATATGCACTGTAAACATTACTTTAGTTAGTCAACAAAATGGAATGCAAAAGACTACCTCTTTATTGGTAAAAGAGTTGCATCAATCTGTTTTGCTGCAATGTAACATGAGGGTCCACACTATTAGGTCTGGATAGTACAATCACATTTCATGTTGGGATTTGTAAAGCAAAGAACACAAATAAACGGCTTTCCTATATCGCAACAATTAATGATTATACTAATGTAAAAATCAGTTTCACTCAAAGATGTTACTAAGCCCCAGTGGCCTAATGGATTGTGGGTTCAAGTCCCATCTGGGGTGATAGGCTTTATTTCATTAAAATAATATTGGAGATGTTCCTTTCATTCTTGCTTCATACTGCACAAATGGCTCCACCAGAAACTTTAATCTGCTTAACAATCTGGAACTGTTCAGCTTGCAAATTTATGGCCCAGTATCTAAAAGCAGACATTTATCCTAATGACATTGTGGATTAGTTTCCGGATAAGTTTACTATCACCTGGGACAGTGGCTTCAAGTCCCATCTAGGATGCATGTTCCTTTGTTGCTCATTCTCATTCTAGAAGTTATGCTTTTTTTCAATGCAGGTGACTGTCTTAATGGTATTGCAGAAAATCCATATATACCAAAACATACCTATTAAGTTTTAATTGCAATTTAATATCAGAGTGGCTACAAAATAACAATGTCTATTGCAATTGCTGATGGGTTTCTTGAAGTCCTTTCATCCTTGTCATCAAAAGGGTAATTTTCTGCTTTTTATATTTCTTTGGACACTGACTTTACTGACAATTTAAGTGCTACAGACCAAAAAAACAATGTTTAATTTAAATATAGAGCACAAGTGAGATTTAACTTATTTTTAATTAAAGATACTGCACTTTTTGGTAATATAGTGTATATTTTCCATATGCAACATTAAAGTTACATATATCTATACCAAATATTATTTAAGATAAATAAACACTAATTATTTTACAATTTTGATAATATTGAACTGTACAACAATGGCATGAATTCATTGCAATATACACCTATGGATACATAAAACTGGGCAATAACACAAATGCACAATATAATTGATTACCTTATGATTAGAATATTACTTTTATTAGGTACTTTAGTATTGGGTGCAGTAGTTTAGTGGATTTAAAAAGTAACTAATTTAAAATTAATAAACCAAGTTAATTTACTTAGTCAACTCGATGCTAAAATCACTCAACTAAAAATAATGTGCTTTGACCATGTCCTCCTGTGGCGCAATCTGTCTGTGCGCTGGACTTATAAGACAGTATCTGTTGAGCAATGCTGAGGTTGTGAGTTCAAGCCTCACCTGGAGCAAATGTAATTTTTTTTCTAATGTCATCAGTTAATGATTATCATCTGCTTCCTGAACATCCTGATATGAAGGCAGAAAAAAAACACAAACATGACTGTTTTTAAAGTACCAGTACACACAGCTGCTTTGGTTCATATGCACTGTAAACATTACTTTAGTTAGTCAACAAAATGGAATGCAAAAGACTACCTCTTTATTGGTAAAAGAGTTGCATCAATCTGTTTTGCTGCAATGTAACATGAGGGTCCACACTATTAGGTCTGGATAGTACAATCGCATTTCATGTTGGGATTTGTAAAGCAAAGAACACAAATAAACAGCTTTCCTATATCGCAACAATTAATGATTATACTAATGTAAAAATCAGTTTCACTCAAAGATGTTACTAAGCCCCAGTGGCCTAATGGATTGTGGGTTCAAGTCCCATCTGGGGTGATAGGCTTTATTTCATTAAAATAATATTGGAGATGTTCCTTTCATTCTTACTTCATACTGCACAAATGGCTCCACCAGAAACTTTAATCTGCTTAACAATCTGGAACTGTTCAGCTTGCAAAATTATGGCCCAGTATCTAAAAGCAGACATTTATCCTAATGACATTGTGGATTAGTTTCCGGATAAGTTTACTATCACCTGGGACAGTGGCTTCAAGTCCCATCTAGGATGCATGTTCCTTTGTTGCTCATTCTCATTCTAGAAGTTATGCTTTTTTTCAATGCAGGTGACTGTCTTAATGGTATTGCAGAAAATCCATATATACCAAAACATACCTATTAAGTTTTAATTGCAATTTAATATCAGAGTGGCTACAAAATAACAATGTCTATTGCAATTGCTGATGGGTTTCTTGAAGTCCTTTCATCCTTGTCATCAAAAGGGTAATTTTCTGCTTTTTATATTTCTTTGGACACTGACTTTACTGACAATTTAAGTGCTACAGACCAAAAAAACAATGTTTACCTTTAAATATAGAGCACAAGTGAGATTTAACTTATTTTTAATTAAAGATACTGCACTTTTTGGTAATATAGTGTATATTATCCATATGCAACATTAAAGTTACATATATCTATACAAATATTATTTAAGATAAATAAACACTAATTATTTTACAATTTTGATAATATTGAACTGTACAACAATGGCATGAATTCATTGCAATATACACCTATGGATACATAAAACTGGGCAATAACACAAATGCACAATATAATTGATTACCTTATGATTAGAATATTACTTTTATTAGGTACTTTAGTATTGGGTGCAGTAGTTTAGTGGATTTAAAAAGTAACTAATTTAAAATTAATAAACCAAGTTAATTTACTTAGTCAACTCGATGCTAAAATCACTCAACTAAAAATAATGCGCTTTGACCATGTGCTCCTGTGGCGCAATCGGTCTGTGCGCAGGACTTATAAGACAGTATCGGTTGAGCAATGCTGAGGTTGTGAGTTCAAGCCTCACCTGGAGCAAATGTAATTTTTTTTCTTATGTCATCAGTTAATGATTATCATCTGCTTCCTGAACATCCTGATATGAAGGCAGAAAAAAAACACAAACATGACTGTTTTTAAGTACCAGTACACACAGCTGCTTTGGTTCATATGCACTGTAAACATTACTTTAGTTAGTCAACAAAATGGAATGCAAAAGACTACCTCTTTATTGGTAAAAGAGTTGCATCAATCTGTTTTGCTGCACTGTAACATGAGGGTCCACACTATTAGGTCTGGATAGTACAATCACATTTCATGCTGGGATTTGTAAAGCAAAGAAAACACATAAACGGCTTTCCTATATCGCAACAATTAATGATTATACTAATGAAAAAATCAGTTTCACTCAAAGATGTTACTAAGCCCCAGTGGCCTAATGGATAAGCCAGAGATTGTGGGTTCAAGTCCCATCTGGGGTGATAGGCTTTATTTCATTAAAATAATTTTGGAGATGTTCCTTTTATTCTTGCTTCATACTGCACAAATGGCTCCACCAGAAACTTTTATCTGCTTATCAATCCGGAACTGTTCAGCTTGCAAAATTATGGCCCAGTATCTAAAAGCAGACATTTATCCTAATGACATTGTGGATTAGTTTTCTGAAAAGTTTACTATCACCTGGGACAGTGGCTTCAAGTGCCATCTAGGATGCATGTTCCTTTGTTGCTCATTCTCATTCTAGAAGTTATGCTTTTTTTCAATTCAGGTGACTGTCTTAATGGTATTGCAGAAAATCCATATATACCAAAACATACCTATTAAGTTTTAATTGCAATTTAATATCAGAGTGGCTACAAAATAACAATTTCTATTGCAATTGCTGATGGGTTTCTTGAAGTCCTTTCATCCATGTCATCAAAAGGGTAATTTTCTGCCTTTTATATTTCTTTGGACACTGACTTTACTGACAATTTAGGTGCTTCAGACCAAAAAAACAATGTTTACCTTTAAATATAGAGCACAAGTGAGATTTAACTTATTTTTATTTAAAGATACTGCATTTTTTGGTATTAGAGTGTATATTTTCCCTATGCAACATTAAAGTTACATATATCTATACCAAATATTATTTAAGATAAATAAACAGGAATTATTTTACAATTTTGATAATATTGTACTGTACAACAATGGCATGAATTCATTGCAATATACACCTATGGATACATAAAACTGGGCAATAACACAAATGCACAATATAATTGATTACTTTATGATTAGAATATTACTTTTATTAGGTACTTTAGTATTGGGTGCAGTAGTTTAGTGGATTTAAAAAGTAACTAATTTAAAATTAATAAACCAAGTTAATTTACTTAGTCAACTCGATGCTAAAATCACTCAACTAAAAATAATGCGCTTTGACCATGTGCTCCTGTGGCGCAATCGGTCTGTGCGCAGGACTTATAAGACAGTATCGGTTGAGCAATGCTGAGGTTGTGAGTTCAAGCCTCACCTGGAGCAAATGTAATTTTTTTTCTTATGTCATCAGTTAATGATTATCATCTGCTTCCTGAACATCCTGATATGAAGGCAGAAAAAAAACACAAACATGACTGTTTTTAAGTTCCAGTACACACAGCTGCTTTGGTTCATATGCACTGTAAACATTACTTTAGTTAGTCAACAAAATGGAATGCAAAAGACTACCTCTTTATTGGTAAAAGAGTTGCATCAATCTGTTTTGCTGCACTGTAACATGAGGGTCCACACTATTAGGTCTGGATAGTACAATCACATTTCATGCTGGGATTTGTAAAGCAAAGAAAACACATAAACGGCTTTCCTATATCGCAACAATTAATGATTATACTAATGAAAAAATCAGTTTCACTCAAAGATGTTACTAAGCCCCAGTGGCCTAATGTTACAGCCAGGGATTGTGGGTTCAAGTCCCATCTGGGGTGATAGGCTTTATTTCATTAAAATAATTTTGGAGATGTTCCTTTTATTCTTGCTTCATACTGCACAAATGGCTCCACCAGAAACTTTTATCTGCTTATCAATCCGGAACTGTTCAGCTTGCAAAATTATGGCCCAGTATCTAAAAGCAGACATTTATCCTAATGACATTGTGGATTAGTTTTCTGAAAAGTTTACTATCACCTGGGACAGTGGCTTCAAGTGCCATCTAGGATGCATGTTCCTTTGTTGCTCATTCTCATTCTAGAAGTTATGCTTTTTTTCAATTCAGGTGACTGTCTTAATGGTATTGCAGAAAATCCATATATACCAAAACATACCTATTAAGTTTTAATTGCAATTTAATATCAGAGTGGCTACAAAATAACAATTTCTATTGCAATTGCTGATGGGTTTCTTGAAGTCCTTTCATCCATGTCATCAAAAGGGTAATTTTCTGCCTTTTATATTTCTTTGGACACTGACTTTACTGACAATTTAGGTGCTTCAGACCAAAAAAACAATGTTTACCTTTAAATATAGAGCACAAGTGAGATTTAACTTATTTTTATTTAAAGATACTGCATTTTTTGGTATTAGAGTGTATATTTTCCCTATGCAACATTAAAGTTACATATATCTATACCAAATATTATTTAAGATAAATAAACAGGAATTATTTTACAATTTTGATAATATTGTACTGTACAACAATGGCATGAATTCATTGCAATATACACCTATGGATACATAAAACTGGGCAATAACACAAATGCACAATATAATTGATTACCTTATGATTAGAATATTACCTTTATTAGGTACTTTAGTATTGGGTGCAGTAGTTTAGTGGATTTAAAAAGTAACTAATTTAAAATTAATAAACCAAGTTAATTTACTTAGTCAACTCGATGCTAAAATCACTCAACTAAAAATAAAGCGCTTTGTCCATGTGCTCCTGTGGCGCAATCGGTCTGTGCGCGGTACTTATAAGACAGTATCTGTTGAGCAATCCTGAGGTTGTGAATTCAAGCCTCACCTGGAGCAAATGTAATTTTTTTTCTAATGTCAACAGTTAATGATTATCATCTGCTTCCTGAGCATCCTGATATGAAGGCAGAAAAAAAACACAAACGTGACTGTTTTTAAGTACCAGTACACACAGCTGCTTTGGTTCATATGCACTGTAAACATTACTTTAGTTAGTCAACAAAATGGAATGCAAAAGACTACCTCTTTATTGGTAAAAGAGTTGCATCAATCTGTTTTGCTGCACTGTAACATGAGGGTCCACACTATTAGGTCTGGATAGTACAATCACATTTCATGCTGGGATTTGTAAAGCAAAGAACACAAATAAACGGCTTTCCTATATCGCAACAATTAATGATTATACTAATGAAAAAATCAGTTTCACTCAAAGATGTTACTAAGCCCCAGTGGCCTAATGGATAAGGCACTGGCATCCTAAGCCAGGGATTGTGGGTTCAAGTCCCATCTGGGGTGAAAGGCTTTATTTCATTAAAATAATTTTGGAGATGTTCCTTTTATTCTTGCTTCATACTGCACAAATGGCTCCACCAGAAACTTTTATCTGCTTATCAATCCGGAACTGTTCAGATTGCAAAATTATGGCCCAGTATCTAAAAGCAGACATGTATCCTAATGACATTGTGGATTAGTTTTCTGAAAAGTTTACTATCACTTCGGACAGTGGCTTCAAGTCCCATCTAGGATGCATGTTCCTTTGTTGCTCATTCTCATTCTAGAAGTTATGCTTTTTTTCAATTCAGGTGACTGTCTTAATGGTATTGCAGAAAATCCATATATACCAAAACATACCTATTAAGTTTTAATTGCAATTTAATATCAGAGTGGCTACAAAATAACAATTTCTATTGCAATTGCTGATGGGTTTCTTGAAGTCCTTTCATCCATGTCATCAAAAGGGTAATTTTCTGCCTTTTATATTTCTTTGGACACTGACTTTACTGACAATTTAGGTGCTTCAGACCAAAAAAACAATGTTTACCTTTAAATATAGAGCACAAGTGAGATTTAACTTATTTTTATTTAAAGATACTGCATTTTTTGGTATTAGAGTGTATATTTTCCCTATGCAACATTAAAGTTACATATATCTATACCAAATATTATTTAAGATAAATAAACAGGAATTATTTTACAATTTTGATAATATTGTACTGTACAACAATGGCATGAATTCATTGCAATATACACCTATGGATATATAAAACTGGGCAATAACACAAATGCACAATATAATTGATTACCTTATGATTAGAATATTACTTTTATTAGGTACTTTAGTACTGGGTGCAGTAGTTTAGTGGATTTAAAAAGTAACTAATTTAAAATTAATAAACCAAGTTAATTTACTTAGTCAACTCGATGCTAAAATCACTCAACTAAAAATAAAGCGCTTTGTCCATGTGCTCCTGTGGCGCAATCGGTCTGTGCGCGGTACTTATAAGACAGTATCTGTTGAGCAATGCTGAGGTTGTGAATTCAAGCCTCACCTGGAGCAAATGTAATTTTTTTTCTAATGTCAACAGTTAATGATTATCATCTGCTTCCTGAGCATCCTTATATGAAGGCAGGAAAAAAACACAAACATGACTGTTTTTAAGGTACCAGTACACACAGCTGCTTTGGTTCATATGCACTGTAAACATTACTTTAGTTAGTCAACAAAATGGAATGCAAAAGACTACCTCTTTATTGGTAAAAGAGTTGCATCAATCTGTTTTGCTACAATGTAACATGAGGGTCCACACTATTAGGTCTGGATAGTACAATCACATTTCATGCTGGGATTTGAAAAGCAAAGAACACAAATAAAAGGCTTTCCTATATCGCAACAAATAATGATTATACTAATGAAAAAATCAGTTTCACTCAAAGATGTTACTAAGCCCCAGTGGCCTAATGGATAAGACACTGCCCTCCTAAGCCACGGATTATGGGTTCAAGTCCCATCTGGGGTGATAGGCTTTATTTCATTAAAATAAATTTGGAGATGTTCCTTTTATTCTTGCTTCATACTGCACAAATGGCTCCACCAGAAACTTTTATCTGCTTATCAATCCGGAACTGTTCAGCTTGCAAAATTATGGCCCAGTATCTAAAAGCAGACATTTATCCTAATGACATTGTGGATTAGTTTTCTGAAAAGTTTACTATCACTTGGGACAGTGGCTTCAAGTCCCATCTAGGATGCATGTTCCTTTGTTGCTCATTCTCATTCTAGAAGTTATGCTTTTTTTCAATTCAGGTGACTGTCTTAATGGTATTGCAGAAAATCCATATATACCAAAACATACCTATTAAGTTTTAATTGCAATTTAATATCAGAGTGGCTACAAAATAACAATTTCTATTGCAATTGCTGATGGGTTTCTTGAAGTCCTTTCATCCATGTCATCAAAAGGGTAATTTTCTGCCTTTTATATTTCTTTGGACACTGACTTTACTGACAATTTAGGTGCTTCAGACCAAAAAAACAATGTTTACCTTTAAATATAGAGCACAAGTGAGATTTAACTTATTTTTATTTAAAGATACTGCATTTTTTGGTATTAGAGTGTATATTTTCCCTATGCAACATTAAAGTTACATATATCTATACCAAATATTATTTAAGATAAATAAACAGGAATTATTTTACAATTTTGATAATATTGTACTGTACAACAATGGCATGAATTCATTGCAATATACACCTATGGATACATAAAACTGGGCAATAACACAAATGCACAATATAATTGATTACCTTATGATTAGAATATTACTTTTATTAGGTACTTTAGTATTGGGTGCAGTAGTTTAGTGGATTTAAAAAGTAACTAATTTAAAATTAATAAACCAAGTTAATTTACTTAGTCAACTCGATGCTAAAATCACTCAACTAAAAATAATGCGCTTTGACCATGTGCTCCTGTGGCGCAATCGGTCTGTGCGCAGGACTTATAAGACAGTATCTGTTGAGCAATGCTGAGGTTGTGAGTTCAAGCCTCACCTGGAGCAAATGTAATTTTTTTTCTAATGTCATCAGTTAATGATTATCATCTGCTTCCTGAACATCCTGATATGAGGGCATAAAAAAAACACAAACATGACTGTTTTTAAGTACCAGTACACACAGCTGCTTTGGTTCATATGCACTGTAAAAATTACTTTAGTTAGTCAACAAAATGGAATGCAAAAGACTACCTTGGTAAAAGAGTTGCATCAATCTGTTTTGCTGCAATGAAACATGAGGGTCTACACTATTAGGTCTGGATAGTACAATCACATTTCATGCTGGGATTTGAAAAGCAAAGAACACAAATAAATGGCTTTCCTATATCGCAACAATTAATGATTATACTAATGAAAAAATCAGTTTCACTCAAAGATGTTACTGAGCCCCGGTGGCCTAAAGGATAAGACACTGGCCTCCTAAGCCAGGGATTGTGGGTTCAAGTCCCATCTGGGGAGATAGGTTTATTTCATTAAAATAATATTGGAGATGTTCCTTTCATACTGCACAAATGGCTCCACCAGAAACTTTAATCTGCTTAACAATCTGGAACTGTTCAGCTTGCAAAATTATGGCCCAGTATCTAAAAGCAGACATTTATCCTAATGACATTGTGGATTAGTTTTCTGAAAAGTTTACTATCACCTGGGACAGTGGCTTCAAGTCCCATCTAGGATGCATGTTCCTTTGTTGCTCATACTCATTCTAGAAGTTATGCTTTTTTTCAATGCAGGTGACTGTCTTAATGGTATTGCAGAAAATCCATATATACCAAAACATACCTATTAAGTTTTAATTGCAATTTAATATCAGAGTGGCTACAAAATAACAATGTCTATTGCAATTGCTGATGGGTTTCTTGAAGTCCTTTCATCCTTGTCATCAAAAGGGTAATTTTCTGCTTTTTATATTTCTTTGGACACTGACTTTACTGACAATTTAGGTGCTACAGACCAAAAAAACAATGTTTACCTTTAAATATAGAGCACAAGTGAGATTTAACTTATTTTTAATTAAAGATACTGCACTTTTTGGTAATATAGTGTATATTTTCCATATGCAACATTAAAGTTACATATATCTATACCAAATATTATTTAAGATAAATAAACACTAATTATTTTACAATTTTGATAATATTGAACTGTACAACAATGGCATGAATTCATTGCAATATACACCTATGGATACATAAAACTGGGCAATAACACAAATGCACAATATAATTGATTACCTTATGATTAGAATATTACTTTTATTAGGTACTTTAGTATTGGGTGCAGTAGTTTAGTGGATTTAAAAAGTAACTAATTTAAAATTAATAAACCAAGTTAATTTACTTAGTCAACTCGATGCTAAAATCACTCAACTAAAAATAATGCACTTTGACCATGTCCTCCTGTGGCGCAATCGGTCTGTGCGCTGGACTTATAAGACAGTATCTGTTGAGCAATGCTGAGGTTATGAGTTCAAGCCTCACCTGGAGCAAATGTAATTTTTTTTCTAATGTCATCAGTTAATGATTATCATCTGCTTCCTGAACATCCTGATATGAAGGCAGAAAAAAAACACAAACATGACTGTTTTTAAGGTACCAGTACACACAGCTGCTTTGGTTCATATGCACTGTAAACATTACTTTAGTTAGTCAACAAAATGGAATGCAAAAGACTACCTCTTTATTGGTAAAAGAGTTGCATCAATCTGTTTTGCTGCAATGTAACATGAGGGTCCACACTATTAGGTCTGGATAGTACAATCACATTTCATGCTGGGATTTGAAAAGCAAAAAACACAAATAAACGGCTTTCCTATATCGCAACAATTAATGATTATACTAATGAAAAAATCAGTTTCACTCAAAGATGTTACTAAGCCCCAGTTGCCTAATGGATAAGACACTGGCCTCCTAAGCCAGGGATTGTGGGTTCAAGTCCCATCTGGGGAGACAGGTTTATTTCATTAAAATAATTTTGGAGATGTTCCTTTTATTCTTGCTTCATACTGCACAAATGGCTCTACCAGAAACTTTTATCTGCTTATCAATCCGAAACTGTTCAGCTTGCAAAATTATGGCCCAGTATCTAAAAGCAGACATTTATCCTAATGACATTGTGGATTAGTTTTCTGAAAAGTTTACTATCACCTGGGACAGTGGCTTCAAGTCCCATCTAGGATGCATGTTCCTTTGTTGCTCATTCTCATTCTAGAAGTTATGCTTTTTTTCAATTCAGGTGACTGTCTTAATGGTATTGCAGAAAATCCATATAAACCAAGACATACCTATTAAGTTTTAATTGCAATTTAATATCAGAGTGGCTACAAAATAACAATTTCTATTGCAATTGCTGATGGGTTTCTTGAAGTCCTTTCATCCATGTCATCAAAAGGGTAATTTTCTGCCTTTTATATTTCTTTGGACACTGACTTTACTGACAATTTAGGTGCTTCAGACCAAAAAAACAATGTTTACCTTTAAATATAGAGCACAAGTGAGATTTAACTTATTTTTATTTAAAGATACTGCATTTTTTGGTATTAGAGTGTATATTTTCCCTATGCAACATTAAAGTTACATATATCTATACCAAATATTATTTAAGATAAATAAACAGGAATTATTTTACAATTTTGATAATATTGTACTGTACAACAATGGCATGAATTCATTGCAATATACACCTATGGATACATAAAACTGGGCAATAACACAAATGCACAATATAATTGATTACCTTATGATTAGAATATTACTTTTATTAGGTACTTTAGTATTGGGTGCAGTAGTTTAGTGGATTTAAAAAGTAACTAATTTAAAATTAATAAACCAAGTTAATTTACTTAGTCAACTCGATGCTAAAATCACTCAACTAAAAATAAAGCGCTTTGTCCATGTGCTCCTGTGGCGCAATCGGTCTGTGCGCGGTACTTATAAGACAGTATCTGTTGAGCAATCCTGAGGTTGTGAATTCAAGCCTCACCTGGAGCAAATGTAATTTTTTTTCTAATGTCAACAGTTAATGATTATCATCTGCTTCCTGAGCATCCTGATATGAAGGCAGAAAAAAAACACAAACATGACTGTTTTTAAGGTACCAGTACACACAGCTGCTTTGGTTCATATGCACTGTAAACATTACTTTAGTTAGTCAACAAAATGGAATGCAAAAGACTACCTCTTTATTGGTAAAAGAGTTGCATCAATCTGTTTTGCTGCAATGTAACATGAGGGTCCACACTATTAGGTCTGGATAGTACAATCACATTTCATGCTGGGATTTGAAAAGCAAAGAACACAAATAAACGGCTTTCCTATATCGCAACAATTAATGATTATACTAATGAAAAAATCAGTTTCACTCAAAGATGTTACTAAGCCCCAGTTGCCTAATGGATAAGACACTGGCCTCCTAAGCCAGGGATTGTGGGTTCAAGTCCCATCTGGGGAGACAGGTTTATTTCATTAAAATAATTTTGGAGATGTTCCTTTTATTCTTGCTTCATACTGCACAAATGGCTCCACCAGAAACTTTAATCTGTTTAACAATCTGTAACTGTTCAGCTTGCAAAATTATGGCCCAATATCTAAAAGCAGACATTTATCCTAATGACATTGTGGATTAGTTTCCTGAAAAGTTTACTATCACCTGGGACAGTGGCTTCAAGTCCCATCTAGGATGCATGTCCCTTTGTTGCTCATACTCATTCTAGAAGTTATGCTTTTTTTCAATGCAGGTGACTGTCTTAATGGTATTGCAGAAAATCCATATATACCAAAACATACCTATTAAGTTTTAATTGCAATTTAATATCAGAGTGGCTACAAAATAACAATGTCTATTGCAATTGCTGATGGGTTTCTTGAAGTCCTTTCATCCTTGTCATCAAAAGGGTAATTTTCTGCTTTTTATATTTCTTTGGACACTGACTTTACTGACAATTTAGGTGCTACAGACCAAAAAAACAATGTTTACCTTTAAATATAGAGCACAAGTGAGATTTAACTTATTTTTAATTAAAGATACTGCACTTTTTGGTAATATAGTGTATATTTTCCATATGCAACATTAAAGTTACATATATCTATACAAATATTATTTAAGATAAATAAACACTAATTATTTTACAATTTTGATAATATTGAACTGTACAACAATGGCATGAATTCATTGCAATATACAGCTATGGATACATAAAACTGGGCAATAACACAAATGCACAATATAATTGATTACCTTATGATTAGAATATTACTTTTATTAGGTACTTTAGTATTGGGTGCAGTAGTTTAGTGGATTTAAAAAGTAACTAATTTAAAATTAATAAACCAAGTTAATTTACTTATTCAACTTGATGCTAAAATCACTCAACTAAAAATAATGCGCTTTGACCATGTGCTCCTGTGGCACAATCGGTCTGTGCGCAGGACTTATAAGACAGTATCGGTTGAGCAATGCTGAGGTTGTGAGTTCAAGCCTCAACTGGAACAAATGCAATTTTTTTTCTTATGTCATCAGTTAATGATTATCATCTGCTTCCTGAACATCCTGATATGAAGGCAGAAAAAAAACACAAACATGACTGTTTTTAAGTACCAGTACACACAGCTGCTTTGGTTCATATGCACTGTAAACATTACTTTAGTTAGTCAACAAAATGGAATGCAAAAGACTACCTCTTTATTGGTAAAAGAGTTGCATCAATCTGTTTTGCTGCACTGTAACATGAGGGTCCACACTATTAGGTCTGGATAGTACAATCACATTTCATGCTGGGATTTGTAAAGCAAAGAACACAAATAAACGGCTTTCCTGTATCGCAACAATTAATGATTATACTAATGAAAAAATCAGTTTCACTCAGTTTCACTCAAAGATGTTACTAAGCCCCAGTGGCCTAATGGATATGGCACTGGCCTCCTAAGCCAGTGATTGTGGGTTCAAGTCCCATCTGGGGAGATAGGTTTATTTCATTAAAATAATATTGGAGATGTTCCTTTCATACTGCACAAATGGCTCCAACAGAAACTTTAATCTGCTTAACAATCTGGAACTGTTCAGCTTGCAAAATTATGGCCCAGTATCTAAAAGCAGACATTTATCATAATGACATTGTGGATTAGTTTTCTGAAAAGTTTACTATCACCTGGGACAGTGGCTTCAAGTCCCATCTAGGATGCATGTTCCTTTGTTGCTCATACTCATTCTAGAAGTTATGCTTTTTTTCAATTCAGGTGACTGTCTTAATGGTATTGCAGAAAATCCATATATACCAAAACATACCTATTAAGTTTTAATTGCAATTTAATATCAGAGTGGCTACAAAATAACAATTTCTATTGCAATTGCTGATGGGTTTCTTGAAGTCCTTTCATCCATGTCATCAAAAGGGTAATTTTCTGCCTTTTATATTTCTTTGGACACTGACTTTACTGACAATTTAGGTGCTTCAGACCAAAAAAACAATGTTTACCTTTAAATATAGAGCACAAGTGAGATTTAACTTATTATTATTTAAAGATACTGCATTTTTTGGTATTAGAGTGTATATTTTCCCTATGCAACATTAAAGTTACATATATCTATACCAAATATTATTTAAGATAAATAAACAGGAATTATTTTACAATTTTGATAATATTCTACTGTACAACAATGGCATGAATTCATTGCAATATACACCTATGGATACATAAAACTGGGCAATAACACAAATGCACAATATAATTGATTACCTTATGATTAGAATATTACTTTTATTAGGTACTTTAGTATTGGGTGCAGTAGTTTAGTGGATTTAAAAAGTAACTAATTTAAAATTAATAAACCAAGTTAATTTACTTAGTCAACTCGATGCTAAAATCACTCAACTAAAAATAAAGCGCTTTGTCCATGTGCTCCTGTGGCGCAATCGGTCTGTGCGCGGTACTTATAAGACAGTATCTGTTGAGCAATCCTGAGGTTGTGAATTCAAGCCTCACCTGGAGCAAATGTAATTTTTTTTCTAATGTCAACAGTTAATGATTATCATCTGCTTCCTGAGCATCCTGATATGAAGGCAGAAAAAAAACACAAACATGACTGTTTTTAAGTACCAGTACACACAGCTGCTTTGGTTCATATGCACTGTAAACATTACTTTAGTTAGTCAACAAAATGGAATGCAAAAGACTACCTCTTTATTGGTAAAAGAGTTGCATCAATCTGTTTTGCTGCACTGTAACATGAGGGTCCACACTATTAGGTCTGGATAGTACAATCACATTTCATGCTGGGATTTGTAAAGCAAAGAACACAAATAAACGGCTTTCCTATATCGCAACAATTAATGATTATACTAATGAAAAAATCAGTTTCACTCAAAGATGTTACTAAGCCCCAGTGGCCTAATGGATAAGGCACTGGCCTCCTAAGCCAGGGATTGTGGGTTCAAGTCCCATCTGGGGTGAAAGGCTTTATTTCATTAAAATAATTTTGGAGATGTTCCTTTTATTCTTGCTTCATACTGCACAAATGGCTCCACCAGAAACTTTTATCTGCTTATCAATCCGGAACTGTTCAGCTTGCAAAATTATGGCCCAGTATCTAAAAGCAGACATTTATCCTAATGACATTGTGGATTAGTTTTCTGAAAAGTTTACTATCACCTAGGACAGTGGCTTCAAGTCCCATCTAGGATGCATGTTCCTTTGTTGCTCATTCTCATTCTTGAAGTTATGCTTTTTTTCAATTCAGGTGACTGTCTTAATGGTATTGCAGAAAATCCATATATACCAAAACATACCTATTAAGTTTTAATTGCAATTTAATATCAGAGTGGCTACAAAATAACAATTTCTATTGCAATTGCTGATGGGTTTCTTGAAGTCCTTTCATCCATGTCATCAAAAGGGTAATTTTCTGCCTTTTATATTTCTTTGGACACTGACTTTACTGACAATTTAGGTGCTACAGACCAAAAAAACAATGTTTACCTTTAAATATAGAGCACAAGTGAGATTTAACTTATTTTTAATTAAAGATACTGCACTTTTTGGTAATATAGTGTATATTTTCCATATGCAACATTAAAGTTACATATATCTATACAAATATTATTTAAGATAAATAAACACTAATTATTTTACAATTTTGATAATATTGAACTGTACAACAATGGCATGAATTCATTGCAATATACACCTATGGATACATAAAACTGGGCAATAACACAAATGCACAATATAATTGATTACCTTATGATTAGAATATTACTTTTATTAGGTACTTTAGTATTGGGTGCAGTAGTTTAGTGGATTTAAAAAGTAACTAATTTAAAATTAATAAACCAAGTTAATTTACTTAGTCAACTCGATGCTAAAATCACTCAACTAAAAATAATGCGTTTTGACCATGTGCTCCAGTGGCGCAATCGGTCTGTGCGCAGGACTTATAAGACAGTATCGGTTGAGCAATGCTGAGGTTGTGAGTTCAAGCCTCACCTGGAGCAAATGTAATTTTTTTTCTTATGTCATCAGTTAATGATTATCATCTGCTTCCTGAACATCCTGATATGAAGGCAGAAAAAAAACACAAACATGACTGTTTTTAAGTACCAGTACACACAGCTGCTTTGGTTCATATGCACTGTAAACATTACTTTAGTTAGTCAACAAAATGGAATGCAAAAGACTACCTCTTTATTGGTAAAAGAGTTGCATCAATCTGTTTTACTGCAATGTAACATGAGGGTCCACACTATTAGGTCTGGATAGTACAATCACATTTCATGCTGGGATTTGTAAAGCAAAGAACACAAATAAACGGCTTTCCTGTATCGCAACAATTAATGATTATACTAATGAAAAAATCAGTTTCACTCAAAGATGTTACTAAGCCCCAGTTGCCTAATGGATATGGCACTGGCCTCCTAAGCCAGGGATTGTGGGTTCAAGTCCCATCTGGGGTGATAGGCTTTATTTCATTAAAATAATTTTGGAGATGTTCCTTTTATTCTTGCTTCATACTGCACAAATGGCTCCACCAGAAACTTTTATCTGCTTATCAATCCGGAACTGTTCAGCTTGCAAAATTATGGCCCAGTATCTAAAAGCAGACATTTATCCTAATGACATTGTGGATTAGTTTTCTGAAAAGTTTACTATCACCTGGGACAGTGGCTTCAAGTCCCATCTAGGATGCATGTTCCTTTGTTGCTCATTCTCATTCTAGAAGTTATGCTTTTTTTCAATTCAGGTGACTGTCTTAATGGTATTGCAGAAAATCCATATATACCAAACCATACCTATTAAGTTTTAATTGCAATTTAATATCAGAGTGGCTACAAAATAACAATTTCTATTGCAATTGCTGATGGGTTTCTTGAAGTCCTTTCATCCATGTCATCAAAAGGGTAATTTTCTGCCTTTTATATTTCTTTGGACACTGACTTTACTGACAATTTAGGTGCTTCAGACCAAAAAAACAATGTTTACCTTTAAATATAGAGCACAAGTGAGATTTAACTTATTTTTATTTAAAGATACTGCATTTTTTGGTATTAGAGTGTATATTTTCCCTATGCAACATTAAAGTTACATATATCTATACCAAATATTATTTAAGATAAATAAACACTAATTATTTTACAATTTTGATAATATTGTACTGTACAACAATGGCATGAATTCATTGCAATATACACCTATGGATACATAAAACTGGGCAATAACACAAATGCACAATATAATTGATTACCTTATGATTAGAATATTACTTTTATTAGGTACTTTAGTATTGGGTGCAGTAGTTTAGTGGATTTAAAAAGTAACTAATTTAAAATTAATAAACCAAGTTAATTTACTTAGTCAACTCGATGCTACAATCACTCAACTAAAAATAAAGCGCTTTGTCCAAGTGCTCCTGTGGCGCAATCGGTCTGTGCGCGGTACTTATAAGACAGTATCTGTTGAGCAATCCTGAGGTTGTGAATTCAAGCCTCACCTGGAGCAAATGTAATTTTTTTTCTAATGTCAACAGTTAATGATTATCATCTGCTTCCTGAGCATCCTGATATGAAGGCAGAAAAAAAACACAAACATGACTGTTTTTAAAGTACCAGTACACACAGCTGCTTTGGTTCATATGCACTGTAAACATTACTTTAGTTAGTCAACAAAATGGAATGCAAAAGACTACCTCTTTATTGGTAAAAGAGTTGCATCAATCTGTTTTGCTGCAATGTAACATGAGGGTCCACACTATTAGGTCTGGATAGTACAATCACATTTCATGCTGGGATTTGTAAAGCAAAGAACACAAATAAATGGCTTTCCTGTATCGCAACAATTAATGATTATACTAATGAAAAAATCAGTTTCACTCAAAGATGTTACTAAGCCCCAGTTGCCTAATGGATATGGCACTGGCCTCCTAAGCCAGGGATTGTGGGTTCAAGTCCCATCTGGGGTGATAGGCTTTATTTCATTAAAATAATTTTGGAGATGTTCCTTTTATTCTTGCTTCATACTGCACAAATGGCTCCACCAGAAACTTTTATCTGCTTATCAATCCGGAACTGTTCAGCTTGCAAAATTATGGCCCAGTATCTAAAAGCAGACATTTATCCTAATGACATTGTGGATTAGTTTTCTGAAAAGTTTACTATCACCTGGGACAGTGGCTTCAAGTCCCATCTAGGATGCATGTTCCTTTGTTGCTCATTCTCATTCTAGAAGTTATGCTTTTTTTCAATTCAGGTGACTGTCTTAATGGTATTGCAGAAAATCCATATATACCAAACCATACCTATTAAGTTTTAATTGCAATTTAATATCAGAGTGGCTACAAAATAACAATTTCTATTGCAATTGCTGATGGGTTTCTTGAAGTCCTTTCATCCATGTCATCAAAAGGGTAATTTTCTGCCTTTTATATTTCTTTGGACACTGACTTTACTGACAATTTAGGTGCTTCAGACCAAAAAAACAATGTTTACCTTTAAATATAGAGCACAAGTGAGATTTAACTTATTTTTATTTAAAGATACTGCATTTTTTGGTATTAGAGTGTATATTTTCCCTATGCAACATTAAAGTTACATATATCTATACCAAATATTATTTAAGATAAATAAACACTAATTATTTTACAATTTTGATAATATTGTACTGTACAACAATGGCATGAATTCATTGCAATATACACCTATGGATACATAAAACTGGGCAATAACACAAATGCACAATATAATTGATTACCTTATGATTAGAATATTACTTTTATTAGGTACTTTAGTATTGGGTGCAGTAGTTTAGTGGATTTAAAAAGTAACTAATTTAAAATTAATAAACCAAGTTAATTTACTTAGTCAACTCGATGCTAAAATCACTCAACTAAAAATAAAGCGCTTTGTCCAAGTGCTCCTGTGGCGCAATCGGTCTGTGCGCGGTACTTATAAGACAGTATCTGTTGAGCAATCCTGAGGTTGTGAATTCAAGCCTCACCTGGAGCAAATGTAATTTTTTTTCTAATGTCAACAGTTAATGATTATCATCTGCTTCCTGAGCATCCTGATATGAAGGCAGAAAAAAAACACAAACATGACTGTTTTTAAGGTACCAGTACACACAGCTGCTTTGGTTCATATGCACTGTAAACATTACTTTAGTTAGTCAACAAAATGGAATGCAAAAGACTACCTCTTTATTGGTAAAAGAGTTGCATCAATCTGTTTTGCTGCAATGTAACATGAGGGTCCACACTATTAGGTCTGGATAGTACAATCACATTTCATGCTGGGATTTGAAAAGCAAAGAACACAAATAAACGGCTTTCCTATATCGCAACAATTAATGATTATACTAATGAAAAAATCAGTTTCACTCAAAGATGTTACTAAGCCCCAGTTGCCTAATGGATAAGACACTGGCCTATTAAGCCAGGGATTGTGGGTTCAAGTCCCATCTGGGAAGATAGGTTTATTTCATTAAAATAATTTTGGAGACGTTCCTTTTATTCTTGCTTCATACTGCACAAATGGCTCCACCAGAAACTTTAATCTGTTTAACAATCTGGAACTGTTCAGCTTGCAAAATTATGGCCCAGTATCTAAAAGCAGACATTTATCCTAATGACATTGTGGATTAGTTTCCTGAAAAGTTTACTATCACCTGGGACAGTGGCTTCAAGTCCCATCTAGGATGCATGTCCCTTTGTTGCTCATACTCATTCTAGAAGTTATGCTTTTTTTCAATGCAGGTGACTGCCTTAATGGTATTGCAGAAAATCCATATATACCAAAACATACCTATTAAGTTTTAATTGCAATTTAATATCAGAGTGGCTACAAAATAACAATGTCTATTGCAATTGCTGATGGGTTTCTTGAAGTCCTTTCATCCTTGTCATCAAAAGGGTAATTTTCTGCTTTTTATATTTCTTTGGACACTGACTTTACTGACAATTTAGGTGCTACAGACCAAAAAAACAATGTTTACCTTTAAATATAGAGCACAAGTGAGATTTAACTTATTTTTATTTAAAGATACTGCATTTTTTGGTATTAGAGTGTATATTTTCCCTATGCAACATTAAAGTTACATATATCTATACCAAATATTATTTAAGATAAATAAACAGGAATTATTTTACAATTTTGATAATATTGTACTGTACAACAATGGCATGAATTCATTGCAATATACACCTATGGATACATAAAACTGGGCAATAACACAAATGCACAATATAATTGATTACCTTATGATTAGAATATTACTTTTATTAGGTACTTTAGTATTGGGTGCAGTAGTTTAGTGGATTTAAAAAGTAACTAATTTAAAATTAATAAACCAAGTTAATTTACTTAGTCAACTCGATGCTAAAATCACTCAACTAAAAATAAAGCGCTTTGTACATGTGCTCCTGTGGCGCAATCGGTCTGTGCGCGGTACTTATAAGACAGTATCTGTTGAGCAATCCTGAGGTTGTGAATTCAAGCCTCACCTGGAGCAAATGTAATTTTTTTTCTAATGTCAACAGTTAATGATTATCATCTGCTTCCTGAGCATCCTGATATGAAGGCAGAAAAAAAACACAAACATGACTGTTTTTAAGGTACCAGTACACACAGCTGCTTTGGTTCATATGCACTGTAAACATTACTTTAGTTAGTCAACAAAATGGAATGCAAAAGACTACCTCTTTATTGGTAAAAGAGTTGCATCAATCTGTTTTGCTGCAATGTAACATGAGGGTCCACACTATTAGGTCTGGATAGTACAATCACATTTCATGCTGGGATTTGAAAAGCAAAGATCACAAATAAACGGCTTTCCTATATCGCAACAATTAATGATTATACTAATGAAAAAATCAGTTTCACTCAAAGATGTTACTAAGCCCCAGTTGCCTAATGGATAAGACACTGGCCTCTTAAGCCAGGGATTGTGGGTTCAAGTCCCATCTGGGGAGTTAGGTTTATTTCATTAAAATAATTTTGGAGACGTTCCTTTTATTCTTGCTTCATACTGCACAAATGGCTCCACCAGAAACTTTAATCTGTTTAACAATCTGGAACTGTTCAGCTTGCAAAATTATGGCCCAGTATCTAAAAGCAGACATTTATCCTAATGACATTGTGGATTAGTTTCCTGAAAAGTTTACTATCACCTGGGACAGGGGCTTCAAGTCCCATCTAGGATGCATGTCCCTTTGTTGCTCATACTCATTCTAGAAGTTATGCTTTTTTTCAATGCAGGTGACTGTCTTAATGGTATTGCAGAAAATCCATATATACCAAAACATACCTATTAAGTTTTAATTGCAATTTAATATCAGAGTGGCTACAAAATAACAATGTCTATTGCAATTGCTGATGGGTTTCTTGAAGTCCTTTCATCCTTGTCATCAAAAGGGTAATTTTCTGCTTTTTATATTTCTTTGGACACTGACTTTACTGAGAATTTAGGTGCTACAGACCAAAAAAACAATGTTTACCTTTAAATATAGAGCACAAGTGAGATTTAACTTATTTTTATTTAAAGATACTGCATTTTTGGTAGTATAGTGTATATTTTCCCTATGCAACATTAAAGTTACATATATCTATACCAAATATTATTTAAGATAAATAAACAGGAATTATTTTACAATTTTGATAATATTGAACTGTACAACAATGGCATGAATTCATTGCAATATACACCTATGGATACATAAAACTGGGCAATAACACAAATGCACAATATAATTGATTACCTTATGATTAGAATATTACTTTTATTAGGTACTTTAGTATTGGGTGCAGTAGTTTAGTGGATTTAAAAAGTAACTAATTTAAAATTAATAAACCAAGTTAATTTACTTATTCAACTCGATGCTAAAATCACTCAACTAAAAATAATGCGCTTTGACCATGTGCTCCTGTGGCGCAATCGGTCTGTGCGCAGGACTTATAAGACAGTATCGGTTGAGCAATGCTGAGGTTGTGAGTTCAAGCCTCACCTGGAGCAAATGTAATTTTTTTTCTTATGTCATCAGTTAATGATTATCATCTGCTTCCTGAACATCCTGATATGAAGGCAGAAAAAAAACACAAACATGACTGTTTTTAAGTACCAGTACACACAGCTGCTTTGGTTCATATGCACTGTAAACATTACTTTAGTTAGTCAACAAAATGGAATGCAAAAGACTACCTCTTTATTGGTAAAAGAGTTGCATCAATCTGTTTTGCTGCACTGTAACATGAGGGTCCACACTATTAGGTCTGGATAGTACAATCACATTTCATGCTGGGATTTGTAAAGCAAAGAACACAAATAAACGGCTTTCCTGTATCGCAACAATTAATGATTATACTAATGAAAAAATCAGTTTCACTCAAAGATGTTACTAAGCCCCAGTGGCCTAATGGATATGGCACTGGCCTCCTAAGCCAGTGATTGTGGGTTCAAGTCCCATCTGGGGAGATAGGTTTATTTCATTAAAATAATATTGGAGATGTTCCTTTCATACTGCACAAATGGCTCCACCAGAAACTTTAATCTGCTTAACAATCTGGAACTGTTCAGCTTGCAAAATTATGGCCCAGTATCTAAAAGCAGACATTTATCATAATGACATTGTGGATTAGTTTTCTGAAAAGTTTACTATCACCTGGGACAGTGGCTTCAAGTCCCATCTAGGATGCATGTTCCTTTGTTGCTCATACTCATTCTAGAAGTTATGCTTTTTTTCAATTCAGGTGACTGTCTTAATGGTATTGCAGAAAATCCATATATACCAAAACATACCTATTAAGTTTTAATTGCAATTTAATATCAGAGTGGCTACAAAATAACAATTTCTATTGCAATTGCTGATGGGTTTCTTGAAGTCCTTTCATCCATGTCATCAAAAGGGTAATTTTCTGCCTTTTATATTTCTTTGGACACTGACTTTACTGACAATTTAGGTGCTTCAGACCAAAAAAACAATGTTTACCTTTAAATATAGAGCACAAGTGAGATTTAACTTATTATTATTTAAAGATACTGCATTTTTTGGTATTAGAGTGTATATTTTCCCTATGCAACATTAAAGTTACATATATCTATACCAAATATTATTTAAGATAAATAAACAGGAATTATTTTACAATTTTGATAATATTCTACTGTACAACAATGGCATGAATTCATTGCAATATACACCTATGGATACATAAAACTGGGCAATAACACAAATGCACAATATAATTGATTACCTTATGATTAGAATATTACTTTTATTAGGTACTTTAGTATTGGGTGCAGTAGTTTAGTGGATTTAAAAAGTAACTAATTTAAAATTAATAAACCAAGTTAATTTACTTAGTCAACTCGATGCTAAAATCACTCAACTAAAAATAAAGCGCTTTGTCCATGTGCTCCTGTGGCGCAATCGGTCTGTGCGCGGTACTTATAAGACAGTATCTGTTGAGCAATCCTGAGGTTGTGAATTCAAGCCTCACCTGGAGCAAATGTAATTTTTTTTCTAATGTCAACAGTTAATGATTATCATCTGCTTCCTGAGCATCCTGATATGAAGGCAGAAAAAAAACACAAACATGACTGTTTTTAAGTACCAGTACACACAGCTGCTTTGGTTCATATGCACTGTAAACATTACTTTAGTTAGTCAACAAAATGGAATGCAAAAGACTACCTCTTTATTGGTAAAAGAGTTGCATCAATCTGTTTTGCTGCACTGTAACATGAGGGTCCACACTATTAGGTCTGGATAGTACAATCACATTTCATGCTGGGATTTGTAAAGCAAAGAACACAAATAAACGGCTTTCCTATATCGCAACAATTAATGATTATACTAATGAAAAAATCAGTTTCACTCAAAGATGTTACTAAGCCCCAGTGGCCTAATGGATAAGGCACTGGCCTCCTAAGCCAGGGATTGTGGGTTCAAGTCCCATCTGGGGTGAAAGGCTTTATTTCATTAAAATAATTTTGGAGATGTTCCTTTTATTCTTGCTTCATACTGCACAAATGGCTCCACCAGAAACTTTTATCTGCTTATCAATCCGGAACTGTTCAGCTTGCAAAATTATGGCCCAGTATCTAAAAGCAGACATTTATCCTAATGACATTGTGGATTAGTTTTCTGAAAAGTTTACTATCACCTGGGACAGTGGCTTCAAGTCCCATCTAGGATGCATGTTCCTTTGTTGCTCATTCTCATTCTTGAAGTTATGCTTTTTTTCAATTCAGGTGACTGTCTTAATGGTATTGCAGAAAATCCATATATACCAAAACATACCTATTAAGTTTTAATTGCAATTTAATATCAGAGTGGCTACAAAATAACAATTTCTATTGCAATTGCTGATGGGTTTCTTGAAGTCCTTTCATCCATGTCATCAAAAGGGTAATTTTCTGCCTTTTATATTTCTTTGGACACTGACTTTACTGACAATTTAGGTGCTACAGACCAAAAAAACAATGTTTACCTTTAAATATAGAGCACAAGTGAGATTTAACTTATTTTTAATTAAAGATACTGCACTTTTTGGTAATATAGTGTATATTTTCCATATGCAACATTAAAGTTACATATATCTATACAAATATTATTTAAGATAAATAAACACTAATTATTTTACAATTTTGATAATATTGAACTGTACAACAATGGCATGAATTCATTGCAATATACACCTATGGATACATAAAACTGGGCAATAACACAAATGCACAATATAATTGATTACCTTATGATTAGAATATTACTTTTATTAGGTACTTTAGTATTGGGTGCAGTAGTTTAGTGGATTTAAAAAGTAACTAATTTAAAATTAATAAACCAAGTTAATTTACTTAGTCAACTCGATGCTAAAATCACTCAACTAAAAATAATGCGTTTTGACCATGTGCTCCAGTGGCGCAATCGGTCTGTGCGCAGGACTTATAAGACAGTATTGGTTGAGCAATGCTGAGGTTGTGAGTTCAAGCCTCACCTGGAGCAAATGTAATTTTTTGTCTTATGTCATCAGTTAATGATTATCATCTGCTTCCTGAACATCCTGATATGAAGGCAGAAAAAAAACACAAACATGACTGTTTTTAAGTACCAGTACACACAGCTGCTTTGGTTCATATGCACTGTAAACATTACTTTAGTTAGTCAACAAAATGGAATGCAAAAGACTACCTCTTTATTGGTAAAAGAGTTGCATCAATCTGTTTTGCTGCAATGTAACATGAGGGTCCACACTATTAGGTCTGGATAGTACAATCACATTTCATGCTGGGATTTGTAAAGCAAAGAACACAAATAAACGGCTTTCCTGTATCGCAACAATTAATGATTATACTAATGAAAAAATCAGTTTCACTCAAAGATGTTACTAAGCCCCAGTTGCCTAATGGATATGGCACTGGCCTCCTAAGCCAGGGATTGTGGGTTCAAGTCCCATCTGGGGTGATAGGCTTTATTTCATTAAAATAATTTTGGAGATGTTCCTTTTATTCTTGCTTCATACTGCACAAATGGCTCCACCAGAAACTTTTATCTGCTTATCAATCCGGAACTGTTCAGCTTGCAAAATTATGGCCCAGTATCTAAAAGCAGACATTTATCCTAATGACATTGTGGATTAGTTTTCTGAAAAGTTTACTATCACCTGGGACAGTGGCTTCAAGTCCCATCTAGGATGCATGTTCCTTTGTTGCTCATTCTCATTCTAGAAGTTATGCTTTTTTTCAATTCAGGTGACTGTCTTAATGGTATTGCAGAAAATCCATATATACCAAACCATACCTATTAAGTTTTAATTGCAATTTAATATCAGAGTGGCTACAAAATAACAATTTCTATTGCAATTGCTGATGGGTTTCTTGAAGTCCTTTCATCCATGTCATCAAAAGGGTAATTTTCTGCCTTTTATATTTCTTTGGACACTGACTTTACTGACAATTTAGGTGCTTCAGACCAAAAAAACAATGTTTACCTTTAAATATAGAGCACAAGTGAGATTTAACTTATTTTTATTTAAAGATACTGCATTTTTTGGTATTAGAGTGTATATTTTCCCTATGCAACATTAAAGTTACATATATCTATACCAAATATTATTTAAGATAAATAAACACTAATTATTTTACAATTTTGATAATATTGTACTGTACAACAATGGCATGAATTCATTGCAATATACACCTATGGATACATAAAACTGGGCAATAACACAAATGCACAATATAATTGATTACCTTATGATTAGAATATTACTTTTATTAGGTACTTTAGTATTGGGTGCAGTAGTTTAGTGGATTTAAAAAGTAACTAATTTAAAATTAATAAACCAAGTTAATTTACTTAGTCAACTCGATGCTAAAATCACTCAACTAAAAATAAAGCGCTTTGTCCATGTGCTCCTGTGGCGCAATCGGTCTGTGCGCGGTACTTATAAGACAGTATCTGTTGAGCAATCCTGAGGTTGTGAATTCAAGCCTCACCTGGAGCAAATGTAATTTTTTTTCTAATGTCAACAGTTAATGATTATCATCTGCTTCCTGAACATCCTGATATGAAGGCAGAAAAAAAACACAAACATGACTGTTTTTAAGGTACCAGTACACACAGCTGCTTTGGTTCATATGCACTGTAAACATTACTTTAGTTAGTCAACAAAATGGAATGCAAAAGACTACCTCTTTATTGGTAAAAGAGTTGCATCAATCTGTTTTGCTGCAATGTAACATGAGGGTCCACACTATTAGGTCTGGATAGTACAATCACATTTCATGCTGGGATTTGAAAAGCAAAGAACACAAATAAACGGCTTTCCTATATCGCAACAATTAATGATTATACTAATGAAAAAATCAGTTTCACTCAAAGATGTTACTAAGCCCCAGTTGCCTAATGGATAAGACACTGGCCTCTTAAGCCAGGGATTGTGGGTTCAAGTCCCATCTGGGAAGATAGGTTTATTTCATTAAAATAATTTTGGAGACGTTCCTTTTATTCTTGCTTCATACTGCACAAATGGCTCCACCAGAAACTTTAATCTGTTTAACAATCTGGAACTGTTCAGCTTGCAAAATTATGGCCCAGTATCTAAAAGCAGACATTTATCCTAATGACATTGTGGATTAGTTTCCTGAAAAGTTTACTATCACCTGGGACAGTGGCTTCAAGTCCCATCTAGGATGCATGTCCCTTTGTTGCTCATACTCATTCTAGAAGTTATGCTTTTTTTCAATGCAGGTGACTGCCTTAATGGTATTGCAGAAAATCCATATATACCAAAACATACCTATTAAGTTTTAATTGCAATTTAATATCAGAGTGGCTACAAAATAACAATTTCTATTGCAATTGCTGATGGGTTTCTTGAAGTCCTTTCATCCATGTCATCAAAAGGGTAATTTTCTGCCTTTTATATTTCTTTGGACACTGACTTTACTGACAATTTAGGTGCTTCAGACCAAAAAAACAATGTTTACCTTTAAATATAGAGCACAAGTGAGATTTAACTTATTTTTATTTAAAGATACTGCATTTTTTGGTATTAGAGTGTATATTTTCCCTATGCAACATTAAAGTTACATATATCTATACCAAATATTATTTAAGATAAATAAACACTAATTATTTTACAATTTTGATAATATTGTACTGTACAACAATGGCATGAATTCATTGCAATATACACCTATGGATACATAAAACTGGGCAATAACACAAATGCACAATATAATTGATTACCTTATGATTAGAATATTACTTTTATTAGGTACTTTAGTATTGGGTGCAGTAGTTTAGTGGATTTAAAAAGTAACTAATTTAAAATTAATAAACCAAGTTAATTTACTTAGTCAACTCGATGCTAAAATCACTCAACTAAAAATAAAGCGCTTTGTCCATGTGCTCCTGTGGCGCAATCGGTCTGTGCGCGGTACTTATAAGACAGTATCTGTTGAGCAATCCTGAGGTTGTGAATTCAAGCCTCACCTGGAGCAAATGTAATTTTTTTTCTAATGTCAACAGTTAATGATTATCATCTGCTTCCTGAGCATCCTGATTTGAAGGCAGAAAAAAAACACAAACATGACTGTTTTTAAGGTACCAGTACACACAGCTGCTTTGGTTCATATGCACTGTAAACATTACTTTAGTTAGTCAACAAAATGGAATGCAAAAGACTACCTCTTTATTGGTAAAAGAGTTGCATCAATCTGTTTTGCTGCAATGTAACATGAGGGTCCACACTATTAGGTCTGGATAGTACAATCACATTTCATGCTGGGATTTGAAAAGCAAAGAACACAAATAAACGGCTTTCCTATATCGCAACAATTAATGATTATACTAATGAAAAAATCAGTTTCACTCAAAGATGTTACTAAGCACCAGTTGCCTAATGGATAAGACACTGGCCTCTTAAGCCAGGGATTGTGGGTTCAAGTCCCATCTGGGGAGATAGGTTTATTTCATTAAAATAATTTTGGAGACGTTCCTTTTATTCTTGCTTCATACTGCACAAATGGCTCCACCAGAAACTTTAATCTGTTTAACAATCTGGAACTGTTCAGCTTGCAAAATTATGGCCCAGTATCTAAAAGCAGACATTTATCCTAATGACATTGTGGATTAGTTTCCTGAAAAGTTTACTATCACCTGGGACAGTGGCTTCAAGTCCCATCTAGGATGCATGTCCCTTTGTTGCTCATACTCATTCTAGAAGTTATGCTTTTTTTCAATGCAGGTGACTGCCTTAATGGTATTGCAGAAAATCCATATATACCAAAACATACCTATTAAGTTTTAATTGCAATTTAATATCAGAGTGGCTACAAAATAACAATGTCTATTGCAATTGCTGATGGGTTTCTTGAAGTCCTTTCATCCTTGTCATCAAAAGGGTAATTTTCTGCTTTTTATATTTCTTTGGACACTGACTTTACTGACAATTTAGGTGCTTCAGACCAAAAAAACAATGTTTACCTTTAAATATAGAGCACAAGTGAGATTTAACTTATTTTTATTTAAAGATACTGCATTTTTTGGTATTAGAGTGTATATTTTCCCTATGCAACATTAAAGTTACATATATCTATACCAAATATTATTTAAGATAAATAAACAGGAATTATTTTACAATTTTGATAATATTGTACTGTACAACAATGGCATGAATTCATTGCAATATACACCTATGGATACATAAAACTGGGCAATAACACAAATGCACAATATAATTGATTACCTTATGATTAGAATATTACTTTTATTAGGTACTTTAGTATTGGGTGCAGTAGTTTAGTGGATTTAAAAAGTAACTAATTTAAAATTAATAAACCAAGTTAATTTACTTAGTCAACTCGATGCTAAAATCACTCAACTAAAAATAAAGCGCTTTGTACATGTGCTCCTGTGGCGCAATCGGTATGTGCGCGGTACTTATAAGACAGTATCTGTTGAGCAATCCTGAGGTTGTGAATTCAAGCCTCACCTGGAGCAAATGTAATTTTTTTTCTAATGTCAACAGTTAATGATTATCATCTGCTTCCTGAGCATCCTGATATGAAGGCAGAAAAAAAACACAAACATGACTGTTTTTAAGGTACCAGTACACACAGCTGCTTTGGTTCATATGCACTGTAAACATTACTTTAGTTAGTCAACAAAATGGAATGCAAAAGACTACCTCTTTATTGGTAAAAGAGTTGCATCAATCTGTTTTGCTGCAATGTAACATGAGGGTCCACACTATTAGGTCTGGATAGTACAATCACATTTCATGCTGGGATTTGAAAAGCAAAGATCACAAATAAACGGCTTTCCTATATCGCAACAATTAATGATTATACTAATGAAAAAATCAGTTTCACTCAAAGATGTTACTAAGCCCCAGTTGCCTAATGGATAAGACACTGGCCTCTTAAGCCAGGGATTGTGGGTTCAAGTCCCATCTGGGGAGATAGGTTTATTTCATTAAAATAATTTTGGAGACGTTCCTTTTATTCTTGCTTCATACTGCACAAATGGCTCCACCAGAAACTTTAATCTGTTTAACAATCTGGAACTGTTCAGCTTGCAAAATTATGGCCCAGTATCTAAAAGCAGACATTTATCCTAATGACATTGTGGATTAGTTTCCTGAAAAGTTTACTATCACCTGGGACAGGGGCTTCAAGTCCCATCTAGGATGCATGTCCCTTTGTTGCTCATACTCATTCTAGAAGTTATGCTTTTTTTCAATGCAGGTGACTGTCTTAATGGTATTGCAGAAAATCCATATATACCAAAACATACCTATTAAGTTTTAATTGCAATTTAATATCAGAGTGGCTACAAAATAACAATGTCTATTGCAATTGCTGATGGGTTTCTTGAAGTCCTTTCATCCTTGTCATCAAAAGGGTAATTTTCTGCTTTTTATATTTCTTTGGACACTGACTTTACTGAGAATTTAGGTGCTACAGACCAAAAAAACAATGTTTACCTTTAAATATAGAGCACAAGTGAGATTTAACTTATTTTTATTTAAAGATACTGCATTTTTGGTAGTATAGTGTATATTTTCCCTATGCAACATTAAAGTTACATATATCTATACCAAATATTATTTAAGATAAATAAACAGGAATTATTTTACAATTTTGATAATATTGAACTGTACAACAATGGCATGAATTCATTGCAATATACACCTATGGATACATAAAACTGGGCAATAACACAAATGCACAATATAATTGATTACCTTATGATTAGAATATTACTTTTATTAGGTACTTTAGTATTGGGTGCAGTAGTTTAGTGGATTTAAAAAGTAACTAATTTAAAATCAATAAACCAAGTTAATTTACTTAGTCAACTCGAAGCTAAAATCACTCAACTAAAAATAATGCGCTTTGACCATGTGCTCCTGTGGTGCAATCGGTCTGTGCACAGGACTTATAAGACAGTATCTGTTGAGCAATGCTGAGGTTGTGAGTTCAAGCCTCACCTGGAGCAAATGTAATTTTTTTTCTAATGTCATCAGTTAATGATTATCATCTGCTTCCTGAACATCCTGATATGAAGGCAGAAAAAAACCACAAACATGACTGTTTTTAAGTACCAGTACACACAGCTGCTTTGGTTCATATGCACTGTAAACATTACTTTAGTTAGTCAACAAAATGGAATGCAAAAGACTACCTCTTTATTGGTAAAAGAGTTGCATCAATCTGTTTTGCTGCACTGTAACATGAGGGTCCACACTATTAGGTCTGGATAGTACAATCACATTTCATGCTGGGATTTGTAAAGCAAAGAACACAAATAAACGGCTTTCCTATATCGCAACAATTAATGATTATACTAATGAAAAAATCAGTTTCACTCAAAGATGTTACTAAGCGCCAGTTGCCTAATGGATAAGACACTGGCCTCTTAAGCCAGGGATTGTGGGTTCAAGTCCCATCTGGGAAGATAGGTTTATTTCATTAAAATAATTTTGGAGACGTTCCTTTTATTCTTGCTTCATACTGCACAAATGGCTCCACCAGAAACTTTAATCTGTTTAACAATCTGGAACTGTTCAGCTTGCAAAATTATGGCCCAGTATCTAAAAGCAGACATTTATCCTAATGACATTGTGGATTAGTTTCCTGAAAAGTTTACTATCACCTGGGACAGTGGCTTCAAGTCCCATCTAGGATGCATGTCCCTTTGTTGCTCATACTCATTCTAGAAGTTATGCTTTTTTTCAATGCAGGTGACTGCCTTAATGGTATTGCAGAAAATCCATATATACCAAAACATACCTATTAAGTTTTAATTGCAATTTAATATCAGAGTGGCTACAAAATAACAATTTCTATTGCAATTGCTGATGGGTTTCTTGAAGTCCTTTCATCCATGTCATCAAAAGGGTAATTTTCTGCCTTTTATATTTCTTTGGACACTGACTTTACTGACAATTTAGGTGCTTCAGACCAAAAAAACAATGTTTACCTTTAAATATAGAGCACAAGTGAGATTTAACTTATTTTTATTTAAAGATACTGCATTTTTTGGTATTAGAGTGTATATTTTCCCTATGCAACATTAAAGTTACATATATCTATACCAAATATTATTTAAGATAAATAAACACTAATTATTTTACAATTTTGATAATATTGTACTGTACAACAATGGCATGAATTCATTGCAATATACACCTATGGATACATAAAACTGGGCAATAACACAAATGCACAATATAATTGATTACCTTATGATTAGAATATTACTTTTATTAGGTACTTTAGTATTGGGTGCAGTAGTTTAGTGGATTTAAAAAGTAACTAATTTAAAATTAATAAACCAAGTTAATTTACTTAGTCAACTCGATGCTAAAATCACTCAACTAAAAATAAAGCGCTTTGTCCATGTGCTCCTGTGGCGCAATCGGTCTGTGCGCGGTACTTATAAGACAGTATCTGTTGAGCAATCCTGAGGTTGTGAATTCAAGCCTCACCTGGAGCAAATGTAATTTTTTTTCTAATGTCAACAGTTAAAGATTATCATCTGCTTCCTGAGCATCCTGATTTGAAGGCAGAAAAAAAACACAAACATGACTGTTTTTAAGGTACCAGTACACACAGCTGCTTTGGTTCATATGCACTGTAAACATTACTTTAGTTAGTCAACAAAATGGAATGCAAAAGACTACCTCTTTATTGGTAAAAGAGTTGCATCAATCTGTTTTGCTGCACTGTAACATGAGGGTCCACACTATTAGGTCTGGATAGTACAATCACATTTCATGCTGGGATTTGTAAAGCAAAGAACACAAATAAACGGCTTTCCTGTATCGCAACAATTAATGATTATACTAATGAAAAAATCAGTTTCACTCAAAGATGTTACTAAGCCCCAGTGGCCTAATGGATATGGCACTGGCCTCCTAAGCCAGTGATTGTGGGTTCAAGTCCCATCTGGGGAGATAGGTTTATTTCATTAAAATAATATTGGAGATGTTCCTTTCATACTGCACAAATGGCTCCACCAGAAACTTTAATCTGCTTAACAATCTGGAACTGTTCAGCTTGCAAAATTATGGCCCAGTATCTAAAAGCAGACATTTATCATAATGACATTGTGGATTAGTTTTCTGAAAAGTTTACTATCACCTGGGACAGTGGCTTCAAGTCCCATCTAGGATGCATGTTCCTTTGTTGCTCATACTCATTCTAGAAGTTATGCTTTTTTTCAATTCAGGTGACTGTCTTAATGGTATTGCAGAAAATCCATATATACCAAAACATACCTATTAAGTTTTAATTGCAATTTAATATCAGAGTGGCTACAAAATAACAATTTCTATTGCAATTGCTGATGGGTTTCTTGAAGTCCTTTCATCCATGTCATCAAAAGGGTAATTTTCTGCCTTTTATATTTCTTTGGACACTGACTTTACTGACAATTTAGGTGCTTCAGACCAAAAAAACAATGTTTACCTTTAAATATAGAGCACAAGTGAGATTTAACTTATTATTATTTAAAGATACTGCATTTTTTGGTATTAGAGTGTATATTTTCCCTATGCAACATTAAAGTTACATATATCTATACCAAATATTATTTAAGATAAATAAACAGGAATTATTTTACAATTTTGATAATATTCTACTGTACAACAATGGCATGAATTCATTGCAATATACACCTATGGATACATAAAACTGGGCAATAACACAAATGCACAATATAATTGATTACCTTATGATTAGAATATTACTTTTATTAGGTACTTTAGTATTGGGTGCAGTAGTTTAGTGGATTTAAAAAGTAACTAATTTAAAATTAATAAACCAAGTTAATTTACTTAGTCAACTCGATGCTAAAATCACTCAACTAAAAATAAAGCGCTTTGTCCATGTGCTCCTGTGGCGCAATCGGTCTGTGCGCGGTACTTATAAGACAGTATCTGTTGAGCAATCCTGAGGTTGTGAATTCAAGCCTCACCTGGAGCAAATGTAATTTTTTTTCTAATGTCAACAGTTAATGATTATCATCTGCTTCCTGAGCATCCTGATATGAAGGCAGAAAAAAAACACAAACATGACTGTTTTTAAGTACCAGTACACACAGCTGCTTTGGTTCATATGCACTGTAAACATTACTTTAGTTAGTCAACAAAATGGAATGCAAAAGACTACCTCTTTATTGGTAAAAGAGTTGCATCAATCTGTTTTGCTGCACTGTAACATGAGGGTCCACACTATTAGGTCTGGATAGTACAATCACATTTCATGCTGGGATTTGTAAAGCAAAGAACACAAATAAACGGCTTTCCTATATCGCAACAATTAATGATTATACTAATGAAAAAATCAGTTTCACTCAAAGATGTTACTAAGCCCCAGTGGCCTAATGGATAAGGCACTGGCCTCCTAAGCCAGGGATTGTGGGTTCAAGTCCCATCTGGGGTGAAAGGCTTTATTTCATTAAAATAATTTTGGAGATGTTCCTTTTATTCTTGCTTCATACTGCACAAATGGCTCCACCAGAAACTTTTATCTGCTTATCAATCCGGAACTGTTCAGCTTGCAAAATTATGGCCCAGTATCTAAAAGCAGACATTTATCCTAATGACATTGTGGATTAGTTTTCTGAAAAGTTTACTATCACCTGGGACAGTGGCTTCAAGTCCCATCTAGGATGCATGTTCCTTTGTTGCTCATTCTCATTCTTGAAGTTATGCTTTTTTTCAATTCAGGTGACTGTCTTAATGGTATTGCAGAAAATCCATATATACCAAAACATACCTATTAAGTTTTAATTGCAATTTAATATCAGAGTGGCTACAAAATAACAATTTCTATTGCAATTGCTGATGGGTTTCTTGAAGTCCTTTCATCCATGTCATCAAAAGGGTAATTTTCTGCCTTTTATATTTCTTTGGACACTGACTTTACTGACAATTTAGGTGCTACAGACCAAAAAAACAATGTTTACCTTTAAATATAGAGCACAAGTGAGATTTAACTTATTTTTAATTAAAGATACTGCACTTTTTGGTAATATAGTGTATATTTTCCATATGCAACATTAAAGTTACATATATCTATACAAATATTATTTAAGATAAATAAACACTAATTATTTTACAATTTTGATAATATTGAACTGTACAACAATGGCATGAATTCATTGCAATATACACCTATGGATACATAAAACTGGGCAATAACACAAATGCACAATATAATTGATTACCTTATGATTAGAATATTACTTTTATTAGGTACTTTAGTATTGGGTGCAGTAGTTTAGTGGATTTAAAAAGTAACTAATTTAAAATTAATAAACCAAGTTAATTTACTTAGTCAACTCGATGCTAAAATCACTCAACTAAAAATAATGCGTTTTGACCATGTGCTCCAGTGGCGCAATCGGTCTGTGCGCAGGACTTATAAGACAGTATTGGTTGAGCAATGCTGAGGTTGTGAGTTCAAGCCTCACCTGGAGCAAATGTAATTTTTTGTCTTATGTCATCAGTTAATGATTATCATCTGCTTCCTGAACATCCTGATATGAAGGCAGAAAAAAAACACAAACATGACTGTTTTTAAGTACCAGTACACACAGCTGCTTTGGTTCATATGCACTGTAAACATTACTTTAGTTAGTCAACAAAATGGAATGCAAAAGACTACCTCTTTATTGGTAAAAGAGTTGCATCAATCTGTTTTGCTGCAATGTAACATGAGGGTCCACACTATTAGGTCTGGATAGTACAATCACATTTCATGCTGGGATTTGTAAAGCAAAGAACACAAATAAACGGCTTTCCTGTATCGCAACAATTAATGATTATACTAATGAAAAAATCAGTTTCACTCAAAGATGTTACTAAGCCCCAGTTGCCTAATGGATATGGCACTGGCCTCCTAAGCCAGGGATTGTGGGTTCAAGTCCCATCTGGGGTGATAGGCTTTATTTCATTAAAATAATTTTGGAGATGTTCCTTTTATTCTTGCTTCATACTGCACAAATGGCTCCACCAGAAACTTTTATCTGCTTATCAATCCGGAACTGTTCAGCTTGCAAAATTATGGCCCAGTATCTAAAAGCAGACATTTATCCTAATGACATTGTGGATTAGTTTTCTGAAAAGTTTACTATCACCTGGGACAGTGGCTTCAAGTCCCATCTAGGATGCATGTTCCTTTGTTGCTCATTCTCATTCTAGAAGTTATGCTTTTTTTCAATTCAGGTGACTGTCTTAATGGTATTGCAGAAAATCCATATATACCAAACCATACCTATTAAGTTTTAATTGCAATTTAATATCAGAGTGGCTACAAAATAACAATTTCTATTGCAATTGCTGATGGGTTTCTTGAAGTCCTTTCATCCATGTCATCAAAAGGGTAATTTTCTGCCTTTTATATTTCTTTGGACACTGACTTTACTGACAATTTAGGTGCTTCAGACCAAAAAAACAATGTTTACCTTTAAATATAGAGCACAAGTGAGATTTAACTTATTTTTATTTAAAGATACTGCATTTTTTGGTATTAGAGTGTATATTTTCCCTATGCAACATTAAAGTTACATATATCTATACCAAATATTATTTAAGATAAATAAACACTAATTATTTTACAATTTTGATAATATTGTACTGTACAACAATGGCATGAATTCATTGCAATATACACCTATGGATACATAAAACTGGGCAATAACACAAATGCACAATATAATTGATTACCTTATGATTAGAATATTACTTTTATTAGGTACTTTAGTATTGGGTGCAGTAGTTTAGTGGATTTAAAAAGTAACTAATTTAAAATTAATAAACCAAGTTAATTTACTTAGTCAACTCGATGCTAAAATCACTCAACTAAAAATAAAGCGCTTTGTCCATGTGCTCCTGTGGCGCAATCGGTCTGTGCGCGGTACTTATAAGACAGTATCTGTTGAGCAATCCTGAGGTTGTGAATTCAAGCCTCACCTGGAGCAAATGTAATTTTTTTTCTAATGTCAACAGTTAATGATTATCATCTGCTTCCTGAACATCCTGATATGAAGGCAGAAAAAAAACACAAACATGACTGTTTTTAAGGTACCAGTACACACAGCTGCTTTGGTTCATATGCACTGTAAACATTACTTTAGTTAGTCAACAAAATGGAATGCAAAAGACTACCTCTTTATTGGTAAAAGAGTTGCATCAATCTGTTTTGCTGCAATGTAACATGAGGGTCCACACTATTAGGTCTGGATAGTACAATCACATTTCATGCTGGGATTTGAAAAGCAAAGAACACAAATAAACGGCTTTCCTATATCGCAACAATTAATGATTATACTAATGAAAAAATCAGTTTCACTCAAAGATGTTACTAAGCCCCAGTTGCCTAATGGATAAGACACTGGCCTCTTAAGCCAGGGATTGTGGGTTCAAGTCCCATCTGGGAAGATAGGTTTATTTCATTAAAATAATTTTGGAGACGTTCCTTTTATTCTTGCTTCATACTGCACAAATGGCTCCACCAGAAACTTTAATCTGTTTAACAATCTGGAACTGTTCAGCTTGCAAAATTATGGCCCAGTATCTAAAAGCAGACATTTATCCTAATGACATTGTGGATTAGTTTCCTGAAAAGTTTACTATCACCTGGGACAGTGGCTTCAAGTCCCATCTAGGATGCATGTCCCTTTGTTGCTCATACTCATTCTAGAAGTTATGCTTTTTTTCAATGCAGGTGACTGCCTTAATGGTATTGCAGAAAATCCATATATACCAAAACATACCTATTAAGTTTTAATTGCAATTTAATATCAGAGTGGCTACAAAATAACAATTTCTATTGCAATTGCTGATGGGTTTCTTGAAGTCCTTTCATCCATGTCATCAAAAGGGTAATTTTCTGCCTTTTATATTTCTTTGGACACTGACTTTACTGACAATTTAGGTGCTTCAGACCAAAAAAACAATGTTTACCTTTAAATATAGAGCACAAGTGAGATTTAACTTATTTTTATTTAAAGATACTGCATTTTTTGGTATTAGAGTGTATATTTTCCCTATGCAACATTAAAGTTACATATATCTATACCAAATATTATTTAAGATAAATAAACACTAATTATTTTACAATTTTGATAATATTGTACTGTACAACAATGGCATGAATTCATTGCAATATACACCTATGGATACATAAAACTGGGCAATAACACAAATGCACAATATAATTGATTACCTTATGATTAGAATATTACTTTTATTAGGTACTTTAGTATTGGGTGCAGTAGTTTAGTGGATTTAAAAAGTAACTAATTTAAAATTAATAAACCAAGTTAATTTACTTAGTCAACTCGATGCTAAAATCACTCAACTAAAAATAAAGCGCTTTGTCCATGTGCTCCTGTGGCGCAATCGGTCTGTGCGCGGTACTTATAAGACAGTATCTGTTGAGCAATCCTGAGGTTGTGAATTCAAGCCTCACCTGGAGCAAATGTAATTTTTTTTCTAATGTCAACAGTTAATGATTATCATCTGCTTCCTGAGCATCCTGATTTGAAGGCAGAAAAAAAACACAAACATGACTGTTTTTAAGGTACCAGTACACACAGCTGCTTTGGTTCATATGCACTGTAAACATTACTTTAGTTAGTCAACAAAATGGAATGCAAAAGACTACCTCTTTATTGGTAAAAGAGTTGCATCAATCTGTTTTGCTGCAATGTAACATGAGGGTCCACACTATTAGGTCTGGATAGTACAATCACATTTCATGCTGGGATTTGAAAAGCAAAGAACACAAATAAACGGCTTTCCTATATCGCAACAATTAATGATTATACTAATGAAAAAATCAGTTTCACTCAAAGATGTTACTAAGCACCAGTTGCCTAATGGATAAGACACTGGCCTCTTAAGCCAGGGATTGTGGGTTCAAGTCCCATCTGGGGAGATAGGTTTATTTCATTAAAATAATTTTGGAGACGTTCCTTTTATTCTTGCTTCATACTGCACAAATGGCTCCACCAGAAACTTTAATCTGTTTAACAATCTGGAACTGTTCAGCTTGCAAAATTATGGCCCAGTATCTAAAAGCAGACATTTATCCTAATGACATTGTGGATTAGTTTCCTGAAAAGTTTACTATCACCTGGGACAGTGGCTTCAAGTCCCATCTAGGATGCATGTCCCTTTGTTGCTCATACTCATTCTAGAAGTTATGCTTTTTTTCAATGCAGGTGACTGCCTTAATGGTATTGCAGAAAATCCATATATACCAAAACATACCTATTAAGTTTTAATTGCAATTTAATATCAGAGTGGCTACAAAATAACAATGTCTATTGCAATTGCTGATGGGTTTCTTGAAGTCCTTTCATCCTTGTCATCAAAAGGGTAATTTTCTGCTTTTTATATTTCTTTGGACACTGACTTTACTGACAATTTAGGTGCTTCAGACCAAAAAAACAATGTTTACCTTTAAATATAGAGCACAAGTGAGATTTAACTTATTTTTATTTAAAGATACTGCATTTTTTGGTATTAGAGTGTATATTTTCCCTATGCAACATTAAAGTTACATATATCTATACCAAATATTATTTAAGATAAATAAACAGGAATTATTTTACAATTTTGATAATATTGTACTGTACAACAATGGCATGAATTCATTGCAATATACACCTATGGATACATAAAACTGGGCAATAACACAAATGCACAATATAATTGATTACCTTATGATTAGAATATTACTTTTATTAGGTACTTTAGTATTGGGTGCAGTAGTTTAGTGGATTTAAAAAGTAACTAATTTAAAATTAATAAACCAAGTTAATTTACTTAGTCAACTCGATGCTAAAATCACTCAACTAAAAATAAAGCGCTTTGTACATGTGCTCCTGTGGCGCAATCGGTATGTGCGCGGTACTTATAAGACAGTATCTGTTGAGCAATCCTGAGGTTGTGAATTCAAGCCTCACCTGGAGCAAATGTAATTTTTTTTCTAATGTCAACAGTTAATGATTATCATCTGCTTCCTGAGCATCCTGATATGAAGGCAGAAAAAAAACACAAACATGACTGTTTTTAAGGTACCAGTACACACAGCTGCTTTGGTTCATATGCACTGTAAACATTACTTTAGTTAGTCAACAAAATGGAATGCAAAAGACTACCTCTTTATTGGTAAAAGAGTTGCATCAATCTGTTTTGCTGCAATGTAACATGAGGGTCCACACTATTAGGTCTGGATAGTACAATCACATTTCATGCTGGGATTTGAAAAGCAAAGATCACAAATAAACGGCTTTCCTATATCGCAACAATTAATGATTATACTAATGAAAAAATCAGTTTCACTCAAAGATGTTACTAAGCCCCAGTTGCCTAATGGATAAGACACTGGCCTCTTAAGCCAGGGATTGTGGGTTCAAGTCCCATCTGGGGAGATAGGTTTATTTCATTAAAATAATTTTGGAGACGTTCCTTTTATTCTTGCTTCATACTGCACAAATGGCTCCACCAGAAACTTTAATCTGTTTAACAATCTGGAACTGTTCAGCTTGCAAAATTATGGCCCAGTATCTAAAAGCAGACATTTATCCTAATGACATTGTGGATTAGTTTCCTGAAAAGTTTACTATCACCTGGGACAGGGGCTTCAAGTCCCATCTAGGATGCATGTCCCTTTGTTGCTCATACTCATTCTAGAAGTTATGCTTTTTTTCAATGCAGGTGACTGTCTTAATGGTATTGCAGAAAATCCATATATACCAAAACATACCTATTAAGTTTTAATTGCAATTTAATATCAGAGTGGCTACAAAATAACAATGTCTATTGCAATTGCTGATGGGTTTCTTGAAGTCCTTTCATCCTTGTCATCAAAAGGGTAATTTTCTGCTTTTTATATTTCTTTGGACACTGACTTTACTGAGAATTTAGGTGCTACAGACCAAAAAAACAATGTTTACCTTTAAATATAGAGCACAAGTGAGATTTAACTTATTTTTATTTAAAGATACTGCATTTTTGGTAGTATAGTGTATATTTTCCCTATGCAACATTAAAGTTACATATATCTATACCAAATATTATTTAAGATAAATAAACAGGAATTATTTTACAATTTTGATAATATTGAACTGTACAACAATGGCATGAATTCATTGCAATATACACCTATGGATACATAAAACTGGGCAATAACACAAATGCACAATATAATTGATTACCTTATGATTAGAATATTACTTTTATTAGGTACTTTAGTATTGGGTGCAGTAGTTTAGTGGATTTAAAAAGTAACTAATTTAAAATCAATAAACCAAGTTAATTTACTTAGTCAACTCGAAGCTAAAATCACTCAACTAAAAATAATGCGCTTTGACCATGTGCTCCTGTGGTGCAATCGGTCTGTGCACAGGACTTATAAGACAGTATCTGTTGAGCAATGCTGAGGTTGTGAGTTCAAGCCTCACCTGGAGCAAATGTAATTTTTTTTCTAATGTCATCAGTTAATGATTATCATCTGCTTCCTGAACATCCTGATATGAAGGCAGAAAAAAACCACAAACATGACTGTTTTTAAGTACCAGTACACACAGCTGCTTTGGTTCATATGCACTGTAAACATTACTTTAGTTAGTCAACAAAATGGAATGCAAAAGACTACCTCTTTATTGGTAAAAGAGTTGCATCAATCTGTTTTGCTGCACTGTAACATGAGGGTCCACACTATTAGGTCTGGATAGTACAATCACATTTCATGCTGGGATTTGTAAAGCAAAGAACACAAATAAACGGCTTTCCTATATCGCAACAATTAATGATTATACTAATGAAAAAATCAGTTTCACTCAAAGATGTTACTAAGCGCCAGTTGCCTAATGGATAAGACACTGGCCTCTTAAGCCAGGGATTGTGGGTTCAAGTCCCATCTGGGAAGATAGGTTTATTTCATTAAAATAATTTTGGAGACGTTCCTTTTATTCTTGCTTCATACTGCACAAATGGCTCCACCAGAAACTTTAATCTGTTTAACAATCTGGAACTGTTCAGCTTGCAAAATTATGGCCCAGTATCTAAAAGCAGACATTTATCCTAATGACATTGTGGATTAGTTTCCTGAAAAGTTTACTATCACCTGGGACAGTGGCTTCAAGTCCCATCTAGGATGCATGTCCCTTTGTTGCTCATACTCATTCTAGAAGTTATGCTTTTTTTCAATGCAGGTGACTGCCTTAATGGTATTGCAGAAAATCCATATATACCAAAACATACCTATTAAGTTTTAGTTGCAATTTAATATCAGAGTGGCTACAAAATAACAATTTCTATTGCAATTGCTGATGGGTTTCTTGAAGTCCTTTCATCCATGTCATCAAAAGGGTAATTTTCTGCCTTTTATATTTCTTTGGACACTGACTTTACTGACAATTTAGGTGCTTCAGACCAAAAAAACAATGTTTACCTTTAAATATAGAGCACAAGTGAGATTTAACTTATTTTTATTTAAAGATACTGCATTTTTTGGTATTAGAGTGTATATTTTCCCTATGCAACATTAAAGTTACATATATCTATACCAAATATTATTTAAGATAAATAAACACTAATTATTTTACAATTTTGATAATATTGTACTGTACAACAATGGCATGAATTCATTGCAATATACACCTATGGATACATAAAACTGGGCAATAACACAAATGCACAATATAATTGATTACCTTATGATTAGAATATTACTTTTATTAGGTACTTTAGTATTGGGTGCAGTAGTTTAGTGGATTTAAAAAGTAACTAATTTAAAATTAATAAACCAAGTTAATTTACTTAGTCAACTCGATGCTAAAATCACTCAACTAAAAATAAAGCGCTTTGTCCATGTGCTCCTGTGGCGCAATCGGTCTGTGCGCGGTACTTATAAGACAGTATCTGTTGAGCAATCCTGAGGTTGTGAATTCAAGCCTCACCTGGAGCAAATGTAATTTTTTTTCTAATGTCAACAGTTAAAGATTATCATCTGCTTCCTGAGCATCCTGATTTGAAGGCAGAAAAAAAACACAAACATGACTGTTTTTAAGGTACCAGTACACACAGCTGCTTTGGTTCATATGCACTGTAAACATTACTTTAGTTAGTCAACAAAATGGAATGCAAAAGACTACCTCTTTATTGGTAAAAGAGTTGCATCAATCTGTTTTGCTGCAATGTAACATGAGGGTCCACACTATTAGGTCTGGATAGTACAATCACATTTCATGCTGGGATTTGAAAAGCAAAGAACACAAATAAACGGCTTTCCTATATCGCAACAATTAATGATTATACTAATGAAAAAATCAGTTTCACTCAAAGATGTTACTAAGCACCAGTTGCCTAATGGATAAGACACTGGCCTCTTAAGCCAGGGATTGTGGGTTCAAGTCCCATCTGGGGAGATAGGTTTATTTCATTAAAATAATTTTGGAGACGTTCCTTTTATTCTTGCTTCATACTGCACAAATGGCTCCACCAGAAACTTTAATCTGTTTAACAATCTGGAACTGTTCAGCTTGCAAAATTATGGCCCAGTATCTAAAAGCAGACATTTATCCTAATGACATTGTGGATTAGTTTCCTGAAAAGTTTACTATCACCTGGGACAGTGGCTTCAAGTCCCATCTAGGATGCATGTCCCTTTGTTGCTCATACTCATTCTAGAAGTTATGCTTTTTTTCAATGCAGGTGACTGCCTTAATGGTATTGCAGAAAATCCATATATACCAAAACATACCTATTAAGTTTTAATTGCAATTTAATATCAGAGTGGCTACAAAATAACAATGTCTATTGCAATTGCTGATGGGTTTCTTGAAGTCCTTTCATCCTTGTCATCAAAAGGGTAATTTTCTGCTTTTTATATTTCTTTGGACACTGACTTTACTGACAATTTAGGTGCTTCAGACCAAAAAAACAATGTTTACCTTTAAATATAGAGCACAAGTGAGATTTAACTTATTTTTATTTAAAGATACTGCATTTTTTGGTATTAGAGTGTATATTTTCCCTATGCAACATTAAAGTTACATATATCTATACCAAATATTATTTAAGATAAATAAACAGGAATTATTTTACAATTTTGATAATATTGTACTGTACAACAATGGCATGAATTCATTGCAATATACACCTATGGATACATAAAACTGGGCAATAACACAAATGCACAATATAATTGATTACCTTATGATTAGAATATTACTTTTATTAGGTACTTTAGTATTGGGTGCAGTAGTTTAGTGGATTTAAAAAGTAACTAATTTAAAATTAATAAACCAAGTTAATTTACTTAGTCAACTCGATGCTAAAATCACTCAACTAAAAATAAAGCGCTTTGTACATGTGCTCCTGTGGCGCAATCGGTATGTGCGCGGTACTTATAAGACAGTATCTGTTGAGCAATCCTGAGGTTGTGAATTCAAGCCTCACCTGGAGCAAATGTAATTTTTTTTCTAATGTCAACAGTTAATGATTATCATCTGCTTCCTGAGCATCCTGATATGAAGGCAGAAAAAAAACACAAACATGACTGTTTTTAAGGTACCAGTACACACAGCTGCTTTGGTTCATATGCACTGTAAACATTACTTTAGTTAGTCAACAAAATGGAATGCAAAAGACTACCTCTTTATTGGTAAAAGAGTTGCATCAATCTGTTTTGCTGCAATGTAACATGAGGGTCCACACTATTAGGTCTGGATAGTACAATCACATTTCATGCTGGGATTTGAAAAGCAAAGATCACAAATAAACGGCTTTCCTATATCGCAACAATTAATGATTATACTAATGAAAAAATCAGTTTCACTCAAAGATGTTACTAAGCCCCAGTTGCCTAATGGATAAGACACTGGCCTCTTAAGCCAGGGATTGTGGGTTCAAGTCCCATCTGGGGAGATAGGTTTATTTCATTAAAATAATTTTGGAGACGTTCCTTTTATTCTTGCTTCATACTGCACAAATGGCTCCACCAGAAACTTTAATCTGTTTAACAATCTGGAACTGTTCAGCTTGCAAAATTATGGCCCAGTATCTAAAAGCAGACATTTATCCTAATGACATTGTGGATTAGTTTCCTGAAAAGTTTACTATCACCTGGGACAGGGGCTTCAAGTCCCATCTAGGATGCATGTCCCTTTGTTGCTCATACTCATTCTAGAAGTTATGCTTTTTTTCAATGCAGGTGACTGTCTTAATGGTATTGCAGAAAATCCATATATACCAAAACATACCTATTAAGTTTTAATTGCAATTTAATATCAGAGTGGCTACAAAATAACAATGTCTATTGCAATTGCTGATGGGTTTCTTGAAGTCCTTTCATCCTTGTCATCAAAAGGGTAATTTTCTGCTTTTTATATTTCTTTGGACACTGACTTTACTGAGAATTTAGGTGCTACAGACCAAAAAAACAATGTTTACCTTTAAATATAGAGCACAAGTGAGATTTAACTTATTTTTATTTAAAGATACTGCATTTTTGGTAGTATAGTGTATATTTTCCCTATGCAACATTAAAGTTACATATATCTATACCAAATATTATTTAAGATAAATAAACAGGAATTATTTTACAATTTTGATAATATTGAACTGTACAACAATGGCATGAATTCATTGCAATATACACCTATGGATACATAAAACTGGGCAATAACACAAATGCACAATATAATTGATTACCTTATGATTAGAATATTACTTTTATTAGGTACTTTAGTATTGGGTGCAGTAGTTTAGTGGATTTAAAAAGTAACTAATTTAAAATCAATAAACCAAGTTAATTTACTTAGTCAACTCGAAGCTAAAATCACTCAACTAAAAATAATGCGCTTTGACCATGTCCTCCTGTGGCGCAATCGGTCTGTGCACAGGACTTATAAGACAGTATCTGTTGAGCAATGCTGAGGTTGTGAGTTCAAGCCTCACCTGGAGCAAATGTAATTTTTTTTCTAATGTCATCAGTTAATGATTATCATCTGCTTCCTGAACATCCTGATATGAAGGCAGAAAAAAACCACAAACATGACTGTTTTTAAGTACCAGTACACACAGCTGCTTTGGTTCATATGCACTGTAAACATTACTTTAGTTAGTCAACAAAATGGAATGCAAAAGACTACCTCTTTATTGGTAAAAGAGTTGCATCAATCTGTTTTGCTGCAATGTAACATGAGGGTCCACACTATTAGGTCTGGATAGTACAATCACATTTCATGCTGGGATTTGTAAAGCAAAGAACACATATAAACGGCTTTCCTATATCGCAACAATTAATGATTATACTAATGAAAAAATCAGTTTCACTCAAAGATGTTACTAAGCCCCAGTGGCCTAATGGATTGTGGGTTCAAGTCCCATCTGGGGTGATAGGCTTTATTTCATTAAAATAATATTGGAGATGTTCCTTTCATTCTTGCTTCATACTGCACAAATGGCTCCACCAGAAACTTTAATCTGCTTAACAATCTGGAACTGTTCAGCTTGCAAAATTATGGCCCAGTATCTAAAAGCAGACATTTATCCTAATGACATTGTGGATTAGTTTCCGGATAAGTTTACTATCACCTGGGACAGTGGCTTCAAGTCCCATCTAGGATGCATGTTCCTTTGTTGCTCATTCTCATTCTAGAAGTTATGCTTTTTTTCAATGCAGGTGACTGTCTTAATGGTATTGCAGAAAATCCATATATACCAAAACATACCTATTAAGTTTTAATTGCAATTTAATATCAGAGTGGCTACAAAATAACAATGTCTATTGCAATTGCTGATGGGTTTCTTGAAGTCCTTTCATCCTTGTCATCAAAAGGGTAATTTTCTGCTTTTTATATTTCTTTGGACACTGACTTTACTGACAATTTAGGTGCTACAGACCAAAAAAACAATGTTTACCTTTAAATATAGAGCACAAGTGAGATTTAACTTATTTTTAATTAAAGATACTGCACTTTTTGGTAATATAGTGTATATTTTCCATATGCAACATTAAAGTTACATATATCTATACAAATATTATTTAAGATAAATAAACACTAATTATTTTACAATTTTGATAATATTGAACTGTACAACAATGGCATGAATTCATTGCAATATACACCTATGGATACATAAAACTGGGCAATAACACAAATGCACAATATAATTGATTACCTTATGATTAGAATATTACTTTTATTAGGTACTTTAGTATTGGGTGCAGTAGTTTAGTGGATTTAAAAAGTAACTAATTTAAAATTAATAAACCAAGTTAATTTACTTAGTCAACTCGATGCTAAAATCACTCAACTAAAAATAATGCACTTTGACCATGTGCTCCTGTGGCGCAATCGGTCTGTGCGCAGGACTTATAAGACAGTATCGGTTGAGCAATGCTGAGGTTGTGAGTTCAAGCCTCACCTGGAGCAAATGTAATTTTTTTTCTTATGTCATCAGTTAATGATTATCATCTGCTTCCTGAACATCCTGATATGAAGGCAGAAAAAAAACACAAACATGACTGTTTTTAAGTACCAGTACACACAGCTGCTTTGGTTCATATGCACTGTAAACATTACTTTAGTTAGTCAACAAAATGGAATGCAAAAGACTACCTCTTAATTGGTAAAAGAGTTGCATCAATCTGTTTTGCTGCACTGTAACATGAGGGTCCACACTATTAGGTCTGGATAGTACAATCACATTTCATGCTGGGATTTGTAAAGCAAAGAAAACACATAAACGGCTTTCCTATATCGCAACAATTAATGATTATACTAATGAAAAAATCAGTTTCACTCAAAGATGTTACTAAGCCCCAGTGGCCTAATGGATTGTGGGTTCAAGTCCCATCTGGGGTGATAGGCTTTATTTCATTAAAATAATATTGGAGATGTTCCTTTCATTCTTGCTTCATACTGCACAAATGGCTCCACCAGAAACTTTAATCTGCTTAACAATCTGGAACTGTTCAGCTTGCAAAATTATGGCCCAGTATCTAAAAGCAGACATTTATCCTAATGACATTGTGGATTAGTTTCCGGATAAGTTTACTATCACCTGGGACAGTGGCTTCAAGTCCCATCTAGGATGCATGTTCCTTTGTTGCTCATTCTCATTCTAGAAGTTATGCTTTTTTTCAATGCAGGTGACTGTCTTAATGGTATTGCAGAAAATCCATATATACCAAAACATACCTATTAAGTTTTAATTGCAATTTAATATCAGAGTGGCTACAAAATAACAATGTCTATTGCAATTGCTGATGGGTTTCTTGAAGTCCTTTCATCCTTGTCATCAAAAGGGTAATTTTCTGCTTTTTATATTTCTTTGGACACTGACTTTACTGACAATTTAGGTGCTACAGACCAAAAAAACAATGTTTACCTTTAAATATAGAGCACAAGTGAGATTTAACTTATTTTTAATTAAAGATACTGCACTTTTTGGTAATATAGTGTATATTTTCCATATGCAACATTAAAGTTACATATATCTATACAAATATTATTTAAGATAAATAAACACTAATTATTTTACAATTTTGATAATATTGAACTGTACAACAATGGCATGAATTCATTGCAATATACACCTATGGATACATAAAACTGGGCAATAACACAAATGCACAATATAATTGATTACCTTATGATTAGAATATTACTTTTATTAGGTACTTTAGTATTGGGTGCAGTAGTTTAGTGGATTTAAAAAGTAACTAATTTAAAATTAATAAACCAAGTTAATTTACTTAGTCAACTCGATGCTAAAATCACTCAACTAAAAATAATGCGCTTTGACCATTTGCTCCTGTGGCGCAATCGGTCTGTGCGCAGGACTTATAAGACAGTATCGGTTGAGCAATGCTGAGGTTGTGAGTTCAAGCCTCACCTGGAGCAAATGTAATTTTTTTTCTTATGTCATCAGTTAATGATTATCATCTGCTTCCTGAACATCCTGATATGAAGGCAGAAAAAAAACACAAACATGACTGTTTTTAAGTACCAGTACACACAGCTGCTTTGGTTCATATGCACTGTAAACATTACTTTAGTTAGTCAACAAAATGGAATGCAAAAGACTACCTTGGTAAAAGAGTTGCATCAATCTGTTTTGCTGCAATGAAACATGAGGGTCTACACTATTAGGTCTGGATAGTACAATCACATTTCATGCTGGGATTTGAAAAGCAAAGAACACAAATAAACGGCTTTCCTATATCGCAACAATTAATGATTATACTAATGAAAAAATCAGTTTCACTCAAAGATGTTACTAAGCCCCAGTGGCCTAAAGGATAAGACACTGGCCTCCTAAGCCAGGGATTGTGGGTTCAAGTCCCATCTGGGGAGATAGGTTTATTTCATTAAAATAATATTGGAGATGTTCCTTTCATACTGCACAAATGGCTCCACCAGAAACTTTAATCTGCTTAACAATCTGGAACTGTTCATCTTGCAAAATTATGGCCCAGTATCTAAAAGCAGACATTTATCCTAATGACATTGTGGATTAGTTTTCTGAAAAGTTTACTATCACCTGGGACAGTGGCTTCAAGTCCCATCTAGGATGCATGTTCCTTTGTTGCTCATACTCATTCTAGAAGTTATGCTTTTTTTCAATGCAGGTGACTGTCTTAATGGTATTGCAGAAAATCCATATATACCAAAACATACCTATTAAGTTTTAATTGCAATTTAATATCAGAGTGGCTACAAAATAACAATGTCTATTGCAATTGCTGATGGGTTTCTTGAAGTCCTTTCATCCTTGTCATCAAAAGGGTAATTTTCTGCTTTTTATATTTCTTTGGACACTGACTTTACTGACAATTTAGGTGCTACAGACCAAAAAAACAATGTTTACCTTTAAATATAGAGCACAAGTGAGATTTAACTTATTTTTAATTAAAGATACTGCACTTTTTGGTAATATAGTGTATATTTTCCATATGCAACATTAAAGTTACATATATCTATACCAAATATTATTTAAGATAAATAAACACTAATTATTTTACAATTTTGATAATATTGAACTGTACAACAATGGCATGAATTCATTGCAATATACACCTATGGATACATAAAACTGGGCAATAACACAAATGCACAATATAATTGATTACCTTATGATTAGAATATTACTTTTATTAGGTACTTTAGTATTATGTGCAGTAGTTTAGTGGATTTAAAAAGTAACTAATTTAAAATTAATAAACCAAGTTAATTTACTTAGTCAACTCGATGCTAAAATCACTCAACTAAAAATAATGCGCTTTGACCATGTCCTCCTGTGGCGCAATCGGTCTGTGCGCTGGACTTATAAGACAGTATCTGTTGAGCAATGCTGAGGTTGTGAGTTCAAGCCTCACCTGGAGCAAATGTAATTTTTTTTCTAATGTCATCAGTTAATGATTATCATCTGCTTCCTGAACATCCTGATATGAAGGCAGAAAAAAAACACAAACATGACTGTTTTTAAGGTACCAGTACACACAGCTGCTTTGGTTCATATGCACTGTAAACATTACTTTAGTTAGTCAACAAAATGGAATGCAAAAGACTACCTCTTTATTGGTAAAAGAGTTGCATCAATCTGTTTTGCTGCAATGTAACATGAGGGTCCACACTATTAGGTCTGGATAGTACAATCACATTTCATGTTGGGATTTGTAAAGCAAAGAACACAAATAAACGGCTTTCCTATATCGCAACAATTAATGATTATACTAATGAAAAAATCAGTTTCACTCAAAGATGTTACTAAGCCCCAGTGGCCTAATGGATTGTGGGTTCAAGTCCCATCTGGGGTGATAGGCTTTATTTCATTAAAATAATATTGGAGATGTTCCTTTCATTCTTGCTTCATACTGCACAAATGGCTCCACCAGAAACTTTAATCTGCTTAACAATCTGGAACTGTTCAGCTTGCAAAATTATGGCCCAGTATCTAAAAGCAGACATTTATCCTAATGACATTGTGGATTAGTTTCTGGATAAGTTTACTATCACCTGGGACAGTGGCTTCAAGTCCCATCTAGGATGCATGTTCCTTTGTTGCTCATTCTCATTCTAGAAGTTATGCTTTTTTTCAATGCAGGTGACTGTCTTAATGGTATTGCAGAAAATCCATATATACCAAAACATACCTATTAAGTTTTAATTGCAATTTAATATCAGAGTGGCTACAAAATAACAATTTCTATTGCAATTGCTGATGGGTTTCTTGAAGTCCTTTCATCCATGTCATCAAAAGGGTAATTTTCTGCCTTTTATATTTCTTTGGACACTGACTTTACTGACAATTTAGGTGCTTCAGACCAAAAAAACAATGTTTACCTTTAAATATAGAGCACAAGTGAGATTTAACTTATTTTTATTTAAAGATACTGCATTTTTTGGTATTAGAGTGTATATTTTCCCTATGCAACATTAAAGTTACATATATCTATACCAAATATTATTTAAGATAAATAAACAGGAATTATTTTACAATTTTGATAATATTGTACTGTACAACAATGGCATGAATTCATTGCAATATACACCTATGGATACATAAAACTGGGCAATAACACAAATGCACAATATAATTGATTACCTTATGATTAGAATATTACTTTTATTAGGTACTTTAGTATTGGGTGCAGTAGTTTAGTGGATTTAAAAAGTAACTAATTTAAAATTAATAAACCAAGTTAATTTACTTAGTCAACTCGATGCTAAAATCACTCAACTAAAAATAAAGCGCTTTGTCCATGTGCTCCTGTGGCGCAATCGGTCTGTGCGCTGGACTTATAAGACAGTATCTGTTGAGCAATGCTGAGGTTGTGAGTTCAAGCCTCACCTGGAGCAAATGTAATTTTTTTTCTAATGTCATCAGTTAATGATTATCATCTGCTTCCTGAGCATCCTGATATGAAGGCAGAAAAAAAACACAAACATGACTGTTTTTAAGGTACCAGTACACACAGCTGCTTTGGTTCATATGCACTGTAAACATTACTTTAGTTAGTCAACAAAATGGAATGCAAAAGACTACCTCTTTATTGGTAAAAGAGTTGCATCAATCTGTTTTGCTGCAATGTAACATGAGGGTCCACACTATTAGGTCTGGATAGTACAATCACATTTCATGTTGGGATTTGTAAAGCAAAGAACACAAATAAACGGCTTTCCTATATCGCAACAATTAATGATTATACTAATGAAAAAATCAGTTTCACTCAAAGATGTTACTAAGCCCCAGTGGCCTAATGGATTGTGGGTTCAAGTCCCATCTGGGGTGATAGGCTTTATTTCATTAAAATAATATTGGAGATGTTCCTTTCATTCTTGCTTCATACTGCACAAATGGCTCCACCAGAAACTTTAATCTGCTTAACAATCTGGAACTGTTCAGCTTGCAAAATTATGGCCCAGTATCTAAAAGCAGACATTTATCCTAATGACATTGTGGATTAGTTTCTGGATAAGTTTACTATCACCTGGGACAGTGGCTTCAAGTCCCATCTAGGATGCATGTTCCTTTGTTGCTCATTCTCATTCTAGAAGTTATGCTTTTTTTCAATGCAGGTGACTGTCTTAATGGTATTGCAGAAAATCCATATATACCAAAACATACCTATTAAGTTTTAATTGCAATTTAATATCAGAGTGGCTACAAAATAACAATTTCTATTGCAATTGCTGATGGGTTTCTTGAAGTCCTTTCATCCATGTCATCAAAAGGGTAATTTTCTGCCTTTTATATTTCTTTGGACACTGACTTTACTGACAATTTAGGTGCTTCAGACCAAAAAAACAATGTTTACCTTTAAATATAGAGCACAAGTGAGATTTAACTTATTTTTATTTAAAGATACTGCATTTTTTGGTATTAGAGTGTATATTTTCCCTATGCAACATTAAAGTTACATATATCTATACCAAATATTATTTAAGATAAATAAACAGGAATTATTTTACAATTTTGATAATATTGTACTGTACAACAATGGCATGAATTCATTGCAATATACACCTATGGATACATAAAACTGGGCAATAACACAAATGCACAATATAATTGATTACCTTATGATTAGAATATTACTTTTATTAGGTACTTTAGTATTGGGTGCAGTAGTTTAGTGGATTTAAAAAGTAACTAATTTAAAATTAATAAACCAAGTTAATTTACTTAGTCAACTCGATGCTAAAATCACTCAACTAAAAATAAAGCGCTTTGTCCATGTGCTCCTGTGGCGCAATCGGTCTGTGCGCTGTACTTATAAGACAGTATCTGTTGAGCAATCCTGAGGTTGTGAATTCAAGCCTCACCTGGAGCAAATGTAATTTTTTTTCTAATGTCAACAGTTAATGATTATCATCTGCTTCCTGAGCATCCTGATAGGAAGGCAGAAAAAAAACACAAACATGACTGTTTTTAAGGTACCAGTACACACAGCTGCTTTGGTTCATATGCACTGTAAACATTACTTTAGTTAGTCAACAAAATGGAATGCAAAAGACTACCTCTTTATTGGTAAAAGAGTTGCATCAATCTGTTTTGCTGCAATGTAACATGAGGGTCCACACTATTAGGTCTGGATAGTACAATCACATTTCATGCTGGGATTTGAAAAGCAAAGAACACAAATAAACGGCTTTCCTATATCGCAACAATTAATGATTATACTAATGAAAAAATCAGTTTCACTCAAAGATGTTACTAAGCCCCAGTTGCCTAATGGATAAGACACTGGCCTCCTAAGCCAGGTATTGTGGGTTCAAGTCCCATCTGGGGTGATAGGCTTTATTTCATTAAAATAATATTGGAGATGTTCCTTTCATTCTTGCTTCATACTGCACAAATGGCTCCACCAGAAACTTTAATCTGCTTAACAATCTGGAACTGTTCAGCTTGCAAAATTATGGCCCAGTATCTAAAAGCAGACATTTATCCTAATGACATTGTGGATTAGTTTCCAGATAAGTTTACTATCACCTGGGACAGTGGCTTCAAGTCCCATCTAGGATGCATGTTCCTTTGTTGCTCATTCTCATTCTAGAAGTTATGCTTTTTTTCAATGCAGGTGACTGTCTTAATGGTATTGCAGAAAATCCATATATACCAAAACATACCTATTAAGTTTTAATTGCAATTTAATATCAGAGTGGCTACAAAATAACAATGTCTATTGCAATTGCTGATGGGTTTCTTGAAGTCCTTTCATCCTTGTCATCAAAAGGGTAATTTTCTGCTTTTTATATTTCTTTGGACACTGACTTTACTGACAATTTAAGTGCTACAGACCAAAAAAACAATGTTTACCTTTAAATATAGAGCACAAGTGAGATTTAACTTATTTTTAATTAAAGATACTGCACTTTTTGGTAATATAGTGTATATTTTCCATATGCAACATTAAAGTTACATATATCTATACAAATATTATTTAAGATAAATAAACACTAATTATTTTACAATTTTGATAATATTGAACTGTACAACAATGGCATGAATTCATTGCAATATACACCTATGGATACATAAAACTGGGCAATAACACAAATGCACAATATAATTGATTACCTTATGATTAGAATATTACTTTTATTAGGTACTTTAGTATTGGGTGCAGTAGTTTAGTGGATTTAAAAAGTAACTAATTTAAAATTAATAAACCAAGTTAATTTACTTAGTCAACTCGATGCTAAAATCACTCAACTAAAAATAATGCACTTTGACCATGTGCTCCTGTGGCGCAATCGGTCTGTGCGCAGGACTTATAAGACAGTATCGGTTGAGCAATGCTGAGGTTGTGAGTTCAAGCCTCACCTGGAGCAAATGTAATTTTTTTTCTTATGTCATCAGTTAATGATTATCATCTGCTTCCTGAACATCCTGATATGAAGGCAGAAAAAAAACACAAACATGACTGTTTTTAAGTACCAGTACACACAGCTGCTTTGGTTCATATGCACTGTAAACATTACTTTAGTTAGTCAACAAAATGGAATGCAAAAGACTACCTCTTTATTGGTAAAAGAGTTGCATCAATCTGTTTTGCTGCACTGTAACATGAGGGTCCACACTATTAGGTCTGGATAGTACAATCACATTTCATGCTGGGATTTGTAAAGCAAAGAAAACACATAAACGGCTTTCCTATATCGCAACAATTAATGATTATACTAATGAAAAAATCAGTTTCACTCAAAGATGTTACTAAGCCCCAGTGGCCTAATGGATATGGCACTGGCCTCCTAAGCCAGGGATTGTGGGTTCAAGTCCCATCTGGGGTGATAGGCTTTATTTCATTAAAATAATTTTGGAGATGTTCCTTTTATTCTTGCTTCATACTGCACAAATGGCTCCACCAGAAATTTTTATCTGCTTATCAATCCGGAACTGTTCAGCTTGCAAAATTATGGCCCAGTATCTAAAAGCAGACATTTATCCTAATGACATTGTGGATTAGTTTTCTGAAAAGTTTACTATCACCTGGGACAGTGGCTTCAAGTGCCATCTAGGATGCATGTTCCTTTGTTGCTCATTCTCATTCTAGAAGTTATGCTTTTTTTCAATTCAGGTGACTGTCTTAATGGTATTGCAGAAAATCCATATATACCAAAACATACCTATTAAGTTTTAATTGCAATTTAATATCAGAGTGGCTACAAAATAACAATTTCTATTGCAATTGCTGATGGGTTTCTTGAAGTCCTTTCATCCATGTCATCAAAAGGGTAATTTTCTGCCTTTTATATTTCTTTGGACACTGACTTTACTGACAATTTAGTTGCTTCAGACCAAAAAAACAATGTTTACCTTTAAATATAGAGCACAAGTGAGATTTAACTTATTTTTATTTAAAGATACTGCATTTTTTGGTATTAGAGTGTATATTTTCCCTATGCAACATTAAAGTTACATATATCTATACCAAATATTATTTAAGATAAATAAACAGGAATTATTTTACAATTTTGATAATATTGTACTGTACAACAATGGCATGAATTCATTGCAATATACACCTATGGATACATAAAACTGGGCAATAACACAAATGCACAATATAATTGATTACCTTATGATTAGAATATTACCTTTATTAGGTACTTTAGTATTGGGTGCAGTAGTTTAGTGGATTTAAAAAGTAACTAATTTAAAATTAATAAACCAAGTTCATTTACTTAGTCAACTCGATGCTAAAATCACTCAACTAAAAATAAAGCGCTTTGTCCATGTGCTCCTGTGGCGCAATCGGTCTGTGCGCGGTACTTATAAGACAGTATCTGTTGAGCAATCCTGAAGTTGTGAATTCAAGCCTCACCTGGAGCAAATGTAAATTTTTTTCTAATGTCAACAGTTAATGATTATCATCTGATTCCTGAGCATCCTGATATGAAGGCAGAAAAAAAACACAAACATGACTGTTTTTAAGTACCAGTACACACAGCTGCTTTGGTTCATATGCACTGTAAACATTACTTTAGTTAGTCAACAAAATGGAATGCAAAAGACTACCTCTTTATTGGTAAAAGAGTTGCATCAATCTGTTTTGCTGCACTGTAACATGAGGGTCCACACTATTAGGTCTGGATAGTACAATCACATTTCATGCTGGGATTTGTAAAGCAAAGAACACAAATAAACGGCTTTCCTATATCGCAACAATTAATGATTATACTAATGAAAAAATCAGTTTCACTCAAAGATGTTACTAAGCCCCAGTGGCCTAATGGATAAGGCACTGGCCTCCTAAGCCAGGGATTGTGGGTTCAAGTCCCATCTGGGGAGACAGGTTTATTTCATTAAAATAATTTTGGAGATGTTCCTTTTATTCTTGCTTCATACTGCACAAATGGCTCCACCAGAAACTTTTATCTGCTTATCAATCCGAAACTGTTCAGCTTGCAAAATTATGGCCCAGTATCTAAAAGCAGACATTTATCCTAATGACATTGTGGATTAGTTTTCTGAAAAGTTTACTATCACCTGGGACAGTGGCTTCAAGTCCCATCTAGGATGCATGTTCCTTTGTTGCTCATTCTCATTCTAGAAGTTATGCTTTTTTTCAATTCAGGTGACTGTCTTAATGGTATTGCAGAAAATCCATATATACCAAAACATACCTATTAAGTTTTAATTGCAATTTAATATCAGAGTGGCTACAAAATAACAATTTCTATTGCAATTGCTGATGGGTTTCTTGAAGTCCTTTCATCCATGTCATCAAAAGGGTAATTTTCTGCCTTTTATATTTCTTTGGACACTGACTTTACTGACAATTTAGGTGCTTCAGACCAAAAAAACAATGTTTACCTTTAAATATAGAGCACAAGTGAGATTTAACTTATTTTTATTTAAAGATACTGCATTTTTTGGTATTAGAGTGTATATTTTCCCTATGCAACATTAAAGTTACATATATCTATACCAAATATTATTTAAGATAAATAAACAGGAATTATTTTACAATTTTGATAATATTGTACTGTACAACAATGGCATGAATTCATTGCAATATACACCTATGGATACATAAAACAGGGCAATAACACAAATGCACAATATAATTGATTACCTTATGATTAGAATATTACTTTTATTAGGTACTTTAGTATTGGGTGCAGTAGTTTAGTGGATTTAAAAAGTAACTAATTAAAAATTAATAAACCAAGTTAATTTACTTAGTCAACTCGATGCTAAAATCACTCAACTAAAAATAAAGCGCTTTGTCCATGTGCTCCTGTGGCGCAATCGGTCTGTGCGCGGTACTTATAAGACAGTATCTGTTGAGCAATCCTGAGGTTGTGAATTCAAGCCTCACCTGGAGCAAATGTAATTTTTTTTCTAATGTCAACAGTTAATGATTATCATCTGCTTCCTGAGCATCCTGATATGAAGGCAGAAAAAAAACACAAACATGACTGTTTTTAAGGTACCAGTACACACAGCTGCTTTGGTTCATATGCACTGTAAACATTACTTTAGTTAGTCAACAAAATGGAATGCAAAAGACTACCTCTTTATTGGTAAAAGAGTTGCATCAATCTGTTTTGCTGCAATGTAACATGAGGGTCCACACTATTAGGTCTGGATAGTACAATCACATTTCATGCTGGGATTTGAAAAGCAAAGAACACAAATAAACGGCTTTCCTATATCGCAACAATTAATGATTATACTAATGAAAAAATCAGTTTCACTCAAAGATGTTACTAAGCCCCAGTGGCCTAATGGATAAGGCACTGGCCTTCTAAGCCAGGGATTGTGGGTTCAAGTCCCATCTGGGGAGACAGGTTTATTTCATTAAAATAATTTTGGAGATGTTCCTTTTATTCTTGCTTCATACTGCACAAATGGCTCCACCAAAAAAATTTTTATCTGCTTATCAATCCGGAACTGTTCAGCTTGCAAAATTATGGCCCAGTATCTAAAAGCAGACATTTATCCTAATGACATTGTGGATTAGTTTTCTGAAAAGTTTACTATCACCTGGGACAGTGGCTTCAAGTCCCATCTAGGATGCATGTTCCTTTGTTGCTCATTCTCATTCTAGAAGTTATGCTTTTTTTCAATTCAGGTGACTGTCTTAATGGTATTGCAGAAAATCCATATATACCAAAACATACCTATTAAGTTTTAATTGCAATTTAATATCAGAGTGGCTACAAAATAACAATTTCTATTGCAATTGCTGATGGGTTTCTTGAAGTCCTTTCATCCATGTCATCAAAAGGGTAATTTTCTGCCTTTTATATTTCTGTGGACACTGACTTTACTGACAATTTAGGTGCTTCAGACCAAAAAAACAATGTTTACCTTTAAATATAGAGCACAAGTGAGATTTAACTTATTTTTATTTAAAGATACTGCATTTTTTGGTATTAGAGTGTATATTTTCCCTATGCAACATTAAAGTTACATATATCTATACCAAATATTATTTAAGATAAATAAACAGGAATTATTTTACAATTTTGATAATATTGTACTGTACAACAATGGCATGAATTCATTGCAATATACACCTATGGATACATAAAACTGGGCAATAACACAAATGCACAATATAATTGATTACCTTATGATTAGAATATTACCTTTATTAGGTACTTTAGTATTGGGTGCAGTAGTTTAGTGGATTTAAAAAGTAACTAATTTAAAATTAATAAACCAAGTTAATTTACTTAGTCAACTCGATGCTAAAATCACTCAACTAAAAATAAAGCGCTTTGTCCATGTGCTCCTGTGGCGCAATCGGTCTGTGCGCGGTACTTATAAGACAGTATCTGTTGAGCAATCCTGAAGTTGTGAATTCAAGCCTCACCTGGAGCAAATGTAAATTTTTTTCTAATGTCAACAGTTAATGATTATCATCTGATTCCTGAGCATCCTGATATGAAGGCAGAAAAAAAACACAAACATGACTGTTTTTAAGTACCAGTACACACAGCTGCTTTGGTTCATATGCACTGTAAACATTACTTTAGTTAGTCAACAAAATGGAATGCAAAAGACTACCTCTTTATTGGTAAAAGAGTTGCATCAATCTGTTTTGCTGCACTGTAACATGAGGGTCCACACTATTAGGTCTGGATAGTACAATCACATTTCATGCTGGGATTTGTAAAGCAAAGAACACAAATAAACGGCTTTCCTATATCGCAACAATTAATGATTATACTAATGAAAAAATCAGTTTCACTCAAAGATGTTACTAAGCCCCAGTGGCCTAATGGATAAGGCACTGGCCTCCTAAGCCAGGGATTGTGGGTTCAAGTCCCATCTGGGGAGACAGGTTTATTTCATTAAAATAATTTTGGAGATGTTCCTTTTATTCTTGCTTCATACTGCACAAATGGCTCCACCAGAAACTTTTATCTGCTTATCAATCCGAAACTGTTCAGCTTGCAAAATTATGGCCCAGTATCTAAAAGCAGACATTTATCCTAATGACATTGTGGATTAGTTTTCTGAAAAGTTTACTATCACCTGGGACAGTGGCTTCAAGTCCCATCTAGGATGCATGTTCCTTTGTTGCTCATTCTCATTCTAGAAGTTATGCTTTTTTTCAATTCAGGTGACTGTCTTAATGGTATTGCAGAAAATCCATATATACCAAAACATACCTATTAAGTTTTAATTGCAATTTAATATCAGAGTGGCTACAAAATAACAATTTCTATTGCAATTGCTGATGGGTTTCTTGAAGTCCTTTCATCCATGTCATCAAAAGGGTAATTTTCTGCCTTTTATATTTCTTTGGACACTGACTTTACTGACAATTTAGGTGCTGCAGACCAAAAAAACAATGTTTACCTTTAAATATAGAGCACAAGTGAGATTTAACTTATTTTTATTTAAAGATACTGCATTTTTTGGTATTAGAGTGTATATTTTCCCTATGCAACATTAAAGTTACATATATCTATACCAAATATTATTTAAGATAAATAAACAGGAATTATTTTACAATTTTGATAATATTGTACTGTACAACAATGGCATGAATTCATTGCAATATACACCTATGGATACATAAAACTGGGCAATAACACAAATGCACAATATAATTGATTACCTTATGATTAGAATATTACTTTTATTAGGTACTTTAGTATTGGGTGCAGTAGTTTAGTGGATTTAAAAAGTAACTAATTAAAAATTAATAAACCAAGTTAATTTACTTAGTCAACTCGATGCTAAAATCACTCAACTAAAAATAAAGCGCTTTGTCCATGTGCTCCTGTGGCGCAATCGGTCTGTGCGCGGTACTTATAAGACAGTATCTGTTGAGCAATCCTGAGGATGTGAATTCAAGCCTCACCTGGAGCAAATGTAATTTTTTTTCTAATGTCAACAGTTAATGATTATCATCTGCTTCCTGAGCATCCTGATATGAAGGCAGAAAAAAAACACAAACATGACTGTTTTTAAGGTACCAGTACACACAGCTGCTTTGGTTCATATGCACTGTAAACATTACTTTAGTTAGTCAACAAAATGGAATGCAAAAGACTACCTCTTTATTGGTAAAAGAGTTGCATCAATCTGTTTTGCTGCAATGTAACATGAGGGTCCACACTATTAGGTCTGGATAGTACAATCACATTTCATGCTGGGATTTGAAAAGCAAAGAACACAAATAAACGGCTTTCCTATATCGCAACAATTAATGATTATACTAATGAAAAAATCAGTTTCACTCAAAGATGTTACTAAGCCCCAGTTGCCTAATGGATAAGACACTGGCCTCCTAAGCCAGGGATTGTGGGTTCAAGTCCCATCTGGGGAGACAGGTTTATTTCATTAAAATAATTTTGGAGATGTTCCTTTTATTCTTGCTTCATACTGCACAAATGGCTCCACCAGAAACTTTTATCTGCTTATCAATCCGGAACTGTTCAGCTTGCAAAATTATGGCCCAGTATCTAAAAGCAGACATTTATCCTAATGACATTGTGGATTAGTTTTCTGAAAAGTTTACTATCACCTGGGACAGTGGCTTCAAGTCCCATCTAGGATGCATGTTCCTTTGTTGCTCATTCTCATTCTAGAAGTTATGCTTTTTTTCAATTCAGGTGACTGTCTTAATGGTATTGCAGAAAATCCATATATACCAAAACATACCTATTAAGTTTTAATTGCAATTTAATATCAGAGTGGCTACAAAATAACAATTTCTATTGCAATTGCTGATGGGTTTCTTGAAGTCCTTTCATCCATGTCATCAAAAGGGTAATTTTCTGCCTTTTATATTTCTTTGGACACTGACTTTACTGACAATTTAGGTGCTTCAGACCAAAAAAACAATGTTTACCTTTAAATATAGAGCACAAGTGAGATTTAACTTATTTTTATTTAAAGATACTGCATTTTTTGGTATTAGAGTGTATATTTTCCCTATGCAACATTAAAGTTACATATATCTATACCAAATATTATTTAATATAAATAAACACTAATTATTTTACAATTTTGATAATATTCTACTGTACAACAATGGCATGAATTCATTGCAATATACACCTATGGATACATAAAACTGGGCAATAACACAAATGCACAATATAATTGATTACCTTATGATTAGAATATTACTTTTATTAGGTACTTTAGTATTGGGTGCAGTAGTTTAGTGGATTTAAAAAGTAACTAATTTAAAATTAATAAACCAAGTTAATTTACTTAGTCAACTCGATGCTAAAATCACTCAACTAAAAATAAAGCGCTTTGTCCATGTGCTCCTGTGGCGCAATCGGTCTGTGCGCGGTACTTATAAGACAGTATCTGTTGAGCAATCATGAGGTTGTGAATTCAAGCCTCACCTGGAGCAAATGTAATTTTTTTTCTAATGTCAACAGTTAATGATTATCATCTGCTTCCTGAGCATCCTGATATGAAGGCAGAAAAAAAACACAAACATGACTGTTTTTAAGTACCAGTACACACAGCTGCTTTGGTTCATATGCACTGTAAACATTACTTTAGTTAGTCAACAAAATGGAATGCAAAAGACTACCTCTTTATTGGTAAAAGAGTTGCATCAATCTGTTTTGCTGCACTGTAACATGAGGGTCCACACTATTAGGTCTGGATAGTACAATCACATTTCATGCTGGGATTTGTAAAGCAAAGAACACAAATAAACGGCTTTCCTATATCGCAACAATTAATGATTATACTAATGAAAAAATCAGTTTCACTCAAAGATGTTACTAAGCCCCAGTGGCCTAATGGATAAGATACTGGCCTCCTAAGCCAGGGATTGTGGGTTCAAGTCCCATCTGGGGTGAAAGGCTTTATTTCATTAAAATAATTTTGGAGATGTTCCTTTTATTCTTGCTTCATACTGCACAAATGGCTCCACCAGAAACTTTTATCTGCTTATCAATCCGGAACTGTTCAGCTTGCAAAATTATGGCCCAGTATCTAAAAGCAGACATTTATCCTAATGACATTGTGGATTAGTTTTCTGAAAAGTTTACTATCACCTGGGACAGTGGCTTCAAGTCCCATCTAGGATGCATGTTCCTTTGTTGCTCATTCTCATTCTAGAAGTTATGCTTTTTTTCAATTCAGGTGACTGTCTTAATGGTATTGCAGAAAATCCATATATACCAAAACATACCTATTAAGTTTTAATTGCAATTTAATATCAGAGTGGCTACAAAATAACAATTTCTATTGCAATTGCTGATGGGTTTCTTGAAGTCCTTTCATCCATGTCATCAAAAGGGTAATTTTCTGCCTTTTATATTTCTTTGGACACTGACTTTACTGACAATTTAGGTGCTACAGACCAAAAAAACAATGTTTACCTTTAAATATAGAGCACAAGTGAGATTTAACTTATTTTTAATTAAAGATACTGCACTTTTTGGTAATATAGTGTATATTTTCCATATGCAACATTAAAGTTACATATATCTATACCAAATATTATTTAAGATAAATAAACACTAATTATTTTACAATGTTGATAATATTGAGCTGTACAACAATGGCATGAATTCATTGCAATATACACCTATGGATACATAAAACTGGGCAATAACACAAATGCACAATATAATTGATTACCTTATGATTAGAATATTACTTTTATTAGGTACTTTAGTATTGGGTGCAGTAGTTTAGTGGATTTAAAAAGTAACTAATTTAAAATTAATAAACCAAGTTAATTTACTTAGTCAACTCGATGCTAAAATCACTCAACTAAAAATAATGCGCTTTGACCATGTGCTCCTGTGGCGCAATCGGTCTGTGCGCAGGACTTATAAGACAGTATCGGTTGAGCAATGCTGAGGTTGTGAGTTCAAGCCTCACCTGGAGCAAATGTAATTTTTTTTCTTATGTCATCAGTTAATGATTATCATCTGCTTCCTGAACATCCTGATATGAAGGCAGAAAAAAAACACAAACATGACTGTTTTTAAGTACCAGTACACACAGCTGCTTTGGTTCTTATGCACTGTAAACATTACTTTAGTTAGTCAACAAAATGGAATGCAAAAGACTACCTCTTTATTGGTAAAAGAGTTGCATCAATCTGTTTTGCTGCAATGTAACATGAGGGTCCACACTATTAGGTCTGGATAGTACAATCACATTTCATGCTGGGATTTGTAAAGCAAAGAACACAAATAAACGGCTTTCCTGTATCGCAACAATTAATGATTATACTAATGAAAAAATCAGTTTCACTCAAAGATGTTACTAAGCACCAGTTGCCTAATGGATAAGACACTGGCCTCTTAAGCGAGGGATTGTGGGTTCAAGTCCCATCTGGGGAGATAGGTTTATTTCATTAAAATAATTTTGGAGACGTTCCTTTTATTCTTGCTTCATACTGCACAAATGGCTCCACCAGAAACTTTAATCTGTTTAACAATCTGGAACTGTTCAGCTTGCAAAATTATGGCCCAGTATCTAAAAGCAGACATTTATCCTAATGACATTGTGGATTAGTTTCCTGAAAAGTTTACTATCACCTCGGACAGTGGCTTCAAGTCCCATCTAGGATGCATGTCCCTTTGTTGCTCATACTCATTCTAGAAGTTATGCTTTTTTTCAATGCAGGTGACTGTCTTAATGGTATTGCAGAAAATCCATATATACCAAAACATACCTATTAAGTTTTAATTGCAATTTAATATCAGAGTGGCTACAAAATAACAATGTCTATTGCAATTGCTGATGGGTTTCTTGAAGTCCTTTCATCCTTGTCATCAAAAGGGTAATTTTCTGCTTTTTATATTTCTTTGGACACTGACTTTACTGACAATTTAGGTGCTACAGACCAAAAAAACAATGTTTACCTTTAAATATAGAGCACAAGTGAGATTTAACTTATTTTAAATTAAAGATACTGCACTTTTTGGTAATATAGTGTATATTTTCCATATGCAACATTAAAGTTACATATATCTATACCAAATATTATTTAAGATAAATAAACACTAATTATTTTACAATTTTGATAATATTGAACTGTACAACAATGGCATGAATTCATTGCAATATACACCTATGGATACATAAAACTGGGCAATAACACAAATGCACAATATAATTGATTACCTTATGATTAGAATATTACTTTTATTAGGTACTTTAGTATTGGGTGCAGTAGTTTAGTGGATTTAAAAAGTAACTAATTTAAAATTAATAAACCAAGTTAATTTACTTAGTCAACTCGATGCTAAAATCACTCAACTAAAAATAAAGCGCTTTGTCAATGTGCTCCTGTGGCGCAATCGGTCTGTGCGCGGTACTTATAAGACAGTATCTGTTGAGCAATCCTGAGGTTGTGAATTCAAGCCTCACCTGGAGCAAATGTAATTTTTTTTCTAATGTCAACAGTTAATGATTATCATCTGCTTCCTGAGCATCCTGATATGAAGGCAGAAAAAAAACACAAACATGACTGTTTTTAAGGTACCAGTACACACAGCTGCTTTGGTTCATATGCACTGTAAACATTACTTTAGTTAGTCAACAAAATGGAATGCAAAAGACTACCTCTTTATTGGTAAAAGAGTTGCATCAATCTGTTTTGCTGCAATGTAACATGAGGGTCCACACTATTAGGTCTGGATAGTACAATCACATTTCATGCTGGGATTTGTAAAGCAAAGAACACAAATAAACGGCTTTCCTGTATCGCAACAATTAATGATTATACTAATGAAAAAATCAGTTTCACTCAAAGATGTTGCTAAGCCCCAGTGGCCTAATGGATATTGCACTGCCCTCCTAAGCCACGGATTGTGGGTTCAAGTCCCATCTGGGGTGATAGGCTTTATTTCATTAAAATAATTTTGGAGATGTTCCTTTTATTCTTGCTTCATACTGCACAAATGGCTCCACCAGAAACTTTTATCTGCTTATCAATCCGGAACTGTTCAGCTTGCAAAATTATGGCCCAGTATCTAAAAGCAGACATTTATCCTAATGACATTGTGGATTAATTTTCTGAAAAGTTTACTATCACCTGGGACAGTGGCTTCAAGTCCCATCTAGGATGCATGTTCCTTTGTTGCTCATTCTCATTCTAGAAGTTATGCTTTTTTTCAATTCAGGTGACTGTCTTAATGGTATTGCAGAAAATCCATATATACCAAAACATACCTATTAAGTTTTAATTGCAATTTAATATCAGAGTGGCTACAAAATAACAATTTCTATTGCAATTGCTGATGGGTTTCTTGAAGTCCTTTCATCCATGTCATCAAAAGGGTAATTTTCTGCCTTTTATATTTCTTTGGACACTGACTTTACTGACAATTTAGGTGCTTCAGACCAAAAAACAATGTTTACCTTTAAATATAGAGCACAAGTGAGATTTAACTTATTTTTATTTAAAGATACTGCATTTTTTGGTATTAGAGTGTATATTTTCCCTATGCAACATTAAAGTTACATATATCTATACCAAATATTATTTAAGATAAATAAACAGGAATTATTTTACAATTTTGATAATATTGTACTGTACAACAATGGCATGAATTCATTGCAATATACACCTATGGATACATAAAACTGGGCAATAACACAAATGCACAATATAATTGATTACCTTATGATTAGAATATTACTTTTATTAGGTACTTTAGTATTGGGTGCAGTAGTTTAGTGGATTTAAAAAGTAACTAATTTAAAATTAATAAACCAAGTTAATTTACTTAGTCAACTCGATGCTAAAATCACTCAACTAAAAATAAAGCGCTTTGTCCATGTGCTCCTGTGGCGCAATCGGTCTGTGCGCGGTACTTATAAGACAGTATCTGTTGAGCAATCCTGAGGTTGTGAATTCAAGCCTCACCTGGAGCAAATGTAATTTTTTTTCTAATGTCAACAGTTAATGATTATCATCTGCTTCCTGAGCATCCTGATATGAAGGCAGAAAAAAAACACAAACATGACTGTTTTTAAGGTACCAGTACACACAGCTGCTTTGGTTCATATGCACTGTAAACATTACTTTAGTTAGTCAACAAAATGGAATGCAAAAGACTACCTCTTTATTGGTAAAAGAGTTGCATCAATCTGTTTTGCTGCAATGTAACATGAGGGTCCACACTATTAGGTCTGGATAGTACAATCACATTTCATGCTGGGATTTGAAAAGCAAAGAACACAAATAAACGGCTTTCCTATATCGCAACAATTAATGATTATACTAATGAAAAAATCAGTTTCACTCAAAGATGTTACTAAGCCCCAGTTGCCTAATGGATAAGACACTGGCCTCTTAAGCCAGGGATTGTGGGTTCAAGTCCCATCTGGGGAGATAGGTTTATTTCATTAAAATAATTTTGGAGACGTTCCTTTTATTCTTGCTTCATACTGCACAAATGGCTCCACCAGAAACTTTAATCTGTTTAACAATCTGGAACTGTTCAGCTTGCAAAATTATGGCCCAGTATCTAAAAGCAGACATTTATCCTAATGACATTGTGGATTAGTTTCCTGAAAAGTTTACTATCACCTGGGACAGGGGCTTCAAGTCCCATCTAGGATGCATGTCCCTTTGTTGCTCATACTCATTCTAGAAGTTATGCTTTTTTTCAATGCAGGTGACTGTCTTAATGGTATTGCAGAAAATCCATATATACCAAAACATACCTATTAAGTTTTAATTGCAATTTAATATCAGAGTGGCTACAAAATAACAATGTCTATTGCAATTGCTGATGGGTTTCTTGAAGTCCTTTCATCCTTGTCATCAAAAGGGTAATTTTCTGCTTTTTATATTTCTTTGGACACTGACTTTACTGACAATTTAGGTGCTACAGACCAAAAAAACAATGTTTACCTTTAAATATAGAGCACAAGTGAGATTTAACTTATTTTTATTTAAAGATACTGCATTTTTGGTAGTATAGTGTATATTTTCCCTATGCAACATTAAAGTTACATATATCTATACCAAATATTATTTAAGATAAATAAACAGGAATTATTTTACAATTTTGATAATATTGAACTGTACAACAATGGCATGAATTCATTGCAATATACACCTATGGATACATAAAACTGGGCAATAACACAAATGCACAATATAATTGATTACCTTATGATTAGAATATTACTTTTATTAGGTACTTTAGTATTGGGTGCAGTAGTTTAGTGGATTTAAAAAGTAACTAATTTAAAATTAATAAACCAAGTTAATTTACTTAGTCAACTCGAAGCTAAAATCACTCAACTAAAAATAATGCGCTTTGACCATGTGCTCCTGTGGCGCAATCGGTCTGTGCACAGGACTTATAAGACAGTATCTGTTGAGCAATGCTGAGGTTGTGAGTTCAAGCCTCACCTGGAGCAAATGTAATTTTTTTTCTAATGTCATCAGTTAATGATTATCATCTGCTTCCTGAACATCCTGATATGAAGGCAGAAAAAAACCACAAACATGACTGTTTTTAAGTACCAGTACACACAGCTGCTTTGGTTCATATGCACTGTAAACATTACTTTAGTTAGTCAACAAAATGGAATGCAAAAGACTACCTCTTTATTGGTAAAAGAGTTGCATCAATCTGTTTTGCTGCACTGTAACATGAGGGTCCACACTATTAGGTCTGGATAGTACAATCACATTTCATGCTGGGATTTGTAAAGCAAAGAACACAAATAAACGGCTTTCCTATATCGCAACAATTAATGATTATACTAATGAAAAAATCAGTTTCACTCAAAGATGTTACTAAGCCCCAGTTGCCTAATGGATAAGACACTGGCCTCCTAAGCCAGGGATTGTGGGTTCAAGTCCCTTCTGGGGAGATATGTTTATTTCATTAAAATAATGTTGGAGATGTTCCTTTTATTCTTGCTTCATACTGCACAAATGGCTCCACCAGAAACTTTAATCTGCTTAACAATCTGGAACTGTTCAGCTTGCAAAATTATGGCCCAGTATCTAAAAGCAGACATTTATCCTAATGACATTGTGGATTAGTTTCCTGAAAAGTTTACTATCACCTGGGACAGTGGCTTCAAGTCCCATCTAGGATGCATGTCCCTTTGTTGCTCATACTCATTCTAGAAGTTATGCTTTTTTTCAATGCAGGTGACTGTCTTAATGGTATTGCAGAAAATCCATATATACCAAAACATACCTATTAAGTTTTAATTGCAATTTAATATCAGAGTGGCTACAAAATAACAATGTCTATTGCAATTGCTGATGGGTTTCTTGAAGTCCTTTCATCCTTGTCATCAAAAGGGTAATTTTCTGCTTTTTATATTTCTTTGGACACTGACTTTACTGACAATTTAGGTGCTACAGACCAAAAAAACAATGTTTACCTTTAAATATAGAGCACAAGTGAGATTTAACTTATTTTTATTTAAAGATACTGCATTTTTGGTAGTATAGTGTATATTTTCCCTATGCAACATTAAAGTTACATATATCTATACCAAATATTATTTAAGATAAATAAACAGGAATTATTTTACAATTTTGATAATATTGAACTGTACAACAATGGCATGAATTCATTGCAATATACACCTATGGATACATAAAACTGGGCAATAACACAAATGCACAATATAATTGATTACCTTATGATTAGAATATTACTTTTATTAGGTACTTTAGTATTGGGTGCAGTAGTTTAGTGGATTTAAAAAGTAACTAATTTAAAATTAATAAACCAAGTTAATTTACTTAGTCAACTCGAAGCTAAAATCACTCAACTAAAAATAATGCGCTTTGACCATGTGCTCCTGTGGCGCAATCGGTCTGTGCACAGGACTTATAAGACAGTATCTGTTGAGCAATCCTGAGGTTGTGAATTCAAGCCTCACCTGGAGCAAATGTAATTTTTTTTCTAATGTCATCAGTTAATGATTATCATCTGCTTCCTGAACATCCTGATATGAAGGCAGAAAAAAAACACAAACATGACTGTTTTTAAGTACCAGTACACACAGCTGCTTTGGTTCATATGCACTGTAAACATTACTTTAGTTAGTCAACAAAATGGAATGCAAAAGACTACCTCTTTATTGGTAAAAGAGTTGCATCAATCTGTTTTGCTGCACTGTAACATGAGGGTCCACACTATTAGGTCTGGATAGTACAATCACATTTCATGCTGGGATTTGTAAAGCAAAGAACACAAATAAACGGCTTTCCTGTATCGCAACAATTAATGATTATACTAATGAAAAAATCAGTTTCACTCAAAGATGTTACTAAGCCCCAGTGGCCTAATGGATGTGGCACTGGCCTCCTAAGCCAGGGATTGTGGGTTCAAGTCCCATCTGGGGTGATAGGCTTTATTTCATTAAAATAATTTTGGAGATGTTCCTTTTATTCTTGCTTCATACTGCACAAATGGCTCCACCAGAAACTTTTATCTGCTTATCAATCCGGAACTGTTCAGCTTGCAAAATTATGGCCCAGTATCTAAAAGCAGACATTTATCCTAATGACATTGTGGATTAGTTTTCTGAAAAGTTTACTATCACCTGGGACAGTGGCTTCAAGTCCCATCTAGGATGCATGTTCCTTTGTTGCTCATTCTCATTCTAGAAGTTATGCTTTTTTTCAATTCAGGTGACTGTCTTAATGGTATTGCAGAAAATCCATATATACCAAAACATACCTATTAAGTTTTAATTGCAATTTAATATCAGAGTGGCTACAAAATAACAATTTCTATTGCAATTGCTGATGGGTTTCTTGAAGTCCTTTCATCCATGTCATCAAAAGGGTAATTTTCTGCCTTTTATATTTCTTTGGACACTGACTTTACTGACAATTTAGGTGCTTCAGACCAAAAAAACAATGTTTACCTTTAAATATAGAGCACAAGTGAGATTTAACTTATTTTTATTTAAAGATACTGCATTTTTTGGTATTAGAGTGTATATTTTCCCTATGCAACATTAAAGTTACATATATCTATACCAAATATTATTTAATAAAGCGCTTTGTCCATGTGCTCCTGTGGCGCAATCGGTCTGTGCGCGGTACTTATAAGACAGTATCTGTTGAGCAATCCTGAGGTTGTGAATTCAAGCCTCACCTGGAGCAAATGTAATTTTTTTTCTAATGTCAACAGTTAATGATTATCATCTGCTTCCTGAGCATCCTGATATGAAGGCAGAAAAAAAACACAAACATGACTGTTTTTAAGGTACCAGTACACACAGCTGCTTTGGTTCATATGCACTGTAAACATTACTTTAGTTAGTCAACAAAATGGAATGCAAAAGACTACCTCTTTATTGGTAAAAGAGTTGCATCAATCTGTTTTGCTGCAATGTAACATGAGGGTCCACACTATTAGGTCTGGATAGTACAATCACATTTCATGCTGGGATTTGAAAAGCAAAGAACACAAATAAACGGCTTTCCTATATCGCAACAATTAATGATTATACTAATGAAAAAATCAGTTTCACTCAAAGATGTTACTAAGCACCAGTTGCCTAATGGATAAGACACTGGCCTCTTAAGCCAGGGATTGTGGGTTCAAGTCCCATCTGGGGAAATAGGTTTATTTCATTAAAATACTTTTGGAGACGTTCCTTTTATTCTTGCTTCATACTGCACAAATGGCTCCACCAGAAACTTTAATCTGTTTAACAATCTGGAACTGTTCAGCTTGCAAAATTATGGCCCAGTATCTAAAAGCAGACATTTATCCTAATGACATTGTGGATTAGTTTCCTGAAAAGTTTACTATCACCTGGGACAGTGGCTTCAAGTCCCATCTAGGATGCATGTCCCTTTGTTGCTCATACTCATTCTAGAAGTTATGCTTTTTTTCAATGCAGGTGACTGTTTTAATGGTATTGCAGAAAATCCATATATACCAAAACATACCTATTAAGTTTTAATTGCAATTTAATATCAGAGTGGCTACAAAATAACAATGTCTATTGCAATTGCTGATGGGTTTCTTGAAGTCCTTTCATCCTTGTCATCAAAAGGGTAATTTTCTGCTTTTTATATTTCTTTGGACACTGACTTTACTGACAATTTAGGTGCTACAGACCAAAAAAACAATGTTTACCTTTAAATATAGAGCACAAGTGAGATTTAATTTATTTTTAATTAAAGATACTGCACTTTTTGGTAATATAGTGTATATTTTCCCTATGCAACATTAAAGTTACATATATCTATACCAAATATTATTTAAGATAAATAAACAGGAATTATTTTACAATTTTGATAATATTGAACTGTACAACAATGGCATGAATTCATTGCAATATACACCTATGGATACATAAAACTGGGCAATAACACAAATGCACAATATAATTGATTACCTTATGATTAGAATATTACTTTTATTAGGTACTTTAGTATTGGGTGCAGTAGTTTAGTGGATTTAAAAAGTAACTAATTTAAAATTAATAAACCAAGTTAATTTACTTAGTCAACTCGATGCTAAAATCACTCAACTAAAAATAATGCGCTTTGACCATGTCCTCCTGTGGCGCAATCGGTCTGTGCGCAGGACTTATAAGACAGTATCTGTTGAGCAATGCTGAGGTTGTGAGTTCAAGCCTCACCTGGAGCAAATGTAATTTTTTTTCTAATGTCATCAGTTAATGATTATCATCTGCTTCCTGAACATCCTGATATGAAGGCAGAAAAAAAACACAAACATGACTGTTTTTAAGGTACCAGTACACACAGCTGCTTTGGTTCATATGCACTGTAAACATTACTTTAGTTAGTCAACAAAATGGAATGCAAAAGACTACCTCTTTATTGGTAAAAGAGTTGCATCAATCTGTTTTGCTGCACTGTAACATGAGGGTCCACACCATTAGGTCTGGATAGTACAATCACATTTCATGCTGGGATTTGTAAAGCAAAGAACACAAATAAACGGCTTTCCTATATCGCAACAATTAATGATTATACTAATGAAAAAATCAGTTTCACTCAAAGATGTTACTAAGCCCCAGTGGCCTAATGGATTGTGGTTTCAAGTCCCATCTGGGGTGATAGGCTTTATTTCATTAAAATAATATTGGAGATGTTCCTTTCATTCTTGCTTCATACTGCACAAATGGCTCCACCAGAAACTTTAATCTGCTTAACAATCTGGAATTGTTCAGCTTGCAAAATTATGGCCCAGTATCTAAATGCAGACATTTATCCTAATGACATTGTGGATTAGTTTCCTGAAAAGTTTACTATCACCTGGGACAGTGGCTTCAAGTCCCATCTAGGATGCATGTTCCTTTGTTGCTCATACTCATTCTAGAAGTTATGCTTTTTTTCAATGCAGATGACTGTCTTAATGGTATTGCAGAAAATCCATATATACCAAAACATACCTATTAAGTTTTAATTGCAATTTAATATCAGAGTGGCTACAAAATAACAATGTCTATTGCAATTGCTGATGGGTTTCTTGAAGTCCTTTCATCCTTGTCATCAATAGGGTAATTTTCTGCTTTTTATATTTCTTTGGACACTGACTTTACTGACAATTTAGGTGCTTCAGACCAAAAAAACAATGTTTACCTTTAAATATTGAGCACAAGTGAGATTTAACTTATTTTTATTTAAAGATACTGCATTTTTTGGTATTAGAGTGTATATTTTCCCTATGCAACATTAAAGTTACATATATCTATACCAAATATTATTTAAGATAAATAAACAGGAATTATTTTACAATTTTGATAATATTGTACTGTACAACAATGGCATGAATTCATTGCAATATACACCTATGGATACATAAAACTGGGCAATAACACAAATGCACAATATAATTGATTACCTTATGATTAGAATATTACTTTTATTAGGTACTTTAGTATTGGGTGCAGTAGTTTAGTGGATTTAAAAAGTAACTAATTTAAAATTAATAAACCAAGTTAATTTACTTAGTCAACTCGATGCTAAAATCACTCAACTAAAAATAAAGCGCTTTGTCCATGTGCTCCTGTGGCACAATCGGTCTGTGCGCGGTACTTATAAGACAGTATCTGTTGAGCAATCCTGAGGTTGTGAATTCAAGCCTCACCTGGAGCAAATGTAATATTTTTTTCTAATGTCAACAGTTAATGATTATCATCTGCTTCCTGAGCATCCTGATATGAAGGCAGAAAAAAAACACAAACATGACTGTTTTTAAGGTACCAGTACACACAGCTGCTTTGGTTCATATGCACTGTAAACATTACTTTAGTTAGTCAACAAAATGGAATGCAAAAGACTACCTCTTTATTGGTAAAAGAGTTGCATCAATCTGTTTTGCTGCAATGTAACATGAGGGTCCACACTATTAGGTCTGGATAGTACAATCACATTTCATGCTGGGATTTGAAAAGCAAAGAACACAAATAAACGGCTTTCCTATATCGCAACAATTAATGATTATACTAATGAAAAAATCAGTTTCACTCAAAGATGTTACTAAGCACCAGTTGCCTAATGGATAAGACACTGGCCTCTTAAGCCAGGGATTGTGGGTTCAAGTCCCATCTGGGGAAATAGGTTTATTTCATTAAAATACTTTTGGAGACGTTCCTTTTATTCTTGCTTCATACTGCACAAATGGCTCCACCAGAAACTTTAATCTGTTTAACAATCTGGAACTGTTCAGCTTGCAAAATTATGGCCCAGTATCTAAAAGCAGACATTTATCCTAATGACATTGTGGATTAGTTTCCTGAAAAGTTTACTATCACCTGGGACAGTGGCTTCAAGTCCCATCTAGGATGCATGTCCCTTTGTTGCTCATACTCATTCTAGAAGTTATGCTTTTTTTCAATGCAGGTGACTGTTTTAATGGTATTGCAGAAAATCCATATATACCAAAACATACCTATTAAGTTTTAATTGCAATTTAATATCAGAGTGGCTACAAAATAACAATGTCTATTGCAATTGCTGATGGGTTTCTTGAAGTCCTTTCATCCTTGTCATCAAAAGGGTAAATTTCTGCTTTTTATATTTCTTTGGACACTGACTTTACTGACAATTTAGGTGCTACAGACCAAAAAAACAATGTTTACCTTTAAATATAGAGCACAAGTGAGATTTAATTTATTTTTAATTAAAGATACTGCACTTTTTGGTAATATAGTGTATATTTTCCCTATGCAACATTAAAGTTACATATATCTATACCAAATATTATTTAAGATAAATAAACAGGAATTATTTTACAATTTTGATAATATTGAACTGTACAACAATGGCATGAATTCATTGCAATATACACCTATGGATACATAAAACTGGGCAATAACACAAATGCACAATATAATTGATTACCTTATGATTAGAATATTACTTTTATTAGGTACTTTAGTATTGGGTGCAGTAGTTTAGTGGATTTAAAAAGTAACTAATTTAAAATTAATAAACCAAGTTAATTTACTTAGTCAACTCGATGCTAAAATCACTCAACTAAAAATAATGCGCTTTGACCATGTCCTCCTGTGGCGCAATCGGTCTGTGCGCAGGACTTATAAGACAGTATCTGTTGAGCAATGCTGAGGTTGTGAGTTCAAGCCTCACCTGGAGCAAATGTAATTTTTTTTCTAATGTCATCAGTTAATGATTATCATCTGCTTCCTGAACATCCTGATATGAAGGCAGAAAAAAAACACAAACATGACTGTTTTTAAGGTACCAGTACACACAGCTGCTTTGGTTCATATGCACTGTAAACATTACTTTAGTTAGTCAACAAAATGGAATGCAAAAGACTACCTCTTTATTGGTAAAAGAGTTGCATCAATCTGTTTTGCTGCACTGTAACATGAGGGTCCACACCATTAGGTCTGGATAGTACAATCACATTTCATGCTGGGATTTGTAAAGCAAAGAACACAAATAAACGGCTTTCCTATATCGCAACAATTAATGATTATACTAATGAAAAAATCAGTTTCACTCAAAGATGTTACTAAGCCCCAGTTGCCTAATGGATAAGACACTGGCCTCCTAAGCCAGGGATTGTGGGTTCAAGTCCCTTCTGGGGAGATAGGTTTATTTCATTAAAATAATTTTGGAGATGTTCCTTTTATTCTTGCTTCATACTGCACAAATGGCTCCACCAGAAACTTTAATCTGCTTAACAATCTGGAACTGTTCAGCTTGCAAAATTATGGCCCAGTATCTAAAAGCAGACATTTATCCTAATGACATTGTGGATTAGTTTCCTGAAAAGTTTACTATCACCTGGGACAGTGGCTTCAAGTCCCATCTAGGATGCATGTTCCTTTGTTGCTCATACTCATTCTAGAAGTTATGCTTTTTTTCAATGCAGGTGACTGTCTTAATGGTATTGCAGAAAATCCATATATACCAAAACATACCTATTAAGTTTTAATTGCAATTTAATATCAGAGTGGCTACAAAATAACAATGTCTATTGCAATTGCTGATGGGTTTCTTGAAGTCCTTTCATCCTTGTCATCAAAAGGGTAATTTTCTGCTTTTTATATTTCTTTGGACACTGACTTTACTGACAATTTAGGTGCTACAGACCAAAAAAACAATGTTTACCTTTAAATATAGAGCACAAGTGAGATTTAACTTATTTTTATTTAGAGATACTGCATTTTTGGTAGTATAGTGTATATTTTCCCTATGCAACATTAAAGTTACATATATCTATACCAAATATTATTTAAGATAAATAAACAGGAATTATTTTACAATTTTGATAATATTGAACTGTACAACAGTGGCATGAATTCATTGCAATATACACCTATGGATACATAAAACTGGGCAATAACACAAATGCACAGTATAATTGATTACCTTATGATTAGAATATTACTTTTATTAGGTACTTTAGTATTGGGTGCAGTAGTTTAGTGGATTTAAAAAGTAACTAATTTAAAATTAATAAACCAAGTTAATTTACTTAGTCAACTCGAAGCTAAAATCACTCAACTAAAAATAATGCGCTTTGACCATGTGCTCCTGTGGCGCAATCGGTCTGTGCACAGGACTTATAAGACAGTATCTGTTGAGCAATGCTGAGGTTGTGAGTTCAAGCCTCACCTAGAGCAAATGTAATTTTTTTTCTAATGTCATCAGTTAATGATTATCATCTGCTTCCTGAACATCCTGATATGAAGGCAGAAAAAAAACACAAACATGACTGTTTTTAAGTACCAGTACACACAGCTGCTTTGGTTCATATGCACTGTAAACATTACTTTAGTTAGTCAACAAAATGGAATGCAAAAGACTACCTCTTTATTGGTAAAAGAGTTGCATCAATCTGTTTTGCTGCACTGTAACATGAGGGTCCACACTATTAGGTCTGGATAGTACAATCAAATTTCATGCTGGGATTTGTAAAGCAAAGAACACAAATAAACGGCTTTCCTATATCGCAACAATTAATGATTATACTAATGAAAAAATTAGTTTCACTCAAAGATGTTACTAAGCCCCAGTTGCCTAATGGATAAGACACTGGCCTCCTAAGCCAGGGATTGTGGGTTCAAGTCCCATCTGGGGAGAAAGGTTTATTTCATTAAAATAATTTTGGAGATGTTCCTTTTATTCTTGCTTCATACTGCACAAATGGCTCCACCAGAAACTTTAATCTGCTTAACAATCTGGAACTGTTCAGCTTGCAAAATTATGGCCCAGTATCTAAAAGCAGATATTTATCCTAATGACATTGTGGATTAGTTTCCTGAAAAGTTTACTATCCCCTGGGACAGTGGCTTCAAGTCCCATCTAGGATGCATGTCCCTTTGTTGCTCATACTCATTCTAGAAGTTATGCTTTTTTTCAATGCAGGTGACTGTCTTAATGGTATTGCAGAAAATCCATATATACCAAAACATACCTATTAAGTTTTAATTGCAATTTAATATCAGAGTGGCTACAAAATAACAATGTCTATTGCAATTGCTGATGGGTTTCTTGAAGTCCTATCATCCTTGTCATCAAAAGGGTAATTTTCTGCTTTTTATATTTCTTTGGACACTGACTTTACTGACAATTTAGGTGCTACAGACCAAAAAAACAATGTTTACCTTTAAATATAGAGCACAAGTGAGATTTAACTTATTTTTATTTAAAGATACTGCATTTTTGGTAGTATAGTGTATATTTTCCCTATGCAACATTAAAGTTACATATATCTATACCAAATATTATTTAAGATAAATAAACAGGAATTATTTTACAATTTTGATAATATTGAACTGTACAACAATGGCATGAATTCATTGCAATATACACCTATGGATACATAAAACTGGGCAATAACACAAATGCACAATATAATTGATTACCTTATGATTAGAATATTACTTTTATTAGGTACTTTAGTATTGGGTGCAGTAGTTTAGTGGATTTAAAAAGTAACTAATTTAAAATTAATAAACCAAGTTAATATACTTAGTCAACTCGATGCTAAAATCACTCAACTAAAAATAAAGTGCTTTGTCCATGTGCTCCTGTGGCGCAATCGGTCTGTGCGCGGTACTTATAAGACAGTATCTGTTGAGCAATGCTGAGGTTGTGAGTTCAAGCCTCACCTGGAGCAAATGTAATTTTTTTTCTAATGTCATCAGTTAATGATTATCATCTGCTTCCTGAACATCCTGATATGAAGGCAGAAAAAAAACACAAACATGACTGTTTTTAAGTACCAGTACACACAGCTGCTTTGGTTCATATGCACTGTAAACATTACTTTAGTTAGTCAACAAAATGGAATGCAAAAGACTACCTCTTTATTGGTAAAAGAGTTGCATCAATCTGTTTTGCTGCACTGTAACATGAGGGTCCACCCTATTAGGTCTGGATAGTACAATCAAATTTCATGCTGGGATTTGTAAAGCAAAGAACACAAATAAATGGCTTTCCTATATCGCAACAATTAATGATTATACTAATGAAAAAATCAGTTTCACTCAAAGATGTTACTAAGCCCCAGTGGCCTAATGGATAAGGCACTGGCCTCCTAAGCTAGGGATTGTGGGTTCAAGTCCCGTCTGGGGTGATAGGCTTTATTTCATTAAAATAATTTTGGAGATGTTCCTTTTATTCTTGCTTCATACTGCACAAATGGCTCCACCAGAAACTTTTATCTGCTTATCAATCCGGAACTGTTCAGCTTGCAAAATTATGGCCCAGTATCTAAAAGCAGACATTTATCCTAATGACATTGTGGATTAGTTTTCTGAAAAGTTTACTATCACCTGGGACAGTGGCTTCAAGTCCCATCTAGGATGCATGTTCCTTTGTTGCTCATTCTCATTCTAGAAGTTATGCTTTTTTTCAATTCAGGTGACTGTCTTAATGGAATTGCAGAAAATCCATATATAACAAAACATACCTATTAAGTTTTAATTGCAATTTAATATCAGAGTGGCTACAAAATAACAATTTCTATTGCAATTGCTGATGGGTTTCTTGAAGTCCTTTCATCAATGTCATCAAAAGGGTAATTATCTGCCATTTATATTTCTTTGGACACTGACTTTACTGACAATTTAGGTGCTTCAGACCAAAAAAACAATGTTTACCTTTAAATATAGAGCACAAGTGAGATTTAACTTATTTTTATTTAAAGATACTGCATTTTTGGTAGTATAGTGTATATTTTCCCTATGCAACATTAAAGTTACATATATCTATACCAAATATTATTTAAGATAAATAAACAGGAATTATTTTACAATTTTGATAATATTGAACTGTACAACAATGGCATGAATTCATTGCAATATACACCTATGGATACATAAAACTGGGCAATAACACAAATGCACAATATAATTGATTACCTTATGATTAGAATATTACTTTTATTAGGTACTTTAGTATTGGGTGCAGTAGTTTAGTGGATTTAAAAAGTAACTAATTTAAAATTAATAAACCAAGTTAATTTACTTAGTCAACTCGAAGCTAAAATCACTCAACTAAAAATAATGCGCTTTGGCCATGTGCTCCTGTGGTGCAATCGGTCTGTGCACAGGACTTATAAGACAGTATCTGTTGAGCAATGCTGAGGTTGTGAGTTCAAGCCTCACCTGGAGCAAATGTAATTTTTTTTCTAATGTCATCAGTTAATGATTATCATCTGCTTCCTGAACATCCTGATATGAAGGCAGAAAAAAAACACAAACATGACTGTTTTTAAGTACCAGTACACACAGCTGCTTTGGTTCATATGCACTGTAAACATTACTTTAGTTAGTCAACAAAATGGAATGCAAAAGACTACCTCTTTATTGGTAAAAGAGTTGCATCAATCTGTTTTGCTGCACTGTAACATGAGGGTCTACACTATTAGGTCTGGATAGTACAATCAAATTTCATGCTGGGATTTGTAAAGCAAAGAACACAAATAAATGGCTTTCCTATATCGCAACAATGATTATACTAATGAAAAAATCAGTTTCACTCAAAGATGTTACTAAGCCCCAGTGGCCTAAAGGATAAGACACTGGCCTCCTAAGCCAGGGATTGTGGGTTCAAGTCCCGTCTGGGGTGATAGGCTTTATTTCATTAAAATAATTTTGGAGATGTTCCTTTTATTCTTGCTTCATACTGCACAAATGGCTCCACCAGAAACTTTTATCTGCTTATCAATCCGGAACTGTTCAGCTTGCAAAAATATGGCCCATTATCTAAAAGCAGACATTTATCCTAATGACATTGTGGATTAGTTTTCTGAAAAGTTTACTATCACCTGGGACAGTGGCTTCAAGTCCCATCTAGGATGCATGTTCCTTTGTTGCTCATTCTCATTCTAGAAGTTATGCTTTTTTTCAATTCAGGTGACTGTCTTAATGGTATTGCAGAAAATCCATATATAACAAAACATACCTATAAAGTTTTAATTGCAATTTAATATCAGAGTGGCTACAAAATAACAATGTCTATTGCAATTGCTGATGGGTTTCTTGAAGTCCTTTCATCCTTGTCATCAAAAGGGTAATTTTCTGCTTTTTATATTTCTTTGGACACTGACTTTACTGACAATTTAGGTGCTACAGACCAAAAAAACAATGTTTACCTTTAAATATAGAGCACAAGTGAGATTTAACTTATTTTTATTTAGAGATACTGCATTTTTGGTAGTATACTGTATATTTTCCCTATGCAACATTAAAGTTACATATATCTATACCAAATATTATTTAAGATAAATAAACAGGAATTATTTTACAATTTTGATAATATTGAACTGTACAACAGTGGCATGAATTCATTGCAATATACACCTATGGATACATAAAATTGGGCAATAACACAAATGCACAATATAATTGATTACCTTATGATTAGAATATTACTTTTATTAGGTACTTTAGTATTGGGTGCAGTAGTTTAGTGGATTTAAAAAGTAACTAATTTAAAATTAATAAACCAAGTTAATTTACTTAGTCAACTCGAAGCTAAAATCACTCAACTAAAAATAATGCGCTTTGACCATGTGCTCCTGTGGCGCAATCGGTCTGTGCACAGGACTTATAAGACAGTATCTGTTGAGCAATGCTGAGGTTGTGAGTTCAAGCCTCACCTGGAGCAAATGTAATTTTTTTTCTAATGTCATCAGTTAATGATTATCATCTGCTTCCTGAACATCCTGATATGAAGGCAGAAAAAAAACACAAACATGACTGTTTTTAAGTACCAGTACACACAGCTGCTTTGGTTCATATGCACTGTAAACATTACTTTAGTTAGTCAACAAAATGGAATGCAAAAGACTACCTCTTTATTGGTAAAAGAGTTGCATCAATCTGTTTTGCTGCACTGTAACATGAGGGTCCACACTATTAGGTCTGGATAGTACAATCAAATTTCATGCTGGGATTTGTAAAGCAAAGAACACAAATAAACGGCTTTCCTATATCGCAACAATTAATGATTATACTAATGAAAAAATTAGTTTCACTCAAAGATGTTACTAAGCCCCAGTTGCCTAATGGATAAGACACTGGCCTCCTAAGCCAGGGATTGTGGGTTCAAGTCCCATCTGGGGAGAAAGGTTTATTTCATTAAAATAATTTTGGAGATGTTCCTTTTATTCTTGCTTCATACTGCACAAATGGCTCCACCAGAAACTTTAATCTGCTTAACAATCTGGAACTGTTCAGCTTGCAAAATTATGGCCCAGTATCTAAAAGCAGATATTTATCCTAATGACATTGTGGATTAGTTTCCTGAAAAGTTTACTATCCCCTGGGACAGTGGCTTCAAGTCCCATCTAGGATGCATGTCCCTTTGTTGCTCATACTCATTCTAGAAGTTATGCTTTTTTTCAATGCAGGTGACTGTCTTAATGGTATTGCAGAAAATCCATATATACCAAAACATACCTATTAAGTTTTAATTGCAATTTAATATCAGAGTGGCTACAAAATAACAATGTCTATTGCAATTGCTGATGGGTTTCTTGAAGTCCTTTCATCCTTGTCATCAAAAGGGTAATTTTCTGCTTTTTATATTTCTTTGGACACTGACTTTACTGACAATTTAGGTGCTACAGACCAAAAAAACAATGTTTACCTTTAAATATAGAGCACAAGTGAGATTTAACTTATTTTTATTTAGAGATACTGCATTTTTGGTAGTATACTGTATATTTTCCCTATGCAACATTAAAGTTACATATATCTATACCAAATATTATTTAAGATAAATAAACAGGAATTATTTTACAATTTTGATAATATTGAACTGTACAACAGTGGCATGAATTCATTGCAATATACACCTATGGATACATAAAATTGGGCAATAACACAAATGCACAATATAATTGATTACCTTATGATTAGAATATTACTTTTATTAGGTACTTTAGTATTGGGTGCAGTAGTTTAGTGGATTTAAAAAGTAACTAATTTAAAATTAATAAACCAAGTTAATTTACTTAGTCAACTCGAAGCTAAAATCACTCAACTAAAAATAATGCGCTTTGACCATGTGCTCCTGTGGCGCAATCGGTCTGTGCACAGGACTTATAAGACAGTATCTGTTGAGCAATGCTGAGGTTGTGAGTTCAAGCCTCACCTGGAGCAAATGTAATTTTTTTTCTAATGTCATCAGTTAATGATTATCATCTGCTTCCTGAACATCCTGATATGAAGGCAGAAAAAAAACACAAACATGACTGTTTTTAAGTACCAGTACACACAGCTGCTTTGGTTCATATGCACTGTAAACATTACTTTAGTTAGTCAACAAAATGGAATGCAAAAGACTACCTCTTTATTGGTAAAAGAGTTGCATCAATCTGTTTTGCTGCACTGTAACATGAGGGTCCACACTATTAGGTCTGGATAGTACAATCAAATTTCATGCTGGGATTTGTAAAGCAAAGAACACAAATAAACGGCTTTCCTATATCGCAACAATTAATGATTATACTAATGAAAAAATTAGTTTCACTCAAAGATGTTACTAAGCCCCAGTTGCCTAATGGATAAGACACTGGCCTCCTAAGCCAGGGATTGTGGGTTCAAGTCCCATCTGGGGAGAAAGGTTTATTTCATTAAAATAATTTTGGAGATGTTCCTTTTATTCTTGCTTCATACTGCACAAATGGCTCCACCAGAAACTTTAATCTGCTTAACAATCTGGAACTGTTCAGCTTGCAAAATTATGGCCCAGTATCTAAAAGCAGATATTTATCCTAATGACATTGTGGATTAGTTTCCTGAAAAGTTTACTATCCCCTGGGACAGTGGCTTCAAGTCCCATCTAGGATGCATGTCCCTTTGTTGCTCATACTCATTCTAGAAGTTATGCTTTTTTTCAATGCAGGTGACTGTCTTAATGGTATTGCAGAAAATCCATATATACCAAAACATACCTATTAAGTTTTAATTGCAATTTAATATCAGAGTGGCTACAAAATAACAATGTCTATTGCAATTGCTGATGGGTTTCTTGAAGTCCTATCATCCTTGTCATCAAAAGGGTAATTTTCTGCTTTTTATATTTCTTTGGACACTGACTTTACTGACAATTTAGGTGCTACAGACCAAAAAAACAATGTTTACCTTTAAATATAGAGCACAAGTGAGATTTAACTTATTTTTATTTAAAGATACTGCATTTTTGGTAGTATAGTGTATATTTTCCCTATGCAACATTAAAGTTACATATATCTATACCAAATATTATTTAAGATAAATAAACAGGAATTATTTTACAATTTTGATATTATTGAACTGTACAACAATGGCATGAATTCATTGCAATATACACCTATGGATACATAAAACTGGGCAATAACACAAATGCACAATATAATTGATTACCTTATGATTAGAATATTACTTTTATTAGGTACTTTAGTATTGGGTGCAGTAGTTTAGTGGATTTAAAAAGTAACTAATTTAAAATTAATAAACCAAGTTAATTTACTTAGTCAACTCGAAGCTAAAATCACTCAACTAAAAATAATGCGCTTTGACCATGTGCTCCTGTGGCGCAATCGGTCTGTGCACAGGACTTATAAGACAGTATCTGTTGAGCAATGCTGAGGTTGTGAGTTCAAGCCTCACCTGGAGCAAATGTAATTTTTTTTCTAATGTCATCAGTTAATGATTATCATCTGCTTCCTGAATATCCTGATATGAAGGCAGAAAAAAAACACAAACATGACTGTTTTTAAGTACCAGTACACACAGCTGCTTTGGTTCATATGCACTGTAAACATTACTTTAGTTAGTCAACAAAATGGAATGCAAAAGACTACCTCTTTATTGGTAAAAGAGTTGCATCAATCTGTTTTGCTGCACTGTAACATGAGGGTCCACACTATTAGGTCTGGATAGTACAATCAAATTTCATGCTGGGATTTGTAAAGCAAAGAACACAAATAAACGGCTTTCCTATATCGCAACAATTAATGATTATACTAATGAAAAAATTAGTTTCACTCAAAGATGTTACTAAGCCCCAGTTGCCTAATGGATAAGACACTGGCCTCCTAAGCCAGGGATTGTGGGTTCAAGTCCCATCTGGGGAGAAAGGTTTATTTCATTAAAATAATTTTGGAGATGTTCCTTTTATTCTTGCTTCATACTGCACAAATGGCTCCACCAGAAACTTTAATCTGCTTAACAATCTGGAACTGTTCAGCTTGCAAAATTATGGCCCAGTATCTAAAAGCAGATATTTATCCTAATGACATTGTGGATTAGTTTCCTGAAAAGTTTACTATCCCCTGGGACAGTGGCTTCAAGTCCCATCTAGGATGCATGTCCCTTTGTTGCTCATACTCATTCTAGAAGTTATGCTTTTTTTCAATGCAGGTGACTGTCTTAATGGTATTGCAGAAAATCCATATATACCAAAACATACCTATTAAGTTTTAATTGCAATTTAATATCAGAGTGGCTACAAAATAACAATGTCTATTGCAATTGCTGATGGGTTTCTTGAAGTCCTATCATCCTTGTCATCAAAAGGGTAATTTTCTGCTTTTTATATTTCTTTGGACACTGACTTTACTGACAATTTAGGTGCTACAGACCAAAAAAACAATGTTTACCTTTAAATATAGAGCACAAGTGAGATTTAACTTATTTTTATTTAAAGATACTGCATTTTTGGTAGTATAGTGTATATTTTCCCTATGCAACATTAAAGTTACATATATCTATACCAAATATTATTTAAGATAAATAAACAGGAATTATTTTACAATTTTGATAATATTGAACTGTACAACAATGGCATGAATTCATTGCAATATACACCTATGGATACATAAAACTGGGCAATAACACAAATGCACAATATAATTGATTACCTTATGATTAGAATATTACTTTTATTAGGTACTTTAGTATTGGGTGCAGTAGTTTAGTGGATTTAAAAAGTAACTAATTTAAAATTAATAAACCAAGTTAATATACCTAGTCAACTCGATGCTAAAATCACTCAACTAAAAATAAAGTGCTTTGTCCATGTGCTCCTGTGGCGCAATCGGTCTGTGCGCGGTACTTATAAGACAGTATCTGTTGAGCAATGCTGAGGTTGTGAGTTCAAGCCTCACCTGGAGCAAATGTAATTTTTTTTCTAATGTCATCAGTTAATGATTATCATCTGCTTCCTGAACATCCTGATATGAAGGCAGAAAAAAAACACAAACATGACTGTTTTTAAGTACCAGTACACACAGCTGCTTTGGTTCATATGCACTGTAAACATTACTTTAGTTAGTCAACAAAATGGAATGCAAAAGACTACCTCTTTATTGGTAAAAGAGTTGCATCAATCTGTTTTGCTGCACTGTAACATGAGGGTCCACCCTATTAGGTCTGGATAGTACAATCACATTTCATGCTGGGATTTGTAAAGCAAAGAACACAAATAAATGGCTTTCCTATATCGCAACAATTAATGATTATACTAATGAAAAAATCAGTTTCACTCAAAGATGTTACTAAGCCCCAGTGGCCTAATGGATAAGGCACTGGCCTCCTAAGCTAGGGATTGTGGGTTCAAGTCCCGTCTGGGGTGATAGGCTTTATTTCATTAAAATAATTTTGGAGATGTTCCTTTTATTCTTGCTTCATACTGCACAAATGGCTCCACCAGAAACTTTTATCTGCTTATCAATCCGGAACTGTTCAGCTTGCAAAATTATGGCCCAGTATCTAAAAGCAGACATTTATCCTAATGACATTGTGGATTAGTTTTCTGAAAAGTTTACTATCACCTGGGACAGTGGCTTCAAGTCCCATCTAGGATGCATGTTCCTTTGTTGCTCATTCTCATTCTAGAAGTTATGCTTTTTTTCAATTCAGGTGACTGTCTTAATGGTATTGCAGAAAATCCATATATAACAAAACATACCTATTAAGTTTTAATTGCAATTTAATATCAGAGTGGCTACAAAATAACAATTTCTATTGCAATTGCTGATGGGTTTCTTGAAGTCCTTTCATCAATGTCATCAAAAGGGTAATTATCTGCCATTTATATTTCTTTGGACACTGACTTTACTGACAATTTAGGTGCTTCAGACCAAAAAAACAATGTTTACCTTTAAATATAGAGCACAAGTGAGATTTAACTTATTTTTATTTAAAGATACTGCATTTTTGGTAGTATAGTGTATATTTTCCCTATGCAACATTAAAGTTACATATATCTATACCAAATATTATTTAAGATAAATAAACAGGAATTATTTTACAATTTTGATAATATTGAACTGTACAACAATGGCATGAATTCATTGCAATATACACCTATGGATACATAAAACTGGGCAATAACACAAATGCACAATATAATTGATTACCTTATGATTAGAATATTACTTTTATTAGGTACTTTAGTATTGGGTGCAGTAGTTTAGTGGATTTAAAAAGTAACTAATTTAAAATTAATAAACCAAGTTAATTTACTTAGTCAACTCGAAGCTAAAATCACTCAACTAAAAATAATGCGCTTTGGCCATGTGCTCCTGTGGTGCAATCGGTCTGTGCACAGGACTTATAAGACAGTATCTGTTGAGCAATGCTGAGGTTGTGAGTTCAAGCCTCACCTGGAGCAAATGTAATTTTTTTTCTAATGTCATCAGTTAATGATTATCATCTGCTTCCTGAACATCCTGATATGAAGGCAGAAAAAAAACACAAACATGACTGTTTTTAAGTACCAGTACACACAGCTGCTTTGGTTCATATGCACTGTAAACATTACTTTAGTTAGTCAACAAAATGGAATGCAAAAGACTACCTCTTTATTGGTAAAAGAGTTGCATCAATCTGTTTTGCTGCACTGTAACATGAGGGTCTACACTATTAGGTCTGGATAGTACAATCAAATTTCATGCTGGGATTTGTAAAGCAAAGAACACAAATAAATGGCTTTCCTATATCGCAACAATGATTATACTAATGAAAAAATCAGTTTCACTCAAAGATGTTACTAAGCCCCAGTGGCCTAAAGGATAAGACACTGGCCTCCTAAGCCAGGGATTGTGGGTTCAAGTCCTGTCTGGGGTGATAGGCTTTATTTCATTAAAATAATTTTGGAGATGTTCCTTTTATTCTTGCTTCATACTGCACAAATGGCTCCACCAGAAACTTTTATCTGCTTATCAATCCGGAACTGTTCAGCTTGCAAAAATATGGCCCATTATCTAAAAGCAGACATTTATCCTAATGACATTGTGGATTAGTTTTCTGAAAAGTTTACTATCACCTGGGACAGTGGCTTCAAGTCCCATCTAGGATGCATGTTCCTTTGTTGCTCATTCTCATTCTAGAAGTTATGCTTTTTTTCAATTCAGGTGACTGTCTTAATGGTATTGCAGAAAATCCATATATAACAAAACATACCTATAAAGTTTTAATTGCAATTTAATATCAGAGTGGCTACAAAATAACAATGTCTATTGCAATTGCTGATGGGTTTCTTGAAGTCCTTTCATCCTTGTCATCAAAAGGGTAATTTTCTGCTTTTTATATTTCTTTGGACACTGACTTTACTGACAATTTAGGTGCTACAGACCAAAAAAACAATGTTTACCTTTAAATATAGAGCACAAGTGAGATTTAACTTATTTTTATTTAGAGATACTGCATTTTTGGTAGTATACTGTATATTTTCCCTATGCAACATTAAAGTTACATATATCTATACCAAATATTATTTAAGATAAATAAACAGGAATTATTTTACAATTTTGATAATATTGAACTGTACAACAGTGGCATGAATTCATTGCAATATACACCTATGGATACATAAAATTGGGCAATAACACAAATGCACAATATAATTGATTACCTTATGATTAGAATATTACTTTTATTAGGTACTTTAGTATTGGGTGCAGTAGTTTAGTGGATTTAAAAAGTAACTAATTTAAAATTAATAAACCAAGTTAATTTACTTAGTCAACTCGAAGCTAAAATCACTCAACTAAAAATAATGCGCTTTGACCATGTGCTCCTGTGGCGCAATCGGTCTGTGCACAGGACTTATAAGACAGTATCTGTTGAGCAATGCTGAGGTTGTGAGTTCAAGCCTCACCTGGAGCAAATGTAATTTTTTTTCTAATGTCATCAGTTAATGATTATCATCTGCTTCCTGAACATCCTGATATGAAGGCAGAAAAAAAACACAAACATGACTGTTTTTAAGTACCAGTACACACAGCTGCTTTGGTTCATATGCACTGTAAACATTACTTTAGTTAGTCAACAAAATGGAATGCAAAAGACTACCTCTTTATTGGTAAAAGAGTTGCATCAATCTGTTTTGCTGCACTGTAACATGAGGGTCCACACTATTAGGTCTGGATAGTACAATCAAATTTCATGCTGGGATTTGTAAAGCAAAGAACACAAATAAACGGCTTTCCTATATCGCAACAATTAATGATTATACTAATGAAAAAATTAGTTTCACTCAAAGATGTTACTAAGCCCCAGTTGCCTAATGGATAAGACACTGGCCTCCTAAGCCAGGGATTGTGGGTTCAAGTCCCATCTGGGGAGAAAGGTTTATTTCATTAAAATAATTTTGGAGATGTTCCTTTTATTCTTGCTTCATACTGCACAAATGGCTCCACCAGAAACTTTAATCTGCTTAACAATCTGGAACTGTTCAGCTTGCAAAATTATGGCCCAGTATCTAAAAGCAGATATTTATCCTAATGAAATTGTGGATTAGTTTCCTGAAAAGTTTACTATCCCCTGGGACAGTGGCTTCAAGTCCCATCTAGGATGCATGTCCCTTTGTTGCTCATACTCATTCTAGAAGTTATGCTTTTTTTCAATGCAGGTGACTGTCTTAATGGTATTGCAGAAAATCCATATATACCAAAACATACCTATTAAGTTTTAATTGCAATTTAATATCAGAGTGGCTACAAAATAACAATGTCTATTGCAATTGCTGATGGGTTTCTTGAAGTCCTATCATCCTTGTCATCAAAAGGGTAATTTTCTGCTTTTTATATTTCTTTGGACACTGACTTTACTGACAATTTAGGTGCTACAGACCAAAAAAACAATGTTTACCTTTAAATATAGAGCACAAGTGAGATTTAACTTATTTTTATTTAAAGATACTGCATTTTTGGTAGTATAGTGTATATTTTCCCTATGCAACATTAAAGTTACATATATCTATACCAAATATTATTTAAGATAAATAAACAGGAATTATTTTACAATTTTGATAATATTGAACTGTACAACAATGGCATGAATTCATTGCAATATACACCTATGGATACATAAAACTGGGCAATAACACAAATGCACAATATAATTGATTACCTTATGATTAGAATATTACTTTTATTAGGTACTTTAGTATTGGGTGCAGTAGTTTAGTGGATTTAAAAAGTAACTAATTTAAAATTAATAAACCAAGTTAATATACTTAGTCAACTCGATGCTAAAATCACTCAACTAAAAATAAAGTGCTTTGTCCATGTGCTCCTGTGGCGCAATCGGTCTGTGCGCGGTACTTATAAGACAGTATCTGTTGAGCAATGCTGAGGTTGTGAGTTCAAGCCTCACCTGGAGCAAATGTAAATTTTTTTCTAATGTCATCAGTTAATGATTATCATCTGCTTCCTGAACATCCTGATATGAAGGCAGAAAAAAAACACAAACATGACTGTTTTTAAGTACCAGTACACACAGCTGCTTTGGTTCATATGCACTGTAAACATTACTTTAGTTAGTCAACAAAATGGAATGCAAAAGACTACCTCTTTATTGGTAAAAGAGTTGCATCAATCTGTTTTGCTGCACTGTAACATGAGGGTCCACCCTATTAGGTCTGGATAGTACAATCAAATTTCATGCTGGGATTTGTAAAGCAAAGAACACAAATAAATGGCTTTCCTATATCGCAACAATTAATGATTATACTAATGAAAAAATCAGTTTCACTCAAAGATGTTACTAAGCCCCAGTGGCCTAATGGATAAGGCACTGGCCTCCTAAGCTAGGGATTGTGGGTTCAAGTCCCGTCTGGGGTGATAGGCTTTATTTCATTAAAATAATTTTGGAGATGTTCCTTTTATTCTTGCTTCATACTGCACAAATGGCTCCACCAGAAACTTTTATCTGCTTATCAATCCGGAACTGTTCAGCTTGCAAAATTATGGCCCAGTATCTAAAAGCAGACATTTATCCTAATGACATTGTGGATTAGTTTTCTGAAAAGTTTACTATCACCTGGGACAGTGGCTTCAAGTCCCATCTAGGATGCATGTTCCTTTGTTGCTCATTCTCATTCTAGAAGTTATGCTTTTTTTCAATTCAGGTGACTGTCTTAATGGTATTGCAGAAAATCCATATATACCAAAACATACCTATTAAGTTTTAATTGCAATTTAATATCAGAGTGGCTACAAAATAACAATTTCTATTGCAATTGCTGATGGGTTTCTTGAAGTCCTTTCATCAATGTCATCAAAAGGGTAATTATCTGCCATTTATATTTCTTTGGACACTGACTTTACTGACAATTTAGGTGCTTCAGACCAAAAAAACAATGTTTACCTTTAAATATAGAGCACAAGTGAGATTTAACTTATTTTTATTTAAAGATACTGCATTTTTGGTAGTATAGTGTATATTTTCCCTATGCAACATTAAAGTTACATATATCTATACCAAATATTATTTAAGATAAATAAACAGGAATTATTTTACAATTTTGATAATATTGAACTGTACAACAATGGCATGAATTCATTGCAATATACACCTATGGATACATAAAACTGGGCAATAACACAAATGCACAATATAATTGATTACCTTATGATTAGAATATTACTTTTATTAGGTACTTTAGTATTGGGTGCAGTAGTTTAGTGGATTTAAAAAGTAACTAATTTAAAATTAATAAACCAAGTTAATTTACTTAGTCAACTCGAAGCTAAAATCACTCAACTAAAAATAATGCGCTTTGGCCATGTGCTCCTGTGGCGCAATCGGTCTGTGCACAGGACTTATAAGACAGTATCTGTTGAGCAATGCTGAGGTTGTGAGTTCAAGCCTCACCTGGAGCAAATGTAATATTTTTTCTAATGTCATCAGTTAATGATTATCATCTGCTTCCTGAACATCCTGATATGAAGGCAGAAAAAAAACACAAACATGACTGTTTTTAAGTACCAGTACACACAGCTGCTTTGGTTCATATGCACTGTAAACATTACTTTAGTTAGTCAACAAAATGGAATGCAAAAGACTACCTCTTTATTGGTAAAAGAGTTGCATCAATCTGTTTTGCTGCACTGTAACATGAGGGTCTACACTATTAGGTCTGGATAGTACAATCAAATTTCATGCTGGGATTTGTAAAGCAAAGAACACAAATAAACGGCTTTCCTATATCGCAACAATTAATGATTATACTAATGAAAAAATCAGTTTCACTTAAAGATGTTACTAAGCCCCAGTGGCCTAATGGATAAGACACTGGCCTCCTAAGCCAGGGATTGTGGGTTCAAGTCCCATCTGGGGAGAAAGGTTTATTTCATTAAAATAATTTTGGAGATGTTCCTTTTATTCTTGCTTCATACTGCACAAATGGCTCCACCAGAAACTTTAATCTGCTTAACAATCTGGAACTGTTCAGCTTGCAAAATTATGGCCCAGTATCTAAAAGCAGACATTTATCCTAATGACATTGTGGATTAATTTCCTGAAAAGTTTACTATCACCTTGGACAGTGGCTTCAAGTCCCATCTAGGATGCATGTCCCTTTGTTGCTCATACTCATTCTAGAAGTTATGCTTTTTTTCAATGCAGGTGACTGTCTTAATGGTATTGGAGAAAATCCATATATACCAAAACATACCTATTAAGTTTTAATTGCAATTTAATATCAGAGTGGCTACAAAATAACAATGTCTATTGCAATTGCTGATGGGTTTCTTGAAGTCCTTTCATCCTTGTCATCAAAAGGGTAATTTTCTGCTTTTTATATTTCTTTGGACACTGACTTTACTGACAATTTAGGTGCTACAGACCAAAAAAACAATGTTTACCTTTAAATATAGAGCACAAGTGAGATTTAACTTATTTTTATTTAAAGATACTGCATTTTTGGTAGTATAGTGTATATTTCACCTATGCAACATTAAAGTTACATATATCTATACCAAATATTATTTAAGATAAATAAACAGGAATTATTTTACAATTTTGATAATATTGAACTGTACAACAATGGCATGAATTCATTGCAATATACACCTATGGATACATAAAACTGGGCAATAACACAAATGCACAATATAATTGATTACCTTATGATTAGAATATTACTTTTATTAGGTACTTTAGTATTGGGTGCAGTAGTTTAGTGGATTTAAAAAGTAACTAATTTAAAATTAATAAACCAAGTTAATTTACTTAGTCAACTCGATGCTAAAATCACTCAACTAAAAATAATGCGCTTTGACCATGTGCTCCTGTGGCGCAATCGGTCTGTGCGCAGGACTTATAAGACAGTATCTGTTGAGCAATGCTGAGGTTGTGAGTTCAAGCCTCACCTGGAGCAAATGTAATTTTTTTTCTAATGTCATCAGTTAATGATTATCATCTGCTTCCTGAACATCCTGATATGAAGGCAGAAAAAAAACACAAACATGACTGTTTTTAAGTACCAGTACACACAGCTGCTTTGGTTCATATGCACTGTAAACATTACTTTAGTTAGTCAACAAAATGGAATGCAAAAGACTACCTCTTTATTGGTAAAAGAGTTGCATCAATCTGTTTTGCTGCAATGTAACATGAGGGTCCACACTATTAGGTCTGGATAGTACAATCACATTTCATGCTGGGATTTGTAAAGCAAAGAACACAAATAAACGGCTTTCCTATATCGCAACAATTAATGATTATACTAATGAAAAAATCAGTTTCACTCAAAGATGTTACTAAGCCCCAGTGGCCTAATGGATTGTGGTTTCAAGTCCCTTCTGGGGTGATAGGCTTTATTTCATTAAAATAATATTGGAGATGTTCCTTTCATTCTTGCTTCATACTGCACAAATGGCTCCACCAGAAACTTTAATCTGCTTAACAATCTGGAATTGTTCAGCTTGCAAAATTATGGCCCAGTATCTAAAAGCAGACATTTATCCTAATGACATTGTGGATTAGTTTCCTGAAAAGTTTACTATCACCTGGGACAGTGGCTTCAAGTCCCATCTAGGATGCATATTCCTTTGTTGCTCATACTCATTCTAGAAGTTATGCTTTTTTTCAATGCAGGTGACTGTCTTAATGGTATTGCAGAAAATCCATATATACCAAAACATACCTATTAAGTTTTAATTGCAATTTAATATCAGACTGGCTACAAAATAACAATGTCTATTGCAATTGCTGATGGGTTTCTTGAAGTCCTTTCATCCTTGTCATCAAAAGGGTAATTTTCTGCTTTTTATATTTCTTTGGACACTGACTTTACTGACAATTTAGGTGCTACAGACCAAAAAAACAATGTTTACCTTTAAATATAGAGCACAAGTGAGATTTAACTTATTTTTAATTAAAGATACTGCACTTTTTGGTAATATAGTGTATATTTTCGATATGCAACATTAAAGTTACATATATCTATACCAAATATTATTTAAGATAAATAAACAGTAATTATTTTACAATTTTGATAATATTGAACTGTACAACAGTGGCATGAATTCATTGCAATATACACCTATGGATACATAAAACTGGGCAATAACACAAACCCATCAGCAATTGCAATAGACATTGTTATTTTGAAGCCACTCTGATATTAAATTGCAATTAAAACTTAATAGGTATGTTTTGGTATATATGGATTTTCTGCAATACCATTAAGACAGTCACCTGCATTGAAAAAAAGCATAACTTCTAGAATGAGTATGAGCAACAAAGGAACATGCATCCTAGATGGGACTTGAAGCCACTGTCCCAGGTGATAGTAAACTTTTCAGAAAACTAATCCACAATGTCATTAGGATAAATGTCTGCTTTTAGATACTGGGCCATAATTTTGCAAGCTGAACAATTCCAGATTGTTAAACAGATTAAAGTTTCTGGTGGAGCCATTAGTGCAGTATGAAGCAAGAATGAAAGGAACATCTCCAATATTATTTTAATGAAATAAAGCCTATCACCCCAGATGGGACTTGAAAACACAATCCATTAGGCCACTGGGGCTTAGTAACATCTTTGAGTGAAACTGATTTTTTCATTAGTATAATCATTAATTGTTGCGATATAGGAAAGCCGTTTATTTGTGTTCTTTGCTTTACAAATCCCAGCATGAAATTTGATTGTACTATCCAGACCTAATAGTGTGGACCCTCATGTTACAGTGCAGCAAAACAGATTGATGCAACTCTTTTACCAATAAAGTGGTAGTCTTTTGCATTCCATTTTGTTAACTAACTAAAGTAATGTTTAAAGTGCATATGAACCAAAGCAGCTGTGTGTACTGGTACTTAAAAACAGTCATGTTTGTGTTTTTTTTCTGCCTTCATATCAGGATGTTCAGGAAGCAGATGATAATCATTAACTGATGACATTAGAAAAAAAATTACATTTGCTGCAGGTGAGGCTTGAATTCACAACCTCAGGATTGCTCAACAGATACTGTCTTATAAGTCCTGTGCACAGACCGATTGCGCCACAGGAGCACATGGTCAAAGTGCATTATTTTTAGTTGAGTGATTTTAGCTTCGAGTTGACTAAGTAAATTAACTTGGTTTATTAATTTTAAATTAGTTACTTTTTAAATCCACTAAACTACTGCACCCAATACTAAAGTACCTAATAAAAGTAATATTCTAATCATAAGGTAATCAATTATATTGTGCATTTGTGTTATTGCCCAGTTTTATGTATCCATAGGTGTATATTGCAATGAATTCATGCCATTGTTGTACAGTACAATATTATCAAAATTGTAAAATAATTCCTGTTTATTTATCTTAAATAATATTTGGTATAGATATATGTAACTTTAATGTTGCATATTGAAAATATACACTCTAATACCAAAAAATGCAGTATCTTTAAATAAAAATAAGTTAAATCTCACTTGTGCTCTATATTTAAATGTAAACATTGTTTTTTTGGTCTGAAGCACCTAAATTGTCAGTAAAGTCAGTGTCCAAAGAAATATAAAAGGCAGAAAATTACCCTTTTGATGACATGGATGAAAGGACTTCAAGAAACCCATCAGCAATTTCAATAGAAATTGTTATTTTGTAGCCACTCTGATATTAAATTGCAATTAAAACTTAATAGGTATGTTTTGTTATATATGGATTTTCTGCAATACCATTAAGACAGTCACCTGAATTGAAAAAAAGCATAACTTCTAGAATGAGAATGAGCAACAAAGGAACATGCATCCTAGATGGGACTTGAAGCCACTGTCCCAGGTGATAGTAAACTTTTCAGAAAACTAATCCACAATGTCATTAGGATAAATGTCTGCTTTTAGATACTGATTATGATTAGAATATTACTTTTATTAGGTACTTTAGTATTGGGTGCAGTAGTTTAGTGGATTTAAAAAGTAACTAATTTAAAATTAATAAACCAAGTTAATTTACTTAGTCAACTCGATGCTAAAATCACTCAACTAAAAATAATGCGCTTTGACCATGTGCTCCTGTGGCGCAATCGGTCTGTGTGCAGGACTTATAAGACAGTATCTGTTGAGCAATGCTGAGGTTGTGAGTTCAAGCCTCACCTGGAGCAAATGTAATTTTTTTTCTAATGTCATCAGTTAATGATTATCATCTGCTTCCTGAACATCCTGATATGAAGGCAGAAAAAAAACACAAACATGACTGTTTTTAAGTACCAGTACACACAGCTGCTTTGGTTCATATGCACTGTAAACATTACTTTAGTTAGTCAACAAAATGGAATGCAAAAGACTACCTCTTTATTGGTAAAAGAGTTGCATCAATCTGTTTTGCTGCAATGTAACATGAGGGTCCACACTATTAGGTCTGGATAGTACAATCACATTTCATGCTGGGATTTGTAAAGCAAAGAACACAAATAAACGGCTTTGCTATATCGCAACAATTAATGATTATACTAATGAAAAAATCAGTTTCACTCAAAGATGTTACTAAGCCCCAGTGGCCTAATGGATTGTGGGTTCAAGTCCCATCTGGGGTGATAGGCTTTATTTCATTAAAATAATATTGGAGATGTTCCTTTCATTCTTGCTTCATACTGCACAAATGGCTCCACCAGAAACTTTAATCTTCTTAACAATCTGGAATTGTTCAGCTTGCAAAATTATGGCCCAGTATCTAAAAGCAGACATTTATCCTAATGACATTGTGGATTAGTTTCCTGAAAAGTTTACTATCACCTGGGACAGTGGCTTCAAGTCCCATCTAGGATGCATGTTCCTTTGTTGCTCATACTCATTCTAGAAGTTATGCTTTTTTTCAATGCAGGTGACTGTCTTAATGGTATTGCAGAAAATCCATATATACCAAAACATACCTATTAAGTTTTAATTGCAATTTAATATCAGAGTGGCTACAAAATAACAATGTCTATTGCAATTGCTGATGGGTTTCTTGAAGTCCTTTCATCCTTGTCATCAAAAGGGTAATTTTCTGCTTTTTATATTTCTTTGGACACTGACTTTACTGACAATTTAGGTGCTACAGACCAAAAAAACAATGTTTACCTTTAAATATAGAGCACAAGTGAGATTTAACTTATTTTTAATTAAAGATACTGCACTTTTTGGTAATATAGTGTATATTTTCGATATGCAACATTAAAGTTACATATATCTATACCAAATATTATTTAAGATAAATAAACAGGAATTATTTTACAATTTTGATAATATTGAACTGTACAACAATGGCATGAATTCATTGCAATATACACCTATGGATACATAAAACTGGGCAATAACACAAATGCACAATATAATTGATTACCTTATGATTAGAATATTACTTTTATTAGGTACTTTAGTATTGGGTGCAGTAGTTTAGTGGATTTAAAAAGTAACTAATTTAAAATTAATAAACCAAGTTAATTTACTTAGTCAACTCGATGCTAAAATCACTCAACTAAAAATAATGCGCTTTGACCATGTACTCCTGTGGCGCAATCGGTCTGTGCGCAGGACTTATAAGACAGTATCTGTTGAGCAATGCTGAGGTTGTGAGTTCAAGCCTCACCTGGAGCAAATGTAATTTTTTTTCTAATGTCATCAGTTAATGATTATCATCTGCTTCCTGAACATCCTGATATGAAGGCAGAAAAAAAACACAAACATGACTGTTTTTAAGTACCAGTACACACAGCTGCTTTGGTTCATATGCACTGTAAACATTACTTTAGTTAGTCAACAAAATGGAATGCAAAAGACTACCACTTTATTGGTAAAAGAGTTGCATCAATCTGTTTTGCTGCACTGTAACATGAGGGTCCACACTATTAGGTCTGGATAGTACAATCAAATTTCATGCTGGGATTTGTAAAGCAAAGAACACAAATAAACGGCTTTCCTATATCGCAACAATTAATGATTATACTAATGAAAAAATCAGTTTCACTCAAAGATGTTACTAAGCCCCAGTGGCCTAATGGATTGTGGTTTCAAGTCCCATCTGGGGTGATAGGCTTTATTTCATTAAAATAATATTGGAGATGTTCCTTTCATTCTTGCTTCATACTGCACAAATGGCTCCACCAGAAACTTTAATCTGCTTAACAATCTGGAATTGTTCAGCTTGCAAAATTATGGCCCAGTATCTAAAAGCAGACATTTATCCTAATGACATTGTGGATTAGTTTCCTGAAAAGTTTACTATCACCTGGGACAGTGGCTTCAAGTCCCATCTAGGATGCATGTTCCTTTGTTGCTCATACTCATTCTAGAAGTTATGCTTTTTTTCAATGCAGGTGACTGTCTTAATGGTATTGCAGAAAATCCATATATACCAAAACATACCTATTAAGTTTTAATTGCAATTTAATATCAGAGTGGCTACAAAATAACAATGTCTATTGCAATTGCTGATGGGTTTCTTGAAGTCCTTTCATCCTTGTCATCAAAAGGGTAATTTTCTGCTTTTTATATTTCTTTGGACACTGACTTTACTGACAATTTAGGTGCTACAGACCAAAAAAACAATGTTTTCCTTTAAATATAGAGCACAAGTGAGATTTAACTTATTTTTAATTAAAGATACTGCACTTTTTGGTAATATAGTGTATATTTTCGATATGCAACATTAAAGTTACATATATCTATACCAAATATTATTTAAGATAAATAAATAGTAATTATTTTACAATTTTGATAATATTGAACTGTACAACAGTGGCATGAATTCATTGCAATATACACCTATGGATACATAAAACTGGGCAATAACACAAATGCACAATATAATTGATTACCTTATGATTAGAATATTACTTTTATTAGGTACTTTAGTATTGGGTGCAGTAGTTTAGTGGATTTAAAAAGTAACTAATTTAAAATTAATAAACCAAGTTAACTTACTTAGTCAACTCGAAGCTAAAATCACTCAACTACAAATAATGCGCTTTGACCATGTGCTCCTGTGGCGTAATCGGTCTGTGCACAGGACTTATAAAACAGTATCTGTTGAGCAATGCTGAGGTTGTGAGTTCAAGCCTCACCTGGAGCAAATGTACTTTTTTTTCTAATGTCATCAGTTAATGATTATCATCTGCTTCCTGAACATCCTGAAATGAAGGCAGAAATAAAATACAAACATGACTGTTTTTAAGTACCAGTACACACAGCTGCTTTGGTTCATATGCACTGTAAACATTACTTTAGTTAGTCAACAAAATGGAATGCAAAAGACTACCACTTTATTGGTAAAAGAGTTGCATCAATCTGTTTTGCTGCACTGTAACATGAGGGTCCACACTATTAGGTCTGGATAGTACAATCAAATTTCATGCTGGGATTTGTAAAGCAAAGAACACAAATAAACGGCTTTCCTATATCTCAACAATTAATGATTATACTAATGAAAAAATCAGTTTCACTCAAAGATGTTACTAAGCCCCAGTGGCCTAATGGATAAGAGAATGGCCTCCTAAGCCGGGTATAGTGGGTTCAAGTCCCATCTGGGGTGATAGGCTTTATTTCATTAAAATAATTTTGGAGATGTTCCTTTTATTCTTGCTTCATACTGCACAAATGGCTCCACCAGAAACTTTTATCTGCTTATCAATCCGGAACTGTTCAGCTTGCAAAATTATGGCCCAGTATCTAAAAGCAGACATTTATCCTAATGACATTGTGGATTAGTTTTCTGAAAAGTTTACTATCACCTGGGACAGTGGCTTCAAGTCCCATCTAGGATGCATGTTCCTTTGTTGCTCATTCTCATTCTAGAAGTTATGCTTTTTTTCAATTCAGGTGACTGTCTTAATGGTATTGCAGAAAATTCATATATAACAAAACATACCTATTAAGTTTTAATTGCAATTTAATATCAGAGTGGCTACAAAATAACAATTTCTATTGCAATTGCTGATGGGTTTCTTGAAGTCCTTTCATCCATGTCATCAAAAGGGTAATTTTCTGCCTTTTAAATTTCTTTGGACACTGACTTTACTGACAATTTAGGTGCTACAGACCAAAAAAACAATGTTTACATTTAAATATAGAGCACAAGTGAGATTTAACTTATTTTTATTTAAAGATACTGCATTTTTTGGTATTAGAGTGTATATTTTCCCTATGCAACATTAAAGTTACATATATCTATACCAAATATTATTTAAGATAAATAAACAGGAATTATTTTACAATTTTGATAATATTGTACTGTACAACAATGGCATGAATTCATTGCAATATACACCTATGGATACATAAAACTGGGCAATAACACAAATGCACAATATAATTGATTACCTTATGATTAGAATATTACTTTTATTAGGTACTTTAGTATTGGGTGCAGTAGTTTAGTGGATTTAAAAAGTAACTAATTTAAAATTAATAAACCAAGTTAATTTACTTAGTCAACTCGATGCTAAAATCACTCAACTAAAAATAAAGCGCTTTGTCCATGTGCTCCTGTGGCGCAATTGGTCTGTGCCCGGTACTTATAAGACAGTATCTGTTGAGCAATCCTGAGGTTGTGAATTCAAGCCTCACCTGGAGCAAATGTAATTTTTTTTCTAATGTCAACAGTTAATGATTATCATCTGCTTCCTGAACATCCTGATATGAAGGCAGAAAAAAAACACAAACATGACTGTTTTTAAGGTACCAGTACACACAGCTGCTTTGGTTCATATGCACTGTAAACATTACTTTAGTTAGTCAACAAAATGGAATGCAAAAGACTACCTCTTTATTGGTAAAAGAGTTGCATCAATCTGTTTTGCTGCAATGTAACATGAGGGTCCACACTATTAGGTCTGGATAGTACAATCACATTTCATGCTGGGATTTGAAAAGCAAAGAACACAAATAAACGGCTTTCCTATATCGCAACAATTAATGATTATACTAATGAAAAAATCAGTTTCACTCAAAGATGTTACTAAGCCCCAGTTGCCTAATGGATAAGACACTGGCCTCCTAAGCCAGGGATTGTGGGTTCAAGTACCATCTGGTTAGATAGGTTTATTTCATTAAAATAATTTTGGAGATGTTCCTTTTATTCTTGCTTCATACTGCACAAATGGCTCCACCAGAAACTTTAATCTGCTTAACAATCTGGAACTGTTCAGCTTGCAAAATTATGGCCCAGTATCTAAAAGCAGACATTTATCCTAATGACATTGTGGATTAGTTTCCTGAAAAGTTTACTATCACCTGGGACAGTGGCTTCAAGTCCCATCTCGGATGCATGTCCCTTTGTTGCTCATACTCATTCTAGAAGTTATGCTTTTTTTCAATGCAGGTGACTGTCTTAATGGTATTGCAGAAAATCCATATATACCAAAACATACCTATTAAGTTTTAATTGCAATTTAATATCAGAGTGGCTACAAAATAACAATGTCTATTGCAATTGCTGATGGGTTTCTTGAAGTCCTTTCATCCTTGTCATCAAAAGGGTAATTTTCTGCTTTTTATATTTCTTTGGACACTGACTTTACTGACAATTTAGGTGCTACAGACCAAAAAAACAATGTTTACCTTTAAATATAGAGCACAAGTGAGATTTAACTTATTTTTATTTAAAGATACTGCATTTTTGGTAGTATAGTGTATATTTTCCCTATGCAACATTAAAGTTACATATATCTATACCAAATATTATTTAAGATAAATAAACAGGAATTATTTTACAATTTTGATAATATTGTACTGTACAACAATGGCATGAATTCATTGCAATATACACCTATGGATACATAAAACTGGGCAATAACACAAATGCACAATATAATTGATTACCTTATGATTAGAATATTACTTTTATTAGGTACTTTAGTATTGGGTGCAGTAGTTTAGTGGATTTAAAAAGTAACTAATTTAAAATTAATAAACCAAGTTAATTTACTTAGTCAACTCGATGCTAAAATCACTCAACTAAAAATAAAGCGCTTTGTCCATGTGCTCCTGTGGCGCAATTGGTCTGTGCGCGGTACTTATAAGACAGTATCTGTTGAGCAATCCTGAGGTTGTGAATTCAAGCCTCACCTGGAGCAAATGTAATTTTTTTTCTAATGTCAACAGTTAATGATTATCATCTGCTTCCTGAACATCCTGATATGAAGGCAGAAAAAAAACACAAACATGACTGTTTTTAAGGTACCAGTACACACAGCTGCTTTGGTTCATATGCACTGTAAACATTACTTTAGTTAGTCAACAAAATGGAATGCAAAAGACTACCTCTTTATTGGTAAAAGAGTTGCATCAATCTGTTTTGCTGCAATGTAACATGAGGGTCCACACTATTAGGTCTGGATAGTACAATCACATTTCATGCTGGGATTTGAAAAGCAAAGAACACAAATAAACGGCTTTCCTATATCGCAACAATTAATGATTATACTAATGAAAAAATCAGTTTCACTCAAAGATGTTACTAAGCCCCAGTTGCCTAATGGATAAGACACTGGCCTCCTAAGCCAGGGATTGTGGGTTCAAGTACCATCTGGTTAGATAGGTTTATTTCATTAAAATAATTTTGGAGATGTTCCTTTTATTCTTGCTTCATACTGCACAAATGGCTCCACCAGAAACTTTAATCTGCTTAACAATCTGGAACTGTTCAGCTTGCAAAATTATGGCCCAGTATCTAAAAGCAGACATTTATCCTAATGACATTGTGGATTAGTTTCCTGAAAAGTTTACTATCACCTGGGACAGTGGCTTCAAGTCCCATCTCGGATGCATGTCCCTTTGTTGCTCATACTCATTCTAGAAGTTATGCTTTTTTTCAATGCAGGTGACTGTCTTAATGGTATTGCAGAAAATCCATATATACCAAAACATACCTATTAAGTTTTAATTGCAATTTAATATCAGAGTGGCTACAAAATAACAATGTCTATTGCAATTGCTGATGGGTTTCTTGAAGTCCTTTCATCCTTGTCATCAAAAGGGTAATTTTCTGCTTTTTATATTTCTTTGGACACTGACTTTACTGACAATTTAGGTGCTACAGACCAAAAAAACAATGTTTACCTTTAAATATAGAGCACAAGTGAGATTTAACTTATTTTTATTTAAAGATACTGCATTTTTGGTAGTATAGTGTATATTTTCCCTATGCAACATTAAAGTTACATATATCTATACCAAATATTATTTAAGATAAATAAACAGGAATTATTTTACAATTTTGATAATATTGAACTGAACAACAATGGCATGAATTCATTGCAATATACACCTATGGATACATAAAACTGGGCAATAACACAAATGCACAATATAATTGATTACCTTATGATTAGAATATTACTTTTATTAGGTACTTTAGTATTGGGTGCAGTAGTTTAGTGGATTTAAAAAGTAACTAATTTAAAATTAATAAACCAAGTTAATTTACTTAGTCAACTCGAAGCTAAAATCACTCAACTAAAAATAATGCGCTTTGACCATGTGCTCCTGTGGCGCAATCGGTCTGTGCACAAGACTTATAAGACAGTATCTGTTGAGCAATGCTGAGGTTGTGAGTTCAAGCCTCACCTGGAGAAAATGTAATTTTTTTTCTAATGTCATCAGTTAATGATTATCATCTGCTTCCTGAACATCCTGATATGAAGGCAGAAAAAAAACACAAACATGACTGTTTTTAAGTACCAGTACACACAGCTGCTTTGGTTCATATGCACTGTAAACATTACTTTAGTTAGTCAACAAAATGGAATGCAAAAGACTACCTCTTTATTGGTAAAAGAGTTGCATCAATCTGTTTTGCTGCAATGTAACATGAGGGTCCACACTATTAGGTCTGGATAGTACAATCACATTTCATGCTGGGATTTGTAAAGCAAAGAACACAAATAAACGGCTTTCCTATATCGCAACAATTAATGATTATACTAATGAAAAAATCAGTTTCACTCAAAGATGTTACTAAGCCCCAGTGGCTTAATGGATTGTGGTTTCAAGTCCCATCTGGGGAGATAGGTTTATTTCATTAAAATAATTTTGGAGATGTTCCTTTTATTCTTGCTTCATACTGCACAAATGGCTCCACCAGAAACTTTAATCTGCTTAACAATCTGGAACTGTTCAGCTTGCAAAATTATGGCCCAGTTTCTAAAAGCAGACATTTATCCTAATGACATTGTGGATTAGTTTCCTGAAAAGTTTACTATCACCTGGGACAGTGGCTTCAAGTCCCATCTAGGATGCATGTCCCTTTGTTGCTCATACTCATTCTAGAAGTTATGCTTTTTTTCAATTCAGGTGACTGTCTTAATGGTATTTCAGAAAAACCATATATACCAAAACATACCTATTAAGTTTTAATTGCAATTTAATATCAGAGTGGCTACAAAATAACAATGTCTATTGCAATTGCTGATGGGTTTCTTGAAGTCCTTTCATCCTTGTCATCAAAAGGGTAATTTTCTGCTTTTTATATTTCTTTGGACACTGACTTTACTGACAATTTAGGTGCTACAGACCAAAAAAACAATGTTTACCTTTAAATATAGAGCACAAGTGAGATTTAACTTATTTTTATTTAAAGATACTGCATTTTTGGTAGTATAGTGTATATTTTCCATATGCAACATTAAAGTTACATATATCTATACCAAATATTATTTAAGATAAATAAACAGGAATTATTTTACAATTTTGATAATATTGAACTGTACAACAGTGGCATGAATTCATTGCAATATACACCTATGGATACATAAAACTGGGCAATAACACAAATGCACAATATAATTGATTACCTTATGATTAGACTATTACTTTTATTAGGTAATTTAGTATTGGGTGCAGTAGTTTAGTGGATTTAAAAAGTAACTAATTTAAAATTAATAAACCAAGTTAATTTACTTAGTCAACTCGAAGCTAAAATCACTCAACTAAAAATAATGCGCTTTGACCATGTGCTCCTGTGGCGCAATCGGTCTGTGCACAGGTCTTATAAGACAGTATCTGTTGAGCAATGCTGAGGTTGTGAGTTCAAGCCTCACCTGGAGAAAATGTAATTTTTTTTCTAATGTCATCAGTTAATGATTATCATCTGCTTCCTGAACATCCTGATATGAAGGCAGAAAAAAAACACAAACATGACTGTTTTTAAGTACCAGTACACACAGCTGCTTTGGTTCATATGCACTGTAAACATTACTTTAGTTAGTCAACAAAATGGAATGCAAAAGACTACCTCTTTATTGGTAAAAGAGTTGCATCAATCTGTTTTGCTGCACTGTAACATGAGGGTCCACACTATTAGGTCTGGATAGTACAATCAAATTTCATGCTGGGATTTGTAAAGCAAAGAACACAAATAAACGGCTTTCCTATATTGCAACAATTAATGATTATACTAATGAAAAAATCAGTTTCACTCAAAGATGTTACTAAGCCCCAGTGGCCTAATGGATTGTGGTTTCAAGTCCCATCTGGGGTGATAGGCTTTATTTCATTAAAATAATATTGGAGATGTTCCTTTCATTCTTGCTTCATACTGCACAAATGGCTCCACCAGAAACTTTAATCTGCTTAACAATCTGGAATTGTTGAGCTTGCAAAATTATGGCCCAGTATCTAAATGCAGACATTTATCCTAATGACATTGTGGATTAGTTTCCTGAAAAGTTTACTATCACCTGGGACAGTGGCTTCAAGTCCCATCTAGGATGCATGTTCCTTTGTTGCTCATACTCATTCTAGAAGTTATGCTTTTTTTCAATGCAGGTGACTGTCTTAATGGTATTGCAGAAAATCCATATATACCAAAACATACCTATTAAGTTTTAATTGCAATTTAATATCAGAGTGGCTACAAAATAACAATGTCTATTGCAATTGCTGATGGGTTTCTTGAAGTCCTTTCATCCTTGTCATCAAAAGGGTAATTTTCTGCTTTTTATATTTCTTTGGACACTGACTTTACTGACAATTTAAGTGCTACAGACCAAAAAAACAATGTTTACCTTTAAATATAGAGCACAAGTGAGATTTAACTTATTTTTAATTAAAGATACTGCACTTTTTGGTAATATAGTGTATATTTTCCATATGCAACATTAAAGTTACATATATCTATACCAAATATTATTTAAGATAAATAAACAGTAATTATTTTACAATTTTGATAAAATTGAACTGTACAACAATGGCATGAATTCATTGCAATATACACCTATGGATACATAAAACTGGGCAATAACTCAAATGCACAATATAATTGATTACCTTATGATTAGAATATTACTTTTATTAGGTACTTTAGAATTGGGTGCAGTAGTTTAGTGGATTTAAAAAGTAACTCATTTAAAATTAATAAACCAAGTTAATTTACTTAGTCATCTCGATGCTAAAATCACTCAACTAAAAATAATGCGCTTTGACCATGTGCTCCTGTGGCGCAATCGGTCTGTGCGCAGGAATTATAAGACAGTATCTGTTGAGCAATGCTGAGGTTGTGAGTTCAAGCCTCACCTGGAGCAAATGTAATTTTTTTTCTAATGTCATCAGTTAATGATTATCATCTGCTTCCTGAACATCCTGATATGAAGGCAGAAAAAAAACACAAACATGACTGTTTTTAAGTACCAGTACACACAGCTGCTTTGGTTCATATGCACTGTAAACATTACTTTAGTTAGTCAACAAAATGGAATGCAAAAGACTACCTCTTTATTGGTAAAAGAGTTGCATCAATCTGTTTTGCTGCAATGTAACATGAGGGTCCACACTATTAGGTCTGGATAGTACAATCACATTTCATGCTGGGATTTGAACAGCAAAGAACACAAATAAACGGCTTTCCTATATCGCAACAATTAATGATTATACTAATGAAAAAATCAGTTTCACTCAAAGATGTTACTAAGCCCCAGTGGCCTAATGGATAAGACAATGGCCTCCTAAGCTGGGTATAGTGGGTTCAAGTCCCATCTGGGGTGATAGGCGTTATTTCATTAAAATAATTTTGGAGATGTTCCTTTTATTCTTGCTTGATACTGCACAAATGGCTCCACCAGAAACTTTAGTCTGCTTAACAATCTGGAACTGTTCAGCTTGCAAAATTATGGCCCAGTATCTAAAAGCAGACATTTATCCTAATGACATTGTGGATTAGTTTCCTGAAAAGTTTACTATCACCTGGGACAGTGGCTTCAAGTCCCATCTAGGATGCATGTCCCTTTGTTGCTCATACTCATTCTAGAAGTTATGCTTTTTTTCAATGCAGGTGACTGTCTTAATGGTATTGCAGAAAATCCATATATACCAAAACATACCTATTAAGTTTTAATTGCAATTTAATATCAGAGTGGCTACAAAATAACAATGTCTATTGCAATTGCTGATGGGTTTCTTGAAGTCCTTTCATCCTTGTCATCAAAAGGGTAATTTTCTGCTTTTTATATTTCTTTGGACACTGACTTTACTGACAATTTAGGTGCTACAGACCAAAAAAACAATGTTTACCTTTAAATATAGAGCACAAGTGAGATTTAACTTATTTTTATTTAAAGATACTGCATTTTTGGTAGTATAGTGTATATTTTCCCTATGCAACATTAAAGTTACATATATCTATACCAAATATTATTTAAGATAAATAAACAGGAATTATTTTACAATTTTGATAATATTGAACTGTACAACAATGGCATGAATTCATTGCAATATACACCTATGGATACATAAAACTGGGCAATAACACAAATGCACAATATAATTGATTACCTTATGAGTAGAATATTACTTTTATTAGGTACTTTAGTATTGGGTGCAGTAGTTTAGTGGATTTAAAAAGTAACTAATTTAAAATTAATAAACCAAGTTAATTTACTTAGTCAACTCGATGCTAAAATCACTCAACTAAAAATAATGCACTTTGACCATGTGCTCCTGTGGCGCAATCGGTCTGTGCACAGGACTTATAAGACAGTATCTGTTGAGCAATGCTGAGGTTGTGAGTTCAAGCCTCACCTGGAGCAAATGTAATTTTTTTTCTAATGTCATCAGTTAATGATTATCATCTGCTTCCTGAACATCCTGATATGAAGGCAGAAAAAAAACACAAACATGACTGTTTTTAAGTACCAGTACACACAGCTGCTTTGGTTCATATGCACTGTAAACATTACTTTAGTTAGTCAACAAAATGGAATGCAAAAGACTACCTCTTTATTGGTAAAAGAGTTGCATCAATCTGTTTTGCTGCAATGTAACATGAGGGTCCACACTATTAGGTCTGGATAGTACAATCACATTTCATGCTGGGATTTGTAAAGCAAAGAACACAAATAAACGGCTTTCCTATATCGCAACAATTAATGATTATACTAATGAAAAAATCAGTTTCACTCAAAGATGTTACTAAGCCCCAGTGGCCTAATGGATTGTGGGTTCAAGTCCCATCTGGGGAGATAGGTTTATTTCATTAAAATAATTTTGGAGATGTTCCTTTTATTCTTGCTTCATACTGCACAAATGGCTCCACCAGAAACTTTAATCTGCTTAACAATCTGGAACTGTTCAGCTTGCAAAATTATGGCCCAGTATCTAAAAGCAGACATTTATCCTAATGACATTGTGGATTAGTTTCCTGAAAAGTTTACTATCACCTTGGACAGTGGCTTCAAGTCCCATCTAGGATGCATGTCCCTTTGTTGCTCATACTCATTCTAGAAGTTATGCTTTTTTTCAATGCAGGTGACTGTCTTAATGGTATTGCAGAAAATCCATATATACCAAAACATACCTATTAAGTTTTAATTGCAATTTAATATCAGAGTGGCTACAAAATAACAATGTCTATTGCAATTGCTGATGGGTTTCTTGAAGTCCTTTCATCCTTGTCATCAAAAGGGTAATTTTCTGCTTTTTATATTTCTTTGGACACTGACTTTACTGACAATTTAGGTGCTACAGACCAAAAAAACAATGTTTACCTTTAAATATAGAGCACAAGTGAGATTTAACTTATTTTTATTTAAAGATACTGCATTTTTGGTAGTATAGTGTATATTTTCCCTATGCAACATTAAAGTTACATATATCTATACCAAATATTATTTAAGATAAATAAACAGGAATTATTTTACAATTTTGATAATATTGAACTGTACAACAATGGCATGAATTCATTGCAATATACACCTATGGATACATAAAACTGGGCAATAACACAAATGCACAATATAATTGATTACCTTATGATTAGAATATTACTTTTATTAGGTACTTTAGTATTGGGTGCAGTAGTTTAGTGGATTTAAAAAGTAACTAATTTAAAATTAATAAACCAAGTTAATTTACTTAGTCAACTCGATGCTAAAATCACTCAACTAAAAATAATGCGCTTTGACCATGTGCTCCTGTGGTGCAATTGGTCTGTGCGCAGGACTTATAAGACAGTATCTGTTGAGCAATGCTGAGGTTGTGAGTTCAAGCCTCACCTGGAGCAAATGTAATTTTTTTTTCTAATGTCATCAGTTAATGATTATCATCTGCTTCCTGAACATCCTGATATGAAGGCAGAAAAAAAACACAAACATGACTGTTTTTAAGTACCAGTACACACAGCTGCTTTGGTTCATATGCACTGTAAACATTACTTTAGTTAGTCAACAAAATGGAATGCAAAAGACTACCTCTTTATTGGTAAAAGAGTTGCATCAATCTGTTTTGCTGCAATGTAACATGAGGGTCCACACTATTAGGTCTGGATAGTACAATCACATTTCATGCTGGGATTTGAAAAGCAAAGAACACAAATAAACGGCTTTCCTATATCGCAACAATTAATGATTATACTAATGAAAAAATCAGTTTCACTCAAAGATGTTACTAAGCCCCAGTTGCCTAATGGATAAGACACTGGCCTACTAAGCCAGGGATTGTGGGTTCAAGTCCCATCTGGGGAGATAGGTTTATTTCATTAAAATAATTTTGGAGATGTTCCATTTATTCTTGCTTGATACTGCACAAATGGCTCCACCAGAAACTTTAGTCTGCTTAACAATCTGGAACTGTTCAGCTTGCAAAATTATGGCCCAGTATCTAAAAGCAGACATTTATCCTAATGACATTGTGGATTAGTTTCCTGAAAAGTTTACTATCACCTGGGACAGTGGCTTCAAGTCCCATCTAGGATGCATGTCCCTTTGTTGCTCATACTCATTCTAGAAGTTATGCTTTTTTTCAATGCAGGTGACTGTCTTAATGGTATTGCAGAAAATCCATATATACCAAAACATACCTATTAAGTTTTAATTGCAATTTAATATCAGAGTGGCTACAAAATAACAATGTCTATTGCAATTGCTGATGGGTTTCTTGAAGTCCTTTCATCCTTGTCATCAAAAGGGTAATTTTCTGCTTTTTATATTTCTTTGGACACTGACTTTACTGACAATTTAGGTGCTACAGACCAAAAAAACAATGTTTACCTTTAAATATAGAGCACAAGTGAGATTTAACTTATTTTTATTTAAAGATACTGCATTTTTGGTAGTATAGTGTATATTTTCCCTATGCAACATTAAAGTTACATATATCTATACCAAATATTATTTAAGATAAATAAACAGGAATTATTTTACAATTTTGATAATATTGAACTGTACAACAATGGCATGAATTCATTGCAATATACACCTATGGATACATAAAACTGGGCAATAACACAAATGCACAATATAATTGATTACCTTATGATTAGAATATTACTTTTATTAGGTACTTTAGTATTGGGTGCAGTAGTTTAGTGGATTTAAAAAGTAACTAATTTAAAATTAATAAACCAAGTTAATTTACTTAGTCAACTCGATGCTAAAATCACTCAACTAAAAATAATGCACTTTGACCATGTGCTCCTGTGGCGCAATCGGTCTGTGCACAGGACTTATAAGACAGTATCTGTTGAGCAATGCTGAGGTTGTGAGTTCAAGCCTCACCTGGAGCAAATGTAATTTTTTTTCTAATGTCATCAGTTAATGATTATCATCTGCTTCCTGAACATCCTGATATGAAGGCAGAAAAAAAACACAAACATGACTGTTTTTAAGTACCAGTACACACAGCTGCTTTGGTTCATATGCACTGTAAACATTACTTTAGTTAGTCAACAAAATGGAATGCAAAAGACTACCTCTTTATTGGTAAAAGAGTTGCATCAATCTGTTTTGCTGCAATGTAACATGAGGGTCCACACTATTAGGTCTGGATAGTACAATCACATTTCATGCTGGGATTTGTAAAGCAAAGAACACAAATAAACGGCTTTCCTATATCGCAACAATTAATGATTATACTAATGAAAAAATCAGTTTCACTCAAAGATGTTACTAAGCCCCAGTGGCCTAATGGATTGTGGGTTCAAGTCCCATCTGGGGAGATAGGTTTATTTCATTAAAATAATTTTGGAGATGTTCCTTTTATTCTTGCTTCATACTGCACAAATGGCTCCACCAGAAACTTTAATCTGCTTAACAATCTGGAACTGTTCAGCTTGCAAAATTATGGCCCAGTATCTAAAAGCAGACATTTATCCTAATGACATTGTGGATTAGTTTCCTGAAAAGTTTACTATCACCTTGGACAGTGGCTTCAAGTCCCATCTAGGATGCATGTCCCTTTGTTGCTCATACTCATTCTAGAAGTTATGCTTTTTTTCAATGCAGGTGACTGTCTTAATGGTATTGCAGAAAATCCATATATACCAAAACATACCTATTAAGTTTTAATTGCAATTTAATATCAGAGTGGCTACAAAATAACAATGTCTATTGCAATTGCTGATGGGTTTCTTGAAGTCCTTTCATCCTTGTCATCAAAAGGGTAATTTTCTGCTTTTTATATTTCTTTGGACACTGACTTTACTGACAATTTAGGTGCTACAGACCAAAAAAACAATGTTTACCTTTAAATATAGAGCACAAGTGAGATTTAACTTATTTTTATTTAAAGATACTGCATTTTTGGTAGTATAGTGTATATTTTCCCTATGCAACATTAAAGTTACATATATCTATACCAAATATTATTTAAGATAAATAAACAGGAATTATTTTACAATTTTGATAATATTGAACTGTACAACAATGGCATGAATTCATTGCAATATACACCTATGGATACATAAAACTGGGCAATAACACAAATGCACAATATAATTGATTACCTTATGATTAGAAAATTACTTTTATTAGGTACTTTAGTATTGGGTGCAGTAGTTTAGTGGATTTAAAAAGTAACTAATTTAAAATTAATAAACCAAGTTAATTTACTTAGTCAACTCGATGCTAAAATCACTCAACTAAAAATAATGCACTTTGACCATGTGCTCCTGTGGCGCAATCGGTCTGTGCGCAGGACTTATAAGACAGTATCTGTTGAGCAATGCTGAGGTTGTGAGTTCAAGCCTCACCTGGAGCAAATGTAATTTTTTTTCTAATGTCATCAGTTAATGATTATCATCTGCTTCCTGAACATCCTGATATGAAGGCAGAAAAAAAACACAAACATGACTGTTTTTAAGTACCAGTACACACAGCTGCTTTGGTTCATATGCACTGTAAACATTACTTTAGTTAGTCAACAAAATGGAATGCAAAAGACTACCTCTTTATTGGTAAAAGAGTTGCATCAATCTGTTTTGCTGCAATGTAACATGAGGGTCCACACTATTAGGTCTGGATAGTACAATCACATTTCATGCTGGGATTTGTAAAGCAAAGAACACAAATAAACGGCTTTCCTATATCGCAACAATTAATGATTATACTAATGAAAAAATCAGTTTCACTCAAAGATGTTACTAAGCCCCAGTGGCCTAATGGATTGTGGTTTCAAGTCCCATCTGGGGTGATAGGCTTTATTTCATTAAAATAATATTGGAGATGTTCCTTTCATTCTTGCTTCATACTGCACAAATGGCTCCACCAGAAACTTTAATCTGCTTAACAATCTGGAACTGTTCAGCTTGCAAAATTATGGCCCAGTATCTAAAAGCAGACATTTATCCTAATGACATTGTGGATTAGTTTCCTGAAAAGTTTACTATCACCTTGGACAGTGGCTTCAAGTCCCATCTAGGATGCATGTCCCTTTGTTGCTCATACTCATTCTAGAAGTTATGCTTTTTTTCAATGCAGGTGACTGTCTTAATGGTATTGCAGAAAATCCATATATACCAAAACATACCTATTAAGTTTTAATTGCAATTTAATATCAGAGTGGCTACAAAATAACAATGTCTATTGCAATTGCTGATGGGTTTCTTGAAGTCCTTTCATCCTTGTCATCAAAACGGTAATTTTCTGCTTTTTATATTTCTTTGTACACTGACTTTACTGACAATTTAGGTGCTACAGACCAAAAAAACAATGTTTACCTTTAAATATAGAGCACAAGTGAGATTTAACTTATTTTTATTTAAAGATACTGCATTTTTGGTAATATAGTGTATATTTTCGATATGCAACATTAAAGTTACATATATCTATACCAAATATTATTTAAGATAAATAAACAGTAATTATTTTACAATTTTGATAATATTGAACTGTACAACAATGGCATGAATTCATTGCAATATACACCTATGGATACATAAAACTGGGCAATAACTCAAATGCACAATATAATTGATTACCTTATGATTAGAATATTACTTTTATTAGGTTCTTTAGAATTGGGTGCAGTAGTTTAGTGGATTTAAAAAGTAACTAATTTAAAATTAATAAACCAAGTTAATTTACTTAGTCAACTCGATGCTAAAATCACTCAACTAAAAATAATGCGCTTTGACCATGTGCTCCTGTGGCGCAATCGGTCTGTGCGCAGGACTTATAAGACAGTATCTGTTGAGCAATGCCGAGGTTGTGAGTTCAAGCCTCCCCTGGAGCAAATGTAATTTTTTTTCTAATGTCAACAGTTAATGATTATCATCTGCTTCCTGAACATCCTGATATGAAGGCAGAAAAAAAACACAAACATGACTGTTTTTAAGTACCAGTACACACAGCTGCTTTGGTTCATATGCACTTTAAACATTACTTTAGTTAGTCAACAAAATGGAATGCAAAAGGCTACCTCTTTATTGGTAAAAGAGTTGCATCAATCTGTTTTGCTGCACTGTAACATGAGGGTCCACACTATTAGGTCTGGATAGTACAATCACATTTCATGCTGGGATTTGTAAAGCAAAGAACACAAATAAACGGCTTTCCTATATCGCAACAATTAATGATTATACTAATGAAAAAATCAGTTTCACTCAAAGATGTTACTAAGCCCCAGTGGCTTAATGGATAAGCAAAGGATTGTGGGTTCAAGTCCCATCTGGGGTGATAGGCTTTATTTCATTAAAATAATTTTGGAGATGTTCCTTTTATTCTTGCTTCATACTGCACAAATGGCTCCACCAGAAACTTTAATCTGCTTAACAATCTGGAACTGTTCAGCTTGCAAAATTATGGCCCAGTATCTAAAAGCAGACATTTATCCTAATGACATTGTGGATTAGTTTCCTGATAAGTTTACTATCACCTGGGACAGTGGCTTCAAGTCCCATCTAGGATGCATGTCCCTTTGTTGCTCATACTCATTCTAGAAGTTATGCTTTTTTTCAATGCAGGTGACTGTCTTAATGGTATTGCAGAAAATCCATATATACCAAAACATACCTATTAAGTTTTAATTGCAATTTAATATCAGAGTGGCTACAAAATAACAATGTCTATTGCAATTGCTGATGGGTTTCTTGAAGTCCTTTCATCCTTGTCATCAAAAGGGTAATTTTCTGCTTTTTATATTTCTTTGGACACTGACTTTACTGACAATTTAGGTGCTACAGACCAAAAAAACAATGTTTACCTTTAAATATAGAGCACAAGTGAGATTTAACTTATTTTTATTTAAAGATACTGCATTTTTGGTAGTATAGTGTATATTTTCCCTATGCAACATTAAAGTTACATATATCTATACCAAATATTATTTAAGATAAATAAACAGGAATTATTTTACAATTTTGATAATATTGAACTGTACAACAATGGCATGAATTCATTGCAATATACACCTATGGATACATAAAACTGGGCAATAACACAAATGCACAATATAATTGATTACCTTATGATTAGAATATTACTTTTATTAGGTACTTTAGTATTGGGTGCAGTAGTTTAGTGGATTTAAAAAGTAACTAATTTAAAATTAATAAACCAAGTTAATTTACTTAGTCAACTCGATGCTAAAATCACTCAACTAAAAATAATGCACTTTGACCATGTGCTCCTGTGGCGCAATCGGTCTGTGCGCAGGACTTATAAGACAGTATCTGTTGAGCAATGCTGAGGTTGTGAGTTCAAGCCTCACCTGGAGCAAATGTAATTTTTTTTCTAATGTCATCAGTTAATGATTATCATCTGCTTCCTGAACATCCTGATATGAAGGCAGAAAAAAAACACAAACATGACTGTTTTTAAGTACCAGTACACACAGCTGCTTTGGTTCATATGCACTGTAAACATTACTTTAGTTAGTCAACAAAATGGAATGCAAAAGACTACCTCTTTATTGGTAAAAGAGTTGCATCAATCTGTTTTGCTGCAATGTAACATGAGGGTTCACACTATTAGGTCTGGATAGTACAATCACATTTCATGCTGGGATTTGTAAAGCAAAGAACACAAATAAACGGCTTTCCTATATCGCAACAATTAATGATTATACTAATGAAAAAATCAGTTTCACTCAAAGATGTTACTAAGCCCCAGTGGCCTAATGGATTGTGGTTTCAAGTCCCATCTGGGGTGATAGGCTTTATTTCATTAAAATAATATTGGAGATGTTCCTTTCATTCTTGCTTCATACTGCACAAAAGGCTCCACCAGAAACTTTAATCTGCTTAACAATCTGGAATTGTTCAGCTTGCAAAATTATGGCCCAGTGTCTAAAAGCAGACATTTATCCTAATGACATTGTGGATTAGTTTCCTGAAAAGTTTACTATCACCTGGGACAGTGGCTTCAAGTCCCATCTAGGATGCATGTTCCTTTGTTGCTCATACTCATTCTAGAAGTTATGCTTTTTTTCAATGCAGGTGACTGTCTTAATGGTATTGCAGAAAATCCATATATACCAAAACATACCTATTAAGTTTTAATTGCAATTTAATATCAGAGTGGCTACAAAATAACAATGTCTATTGCAATTGCTGATGGGTTTCTTGAAGTCCTTTCATCCTTGTCATCAAAAGGGTAATTTTCTGCTTTTTATATTTCTTTGGACACTGACTTTACTGACAATTTAGGTGCTACAGACCAAAAAAACAATGTTTACCTTTAAATATAGAGCACAAGTGAGATTTAACTTATTTTTAATTAAAGATACTGCACTTTTTGGTAATATAGTGTATATTTTCGATATGCAACATTAAAGTTACATATATCTATACCAAATATTATTTAAGATAAATAAACAGTAATTATTTTACAATTTTGATAATATTGAACTGTACAACAATGGCATGAATTCATTGCAATATACACCTATGGATACATAAAACTGGGCAATAACTCAAATGCACAATATAATTGATTACCTTATGATTAGAATATTACTTTTATTAGGTTCTTTAGAATTGGGTGCAGTAGTTTAGTGGATTTAAAAAGTAACTAATTTAAAATTAATAAACCAAGTTAATTTACTTAGTCAACTCGATGCTAAAATCACTCAACTAAAAATAATGCACATTGACCATGTGCTCCTGTGGCGCAATCGGTCTGTGCGCAGGACTTATAAGACAGTATCTGTTGAGCAATGCCGAGGTTGTGAGTTCAAGCCTCACCTGGAGCAAATGTAATTTTTTTTCTAATGTCAACAGTTAATGATTATCATCTGCTTCCTGAACATCCTGATATGAAGGCAGAAAAAAAACACAAACATGACTGTTTTTAAGTACCAGTACACACAGCTGCTTTGGTTCATATGCACTTTAAACATTACTTTAGTTAGTCAACAAAATGGAATGCAAAAGACTACCTCTTTATTGGTAAAAGAGTTGCATCAATCTGTTTTGCTGCACTGTAACATGAGGGTCCACACTATTAGGTCTGGATAGTACAATCACATTTCATGCTGGGATTTGTAAAGCAAAGAACACAAATAAACGGCTTTCCTATATCGCAACAATTAATGATTATACTAATGAAAAAATCAGTTTCACTCAAAGATGTTACTAAGCCCCAGTGGCTTAATGGATAAGCAAAGGATTGTGGGTTCAAGTCCCATCTGGGGTGATAGGCTTTATTTCATTAAAATAATTTTGGAGATGTTCCTTTTATTCTTGCTTCATACTGCACAAATGGCTCCACCAGAAACTTTTATCTGCTTATCAATCCGGAACTGTTCAGCTTGCAAAATTATGGCCCAGTATCTAAAAGCAGACATTCATCCTAATGACATTGTGGATTAGTTTTCTGAAAAGTTTACTATCACCTGGGACAGTGGCTTCAAGTCCCATCTAGGATGCATGTTCCTTTGTTGCTCATTCTCATTCTAGAAGTTATGCTTTTTTTCAATTCAGGTGACTGTCTTAATGGTATTGCAGAAAATCCATATATACCAAAACATACCTATTAAGTTTTAATTGCAATTTAATATCAGAGTGGCTACAAAATAACAATTTCTATTACAATTGCTGATGGGTTTCTTGAAGTCCTTTCATCCATGTCATCAAAAGGGTAATTTTCTGCCTTTTATATTTCTTTGGACACTGACTTTACTGACAATTTAGGTGCTTCAGACCAAAAAAACAATGTTTACCTTTAAATATAGAGCACAAGTGAGATTTAACTTATTTTTATTTAAAGATACTGCATTTTTTGGTATTAGAGTGTATATTTTCCCTATGCAACATTAAAGTTACATATATGTATACCAAATATTATTTAAGATAAATAAACAGGAATTATTTTACAATTTTGATAATATTGTACTGTACAACAATGGCATGAATTCATTGCAATATACACCTATGGATACATAAAACTGGGCAATAACACAAATACACAATATAATTGATTACCTTATGATTAGAATATTACTTTTATTATGTACTTTAGTATTGGGTGCAGTAGTTTAGTGGATTTAAAAAGTAACTAATTTAAAATTAATAAACCAAGCTAATTTACTTAGTCAACTCGATGCTAAAATCACTCAACTAAAAATAAAGCGCTTTGTCCATGTGCTCCTGTGGCGCAATCAGTCTGTGCGCGGTACTTATAAGACAGTATCTGTTGAGCAATCCTGAGGTTGTGAATTCAAGCCTCACCTGGAGCAAATGTAATTTTTTTTCTAATGTCAACAGTTAATGATTATCATCTGCTTCCTGAACATCCTGATATGAAGGCAGAAAAAAAACACAAACATGACTGTTTTTAAGGTACCAGTACACACAGCTGCTTTGGTTCATATGCACTGTAAACATTACTTTAGTTAGTCAACAAAATGGAATGCAAAAGACTACCTCTTTATTGGTAAAAGAGTTGCATCAATCTGTTTTGCTGCAATGTAACATGAGGGTCCACACTATTAGGTCTGGATAGTACAATCACATTTCATGCTGGGATTTGTAAAGCAAAGAACACAAATAAACGGCTTTCCTATATCGCAACAATTAATGATTATACTAATGAAAAAATCAGTTTCACTCAAAGATGTTACTAAGCCCCAGTTGCCTAATGGATAAGACACTGGCCTCCTAAGCCAGGGATTGTGGGTTCAAGTCCCATCTGGGGAGATAGACTTTATTTCATTAAAATAATTTTGGAGATGTTCCTTTTATTCTTGCTTCATACTGCACAAATGGCTCCACCAGAAACTTTAATCTGCTTAACAATCTGGAACTGTTCAGCTTGCAAAATTATGGCCCAGTATCTAAAAGCAGACATTTATCCTAATGACATTGTGGATTAGTTTCCTGATAAGTTTACTATCACCTGGGACAGTGGCTTCAAGTCCCATCTAGGATGCATGTCCCTTTGTTGCTCATACTCATTCTAGAAGTTATGCTTTTTTTCAATGCAGGTGACTGTCTTAATGGTATTGCAGAAAATCCATATATACCAAAACATACCTATTAAGTTTTAATTGCAATTTAATATCAGAGTGGCTACAAAATAACAATGTCTATTGCAATTGCTGATGGGTTTCTTGAAGTCCTTTCATCCTTGTCATCAAAAGGGTAATTTTCTGCTTTTTATATTTCTTTGGACACTGACTTTACTGACAATTTAGGTGCTACAGACCAAAAAAACAATGTTTACCTTTAAATATAGAGCACAAGTGAGATTTAACTTATTTTTATTTAAAGATACTGCATTTTTGGTAGTATAGTGTATATTTTCCCTATGCAACATTAAAGTTACATATATCTATACCAAATATTATTTAAGATAAATAAACAGGAATTATTTTACAATTTTGATAATATTGAACTGTACAACAATGGCATGAATTCATTGCAATATACACCTATGGATACATAAAACTGGGCAATAACACAAATGCACAATATAATTGATTACCTTATGATTAGAATATTACTTTTATTAGGTACTTTAGTATTGGGTGCAGTAGTTTAGTGGATTTAAAAAGTAACTAATTTAAAATTAATAAACCAAGTTAATTTACTTAGTCAACTCGATGCTAAAATCACTCAACTAAAAATAATGCGCTTTGACCATGTGCTCCTGTGGCGCAATCGGTCTGTGCGCAGGACTTATAAGACAGTATCTGTTGAGCAATGCTGAGGTTGTGAGTTCAAGCCTCACCTGGAGCAAATGTAATTTTTTTTCTAATGTCATCAGTTAATGATTATCATCTGCTTCCTGAACATCCTGATATGAAGGCAGAAAAAAAACACAAACATGACTGTTTTTAAGTACCAGTACACACAGCTGCTTTGGTTCATATGCACTGTAAACATTACTTTAGTTAGTCAACAAAATGGAATGCAAAAGACTACCTCTTTATTGGTAAAAGAGTTGCATCAATCTGTTTTGCTGCAATGTAACATGAGGGTTCACACTATTAGGTCTGGATAGTACAATCACATTTCATGCTGGGATTTGTAAAGCAAAGAACACAAATAAACGGCTTTCCTATATCGCAACAATTAATGATTATACTAATGAAAAAATCAGTTTCACTCAAAGATGTTACTAAGCCCCAGTGGCCTAATGGATTGTGGTTTCAAGTCCCATCTGGGGTGATAGGCTTTATTTCATTAAAATAATATTGGAGATGTTCCTTTCATTCTTGCTTCATACTGCACAAAAGGCTCCACCAGAAACTTTAATCTGCTTAACAATCTGGAATTGTTCAGCTTGCAAAATTATGGCCCAGTGTCTAAAAGCAGACATTTATCCTAATGACATTGTGGATTAGTTTCCTGAAAAGTTTACTATCACCTGGGACAGTGGCTTCAAGTCCCATCTAGGATGCATGTTCCTTTGTTGCTCATACTCATTCTAGAAGTTATGCTTTTTTTCAATGCAGGTGACTGTCTTAATGGTATTGCAGAAAATCCATATATACCAAAACATACCTATTAAGTTTTAATTGCAATTTAATATCAGAGTGGCTACAAAATAACAATGTCTATTGCAATTGCTGATGGGTTTCTTGAAGTCCTTTCATCCTTGTCATCAAAAGGGTAATTTTCTGCTTTTTATATTTCTTTGGACACTGACTTTACTGACAATTTAGGTGCTACAGACCAAAAAAACAATGTTTACCTTTAAATATAGAGCACAAGTGAGATTTAACTTATTTTTAATTAAAGATACTGCACTTTTTGGTAATATAGTGTATATTTTCGATATGCAACATTAAAGTTACATATATCTATACCAAATATTATTTAAGATAAATAAACAGTAATTATTTTACAATTTTGATAATATTGAACTGTACAACAATGGCATGAATTCATTGCAATATACACCTATGGATACATAAAACTGGGCAATAACTCAAATGCACAATATAATTGATTACCTTATGATTAGAATATTACTTTTATTAGGTTCTTTAGAATTGGGTGCAGTAGTTTAGTGGATTTAAAAAGTAACTAATTTAAAATTAATAAACCAAGTTAATTTACTTAGTCAACTCGATGCTAAAATCACTCAACTAAAAATAATGCACATTGACCATGTGCTCCTGTGGCGCAATCGGTCTGTGCGCAGGACTTATAAGACAGTATCTGTTGAGCAATGCCGAGGTTGTGAGTTCAAGCCTCACCTGGAGCAAATGTAATTTTTTTTCTAATGTCAACAGTTAATGATTATCATCTGCTTCCTGAACATCCTGATATGAAGGCAGAAAAAAAACACAAACATGACTGTTTTTAAGTACCAGTACACACAGCTGCTTTGGTTCATATGCACTTTAAACATTACTTTAGTTAGTCAACAAAATGGAATGCAAAAGACTACCTCTTTATTGGTAAAAGAGTTGCATCAATCTGTTTTGCTGCACTGTAACATGAGGGTCCACACTATTAGGTCTGGATAGTACAATCACATTTCATGCTGGGATTTGTAAAGCAAAGAACACAAATAAACGGCTTTCCTATATCGCAACAATTAATGATTATACTAATGAAAAAATCAGTTTCACTCAAAGATGTTACTAAGCCCCAGTGGCTTAATGGATAAGCAAAGGATTGTGGGTTCAAGTCCCATCTGGGGTGATAGGCTTTATTTCATTAAAATAATTTTGGAGATGTTCCTTTTATTCTTGCTTCATACTGCACAAATGGCTCCACCAGAAACTTTTATCTGCTTATCAATCCGGAACTGTTCAGCTTGCAAAATTATGGCCCAGTATCTAAAAGCAGACATTCATCCTAATGACATTGTGGATTAGTTTTCTGAAAAGTTTACTATCACCTGGGACAGTGGCTTCAAGTCCCATCTAGGATGCATGTTCCTTTGTTGCTCATTCTCATTCTAGAAGTTATGCTTTTTTTCAATTCAGGTGACTGTCTTAATGGTATTGCAGAAAATCCATATATACCAAAACATACCTATTAAGTTTTAATTGCAATTTAATATCAGAGTGGCTACAAAATAACAATTTCTATTACAATTGCTGATGGGTTTCTTGATGTCCTTTCATCCATGTCATCAAAAGGGTAATTTTCTGCCTTTTATATTTCTTTGGACACTGACTTTACTGACAATTTAGGTGCTTCAGACCAAAAAAACAATGTTTACCTTTAAATATAGAGCACAAGTGAGATTTAACTTATTTTTATTTAAAGATACTGCATTTTTTGGTATTAGAGTGTATATTTTCCCTATGCAACATTAAAGTTACATATATGTATACCAAATATTATTTAAGATAAATAAACAGGAATTATTTTACAATTTTGATAATATTGTACTGTACAACAATGGCATGAATTCATTGCAATATACACCTATGGATACATAAAACTGGGCAATAACACAAATACACAATATAATTGATTACCTTATGATTAGAATATTACTTTTATTAGGTACTTTAGTATTGGGTGCAGTAGTTTAGTGGATTTAAAAAGTAACTAATTTAAAATTAATAAACCAAGCTAATTTACTTAGTCAACTCGATGCTAAAATCACTCAACTAAAAATAAAGCGCTTTGTCCATGTGCTCCTGTGGCGCAATCAGTCTGGGCGCGGTACTTATAAGACAGTATCTGTTGAGCAATGCTGAGGTTGTGAGTTCAAGCCTCACCTGGAGCAAATGTAATTTTTTTTCTAATGTCATCAGTTAATGATTATCATCTGCTTCCTGAACATCCTGATATGAAGGCAGAAAAAAAACACAAACATGACTGTTTTTAAGTACCAGTACACACAGCTGCTTTGGTTCATATGCACTGTAAACATTACTTTAGTTAGTCAACAAAATGGAATGCAAAAGACTACCTCTTTATTGGTAAAAGAGTTGCATCAATCTGTTTTGCTGCAATGTAACATGAGGGTTCACACTATTAGGTCTGGATAGTACAATCACATTTCATGCTGGGATTTGTAAAGCAAAGAACACAAATAAACGGCTTTCCTATATCGCAACAATTAATGATTATACTAATGAAAAAATCAGTTTCACTCAAAGATGTTACTAAGCCCCAGTGGCCTAATGGATTGTGGTTTCAAGTCCCATCTGGGGTGATAGGCTTTATTTCATTAAAATAATATTGGAGATGTTCCTTTCATTCTTGCTTCATACTGCACAAAAGGCTCCACCAGAAACTTTAATCTGCTTAACAATCTGGAATTGTTCAGCTTGCAAAATTATGGCCCAGTATCTAAAAGCAGACATTTATCCTAATGACATTGTGGATTAGTTTCCTGAAAAGTTTACTATCACCTGGGACAGTGGCTTCAAGTCCCATCTAGGATGCATGTTCCTTTGTTGCTCATACTCATTCTAGAAGTTATGCTTTTTTTCAATGCAGGTGACTGTCTTAATGGTATTGCAGAAAATCCATATATACCAAAACATACCTATTAAGTTTTAATTGCAATTTAATATCAGAGTGGCTACAAAATAACAATGTCTATTGCAATTGCTGATGGGTTTCTTGAAGTCCTTTCATCCTTGTCATCAAAAGGGTAATTTTCTGCTTTTTATATTTCTTTGGACACTGACTTTACTGACAATTTAGGTGCTACAGACCAAAAAAACAATGTTTACCTTTAAATATAGAGCACAAGTGAGATTTAACTTATTTTTAATTAAAGATACTGCACTTTTTGGTAATATAGTGTATATTTTCGATATGCAACATTAAAGTTACATATATCTATACCAAATATTATTTAAGATAAATAAACAGTAATTATTTTACAATTTTGATAATATTGAACTGTACAACAATGGCATGAATTCATTGCAATATACACCTATGGATACATAAAACTGGGCAATAACTCAAATGAACAATATAATTGATTACCTTATGATTAGAATATTACTTTTATTAGGTTCTTTAGAATTGGGTGCAGTAGTTTAGTGGATTTAAAAAGTAACTAATTTAAAATTAATAAACCAAGTTAATTTACTTAGTCAACTCGATGCTAAAATCACTCAACTAAAAATAATGCGCTTTGACCATGTGCTCCTGTGGCGCAATCGGTCTGTGCGCAGGACTTATAAGACAGTATCTGTTGAGCAATGCCGAGGTTGTGAGTTCAAGCCTCACCTGGAGCAAATGTAATTTTTTTTCTAATGTCAACAGTTAATGATTATCATCTGCTTCCTGAACATCCTGATATGAAGGCAGAAAAAAAACACAAACATGACTGTTTTTAAGTACCAGTACACACAGCTGCTTTGGTTCATATGCACTTTAAACATTACTTTAGTTAGTCAACAAAATGGAATGCAAAGGACTACCTCTTTATTGGTAAAAGAGTTGCATCAATCTGTTTTGCTGCACTGTAACATGAGGGTCCACACTATTAGGTCTGGATAGTACAATCACATTTCATGCTGGGATTTGTAAAGCAAAGAACACAAATAAACAGCTTTCCTATATCGCAACAATTAATGATTATACTAATGAAAAAATCAGTTTCACTCAAAGATGTTACTAAGCCCCAGTGGCTTAATGGATAAGCAAAGGATTGTGGGTTCAAGTCCCATCTGGGGTGATAGGCTTTATTTCATTAAAATAATTTTGGAGATGTTCCTTTTATTCTTGCTTCATACTGCACAAATGGCTCCACCAGAAACTTTTATCTGCTTATCAATCCGGAACTGTTCAGCTTGCAAAATTATGGCCCAGTATCTAAAAGCAGACATTCATCCTAATGACATTGTGGATTAGTTTTCTGAAAAGTTTACTATCACCTGGGACAGTGGCTTCAAGTCCCATCTAGGATGCATGTTCCTTTGTTGCTCATTCTCATTCTAGAAGTTATGCTTTTTTTCAATTCAGGTGACTGTCTTAATGGTATTGCAGAAAATCCATATATACCAAAACATACCTATTAAGTTTTAATTGCAATTTAATATCAGAGTGGCTACAAAATAACAATTTCTATTACAATTGCTGATGGGTTTCTTGAAGTCCTTTCATCCATGTCATCAAAAGGGTAATTTTCTGCCTTTTATATTTCTTTGGACACTGACTTTACTGACAATTTAGGTGCTTCAGACCAAAAAAACAATGTTTACCTTTAAATATAGAGCACAAGTGAGATTTAACTTATTTTTATTTAAAGATACTGCATTTTTTGGTATTAGAGTGTATATTTTCCCTATGCAACATTAAAGTTACATATATGTATACCAAATATTATTTAAGATAAATAAACAGGAATTATTTTACAATTTTGATAATATTGTACTGTACAACAATGGCATGAATTCATTGCAATATACACCTATGGATACATAAAACTGGGCAATAACACAAATACACAATATAATTGATTACCTTATGATTAGAATATTACTTTTATTAGGTACTTTAGTATTGGGTGCAGTAGTTTAGTGGATTTAAAAAGTAACTAATTTAAAATTAATAAACCAAGTTAATTTACTTAGTCAACTCGATGCTAAAATCACTCAACTAAAAATAATGCGCTTTGACCATGTGCTCCTGTGGCGCAATCGGTCTGTGCGCAGGACTTATAAGACAGTATCTGTTGAGCAATGCTGAGGTTGTGAGTTCAAGCCTCACCTGGAGCAAATGTAATTTTTTTTCTAATGTCATCAGTTAATGATTATCATCTGCTTCCTGAACATCCTGATATGAAGGCAGAAAAAAAACACAAACATGACTGTTTTTAAGTACCAGTACACACAGCTGCTTTGGTTCATATGCACTGTAAACATTACTTTAGTTAGTCAACAAAATGGAATGCAAAAGACTACCTCTTTATTGGTAAAAGAGTTGCATCAATCTGTTTTGCTGCAATGTAACATGAGGGTTCACACTATTAGGTCTGGATAGTACAATCACATTTCATGCTGGGATTTGTAAAGCAAAGAACACAAATAAACGGCTTTCCTATATCGCAACAATTAATGATTATACTAATGAAAAAATCAGTTTCACTCAAAGATGTTACTAAGCCCCAGTGGCCTAATGGATTGTGGTTTCAAGTCCCATCTGGGGTGATAGGCTTTATTTCATTAAAATAATATTGGAGATGTTCCTTTCATTCTTGCTTCATACTGCACAAAAGGCTCCACCAGAAACTTTAATCTGCTTAACAATCTGGAATTGTTCAGCTTGCAAAATTATGGCCCAGTATCTAAAAGCAGACATTTATCCTAATGACATTGTGGATTAGTTTCCTGAAAAGTTTACTATCACCTGGGACAGTGGCTTCAAGTCCCATCTAGGATGCATGTTCCTTTGTTGCTCATACTCATTCTAGAAGTTATGCTTTTTTTCAATGCAGGTGACTGTCTTAATGGTATTGCAGAAAATCCATATATACCAAAACATACCTATTAAGTTTTAATTGCAATTTAATATCAGAGTGGCTACAAAATAACAATGTCTATTGCAATTGCTGATGGGTTTCTTGAAGTCCTTTCATCCTTGTCATCAAAAGGGTAATTTTCTGCTTTTTATATTTCTTTGGACACTGACTTTACTGACAATTTAGGTGCTACAGACCAAAAAAACAATGTTTACCTTTAAATATAGAGCAAAAGTGAGATTTAACTTATTTTTAATTAAAGATACTGCACTTTTTGGTAATATAGTGTATATTTTCGATATGCAACATTAAAGTTACATATATCTATACCAAATATTATTTAAGATAAATAAACAGTAATTATTTTACAATTTTGATAATATTGAACTGTACAACAATGGCATGAATTCATTGCAATATACACCTATGGATACATAAAACTGGGCAATAACTCAAATGCACAATATAATTGATTACCTTATGATTAGAATATTACTTTTATTAGGTTCTTTAGAATTGGGTGCAGTAGTTTAGTGGATTTAAAAAGTAACTAATTTAAAATTAATAAACCAAGTTAATTTACTTAGTCAACTCGATGCTAAAATCACTCAACTAAAAATAAAGCGCTTTGACCATGTGCTCCTGTGGCGCAATCGGTCTGTGCGCAGGACTTATAAGACAGTATCTGTTGAGCAATGCCGAGGTTGTGAGTTCAAGCCTCACCTGGAGCAAATGTAATTTTTTTTCTAATGTCAACAGTTAATGATTATCATCTGCTTCCTGAACATCCTGATATGAAGGCAGAAAAAAAACACAAACATGACTGTTTTTAAGTACCAGTACACACAGCTGCTTTGGTTCATATGCACTTTAAACATTACTTTAGTTAGTCAACAAAATGGAATGCAAAAGACTACCTCTTTATTGGTAAAAGAGTTGCATCAATCTGTTTTGCTGCACTGTAACATGAGGGTCCACACTATTAGGTCTGGATAGTACAATCACATTTCATGCTGGGATTTGTAAAGCAAAGAACACAAATAAACGGCTTTCCTATATCGCAACAATTAATGATTATACTAATGAAAAAATCAGTTTCACTCAAAGATGATACTAAGCCCCAGTGGCTTAATGGATAAGCAAAGGATTGTGGGTTCAAGTCCCATCTGGGGTGATAGGCTTTATTTCATTAAAATAATTTTGGAGATGTTCCTTTTATTCTTGCTTCATACTGCACAAATGGCTCCACCAGAAACTTTTATCTGCTTATCAATCCGGAACTGTTCAGCTTGCAAAATTATGGCCCAGTATCTAAAAGCAGACATTCATCCTAATGACATTGTGGATTAGTTTTCTGAAAAGTTTACTATCACCTGGGACAGTGGCTTCAAGTCCCATCTAGGATGCATGTTCCTTTGTTGCTCATTCTCATTCTAGAAGTTATGCTTTTTTTCAATTCAGGTGACTGTCTTAATGGTATTGCAGAAAATCCATATATACCAAAACATACCTATTAAGTTTTAATTGCAATTTAATATCAGAGTGGCTACAAAATAACAATTTCTATTACAATTGCTGATGGGTTTCTTGAAGTCCTTTCATCCATGTCATCAAAAGGGTAATTTTCTGCCTTTTATATTTCTTTGGACACTGACTTTACTGACAATTTAGGTGCTTCAGACCAAAAAAACAATGTTTACCTTTAAATATAGAGCACAAGTGAGATTTAACTTATTTTTATTTAAAGATACTGCATTTTTTGGTATTAGAGTGTATATTTTCCCTATGCAACATTAAAGTTACATATATGTATACCAAATATTATTTAAGATAAATAAACAGGAATTATTTTACAATTTTGATAATATTGTACTGTACAACAATGGCATGAATTCATTGCAATATACACCTATGGATACATAAAACTGGGCAATAACACAAATACACATTATAATTGATTACCTTATGATTAGAATATTACTTTTATTAGGTACTTTAGTATTGGGTGCAGTAGTTTAGTGGATTTAAAAAGTAACTAATTTAAAATTAATAAACCAAGTTAATTTACTTAGTCAACTCGATGCTAAAATCACTCAACTAAAAATAATGCGCTTTGACCATGTGCTCCTGTGGCGCAATCGGTCTGTGCGCAGGACTTATAAGACAGTATCTGTTGAGCAATGCTGAGGTTGTGAGTTCAAGCCTCACCTGGAGCAAATGTAATTTTTTTTCTAATGTCATCAGTTAATGATTATCATCTGCTTCCTGAACATCCTGATATGAAGGCAGAAAAAAAACACAAACATGACTGTTTTTAAGTACCAGTACACACAGCTGCTTTGGTTCATATGCACTGTAAACATTACTTTAGTTAGTCAACAAAATGGAATGCAAAAGACTACCTCTTTATTGGTAAAAGAGTTGCATCAATCTGTTTTGCTGCAATGTAACATGAGGGTCCACACTATTAGGTCTGGATAGTACAATCACATTTCATGCTGGGATTTGTAAAGCAAAGAACACAAATAAACGGCTTTCCTATATCGCAACAATTAATGATTATACTAATGAAAAAACCAGTTTCACTCAAAGATGTTACTAAGCCCCAGTGGCCTAATGGATAAGGCACTGGCCTCCTAAGCCAGGGATTGTGGGTTCAAGTCCCATCTGGGGTGATAGGCTTTATTTCATTAAAATAATTTTGGAGATGTTCCTTTTATTCTTGCTTCATACTGCACAAATGGTTCCACCAGAAACTTTTATCTGCTTATCAATCCGGAACTGTTCAGCTTGCAAAATTATGGCCCAGTATCTAAAAGCAGACATTTATCCTAATGACGTTGTGGATTAGTTTTCTGAAAAGTTTACTATCACCTGGGATAGTGGCTTCAAGGCCCATCTAGGATGCATGTTCCTTTGTTGCTCATTCTCATTCTAGAAGTTATGCTTTTTTTCAATTCAGGTGACTGTCTTAATGGTATTGCAGAAAATCCATATATACCAAAACATACCTATTAAGTTTTAATTGCAATTTAATATCAGAGTGGCTACAAAATAACAATTTCTATTGCAATTGCTGATGGGTTTCTTGAAGTCCTTTCATCCTTGTCATCAAAAGGGTAATTTTCTGCTTTTTATATTTCTTTGGACACTGACTTTACTGACAATTTAGGTGCTACAGACCAAAAAAACAATGTTTACCTTTAAATATAGAGCACAAGTGAGATTTAACTTATTTTTATTTAAAGATACTGCATTTTTTGGTATTAGAGTGTATATTTTCCCTATGCAACATTAAAGTTACATATAACTATACCAAATATTATTTAAGATAAATAAACAGGAATTATTTTACAATTTTGATAATATTGTACTGTACTACAATGGCATGAATTCATTGCAATATACACCTATGGATACATAAAACTGGGCAATAACTCAAATGCACAATATAATTGATTACCTTATGATTAGAATATTACTTTTATTAGGTACTTTAGTATTGGGTGCAGTAGTTTAGTGGATTTAAAAAGTAACTAATTTAAAATTAATAAACCAAGTTAACTTACTTAGTCAACTCGATGCTAAAATCACTCAACTAAAAATAATGCGCTTTGACCATGTGCTCCTGTGGCGCAATCGGTCTGTGCGCGGTACTTATAAGACAGTATCTGTTGAGCAATCCTGAGGTTGTGAATTCAAGCCTCACCTGGAGCAAATGTAATTTTTTTTCTAATGTCAACAGTTAATGATTATCATCTGCTTCCTGAACATCCTGATATGAAGGCAGAAAAAAAACACAAACATGACTGTTTTTAAGGTACCAGTACACACAGCTGCTTTGGTTCATATGCACTTTAAACATTACTTTAGTTAGTCAACAAAATGGAATGCAAAAGACTACCTCTTTATTGGTAAAAGAGTTGCATCAATCTGTTTTGCTGCAATGTAACATGAGGGTCCACACTATTAGGTCTGGATAGTACAATCACATTTCATGCTGGGATTTGTAAAGCAAAGAACACAAATAAACGGCGTTTCCTATATCGCAACAATTAATGATTATACTAATGAAAAAATCAGTTTCACTCAAAGATGTTACTGAGCCCCAGTGGCCTAATGGATTGTGGGTTCAAGTCCCATCTGGGGTGATAGGCTTTATTTCATTAAAATAATATTGGAGATGTTCCTTTCATTCTTGCTTCATACTGCACAAATGGCTCCACCAGAAACTTCAATCTGTTTAACAATCTGGAACTGTTCAGCTTGCAAAATTATGGCCCAGTATCTAAAAGCAGACATTTATCCTAATGACATTGTGGATTAGTTTCCAGAAAAGTTTACTATCACTTGGGACAGTGGCTTCAAGTCCCATCTAGGATGCATGTCCCTTTGTTGCTCATACTCATTCTAGAAGTTATGCTTTTTTTCAATGCAGGTGACTGTCTTAATGGTATTGCAGAAAATCCATATATACCAAAACATACCTATTAAGTTTTAATTGCAATTTAATATCAGAGTGGCTACAAAATAACAATGTCTATTGCAATTGCTGATGGGTTTCTTGAAGTCCTTTCATCCTTGTCATCAAAAGGGTAATTTTCTGCTTTTTATATTTCTTTGGACACTGACTTTACTGACAATTTAGGTGCTACAGACCAAAAAAACAATGTTTACCTTTAAATATAGAGCACAAGTGAGATTTAACTTATTTTTATTTAAAGATACTGCATTTTTGGTAGTATAGTGTATATTTTCCCTATGCAACATTAAAGTTACATATATCTATACCAAATATTATTTAAGATAAATAAACAGGAATTATTTTACAATTTTGATAATATTGAACTGTACAACAATGGCATGAATTCATTGCAATATACACCTATGGATACATAAAACTGGGCAATAACACAAATGCACAATATAATTGATTACCTTATGATTAGAATATTACTTTTATTAGGTACTTTAGTATTGGGTGCAGTAGTTTAGTGGATTTAAATAGTAACTAATTTAAAATTAATAAACCAAGTTAATTTACTTAGTCAACTCGATGCTAAAATCACTCAACTAAAAATAATGCGCTTTGACCATGTGCTCCTGTGGCGCAATCGGTCTGTGCGCAGGACTTATAAGACAGTATCTGTTGAGCAATGCTGAGGTTGTGAGTTCAAGCCTCACCTTGAGCAAATGTAATTTTTTTTCTAATGTCATCAGTTAATGATTATCATCTGCTTCCTGAACATCCTGATATGAAGGCAGAAAAAAAACACAAACATGACTGTTTTTAAGTACCAGTACACACAGCTGCTTTGGTTCATATGCACTGTAAACATTACTTTAGTTAGTCAACAAAATGGAATGCAAAAGACTACCTCTTTATTGGTAAAAGAGTTGCATCAATCTGTTTTGCTGCAATGTAACATGAGGGTTCACACTATTAGGTCTGGATAGTACAATCACATTTCATGCTGGGATTTGTAAAGCAAAGAACACAAATAAACGGCTTTCCTATATCGCAACAATTAATGATTATACTAATGAAAAAATCAGTTTCACTCAAAGATGTTACTAAGCCCCAGTGGCCTAATGGATTGTGGTTTCAAGTCCCATCTGGGGTGATAGGCTTTATTTCATTAAAATAATATTGGAGATGTTCCTTTCATTCTTGCTTCATACTGCACAAAAGGCTCCACCAGAAACTTTAATCTGCTTAACAATCTGGAATTGTTCAGCTTGCAAAATTATGGCCCAGTGTCTAAAAGCAGACATTTATCCTAATGACATTGTGGATTAGTTTCCTGAAAAGTTTACTATCACCTGGGACAGTGGCTTCAAGTCCCATCTAGGATGCATGTTCCTTTGTTGCTCATACTCATTCTAGAAGTTATGCTTTTTTTCAATGCAGGTGACTGTCTTAATGGTATTGCAGAAAATCCATATATACCAAAACATACCTATTAAGTTTTAATTGCAATTTAATATCAGAGTGGCTACAAAATAACAATGTCTATTGCAATTGCTGATGGGTTTCTTGAAGTCCTTTCATCCTTGTCATCAAAAGGGTAATTTTCTGCTTTTTATATTTCTTTGGACACTGACTTTACTGACAATTTAGGTGCTACAGACCAAAAAAACAATGTTTACCTTTAAATATAGAGCACAAGTGAGATTTAACTTATTTTTAATTAAAGATACTGCACTTTTTGGTAATATAGTGTATATTTTCGATATGCAACATTAAAGTTACATATATCTATACCAAATATTATTTAAGATAAATAAACAGTAATTATTTTACAATTTTGATAATATTGAACTGTACAACAATGGCATGAATTCATTGCAATATACACCTATGGATACATAAAACTGGGCAATAACTCAAATGCACAATATAATTGATTACCTTATGATTAGAATATTACTTTTATTAGGTTCTTTAGAATTGGGTGCAGTAGTTTAGTGGATTTAAAAAGTAACTAATTTAAAATTAATAAACCAAGTTAATTTACTTAGTCAACTCGATGCTAAAATCACTCAACTAAAAATAATGCACATTGACCATGTGCTCCTGTGGCGCAATCGGTCTGTGCGCAGGACTTATAAGACAGTATCTGTTGAGCAATGCCGAGGTTGTGAGTTCAAGCCTCACCTGGAGCAAATGTAATTTTTTTTCTAATGTCAACAGTTAATGATTATCATCTGCTTCCTGAACATCCTGATATGAAGGCAGAAAAAAAACACAAACATGACTGTTTTTAAGTACCAGTACACACAGCTGCTTTGGTTCATATGCACTTTAAACATTACTTTAGTTAGTCAACAAAATGGAATGCAAAAGACTACCTCTTTATTGGTAAAAGAGTTGCATCAATCTGTTTTGCTGCACTGTAACATGAGGGTCCACACTATTAGGTCTGGATAGTACAATCACATTTCATGCTGGGATTTGTAAAGCAAAGAACACAAATAAACGGCTTTCCTATATCGCAACAATTAATGATTATACTAATGAAAAAATCAGTTTCACTCAAAGATGTTACTAAGCCCCAGTGGCTTAATGGATAAGCAAAGGATTGTGGGTTCAAGTCCCATCTGGGGTGATAGGCTTTATTTCATTAAAATAATTTTGGAGATGTTCCTTTTATTCTTGCTTCATACTGCACAAATGGCTCCACCAGAAACTTTTATCTGCTTATCAATCCGGAACTGTTCAGCTTGCAAAATTATGGCCCAGTATCTAAAAGCAGACATTCATCCTAATGACATTGTGGATTAGTTTTCTGAAAAGTTTACTATCACCTGGGACAGTGGCTTCAAGTCCCATCTAGGATGCATGTTCCTTTGTTGCTCATTCTCATTCTAGAAGTTATGCTTTTTTTCAATTCAGGTGACTGTCTTAATGGTATTGCAGAAAATCCATATATACCAAAACATACCTATTAAGTTTTAATTGCAATTTAATATCAGAGTGGCTACAAAATAACAATTTCTATTACAATTGCTGATGGGTTTCTTGATGTCCTTTCATCCATGTCATCAAAAGGGTAATTTTCTGCCTTTTATATTTCTTTGGACACTGACTTTACTGACAATTTAGGTGCTTCAGACCAAAAAAACAATGTTTACCTTTAAATATAGAGCACAAGTGAGATTTAACTTATTTTTATTTAAAGATACTGCATTTTTTGGTATTAGAGTGTATATTTTCCCTATGCAACATTAAAGTTACATATATGTATACCAAATATTATTTAAGATAAATAAACAGGAATTATTTTACAATTTTGATAATATTGTACTGTACAACAATGGCATGAATTCATTGCAATATACACCTATGGATACATAAAACTGGGCAATAACACAAATACACAATATAATTGATTACCTTATGATTAGAATATTACTTTTATTAGGTACTTTAGTATTGGGTGCAGTAGTTTAGTGGATTTAAAAAGTAACTAATTTAAAATTAATAAACCAAGCTAATTTACTTAGTCAACTCGATGCTAAAATCACTCAACTAAAAATAAAGCGCTTTGTCCATGTGCTCCTGTGGCGCAATCAGTCTGGGCGCGGTACTTATAAGACAGTATCTGTTGAGCAATGCTGAGGTTGTGAGTTCAAGCCTCACCTGGAGCAAATGTAATTTTTTTTCTAATGTCATCAGTTAATGATTATCATCTGCTTCCTGAACATCCTGATATGAAGGCAGAAAAAAAACACAAACATGACTGTTTTTAAGTACCAGTACACACAGCTGCTTTGGTTCATATGCACTGTAAACATTACTTTAGTTAGTCAACAAAATGGAATGCAAAAGACTACCTCTTTATTGGTAAAAGAGTTGCATCAATCTGTTTTGCTGCAATGTAACATGAGGGTTCACACTATTAGGTCTGGATAGTACAATCACATTTCATGCTGGGATTTGTAAAGCAAAGAACACAAATAAACGGCTTTCCTATATCGCAACAATTAATGATTATACTAATGAAAAAATCAGTTTCACTCAAAGATGTTACTAAGCCCCAGTGGCCTAATGGATTGTGGTTTCAAGTCCCATCTGGGGTGATAGGCTTTATTTCATTAAAATAATATTGGAGATGTTCCTTTCATTCTTGCTTCATACTGCACAAAAGGCTCCACCAGAAACTTTAATCTGCTTAACAATCTGGAATTGTTCAGCTTGCAAAATTATGGCCCAGTATCTAAAAGCAGACATTTATCCTAATGACATTGTGGATTAGTTTCCTGAAAAGTTTACTATCACCTGGGACAGTGGCTTCAAGTCCCATCTAGGATGCATGTTCCTTTGTTGCTCATACTCATTCTAGAAGTTATGCTTTTTTTCAATGCAGGTGACTGTCTTAATGGTATTGCAGAAAATCCATATATACCAAAACATACCTATTAAGTTTTAATTGCAATTTAATATCAGAGTGGCTACAAAATAACAATGTCTATTGCAATTGCTGATGGGTTTCTTGAAGTCCTTTCATCCTTGTCATCAAAAGGGTAATTTTCTGCTTTTTATATTTCTTTGGACACTGACTTTACTGACAATTTAGGTGCTACAGACCAAAAAAACAATGTTTACCTTTAAATATAGAGCACAAGTGAGATTTAACTTATTTTTAATTAAAGATACTGCACTTTTTGGTAATATAGTGTATATTTTCGATATGCAACATTAAAGTTACATATATCTATACCAAATATTATTTAAGATAAATAAACAGTAATTATTTTACAATTTTGATAATATTGAACTGTACAACAATGGCATGAATTCATTGCAATATACACCTATGGATACATAAAACTGGGCAATAACTCAAATGAACAATATAATTGATTACCTTATGATTAGAATATTACTTTTATTAGGTTCTTTAGAATTGGGTGCAGTAGTTTAGTGGATTTAAAAAGTAACTAATTTAAAATTAATAAACCAAGTTAATTTACTTAGTCAACTCGATGCTAAAATCACTCAACTAAAAATAATGCGCTTTGACCATGTGCTCCTGTGGCGCAATCGGTCTGTGCGCAGGACTTATAAGACAGTATCTGTTGAGCAATGCCGAGGTTGTGAGTTCAAGCCTCACCTGGAGCAAATGTAATTTTTTTTCTAATGTCAACAGTTAATGATTATCATCTGCTTCCTGAACATCCTGATATGAAGGCAGAAAAAAAACACAAACATGACTGTTTTTAAGTACCAGTACACACAGCTGCTTTGGTTCATATGCACTTTAAACATTACTTTAGTTAGTCAACAAAATGGAATGCAAAGGACTACCTCTTTATTGGTAAAAGAGTTGCATCAATCTGTTTTGCTGCACTGTAACATGAGGGTCCACACTATTAGGTCTGGATAGTACAATCACATTTCATGCTGGGATTTGTAAAGCAAAGAACACAAATAAACAGCTTTCCTATATCGCAACAATTAATGATTATACTAATGAAAAAATCAGTTTCACTCAAAGATGTTACTAAGCCCCAGTGGCTTAATGGATAAGCAAAGGATTGTGGGTTCAAGTCCCATCTGGGGTGATAGGCTTTATTTCATTAAAATAATTTTGGAGATGTTCCTTTTATTCTTGCTTCATACTGCACAAATGGCTCCACCAGAAACTTTTATCTGCTTATCAATCCGGAACTGTTCAGCTTGCAAAATTATGGCCCAGTATCTAAAAGCAGACATTCATCCTAATGACATTGTGGATTAGTTTTCTGAAAAGTTTACTATCACCTGGGACAGTGGCTTCAAGTCCCATCTAGGATGCATGTTCCTTTGTTGCTCATTCTCATTCTAGAAGTTATGCTTTTTTTCAATTCAGGTGACTGTCTTAATGGTATTGCAGAAAATCCATATATACCAAAACATACCTATTAAGTTTTAATTGCAATTTAATATCAGAGTGGCTACAAAATAACAATTTCTATTACAATTGCTGATGGGTTTCTTGAAGTCCTTTCATCCATGTCATCAAAAGGGTAATTTTCTGCCTTTTATATTTCTTTGGACACTGACTTTACTGACAATTTAGGTGCTTCAGACCAAAAAAACAATGTTTACCTTTAAATATAGAGCACAAGTGAGATTTAACTTATTTTTATTTAAAGATACTGCATTTTTTGGTATTAGAGTGTATATTTTCCCTATGCAACATTAAAGTTACATATATGTATACCAAATATTATTTAAGATAAATAAACAGGAATTATTTTACAATTTTGATAATATTGTACTGTACAACAATGGCATGAATTCATTGCAATATACACCTATGGATACATAAAACTGGGCAATAACACAAATACACAATATAATTGATTACCTTATGATTAGAATATTACTTTTATTAGGTACTTTAGTATTGGGTGCAGTAGTTTAGTGGATTTAAAAAGTAACTAATTTAAAATTAATAAACCAAGTTAATTTACTTAGTCAACTCGATGCTAAAATCACTCAACTAAAAATAATGCGCTTTGACCATGTGCTCCTGTGGCGCAATCGGTCTGTGCGCAGGACTTATAAGACAGTATCTGTTGAGCAATGCTGAGGTTGTGAGTTCAAGCCTCACCTGGAGCAAATGTAATTTTTTTTCTAATGTCATCAGTTAATGATTATCATCTGCTTCCTGAACATCCTGATATGAAGGCAGAAAAAAAACACAAACATGACTGTTTTTAAGTACCAGTACACACAGCTGCTTTGGTTCATATGCACTGTAAACATTACTTTAGTTAGTCAACAAAATGGAATGCAAAAGACTACCTCTTTATTGGTAAAAGAGTTGCATCAATCTGTTTTGCTGCAATGTAACATGAGGGTTCACACTATTAGGTCTGGATAGTACAATCACATTTCATGCTGGGATTTGTAAAGCAAAGAACACAAATAAACGGCTTTCCTATATCGCAACAATTAATGATTATACTAATGAAAAAATCAGTTTCACTCAAAGATGTTACTAAGCCCCAGTGGCCTAATGGATTGTGGTTTCAAGTCCCATCTGGGGTGATAGGCTTTATTTCATTAAAATAATATTGGAGATGTTCCTTTCATTCTTGCTTCATACTGCACAAAAGGCTCCACCAGAAACTTTAATCTGCTTAACAATCTGGAATTGTTCAGCTTGCAAAATTATGGCCCAGTATCTAAAAGCAGACATTTATCCTAATGACATTGTGGATTAGTTTCCTGAAAAGTTTACTATCACCTGGGACAGTGGCTTCAAGTCCCATCTAGGATGCATGTTCCTTTGTTGCTCATACTCATTCTAGAAGTTATGCTTTTTTTCAATGCAGGTGACTGTCTTAATGGTATTGCAGAAAATCCATATATACCAAAACATACCTATTAAGTTTTAATTGCAATTTAATATCAGAGTGGCTACAAAATAACAATGTCTATTGCAATTGCTGATGGGTTTCTTGAAGTCCTTTCATCCTTGTCATCAAAAGGGTAATTTTCTGCTTTTTATATTTCTTTGGACACTGACTTTACTGACAATTTAGGTGCTACAGACCAAAAAAACAATGTTTACCTTTAAATATAGAGCACAAGTGAGATTTAACTTATTTTTAATTAAAGATACTGCACTTTTTGGTAATATAGTGTATATTTTCGATATGCAACATTAAAGTTACATATATCTATACCAAATATTATTTAAGATAAATAAACAGTAATTATTTTACAATTTTGATAATATTGAACTGTACAACAATGGCATGAATTCATTGCAATATACACCTATGGATACATAAAACTGGGCAATAACTCAAATGCACAATATAATTGATTACCTTATGATTAGAATATTACTTTTATTAGGTTCTTTAGAATTGGGTGCAGTAGTTTAGTGGATTTAAAAAGTAACTAATTTAAAATTAATAAACCAAGTTAATTTACTTAGTCAACTCGATGCTAAAATCACTCAACTAAAAATAAAGCGCTTTGACCATGTGCTCCTGTGGCGCAATCGGTCTGTGCGCAGGACTTATAAGACAGTATCTGTTGAGCAATGCCGAGGTTGTGAGTTCAAGCCTCACCTGGAGCAAATGTAATTTTTTTTCTAATGTCAACAGTTAATGATTATCATCTGCTTCCTGAACATCCTGATATGAAGGCAGAAAAAAAACACAAACATGACTGTTTTTAAGTACCAGTACACACAGCTGCTTTGGTTCATATGCACTTTAAACATTACTTTAGTTAGTCAACAAAATGGAATGCAAAAGACTACCTCTTTATTGGTAAAAGAGTTGCATCAATCTGTTTTGCTGCACTGTAACATGAGGGTCCACACTATTAGGTCTGGATAGTACAATCACATTTCATGCTGGGATTTGTAAAGCAAAGAACACAAATAAACGGCTTTCCTATATCGCAACAATTAATGATTATACTAATGAAAAAATCAGTTTCACTCAAAGATGATACTAAGCCCCAGTGGCTTAATGGATAAGCAAAGGATTGTGGGTTCAAGTCCCATCTGGGGTGATAGGCTTTATTTCATTAAAATAATTTTGGAGATGTTCCTTTTATTCTTGCTTCATACTGCACAAATGGCTCCACCAGAAACTTTTATCTGCTTATCAATCCGGAACTGTTCAGCTTGCAAAATTATGGCCCAGTATCTAAAAGCAGACATTCATCCTAATGACATTGTGGATTAGTTTTCTGAAAAGTTTACTATCACCTGGGACAGTGGCTTCAAGTCCCATCTAGGATGCATGTTCCTTTGTTGCTCATTCTCATTCTAGAAGTTATGCTTTTTTTCAATTCAGGTGACTGTCTTAATGGTATTGCAGAAAATCCATATATACCAAAACATACCTATTAAGTTTTAATTGCAATTTAATATCAGAGTGGCTACAAAATAACAATTTCTATTACAATTGCTGATGGGTTTCTTGAAGTCCTTTCATCCATGTCATCAAAAGGGTAATTTTCTGCCTTTTATATTTCTTTGGACACTGACTTTACTGACAATTTAGGTGCTTCAGACCAAAAAAACAATGTTTACCTTTAAATATAGAGCACAAGTGAGATTTAACTTATTTTTATTTAAAGATACTGCATTTTTTGGTATTAGAGTGTATATTTTCCCTATGCAACATTAAAGTTACATATATGTATACCAAATATTATTTAAGATAAATAAACAGGAATTATTTTACAATTTTGATAATATTGTACTGTACAACAATGGCATGAATTCATTGCAATATACACCTATGGATACATAAAACTGGGCAATAACACAAATACACATTATAATTGATTACCTTATGATTAGAATATTACTTTTATTAGGTACTTTAGTATTGGGTGCAGTAGTTTAGTGGATTTAAAAAGTAACTAATTTAAAATTAATAAACCAAGTTAATTTACTTAGTCAACTCGATGCTAAAATCACTCAACTAAAAATAATGCGCTTTGACCATGTGCTCCTGTGGCGCAATCGGTCTGTGCGCAGGACTTATAAGACAGTATCTGTTGAGCAATGCTGAGGTTGTGAGTTCAAGCCTCACCTGGAGCAAATGTAATTTTTTTTCTAATGTCATCAGTTAATGATTATCATCTGCTTCCTGAACATCCTGATATGAAGGCAGAAAAAAAACACAAACATGACTGTTTTTAAGTACCAGTACACACAGCTGCTTTGGTTCATATGCACTGTAAACATTACTTTAGTTAGTCAACAAAATGGAATGCAAAAGACTACCTCTTTATTGGTAAAAGAGTTGCATCAATCTGTTTTGCTGCAATGTAACATGAGGGTCCACACTATTAGGTCTGGATAGTACAATCACATTTCATGCTGGGATTTGTAAAGCAAAGAACACAAATAAACGGCTTTCCTATATCGCAACAATTAATGATTATACTAATGAAAAAATCAGTTTCACTCAAAGATGTTACTAAGCCCCAGTGGCCTAATGGATAAGATACTGGCCTCCTAAGCCAGGGATTGTGGGTTCAAGTCCCATCTGGGGAGATAGGCGTTATTTCATTCAAATAATTTTGTAGATGTTCCGTTTATTCTTGCTTCATACTGCACAAATGGCTCCACCAGAAACTTTAATCTGCTTAACAATCTGGAACTGTTCAGCTTGCAAAATTATGGCCCAGTATCTAAAAGCAGACATTTATCCTAATGACATTGTGGATTAGTTTCCTGAAAAGTTTACTATCACCTGGGACAGTGGCTTCAAGTCCCATCTAGGATGCATGTTCCTTTGTTGCTCATACTCATTCTAGAAGTTATGCTTTTTTTCAATGCAGGTGACTGTCTTAATGGTATTGCAGAAAATCCATATATACCAAAACATACCTATTAAGTTTTAATTGCAATTTAATATCAGAGTGGCTACAAAATAACAATGTCTATTGCAATTGCTGATGGGTTTCTTGAAGTCCTTTCATCCTTGTCATCAAAAGGGTAATTTTCTGCTTTTTATATTTCTTTGGACACTGACTTTACTGACAATTTAGGTGCTACAGACCAAAAAAACAATGTTTACCTTTAAATATTGAGCACAAGTGAGATTTAACTTATTTTTATTTAAAGATACTGCATTTTTGGTAATATAGTGTATATTTTCCCTATGCAACATTAAAGTTTCATATATCTATACCAAATATTATTTAAGATAGATAAACAGGAATTATTTTACAATTTTGATAATATTGAACTGTACAACAATGGCATGAATTCATTGCAATATACACCTATGGATACATAAAACTGGGCAATAACACCAATGCACAATATAATTGATTAATTATGATTAGAATATTACTTTTATTAGGTACTTTAGTATTGGGTGCAGTAGTTTAGTGGATTTAAAAAGTAACTAATTTAAAATTAATAAACCAAGTTAACTTACTTAGTCAACTCGATGCTAAAATCACTCAACTAAAAATAATGCGCTTTGACCATGTGCTCTGTGCCGCAATCGGTCTGTGCGCGGTACTTATAAGACAGTATCTGTTGAGCAATCCTGAGGTTGTGAATTCAAGCCTCACCTGGAGCAAATGTAATTTTTTTTCTAATGTCAACAGTTAATGATTATCATCTGCTTCCTGAACATCCTGATATGAAGGCAGAAAAAAAACACAAACATGACTGTTTTTAAGGTACCAGTACACACAGCTGCTTTGGTTCATATGCACTTTAAACATTACTTTAGTTAGTCAACAAAATGGAATGCAAAAGACTACCTCTTTATTGGTAAAAGAGTTGCATCAATCTGTTTTGCTGCAATGTAACATGAGGGTCCACACTATTAGGTCTGGATAGTACAATCACATTTCATGCTGGGATTTGTAAAGCAAAGAACACAAATAAACGGCTTTCCTATATCGCAACAATTAATGATTATACTAATGAAAAAATCAGTTTCACTCAAAGATGTTACTAAGCCCCAGTGGCCTAATGGATTGTGGGTTCAAGTCCCATCTGGGGTGATAGGCTTTATTTCATTAAAATAATATTGGAGATGTTCCTTTCATTCTTGCTTCATACTGCACAAATGGCTCCACCAGAAACTTTAATCTGTTTAACAATCTGGAACTGTTCAGCTTGCAAAATTATGGCCCAGTATCTAAAAGCAGACATTTATACTAATGACATTGTGGATTAGTTTCCAGAAAAGTTTACTATCACTTGGGACAGTGGCTTCAAGTCCCATCTAGGATGCATGTTCCTTTGTTGCTCATACTCATTCTAGAAGTTATGCTTTTTTTCAATGCAGGTGACTGTCTTAATGGTATTGCAGAAAATCCATATATACCAAAACATACCTATTAAGTTTTAATTGCAATTTAATATCAGAGTGGCTACAAAATAACAATGTCTATTGCAATTGCTGATGGGTTTCTTGAAGTCCTTTCATCCTTGTCATCAAAAGGGTAATTTTCTGCTTTTTATATTTCTTTGGACACTGACTTTACTGACAATTTAGGTGCTACAGACCAAAAAACAATGTTTACCTTTAAATATAGAGCACAAGTGAGATTTAACTTATTTTTAATTAAAGATACTGCACTTTTTGGTAATATAGTGTATATTTTCCATATGCAACATTAAAGTTACATATATCTATACCAAATATTATTTAAGATAAATAAACACTAATTATTTTACAATTTTGATAATATTGAACTGTACAACAATGGCATGAATTCATTGCAATATACACCTATGGATACATAAAACTGGGCAATAACACAAATGCACAATATAATTGATTACCTTATGATTAGAATATTACTTTTATTAGGGACTTTAGTATTGGGTGCATTAGTTTAGTGGATTTAAAAAGTAACTAATTTAAAATTAATAAACCAAGTTAATTTACTTAGTCAACTCGATGCTAAAATCACTCAACTAAAAATAATGCACTTTGACCATGTGCTCCTGTGGCGCAATCGGTCTGTGCGCAGGACTTATAAGACAGTATCTGTTGAGCAATGCTGAGGTTGTGAGTTCAAGCCTCACCTGGAGCAAATGTAATTTTTTTTCTAATGTCATCAGTTAATGATTATCATCTGCTTCCTGAACATCCTGATATGAAGGCAGAAAAAAAACACAAACATGACTGTTTTTAAGTACCAGTACACACAGCTGCTTTGGTTCATATGCACTGTAAACATTACTTTAGTTAGTCAACAAAATGGAATGCAAAAGACTACCTCTTTATTGGTAAAAGAGTTGCATCAATCTGTTTTGCTGCAATGTAACATGAGGGTCCACACTATTAGGTCTGGATAGTACAATCACATTTCATGCTGGGATTTGTAAAGCAAAGAACACAAATAAACGGCTTTCCTATATCGCAACAATTAATGATTATACTAATGAAAAAACCAGTTTCACTCAAAGATGTTACTAAGCCCCAGTGGCCTAATGGATAAGGCACTGGCCTCCTAAGCCAGGGATTGTGGGTTCAAGTCCCATCTGGGGTGATAGGCTTTATTTCATTAAAATAATATTGGAGATGTTCCTTTCATTCTTGCTTCATACTGCACAAATGGCTCCACCAGAAACTTGAATCTGCTTAACAATCTGGAATTGTTCAGCTTGCAAAATTATGGCCCAGTATCTAAAAGCAGACATTTATCCTAATGACATTGTGGATTAGTTTTCTGAAAAGTTTACTATCACCTGGGATAGTGGCTTCAAGGCCCATCTAGGATGCATGTTCCTTTGTTGCTCATTCTCATTCTAGAAGTTATGCTTTTTTTCAATTCAGGTGACTGTCTTAATGGTATTGCAGAAAATCCATATATACCAAAACATACCTATTAAGTTTTAATTGCAATTTAATATCAGAGTGGCTACAAAATAACAATTTCTATTGCAATTGCTGATGGGTTTCTTGAAGTCCTTTCATCCTTGTCATCAAAAGGGTAATTTTCTGCTTTTTATATTTCTTTGGACACTGACTTTACTGACAATTTAGGTGCTACAGACCAAAAAAACAATGTTTACCTTTAAATATAGAGCACAAGTGAGATTTAACTTATTTTTATTTAAAGATACTGCATTTTTGGTAATATAGTGTATATTTTCCCTATGCAACATTAATGTTACATATATCTATACCAAATATTATTTAAGATAAATAAACAGGAATTATTTTACAATTTTGATAATATTGAACTGTACAACAATGGCATGAATTCATTGCAATATACACCTATGGATACATAAAACTGGGCAATAACACAAATACACAATATAATTGATTACCTTATGATTAGAATATTACTTTTATTAGGTACTTTAGTATTGGGTTCAGTAGTTTAGTGGATTTAAAAAGTAACTAATTTAAAATTAATAAACCAAGTTAATTTACTTAGTCAACTCGATGCTAAAATCACTCAACTAAAAATAATGCGCTTTGACCATGTGCTCCTGTGGCGCAATCGGTCTGTGCGCAGGACTTATAAGACAGTATCTGTTGAGCAATGCTGAGGTTGTGAGTTCAAGCCTCACCTGGAGCAAATGTAATTTTTTTTCTAATGTCATCAGTTAATGATTATCATCTGCTTCCTGAACATCCTGATATGAAGGCAGAAAAAAAACACAAACATGACTGTTTTTAAGGTACCAGTACACACAGCTGCTTTGGTTCATATGCACTGTAAACATTACTTTAGTTAGTCAACAAAATGGAATGCAAAAGACTACCTCTTTATTGGTAAAAGAGTTGCATCAATCTGTTTTGCTGCAATGTAACATGAGGGTTCACACTATTAGGTGTGGATAGTACAATCACATTTCATGCTGGGATTTGTAAAGCAAAGAACACAAATAAACGGCTTTCCTATATCGCAACAATTAATGATTATACTAATGAAAAAATCAGTTTCACTCAAAGATGTTACTAAGCCCCAGTGGCCTAATGGATTGTGGTTTCAAGTCCCATCTGGGGTGATAGGCTTTATTTCATTAAAATAATATTGGAGATGTTCCTTTCATTCTTGCTTCATACTGCACAAAAGGCTCCACCAGAAACTTTAATCTGCTTAACAATCTGGAATTGTTCAGCTTGCAAAATTATGGCCCAGTATCTAAAAGCAGACATTTATCCTAATGACATTGTGGATTAGTTTCCTGAAAAGTTTACTATCACCTGGGACAGTGGCTTCAAGTCCCATCTAGGATGCATGTTCCTTTGTTGCTCATACTCATTCTAGAAGTTATGCTTTTTTTCAATGCAGGTGACTGTCTTAATGGTATTGCAGAAAATCCATATATACCAAAACATACCTATTAAGTTTTAATTGCAATTTAATATCAGAGTGGCTACAAAATAACAATGTCTATTGCAATTGCTGATGGGTTTCTTGAAGTCCTTTCATCCTTGTCATCAAAAGGGTAATTTTCTGCTTTTTATATTTCTTTGGACACTGACTTTACTGACAATTTAGGTGCTACAGACCAAAAAAACAATGTTTACCTTTAAATATAGAGCACAAGTGAGATTTAACTTATTTTTAATTAAAGATACTGCACTTTTTGGTAATATAGTGTATATTTTCGATATGCAACATTAAAGTTACATATATCTATACCAAATATTATTTAAGATAAATAAACAGTAATTATTTTACAATTTTGATAATATTGAACTGTACAACAATGGCATGAATTCATTGCAATATACACCTATGGATACATAAAACTGGGCAATAACTCAAATGCACAATATAATTGATTACCTTATGATTAGAATATTACTTTTATTAGGTTCTTTAGAATTGGGTGCAGTAGTTTAGTGGATTTAAAAAGTAACTAATTTAAAATTAATAAACCAAGTTAATTTACTTAGTCAACTCGATGCTAAAATCACTCAACTAAAAATAATGCGCTTTGACCATGTGCTCCTGTGGCGCAATCGGTCTGTGCGCAGGACTTATAAGACAGTATCTGTTGAGCAATGCCGAGGTTGTGAGTTCAAGCCTCACCTGGAGCAAATGTAATTTTTTTTCTAATGTCAACAGTTAATGATTATCATCTGCTTCCTGAACATCCTGATATGAAGGCAGAAAAAAAACACAAACATGACTGTTTTTAAGTACCAGTACACACAGCTGCTTTGGTTCATATGCACTTTAAACATTACTTTAGTTAGTCAACAAAATGGAATGCAAAAGACTACCTCTTTATTGGTAAAAGAGTTGCATCAATCTGTTTTGCTGCACTGTAACATGAGGGTCCACACTATTAGGTCTGGATAGTACAATCACATTTCATGCTGGGATTTGTAAAGCAAAGAACACAAATAAACGGCTTTCCTATATCGCAACAATTAATGATTATACTAATGAAAAAATCAGTTTCACTCAAAGATGATACTAAGCCCCAGTGGCTTAATGGATAAGCAAAGGATTGTGGGTTCAAGTCCCATCTGGGGTGATAGGCTTTATTTCATTAAAATAATTTTGGAGATGTTCCTTTTATTCTTGCTTCATACTGCACAAATGGCTCCACCAGAAACTTTTATCTGCTTATCAATCCGGAACTGTTCAGCTTGCAAAATTATGGCCCAGTATCTAAAAGCAGACATTCATCCTAATGACATTGTGGATTAGTTTTCTGAAAAGTTTACTATCACCTGGGACAGTGGCTTCAAGTCCCATCTAGGATGCATGTTCCTTTGTTGCTCATTCTCATTCTAGAAGTTATGCTTTTTTTCAATTCAGGTGACTGTCTTAATGGTATTGCAGAAAATCCATATATACCAAAACATACCTATTAAGTTTTAATTGCAATTTAATATCAGAGTGGCTACAAAATAACAATTTCTATTACAATTGCTGATGGGTTTCTTGAAGTCCTTTCATCCATGTCATCAAAAGGGTAATTTTCTGCCTTTTATATTTCTTTGGACACTGACTTTACTGACAATTTAGGTGCTTCAGACCAAAAAAACAATGTTTACCTTTAAATATAGAGCACAAGTGAGATTTAACTTATTTTTATTTAAAGATACTGCATTTTTTGGTATTAGAGTGTATATTTTCCCTATGCAACATTAAAGTTACATATATGTATACCAAATATTATTTAAGATAAATAAACAGGAATTATTTTACAATTTTGATAATATTGTACTGTACAACAATGGCATGAATTCATTGCAATATACACCTATGGATACATAAAACTGGGCAATAACACAAATACACAATATAATTGATTACCTTATGATTAGAATATTACTTTTATTAGGTACTTTAGTATTGGGTGCAGTAGTTTAGTGGATTTAAAAAGTAACTAATTTAAAATTAATAAACCAAGTTAATTTACTTAGTCAACTCGATGCTAAAATCACTCAACTAAAAATAATGCGCTTTGACCATGTGCTCCTGTGGCGCAATCGGTCTGTGCGCAGGACTTATAAGACAGTATCTGTTGAGCAATGCTGAGGTTGTGAGTTCAAGCCTCACCTGGAGCAAATGTAATTTTTTTTCTAATGTCATCAGTTAATGATTATCATCTGCTTCCTGAACATCCTGATATGAAGGCAGAAAAAAAACACAAACATGACTGTTTTTAAGGTACCAGTACACACAGCTGCTTTGGTTCATATGCACTGTAAACATTACTTTAGTTAGTCAACAAAATGGAATGCAAAAGACTACCTCTTTATTGGTAAAAGAGTTGCATCAATCTGTTTTGCTGCAATGTAACATGAGGGTTCACACTATTAGGTGTGGATAGTACAATCACATTTCATGCTGGGATTTGTAAAGCAAAGAACAAAAATAAACGGCTTTCCTATATCGCAACAATTAATGATTATACTAATGAAAAAATCAGTTTCACTCAAAGATGTTACTAAGCCCCAGTGGCCTAATGGATTGTGGTTTCAAGTCCCATCTGGGGTGATAGGCTTTATTTCATTAAAATAATATTGGAGATGTTCCTTTCATTCTTGCTTCATACTGCACAAAAGGCTCCACCAGAAACTTTAATCTGCTTAACAATCTGGAATTGTTCAGCTTGCAAAATTATGGCCCAGTATCTAAAAGCAGACATTTATCCTAATGACATTGTGGATTAGTTTCCTGAAAAGTTTACTATCACCTGGGACAGTGGCTTCAAGTCCCATCTAGGATGCATGTTCCTTTGTTGCTCATACTCATTCTAGAAGTTATGCTTTTTTTCAATGCAGGTGACTGTCTTAATGGTATTGCAGAAAATCCATATATACCAAAACATACCTATTAAGTTTTAATTGCAATTTAATATCAGAGTGGCTACAAAATAACAATGTCTATTGCAATTGCTGATGGGTTTCTTGAAGTCCTTTCATCCTTGTCATCAAAAGGGTAATTTTCTGCTTTTTATATTTCTTTGGACACTGACTTTACTGACAATTTAGGTGCTACAGACCAAAAAAACAATGTTTACCTTTAAATATAGAGCACAAGTGAGATTTAACTTATTTTTAATTAAAGATACTGCACTTTTTGGTAATATAGTGTATATTTTCGATATGCAACATTAAAGTTACATATATCTATACCAAATATTATTTAAGATAAATAAACAGTAATTATTTTACAATTTTGATAATATTGAACTGTACAACAATGGCATGAATTCATTGCAATATACACCTATGGATACATAAAACTGGGCAATAACTCAAATGCACAATATAATTGATTACCTTATGATTAGAATATTACTTTTATTAGGTTCTTTAGAATTGGGTGCAGTAGTTTAGTGGATTTAAAAAGTAACTAATTTAAAATTAATAAACCAAGTTAATTTACTTAGTCAACTCGATGCTAAAATCACTCAACTAAAAATAATGCGCTTTGACCATGTGCTCCTGTGGCGCAATCGGTCTGTGCGCAGGACTTATAAGACAGTATCTGTTGATCAATGCCGAGGTTGTGAGTTCAAGCCTCACCTGGAGCAAATGTAATTTTTTTTCTAATGTCAACAGTTAATGATTATCATCTGCTTCCTGAACATCCTGATATGAAGGCAGAAAAAAAACACAAACATGACTGTTTTTAAGTACCAGTACACACAGCTGCTTTGGTTCATATGCACTTTAAACATTACTTTAGTTAGTCAACAAAATGGAATGCAAAAGACTACCTCTTTATTGGTAAAAGAGTTGCATCAATCTGTTTTGCTGCACTGTAACATGAGGGTCCACACTATTAGGTCTGGATAGTACAATCACATTTCATGCTGGGATTTGTAAAGCAAAGAACACAAATAAACGGCTTTCCTATATCGCAACAATTAATGATTATACTAATGAAAAAATCAGTTTCACTCAAAGATGATACTAAGCCCCAGTGGCTTAATGGATAAGCAAAGGATTGTGGGTTCAAGTCCCATCTGGGGTGATAGGCTTTATTTCATTAAAATAATTTTGGAGATGTTCCTTTTATTCTTGCTTCATACTGCACAAATGGCTCCACCAGAAACTTTTATCTGCTTATCAATCCGGAACTGTTCAGCTTGCAAAATTATGGCCCAGTATCTAAAAGCAGACATTCATCCTAATGACATTGTGGATTAGTTTTCTGAAAAGTTTACTATCACCTGGGACAGTGGCTTCAAGTCCCATCTAGGATGCATGTTCCTTTGTTGCTCATTCTCATTCTAGAAGTTATGCTTTTTTTCAATTCAGGTGACTGTCTTAATGGTATTGCAGAAAATCCATATATACCAAAACATACCTATTAAGTTTTAATTGCAATTTAATATCAGAGTGGCTACAAAATAACAATTTCTATTGCAATTGCTGATGGGTTTCTTGAAGTCCTTTCATCCTTGTCATCAAAAGGGTAATTTTCTGCTTTTTATATTTCTTTGGACACTGACTTTACTGACAATTTAGGTGCTACAGACCAAAAAAACAATGTTTACCTTTAAATATAGAGCACAAGTGAGATTTAACTTATTTTTATTTAAAGATACTGCATTTTTGGTAATATAGTGTATATTTTCCCTATGCAACATTAATGTTACATATATCTATACCAAATATTATTTAAGATAAATAAACAGGAATTATTTTACAATTTTGATAATATTGAACTGTACAACAATGGCATGAATTCATTGCAATATACACCTATGGATACATAAAACTGGGCAATAACACAAATACACAATATAATTGATTACCTTATGATTAGAATATTACTTTTATTAGGTACTTTAGTATTGGGTGCAGTAGTTTAGTGGATTTAAAAAGTAACTAATTTAAAATTAATAAACCAAGCTAATTTACTTAGTCAACTCGATGCTAAAATCACTCAACTAAAAATAAAGCGCTTTGTCCATGTGCTCCTGTGGCGCAATCAGTCTGTGCGCGGTACTTATAAGACTGTATCTGTTGAGCAATCCTGAGGTTGAGAATTCAAGCCTCACCTGGAGCAAATGTAATTTTTTTTCTAATGTCAACAGTTAATGATTATCATCTGCTTCCTGAACATCCTGATATGAAGGCAGAAAAAAAACACAAACATGACTGTTTTTAAGGTACCAGTACACACAGCTGTTTTTGTTCATATGCACTGTAAACATTACTTTAGTTAGTCAACAAAATGGAATGCAAAAGACTACCTCTTTATTGGTAAAAGAGTTGCATCAATCTGTTTTGCTGCAATGTAACATGAGGGTCCACACTATTAGGTCTGGACAGTACAATCACATTTCATGCTGGGATTTGTAAAGCAAAGAACACAAATAAACGGCTTTCCTATATCGCAACAATTAATGATTATACTAATGAAAAAATCAGTTTCACTCAAAGATGTTACTAAGCCCCAGTTGCCTAATGGATAAGACACTGGCCTCCTAAGCCAGGGATTGTGGGTTCAAGTCCCATCTGGGGAGATAGGCTTTATTTCATTAAAATAATTTTGGAGATGTTCCTTTTATTCTTGGTTCATACTGCACAAATGGCTCCACCAGAAACTTTAATCTGCTTAACAATCTGGAACTGTTCAGCTTGCAAAATTATGGCCCAGTATCTAAAAGCAGACATTTATCCTAATGACATTGTGGATTAGTTTCCTGAAAAGTTTACTATCACCTGGGACAGTGGCTTCAAGTCCCATCTAGGATGCATGTTCCTTTGTTGCTCATACTCATTCTAGAAGTTATGCTTTTTTTCAATGCAGGTGACTGTCTTAATGGTATTGCAGAAAATCCATATATACCAAAACATACCTATTAAGTTTTAATTGCAATTTAATATCAGAGTGGCTACAAAATAACAATTTCTATTGCAATTGCTGATGGGTTTCTTGAAGTCCTTTCATCCTTGTCATCAAAAGGGTAATTTTCTGCTTTTTATATTTCTTTGGACACTGACTTTACTGACAATTTAGGTGCTACAGACCAAAAAAACAATGTTTACCTTTAAATATAGAGCACAAGTGAGATTTAACTTATTTTTATTTAAAGATACTGCATTTTTGGTAATATAGTGTATATTTTCCCTATGTAACATTAATGTTACATATATCTATACCAAATATTATTTAAGATAAATAAACAGGAATTATTTTACAATTTTGATAATATTGAACTGTACAACAATGGCATGAATTCATTGCAATATACACCTATGGATACATAAAACTGGGCAATAACACAAATACACAATATAATTGATTACCTTATGATTAGAATATTACTTTTATTAGGTACTTTAGTATTGGGTGCAGTAGTTTAGTGGATTTAAAAAGTAACTAATTTAAAATTAATAAACCAAGTTAATTTACTTAGTCAACTCGATGCTAAAATCACTCAACTAAAAATAATGTGCTTTGACCATGTGCTCCTGTTGCGCAATCGGTCTGTGCGCAGGACTTATAAGACAGTATCTGTTGAGCAATGCTGAGGTTGTGAGTTCAAGCCTCACCTGGAGCAAATGTAATTTTTTTTCTAATGTCATCAGTTAATGATTATCATCTGCTTCCTGAACATCCTGATATGAAGGCAGAAAAAAAACACAAACATGACTGTTTTTAAGTACCAGTACACACAGCTGCTTTGGTTCATATGCACTGTAAACATTACTTTAGTTAGTCAACAAAATGGAATGCAAAAGACTACCTCTTTATTGGTAAAAGAGTTGCATCAATCTGTTTTGCTGCAATGTAACATGAGGGTCCACACTATTAGGTCTGGACAGTACAATCACATTTCATGCTGGGATTTGTAAAGCAAAGAACACAAATAAACGGCTTTCCTATATCGCAACAATTAATGATTATACTAATGAAAAAATCAGTTTCACTCAAAGATGTTACTAAGCCCCAGTGGCCTAATGGATTGTGGTTTCAAGTCCCATCTGGGGTGATAGGCTTTATTTCATTAAAATAATATTGGAGATGTTCCTTTCATTCTTGCTTCATACTGCACAAAAGGCTCCACCAGAAACTTTAATCTGCTTAACAATCTGGAATTGTTCAGCTTGCAAAATTATGGCCCAGTATCTAAAAGCAGACATTTATCCTAATGACATTGTGGATTAGTTTCCTGAAAAGTTTACTATCACCTGGGACAGTGGCTTCAAGTCCCATCTAGGATGCATGTTCCTTTGTTGCTCATACTCATTCTAGAAGTTATGCTTTTTTTCAATGCAGGTGACTGTCTTAATGGTATTGCAGAAAATCCATATATACCAAAACATACCTATTAAGTTTTAATTGCAATTTAATATCAGAGTGGCTACAAAATAACAATGTCTATTGCAATTGCTGATGGGTTTCTTGAAGTCCTTTCATCCTTGTCATCAAAAGGGTAATTTTCTGCTTTTTATATTTCTTTGGACACTGACTTTACTGACAATTTAGGTGCTACAGACCAAAAAAACAATGTTTACCTTTAAATATAGAGCACAAGTGAGATTTAACTTATTTTTAATTAAAGATACTGCACTTTTTGGTAATATAGTGTATATTTTCGATATGCAACATTAAAGTTACATATATCTATACCAAATATTATTTAAGATAAATAAACAGTAATTATTTTACAATTTTGATAATATTGAACTGTACAACAATGGCATGAATTCATTGCAATATACACCTATGGATACATAAAACTGGGCAATAACTCAAATGCACAATATAATTGATTACCTTATGATTAGAATATTACTTTTATTAGGTTCTTTAGAATTGGGTGCAGTAGTTTAGTGGATTTAAAAAGTAACTAATTTAAAATTAATAAACCAAGTTAATTTACTTAGTCAACTCGATGCTAAAATCACTCAACTAAAAATAAAGCGCTTTGACCATGTGCTCCTGTGGCGCAATCGGTCTGTGCGCAGGACTTATAAGACAGTATCTGTTGAGCAATGCCGAGGTTGTGAGTTCAAGCCTCACCTGGAGCAAATGTAATTTTTTTTCTAATGTCAACAGTTAATGATTATCATCTGCTTCCTGAACATCCTGATATGAAGGCAGAAAAAAAACACAAACATGACTGTTTTTAAGTACCAGTACACACAGCTGCTTTGGTTCATATGCACTTTAAACATTACTTTAGTTAGTCAACAAAATGGAATGCAAAAGACTACCTCTTTATTGGTAAAAGAGTTGCATCAATCTGTTTTGCTGCACTGTAACATGAGGGTCCACACTATTAGGTCTGGATAGTACAATCACATTTCATGCTGGGATTTGTAAAGCAAAGAACACAAATAAACGGCTTTCCTATATCGCAACAATTAATGATTATACTAATGAAAAAATCAGTTTCACTCAAAGATGATACTAAGCCCCAGTGGCTTAATGGATAAGCAAAGGATTGTGGGTTCAAGTCCCATCTGGGGTGATAGGCTTTATTTCATTAAAATAATTTTGGAGATGTTCCTTTTATTCTTGCTTCATACTGCACAAATGGTTCCACCAGAAACTTTTATCTGCTTATCAATCCGGAACTGTTCAGCTTGCAAAATTATGGCCCAGTATCTAAAAGCAGACATTTATCCTAATGACGTTGTGGATTAGTTTTCTGAAAAGTTTACTATCACCTGGGATAGTGGCTTCAAGGCCCATCTAGGATGCATGTTCCTTTGTTGCTCATTCTCATTCTAGAAGTTATGCTTTTTTTCAATTCAGGTGACTGTCTTAATGGTATTGCAGAAAATCCATATATACCAAAACATACCTATTAAGTTTTAATTGCAATTTAATATCAGAGTGGCTACAAAATAACAATTTCTATTGCAATTGCTGATGGGTTTCTTGAAGTCCTTTCATCCTTGTCATCAAAAGGGTAATTTTCTGCTTTTTATATTTCTTTGGACACTGACTTTACTGACAATTTAGGTGCTACAGACCAAAAAAACAATGTTTACCTTTAAATATAGAGCACAAGTGAGATTAACTTATTTTTATTTAAAGATACTGCATTTTTTGGTATTAGAGTGTATATTTTCCCTATGCAACATTAAAGTTACATATAACTATACCAAATATTATTTAAGATAAATAAACAGGAATTATTTTACAATTTTGATAATATTGTACTGTACTACAATGGCATGAATTCATTGCAATATACACCTATGGATACATAAAACTGGGCAATAACACAAATGCACAATATAATTGATTACCTTATGATTAGAATATTACTTTTATTAGGTACTTTAGTATTGGGTGCAGTAGTTTAGTGGATTTAAAAAGTAACTAATTTAAAATTAATAAACCAAGTTAACTTACTTAGTCAACTCGATGCTAAAATCACTCAACTAAAAATAATGCGCTTTGACCATGTGCTCCTGTGGCGCAATCGGTCTGTGCGCGGTACTTATAAGACAGTATCTGTTGAGCAATCCTGAGGTTGTGAATTCAAGCCTCACCTGGAGCAAATGTAATTTTTTTTCTAATGTCAACAGTTAATGATTATCATCTGCTTCCTGAACATCCTGATATGAAGGCAGAAAAAAAACACAAACATGACTGTTTTTAAGGTACCAGTACACACAGCTGCTTTGGTTCATATGCACTTTAAACATTACTTTAGTTAGTCAACAAAATGGAATGCAAAAGACTACCTCTTTATTGGTAAAAGAGTTGCATCAATCTGTTTTGCTGCAATGTAACATGAGGGTCCACACTATTAGGTCTGGATAGTACAATCACATTTCATGCTGGGATTTGTAAAGCAAAGAACACAAATAAACGGCGTTTCCTATATCGCAACAATTAATGATTATACTAATGAAAAAATCAGTTTCACTCAAAGATGTTACTGAGCCCCAGTGGCCTAATGGATTGTGGGTTCAAGTCCCATCTGGGGTGATAGGCTTTATTTCATTAAAATAATATTGGAGATGTTCCTTTCATTCTTGCTTCATACTGCACAAATGGCTCCACCAGAAACTTCAATCTGTTTAACAATCTGGAACTGTTCAGCTTGCAAAATTATGGCCCAGTATCTAAAAGCAGACATTTATCCTAATGACATTGTGGATTAGTTTCCAGAAAAGTTTACTATCACTTGGGACAGTGGCTTCAAGTCCCATCTAGGATGCATGTTCCTTTGTTGCTCATACTCATTCTAGAAGTTATGCTTTTTTTTAATGCAGGTGACTGTCTTAATGGTATTGCAGAAAATCCATATATACCAAAACATACCTATTAAGTTTTAATTGCAATTTAATATCAGAGTGGCTACAAAATAACAATGTCTATTGCAATTGCTGATGGGTTTCTTGAAGTCCTTTCATCCTTGTCATCAAAAGGGTAATTTTCTGCTTTTTATATTTCTTTGGACACTGACTTTACTGACAATTTAGGTGCTACAGACCAAAAAACAATGTTTACCTTTAAATATAGAGCACAAGTGAGATTTAACTTATTTTTAATTAAAGATACTGCACTTTTTGGTAATATAGTGTATATTTTCCATATGCAACATTAAAGTTACATATATCTATACCAAATATTATTTAAGATAAATAAACACTAATTATTTTACAATTTTAATAATATTGAACTATACAACAATGGCATGAATTCATTGCAATATACACCTATGGATACATAAAACTGGGCAATAACACAAATGCACAATATAATTGATTACCTTATGATTAGAATATTACTTTTATTAGGTACTTTAGTATTGGGTGCAGTAGTTTAGTGGATTTAAAAAGTAACTAATTTAAAATTAATAAACCAATTTAATTTACTTAGTCAACTCGATGCTAAAATCACTCAACTAAAAATAATGCACTTTGACCATGTGCTCCTGTGGTGCAATCGGTCTGTGCGCAGGATTTATAAGACAGTATCTGTTGAGCATTGCTGAGGTTGTGAGTTCAAGCCTCACCTGGAGCAAATGTAATTTTTTTTCTAATGTCATCAGTTAATGATTATCATCTGCTTCCTGAACATCCTGATATGAAGGCAGAAAAAAAACACAAACATGACTGTTTTTAAGTACCAGTACACACAGCTGCTTTGGTTCATATGCACTGTAAACATTACTTTAGTTAGTCAATCAAATGGAATGCAAAAGACTACCTCTTTATTGGTAAAAGAGTTGCATCAATCTGTTTTGCTGCAATGTAACATGAGGGTCCACACTATTAGGTCTGGATAGTACAATCACATTTCATGCTGGAATTTGTAAAGCAAAGAACACAAATAAACGGCTTTCCTATATCGCAACAATTAATGATTATACTAATGAAAAAATCAGTTTCACTCAAAGATGTTACTAAGCCCCAGTGGCCTAATGGATTGTGGGTTCAAGTCCCATCTGGGGTGATAGGCTTTATTTCATTAAAATAATATTGGAGATGTTCCTTTCATTCTTGCTTCATACTGCACAAATGGCTCCACCAGAAACTTTAATCTGTTTAACAATCTGGAACTGTTCAGCTTGCAAAATTATGGCCCAGTATCTAAAAGCAGACATTTATCCTAATGACATTGTGGATTAGTTTCCAGAAAAGTTTACTATCACTTGGGACAGTGGCTTCAAGTCCCATCTAGGATGCATGTTCCTTTGTTGCTCATACTCATTCAAGAAGTTATGCTTTTTTTCAATGCAGGTGACTGTCTTAATGGTATTGCAGAAAATCCATATATACCAAAACATACCTATTAAGTTTTAATTGCAATTTAATATCAGAGTGGCTACAAAATAACAATGTCTATTGCAATTGCTGATGGGTTTCTTGAAGTCCTTTCATCCTTGTCATCAAAAGGGTAATTTTCTGCTTTTTATATTTCTTTGGACACTGACTTTACTGAGAATTTAGGTGCTACAGACCAAAAAAACAATGTTTACCTTTAAATATAGAGCACAAGTGAGATTTAACTTATTTTTAATTAAAGATACTGCACTTTTTGGTAATATAGTGTATATTTTCCATATGCAACATTAAAGTTACATATATCTATACCAAATATTATTTAAGATAAATAAACACTAATTATTTTACAATTTTGATAATATTGAACTGTACAACAATGGCATGAATTCATTGCAATATACACCTATGGATATATAAAACTGGGCAATAACACAAATGCACAATATAATTGATTACCTTATGATTAGAATATTACTTTTATTAGGTACTTTAGTATTGGGTGCAGTAGTTTAGTGGATTTAAAAAGTAACTAATTTAAAATTAATAAACCAATTTAATTTACTTAGTCAACTCGATGCTAAAATCACTCAACTAAAAATAATGCACTTTGACCATGTGCTCCTGTGGCGCAATCGGTCTGTGTGCAGGACTTATAAGTCAGTATCTGTTGAGCAATGCTGAGGTTGTGAGTTCAAGCCTCACCTGGAGCAAATGTAATTTTTTTTCTAATGTCATCAGTTAATGATTATCATCTGCTTCCTGAACATCCTGATATGAAGGCAGAAAAAAAACACAAACATGACTGTTTTTAAGTACCAGTACACACAGCTGCTTTGGTTCATATGCACTGTAAACATTACTTTAGTTAGTCAATCAAATGGAATGCAAAAGACTACCTCTTTATTGGTAAAAGAGTTGCATCAATCTGTTTTGCTGCAATGTAACATGAGGGTCCACACTATTAGGTCTGGATAGTACAATCACATTTCATGCTGGAATTTGTAAAGCAAAGAACACAAATAAACGGCTTTCCTATATCGCAACAATTAATGATTATACTAATGAAAAAATCAGTTTCACTCAAAGATGTTACTAAGCCCCAGTGGCCTAATGGATAAGATACTGGCCTCCTAAGCCAGGGATTGTGGGTTCAAGTCCCATCTGGGGAGATAGGCGTTATTTCATTCAAATAATTTTGTAGATGTTCCGTTTATTCTTGCTTCATACTGCACAAATGGCTCCACCAGAAACTTTAGTCTGCTTAACAATCTGGAACTGTTCAGCTTGCAAAATTATGGCCCAGTATCTAAAAGCAGACATTTATCCTAATGACATTGTGGATTAGTTTCCTGAAAAGTTTACTATCACCTGGGACAGTGGCTTCAAGTCCCATCTAGGATGCATGTTCCTTTGTTGCTCATACTCATTCTAGAAGTTATGCTTTTTTTCAATGCAGGTGACTGTCTTAATGGTATTGCAGAAAATCCATATATACCAAAACATACCTATTAAGTTTTAATTGCAATTTAATATCAGAGTGGCTACAAAATAACAATGTCTATTGCAATTGCTGATGGGTTTCTTGAAGTCCTTTCATCCTTGTCATCAAAAGGGTAATTTTCTGCTTTTTATATTTCTTTGGACACTGACTTTACTGACAATTTAGGTGCTACAGACCAAAAAAACAATGTTTACCTTTAAATATTGAGCACAAGTGAGATTTAACTTATTTTTATTTAAAGATACTGCATTTTTGGTAATATAGTGTATATTTTCCCTATGCAACATTAAAGTTTCATATATCTATACCAAATATTATTTAAGATAGATAAACAGGAATTATTTTACAATTTTGATAATATTGAACTGTACAACAATGGCATGAATTCATTGCAATATACACCTATGGATACATAAAACTGGGCAATAACACCAATGCACAATATAATTGATTAATTATGATTAGAATATTACTTTTATTAGGTACTTTAGTATTGGGTGCAGTAGTTTAGTGGATTTAAAAAGTAACTAATTTAAAATTAATAAACCAAGTTAACTTACTTAGTCAACTCGATGCTAAAATCACTCAACTAAAAATAATGCGCTTTGACCATGTGCTCTGTGCCGCAATCGGTCTGTGCGCGGTACTTATAAGACAGTATCTGTTGAGCAATCCTGAGGTTGTGAATTCAAGCCTCACCTGGAGCAAATGTAATTTTTTTTCTAATGTCAACAGTTAATGATTATCATCTGCTTCCTGAACATCCTGATATGAAGGCAGAAAAAAAACACAAACATGACTGTTTTTAAGGTACCAGTACACACAGCTGCTTTGGTTCATATGCACTTTAAACATTACTTTAGTTAGTCAACAAAATGGAATGCAAAAGACTACCTCTTTATTGGTAAAAGAGTTGCATCAATCTGTTTTGCTGCAATGTAACATGAGGGTCCACACTATTAGGTCTGGATAGTACAATCACATTTCATGCTGGGATTTGTAAAGCAAAGAACACAAATAAACGGCTTTCCTATATCGCAACAATTAATGATTATACTAATGAAAAAATCAGTTTCACTCAAAGATGTTACTAAGCCCCAGTGGCCTAATGGATTGTGGGTTCAAGTCCCATCTGGGGTGATAGGCTTTATTTCATTAAAATAATATTGGAGATGTTCCTTTCATTCTTGCTTCATACTGCACAAATGGCTCCACCAGAAACTTTAATCTGTTTAACAATCTGGAACTGTTCAGCTTGCAAAATTATGGCCCAGTATCTAAAAGCAGACATTTATCCTAATGACATTGTGGATTAGTTTCCAGAAAAGTTTACTATCACTTGGGACAGTGGCTTCAAGTCCCATCTAGGATGCATGTTCCTTTGTTGCTCATACTCATTCTAGAAGTTATGCTTTTTTTCAATGCAGGTGACTGTCTTAATGGTATTGCAGAAAATCCATATATACCAAAACATACCTATTAAGTTTTAATTGCAATTTAATATCAGAGTGGCTACAAAATAACAATGTCTATTGCAATTGCTGATGGGTTTCTTGAAGTCCTTTCATCCTTGTCATCAAAAGGGTAATTTTCTGCTTTTTATATTTCTTTGGACACTGACTTTACTGACAATTTAGGTGCTACAGACCAAAAAACAATGTTTACCTTTAAATATAGAGCACAAGTGAGATTTAACTTATTTTTAATTAAAGATACTGCACTTTTTGGTAATATAGTGTATATTTTCCATATGCAACATTAAAGTTACATATATCTATACCAAATATTATTTAAGATAAATAAACACTAATTATTTTACAATTTTGATAATATTGAACTGTACAACAATGGCATGAATTCATTGCAATATACACCTATGGATACATAAAACTGGGCAATAACACAAATGCACAATATAATTGATTACCTTATGATTAGAATATTACTTTTATTAGGGACTTTAGTATTGGGTGCATTAGTTTAGTGGATTTAAAAAGTAACTAATTTAAAATTAATAAACCAAGTTAATTTACTTAGTCAACTCGATGCTAAAATCACTCAACTAAAAATAATGCACTTTGACCATGTGCTCCTGTGGCGCAATCGGTCTGTGCGCAGGACTTATAAGACAGTATCTGTTGAGCAATGCTGAGGTTGTGAGTTCAAGCCTCACCTGGAGCAAATGTAATTTTTTTTCTAATGTCATCAGTTAATGATTATCATCTGCTTCCTGAACATCCTGATATGAAGGCAGAAAAAAAACACAAACATGACTGTTTTTAAGTACCAGTACACACAGCTGCTTTGGTTCATATGCACTGTAAACATTACTTTAGTTAGTCAACAAAATGGAATGCAAAAGACTACCTCTTTATTGGTAAAAGAGTTGCATCAATCTGTTTTGCTGCAATGTAACATGAGGGTCCACACTATTAGGTCTGGATAGTACAATCACATTTCATGCTGGGATTTGTAAAGCAAAGAACACAAATAAACGGCTTTCCTATATCGCAACAATTAATGATTATACTAATGAAAAAACCAGTTTCACTCAAAGATGTTACTAAGCCCCAGTGGCCTAAAGGATAAGGCACTGGCCTCCTAAGCCAGGGATTGTGGGTTCAAGTCCCATCTGGGGTGATAGGCTTTATTTCATTAAAATAATATTGGAGATGTTCCTTTCATTCTTGCTTCATACTGCACAAATGGCTCCACCAGAAACTTGAATCTGCTTAACAATCTGGAATTGTTCAGCTTGCAAAATTATGGCCCAGTATCTAAAAGCAGATATTTATCCTAATGACATTGTGGATTAGTTTTCTGAAAAGTTTACTATCACCTGGGATAGTGGCTTCAAGGCCCATCTAGGATGCATGTTCCTTTGTTGCTCATTCTCATTCTAGAAGTTATGCTTTTTTTCAATTCAGGTGACTGTCTTAATGGTATTGCAGAAAATCCATATATACCAAAACATACCTATTAAGTTTTAATTGCAATTTAATATCAGAGTGGCTACAAAATAACAATTTCTATTGCAATTGCTGATGGGTTTCTTGAAGTCCTTTCATCCTTGTCATCAAAAGGGTAATTTTCTGCTTTTTATATTTCTTTGGACACTGATTTTACTGACAATTTAGGTGCTACAGACCAAAAAAACAATGTTTACCTTTAAATATAGAGCACAAGTGAGATTTAACTTATTTTTATTTAAAGATACTGCATTTTTGGTAATATAGTGTATATTTTCCCTATGCAACATTAATGTTACATATATCTATACCAAATATTATTTAAGATAAATAAACAGGAATTATTTTACAATTTTGATAATATTGAACTGTACAACAATGGCATGAATTCATTGCAATATACACCTATGGATACATAAAACTGGGCAATAACACAAATACACAATATAATTGATTACCTTATGATTAGAATATTACTTTTATTAGGTACTTTAGTATTGGGTGCAGTAGTTTAGTGGATTTAAAAAGTAACTAATTTAAAATTAATAAACCAAGTTAATTTACTTAGTCAACTCGATGCTAAAATCACTCAACTAAAAATAATGTGCTTTGACCATGTGCTCCTGTGGCGCAATCGGTCTGTGCGCAGGACTTATAAGACAGTATCTGTTGAGCAATGCTGAGGTTGTGAGTTCAAGCCTCACCTGGAGCAAATGTAATTTTTTTTCTAATGTCATCAGTTAATGATTATCATCTGCTTCCTGAACATCCTGATATGAAGGCAGAAAAAAAACACAAACATGACTGTTTTTAAGGTACCAGTACACACAGCTGCTTTGGTTCATATGCACTGTAAACATTACTTTAGTTAGTCAACAAAATGGAATGCAAAAGACTACCTCTTTATTGGTAAAAGAGTTGCATCAATCTGTTTTGCTGCAATGTAACATGAGGGTTCACACTATTAGGTGTGGATAGTACAATCACATTTCATGCTGGGATTTGTAAAGCAAAGAACACAAATAAACGGCTTTCCTATATCGCAACAATTAATGATTATACTAATGAAAAAATCAGTTTCACTCAAAGATGTTACTAAGCCCCAGTGGCCTAATGGATTGTGGTTTCAAGTCCCATCTGGGGTGATAGGCTTTATTTCATTAAAATAATATTGGAGATGTTCCTTTCATTCTTGCTTCATACTGCACAAAAGGCTCCACCAGAAACTTTAATCTGCTTAACAATCTGGAATTGTTCAGCTTGCAAAATTATGGCCCAGTATCTAAAAGCAGACATTTATCCTAATGACATTGTGGATTAGTTTCCTGAAAAGTTTACTATCACCTGGGACAGTGGCTTCAAGTCCCATCTAGGATGCATGTTCCTTTGTTGCTCATACTCATTCTAGAAGTTATGCTTTTTTTCAATGCAGGTGACTGTCTTAATGGTATTGCAGAAAATCCATATATACCAAAACATACCTATTAAGTTTTAATTGCAATTTAATATCAGAGTGGCTACAAAATAACAATGTCTATTGCAATTGCTGATGGGTTTCTTGAAGTCCTTTCATCCTTGTCATCAAAAGGGTAATTTTCTGCTTTTTATATTTCTTTGGACACTGACTTTACTGACAATTTAGGTGCTACAGACCAAAAAAACAATGTTTACCTTTAAATATAGAGCACAAGTGAGATTTAACTTATTTTTAATTAAAGATACTGCACTTTTTGGTAATATAGTGTATATTTTCGATATGCAACATTAAAGTTACATATATCTATACCAAATATTATTTAAGATAAATAAACAGTAATTATTTTACAATTTTGATAATATTGAACTGTACAACAATGGCATGAATTCATTGCAATATACACCTATGGATACATAAAACTGGGCAATAACTCAAATGCACAATATAATTGATTACCTTATGATTAGAATATTACTTTTATTAGGTTCTTTAGAATTGGGTGCAGTAGTTTAGTGGATTTAAAAAGTAACTAATTTAAAATTAATAAACCAAGTTAATTTACTTAGTCAACTCGATGCTAAAATCACTCAACTAAAAATAATGCGCTTTGACCATGTGCTCCTGTGGCGCAATCGGTCTGTGCGCAGGACTTATAAGACAGTATCTGTTGAGCAATGCCGAGGTTGTGAGTTCAAGCCTCACCTGGAGCAAATGTAATTTTTTTTCTAATGTCAACAGTTAATGATTATCATCTGCTTCCTGAACATCCTGATATGAAGGCAGAAAAAAAACACAAACATGACTGTTTTTAAGTACCAGTACACACAGCTGCTTTGGTTCATATGCACTTTAAACATTACTTTAGTTAGTCAACAAAATGGAATGCAAAAGACTACCTCTTTATTGGTAAAAGAGTTGCATCAATCTGTTTTGCTGCACTGTAACATGAGGGTCCACACTATTAGGTCTGGATAGTACAATCACATTTCATGCTGGGATTTGTAAAGCAAAGAACACAAATAAACGGCTTTCCTATATCGCAACAATTAATGATTATACTAATGAAAAAATCAGTTTCACTCAAAGATGATACTAAGCCCCAGTGGCTTAATGGATAAGCAAAGGATTGTGGGTTCAAGTCCCATCTGGGGTGATAGGCTTTATTTCATTAAAATAATTTTGGAGATGTTCCTTTTATTCTTGCTTCATACTGCACAAATGGCTCCACCAGAAACTTTTATCTGCTTATCAATCCGGAACTGTTCAGCTTGCAAAATTATGGCCCAGTATCTAAAAGCAGACATTCATCCTAATGACATTGTGGATTAGTTTTCTGAAAAGTTTACTATCACCTGGGACAGTGGCTTCAAGTCCCATCTAGGATGCATGTTCCTTTGTTGCTCATTCTCATTCTAGAAGTTATGCTTTTTTTCAATTCAGGTGACTGTCTTAATGGTATTGCAGAAAATCCATATATACCAAAACATACCTATTAAGTTTTAATTGCAATTTAATATCAGAGTGGCTACAAAATAACAATTTCTATTACAATTGCTGATGGGTTTCTTGAAGTCCTTTCATCCATGTCATCAAAAGGGTAATTTTCTGCCTTTTATATTTCTTTGGACACTGACTTTACTGACAATTTAGGTGCTTCAGACCAAAAAAACAATGTTTACCTTTAAATATAGAGCACAAGTGAGATTTAACTTATTTTTATTTAAAGATACTGCATTTTTTGGTATTAGAGTGTATATTTTCCCTATGCAACATTAAAGTTACATATATGTATACCAAATATTATTTAAGATAAATAAACAGGAATTATTTTACAATTTTGATAATATTGTACTGTACAACAATGGCATGAATTCATTGCAATATACACCTATGGATACATAAAACTGGGCAATAACACAAATACACAATATAATTGATTACCTTATGATTAGAATATTACTTTTATTAGGTACTTTAGTATTGGGTGCAGTAGTTTAGTGGATTTAAAAAGTAACTAATTTAAAATTAATAAACCAAGTTAATTTACTTAGTCAACTCGATGCTAAAATCACTCAACTAAAAATAATGCGCTTTGACCATGTGCTCCTGTGGCGCAATCGGTCTGTGCGCAGGACTTATAAGACAGTATCTGTTGAGCAATGCTGAGGTTGTGAGTTCAAGCCTCACCTGGAGCAAATGTAATTTTTTTTCTAATGTCATCAGTTAATGATTATCATCTGCTTCCTGAACATCCTGATATGAAGGCAGAAAAAAAACACAAACATGACTGTTTTTAAGGTACCAGTACACACAGCTGCTTTGGTTCATATGCACTGTAAACATTACTTTAGTTAGTCAACAAAATGGAATGCAAAAGACTACCTCTTTATTGGTAAAAGAGTTGCATCAATCTGTTTTGCTGCAATGTAACATGAGGGTTCACACTATTAGGTGTGGATAGTACAATCACATTTCATGCTGGGATTTGTAAAGCAAAGAACAAAAATAAACGGCTTTCCTATATCGCAACAATTAATGATTATACTAATGAAAAAATCAGTTTCACTCAAAGATGTTACTAAGCCCCAGTGGCCTAATGGATTGTGGTTTCAAGTCCCATCTGGGGTGATAGGCTTTATTTCATTAAAATAATATTGGAGATGTTCCTTTCATTCTTGCTTCATACTGCACAAAAGGCTCCACCAGAAACTTTAATCTGCTTAACAATCTGGAATTGTTCAGCTTGCAAAATTATGGCCCAGTATCTAAAAGCAGACATTTATCCTAATGACATTGTGGATTAGTTTCCTGAAAAGTTTACTATCACCTGGGACAGTGGCTTCAAGTCCCATCTAGGATGCATGTTCCTTTGTTGCTCATACTCATTCTAGAAGTTATGCTTTTTTTCAATGCAGGTGACTGTCTTAATGGTATTGCAGAAAATCCATATATACCAAAACATACCTATTAAGTTTTAATTGCAATTTAATATCAGAGTGGCTACAAAATAACAATGTCTATTGCAATTGCTGATGGGTTTCTTGAAGTCCTTTCATCCTTGTCATCAAAAGGGTAATTTTCTGCTTTTTATATTTCTTTGGACACTGACTTTACTGACAATTTAGGTGCTACAGACCAAAAAAACAATGTTTACCTTTAAATATAGAGCACAAGTGAGATTTAACTTATTTTTAATTAAAGATACTGCACTTTTTGGTAATATAGTGTATATTTTCGATATGCAACATTAAAGTTACATATATCTATACCAAATATTATTTAAGATAAATAAACAGTAATTATTTTACAATTTTGATAATATTGAACTGTACAACAATGGCTTGAATTCATTGCAATATACACCTATGGATACATAAAACTGGGCAATAACTCAAATGCACAATATAATTGATTACCTTATGATTAGAATATTACTTTTATTAGGTTCTTTAGAATTGGGTGCAGTAGTTTAGTGGATTTAAAAAGTAACTAATTTAAAATTAATAAACCAAGTTAATTTACTTAGTCAACTCGATGCTAAAATCACTCAACTAAAAATAATGCGCTTTGACCATGTGCTCCTGTGGCGCAATCGGTCTGTGCGCAGGACTTATAAGACAGTATCTGTTGAGCAATGCCGAGGTTGTGAGTTCAAGCCTCACCTGGAGCAAATGTAATTTTTTTTCTAATGTCAACAGTTAATGATTATCATCTGCTTCCTGAACATCCTGATATGAAGGCAGAAAAAAAACACAAACATGACTGTTTTTAAGTACCAGTACACACAGCTGCTTTGGTTCATATGCACTTTAAACATTACTTTAGTTAGTCAACAAAATGGAATGCAAAAGACTACCTCTTTATTGGTAAAAGAGTTGCATCAATCTGTTTTGCTGCAATGTAACATGAGGGTCCACACTATTAGGTCTGGACAGTACAATCACATTTCATGCTGGGATTTGTAAAGCAAAGAACACAAATAAACGGCTTTCCTATATCGCAACAATTAATGATTATACTAATGAAAAAATCAGTTTCACTCAAAGATGTTACTAAGCCCCAGTTGCCTAATGGATAAGACACTGGCCTCCTAAGCCAGGGATTGTGGGTTCAAGTCCCATCTGGGGAGATAGGCTTTATTTCATTAAAATAATTTTGGAGATGTTCCTTTTATTCTTGGTTCATACTGCACAAATGGCTCCACCAGAAACTTTAATCTGCTTAACAATCTGGAACTGTTCAGCTTGCAAAATTATGGCCCAGTATCTAAAAGCAGACATTTATCCTAATGACATTGTGGATTAGTTTCCTGAAAAGTTTACTATCACCTGGGACAGTGGCTTCAAGTCCCATCTAGGATGCATGTTCCTTTGTTGCTCATACTCATTCTAGAAGTTATGCTTTTTTTCAATGCAGGTGACTGTCTTAAAGGTATTGCAGAAAATCCATATATACCAAAACATACCTATTAAGTTTTAATTGCAATTTAATATCAGAGTGGCTACAAAATAACAATTTCTATTGCAATTGCTGATGGGTTTCTTGAAGTCCTTTCATCCTTGTCATCAAAAGGGTAATTTTCTGCTTTTTATATTTCTTTGGACACTGACTTTACTGACAATTTAGGTGCTACAGACCTAAAAAACAATGTTTACCTTTAAATATAGAGCACAAGTGAGATTTAACTTATTTTTATTTAAAGATACTGCATTTTTGGTAATATAGTGTATATTTTCCCTATGTAACATTAATGTTACATATATCTATACCAAATATTATTTAAGATAAATAAACAGGAATTATTTTACAATTTTGATAATATTGAACTGTACAACAATGGCATGAATTCATTGCAATATACACCTATGGATACATAAAACTGGGCAATAACACAAATACACAATATAATTGATTACCTTATGATTAGAATATTACTTTTATTAGGTACTTTAGTATTGGGTGCAGTAGTTTAGTGGATTTAAAAAGTAACTAATTTAAAATTAATAAACCAAGTTAATTTACTTAGTCAACTCGATGCTAAAATCACTCAACTAAAAATAATGTGCTTTGACCATGTGCTCCTGTTGCGCAATCGGTCTGTGCGCAGGACTTATAAGACAGTATCTGTTGAGCAATGCTGAGGTTGTGAGTTCAAGCCTCACCTGGAGCAAATGTAATATTTTTTCTAATGTCATCAGTTAATGATTATCATCTGCTTCCTGAACATCCTGATATGAAGGCAGAAAAAAAACACAAACATGACTGTTTTTAAGTACCAGTACACACAGCTGCTTTGGTTCATATGCACTGTAAACATTACTTTAGTTAGTCAACAAAATGGAATGCAAAAGACTACCTCTTTATTGGTAAAAGAGTTGCATCAATCTGTTTTGCTGCAATGTAACATGAGGGTCCACACTATTAGGTCTGGACAGTACAATCACATTTCATGCTGGGATTTGTAAAGCAAAGAACACAAATAAACGGCTTTCCTATATCGCAACAATTAATGATTATACTAATGAAAAAATCAGTTTCACTCAAAGATGTTACTAAGCCCCAGTTGCCTAATGGATAAGACACTGGCCTCCTAAGCCAGGGATTGTGGGTTCAAGTCCCATCTGGGGTGATAGGCTTTATTTCATTAAAATAATATTGGAGATGTTCCTTTCATTCTTGCTTCGTACTGCACAAATGGCTCCACCAGAAACTTGAATCTGCTTAACAATCTGGAATTGTTCAGCTTGCAAAATTATGGCCCAGTATCTAAAAGCAGACATTTATCCTAATGACATTGTGGATTAGTTTTCTGAAAAGTTTACTATCACCTGGGATAGTGGCTTCAAGGCCCATCTAGGATGCATGTTCCTTTGTTGCTCATTCACATTCTAGAAGTTATGCTTTTTTTCAATTCAGGTGACTGTCTTAATGGTATTGCAGAAAATCCATATATACCAAAACATACCTATTAAGTTTTAATTGCAATTTAATATCAGAGTGGCTACAAAATAACAATTTCTATTGCAATTGCTGATGGGTTTCTTGAAGTCCTTTCATCCTTGTCATCAAAAGGGTAATTTTCTGCTTTTTATATTTCTTTGGACACTGACTTTACTGACAATTTAGGTGCTACAGACCAAAAAAACAATGTTTACCTTTAAATATAGAGCACAAGTGAGATTTAACTTATTTTTATTTAAAGATACTGCATTTTTGGTAATATAGTGTATATTTTCCCTATGCAACATTAATGTTACATATATCTATACCAAATATTATTTAAGATAAATAAACAGGAATTATTTTACAATTTTGATAATATTGAACTGTACAACAATGGCATGAATTCATTGCAATATACACCTATGGATACATAAAACTGGGCAATAACACAAATACACAATATAATTGATTACCTTATGATTAGAATATTACTTTTATTAGGTACTTTAGTATTGGGTGCAGTAGTTTAGTGGATTTAAAAAGTAACTAATTTAAAATTAATAAACCAAGTTAATTTACTTAGTCAACTCGATGCTAAAATCACTCAACTAAAAATAATGCGCTTTGACCATGTGCTCCTGTGGCGCAATCGGTCTGTGCGCAGGACTTATAAGACAGTATCTGTTGAGCAATGCTGAGGTTGTGAGTTCAAGCCTCACCTGGAGCAAATGTAATTTTTTTTCTAATGTCATCAGTTAATGATTATCATCTGCTTCCTGAACATCCTGATATGAAGGCAGAAAAAAAACACAAACATGACTGTTTTTAAGGTACCAGTACACACAGCTGCTTTGGTTCATATGCACTTTAAACATTACTTTAGTTAGTCAACAAAATGGAATGCAAAAGACTACCTCTTTATTGGTAAAAGAGTTGCATCAATCTGTTTTGCTGCAATGTAACATGAGGGTCCACACTATTAGGTCTGGATAGTACAATCACATTTCATGCTGGGATTTGTAAAGCAAAGAACACAAATAAACGGCTTTCCTATATCGCAACAATTAATGATTATACTAATGAAAAAATCAGTTTCACTCAAAGATGTTACTAAGCCCCAGTGGCCTAATGGATTGTGGGTTCAAGTCCCATCTGGGGTGATAGGCTTTATTTCATTAAAATAATATTGGAGATGTTCCTTTCATTCTTGCTTCATACTGCACAAATGGCTCCACCAGAAACTTTAATCTGTTTAACAATCTGGAACTGTTCAGCTTGCAAAATTATGGCCCAGTATCTAAAAGCAGACATTTATCCTAATGACATTGTGGATTAGTTTCCAGAAAAGTTTACTATCACTTGGGACAGTGGCTTCAAGTCCCATCTAGGATGCATGTTCCTTTGTTGCTCATACTCATTCTAGAAGTTATGCTTTTTTTTAATGCAGGTGACTGTCTTAATGGTATTGCAGAAAATCCATATATACCAAAACATACCTATTAAGTTTTAATTGCAATTTAATATCAGAGTGGCTACAAAATAACAATGTCTATTGCAATTGCTGATGGGTTTCTTGAAGTCCTTTCATCCTTGTCATCAAAAGGGTAATTTTCTGCTTTTTATATTTCTTTGGACACTGACTTTACTGACAATTTAGGTGCTACAGACCAAAAAACAATGTTTACCTTTAAATATAGAGCACAAGTGAGATTTAACTTATTTTTAATTAAAGATACTGCACTTTTTGGTAATATAGTGTATATTTTCCATATGCAACATTAAAGTTACATATATCTATACCAAATATTATTTAAGATAAATAAACACTAATTATTTTACAATTTTGATAATATTGAACTATACAACAATGGCATGAATTCATTGCAATATACACCTATGGATACATAAAACTGGGCAATAACACAAATGCACAATATAATTGATTACCTTATGATTAGAATATTACTTTTATTAGGTACTTTAGTATTGGGTGCAGTAGTTTAGTGGATTTAAAAAGTAACTAATTTAAAATTAATAAACCAATTTAATTTACTTAGTCAACTCGATGCTAAAATCACTCAACTAAAAATAATGCACTTTGACCATGTGCTCCTGTGGTGCAATCGGTCTGTGCGCAGGACTTATAAGACAGTATCTGTTGAGCATTGCTGAGGTTGTGAGTTCAAGCCTCACCTGGAGCAAATGTAATTTTTTTTCTAATGTCATCAGTTAATGATTATCATCTGCTTCCTGAACATCCTGATATGAAGGCAGAAAAAAAACACAAACATGACTGTTTTTAAGTACCAGTACACACAGCTGCTTTGGTTCATATGCACTGTAAACATTACTTTAGTTAGTCAACAAAATGGAATGCAAAAGACTACATCTTTATTGGTAAAAGAGTTGCATCAATCTGTTTTGCTGCAATGTAACATGAGGGTCCACACTATTAGGTCTGGATAGTACAATCACATTTCATGCTGGGATTTGTAAAGCAAAGAACACAAATAAACGGCTTTCCTATATCGCAACAATTAATGATTATACTAATGAAAAAATCAGTTTCACTCAAAGATGTTACTAAGCCCCAGTGGCCTAATGGATTGTGGGTTCAAGTCCCATCTGGGGTGATAGGCTTTATTTCATTAAAATAATATTGGAGATGTTCCTTTCATTCTTGCTTCATACTGCACAAATGGCTCCACCAGAAACTTTAATCTGTTTAACAATCTGGAACTGTTCAGCTTGCAAAATTATGGCCCAGTATCTAAAAGCAGACATTTATCCTAATGACATTGTGGATTAGTTTCCAGAAAAGTTTACTATCACTTGGGACAGTGGCTTCAAGTCCCATCTAGGATGCATGTTCCTTTGTTGCTCATACTCATTCTAGAAGTTATGCTTTTTTTCAATGCAGGTGACTGTCTTAATGGTATTGCAGAAAATCAATATATACCAAAACATACCTATTAAGTTTTAATTGCAATTTAATATCAGAGTGGCTACAAAATAACAATGTCTATTGCAATTGCTGATGGGTTTCTTGAAGTCCTTTCATCCTTGTCATCAAAAGGGTAATTTTCTGCTTTTTATATTTCTTTGGACACTGACTTTACTGAGAATTTAGGTGCTACAGACCAAAAAAACAATGTTTACCTTTAAATATAGAGCACAAGTGAGATTTAACTTATTTTTAATTAAAGATACTGCACTTTTTGGTAATATAGTGTATATTTTCCATATGCAACATTAAAGTTACATATATCTATACCAAATATTATTTAAGATAAATAAACACTAATTATTTTACAATTTTGATAATATTGAACTGTACAACAATGGCATGAATTCATTGCAATATACACCTATGGATACATAAAACTGGGCAATAACACAAATGCACAATATAATTGATTACCTTATGATTAGAATATTACTTTTATTAGGTACTTTAGTATTGGGTGCAGTAGTTTAGTGGATTTAAAAAGTAACTAATTTAAAATTAATAAACCAAGTTAATTTACTTAGTCAACTCGATGCTAAAATCACTCAACTAAAAATAATGCACTTTGACCATGTGCTCCTGTGGCGCAATCGGTCTGTGTGCAGGACTTAAAAGTCAGTATCTGTTGAGCAATGCTGAGGTTGTGAGTTCAAGCCTCACCTGGAGCAAATGTAATTTTTTTTCTAATGTCATCAGTTAATGATTATCATCTGCTTCCTGAACATCCTGATATGAAGGCAGAAAAAAAACACAAACATGACTGTTTTTAAGTACCAGTACACACAGCTGCTTTGGTTCATATGCACTGTAAACATTACTTTAGTTAGTCAATCAAATGGAATGCAAAAGACTACCTCTTTATTGGTAAAAGAGTTGCATCAATCTGTTTTGCTGCAATGTAACATGAGGGTCCACACTATTAGGTCTGGATAGTACAATCACATTTCATGCTGGAATTTGTAAAGCAAAGAACACAAATAAACGGCTTTCCTATATCGCAACAATTAATGATTATACTAATGAAAAAATCAGTTTCACTCAAAGATGTTACTAAGCCCCAGTGGCCTAATGGATAAGATACTGGCCTCCTAAGCCAGGGATTGTGGGTTCAAGTCCCATCTGGGGAGATAGGCGTTATTTCATTCAAATAATTTTGTAGATGTTCCTTTTATTCTTGCTTCATACTGCACAAATGGCTCCACCAGAAACTTTAATCTGCTTAACAATCTGGAACTGTTCAGCTTGCAAAATTATGGCCCAGTATCTAAAAGCAGACATTTATCCTAATGACATTGTGGATTAGTTTCCTGAAAAGTTTACTATCACCTGGGACAGTGGCTTCAAGTCCCATCTAGGATGCATGTTCCTTTGTTGCTCATACTCATTCTAGAAGTTATGCTTTTTTTCAATGCAGGTGACTGTCTTAATGGTATTGCAGAAAATCCATATATACCAAAACATACCTATTAAGTTTTAATTGCAATTTAATATCAGAGTGGCTACAAAATAACAATGTCTATTGCAATTGCTGATGGGTTTCTTGAAGTCCTTTCATCCTTGTCATCAAAAGGGTAATTTTCTGCTTTTTATATTTCTTTGGACACTGACTTTACTGACAATTTAGGTGCTACAGACCAAAAAAACAATGTTTACCTTTAAATATTGAGCACAAGTGAGATTTAACTTATTTTTATTTAAAGATACTGCATTTTTGGTAATATAGTGTATATTTTCCCTATGCAACATTAAAGTTTCATATATCTATACCAAATATTATTTAAGATAGATAAACAGGAATTATTTTACAATTTTGATAATATTGAACTGTACAACAATGGCATGAATTCATTGCAATATACACCTATGGATACATAAAACTGGGCAATAACACCAATGCACAATATAATTGATTAATTATGATTAGAATATTACTTTTATTAGGTACTTTAGTATTGGGTGCAGTAGTTTAGTGGATTTAAAAAGTAACTAATTTAAAATTAATAAACCAAGTTAACTTACTTAGTCAACTCGATGCTAAAATCACTCAACTAAAAATAATGCGCTTTGACCATGTGCTCTGTGCCGCAATCGGTCTGTGCGCGGTACTTATAAGACAGTATCTGTTGAGCAATCCTGAGGTTGTGAATTCAAGCCTCACCTGGAGCAAATGTAATTTTTTTTCTAATGTCAACAGTTAATGATTATCATCTGCTTCCTGAACATCCTGATATGAAGGCAGAAAAAAAACACAAACATGACTGTTTTTAAGGTACCAGTACACACAGCTGCTTTGGTTCATATGCACTTTAGACATTACTTTAGTTAGTCAACAAAATGGAATGCAAAAGACTACCTCTTTATTGGTAAAAGAGTTGCATCAATCTGTTTTGCTGCAATGTAACATGAGGGTCCACACTATTAGGTCTGGATAGTACAATCACATTTCATGCTGGGATTTGTAAAGCAAAGAACACAAATAAACGGCTTTCCTATATCGCAACAATTAATGATTATACTAATGAAAAAATCAGTTTCACTCAAAGATGTTACTAAGCCCCAGTGGCCTAATGGATTGTGGGTTCAAGTCCCATCTGGGGTGATAGGCTTTATTTCATTAAAATAATATTGGAGATGTTCCTTTCATTCTTGCTTCATACTGCACAAATGGCTCCACCAGAAACTTTAATCTGTTTAACAATCTGGAACTGTTCAGCTTGCAAAATTATGGCCCAGTATCTAAAAGCAGACATTTATCCTAATGACATTGTGGATTAGTTTCCAGAAAAGTTTACTATCACTTGGGACAGTGGCTTCAAGTCCCATCTAGGATGCATGTTCCTTTGTTGCTCATACTCATTCTAGAAGTTATGCTTTTTTTCAATGCAGGTGACTGTCTTAATGGTATTGCAGAAAATCCATATATACCAAAACATACCTATTAAGTTTTAATTGCAATTTAATATCAGAGTGGCTACAAAATAACAATGTCTATTGCAATTGCTGATGGGTTTCTTGAAGTCCTTTCATCCTTGTCATCAAAAGGGTAATTTTCTGCTTTTTATATTTCTTTGGACACTGACTTTACTGACAATTTAGGTGCTACAGACCAAAAAACAATGTTTACCTTTAAATATAGAGCACAAGTGAGATTTAACTTATTTTTAATTAAAGATACTGCACTTTTTGGTAATATAGTGTATATTTTCCATATGCAACATTAAAGTTACATATATCTATACCAAATATTATTTAAGATAAATAAACACTAATTATTTTACAATTTTGATAATATTGAACTGTACAACAATGGCATGAATTCATTGCAATATACACCTATGGATACATAAAACTGGGCAATAACACAAATGCACAATATAATTGATTACCTTATGATTAGAATATTACTTTTATTAGGGACTTTAGTATTGGGTGCATTAGTTTAGTGGATTTAAAAAGTAACTAATTTAAAATTAATAAACCAAGTTAATTTACTTAGTCAACTCGATGCTAAAATCACTCAACTAAAAATAATGCACTTTGACCATGTGCTCCTGTGGCGCAATCGGTCTGTGCGCAGGACTTATAAGACAGTATCTGTTGAGCATTGCTGAGGTTGTGAGTTCAAGCCTCACCTGGAGCAAATGTAATTTTTTTTCTAATGTCATCAGTTAATGATTATCATCTGCTTCCTGAACATCCTGATATGAAGGCAGAAAAAAAACACAAACATGACTGTTTTTAAGTACCAGTACACACAGCTGCTTTGGTTCATATGCACTGTAAACATTACTTTAGTTAGTCAACAAAATGGAATGCAAAAGACTACCTCTTTATTGGTAAAAGAGTTGCATCAATCTGTTTTGCTGCAATGTAACATGAGGGTCCACACTATTAGGTCTGGATAGTACAATCACATTTCATGCTGGGATTTGTAAAGCAAAGAACACAAATAAACGGCTTTCCTATATCGCAACAATTAATGATTATACTAATGAAAAAATCAGTTTCACTCAAAGATGTTACTAAGCCCCAGTGGCCTAATGGATTGTGGGTTCAAGTCCCATCTGGGGTGATAGGCTTTATTTCATTAAAATAATATTGGAGATGTTCCTTTCATTCTTGCTTCATACTGCACAAATGGCTCCACCAGAAACTTTAATCTGTTTAACAATCTGGAACTGTTCAGCTTGCAAAATTATGGCCCAGTATCTAAAAGCAGACATTTATCCTAATGACATTGTGGATTAGTTTCCAGAAAAGTTTACTATCACTTGGGACAGTGGCTTCAAGTCCCATCTAGGATGCATGTTCCTTTGTTGCTCATACTCATTCTAGAAGTTATGCTTTTTTTCAATGCAGGTGACTGTCTTAATGGTATTGCAGAAAATCCATATATACCAAAACATACTTATTAAGTTTTAATTGCAATTTAATATCAGAGTGGCTACAAAATAACAATGTCTATTGCAATTGCTGATGGGTTTCTTGAAGTCCTATCATCCTTGTCATCAAAAGGGTAATTTTCTGCTTTTTATATTTCTTTGGACACTGACTTTACTGACAATTTAGGTGCTACAGACCAAAAAACAATGTTTACCTTTAAATATAGAGCACAAGTGAGATTTAACTTATTTTTAATTAAAGATACTGCACTTTTTGGTAATATAGTGTATATTTTCCATATGCAACATTAAAGTTACATATATCTATACCAAATATTATTTAAGATAAATAAACACTAATTATTTTACAATTTTGATAATATTGAACTGTACAACAATGGCATGAATTCATTGCAATATACACCTATGGATACATAAAACTGGGCAATAACACAAATGCACAATATAATTGATTACCTTATGATTAGAATATTACTTTTATTAGGGACTTTAGTATTGGGTGCATTAGTTTAGTGGATTTAAAAAGTAACTAATTTAAAATTAATAAACCAAGTTAATTTACTTAGTCAACTCGATGCTAAAATCACTCAACTAAAAATAATGCACTTTGACCATGTGCTCCTGTGGCGCAATCGGTCTGTGCGCAGGACTTATAAGACAGTATCTGTTGAGCATTGCTGAGGTTGTGAGTTCAAGCCTCACCTGGAGCAAATGTAATTTTTTTTCTAATGTCATCAGTTAATGATTATCATCTGCTTCCTGAACATCCTGATATGAAGGCAGAAAAAAAACACAAACATGACTGTTTTTAAGTACCAGTACACACAGCTGCTTTGGTTCATATGCACTGTAAACATTACTTTAGTTAGTCAACAAAATGGAATGCAAAAGACTACCTCTTTATTGGTAAAAGAGTTGCATCAATCTGTTTTGCTGCAATGTAACATGAGGGTCCACACTATTAGGTCTGGATAGTACAATCACATTTCATGCTGGGATTTGTAAAGCAAAGAACACAAATAAACGGCTTTCCTATATCGCAACAATTAATGATTATACTAATGAAAAAATCAGTTTCACTCAAAGATGTTACTAAGCCCCAGTGGCCTAATGGATTGTGGGTTCAAGTCCCATCTGGGGTGATAGGCTTTATTTCATTAAAATAATATTGGAGATGTTCCTTTCATTCTTGCTTCATACTGCACAAATGGCTCCACCAGAAACTTTAATCTGTTTAACAATCTGGAACTGTTCAGCTTGCAAAATTATGGCCCAGTATCTAAAAGCAGACATTTATCCTAATGACATTGTGGATTAGTTTCCAGAAAAGTTTACTATCACTTGGGACAGTGGCTTCAAGTCCCATCTAGGATGCATGTTCCTTTGTTGCTCATACTCATTCTAGAAGTTATGCTTTTTTTCAATGCAGGTGACTGTCTTAATGGTATTGCAGAAAATCCATATATACCAAAACATACCTATTAAGTTTTAATTGCAATTTAATATCAGAGTGGCTACAAAATAACAATGTCTATTGCAATTGCTGATGGGTTTCTTGAAGTCCTTTCATCCTTGTCATCAAAAGGGTAATTTTCTGCTTTTTATATTTCTTTGGACACTGACTTTACTGAGAATTTAGGTGCTACAGACCAAAAAAACAATGTTTACCTTTAAATATAGAGCACAAGTGAGATTTAACTTATTTTTAATTAAAGATACTGCACTTTTTGGTAATATAGTGTATATTTTCCATATGCAACATTAAAGTTACATATATCTATACCAAATATTATTTAAGATAAATAAACACTAATTATTTTACAATTTTGATAATATTGAACTGTACAACAATGGCATGAATTCATTGCAATATACACCTATGAATACATAAAACTGGGCAATAACACAAATGCACAATATAATTGATTACCTTATGATTAGAATATTACTTTTATTAGGTACTTTAGTATTGGGTGCAGTAGTTTAGTGGATTTAAAAAGTATCTAATTTAAAATTAATAAACCAAGTTAATTTACTTAGTCAACTCGATGCTAAAATCACTCAACTAAAAATAATGCACTTTGACCATGTGCTCCTGTGGCGCAATCGGTCTGTGCGCAGGACTTATAAGACAGTATCTGTTGAGCAATGCTGAGGTTGTGAGTTCAAGCCTCACCTGGAGCAAATGTAATTTTTTTTCTAATGTCATCAGTTAATGATTATCATCTGCTTCCTGAACATCCTGATATGAAGGCAGAAAAAAAACACAAACATGACTGTTTTTAAGTACCAGTACACACAGCTGCTTTGGTTCATATGCACTGTAAACATTACTTTAGTTAGTCAATCAAATGGAATGCAAAAGACTACCTCTTTATTGGTAAAAGAGTTGCATCAATCTGTTTTGCTGCAATGTAACATGAGGGTCCACACTATTAGGTCTGGATAGTACAATCACATTTCATGCTGGAATTTGTAAAGCAAAGAACACAAATAAACGGCTTTCCTATATCGCAACAATTAATGATTATACTAATGAAAAAATCAGTTTCACTCAAAGATGTTACTAAGCCCCAGTGGCCTAATGGATTGTGGGTTCAAGTCCCATCTGGGGTGATAGGCTTTATTTCATTAAAATAATATTGGAGATGTTCCTTTCATTCTTGCTTCATACTGCACAAATGGCTCCACCAGAAACTTTAATCTGCTTAACAATCTGGAACTGTTCAGCTTGCAAAATTATGGCCCAGTATCTAAAAGCAGACATTTATCCTAATGACATTGTGGATTAGTTTCCAGAAAAGTTTACTATCACTTGGGACAGTGGCTTCAAGTCCCATCTAGGATGCATGTTCCTTTGTTGCTCATACTCATTCTAGAAGTTATGCTTTTTTTCAATGCAGGTGACTGTCTTAATGGTATTGCAGAAAATCCATATATACCAAAACATACCTATTAAGTTTTAATTGCAATTTAATATCAGAGTGGCTACAAAATAACAATGTCTATTGCAATTGCTGATGGGTTTCTTGAAGTCCTTTCATCCTTGTCATCAAATGGGTAATTTTCTGCTTTTTATATTTCTTTGGACACTGACTTTACTGACAATTTAGGTGCTACAGACCAAAAAAACAATGTTTACCTTTAAATATAGAGCACAAGTGAGATTTAACTTATTTTTAATTAAAGATACTGCACTTTTTGGTAATATAGTGTATATTTTCCATATGCAACATTAAAGTTACATATATCTATACCAAATATTATTTAAGATAAATAAACACTAATTATTTTACAATTTTGATAATATTGAACTGTACAACAATGGCATGAATTCATTGCAATATACACCTATGGATACATAAAACTGGGCAATAACACAAATGCACAATATAATTGATTACCTTATGATTAGAATATTACTTTTATTAGGTACTTTAGTATTGGGTGCAGTAGTTTAGTGGATTTAAAAAGTATCTAATTTAAAATTAATAAACCAAGTTAATTTACTTAGTCAACTCGATGCTAAAATCACTCAACTAAAAATAATGCACTTTGACCATGTGCTCCTGTGGCGCAATCGGTCTGTGCGCAGGACTTATAAGACAGTATCTGTTGAGCAATGCTGAGGTTGTGAGTTCAAGCCTCACCTGGAGCAAATGTAATTTTTTTTCTAATGTCATCAGTTAATGATTATCATCTGCTTCCTGAACATCCTGATATGAAGGCAGAAAAAAAACACAAACATGACTGTTTTTAAGTACCAGTACACACAGCTGCTTTGGTTCATATGCACTGTAAACATTACTTTAGTTAGTCAATCAAATGGAATGCAAAAGACTACCTCTTTATTGGTAAAAGAGTTGCATCAATCTGTTTTGCTGCAATGTAACATGAGGGTCCACACTATTAGGTCTGGATAGTACAATCACATTTCATGCTGGAATTTGTAAAGCAAAGAACACAAATAAACGGCTTTCCTATATCGCAACAATTAATGATTATACTAATGAAAAAATCAGTTTCACTCAAAGATGTTACTAAGTCCCAGTGGCCTAATGGATAAGACACTGGCCTCCTAAGCCAGGGATTGTGGGTTCAAGTCCCATCTTGGGAGATAGGCTTTATTTCATTAAAATAATTTTGGAGATGTTCCTTTTATTCTTGCTTCATACTGCACAAATGGCTCCACCAGAAACTTTAATCTGCTTAACAATCTGGAACTGTTCAGCTTGCAAAATTATGGCCCAGTATCTAAAAGCAGACATTTATCCTAATGACATTGTGGATTAGTTTCCTGAAAAGTTTACTATCACCTGGGACAGTGGCTTCAAGTCCCATCTAGGATGCATGTTCCTTTGTTGCTCATACTCATTCTAGAAGTTATGCTTTTTTTCAATGCAGATGACTGTCTTAATGGTATTGCAGAACATCCATATATACCAAAACATACCTATTAAGTTTTAATTGCAATTTTATATCAGAGTGGCTACAAAATAACAATGTCTATTGCAATTGCTGATGGGTTTCTTGAAGTCCTTTCATCCTTGTCATCAAAAGGGTAATTTTCTGCTTTTTATATTTCTTTGGACACTGACTTTACTGACAATTTAGGTGCTACAGACCAAAAAAACAATGTTTACCTTTAAATATAGAGCACAAGTGAGATTTAACTTATTTTTATTTAAAGATACTGCATTTTTGGCAATATAGTGTATATTTTCCCTATGCAACATTAAAGTTTCATATATCTATACCAAATATTATTTAAGATAGATAAACAGGAATTATTTTAAAATTTTGATAATATTGAACTGTACAACAATGGCATGAATTCATTGCAATATACACCTATGGATACATAAAACTGGGCAATAACACAAATGCACAATATAATTGATTACCTTATGATTAGAATATTACTTTTATTAGGTACTTTAGCATTGGGTGCAGTAGTTTAGTGGATTTAAAAAGTAACTAATTTAAAATTAATAAACCAAGTTAATTTACTTAGTCAACTCGATGCTAAAATCACTCAACTAAAAATAATGTGCTTTGACCATGTGCTCCTGTGGCGCAATCGGTCTGTGCGCAGGACTTATAAGACAGTATCTGTTGAGCAATGCTGAGGTTGTGAGTTCAAGCATCACCTGGAGCAAATGTAATTTTTTTTCTAATGTCATCAGTTAATGATTATCATCTGCTTCCTGAACATCCTGATATGAAGGCAGAAAAAAAACACAAACATGACTGTTTTTAAGGTACCAGTACACACAGCTGCTTTGGTTCATATGCACTGTAAACATTACTTTAGTTAGTCAACAAAATGGAATGCAAAAGACTACCTCTTTATTGGTAAAAGAGTTGCATCAATCTGTTTTGCTGCAATGTAACATGAGGGTCCACACTATTAGGTCTGGATAGTACAATCACATTTCATGCTGGGATTTGTAAAGCAAAGAACACAAATAAACGGCTTTCCTATATCGCAACAATTAATGATTATACTAATGAAAAAATCAGTTTCACTCAAAGATGTTACTAAGCCCCAGTGGCCTAATGGATAAGGCACTGGCCTCCTAAGCCAGGGATTGTGGGTTCAAGTCCCATCTGGGGTGATAGGCTTTATTTCATTAAAATAATTTTGGAGATGTTCCTTTTATTCTTGCTTCATACTGCACAAATGGCTCCACCAGAAACTTTTATCTGCTTATCAATCCGGAACTGTTCAGCTTGCAAAATTATGGCCCAGTATCTAAAAGCAGACATTTATCCTAATGACATTGTGGATTAGTTTTCTGAAAAGTTTACTATCACCTGGGATAGTGGCTTCAAGGCCCATCTAGGATGCATGTTCCTTTGTTGCTCATTCTCATTCTAGAAGTTATGCTTTTTTTCAATTCAGGTGACTGTCTTAATGGTATTGCAGAAAATCCATATATACCAAAACATACCTATTAAGTTTTAATTGCAATTTAATATCAGAGTGGCTACAAAATAACAATGTCTATTGCAATTGCTGATGGGTTTCTTGAAGTCCTTTCATCCTTGTCATCAAAAGGGTAATTTTCTGCTTTTTATATTTCTTTGGACACTGACTTTACTGACAATTTAGGTGCTACAGACCAAAAAAACAATGTTTACCTTTAAATATAGAGCACAAGTGAGATTTAACTTATTTTTATTTAAAGATACTGCATTTTTGGTAATATAGTGTATATTTTCCCTATGCAATATTAAAGTTTCATATATCTATACCAAATATTATTTAAGATAAATAAACAGGAATTATTTTACAATTTTGATAATATTGAACTGTACAACAATGGCATGAATTCATTGCAATATACACCTATGGATACATAAAACTGGGCAATAACACAAATGCACAATATAATTGATTACCTTATGATTAGAATATTACTTTTATTAGGTACTTTAGTATTGGGTGCAGTAGTTTAGTGGATTTAAAAAGTAACTAATTTAAAATTAATAAACCAAGTTAATTTACTTAGTCAACTCGATGCTAAAATCACTCAACTAAAAATAATGCGCTTTGACCATGTGCCCCTGTGGCGCAATCGGTCTGTGCGCAGGACTTATAAGACAGTATCTGATGAGCAATGCTGAGGTTGTGAGTTCAAGCCTCACCTGGAGCAAATGTAATTTTTTTTCTAATGTCAACAGTTAATGATTATCATCTGCTTCCTGAACATCCTGATATGAAGGCAGAAAAAAAACACAAACATGACTGTTTTTAAGGTACCAGTACACACAGCTGCTTTGGTTCATATGCACTGTAAACATTACTTTAGTTAGTCAACAAAATGGAATGCAAAAGACTACCACTTTATTGGTAAAAGAGTTGCATCAATCTGTTTCGCTGCAATGTAACATGAGGGTCCACACTATTAGGTCTGGATAGTACAATCACATTTCATGCAGGGATTTGTAAAGCAAAGAACACAAATAAACGGATTTCCTATATCGCAACAATTAATGATTATACTAATGAAAAAATCAGTTTCACTCAAAGATGTTACTAAGCCCCAGTGGCCTAATGGATAAGGCACTGGCCTCCTAAGCCAGGGATTGTGGGTTCAAGTCCCATCTGGGGAGATAGGCTTTATTTCATTAAAAAAATTTTGAGATGTTCCTTTTATTCTTGCTTCATACTGCACAAACGGCTCCACCAGAAACTTTAATCTGTTTAACAATCTGGAACTGTTCAGCTTGCAAAATTATGGCCCAGTATCTAAAAGCAGACATTTATCCTAATGACATTGTGGATTAGTTTCCTGAAAAGTTTACTATCACCTGGGACAGTGGCTTCAAGTCCCATCTAGGATGCATGTTCCTTTGTTGCTCATACTCATTCTAGAAGTTATGCTTTTTTTCAATGCAGGTGACTGTCTTAATGGTATTGCAGAAAATCCATATATACCAAAACATACCTATTAAGTTTTAATTGCAATTTAATATCAGAGTGGCTACAAAATAACAATGTCTATTGCAATTGCTGATGGGTTTCTTGAAGTCCTTTCATCCTTGTCATCAAAAGGGTAATTTTCTGCTTTTTATATTTCTTTGTACACTGACTTTACTGACAATTTAGGTGCTACAGACCAAAAAAACAATGTTTACCTTTAAATATAGAGCACAAGTGAGATTTAACTTATTTTTATTTAAAGATACTGCATTTTTGGTAGTATAGTGTATATTTTCCATATGCAACATTAAAGTTTCATATATCTATACCAAATTTTATTTAAGATAAATAAACAGGAATTATTTTACAATTTTGATAATATTGAACTGTACAACAATGGCATGAATTCATTGCAATATACACCTATGGATACATAAAACTGGGCAATAACACAAATGCACAATATAATTGATTACCTTATGATTAGAATATTACTTTTATTAGGTACTTTAGCATTGGGTGCAGTAGTTTAGTGGATTTAAAAAGTAACTAATTTAAAATTAATAAACCAAGTTAATTTACTTAGTCAACTCGATGCTAAAATCACTCAACTAAAAATAATGCGCTTTGACCATGTGCTCCTGTGGCGCAATCGGTCTGTGCGCAGGACTTATAAGATAGTATCTGTTGAGCAATGCTGAGGTTGTGAGTTCAAGCATCACCTGGAGCAAATGTAATTTTTTTTCTAATGTCATCAGTTAATGATTATCATCTGCTTCCTGAACATCCTGATATGAAGGCAGAAAAAAAACACAAACATGACTGTTTTTAAGTACCAGTACACACAGCTGCTTTGGTTCATATGCACTGTAAACATTACTTTAGTTAGTCAACAAAATGGAATGCAAAAGACTACCTCTTTATTGGTAAAAGAGTTGCATCAATCTGTTTTGCTGCAATGTAACATGAGGGTCCACACTATTAGGTCTGGATAGTACAATCACATTTCATGCTGGGATTTGTAAAGCAAAGAACACAAATAAACGGCTTTCCTATATCGCAACAATTAATGATTAAACTAATGAAAAAATCAGTTTCACTGAACGATGTTACTAAGCCCCAGTTGCCTAATGGATAAGACACTGGCCTCCTAAGCCAGGGATTGTGGGTTCAAGTCCCATCTGGGGAGATAGGCTTTATTTCATTAAAATAATTTTGGAGATGTTCCTTTTATTCTTGCTTCATACTGCACAAATGGCTCCACCAGATACTTTAATCTGCTTAACAATCTGGAACTGTTCAGTTTGCAAAATTATGGCCCAGTATCTAAAAGCAGACATTTATCCTAATGACATTGTGGATTAGTTTCCTGAAAAGTTTACTATCACCTGGGACAGTGGCTTCAAGTCCCATCTAGGATGCATGTTCCTTTGTTGCTCATACTCATTCTAGAAGTTATGCTTTTTTTCAATGCAGGTGACTGTCTTAATGGTATTGCAGAAAATCCATATATACCAAAACATACCTATTAAGTTTTAATTGCAATTTAATATCAGAGTGGCTACAAAATAACAATGTCTATTGCAATTGCTGATGGGTTTCTTGAAGTCCTTTCATCCTTGTCATCAAAAGGGTAATTTTCTGCTTTTTATATTTCTTTGGACACTGACTTTACTGACAATTTAGGTGCTACAGACCAAAAAAACAATGTTTACCTTTAAATATAGAGCACAAGTGAGATTCAACTTTTTTTTATTTAAAGATACTGCATTTTTGGTAATATAGTGTATATTTTCCCTATGCAACATTAAAGTTACATATATCTATACCAAATATTATTTAAGATAAATAAACAGGAATTATTTTACAATTTTGATAATATTGAACTGTACAACAATGGCATGAATTCATTGCAATATACACCTATGGAAACATAAAACTGGGCAATAACACAAATGCACAATATAATTGATTACCTTATGATTAGAATATTACTTTTATTAGGTACTTTAGTATTGGGTGCAGTAGTTTAGTGGATTTAAAAAGTAACTAATTTAAAATTAATAAACCAAGTTAATTTACTTAGTCAACTCGATGCTAAAATCACTCAACTAAAAATATTGCGCATGACCATGTGCTCCTGTGGCACAATCGGTCTGTGCGCAGGACTTATAAGACAGTATCTGTTGAGCAATGCTGAGGTTGTGAGTTCAAGCATCACCTGGAGCAAATGTAATTTTTTTTCTAATGTCATCAGTTAATGATTATCATCTGCTTCCTTGAACATCCTGATATGAAGGCAGAAAAAAAACACAAACATGACTGTTTTTAAGTACAGCTGCTTTGATTCATATGCACTGTAAACATTACTTTAGTTAGTCAACAAAATGGAATGCAAAAGACTACCTCTTTATTGGTAAAAGAGTTGCATCAATCTGTTTTGCTGCAATGTAACATGAGGGTCCACACTATTAGGTCTGGATAGTACAATCACATTTCATGCTGGGATTTGTAAAGCAAAGAACACAAATAAACGGCTTTCCTATATCGCAACAATTAATGATTATACTAATGAAAAAATCAGTTTCACTCAAAGATGTTACTAAGCCCCAGTGGCCTAATGGATTGTGGGTTCAAGTCCCATCTGGGGTGATAGGCTTTATTTCATTAAAATAATATTGGAGATGTTCCTTTCATTCTTGCTTCATACTGCACAAATGGCTCCACCAGAAACTTTAATCTGCTTAACAATCTGGAACTGTTCAGCTTGCAAAATTATGGCCCAGTATCTAAAAGCAGACATTTATCCTAATGACATTGTGGATTAGTTTCCAGAAAAGTTTACTATCACTTGGGACAGTGGCTTCAAGTCCCTTCTAGGATGCATGTTCCTTTGTTGCTCATACTCATTCTAGAAGTTATGCTTTTTTTCAATGCAGGTGACTGTCTTAATGGTATTGCAGAAAATCCATATATACCAAAACATACCTATTAAGTTTTAATTGCAATTTAATATCAGAGTGGCTACAAAATAACAATGTCTATTGCAATTGCTGATGGGTTTCTTGAAGTCCTTTCATCCTTGTCATCAAAAGGGTAATTTTCTGCTTTTTATATTTCTTTGTACACTGACTTTACTGACAATTTAGGTGCTACAGACCAAAAAAACAATGTTTACCTTTAAATATAGAGCACAAGTGAGATTTAACTTATTTTTAATTAAAGATACTGCACTTTTTGGTAATATAGTGTATATTTTCCCTATGCAACATTAAAGTTTCATATATCTATACCAAATATTATTTAAGATAAATAAACTCTAATTATTTTACAATTTTGATAATATTGAACTGTACAACAATGGCATGAATTCATTGCAATATAAACCTATGGATACATAAAACTGGGCAATAACACAAATGCACAATATAATTGATTACCTTATGATTAGAATATTACTTTTATTAGGTACTTTAGAATTGGGTGCAGTAGTTTAGTGGATTTAAAAAGTAACTAATTTAAAATTAATAAACCAAGTTAATTTACTTAGTCAACTCGATGCTAAAATCACTCAACTAAAAATAATGCACTTTGACCATGTGCTCCTGTGGCGCAATCGGTCTGTGCGCAGGACTTATAAGACAGTATCTGTTGAGCAATGCTGAGGTTGTGAGTTCAAGCATCACCTGGAGCAAATGTAATTTCTTTTCTAATGTCATCAGTTAATGATTATCATCTGCTTCCTGAACATCCTGATATGAAGGCAGAAAAAAAACACAAACATGATTGTTTTTAAGTACCAGTACACACAGCTGCTTTGGTTCATATGCACTGTAAACATTACTTTAGTTAGTCAACAAAATGGAATGCAAAAGACTACCTCTTTATTGGTAAAAGAGTTGCATCAATCTGTTTTGCTGCAATGTAACATGAGGGTCCACACTATTAGGTCTGGATAGTACAATCACATTTCATGCTGGGATTTGTAAAGCAAAGAACACAAATAAATGGCTTTCCTATATCGCAACATTTCATTAAAATAATTTTGGAGATGTTCCTTTTATTCTTGCTTCATACTGCACAAATGGCTCCACCAGATACTTTAATCTGCTTAACAATCTGGAACTGTTCAGTTTGCAAAATTATGGCCCAGTATCTAAAAGCAGACATTTATCCTAATGACATTGTGGATTAGTTTCCTGAAAAGTTTACTATCACCTGGGACAGTGGCTTCAAGTCCCATCTAGGATGCATGTTCCTTTGTTGCTCATACTCATTCTAGAAGTTATGCTTTTTTTCAATGCAGGTGACTGTCTTAATGGTATTGCAGAAAATCCATATATACCAAAACATACCTATTAAGTTTTAATTGCAATTTAATATCAGAGTGGCTACAAAATAACAATGTCTATTGCAATTGCTGATGGGTTTCTTGAAGTCCTTTCATCCTTGTCATCAAAAGGGTAATTTTCTGCATTTTATATTTCTTTGGACACTGACTTTACTGACAATTTAGGTGCTACAGACCAAAAAAACAATGTTTACCTTTAAATATAGAGCACAAGTGAGATTTAACTTATTTTTATTTAAAGATACTGCACTTTTTGGTAATATAGTGTATATTTTCCCTATGCAACATTAAAGTTTCATATATCTATACCAAATATTATTTAAGATAAATAAACTCTAATTATTTTACAATTTTGATAATATTGAACTGTACAACAATGGCATGAATTCATTGCAATATACACCTATGGATACATAAAACTGGGCAATAACACAAATGCACAATATAATTGATTACCTTATGATTAGAATATTACTTTTATTAGGTACTTTAGAATTGGGTGCAGTAGTTTAGTGGATTTAAAAAGTAACTAATTTAAAATTAATAAACCAAGTTAATTTACTTAGTCAACTCGATGCTAAAATCACTCAACTAAAAATAATGTGTTTTGACCATGTGCTCCTGTGGCGCAATCGGTCTGTGCGCAGGACTTATAAGACAGTATCTGTTGAGCAATGCTGAGGTTGTGAGTTCAAGCATCACCTGGAGCAAATGTAATTTTTTTTCTAATGTCATCAGTTAATGATTATCATCTGCTTCCTGAACATCCTGATATGAAGGCAGAAAAAAAACATAAACATGACTGTTTTTAAGTACCAGTACACACAGCTGCTTTGGTTCATATGCACTGTAAACATTACTTTAGTTAGTCAACAAAATGGAATGCAAAAGACTACCTCTTTATTTGTAAAAGAGTTGCATCAATCTGTTTTGCTGCAATGTAACATGAGGGTCCACACTATTAGGTCTGGATAGTACAATCACATTTCATGCTGGGATTTGTAAAGCAAAGAACACAAATAAACGGCTTTCCTATATCGCAACATTTCATTAAAATAATTTTGGAGATGTTCCTTTTATTCTTGCTTCATACTGCACAAATGGCTCCACCAGATACTTTAATCTGCTTAACAATCTGGAACTGTTCAGTTTGCAAAATTATGGCCCAGTATCTAAAAGCAGACATTTATCCTAATGACATTGTGGATTAGTTTCCTGAAAAGTTTACTATCACCTGGGACAGTGGCTTCAAGTCCCATCTAGGATGCATGTTCCTTTGTTGCTCATACTCATTCTAGAAGTTATGCTTTTTTTCAATGCAGGTGACTGTCTTAATGGTATTGCAGAAAATCCATATATACCAAAACATACCTATTAAGTTTTAATTGCAATTTAATATCAGAGTGGCTACAAAATAACAATGTCTATTGCAATTGCTGATGGGTTTCTTGAAGTCCTTTCATCCTTGTCATCAAAAGGGTAATTTTCTGCTTTTTATATTTCTTTGGACACTGACTTTACTGACAATTTAGGTGCTACAGACCAAAAAAACAATGTTTACCTTTAAATATAGAGCACAAGTGAGATTTAACTTATTTTTATTTAAAGATACTGCACTTTTTGGTAATATAGTGTATATTTTCCCTATGCAACATTAAAGTTTCATATATCTATACCAAATATTATTTAAGATAAATAAACTCTAATTATTTTACAATTTTGATAATATTGAACTGTACAACAATGGCATGAATTCATTGCAATATACACCTATGGATACATAAAACTGGGCAATAACACAAATGCACAATATAATTGATTACCTTATGATTAGAATATTACTTTTATTAGGTACTTTAGAATTGGGTGCAGTAGTTTAGTGGATTTAAAAAGTAACTAATTTAAAATTAATAAACCAAGTTAATTTACTTAGTCAACTCGATGCTAAAATCACTCAACTAAAAATAATGTGCTTTGACCATGTGCTCCTGTGGCGCAATCGGTCTGTGCGCAGGACTTATAAGACAGTATCTGTTGAGCAATGCTGAGGTTGTGAGTTCAAGCATCACCTGGAGCAAATGTAATTTTTTTTCTAATGTCATCAGTTAATGATTATCATCTGCTTCCTGAACATCCTGATATGAAGGCAGAAAAAAAACACAAACATGACTGTTTTTAAGTACCAGTACACACAGCTGCTTTGGTTCATATGCACTGTAAACATTACTTTAGTTAGTCAACAAAATGGAATGCAAAAGACTACCTCTTTATTGGTAAAAGAGTTGCATCAATCTGTTTTGCTGCAATGTAACATGAGGGTCCACACTATTAGGTCTGGATAGTACAATCACATTTCATGCTGGGATTTGTAAAGCAAAGAACACAAATAAACGGCTTTCCTATATCGCAACATTTCATTAAAATAATTTTGGAGATGTTCCTTTTATTCTTGCTTCATACTGCACAAATGGCTCCACCAGATACTTTAATCTGCTTAACAATCTGGAACTGTTCAGTTTGCAAAATTATGGCCCAGTATCTAAAAGCAGACATTTATCCTAATGACATTGTGGATTAGTTTCCTGAAAAGTTTACTATCACCTGGGACAGTGGCTTCAAGTCCCATCTAGGATGCATGTTCCTTTGTTGCTCATACTCATTCTAGAAGTTATGCTTTTTTTCAATGCAGGTGACTGTCTTAATGGTATTGCAGAAAATCCATATATACCAAAACATACCTATTAAGTTTTAATTGCAATTTAATATCAGAGTGGCTACAAAATAACAATGTCTATTGCAATTGCTGATGGGTTTCTTGAAGTCCTTTCAGCCTTGTCATCAAAAGGGTAATTTTCTGCATTTTATATTTCTTTGGACACTGACTTTACTGACAATTTAGGTGCTACAGACCAAAAAAACAATGTTTACCTTTAAATATAGAGCACAAGTGAGATTTAACTTATTTTTATTTAAAGATACTGCATTTTTGGTAATATAGTGTATATTTTCCCTATGCAACATTAAAGTTTCATATATCTATACCAAATATTATTTAAGATAAATAAACAGGAATTATTTTACAATTTTGATAATATTGAACTGTACAACAATGGCATGAATTCATTGCAATATACACCTATGGATACATAAAACTGGGCAATAACACAAATGCACAATATAATTGATTACCTTATGATTAGAATATTACTTTTATTAGTTACTTTAGAATTGGGTGCAGTAGTTTAGTGGATTTAAAAAGTAACTAATTTAAAATTAATAAACCAAGTTAATTTACTTAGTCAACTCGATGCTAAAATCACTCAACTAAAAATAATGTGCTTTGACAATGTGCTCCTGTGGCGCAATCGGTCTGTGCGCAGGACTTATAAGACAGTATCTGTTGAGCAATGCTGAGGTTGTGAGTTCAAGCATCACCTGGAGCAAATGTAATTTTTTTTCTAATGTCATCAGTTAATGATTATCATCTGCTTCCTGAACATCCTGATATGAAGGCAGAAAAAAAACACAAACATGACTGTTTTTAAGTACCAGTACACACAGCTGCTTTGGTTCATATGCACTGTAAACATTACTTTAGTTAGTCAACAAAATGGAATGCAAAAGACTACCTCTTTATTGGTAAAAGAGTTGCATCAATCTGTTTTGCTGCAATGTAACATGAGGGTCCACACTATTAGGTCTGGATAGTACAATCACATTTCATGCTGGGATTTGTAAAGCAAAGAACACAAATAAACGGCTTTCCTATATCGCAACATTTCATTAAAATAATTTTGGAGATGTTCCTTTTATTCTTGCTTCATACTGCACAAATGGCTCCACCAGATACTTTAATCTGCTTAACAATCACATTTCATGCAGGGATTTGTAAAGCAAAGAACACAAATAAACGGATTTCCTATATCGCAACAATTAATGATTATACTAATGAAAAAATCAGTTTCACTCAAAGATGTTACTAAGCCCCAGTGGCCTAATGGATTGTGGGTTCAAGTCCCATCTGGGGTGATAGGCTTTATTTCATTAAAATAATATTGGAGATGTTCCTTTCATTCTTGCTTCATACTGCACAAATGGCTCCACCAGAAACTTTAATCTGCTTAACAATCTGGAACTGTTCAGCTTGCAAAATTATGGCCCAGTATCTAAAAGCAGACATTTATCCTAATGACATTGTGGATTAGTTTCCAGAAAAGTTTACTATCACTTGGGACAGTGGCTTCAAGTCCCTTCTAGGATGCATGTTCCTTTGTTGCTCATACTCATTATAGAAGTTATGCTTTTTTTCAATGCAGGTGACTGTCTTAATGGTATTGCAGAAAATCCATATATACCAAAACATACCTATTAAGTTTTAATTGCAATTTAATATCAGAGTGGCTACAAAATAACAATGTCTATTGCAATTGCTGATGGGTTTCTTGAAGTCCTTTCATCCTTGTCATCAAAAGGGTAATTTTCTGCTTTTTATATTTCTTTGTACACTGACTTTACTGACAATTTAGGTGCTACAGACCAAAAAAACAATGTTTACCTTTAAATATAGAGCACAAGTGAGATTTAACTTATTTTTAATTAAAGATACTGCACTTTTTGGTAATATAGTGTATATTTTCCCTATGCAACATTAAAGTTTCATATATCTATACCAAATATTATTTAAGATAAATAAACTCTAATTATTTTACAATTTTGATAATATTGAACTGTACAACAATGGCATGAATTCATTGCAATATACACCTATGGATACATAAAACTGGGCAATAACACAAATGCACAATATAATTGATTACCTTATGATTAGAATATTACTTTTATTAGTTACTTTAGAATTGGGTGCAGTAGTTTAGTGGATTTAAAAAGTAACTAATTTAAAATTAATAAACCAAGTTAATTTACTTAGTCAACTCGATGCTAAAATCACTCAACTAAAAATAATGTGCTTTGACAATGTGCTCCTGTGGCGCAATCGGTCTGTGCGCAGGACTTATAAGACAGTATCTGTTGAGCAATGCTGAGGTTGTGAGTTCAAGCATCACCTGGAGCAAATGTAATTTTTTTTCTAATGTCATCAGTTAATGATTATCATCTGCTTCCTGAACATCCTGATATGAAGGCAGAAAAAAAACACAAACATGACTGTTTTTAAGTACCAGTACACACAGCTGCTTTGGTTCATATGCACTGTAAACATTACTTTAGTTAGTCAACAAAATGGAATGCAAAAGACTACCTCTTTATTGGTAAAAGAGTTGCATCAATCTGTTTTGCTGCAATGTAACATGAGGGTCCACACTATTAGGTCTGGATAGTACAATCACATTTCATGCTGGGATTTGTAAAGCAAAGAACACAAATAAACGGCTTTCCTATATCGCAACATTTCATTAAAATAATTTTGGAGATGTTCCTTTTATTCTTGCTTCATACTGCACAAATGGCTCCACCAGATACTTTAATCTGCTTAACAATCACATTTCATGCAGGGATTTGTAAAGCAAAGAACACAAATAAACGGATTTCCTATATCGCAACAATTAATGATTATACTAATGAAAAAATCAGTTTCACTCAAAGATGTTACTAAGCCCCAGTGGCCTAATGGATAAGGCACTGGCCTCCTAAGCCAGCGATTGTGGGTTCAAGTCCCATCTGGGGTGATAGGCTTTATTTCATTAAAATAATTTTGGAGATGTTCCTTTTATTCTTGCTTCATACTGCACAAACGGCTCCACCAGAAACTTTAATCTGCTTAAAAATCTGGAACTGTTCAGCTTGCAAAATTATGGCCCAGTATCTAAAAGCAGACATTTATCCTAATGACATTGTGGATTAGTTTCCTGAAAAGTTTACTATCACCTGGGACAGTGGCTTCAAGTCCCATCTAGGATGCATGTTCCTTTGTTGCTCATACTCATTCTAGAAGTTATGCTTTTTTTCAATGCAGGTGACTGTCTTAATGGTATTGCAGAAAATCCATATATACCAAAACATACCTATTAAGTTTTAATTGCAATTTAATATCAGAGTGGCTACAAAATAACAATGTCTATTGCAATTGCTGATGGGTTTCTTGAAGTCTTTTCATCCTTGTCATCAAAAGGGTAAATTTCTGCTTTTTATATTTCTTTGGACACTGACTTTACTGACAATTTAGGTGCTACAGACCAAAAAAACAATGTTTACCTTTAAATATAGAGCACAAGTGAGATTGAACTTTTTTTTATTTAAAGATACTGCATTTTTGGTAATATAGTGTATATTTTCCCTATGCAACATTAAAGTTACATATATCTATACCAAATATTATTTAAGATAAATAAACAGGAATTATTTTACAATTTTGATAATATTGAACTGTACAACAATGGCATGAATTCATTGCAATATACACCTATGGAAACATAAAACTGGGCAAGAACACAAATGCACAATATAATTGATTACCTTATGATTAGAATATTACTTTTATTAGGTACTTTAGTATTGGGTGCAGTAGTTTAGTGGATTTAAAAAGTAACTAATTTAAAATTAATAAACCAAGTTAATTTACTTAGTCAACTCGATGCTAAAATCACTCAACTAAAAATAATGCGTTTTGACCATGTGCTCTTGTGGCGCAATCGGTCTGTGCGCAGGACTTATAAGACAGTATCTGTTGAGCAATGCTGAGGTTGTGAGTTCAAGCCTCACCTGGAGCAAATGTAATTTTTTTTCTAATGTCATCAGTTAATGATTATCATCTGCTTCCTGAACATCCTGATATGAAGGCAGAAAAAAAACACAAACATGACTGTTTTTAAGTACCAGTACACACAGCTGCTTTGGTTCATATGCACTGTAAACATTACTTTAGTTAGTCAACAAAATGGAATGCAAAAGACTACCTCTTTATTGGTAAAAGAGTTGCATCAATCTGTTTCGCTGCAATGTAACATGAGGGTCCACACTATTAGGTCTGGATAGTACAATCACATTTCATGCAGGGATTTGTAAAGCAAAGAACACAAATAAAGGGATATCTATACCAAATATTATTTAAGATAAATAAACAGGAATTATTTTACAATTTTGATAATATTGAACTGTACTGTTTTTAAGTACCAGTACACACAGCTGCTTTGGTTCATATGCACTGTAAACATTACTTTAGTTAGTCAACAAAATGGAATGCAAAAGACTACCTCTTTATTGGTAAAAGAGTTGCATCAATCTGTTTCGCTGCAATGTAACATGAGGGTCCACACTATTAGGTCTGGATAGTACAATCACATTTCATGCAGGGATTTGTAAAGCAAAGAACACAAATAAACGGATTTCCTATATCGCAACAATTAATGATTATACTAATGAAAAAATCAGTTTCACTCAAAGATGTTACTAAGCCCCAGTGGCCTAATGGATAAGGCACTGGCCTCCTAAGCCAGGGATTGTGGGTTCAAGTCCCATCTGGGGTGATAGGCTTTATTTCATTAAAATAATTTTGGAGATGTTCCTTTTATTCTTGCTTCATACTGCACAAACGGCTCCACCAGAAACTTTAATCTGCTTAAAAATCTGGAACTGTTCAGCTTGCAAAATTATGGCCCAGTATCTAAAAGCAGACATTTATCCTAATGACATTGTGGATTAGTTTCCTGAAAAGTTTACTATCACCTGGGAGAGTGGCTTCAAGTCCCATCTAGGATGCATGTTCCTTTGTTGCTCATACTCATTCTAGAAGTTATGCTTTTTTTCAATGCAGGTGACTGTCTTAATGGTATTGCAGAAAATCCATATATACCAAAACATACCTATTAAGTTTTAATTGCAATTTAATATCAGAGTGGCTACAAAATAACAATGTCTATTGCAATTGCTGATGGGTTTCTTGAAGTCCTTTCATCCTTGTCATCAAAAGGGTAATTTTCTGCTTTTTATATTTCTTTGGACACTGACTTTACTGACAATTTAGGTGCTACAGACCAAAAAAACAATGTTTACCTTTAAATATAGAGCACAAGTGAGATTGAACTTTTTTTTATTTAAAGATACTGCATTTTTGGTAATATAGTGTATATTTTCCCTATGCAACATTAAAGTTACATATATCTATACCAAATATTATTTAAGATAAATAAACAGGAATTATTTTACAATTTTGATAATATTGAACTGTACAACAATGGCATGAATTCATTGCAATATACACCTATGGAAACATAAAACTGGGCAATAACACAAATGCACAATATAATTGATTACCTTATGATTAGAATATTACTTTTATTAGGTACTTTAGTATTGAGTGCAGTAGTTTAGTGGATTTAAAAAGTAACTAATTTAAAATTAATAAACCAAGTTAATTTACTTAGTCAACTCGATGCTAAAATCACTCAACTAAAAATAATGCATTTTGACCATGTGCTCCTGTGGCGCAATCGGTCTGTGCGCAGGACTTATAAGAGAGTATCTGTTGAGCAATGCTGAGGTTGTGAGTTCAAGCCTCACCTGGAGCAAATGTAATATTTTTTCTAATGTCATCAGTTAATGATTATCATCTGCTTCCTGAACATCCTGATATGAAGGCAGAAAAAAAACACAAACATGACTGTTTTTAAGTACCAGTACACACAGCTGCTTTGGTTCATATGCACTGTAAACATAACTTTAGTTAGTCAACAAAATGGAATGCAAAAGACTACCTCTTTGTTGGTAAAAGAGTTGCATCAATCTGTTTCGCTGCAATGTAACATGAGGGTCCACACTATTAGGTCTGGATAGTACAATCACATTTCATGCAGGGATTTGTAAAGCAAAGAACACAAATAAACGGATTTCCTATATCGCAACAATTAATGATTATACTAATGAAAAAATCAGTTTCACTCAAAGATGTTACTAAGCCCCAGTGGCCTAATGGATAAGGCACTGGCCTCCTAAGCCAGGGATTGTGGGTTCAAGTCCCATCTGGGGTGATAGGCTTTATTTCATTAAAATAATTTTGGAGATGTTCCTTTTATTCTTGCTTCATACTGCACAAACGGCTCCACCAGAAACTTTAATCTGCTTAAAAATCTGGAACTGTTCAGCTTGCAAAATTATGGCCCAGTATCTAAAAGCAGACATTTATCCTAATGACATTGTGGATTAGTTTCCTGAAAAGTTTACTATCACCTGGGACAGTGGCTTCAAGTCCCATCTAGGATGCATGTTCCTTTGTTGCTCATACTCATTCTAGAAGTTATGCTTTTTTTCAATGCAGGTGACTGTCTTAATGGTATTGCAGAAAATCCATATATACCAAAACATACCTATTAAGTTTTAATTGCAATTTAATATCAGAGTGGCTACAAAATAACAATGTCTATTGCAATTGCTGATGGGTTTCTTGAAGTCCTTTCATCCTTGTCATCAAAAGGGTAATTTTCTGCTTTTTATATTTCTTTGGACACTGACTTTACTGACAATTTAGGTGCTACAGACCAAAAAAACAATGTTTACCTTTAAATATAGAGCACAAGTGAGATTTAACTTTTTTTTATTTAAAGATACTGCATTTTTGGTAATATAGTGTATATTTTCCCTATGCAACATTAAAGTTACATATATCTATACCAAATATTATTTAAGATAAATAAACAGGAATTATTTTACAATTTTGATAATATTGAACTGTACAACAATGGCATGAATTCATTGCAATATACACCTATGGAAACATAAAACTGGGCAAGAACACAAATGCACAATATAATTGATTACCTTATGATTAGAATATTACTTTTATTAGGTACTTTAGTATTGGGTGCAGTAGTTTAGTGGATTTAAAAAGTAACTAATTTAAAATTAATAAACCAAGTTAATTTACTTAGTCAACTCGATGCTAAAATCACTCAACTAAAAATAATGCATTTTGACCATGTGCTCTTGTGGCGCAATCGGTCTGTGCGCAGGACTTATAAGACAGTATCTGTTGAGCAATGCTGAGGTTGTGAGTTCAAGCCTCACCTGGAGCAAATGTAATTTTTTTTCTAATGTCATCAGTTAATGATTATCATCTGCTTCCTGAACATCCTGATATGAAGGCAGAAAAAAAACACAAACATGACTGTTTTTAAGTACCAGTACACACAGCTGCTTTGGTTCATATGCACTGTAAACATTACTTTAGTTAGTCAACAAAATGGAATGCAAAAGACTACCTCTTTATTGGTAAAAGAGTTGCATCAATCTGTTTCGCTGCAATGTAACATGAGGGTCCACACTATTAGGTCTGGATAGTACAATCACATTTCATGCAGGGATTTGTAAAGCAAAGAACACAAATAAAGGGATATCTATACCAAATATTATTTAAGATAAATAAACAGGAATTATTTTACAATTTTGATAATATTGAACTGTACTGTTTTTAAGTACCAGTACACACAGCTGCTTTGGTTCATATGCACTGTAAACATTACTTTAGTTAGTCAACAAAATGGAATGCAAAAGACTACCTCTTTATTGGTAAAAGAGTTGCATCAATCTGTTTCGCTGCAATGTAACATGAGGGTCCACACTATTAGGTCTGGATAGTACAATCACATTTCATGCAGGGATTTGTAAAGCAAAGAACACAAATAAACGGATTTCCTATATCGCAACAATTAATGATTATACTAATGAAAAAATCAGTTTCACTCAAAGATGTTACTAAGCCCCAGTGGCCTAATGGATAAGGCACTGGCCTCCTAAGCCAGAGATTGTGGGTTCAAGTCCCATCTGGGGTGATAGGCTTTATTTCATTAAAATAATTTTGGAGATGTTCCTTTTATTCTTGCTTCATACTGCACAAACGGCTCCACCAGAAACTTTAATCTGCTTAAAAATCTGGAACTGTTCAGCTTGCAAAATTATGGCCCAGTATCTAAAAGCAGACATTTATCCTAATGACATTGTGGATTAGTTTCCTGAAAAGTTTACTATCACCTGGGAGAGTGGCTTCAAGTCCCATCTAGGATGCATGTTCCTTTGTTGCTCATACTCATTCTAGAAGTTATGCTTTTTTTCAATGCAGGTGACTGTCTTAATGGTATTGCAGAAAATCCATATATACCAAAACATACCTATTAAGTTTTAATTGCAATTTAATATCAGAGTGGCTACAAAATAACAATGTCTATTGCAATTGCTGATGGGTTTCTTGAAGTCCTTTCATCCTTGTCATCAAAAGGGTAATTTTCTGCTTTTTATATTTCTTTGGACACTGACTTTACTGACAATTTAGGTGCTACAGACCAAAAAAAAAATGTTTACCTTTAAATATAGAGCACAAGTGAGATTGAACTTTTTTTTATTTAAAGATACTGCATTTTTGGTAATATAGTGTATATTTTCCCTATGCAACATTAAAGTTACATATATCTATACCAAATATTATTTAAGATAAATAAACAGGAATTATTTTACAATTTTGATAATATTGAACTGTACAACAATGGCATGAATTCATTGCAATATACACCTATGGAAACATAAAACTGGGCAAGAACACAAATGCACAATATAATTGATTACCTTATGATTAGAATATTACTTTTATTAGGTACTTTAGTATTGGGTGCAGTAGTTTAGTGGATTTAAAAAGTAACTAATTTAAAATTAATAAACCAAGTTAATTTACTTAGTCAACTCGATGCTAAAATCACTCAACTAAAAATAATGCGTTTTGACCATTTGCTCTTGTGGCGCAATCGGTCTGTGCGCAGGACTTATAAGAGAGTGTCTGTTGAGCAATGCTGAGGTTGTGAGTTCAAGCCTCACCTGGAGCAAATGTAATTTTTTTTCTAATGTCATCAGTTAATTATTATCATCTGCTTCCTGAACATCCTGATATGAAGGCAGAAAAAAAACACAAACATGACTGTTTTTAAGTACCAGTACACACAGCTGCTTTGGTTCATATGCACTGTAAACATTACTTTAGTTAGTCAACAAAATGGAATGCAAAAGACTACCTCTTTATTGGTAAAAGAGTTGCATCAATCTGTTTCGCTGCAATGTAACATGAGGGTCCACACTATTAGGTCTGGATAGTACAATCACATTTCATGCAGGGATTTGTAAAGCAAAGAACACAAATAAACGGATTTCCTATATCACAACAATTAATGATTATACTAATGAAAAAATCAGTTTCACTCAAAGATGTTACTAAGCCCTAATGGATAAGGCACTGGCCTCCTAAGCCAGGGATTGTGGGTTCAAGTCCCATCTGGGGAGATAGGCTTTATTTCATTAAAATAATTTTGGAGATGTTCCTTTTATTCTTGCTTCATACTGCACAAACGGCTCCACTAGAAACTTTAATCTGTTTAACAATCTGGAACTGTTCAGCTTGCAAAATTATGGCCCAGTATCTAAAAGCAGACATTTATCCTAATGACATTGTGGATTAGTTTCCTGAAAAGTTTACTATCACCTGGGACAGTGGCTTCAAGTCCCATCTAGGATGCATGTTCCTTTGTTGCTCATACTCATTCTAGAAGTTATGCTTTTTTTCAATGCAGGTGACTGTCTTAATGGTATTGCAGAAAATCCATATATACCAAAACATACCTATTAAGTTTTAATTGCAATTTAATATCAGAGTGGCTACAAAATAACAATGTCTATTGCAATTGCTGATGGGTTTCTTGAAGTCTTTTCATCCTTGTCATCAAAAGGGTAAATTTCTGCTTTTTATATTTCTTTGGACACTGACTTTACTGACAATTTAGGTGCTACAGACCAAAAAAACAATGTTTACCTTTAAATATAGAGCACAAGTGAGATTGAACTTTTTTTTATTTAAAGATACTGCATTTTTGGTAATATAGTGTATATTTTCCCTATGCAACATTAAAGTTACATATATCTATACCAAATATTATTTAAGATAAATAAACAGGAATTATTTTACAATTTTGATAATATTGAACTGTACAACAATGGCATGAATTCATTGCAATATACACCTATGGAAACATAAAACTGGGCAAGAACACAAATGCACAATATAATTGATTACCTTATGATTAGAATATTACTTTTATTAGGTACTTTAGTATTGGGTGCAGTAGTTTAGTGGATTTAAAAAGTAACTAATTTAAAATTAATAAAAAAGTTAATTTACTTAGTCAACTCGATGCTAAAATCACTCAACTAAAAATAATGCGTTTTGACCATGTGCTCTTGTGGCGCAATCGGTCTGTGCGCAGGACTTATAAGACAGTATCTGTTGAGCAATGCTGAGGTTGTGAGTTCAAGCCTCACCTGGAGCAAATGTAATTTTTTTTCTAATGTCATCAGTTAATGATTATCATCTGCTTCCTGAACATCCTGATATGAAGGCAGAAAAAAAACACAAACATGACTGTTTTTAAGTACCAGTACACACAGCTGCTTTGGTTCATATGCACTGTAAACATTACTTTAGTTAGTCAACAAAATTGAATGCAAAAGACTACCTCTTTATTGGTAAAAGAGTTGCATCAATCTGTTTCGCTGCAATGTAACATGAGGGTCCACACTATTAGGTCTGGATAGTACAATCACATTTCATGCAGGGATTTGTAAAGCAAAGAACACAAATAAACGGATTTCCTATATCGCAACAATTAATGATTATACTAATGAAAAAATCAGTTTCACTCAAAGATGTTACTAAGCCCCAGTGGCCTAATGGATAAGGCACTGGCCTCCTAAGCCAGGGATTGTGGGTTCAAGTCCCATCTGGGGTGATAGGCTTTATTTCATTAAAATAATTTTGGAGATGTTCCTTTTATTCTTGCTTCATACTGCACAAACGGCTCCACCAGAAACTTTAATCTGCTTAAAAATCTGGAACTGTTCAGCTTGCAAAATTATGGCCCAGTATCTAAAAGCAGACATTTATCCTAATGACATTGTGGATTAGTTTCCTGAAAAGTTTACTATCACCTGGGACAGTGGCTTCAAGTCCCATCTAGGATGCATGTTCCTTTGTTGCTCATACTCATTCTAGAAGTTATGCTTTTTTTCAATGCAGGTGACTGTCTTAATGGTATTGCAGAAAATCCATATATACCAAAACATACCTATTAAGTTTTAATTGCAATTTAATATCAGAGTGGCTACAAAATAACAATGTCTATTGCAATTGCTGATGGGTTTCTTGAAGTCCTATCATCCTTGTCATCAAAAGGGTAATTTTCTGCTTTTTATATTTCTTTGGACACTGACTTTACTGACAATTTAGGTGCTACAGACCAAAAAAACAATGTTTACCTTTAAATATAGAGCACAAGTGAGATTGAACTTTTTTTTATTTAAAGATACTGCATTTTTGGTAATATAGTGTATATTTTCCCTATGCAACATTAAAGTTACATATATCTATACCAAATATTATTTAAGATAAATAAACAGGAATTATTTTACAATTTTGATAATATTGAACTGTACAACAATGGCATGAATTCATTGCAATATACACCTATGGAAACATAAAACTGGGCAAGAACACAAATGCACAATATAATTGATTACCTTATGATTAGAATATTACTTTTATTAGGTACTTTAGTATTGGGTGCAGTAGTTTAGTGGATTTAAAAAGTAACTAATTTAAAATTAATAAACCAAGTTAATTTACTTAGTCAACTCGATGCTAAAATCACTCAACTAAAAATAATGCGTTTTGACCATGTGCTCTTGTGGCGCAATCGGTCTGTGCGCAGGACTTATAAGAGAGTGTCTGTTGAGCAATGCTGAGGTTGTGAGTTCAAGCCTCACCTGGAGCAAATGTAATTTTTTTTCTAATGTCATCAGTTAATTATTATCATCTGCTTCCTGAACATCCTGATATGAAGGCAGAAAAAAAACACAAACATGACTGTTTTTAAGTACCAGTACACACAGCTGCTTTGGTTCATATGCACTGTAAACATTACTTTAGTTAGTCAACAAAATGGAATGCAAAAGACTACCTCTTTATTGGTAAAAGAGTTGCATCAATCTGTTTCGCTGCAATGTAACATGAGGGTCCACACTATTAGGTCTGGATAGTACAATCACATTTCATGCAGGGATTTGTAAAGCAAAGAACACAAATAAACGGATTTCCTATATCGCAACAATTAATGATTATACTAATGAAAAAATCAGTTTCACTCAAAGATGTTACTAAGCCCTAATGGATAAGGCACTGGCCTCCTAAGCCAGGGATTGTGGGTTCAAGTCCCATCTGGGGAGATAGGCTTTATTTCATTAAAATAATTTTGGAGATGTTCCTTTTATTCTTGCTTCATACTGCACAAACGGCTCCACCAGAAACTTTAATCTGTTTAACAATCTGGAACTGTTCAGCTTGCAAAATTATGGCCCAGTATCTAAAAGCAGACATTTATCCTAATGACATTGTGGATTAGTTTCCTGAAAAGTTTACTATCACCTGGGACAGTGGCTTCAAGTCCCATCTAGGATGCATGTTCCTTTGTTGCTCATACTCATTCTAGAAGTTATGCTTTTTTTCAATGCAGGTGACTGTCTTAATGGTATTGCAGAAAATCCATATATACCAAAACATACCTATTAAGTTTTAATTGCAATTTAATATCAGAGTGGCTACAAAATAACAATGTCTATTGCAATTGCTGATGGGTTTCTTGAAGTCTTTTCATCCTTGTCATCAAAAGGGTAAATTTCTGCTTTTTATATTTCTTTGGACACTGACTTTACTGACAATTTAGGTGCTACAGACCAAAAAAACAATGTTTACCTTTAAATATAGAGCACAAGTGAGATTGAACTTTTTTTTATTTAAAGATACTGCATTTTTGGTAATATAGTGTATATTTTCCCTATGCAACATTAAAGTTACATATATCTATACCAAATATTATTTAAGATAAATAAACAGGAATTATTTTACAATTTTGATAATATTGAACTGTACAACAATGGCATGAATTCATTGCAATATACACCTATGGAAACATAAAACTGGGCAAGAACACAAATGCACAATATAATTGATTACCTTATGATTAGAATATTACTTTTATTAGGTACTTTAGTATTGGGTGCAGTAGTTTAGTGGATTTAAAAAGTAACTAATTTAAAATTAATAAAAAAGTTAATTTACTTAGTCAACTCGATGCTAAAATCACTCAACTAAAAATAATGCGTTTTGACCATGTGCTCTTGTGGCGCAATCGGTCTGTGCACAGGACTTATAAGACAGTATCTGTTGAGCAATGCTGAGGTTGTGAGTTCAAGCCTCACCTGGAGCAAATGTAATTTTTTTTCTAATGTCATCAGTTAATGATTATCATCTGCTTCCTGAACATCCTGATATGAAGGCAGAAAAAAAACACAAACATGACTGTTTTTAAGTACCAGTACACACAGCTGCTTTGGTTCATATGCACTGTAAACATTACTTTAGTTAGTCAACAAAATGGAATGCAAAAGACTACCTCTTTATTGGTAAAAGAGTTGCATCAATCTGTTTCGCTGCAATGTAACATGAGGGTCCACACTATTAGGTCTGGATAGTACAATCACATTTCATTCAGGGATTTGTAAAGCAAAGAACACAAATAAACGGATTTCCTATATCGCAACAATTAATGATTATACTAATGAAAAAATCAGTTTCACTCAAAGATGTTACTAAGCCCCAGTGGCCTAATGGATAAGGCACTGGCCTCCTAAGCCAGGGATCGTGGGTTCAAGTCCCATCTGGGGTGATAGGCTTTATTTCATTAAAATAATTTTGGAGATGTTCCTTTTATTCTTGCTTCATACTGCACAAACGGCTCCACCAGAAACTTTAATCTGCTTAAAAATCTGGAACTGTTCAGCTTGCAAAATTATGGCCCAGTATCTAAAAGCAGACATTTATCCTAATGACATTGTGGATTAGTTTCCTGAAAAGTTTACTATCACCTGGGACAGTGGCTTCAAGTCCCATCTAGGATGCATGTTCCTTTGTTGCTCATACTCATTCTAGAAGTTATGCTTTTTTTCAATGCAGGTGACTGTCTTAATGTTATTGCAGAAAATCCATATATACCAAAACATACCTATTAAGTTTTAATTGCAATTTAATATCAGAGTGGCTACAAAATAACAATGTCTATTGCAATTGCTGATGGGTTTCTTGAAGTCCTTTCATCCTTGTCATCAAAAGGGTAATTTTCTGCTTTTTATATTTCTTTGGACACTGACTTTACTGACAATTTAGATGCTACAGACCAAAAAAACAATGTTTACCTTTAAATATAGAGCACAAGTGAGATTGAACTTTTTTTTATTTAAAGATACTGCATTTTTGGTAATATAGTGTATATTTTCCCTATGCAACATTAAAGTTACATATATCTATACCAAATATTATTTAAGATAAATAAACAGGAATTATTTTACAATTTTGATAATATTGAACTGTACAACAATGGCATGAATTCATTGCAATATACACCTATGGAAACATAAAACTGGGCAAGAACACAAATGCACAATATAATTGATTACCTTATGATTAGAATATTACTTTTATTAGGTACTTTAGTATTGGGTGCAGTAGTTTAGTGGATTTAAAAATTAAATAATTTAAAATTAATAAACCAAGTTAATTTACTTAGTCAACTCGATGCTAAAATCACTCAACTAAAAATAATGCGTTTTGACCATGTGCTCTTGTGGCGCAATCGGTCTGTGCGCAGGACTTATAAGAGAGTGTCTGTTGAGCAATGCTGAGGTTGTGAGTTCAAGCCTCACCTGGAGCAAATGTAATTTTTTTTCTAATGTCATCAGTTAATTATTATCATCTGCTTCCTGAACATCCTGATATGAAGGCAGAAAAAAAACACAAACATGACTGTTTTTAAGTACCAGTACACACAGCTGCTTTGGTTCATATGCACTGTAAACATTACTTTAGTTAGTCAACAAAATGGAATGCAAAAGACTACCTCTTTATTGGTAAAAGAGTTGCATCAATCTGTTTCGCTGCAATGTAACATGAGGGTCCACACTATTAGGTCTGGATAGTACAATCACATTTCATGCAGGGATTTGTAAAGCAAAGAACACAAATAAACGGATTTCCTATATCGCAACAATTAATGATTATACTAATGAAAAAATCAGTTTCACTCAAAGATGTTACTAAGCCCTAATGGATAAGGCACTGGCCTCCTAAGCCAGGGATTGTGGGTTCAAGTCCCATCTGGGGAGATAGGCTTTATTTCATTAAAATAATTTTGGAGATGTTCCTTTTATTCTTGCTTCATACTGCACAAACGGCTCCACCAGAAACTTTAATCTGTTTAACAATCTGGAACTGTTCAGCTTGCAAAATTATGGCCCAGTATCTAAAAGCAGACATTTATCCTAATGACATTGTGGATTAGTTTCCTGAAAAGTTTACTATCACCTGGGACAGTGGCTTCAAGTCCCATCTAGGATGCATGTTCCTTTGTTGCTCATACTCATTCTAGAAGTTATGCTTTTTTTCAATGCAGGTGACTGTCTTAATGGTATTGCAGAAAATCCATATATACCAAAACATACCTATTAAGTTTTAATTGCAATTTAATATCAGAGTGGCTACAAAATAACAATGTCTATTGCAATTGCTGATGGGTTTCTTGAAGTCTTTTCATCCTTGTCATCAAAAGGGTAAATTTCTGCTTTTTATATTTCTTTGGACATTGACTTTACTGACAATTTAGGTGCTACAGACCAAAAAAACAATGTTTACCTTTAAATATAGAGCACAAGTGAGATTGAACTTTTTTTTATTTAAAGATACTGCATTTTTGGTAATATAGTGTATATTTTCCCTATGCAACATTAAAGTTACATATATCTATACCAAATATTATTTAAGATAAATAAACAGGAATTATTTTACAATTTTGATAATATTGAACTGTACAACAATGGCATGAATTCATTGCAATATACACCTATGGAAACATAAAACTGGGCAAGAACACAAATGCACAATATAATTGATTACCTTATGATTAGAATATTACTTTTATTAGGTACTTTAGTATTGGGTGCAGTAGTTTAGTGGATTTAAAAAGTAACTAATTTAAAATTAATAAAAAAGTTAATTTACTTAGTCAACTCGATGCTAAAATCACTCAACTAAAAATAATGCGTTTTGACCATGTGCTCTTGTGGCGCAATCGGTCTGTGCACAGGACTTATAAGACAGTATCTGTTGAGCAATGCTGAGGTTGTGAGTTCAAGCCTCACCTGGAGCAAATGTAATTTTTTTTCTAATGTCATCAGTTAATGATTATCATCTGCTTCCTGAACATCCTGATATGAAGGCAGAAAAAAAACACAAACATGACTGTTTTTAAGTACCAGTACACACAGCTGCTTTGGTTCATATGCACTGTAAACATTACTTTAGTTAGTCAACAAAATTGAATGCAAAAGACTACCTCTTTATTGGTAAAAGAGTTGCATCAATCTGTTTCGCTGCAATGTAACATGAGGGTCCACACTATTAGGTCTGGATAGTACAATCACATTTCATGCAGGGATTTGTAAAGCAAAGAACACAAATAAACGGATTTCCTATATCGCAACAATTAATGATTATACTAATGAAAAAATCAGTTTCACTCAAAGATGTTACTAAGCCCCAGTGGCCTAATGGATAAGGCACTGGCCTCCTAAGCCAGGGATTGTGGGTTCAAGTCCCATCTGGGGTGATAGGCTTTATTTCATTAAAATAATTTTGGAGATGTTCCTTTTATTCTTGCTTCATACTGCACAAACGGCTCCACCAGAAACTTTAATCTGCTTAAAAATCTGGAACTGTTCAGCTTGCAAAATTATGGCCCAGTATCTAAAAGCAGACATTTATCCTAATGACATTGTGGATTAGTTTCCTGAAAAGTTTACTATCACCTGGGACAGTGGCTTCAAGTCCCATCTAGGATGCATGTTCCTTTGTTGCTCATACTCATTCTAGAAGTTATGCTTTTTTTCAATGCAGGTGACTGTCTTAATGGTATTGCAGAAAATCCATATATACCAAAACATACCTATTAAGTTTTAATTGCAATTTAATATCAGAGTGGCTACAAAATAACAATGTCTATTGCAATTGCTGATGGGTTTCTTGAAGTCCTTTCATCCTTGTCATCAAAAGGGTAATTTTCTGCTTTTTATATTTCTTTGGACACTGACTTTACTGACAATTTAGGTGCTACAGACCAAAAAAACAATGTTTACCTTTAAATATAGAGCACAAGTGAGATTGAACTTTTTTTTATTTAAAGATACTGCATTTTTGGTAATATAGTGTATATTTTCCCTATGCAACATTAAAGTTACATATATCTATACCAAATATTATTTAAGATAAATAAACAGGAATTATTTTACAATTTTGATAATATTGAACTGTACAACAATGGCATGAATTCATTGCAATATACACCTATGGAAACATAAAACTGGGCAAGAACACAAATGCACAATATAATTGATTACCTTATGATTAGAATATTACTTTTATTAGGTACTTTAGTATTGGGTGCAGTAGTTTAGTGGATTTAAAAAGTAACTAATTTAAAATTAATAAACCAAGTTAATTTACTTAGTCAACTCGATGCTAAAATCACTCAACTAAAAATAATGCGTTTTGACCATGTGCTCTTGTGGCGCAATCGGTCTGTGCGCAGGACTTATAAGACAGTATCTGTTGAGCAATGCTGAGGTTGTGAGTTCAAGCCTCTCCTGGAGCAAATGTAATTTTTTTTCTAATGTCATCAGTTAATGATTATCATCTGCTTCCTGAACATCCTGATATGAAGGCAGAAAAAAAACACAAACATGACTGTTTTTAAGTACCAGTACACACAGCTGCTTTGGTTCATATGCACTGTAAACATTACTTTAGTTAGTCAACAAAATGGAATGCAAAAGACTACCTCTTTATTGGTAAAAGAGTTGCATCAATCTGTTTCGCTGCAATGTAACATGAGGGTCCACACTATTAGGTCTGGATAGTACAATCACATTTCATTCAGGGATTTGTAAAGCAAAGAACACAAATAAACGGATTTCCTATATCGCAACAATTAATGATTATACTAATGAAAAAATCAGTTTCACTCAAAGATGTTACTAAGCCCCAGTGGCCTAATGGATAAGGCACTGGCCTCCTAAGCCAGGGATTGTGGGTTCAAGTCCCATCTGGGGAGATAGGCTTTATTTCATTAAAATCATTTTTGAGATGTTCCTTTTATTCTTGCTTCATACTGCACAAACGGCTCCACCAGAAACTTTAATCTGTTTAACAATCTGGAACTGTTCAGCTTGCAAAATTATGGCCCAGTATCTAAAAGCAGACATTTATCCTAATGACATTGTGGATTAGTTTCCTGAAAAGTTTACTATCACCTGGGACAGTGGCTTCAAGTCCCATCTAGGATGCATGTTCCTTTGTTGCTCATACTCATTCTAGAAGTTATGCTTTTTTTCAATGCAGGTGACTGTCTTAATGGTATTGCAGAAAATCCATATATACCAAAACATACCTATTAAGTTTTAATTGCAATTTAATATCAGAGTGGCTACAAAATAACAATGTCTATTGCAATTGCTGATGGGTTTCTTGAAGTCCTTTCATCCTTGTCATCAAAAGGGTAATTTTCTGCTTTTTATATTTCTTTGGACACTGACTTTACTGACAATTTAGGTGCTACAGACCAAAAAAACAATGTTTACCTTTAAATATAGAGCACAAGTGAGATTGAACTTTTTTTTATTTAAAGATACTGCATTTTTGGTAATATAGTGTATATTTTCCCTATGCAACATTAAAGTTACATATATCTATACCAAATATTATTTAAGATAAATAAACAGGAATTATTTTACAATTTTGATAATATTGAACTGTACAACAATGGCATGAATTCATTGCAATATACACCTATGGAAACATAAAACTGGGCAAGAACACAAATGCACAATATAATTGATTACCTTATGATTAGAATATTACTTTTATTAGGTACTTTAGTATTGGGTGCAGTAGTTTAGTGGATTTAAAAAGTAACTAATTTAAAATTAATAAAAAAGTTAATTTACTTAGTCAACTCGATGCTAAAATCACTCAACTAAAAATAATGCGTTTTGACCATGTGCTCTTGTGGCGCAATCGGTCTGTGCACAGGACTTATAAGACAGTATCTGTTGAGCAATGCTGAGGTTGTGAGTTCAAGCCTCACCTGGAGCAAATGTAATTTTTTTTCTAATGTCATCAGTTAATGATTATCATCTGCTTCCTGAACATCCTGATATGAAGGCAGAAAAAAAACACAAACATGACTGTTTTTAAGTACCAGTACACACAGCTGCTTTGGTTCATATGCACTGTAAACATTACTTTAGTTAGTCAACAAAATTGAATGCAAAAGACTACCTCTTTATTGGTAAAAGAGTTGCATCAATCTGTTTCGCTGCAATGTAACATGAGGGTCCACACTATTAGGTCTGGATAGTACAATCACATTTCATGCAGGGATTTGTAAAGCAAAGAACACAAATAAACGGATTTCCTATATCGCAACAATTAATGATTATACTAATGAAAAAATCAGTTTCACTCAAAGATGTTACTAAGCCCCAGTGGCCTAATGGATAAGGCACTGGCCTCCTAAGCCAGGGATTGTGGGTTCAAGTCCCATCTGGGGTGATAGGCTTTACTTCATTAAAATAATTTTGGAGATGTTCCTTTTATTCTTGCTTCATACTGCACAAACGGCTCCACCAGAAACTTTAATCTGCTTAAAAATCTGGAACTGTTCAGCTTGCAAAATTATGGCCCAGTATCTAAAAGCAGACATTTATCCTAATGACATTGTGGATTAGTTTCCTGAAAAGTTTACTATCACCTGGGACAGTGGCTTCAAGTCCCATCTAGGATGCATGTTCCTTTGTTGCTCATACTCATTCTAGAAGTTATGCTTTTTTTCAATGCAGGTGACTGTCTTAATGGTATTGCAGAAAATCCATATATACCAAAACATACCTATTAAGTTTTAATTGCAATTTAATATCAGAGTGGCTACAAAATAACAATGTCTATTGCAATTGCTGATGGGTTTCTTGAAGTCCTTTCATCCTTGTCATCAAAAGGGTAATTTTCTGCTTTTTATATTTCTTTGGACACTGACTTTACTGACAATTTAGGTGCTACAGACCAAAAAAACAATGTTTACCTTTAAATATAGAGCACAAGTGAGATTGAACTTTTTTTTATTTAAAGATACTGCATTTTTGGTAATATAGTGTATATTTTCCCTATGCAACATTAAAGTTACATATATCTATACCAAATATTATTTAAGATAAATAAACAGGAATTATTTTACAATTTTGATAATATTGAACTGTACAACAATGGCATGAATTCATTGCAATATACACCTATGGAAACATAAAACTGGGCAAGAACACAAATGCACAATATAATTGATTACCTTATGATTAGAATATTACTTTTATTAGGTACTTTAGTATTGGGTGCAGTAGTTTAGTGGATTTAAAAAGTAACTAATTTAAAATTAATAAACCAAGTTAATTTACTTAGTCAACTCGATGCTAAAATCACTCAACTAAAAATAATGCGTTTTGACCATGTGCTCTTGTGGCGCAATCGGTCTGTGCGCAGGACTTATAAGACAGTATCTGTTGAGCAATGCTGAGGTTGTGAGTTCAAGCCTCTCCTGGAGCAAATGTAATTTTTTTCTAATGTCTTCAGTTAATGATTATCATCTGCTTCCTGAACATCCTGATATGAAGGCAGAAAAAAAACACAAACATGACTGTTTTTAAGTACCAGTACACACAGCTGCTTTGGTTCATATGCACTGTAAACATTACTTTAGTTAGTCAACAAAATGGAATGCAAAAGACTACCTCTTTATTGGTAAAAGAGTTGCATCAATCTGTTTCGCTGCAATGTAACATGAGGGTCCACACTATTAGGTCTGGATAGTACAATCACATTTCATTCAGGGATTTGTAAAGCAAAGAACACAAATAAACGGATTTCCTATATCGCAACAATTAATGATTATACTAATGAAAAAATCAGTTTCACTCAAAGATGTTACTAAGCCCCAGTGGCCTAATGGATAAGGCACTGGCCTCCTAAGCCAGGGATTGTGGGTTCAAGTCCCATCTGGGGAGATAGGCTTTATTTCATTAAAATAATTTTTGAGATGTTCCTTTTATTCTTGCTTCATACTGCACAAACGGCTCCACCAGAAACTTTAATCTGTTTAACAATCTGGAACTGTTCAGCTTGCAAAATTATGGCCCAGTATCTAAAAGCAGACATTTATCCTAATGACATTGTGGATTAGTTTCCTGAAAAGTTTACTATCACCTGGGACAGTGGCTTCAAGTCCCATCTAGGATGCATGTTCCTTTGTTGCTCATACTCATTCTAGAAGTTATGCTTTTTTTCAATGCAGGTGACTGTCTTAATGGTATTGCAGAAAATCCATATATACCAAAACATACCTATTAAGTTTTAATTGCAATTTAATATCAGAGTGGCTACAAAATAACAATGTCTATTGCAATTGCTGATGGGTTTCTTGAAGTCCTTTCATCCTTGTCATCAAAAGGGTAATTTTCTGCTTTTTATATTTCTTTGGACACTGACTTTACTGACAATTTAGGTGCTACAGACCAAAAAAACAATGTTTACCTTTAAATATAGAGCACAAGTGAGATTGAACTTTTTTTTATTTAAAGATACTGCATTTTTGGTAATATAGTGTATATTTTCCCTATGCAACATTAAAGTTACATATATCTATACCAAATATTATTTAAGATAAATAAACAGGAATTATTTTACAATTTTGATAATATTGAACTGTACAACAATGGCATGAATTCATTGCAATATACACCTATGGAAACATAAAACTGGGCAAGAACACAAATGCACAATATAATTGATTACCTTATGATTAGAATATTACTTTTATTAGGTACTTTAGTATTGGGTGCAGTAGTTTAGTGGATTTAAAAAGTAACTAATTTAAAATTAATAAACCAAGTTAATTTACTTAGTCAACTCGATGCTAAAATCACTCAACTAAAAATAATACTTTTTGACCATGTGCTCTTGTGGCGCAATCGGTCTGTGCACAGGACTTATAAGACAGTATCTGTTGAGCAATGCTGAGGTTGTGAGTTCAAGCCTCACCTGGAGCAAATGTAATTTTTTTTCTAATGTCATCAGTTAATGATTATCATCTGCTTCCTGAACATCCTGATATGAAGGCAGAAAAAAAACACAAACATGACTGTTTTTAAGTACCAGTACACACAGCTGCTTTGGTTCATATGCACTGTAAACATTACTTTAGTTAGTCAACAAAATGGAATGCAAAAGACTACCTCTTTATTGGTAAAAGAGTTGCATCAATCTGTTTCGCTGCAATGTAACATGAGGGTCCACACTATTAGGTCTGGATAGTACAATCACATTTCATGCAGGGATTTGTAAAGCAAAGAACACAAATAAACGGATTTCCTATATCGCAACAATTAATGATTATACTAATGAAAAAATCAGTTTCACTCAAAGATGTTACTAAGCCCCAGTGGCCTAATGGATAAGGTACTGGCCTCCTAAGCCAGGGATTGTGTGTTCAAGTCCCATCTGGGGAGATAGGCTTTATTTCATTAAAATAATTTTGGAGATGTTCCTTTTATTCTTGCTTCATACTGCACAAACGGCTCCACCAGAAACTTTAATCTGCTTAAAAATCTGGAACTGTTCAGCTTGCAAAATTATGGCCCAGTATCTAAAAGCAGACATTTATCCTAATGACATTGTGGATTAGTTTCCTGAAAAGTTTACTATCACCTGGGACAGTGGCTTCAAGTCCCATCTAGGATGCATGTTCCTTTGTTGCTCATACTCATTCTAGAAGTTATGCTTTTTTTCAATGCAGGTGACTGTCTTAATGGTATTGCAGAAAATCCATATATACCAAAACATACCTATTAAGTTTTAATTGCAATTTAATATCAGAGTGGCTACAAAATAACAATGTCTATTGCAATTGCTGATGGATTCTTGAAGTCCTTTTATCCTTGTCATCAAAAGGGTAATTTTTTGCTTTTTATATTTCTTTGGACACTGACTTTACTGACAATTTAGGTGCTACAGACCAAAAAAACAATGTTTACCTTTAAATATAGAGCACAAGTGAGATTGAACTTTTTTTTATTTAAAGATACTGCATTTTTGGTAATATAGTGTATATTTTCCCTATGCAACATTAAAGTTACATATATCTATACCAAATATTATTTAAGATAAATAAACAGGAATTATTTTACAATTTTGATAATATTGAACTGTACAACAATGGCATGAATTCATTGCAATATACACCTATGGAAACATAAAACTGGGCAAGAACACAAATGCACAATATAATTGATTACCTTATGATTAGAATATTACTTTTATTAGGTACTTTAGTATTGGGTGCAGTAGTTTAGTGGATTTAAAAAGTAACTAATTTAAAATTAATAAAAAAGTTAATTTACTTAGTCAACTCGATGCTAAAATCACTCAACTAAAAATAATGCGTTTTGACCATGTGCTCTTGTGGCGCAATCGGTCTGTGCACAGGACTTATAAGACAGTATCTGTTGAGCAATGCTGAGGTTGTGAGTTCAAGCCTCACCTGGAGCAAATGTAATTTTTTTTCTAATGTCATCAGTTAATGATTATCATCTGCTTCCTGAACATCCTGATATGAAGGCAGAAAAAAAACACAAACATGACTGTTTTTAAGTACCAGTACACACAGCTGCTTTGGTTCATATGCACTGTAAACATTACTTTAGTTAGTCAACAAAATGGAATGCAAAAGACTACCTCTTTATTGGTAAAAGAGTTGCATCAATCTGTTTCGCTGCAATGTAACATGAGGGTCCACACTATTAGGTCTGGATAGTACAATCACATTTCATGCAGGGATTTGTAAAGCAAAGAACACAAATAAACGGCTTTCCTATATCGCAACAATTAATGATTATACTAATGAAAAAATCAGTTTCACTCAAAGATGTTACTAAGCCCCAGTGGCCTAATGGATAAGGCACTGGCCTCCTGAGCCAGGGATTGTGGGTTCAAGTCCCATCTGGGGAGATAGGCTTTATTTCATTAAAATAATTTTGGAGATGTTCCTTTTATTCTTGCTTCATACTGCACAAACGGCTCCACCAGAAACTTTAATCTGTTTAACAATCTGGAACTGTTCAACTTGCAAAATTATGGCCCAGTATCTAAAAGCAGACATTTATCCTAATGACATTGTGGATTAGTTTCCTGAAAAGTTTACTATCACCTGGGACAGTGGCTTCAAGTCCCATCTAGGATGCATGTTCCTTTGTTGCTCATACTCATTTTAGAAGTTATGCTTTTTTTCAATGCAGGTGACTGTCTTAATGGTATTGCAGAAAATCCATATATACCAAAACATACCTATTAAGTTTTAATTGCAATTTAATATCAGAGTGGCTACAAAATAACAATGTCTATTGCAATTGCTGATGGGTTTCTTGAAGTCCTTTCATCCTTGTCATCAAAAGGGTAAATTTCTGCTTTTTATATTTCTTTGGACACTGACTTTACTGACAATTTAGGTGCTACAGACCAAAAAAACAATGTTTACCTTTAAATATAGAGCACAAGTGAGATTGAACTTTTTTTTATTTAAAGATACTGCATTTTTGGTAATATAGTGTATATTTTCCCTATGCAACATTAAAGTTACATATATCTATACCAAATATTATTTAAGATAAATAAACAGGAATTATTTTACAATTTTGATAATATTGAACTGTACAACAATGGCATGAATTCATTGCAATATACACCTATGGAAACATAAAACTGGGCAAGAACACAAATGCACAATATAATTGATTACCTTATGATTAGAATATTACTTTTATTAGGTACTTTAGTATTGGGTGCAGTAGTTTAGTGGATTTAAAAAGTAACTAATTTAAAATTAATAAACCAAGTTAATTTACTTAGTCAACTCGATGCTAAAATCACTCAACTAAAAATAATACTTTTTGACCATGTGCTCTTGTGGCGCAATCGGTCTGTGCACAGGACTTATAAGACAGTATCTGTTGAGCAATGCTGAGGTTGTGAGTTCAAGCCTCACCTGGAGCAAATGTAATTTTTTTTCTAATGTCATCAGTTAATGATTATCATCTGCTTCCTGAACATCCTGATATGAAGGCAGAAAAAAAACACAAACATGACTGTTTTTAAGTACCAGTACACACAGCTGCTTTGGTTCATATGCACTGTAAACATTACTTTAGTTAGTCAACAAAATGGAATGCAAAAGACTACCTCTTTATTGGTAAAAGAGTTGCATCAATCTGTTTCGCTGCAATGTAACATGAGGGTCCACACTATTAGGTCTGGATAGTACAATCACATTTCATGCAGGGATTTGTAAAGCAAAGAACACAAATAAACGGCTTTCCTATATCGCAACAATTAATGATTATACTAATGAAAAAATCAGTTTCACTCAAAGATGTTACTAAGCCCCAGTGGCCTAATGGATAAGGCACTGGCCTCCTGAGCCAGGGATTGTGGGTTCAAGTCCCATCTGGGGAGATAGGCTTTATTTCATTAAAATAATTTTGGAGATGTTCCTTTTATTCTTGCTTCATACTGCACAAACGGCTCCACCAGAAACTTTAATCTGTTTAACAATCTGGAACTGTTCAACTTGCAAAATTATGGCCCAGTATCTAAAAGCAGACATTTATCCTAATGACATTGTGGATTAGTTTCCTGAAAAGTTTACTATCACCTGGGACAGTGGCTTCAAGTCCCATCTAGGATGCATGTTCCTTTGTTGCTCATACTCATTTTAGAAGTTATGCTTTTTTTCAATGCAGGTGACTGTCTTAATGGTATTGCAGAAAATCCATATATACCAAAACATACCTATTAAGTTTTAATTGCAATTTAATATCAGAGTGGCTACAAAATAACAATGTCTATTGCAATTGCTGATGGGTTTCTTGAAGTCCTTTCATCCTTGTCATCAAAAGGGTAAATTTCTGCTTTTTATATTTCTTTGGACACTGACTTTACTGACAATTTAGGTGCTACAGACCAAAAAAACAATGTTTACCTTTAAATATAGAGCACAAGTGAGATTGAACTTTTTTTTATTTAAAGATACTGCATTTTTGGTAATATAGTGTATATTTTCCCTATGCAACATTAAAGTTACATATATCTATACCAAATATTATTTAAGATAAATAAACAGGAATTATTTTACAATTTTGATAATATTGAACTGTACAACAATGGCATGAATTCATTGCAATATACACCTATGGAAACATAAAACTGGGCAAGAACACAAATGCACAATATAATTGATTACCTTATGATTAGAATATTACTTTTATTAGGTACTTTAGTATTGGGTGCAGTAGTTTAGTGGATTTAAAAAGTAACTAATTTAAAATTAATAAACCAAGTTAATTTACTTAGTCAACTCGATGCTAAAATCACTCAACTAAAAATAATACTTTTTGACCATGTGCTCTTGTGGCGCAATCGGTCTGTGCACAGGACTTATAAGACAGTATCTGTTGAGCAATGCTGAGGTTGTGAGTTCAAGCCTCACCTGGAGCAAATGTAATTTTTTTTCTAATGTCATCAGTTAATGATTATCATCTGCTTCCTGAACATCCTGATATGAAGGCAGAAAAAAAACACAAACATGACTGTTTTTAAGTACCAGTACACACAGCTGCTTTGGTTCATATGCACTGTAAACATTACTTTAGTTAGTCAACAAAATGGAATGCAAAAGACTACCTCTTTATTGGTAAAAGAGTTGCATCAATCTGTTTCGCTGCAATGTAACATGAGGGTCCACACTATTAGGTCTGGATAGTACAATCACATTTCATGCAGGGATTTGTAAAGCAAAGAACACAAATAAACGGATTTCCTATATCGCAACAATTAATGATTATACTAATGAAAAAATCAGTTTCACTCAAAGATGTTACTAAGCCCCAGTGGCCTAATGGATAAGGTACTGGCCTCCTAAGCCAGGGATTGTGTGTTCAAGTCCCATCTGGGGAGATAGGCTTTATTTCATTAAAATAATTTTGGAGATGTTCCTTTTATTCTTGCTTCATACTGCACAAACGGCTCCACCAGAAACTTTAATCTGCTTAAAAATCTGGAACTGTTCAGCTTGCAAAATTATGGCCCAGTATCTAAAAGCAGACATTTATCCTAATGACATTGTGGATTAGTTTCCTGAAAAGTTTACTATCACCTGGGACAGTGGCTTCAAGTCCCATCTAGGATGCATGTTCCTTTGTTGCTCATACTCATTCTAGAAGTTATGCTTTTTTTCAATGCAGGTGACTGTCTTAATGGTATTGCAGAAAATCCATATATACCAAAACATACCTATTAAGTTTTAATTGCAATTTAATATCAGAGTGGCTACAAAATAACAATGTCTATTGCAATTGCTGATGGATTCTTGAAGTCCTTTTATCCTTGTCATCAAAAGGGTAATTTTTTGCTTTTTATATTTCTTTGGACACTGACTTTACTGACAATTTAGGTGCTACAGACCAAAAAAACAATGTTTACCTTTAAATATAGAGCACAAGTGAGATTGAACTTTTTTTTATTTAAAGATACTGCATTTTTGGTAATATAGTGTATATTTTCCCTATGCAACATTAAAGTTACATATATCTATACCAAATATTATTTAAGATAAATAAACAGGAATTATTTTACAATTTTGATAATATTGAACTGTACAACAATGGCATGAATTCATTGCAATATACACCTATGGAAACATAAAACTGGGCAAGAACACAAATGCACAATATAATTGATTACCTTATGATTAGAATATTACTTTTATTAGGTACTTTAGTATTGGGTGCAGTAGTTTAGAGGATTTAAAAAGTAACTAATTTAAAATTAATAAACCAAATTAATTTACTTAGTCAACTCGATGCTAAAATCAATCAACTAAAAATAATGCGTTTTGACCATGTGCTCTTGTGGCGCAATCGGTCTGTGCGCAGGACTTATAAGACAGTATCTGTTGAGCAATGCTGAGGTTGTGAGTTCAAGCCTCACCTGGAGCAAATGTAATTTTTTTTCTAATGTCATCAGTTAATGATTATCATCTGCTTCCTGAACATCCTGATATGAAGGCAGAAAAAAAACACAAACATGACTGTTTTTAAGTACCAGTACACACAGCTGCTTTGGTTCATATGCACTGTAAACATTACTTTAGTTAGTCAACAAAATGGAATGCAAAAGACTACCTCTTTATTGGTAAAAGAGTTGAATCAATCTGTTTTGCTGCAATGTAACATGAGGGTCCACACTATTAGGTTTGGATAGTACAATCACATTTCATGCTGGGATTTGTAAAGCAAAGAACACAAATAAACGGCTTTCCTATATCGCAACAATTAATGATTATACTAATGAAAAAATCAGTTTCACTCAAAGATGTTACTAAAACCTAGTGGCCTAATGGATAAGGCACTGGCCTCCTAAGCCAGGGATTGTGGGTTCAAGTCCCATCTGGGGAGATAGGCTTTATTTCATTAAAATAATTTTTGAGATGTTCCTTTTATTCTTGCTTCATACTGCACAAACGGCTCCACCAGAAACTTTAATCTGTTTAACAATCTGGAACTGTTCAGCTTGCAAAATTATGGCCCAGTATCTAAAAGCAGACATTTATCCTAATGACATTGTGGATTAGTTTCCTGAAAAGTTTACTATCACCTGGGACAGTGGCTTCAAGTCCCATCTAGGATGCATGTTCCTTTGTTGCTCATACTCATTCTAGAAGTTATGCTTTTTTTCAATGCAGGTGACTGTCTTAATGGTATTGCAGAAAATCCATATATACCAAAACATACCTATTAAGTTTTAATTGCAATTTAATATCAGAGTGGCTACAAAATAACAATGTCTATTGCAATTGCTGATGGGTTTCTTGAAGTCCTTTCATCCTTGTCATCAAAAGGGTAAATTTCTGCTTTTTATATTTCTTTGGACACTGACTTTACTGACAATTTAGGTGCTACAGACCAAAAAAACAATGTTTACCTTTAAATATAGAGCACAAGTGAGATTGAACTTTTTTTTATTTAAAGATACTGCATTTTTGGTAATATAGTGTATATTTTCCCTATGCAACATTAAAGTTACATATATCTATACCAAATATTATTTAAGATAAATAAACAGGAATTATTTTACAATTTTGATAATATTGAACTGTACAACAATGGCATGAATTCATTGCAATATACACCTATGGAAACATAAAACTGGGCAATAACACAAATGCACAATATAATTGATTACCTTATGATTAGAATATTACTTTTATTAGGTACTTTAGTATTGGGTGCAGTAGTTTAGTGGATTTAAAAAGTAACTAATTTAAAATTAATAAACCAAGTTAATTTACTTAGTCAACTCGATGCTAAAATCACTCAACTAAAAATAATGCGTTTTGACCATGTTCTCCTGTGGCGCAATCGGTCTGTGCGCAGGACTTATAAGAGAGTATCTGTTGAGCAATGCTGAGGTTGTGAGTTCAAGCCTCACCTGGAGCAAATGTAATTTTTTTTCTAATGTCATCAGTTAATGATTATCATCTGCTTCCTGAACATCCTGATATGAAGGCAGAAAAAAAACACAAACATGACTGTTTTTAAGTACCAGTACACACAGCTGCTTTGGTTCATATGCACTGTAAACATTACTTTAGTTAGTCAACAAAATGGAATGCAAAAGACTACCTCTTTATTGGTAAAAGAGTTGCATCAATCTGTTTTGCTGCAATGTAACATGAGGGTCCACACTATTAGGTCTGGATAGTACAATCACATTTCATGCTGGGATTTGTAAAGCAAAGAACACAAATAAAGGGCTTTCCTATATCGCAACAATTAATGATTATACTAATGAAAAAATCAGTTTCACTCAAAGATGTTACTGAGCCCCAGTGGCCTAATGGATAAGGCACTGGCCTCCTAAGCCAGGGATTGTGGGTTCAAGTCCCATCTGGGGTGATAGGCTTTATTTCATTAAAATAATTTTGGAGATGTTCCTTTCATTCTTGCTTCATACTGCACAAATGGCTCCACCAGAAACTTTTATCTGCTTATCAATCTGGAACTGTTCAGCTTGCAAAATTATGGCCCAGTATCTAAAAGCAGACATTTATCCTAATGACATTGTGGATTAGTTTTCTGAAAAGTTTTCTATCACCTGGCACAGTGGCTTCAAGTCCCATCTAGGATACATGTTCCTTTGTTGCTCATTCTCATTCTAGAAGTTATGCTTTTTTTCAATTCAGGAGACTGTCTTAATGGTATTGCAGAAAATCCATATATACCAAAACATACCTATTAAGTTTTAATTGCAATTTAATATCAGAGTGGCTACAAAATAACAATTTCTATTGCAATTGCTGATGGGTTTCTTGAAGTCCTTTCATCCATGTCATCAAAAGAGTAATTTTCTGCCTTTTATATTTCTTTAGACACTGACTTTTCTGACAATTTAGGTGCTTCAGACCAAAAAAACAATGCTTACCTTTAAATATAGAGCACAAGTGAGATTTAACTTATTTTTATTTAAAGATACTGCATTTTTTGGTATTGTAGTGTATATTTTCCCTATGCAACATTAAAGTTACATATATCTATACCAAATATTATTTAAGATAAATAGACAGGAATTATTTTACAATTTTGATAATATTGTACTGTACAACAATGGCATGAATTAATTGCAATATACACCTATGGATACATAAAACTGGGCAATAACACAAATGCACAATATAATTGATTACCTTATGATTAGAATATTACTTTTATTAGGTACTTTAGTATTGGGTGCAGTAGTTTAGTGGATTTAAAAAGTAACTAATTTAAAATTAATAAACCAAGTTAATTTACTTAGTCAACTCGATGCAAAAATCACTCAACTAAAAATTAAGCACTTTGTCCATGTGCTCCTGTGGCGCAATCGGTCTGTGCGCGGTACTTATAAGACAGTATCTGTTGAACAATCCTGAGGTTGTGAATTCAAGCCTGGAGCAAATGTAATTTTTTTTCTAATGTCATCAGTTAATGATTATCATATGTTTCCTGAACATCCTGATATGAAGGCAGAAAAAAACACAAAAATGACTGTTTTTAAGTACCAGTACCCACAGCTGCTTTGGTTCTTATGCACTGTAAACATTACTTTAGTTAGTCAACAAAATGGAATGCAAAAGACTACCTCTTTATTGGTAAAAGAGTTGCATCAATCTGTTTTGCTGCAATGTAACATGAGGGTCCACACTATTAGGTCATGTTAGTACAATCACATTTCATGCTGGGATTTGTAAAGCAAAGAACACAAATAAACGGCTTTCCTATATCGCAACAATTAATGATTATACTAACGAAAAAATCAGTTTCACTCAAAGATGTTACAAAGCCCCAGTGGCCTAATGGATACGGCACTGGCCTCCTATGCCAGGGTTTGTGGTTACAAGTCCCATCTGGGGTGATAGGCTTTATTTCATTAAAATAATTTTGGAGATGTTCCTTTCATTCTTGCTTCATACTGCACAAATGGCTCCACCAGAAACTTTTATCTGCTTATCAATCCGGAACTGTTCAGCTTGCAAAATTATGGCCCAGTATCTAAAAGCAGACATTTATCCTAATGACATTGTGGATTAGTTTTCTGAAAAGTTTACTATCACCTGGGACAGTGGCTTCAAGTCCCATCTAGGATGCATGTTCCTTTGTTGCTCATTCTCATTCTAGAAGTTATGCTTTTTTTCAATTCAGGTGACTGTCTTAATGGTATTGCAGAAAATCCATATATACCAAAACATACCTATTAAGTTTTAATTGCAATTTAATATCAGAGTGGCTACAAAATAACAATTTCTATTGCAATTGCTGATGGGTTTTTTGAAGTCCTTTCATCCATGTCATCAAAAGGGTAATTTTCTGCCTTTTATATTTCTTTGGACACTGACTTTACTGACAATTTAGGTGCTTCAGACCAAAAAAACAATGTTTACCTTTAAATATAGAGCACAAGTGAGATTTAACTTATTTTTATTTAAAGATACTGCATTTTTGGTAATATAGTGTATATTTTCCCTATGCAACATTAAAGTTACATATATCTATACCAAATATTATTTAAGATAAATAAACAGGAATTATTTTACAATTTTGATAATATTGAACTGTACAACAATGGCATGAATTCATTGCAATATACACCTATGGATACATAAAACTGGGCAATAACACAAATGCACAATATAATTGATTACCTTATGATTAGAATATTACTTTTATTAGGTACTTTAGTATTGGGTGCAGTAGTTTAGTGGATTTAAAAAGTAACTAATTTAAAATTAATAAACCAAGTTAATTTACTTAGTCAACTCGATGCTAAAATCACTCAACTAAAAATAATGCGCTTTAAACATGTGCTCCTGTGGCGCAATCGGTCTGTGCACAGGACTTATAAGACAGTATCTGTTGAGCAATGCCGAGGTTGTGAGTTCAAGCCTCACCTGGAGCAAATGTAATTTTTTTTCTAATGTCATCAGTTAATGATTATCATCTGCTTCCTGAACATCCTGATATGAAGGCAGAAAAAAAACACAAACATGACTGTTTTTAAGTACCAGTACACACAGCTGCTTTGGTTCATATGCACTGTAAACATTACTTTAGTTAGTCAACAAAATGGAATGCAAAAGACTACCTCTTTATTGGTAAAAGAGTTGCATCAATCTGTTTTGCTGCAATGTAACATGAGGGTCCACACTATAGGTCTGGATAGTACAATCACATTTAATGCTGGGATTTGTAAAGCAAAGAACTCAAATAAACGGCTTTCCTATATCGCAACAATTAATGATTATACTAATGAAAAAATCAGTTTCACTCAAAGATGTTACTAAGCCCCAGTGGCCTAAATGATTGTGGGTTCAAGTCCCATCTGGGGTGATAGGCTTTATTTCATTTTAATAATATTGGAGATGTTCCTTTCATTCTTGCTTCATACTGCACAAATGGCTCCACCAGAAACTTTAATCTGCTTAACAATGTGGAACTGTTCAGCTTGCAAAATTATGGCCCAGTATCTAAAAGCAGACATTTATCCTAATGACATTGTGGATTAGTTTCCTGAAAAGATTACTATCACCTGGGACAGTGGCTTCAAGTCCCATCTAGGATGCATGTTCCTTTGTTGCTCATACTCATTCTAGAAGTTATGCTTTTTTTCAATGCAGGTATTTTAATGGTATGCAGGTATTTTAATGGTATTGCAGAAAATCCATATATACCAAAACATACCTATTAAGTTTTAATTGCAATTTAATATCAGAGTGGCTACAAAATAACAATGTCTATTGCAATTGCTGATGGGTTTCTTGAAGTCCTTTCATCCTTGTCATCAAAAGGGTAATTTTCTGCTTTTTACATTTCTTTGGACACTGACTTTACTGACAATTTAGGTGCTACAGACCAAAAAAAAATGTTTACCTTTAAATATAGAGCACAAGTGAGATTTAACTTATTTTTAATTAAAGATACTGCACTTTTTAGTAATATAGTGTATATTTTCCCTATGCAACATTAAAGTTACATATATCTATACCAAATATTATTTAAGATAAATAAACACTAATTATTTTACAATTTTGATAATATTGAACTGTACAACAATGGCATGAATTCATTGCAATATACACCTATGGATACATAAAACTGGGCAATAACACAAATGCACAATATAATTGATTACCTTATGATTAGAATATTACTTTTATTAGGTACTTTAGTATTGGGTGCAGTAGTTTAGTGGATTTAAAAAGTAACTAATTTAAAATTAATAAACCAAGTTAATTTACTTAGTCAACTCGATGCTAAAATCACTCAACTAAAAATAATGCGCTTTGACCATGTGCTCCTGTGGCGCAATCGGTCTGTGCGCAGGACTTATAAGTCAGTATCTGTTGAGCAATGCTGAGGTTGTGAGTTCAAGCCTCACCTGGAGCAAATGTAATTTTTTTTCTAATGTCATCAGTTAATGATTATCATCTGCTTCCTGAACATCCTGATATGAAGGCAGAAAAAAAACACAAACATGACTGTTTTTAAGTACCAGTACACACAGCTGCTTTGGTTCATATGCACTGTAAACATTACTTTAGTTAGTCAACAAAATGGAATGCAAAAGACTACCTCTTTATTGGTAAAAGAGTTGCATCAATCTGTTTTGCTGCACTGTAACATGAGGGTCCACACTTTTAGGTCTGGATAGTACAATCACATTTCATGCTGGGATTTGTAAAGCAAAGAACACAAATAAACGGCTTTCCTATATCGCAACAATTAATGATTATACTAATGAAAAAATCAGTTTCACTCAAAGATCTTACTAATCCCCAGTGGCCTAATGGATAAGGCACTGGCCTCCTAACCAGGGATTGTGGGTTCAAGTCCCATCTGGGGTGATAGGCTTTATTTCATTAAAATAATTTTGGAGATGTTCCTTTCATTCTTGCTTCATACTGCACAAATGGCTCCACCAGAAACTTTTATCTGCTTATCAATCCGGAACTGTTCAGCTTGCAAAAGTATGGCCCAGTATCTAAAAGCAGACATTTATCCTAATGACATTGTGGATTAGTTTTCTGAAAAGTTTACTATCACCTTGGACAGTGGCTTCAAGTCCCATCTAGGATGCATGTTCCTTTGTTGCTCATTCTCATTCTAGAAGTTATGCTTTTTTTCAATGCAGTTGACTGTCTTAATGGTATTGCAGAAAATCCATATGTACCAAAACATACCTATTAAGTTTTAATTGCAATTTAATATCAGAGTGGCTACAAAATAACAATTTCTATTGCAATTGCTGATGGGTTTCTTGAAGTCCTTTCATCCATGTCATCAAAAGGGTAATTTTCTGCCTTTTATATTTCTTTGGACACTGACTTTACTGACAATTTAGGTGCTTCAGACCAAAAAAACAATGTTGACCTTTAAATATAGAGCACAAGTGAGATTTAACTTATTTTTATTTAAAGATACTGCATTTTTTGATATTATAGTGTATATTTTCCCTATGCAACATTAAAGTTACATATATCTATAGCAAATATTATTTAAGATAAATAAACAGGAATTATTTTACAATTTTGATAATGTTGTACTGTACAACAGTGGCATGAATTCATTGCAATATACACCTATGGATACAGTTAAACTGGGCAATAACACAAATGCACAATATAATTGATTACCTTATGATTAGAATATTACTTTTATTAGGTACTTTAGTATTGGGTGCAGTAGTTTAGTGGATTTAAAAAGTAACTAATTTAAAATTAATAAACCAAGTTAATTTACTTAGTCAACTCGATGCTAAAATCACTCAACTAAAAATAAAGCGCTTTGTCCATTTGCTCCTGTGGCGCAATCGGTCTGTGCGTGGTACTTATAAGACAGTATCTGTTGAGCAATCCAGAGGTTGTGAATTCAAGCCTCACCTGGAGCAAATGTAATTTTTTTTCTAATGTCATCAGTTAATGATTATTATCTGCTACCTGAACATCCTGATATGAAGGCAGAAAAAAAACACAAAAATTACTGTTTTTAAGTACCAGTACACACAGCTGCTTTGGTTCATATGCACTGTAAACATTACTTTAGTTAGTCAACAAAATGGAATGCAAAAGACTACCTCTTTATTGGTAAAAGAGTTGCATCAATCTGTTTTGCTGCACTGTAACATGAGGGTCCACACTATTAGGTCTGGATAGTACAATCACATTTCATGCTGGGATTTGTAAAGCAAAGAACACAAATAAACGGCTTTCCTATATCGCAACAATTAATGATTATACTAATGAAAAAATCAGTTTCACTCAAAGATGTTACTAATCCCCAGTGGCCTAATGGATAAGGCACTGGCCTCCTAACCAGGGATTGTGGGTTCAAGTCCCATCTGGGGTGATAGGCTTTATTTCATTAAAATAATTTTGGAGATGTTCCTTTCATTCTTGCTTCATACTGCACAAATGGCTCCACCAGAAACTTTTATCTGCTTATCAATCCGGAACTGTTCAGCTTGCAAAATTATGGCCCAGTATCTAAAAGCAGACATTTATCCTAATGACATTGTGGATTAGTTTTCTGAAAAGTTTACTATCACCTGGGACAGTGGCTTCAAGTCCCATCTAGGATGCATGTTCCTTTGTTGCTCATTCTCATTCTAGAAGTTATGATTTTTTTCAATTCAGGTGACTGTCTTAATGGTATTGCAGAAAATCCATATATACCATAACATACCTATTAAGTTTTAATTGCAATTTAATGTCAGAGTGGCTACAAAATAACAATTTCTATTGCAATTGCTGATGGGTTTCTTGAAGTCCTTTCATCCATGTCATCAAAAGGGTAATTTTCTGCCTTTTATATTTCTTTGGACACTGACTTTACTGACAATTTAGGTGCTTCAGACCAAAAAAACAATGTTGACCTTTAAATATAGAGCACAAGTGAGATTTAACTTATTTTTATTTAAAGATACTGCATTTTTTGATATTATAGTGTATATTTTCCCTATGCAACATTAAAGTTACATATATCTATAGCAAATATTATTAAAGATAAATAAACAGGAATTATTTTACAATTTTGATAATGTTGTACTGTACAACAGTGGCATGAATTCATTGCAATATACACCTATGGATACATAAAACTGGGCAATAACACAAATGCACAATATAATTGATTACCTTATGATTAGAATATTACTTTTATTAGGTACTTTAGTATTGGGTGCAGTAGTTTAGTGGATTTAAAAAGTAACTAATTTAAAATTAATAAACCAAGTTAATTTACTTAGTCAACTCGATGCTAAAATCACTCAACTAAAAATAATGCGTTTTGACCATGTTCTCCTGTGGCGCAATCGGTCTGTGCGCAGGACTTATAAGAGAGTATCTGTTGAGCAATGCTGAGGTTGTGAGTTCAAGCCTCACCTGGAGCAAATGTAATTTTTTTTCTAATGTCATCAGTTAATGATTATCATCTGCTTCCTGAACATCCTGATATGAAGGCAGAAAAAAAACACAAACATGACTGTTTTTAAGTACCAGTACACACAGCTGCTTTGGTTCATATGCACTGTAAACATTACTTTAGTTAGTCAACAAAATGGAATGCAAAAGACTACCTCTTTATTGGTAAAAGAGTTGCATCAATCTGTTTCGCTGCAATGTAACATGAGGGTCCACACTATTAGGTCTGGATAGTACAATCACATTTCATGCAGGGATTTGTAAAGCAAAGAACACAAATAAACGGATTTCCTATATCGCAACAATTAATGATTATACTAATGAAAAAATCAGTTTCACTCAAAGATGTTACTAAGCCCCAGTGGCCTAATGGATAAGGTACTGGCCTCCTAAGCCAGAGATTGTGTGTTCAAGTCCCATCTGGGGAGATAGGCTTTATTTCATTAAAATAATTTTGGAGATGTTCCTTTTATTCTTGCTTCATACTGCACAAACGGCTCCACCAGAAACTTTAATCTGCTTAAAAATCTGGAACTGTTCAGCTTGCAAAATTATGGCCCAGTATCTAAAAGCAGACATTTATCCTAATGACATTGTGGATTAGTTTCCTGAAAAGTTTACTATCACCTGGGACAGTGGCTTCAAGTCCCATCTAGGATGCATGTTCCTTTGTTGCTCATACTCATTCTAGAAGTTATGCTTTTTTTCAATGCAGGTGACTGTCTTAATGGTATTGCAGAAAATCCATATATACCAAAACATACCTATTAAGTTTTAATTGCAATTTAATATCAGAGTGGCTACAAAATAACAATGTCTATTGCAATTGCTGATGGATTCTTGAAGTCCTTTCATCCTTGTCATCAAAAGGGTAATTTTTTGCTTTTTATATTTCTTTGGACACTGACTTTACTGACAATTTAGGTGCTACAGACCAAAAAAACAATGTTTACCTTTAAATATAGAGCACAAGTGAGATTGAACTTTTTTTTATTTAAAGATACTGCATTTTTGGTAATATAGTGTATATTTTCCCTATGCAACATTAAAGTTACATATATCTATACCAAATATTATTTAAGATAAATAAACAGGAATTATTTTACAATTTTGATAATATTGAACTGTACAACAATGGCATGAATTCATTGCAATATACACCTATGGAAACATAAAACTGGGCAAGAACACAAATGCACAATATAATTGATTACCTTATGATTAGAATATTACTTTTATTAGGTACTTTAGTATTGGGTGCAGTAGTTTAGAGGATTTAAAAAGTAACTAATTTAAAATTAATAAACCAAATTAATTTACTTAGTCAACTCGATGCTAAAATCACTCAACTAAAAATAATGCGTTTTGACCATGTGCTCTTGTGGCGCAATCGGTCTGTGCGCAGGACTTATAAGACAGTATCTGTTGAGCAATGCTGAGGTTGTGAGTTCAAGCCTCACCTGGAGCAAATGTAATTTTTTTTCTAATGTCATCAGTTAATGATTATCATCTGCTTCCAGAAAATCCTGATATGAAGGCAGAAAAAAAACACAAACATGACTGTTTTTAAGTACCAGTACACACAGCTGCTTTGGTTCATATGCACTGTAAACATTACTTTAGTTAGTCAACAAAATGGAATGCAAAAGACTACCTCTTTATTGGTAAAAGAGTTGCATCAATCTGTTTCGCTGCAATGTAACATGAGGGTCCACACTATTAGGTCTTTATTAGGTACTTTAGTATTGGGTGCAGTAGTTTAGTGGATTTAAAAAGTAACTAATTTAAAATTAATAAACCAAGTTAATTTACTTAGTCAACTCGATGCTAAAATCACTCAACTAAAAATAATGCACTTTAACCATGTGCTCCTGTGGCGCAATCGGTCTGTGCGCAGGACTTATAAGACAGTATCTGTTGAGCAATGCTGAGGTTGTGAGTTCAAGCCTCACCTGGAGCAAATGTAATTTTTTTTCTAATGTCATCAGTTAATGATTATCATCTGCTTCCTGAACATCCTGATATGAAGGCAGAAAAAAAACACAAACATGACTGTTTTTAAGTACCAGTACACACAGCTGCTTTGGTTCATATGCACTGTAAACATTACTTTAGTTAGTCAACAAAATGGAATGCAAAAGACTACCTCTTTATTGGTAAAAGAGTTGCATCAATCTGTTTTGCTGCAATGTAACATGAGGGTCCACACTATTAGGTTTGGATAGTACAATCACATTTCATGCTGGGATTTGTAAAGCAAAGAACACAAATAAACGGCTTTCCTATATCGCAACAATTAATGATTATACTAATGAAAAAATCAGTTTCACTCAAAGATGTTACTAAACCCTAGTGGCCTAATGGATAAGGCAATGGCTTCTTAAGCCAGGGATTGTGTGTTCAAGTCCAATCTGGGGAGATAGGTTTATTTCATTAAAATAATTTTGGAGATGTTCCTTTTATTCTTGCTTCATACTGCACAAATGGCTCCACCAGAAACTTTTATCTGCTTATCAATCCGGAACTGTTCAGCTTGCAAAATTATGGCCCAGTATCTAAAAGCAGACTTTTATCCTAATGACATTGTGGATTAGTTTTCTGAAAAGTTTACTATCACCTTGGACAGTGGTTTCAAGTCCCATCTAGGATGCATGTTCCTTTGTTGCTCATTCTCATTCTAGAAGTTATGCTTTTTTTCAATGCAGGTGACTGTCTTAATGGTATTGCAGAAAATCCATATGTACCAAAACATACCTATTAAGTTTTAATTGCAATTTAATATCAGAGTGGCTACAAAATAACAATTTCTATTGCAATTGCTGATGGGTTTCTTGAAGTCCTTTCATCCATGTCATCAAAAGGGTAATTTTCTGCCTTTTATATTTCTTTTGACACTGACTTTACTGACAATTTAGGTGCTTCAGACCAAAAAAACAATGTTTACCTTTAAATATAGAGCACAAGTGAGATTTAACTTATTTTTATTTAAAGATACTGCATTTTTTGATATTATAGTGTATATTTTCCATATGCAACATTAAAGTTACATATATCTATAGCAAATATTATTTAAGATAAATAAACAGGAATTATTTTACAATTTTGATAATATTGTACTGTACAACAGTGGCATGAATTCATTGTAATATACACCTATGGATACATAAAACTGGGCAATAACACAAATGCACAATATAATTGATTACCTTATGATTAGAATATTACTTTTATTAGGTACTTTAGTATTCGGTGCAGTAGTTTAGTGGCTTCATACTGCACAAACGGCTCCACCAGAAACTTTAATCTGCTTAAAAATCTGGAACTGTTCAGCTTGCAAAATTATGGCCCAGTATCTAAAAGCAGACATTTATCCTAATGACATTGTGGATTAGTTTCCTGAAAAGTTTACTATCACCTGGGACAGTGGCTTCAAGTCCCATCTAGGATGCATGTTCCTTTGTTGCTCATACTCATTCTAGAAGTTATGCTTTTTTTCAATGCAGGTGACTGTCTTAATGGTATTGCAGAAAATCCATATATACCAAAACATACCTATTAAGTTTTAATTGCAATTTAATATCAGAGTGGCTACAAAATAACAATGTCTATTGCAATTGCTGATGGATTCTTGAAGTCCTTTCATCCTTGTCATCAAAAGGGTAATTTTCTGCTTTTTATATTTCTTTGGACACTGACTTTACTGACAATTTAGGTGCTACAGACCAAAAAAACAATGTTTACCTTTAAATATAGAGCACAAGTGAGATTGAACTTTTTTTTATTTAAAGATACTGCATTTTTGGTAATATAGTGTATATTTTCCCTATGCAACATTAAAGTTACATATATCTATACCAAATATTATTTAAGATAAATAAACAGGAATTATTTTACAATTTTGATAATATTGAACTGTACAACAATGGCATGAATTCATTGCAATATACACCTATGGAAACATAAAACTGGGCAAGAACACAAATGCACAATATAATTGATTACCTTATGATTAGAATATTACTTTTATTAGGTACTTTAGTATTGGGTGCAGTAGTTTAGTGGATTTAAAAAGTAACTAATTTAAAATTAATAAACCAAATTAATTTACTTAGTCAACTCGATGCTAAAATCACTCAACTAAAAATAATGCGTTTTGACCATGTGCTCTTGTAGCGCAATCGGTCTGTGCGCAGGACTTATAAGACAGTATCTGTTGAGCAATGCTGAGGTTGTGAGTTCAAGCCTCACCTGGAGCAAATGTAATTTTTTTTCTAATGTCATCAGTTAATGATTATCATCTGCTTCCTGAACATCCTGATATGAAGGCAGAAAAAAAACACAAACATGACTGTTTTTAAGTACCAGTACACACAGCTGCTTTGGTTCATATGCACTGTAAACATTACTTTAGTTAGTTAACAAAATGGAATGCAAAAGACTACCTCTTTATTGGTAAAAGAGTTGCATCAATCTGTTTCGCTGCAATGTAACATGAGGGTCCACACTATTAGGTCTTTATTAGGTACTTTAGTATTGGGTGCAGTAGTTTAGTGGATTTAAAAAGTAACTAATTTAAAATTAATAAACCAAGTTAATTTACTTAGTCAACTCGATGCTAAAATCACTCAACTAAAAATAATGCACTTTAACCATGTTCTCCTGTGGCGCAATTGGTCTGTGCGCAGGACTTATAAGACAGTATCTGTTGAGCAATGCTGAGGTTGTGAGTTCAAGCCTCAGTAGGAGCAAATGTAATTTTTTTTCTAATGTCATCAGTTAATGGTTATCATCTGCTTCCTGAACATCCTGATATGAAGGCAGAAAAAAAACACAAACATGACTGTTTTTAAGTACCAGTACACACAGCAGCTTTGGTTCATATGCACTGTAAACATTACTTTAGTTAGTCAACAAAATGGAATGCAAAAGACTACCTCTTTATTGGTAAAAGAGTTGCATCAATCTGTTTCGCTGCAATGTAACATGAGGGTCCACACTATTAGGTCTGGATAGTACAATCACATTTCATGCAGGGATTTGTAAAGCAAAGAACACAAATAAACGGATTTCCTATATCGCAACAATTAATGATTATACTAATGAAAAAATCAGTTTCACTCAAAGATGTTACTAAGCCCCAGTGGCCTAATGGATAAGGCACTGGCCTCCTAAGCCAGGGATTGTGTGTTCAAGTCCCATCTGGCGAGATAGGCTTTATTTCATTAAAATAATTTTGGAGATGTTCCTTTTATTCTTGCTTCATACTGCACAAACGGCTCCACCAGAAACTTTAATCTGCTTAAAAATCTGGAACTGTTCAGCTTGCAAAATTATGGCCCAGTATCTAAAAGCAGACATTTATCCTAATGACATTGTGGATTAGTTTCCTGAAAAGTTTACTATCACCTGGGACAGTGGCTTCAAGTCCCATCTAGGATGCATGTTCCTTTGTTGCTCATACTCATTCTAGAAGTTATGCTTTTTTTCAATGCAGGTGACTGTCTTAATGGTATTGCAGAAAATCCATATATACCAAAACATACCTATTAAGTTTTAATTGCAATTTAATATCAGAGTGGCTACAAAATAACAATGTCTATTGCAATTGCTGATGGATTCTTGAAGTCCTTTCATCCTTGTCATCAAAAGGGTAATTTTCTGCTTTTTATATTTCTTTGGACACTGACTTTACTGACAATTTAGGTGCTACAGACCAAAAAAACAATGTTTACCTTTAAATATAGAGCACAAGTGAGATTGAACTTTTTTTTATTTAAAGATACTGCATTTTTGGTAATATAGTGTATATTTTCCCTATGCAACATTAAAGTTACATATATCTATACCAAATATTATTTAAGATAAATAAACAGGAATTATTTTACAATTTTGATAATATTGAACTGTACAACAATGGCATGAATTCATTGCAATATACACCTATGGAAACATAAAACTGGGCAAGAACACAAATGCACAATATAATTGATTACCTTATGATTAGAATATTACTTTTATTAGGTACTTTAGTATTGGGTGCAGTAGTTTAGTGGATTTAAAAAGTAACTAAATTAAAATTAATAAACCAAATTAATTTACTTAGTCAACTCGATGCTAAAATCACTCAACTAAAAATAATGTGTTTTGACCATGTGCTCTTGTGGCGCAATCGGTCTGTGCGCAGGACTTATAAGACAGTATCTGTTGAGCAATGCTGAGGTTGTGAGTTCAAGCCTCACCTGGAGCAAATGTAATTTTTTTTCTAATGTCATCAGTTAATGATTATCATCTGCTTCCTGAACATCCTGATATGAAGGCAGAAAAAAAAACACAAACATGACTGTTTTTAAGTACCAGTACACACAGCTGCTTTGGTTCATATGCACTGTAAACATTACTTTAGTTAGTCAACAAAATGGAATGCAAAAGACTACCTCTTTATTGGTAAAAGAGTTGCATCAATCTGTTTCGCTGCAATGTAACATGAGGGTCCACACTATTAGGTCTTTATTAGGTACTTTAGTATTGGGTGCAGTAGTTTAGTGGATTTAAAAAGTAACTAATTTAAAATTAATAAACCAAGTTAATTTACTTAGTCAACTCGATGCTATAATCACTCAACTAAAAATAATGCACTTTAACCATGTGCTCCTGTGGCGCAATCGGTCTGTGCGCAGGACTTATAAGACAGTATCTGTTGAGCAATGCTGAGGTTGTGAGTTCAAGCCTCACCTGGAGCAAATGTAATTTTTTTTCTAATGTCATCAGTTAATGATTATCATCTGCTTCCTGAACATCCTGATATGAAGGCAGAAAAAAAACACAAACATGACTGTTTTTAAGTACCAGTACACACAGCTGCTTTGGTTCATATGCACTGTAAACATTACTTTAGTTAGTCAACAAAATGGAATGCAAAAGACTACCTCTTTATTGGTAAAAGAGTTGCATCAATCTGTTTTGCTGCAATGTAACATGAGGGTCCACACTATTAGGTTTGGATAGTACAATCACATTTCATGCTGGGATTTGTAAAGCAAAGAACACAAATAAACGGCTTTCCTATATCGCAACAATTAATGATTATACTAATGAAAAAATCAGTTTCACTCAAAGATGTTACTAAACCCTAGTGGCCTAATGGATAAGGCAATGGCTTCTTAAGCCAGGGATTGTGTGTTCAAGTCCAATCTGGGGAGATAGGTTTATTTCATTAAAATAATTTTGGAGATGTTCCTTTTATTCTTGCTTCATACTGCACAA